>HG995255.1:7422500-10364166 GCA_905332985.1 Mimas tiliae
ACTACAGGTAAACTATATAGAATTAGGGAATTTACACAATACACGATTTTGTGAAGCATTTTCCAAACATAATTAAAACGCGGTTAACATAAAGCCGCGGTTGCCGTGTTCGAAACAATTATTTTTCCACCATTGTATTTTATTAATAAATCATAGTTTTAAACGAAAACAATGTTGACCAATCTAGAACTTATCATAAATCTCACAAAATACAAATAGCGTTATTACATAATAAATTATTCACATTTTCGTACTACATTATATCGTATAAAATATTGCGTGCCATCTTTTCTTGTTACCCACAAGGCCTCCTATTCCCAGTATATTGTGATGAATCGATGTCATATTCCGGGAATAAAATATAAAGTGAGAATATGTATGATATGGTCATTAAAGGTACATTATAAGTCACGCGACCGAAACAAAGGACCACGACACCCGATGAAGGAGACAGTTTCTCTTTGTATTCAATAGAGTAGTGTCCTATGTCGATTATTATACATTATTAATTTAAAATTTTATATATTATATGCAACAAAAAATAATACGCAAAAGAAACCCGTTTGTTAAAACACTTAATCAAAATTGATTCAGAATTGAGCCAGCAATTATGACTTTAAATATTCAATTTTAAATACCACGCTATCTCGCTGGCACGCGTGCATCATAATGGCTATTTTACACGATGACGTCAAAATTTGCGTCGACTGTCATTTGACAATTACCCCTTCTACCAGATTGGAATGGCTTGTAACTTATTTATTTTTGGATGCATTTATAAATCATTCCGTAATAGGTTTTGGGTAACGTAGGTTACGTTGATTTAAATAATAACCTATTGTATAGGTACATTTTGAGATATGCAAGCGATACAAGTGCGACTGTTTCCATACAATTTCATACAAAGCGGACGCGTCGCTATCACCGGCCACGCGTCCCGCGTCGCAGACTCCTGTCGCAGTTAATAAATAAATAAATACACCCAACAGTCACACACATAGCTCTGACCCCACACTAGGTTAACCTGTATTGTGGGTATCTGGAACTACGAGGGACTTGGTCCCATAATACCCAGACCCGAAAGAAACATTTGTCGATTACACAAACATTTGTTTCGGTGCGGTAATCGAACCCTTCACTCACGCTTCACAGCCGGTTACTCACCAACTGCGCCACGGAGGCTGTCGTTGCATACGTACCTATTCAAATCGTACCTAATGGTGGACATACCGGTAGCTCATATTTCACGAGAACATTCCATTTTCATCTGCTGAATGGCTGTGTACTAATGGTATGTGAGTACATAACGTTACGTGAATGTATAAAATGTACGAAGGAATTTTGATAACAAAGAAAAACTCGGTGACTGTCTCGGTGGCGCACATTAGATACGACATTAGTTGCGTACGCGGTACGACTGCTGTGCTGGTTCGGGTTCGATCCCCGGGTCAGATAAAAGTGATATTGGGTTTTTCTATTACGAAATTCTCAGTATCAGTCCGGAGGCTGGAATTGTGCCCGGTATAGCAATAGACTTGCCCCTTATCAAATCATGGGATGGAAATAAGCTTGGCGAAATATAGGTGTGCTGGTTACACCTCTGCCTACCTCTTCGGAGATTACAGGCGTGAGTGAGTATCTATGTATATATGTACATACTAAACACTCAAAATAGAGTCGAACATTCAGACGCGTCCCTCATTCAAAAATATGTATTAATGGTAATAAATTAATAAAAAAATAAGATCAAGACTTCCAAATAGATTAGTTGGATCAGCTAAAGGTTACTAAAAAAGGACACGAAAGCCCTGAAAAAACTAAATTATGCATTTACTAGGTTTAGCCCGCGGCTCTGCCTGCGTGAACAGCCTTTTTCGGAATAAAAGTAGTCTATGTTCTAATGAAGGCCATAATTACTTGTGATACCCAATTTCATCCAAAACCGTTCAGACGATAAGGCGTGATTGACTAACAAACATTCAAATTCACAAAGTCATAAGCATCCAAACTTTCTCATTTATAATAGTAGTAGGATTCAGAATAGGCGGTTTCCAAAAAAAAACCAATCTCTGCCTTTTTCGGAGAAAAAAAAGTGAACTCACCCTGCCTACTTTTTCTGGGATAAAGATGTGAACTTATGTATGTATTTTTGTAATAACACTAATTTGGTTTATGACAGCCAAGAAGAGGCTAACTTAAAAGTCTACAAAAATTTGACACCTATTGCATTCTTCTTCTTTCACCTGCCCTTATTCCACTCGCAGTAGGGTCGGCGCAACATGCCTTTTAACAAATGTTACAGAAAGATTTGGCTTGTGGTTTTTATTACAGCCTGCCTTACACCAACCTCCCTGTGGAGAAAACATCTTACCTACCTGGTACCTATTGATGTAAATAATAATAAGTATGTCTTTAGATGTAACAAATAATAGAATTTAGAGAGTATAAAATATATTCAAAGCACGAAAGTATTTACAGAAAGGTTCCCTGCAAACATATTCAACGCCACTTTATCCAAATTTTATATATTTCCTTTAAAAATGTTTCGAACGTTCTGCTCCATCTCATTTTTCCAATATTGAAAACGACAGCTAAAGCACTTCCACGCCACATTCAGGTGCTGAAGGTTGTGGAAATAATTTAGCTAAATCCTATCCTATAAAAAGAGGATCTAGCGATCAGTTGAAAATAAATACCATAACGATTAATATATTTAGAAATAACACTTTAAGCCAATATAAGATTTTGAGAAATAATATAAATAAATTGCAGATATACATATACAGATATACATGTACCTTTACGATATAAAAAGATACAGGATGTTTTTATTACGGGAAACTGACTGTAAATGCGTTGGACAGGTTTACAGGCTATTTAGGAATAATTATAGTACTGTGTTAAGTGTTCAGATCTCAAGGGCTGTACCGTCACGAATTACTCAGTATCAGCCTGGTGTCTGGATTTGTGCTCAGTATGACACTTATGTATGGCAGTATGGCAGCTTGCCCTCTATAACGTCAAGAGACGGAAATAAGCTCGGCGAAATGTGGGTGTACTGGTTACACCTCTGCATACCCCTTCGGGGATTACAGGCGTATGTGCATATGCATGTATTTTAAGTACTCAAAACAAATAAAAAACCAATACATATGATTTGAAAATAACTCTTTGTTCTTTTTTTCCACCCACGCTTATTATCCTCAGAGCGGTTGACGTCATGCAGCGGCGGGTTAAAAAGCATGTTGCGCCGACCACACTGCGAGTGGGACAACGGTATGTAGAAGAACAACCCACGTTTATGAACAACTTTTCACTTCACTCCAAATATCGTAAGAAAGAATGCTATAATTCATATACGGTACATAATGTAGGTATTTCCTAGAAACCCGTCTCCAACAAAATACTTTTGAAAGCATATTTCCATTTTCCGTCTAGGTGTGTTCAAGGCGTGGTGGTCAGTGAACTGTGACTGAGCTAATTTTACTTACATTCATTTTACAAATTTGATACGTAGACTTATTCAATAAGTAACTAAAGCTTTGTTTACGATTCCATCGCTGATACCTACGTAGTGTTCTTTTTGTTATTACATTGATTAGTATTTGAGGAAATCATTTTAAATGAACGGAATATTTTGTTAGAAACTCTTAACAGAAACCGACTTTTTCATACAAACAATATAACTTAGAAAAGTCAGAGGTGTATGCTCTTGGGGCTGGTATCGAACCTGCGACTTTCGTCTCGGCAGGACTTCCCGCTGAACTACCATTGCTACCTATATAATGTACCATATACAACGTGTTACAGAAAGGTGTGGTCATATTTTAGGGTCATTACATACACCTTACCATTCGTACTTATGTACCGGATCTTTTCAAAACCAAGACATCCAAAAATTTCACGTTAATTTTAATCACTCGTTTATTAAGATCGATAAGATTGATGACATCACTATGAATTATTATGAACGACACTCACTTTTTAATAAACTTGAATAAGATGTACGTATTTCTACGGACATATGTACGTAACTTGTAATTTAAACACAAATTAACACCTGAAAGAGATTGTGTGCTGAAGACGATATTAGTACCATCCTCTAGAAACATTTTAAAGACTTAAAGCCAAATTCTTATTTTAACTTATTTTTAAGCCAAATTCATAGATGGAAGATCCGAGAAGGCCTTCTCGGATCTTCCATCTATGAATTTGGCTTAATACAGTCGACGATCCTCTTAAAAGCTGTTATGAGTTACACCAACACAAAGTACCAATACATAATACTTGTTTTTAGTCAAATACAACATATTTTTGAACTCGTAATCATACTTCATAAAATCAGAAATTGCCGAACTGACTGCGTCAAATAAATACATATTGACATTTGACAACTGTTTAATGTTTTTTAATTATAAAAAAATTAAATGAAAGGAGGTCTATAGTATCATTGTTTCTTATTTAGTGTTGTCCAAAGTTGAAAGTCGATATCGACATGTTACTCATTCGATAAAAAAGAAAATTCTATAATTATTGTACTAGCAATGCAATCGGATTTGGTACTATGGGAGATAAAATACTTATACCCTATACTATACGTTGCTTAAATTTGCCCGCCCCTTTCTATAACACGTTGTATATAGAAGAATATAATATTCAGAACGCACTGCTTACACAAAATAAAAAACACTAATATGTAAATTCTTTTAAAAAAGGCACTCCTCTTAATTTATAAGTACAATTCATCACATGACAAAAAGGTAGGTCCCTCTTATGCGAGAGGCTGTCTGGGTTGGTACCACCGCTTTATCTATTTCTGCCGCCAAGCAACAGTGTGTAAAGACTGTTGTGTTTCGGTTTGAAGGACATTGAAGCCAGTGAAATTACTGGACATTATGAGACTTAACATCTTATGTATCGAGATGACGAGCGCAGTCCAGTGTGCTATAATCCAGAGCATAGGTTCTGTTTTTGGGCAGGCGAGACGTTTAACATTTCGCGACTCGTCATAAAAAACATACCTCGAAACTTACTGTATAAGATCAACGGGAAAAGTTAATTATCCACGTACTGCAAAGAGAGCATAGTTTGTTAAAGTATTTTATCATATTTTCATGTTCAGACTTTCTAATATTCATGTCGATACTCCGTAGATCTAAATTTACGATCGAAAAATCCATTGGGAATTGCCTCGCACCTCGTTGCAACGTGGAATTACATTCGATCATGCGTAAAGTTTATGTCATGTAAATTTCAGGATTATATTTCATAGACTGCCACAGTGGCGCAGTTGTAACGCAGTACGACTGTTGTGCTAAGGTGTCAGGTTCGATCCCCGGGTGGGGTATAAGTGATTTTGGGTTTTTATATTACGAAATGCAAAAAGGTATACCTGTTTATTTTATACCGGGTAGAGTCAACACGTGACCAGGGTCGATGCAACTCGGTTGAAAAGTCAGGAAATAAATAAATAAACAGGTATCTATACCTTCAAATACAATCAAATTAAGACCTGTTGAAATAATTATTATAGAATTTATCAAATCGCGAAAGTCTAAAAACATTCTTAAAACACGTACACGTACGTAGTTGCAAAGTCCAATTACATCTCGAAACGTCCCGGCAATTTCGAAGAACAGCTGAATACGATTTTACATTACAGAGCACTCTTTTAAAGTTTCTTCTTCAATATTGTGTCATGGGTGAATTATTTCCTTTATATTCCAGTAAAACAAAATATGTGCATATTTCCAGTAGCCCATAAATCATATGCCTTCGAATAAAAAACCGCAAGATGTAACTTGTAGGCTTCAAAGAAAATAAAATATTTATAGTTTGAACTAAAAATAGCTCGCCACAAAAGCGGTTTTTAGAAATTTTCTCAGTAAAATCCTATCAAAGGCGACAATGATGTATAGAATACAACATGAGTTGTATTCTAAAAATAAGCCAGTAAATAAATTCCGTAACTACTGTGGAAATGTTATATAAAAAATAGTACTTTATATTTATTAAATAAATCTTTTTGTCACTTAGCAACAGACATAAATTATTATCAGTGACAAAATTACTAGCACGCAACCCTTATGCTTTTTTTATAGCCTAGGTCAGCAAATCAAGTGAGTCACCTGTTAGTAAGCGATCTCCACCGCCCACGAACGCCCACAATACCAGAAGAATAATGGACGTTTCATTCTAGACTTTAAAGGAAAGGGATAATTAAGATATTGGTAAGAGGAGGGGATTTGGGCCTCCGAATATCTCACTCATCGTATGAAGTGTAGTAGCAAGATGCTACTTTACATCAGTTTTCTGTGAGGCAGTGGTGATGATGATTATTGCCACCACGACGTATCCGTCGCCGGCGAACCTTGTATTTCCAGATTACATTTGTCGCTGATGTGAATGAATATGGCTAGCTAACCCCAATTTACACTTTAAAGTCCTGTCGCAGGACGCACAGGAAAGCTACCCCAAAAAGTCGTAGATTTAAATAAATAAATAAATAAATACCTATACACACACACATACCTATACACAGTTTTAGGTCTAGCATTCTATCAAGGTGTTCGAGTCGGGTTTGCTCATAGCGTGTACATGATGCACGGTACTGCGCCAGTTGTTTGGTAATGCGCAAGTTCTGTATTACAAGATGTTAAGTGGTGCTTGAGGATATGTTTGTATTGCTAAAATTCGCCTCCAGGCTTGCGCTTTCGCTGAGTGAGCTCCAAGAAAAGCACTAGCACTTTTTGTTTTCTTTTTTATTTGTTTTGTACATGCGTGTGTTAAGTGTGTCGTTGTCTATGGTAAATAAATTGGTTTTCTTTCTTTCTTTTACTAGTCGAGACAGTGGTAACAACAATTCGGTCGAGCCGGCCTATTCATGCTGGATAAAAAACTGTCCACAGCGTGGCTCTACTACTCAAAATACCTTTAGAATGTAACAGCTAATAATGTGTTCACACCCGCGGTGACCTTCTATTACTAAAATAGTCTGCAGCTAAAATAGATCAGGGTAACTGTTTATTTCAGCTTTATTTCGTTTATATGCACATAATTGAGGAACTTCGTAGTGGATGACTTGATCATGGCACTCAACGAGGCGGGCTTCAACACTGTTGGCGAAGCAGACGATGTATCAATCCTCGTACGGGGAAAGATCAAGGCAGTCATATGCGATCAATGCCAATTCATGCAAGAGGCACTCGAAATCGTCGAACGATGGTGCATGTCGACGTGACCTTAAATATTTTATTGCTGAGCATAGTTCTTCCATCATATTCGTGGAAGGACTTTGGGCGACAGTCACTAATTTGGTCCTTTTTATGTCGGATAAGGCTGTTCACGCGGGCGGAGTCGCGAGCAAAATCTAGTATATTATAGATTTGATAAGTATTATAAGAGCATTTACTCAGAGGAATAGGCGCTAAGTACGGATTATTTGTTAAGTCATCTTCATTATCTGTTTTGTGTGGAAATGTAAGGGTAATGAATAGCTATTATGTAAATGGTTTTAATTAAGCTAAATATCAAACTCGTACTATACGTAATTTTAGTAGTAAGTATTAACTTTCTAATATGGTAGCTAATAACTGAATTGATAGTTTTTACCCGACTGCCAAGGAATGGTTATGTATTTTGCGCGAATCTTGTACAAAACTTACTAAAAAGACCGAAATAAGATTGAGAATAGAAAACAAAATTAAATAAACTATAAACAAATTAAACTCTATTTCGATTTAACAGACTATATTATGAGTTGAAAGCCTAAGTTAAAAACTCGCATTAAGTTTAATAGCAGGCGGGAGCCAATTGCAAATTACAAGTCAAAAGAAAATTAATGCGTATTTAGTGCATTACTTTTAAATAGTCTTTTTTGCAGTCGGGTTTTTGTGTTTTTTACCTGAATGATGAGAACTACATGGATATGTACTGCGCTCGTTACCCCGAGAGATGAGATGTTAAGACTCATAATGTTTAGTAATTTCGCTGGCTTTAATGTCCTTCAAACCGGAACTCAGCTTATACCCTGTTGCTTGGTAGAAATAGACAAAGCGCTGGTACCAGTCCAGACGCACTCTCGCATAACAGAAAACTACCATATAGGAATATTTGGACAGTCCACGTACCCAAGCAAGAAATTAACTAGTATCATAATATAACACAAACGCTCATGGTTGCATTGCCAAAACATAGGCAGAGGTGCAACTACTGCTGCAACGTACGCTGAGTTTATTTCCGTTCCATGATGTGACAAGGGTCGAGCTTATCAATATACCGGGCACAAATCCTAATCCCAGGCAACTAATGTGTGTTTTGTCGAATCGAAAACTCAAGCACATATTGGTATTGCTCAACCTGGGATTTGAACCCAAGACCTCAAGGTTTCCTCCCTGCCAATTAATCAACAGTTCTATTTCAGTCTATTTCTAGTCAAAATCAGTTCTATTTCTGACGTGGAGCAAATGTTTACGGTTCCTAAATACCCGCAAAACAATATACCTTAGTTTGTGTTTTAGATCTAATGTATATGTTTATTATTTAATCAGACCCTACTACGTGCTTAGGAGAGCTCGTTAAATCGTTCCCGACCCATGATTTTACTATCGGCCGTCTAACCAACCTTTCCTATGAATAATAAATACAAATCAATACGTGTTAGTATTGGAAAGTAGATGTAACCTCTTATAATGTAATTATTAAAACTCTCGACGTCAATTACAAAAACTCTAATTAAATAAACAAAATACAAAAAAGTTTATTTGACACCCAATTAATCTATTACAGCTTGCTGGGTTTAGTGTGTGTGTTAGAAGACATTGCTCTTCCATATCCAATTTAATACATATTATTATTATTTTAGTTTAGTTTAGCGTGTGTGTATATAAAAATAAAAATATCATATATTCTGGTTTTGTAAAAGCAATTAAATTTGGTCGTAATTTATTTTTGCAGTAATAATGTATAAGGGGATATATGTTCAAATGTTTGTTCACTGAATTGTACAAATTACCTGATAAAGTATTGTATTGTCGCTTTGCAAATGTAGTATTTACAGCAGCGACTGGATTATTTTATTCGGAAAAGGCAGTTCACGCAGGCGTTTCAGCAAAAGCTAGTCAGTAATATTTATAAAGCATTCGAAAAAAATTATAGTTCACGAAACCTATAGTTCTGACGTAGGCACAAAACATAAATGAACATATATACAGAAGGCCACGCATGTATTCCCAAAGGTGTTATTAGTGCTCCCACGGTTCGCCGAGCTTATTTGCGTCCCATGTTGTGACCCATCACACCGGGTAAGACAATTGAAGCAACCTTTAAATAACTTTAACTATTGCTTGTTACGAATGCTTTAAATATTACTGACGATTTGAAACAACCCACGCATAGCCTTTTTGTTTATAGCATAGGCTGTCAAACGAGCAAAAGGGTCACCTGATGGTAAGAATGAAGTGTGAAGAAGCAACTAAGCAGGCCGGCATAATTCTGCCGATCTGCGATAGATTCAGTGTCTATCGTTGGTCGACAGTATTCATGGATTGCGCTACACTTACCATCAGGTGTAGCGTAGTCACGTTGCCGAGCCAGGATAAAAAAAAAGTGATCTCCACCGCCCATGTACGCCCACAATACCAGAAGAATGATGGATGCGTTGCCAACCTTAAAGGGAACGGATAATAAAGGGATTGGGAAGGAGAGGAGAATTTGAGCCTCCAGATATCTCACTCATCGTACAAAATGCAGCAGCAAGTTACTAATTTACATCGGCTTTCTGTGAGACAGTGGTAACGACTCGGACGAGGTGGCCCATTCATGGTGTAGACAGAACTGTCTACAGCGTGGCTTTATGACTATATGAGCCTAAGAAAAGAGAAAGAGAACCACCGCGATCGTGACGTGGGACGGAAATAACCTCGGCGAAATGTGGTTCGAGAATTGAACCCACGGTCTCTTGCTTCACAGCCGTCTTCTCACACACTGCGCCACTAATGCTATTAGCTGTATGCTACGTAACTTCATATAATTAAAATCAAACATGATCTGTCCATTGAGAGAGCAATCAATACATTTATGAGGTTTTGCATGATGTAGACACTAGACGCTAGTGGCTTAATTAAGTCGTCAAACGGTATATTATTATTAATCTCTGTTTATATAGGCACTAAACTAAGCTCTATGATAACAGAGATCGATTAATTTATAGATTCGTACATTTATGTCATAACTAACGTTTGTTCGCAGTTCCGCCCGCATGAACTACTTTTTCCGGATAAAACGTACCTTATATCCTAGTCCTAGTCATGAATTATGTGTGTGCCAAATTTCATTTTTAACCGTTCAGCTTTTAAGTCGTAATTTACTAACATACATCCAAATTCACAAAGTCACAAACATACAAACTTTCATATTTATAATAGTAGTAGGATAAAAATAAATAATAATAATAATAATATATGTAGGATAGGATTATGTTTGTATCAAGGCCTGTTCTGAGGTGGGCGACCGAGACAAGAGACCGCGATGCGCAACGACAGCGACACGTACATATACGCTCTGTATGATATTATAAGTTTACCTACGTTTTGAGATTTGACTGAGACACGAAAGCGCGACGCCCGACAGTTTCTATACAATACAGTTTCATACAAATCGGACGTGTCGCTTAGCTCGCGTCACGCTTCTTGGTCTCCTTGTTTTAGTCCCGTATTCAAGAACAACACTCAAGTTGAGCTCTTTGATAACTGTCGATTTCTGTACACTTGTTAGTCGTGCAGGTACCTCAAAACCAGTCCTAATCAGAAGTACTACCGATGCAATATCTATACTAATATTATAAAGCTCAAGAGTTTGTTTGTTTGGTTGAACGCGCTAATCTTAGGAACTACTGGTCCGATTTGAGGAATTCCCATTTATTAAGGAAGGTTATAGGCTACATAAAACTTTTTCCCGGAACAGGCCGTTCACGCGGGCGGAGCCGCGAGCAAAGACTAGTATTTAATATAGTTTCCTTATACAGTATTTTTCGTTGTATGATGTGATAGACAGTAAGCCCCTATATTTAACCGACCTCAAAAAAGGAGGAGGTTCTCAGTTCAGCGCGTTTTTTTGTTTAATCTAAAATACTCATAACATTTTGCCCCTGTGTTATAAATAGAAAAATATAAGATCAATGAGTAAATTTTCTCTTACGCTAAAATTTTGTATCTAAATAGTCTCTTTTTACGTAAAAAGGTAGTGTGCAGGCAAAGGTCTAAAGTACCAAGGCATTCTAGGTTACATATTAACCACATATTACATATTATATTAATGTAATTCTAGATAACAGAACTGCATATTGTTTCATAGAAGTTTTACATTGACCTTTACTAGAACCGCTACTTTATATTAAGTACGGAGCTTCTGGAAGCGATATCAAGATAAAATTGAAAATGACATTATCATTTCCCAAGCATTTATAAGTCTATAAAATGGAGAAGGGTCGGTAATAGTTCGGGCGTGGCTGAATGAGACTTTATCGTTACTTGGCTATAAATCGCTGCAAATCGCCACTAAACCTTCATCTTTACTGCTCTGACGTTTCCATTGGCTGAATATCGGATTGTTGCGCAAAACATCGGTGTTTACTCAACACGCTTATCTCGACGGGTAAATGGAAAGCATCGCATTTGTAAGGCTCTGCCTATCCGTTTAATTACGAGCTATGAATCGTGGGTGTATTTGTGTCGAATGCCGTATCACACCTGGGATGAATAAATCATATTTCAAAGAACATGATTAATATCTGTACACTCTGTGTGGATTGAAAATGTTTTCACTTTGTTACTATATTGAGGATAGAATATTATTATGATGGTTTCATTTTATTATAAAATACTAAAAGAGTTGCTCTAGATACATCAAACAAATTATATTGGTTTGTACTTTTACCTTAAAAGGCTGGTCGAATTATTCATTCGTATCACTTTTTTTATATCATAGGCTGGTAAACGAGCAAGTGGGGCACCTTATGGTAAGTGATCTCCACCGCCCATGAACGCCCACCATACCAAAATAATCATGGGCGCATTGCCGACTTTAAAGGAAAGGGATAATTAAGGGATTGGGAACGGGAGAGGGATTTGGGCCTCCGGATATCTCACTCGACGTACGAAACACAGCAGCAAGCTGCTACTTTATGCTGGTTTTCTGTGAGACAGTGGTAACGTCACGGACGAGCCGGCCCATTCATGCTGTAGACAAAACTATCTACATCGTGGCTCTATCACTAAAAAAGTTTAAGACCTTGTACAAAAAGACGTTTGATAGCATATAGTGCTGTAAAGTTGCAGTTCTCGCGTCGTTTAACTACATAATTAGACTTAGAGGTAGTAAAAGCCTTAGTAAAAGTGTATTCGTGCTTTCTCATAATAAGATATACAGTTTCTACTTACTACACATAAATATTAATATTCCTCTTCTTCTTCCACCTACCCTTATTCCACATGCAGTGGGCTCGGCAGAACATACATAATGATTTTGAATGTAGATTTTACGACCGGCCGCCTGTCTGACAACATAACTAATAATACTAGCCCTGTATTATTCACGTCCTACTGCTGAACGCGGACCTCCTCTACTGAATGAGAGGGTAGTAATGTAGTGTTTGACAGCCTCCGTGGTGCAGTGGGCGAGTAGTCGGCTGCGAAACGCGAGGCCGTGGGTTCGATTCCCGCACCGAGATAAATGTTTGTGTAACCCACAAATATTTGTTACGGGTTTGGGTGTTGCGGGTCCGCAAGTCTCTCGTAGTTTCTGATACCCACTATATAGGTTAACCTAGAGTGGGATCAGGACTATGTGTGTGACTGTTGGGTGTATTTTATTTATTTATTTTTTAATCTACTGCCTCTGTGGCGCAGTTGTAATGTGTACGCGTTATGACTTAGGCTGACGCTGAGGTTTCGGGTTCAATCCGCGGGTCGGGTAAAGTGATATTGGGTTTTTCTATCATGAAATACTTAGTATCAACCTGGAGTCTGAAATTTTGCCCGATATGGCGATAGGCTCGGCCCCTATCACATATCAGCGGAGATACGCTCAGCGAAATGTGGGTGTACTGGTTACACCTCTGCCTACCCCTTCGAGGATTACAGGCGTGAGTGCGTATGTATGTATGTTATTAATCTACCACGCTGGCCTATTGCGAGTTAGTACACATAATGTGAAGTAAATAAATTACAAATCGGGTGACAACAAGGGAAAAGTAAGCCTATGGTGGAACATCTAGGAAAAATCACTAGAAATGATTAATTAGAGGCATATACAAAAAATACCACTTATGCCTAATTAACATAGTCAGAATACGACTGCCGCGGTGGCGCAGTTGTAATACGTACGCGTTACGACTGAGGCTGACGCTGAGGTCTCGGGTTCAATACCCGGGACGGGTAAAAGTTATAATATTGGATTTTAATATTAAGAAATATAATAAAATAGTGCCCGGTATGGCAATACGCTCGCCCCCTATAACATCATAGGACGGAGATACGCTTAGCGATATGTGGGTGTACTGGTTACACCTCTGCCTACCCCTTCAGGAATAACAGGCGTGAGTGCGTATGTATGTAATATACGGCTGACTATTTACCTATTACATTTATACGGTTGTGTTAATCGTTCTATAAAGAGTATTGTATTTAACTTACTATAGATTTTTAGTATTTTTCCAGATTAATATATGTTTATGCATCAAGAAGAAGAAAAAGATAGCTATGAACGCTATGAAGCATTCTCGCAACAAAATAAATAATGGTGTGAATGCGACCTCAATCTGTCAAGTCGTTCAAAATGTAACTATTACAAACAAACACACTAACGATATCATTTATATACAAATATACGAGACCCTGGCATTATGCTGGGATAACGTCAGGCAGAAAGAAAGAAAGAAGAGCCACGCTGTAGACAGTTATGTCTACAGCATGAATGAGCCGGCACGACCTGTTCGATAACACTATCTCACAGAAAATCGACGTAAAGTAACGGCTTGCTGCTGCATTTCGTACGGTAAGATATCCGGCGGCCCAAATCCCCTTCTCCTTCCTAATCCTGTAATTATCCCATTCCTTTAAGGTCGGAAATGCGTCCATGATTCATCTGATATTGTGGGCGTTCATGGGCATGGAGATCACTTACCATCGGGTAACCCACTTGCTTAGGCCCGATTCAATCAAACTAGAATAAGGTCTTATATGAGAGTAAATGTCGAGATACCCCGGAGTAAATCGTATTTACGTTCTGCCAACTATGAACCAATGATAAGATACGAGAGTAATCATAATATGCTCGGCACATTTCAGCGGAGTTAGACTTTACTCGAAAGAGTAAAAAATGGCGGACAGTGGATCTGTTATTATAATGATGAGTTACAGGCTAAGTTGTTATCTTCTTATATATAAAAATCAATTGCTGTTCGTTAGTCTCGCTAAAACTTAAAAACTTAAAAACCGATTTTGATGAAACTTTTTGTGGGTGTGTGAGTAGGTCCCTGGGATGGTCTATATTCACAATTGGACCCGGTAGGTGGCACTGCAAGCGATAGATGTTGCTGGTGAAACCGCGGGGGACAACAAGTAGGTAATATAAATTTAGATGGTATGCCAATCAATAGACAATTCAACAAAAGTAATGCATTCGTTTCGGACTATTTTCATTTTCATTTGTTGTTCACTATGACACAACTATATATTAATACGAGTATTGATTACTACCGGGATTGCAAGGTAAAATGACTAGTGATGTATAGTGTAAATAAGAAAGCAAGTAAAAATAAGTATAAGTTCTATGGAATAATGTAAAATTTGATCGAATCGGGCCTTAATGTTATAACTTTTACCAAACTCAATGATAGAATTTCCATCAAATGTATTCCAATAACTTTGTTATGTTCTGACATACGTCTCTATTATCCAATCTGTAACAAGATTTGACATTTGCCAAATGGAATGGGTAAAGTGCCTACCTATCTACCTTACCTTCGTATGTATTTTATCAACCCCGACAAGAAAGATGTGTGTTATAAGTTTGATATCTTTATCTCTCTGTGTCAATCTGTTGACTGTATCTCTGTGTCAATCTGTCGGTGGCATCGTATCGCTTAAACAAATGGTCCAATTTAAATACATTTAGAAAGCTGGTTTAACCGAGATGGTTCTGGCTATGTTTGAAAAAATCTGGGTGGGAAGTCCCTCATTAGCGACAGACAGTTTGTGTTGGCACCACCCTTTGTTTATTTCTGCCGTCAAGCAGCAATGTGTAATCAGTGTTGATTCGGTTTAAAGGTCTTTAATGCCAGTGAAATTACTGGGCATTATAAGACTTAACATCTCATGTCTCGGATCGAGCACAGTCCAGTGCCATGCGCTACTTTGTAATATTGTATGTGGTGTTATTTCTGTTTATGTGCAGGCGTTGCGCTTACAATAGTCGAGTGACCTGCTCGTCTCGTCATTCAAGCCAATAAAAAAACTGTTCAATCATTTAGAAATTACAGATCTTTTTCTAATGGACGTCGGAGGTTTTAACTGTTAGGTTATTGTATTTGGCAGTCACTACAAATATGTTCTAAGATGTTCCAATAACGCAGACGTAAATGTATTATTAAATTCTGTATCAAAAATTTTGCACACTCCATAAACTTGTTTCAATACAGTTTTTATCACCAGCCCAACCTAGCTTAAACGGTTTACCTCATTTACCTTTTTCTTGGAACTTTCCGATCCGTAACGTAAAAATACACAAGTTTCGTTATAACACAATAGAAAATACTGTTAAATAATGTTATACCCCGGAGCATAAACGCTTCATTCAAAATTGAGTTCCTCTTGTTCACAACCTTTCCTTAACTTTTACAAATTTATTATCTATAGTTGAAAGACAAGAATAGATTCCCGTCTTAATTTATAGTCTCGTTTATTAGGTTTCGAAGATTTATTAGACTTTAGAGCTCTGACCTGTAAGGAAATAGGTTTCTTGTTTGGCAAAAAATATTTTTTAACCGACTTCAAAAAAGGATGAGGTTGTCAATTCGGCGAGTTTTTTTTATTGTTTTTTTTATATGTATTTCGATTTCTCCATCAATTGTGAACCGATATTGTTAAAAAAATCGTTTGATAGAGTTTTGCTGCAATGTGGCCCCATATAAATTTGGTTAAGATCTGATCTTTACGAGTGGTAGAGCCACGCTGTAGACGTCGCTGTAGGCTCGTCCGGGTCGTTACCACTATCTCACAGAAAACCGGCGTAAAGTAGCAGCTTGCTGCTGCGTTTATCGCATTATCCATTTCATTCCAATTTATATTGATTATTGGAATGAAATGGATAATAATTGGAAGGGGTGGTGGGCGAATCACAAAGCACCATCAACAGATTGTGAACGCGAATAGACTGTCAAATGGCAATCACAAACCGTAGGCGTAGTTTATTCAACGGTTCTATGCGAGTGCAAACATGATTGCCCAGGATTTAGATTTTCTGATTAGGTTTAACTGTTAGGTCCCGTTCAAAGCTTCCCACATCCTATATTCATGATAAATGTTTTTTTTTTATAGCAGAGGTCGGCAAACAAGTAAGGGTTACCTCATGTTATATGATTTCTACCGCCCAGGATTCCAAAAGAATTACGCATGCGATGCCGACCTTAAAAGGAAAATTCGAAAATATTTGCTTCGGGTCTGAATGTTGTAAGACCGAAATTATTTTCTGCTTCAAGTAGCAGTGTGTAAGCATTGTTGTGTTTTAGTTTGAAGGCTTGTAGTTTTAATGACCGGCCGTCTGCCTGACGTCAACCCCTCTAGGGAGAAAACACTCAGACCCGAAACAAATATTTGTTGATCACACAAACATTTGTCTCAGCGCGGGAATCGAACCCGTGGTCTCTCGCATACAGCTGGCTACTCGCCCATGCAGGCTGCCAACCTATGATTAAACCTAATAATAAAACAATATTGGATTTCGCTCCAAAGAGTTTTATTTAAAAAGCATAATTCATCCCTTTGAATATAGGTATGTATAAAAGTATAACAAAATATTTATTTTAGTTCATATTGTTAAAAGGTGCGTGACGAAACCTTCAATATTGAATTATCTATTTGCGTGTTCACAAAATGGAGACACAACATGCTCGTATCGTGATACTGTGCGTAACGTGTTTACTCTATTACTAGAACATAAATATAGAAAAGTTCCAACGGCTTAAGTACGGGTTCGCATGAATAAAACATTATCAAACAAGACCTCCTTCGATACATAAACAATGGCTATACTGTTTTCACAACTTTCTGACGTTGACCTTTAAGAATCTGAGATTGTCCATCCATATTCTTGTCTTGTACTTAAGTAATCTTATATATAAAAATCAATTGCTGTTCGTTAGTCTCTCCTAAGCGATCGGACCGATTTCGATGATTTGTCTTTGTATGTATTTCACCGGGTCCCTGGATGGTTTATATTCAAATTGGACCCAGTAGGTGGCGCTGCAATAGATAGATGTTGCGGGTGAAACTGCGCGGGACAGCTAGGGTAATATAAATATGAATGCAAGATTGGTAAGAAAAATACATTGTTTGCATTTGATATTATTAAGCCGACGAAGGCGAAAAAAGAGAAAATTGGTCGCGTCCCACAATTTTATATCAGAGTATTCTATTGTATTTTCGTCTATCTCGTACGAGAATCTCTGTCTGTGTAGATGGGCCTTAATGATCCGCCTAACAAAGAAATATGCAAAAATACAAAGCCACGCTGTCCTCAAGGGCAAAAAGTATGATGTTGTAGTAAAACTGAGTTACATACAAATATGGAAATTTTCAGCCGACTACTTATTATATTAATAATAATTAACTATTAAAATTTCAGTTGTCCATTTCCATACAACCTTAGCATCTGAACTAGGTCACCCTGCATCTCAGATGCCACGATTTACATAATACAAGTAGCTACTTATAAAGCTTAACAAGAAGATATTACAATTCAAAAGGTAGAGCTCATCAAAAGCAGACAGCCATACGGCGTAGGCTCTTTTTTCTTTTTATAGCCGGCAAATGAGTAAGTGAGTCATCTGATGATAAGCGATCTCTACCACTCATGACCCACATTACCACAAGAATTATGGACGCGTTGCCGACCTTTGAAAGTAAAGAGATAATTCAGGAATTGGGAAGAGGATAGGGATTTTGCAAGAACAAGTTACCACTTCACGTCCTTCTCCTGTATGGCAGTGGTAACAACGCGGTCGAGCCGGCCCATTCATGCTGTAAGAAAAACTGTCCATAGCGTGGCACCTTTACTAAGAAGATCTAGTATTAAAAAAATAGACTTACTGAAGGAATTGGACCGCAACTGTGTCGGCACGGGTGGGCACAGCACATCGCTACCCAAACTGTTGACGCTGACCACTTCACGCAGCTCACCCAGTGACGATGATCGGAGAGTCGGTAGAGAGAAGTTTACTTCCTTGGTCCTGTATTAACAATGTATACACAATAAGTACATGCCTGTCATTCAAAGAGAGAGGCAAAAATCCAATTAGTATACCTGCTGATCGCTGATAGATGACGAGCCTATAGGCATTGTAATGTATTGTAGCCCTGTATTATACTTGTCCCACTATTAGGCACGGGCCTCCTCTACTGAATGAGAGGGGTAGTCCACCCCGCTAGCCTAATGCGGGTTGGTAGACTTCACATACTTTCGAAATTCTCACGATGTTTACTTCACAGTGACAGCATCCCATACCCGACATAAATTACAATACCGGGAACTCCTGTGTGGTTTTTCGATTCGAAAACTCAACACAAATAGTGAGTACCTGACGGACAGATAGAAGACAAACATCCCTCTTGTTGTCGAGGGTAACAAAATAAAGCTAGACTCCAATACCTCCGCAGCCAACGAATAAGATTAAAAGGCGCAATATTGTAACTCCGAGAAGAACCTTTGAAAGATAATTATTGTAAATGGCAAAGAAGCGCTTCGAGCAACACAATAATAGGTCTATTAAAGTAAGAGTTCACTTTAGGTTTATACTTTTCACGTCTTTTGTAAAAGGCAATTTTTCTGCTAAAAGTATCTATGCATAAAAGTCAAACGTAAAACAGAAGAGTTTTAAAATGCTATTAAGTGCTAAATTGCCTTTTCCGCGAGGAAGGAAATGTATTATTATATGTATTTTTCTTTCTGTCTGGCGATTTTTTTATAACATAGGCCAGCAAACCAGCAAGTGGGTCACCTGATGGTAAGTGATCTCCACTGCCCATTTACGCTCACATTACCAAAATAATCATGTGCGCGTTACCGACCTTAAAGCAAAGGAATAATTAAGGGATTGGGAAGGGGAGGGGATTTGGGACTTAGGATATCTCACTCACCATACGAAACGCAGCATTAAGCTGCTACTTTACGCCAGTTTTCTGGTAGATAGGGGCAACAACCCGGACGAGCCCGCCCATTCATGGTGTAGACAAAACTGTCTACAGCGTGTCTCTACTACTCAAATCCCGGTATCCCGGCTTAATACCAGTGTTCGCCTTCTCGTACCATACGGATGGGATGATCCGTCTGACCCCCACAACCCTCAACGGAAACCAAATTTCGCCAGTGTCTCGTCCGTTAATCAGTAGAGTGTATGTACTACGTGTAGGTGAGGTTGGCCTTGGGCCTAAGCTATTGGCGTTCAACTTACACTTATATGACAGTAGAAGAAATGCACAAAATCGCTGTCGACAAGACTAATTAGATTGCTGTTACAAACGTAAAGAGAATTACGCTTACATGAAGATCAATCTCAGCGACATGACAAAATAATTGTTTGGTCTGCAAATAATCTCTAGACTATGACAAAACACGGGCAGTATTACTAATTTCATTTGCAATCTATAATAATAAATAAATAAAAAATATTTCATTCATACGCACTCACGCCTGTATTCCCCGAAGGGGTAGGATAAAGTGTACAACTAGTACACCCACATTTCGCCGAGCTTGTTTCTGTCCCATGATGTGATAGGGAGCGAGCCTATCGCCATATTGGGCACATTTCCGTACTCCGGGTTGATACTTAGCATCAATAATATTTCATTATTGTTTATCTAAAAGACACTCTTAACGTGTCCTTAATTTTTCAGGTATTATGGATATTCTTGGGCGGTGGAGATCACTTACCAACGGGTGACCCACTTGCTCGTGTGCCGATCTCTGTTATAAAAAGAAAGTCCCAAACATATTTTCATTACAAATTTTTGATCCAGTAATACAATTTTATCGTAAAATTATAAATGGGAAGAAATATGTTTTTCTATAATGAAGTCATTTCGGATTACATTTGTAGAAATGATCTGACGAGATTAAATATGTCACAAGCAAACACAAAAAAAAAAGAAAATAAATTGTTTGTTATTTGGATATAACTTATTATTCTAAATACATTTACGATATTAAGGGCTAGTTTCACAATATTCAAGTAAGATTTATTTATTCACTTGTCGGAAGGCTTACCGACTAATAATATGTAGAAGCTTCTTAAATAACTAAAGTTGCTAATTACAAGCCTCCGCTAATAATTAACCACCATTTAACTCTTATGGCAGCTATTTTTTAAAGTATAGTGTATAGTATATATTTTTTCTTTATATTTTGTACTATATCAATGTGACTTTGGTATTTGAAGTGTCATATAATTTTATCGGGTTTGATAAAACCGTTCGGGTTTGGTTTTCTATCACGAAATACTTAGTATCAGCCCGGGGTCTGGAATTGTGGCCGGTATCGGGATAGGATTGCTCCTATCATCATCATGGGACGGAGCGGAGCTCAGTAATATGTGAGTGAACTGGTGAAACCTCTACCTAAACCTTTGGGGATTACAGGCGTGAGTGACTGGGAATTATGAGACTAATATTTCCAATTTGAGTGACGAGCACAGTAGAATGTTATGCAGTACTTTATAATTGAAAATTATGATTGGTGTTGCTTCTGATTATGGGCAGACGTGAAGCTTACCACCATCAGGCGGGCGACCTGCTCGTTTCGTCAGTAACAGTATTAATAACTCAGAGGTGGTTAAACAGGCGGTAAAACAGAGTTTTTTTTATAGGTAACAGATAGTAAATACGTTTGTTCGATGATTAAGTTTCTAATATTATCCTGTCAATGTTTAATCAACACAATTGGGGAAATACTGGGAAATATTTTAATTTCTAACATGCGATGTTGTTGTAACCTTAATACGTGAGCATACGTTTGGAATATTAAACGGCGTTTAATTTAATTCTTTGGAATATTAAAAGTAAATCAATAAAGGGAACACGATTTTCACTTTATTGATTTACTTTCGGTTTGATTACGTGAGAATTAGAGATTGTATCAATGTTTAGGCACATCAAAATACATTCGCAAAATTAAAAAATATTTTCATCTTTTTTAAACAACATTATGGCAGCGAAAACCTTGCATGACCTATCATCTGATCTTGAAAAAATATGTATTTTTTGCGACTTGGTTACAAAAATAAAAAGATCATAGTTGGAAAATTTTCTAAAGAAATTAATCGGATTTGGATCTTTCTAAATATTACTATCATTCATTTAAAACATCATACTAACTCGCTTTTATTTTTAATTTATAAAATATATTGTACACGGTAAAAAGGGAGAGTAAAAGGGTCACCTACATCTTGGTCCAAAGCCAACCTCACCTGTACGTGGTACACTCTGCTGATTAACGGACGAAGCAATGACGAAACTTGGTTCCCGTTGCGGGTTGTGGGGGTCAGACGGCGGGTCGCCCCATATAATACTAAATACTGTCAAATCTATGGTACGTGAAGGTGCCGGGATAATGAAAGAAAGAAAGATTGTACAAGCTTTAGAAAAAATATTTATTATTTATATTATTTATATTGAGTACATTAATAATTATTAGAAAGGAGTAAAAAAAACTACAATTACGATATAAGTTGGGAATATCAGAAAGTAAAACTGTGTAACTACACATAGAATTCTGAGGGCATAAGTCAGATAAATGTTTGCACATGAAACTTGTTTTTATTTGTGATCATGAGAACGTAGCAAGAACGAGTAAATAAGGTAAGCACTACACGGTATCGTAGATTCAACAAACGAAAATAAGAGCGGAGAAATGAAATCAAAATGTTATCGACTTCAAGCCCTATGTGAATAAACTCGAATGTTTATTCGCTTTCAATGTAAATAAACGCAGAGAAAACGAAAACATGAGAGCAGCGAGCGCTTTCATAGCAGTAAACGTTAATAAGAAACGATTGCAATCAACTGGCGAATAAGCCCATGAATCGGACTGAATTGAACATTGTAGAAAAAGCTAAGACATTTATAAAGTATATAAATAGCTTTATAAACCCATCGGTACTTTATTTATTTAATAATATTTTAAACTATCATCGAGAACCATAAACAGTATAGGTACAGTAGTTTTCGGTACCAACAATATAAGACGTCTTTGTTTTAGAATAAAAATATTATTAAACAAATACGTTTCGTTCAATAAACAATTAAAAAAGAATTTATAAAATACAGCGAACTTATTTGTCAAAGTTTCTATTGTAACGGACAAAGTAATTACTGCTGTTAAAAGACTTTTTTGAAGCCAAATAATTAAAAGTTTTGTTTTCACGGTGATTTTATTGTACCGACGAAATTTTAATAAGGTTTTGTATTTTAATTTTATTTACTACTAAAGCTTCATTGTGGTGCTCATAATTAATTCACTGCGGTAATTGCATAATTTATAATAATTATCCAAAACCTTAATTAAACATTTTTGAACGACACTCCCAAGTTTTGTTTAGCGCTAAGTTATAATTCATTTTCACATTGTTATAAAGTCAAGCATCGTCCATAGCCTTTTATGTCGCATTTCGAATAAGCTTATCGGCTCTTCAAAGCCGTTCATCTCGGCGGGATTTGCATTTAATTATAATGAATTATATCTTTTTAGGTCAAGTTTAAGAAAACTTAATTGTCTAAACATAAAACAATTATGCAAAGCTATACTCTTTTCCTGGCAACACTTTAAAACGTATTCTGCTTGCATCGTATCTAGCAAGTGTCATGTATACTTTCATACATTCTTAGGCGCAATGTTTATTTCTTGGTTGATATTAGCTCTCCTTATTTCTGTCGCAATATAATTAATT
Source organism: Mimas tiliae (assembly GCA_905332985.1). Classification (NCBI taxonomy): domain Eukaryota; kingdom Metazoa; phylum Arthropoda; class Insecta; order Lepidoptera; family Sphingidae; genus Mimas; species Mimas tiliae. Next base: position 7,445,716 of record HG995255.1, read on the forward strand.
TATTTCAATAAAATGTCTACTCATATAATCATTACCTAATATCTATTGACGTTAAGATAAACATTACATTGACCAATAAGCGTTTGATAAAAGATCTAATAAAGTAAATACCTAATAGGGGTAGACGTTGCTCGTAAGAAAACTTATAAGGGTAAACTTTTCTCTTAACAATCGAGGAGTTCCGTTAGGAGGCGGTAATGCGACTTATCAATTGATCTGATAGGGGAAACGGACGGCTAGTTTCCAACTTAAAATAGCCTTTGTAGGCCTTAGTAACTTCTTTAGCGTAACTTTGAACTAATCTAATTAGGATGAACTGATGTTTCGATTGATGAGTATACCTATTACTTTTTTTTAAACAGTCACACAAATAGTTCTGACCCCACAATAGGTTAACCTGTATCGAGGGTATCAGGAACTATGTGGGGCTTTGTGTCGATGCGGGAAGGAACACGCGGTCTCTCGTTTCACAGTCGGCTACTTGGCTCCTGCGCCACGGAGGCTGTCAGTATATTGCAGTACTTCGATTTAAATTAAGCGCTTCAGAAATCTTAGGTGATTTATGAATAATGGTAAAACTTGTTTCCGTTGCGTGTTCTGGGAGTCAGACGCCAACGCCAGGCAGAAAGAATCCACTGCCCGGCCATCGGATCGGGATCGGTCAGTCGCTCAAGACAAAAAAAGTACCAAACTCTTTGGTCATCCTCATCACGCGTTATTATTTCTCAAATAGACGAAGATTGTCTAATTTAAATAGAAGTAGCTATTATATATAAGTGTTTAGTCTTACCGATGTTGTTCAAAATCGAGAGCACAGATAACAAGTCCTGTGACTACGATAGGCAGCGGCTTGACTGGCATTGCTGAGATCCATAGGCGGTGGTAACCATTTACCATCACGTGGGCCGTCTGCTCGTCTGCCTATCTAGGCAATAAAAAAAAGAAATGCCTGCTATTCATAAAGCCAATTGATTATAACTTACATATAACACGGTGTCGAGATATCATGCGGCGGGTAGACGAGGATCGGCGGAGATGGTACAGGTGAAGGGCTGTTCTTGCGTCTACGGGCCACGAATACACCAGCCATTACGATCAGAAGCACCAACGCTGCACTCGCACCGCCTAATGCCACCAGTACTGCCTCTGTGTAGAGATTAATATAAACGTTAGTTTCTGTTTTAAACATTGTCCTATATGGCTAAATACACCCAACAGTCACATATATAGTCCTGATACCACACTAGGATAACCTGTATCGGAAACTATATGAGGCTACTACTCGCTCACTGCGTCACCGAGGTCGTATTTTTTTTGTAAGCTTGAATGATTAAACGAGCAGGTCGCTCGTCGAATGAAAGAGTCGCACCTGCCATTAACATATAGTTATACACACTATAACTCAACACTTTTAATTACAAAGCACTGCAGTGCCAACTGGACTGCGTTCGCAGCCCTGAAACATAAGTTGTTAAGTCTCATAATGCTAAGTAATGCCAATGGCTTCAATGCCCAACAAACTGAAACACAACAGCTTACACACTGCGAAATGACAAGTAGACAATGCGGTGGTACCAACCCAGATGGCCTCTTGCATAGGAAGGACCTACAATCTTATACTGGTTTTATAGCAACATAGTTTGCCCTAGAGATTGCCCTGAGCGATAAGGCCGCCAATTGTATTATGTTTAAAAGTTAATTGTATTGTTAGTTTTACTAAGTGTCTAATGTTATTATGTTGTCCCACTGCTGGGCAAAGGTCTCCCTCAACTCCCTCCAACGTTCCCTATCCAAGGCTATTATCGGCAAGTCTTTGTCAAAGTCGCAAGAAAGAGGTGGCGCAACGATCTAATGTACAATACAGCATTATAAATAAATATAATTACTGTTAAATTAACAGCGCTGTAATAGCAATAATAATTTTGGATTCTTCGGAGCACGATTAAATACTTTATTTATAACCAATGCATCAAATCCAAACAATCATATTAGTTTCAATCAATAGTTTTGTAGTTTTGCGTGGAATATCACCAGCTATGACAATAATGACATAGTATATGAGATGTGAGGAACATTTTTACGAGCTTCATTACACTCGCCGGTTTACGACATAATATTATGACACCTAATATGGTAGCAAACAATAAAGGAAAGTCCTAGCAGATTTTATACTGTTCTCTTTACTACGCCACGTTGGTCTCTTGGTAGTCTGCTAAGGCTGGAAACCGAGAGCTCATGGATTCAAATTCCAGGGTCAATCACAATTTATGTTTGAGTTTTCGATTCGAAAAATCACACATTAGTTTCTCGGGATTGGAATTTATAATTAATCGATGACGATAGGCGTACGTATTATAACTGTACTACAGAGGCAGTAAGTAAATATGCAAAGACTTTAATGTATACTACTAGACAAGCTGTGGTACAACCACGAAGTTGCGATCAATTGACCGTAACTCAATATTACCATCTCGCTTACTCTCAACTAGAACCCCTATCGCACTCTGTGTCTGTGAGATGTCAAACGCCCGCGTTATGTGACTGAATTTTACTTCGAAACAGCCTGTCTAGTAGTATACATTAAAGTCTTTACAAATATGTTGTTAAAAATCTGTTCAATGGAATATCACACTTTTAGAAACAGTACAGCCTAAGCGAAGTTCGATCCTAATTCACTTTAGAATGTCTAAACCTATCAAGAAACTAATTTGTCCTACAATTATATTTCATGTAAGTAACTTAAACCTGATAAATTAATGTTGATTTGCTTTTTCTGTTTCTCTTAAAGATGATTATGTTTTACTTCTTTTGTTGTAGTAATTCGACCTTTTGAGGATAATAATGTTATTTTGGGTTCGTTGTATCTACTTTTAAATTAAAGCAGAAATTTATTTTGACTAGTTATGTTTTAAGAGTAAGATTATCCATCTTTGAGTGCTGAGTCTTTTTTATAAAAAACATTATCCATGAAGCCATTTCATAAATTCGATAACATACAAACATACTATAAGCTCAGCCTTGTATCCTCGAGGGGGTAGAGGCACAACTACTACACTTACGGTTTGCTGAGCTTATTTCCATCGCGTGATGTGATAGTTGGCGAACCCCAATCGTGGGCAACTCATGGGTGATTTTCCAAACGAGAACTCAAACACAAATGACGATTGCCCGACCTGGGATTTGAACTTAGGACCTCACTCACGGTTTTACTACTTATGTACGCTGCTACTAGAGCCGATGAGGTGACATTCGTTCATTCCATTCGATAAGCGGCTAATATTTATAACTGACTCGACTGAGTGCTGATGGTTTTCAAGCGATTATTCGCAAAAAGGCCTGTTCCATGCTGCGGCGCCTTAGAAATAGTGGTAACAGCGTTCTAAAGGTTATTGCTGAGCGGTTTGACTGACCCATTCAAGACCATTGGATTAAGACAGCATTATAGGTAAGGTATAAGGAAAATAAAATAACGCCCCGAATTGAGAAACTCCTCCTTTTTTGAATTCGGTTAAAAATGACATGAATTAAATGAATTGTACTTACATACTACAAACACACATGTTAAACAATTTTAACTTATATCTAATGAGATATAAGTTAAAATTGTTTACTAACACATTAAAGGGGTATGTTCCGAAATAAATTATTATTATTATAAGTACAATCTAAATACGACTTAATTAACAAAGTGCCGAAATGACAATATTCACACACTCCAATAACGCATCACAATTCACAAATTCATTAATTAGGCCTTATCAAATCCTTTCACTGTGTGAATCCTACGTGGATCGTCTTCACAAAACGTAGACTGAAGGCAAACACTTGTAGATCTTACAAATATTTACTTTGGTTCGGGAGGCGGTCACGCCCTTATCGCGTCAGGCGCTTGTTTACTTCGTCGCGATTGTTTCTTGGTTTAAGAGTCTCTTGTTTTGGCTTTTGGTTGCTGATTTTTTTGCTTCGGGCAGCGAACATTTGCATTGTTATGTCCCGTCAGAAATTCGTTGTCATTCTCAATGAAGTGCATGACGTTTGCTCTTATCACATATTTAGACACACATATTTTTTTTATGGTATAGGCTGGCAAACGAGCAAGTGTGTCACCTGATGGTAAGTGATCTCCACCGTCCATGTACGCTCACAATACCAAAAAAAGAATAATGGGTGTGTTGCCGACCTTAAAGGAAAGGGATAATTAAACGATTGCGAAGGGGAGGGGGTTTGGGCCTCCGGATATCTCACTCACCGTACGAAACGCAGCAGCAAGCTCCTACTTTAGGCCGGTTTTCTGTGAGACAGTGGTAACGACCCGGACGAGCCGGCCCATTCACGCTATAGACAAAACTGTCTACGGCGTGGCTCTACTACTCAAAAATCTAACTTTCTGCTTATTGGCAAAAATGTTGTTTTAACTACACTTATTGCAATAATGCAAATGTTCGCTAAAACTCGATGATGTAGCCGTAGCGTTACTCGATGATGAAAAACTGTATTTGTGTCTTGAAATCTTAGATTTCTGCTTTGTAAGATAATTACAACACATAATCAATTACTACAGTTTAAATATTCTGGTACTTTTATGTATTTTTTGGCAATGAGATCGCATCGACATCTTAGGCGCAGAGCCACCTCACCTGCACGTGGTACATTTTACCAATGGCGAAACTTTGTTTTCTTAGTTACTTTGGTGCGGGGCCAGACGGTGGGTCACCCCATATAATACTAAATGCCGTCAAATCTAAAGTACGAGAAGGTGGGCCGTGATATTAAGCCGGGATTAGGTACGCCAAGCAAAAAGAAAGAAAGATTGCATTGATGACCTTTGTATCACAGAAATTTTAAAAATCAACATTTTTAATTTTTCGTTCAAGTGACAGATATAACGAAATAGTAAAAATACCATTTTTGTTTTCTCATAAATCGATCTCTCTTTAGATCATTTATCTCTATTTCTCATAGTTTCAGATTTAGCCATACAACTGTTAATAACAACACAAAAATCCTAAAATAAAATAAATACGCCTTCTAACTTAAACTACTCGAATACTCAAAACTTTGCACATAAACGCTTCACCGGTTTATAACTTACATAGCTTAAGTTGAAGTGTGTTTCATAGAACGTGTCAAAATAGTTGAAATGTTCATTTCAAATGTTCAACAATGTTAGTTTCAATTCAATGTTCTAAACTAATACTTGAAATGGTTTGATTCACTCTAGATTGCGACCGCGCGTCTTGTCATAAAGTGTTAATTGGGTTACATCATGAATAATGGAGCCTTCATTGTAATAATCTAATACAAGCATAAGCTCGAAATTTAATTAAAGGATTACAGAATCTGCATTAAGCCGTGTTAATACTGTGCCAGTAGCCTGCATACATAGTGCAAGATATGCAACTTGAGCATGCCTATAATCCCCGAAGAGTTAACCATTACACCTACATTTCACCGAGCGTATTTCTGTCCCATTATGCGATAGGGGGCGAGCCTATCGCCAAACCGGGCACAATTTCAGACTCTGAGCTGATATTGAACATTTCGTAATAGAAAATCCCAATATCACTTTACCCGTCCCGGGGATCGAACCCGAGACAACAGTTGTACTATGTACACATTACAACTGCACCACCGAAGCAGTCAGCTTGAGTAGTGGAACCGTAATCTGTTTTGGTAGAGTCACGCTGTAGATAGTTTTGCCTATAGCATGAATGGGCCAACTCAATCGGGTCATTAATTAGCACTGTATCACAGACAATCAACATGGATTGGCAGCTTGCTGTTGTGCTACGTACAGTGAGTGAGATTACCGAAGGCCCAAATACACCATAATCACAATGAACATATTTGACAGCTTCCGTAGCGCAGTCGGCGAATAGCCGGCGAGAGGCCGTGGGTTCGATTGTCACATCGAGACAAATGTTTGTCTGATCCACAAATATTTGTTTCGGGTCTGGATGTTGTGAGACCGCAAGTCCCTTGTAGTTCTTGATACACACGATACAGGTTAACCTAGTGTGGGGTCAGGACTATGTGTGTGACTGTTGGGTGTATTTATTTATTATTTATTTTCAATACAAGTAATTGGCACGCAAATGTGAGGTTAAACTGCCACGAAGATTTGAATAATGAAAAGGCCGCTGTATACATTTTTTGAATCTTAAAATATTACGAAACGTAATATTACACCAGTAGTCTTTATTCCAGACCCCTGAGACTAGAAATTTACAAGCAATTTCTGTGTTTCAACGTTTAATCAACTTCGTTAAATGTTTGGAAAGGTTGTTAATTTAGTAACAGTGTAGACTTTCACTTGAGGAACTCAGTAAATCCTAAACTCCTGGGTTAATCTGCTTTATTAGAATTTTACTTTTGAACCACGCATAATTTAATTACTTAACTTTATGCCATGTTTCTTATCAGATACGGTGAAAGAAAAAGTCGTAATTTCTCTTGATTCATTATAAATTGCTACGTACTTGGGTAGGTAATTTTATGTTGACAATGGTATTTTTGTTAGATTATATTTTATTTTAAGATTTTGGAAAGCTACCACAAATAAAATGTATTCTTTTGATATACGATCTGCATTTAGCCTAAGGGCATGAACATCATGATTCTTATTGGTCACCAATTAAATGAAAAATGGTAAAATCCTATCAATGGGGACGGTTTTACTTCAGCTAATTTTAATTATATTACTTAAAATTTCCTAAGATTCATAGATAGGTTTGGAGGCAATACTTGGTGTGCTATTAACATTTAAATTCACTGACAGTTCCTATTTATTAACCTGTGAATTTAATTTAGTTGCCTTTAGATAAAACAGAATTTGATATTAGTTAGCTTCGTCGTGTAAATAGGTGGTATTTCAACTAAAACCGGACTAAACTAAAACATATTTAATATTGAATTTGGTTTGATGTTAGTTTAAGGTTAACACGAAGAGTTTCTTATACATAGGCAAGAATATAACGGAACAATGTCAATTACGAGGCCACATCATATTATTATAGGTATAAAGTTGCATGACGCAGCTTAATAAACACATTTTCGCCTTTGCGATAAAAACTCTCCAAATAAATGGGTCCTAAGTCGGGGACAACATAATAAATACCACAATCTGCATCTAGAAATATAATAATATCAATAAATACACCCAACAGTCACACACATAGTCCTGACCCCACACTAGGTTAAATAAACCTGTTGGGTTAATCGTGGGTATCAGGATCTTCGAGGGACCCACAACACCCAGACTTGAGACAAACATTTTTTGGGACTCGCTTACTCTCAATTAGAACCCCTATCGCGCTCCCTGGTGGTGGTGTAATCACGTTTTTTATAAGAAATGTTTCAATGTACTAACCTCTCAAGTTTACAGCATTAGCAATGGAAAACTCAGAAATGGAGGTAGCTGTGGGTGCTGCCTCAAATTTCGTGTTCGCCGACGATGTCTCCAGCTGTCCCAGCACTTCCACGTGTCTTGAGGTTATTGGATCCTCGTAGTCCGGATGCCCAACATAGTATTCTTCAGCTGGTTTCTCATTTAAGTCTTCAGACCCCGAGTTGTATTCTGATCCGTAATCTGCTTTCAAAAGAATACGATGTTACAAGTTTATTTTAATTTACAACTGTATATTTTACCAAAATTACATATACTCGTATCTAACCCCCTTAGTATAGGAGACTCGTGCTCAGCAAAAAAAGCAATATACTTGTGGGATGATAATATATATATATAATATTACTAGTATTATACACGTCCCATTGCTGGGCACGGGCCTCCTGTACAGAATGTCAAAAAACCAGTAACGGGTGACTGAACGAATTCATAAATGGATCCTGCGAATGAGATTAGGCAAACGAAGGTTAGTGGTACTCATATAGGTACGTAGTAATAATTAGTTACTAGCCCTGTATTATACATGTTCCACTGCTGGGCACGGGAACTACTGAATGAGAGGGGTTAGGCATGGCATGCCTAATGCGGGTTGGCAGACTTCACATATCTTCGAAATTATTATGGAGAAATTCTCAGGATACAGGATTTTGCGCCATCATAATTTATACTATGAATAAACTCAGCATATTATATATTGTGATATATTTACTCTGTGTTCAAAGTTAGCAAAAATAGTTATACCCAGAAAATATTTTTTGATCATTCAGTTCTCAGCCGTCAGTACCACCACGTTTACCCGTAAGTATTACGCTATGTGAATCTATTCAATGGCCAACCATTTGACGGTAGTGTTGTTAATATACGACAACACTGGTTGTCAAGCTGAAATCTAGTAAGGTTTTGACCATATCCCCGTCATTCGTCAGGCGCAACCATCGGAAGTTTGCATTAGGTATATATTTTAGTAGGTAATTTTTTTATTTTTCTTTTATTAATTCTGCATTCACTATTACAATCTGATACAATTATACAGAAAGTGTACCACTTACATAAAAAAAAAACAAATATAGGCGTTGAATTGAGCGCTTCCTCCGTTTTTTGTCTATATCATAGATACTATATACAAATTCCTACTTACCTGAGTTATAAGGTTCCTGTTCCCTCAGAGTTTCTGCCGGGTCTACTGGAGGGGCATACCAGGGCCTACGCGAATAGACCTTCTTGCTTGTTCCTGAGTGGCCGCCAACGTCAACGTTTCGATAACTCGACGGTGACAGGTTTAACATCTCTAAACATTTGTTGATATCTGCAATAGAAACTAGCCTAAAAAAAAAGTTTTTAAAAGTAGCCTTATTCAAAGTGTGTGTATGTAAATTAGGTGTCAATTTTCTCTAAAACTAATAAATCAATTTTGATGTTTTGACTAACGTAATCTACATACTTTCAGGAAGGTTTTAGTGTATAAATGTTAGGTAATATTCTTACATAGTGAGAGTTATAATATGCATAAATGACGGTAATGAAACTGCTATAGTACTGACTCAAAATTGGTGAGAATTTTTTATTTTTTCTTATTTTTTTCTTTGGGTCTATTTGAACTTCTTTTATTTGTATTGATTGTTATTATATGACATACTGCCATGCTCTTTTTCTGTTGTGAAAAATACGTAATTTACGAAATTTTATTTTATTTTATCTTATTATGGTCTACGTATTTTCTCTATATCCTAATACTAATTTTGTAAAAAAAATAATTATTTTAAATAAATATTTTTGTTATCTTTTAGATCGCCTCTACTATCTTGTATTTAAATATTGAATACCTACTCTAAAAGGCGACTTACATACAAAAGACTGAATTTCAACTGTGTTTAAGTAGGTACATAGTGATAAAGGTATTTTTTCAATCAATATAACTTTAGGAAGTGTTAATAAAACTCCGACCCTTGGATTAGAATAATAGCTGCAGTTTCTAAATGACAATTTCCAAAATTTTGGTTGACCAATTAGTAACTGTTTTTGTGTAGGAGTAAACCCGTCGCCTGACGTTAACGTCACATTTACCCATAAATAGTAGTAACACCATTCACAACTTTTAATTATGGAGTGCTTCAATGCATTGCACTACGCTAGTCACCTAGAGATATAAGAAATATAGATATCGTCGAATAATGTCTAGTATTTTACTAAGTAAGTTCAAACTTTCTTTTATTCTGCGTGGCGTTATCCCGATTTAATGCCAGGGTCTGCCTTCCCATCATGATTCGATCGGTGGATTTGGTATTATATGGGGCGACCCGCCGCACCGTCAGACCCCCACAATCAGCAAAGGGAATCTAATTGCGCCATCGCCTTGTGCGTTAATCAGTAGACTGTACATGTTAAAGGTGGTAGAGCCACGCTGTAGACACTTGTCTACAGCATGTATGGGCCGGCTCGTCCGGGTCATTACCACTGTCTCACAGAAAACCGGCGTAAAGTAGCAGCTTGCTGTTGCGTTTCGTACGGTGAGTGTGATATCCGGAAGCCCAAACCCCATCCCCTTCCCAATCCCTTAATTATCCCTTTCCTTTAAGGTCGGCAACGCACTCACGATTCTTTTGGTATTGTGGGCGTACATGGGCGGTGGAGATCACTTACCATCAGGTGACCCACTTGCTCGTTTGCCGGCCTATAATATTAAAAAAAAATGTGCAGGTGACGTTGGTTTTGGACCTAAGATGTTGGCTCACTTATACTCAATTCAAGTTCAATCTATGTATATTTAAAGTACATTTTTATAGCAAATGAGAAACTTGATAAGTTATCTCTATCACCCTTAAATATCCACAATACCTAAAAATCATGGACGCGTTGCCGACCTTAAAGGAAAGGGATAATTAAGGGATCGGGATTTGGTCCACTGGATATCTCATTAACTTTATTAATATACTGAATAATATTATTTTTAAAACCCTTTATTCCACATTCCAAGAAAATATATTTCTACCTAATGTCATGTAGAACAATAACTGTTTACATAAATTAATTTTCCTTGTCGCTGGTGCCATGCATTTGACTTTTTGTGGTTAGGAATATGACGCTAGGCCTCTGATTACAGCTATTGTAGAGTTGACTTAATAAATGCCTCGTCTGAATAAACCATTTATAGATGGACTAAATGCAATACAAAAATCTACTACTTCGTTATCCTTACAAAGCTTTATATGCTTATTGAGAGATTTTTCTAGAATGACAAAGACGAGAATATAAGAGTGTAGTGTATGGATATTGAGGGCACCGCCACTATCAAGTATGGTAGACTTGATAGTGGCGGTAGATAAGAATAAGGATGACATCTACGTCAGATGGCACCTTATAAATACGATCGCCACTACGGGAGCACAGTTCTTTCCCAACCTGGCGAGGTACCCATAACTGTGATCCGTGTCCACACGTGTGGTATGCGACAGGCCTGGGAGCAGCGGTGGAGGAGTCCAGGTGTTAGGAAATCACATACTATGGGAATGGATGGCACATACCAACAACTGGTCATATTGCAAGTGTTACGAGGAACAAGGTCGCCGTGGGAGCCATTCGTCATCGACCAGTGCTTAGCGGATTTGTTAAAATTAAAGTTACTCTTCTTTCGCATATCAATTGTCACGTCTTAAAATTTAAGTAATAAGTTAAATAAATAGTTTATTTAAATTCATTTTCGTTTTTATTTGGTATCCTGGACTGCAGCCGTACGTAATTCAGGCACAAACACGACAGAAACGGAATACTAGAAACAAAATCGAAGAGTCGAAATCGATAGACTTTAGCTGCAATCTGGCCCCTTATAAATTTGGTTAAGATCTGATGTCGGAGTACGGAGTAAAACTATTCAATAGATAACAGCACAGTAATCATGTATGTATTGGAATTTACGTGCCACAGCTGTGCAGATTTATAAAAATAGAAAAATAAAATAAGTTTTAACAAAACGTAAAAAACTAACTTTGAAAAATAACACTGAAATGTTAAAATAATTTCTAGAGGTGTTTTTAGAGTAGGTGCCTGTATACAAGCTGCCAGTCAAATGAAGTCGGTTTTTAATGAAAATAAATTTAAAATTAGATTTAATACATTTTTTTATTAATTAATAAACATAAGAAAACAAACGCTCACGGTCTTTTTTGCGCCTTCTACAAAATTTTTATGCACAATAACAAAACATGGTAAAAATGCCTCCAAATATTCCAGATCAGCTTAGGCTAGCATTATTATATTCATTCTATTTTTGTTTTTTGTAATGGGGATAGACGAATGTAACATTATATATCGATATCATTTAATACAGTTCTCATGTCTTGATTGAATTGTTGCTGAACGAAAATTGTGATACGAATCTACTGGATTACTGGAATGGAACTGATATGTTTTACTCGTAATTGGTTTGTTATTTTCGTTTACAATACAGATATACATACTTCTCTTTAATAGATTTTAAAAATAAGAAAATAAAGAAAGGTATATTGATATCCATTCTAGACAGTGTGAGATTGATTATCTAAATTCTAATTTCAGTGTAAATTCAACGTCTAAGGCTGACTTGCACGACGATTTGCCATTAAACTTACTTATGTCAAATTTACATACGATTACCGGTTTAGTGGGGTAAATCAGGATCGTAATACAAGTGATCGAAGCCCAGCATTTTACAAAAAAGTGTCCCTTGTCAGTTTTATCATCGAATTAAATATGTTTATGCGAGTTCTGTATTTCAGAGGCAAATAGGATTTAACATATTTCAAAATATTAGCTACAGGTTTTTGTTTTCCACCGTATAACTATATTATTGATTCTGAGCCTTTCTTGCAAATTTGGATACTCTTTGAGAAATAACCCTGTGTATTCAAACTTAAATATTATAATCTAATAAGTGGCAGAGCCACGCTGTATACAACATGAATGGACCGGCTCAACCAGGTACTGTTACCACTGTCTCACAGGAAACCGAAATTAAGTAGCTTGCTGTAATATCACCTTTACCCGATTCGGGGATCGAACCAGAGACCTCCGCGTCAGTCGTAACGCGTACGCTTTAGAACTGCGCCACCGAGGCAGGCAAACGATTGAAAAATGCATCAAAGAATAAATATTTTTGCTTAAAGGAGTTTCATCTGACGCACATGGTGACTCTGCATTGGCACCGACAACCTACTTTTTCATAATGTAAGTTTTATTAAGGCATGCTATAGGCATGCGGGCCAATCCCGCGTGAGTGTATAAATCCGCATACTAAAACATCCAGTAGATAGATTAGATAGATTTGATTAAAAAGATAGGTAGATAGATTTCGCCGTACATAAATATTTCAAGATATTTTTAAATCGCCTTCTCTAACCCAATCTTACTTTAGATAAGATCCTCTTCAGTTTATGTTTATGCGCCCTAGTCATTAGCTCGGATTAAAAATCAATTGGCGGTAAGTCTTACGAATTTACCTTAAAGTATGTTAGAGATAAAAGGTTTTAAAAGCTAAGCCGCGTCAAATATAAAACAAGAGGTAAACAGGGATTTAGGCATGCAAAATGTTTTACTATATGTCGCTTGGGAATTATCCCAAAATAAACTCGTGAATATTTGTATTAACAAATATTCACGAGTTTATTTTGTGCCGTACTGGCATGTATGTCATGAATAAAAAATAGTCTATCAATGAGTAACTGATGCCAGAGCAGAAAGTAATTAAACATCGTCCAGCATCGAAGTTTATCGCCAATCTGACAGCAGTTGACAGTCTCTGTGGCGCAGTGGGTGAGTCTGTCTGATTTTGAAATGCTTTCACAGGTCGATAGTGTGATATAGCAGATAAACTATTTTACCACGGTTTGATCGTTAGAATAGATGCGAATCAATTTTATTACCACCTTGGTATATCTGGATCTGGCTGGATCGTACATCAAAATATCGTACATCATAGATGTGCTAACCCAAATTTTAACTGCATGCATGGTTATTAATTGAATAGTGTATATGATGAGCAGCCTCGGTGGCGTAGTTGGCGAGTAGCTGTAGATGTAAAACGGGAGGCCGTGGGTTCGATTCCGAGACAATTTTTTTGTGTCATCCACTAATATATTTGTTTCGGTCATGGGTGTTTTCTCCCCAGAGGGGTGGACATCAGGCAGGCCGGTCGTAAAAACTATAAGCCAAATCTTTCTGTAACATGTGTTAAAAGCATGTTGGGCCGACCTCACTGCAAGTGGGATAAAGGCAGGTGAAAGAAGGAAGAGTGCATATGATGAACGTTGCTTGTTTCAACTGTCTGTAAGTGTAACATAGTTCAGAAAAAGCAATGGTTTCTTTATTTAAAGGTTTAATTTAATTTCTTTTCACTAACAATTCGTCATAATCAGTAATGTAGTGAACCCAGTGGGCGAGTAGCCCGCTGTGAATCGAGAGGCTGTGGGTTAGATTCCCGCACCGCAACAAATGTATGTGTGTTTCAGAAATATTTGTACAAGCCCGGGTGTTGTGGGACGGCAAGTCCTTCGTAGATACACGATAAAGGTTAACCTAGTGTGGGGTCAGAACTATGTGTGTGACTGTTGGGTGTATTTATTTATATTAATAACTGCTTCTTACAAACGTTAAAATTATAAAAGGTTTAAATATTTACAGATTAGAGGGTGCGTCCCTTCGTATTTTTACTTAGTCATTTCCATCCAAATGACCATTATCTTTCATGTTAGCCCATATATAATGAGACAATTAAAAGGTATAAAAGGACCAACGTAAAGAATTTTAAATAGCAATAAAAGATGAACGTTTGAATTAAAAAGCAATACATTGAAGCGGATTGTGAAACTTTACCCATTATTATTGTATTTTTGAATCGTATAGCTTTCTCAGGAAACAACGTGACTGGAATCAACAGATCTAAAGTGCATCTCTACTTGTGACATTTCGGCGCACCGAGAGGCGTGACAAACTGTCAAGTGTGGACTGGTGTCAAACGTTACTACCGAATGTCATGTAGCGATTTGCTCTGAGACTTCCCACTGAAATTTCGCCATGACTTGTCATTTAAGGTTTTGTCATTTATTGTTTAAATTACTTTGAATGATGCAGTGCATATTACGACACGTGGTCCGTCCATATTATAGGAACAAGTACGTGTGACAGCCACGCCTCCCGGTGCGGCGAAATGTCATAGAAGTGTGGACGCACCTTTAAGTTTTAACCATTTTAATATGTATTATTTAAACGTTAGGACAACACGATTCAGTTTTCATTGCCTGCATGTGCCATTACTGGTTGCTTTGTTGACTTGCTGATTCAATTTCCAGGACGTTTTTTCGGGCATTAAAACTTTTTAACTCGAGGAATCCGTTTATGGATCATTTTTTTTGCTTGAATGACGAGACGACCAGATCACTTGCCTGATGGTAAGCGTCATGCCTGACCATACCCAGAAGCAACACCGCACAGAACTCTGAATTACAAAGCACTGCATGGTACTGGACTGCGTTCTTCACCCCAAGATGTACGATGTTGAGTCTCATAATGACCAGTACACAACGAGTGTACACAACACAAACAGCAAGCCGGAACACAACAGTGCTTACACACTGTTGCTTAGCGGCAGAAATAGATAAGCCGGTGGTACCTACCCAGACGACCTCTCGCATACGAGAGACTACCTAGTAAATAAATATACCTACTGCCGATCAAATTTCCGATTCTGTCCCTTACACGAATTTTGTAAGATCCCTAAGAAGGGTCTTATATTCTGGAAATTAGTACGGTTGACTTGTTCTACCTTTTAGATCTATTCACTTAAAATCATAGCAATTTGTAGATATAAGTTATGTACGCGTACGCACTCACGCCTGTGATCCCTGAAGGGGTAGGCAGAGTTATAACCAGGACACTCATATTACGTCGAGCTTAATTTTTTTTTATGGCAAAGGCAAGTGTCTATAGTGTGGCTCTACCACTCATAAAATTATTATGATGCTTATTTCCATTCCATGATGAGATAGGGAGCGAGCCTATCGCCATACCACCTACAATTCCAAACTCCGGGCTGATATTAAGCATTTCGTGATAGAAAGCACCTAATATGACTTTTACCCGGGGATCGAACCCGAGACCTCAACACAGCAGTCGGAAGGCGTATACATTACAACTGCGCTCCCGAGGCAGTCATATTACCAAAATATATAGCGGCAATAGCTCAGCGGGGAATGGTACGTACTATCGAGGCGTAAGTCGCATGTTCGAAGCCAGCCCCAAGAGCATGCACCTCTGACTTTTCTAAATTACGTGTGTATTCATTGTTAATTATCGCTTCCTTTAACAGTGAAGGAAACATCGTGAGAAAACCTGCATTATTGAGAATTTCTCATTAAGAATATTGAAGGTATGTGAATTGTACCAACCCGCATTAGGCCAGCGTAGTCGACTAATGCCTAACCACTCTCATTCAGTAGAGGAGGCCCAGCAGTGGGACGTGTATAATACAGGGCGAGTAAAAAAACTAACTTTTACTACGTACCTACAATAATACCACTAACCTAGGTTTGCCTAATCCCATTCGAAGTATTCATTTATGAATCCGTACAGTCACCCGTTTTCGGTTCTTCGTGATATTAATCTTAATAAATACTTAACATAAATTTAACTGTATCTCCGAAAAGGTAAGCAGAGGTGTAAATAGTGCACCCACAGTTCGCTGAATTTGTCTATTTCTGCCGCCGACCAGCTGTATACAAGGACTGTTGTGTTTTGGTTTGGAGGACATTGCAGTCAGTGCCATTATTGGGCATTATGAGACTGTTGTTAATTTGTCATATTGATTTTATATTGATAAATATTTTTAATTAATAATCAAGCAACTGTGAAGTTCTATAAATGCATTTGATTTATGGAAATCCGTAGTTGGACATTATGGGTCAAACCAAATCAAAATATGTATATATTGAATCCATAAAATCTTTTACATCATTCAGATTCAGTAACATTTTTACTAACTATACCACCAGTTCGAAATGCTGTTTCGCTAGAGAAGAATGGTCAAGAAACTCAAACATTGCTCTTTTCAAAACTGATTTACAATACTTGCACTACATTAATACAATTTATTTTAAATAAAGCAGCCAATTTATGCCAATGAGGAACATAATATAAAATGATGATTATTGTGCATGATCCCCATGAGTGCAGTTAAGCAAGTGGGTGGAATAAGTTTCTACGTAATGATTCACCCACTTTCCGCGCTTTGAATCGTGACGTCACTTAAGGTGTGAATAGAGTGTTTGTTATCTAACTACCTACGACTTTGATTTTAAGTCTTACTGAACAGGTAGTTAAATTTATTAATAATATTGTGAAGCTTTCCAGTGGGCAGTGACCACTACTTTACGAGTATAGGTAATATTCAATATCTTATAAAAAAATACTGGCCCTGTATTATACACGTCACACGGCTGGGCTCAGGCCTTCTCTACTGCCTACAGGCCTCTACTTAATGAGAGGGGTTAGACTTTAGTCCACCAAGCTGCCCTAATGCGGGTTGGTAGACTTCACTTACCTTCGAAATTCTTATAAAGAACTTCTTAGGTATGCAGGGCTTGACGATGTTTCCTTCACCATTAAAGCAAGCGATAATTAATAATTAATACACAGACAACTTAGAAAAGTCATAGGTGTGTGCTCTTGGGACGGGTTTCGAACCTGCGACTTTCGTCTGGCCAGTCCGTATCACTCCCCACTGAGCTATCGTTACTATTATTGTCTTAAGATTTTAGACTATAGATATCAAGATATAATATTGTTTCACAATTTCCAAGTAAACGTTTCTTATCAAATTAAATCAATATAATAGAGCATAAATACTTTTTAACAAAAATCCGACACAAAAAACTAAGAAGCTAAAAATAAAATTAAATAATTTTAAGTTGGTGGTGTCCAAAGGGAATGTGGTGTCAATCATTGGGTAATAAACTACAATTTTTATTTAACTTTGTTTTTTGTGATAGAATCATCGATTTCGCTGCATAAATCTGTGTTAATAGGTGGTTTAGTCTTTCATCCCCGATGTCACCCCCTTAGGGGTGAAATTATTTATTAAAATTTAAAAGGGCCAACCACCACAGTTATCAAATATAAAAGTATCATTCAAATCGATGCAGCCGAATTGAGGATCTTGGTTTTTTTTGGTTTATAAATACAAAATTATGAAAGCTTATGTCAAATTGGGAAGTACCTTCTATATTTCCTTTAAGGTTGGCAACGCGCCCATGATTCTTCTGGTATTTTGGACGTACATAGGCGGTGGAGATCATTTACCATCAGGTGATTCACTTGCTCGTTTGCCGGCGTATACTTTTAAAAAATGTATCGATTAATCCAGCTTCAAGTTTAAATCGGCCAATTGTTTGGACCCTACGTTGCCAAAGATAGACGAAGGGGTCAAAAAGCCCTCCTTTTGTTGGGGTTAAAACAATATATGATGAAGGCTGAATGTTTAATAAGTTACTACCTATAAGTATTTCTTAAAATAATTAAACATTTTTCATTTTAAGTCTCTAACTTCCACGTCAGAATATGTATAAATTAACCTTTAAAGATTAGTCTTGAGTCAAACAAAGTTCACGACAAGCATAATAGATGAAGGTTTTTAAATTTATTACCCATAAAATAGCCCTCAGACTTGGTATTACTGAAAATAGAAACACGAATAATTAATGCTATAACGACTTTGAAAAACGAAGATTAAAATTAGCGTTACATATTTTTAATTAGTGCATAGGATAAGGTTCTTGAATAACAATATCAAAGAGGAAGTTATTCTTATAAAAGAATGCATTAATTTGTTAATACTAAGGAGCTATCATGGAAGAGTATTTACAGTTTTAAAAGGTAGGTATCTAAATATATCCACATTTAACAAAGTGCTTTTGTGCTGAATCGCGGCTCAAAAAGATTCATGATAAGATCAATACATTTCAAAAACGACGTCGATCCGTAAGGACTTCATAGGAGTGTAACAATCATCATACTATCGTCTAAAGTAGGGAATATTGATGAACTGGTTCCGAAACAAGACTTAGGATTGAGTCAATATGACGAGTACGACACCATCTGGTAACAAAATATGTTAAAGAATACAATATACTGTTATATTTTTGCCAAATTAAGGTCTTTCGGTTTAGAAACAACGGAGAAACCATATCCCAATACCTTGTCTAGTACGAAGTAAAAGCAGCTGGTCGTCACGTTTAACCCGACAGTCTGATATACAGGCGAACTGGGCGAACTCCATTGTACTTCTCTGGGATTTGACACGTTGCTAAATGTCGAGACATAAATATCAATGAATCCTGCAATGTTATTCCAATAAAATAATAAGGCCTTTATTTACAAGCCAAACAATTTAAACATCGATTTGTGATAACACATAGTGCGTGGTGCAGACAGTAATTTAGTTTTATCATGACATCACTTGATGCCAAATTGTACCATTATTTATGCCGAACGACAAAAAGCTTTTAAATATCACATCAATGTTCACATTTGAATCGTGTCAGTGGTAAATAATAAAAGTGTGCAAGTTGTGCAAAAAATAAAAATATAAGGTCGGGAAGTTTCTTCGTATTTTACACAAATTCTTATTTCAAAGTTTTATTACACTTAATTATATTATACATGTGCCGTTTTTCACTATTGTATGGTTGATATCTTGTAGATAGATCATGATCTCGTTGCTGCAGAAGTTTTGGGGATTAGTTAAAAAATAGCGAGAAGTACCTACTATTGACAGTCCCCTCATGATGTTAATACAGTCTGTTTATACTACCTAAAGAATTCTGAAGAAACCAAAACAAGTGAGAAATCTGAGAGTGCAAAGTCGGGGCTTTAATCTGATGTTGTAGAGGTTTGAATCAATTTGTGAGGCGGTAAAAGCTCTGAATAAGCTATGCCCTTCCAAGTTCACAATATCACTTTATTGCGCGTTAATCCGGATTTCGCCACAGTCTGTAGAACTTGACTGTACTTTGAACATGATATTTTTCGCAAGTCCTTATCGGAAATGACCCAATTTTTATAACCATTGATCAAATCTATTAAAAAATGGTTCGGTTTCATTACGTTTTAAATAAGAATCGCATTGAAATACACTCAAAAGGACACATCAAAATCAAAGCTGTAATAGATTAAGTTAGTGCCAAATTATTTTGTATTAAAAGTATAGTAGTAAGTAGAAAGTATAGTATAAGTAGCCAATGTCATCAACTTTATCTGTAACTGGAGGACCAGAGTGAACTGCATCTTTAACATTGACTGACGCTCAACTGCATTAGGTCTAAAATGACACAATTATTTTCACGGCATGTGTGATTTTTTCCTTTATATGTTATAAAACTTAAAAAATTATCGATTTTATTCGTTAGATTCACGCATTTTCTTGAACAAAAAAACATACAGTTCAACCAAAGAGATTGGATTATAACTTTATACACAAAAAATACGAAAAGACTTTCTCGCCGACCATTCTAAACCAGCATTTTTTTCTGCCGCACACAAACAGTGACAAAAGCATTGTGTATTTTTAAATTCTGGCAAGCCAGATTTGCAGAAAACACCAGACAACAATAAAAACAATAATATATATCTCACATATAGTTAATTATTTGATGTCTCAAAAGACGAAACGTGGCGTTTGATTAGTTTTGGATTCAGCAAAATAGATAACGCGGCGGTGACGACGGATTAGGTATCGATATAGGTACGTAATAGGATTTCCTTTAATCAATTTATATAGCGCTCGCAGGCAGGTTTTCGTTCTAATGATAATAAAGCTATTGTTGTATATCCAGATTAAATTGATTTAAGTGTCTCTTATTAGATTTAGTTGTAATTACGTGAAAAGCTTTTTTCACTTCATCAGCATTTTGATTTCACATAGGATACTCTGGCGTATCTGAATTTTAGGTTTGTAACATGTTTAATAACGTTATCACATTATCTAGGCACTAGATGGTAGTTGCATCTGCTGTTTTCCATTGAGTCGTTTCCCATTTTTCCTTTGTACTTAGTCATCAATCTTAATCGAATTTATATGAAACCACCATAAATTCTTTCTTCAACAAAAAATAATCATCCAAGCTAGTGCATATTTATCGGATTTATGCATAAACCTACATAAAACATATACAAAGACAAAATGAGAACCTCCTTCTTTTTGAATTCGATAAAAAATTAAAAAGATTTGTTTCTAGCTATTTTATTTATTGAACGATATTCGACAATCGTGTGACATCATTTCACATCACTCTAGCTCTCTAGCGAGAGCTTAATTGCCTGACACTGGCGTAATAAGCATGATTTAATTGAACTGGGAAAAGAACAACTAGATGTTTCCTCATTCTTCTCTAGGGAATATGCTTTTGGAATGGTCGATGGAACTCTCTCTACTCTATATATCGCACTACATTACAATGTTTTAACAATGTAGAATCATATTTTAATTACTATGGAAACATTTGAATCCTTTAATTAACCCGGACATTAAAGGGGAATTATGTGAGAATGGAGTTAGTTACAAGTTGTAACTATAGTTCTGTCTGTATATATGTGGCATGGTAGCGCCTAAATGAATGAATAGGTAATTATTCTTGACAAGGTAACACAAAATAACCTTAAATTAGGAAAGTAATTTGTATGGCGAGTCTATTTTTTTATCTTGACATAGCAAAGTGGCTACACACCTGAAGGGCGAGCACGAACAACTTACGAATAAGTATTCGACCGATGTATATGATATACCTAGTATATTTATTTAAGCGGTAAAGTCATGCTGTAGATAGTATTGTAAGAAGACAGTAATATGAGAGGATTATTTTTTTAAAAGCTCCAAAGACATCAGTGTCTTAATGTCTACCCCAGAATATTCAGTATTAATAAAGACTGTAATCTTAATGTTTGAACTCCACCATTTACTTGCAGCAGTTATGTTAATGAAGTTTCTGAAAAAACTATTAAACCACTGGCGTTTTACGAATGAATAAAATATGAAATAATTAAGGTATCGCAACAATATTCGAGCTATTATTGAACCTGTAGATAAGCCCAAAGTATCGAAAATATTACCCTGTTTTTTGGAGGAAATTCTGATCGTGCGGTTGGTCACTTCTTTTAATTAATTCCAGAACGGGATGATCGACTTTGATCGTTCGATCCGTTTGGAGAAAATCGTCTAAGAAGCATTGTACTGGAAATAATTCAAACCAAACCTCCGACCTCGAAAGCAGCCACACCCATGTTTCACCATTCGTATGGACACTTGCTTATATATTAAATACTTGTCGTTGGCAAGATGATTATTAGAGCGAAGCTAATAAAAAAATATATATAAATAAAAAAATACCCTATGGCAAATTTGCTTGATTATGTGAAGTCTACGAACCCGTATTAGGCCACCGTGGTAGACTAAGGCCTAATCCCTTTCATTCAGAAGAGGATGCCAGTATCCAGTAGTGGGACGTGTGTAATACAGGGCTGGTATTATTATATACTCAGTTATATATATGAAGCTAATAGACTTTAAAAATATGTCACCTATGGTAACGATGGTCGATGATTTTTTCTATTGTACTTATTGTAGCATTATTTTTAATTATCTTGGGTCATTGAGGGTGAGTATAATTGCATAGAAATCAGGAAGCAAAACACTGCGGGTTTTGTTCTCGAAGCAGTGTAAACGTACAGTGCTATTAATATTTAAATACGTGCTACAGAAATGTTAGTTTTATACCAATTAGTACGAGCATTTGGGTTCAGTCGGTCTCTCAAGAGAATAATAAATAATTAATCTATTGTTGCAACAGGTGACTGCCTCGGTGGCGCAGTTGTAATGCATACACGGTACAATAACTGCTGTACGGAGGTCTCGGGATCGATCCCCGGCTCGGGTAAAAGTGATACTGGGTTTATTTATTACGAAATGTTCAGTATCAGCCCGGAGTCTTATTGGAATTGTACGTGGTTTGGCGATAGACTTGCCCACTATTATCATGGGACGGAAATACGTTCAGCGAAATGTGGATGCACTAGTTACACCTTTGCCTACCCCGTCAGGGATTACAGGCGTGAGTATGTATATAAATATTTCCCGTAGCTCAAACAATTAAAACAAAGTACCGAACTTTTAGCTTCAATTTAAATGGAATAGTCTCTACCATGTCGATCAATATGCACAATCTAAATTTATATGGATGATGTCTACTACTTATGCGATCAATATGCACAATCTAAATTTATATTTCTATTGAATAATGTAGTACTGTGCAGAAACACTGATGTAGTTATAGATCGAGGATTATACAACTTTCAAAAGGCATATATATATCTACGGCCTACGCTGACCACGGAGTACATCAATACACCCAACAGTCACACACATAGTCCTGACCCCACACTAGGTTAACCTGTATCGTGGGTATCAGCAATTACGAGGGACTTGCGGTCCCACAACACCCAGACCCGAAACATATTATATTTGTGGGTCACACAAACATTTGTCTCGGTGCGGGAATTGAACCCACGGCCTCACGATTTGGAGCCGGCTACTAGCCCACTGCGCCATGGTGACTGTCAATGGAGTAAGACACTCAGAGGGCTCATTTACATTTAGGGTAATTGAATTTAGTTTTAGGCACGTTTTTCTTTCTACATTCTCAAATTATATACATATGAGTATTGTATGTACTAGTTTAGCACTAAAAAAACTTTGCCTGTGGTTTTGCTACTGCTCTTCCCTTTACTCCGGTGTAGTTTATGCGTTTATATACCCATAAACGGCGAGACGAGCAGGTCGTTCGCCTTATGGTACAGAACTGTTTTGAGTAGCACGACCGAGATAAGAGACCGTGGGACACAACAGCGGCATATCCGCTTTGTATGTAACTGGATACTTTTTTAAAATTCTTTTTAATAGCTTTTGACAATGAGAAGAGGAAGCCGCTCGACTGATGGTAAGCATCACGCCTACCCATAAACAAAAGCACACCAATCAGAACTTCGAATTATGAAGTACTGCATGGCAGTAAACTGCGTTCGTCACACTCAGACATAAGGTGTTAAGACTCATAATGCCCAGAAATTTCACTGGATTTAATATCCTTCAAACCGAAACACAACAGTGTTTACACACTGCTATTTGGCGGATAAAGCGGTGATACCTACCCAGACGGCCTCTCGCATACGAGTGACCTACCACCTAGTCTCCTAATTAATATACATCATTCTGTTATTGAAATAATATGGAACTGTTACAATTTGAATAATATGTATATTTACGTTAGTATTTTAAAACAAATAATCCAAAAAAATTAAAAGAGATCTAAAAATAATACTACAGAAGATGATAAGAAATGTAATATAACTCCGCCTTTTGCGTCACTACACCAGATCCAAGTAAACATGAAACTGAGTAGGCCTCTATAAAACTTTTTTACCACCCAGTTTTACTTCAGTTTTTTATGTCAAAACTAATTGTAGGTGATATTCATGAATTAATTAACACCCACAATACCAGAAGAATTATGGATCGGGATCCAGCATGTAGCGTTTTTCGCCCAGAGTTCATCGGACATGTGGCAGACATGTCCAGTCCAGTTACATTTCAGATTGGCTGTTATTTGGCCCACATCGGAGAGTTTTGTTTTTCAACGCAGCATGGAAATCCTTATCTCGTCGATGAGCTTAATTTCAAGAATGTTGCCCTCCATAACTCTCTGGCAAACCCTTAGGATGGACTTGAGATCGGGAATATACATATGTCCATGAGTTTCCTTTTAATGGATACAAGCCAAGAACATTTAATTTAGTGACCAATAGCTTCTCCAGGCGTTCTCATTTCATTTTTGAGATTTATTTGTCTTGTCTCACCTGTGTATACTATTTTGCCGAAGTCCAAGTATTCATGGACATATTCAACCTCCAATTTCTGTACAACGTTTTGCAGTATTTGTCATTAATTTAGTCTTGGTCATATTCATTCTAAGTCTGACTCCGAGGCTTGGATAAAATATTCAAGCATTTGAATGAAAACAGCTGCAAATGATAGAAAATGAACAAGGCATCGGTGAAGCGGAAATTGGTAATTTCTCAACGACCACTAAATCTTTGATTTTTCAATCAAAGTAAATTTTTCGCTTTTTCCAGCTTTGCTGTAAATCGTTTTGGAGACAGTTGGTATCCCTGTTTCACACCTTTTCGTTTAGTAAAAGGAGGACCGATAGTCATTAATATTGCTAGATGCTGTACTATCCTGTTACGGTGATATATCTTCTGAACTAGTTATATGTATCTAGGGTAAATAGCCTGTGCTTGAGACACTTGAATTCCTGAGTGGCATAGGCTATCGAATGCTTTTGATTAATGGACAAAAGCAAGACAAACATTACATCAATTAAATGTAAATTAATATTAAGAATTACCTACTTCGAATCTGTTATGTTTCATCGAGACACACACATTGACTTCAGCACTACATCGGTACGCCTACGCAGTTTCAGCCGTTTTGAAATGTCACATACGTGTTTACTTTAATCTGGATATTCGAATTAATTATAGCATTAATTCATCCACAGCAACAGACGTGATTCTGTGTATGTATGTATTATTAGTATGTAATATAATCAAATAGAATATAACTATAAATATAATAATAATACTAACCCTGTATTATACATTTCCCACTGCTAGGAAACGGGCCTCCTCTACTGAATGATAGGGATTAGGCCTTGGTTCACCATACTGGTCTAATGCGTGTTGGCAGACTTTATATCCCTTCAAAATTCTTATAGAGAATTTCTCAAGTATGCAGGTTTCCTCACGATGTTTCCTTCACCGTTAAAGAAAGCGATAATCAACGATTAGTACACATGTAGCTTAGAAAAGTCAGAGGTGCAAGCTTTTGGCGCTGGTTTCGAACCTGCGACATTCGTCTCTACAGTCCGTACCACTTCCTTCTGAGCTAACGCGGCTTTTTTCTTATTATTAATGTAGGTGCAGTGTATTCTGCGTGTTATGCCTTATTTATAGCGGGTTCACATGGTTAGATTTTAGTTAATCAACTGGCTTGAATAAATAAAAGCTTTATGGTTTTACGTAAGATTGTACTTATATTGCAAGTTTGTACACACGGTTGATATAACATGCGATTAACTAAAATCTAACCGTGTGATCCCGATATTAAATGGAAAGAGTTTAACGCACGATCGAGACAAGAATTTAAAAGAAAATTAACATTAGTGACCAACGACACACTCACACACACACACACACACACATATACACCCACCCACCCACAGAGAGACTTCTCTCACTATTGTAGAGAGTTATAAATAAATAAATACACCCAACAGTCACACACATAGTCCCGACCCCACACTAGGTTAACCTGTATCGTGGATATTAGGAACTACGAGGGACTTGCGGACCCACAACACTCAGAACCGAAACAAATATTTGAGGATTAGACAAACATTTGTCACTGTGTGGGAATCGAACCCACGGCCTCACGCTTTGCAGCTGGCTACTCACCCACTGCGCCACGGAGGGTGTCAAATTATCGGTTTTGTTGCGGTAGCGCCAGTTTTTTTTTACAGAAAGCATTTATAGCTAGTATACCTAGTGATTTATTAAAATAAAATAAAAATTAAACCGCGATAAAATCCGTATAAACTAGTTTTATTTCAATAGTATACCTAGTATTAAAATGTATCATGTAGTCGACCTCTAAAGAAGTGTATCCTATTCCGTGGTAGCTTATGTAACTTTATTGATTCTTTGTGAGGTATACAAACATAGCACTGGCTAAGACATCCGTGAATATCTTCACTTTATTGCATTTTAGGCAAATTACACGTAACATAATAAAACCGGTTTATTGTCGCCCATTTGCTATACAGTCATATTACTACGACGAGAGATAAAACAACATCTGTGATATGGACTTTATAACACCTTCATGTACCTCCATTTGTGCAGAGTAATCTCGTAAGTTAATACAACATACTCTTGTGGGATGGTAAGTTTCCAATTTGTGTTAATTTTTTTGGGTCTTGAGACTTATCAAGAAAATTAAAATAAGCCTTATTAATTAAATATAACTTGTAAACTATCTAAAAAATCTTTAAGATTAAAAAGCGCTAAATATTTTTTAAAGCATGTATTTGGCAAGCTTTGCTGTTAGCTATAAAAACGTAAGACAAAGTTTGGGTAGGCATTTGCAACAACAGATTGCTTACATACGCAACTATATAATTGGGCCAATGCAACTTTCGGAGTCAATAATGGCCAACACGATCGATTTCTCTAAAAAACCTTAGTATTCTAGAACCTATATAGAAGACCTTTACATAAAAATTGCTTCGAATAAACGCTTCTAAATCTTACTAGTGAAGATAAAAGTTAGGAAGAAAGGTCTTTTCTAAGAAGGCTCATTGTTCAGATTACACATGACCCAGATAATATGTTCTGAAGCTTAATCCGGACTGGAAATGGCAGGTTTAAATTAAAATATTCTTTCGCCTTTTTCCTTAAAGACGCAATATGTAAGCAGAATAAGGAAAAGCTACCGTTAACAGATTTAAAGAAAGAGGTTCTGTTTTCGACCGATGTGTATGTATGTAAGTTTTTTCACTATTTTCTCAGAAACTAATGATCTACTTACGTATACAATAAGTTATGTTATAAAAATATTATTCCAATAAGGAACAAGATAATTTTAAGAAATAAGAAATTGTACTCCGGATATTTCTTTATTTTAAATTCTTTGAACGAAATGTTTTAAAACAAAGAGCGAACCGTTAAGTTACGGCGCTAAAGTTTGTCTAGATTAGTGCAAAGTTGTGTTTCGTTTGTTGTTTTTTGTCTTATTCATGGATACAAGAAGTTAACAAATTTCATTAAAGAATAATATACCTAGTACCGGCTAAATAAATTCCTCTTTTTAGATCAGAAACTTCGTTGAAATGTTATAAAATAATGTATAATGTAGGACACTCCTCGTGGGCCATCAACATCTTAGACACAAAGCCAACTTCACCTGCACCTGAGGGCCAATTCTCGTAATTTTAATTGTTCAAAATATCATTCCGATCTAATCTCAGCGACAAGAAAGTTGCAAATGGTATTCTGCTAAACCAATATTCAAGAACTTAGAACGCAATGATATCGAAAGTAGAATACAAGTTGACTGAACCAAAACGGCATTCTGGTAACAATTTTGAC
Organism: Mimas tiliae; assembly: GCA_905332985.1. Classification (NCBI taxonomy): domain Eukaryota; kingdom Metazoa; phylum Arthropoda; class Insecta; order Lepidoptera; family Sphingidae; genus Mimas; species Mimas tiliae. The sequence continues at coordinate 7,473,398 of HG995255.1, forward strand.
ACTTAACTATCTTCTTCTTCTTTTAATTGTGTTTGGCTCCACCGTAGATTGGTGATTTCGCCAGTGTCCATTGTGAGACACTTAACTATAAAAAATGCATTTCGTCTACAGACAAACGTCAAAATATTGAGAACGAAATGTGACTGAAGGTGAAGCAGTGTTGCCAAGTGCACTGTAATTACAGCAGATCTGCCGTATTTTCATGCCATCTACTGGACACGGTATTTTTATAAATACCTTATATGGAGACACAGTATTTTTTTACAGTCCAAATTTCGTATTATTATTGTATACTACTAGACAGGTTATTTAGAAGTAAAACTGCGTCACATAACGCGGGAGTTTGACAGTTCACAAACAGGGAGCGCAATAGGGGTTCTAGTTGAGAGTAAGCGAGATGATAATATTGAGTTACGGTCAATTGACTGCAACTTAGTAATACAACTAATTAACTATACTACAATTTCTATGTACCGCGCAGCTTGTCTAGTAGTATACATAAAACTCTTTGATTAAACACATTAAAAAAAATAAACCGATATCATCATCATCGCAGCCATCCATTTCTGCAGCGATCGATATATACAAATAAAATGTTAAGTTAGTTTAGGATATAAAGTTTAAAATAAATTTATATTTTATTTAATAATTTAGTTATTTCCTTTTTTGTATGACATTTTATTGCACTGTAAAATAGACTGTATGTTTTCCCATCAAGCACTGTATTTTTGACGCAAATGCCGTATTTTAATGTGGACAACACGGTATTGTCAAAAATCTGACTTGGCAACACTGAGGTGAAGTGACTGTGAGTTAACTGCAGACAAATTCAGTTAACTTTATTCTCTTTTACTGCAAGCAACTAAAAGTAGTCAAAATTGTGCGACTTTGTGTGCTCGTTATTTCAGTAAAGTATTAGAAATGAGTTTACAGCCTATGTTACTCAGTGATAATGTAGCTTTCTAACGGCCAAATTATTTTTGAAATCGGCCCAGTAGTCTTTAAGTTTATTTGTTACATACAAAAATACAAAAAAATCTTTCCTCTCTAGAATATTAGTGTAGATTAAATTATGAGAGCAATCGCACTGTCAAAATTCCCGCCAAAACTCTCGCACAATTTTTATTTAGTATAGATATGTCCTCAGCAGTGTTGCAAAATAAAAAAACCGCAATTCGGTAGAATTTCAAATTTCAATAAAATAATCGCGATTGTGGTTATTTCCGGAAAGGACTGCCTGAGTGGTGCTGTTGTGCCGTTTTCCTTCAGTTATGCCATGGAATAGATAAATTAATGAAATAAATAAAATACATGGAATTAGTCAAATCAATTAATTAAAAAATCATAACCTCCAGTTACGTAATTTTTTAATCACTGAAATTAGTCATATTGTGGGTATTTTATTGTGAGTTGGTAACATTAATTTTGTCGCTTAGGTCATTTTTAATTTCTAGAATTTAGTCTATGGCAGCTGATACGTAAAATTCGGTAAAATACTTGTCATTGGCCAAATGCATAATAATGCGAAGCCATATTTTCAACAAAAGAAAGACATTGAAAGTTGACCGAATTGACAGTTTATATGCAATTTAACTGAAATGATATCGAATTTTTAAAGGAGCAGAATGCCATATTTTTAATTAATTCAAAATGTAATCTCAGTTCGGTTAAAATTCATTCGCAGTGTCAGTTAAAATAGCAGAATTGGCCCTCTGGTACACTCTGCTGATTAACAGACGATGCAATGGCGATACTTGGTTCCCGTTGCGGCTTGTAGAAGTCAAACAGGGATTGTCCAATATAATACCAAATACCGTCAAGGTATCATAGATAGTAGACATAGTACCATAGGGTACTAGAAGCCGGGCGCTGTCAATAAGGCGGGATAACGCCAAGCAGAAATAAAAAAAGTTGTATAATGGAGGTAATGATTGATTTAAACTTTACTTACCTTTTTAAAAATTGGCTACTCCTGATTATGGAAATATTATTTTTAACACAATCTAGTAATAACAACCCAACTCTAGAATAATAAAATCAATCTACATGAAGAGACTACCGAAAAATCATGATATGAAGACGGAGCCTGGCAGTAAGCCGGGATAACGTCAGACAAAATGAAAATAAAAATCAGTAACATAAGCTCACACGTATTTTTCCCCAAAGGGGTAAGTTCACACTATTAGTAGAGCTTATTATCGTTCCATTATGATATGCTGCTTTATCGGCCTTTTCCGAGATAAAAAGTAGCCTATGTTCTAATCCAGGTCATAGTCTACCGGTATGCCAAATTTCATCCAAAACCGTTCTGACATTAAGGCGTGATTGACTAACAAACATCCAAATTCACAAACTCACAAGCATCCAAACTTTCAGATTAACAATTATAGTAGGATTATCGTTTTGTTATCATAAGTCAGTCATAATCAAATTATCACAAAATTCTAGTTACTTCGGCAGACTTCCGATGGTAGCGTAGCGTTAAGCATCCCGTGCGAGCATCAGTGTCATCAACGCCTGTCAACACCATACTAGAGGTAATATCATTTGACGCTCTTGTCGAATAGTCTCCCATAGATTTACGTAATACACATTATAATTAGACTGGGCAACATTGACACGGCTTCACCGACGCACATCTGACGCGACCATCGGATGTCAGCATCAGTAAAACATGATACAATCTAACTAAAGTTTATAAACAAACATATAAAATACCACTATATCATATTATGCTATGCAATCATTTCTAAACTGGGTTTAAGTAATTCATCATAATATACAGTGAATATGGTATTCCAGCAACTCATGCATTATTCAACAACTAATTCAACAGAGAACAGTATATCAATGTACACTTCAGCGCTCCGTTTAACTGCAAATAGGTGTCAAACTGGTATACTATAAATTACTAGGTATTATAAACTTAACATATTATGTTTGGGGGTAACGAGCGCAGTCCAGCGCCATGCAGTGCTTTGTAACTCAGTTATGTGTGGTGTTGCTTCTATTTATGGACAAACGTAGCACGCATCAGGCGAACAAACTGCTCGCCTCGTCATTTAAACAATAAAAAAGAAGAAATCTATGATTATAATAGATAATGTTTTGTGTTGCAAGAGGTGATAAGATTTCAATGTTAGTTATAACTACTAAACTAATCTATTCTAGATCTAGGGGACTTAGGTTCTTAGGGACAACTTAGTAGGATGCCAGAACATGCTAAGAAAGCTCAGGATGAAGTCAAGCAGATGTACACTCCTATCTATGCAAATATTATTATAAATAGGAAAACTAATTTTTTTTTGGTTTTATATTTCTTTCACGGAGCAACAGAGCACCGGACCGACATGGTTTTTTTATCAAGTTAGTTTATTGGCCAGCTATTTTTTATCCCGGAAATATGACAGCAAATCCCAACTTTATATTTATCTATTAAAATCAACGCCAATTAATGGCAATGTATTTTCGTACAACAAGATCGTTGCATGTAGCTGAATGTGTGCAGTATATGAGTTGTCGAAGTTCGAAGAGGATACATTGAAAACTATTTGCACGGCAGCAGGAATAACAATTTCAGCTTCTAGGTCAGCTTGTGCGATGAAGTTATAAATCTTACAAGTCTGAATGTTCGAAACTACCAGTTCTCTTACTTATCAGAAACAAGGTTAAATCAACTGGTAAAATGTTTTTTTATGCTAAAAACAATATTGACTTCCTTGACAAAATAGTATCTTAATCATAACCTACAATTAATAGAAACATACAGAGCTGTATAAATTATAAAAGCAATCTTATTTCATAAAGTTGCTTTTGCATTGTGATATATTAAGTTCATAAGTAGTGTTACAAAAGTAGTCGTAAGATTAGTTAAATATTCATATATCAACCTTCACAGCCTTATTAAAGTTTAAAAACTAGTCGTAGAAGATTCGTGATAAATTCGCACTAACCAAAAGTACTTCCATAAAGACGTTAACACATTTTTCCACACAAAGTTTGTAGACTTTAACTTGTAACGTAATTTGTCTAGATGGACAAATTGTTTTTTTTAGTCATGGATTTTCATTCTAAATCAACAGAGGTGACATAATATTCCCAACTAATTCAATATCTTCGTGGTTCTATTTTATAGTATTTTTTTTTTCATGTGTTACTTTTACATTTACATCAATTACAAATCAAGTGATAATACGGATATTTTTAACTAATTTGATATATACTTTATATATGTTTTGATATGTTGTTATATAATTTACGCACGCACTCACGCCTGTAATCCCAAAAGGGGTAGGCAGAGGTGTAACCAGTACATCCACATTTCGCCGAGCATATCTCCGTCCCACGATGTGATAGGGGGCGATAGCCTATCGCCATACCGGGCACAAATTCCAGACTCTGTAGAGTCTTCCAGACTGAGCATATCGTAATAGAAAACCCTAGACCACTTTACCCGACCCGGGGATCGAACCCGAGACCTCAGCGTTATTCTCAATCGTAACGTGTACGCATTACAACTGCGCCACCGAGGCAGTCATATATACTTTAGTATTTGTTATTCTATTTGTTACTTCTAGTTTTACATCAACTACCAATCAAGCGATTTAATTATTTTCGTTCATAAACAGTTAATCATTCAACGCGTAAAGTTTCATATTTAGAATGCTTATATCAAAGCATAATAATAATATGAATAATTTATGTGACATTAAAATCAGAACCTTTTGAAAACAATTAACTACGTACCGACTTTATAGATCCGTATTATGAATCTAAACAAAAGAATATAACGATGTTCCCGTATCCTAACATCCGCTTACAAATCCTCGCATTAAAGTCCTTAAACAAAGATTATGAGACCCAGTATATTATATTATACAGTCAGTAAGCTTGTGAACGTAAGTGAGTGAAAGAAATGTGTCAAGGACTTCATATTCTGCTACATAGATCGTATAGAGTAAGACATAAAGCAGACGCAGTTCATAATTACTTTGATAGACATTCTCCACTTTGCGAAGATGTTCATCGATTTAGTGGATTGCACGCATTAGGTAGGCGTCAAATTGTTCCGACAAATTGGGACGCCTGTAGAATTTCAACAATATGTAATGCCAGGTGTGTTTTGAGAAGTAGTGTTAGTGTGGTTATATTAGTTTTTAGTAATCTTATGTTTTTTATGGAATATAAGGCAGACGAGTAGATGGATTCAGCTTGTTAAGGTTGTGCCCCGTGCCTATGACGTTGACGATTTGTGCCGTACAAGAAACTACCGAATTTAAGGTTTCGAGAGTCCAAAATACAGTGAGACATTTTTAATGGTTTTTATGTATTTTTATAATTTTTATGTTTACATCTATAAAGAAGTAAGTGCATGTACACTTTTAACATTTCGCCGTACCGAGTGGCGTGATTTTGACATGTCACGCATGATAAAATGTCAATTGTGTACGGAGGTGGTTAAATATTTCGACTTACTCGTAATGTCACTAAGCCTTAGACCATTAATCGAATGGTGTCCAAATGGTCTAAGCACGAAACGTTCCGCTTTGAGACTCAGTAAAATTTGGCAGTGACAAGCCATTTAAGGCTTTGTATTTTTTTATTTTACCTCTTTTTTATAATTTTTATGTTAGTAGTAGTACCTATAGGCCGGAAAACGAGCAAGTGGGTCACCAGATGGTAAGTGATCTCCATCGCCTATGTACGCCCACAATGCCAAAAGACTCACAGGCGCGTTTCTGACCTTAAAGGAAATGGATTGGGAAAGGGAGGGGGATTTGGACCGCCGGATATCTCACTCACCGTACAAAATGCAGCAGCAAGCTGCTACTTTACGTCGGTTTTCTGTGAGACAGAAATCTCATCAGTGGTAACGACCCGGTCGAGCCGGTCCATTGATGCCGTAGACACAACTGTCTAGAGCGTGACTCTACCACTCAAAAACTCACGGCAAAGTAAAAATTACAAGTGGGCATTGGTGTAGCGAAATGTTACGGAGTAGGTACGACGGACGCACCTTAATACGTTTAATAATTCATAAGGTTTATTTTGGTTAAGAATTCATGAGGATCAATAAGTCAGTTCACAATTAAATGTCCGCCATAAACTACAAGACAATTGAAACCAATTAAAACTTTTCTACATTAGTTGAACGCTCATATATACAAACTGTGCTTCGATAGAAAGTTTCTTTTTGCACCAATATTATACACATTATATTTTTATATAGCGATTGAGTCAGCAGATTTATGAGAATTCTCTCGATACTAGATATTTATACGATTTAGCCCTAGTTGGAGCCATAATGGTCATTATCGCCCCTAGACATCGACAAAACGGGAGCACAAATTGGAATTCTATTAAGTTCTGGACGCCGCTTATAAAAACAGAGACTTCGTCAATACGCAAGATATCACTATAAATGTATAAGTCTGCCAATTCTGTCACTCGTTAGACGCTTTTTTGTAACATAGAGTTAAACACTTTGAAGAACTATAATCTGCGTTATTTCTTTAGAATAGAAGAAAGGTAATATCAAAGAGTAATATACTATATATGAAAAGGTAATATTATATTCATCAATCAGAAAAGTCAGTGTTGACTGATATTGATGCATTTTTATGCATGTCGTGAATTGAGTATACTAAAAAAGGTCTAATAGGTTATCTAATATATAAAATTCTTCAGTTCCCATTGGTTGTGGGGATCAGACGGTGGTGATGGTGTTCAGACGCCCCATATAATACTAAATATCGTCAAATCTATAGTACGAGAAGGCGGACCGTATAGTATTAAACCGGATTAACGCAAGGCAAAAAGATTGTACACTGGGAGTACAAATAAAAAAAACTTAAACAACATAATATTGTAGTAGTAATGGCGGCCTTATCGCTCAGGGCAATCATAAGATAAGAGTAGCAGCAAGTAAGAGCAGTCTAGATTACTTTTATTAGAAATGTTATTATTATTTCTAAAGCAAATATTAAAATATATTTCACTCTGGTAGCCGCGAGCGACTAGAAAAGACATATTTATTTTAGTACGGCATAAAATCGATAGGTTTTAAAGCTACATTTAAATTAGCCAGTCAAGTCTCCACATCGGACGTTTTAGAATCGACCTAGGTTGATAAAAATAAACTAGTTGACACTTTTTATTTATTCACAACAGTTTTATTAAATATACCTATTTATTATAAATAGGAGAAGAATAATAGAGGGAATATTAAATAATCTTCTTTCACCTGCCCTTATTGCCCACTCGCAGTGGGGTCGGCGCATCATGCTTTTTAACACATGTTACTGAAAGATTTGGCTTGTAATTTTTACCACCGGACGCAACCCTCTGGGGAGAAGAGGGCATTAAATAATAATATAATGATAACTTCCCTGTATTATACACAGTCCCACTGGATACGCATCTCCTCTAAGTATTCACCGTAAGAAACGCAGCAGCAAGCCGTTAAATTACAATTTCATTTTGTTTCAGACAGCCTCCGTGGCGCATCGGGCGAGTAACCGGTTGCGAAGCGAGAGGCCATGGGTTCGATTCCCGCACCGAGACAAATGTTTGTTTGATTATTTGTTATTACAATTATTTGTTTCGGGTCTGGGTGTTGTGGGACGGCAAGTCCCTCGTAGTTCCTGATACCCACGATACAGGTTTATTTACCTAGTGTGGGGTCAGGACTATGTGTGTGACTGTTGGGTGTATTTATAAAAAAAAGAAAAAACTTTCGTCGTCTATGAGACAGTGTTAACATCTGCAGCGTGGCTCTACCACTCTCTGTTTATTTTCTTCTGAGTAACTTTTAGAATAACAGCACATGTAAGCACTTACGGGGTAGATAAAATTGGGAAATTCGATTTTGTGCTCAGACCGAAAGTGTGCCTTTGATGTATAAGCGGGGAGGTGCGACGGAAAATAACGTTATCAATTTACAATGTTTGCTGCAAAGTAATGTCATATCAATTTAACCTTAAATAAAGGTGAATATTTTATTTTGGCGACAACACAATTTGTTGTTGCTTACCAGATTAATATACTCGTATCTATCTACCATGTATCGTAACTACATTTTTTATGAGTCTGAATAGTAATTCTAGAGACAATTTTTTTTATAGCTTTGAAAGGGATTACCAATAATAACTAAGAGAGGGATTAGGTTAGCCGGATATCCTCGAAGCGTTTTCGGAAGCGGTTTCGAAGCGTGAGGCTGTGGGTTCGATTCCCGCACCTAACCAAATGTTTGTCTAATCCACAAATATATGTCTCGGGTCTGGGTGTTGTGGGACCGCAAGCCCTTCGTAGTTCCTGATACCCACAATACAGGTTTACCTAGTATGGAGTCAGGACTATGTGTGTGACTGTTGGGTGTATTTATTATTTTTATTTATTAGTGGTCATTTATACCACCCTTCTATATCAGAGGTAAACAAAGCCATAAAAGATTTTACTACATTGTAGGTCCCTCGTATGCCCGAAGCCCGTGCCCAACAGTGTAGCGTATTTATTACATAGCCGGTATTATTATTATATTCATTAATGAGTGTTTAATGGTATATACGAGATTATAGGCCTTGATACGAATTTTGTCTGCCTCGGTAGCGTAGTTGTAATGAGTACGCGGTACGACTGCTGTGCTGAGGTCTCGGGTTCGATCCCCGGATCAGGGAGTGATATTGGGTTCTATCATGAAATGCCTAGTATCAACCCGGAGTCTGGAATTGTGCCCGATATGGCGATAGGCTCGCCCCCTATCACATCATGGGACGGAAATAACCTCGGCGAAATGTGGGTGTAGTAGTTATACTTCTGCGTCCCCTTCGGGGAGTACAGGCATGAGTGCGTATATATCTACGTATTTTGTCCCTGTTTTACAACCTATACGATAATTTCGAAAAAAAATAAGAAATGACTCATTAAGTTATAATTATTGCTTGCCTCCATCTCATTTAACAAAAATGATATTACTCCGGGCTATTTTTAGTGTATTTAGATAATTATTTCTATTAAATAAGGCAAGGTTAACCTTGTTAATCTAATAGCGTTAGGTATAATTTACATCTCTTATTAATTCAGTAATAATACAATTAAAGGCCTCGAAGTAATTGCGGCTTAGTTACTTAAAGAAAGCAAATAGTTAGATATTCAATCTAAGATCGTGTCCATAAAGTTTCGGTCCTGAAAGTAATTTAAACTCAAATTAGCTGAACGTAAACGGTTTCTTGTGTACAAGTTATCACTCCAGTATAACGAATGACAAATAATATTATATATCAAATGTTTGCTTAATATATTACTAGCTTTTGCTCGCGGCTCCACCCGCGTGAATAGGTATTTCCGAAATAAAACGTAGCATATAACCGTCTCCAGGGTCCTATCTATCTCTACATCAAAATTCATCAAAATCGGTTCAGTAATTTAGGCGTGAAAGCGTAACAAACAAATAGATTTTTTTTTCATAATAAGTATCCTATGTTACTTCTTATAAATATGTGTACAAAGTTTTATGATGATCGGTTCAGTAGTTTTCGCGTGAAAGCGTAACAAACAAACTTACATTCATATTTATAATATTAGTATGATTTATATAATCGTATATCGAAAGCTATTACCCATTTTTTTTACATGCATACAGGTGTGAGTGCCTGTTATCCCGGAAGGGGTAGGCAGGGTGTGACCAGAACACCCACATTTCGCTGAACGTATCCCCGTCCCATGATGTGATAGGGGGCGAGCCTATCGCCATACCAGGCACAATTCCAGGCTCCGGGCTGATACTAAGCATTTCGTAATAGGAAAACTCAATATCACTTTGACTCGACCCGGGGATCGAACCCGAAACCTCAGGGTCAGCCTCAGTCGTAACACGCACGCATTACAATTGCGCCACCGAGGCATTCCGTTTTTATTTGTATAATATTATTAAGCTCCATTTACATGAAGAGTGTTTATCGTACGATATACGATATAATACTTTATGTATTCGATAGGGCTTACCGCGGTGGTGACCCCTTTTAATTGTAATCGGGGGCGAAAACGAAAGAAACCTTTATGCACTGATTTATGCACCAATTTTGATGTCTTTCACAAGAAAAATGTAAAATACATTTATATTCATTCAGACGGTTTATTGCATGACAGAATCTATTAGGTAAAAACTTTTTAACAAAACATAAAACCGACTCAAAAAACTGAACTTTTTTTAGTTTTTATCTTTTATATTCTCGACTCTATCATGCAATAAACTCTTCGTCTAAATGAGATTTTATGTACGTGTATAACGTCAGTATCTCGGCGGTACATGAACTATAATTGAAATCATAGATTAAAATTCCAGGTTATGTCAAAAATTATATGCGAAGACTAATGTTCAATACGTTGACAGACTTTCATCATGCTATTAACGAGACAAGCAGATCATTATCTGATGGTAAAGGTCATGCCTGCTTCATCAGAACGTTGAATTACAAATGGATGACCTGCATGAGTGCAATCCAATGGGATTGCACTCGTCACTCCGAAACATAAGTTGTTAAGTCTCATAATGCCCAGTGATTTCACCGCTTCAATGTCCTTCAAACCGGAACACAACAGTGCTTACACCACAGATGCTTGACGGCAGAAATAAAAATTGAATCCAGAACCTAGAGGCGTACAGCCGACGAGCGACCTATCGTTACTAAAGTATATATATGTATTAAGAATCGTTCTTCATACAATGTACTACATGACATTGTTCATCAAATTGTAACCGGGGAAATCGATTAGCGAAACATTGACAGATGACAATCGAGGTGTTCAATTAAAATTCTAGTTACGTTTCACTTTGAATTGGCGCGGCGTTGAGTGTACGCGAATTGACGCATAGATTTATTAATCAACATTTTTGAAATACTTCTCGATGTTCTTTATTTATATAAAAAATAATTTTCCTAGGAGGTAAGTCCCTCGTATGCAAGGGCCCTCTGGATTAATATTACCGCTTTGTCAATTTCCGCCAATCAGCAGTGTGTAAGCCCTGTTATGTTTCGGTTTGAAGGGCATTGAAGCCAGAGAATTTACTGGGCATTGTGAGACTTAACATCCTTTATCATGATGTGATGAGGGCAGTCTAATGCCATGTATTGCTTTGCTTAAAATTCTATGTAATTTAGCATCTGTTTATGGACTAGCAAACAGACGCAAATCCCATCAACAGAAAACCTTTTCCTTAACATGACACATGATAGACGAAGACACATAATTAACACGAAAATGTCTTTTCAAGATAAACTATATGAAGGACACGTGGAACAAAAGAAATTCTATTGCGAATTTATACGACCTTCGGACCGAAGTCGACACAGATAAGTGAAACTATCTTTCTGTAACAGTAGTGTCAGTTTTTCGATATCTTTCGTACGATTCGTACATGAGAAATCTATATATAATATGTAACAAAAACCCTGTTGGGCATTTTAACTGTGATATCAGAATCGATATACGCAATGAAAAGACTTGCATACGAAAATTGGACTATAAAAATAATGATACCTATTAAATTTTTAATCTTGAATAAATTTATTTGCACGTTAAATCTATACAAATTCACATGCAAATAACATTTTTTCAATATGTTCATTTTTTAAGTTATCTGTGTAAGGATAATATCTCGCTTCTGTTTGTAATTTTTTTTGAAGTAACTATTTTTATTAAGCTGTCTATATGACTATCTTAATGACCTAAAAGGGCCAACAGGGTTTTTTTATATACTGTCTAATAGACGAAGAAGCTTGCACATCAGCAGTCAGCTTTGGTCAATCGCTCGTCCCCGCTGCTCCTGCACGACAACACGCGTCCCGTTCAGCCGATTTCTTCAAGGGCATCCATAATTTGCCACTGCGCTAGCATAGATGCATCGATAGCATGGATGGTTACTTTGATTTAGAAATGTAACAGGTCGGAAAACAATGTTTTAACATTTTTCCTAGAGAACGGCAATTACACACTAAACTACTCATTAATTAATCACGATATCTCATAAACCTTTAATAGTTTAGGATCATAACACTTTATTACATGAAAGTGTGTGTAATGTAGGGGTCCGCTAAGAAAGGATTATTTGAAATTTATATTTTATGCGGGCAATGGGCAAAACGGCGTTTCAACTTTGTATGAAATCATAAGTTTATCCCTTTATCTGTATGTATGTATATCTATCTGTATTTGGCATCGTCGTGCATAAACGAAAAGACCGATTTTAATGCGGATTCTTTGTTTGAAATCTGTTTTAATCGAGATGGTTCCTAGCTATGTTTGAAGAAAATCTATTCAGCCGTTTAAAAGTTATAAATATTTAACTAATTCACTTCGAGGTTATTAGCGGTTAGGTTATAAAATGTAGTATATATTTTATACTAATATAACAATATCAAGAATCTCAATCGCCTCATTAATCTAGTAGAAGCATACTAAGGCTGAGAACAGTGAGGTCCTGGGTGTAACTCCCAAATCGAGCGATTACAATTTGTGTTTGAGTTTTCTTTTCCACAATATCACATATACATTGCTCGGTATTAAAATTTGTATGGCGACAGACTCGCACTCTATCACATCATGGGACGAAGTGAAGCTCGGCAAAATGTGGGAGCACTAGTTGTACTTCTGCCTACCCGTTTAGGGATATGCATGTGCGTGTGTAAAAATTCAAAAGACATTACGATTTAAGTGTTGTGTTCCAAAAGGCGTATCGCAATTCAGCAACCCACAATCATTTGATTATTCGATTGTAACAAATGTAATGGACATTTGCAAGTCATGAAGTATTCTCAAAGTCCTTTTTTAGGTTGGTCCAAACACGCCTCGGTTCGAAACGCGGATTCGGAAAGGGAATTCACGAATGTTAATATTTTGTTTCGTCAGTGTAGTATTCATACCTCATATTATTTTTTTATGGTTTTTAATTCAGTATTATATCGTTTGGTTTAAATTTTTTTCCCAATTTTGATAGATTTTCGCGGAGATAATTGAATTTAAAGTTGATGGATTAAAGGTTGTAATTTTCGATTTTTCACGTGATAAAATAAGACTTATGTTTTCGTCGCCTTTTACGGAAGTTTTTACATAATGCTTAGTAGGGTAATAATTCACCTCAATATAAAAATCTTGGACACGTTGCAGATGGCAGAAAAATGATGCAAGAAGTTTTACAGTTGTTTTTTATAGCCGCTGACCAGCAAGTTGTTAACCTTGTTCGCTAACAAGCAACTGGATCACCCGATGGTAAGTGAAGTCCACTGCGCATTAACGCCCACAACACCAGAAGAATCATTAACACGTTGCTGACCTTATCATGGGACCCTCCCCTTGCCAATCCCTTAACTACACATTTCCTTTAAGGTCGGCGACGCGTCGTTGATTTTTTGGGTATGGTGGATGTTCATAGGCTGTGGAGATTACTTACAGGTGACACACTTGTTTGTTTCTTAGTCTCTGCTATAAATTAAAAAAAACTTAACAACAAGCTGCTATTTTACGTCGGTTATCTGTGAGATGGTGGTAACAACTTGGCAATTCATGCTGTAGACAAAACTGTCTACAGCGTGGCTCTACAACTTTTTTATTTAATTGCTTTCACTCAGAATAAACCATATGCTTAAATATGTTTCCTAACATTTTTTTATATTGCTTACTATGTCGACCATAAGCTTTTGTAGTTGTGATATACCGACTGAATTCTTATAAAATTAAGTTAAAAAATAGAGAAATAAAACTTTAAATATACCTAATAGTTTTCTTTTGAATTTATCCGTTACAAATGTCGTTCTAATTCCATTAGATATTATTACAGCGAAATACCAACTCATCATTACCTAAAATTAGTCACCAGGGGACAGTAGGGAAGACACCTATTCCATGCATTCACAAAACTCCATTCAACTACAATTAAAATAACATAGAGCTACAGGTGAAATACTTACCCTGGTACAAAGAATCACACGTACACCTAATTTTGAAGGAATATACTTTAGAACTTTCTAAACACACATAGACATGCTTCGCTACTTTTTACTAATGCTTACATATAACACCGTGTGGTTATACTTGAATCAATTCGCTCGAGTTTACCGCTCGTTTCGAAAGCGTACGAAGGTCGAAAGTGCCGCCAAGCTACTGATGGAAATTGCTACAGCGAACTTACCACAGGACCCTATTGCGCATGTGTACTTCATTAAATAAAGTTGCGACTCGTACAGATTTTGGTAACTTTGAATATAAGGGAAACTTTGTCGAGTGTGAGCATAGTGTGTCGTATGTAAATATAAATAATTAAATCCAGTTATTTTCTGTTCATCCGTACGTCACAGCCATTTTACTCGGAAACTTATAGTGCTACAATATGGATAAAATTTGGATGGTACGTGTACTTATTCTATAACCGCAACACAGAGGTGTAGTGAACTAAAGAAAAAAAATGGGATGGCTCTCCATACATGTAACTGAGGGATGAAAAGTTCGAGGTAATATGACTTAAAAGGTACTTACAATGAAAATTTGTTTCAATAAGTTAGGTTGTATAAATCTTGAAGTAAAGGATATTTTCGGTTACACAAAATTCATTCATCATGATTACGGAACACTTCATTGTGCCATACATGTCACTGAGGGATGAAATTCCAAAAATGCGGGCTTATGGAAGACCAGCGGTTGCGGCTTGACTGCGACCTCACGCTGAATAAGCCCATTTGCACACACACCATGACATTCGGAACAATGCATTCAAATTAAATATGTTTCTTCCCACCATGCCAATATTCGTTGTGTTGCATCTGTAGTGGTCTCGCCGCTGCGTCGCGTCATTTGAGGACTTCCTCAAAGGACGGGGCGCTTCATGTGTGACTGTTGTGGGTGTATACAGAGTTTTTTGGTGTGGTGGAGGAAACATGATCGATTACCATCATACCCTCCGGTTCCGAAGCAGTATTCCAAAGAGTTGTAATTTTGATGATGAAATGATGAAGAAAGACAAAGCTATAGTATTTTTTGAGATACTGTGGTTAATCAGTGAGTGAGTGAGTGAGGGAGTGAGTGGTATTTCGCTTTTATATATTTATGTAGATAGATAGATTGAAAATGTCCACTACACTCTGATATAAACATTTATGCATAGTATTTTGCAATGGGGTCTTTGTTTACACTTAAAATATTTACCGAATTCCGGGATATGGGATGGGTGTACTAATGCGATTTGTATGGTAAATATGGTCCCTTTATTTGTCCACATAAGCTTATGGAAATTGAAGAAGACCTCAAATAAACGAAAGCAAAATATATTTTGAAATACAAAAATATATTTTACTGCGAAGAGAGTCCTTTGGGAGGGCTTGGAGTTTTGGCATTTTCATTACGCATGCATTATGGGTAATTAAGTTCAAAGTTTAATGTGTGGAGTGACCTATAAATATCCTACCCCTATATTTATTTTATGTATCTTTTTAGCCTGAATGACGAAACGAGCAGGTGGCTCAACCGATGCTACGTGCTCACCTTTCCATAAAAAAGTAACAGCACACAGAACTTTGAATTACTAAACACTGCATAGCACTGCCTGTGTTTGTTACCGCGGAAAATAAGTTGTTAAGTCTCATAATACCCAGTAATTTCACTGGTTTCAATGACTTCAAACCGAAACACAATAGTGCTTAAACACTGCTACTTGGCGGCGGAAATAAACAAAGCGGTGGTACCAACCCAGACGGCCTCTCGAATACGTAGGACCTACCACCTAGTTTAGGTAACCTATTTCTGCAGGTCCATGGAAGGTTTCCTTAGGGTTTTGGACCAACCATTATCCTACCTACCTTGATTGCTGGAACCTTGTACCCACTAGGATTTAATTATACAGTTCATAATACATAGTGACATGAGTTGAGATTCCAGCGTCAGCCAGAACGTACACATATTGTACCTTTCATTTCATTATAAAAGTACATTTATTCTTTTGACCGACGTAAAAAAGAAGGTTAAGTACTTGTCTGATCTGTATCAAATGAGCAGCAGATAGCTCAGCTGGTAGTGGTAGGGACTTCCACGATAAGGGGACGAAAATTGTAGGTTCGCAACCATCCTTAGAGCATGCACCTGCTTTTCTCTATTATGTGAGTATTTAGCATTAATCGTTCGCATCGCAATAGCATCGTTTGATTTAACATTGAAGAAAGTAAATCCAATTACAGCACAGATTTCACACCATCCGCTACCGCAGTAGAGTTCATCCATATTACCTGGAAACCCGTCTAGCACGGTGCGTTCATTTCTACCACGCACATGCAAGCTCTGGAATTAACTCCCTGCATCGGTGTTTTGCGAGCGTTATGACCTGTACTTCTTCACGCTAGGCTTAAAAAGAGTTTTCTTTAACGGTAAGCAGCGGCTTGGCTGTACGCTGGCATTGCTGAATTCCATGGGCGGCGGTCACCGCTTAACATCAGGTGGGTCGCCTGCTCGTCTGTCTATCTGGGCAATAAAAAAAACGTTTGAAATTATACGAAGTAATATTATGAGTGCGACAGTAACTCTGTCTGTCTGTCTGTTACGTTTTCACGGCTTAATGAATTTTAATAAAATTTGGATAAGTAGATAATAATATGTTATATCCTGGGGAAGGACATAGGGTACATTTTTTCTGGGTAAAATAAAAGACATTTACGCGAGCCGAGACTATACCTAAAGCTATTATCAGATAAAGACAAGCAACGTCTAGCTCAACACAATATCTCTCGTACAACATTTTCATAAAGGTTACATGAAACTGCAGAATATGCAGGATTAAGTGCATCTTGCAATAAACGTCTGGTCTAAGTGTAGTCTTATATATTAGCCGTATTAATTTCTGTACGTAAGGTAAAGCAAGTCCTTGTATCGAATTTCATGCAACGTACGTATACTTAGTTAGCTATATTTTAATGTAGAGTTAAGCGCCATTTACATGAAAGTTTCTCTTCTCGTTCGATATAAGTCCCAAACAAATCGTCATTTACGACGCCGCGTCATACAATTATTAACCGACTTTAAAAAGGAGGAGATTCTCAATTCGGCAAGTTTTTCTGCTTGCTTTTTTATGTATGTACTTCGATTTCTTCGTGAATCGGAGACCGGTTTTGTTGGAAGAAAATTCATTCGATAGAGTTTAGCTGACATGTGGTCCTATATAAATTTGGTTAAAATGTGATGACGGAGTATGAAGTAAAAAAAGTAAACTCCTCGACGGATAACAGCATAGCCATCGCGATTATGTCATTGTTCTGGAATTTACATGCCATAGCTATACCACTAAAAAAATATAAATAAAATATGTTTCAACGAGCTTAAAAAACCAATTCAAAAAATAATATGGAAATGTCAAAAATAAAAATGTCTATAGGTAGGTATCTATCTATCTTTGGAGTCAGTCAAATTCAAATTGATATTTTTGACTTTTCAGTGTTATTTTATGAAGTCGGTTTTTTTAAACTGTATGATGCGGCCTCGTAAATAAGACTTTTCTATTGTATTATCTGTCTGTGTCATGCGATAAACTTTATCGATCTAAATGGCCTTTACTCTTTAAATTTTTCCTTTTGACAGCATATTTCCTCAGTTTATTGGTTCAGGATTCATGTTGAATATTTGGTTGAGTTCGAAACCATTTTCGTCCCTTTTTTGTGTACTTTGTGTCCGTGCTTTGAATAGATTATTAACTAGTATTTCAAACTGAATATAATATTTCATCAGTTTTTATGAATTAATTGGGAAACTATTTGTGTGAATTTGAATCGTCGGGATAATTCCAAGAACCATAAAACATTAACTGGACATTAGGGTGGACAAACCCTGTGTTAAAGAAGAGTATCAATAAGTATATAGGAATAAAAAAAACAATAATCACAAAGGTGAAACTTTTAACACTACTATGTTACAGATATTATAGGAAATCTGAAATATACAAAGTGGTTTTTATCGTTGATTTATTTATTTTTTTATAGCCGAGGCCGAGCCGAGCAAGTGTGTAAGTGAATTCCACCGTCCATGAACATCAAAAATACGTGAGGAAATAAGATTGCGATGCCGACCTTAAAGTAAGGGGATAATAATTAGTGGTTTGGAAGGGGAGGGGTATCCTCCAGATATCTCACTCACCGTACGAAACACAACAGCAATATGCTGTGATGATGATGCTACTTCATGTCGGTTTTCTGTGAGATAGTGGTAACGACCCGGTCAGGCCGGCCCCTATTCATGCGAGGGACGCAATGTCTCTTACTTTTTCGAAAAATACATATAGGGATTAGATTAATCAAAAATAATGAAAGTACATGACACACGACGAAATATCCCATAATTCCCATATTCAAAATACAGTTACTGCACATACTCGTACTTTCTTTTGATAGAGATAATGACAGGATACAAAAGTGCCAATTTTTTTTTTAATTTTATTAAATTTTATTAAGGCTCTTAAAACACGTAATATACACAATTATCTCAATATTTAATTTAAGTTAATATTAATTTATATTTATAAATATTCATTGGCTCATTGGCATATAAGTATTCTATCTATAATCATATATTTTTTATTGGCATAAATACTTTTCAAGGACTTTCTCGATGTATACGCTCTTCTCTAAAATTTATTTTAAAACACCTAATGGGTTAGGGTGGATATGGTGCAGCTGCTGTATCTATGTGGTTTATTTATCTGCACTTGATAAGTCATAAAGTGTAAATACGGCCTTATATAAAAAATACTCAATATCATAACAACAAGAAAAATAAATTTAGTATACATACATACATAGACTCACGCCTGTTTCCGATAAGAGTAAGCAAAGAAAACGGATTTCCCCTTGCTACGATCCGATTCCGATTTTTTGTATACTTAAGTACCGAAGAGTATTACTTATATTTAAGAAGTAGGTTTGGAGGGCAAGGTAGGACAAATTTTTTGGACAAACATTTCAGTAAAAGCTTCATTTACACGGAGAAAGTTTATCATACGACAGAGATTAAAACATAACATATAAAACTGATTTACGTAATGAATAAATTACGAGACTGTTCTCCACGTAAAACACTCACTACAGTTTTCTACGCTCTCTGTCACTCAATACAGTATTTCTGTTTGGGGTGGTGCCGCCAAATTAATAAAAATAAAATAAATACACCCAACAGTCACACACACAGTCCCGACCCCACACTAGGTTAACCTGTATCGTGGGTATCTGGAGCTACGAGGAACTTGCGTTCCTACAACACCCAGACCCGAAACAAATATTTGTGGATCATACAAACATTTGTCTCGATGTGGGAATCCAACCCACGGCCTCTCGCTTTGCAGCCGGCTACTCGCCCGCTGCGCCACGGTGGCTGGTAAATACTTACACACTTTCACTTATATAAGCCTTTGTACTTACTTTACTTCTTATTCATTCTTTGCCAAGGTGTCACTGTTAAAATCAATAAAATTATCATTCTAAAAGTCGCAACTCTGGGCCCCAAGATACACATATTCTTAGTTTGGGTCCCACCGTTTAACATTGCCATAAATCCAATATGATATTTCTTTAATGTAGAATATATTCCTCTTAGGGCAAATTTCTACACCGATTGCTTTATTATTATTATTATAAAAGAAGAATCGCGTTAAGAGGTCGTGTCATATATATATTTGACAGCGAAAATAGTATGATGTGGCCTCTTACACTAGAGATATATGTTTTAATCCCAACTAAGTCGCACTAGAAACTCTGTCCATGTAAATGTGGCTTTAAATTATAAAGTTTTACCTGTCAGACAAGCAACATACAATACAGACATTTTATGACGCATTTGTAAATGAAATTTTCTTCCAAGAACGCGAAATCGTACAAGAACTTTAACGAAGTTAACGCGTCTTGTATTTACAAACATTAACCCTTCCAGTCTCCACTTCGTGAATTTCCACTAATTCATTTTAAACCTCCAACAGTAAAGAGTCGTGTTAAAAGTCTGACTTCTTTGCCTCTCTCTCTATACTTATGCGTGTGGCGCTTAAAAATGGAAAGATTTAAAATCGGCTTTATTAAACTGGTTTAATCGAGATGATTTTTAGCTATTATTGAAGAAAATGCCTGCCTCGGTGACGCAGTTGTAATGCGTACGCGTTACGATTGAAGCTAACGCCTAGGTCTCGTGTTCGATCCCCGGGCCGGGTAAAGTGGTATTGGGTTTTTCTATTACGAAATGCTCAGTATCAGCCCGGAGTCTGGAATTTGTACCCGGTATGGCGATAGGCTCGCCCCCTATCACATCGTGGGACGGAGATACGTTCGGCGAAATGTGGGTGTACTGGGTACACGTGAGTGTGTATGAATGTATGTATTGAAGAAAATCTGTTGTCATTCATAAGTTACGTCGGTTTTCCTCATTGATCTCTGGGTTGATGGTTAAGTTAAGTATCGTTCCTCTTCTACTCACTAAGCAATAACATGATGAATTTTCAAAGCGTACGAATTTAAATATTATGTAATATATTATTTTTTATAGATTTTTATGTTGACTGTATTTTCTTGGGCACTTACTTTTATGTTCAAGCTGACATTTCGTCTAACGCGGATATACTACAATTTACTTGATGATAAAATATAATGTAGAAATAAATGTCAATATATAAACTTTATGACAAGAAATAAAACCGACTGAAAAAACTAAAAAGCTAAAATGACACATACAAATTTGAATTGATGGTACATACTGTAGTTTAATATGATAATTAATAACATCGACTTAAAATTGTTTAGTTATATTTTCGTTTTTTAGGTTTTCTGAGCCGGTTTTATTTTTGTCATAAAGTATTTATTTTACAAATGTTTTAGTTAAAGAAACATCTAAATCGATGCATAGATCAGTGCATAAAGGTGATTTAGTCTTTCATTAGGGTTGGAATTATTTCTTTAAATTTATATGCACCTAAAATAGTACCACCCTATTGAATACCAAAAGAATGATCCAAATCGGTCTACATCTGGTGGACTTATGCGTGGCTGTACATAAAAAACCGCGTAGAATTGAAAACCTCCACCGTTTTTTTGTCGGTTAAAAAAAAAACCTACTGCATGTTTAATTACGCTTTAATTCAAATTCCTTGTATTGTAGTTATACCTAGAAACTTTAAAATCGTAACAAAGAAATTCTGCACACAAGAAAGAACGGCGTTGTATTGTTAAACAATAGAGGACCATAACAGTTTCTTTTATTTACAATTCACGAGAGCTCTGAATGAATTCAATGTTATGCATAGATGTTAAGGATGACTCGACCGGTCTCGTAATCAACTGTGAAAATAACTTTATTAGAAGATTTTTAATCTGCTTTAATTAAATATGTATAGTTAGCCTTAAGATGTTGACGAAATCATAAACTAGTAGTATTAGTATTATTAGTGGTAGACATTTAACGACAGTTTATGATTGATAATGTTTCAGG
The DNA here is from genome assembly GCA_905332985.1 of Mimas tiliae. Taxonomy (NCBI): domain Eukaryota; kingdom Metazoa; phylum Arthropoda; class Insecta; order Lepidoptera; family Sphingidae; genus Mimas; species Mimas tiliae. The sequence continues at coordinate 7,494,887 of HG995255.1, forward strand.
AACGGTAAATAAAAAAAAATTAAAAATTTTCAGATTGTCAGTGGTACAGGTGAGCGGACTGTTAACGATCTCTGACGTCGTGTCGCGTCGGATAGAAAAAAAGAAAAGCATTTATTAGGTGGTAGCCATTAGGTGGTACATATATTCTTATAATATATATAAGTACATAACTAGAATATTTTTGTAATTAATAGGTGGGTACCTTGATACTTTTTTTATTAGCACGAGTTTGGCAGGTCGCTCACCTGATGGCAAGCGTCACGCCTGCCATAAACAGAAGCAACAACATCATAACTTCGAATTATGAATTACTGCAAGACACCAAATTGAGCACGTCGTCGCTTTGAAACATAAATCTTCATGTTAACATAATATGTTCATAATCATAATGTTAAGTCTCATAATGCTCAATAAATTCACTGGCTTCAATGTCTTCCAAACCAGAACGCAACAGTGTTTACACACTGCTGCTTGACGGCAGAAATAGACAAAGCGGTGGTGCCTACCGAGACGGCCTCTCGCATACAACGGACCTACCACCTAGTGAATTTCTGCATACATGGTCCATCTTAGGCTTGATTTGAGGTCCCGGAAATTTAATTTACCGTACGAAACGCAACATTAAGCTGCTACTTCACATCGGTTGATTGTGAGACATTGATACTACTCCAGTCGAGCCGGTATATTCATTCTGTAGACACATCTGTTTATACTGGCTCTACCACCTACGATCGCTTCGTCCTCATCACGAATATAATCCTCAATCGCACGTTATAAAGTAATTCATATTAAGAATGTATTTTAAGACGGACTCTGGCATTAAGCCGGGATAATGCCAGGCAGAAAGAATGTAGGTGTACTTTAAAAGATAAATAACTCGGGTCTTTTCAGAAACAAATTAATAGCCTTTCATGACTTTATAAAATTAGTACTTTCTTATAATTAAAGTAAAACAGGAATGTGAGTAACAAAGCCAACGTCGCGCTCTAAGCATCAATTAATTTTAAAACCAAGGAAATGTCATCAAAATGGTGAATTTCGTTTCATAAATATTTCATAATGAAGTTCGATCATAATAAGTTAATTCTATAATATTTAAGTTAAATTAAGGTATTTGTAAATGAGTCTTGTTACTTGAATAAATAAATGATTATTATATTATTATTATTAGTACATACATACATAGACTCACGCCTGTAATCCCCGAAGGGGTAGGCAGAGGTGTAACCAGTACACCCACATTTCGCCGAGCGTATCTCCGTCCCTTATGTGATAGGGGCGAACCTATCGCCATGCCGGGCACAAATTCCAGACTCCGGGCTGATACTGAGTATATTCGTAATAGAAAAAGCCAATACCACTTTACCCGACCCGGGGATCGAACCCGAGACCTCAGCGTTGGCCTTTAATCGTAACGCGTACGCATTACAACTGCGCCACCGAGCCAGTAGTTTTATTAGTACTCTAAAAATTGTCCGATGTTACCTGGTAAATAGGGACACTACATGGTATTCAGATCATATCTGAAGAATTAAGCGAAGAAATATAATTATTGTTTGGGCAACTTATTCGTTTTGTTTGAAGGACATTGAAGCCAGTATTACTGGTCATTATGTGATTTAACATCTTACGTCTCAGGATAAAATTTGACTGAATCTAAATGATGTGTAACATTTTTTTTTTTCATGGTTTCAATAAATAATTCTAATTTGAATTTGAATCGGTGTAATTAAGACATCTCACCATTATCAACTAATGAGTAAAATGTTAAAGTATACTCCACTTGCTTCTTTATTGTACCTAACCTTCATTATACGCTCTAATTTAATAATACGTATTACTACTGGTACATGTTTCATGTCTACAGATCGTTTGCTGTCCCCATGTATTAATAAAAGATAACGAGAGTGAATAACCCGAGCAAAATATATTTATCTTGAGAAAAACATATGAAAACTATCATAATGAGTTAGTTGTTCTGCGATAACAAAAACATGTTTTGCATTATTGACTGATTATTGTAATGACTACCTCAATGGCGCAGCTGTACTGAGTATGCGGTACGACTGCTGCGCTGAAGCCTCGGGTTCGATACCCGGGTCGGGTAAAAGGGGTATTGGGTTATTCTATCACGATATGTTTAGTATCAGCCCGGAGTTTAGTAATGTGCCCGGTATCGTGATAGGCATGCCCCTATCACGTCATGGGACGGAAGTAAGCTTGGCGAAATGTGGGTGACTAGCCACACTTCGGGGATATCCTATCCCTATCCCTACGGGGATTATAGGCGTGAGTACTTATTTATATATACGCTTACGAAACAAGCACTAAATAATATATTGAAAACAAGTACTCTCTGATTAAATTCCTGTCGGTTGTTGAGGACATTTTCCATTAACTTCCCATATCCACAATAATTAATATTTTGAAAAGGCCAAACAACAACCCATAGAGAAAATAAAATATTATTAACTCTACGCGGATCAAACCAATATTAATTCCAATTCAAAAATCATTTATTAAAGTAATAGCATCGAAATGCCTAGCACGAAAATATTTTAATGTCAGTCTGAATGTGCGTGTATCACGGAAAAGAAAAGGATATTTATGAAACTTTAATTAGAAGTAATTTTAGTATCACGGATAACATTTCCGTTCAAATTACGCGAGCAAGAAGTATGAAAATTTAATTATTCAACCAACAATGTTGAATTTTGTGGGACATGACAGAATTGTCTTTTATATTCCATTTCAGGATTTGTTAATATTTATTTATGATCAAATGTTTGCATTTTTAGTTCAATGTTACAATTTACTATAACTTACTATAACTAGTCACTTTACTGTTTTAGAATTTTATTCAATTTATTATATGGTGTCATTCTGGGCCGGTTCGGATGGTACCAAATTTAAAAATAACAAAAGAATTTTCATGATTTTTGATATGAATCCATAATTTCACTAGGTGGTAGGTATTTTAAAGTGAGAGGCTGTCTGGGCTGGTACCACTGCTTTATCTATTTCCGCCACCAAGCAACAGTGTGTAAACAGAAAAAACGCAGTACTTCATAATTCAAATTTCTACGGCCTAGTAGTTGTAGCATTATCAAAAGAACGTCTATAAATTGTATTCCGTGAAAAAAATATGGTAATACAAACTGATACTCATATTTTAGTTTGAAAAATAGGTCGCGCTTTGAACCTTGCACGATGGGAGCCAATGTTATTGCTCTGTGTCGATAATAAATTTACTTTAATTTATCGAGGCGCTATAAAAACGCGTTACTCTACTCAGTCCACTCAACCTACCATTCGGCTGTTTTTTTTCCTTTTCTTTATGTACATACATATACTTATGGATTCATACCTGTAATCCCCGAAGGGGTAGGCAGTACACCCACATTTTGCCGAGCTTATTTCCATCCCATGGTACATAGGGGGCGAGCCTATCGCCATACCGCGCACATTTCCAGACTTCGGGCTGATACTGAGCATTTCGAAATAGAAAACCCGATATCACTTTAACCCGACCCCGGGATCGAACCCGAGACCTCAGCGTCAGCCTCAGTCGTAACGCGTACGCATTACAACTGCGCCACCGAGGCAGGCAATTTTCTTTATGCACTGTAAACTTTTTACTCTTCAACAGCGATAAGTAACTCACATATTAACGTGGTGTGGCAAAATCAAAATAGGTACCAAACTTAAAGAAATGATTCTGATAGGTCACTCGTATGCGAGAGGCTGTCTGGGTTGGTACCACCGCTTTGTTTATTTCTTATTCAAATAGCAGTGTGTAAGAACTATTGTGTTTCAGTTTGAAGGGCATTGAAGCCAGTGAAATTATGTCACTTGGTCATACTCGGGGTGACGAACGTAGTCCAATGTCATGTAGTGCTTTGTGATTCAAAGTTATGTGAGATGTTTGTCTATTGATGTGCAGGCGTGTCGCTTACCACCAGGTGAGCGACCAGCTCGTTTTGCCATGGAGGTTAATAAAAAAAAACTAAAGATATGGTGGCATTTTCTATTTAGAAGTTAAGTCGCGAGAGCGGTGCGTACGCGTACTAAAATCATATTAAACGGAACCTAAATCCTTATTGCTAATTTTTTTCCATGCGCAGTTTTGTTTGGGCCCATAAATACAATAACATTCCATTCAAATAATAATTAAAATTTTACTTTTATTAATAGCGAAATGTAAAGCCAATAAAAATACAGTTGACGCTCGCAATCAGCTGTGCAGCGCGAGTAATGCGCGGTAATGCGCTCGGGTTATTGATCCCGACATTAGTATTACTACGTTTTACATTGCGGGCTTACGTTTCCCAAATGGCAAGTAAACAGCATAAGAATAGTAAGGTAGTGTTTTATAACCGTTTCGGCTTCGGAACCGGGCGGAGCCACGAGCGGAATGCTAGTTATTTGATAATGATACAATTACGAGGCCAACAATAGAACTTTGAAGGTTTACGTTCTGTGGTTTTTGTTTACAAAGTTGTGAATATTAATCGGATTTACTTTATTTTTGGTAAATATTGGGTTTATAGTTTGAATTTCAGGTGCAGACCACAAGAATATATTAATATCGATATAACCATCCAATACTGCCATGCAATACTTTGTAACTCAAAGTTCTATGTCGTGTTATTTCTGTTTATGGGCAGGCTTACCATCAGCCGAGCGACCTGCTTGTTTCGTTATTCCAGAAAATAAAAAAATACTGCCTCGGTAACGCAGTTGTAATGCGTGCGCGTTACGTGAGGCTGACGCTGAGGTCTCCGGTTCGATCCCGGAGTCTGGAATTGTGCCCGGTATGGCGATAGGCTCGGCCCCTATCATATCATGGGACGGAGATACGCTCGGCAAAATGTGGGTGTACTGGTTACACCTCTGTCTATCCCTTCGGGGATTACAGGCGTAACTACGTATTGGTATATAATTTTGGTATTGGTATTGGTATTAAAAAAATACCTACAATATGCATTTTAATGAACATTTCTTTTATTGCCAAAATCGTATTAAACGAAACTTAAACCCTTATTGCTCAATAAAATTCACGGAGTATCCTAAACATTTGATATTTTATTCAAGAGTTAAGCAATTTGAATGTGCACATGAGTCCATATCATTACTCCAAACAAAAATAAATCGAGTCACCTGTGAATAAATATGTCCCTATTCTACAGTCGTTACACACGATAAAACGCAACCGAAACAATTTCACACGACATTGAGTTGTTCTTTATGTCCATTCGAGATAATTTGGCCGAATGTTGACCGAAGGACGTGTCTATTCGACTCGGATAATGTGTTGACATTTCCGAGGAATGGCGACGAGAGTACGTACAGCGGCTTAGTATTTATGGGACCGTTGGTTTTGGGTTTGGTTCCTCACCCAAACAACTAGGTGGTAGGCCCATCGTATGCGAGAGACTGTCTGGGCTGCTGTCTGTCTGTCTGCCAAGCACTGTTGTGTTCCGGTTTGAAGGACATTGAAGCCAGTGAAGATACTAGGCATTATGAAAACTTAACAACTTATGTCTCAGGGTGACGAGCGAGTCCAATGCCATGCAGTGGTTTGTAATTTAAAGTTATGTGTGGTGTTGCTTCTGTTTATGGGCAGTTGAGACGCTTACCATCAGGCGAGCGACCTGTTCATCCCGTCATTCAAGCTAATAAAAAAATGAATACTTAAATTGGTTATGATGAAGCGGCATAGTCATATTGATACAAAACTCCGTAAATAAAGACTTAAAAAAAACTTACTACCCAGAGAAGATGAGCCATTTATACTGTAGACACACCTGGCTACAGCGTGGCTCTACTTTAAAACTAAATCGAAAAATGTAGAAAGACCTTTACCAATGTCAAACCGTAGCATTAGTAAAGTCTATTGAGTGTGGGTGTTGGTTAACCAAGCGCTTTACGCTCATAGAAAGGGCAGATAGGTTGTAAATCTGTTATGTACCCACCGCCTATAAAATGACGGGAAATAGATTAATCTAGGTTATCTCTGCGAGTTAATGTCTATTATTAAAGTACACAGTAAACTCCCAGTGCTTTAATTTTCTGAGTGGCCTGAAAAAAAATACGTAATAAATGCATCTGCATAACCATCTGGTTTGTTTAGATTATTATATTTTTAATACAGGGCTGGTAATATTCTATTACTATAATAATATGTTTTAACTACAACTTACACGAACAAGCAAATTAAAGATTTGAACAGATGGATATTTTTTTAATTATATATTTTGAATAGTAGGAAGAGCCAGGCTAGACAGCCAGGATAGGGGGCGAGCCTATCGCCATACCGGGCACAAATTCCAGACTCCAGACCCATACTGAGCTTTTCGTAATAGAAAAACCCAATATCACTTTTACCTGACCCGGGGATCGAACCCGAGACCTCAGCGTCAGCCTAAATCGTAACGCGTACGCATTATAACTTCGCCACCAAGGCACTCTTAGTTATTTATGATTACATTAGTATACCTGAATCAATATCGAAATACTCACAGATATCAAAATTCTGTGCGTCTAGTGCGACCTTTTCGCTATCTGTCACGTCATCCGTTCTCACAAAAACTGTATGCGGAACCGCACATCACACCTAGAAGATAATATTTTCACATATTTTTTAAGATAAGTTGTGTTTGAGTTTTTCATTCGAAAAATTACACATGACTTGCCCGGGATTGGAATTAGTGCTCTGTATGACGATAGGCTCTTCATCTATCACATCATGGGATGGAATTAAGCTGGGCGAAGCCTGCATGCAGAACTAGTTGCACCTCTGCCTATCCCTTCGGGGTAAAGGCGTGAGATTATGTACATACATAATCTACATATATTATTTACATATATATTATGTACATACATAATCATAAATATACATATATTTGTTGTGCCTATACTAATGACCTGATAGGTACGAGAAACTCGCTCTAGCGACACAGATCTTACCGTAACAAAACGCTTCTGATAACATTGCCTTGGCAACCTTGAAAAATGTAATAACTACGAGTATAACATGAAATGTATCCATTCTGCCGCCAATAAAATATGTAAGCTTGTCAAAACCAGATAATGCCTTATTTGTTGAGATTTTCTCTGTATTTTTTTTACCGTCACGAGCATTCCCTCCCGGTGTCGTCATAGGACTAAAAAAATTAAGTGTTCCATAAAAATTGTGACAGATTGTTTATATGACAACAACTTATCTGCTTTTACTGAAACATAGTTATCATGAAATATATGGAATATATCAATTAACGTAATCGAAGCGTAAACTTTTCGAGAGCTGTTATCGGTTTTTCGGTTGTTTATAAACACACTTACATTGTATTTAGTTTATAATTTGATAAATAATTGGTTGTTTTATAGCAATATAGCTGGAGCTATTTTATTTCATTACCCTGATTTCCTCACTTTCGTCCGCGGACTAGATTTTAATTAGTCTGTTACCATGTTGTTTATTTTCATTTAAAATGTCTTCTAATTTTGCAAGATTAGTTCAGACCACGTATATTTCCTTATTAACTGTTGCTTTTCCAAAATATTGTCTGGGTGGACATGAAATTGGTCATAATATTTAATTTACCCAAAATGGTTTATATACCGGAACCTATAATGCTTTTTAATTTACTAAAATATTTACGAAGGTAAAATTTATAGACACTTCATTTTGAGTACGTAGGTAACTTGTTTTAAAATGTAGTAAGTACTATATGTATGTTGTTGATTTGTGACTACTAAATAATTATTGATACATTTCTGCACTTAGATATATATATACAACGCATGATATATAATATTAATTACTTTGTTTATATATTTAGTAACCTTTACAACTTAGCAGCGGCGAGAGCAGCGATAGCTCAGCGGGGAGTGGCAGTGACTGTCGAGACGAAAATCACAGATTCGAATCCAGTCTTAAAAACATACACCTCGGACTTTACTAAGTGGTGAAGAAAACATTGTGAGGAAACCTGCATACCTGAGTTCTTTATAAGAATTTCAAAGTTATGTGAAATCTGCCCACCTGCATTAGACCAGGAGGCCAATTCTCGTAATTTTAAATGTTCAAAATATCATTCCGATCTAGTCCCAGCGTCAAGAAAGTTGGAAATGGCATTCTCTTAAACCAATAATAAACGTCAAATGCACCTAGCATTAGCAGTAGCATTATACCGTTTTGGCTTCAGTCAACTTTTATTCTACATTCAATCTCATTACGATCTATGTTCACATTTGACGTTGATTATTGGTTTAAGAGAATGCCATTTGCAACTTTCTTGACGCTGAGACTAGATCGGAATGATATTTTGAACATTTAAAATTACGAGAATTGGCCTCCAGCGCGGCGTCGTGGACTAAGACCTAACCCCTCTCTTTCAGTAGAGGAGGCTCGTGCTCAGCAGTGAGACGTGTAAAATATAGGGCTATTATTATTATTTAATATATATTTAGTGACCTTTACAATTAATTACTTTACCATTTAGTAAATTTTAGTAAATACGTTATTAAAGTTTCTATGTCAAATTGAGTTTCTAAAGGTTCATTTTGTTTCAAATTTCTAGCAATGATTTCATGCTCAAACACCAACGAGCGAAAACTCAACCATGCAAACGGTGACAGCTACGAAATTAGTTTATAATTGATCCTCAACGATGTATTTGTAATACAAAAATAATATTTGACAAGTATTAATTAAATAAATTGCTTCGTTTGGTGCTAAATTTATAACTTGAATGAACAGAAAAAACGACACCTAGAATAGTTTGCTCCAGGGCACGCACCTCTGACTTGTTGAAGATGTACGTGTGTGTGTTTACTGTTACTTATAGCTGATGTAACGAAGTAGAACAATTGAAACACAATGTACACGACCTTCTCCATTTATTTGGGCAGAGTAACACTTTATATTCCGTTTTGCAACCAACTGACTGACGACAATAATTATTCTACCTTATTTATACCTTTTCACAAATAGTTCACATTAGTAATTGTATTTATTATTGAACATGTTAGATCGTTCTAAATAACGTGTATATTATTTATAATTGAATAATTAAATAAGTCAGAGTATCTTATGGATTTAAGAGACAATATAACGTCATACAATAATAGTGTGACGTCATAACCGTTGTGTTATTATTTAGTACTGCCAGCACTTATAACATTCGGCCATCCTGCGTAAACCGTGTCCCCACGGCTCCAGTTTCTTTGAATGAATTAAAGAAAGAATAAAATCGTTTATTGATCATGTAGGCAATTAAAGTTAATGCAGTTTTTTTATATAAGTAGGTAGTTTATAATACTTTTATTATAGAAAAGTGTCAAATTGTAATTATTTTTAATAAACATATGGACCATGTGCATAAACCGAAACGACACGCGCTTTAAAACTACCACCGGATCCAAGACGACCCAGCCTGAGAAGACCCGGCGAAACAAACTCAGTGGGCTTACTTTACCACTGGAATCAACGCGACGCGACCCAGTTCTGAGAAGATCCAGCTAGTCAAACTCAGTGGGCTTGAATTTGGTCCAGATTTTAATCCAAATTATTCAGGGAAATACAATATCCTATATTTAAATTTTAGGGGCGTTGATACGGACCATTGGTATTTTCGAATTTTTGTTTTAGAACTGCCATCACGCCGGTCTAACTTTCTTCAGCAACTTCTCAATTCCTGGAACAGAAAACAATATACAGCAGTAACTTTCCTTTGTTATTATAACTCAATCTATACCTATTATAATATGTGGTTTTAATAATAGCTCCATCGCTATAATATCTTTTGAATTAACATGTCTTTTATGGACTTGATCACACAGATGTTCAAACTGATGTAAGCACATAGCTTAATTTATATGTAAGGGCTTGATCACACAACCACATAGCTTTTACTTATAAGCCACACAGCTTTCATTTTATACAGAATCACAAGATTTTATTTATATAAGACCACACAGCTTCTATTTATATAAGACCACACAGCTATTTATATAAGGCCACACAGCTCTTTATATAAGACCACACAGCTCTTTATATAAGACCACACAGCTATTTATATAAGGCCACACAGCTCTTTATATAAGACCACACAGCTCTTTATATGAGGCCACACAGCTTTTTATATAAGACCACACAGCCATTTATAAAAGACCACACAGCCATTTATATAAGACCACACAGTTTCTATTTATCCAAGACCACACAGCTATTTATATAAAACCACACAGCTTCTATTTGATTTATATGCCAGGGCTTGGACACACAGCTACCCCTACCGATGTTCCTTCAAACACACAGCTTGATTTTATATGTAAGGGCTTGGTCACACAGCTACCCATACCAATGTCCATCCAATCACACATACATACATACATACATAGACTCACGCCTGTTTCCCATAGGGGTACCCAGAGACAACGGATTTCCACTTGCTACGATCCTTGCATACCACTGACCTCATTTACTCTCATTAAAATTTTCATACATGCACGTCGGTTTAGGGTACTCCTGACCTGGCCCTTCTCGAGAATATCTCAAACTTGATCTATGAAAGTTCGCCGAGGCCTTCCCCTCCCAACTATACCATTCACACTCGCCATGTATATTTGCCAATCACACAGCTTTATATAAATAATATAATAAATGGAATTATATGTATAGTCAATCAATACAGAGGTCTATCACGCATCCCAATAGAAAAGATCTTTAGCAAAATATATTTATCGGGTTCACCCAATTTTAACTACAGTATCACAGCGCAGGAGAACAGATGTTATATAGCAAATTAGATTCCCATAGGTCTGTCTACCAGTTCACACAGAATAACTTTCGTTTCAAGGCTCGCATCCAGACCTATTTACATACATACGCACTCACGCCTGTAATCCCTGGAGGGGTAGGCAGAGGTGTACACCCACACTTCGCAGAGTGTACCTCTGGCCCATGATGTGATAGGGGGCGAGCCCATCGTCATATCAGGCAAAATTCCGGACTCCGGGCTGATATCGAGCAACTTCGTAATAGAAAACCCCAATATCACTTTTACTCGTCTCGGGGATCGAACCAGAAACCTCAGCGTCAGCTTCAGTCGCAACGCGCACGCATTACAACTGCACCACCGAGCCAGTCCCATTTGTCTTACCTGTTTGTCATTGTTGTCATCTGTATTAGATATAATATTGAACAGATATAAACAAATATATTACTAAGTTGATAATCATGTGCATAATTATATTACACATGTAACATTTGCTATATTATACTTACAACTCTATAATAATATATCGTGACAAATTTGCCTTGTTTGTCATTTTTAGTTGCACAAATACAATTTATGGTTGACCTTGTTTATTAATAATAAAATTTTGTGAAGCAACCTACACTTGTCTCTTAACTGTATTAGTATAATAACATGGTGTAATGAAATTTATTTACTGCTGTCAGCATTGAATTTATGATATTTGGATGACAATTATTTATCTACTAATTTAATTATGGGTTTTTTTTTTAATTGTTATGAATCATACCTGTCTACTTCTTGGTCAGTGTCAGTAGAGGCGACAGACACAGGCCGTTTCTAAGGGTGAAGGGAAATACCAGCAATTACTATGCTAAATTTTCTGTACCCCTGCAGTTGTACTCAATTACACTACTTCTTCAAAGAACTAACTGATTTGTAGCATATTTAATCCATTTCCTAAGATTACGTTTTCATGGGAGCAAGCATGTTGGCAATAGTATATTATTTTAACTCCCAAGAGTATATTATGCAGTGAATGGTCCTGTGTACATTTATGGTATTTAACTGTTCAGCAATGTACATTTAACTCTCGACCATTAAAGAGGGTTTCGTAAAAGGTTTTTCCTACTTTAAATTATCTTATTATTTTGTAACCAATTTGCATTATAATCTCTCTTAACCGTTATTTTTTTATTAAAATTTCTAGCAGATCAGGCGATTAAAACTGGCCAAGGTGTCAATAACAACAGAATAGGAGTTTACGAGTATATACGAGCTTCCTTTACAGTTGATGGCCAAAGCCCTACATTATACGACGAATATATGGCCTGTCTGATCTAAGATTTTTATAATTGGGATCACAAAATGCTCCTTATGGTTTCTTACACAAAGTAGTCAAGAAGTCTAAAAATAATATTTTGTAAATTGTCATAAGTCATTCGTCGCAAGGTTTCTACTCAAAACTACTCAAAGCATGCTTCATGAATTCACCTAGCTTATTCTAAATCTAGAGATCGAATTCTTGTAATGTGAACCACCACAGAGTTGTACAGAAAATCGTTATTGAAGTGATACTTTTTTTTTAGGCGCGTTGAGCACTTTTTGGGTGAACAAAAAGAAATCGTGAAACTTGCGTCATCGTCACCGAACGCTTTCCACGAGTTATATGTATACTGTGTATATTTGTGTACTTCTTGGGTGAACAAAAAGTGTGAAACTCGCGTCATCGTCACCGCACGCTTCCCATGAGCTATATATATACTGTGTTATATATATATCTCCGTGCATTATTAGTATACATTATATATATACAAAGAGTATATCTCTCCACATATACATCTGTAGCGCACGGCGCGGTATGCCTCATATACATGCAATATTTATGATCAAGGATTAAAGTTTAAATTGGTCATTAACACTTCTTTACAAACCAATAATAATTTATAAATAATAATCTAATAGCTCGACAAGTTACTTAGTTTTTCACTTCTATCGGCAGTCCTCAAAGACTGCACCTATATAGGTACTTAAATTATTATTATTTACTTGGCTTCGTTCAATAAGGCTAATGCTCCATAAGAGAGATAGAGTGAGAGTGAGAGATACTGTGTGTGTGTGTGAGGAGTGCGTCATATGTTACTGTACGTTTACGTTACTGGTGACTAGTAATGGCAATTATTGCTTTTACGATTTAATTTCATTAGCAAGTGAATTTTCGTGTCTTAGCAAACTAATTATTTGTGCTAATGCTATTTGCTAATACTAATATGACACCATAACTTAGTGTTCCAGGGCTGCCGTTGCCGTTGCTGCGATGCGCTAATACACGAATTATGAAGCCACAAATGAATCATTCTTCACATACTTTCGCAACTGTATTTAATTTGCGAAATGCTAAATGTGACTTCGCATGCAAAAAATAATGCGAATGCTAATTAATCCAATACTACTGGTAACCTTACTAAAATAGAAAATAAGTTCTAAGTAGCCGATCCTTTAATAGTTTATATCCACCCACACATATTTTACTAGTAGTTGTGTGCACTTCATTTGTTTTTGCAGTTGTAAGTAATTGCATATTACCTTTCCTAAGGGCAATCCTTCCAGTACTGCAGGCCTAATATGAGTTACTAATACATTCAGTTTTCGAATTCGTATAAAATTACTACCGTCGAAGTGTCAAACTAGTAATTCATACGGTAATAAAGAAAATAATCACTTGAAAACTAATTTCATATTCTATTATTATGAAATAGAATAAACCATATAATTAATTTTAATTCATCATAGTTCCCACTAGTGGCTACTAATATTTGACATATTGAGAGAAAACGGGAACTTTTATAGTTTTACAAAACTATTAAAACTTGTACTAGGCCTACTGATGCCACAGGGTGCATGTCGTCATTAAGGTAGAGAGATGTTTTCACCGACTCTACTTGGAGTCATTTGTATTAAGTGTACAAAATACAGCTGTTAGTCAAAAGCATTAGTCAAAACGAAAAGCATTTTGTAATAAAATAAGAAGACTTATAGTAGCCAGACAGAGTTATGAATGCAGTGTTTGGTCTGGAGTCTTCCTGAAGACTCTCCTTGAGTTCAGTTAAGATTGTGAAAAAGAATGTACTTCATAACTTATTCACTTGATCAACAAACGGAAGAGAGTACTGATCTTTAATAGTATTAGCAGTTAAGTCAATTATAAGAGAATTTTAATAATTCTTAATAAACTGAATATTATACCATATTTCCGTAAGAAAAATATTCCTACAATGCTAGAATGAGATGCTCACTACGCTTGCTCGGATTTAATTAAATAAGTAGGCAATAATCAGACACTGTCCCTCTAATGATAGGTACCTCTAATAAGTTATTGATTTCCCAATTACATTTCTCTATAGGACAGCTGATAAAGCTTACAACAGAGAGTTTATTAATAATTATTCACATGCTTTTCTTTTTTAAATCTGTGCAACTTTAATTTTCGGTAGGTACTTCAGGCTAATAAGTGATAAAACCTTGTAATGATGGTAGGTATATTATCAGTTCCACTAAGGTGACTGATCAATTTCCAATAAATATTAGTACACTACCTGTTCTGGAACTATACACATATTGTCATATATCCGCCTTAGCTACCATCACATAAGCGTTACACAGTTCAAATCTGAGTCATAAATTATAATACGAGTATGGCTTGTAATAATTTGGCTCCAGACAACATACTGAAGAAGTTGAATTCACTTATATAACAATTATGGATTGTCCAATTATTGATTAATAATAATTATAGTAATATCCGATGCTATTTATTTAGGCAACTCGTGTTCTATTTAAATAAAGCAGCCCAATAGAATACTTACGCAATAAAAACAGGGTTAGTTTACATAATTTGCTGCACTTAATTACATAATCTGCCAAAACCTTTCACGACTGTAGTACTCGGCTCAACCACAATTTTTTTTAAGTCTGCGCGCACCCACACTAATTTAATAATTTATTGCTAGTAAGTATCTATAAAAATGCTAGAAACTGCCGTCTACTTTCAATCATATATATAATATGTAGTACATAACTAACCTTTTGTGATTGTAATTGCGAAGTTCCAGCCGGCGACGACTCGACAGTGTCTGCAGTCCCGCGTTTCCATATTTAGTGCACCGTTGTTAAGCCAGGTGTATTTGCTTTGTCTTACGATCGAAATTTAGGAGTAATCACGGCATTCCTGGGGCTACAAGTATTCATTTGTTCCCTTTGAGGCGGTAGTAAGGAAAAAAAAAGGCATTTTTTCCCGTCTTCGTAATAGTCCTGTAGGCCGATTTGTGAAGGCTTGATCCCACTTCTGAGATGTAACGAAGTAGAACAATTGAAACACAATGTACACGACCTTCTCCATTTATTTGGGCAGAGTAACACTTTATATTCCGTTTTGCAACCAACTGACTGACGACAATAATTATTCTACCTTATTTATACCTTTTCACAAATAGTTCACATTAGTAATTGTATTTATTATTGAACATGTTAGATCGTTCTAAATAACGTGTATATTATTTATAATTGAATAATTAAATAAGTCAGAGTATCTTATGGATTTAAGAGACAATATAACGTCATACAATAATAGTGTGACGTCATAACCGTTGTGTTATTATTTAGTACTGCCAGCACTTATAACACTTACTTTAACGGTAAAGGAAAATATCGCCAGGAAATAGAATTTGCTATGAGTATTTCGAAAGCATGTGATGTCTGCTAGGCTAGCTTGTTGGATTAACCCCCTATCATTATTATAGGACAAATACACGGCCAATATTTTTATTATCAATATTACTTGCCTTCTACAGAGGTATTTTTTTAAATTAGCGTTAGATGATGAGACTGGCAAATCGCTCGTCTGATGGTAAGCGTCAGGCATCTCCATAAACAGAAGCAACATCATTAGAACTTCGAATTATTAATTAATTACTGCATGGCGCTGAACTGCGCTCGTCACGCTCAACATAAAATGTTAAGTCTCACAATGCCCAGTAATTTCACTGGCTTCAATGTAATAAACTAGTACATATATCTTAATGTCTACGCCGCTAAAGCGTAGGTATTCCTGCTATAGGTGAATTGGTCATAGATTAATAGCAATAATTTATAGCATTAGAACAATAATTAAGTTACGAAATAATTTCAATAGAGCATATAGACTGCGTAATTCTATTAAATATCGAGCTCGTGCTTCATTAAGATTTCCTCCAGTATTCAAAATGGTGTATTGGGTATACATCATATATGGATATACATAATAATTTAAATTTCTCGCATTCGCTTTGCTATGTTACCTGTCTATGTGTATGTCTGAGTGTTGGTCTATCACGATTTTTTAAACTGTAACATAATTAAGCTCGTATGTGGTAATCAATGTAAGACAGTATTGTCTACAGCATAAATGGAACGACTTAACCGGGTTGTAACCACTGTCTCACAAAAAACCGACGTGAGTTATCAGCTTGTTGTTTTTCGTACGGTGAGATATCCGGAGGTCCAAAACCCCTTCCCCGTGCCAATCCTTTAATCCTACCTTTTCTTTAAGGTCTGCAACGCGTCCATAATTCTTCAGGTGTTGTGGATATTCATGGACGGTGGAAATCACTTATCATCAGGTGACACAATTACTCGTTTATCGTTCTCTGCTATAAAAAAATAAATTATCCCAAACACAACTCTTCGATTTGTTATGTTGGCCTTACCATCTTTGTACTCCGATTACAGCTTATAATATTCCATAAAATACTTATTATTTTTATTATTTGGAAAACTGAAGGCTTTTTGGTAACTTTTTATTTCTTTCAAGTAATTTCCAGAATCCCTTTATTTTTTTGTGATGATTAAACAAACAGTATTTTTAAGATTGTAGCAGTATGTTCTAAAATTCATAAGTGAGGACATTACATTATTAATAATATTTAAAAAAATGCGATATAAACAGAGCAAAGTAAATGTGAAAATAAATTAAAAAACTAACTCCTAAAGTATAAATAATCACTGAACATGCTCGTACATAGGGAAGATACACATAGCACTTAATATAATTTTATTTTATATTAAATCATGAATATTAATATATGTAATTAAAACAATTAATGAATACAATTATTAAAAAAAACATCATGGATTAAATCATGATGAGGGTCAGAGGCTTACTAATTAATCCACCTTATTATTCCGTCGTGTAAATTTCAGGTGGAAGCTTTAATATTATTATTGTTAATTGAATGAGCAGCAAAAGCTCAGCGGGAAGTAGTATATATGATATATGTTTATTTATTTTCATAATATGATTTTTTTCAGTTTCGTTTTCTTCGTCTTCTTTGCACCTGCTATGTACATCTCTACATCACCTTAAGTTTGACTGGGAGAGAATGCTTATAGCAGTAAGTGCGCCTTATACTACATGTATATGAAGTGTAAAAATAACAAGTAAATAAATAAAGTAGTACGAACTTACGAGACAAAAGTTACAGGTTCGAAACTAGCCCCAAGACCATATACCTCTGACTTTTCTACATGTGTATTCGTTGTTAATGGGGTACTTATAACTAGTTTAAATATTATTTAAATCAATAAGCTATATTAACCAAAACCAATTGCAGAATTAATTTTATGGATCTGTCCAAAAATAAATAACTTAGAAGTCATTCATATGTCATGGAAGGGGTACTTGTCAAATGAGAGACAACGCAAACCTTGACGTCACCGTGTAAATTGGTTATTACAGTGCACGCGTACGAGCGAGATAATGAGATGTCCCCACTACGCGCCCAGCTTTTTTTATACGAACATTTAAAATCGTAAGAGGAGGTTATTATGTAACCAATTTTGATCGTATTTTATCATAATGGTTTCTGCCATTAAACCTGCCCTATTACTTGCTGTAACGGTTAAGGAAACACCGTGAGGAAACCTGTTTACCTGAGACTTTTCCATAAGAGTATCAGAAAAAATATATTACGCACGCCTGTAATCCCCGTAAGGGTAGGCAGAGGTATAACTTGTACACCTAGATTTACTCTGGGCTGATACTGAGCATTTGTAATAGAAAAACCCATTATCATTTTTACCCGACCCGGGGATCGAACCCGAGGCCTCAGTGTCAGACTCAGTCGTAACGCGTACGCATTACAACTGCGCCACCGAGGCAGTCAGCCACCGATGTCTTCGATTCGAAAAAATATAAATTGTTAGATAAAAATAGATCTTAGTATTAGGTTGGGTAATCACAATTTATGTTTGAGTTTTTGATCCGTAAAATCATAATATGACACTCATCATATGACTTCCCTGGGATGGGAATTTGTTCACGGCATGGCGATAGCCTGGCCCCCTATTACATCATGGGGTGGAAATAAGTTCGGCGAAACGTGGTTACAAGTTGCACCTCTGCCTGATCATTAATACAGGCGTGAACTTATAATAATGTTATGTTAGACAAAAAGAACCTTACCGACACGATTTTCTTAACAAAAACTCAACTGTAGGTATCTAAAAGACTTTGTAAATGAAGTCACGCACAAGGCAATAAAAACAAATGGACAAGAGTTTGCTTTTATTAAAAGAGCTATATAAAATACTAACACTCCTATCCTACAGCTAGAGGGAAGAGTCCTGGGATTTTTATGTGAAGTTTGATAAAAGAAGTATTCAGTAATAACTACACGGTCTTTGTTCTTTCTGTCTGGCGTTATCCCGGCTTAATGCAGGATCGGCCTTCTCATCATGATTTAATTGTTGATTTGGTATTATGTATATAATGAGTGGTAGAGCCAAGCTGTAGACAGTTTTGTCTACAGCATAAATGGGCCGGCTCGTCTGGGTCGTTACCACTGTCTCACAGAAAACTGGCGTATAGTAGCAGCTTGCTGCTGCGTTTCGTACGGTGAGTGAGATATCCGGAGGCCCAAATCCCCCTCCAATTCCCAATCCCTTAATCCCTTTCCTATATGGTCGGCACCGCGCCCATGATTCTTTTAGTATTGTAGGCGTACATGGGCGGTGGAGATCACTTACCATCAGGTGACTCACAGGCTCGTTTGCCGGCATTTGCAATAAAAAAATTAAAAAAATGTGGGCCGACCCGCTATCTGACCCCCACAACCCATAACGGGAACCAAGTTTCGCGATTACCTCGTCCGCTAACCGGCAGTGTGTATCTCGTGCAAGTAAGATTAGCTTTGGGTCTAAGATATTGGTAGCCCACTTCCTCTCCATTATGCTAAGTAGTGGTATGAATACCTATTCATATATGTATAAGAGGCCACACCGATCCCAACACCGGAATGACACATTTTTTTTGTATAATTACTATTTTTAACACTCTTTTATTAGCTTCATACGTATATATGTAACGGAAACTTTGAACATGATTTTGACTCCCTTCAAAACGTCGGATTAACTCAAAATTATCAAGGACCGATGATAATTCAAAAAAATAACTTTACATAATATTAATTTAATTAATTAATTTCAATTTTATTGAAAATCATTGAAAATACATAATAGTTTAAAAAACTAAAAAAACACGCTTTTATAGGAAATCCAACTAAAAAATGAAAAATAAATAATAGTTTAAATAAACTAAAAACACGCTTCTATAGAAAATCCAACTAAGAAAAGAAAAATAAATAATAGTTTAAAATATTTTATTGTAAAAAAAGCACGCCATGTGCTTTTTAAGATATGATTTTTCATTTTTTAGTTGGATTTTCTATAAAAGCGTGTTTTTTAGTTTTTTTTTAACTATTATTTATTTTTATTAGACTAAATGACGAAACAAGCAGGTCGCTCGACTGATGGTAAGCATCACGCCTGCCTATAAACAGAAACAAGACCACACATAACTTTGAATTGCACAAAGCACGCACTGGACTACGCTCGTCATCCCAAAACACAAGATGGTAAGTCCCATAATGCCCATTAACTTCACCGGCTTCAATGTCCTTCAAACCGAAACATACTTACACATTGCTGCTTGGCAACATAAATAGACAAGTTACTTACCCAGACGGCCTCTCGCACACGAGGTACCTAACACCCAGTAAAATGTTTATTTCGGGTCTAGTAGCTGTGGCACCGAAAGTGTCTCGCATATACTGAGGGGCGAGTACGAACAACTTACGAATAAGTATTCGAATCGAGAACGTGCGTCTAGCATTTGTATGATTTTTTAAAAAAAAATTGACATTTCGATTCGAATACGCTTTCGCAAGTTATTCGTGGTAGCCCCTCTGATGTCCATAACACAAGACAGTCTCTGAGTCTATGAACCAAGAGCATGTGTACGACTGTTACAAAGCGTTTATCAATCATATAGCACAAAGAAAGCTTGACGAGGTGACTTCATTATTTAGTAATAATATATGGAATTGATTGATTAAAAATACATACATACGCACTCACGCCTGTAATCTCTGAAGGGGTAGGCAGAGGTGTAACCAGTACACCCACATTTCGCCAAGCGTTTCTCCGATGATATAATAGGGAGCGAGCCTATCGCCATACCGGGCACAAATTCCAGACTCTGGGCTGATACTGAGCATTTCGTAATAGAAAAACCTAATACCACTATACCCGACCCGGGGATCGAAACCGAGACCTCAGCGTTAGCCTCAATCGTAACGTGTACGCATTACAACTGCGCCACCGAGGGAGTCCGATTAAAAATATCAAATTTATAATAATGAACATTACCACTGTCTCACAGAAAACCGGCGTAAAGTAGCAGCTTGCTGCTGCGTTTCCTACGGTGAGTGTTTAAGGTCGGCAACGCACCCATGATTCTTTTGGTATTGTGAGCGTACATAGGCGGTGGAGATCACTTACCATCAGGTGACCCACATGCTCGTTTGCTGGCCTATACCATAAAAAAAAACATAAAAATGCGAACATAAAGTATGACGAACCATGTATGTGCCACAGTTCGCTTTGTCACGTCTTCAGTTTGCTGTCTATTGTCAAAGCCATTAGTTATATATTCTAACAATCTTATCTAAGGCCGACTTACACGACGATTTTCAATCGAGTTTAACACACTAAATTAGTTTAAGAAACGTGAAATCGTATGAAAATTTGATATAAGTAAATAGACATCCTCCGTGGCGCAGCGGGCGAGTAGCCGGCTGCGAAGCGAGAGGCCGTGGGTTCGATTCCCGCACCGAGACAAATGTTTGTGTGATCCACAAATATTTGTATCGGGTCTGGGTGTTGTGGGACCGCAAGTCCCTCGTAGTTCTTGATACCCACGATACAGGTTGACCTAGTGTGGGGTCAGGACTATCTGTGTGACTATTGGGTGTATTTATTTATTTATTTATTTTAAGTTTCGTGGTAAATCATAATTTAGGATCGTCGTGCACGTCAGCCTAAGAGTTTTTAGATTAGATACAGCCTCTGTGGGTGTGAGCAGTGGATGAGAAGCCGGCTATGAAGCGCGAGAGGACGCTGGTTCGATTCCCGCACCGAAGTAAAATGTTTGTATGATCCACAAATAGTTGTTTTGGGTCTGTGTGTTTTCTCCCCAGAGGGGTTGACGTCAGGCAGGCGGTCGGTCGTAATAACTACAAGCCAAATCTTTCTGTAACATGTGTTAAAATGCATGTTGCGCCTACCCCACTGCTAGTGGGATAAGAGGAGGTTAAAAGAAGATGATTGACATAAATTGCCAATGCATAAATAAGTTGTCCTATATCACACCGCAAAGTTTTAATTATATCAACACCCCTAACTGTCCTTTATTGGTTACTTTATTTCGCAAATGCAACGAGATATAAAAAAATCTCTAGTCCAGTTATTTTTGAAACACTTTATTAGCAAAAGTAAACTAACTAATTCATACTTTTTAGATAGTAGTAATAATAAATCTAATAATATTTATAGCATATTATGTAAATAGCATTTATCTAAGGATATCTATTTACAACTGTCTTCATAGAACTGATGTTTGCATCATTATAGTTATTTAACCCCAAGTAAATGCAATTAAAAATGTTGATAATGTATCAGAGCATGTAATAAAGGAGATGCCCTTTAAACATTATTAAGTTGAAAGAAAGAAATGTTATGATTATTTTTAATCAGCAATAGTTAGTATAAAAAGGGGTGAAAGTGTTGACGGATCACAGTTGGACTCCCATCGGGTTGGCTGCACGATGAAGGCATTTCTTATACTGGTACTAGGCTTTGCCGCCTTGGCCGCGGCTCGGCCTGAATTCGATGACAACACCTTCGGTAAGTATCTTTTATTAACTTTCTTTTTATTTTGCTTTGGTGAACCTCTTAAGTCTTGATCCTTGTTTTTAATAGCATAGACCTGCAAACGAACCAGTGTGTCATCTGATGGTAAGTGATTTCCACCGCCCATGACTGCCCACAATACTAGAAGAATCATGAACGCTTTGCTAACCTTAAAGGAAAAGGATTATTAAGGAAGGGGAAAGGGATTTCGGCCTCCGGATATCTTGAAATCGAACTTACCGTACAAATCGTTACAGCAAACCGCTATTTCTCGTTGTTTTCCTCTGAGAGAGTGGTAACAACCCAGTCGAGCCGGCATGCTATAGACAAAACTGTTCACAACGTGGATCTACCACTCGCTAAATTTATCAATCTTTTTATGCGATTTTTTCAATATAGGTATTTGGTTATTAACAAATGCATGCACTAACAAAAGTTAAGTGCATAATTCTAGATGTTTAATCATCACACACGCTGGAATAGATTTTATAGAAGATAGAATTTAGTCAGTTATATATGCACGAATAGACATGTAATCAATGATTTAATTTATAGTTATGATATTTTTTCAGTTAACATGGATATCAAGCAAAGGCAAATATTCATCTTGAAGTTATTGAACCACGTGACGGAACCCGTCATGTACAAGGAAATTGAAGACATTGGCAAGAATTTCAAGATTGAAGAAAACGTCGAACTCTTCACTGTAAGTTAAACAAAGGGCCAAACTTTTTCATTTTTAAACGTTTAGAACTACATTTGGAATATACGTAAATAGATAAATATATATTTGCCAACATACTGTGGCTCTTTATCAACGTCCACGACATACTTATATTATATTATTTTTCTTACAGAAAACCGACGTTGTGAAAAGCTTTGTGAACATGCTCAAAGTTGGCACGCTACCAAGAGGCGAAGTTTTTACCCTTTATGTCGACCGTCAACTGAAGGAAGTTGTCACCATGTTCCACTTGCTGTACTACGCTAAAGACTTCACCACATTCGTCAAGACCGCCTGCTGGATGCGTCTTTACCTCAACGAAGGCATGTTTGTATACGCTCTGACCGTGGCCGTAAGACACCGCACTGATTGCAAAGGTATCATCCTTCCTCCTCCCTACGAAATCTATCCTTACTACTTTGTACGCGCCGATGTTATACAAAAGGCTTACTTACTGAAGATGAAAAAGGGACTTCTTGATCTCAAGCTCTGCGATTTCTACGGCATTAAGAAGACTGAAAAGGATGTGTACATAATCGACGAGAACATCTACGATAAACGTGATTACTTGAATGTTGAAGATAAGCTCAGATACTTCACTGAAGATATTGACCTCAACACCTACTATTATTACTTCCACATTGACTATCCGTTCTGGATGAAAGATCAGATTTATGACAAATTTAGCGTCAGACGCTTCGAGTTGACTCTGTACATGTACCAACAGATCCTTGCCAGATACTACCTTGAGCGCTTATCCAACGGATTAGGCAAAATTGATCAACTCAGCTGGTACAAACCCATCAATAAAGGATACTGGCCATGGCTAAGGTTGCACAATGGTGTTGAAATCCCGGTGAGGTTCAATAACTATGTTATTGCTAGTGATGACAATATTCAAAACATCCGTCTTGCTGAGGACTACGAAATGATCATCAAGGAGGCTATCGTCAAAGGATTCGTCGAGGTGGGTATTGTAACTAAGTCTTGATTATATTTGCTTCAAATTAGAAAAAAAAGCTTTATCCATTAATTTACTTTCAGCTCAATGGTATGAGATATGAATTAACTAAGACGGAAGACATTGAAGTTTTTGGCAAACTGATCTTCGGCAAGATAGACAAGAATGAAATGGACTTCAGATATGTTGATGCTTACCGTTACCTACTCATCATCATGAAGTCAGCTCTTGGCCTTAACTACTTTAACTCAGACAAGTAAGCCCAGTTTCTACTAAAAATAACATTCCAAGTTTTTTTTAATAATATTATATAAACATCATAGAATGATACCAAGTATTTAAGTAATTTATAATACCACATTATATTAATTGTTCCGATTGACATTTTATACTCATTAATATAAAGTTTCAAGAGTCAAACGTCTAAACTCTAACTATGTATTTTAAGGTACTTCGTCGTTCCTTCCATCTTGGACCACTACCAGACTGCTCTTCGCGACCCAGTATTCTACCAACTACAGAAGCGTATCGTTGATTTATTGATCCTGTTCAAGAGACGTCTGCCTTGCTACAATAAAGATGACCTCTACTTTCCTGGCGTCAAAATCGACAACGTGCTTGTTGATAAACTGGTCACATACTTCGATGACTACCTGATGGACATGACCAACGCTGTCATCCTGACCGAGGAGGAATTAAAAAAGACCAGCTCTGATATGGCCTTCTTCGTCAGGAAACGTCGTCTTAACCACCAACCCTTCAAAGTCACTCTTGATGTGCTCTCTGACAAAGCCGTCGACTGTGTTGTTAGGATATTCCTGGGACCAAAGGAGGACCACATGGGCCGACTTCTCGACATCAATGTCAATCGTCTAAACTTCGTCGAGATCGACTCATTCATCTACAAACTGACGACTGGAAAGAATATGATTGTCAGAAACTCTTTTGATATGCACAACCTCGTCCGCGACAGGATAATGACACGCGATCTCTGGAAGAAGGTTGACACCATCACTGATATGAGAGACTTGCTTTTGAAGGACTTGAGGAACTACCATACCGGCTTCCCAACCAGGCTCCTGCTTCCTAAAGGTTTCGTTGGTGGCATGAAGATGATGCTGTACGTCATTGTCACTCCTCTGAAATTAGTAGAAAACATTGACATGTCCATCTTGGACACTACACGTAAAGATCTGTTCATGGACTTCAGATCAACTGTGTTGCTGGACAAGATGCCGCTTGGTTTCCCTCTGGACCGTCAAATTGAAGTATCGACGTTCTACACGCCTAATATGAAGTTTGTTGATGTAATGATCTTCCACAAGAAGCAAGTATGTGACATGAAGACCCGATGGGACCGCTGGGTGCTGAGGAACTATAACATGGTAGAACGCACGCCCATAAACTCCGACACGTACTTCGTGGATGCCGATGTTACCCTGAATATGAACCCTAAAGCCGACAGCAACGTAAGCGTGTACGATTTGTAAACAATTAACAAACGGCAATCGGCAGGAACGGTATATTTATTTTGGGACCATGGCAATAAAGAAAGCATTATAAAAAACGTATAAAAATAAACTTCAATATTTTTACTTATGGTTTTCTTTTTTCACGCAAAACATCTAATTTGATGTGTACTTTCATTTAATGAAAGACAAATAAATAAAGGTTATCTGTTTGGTATTTTAATACCAAATAGTATTAGTATTTTAATACCAACTATGAAATTGACGTTGTGTAATAATCATAAATATAATAAAATTGATTCATCCCATGTCGACATTAAGGCGTCGAACGCATGGCTGCAGCGAGGTGAACTGTTCCCCGAAACCGAGGGATTTATGATTGCCATTCAGGACCATATCATTGACACCCGAAATTACCAGAAATATATTATTCGCAGACTCAACTTCCAAGATTTGTGCCGACGCTGTCACAGCGCATCTGAGACCATCCAGCATATTACTGGTGCCTGCAGATCCATAGCCCAAACACATTATAAACACCGTCATGACCAAGTTGTCTCAATAGTACATCAATTCTTAGCACACCAAAATAAGCTAATTGCAGAAAAAGTACCCTACTACAAATACACACCAGAACCGTTCTCGAAAATACAGCATTCAAGTTATATTGAGACAGAACCATCATAACCGATAAAACCGTATACAACAATAGACCTGACATTACCCTATTAGATAAACAAAACAAAACAGTTTTTTTAATTGATATAGCTGTATGCAATACACACAATTTGGTAACAACACACACTGAAAAAATTGCAAAATACACAGAGCTCTCAATAGAGATCAAGGCACAATGGCAAGTGAACCACGTCCGAACAGTCCCAATTATAGTCTCTAGTACAGGTGTCGTCCTAAAATCCCTACACGCTAGTCTCAACACTCTGCACATTAGCCCATCAACATACCTACTATTACAGAAAGCTGTAATACTTAATACCTGCCGTTTAACTCGTAAATTCTTGAATTGTGAGAATACGTAGAGTCTCATAGTTTAACGCACTTGGCTTTGGCCCGTGCTTCATTTACCCTTCTTTGTGAGGAGAAACAAATTTGTTCAACATAATAATAATAATAATGATTTATTTATGCAAAGTGAACATAGTACATTTCAAACACAAGGTCAGTGGCTCTCAAACTAGGCAAGCCTGTATCTTGAGAAGCCTTGTGAATGAAAAAATATTCAATATTACTATTTATCTAAGTAACTACGCTTGCTATCGATGCATCTTTGCCAGCGCAGTAGCAATTTATCGATGCCCTTCTAAAAGAAATCTGGAATAAGTAGAAGTCTGTAAGCGTCAGGTCTGGTGAGTAGAAACCTAGAAACTAGTACAGATGTATTCAAATTCAAATCATTTATTCTGTAAATTGGATCATAAATATCACTTGTACATGTCAATAATTTTTTATGCTACCTACTTTACATTTACGACGGCATTTCGGGGCTAGCCATGTGAAGAAATGCCGAAATAAACTCATGGGTTATGGCCTCTTTTAATGTCCAGACATTGTTTTACAGAAATTATGCGAGTGTAATGTACAGAAATTCCGGGATTGGCCCTTTAAATAATACAATATGTATACAAAAAAGAGAACTATGTACAGCCATTTTGTAAGGAGTGAGCGGCTCAAGTCTTAAATATACACCTAAACTTGATAGACTTGATAAATATTAATTCTTCAACATAAATATGGGCATTTTTTTCAAAATTTAACCCCTAAACCTTAAGGGAGAATGTGGGGAGAAAAGTTATCTCGTCTCTGCATCACCCGTAGGTTGAGTGTCATGAATGTCAGAGATTGCCTCGGTCGCCAAGTCCGCCTTTATACATGTTATGTACTTATATAAAGTTTAAATAAAATAATATACAACCTGCTACAGAAAGGTGTAGTCATATTAAGGATCTTTACATATACCTGACAGTAAGTATTTATGTACGGGATCTGAACGAAGACATCTTAAAATATCACGCATATTTTAATTACTTGTTTATTAAGTTCGATAAGATGGATCACATCATTTTATATTATTGACATTACCTCTGCCCGCCTAGTAACAGCTTCATTCGTATCAGCTGTTTATCATTTAGTGGTGTACAAAGTTGCATGTCACATATCTACATGTTAGCCATTCGATAAAAAATAAAATGCTTTATTAGTGTTCTAGCAATGCTATCGGATTTGGTACTTCGGGGGAAGGAATACTCATACACTATACGTCGCTTAAATTTGACCACACCTATATGGAACACGTTGTATAAATAAAAAAAGTTTGGGAGCGTGTAAAACAAACGTGCGCGAAGCCGCAAGTTTTTTTTTAATCATGGGCCGATAAATGAGCAAATGGGTCACCTGATAGTAAGTGATCTCCACCGCCTATAGACGCCCACAATACCAAAAGGATCATGGATGCGTTGCCGACCTTAAAGGAAAGGCATAATTAAGGGATTGGGAAGGGGAGGGGGATTTGGGCTTCCGGATATCCCACTCACCGTGCGAAACTCAGCAGAAAGTTGCTACTTGACGCCGGTTTTCTGTGAGATAGTGGTAACGACCCAGACGATCCGACCCATTCATGCTGTAGAGAAAACTGTGTACAGCGTGGCTCTACCACTCAAAAAGTGTGAAAAGTTAGTCCAATATAAATGGTGCGTGATCTGTTTCTAGAAACAAAGTTCAGATTAATACCGATTCAATTCACTATAAAAGGAAACCCCACTCAACAGAGTACAATGTGAATATGTATTACAAAATTCAAATTATTTCAAAACAACTTAGTTTTATCAAGTCTTAGATATCATAGAGGCTTAATTTTCAATGATTTTGTAATTCAACAATATGTTATACTTAATTATTCAGTTTACTATGCAATAAACAAGACACTGGGGCAATAGATACAATACTCTACACTAAAATTCGATCGTGTAGAGTCTTTTATCCTATTATAAATTTGAATATATATCAATAAATGTGAGTTATACATTTATTATCTTGCTTTTATTTTTAGTTAGTTTACATATTATAATGTGCTAGACCTGCTGGAGATCCGCGTCGCGGAGATGAAGATGCTGCTATAAATTTATACATACGCACTCACGCCTGTAATCCCTGAAGGGGTAGGCAGAGGTGTAACCAATACACCCACATTTCGCCGAGCGTATCTCCGTCCCATGATGTGATAAGGGGCGAACCTATCGCCATACCGGGCACAATTCCAGACTCCGGGCTAATACTGAGCATTTCGTAATAGAAAAAATCAATATCACTTTTACCTGACTAGGGGATCGAACCCGAGACCTCAACGTCAGCCTTAGTCGTAACGCGTACACTTTATAACTGCGCCACCGAGGCAGTCATTATACCATTATTTATAAATAGTCATGCATAAAAAAAACAGTTACAAGAATTACTAACTGTTTTCAGAATAGTTGCCCTTGGCTTTGATTCAAAACAACACGCGTTTGTTGAAATGTTCGACGATGCCCCGCACTTCTTTTATAGTTATTTTCAACCATTCCTCAACAAGTGGATTTTAATTGCTTCAACACATTTATGCCTAGTAGCTCAGGCCCTTGTACTCAAATATACCACACTGTATAGACCACAATTGCGATGGGCTTAAATCACGGAAGTATGATAGTTATTTCTTAGAGCTTAGGAATCCAGGAAAATTGTCTTTGTGCCGCCTTTGGACGTTTAAAGAGAGTGTAACGGAGCAGAATCTTGCTGGAATATACATTGTTTGTTTTTAAAGTCCTGCTGAGTTCAAATTAGAACTCAAGTTAGAAGTAATATAAATATAATATTTATATCACCTCATTGATATTAGTGGTAGAGTATTTAGACTGAGAAACGTGAGGTTTGTTGCAATCCCAGGTTGGTTAATTACAATTTGTGCCCGGTATGATGATGGTTTCGCTCCCTATCACATCATGGGACGCAAATAAGTCAGGTGGACCGTGGGTACACTAGTCGCAACTTTGCCTACACCTTCGGGGATACCGGTGTGAGCTTATCCCAAAATTTATTAGAACGATGAAAGTTTTAACATAAAGTAGGCAGTGCCATCTACATGCTGACCGAAAACTAAAATATCAAGTCACTACTCACAGTTAAAAAAGTTGTAGAACACTTCGCTAGGTGTCAGTAAAATTAAAAAAATAAATAAACATTTCTAAATTTCTGCATATTTTATTTAACCAATTTAAAAAACATTGTTCTTTATCGAACCCGCATGGTCTTTTTATTAACATGAATGGTGAAACACGTGACGTGCAGTCGCTTGCCTGATGTTAAGCATTATGCCTGTCCTAAGACAAGCAACATCCCACAGAAGCTTTTTTTATATCATAGGCTGGCTAACGAGCCAGTGAGTCACCTGATGGTAAGTGATCTCCACAGCCCATGTACCCGTAAAGCCACGCTGTAGACAGTTTTTTCTACAGCATGAATAGGCTGGCTCGTCCGGATTGTTACCACTGTATCACAGAAAACTGGCGTAAAGTTCCTTGTCGTTCCCCTTTCCAATCCCTTTTCTTTAAGATCGGCATCGCGTCCATGATTCTTTTGGTATTGCGGGCGTACATGGACAGTCGAGATTATTTACCATCAGGTGACCCACTAGCTCGTTTACCGGCCTATGTTATTAAAAAAAACTTTAAATTAGGTACACAGCACTACATTTTCGAATTCAGCAAATTTCAATCCCTCTTCTTCAAGTGCCATCTCCTATCGGAGGTCGTCGATCATACAGACTATCCTAATTTTGTAAGCTGCTGCTCAGAACAATGGTCTTGTGCTTATATGGAACTATTGGTGAAGATTTTTAAGCCATGATATCCTCCTACGACCGGGCCTCCTTCTGCCCAAGGAGTTCATACTTGTAATTTCTCATTCTTCTTCTAACTACCCCTATCCCACTCGCAGTAGGGTCATTTTACATATCGGCAGGCTGATCTGTACAACTGTCACATGCGGGCCAGAAGTATTAGATGAAATAGATTTCTTTTTGTCGGGGGTTTAAGCGGCTAAGCGATCTTCCGACAAAAGCAACGCCCAATTTAACTCACACCTTTTGATCTGTGTAATTGGTACATAATAATAATTTATTATCTAATCATCTTCTTCCACCTGCCCTTATCTCACTCGCAGTGGGGTCTACGCAACATGCTTTAACACATGTTACAGAAAGATTTAACGCAGTGATAGCTCAGCGGGGAGTGGTATGGACTGTCGAGACGAAAGTCGCAAGTTCGAAACCAGCCCCAAGTGCATACACCTCTGACTTTTCTATGTTATGTGTGTATTAATTGTTAATTATCACTTGCTTTAACGGTGAAGGAAACACCTGCATACCTGAGAAGTTCCTCATAAGAATTTCGAAGATACGTGAAGTCTGCCAACCCGCATTAGGCCAGCGTGGCGGACTAAGGCCTAACCCCTCTCATTCGGTAGAGGAGGCCCGTGCCCAGCAGTGGGACGTATACAGGGCTAGTATTATAATTATACAGAAAGATTTGGCTTGTAGTTATTACGACCGATGCCTACCTGATGTCAACCCATAAAACACAAGAGAAAACACTCAAGGCCGAAACATATAATAGTGGATCACACAAACATTTGTCTCGGTGCAGGAATCAAACCAGCGGTCTCTCGCATCTCAGCCGGTTACTCCCCAATGCGTCACTGAGGCTGACAACTTATTATGATGAAATAAGTTTTGTATAATATATCTTCAAAACATAACTTATTGATAAATAATTAGAACTCAAACAGAGAGACAGACTGTCGGCAATTATCATGATTAGACATCTTTGTTATGCCTAACACAAACAAAATAGAGTCACCTTATGTTATCAGAAGAGGTTAAAAGATTATAAATATTTTTCAACAATACTGGCCACTGCTGTTATTTTTGATAAGTAAAACTTGACCTTACGGCCTGATAAAAAATTTCCTTTCGTGTATTTGAATACAATATTATTTTTAACGTAATGCACTCATGCCTGTACCATTCAATTATGTACGTACAATTTCCTGTCCTCAATTACAGCTTCACAAAAAGAAAAAGAAAATCACACATACGCAGTCACGCCTGTATTCCCCGAAACTAGTACACCCACATTTCGCCGAGCGTATCTCCGTCCCACGATGTGATAGGGGCGAGCCTATCGCTATACCGGGCACAAATTCCAGACTCCGGGATGACCCTGAGCATTTCGTAATAGAAAAACTCAATACCACTTTACCCGACCCGGGGATCGAACCCGAGACCTCAGCGTTAGCTTAATCGTAAAACGTACGCATTACAACTGCGCCACCGAGGCAGTCCTATCAAGTCGAGTCGAGGCAAATAAAATCATGCAGTATGATAATGATCACATATTCGTATAATTACTAAATATTCATAAATATTGAGTAGTGTAAGTTGGCGGCCAGCATCTTAGGCCCAAAGCCCTACCAAGTCATAGTAGGTACACTCTGCTGATTAACGGACGAGGCAATGGCGAAACTTGTTTTTGGTTCCGATTTGTGGGGGGGGGGGTCAGACGGCAGGTCGCCTCATCGGCATTAAGCTAGGATAATGCCAGGCAAAAAGAAAGATACTGAGAGCATGAAATATGTCTTATATTTTTATTTTATTTTATTCGATAAGTGACATTTATTTGGCCGTGATGAAATAAGCGCTCAAACTTAAAACCGTAAATATAGCTCTGACATTTCTACGGAATGCTTCCATTTGGTCATTTGGAGCGTCTGCAAAGTCTATAAATGAATTTCATTATAACGTTTCATTACTTAGCAATAGTCACAAATCATTTCCATTTTGAAGCTTTCATACCGATCGGTCTATGTAACCATATTTTAATTCCTATCTACAGACACTTTATACACGACCGAGTATGTTTTGCACCAACCGTCGGATATGCTTATACTTTGACAAGCAAAGGTTAACGTTATATACAGTTTTATTTAAATATAGTACCGAAATGATACCGCCTTTATGTAAGGTCAACCATTGCTTGTTACAATAACTTTAACTTTAATCGACGGGGTATATGTATTCTATTGGCGCGCTCAATTTCGCATATTTTTTGTCATACCGATGAAAGTCCTAACAACTTTGGCGTGAAGTTTTCGGCATAATTGATATTTAACATAACTGTTTCTTAGCGTTATTTTTTCGTTGTTATAGGCACTTGCCCTATTTGTTTTAGTATAACTTTAGTAAACATAGCTTTGAGAGTCATATTATTGCCTAACACATTAATTACACACATATTGACAGCCTCCGTGGCGCAGCGGGCGAGTAGCCGGCAGCGAAGCGAGAGGCCGTGGGTTCGATTCCCACACTGAGACAAATGTTTGTGTGAACCACAAATATTGGTCTCGGGTCTGGGTGTTGTGGGACCGCAAGTCCTTCGTAGTTCCTGATACCCACGACACAGGTTTACCTAGTGTGGGGTCAGGACTATGTGTGTGACTGTTGGGTGTATTTATTATTATTATTATTTATATTGGTGAGTAAGATTATCCGGAGGCCCAAATCTCCTCCCCTTCCCATTCCCTTAATTATCCCTTTCCTTTAAGGTCGGCAAGGCGCCCATTATTCTTATGGGTATTGTGGGCGTACATGGGCGGTGGAAATCACATACCATAAGATGAGCTACTTGCTCGTTGCCGGCAGATGCTATAAAAAAAGAAACCTCTTTTCCCTGACCGTGTTACGTGAAATGCCTAACTGCTAGATCGCATACGATTCGAAGCATTTGAACAGACTTTCAATCGAATTGATCAACATAAACCATACAAATTTTATTGATACAAGTCAGTTGATCATCTAAAATAGAACTGTGTAAACCCGCTACTAAGGAATTCTTTGGTAACTGTTATATAATGGGTTTATTCAAAGTCGTCCATAATCGTGTTGCATCATCAGATATTATAGTACAATACCACCGTTGCTACAATATCTACATTATTACCTACCTCCGACGTCTGTGTGTTTTCTGTATGATATCGTATGCTGTTGGTTAGTGTAAATAAATTATCTCAAAGTTAGTTGAATTAGTAGGTCATGTCGTCAGGTGTTGGTGAATAAATCTATTCTTATAATACATTCAAATAATGATTTGTTAGTTTAACTCCATCCCAGGTCTAAAAGTCAGAATAAATAATAAATAAATACACCCTACGCTCACACTAGGTTAACCTATATCGTGTGTATCAGGAATTACGAGGGACTTGCGGTCCCACAACACCCAGACTCGAAACAACTATTTGTATAAACACGTATCATCTTATTAATCTAGTGGCAGTCTAGTTTAGCTGAGAGCCACGAAGTCCTTGGTTTAAATCCCAGGTCGGGCAATCACAATTTGTGTTGTGTTTTTAATTCGGAAAATCACGCATGAGTTGCCCGGATTTGTAATTTGTGCCCGATATAGCGATAGACTCACCTGCTATCATGGCATGGGACAATAACAGCTCGGCGAACCTTAAGGCTTTTCATAATAATTCAAACCCAGTTGTAAAATCAGAATGAATTTATTTGATTTATATCAACTGTCCAAACAAAGCCGTAAATAACTGCACAGAGTAATTGTTTATTACAGCAAATTCCGACAGATTTGAGATTATTGAACCAATCACCTTTATGTCATTCTACACAATAGTTCATAACATTAGTGCATTAAACTATTTTATCAGTTTTTAGACTTGTTGTGTCTATGAACTCTACATTTTTATATAAATTGCAGAATTTTGTTCAAACAGCGCAGTCTACGAGACAATATGAAGACGTTAACAATAATAGTTACAACATGCCTGGTTGGGAGTTTAGGGTATTTAATAAAAGTTCCGGAACTTGAACCGACGTCAAATGATGGTAAGTTATGAATATGAAATTATTTATTATATTTATGGCATCACTAATCCAGTGGCAGCCTACATGGGCTGAGAGACTGTGAGGTCCTAGGTTCAAATACAAGGGGCTTAGCATACGCAACACGAGATGATTTTGTCAACTCGTTTTGTCGTGAAAAACCAGTTTTATCTGGTTATTTCCATATTTTATCGAAGCTAAAATGGTAGCATAGAATGTTCGAGTCGATAAGTCAAAAGTAGAGAAATAGTACTTTCAACCACTTTGTGGTATTTTGTCTACGAACTCTAAAATGACGACATCGTTGATAGTTATCTCTCTCGCGCGCGAGATATGTAGTGTTGCATATGCTAAGCCCTCAGATGACTGCCCTGAGACTGAGGCTGACGCTGAGGTCTCGGGTTCGATCCCCGGGTTGGGTAAAATTTATATTGGGTTTGTCTATTACGAAATACTCAGTATCAGCACGAAGTTAGGAATTTGTGCCCGGTATGCGCATAGGCTCGCCCCTATCACATCATGGGACGGAGATACGCTCGGCGAAATGTGGGTGTACTGGTTACACCTCTGCCTACCCCTTCGGGGATTACAGGCGTGTGTGCGTATGTGTGCGTATAATGGTACCATAAGCTTACGCCGCGTTACGTAATAACAAATGTAGTCGAATCATATTAACCACAGATTGATTGGATTAATATGTTTTGTTAAAATATTTGTGTTTAATTTATCACATTATAACAGTTTAGTTCTATGAAAATCTGAATACACGTTGGAAATATCAATTTTAATTTACAGTAGGAAGATATATAAAGTAAAAAAATATAACTAGGTTGATGATTTACGTTTGACATTGCGACGCTTTTTACTTATCGTTACTGAGATCAAAATAGATTGGCACGGAAAGTGTATTATCCAAGCAGATGGTATCAAACTGTAACAAGACCCGATTTTAAACGAAGTATTTTTTCTAAGAGTGAACATAATAATTTACGTGAGCTCTAGGAACTTACATACAATTTTGCGCTAAGATTATTTTTACTAACGATTTGCTTTCCACTCTTTTCTCTCACTAAGATTATTTTTCTAAAGTATATTTTACAAAATATTTACAGTTCCACCACGATGGATGCATTTACAGAAACTAGTTCTTCCATTATTTGAAAATGTATGTGAAGACAGCAGCGACCCGTTTATTATTAGAACAGCACAAGAATTTACTTCGGACTCAAACACTGAAAACTATTTGGTAAAATAAATACATAAACATTTTACAGTACATCTGGTGTCATTCCATTTGAGAATTATTAGTAAGTAATTAGTTCATTTTTTGCAGAAACCAAATGCATTATCTAATTTTCAACAATTGAAAGATGGAAAAGGATTCTTGCCGAAAGGTGAAATATTCTCTGAATATAATACTAATCACTTAAATGAACTTGAAGTTGTATACGAAGTTTTATATTATGCCAAAAATTTTGATATATTCTTCAAAGCAGCGGCATGGGCTCGGCAAAATTTAAATTGTGGTTTATACTTAGATGCAATTTACTTAGCAATTACAACCAGAATAGATACTGAAAGATTAGTAATACCTGCTCCATATGAATTATTGCCTAACTATTTCATACGTAAAGATGTAATACTGGAAGGTACAAAATTAGCTGCCGGTGTAAACATAGAACCATCTGAGGGCGTCCATGTCGAAGGCAATGCGTACAAATTGGATGCTAATTATACACCAACCTTCTATAAAAATAACGATGAGTCGAAATTGGCATATTTCTGTGAAGATATTGGCTTAAATTCTTTCTATTTTATTAGAAAACTTAAACAAGCGCCATGGTTTAATACAGGCATTAACGGCCTATACGGTGAGAATGAATATCATATGATGAAACAATTTATGGCAAGATATAATTTAGAGAGATATGCTAATGGATTGCCAGAGCTCGAAAGTTGGACCTGGAACGATACCGCTCTGTTTGATGTTTCTTACGATCCGATGTTAATATATACAAACGGAAACGAATTTATTTCTAGAACGTCACCTGTAAAGTTGCCAGACAATGAAGACGTTGCATTGTTACAGACCATTGAGAATAACATTGGAACGGTGGTAAGCCATATGGTAAGTATTAAAGTAATAAAACTAACATTTACATTTATGCTCAACGTGTCATAAACGTCTATGACCGCGTTGAAAGCAACAATGATTAATTTAAGTTGAAATACTTGCAGAGAGATACAGGCTACAATAAAACTCAGATATTGAACCACTTAATGGAAATCCTTGTGACGGGTGACAGAAGTTATGAGACTTTGGCACGGCAACTCCTTGGCAAAGCTCACGGAGACAACGGGTAATTTAAGAATTGATCAAATTGTATATTTGTATGATGGAATTTTGGGTAAATATTTTTCATTAAATTAATATCATTATTTTTTATCTCTTAGGTACCCTTCGGCGTTGGAACATTATATGACATCTTTGAGAGATCCGGTGTTTTGGAAAATAAACAAAAAAATTGTGGACTTGATAGATAATGCACTTAAATTAGTGCCTTCATATTCAAAAAATGAACTATATTTCCCAGGCGTAGAAGTAGTGAATGTTGATGTTAAGAAAATGATGACATCCTACGATTACTTTGAATTTGATGTGACAGGCGCATTAAAAAGCGCGTCTGACAATTCTACATATCAAATTAAAATTGGCCAACCCAGACTAAACCATAGACCATTCTCAATGAAAATAAATGTGTCGTCCTTGGTAACCCAAAGAGGTGTGGTTAAAATATATCTTGGGCCCAAAATATTGCCTGGAGAACTAGCAAAGAAGAAAAATTTATTTACGTTGCTTGATAAATTTGAATACCGATTCAAAATTGGATCAAATATAATTACAAGAACATCCGATGATATGCAGCACTTCTCCGAAGATTTTATGTCTTTAAGAACTCTGCGTAAGAAAATACAAGATGCTGAATTTGGGTTAGATTCATTGCCTCTTAAGGCAGTTGAATCACAAATCGGATATCCCGCAAGAATGATGCTTCCAAAAGGCTCACTAATAGGTTTACCTCTTCAACTCTTCGTATTTGTTGCACCGTATGTTAAATACTCTGTGGGTGTAATGTATTCTCTTAAGAGTATGGAATTCAATCGAGTTATTATGAGTCCCGGCTACCCACTTGACTTAGCTGTACAAGATAGGCAATTATTCGAACTGCCTAATGCAATGGTTAAAGATATCGTTATCACTCACAAAGGAGAAGGTAAAGTTGTACCTAGTATCAATAAAAAGTCGTATGACACAAACACTTACGATCCATCCTCAAGACCAAACTATTCTGAAAATAGAAAGGAACCTTTTGACTATAATTCAAAAAACAGACAGTACGGAAAGAAAGAGGACGATTCCATGGAATTAGAAGATTACGAATTAAGAGCACTAAATCGCGATGATTTTATTGAGGGCTTCGAAGAAAATTATGACTTAGATGATAGTGAGGATTCAATATTCAAATTAGGTTCCACCAGCACTGACTATGCTGCAAAAAGAAAATCAGCTTTTGATTACAAATCAAAAAGGCCGCAATACGTAAAAGACTTTGATAAGAATAACAATGTTTATGAGAAAGATTTCGTTCATAAAGAATCTCAAACGTTTACTACTAAAGCTAAAATGCCAATAGAAAATTTTGATATGAAAGTAGGTAAAGTATTCCTAGAAAAAGATGTAGTTAGCGAAGAAGTCATTAATAATACTGACAATCAAGATATAAAATTAAGCGAGGATTCAACATTCAAATTAGGTTCTACAAGTTTTGACTATAAAAAGAAAACAACCCTTTGATTACAAAGCAAAAAAGGCACAATATGGAAATAAACGCAATTTTACTCAAAATAAAAATATTTATGGGAAAGAAAACGAAGATACTTCTACTGAGGCAGAAATACCGTTAGATAAATTAGATATAAAAGTGGGTACAATAGTACTGAAAGATGTTAATAGCGCTGAAGTAGTTAATACGAATGAAAATCAATATTTAGACTCTTCAGATGTGCACAAAGATAAAGAAAGTTATGACCATTATAAAATTGAGCCAGTTCTTACGTCTGTAGCGCCGAAAACACGTTATACAGTTTATGATTATATTATTCATGCTTTCGATAATAATGATAGTTCAGTGGAAAAAGTTTTTGAATAATCTTTTTAATTATTAATTTCTTTATTTGTAAATACTTAATATCAAAAGACTTTTAAAGACTGTAAAACATGTAGGACAGTTAATGATTCGTATTCAAATTTTTTGATATCTAGTTTTATTAGCTTGTTAACGAAACTAATGCGTACATAAAACATGGCAAACCAATGCACGTTATTGCTATTTCACGTGGTTTTCTATCATTATTTTTGGAAATGGTCCAAAAGTTTTACAACGATGTTACGCTTTCCCTATTTTCATCGTGGAAAATTTAAAAACCATCGGTCACTTGTGTGTCAACAGCTAGAAACAAATAGAAATAATTTTACAGTTGATTATAAACGTTGTCAAAGTGATAACTATCGATGTTAATATTGAAAAAAATTTTTTTTTTGAAATATACATAATTTTATTATGATCACATAATTATTAAATGGGGTTTATTTCAATCATACAATCACATATGTCGTACAGATACATAGCACAGTTAGATCACATATAAATAAATTTTACGGTGCGTCGTAAAGTCGCATGCTGTGGATACGTTTTCTAAAATACAAAATAAACCTAAAACCTTGCAAATCATAATTTATTCTGCTTGTTACATAAGTGAAATTGGCGCAATAAATTAAATTAACGACTGACTTATAATGTTTTTTAAAACAGTTGTTGCCACAAGCTGTAGCTATGATAATGCGTTCGTTTATGTAAAATATAGTTAAAATGGTAACAGATAAGTAGATATAAATATTCAGGTAAAGATATAAGCTTGCCTCTTACGATTATAAATGTGCTGCAACAGTGTATTGAAAGTAAACAAGAGACATAATAAGAGTAATATTTAAAGAATTATTTACATATTTATACTTGGCGTTCAGATATCAACGGTGGTTTTTACAAGGAAAACGTTATGTTCCGTGCCAAAATAAAGTTATATTTCCACTCCATTGACACCAATGATTCAGGGTCCAGCAATGATGCGACGTTGTGACCTATGCGCTTTGCATTTGGCTGTGACAGCCAATTATTTTGATTATAGAATATACCGAGCCGAATATCTCACCTGTCGGTTACGGATCGAATAATAAATTTAATAAGCTGCTCCCTTGTAAGTGTTGGATATTGTGAAATTATTTGTAAACTTATACGCACTTATGATTTGCCCATTAGTTTAATCTTTACCGTCCGCCTTTTTCTTGTCATTGTCAATGATTTATATTTGTATTATACAGTTGATTTTTAGTTCCAATAATATTTTACTTTGTACATATAAAATTTTCGTACTGTTTATTTTAGTTGTGTAAGTATTTCGTTTTTAATTTAGCATAATATAGTTAGTAATATGAATAATAAATAATTGTTGACAATTATATTTGTTTTTTATTTAACCAAAGACGACAAAAATTATTACTTGCACAATATCCCAATATATTAATTATAATATTGCCCAAATCCCCGTCCCCTTCCCAATCCCTTAATTATCCCTTTCCTGTAAGGTCCGCAACGCGCCCATAATTCTTTTGATATTGTGGGCGTACATGGGCCGTGGAGATCACTTACCATCAGATGACCCACTTGCTCGTTCGCCGGCTTATAATATAAAAAAGTAAAAATAGCACACGCCACAAATAACCATAACATAAAACAAAAGTACCAATATCATATCGCAAATCTTTTGAATGAATAATTTTGGCACGATTAGCAAGGAACACAAAACAACTATTATGTACTGTAATAAACCTTATGAAAATTACGACCTGGCATTGTCACTAATTATATTTACACCGACGTCTAATTAGCTACAATACCGATGGAAAAAATTATAAATCATACCATCTATTTTCATAGGGCGACTAGACAAATTGCAATACATATATCTATTCATACACGGCAAGGCCCAATGAAAATTTGGTCTTAGCTCAAAACGATTAAGCTCAAAATTTTGGTAATAGCCTCCACGAAGATGAAATCTGACCTAGGTATCTAAAATTGGATTCTATTGTTGTTATACAATAAACACGTGTCCGTAACATTAAAGCTCGACTCAGATTAGATGTTTCTCTCATTGTGGCATTCACATGAGAACACAAAAATTATAGTCGATCACCGACAGTCTATGTATATCTGCGGACGCCGACTCAGTATAACCCGTTTCACGCGCTAGTGGTCGCCAATCATCGGCTTCGCTGAAAACAGGAAATTATCTCTACTTTCAATCGTTCTCAATAGATACTTATTGATAAATCGAAGAATATATATTAATTGGTTATAATAAAGGCATTTTTATTGGTGAAAATAAAGTATTTTGTGTCATATTTACGACTGCAGCTGCGGTTCGATTAATTTCGCCGGTTATATAAGTAAATATTTAA
Source organism: Mimas tiliae (assembly GCA_905332985.1). Taxonomy (NCBI): domain Eukaryota; kingdom Metazoa; phylum Arthropoda; class Insecta; order Lepidoptera; family Sphingidae; genus Mimas; species Mimas tiliae. The sequence continues at coordinate 7,535,611 of HG995255.1, forward strand.
ATTCGTATCGTAATTTTTTTAAGATTACTAAATACCTTTATTCGTATCTTATTTCGTATGATTTACAAATCTAAGCTAGCAAGTACTTATAGGTGGATTTTTATTGGTTACTAGTACGTTGAATTAACAAAGTAAAAAAAAAGATTTTAGCTTTCTACAAAAAAAGACTCGTTTTTTTTTACATTATTTAGCTGACGGTTGTACCCCCAATGAGGTAGGTACAGATGTAACTAGTGAAACCACAGTTCGCCGAGCTTATTGGCGTCCCATGCTGTGATAGGAAGCAAGCCTATCTCCATACCGGTAATTTAAATACCAGATGTTTTTTGGCCAACCAATTGATATTGGGTGTTCAGAACCCCTGCATGTGACGTCGTTACGCGTAATATTTTCATTGGGATTGTTGTGAATCGGCGGCTGCTTCAAAGGAATTTCCTGTTCTTAATCAAGGAAGAGCTTTATAAGCGCCGGGTTCTGGTACGCTTTAAACTGAATATTGACGTGGTAAAATCCACTTACGATGAAAAACATTCACCAATACAGACAGAGTCTAAATTTAGTCACGATGAGCTTTAACTGTCAATGTTAATAAAAGTCGAATTTGAAAGAATTGTTTTGTTGAATTAAAAAACAACTTTGTTCTATAGGATCCTTTACAGCAAAGATATTAATTAAACACCAAAAACTACAGTTTATAAAATTGATAATTTAATAATCTTAAAAATTACTACATTCCCAACTCTTCTGCTTCCACCTGTCCTTATTCCACTCGCAGTGGGGTCTGCGCAATATGCTTTTTTATCACATGTTACAGTAAGATTTGCCTTGTAGTTTTTACGACCGGCCGCTTTCATGACGTCAACCTCTTTGGGGAGAACATTCCCCATTAAACATTAAAAAACCATTTAAATGTTTTACTACTAAAAACATTATGATTTTCATATTATTTGAATATAATTGGTTAAAACAATTTTACATTTTAAAAACATTTTGCACATCAAAGTGAAAATTGGAAAATATAATTATAGCCACCATTAAATAATTTCTACATTTAGAAGATAATTTTAGAATAGTCATAAAAATGCTCGTGAAATTTGAATGAACGTGGCAAATTGCATTATCTATAAATAGGCAATAAAGTTTAATAAGCGAGAGACCACGACAATAGTAAACATATTGATGTACTATAGTGGTGTATTTGATATTATCATTATTGTTAACTTGACTCTACATAACATTTTACACTGTAACAAAGAAATAAAAAATTAAGTAATGGAATGCAATATTTGATAACTAGATCATACAAACTAGTTAATTAATTTAAATACAAGATCAACTGAAATAGTCATAGATGACAAATTACTGTCATTCACTTGACTTATAACCTGAACTATACAGATCTTGAAAATGTAAAATAAGTGGGACAAGCTAAAATTGGAACCCAAATAACAAAAAACCCAACCGGACATTCTATAAATGAAATGGAATTAATTCTAAATAAACAGCAGAATATGGATATATATAAACCTGACAAATCACTTCCTGCGTCTAAAATGTGGGCCGTGCATTTTCATCTCATGACGTAGATATAATTCACCCCGAACATAATAACTACGCAGTGTTGCACGCGTATGAGAGAGATGGACAGTTTTTCACTTATTTTTGTATTTTCAGTCTGATGAAATGCTATAAATAAGGGTAGGGGACGGACGTAAAGTCTAGTGTAACAACACTCGCACTCGGATTCAGTTCTTGTTACAACCGCAAACACTTCTAACACAAAATGGTGAGGATTTAACATTTACAAAGTGCCGTGATAAGTGAAAGTGATAAACGTGTTTTATTAAAGCATATTATTCGAAATTCGGAATGTGGAATTTGGATTTTCAGTGCTGTTTTTGGAATATTTAGCACCATAATGGGATAACATATATTTGTGCTTTAGTTAATGTAAAGTTTAATAGAAGCAACTTCCTTAATATGTCACATGATGATTTTATACATTTTGTTTGGACATATTAGAGTTAGATTATATAAAGTGAATTATAAGTATGAAATTATTATAACTGAAATATTTTAAGCTACGGTACCAAAATATGAAGCCACAAAATATAATTTGAAGATAATTTAAATTTGTCTCAATTCTTCAATGTTGATTGTTTTCTCTTTGCAGGACACCGACGATGACCAGAAAATGGCGATGCTGCGCAAGGCATTCCAAATGTTCGACACAACCAAGTCTGGATATATCGATGTCCTCAAAATCTCCACTATCTTGAACACCATGGGTCAGCTCTTTGACGACTCTGAACTGCAGGCCCTCATCGATGAGAACGACCCAGAAAGTGAGCAACTTTGATTACAAAGTCTTATTACAGCTAGGAAAAAAATATGCTTAAACGCATATTCTTCTATAGAATAATGTAATTAACAGACAGCTATACTTTACTCTTACGCATTTTATAACTTATTTATCAACAATTTTAGAGCTTTGTGGTGTGGACATTCTCCGTGGCGCAGCGGGCGAGTAGCCGGCTGCGAACTGAGAGGCTGTGGGTTCGATTCCCGCACCGACACAAATGTTTGTGTGATCCACAAATATTTGTTTCGGGTCTACGTAGTTCCTGATACCCGTAATACAGGTTAACCTAGTGTGGGGTCAGGACTATGTATGTGACTGTTGGGTGTATTTGTTATACATATATTAAAGTGACATGGCATGACAAATACCGAAAAAAAAACCACGTTTTGTTAATAACACTTTTATATCTTAACTAGGTGGCCCCTGCGAATACTTCGCAATAATAGTGGTCAGTTACGTTATATAATAAAATAGAAATTAGCTTGTCTATTTTTCGTCAATAGCAGCAAACATAAGCTTTAAAATGGTATTTGAATTATTAAATTTGATGAAGAATTATGGAAGTTATGGCGTTTCGACAAAAAAACATCTTTCAGAAGTAATATTTATAGATAACTTTTACTAAAACATAAACAAAAGAGTCATTAAACCAGTCAATATTTAGCAGATTTACTTGAAAGCATATCATAACACAAAAAATATAGGCAAATTGAGAACTAATTTATTTTGAAGTGGGTAAAAAAGCAGTTGTGTATATTCAATCCTTCATTGAAAAAATAATTAAAAAAAAAGCTAGAAATCGACTTCAAAATAAAAACACTTAAAAGACCAAAAATATCATATCTATAGGTCTCTTTAAGTTAGGCCTCTTTCAACTAAGTTTTGGATAAAAGCCAAAATATATAAATCGTTATATTTATCAAAATTGTCTTCTACACGATCTTAGAAACTTATTGTAATCGATTCGAAAACATTTTCACGACATAGGTTATAAATGAAATGTTGTAAAACATTAAGGATTGCTTTTCTAATATTACGTTTGGGGACTTTTCGCCAGGCTAAGAACTGTTTAACATTTTACAGAATATGGAAACATGAAGATAATTATATTATACTCGTAGTGGCGTTACTTGTATAACATCATCTTAAATTTTTAAAATGGGTCCTCATTGTAGGCTGTAACATTATTTTATCTGTAGGAAATGCATGCATGATGCTGCCAAATGTATATTATGAGTAGTAGACCCACGAGAGATTTTGTTTTTTAGATAAAATAATAGTTAGAATAATCACGGTGTATAACTGTAAAACTGATGTAAATGATACATTAGATCATGTATTGTTCATTGGAGCAAAACAAATCCCATCTAATATTTATAAGATCCCGATTCGTCTATGAAATGAATATTCAGAGAGATATGAAGGCTTTTAGATGACATTAAGTTATGATCTCTCACATGAGAGGAGAGCTAATTACTATTCAGAATTCCCTGTCGTCGTAAATAGTACAATGAGTGGTAATCAATCATCGGAGCAGGGACACGCGCCGGCGCCGCGCCACCTTCTCAATATACTCTGGAATATTTTTACACGTGCACGAAACTGGCGAGCTATTTCCGTAGACAGATTCTTTAAAGAAATCTTCTTGGAGCATCTCGCTTGATAATTTAGATCACGGCGTTAAACAGCGAATCGCAAATTGCTCCCGAAAGCTAAGCTTCTCTCAATAAATTACCGAATCCTTCTAGGAAAAGTAAAATAAAATTATCGCTAGAATAAGCATTTTAGTAAATATCTGAACATTTAGGTATTTTGCCCCTGCTTAAAGAGTTAAAAAAATATTTATGAAAATATTTTCAGTTACCCTGATGACGGAATTATAATGTTCCGACCATCAGATGGTATTTCGTTTACAAAACCGTGTATTCGTGTTAAAAATTAAACATTCAAATAGTTCAATGCTATACGTTCTGAGAAAGAGCACATTAACATTCGTTTGTTTAAACACGTAAATCAAATCACATCATAACATGTGGATTCTTTCTTATTTCAGACTCTGGCAAGATCAACTTCGATGGTTTCTGTAATATTGCCTCTCACTTCCTTGAGGAAGAGGACGCTGAAGCCATGCAGCAAGAACTGAAAGAAGCTTTCAGGTAGAGTAAAGGTTACGTTAGGAGTTTTATGTATTGTTACTTTATTAGCAAATTTATTACTTATATGATTCTAGGCGTACAATACTTATCATAAGCCACATCACAACACATTTTGACACCACATTCACATAGAATATTAGTCAAACTCCTCTCAATATCCTTTGTGATTCATTAAGTACCTTGGTATCACCACGGCTTTATATTTGCACCATCACCGAGTCATCGAACCTTTGTAAACAACTAAAAAAAGAAATTTCTCTATGCGACTGGCATTTTATCTAACTTTTTTATGTATGCTGGTCAAATTAAATGGCATCGACTCCAAATGGACCTTTACTATACTTTCGTGTATAATTTTATTTATAATTAAAGCCGTTTATAAATATACGTTTACTGAGAAACTATTGATTATACCAGATTTTATATTGCAATCTTACAAAGATATTATTGATCAATAAATGTTATGATGAAATTTTCTAAAATTTCAAATAAAAAATTGGCAACTACAGTATAAATATACGAAAGTATAATATGAAAAGCATTTTCAAATTCACGAACTGGATTATAGTTCGACTTTTATTTCGAATGGAAAATATGCGTGGGCTATACGCCAGCTGGTTGGAATGTGTTAGCACAAAATATGTCCGTGGTGTGATAAAACTGCAAACTTTGCACTTTTCAGCACATCGCCCAAATTTTTCTTTAAAAATATAAACACAGTAGCTACTACGTAAGTCGAACAATTACTTCATCTGTTTGCAAATACACTACACAAACGTTTCTAGTAAGTACAACAAACAAAATTGTAATTAATTGTCTGCGGATGCACAACAAGCGCTTTGAGAAATCATGTTTAGTCTACGACCTACGTTATAATGAAGTCTATACAACTTAAACATCTTTGTGAAAGTGTGTAAAAATTATCAACAAACGCTCACTAAGATCAACAGTTACTTCCGCCTCTTGTTGTAAATCAGTAGCTGTTTTTCGTCCAACTTTACATTATTGTTATGCACGTACTTATACATACACAAGAGTTTATACAATATTTTTATTTAATTATTGCTAATATGAAGTTATGTATTCTAAATTATAGTGTACGTTCAATCGTAGGATATTTTACACCTTAACACTTTTAGATATTTGCAATATTGAACTATCTAAAAACCTAAGACCAAACAAGTTTGGGGATTGCATATCTACATTAAAGATTTTTGTCTGCAGGTTATACGACCGTGAAGGCAACGGTTACATCACCACCTCTACCCTGAAGGAGATCCTGGCCGCGCTTGATGACAAGCTTAGCAACGCAGACCTTGACGGCATCATAGCTGAGATCGATACTGACGGCTCCGGAACCGTCGACTTCGATGGTAATTATGTTTCTACCACGTAATACTACTGTTTTCCATGATAAACTAAATATGTTAGTTATCCTACACCTCTTTGTAGCTTAGTTTGTCCTATATTTTTATATATCACGTTTAAGTCAATAATAGAAATGAGTGGAATCATACCGTGGCGCCGCACATCATTTTTTCGTATAGTTGCCAATTATTTAATTCTAGTTTTTTTCACTACGGTTTCATCCGCATCGGTCGGAATGTTTTTTTTCAAAGTTCTGAGTCGCGTTGTTATTGTTTAAGGGCAGGCATCGCGCTTACCATCAAGCGAGCGATCGTCTTGCCATTGAGTTGTATAACAATACTGGATATACAGCAAACGTTCTTTATCTGATTTACAGTATGAGTAGCTATTTCTCGATCACCTAAGCTCCCAATCAGAAACATTTGTAACAAAACATACATTTATTATGACAGATGCTTCAGGAATTCCGATTCATTAAATCACGCCCCGTCTCTGATAATATTTGATGTGTGAATTACATATACGACACATGAACTTTCAATGAGTCTGCATTCCCCAACTCTCATTTTGGATGAAGATCAAAGGATTACCCGATATAATTCTTTGCTCCACTGTCAAAACATCGGCAATCCGACTGTATACATTGGAAATATCGTCATTCGCTTATCCACTATTTGCAGATTGTAAATTTTGTTAAATGGATTCACTGATGTAACATTCAGTATCAGAGTCACCTTCGGTTAAAATAATCGCGAAAATACTAACTAATATTTTCTTTGTTTCAGAATTCATGGAAATGATGACTGGAGATTAAGATTATAGTTTTTACTATAGTATTATTATGATAATGTAGTACACTTAAAGCTAAGACTTGGTTACTAGTACAAATTCAAATGCGGTATTAGCATGGTTGTGGAATGTAGTCTAATGTACTATTTCATCTATCTTATAGATAGGCACTTGTTAATATGATTTATTGCTTGCAACATGTGGGCCAGGGATCTTTTTGAATTCGTTCCAAAGAATTATTTCCGGAATAATTCACTCGAACTGAATTCCGCACTGTAAACAATTATATGCTAATATCTATAACGCATTGCAATTTATTTTTGAATATTATTCTATGAAAACAACTACTCTTACAATATAAACAATAATTTTTTATGTTTGTTTTAATCATAACATTCCTCGGATTGTACACCTGGATCGCTATGTTGTTCGTTCACCACCTACAGTGTTGGTGATTGTAGATCCCAGAATAGCAACGGACTGTGATTTATAGTGATACACGGCCTGAGTAGCTGTTATGTAAGCGCATCTCTAAATATTTCCACGAGATCATTATTGTGTATTTCTAGCAAACGCTGTAATAGCGCTTGAAAGTAATAAATTGCCTCTTGACCAAAATTAGCCATCTACCAAGGACTAACAATTGGAAAATTATCCAATTTCATACACTTCCTTTGTATATTGTACACTTGTGTACACGTGTTGGTGGCTCATGCTTTTTGTGTTTATTTTACGTTAATGAAATATTTTCTTGCAACTAGAGGATAAATATTCGTTATTTAGATACATTCTTAACCGACTTCAAAAAAAGGAGGAAGGTCCTCAATTCGTCGGAAGATTTTTTATGTATGTTCCCCGATTAGTCTAAGACGCCTGGACCGATTCAAGAAATTATTTGTTTTTTTAAAAGGGTACACTTTCCAAGTGGTCCCATTGGTACCAAGTCAGGATCTGATGGTGGGATTCCACAAATATCGAAGGCAACCCTCAAATGTTATAGGGACGCATAATGTGTTTTACATATTTTCTAAAACTATTCAAGTATTTGCGTCTGGTACTCATCATCTCATGTTGCTGAGCTGATGATGGAAAATATAACTCCTTAACTATTAGGAGTTAGTGGATAATTCTTTAAATATTATAGGCTCGTTTCGACCGCTACTTATGTTCCTTTGAGTTATTCAGGTGAGCTGATGATTGAAGGTATAAATCATTGTTAGTTAGGAGTTAGGGGATGATTCCACTGTGTGACACGATTTCGGTACCTGCAAAACAGATAGCTATAATAGATTTCTATTAGTTACAGTATAATAATATAGGCAGTGGATTTCTTTTGTTTCTACCACGTCTTATTTTTGAGGTATACACCGGTAACTTTTTTAATGACCATAATTTTAGTATTGTTATGTTAGTATTCATATATATAACTAATTATTTATGTAATTGTATAGTGTTGCAAGATACTGAAGTAAGTTTTGCTATGTGTGTAGACAGAACATTCTTAAATCGCAAGGGAAAAGTATCTGAAAAAGTATATAATGCATATTTTGTATATTAACTTCAAAAAAATAACACCGAAAATTTAAAAATAACAATTTCTTTAGATCTCTTTGGAGTCGGTGCAATTTAATTTGACCGACAGCGACACAGGCACCGAATCCAAAGAGACCTAGAGAAATTGTTATTTTTGACTCATCAGTGTCATTTGTTTTTAATAAATACCACATACGCAGTCACGCCTGTAATCCCCGAAGGGGTAGGCAGAGGTGTAACCAATACACCCACATTTCGCCGAGCGTATTTCCGACCCACGATGTGATAGGTGGCGAGCCTATCGCCATACCGGGCACAAATTTCAGACTCCGGGTTGATACTGCGCATTTCGAATAGAAAAACCTAATACCACTTTACCTGACCCGGGGATCGAACTCGAGACCTCAGCGTTAGCCTCAATCGTAACGTAACAAATACCATTCCTTATTAATTTATTTCAACAATAAATTTAGAAAGCAATGTTAGTCAAAACGATATTTTTCTGATCAATCATTTCTAATAAAAGTAGATTTTATCAATTTATAAGCTTTCAATAATTTTATTTTTGGTTTCGTCCATAAACGATTATCTTAGCAAAATTTTGGCGCTGATTTATATCAATCTGAGTATAGATTTGTAAGGTGGTAGGTCCCTCGGATGCGAGAGGCTTTCTAGGTGGGTATCTCACGGCTTTGTCTATTTCTGCCGCCAAGCAGCAGTATGTAAGCACTGTTGTGTTCCGGTTTGGGACATTAAATTACTGGGCATTATGAGACTTAACATCTTATGTCTCGGAATGACGAGCGCAGTCCAGTGCCATCCAGTGATTTGTAATTTAAAGTTTTTGTGGTGTTGCTTCTGTTTATGGGTAGGTGAGGTCCCACGTCAGGTGAGCGATCTGCTCGTTTCTTCACCTAACCTACTAAAAAAGTAATACAACTGATTTTGCACACGGTGATATAAATGTGCGTAATGTATTTGAATATACACAATGTGTGTGCCTGACCCCGCAATATATATACATTTATTTATTCGTAAGACATTAAGGTAATAATAAACATTATATCTTATTGGTCATCGCTCTAGTGCCAACCTGTTTAAGCTGACAAACCTAAAGGTTTAAATCGCAGATCAAGCAATCAAAGGGTTTGAGTCTTCGATTCGCAAATAACAATAATAAATACACCCATCAGTCACACACATAGTCCTGACCCCACACTAGGCTAACCTGTATCGTGGGTATCAGGAAATACTAAGGACTTGCGGTCCCACAACACCCAAACCCGAAATAAATATTGGTGGGCCATAGGCAGGCACAGGTGTAACCAGTCCACCCATATATTGCCGAGCTGATTTCTGTCCCATGATGTGATAGGGCGGAGTCTATCATCATATCGGCCACAATGTCAGACTCCGGGCTGATACTAAGCATTATAATACTAACCCTGTATTACACACGTCCCACTGCAGGGCACGGGCATACTCTACTGAACGAGAGAGGTTAAGACTACACCTTCGAAATTCTTATGCAGAACTTGTTAGGTATATAGATTACTTCACGATGTTTCCATCACCGTTAAAGCAAGCGATAATTAACAATTACACACGTAACTGAGAAAATTGAGAGGTGCATGCACATGGGGCTGGTTCCGAATCTGCAACTTTCGTCTCGACAAAAGCCGCCCTAGCTTACCACTGTCCGCTAAGCTAACGCGGCTTATCTGCTGCATAGACATTACATTTTGATAAGAGATTATATAACATGAAAACCTTTGTGACAACGAGTGTACATGAAAATTATTCCCATTAAACTGACCCGAGGACCTCAATTGGCTCCAGAGAAACAAAGTTATGACGTCTGCGCATACGACACTCGCTTGCTATTAGAATCGAGTTGACTTGCATGACGGCAACACCATGTTAGTAGTTCAGATAATATGGTTGCTCCTTGGAGCCGTCGCGGCGGCACCATCGGACGAATTCCGCGCGTTTGTCAACGAAGGAGGTGAGTCTTCCTAGAAATTTAAATTACAGGTACATAAGCCAATTGAGGCGCTCATGATCAGTTGCACTCACTAATCGGTAAAAGATTCGCGAGTTAAGCAACACTTGGCGCAGTCAGTCTATGGATGGGTGACCGCTTAGTGGTATTTCAACTTAGCGTCTCCGTGCTTCGGAAGGCACGTATAAAGTCGGTGCCGGCTGTTATCAACTCACAGCCTTCGGGCGGCTTAAAAACGTTGATACTAGGTTGGCCAATTAGCATTCGGAATAGAATATAGAATTAGTAAATTAATCGTTTGTGTGTATCTTTATATATATAATTCTACTGTACTTACTTACTGTAAATTTAATAGAACGCAAAAACATTATATAATCAATTGACAAACCATAACATAAGCTTGTATCCCCGAAAGTGTAGTGCAACTAATTCACCTACGTTTAGACGAGCTTATATTCATCCCTTGGTATGATAAACTGTATCCTCAAGGTTTCTCAGCTGCCACTGGACCATTGAGGTCATACGTTGCCAAAATATTATTACATTATGGTAGCTAAGCAGTTGACCAATTTGCACATTGTGTTTTATATTTGAACGCACGCTACACAAAACCGATTCATATTGCTAATTTCACAGCCTTTGTGGCGCAGTGAGCGAGTAACCGGTTGCGAAGCGTGAGGCCGTGTGTTCGATTCCCGCACCTAGACAAATGTTTGTCTGATCCACAAATATTTGTCTTGGGTCTGGGTGTTATGGTTGCGGTCCCATAAGACCCAGTCTCTCGTAGTTTCTGAACTATGTGTGTGTGTGTTGGGTGTATTTTTTTATTTAATTGTATAGGTTTCGCAAATAAATTTAGCGATAGCAAATTATACAAGTAAATTTAAAGGCTCTTACAGATGGACAGCATCTTGCCAGACCTCGCCGGGAGTGGTCGGCTACCGTCAACTTATTTCGACGCTTGTAGGTATAGCGATTACTAGGGATCGGTACGCTGCACCGCACTGGAGTGTCGACGTGTTGACGGCTGCAGTTAACTATACCATTTAAACCATTTAAACCATTTATTTTTCTACACACACATACACATAGCACAACAAAAAGATTGGCAAGGTGTCATCCCTGTGTAAGCGCACTGAGTAGACGACGCAAGTTCTTCAATATGTATGAAAACCAAACATGCCACATGATTGTACTTGCTGTTAAGTAACAAGCACTCACAAGAGCAAATGCTCTAAATTTAGTGATGATAAATACCCTTAATCCACTTTTGAAGGGTCTATACAAATGACATTGCGACGTCATTAGGCATATTGTGTGTATTCATCTGACCTCTAATTATTACGGTATCGTCGAGAACATATTAAATGAGATTACGCATGTTGATGATTTTGCTTAGGCATTAGTTTCGATTTCGGCACGTACAGTAGATATGATTTGCGTCGTCTAATTATATTTATGTCTGGGAATGCGAGTCTCGTTGGGATTATAGAGCTAAATTTACTATCAGATTTGGCCGTAGTTTGTCTTGTGATAAACCCTCCTAAATGTGACAAGTTTAAATGATAGTGAGTTTGTGAATCTAAATGATTGTTAATAACGCCTTTACGACTGAATGGAGTTTGGCGCACAAGTAGAGCATGACCTGAACTAGGACGTTGGATACTTTTGATTCCGGAAAAGACATTCACAAGTCGTTTGTAAAAGCTAATAATAATATACAGCTACCGTGGCCTCTCATATAAATAGTAGGTCAAGAAACTATAAGCCTAAGGTATGATTCCTGCTTCAAGACAAAAATATTTATGTCATCTGTTATAGTTATTTCTGTTCTGATAGTAAATATATAGATCCTAGCATCAAGTAGATTATATATTTAAACTGACGTAAAAAAATAGAGCAGGTTCTCAATTAAACGCATTTTTTGTATGTATAACCACGTCAAAACTTTGTCAACTATGGACAGATTTGGATGACCTTTTTCCATTCGAAAAAGATCATCCAAACCAAAATCAAAATTAGATTTATATTTGTAGGTTTTTGTTAAAAAGCTTTATCCTATTTTAGTGAAAACAATATGAAAATTGATGCATAAATGACGAAGTTGGAATCTTTTATCGTCAATTTCAATTTGGAATTTATTTTTGAAATTAAAGTTCCTATTAAGACGCTGCTACTTCGCCCGATGTTAAACATCCTCCGTAGTGAGACCATGTTCCACCATATACCAATACTTAAAAAAATATCACCCGTAAATTCTGCATAATTGCAAATTGATTTTTAACTTTAAATCAATATAACGGTTCCCTTACAACTCCAGTAATACTCAGCAATAAGTCTTCAATCAGGTAAAATGAAATCACTACATACCCAAAACTAACGTCTGAATGTAAAATAAAACGGACGCAACTGAAATTCACAAGGACAGAAGTATTTAACTTTACTTTTTATTCCTACGTTAATATAAAAATACTCAAAATTTAGATTACAAAAATCTTTAAATTTGTATTGCAGAACTATCAGTCGACGAGGCTAAATATATTATGCACATCGTTCCCTCTGGATTTTCATCGCAAACACACAACAACATTAAGTTGCTACCTGACGTAGCAAATGACGTAAGTGCATACCTATAGTGAAACAACTATAAGTTGGCGGTGGCAAATGTAAGAACTAATTTAGAAATGTATAGAATAATTTATCAAAATTAATTAAGACTCAACACTCAACAAAAAATCGGCCAATGAGCCTTTGACGACTGCGCCGTTTATCTCATCAACATATATTTGTCGCACTAAACTTATAATTCCCTAAACTACTAACACTAAACTTATAGTTTGCTGTAATTCTTAACAATCTTTTAAAAAAAATCTGTTATATGTTATATAATTTGTGACCTATACTCAGCTGTTTTATTTAAAGCCTTTTGAAACAAGAGTATGTAAAAAAATTAATGAAGATGATAATGATAATAATATCAGTGATTGTACATTTTTGTTTAATAATCTAAATAACGGTAAATGATGTTCTCCTGGTGGTATATGCCACGCCTGCCTATAAAATGCAATACCACACGATATAACGTTGAATTACGAAATACTACCTATATGGTACTCATCACCAAGAGACATAAGATGTTAAGTCTTATAATATCCAATAATTTTACTGATTTCAATATCATTCAAACCAGAACACAACAAAGCGGTGGTTCCTATGGTCTCTCGGATACGAAGAGCCCACTACCTAATAAACAGTAAACTATATTAGCATAATACTAGACTAAATTAACAACTAAAATATCAACCATATTTTATTTATTTATTTATCAATTGTTTATGTATACAATTAAACCAATATTAAATTACCAATTTTAATATTATTATTATTAAATTTTACATATTCAACCAATTTTCTCACTACATTTCTTTTGATTTTAGAATAATAAGCATTTCAAGGAATTTAATATCTACCTAGAAAAAGGTATTACTAAAAAGGGTCTGACATTTAACTTATACGACGATGAGATGAGACAAGCTACGATCGCACTATTTCGTTTCCTTCAAAGCATAGAGCAAAATGACTATGAAACGTTCGTGGATTGGGCCAAAAACAATATTAATAAAGACATGTTAAGCTATGCTGTTAAATTAAATTATTTATACAGTCTTAAATTAAACAGACAAGTTTTAACACAAGTACCCTGTTACATTGAAAAACCTAATTTCTTCCTCAATTCTGAAACTATAGTAAAAGCATTGGGACTTCGCGGAATCATGAATTACCGTGGAGATCTTCCTGAAGAATCAACAGTTAATCAATATTATCAATCACATGGTTTTATCATAATAAACACAAATTATTCTGGATGGAATTTAGCCCATAACGGCGGGGAAGAAGAGATTAATTACTTTAGAGAAGATATAGCTCTTAATTGTTATTATCTTGGAGTACACCTTTTGCATCCATTTTGGATGTCTAACGAAGAGTTAGATGAAAGTAATCCAAGACATGGTGAACATTATTATTACACTCATCAGCAATTAATAGCGCGATATAATCTAGAGAAAGAACATTTGAAAGATGAACGAGCGCCAGAAACATGCAGAGATAATATTTATAATCCCTTTTTGATTTATGACAATGGTCTAGCTTTTCCCATAAGACCATCCGTACAAACAAATTGGAGTGATGAGAAAGCTAAAATTAAATCAATAGATATCGCTATACGTGAGTGTATATCTCGTGGATTTATTATTATGGTAGGTTATAATAATATTAAATGACATAAAAAAAATGTCATCAATGGCATTACTGGAAATAACTTTATTACTTTTTTTCAGGATAATGGAACAACAGTAAATATGACCGACGATAGTCACGTAAGCATGCTGGCAAAATTAATCAGAGCTAATTTGGACAGTATTAGAATGGCTAAAACTGTCCGATCTTTATTCGGATATGGAGGTAACAAATGTGCTGTGAATGAGTAAGTGCCTTTACCTAATGCCTTTTAAATGTAATATTAAGGACGATTAACAATACCAATAGCTTGATATAATAATTTTATTCTCCAGGAACAAAGCAGCCCCATCGATATTACACCATCCTGAAACAACTCTTCGAGACCCACTCTATTGGCATATGATGCAATATGTTTTAGGTTACTTCACTGAATTAAAAACCGCCATGGAACCCTATGATATATCTCAATATGAAACAGAAGACTTTAAGATCATCGCAAACAATTTTACTAAGATTGTAACATATTTTGATTATTATCAATTTTCTATAAACAAAGCTACAACGGATCAGAGTTATTATATCACAAAAAAATGGCCAATATTTGCACGACAAAGACGCCTCAAGCACTTACCTTTTACTTTAAATATTACTGTAGAATCCAAGAATGATCAAAATGTGATTGTGAGATTGTTTGTGGGTCCAAAATGCAATAATTTTTGTTGGAGTGAGTTTTCTAAATTCTACGAAATCGATTCGTTTAATTTCTTCCTTCAAACAGGAATCAATGATATTATATGGTCCCCTGAGAAATCATCAAAATATTCATTTTACACTGACGAAAACGCATTTGAACACATTAACCCCCATAGTAAGCAATCATCAAAAAAGAAACCAAAATATAATATGTACAAATTTCCCGGAAATCTATTGATACCTAGAGGAACCGAAGATGGATTAGATCTAAATTTGTTTGTAATGCTTACACACGCTCAAGATACTTCACTCATGGAGCATGCTCCCGATGTAAACTATTATAGACAAGTATCTTATGAAGTTGATTCAAAACCATTAGGTTTTCCTTTTCACAGGCAAGCCACTGGGTATAATGAAAACGCTAATAATTATAAGTTTTATGATATTTCAATCTATCATAAACGACACTCTATTGATGAAAGTGGTACTTTTTCTCCACATTTGTATTAAGGACACCGTCATGTTAATAAAATGTAATAATAAACAATTGTTACGGTAAATCATATAGGTACTCAATTCATGTAGGTGCTTAAAACAACGGTAAAAGTGATACAATTAGATATGGCAAAGCTATGTAAGTGTAGAAAATAGTAGTACTATTTAAAATGCTCAAGTTACCAAAAAATATTGTTAGCAACTTGTTAAGATCTGCTAAAAATAAAAGATATCTATTATAATTTGAAAACTGTTTTATTTATTTCACACACGATTCAATATAATATATCGTTGTCATCCTATTTAAAAGTAATTATATTCCTTTTTAGTGTTTAGGAACTACGTTTGAGTGGGTCAAATGAGAGGGAACATTGAATTTGTAAGTGAAGTGCTCGCCCTCGTGGTAAACAAAGACATCCTTGAAGTACATGTTAGGTTGCTTGAAGTAGGCTTCAACAACGGGACGATCGAATGGATAACCCAGAGGTTTGTTGTCTTGGACAAAGGCCTCGAATGGTGCAAATTCCTTGGTGTCGGCGGTAAACGGATATACGAATACGAATAACTCGAATGGGAATCCACCCTCAGTACCTCTTGGTAACATCAGTCTCTTAGGCAGATATCCAAAGTCCTCGGACATGTCATGTGGAATCTTTCCTTGTTCTAATAATTTGTAAAGCTCAGTCATTGAAACAGAGTCTTCCTTAAAGATTGAGAATTCATTTGAGTTCCTGACGACTTTGTTGTCGCCAGCAGTAAGTTTATATGTGAACCAGTCTAACTCGAAGAATTGGGTCCATTTTTCTTCTAGGCAGATCGGGAATCCATTGTCGTTGTATTTAGGTGCCAAGAAAATCTTGAAAACAGCATCAGTCGCAACATCAGCTTTAACGTCAATTGAGACGGAGAATGGCTTGTGGTTGAGGCGTGGTTGACGAATCTTGAAATCATGGGGATAGCTAGTCTGAACCTCCGCTTTGCTCAAGAAAACGCTGTTGGAAGCATCGAAGTCATAGTACTCGAAGAAAGTTACTAGTTTGTCCACTACAACATCAGCAATCTTAACACCATTGAATCCAAGTTTTTCAGCTGTGTAAGGTTCCAAGTATTCCTTGAATTCAACAATGTAGTTAAGAATTCTGTTGTAAAGCTGGTAGAACATAGGATCACGCAGAGAAGTTTGGTAGAAGTCCAAAGCGCTAGGCATGAATGTGTACCTGTAATAAAAATTAACCTTTAGTAACTGGATCACCTATACCTTAGGCCCAAGACCAACTTTACCTACACATACATCTGTTGATTAACGAATGTGGCAAGGGCGAAACTTGGTTCCCGTTGCGAGTTGGACAGGTGGGGTCAGACGGTAGATCGCCTCATATATTAATACCAAATACCGTTAAATTTATGGTACAAGAAGGTGGACCCTGGCATCAAGCCGGGATAACGCCAGGCATAAATAAATAACAATATTCAGAATATACACACGCACTCATAACAATATGGCCACTTACTTGTCGAATGGTTTGGGAGCAGCACCAAGCACACGGCGGGCTATCACTTCGTAGGAACGTTGGTAGTCCAGGATAGATTCCTCGCCATAGAGATCAGCATTATCTTGCCAGTAGTTTCCAACAAAGTTAATAGCTTTGGGATCGTGGAAATCAATTTTCTGGTCAAACTGAAAATAAACCACATATCATCATTATATTGAAGCTGAAAATTGCACGCTATAAAGATATGAAGATTTGGTTGTATGTAAGTACATACCGCTTTGAAATGTCCGCTTTGGAGGAACTGAAGGAATGATTTTTCGTATGTGTCCAAGAATCGCACTTTTTCGTAGTTCTCTTCGGTGTGCACGTTCCAGAAGTCAGGCCTCTGAGCGAAGGGATAGTAATAGGAAGTCATCAGAGGGTAGTAGCCAGTCTTTACTGGTGAGTACCACGAAAATTCAGGAATCTCACCCAGGCCGTTCGTAAGACGCTCGAAGGAGTAACGTGTTATCAGCTGTTGGTAGAAGTAGTAGTAAAGTTCACCACGGCGAGATTTCATAGCTCCATACTTTTCAGAAGTCCACCAGAACGGCAAGTGAGAGTGGAAATAATAGTAGTACGAGTTCAAGCCGACGTCCTCAGTGAAATATGTAAGCCTCTGCTCCTCGTTGTTGTACACATATGTGTTGGAGTAATTGGCATAGTATACGTATTGGTCGTGTTCTTTGATAATGCCATATTCAGAAGCTACTTCTTTGTTAATAATTTCGTTCTGCATTTTAGTACGGTAGATCTTAAACATAGTGTTCATATTTGTGAAGAATTGAGGATAGACTTCATATGGGGCAGGCACTACGAAGCCCTGGGTATCTTTACGCTGAATCACAGCGATGTAGTAAGCGTATAAGAACTGTCCTTCGTTGAGATAGACACGTGCCCACGCTGCGGATTTGTAGAAGGTCTCAAAATCTTTAGCGTAGTAGAAAAGATGGAAAACAGATATAGCCTCATCCCTCAGTCTGTCGTAAAAGGGTGAAAATTCGTAGTATTTTGGCAAGAAACCTGTTCTGTACAACTTCAAGAATTCTTCAATGGCCTTCTTGTTCTGTAAATGAAATAAATATCATGTAAATGAACGTAGTGCATTATTATTTACATAATCAGGTGGTCTGTGCGATAATTGAATCTTACGGTGTAATTGTCGATGTTAGCCTCAATGTCGTAATCCTTGCCAATTTTGTAGTACTCATCGTTGGGGTTAACTTGGTCTACGTCTTGGAAAAGATCTAAGATCTTCTTTTGATGTGTCACGAAAACTGCGTCAACTGAAAGAAATATATTAAGGTGTTAAAAAAAACGTTAATCATTATTACTATTTGTTATTACTTATTATTCACATTTTTATGATTCCGTGCCTCAAATAAAAAACGGAACCATATAAGATTACTTGGTAGTTTGTCTGTCTGACCATCTATCAAGACCCTTTTCAACTTATTAAGGTGTCTTTAAGCCAATGTTCTCACTACTAAAAATGCTGAAGACCGGGCAAACTAGAGGCGTCTTAGTAGGAAGGCGGACTCTGGCTCTTAGCAGGGATAACGCCAAGAAGAAAGAAATAAAGACATAATAATATGAGTGTTAGATTTTACCTTCCTTTGTTTTGCAGGAGTACTTGGTAGGTACGGCACTGCCGAGTGTTAGGGCCACAAGCCCTGCTAGGATTATGACAGTCTTCATAATTGCCAGTCCACAAACCAACTGTACCGCTGTGTCTCAGTTTCAACAATTTATACCCAGATTCAGACCTTATCATCTACTAAAGTTCCTTGGTGACAAAATATTTTGCTTTCTTTATCACTTTATCTGTTGACCTCTTCGGTAGATCTCATTAACTATAGGTAAACAATAATTTAGAGGTCATTGGAGAGTTATCTACGAGTGAAATGCTTTTTGTCTGAAGTTTATCGATTTTTTTTATGTGAGACATATCAATTATAATAATTAGTAAATTCGAAGTTACATAATATGCATTTTATATACAGGCATCAATTATGAGTGGTAGAGCCACGCGTGAACAGTTTTGTCTATAGCTTGAACGGGCCGGCTCGACCGGGTCGTTATCACTCACAGAAAACCGACGTAATGTAGCGGCTTACGCAGCTGGCGTTTCGTACGGTGCGTGAGATATCCGCAGGTTCAAATCCTCTTCCCAATTCCTTAATTTATCCCTTTCCTTTAAGGTCGGCAATGTGTCCACGATTCTTCTCTTATTGTGGGTGTACATGGGCGGTGGAGATCACTGACCATCAGCTGACCCATCTGTTCGTTTTAATGATACAAAAAAAGGACTAATGGATCTGGACAAAATTATTCTTGATCTTTATAAGTATTATTTGAATCTGTTTTATCATCACCTTCTTGCTCTAATTCACTAGCATCAATGTACCATACTTTTAAAAAGTATTTGAATAAGTGCAGAAATATGGTGGTTTATCTATCTATATATATAAATAGATAGTGACTGCCTTAGTGGCGCAGTTTTAATGCGTAGGTACGCGTTACGACTGAGGCTGACGCAGAGGTATCGGGTTGGATCCCCGGGTCGGGTAAAAGTGATATTGGGGTTTTCTATTACGAAAAGCTCAGTATCAGCCCGGAGTCTGGCATATGTGCCCGGTATGGCGATAGGCTCGCCCGCTATCACATCATGGGACGGAGATACGCTCGGCGAAATGTAGGTGTACTGGTTACACCTCTGCCTACCCCTTCGGGGATTACAGGCGTGAGTGCGTATGTATGTATAAAAGTGAAATACCACTCACTCACTCATTGATTTATCACGATATCTCCAAAACTCATAATAGTCTTCAAATCATAAAATTTATGGTGAAACGGCTTAAAAATTGCGTGGTTTAGGAGGATTAACGGATATATATACAGACAGACAAACGCGGAAAGCGTCTTTGTTTTATACTATGTAAAGAAGTCATTTAGAAATCTCTAAATCATTTTAAGGGCCTGTCGAATGATACCACTTGTCTATGTGCAATGAAAAAAAATCGTCGGTCAGGTGCATGTATGAAGATTAAAGAGCCACTGTTTTTTTTTTTAAGTTCACTACACCTTTCTGTAGCGGTTCATAGAATGTACCGTACCTATCATCTAAATTTCATCCATATATAGTCTCCAATTCATTTTATGACTGTGACATACGGACTGACAGTCAGATGGACATGATGAAATTATAAAGGTTAAGAGAAATAAATAAACATTATTTATTATAGCTTCAAATACTACGCGATTAAGACCCGTTTAACCGTCTAAATGGCAAAAACGGAACCACAACGTAACGCAGTGTCCATTAAAACAAAAGTTTGTGAATGCCATAAATGCGTGTACCCTAAGTAACTGAGCGTTTAGTCTCATAATATAAAAATAAATAACCAGGAACTTCTGTGTTTTAAATGTCCTCAAACCGGAACATAGTAATGCTTCCACACTGTTGCTTGGCGGCAGAAATAGACAAAGTGGTAGTACCAAACCATATAAGAAGACCATGATGACCCGCGGACTATAGTGGTCTCACGCATACGAGGGACCTACCAGCACATTTAACAAAGTAATGAAAAAAATGTATTACTGCTCACGACTCTCCGTGATATCGACCTTAAAAAAAAGTTATGGTGGGTGGAAGGAATGAGACCCCGTAGCCGATTACCTTTTTTTTATTAGCCTAAGTGACGAAATGAGCAGTTCGCTCGCCTGATGATAAGCGCAACACCTGCCAATAAACAGAAGCGACACGACTCAGAACTTTGAATTACATAGCACTGCATGGCATTGGACTGCGCTCGTCGCCCCGAGACATAAGTTATTAAGTCTCATAATAATAATGATAAGTAATTTCACTAGCTTCAATTTCCTTCAAACCAAAACATAACAGTACTTAGACACTGATGTTTAGTGGCAGAAATAGACAAAACGGCGACCAACCCAGACGGCCTCTCGCATACCAAGGACCTACCACGGACCTTATGTTTGTTACCTAGCCGTTGACGTGATCAACCACCCACACTAGACTTCTTGTGGCAACCGCCCGGAAAGTGGCTGAGAACCGGGCGAAATGGAAATATACAGGTCATACAACGGCAAAGAAGACCTTTCCAGGACATGACCTTTATTAAGAATGTGATACTACTATAAAAAAAAATACGCTGTCATAATTTCAGCTTTATAGGTCCAACGGATTGGTCTGGGCGTTTATGAATCAATCAGTCAGTCAGGACATTTAATTTTATACGTATCTTTTCTTTCTTTATTTCTCTGGCTGGCGTTATACCGGCTTAATAATAACAATACATACGCACTCACGCCTGTAATCCCCGAAGGGGTAGGCAGAGGTGTAACCAGTACACCCACATTTCGCCGAGCGGATCTCCGTCCCACGATGTGATAGGGGGCGAGACTTTCACCATACCGGGCACAAATTCCAAACTCCGGGCTGATACTGAGCATTTCGAAATAGAAAAACCCAATACCACTTTACCCGACCCGGGGCTCGAACCTGAGACCTCAGTGTTGGCTTCAATCGTAACGCGTACGCGTTACAACTGCGCCACCGAGACAGTCTATTAATAATAATAACAATAATAATTTATTTCAGACCATTTATGTCCATATTCTAATTATAGAAAACTACAACATACTGTTTCTTATTTCATACTATGTCCGATTTCCACTAACATGAATATTATGTAACTAATGTTTAAAAATGTATTGTTTACAATACCAAAAGAATTATGGGTGCGTTGCCAACCTTAAAGGAAAGGGATAATTAAGGAATTGGGAAAGGGAGGGGGTTTGGGCCTCCGGATATCTCACTCGCCGTACGAAACATAGCAGCATGCTGCTACTTTACGCCGGTTTTCTGTGAGACAGTGGTTATGATCCGGACGAGCTGGCCCATACATGCTGTAGATAAATGTGTCTACAGCGTGGCTCTACCACTTAAAACAGATATATAAGTACATTCTCATATACATGGTGAAAAATATGTCATGTAGAGACATATTAACTCGAGCCGCATTGCAAAGTCAGTCCGGATATCAGATGGATTCAGGCCCGATCAGCATACGAACCCGTGTTTGTTTTTATAAAAACTTTCCATCAGAACGGAGAGGTTATTTTTCAGGTTGGTCAATGATAAAAAGTTCACGTCTTTAATTTTAATAAATATCGAGCGGTGCGTGTCCACGCATAAAATTAGAGTTCCGCAAAATGTAGGAATTATTTTGTGTGATATTATGATGGATATTAGTGTGCGCGGCATTATGTCGCAATGACTAATGGCCGTTCCCTATCTTTATATATGTATATAATTCTACTGTACGTGTGTATGTGACTGAACTCCTCCTAAACGGCTGGACCGATTTGAATGATTTTTTTGTATGCGTTTGGGTGGCGCCCTGGATGGTTTAGATCCACTATTGGACCCGGTAGGTGGCGCTGCTGTAGTTGAGGGTGAAACCGCTCGGGACAGCTAGTATTCTTTATAAAGATAAATTTGGTTACTATCAAAAGTGTTTTGACAGGTCTTCCATACAAAATGAGTCAAAATTTTACTGCCGGTAAGCAAATCTGTCGATAGACAGACTATTGGGAACGGCCATAAGTCAATAGATATATGACGACTGCCGCTTCACTGCCAGATAAATCAAATCCACACCAAACCATGGGACGAAAAGAAGCACAGGAAACTATGGGTGCATAGACACATATACCACGCATTTGAGGGCAATAAAAAAAATGTATCTTGTTTGTGAGCGTTTCTCATTTATTACTGTTATATGTTTTTTGTGCTGTTTTCTATTAATTGTTGTTTTTGTTAATACGTGTGTGTCTGTGTATTTCCTTCTTTCTTCAATTACATAGTTTCCGTGGCGCAGTGGACGAGAAGCCGGTTGTGAAACAAGAAGCCGCAGGTTCGATCCCCGTACCAAGACAAATGTTTTTGTTATTTATAAATATTTATTTCGGGGCCGGGTGTAGTGGGACCGCACATCCCTCGTGGTTCCTTGTGTGGGGTCCGGACTATGTGTGTGTGTGTGTGTTGGGTGTATTTATTAATGTGTTATTTACGACATTAGTTACGAATTGAGATGCATAATATAATTGTATCGCATATGCTGGGGTGCATGAAAAAATAAATCTAATCACATAGTGGTAAAAAAATTTACAGGGCTTATATATTACTTATCCTCTAATCCTATCTATATGTAGAAAGTAACCAAATATCTTTCTTAATGGATCAACTAGGCATCGCTCGCGGCTCGGCCCATGTGAATGGTTTTTTCCGAGACAAAAGTACCTTATATCCTTCTCAAGGATGTAACATGTCTCTTTACTAATTCTCACTCATTAAAATCTGTTCAGTCGTTTAACCGTAAAAACGTAACAGACAGACAGACAGAATTTCGCATTTTTAATAAATAAATACACCCAACAGTCACACACATAATCCAGGAACTACGGAGGACTTGCGGTCCCACAACACCTGGGTGTTCAGGTGAAAGGTGCAGGTATCGAACCCACGGTCTTTCGCTTCGCATCCGGCTACACGCCCACTACGCCATGGAGGCTGTCAATGACAATATATATTAGTATAATAATATTAGTATGGATAGTGTTAATTATTGGTTTTGGAACTCTACGGAACCACAAATCTTAAAATATTTAGTATTTTTATTCTTCGGCCGTATGACATAACCATAGTGTATGATAAACAAATAATTATTAAAAAATAATGATTGTTAAGCTTCACTAGATAATGCATGAAATGCTATTACAACGTGATTTGTTTAATTCCTTTGTTTTTGTTATTGTTCTGATTATGTCGCGAGGTATGTTGATAGATAGGGATGAATCTTGTTGCTGTTAATACGTTGACTGATATTACTTTTTAACAAAAAATAAAACCGACGAAAAATAAAGGTGTTTTACATTTATTTTTTACACATACGCACTCACGCCTGTAATCCCCGAAGGGGTAGACAGAGGTGTAACCAGTACGCCCACATTTCGCCGAGCGTATCTCCGTCCCACGATGTGATAGCGCTCACACCGTGTGCTCACGGGGGTGAGCACAAATTCCAGACTCCGGGCTGATACTGAGTATTTCGTTATAGAAAACCCAATACCACTTTACCCGACCCGGGGATCGAACCCGAGAACTCAGCGTTGGCTTCAATCGTAACGCGTACGCATTACAATTGCGCCACCGAGGCAGTATCTTTTTATAATCTGTTATTATTTAGTCTCACTCGGGCCGTGTTCTAATGCGGACATTTCGCTGAATAGTTAATTTATAATTATACTTCCTCTGGTTTAAAATAAGCATTGAGCAGGTCACTCGGCTAATGGCAAAGGCCACACCTGCTCATAAACAGAAGGAACACCACACAAAACTTGGAATTACAAAGCACTGTATGGCACTAGATTGCGTTCGTCACCCCGAGACATAAGATGTTAAGTCTCATAATGCCCAGTAATGACACTGCCTTTGATATCCTTAAAACTGAAACACCACAGTGCTGATGCTTGGCGGCAAATAGACAAAGCGGTAGTACGGCCGGTGCGGATTAGTAAACCGTATCCCTATACTGAAGCAAAAAAACGCATACATACAAACGCACTTACACCTGTACTCCCCGAAGGGGTAGGCGGAGGTACACCTCTACAGTACAACCATTTCCATCCTATGATGTGATAGGGGGAGAGCCTATAGCCATATCGGGCACAATTCCAGACTCCGGGTTGATTTCATGATGAAAAAACCCAATATCACTTTACCCGACACGGGAATTGAACCCCAGACCTCAGCACAGCAGTCGTACCGCGTACGCATTACAACTACGCCAACGAGGCAGTGATATTATTATATTATTCAAATATCTCACCGAATAACTCAGACACAAAAACTGCCATTCGATTTTAGGAATTTACAACAATTTGTTAAATTAATTAATTTATTAGTAATTTATTAGCACTCTTTTCTTGCCTGTTTGTGATTTCCCAGTGTACAAACAGAATATTTCTAACAATTAATATATTTCGCGAGATCTGGATACTCTTTTCTGTTGCCATAACCATTTTTTGAGTGGTAGCGCTGCTGTAGATAGACAGTTTTCTACAACATGAATGGAGCGGTTCGACCGGGTTGTTACCCCTTTCGTACAGAATACCGGCAAAGTATCAGCATGTTGCTGCGTTTCGTACGTTGTGAGATATCCAAAGGCTCAAACTCCCACCGCTTCCCAATCCCTTAATTATCCCTTTCCCTTTGAGGTCGGCAACGTGTCCATGAGTCTTCTAGTATTGTGAGCGTTCATGGCGCTGAATATCACTTATCATCAGGTGACCCACTACGAAGTTTGCCGGTTTATGCTATAAAAAAACCATGAAACACTTTAATTTTACTGTTTTAGATATTATATTTATTTTATACCTAAGAAGTCGTTCATAAGAATTTCAAAGCTATGTGAAGTTTATCAACCCGCATTAGGATAGTGTGGTAGACTAAGGCCGAACCCATCTTATTCTGTAGAGGAGCTTCGTGCCCAGCTTTGGGGTATGTTATGGGGCTAGTATTTTTCTATCCCCATCATCAGGTAAGAATCCGACCTTGTATTATCAAACTGTTCCAGATTCTAAGCATATGAATCCGATCAGGGTATTTCTTGCTATTCTTTTCAAGATCCAGTTACTTGGTAATGAGATCCTGGTGAAATCACATATAAAAAGTAGCTTATATGTTACTCGATAAAGTACGGTATTAGCCCGTGATAATCTTGCAAAATGAATATACAATAAATCAACTTAAAGTTTTTACATACATACGAACTCACGCCTGTAATCCCCGATGGGGTAGGCAGAGGTGTAACCAGTACACCCACATTTCGCCGAGTGTATCTCTGTCCCACAATGTGATAGGGGGCGAGCCTATCGCCATACCGGGCACAAATTCCAGACTCCGGGCTGATACTGAGCATTTCGTAATAGAAAAACCCAATACCATTAATTTTTAATATTTTTACTTCCTTTTTTTTTGTTTTTTTATTTCCTTGTCTCCGTGAGCAAGTAGCCGGCTGTGAAACGAGAGGTCGCGGGTTCAATTCCCGCACCGAGACAAATGTTTGTATTTTTTTTATTGCATAGGGCGGCAAACGAGCCAGTGGATCACTTGAGGGTAAGTGTAAGTAAGTAAGTATCTCCACCGCCCATGTACGCCCAGAATACCATAAAATCATGGGCGCGTTGCCGACCTTAAAGGAAAGGGATAATTAAGGCATTGGGAAAGGGAGGGGATTTGAGCCTCCGGATACCTCACTAAGCGTACGAAACGCAGCAGCAAGCTGCTATTTTATGCCAGTTTCCTGTGAGACAGTGGTAACAACCCAGACGAGCCGGCCCATTCATTTTGTAGACAAAACTGTCTACAGCGTCGCTCTACCACTCGAAAATTTGTGACTTGTGTGATTTATATTTATAAATATTAGTTTCGAGTTTGGGTGTTTCTTCTCCAGATGGGTTGACGTCAGGGAGGCGGCCGATCGTAAAATCTACAAGCCAAATCTTTCTGTAATATGTGGTAAAAAACATGTCGCGCCGACCCTACTGCGACTGGGATAAGGACATAAGAAAAAAGACTATATAACCCCATTGAATTAGGTTAAATTATGTATAAAGGGTTTTAATGGATCACCAGATTTAGAGCCACGCTGTAGACACTTTTGCCTACAGCATGTATGGGCCGGATCGTCCGGGTTATTACCACTGTCTCACAGAAAACCGGCGTAGAGTAGCAGCTTGCTGCTACGTTTCGTACGGTGAATGCGATATCCGGAGGCCCAAACCCCCTCCCCTTTCCAATTCTTTAATTATCCCTTTCCTTTAAGGTCGGCAACGCACCCATGAGATTCTTTTGGTATTGTGGGCGTACGTGGGCGGTGGAGATCACTTACCATCAGGTGACCCACTTGCTCGTTTGAAGGCCTAAGCCATAAAAAACAAACCAGATATATAGTTTAATAATTAGGCTACCCAAGTGTCCAGAGAGTACGTTCAAGTGCAGGGTCAGAATTAGATCAGCCCTAGTAGATAACTTTTACTAGGTGGTAGGTCCATCACATGCGAGTGGCCGTCTAGATTGGTTGCCATCGCTTAGTTTATTTCTACCGCCAGGCAGTAGTAAGCACTGTTGTGTTTTGTTTTGAAGCACATTGAAACCAGTTTAATTACAAAGCATTATGAGATTTAACATTTTATGTCTCAGGGTGACGAATGTAGTTCAATACCTTATAGTGCTTTGTAATTCAAGACTTTGTATGGTGTTGCCTCTGTTTAAAGACAGCCATGGCGCTTACCATCAGGCGAGACCTTAGTTTAAAAAACTTAAAGATACGCTTTTATAGAAAATCCAACAAAAAAATAGAAAATAAACTTTTATAAACTTGAATTAAAAATAGTGTAAGAAAAAATTGTAAAAAAAGCGTGGGGTGCATGGTATCAATAGTTATAAATATTTTATGAACAGATATGAGTAGAAGGGTTATTTTGATAATATCCTGAAAAGCACCTCACGCTTTTTTTCAATAAAATCATTTTTTCTTACACTATTTTTAATTAAAATGTATTAAAGTTTATTCTCTATTTTTAGTTGGATTTTCTATAAAAGCGTATTTTTTTTAGTTTTTTTTAAACTGTTATTTATTGGGAAACCCTTTATGAGTACCCCCACCGCATGGCCGGCCGTGGCGGTTATGTCCGACTCCCACGGACTAAAACCCAGCGATGTTCCTCCGGGTGCGCTTGTTCAGTCGCGGCTGCGGGTACGCTTTTGTACCCTTCCGCGGCATGTAATTTCCCCTGCTTACATTTTAAGTTCATAGAGTAAACGCAAGCATACATTGTTTATTCAATATATGATGTTAAGTAGACATGCTTGGCAGTTATTAGTTACTTCGCAAATCTTCTATGTTCAATAATTAATACAAAAAACGTGGAGCACTTTGGGCTATGTACATTTGTTTTTATAGCCTACAATGTGTCCCACTGCTGGGCATAGGCCTCCCCTTTACTCTTCCACTGAATTTCTTATTCTTTTGTACTTACTGTAAATTAAATTAGACAAAGCGCTCCACACTTTTTGTATTAATCATTGAATATAGAAGTGAGATATTACTAATAAATGCCAAGAAATTACTAATTACTCTTTAAAACGTTCTGCGCGGATGACTCGGGGAATCCACGAGTCGCGTTAATTTGGATTTGTTTGTGTATTTTTTTATTAGCAGCAATATACAATACTCTTATACTCATACATTAGTGTTTAATTTAGCTCACTTAATGTAATGTCTTCTTTTTAACTGAGAAATGAAAGAGGGCTTGCATAGCTGATGTCGCCGACGTCCACGTTAGGTCTAGCGCCGTAGGGAAAACAAACTTCCAAATTTAATACCCCACCTTAGAATCGAACTATATATTATCAAAAATAAACAAGATAATCAGTATTATTAGGAGATAGGTATGCCTCTTATGGGACGGAAATTAGCTCAGCGAAATGTGGGTGTACTAGTTACACCTATGCCTACATCTCGGAGATTATAGATGTGAGTGCGTATATCAATGTTTGTCTAGACTAGGTTTCTATTAAGCAATCATTGTTAGAAATAAATAATTTAATTTGTTTTTTAACTAGTAATAGTTTGTCTTAAATGCTGAAGTTTCTTTACGAAATAAATTTAGTTTAATTACATTTAGTTTTTTTTATATTGTTGTCATATAAGATGAATGTATATCTACAGCAAGAGCCATACACGCCTCAGAATTCGTTGTCTGAAATTATATTATGCAAGCTCCTACACCTGCGATATGTGCGGCGCGGAAAGGTTGCGCATTTAATATCCTTACAACTTATTCTAGATTCAAAGATTGCGGCGCCTGTAGCTCTTGTGATGCCATGTCCTTAAATGTCATTTTAAATGAATGTTCATAATGTTATTATGAAAGTTAGGAAAGAGTAATTAATGATGGTAATAATATGTGTACCTATAAATATGTATATGAGAATGAATATCATTGTGTATAATAAAAAGGTAAAATAAGCAAAACATAATTATTTATAAATTATTTATATATTTATACTCTGTCCATTTATTTATATACATATTAAAGTCAAATTTAGGAGACACGATTTATAAAACTATTTCTAGTTCAACGCTCACAGCTCGACCTTCTTTGGTGTGTAAAAAGGAATATTGAATTTGTACGGGAACTGTTCTCCTTCGTGGTAGATATGCACATCCTCGAAGTACATGTTGGGTTGTCTGAAGTATTCAGGGTGAACGGGGCGGTCGAACGGATATCCAAAAGGCTTAGTATCTGGCACGATCGCCTTAAATGGCTCTAGCTCCTTAGGCACTGCTTGGTATGGGTACACAAACACGAACAGTTGGAATGGGAAACCAGCCTTGGTACCTCTTGGCAGCATCAGTCTCTGAGGAAGTGTGTCGGATGAGTTCGACATGTCCGTGGGTACTTTGCCTTCATCCAGCAGCTTGAAGATTTCAGTCATGGGCAAGGAGTCCTCCTTGAATAATAGGAACTCACTAGACTGACGGACGATCTGGTTCTGACCAGGTACAATCTTGTGCACGAACCAGTCCAATTCAAAGAACTTCATCCAGTTCTCTTCCAATGGAATAGGGAAACCATTGCTGTCGTACTTAGGTCCCAAGAATATCTTAAATACGGCGTCAATAGAAACGTCAGATTTGACATTAACAGTGACAGCGAATGGTTTGTGGTTAAGACGGGGCTGGCGGATTTTGTAACCGTGGGGGAAGGTCTGGAGGTCCTTCTTGGCTACGAAAACACTGTTGCTGGCTTCAAAATCGAAGTAGTCGAAGTACGTAACTAATTTGTCTACTTTGACGTCGCTAATCTTCACACCAACAAAGTGGAGATCCTCTTGGCTGTATGGTGTCAAGTACTGTTTGAATTCAATGATGTAGTTAACGATCCTGTCGTAGAATTGGTAGAAGACTGGGTCCCGCAGCGAGGTCTGGTAGAAGTCAAGTGCACTTGGAATGAAGGTGTACCTACACAAAAACATTTGATTAGACTTTTAATAGGTGTTTCAATATTCGGCGATGATTACCGACATACTCTTTTTAATGTGAAATAATAATAAAAATATTTTTCTATGATAATAATTGCAGTCTTGTATTATTAATATTATTTTTTTGCTGAGCAAGGACCATCTCTAACTACAACTACTAATAGATTATATGAATAGTACCAGGATTCAGGCTCATATCCATGCTCTAGTTATAATTATTTCGTAATAATAAAGAATACTAGGTGACTCGTGCAAATGCTTCGCACCGATAGTGGTCATTTGGATATTATAATAAAGTAGAATTATTTTTCTTTTTTATTTTTTGTCAAACCTATAATTTTAAAACTTTTATCTATTTTTTATCAATACTGGCAAATATAAGCATTAAAATGGTGTTTGAATTATTACATTTGATCAAGAATTATATAAGTTATGGTATTCCGACAAAAAAAAACACAGTTGAGAACCGTTTTTTTTCTGCCTAGCATTATCCCGGCTTAATGCCAGGGTCCGCCTTCTCATGCTATTGATTTGACGGTATGTGGTATTATATGGGGAGACCCACCGTCTGACCCCCACGACCCGCAACAGGGAACTAAGTTTCGACATTGCCTCGTCCATTAATCAACAGACTATACCACAAGTAGGTTAGGTTGGTTTTGGGCCTATTATGTTGATGGCCCACTTATATTTATCTATTGTAAAATTAGTAATAGAAAGTCAAATGAACTATGAATATAAATTAGTTACTTGTCGAAAGGTTTTGGAGCACCACCAAGCACATGGCGAGCAGTAATTTCATAAGATCGTTGGTAGAATTTGGTAACATCTTCTTCATATAAGTCAGCGTTGGTTTGCCAGTAATTGCCCACAAAGTTGACAGCCTTGACGTTGTGGAAGTCAATTTCCTTGTCGTACTAAAAATATATAATTTCATATAAGTATACCACACACCTACGATAAAATTGATATAACACTTGTAGGTTCGATAATACTTGTACTTACAGCCTTAAAGTGTCCCTTTTGAAGGAATTGGAAGAAGGTCTTTTCGTAGATATCCAAGAACCGGACTTCTTCGTAGTTCTTTTCACTATGAACTTCGTAGTCATTAGGCCTTTGAGCGAATGGGTAGTAGTAACCATACAGCATTGGATAGTAGCCAGTCTTGACAGGAGAGTACCAGGAGAACTCAGGAATTTCACCCAATCCATTAGTAAGACGCTCCAGGTAGTAACGAGCAATAAGTTGTTGGTAGAAGTAATAATAGATTTCACCACGACGTTCTTTGAATGGGCCGTATTTCTCCGAAGTCCACCAGAAAGGCAAGTGCAAGTGGAAGTAGTAGTAGTACGAGTTTAGACCAATATCCTCGGTGAAGTAAGCGATCCTTTCTTCCTCGTTGGGGTAGCTGAGAGAATTCGAGTAGTTAGAATAGAACACGTAGTTATCATTTTCGTGATACATTCCATAGTATGCAGCCAAATCCTTGTTAAGGAAACCTTCTTGCATCTTTACACGGTCGATCTTGAAAAGTACGTCCATGTTGGCAAAGTACTGCGGGTAGGCTTCATAAGGAGCAGGAAGTACTAAACCAGTAGTGTCTGAGCGTTGGATCACAGCAACGTAGTATGCATACAAGAACATGCCTTCGTTAACGTGAACACGGGCGAAGCTAGCTGTCTTGTAGAAAGTCTCGAAGTCCTTAGCGTAGTAGAACAGCTCAAAGAGGGCGATAGCTTCTTCCCTCATTCTTTCATAGAAAATAGAAAACTCGTAAGTTTTCGGCAAAAAGCCAGTTCTGTATAGCAGCAAGAAATCTTCAACAACTTTCTTGTTCTACAAAACAAATTACAGTTAAGATAAATGAATCTCTTTTAAACATTTTATTCTCATGCCTACTTTAGAATATCTTACCGTATAGTTATCAATGTTAGCTTCAACATCGTAATCCTTGCCGATTTTGTAATATTCAGCCTCGTAGTCTACTTGATTCACATTAGTGAATAGAGAAAAGATTTTCTTTTGTTTCTCTACAAACACCGTGTCAACTGAAAATGAATAAAATATTATTACTTTCAAATACCGTCCATACACAAACAAAAGGTGGTTAATTGTTATCCAAAATGTGGAGAAATTTTAGTAATAGGGCTAGCCCCTTTGGAGTCTTGTAAGTTACAATCTTTGTGCCGGCCTGCAATAAACATACAATGCCGGTCATGAAAAATAATCTGTTTGAGAAACGTAAGTACCATTGATTGATATATAGGAGAATATACAGAGGCTCACGCATCCCCGAAGGGGTTATCTAAGCACAGATAGTGACCCAAGCTTCACCGAGCTTACTTCCGTCCCGTGATGTGATGTGATCCTATAGATCCTATGATGGCTAATCTATATCCAAATGACGAAAAAAGTTATAGGAAATTAAAAAGTAATTAATATTGATTTTCTTACCCGCACTGGTCTTGCAGTGGTACTTCGGTGGTGGTACAGCACTGCTTAGTGCCAGGGCCACCAGCCCCGCTAGGAATACGACAGTTTTCATATTGCCCGTTGCTCAATCCACAAGCCAACTGTGCCGAAATATGTCCAGGCTTGAGTATTTATACTATCCAATTCTCAACTTATCGATCGCCTAGCGACATAATATTTTGCTTTCTTTATCACTATCAGTCGTGACCTCCTGTTCCATCATTAAATAAAAGTATTTGATATGATATACTTTGTAGGTGTCCATGAATTTTAAACATTATTAAATCATATTTTGTAGGCAGACGAATGATTGTAGATATACATCATTATTTTTGAATCAGTTAAAGTATATACCGCTAAAATATCTTTTAAGATATATGAATACCACCAAAAGGAGTTACCTACTTTTAATATGCCCATTGCTATTTACTATTTTAAAAGTAGTAACACTATCTTGCCATTATATCTAAAACATTAACATTGCATATTTATGATTGTTGGTAGGATTAAACCACATCACATCGGTCAAACGTATTCCATATAAACTTACTACTGCGTTTTAACGCGCGTCGCATTACAACTTCGCCACCAAGGTAGTCATGTGTGTGAATGTTGGGTGTATTTGTTTATTATTTCCAAAGTTATAAAAATCTTAGCAATGTAAGGAAGAGATAGCTCAGCGGAGAATGGTACGGACTATCGAGACGAAAGTCGCAGGTTCGAAACCAGCCCCAAGAGCATTCACTTCTGACTTTTCTAAGTTACGTGTGAATTAATTAATTGTTAATTATCGTTTGCTTTAACGGTGAAGACAACATCATGAGGAAACCTGCATACCTGAGAGGTTCTCCATAGAAATTTCGAAAGTATTTGAAGTTTGCCAACCCGCAGTGGGCCAGCGCGGTGGACTAAGTCCTAACCCCTCTCATTCAATAGACGAGTCCCGTGTAGGTACAGTAGTGGTATGTGTATAATACAGGGCTAGTACTATAATTTTTTTAAGTCGTTGTCATTTTTATTAAAACATATTTATTTACTATTTTTCAGAGAAATCTACATTTAATCGGCTCATGAATACCGTCCGATAAAGTGCGCGACCGAGTAAAGAGACCACGACATATAACGACAACGAGACGTCCGCATTATACACAATCTTATATGTACGTTTTGCAGTATACGACCGAGACAGGAGAGTGCGACACGAGACCGTTGCCATACAATTTCATACAAAATAGACTTGTCGCTATAGCCTGACTCGCGTCGCGCGTCGCGGTCTCCCTATCTCCGTCGTATACCTCAAACGTGCCTTAACTATGCGTAAATGGCATTAAGCTTTCATTGTAGGTTCTAAATCTCACATATATTTTTTAAAGTATTTATTTTTGACAGCTCCGTGGCGCAGCGGGCGAGTAGTCGGCTGCGAAGCGAGAGGCCGTGGGTTCGATTCCCACACCGAGACAAATGTTTGTGTGAACCACAAATATTGGTCTCGGGTCTGGGTGTTGTGGGACCGCAAGTCCCTCGTAGTTCCTGATACCCACGACACAGGTTTACCTAGTGTGGGGTCAGGACTATGTGTGTGACTGTTGGGTGTATTATTATTATTATTATTATTATAATCATGTTCGCCTCCTACCAAATCATGCGACGGAAATAAGCTCAGCGAAATATGAGTGTACTGGTTAAACGTCTGCCTACCGCTTCGGGGATTACAGGCGTGAGTGCGTATGTATATATTATGTGTTTATCAGTTTCATGTTGTTATGTGAGGAAATAATTTGTGTGTATTATCTTTTTGTTCCATACATTATCACCTAATTTCAATTGTGTATGTCGTGGTTGCCTGTAATCCAAACTGCAATTAGTTCAAAATAATTTTTGCAACTATGTGTCGGGTAAAGTGGTATTGGGTTTTTCTATTACGAATGCTCAGTATCAGCCCGGAGTCTGAAATTTGTGCCCGGTATGGCAATAGGCTCGCCCCCTATCACATAAGGGACGGAGATACTCTCAGCGACATGTGGGTGTACTGGTTACACCTCTGCCTACCCTTCGGGGATTACGGGCGTAAGTGCATATGTATATATTCTTACATCCAGTTTCTGAAAGTCTGATCATCAACATCCATCTAACATAATTTTGGTTTTGACACCGCTATCAAATCAATTTCAGTTGCTGAAACGTGATTAAGTGAAAAATTGAATAATATCTGATATCAGTCTAATAGCGTTTGACATACATTTACATACTAATTTAAAAACTATGTTAACCATCAAGTGTGTTAAATCAAAGGTGTTGATCATGCTTCTAGCAACTCAATTTTGACTAGACATGAAAATTGACAGTTGATTAGTTAATTAAACATTGATCAGCCTTTCAGAAACCAGGCGTTTGTATGTGAAATTGTAAATTTTGTTGGCGATAAAATTAAATAAATAAAATTATAACCACTATCCAACTTATAAAGTATGATCAAAGGCATCGCGGTAGTTGAACGGAAGGAAATCTTTCTGAGATCGAAAATAATAGTCTCCTCCCAAGGTCGAAATGTAATCAAAAGACCGACTCCAAGAAAATCAGCCTCGTTTTAAAAATGTATTTTTCTCACTGTTACCCCCGAGTCAAAAGATGTTAGAATAAAAAATAAGAATAAAATCGATTATTGATCATGTAGGCAATTAAAATAGCGCTTATGACAAAGTGAATACATAAATAAAAGCAAGATATTTAGACATCAGAAATCATATTATCAACATATGTAGATATACATATAATACATACATACTTACATCATCAATAATACACTAAGCAATTACACTAAAACAGTTTATTTTTATAGATAATAAGTGATCTCCACTGCCCATGTACGCCCACAATACCAAAATAATCATGGGCACGTTGCTGACTTTAAAGGAAAGGGATAATAATCACACCATGTGACGGAAATAAACTCGGCGAAATGTGGCTGTACTGGTTATATCTCTACCTACCTCTTTGGGAATTACAGGCGTGAACGCATATGTATCTTTAAGTATGTATAATTAATATTATCGGTCAAGTTTTCTCGCCACAAGCAATAGCTAATTAGCTAGTTGTGTTAAAAAAGGATTTGATTATATTTTACCACCTGATAATAATGTCAGATGCCTGACAATATAAGTGGGGATAAGCCTGCTTAGGGATCTATCATAGACAAATCACATTGAAAAATTTGGCAGAATGTATTATCTGACCTTGAAATACAACCCAGAACTCCTCGGTGTACACATTTCATATAAGTTACCACCATGCTTGCCATTACAACTCCTTACAAACTCTTACTCCTTACAAAATTGGCTGTACATAGTTCTATTTTTTTTTTATATATATATTATTTACTATTGACTGCTCGCAATATTAGTGTTTAAGGTAATACTGACATGGTGTTTTTTTTAATTATTAATTATTTCATTTTGTTTTTATTTTTTTAATGTGAGTGCGAGTGCCAAGTACCTATGTCTGGTATACTCTTGGAAGACTCTTGGCTATTTCTTGAAAAGGCCAATCGTACATTACACTCGCATAATTCTGTAAAAAAATGTCTGGACATTAAAAAAGGCCATAACCCATGAGTTTGATTCGGCATTTCTTCTCATGGCTAGAAATGCCGTCATAAATGTAATGTAGCATAAAAAATTATTGACATGTAAAAGTGATATTTATGATCCAATTTACAGAATGAATGATTTGAATTTGCTATGAAGACCTATAATCTTCATAACATGAAAATTAAATGTAACAACCCAATTTTTGCATGTCGATAACCTATAACACTATCCAAGATTCTTTCACCTACAACTGCCCTTCATGATAATCAAAAGTATGCAATCTATTCAATTTCGGCAAAGGTCCAAGTTCATAAGATGACTTTCGTTTACACTACGATATCTGGCATATCTTCTGTTGATCCGTAAACTTTTTTCTCGACGTCTAATTAATAAAACCATCTTGTAACGTAATTCTTTGTTATTTGAATTTTTAGGCTACCTTGTATAAATTTCAGACCACAGAATCTTAAATGACTGCCTTGATGGCGCAGTTGTGCGTAAGCGTTATCATTACAACGCTGACCTATGCAAAAAAAAACTTTATGCCAAAGTTGTTAGGACTTTCAATATAATGACGAATAATTTTATGCGAAATTGGGCGCACCTTATATTATGCCACTTAAGTGATGATAGCAACTTTCAGTGTCTGTTTGCGGTAAATGGCCTCATTCAATGATGTCTACAGTGTGGATGTATCTCCATTCACAATGCTCAATCAAGATGGTCTCATTGTCTCAAAAAAAAAACAACGTAAAGTAGCGGCTTGCTGCTGTATTTCGAAAGGAAAGTAAGATATCCGGAGGCCCAAATCCCTCTACCCTTCCTAATCCCCATTATTTTGTATACGGAAACGACGAACTTATAATCAGACCAACTTGCTGAATTACGACCCCTAAAAATCTTTATAAATTTTAAGGAAGCGTCTTTGAAGTGTACCATTTAATGCAAACTTTTTATGAACACATAAAAACAAATTTAAGTATCGACTAAAACAGACGATGATGTTTTTAATCTTTACTAATCTTCTTCTTCTAATATATAAAATTCTCGTGTCACAATGTTCGTTCCCATACTCCTCCGAAACGGCTGCACCGATTTGTATGAAATTTTGTGTGCATATCGGGTAGGTCTGAAAATCGGCCAACATCTATTATTCATCCCCTTAAATGTTAAGTGTGGTCCACACCTAATTTTATTTTTTTATTTTTTAGACTCCATTTTTTGTTTTTATTTTTTTATGATACAACATTAAAAATTACATACAATCATTTTCAACCTTCTACCATCAACCCCTATTTTTTAATAGCGACATTAATATTTTAGTCAAGCGCGTTTCTCACCGGGGGCGCCCACTAGGCTACTTTAATCCTGGATATAGGCATTCACGCGGGCGGAGCCGCGGGCAACAGCTAGTATTATATATAAGACTGCGTTTAATTATTTGCCTGCCAAATTGTATTCAAATGCGAAAGTGTATGTATCGAACTCTATACACACTCTACTCCAATAGAATAAAATATACAATCAACTGGCAAGCGCCATCTAGTAATAGAATTACAAAGCAGTTCAGACGTTAGTTGTCTCAATGAATTGGTTGCGACGAAATAATAATAACTTTAGCCCGCATTTGCTTACGGAATACCAAAGTAGAGTCGAGTTGTTAATTTAGGAACATAGATGGCGGTGTATGTTTTAAGGCTGTTAATATAGAGGGCACCACTTACACTCATTTAATGATGTTTATAAAATTAATTATATTGTTATTTTGTACTATACAACAAAATTAAATGAACTATTATGAATATTATACAAACATATATAACAGCATTCACAAATAATAAGACTCATCAATTGGACTTCAATAAAATGAATGGGGATTTATTGGGCCTCCGGAAATCCTACTTAACATACGAAAATCATCAGCAAGCTGATACTTCACATCGATTTCATATGAGACAGTGGTTAAGCTGCCCCATTCAGGCTACAGATAAAACTGTCTACAGCGTGTCTCTACTAATTCAATATTCTCACGATGTAGGTTCGAAATCATCATGAAGTGTTTTTAATAAAGAACTCTGTGCATATAAAACACTAGACAAAAAAAGAATTTCCAAAAATTACATTGTGAACTGGGTACACTAATCTGTTAATCCCGACCTCCAACTAGCTGCAGTAGTCAAAAATCTAATACTTAGTTTGAAAAGTTCATATAGGGGATCGCCATATAATCCTTTTGCAGTGCTCGTTTTCGAAAACTTTTCTTCGAACTATGTGTATACATAGGCGTGAGCCTATAATCCCCGAAGGGGTAGGCAGTGGTGTACCAGTACACCTAAATTTCGAGCTTATTTCAGTCCCATGATGTGGATAGAGGGTGAGTCTATCGCCATACCGGACACAATTGTAAACTCCGGGCTGATACTAAACATTTCGTATTAGAAAACCCCAGTATCACTTTTACCCAAACTGGCGATCTAACTCGAGACCCCAGCACAGCAGTCGTACTGTGTACGCATTACAACTGCGCCACCGTGGCAGTATGTGTATACTCTCACAGCAATTTTAGCTTATGAATATAGAACTATCTACAATTTTATTATCTATGTTTAAGCATAAACTTAAGGATTCATTTTCGTTTTTCGTGAAGAAAGGAGCATGCTCCTGTTGTTCTAACTATTCAAATATAAGTCGATAGAAAGCGTATTTCTTGTACTCCATTATTGTATATGACAGCAGTTTTAGTGGAGGCGTTTTCGATAAAACGACAATAATAGATATTTATAATTCGCAAAGTATGGCCGCTAGATGTCTCTATCATACCTTTACCAGGTATGTCCCTCGTACGCGAGAGACTGTCTGAGTAGGTACCACTACGTGTAAGCACTGTTGTGTTCCGGTTTGAAGGATATTGAAGCCAGTGAAATTACTGTGCATTGTGAGACTTATAGCATCTTATGTCTCGGAGTGACGAGCACAGTCCAGTACCATGCAGTTGTTTGTAATTCAGTTGGCGCTAAACAAAAACGGACCATTCATGTATACATAAATCGACACTTAGCAAAGAGCTCACTTAAGTATTATTCTATATTACGGGCCTTCGTGTTGTCGATATAACGATAACAAAGTATTATAAGAAAAAACTATAGTTTATGTAAAATAGATGTTTTTGTTTATACGAAACCCCCAAATATTTTGTCATTCTTATGAATTGTGTCGATTAGTTTGAAAGGATGCTTGTGGTGACAGTTGACGTTTTGGCCATCTAAATCGTGTCCCAGGAGATGTATCTCCACTCTTCCCAGTAGTGTTTGTGGAGAGGTCGATTCACTTAGGCAGGTCCTTCGTATGCGAGAAGCCATCTGGGTTAGTACCACTGCTATGTATATTTCGCACAAACAGTAGCGTGTAAGCACTATTGTGTTTCTGTTTGAAGGACGTTGAAGACAGTGAAATTACTGGGTATTATAAGACTTCACATCATATGGATTGGGGTGACAAGCGCAGTCCAGTGTCACGCAGTGTTTTGTAATTCAAAGTTCTGTGTGGTGATGCTTCTGTTTATGGGAAGGTGTGGCACTTACCGTCAGGCGAACGGCCTGCTCATGTAATTCAAACTAATAATAAAATTTGTGGACGGTATTGCATAGACCATAATAATATAATTTCTTAGCTTAGCCTCGGTGGCGCAGTAGGTGTACTCACCTACTGACTGACAGAATGGCTACTGCCGGCTGCGAGAGGCCGTGGGTTCGATTCCCACACTGAGACCAATGTTTGTGTGATCCACAAATACTTGTTTCGGGTGATGTGGTATCGTAAGTCTCTCGTAGTACCTGATACTCACGATACAGGTTCACCTAGTGTGGGGTCAGGACTATGTGTGTGACTGTTGGGTGTATTTATTTATTTATTGCGTTTGAAGTATTCTCTAACGTCTTGAATAAATCGATATACCAGTATTCGCAACTAAGTAGACGCTTGGCGAAATGTGAGTGTTCTGGTTACACCTCTGCCTACCCCTTCGGGGATTACAGGCGTGAGTGCGTATGTAAAGTATTCCTTTAATAAATACACTTTATTGGTAATAAATATATATTTGATACTTATAATATTATTAACAACAACAAACATTTACAATTACATACACTAATAAAAATACATACTTTCAAATACCTAGTTACATAATATTCTTTTCCAACATGTTCTTTTTGAGTGGTAGAGCCACGCTGTAGACAGTTTTGTCCACAGCATCAATAGGCCGGCTCAACCAGGTTGTAACCACTGTCTTACAGATATCCAACGTAAAGTTGCGGCTTGCTGCTGCGTTTCGTACGGTGATTGAAATATCCGGAGGCCCAAATCCCCCAACCCTTCCCAATCCTTATCCTTTAAGGTCGGCAACGCGTCCATGATTCTCTTAGTATTGTAGACGTTAATAGGCGATGGAAATCTCGTACCATCAGGTGACCCACTTGCTCATTTGCGGGCTCTGTTATAAATAAAAAAAACAATCTGCAATTTCCCATTTTCAATATCAGCTTTAAAACAACTTTGTACATAATACTTGAATAACATTACATAATCAAGGAAAATTACAATAAAACATTTTCCTATTTTATGATAAAAAAAATAATTTACTTTTAATTTCCTCTAACTTTATAAATAAATAAAATTTAGGGATGATTCGGGAATACTTAGACCCACAGTGGTAAACTTCGTTTTAGAAGCGCGCAAAATATTAATATAACATTCATAGTTAGGCAGAGAGATATTATGACATTGTACTGACTTTAAAACAAATGCTTAATTATTTTGTGTTGAGTAAGATATACAAGAGGCGTTACATTTGTCCGGGACATGACGATAATAATGTAAGAGCCGCTCAAATGTTTTGCATGTACTACTTCAAATTTTATGTCGCGTTACCCTGTTACTATTCCCAAGACTCGGGATGAGTGAGAACGGGCAAGTAAGCTTCAAGACGCCTCCGTACAAAAAAGAGGCTATTCTTACAAATCATTTAAGAATCGTGTCCTACTCAACTCTACAATTATACACTTTGAAACATGAAATATCGCATTATACGGTGTAATATGGAACAACGACTTCAGGAGTAGGTTTGTGGTAAATTAAAATTTCTTTGCTGATGAAGTTACGGAGGTCCTTATACCAGGGCTTCCAGGGCCTATCGAAAGGAAAGCCTAGAGGGTCAGCAGTAAGCTTCCGAGCACCAGAACCGAAGCCACTGGACATAACCGGGTCGAAGTTACTGGCAAGAGGCACCTGTGGTGGTCGATATTCGGAAATAAACACCGTAATTAGAAATGGCATACCATCCACGCGACCTGGAAATGAATTAACATAGTTTTATTTTCTAGCTATTTCCTAACACTTTATTCATATTAACGAAGCCACTTCTCCTTTTTGGAGGTATTTAATGGATGCTGGATAGAAGGAGCAACCTTTTCATCAACCGAAATCTAACACCGGAAATAATACCAACTTCTGCGTCATACTTTAAAAACTTATTTCGATATATATTTATTGGGCATTATCATCAATAATCTATATTATTAGCCTGCTGCACTCTAGCACCCGTATACCAAATTATTTGATCCTCAGAAAATATGCTGGTGGCAAAGTACCAGATACATTATAAGCCCGACTGTGTAGCGTCCTAATGGCAAACCCGTCATTAGTGCTCATTCAGGCGAGTCGCGTTCCAGAGTCAGTGTATATTTAGTAACCTTCAGGCTGGCATAACTCTGCAAACCTTCGAGGAACGCATTGTTTATTAACGGTCAACATCATATTTAGATGGCAATACTTAACATCAGGTCCATTGTAGTCATTTTGCCGTGTCAGGATAAAAAGTATGGCTAGCCTACTGCCACATGAGCAAGTATCATATTTTTATTTGATTGAGTGACTAAACGAGCAGGTCGGTCACCTGATGGTAAGCGCCACGCCTGGCCAGAAACAGAAGCAACACCACACAAAACTTCGAATTACGGAGCACTGCATGGCATTGGACTGCGCTCGTCACCCCGAGACATAAGATATTAAGTCTCATAATTCCCACTGATTTCACTGGCTTCAATGTCCTTCAAACCGGAACACAACAGTGCTTATACACTGCTACTTGGCGGCAGAAATAGACAAAGCGGTAGTACCAACCACTTGTATAATACAAACCCTTGGGTAATACAAGTCGACGCGGGAACAAACTAAGGTCAGGCAGTTCATCGAAATAATAAACTTCGTCGCCTTCTATTGCTTTCTTTGCCTTTTGGTACACTTCGTCAGCCCGTTTCCAGTCCTGTTCAGTGTTTTCATTGTTGATGGATTTGCGAGTGATCACGCTATCACCTTCTGGCACTGGAAGGAGTAATAAACTCTAAAAAGTTCTTAATTAAGCAAGAGCTAGTTCAATTTAAATGTAACCAAAGACTTACAGTCATAAACA
Organism: Mimas tiliae; assembly: GCA_905332985.1. Lineage (NCBI taxonomy): Eukaryota > Metazoa > Arthropoda > Insecta > Lepidoptera > Sphingidae > Mimas > Mimas tiliae. The sequence goes on from HG995255.1 coordinate 7,578,446, forward strand.
AATTGATCCCACAAGAAGACGTTCTTCCAGTTTTCGTCCATTGGGAACTTGCGACCCTTACCATCGTATTTCGGAGCCATGTACAACCAAACGACCACTTTCTTCGCCACCTCACTCTTGACATGAATGCGAATATCAAACTCCTTGTGGTTCAGACGTGGATATTGCACAGCTACACTTACCTTATCGTAGTTGAATTTACCTGTAATAAATACGTCATTATTTCGTTAAAATTTATAACGATAATTATCAGCCCTGTATGCTTTACCATAATTGGGCACATATCTCTTTAACTGATGAGAAGAATTAGGCCTTCCATGTACCACGTTGGCCTTATGCGTTGTTGGTAGATTCCACGTACCTTTGAAATTCTTATAAAGAAGTTCTCAGGTATGGAAATTTCCTCTCGATTTTTTACATATACACTCATCATGCGACCGAGACGCTCGGCGTATCGCAACGTGGGTGTACTAGTTACACCTCTGCCTACCCCTTCGAGGAGCACAAGCGTGAGTGCATATTTGCATACATATAGGGGACGAGCCTATCGTCGTACCGGGCACAATTCCAGACTCCAGGCTAATACTGAGCATTTCGTAATAGACCCGAGACCTCAGCATCAGCTTCAGTCGTAATGCGTACGCATTGCAACTGCGCCACCGAGACAGACAATTAAATAATACATCTTATGAGATAAAATGATTTATGTCCTTCATGTCCTTCTTCAAACGAGGCTTAAAGTTATCCCACGGTTGGCATCGGCTTGGCTGTGCCACTGGCATTGCGATTGTCTATAGGCGACAGTAAACATCAGGTGAGCCGTCAACCCATCTGCCTTCGACGACTAATATTTTTTTTTTATTTTATCTCGCAATGTAAATATATAATAATAATATTGTTTATGTGGGATATGGACTAGACATTATAGTATATTAAGTATATTAAGTTGATTCAACTATCTCGACTATAAAGAGCCACAACAAACACCCTCACAGATTCACAACAGGTTGTTGAATCAAAGACCACATGCAAAAGATCTCGTCATTAGATAGGGCCATTTTTATAGTGTATAATGCATTTTTTATTAAAAATAAGATAAATATATATAAAAAGTTTTTAAAATAAAAATGAATTAATAATGCTAATTCAGAAATTGTTGTCTTTTAATCATGTTTCAATGTTCGAAACGCTGATAATAGTAAATAATTGGTGTAAACGAATTCATTATCAACAAAATTTGATCTCACAAATATATACTTACTTTCTTCTTCATCCATCGGCAAAATAGCACTTATATTCATATAAGAGTTTTCAAAATAAGTGAGCAGTTTGTCGACATCTACTTTCTCGATGGTAACTGAAGAACATGTTAACTCTTCTTTATTATAGGGTTGAAGTGTCTCTTGCCATGATGTGAAGAGATTCAAGATGCGCTTCCAAATCATGAAAAATGCTGGATCATGTAGTGCCGATTGGTAGTGTTCCAAAACAGATGGTAGTACCAAAGACACTGAACTAAAAAGTAATGGGTCAAGTATAAAATGATTAGCAAATCAATACAAATAAATAGCTCAGCTTACAATATTAATTTTAAAAAAACTTGCATCCACCTTTGGACAAAAATTGAATATTTCAGGCTTTTACATGTTTGACCAATTCCGCTTGTCAGTATTTTGGAAGCGTGTGGGTAGCTAGTAAACGTTTACCACAAGCTTCCTTTGGTTTGTGATAAAAAACTGACACTCGGTCAGGATTTAGATCAGCTCCTAGCTCGTTCTTGCATACTCTACGCAAGCCAAGACATTTGTCTTGGCCGTGTATTTACACGGTTCACATTTTGGAATATGTGAAGGCTTGGTAAGCGTATGGAACCTGTATTATGCTGCAGTTAAACAGCGCCTGCTAGCTCGAATCTCGTCTGTGATTTCCTAAAACTCACGTGACGTGATAACCTATATTTATAGTTTAAACATATATTGTAATATAGATAATATTAATTTATTTATACAATGTTGTGCGTAAATAAGATAATATCGATATAGTCAGATTAAATAGAATAAATAATCGATTTAATTCACACTCACAAGGTTGGATTTTAAATTGATCAACCTACTTGAATTAGCAAAAGCTGTATGGTATTGTAGGGAAGGACTATTTCCTACTTGTAATTAAGACTCTTCAAGACTGGAATCACGTATATATTTTATTGCCCAAAATACCCTAATTATATTTACAATCTAGACATATGATTTATTACAAAGTGAGCTATTTACAAATTATCCCCACCGACCAATCAGAGTGGATCTTGAGGTTTCCTGCGCATTCCGTGAGGTGGCGCTAGAGCTGCGAGGCGCGAGTTCCCCTCGCGCCCCCGCGCGTGATCGTTGCTACGCGACGCGCGCGGTCCGGCGGCGGCTCAGGTATAAATATACCGAGCCAGCGCAGCTCGTCCATTTTGGCGCGATCCGACCTGCAGTACACATCTCCCCAGCAAGAGTGTTGTCGCCGTGTGCGTGCTTCAGCGACGTGGAACCGTCGACTGCTTCGGGCTCCGCTGCATGTACTGCACGCAACTTGTGATGTCGTTTTCACGGCGCACTCGTTGATTCTTGTTTCTAAGCTTCACGACTTCTTGTTTCTTAACGGCAGACGTCAAAAGTGTGGGGGTGTGTGTGTACTAATAAATGTGTTATGTATTGCATGTGTATGTGTTATTTACTAACTGCTTTTCTCAATGTTGGTTATGGTATGGTGTTGGTCGGTAATGGGTATTGTATGTGGTATGTGGTATAATTATGGTAATGGTAAATGGTGTAACTGTTCGTAAGTATAATGTGTAAGTGTGGTCGTGACGCCACAGTACTCCCCCCTAAGCGAAGCGTACAGAGGGTCTTACCGGGCGTCCCGATCGAGTGACGTAGGGCTGCTTTGACGGCGGCGGTGCTACCTCAGTCGCTCGCGGCGCAGTCTTCGCTGGTACGGACGGTCGTTTGTGCGCTGCAGTAGTTGAAAAGTCCTCTGCATTGTACAAGTGTGCCGGTTTCAGTCTGTCTATGGACACGATGGTAGTGCGAAGTGGTAACTGCACCTTGAATGTTTTTCCACTGCGTTCTAACACTTCGTAGGGTCCGTCGTACGGCGGTACCAGAGGGCTGCGTACTGTGTCGTTGCGGATGAAGACATGGCTGCACGTTGCAAGTTCTTTATAAACGAACGTATTCTTGCTTGAGGCATAAGTTCTCTGAACGGGTGATAACGATGCCATTGTTTCGGTCAGTCGACGAATGAATTCGGTGTCATCCATTTTCGGCTGTGTAGGCACGAAAAAATCTGACGGAACTCGTAGAGTGCATCCGTAGGTCATCACTGCAGGACTTATATTATTGTCACGTAGGGCTGTGCGTAGGCCGAGTAACACGGTCGGCAACTCTTCGCTCCAGCGTGCGTTTGCGCTTCTTGCCATGAGCGCGGACTTAAGTGAGCGATGCCATCGCTCGATTTGGCCATTTGCCTGTGGGTGAAATGCCGTTGTTCGTATACGTTCAACCCCAAACTTCTTCATAAGCGCGTTAAATAGCGCGGACTCGAACTGACGACCTTGGTCGGTCGTGATTCGTAGCGGGCAGCCAAATCGGGATATCCAGCCTTCATGCAATGCTTGAGCCACGGTTTCAGCAGTTATGTCGCGAGTAGGTATGGCTTCCGGCCACTTCGTGCAACGATCGATCATGGTGACGCAGTACTTATATTCGTTTGATGCAGGTAGCGGTCCAACTATGTCCATGTGAACGTGTTCGAATCTGGCTGACTGCGGGAATTCGCCTAACGGACTGTTGACGTGTCTGTGAACTTTCGCGCGTTGACATCCGATGCAAGCTTTTGTCCAAACTCCAATGTCCTTGTTCATGGAAGGCCAGAAAAATTTTGAGGTCACGATCTTCCTTGTCGTTCTGACACCTGGGTGGCTTAAGTCGTGTTGCGCTTTGTAAGCAGCAAAACGATAAGCGATCGGTAGGTACGGTCGCGGGCTTGCCGACGATGTCTCACATGTTTGAGGTCGTTGAACTCCCGGTAACGTGATTGTTGCGAACTTCAAGTTTGGTTTCGATTTTAATTGGTCCAACACGTTGTCAGCGTCTTGATCTTCGGCCAATTGATTGTAGTCAATGAGAGAAAAATTTTCTATGGTTTCTATTCGAGACATGGCATCAGCTGCGTGATTTCGATCACCGTGAATATATTTAATATTCGAACAGAATTGACTAATGAAATGTAACTGACGCTCTCTTCTAGGTGTGTCACTGCTGCTCGGAGATTTTGTAAGTGCATGCGACAGAGGCTTGTGATCGGTCCATATTGTGACGTCGTTACCTTCTATAAGCCGGCGGAGGTGTTTTACAGCTGTGTAGATCGCTAATAATTCGCGATCGTATACACTGTACCGACGTTGTGTTTCACTCATTGTTTTTGAGAAAAATGCAAGTGGCTTCCACACGTCGTCAACCTTCTGTTGGAGAACAGCGCCTATGCTCTTGTCGGAGGCGTCGGTCATTAGACACAGTGGAGCGTTTGGTATCGGATGCGTTAGCGTAGTGGCCTCGAGAATGCTTTGGCGGCATTTCTCAAAGGCGGCGTTGGCTTCGGGTGTCCAAACAATTGCGGTCTTGTCATTTTTCTTGCGATTCTGTAGGTATTTATTCAATTCATGTTGATGTTCCGCTTGATGGGGTAGGCAGTCACGATAAAAATTTATCATCCCAAGAAATCTTCTTAATTCTTGAACGGTTTGTGGCTTGGGGTAACTTGATATTGCTTTCGTTCGTTCTTCAGTAGGTTTGATTCCAGCGTGACTGACTTCGTAACCCAAAAATTGAATTATTTCTTTGCCGAATTCACATTTGTCGATGTTAAGTGACACTCCGTAGGTATTGAGGCGTTCCAGGACCAACTCGAGATGTCGTCTGTGTTCTTCGGGATTCTTCGAGTGCACCAGTAAATCATCGACGAAACAAAAAACAATGTCGTCTAGACCGCGTAGCACTTCATGCATGAACCGCTGGAAGGTTTGACCAGAGTTGCGTAAGCCAAACGTCATGCAGTTAAATTCGAAGAGACCAAACGGAGTTATGATGGCTGTCTTCGGTGCATCTTCTTTCTTGATCGGGATCCAGAAGTAAGCCATTTTGAGATCAAGTTTTGAGAATATTGTTTTTCCGTGTAGTTGGTAGGTGAAATCTTGAATACGCGGTATCGGATATCTGTCGGGTACTGTAACAGCGTTGAGACGTCTGTAATCGCCACATACTCGTAGCGAGCCGTCTTTCTTCTTAACCACGTGTAATGGACTGGCCCACGGACTTTTTGATGGTTGACAGATGCCCATGCTAATCATGTTTTCGAATTCTTGCTTCGCAGCTTTGTACTTGTCTGGCGGTAACGGACGAGGTCTAGAGAAAATGGGTGGACCCGTTGTTTCAATATGATGGGTCACATCATGTTTTGCAGGTGACTTCAGTGACATCGGTCGAAGTACGTCTGGGAATTTCGCCAAGATGTCATGGTAGGCGTGATCCCTGTTGAGTGTGTAGACAGCTGGATCGGAGTTCTTGATCTTGATCGCATTAATTGTCAGTTCTGTTACGCTGTCGATAAGTTTACGGCGATGCAAATCGATTATCAGCTTATGATGTCGTAAAAAGTCAGCACCCAGTATTGAGGTTTTCACGTCAGCGATTACGAATGTCCACTTGAAACTGCGACGTAGACCTAAGTTGAGTTCTAATGTTCGCTCTCCATAGGTACGTATCGGCGTGTTGTTTGCGGCGAATAGCTGGTATGACGTGTTTGAATTCGACTTGTCGCTTCTCTTAACTGCAAGCACTGATATATCTGCTCCAGTGTCTACGAGGAATCGTTCCCGCGTACGGACGTCGACGACGCACAGGCGGTGACTAGTGAGGGGGACATCGATACCCGCCACGATCGATGTCGATTCTAGTTTAACTTCTTAGAGCAGGGTGATTCGCATCTTTTCGCTTTATCACCGAATCTGTAGTGGTAGCGGCATACCCAGTCTTTATCACCCGGTTTGATCTTCTTGGCATCGTGGTCGGCCGGCGAACGAGCGCGTGAGCGGGAACGACGACGAGAGTGAAAGGGACGGCGATAACGTGTCCGTTCGGAGTGTCGCTCGGCGCGCAATTCAGCGATTTCGATGGACAGTTTTTCAAGTTGTTTGGCCATTAATTCCATTTGTAAATTCTGCATGCCGGAGTTGTTTGGTGAGGTAACGCAAGCTACTGTTGGGCCAAGGTCTTGCTGTTCCATTATTTTGTCCGCTATTTCCGCTAGCTTGTCGAGAGATCGTTCGGTTGTTACGGCTAGTATGCTGCGGACTTGCTGTGGAATCTGTCGCAGCCATATGTGCGTGAGAGCTTCGTCTGTCAACATGTTGCGGCTTAAATCGCGCATTCGACGGAGGAGTTGGCTAGGTTTTTGCTCGCCAAGTTCTAAACCGCCAAGAAGCTTCTCCAGTTGACTATTTGCAGATTCTTGATATATCGCTATTAATCTGTCCTTCAGCTTAGTATATTTGTTGCCTGACGTGGAGTCGAGGATTATGTCGCCGATCTGGTCGATATCCTTCGAGTCCAATGCCGGGATGGCAAGCTCGAATTTCTGTTCCTCGCCTATCTTCTGAGGAGCGACGACGGCTTCAAATTGGGCGAACCATAGGCGTGGATTTTGACGCCAAAATTGTGGAATTCGCGCTTGAAGCGATACGGCGGCGATGTGACGAACTTCTTGGTCTTCCTCCTGCATGATTCGCGGACAAATTCTTCGGCGGGCAGGAATTCGTTCTCGACCGACAGCGGATTATCTGGAAACCGGGCAGGGATTCAGTCTTCAGAAGGCTTTTTTTTTTTTCTTTTTTCTTCAGCCGGTGGTCACCAATTGTAGGGAAGGACTATTTCCTACTTGTAATTAAGACTCTTCAAGACTGGAATCACGTATATATTTTATTGCCCAAAATATCGCGTGATCGTTGCTACGCGACGCGCGCGGTCCGGCGGCGGCTCAGGTATAAATATACCGAGCCAGCGCAGCTCGTCCATTTTGGCGCGATCCGACCTGCAGTACACATCTCCCCAGCAAGAGTGTTGTCGCCGTGTGCGTGCTTCAGCGACGTGGAACCGTCGACTGCTTCGGGCTCCGCTGCATGTACTGCACGCAACTTGTGATGTCGTTTTCACGGCGCACTCGTTGATTCTTGTTTCTAAGCTTCACGACTTCTTGTTTCTTAACGGCAGACGTCAAAAGTGTGGGGGTGTGTGTGTACTAATAAATGTGTTATGTATTGCATGTGTATGTGTTATTTACTAACTGCTTTTCTCAATGTTGGTTATGGTATGGTGTTGGTCGGTAATGGGTATTGTATGTGGTATGTGGTATAATTATGGTAATGGTAAATGGTGTAACTGTTCGTAAGTATAATGTGTAAGTGTGGTCGTGACGCCACAGTATTATTGAGTTTCTTACCCTATATGGGACAGTGCAGGGGTACCAGGATTTCCGAGCAGTGATTTCCATATGCTAATAAAATCTTTGTAAAAGTGCAGGTTAGGTGAATCTACATTAGCCTCAATGAGTCTCCCGAGGACATCGATTGCTTCTGGAACACGAATGACGACGGGTTCACCGTAGCTCTGAAAAATTTAAAATATACAATAGATAAGAAAAATAATGAAATGCAAATTTAGGTTATAATCTAAATCAATTTTGAGTCGGTGTTATGAGTTGCAGTTTTATTAGCCAATTATTGAGTTCTTTCTTCAATATTCTTAATGTGACCAACATTGAGGTATACCCTATCTAACACAAAAAGAATCATGATAATCAGTTTAGATAGGAGGGAACATAACAAAATATTAGCGAGTCTGTATATAAGAATGATAATTAAATTGTTACTATAGTAAAATCTTCCTGGAAGTATGTAGATTACGTTAATTAAATAATCATCAAAACGATCCATTACTTTTGTATAATAGAAAATCGCAAATTTATATATACACTCATACGGGCCGAATGATCGAAACCTTTCTTTTTATAAGTCAATTAATAATTACAACTGCTTATAATTTTACAAGTACTACTTACGCTAATATAATATCCACTGTCTATGGCATCGCGTATGCGTCGCTCATAATCCTGAATTTTAGAAAGTTTCTCAATAAACTCGGGCCTGTTCAATTTGAAATGGTTTGGCCTAGTAGGGAACGGAATACCATTGGGGTAAACTAGTCCAGAATTGTAACCTTCCTCTATAGTATCATAGTCAAGATCTTCTATTTCACCAATTCCATTAGACAGTCTTTCCATGTAATACCTAGATAGTATTTGTTTGTGGATAAACCAAAACCATTCTCCACGTGCGTCCTTTTTTAGAGGCACAGTATCACCGCCCAGCCAACTAGGATATCCCATATTAAAATAGTAATAAAACAAGGTCAGTCCTTGGTCATGAGTGAAGTAAGACATGGAAGCACTCTTACTATAGTAAGGCCACGTCGTATAATTTGACCTGATGACAAAATTATTGTCCCACTTATAAACTGAGGGATAATCCTTCATAACGCTTTCACCAAACACATTAATCCTTTGTGCTATGTTTATTACTTCGCCATTATTAAAATATTCAGAGAGTACTTCATAGATTGGTGGTATGAAGAATCCTTGCATATCAGAGCGGTGGATCACTGCTGCGGTAAATACATAGATGAACAAATCTTCATTGACACGATCTCTTACATATACTGCCGCCTTGTAGAATGTGTCGTAGTCTTTGGCGGAATAAAGAACATTGAATAGAGTATTTACTTCATATGTATAGTCATTTACTAATGCAGAAAATGGGACATGTCGAGGTAACAGCGACTTTCTTTTCCACAGATCGACCCAATGTCGAACTGCTTCTTCATCCTGTAATTTAAAGTACTGTAGTTGGAAGTACGCCAGTGACAATCAATCATGTGTGTAAAAAAATATTATTGTATTGCTACTGTTAGAACTATTACCCATGAGCACTCTTAATGAACTGAATGCTCCTAGGCAACAATAAGTTCAACTGAGCCAGCGTAACTTCATAGTAATGTCAGTACTCACAGTACTCACAGTACCGCAACTCTCACAGTACTGTTACACTCACAGTACTGCAACACTCACAGTACTGAGAGTGCTGTGAGTACTGCGAGTACTGCGAGTGCTGTCAGTTCTCTGGGTTATGTGTGTTCTTGGTTCTCGGTAATCAGTCACCAGTCTCGAATACATTACTACGCTGGCTCAGTTGAACTTATTGTTGCCTAGGAGCATTCAGTTCATTCAGAGTGCTCATGGGTAATAGTTCTAACACTACTATTATTAAATTCCAGATTCTAGGGTATTATTGTATTGCTACTATTATTGTATTGTAGAATGTAGAACATAATTGCATTGTTACTATTATTGCATTGTTACTATTATTGTATTGCAGAATGTAAAGTATTATTGTATTGCTACTTTTATTGTATTCCAAAATCTAGTGTTATTGTATTGCTACTATTATTGTATGCTAGAACCTAGAATATTATTGTATTGCTACTATCATTGTATTGTACGATGGTATTGTATTATGATTGTATGTTACAAATCATAGTATTGAGGTGTGAGCGAGTAACCGGTTATGAAACGAGAGGCTGCGGGTTCGATTCCCACACTGAGATAAATTTAGTATGATATCCACAATTAATTGTTTCAGTGTTGTAAAACTGAAAGTGTCTTGAAGTTCCTGATACCCACGACACAAGTTTCGTATCTTACTCTGGGGTCAGGATTATGTATGTGACTGTCGAGTGTATTTACTTATTATTAATTATTTATATTGAACTACTTACATTGAAATATTGTATATTATCTTCAAGGTCCCATGTTGCTGAAATATTCTTGCATCTTTCCACGTGATTAAGTTCCTCGACGTGGAAATATAACAACATGCACTCTGTTTGCTTCTTTAAAAAATCTACGTTGGCTATAAAAATTAAATCTGGTTTATTTATCAAAATATACCATTCATAAAAGATACATACATACACACTCACGCCTGTAATCCCCGAAGGGGTAGACAGAGGTGTAACGTGTACAACCACATTTCGCCGAGTGTATCTCCGTCCCATGATGTGATAGGGGGCGAGCCTATCGCCATACCGGGCACGAATTCCAGACTCCGGGCTGATACTGAGCATTTCGAAATAGGAAAACCCAATATCACTTTTACCCGACCCGGGGATCGAACCCGAGATCTCAGCTTCAGCCTCAGCCGTAACGCGTACGCATTTCAACTGCGCCACCGAGGCAGTCATATAAGATAAGTACTCAAAATATACATTATCCTCACGATTGTGTCCCCGAAGGAGTACGCAAAGCTGCAACTAATGCTGCACCCTTGGTTCGTCCCATGATGATAGGTGTCGAGCCTATCCTGATATCCGGCACGAATTCTAGCCCCGGCAACACATACCTGGGATTTCAACTCAGGATCTTACCGGTTTCTCAGCCTACATACGTTACCATTACATTAAATATTTACGTATTATTTATCTTTTAATTAAATATTTTTATTGTATTCTGTAACGTCTCAGACCCAGTACCTTCATACGGAAAAATTACAAAATCGAATATTTTTTATCGGGGAAAATTAATAATAATCGTGATGTTTTTTGAGTGGTAGATCTACGCTGTAGACACTTGTCTACAGCATGAATGGGCCGGCTCATCCAGGTCGTTACCACTGTCTCACAGAAAACCGGCGAAAAGTAGCAACTTGCTGCTACGTTTCGTACGGTGAGTAAGATATCTGAAGGCCCAAATTGCCCTCCCCTTCCCAATCCCTTAATTATCCCTTTCCTTTAAGGTCGGCAACGCGCTGGATATTCTAGGCTTACATGGGCGGTCGAGATCACTTACCATCAGGTGACCCACTTGCTCGTTTCCGACCTATGCCATAAATAAAAAGATTAAGATAATTAAGATATTATATATAAACAAATGAGGAGCCAATATTTAAATAAAAATAGTCTTACCGACAGGACGAAGAGGTTTTTGTACGGGGTCACATAAAACCACAGTAAGTAACGATACTAAGTACAGCCCTATATAACCCATTTTCCGCAAATGCCGTTTTACGCGTTTCCAAGTCATATTTATATATTTTTCGTCACATCATAAAGATTTTTATCACAATCGGTTTGAATGGGTCAATGTAAACTTTGACAAAAAACTTCGTACATAATATTACATGCGCATTCATATCGTGATAGATAAGTAAAATATTATGCAATTACATCCCGCGATAATGAATAAAACATACATTTAAAACAATAATATCATTTCAGGCGGACGTTCGCACACACAGATTTTTTTTATAGCTTAGGCCAACAAACGAGCTAGTGGGTCACCTAATGGTAAGTGATCTCCACCACCCTTGTACGGTCACAATACCAGAAGAATCATGGGCGCGTTGCTGACCTAAAAGAAAAGGGATAATTAAGGTATTGGGAAGGGGATTTGGCCCTCCGGATATCTCACTCAGCGTACGAAACGCAGCAGCACGCCGCTACTTTACATTAGTTTTCTGTGAGACAGTGCTAACCACCCGGTTGAGCCGGCCTATTCATGCTGTAGACCAAATTGTCTACAGCGTGGCTTTGCCACTCACACCTAGTGCACCAGCCCAAATAACATCTCGTGTACGAGGAATCTATCACTTAATGTAGGTACTAACTCATAAGGACTCTATGTAATTAATAATGTATATGAAATAATCTAGAACATATCTTGGCGGAAATCTGAATGAATCTCTGACTGGCAGCACCATACGGGCAGGCAATGAACACAAAAGCAAAGATAAATCCCACATTGACAAGTTTATTTGACTGTATAATTTCTTTATACAACCCATGGATATGAAATTATTTTAGAAAAATCTACGTATAACTTTATTTTGCGGAAGAAGTAACATGTAACTCAATTGATCGGTTTATACAATGTTAAAGTGCTTAATATTGGATGCGAATCTATTGATCGGAATTATTACTACAATTTCAACAACATGATATAATATGCATTTTTATTGTTAACTAATCTAATAACATATAATGATAATGAGCAAGTTGCTCGCCTGATGGTGTGTGTGATGTCACGCCTGACAATAAACATAAGTAACATCACACAGAACTTTGAATTACAAGCCTTTATGGGAATAACTGCGTTCGTCACCCCAAGACATAAGTTATTAAGTCTTATAATACCCAATAATTTTACTTGCTTCAATGTCCTTTAAACCGAAACACAACAGCGCTTACAAAATGCTGTTTGGCGGCAGAAATAGATAAAGTGGTGGTACTCACCCATAAGGTCTGTCGCATACGAGGGACCTACCACCGAATCATTACGGTCGATACGAAGTTAGTTATTTCATCCGCACTCCGTAACTCTCAGTTGAAAAAAAAACACCTCGTAGCTATAAACTTATATTGATAGTCTCCGTGGCGCAGTATGAAAGCTCACTATGAAACTAGTATCCGTGAGTTCGATCCCGAGATAAAAAAAAATATATGCCTATACATATATACGATATTCACATAACATAATAGCGAAATCTGCATTAAAATTCGTCCAACAGTTTTTACGTGAGGCATAAGATAATCAAGTATGTTATTTTAAGTATATACTCTTTTGTTATATGAAGGTATCTTTTAAAATATCCTGTTTCTCATTATGTGTGGTTGAGGCGTTCTCAGCCAATTGCACTCACTAAACGATTAGCGATTTAAGTAACCCTTACCGCGGTCATGACAGGTATTAGACAGCCAATTGAGAAAGTTCCATTTTGACATTAGATAGATAGATAGAATATTCTTTATTACACACTAAATAAAGTAGGTAGCTCATAAACGAGGATCATACAGTAAGGGTGATACAATGGGCGGTCTTATCGGAAACAGCGATTAGCTCCTTCGTGTAGGTGTAGGTATTGTCAATTTTATATTTTGCTGTCTTATATTTTATTTAATAGCGTAATTAACATTTTAGTATATGTTATCGATGTATGTCATATTAAATTAAATGTACGTTTATTGTTTAGCCGTATATTTACAGATGTTCTGACTTTTCTAAGATACGTGTGTATTAATTGTTAATAATTATTACTTCCTTTAACGGTGACGGAAACATCTTGAGGAAACCTGCATACCTGAGAAGTTCTTCGTAAGAATTTCTAAGGTGTGTGAAGTCTGCCAACCCGTATTAGGCCAGCGTGGTGGACTAAGGCCTAAGGCCCTCTCATTCAGTAGAGGAGGCCCGTGGCCAGCAGTGCGACGTATATAATACAGGGCTAGTATTATTATTATATTTACAGATGTTGCACCCTGCAGGCAAGTAAATGTAAATAATGTTTAGATTCACCTACGCTGGTGCCCAAAACCAAATGTGTTTGATTCATAACGCCGACTCATTAGTAAAACGGCCCATCGTGAAATGAGCAATTTGTTAATCGTGAGGTCACATTAAAATTGTTAGGAAAAGGTACTGCGCTGTGACAAGGGCCAATATATCACTCTGTATCCGCGTCCCAACCGCCGGCCACGTCCAAAATTTTGACGTATGAGTAATTTATTGACTAAAAAAATAAATTACCGGATTGCCCACACATTTGTTGGGCTCTCAAGGTGGTTGATTCGGGTGCATCCGCAAAAAATGATCGAGGCCCGAGGCGTATTAACTCGCTACTTGCGCTCCTAACACAGATTATCAAACAATAAATAAATAAGTTTAACGCGTTTTATTGTGTAATTTAAAATAAGCCTTATAAGGCGAAATAAATTACGCGTTTCCAAATTTTCGGTTTTACGAATTGGTACGAATATGCAATGAATCAAAAAACGGCCATCTCGTTACAGTTAATCACTCAAGAGACAACATATCGTGCCCACATATCGTAGACAGTTTTGTCTACAGCACGAATGGGCTGGCTCGACCGGGTCGCTGCCACCGTCTCACAGAAAAACTGCTTAAAGTAGCGGATTGCTGCTGCGTTTCGTGCTGTGAGTAAGATATGCGTAGGTCCAAATACCGTACCTACCCTTCCCAATCCATTTATTATCCATTGCTTTTAAGGTCGGCAACGCGCCCAAGATTCTTATGTAATTGTGGGTGTATATGGGCAGAAGAGATCACTTACCATCAGTTAACCCATTTGCTTAAAATTATAGCTACTTAAGCGATGTACAATAAGGTTTATTACTAGCTAAACAATTACCATTCCCATTTTCGAAACAGCAGTCAGCAATATGAGGTACGTAAAACCGTAAAACCTATATGCCAAGTAACGTACAAGTCAAAAAGAATGTTTTTTTTCGCCGCCACATATATCGCCTCATTGGTCTAATGGCCGCTTGCTTAGACTGAGAAATCGTAAGGTCATTGGTTCAAATTCCAAATCGCCAAATTACAATTCGTGTTTAAATTTAGATTCCTAATATCACATAAGTTGACCGAATTTGGAATTTGCGAACAGTGAGTGCAGCACTACATGCACTCTGCTTACTCCTTCGGGGATATAGGCGTCGGCTTATCTTATGTTAACTATCAGTTTTCAGACTGGTGGCAACGAGACTATCCCGCCCACACACCGGCAACTGTAACTCCCGTTAGCCAGGATCGTTGTTGTAAGTTGCACGCATAATTCGACACCGAGCAATGAAGCTCGGCGAGTCACTCGGTATGCGAATCTGTCTTTATCCCGCAACGAAAATCTAATAAAATGTTAAAAAGGAGTTGGAAATAGTAATTGTTCACATCCCTCCATAATGAAGCGGGAGATAAAATAATGAACGAAGGAGGTCTCAAAGGTCAGGTACAAAGACATTTACAACTGGAGACGCCAGTTGTAAAATCATTAAGTGGGTCGTATCAGTCAGTACTGTGGTGGCAGTAGATAGTAGGTGGTGGCTTATTTAGAGTTTTTTTTCAACAGACTAAAGGGAAGAGGGCGGATGAACTCCGGACGTTTTGTTATATCACTCTTGTGGTCCAGTTCAGTTTGAAACTAGAACATTAAATTACTCATTCAAATATTCATTGAATTACTGGACATTATGAGACTTAACACCTTATGTCTCGGGGTGACGAGCGCAGTCCAGTGTCATGCAGTGATTTGTTATTTAAAGTTCTGTGTGGCATTGCTACTGTTTATGAGTAGGCGTGGCGTTTACCATCAGGCGAGCGACCTGCTCGTCTCGTCATTCAAGCTAATAAAAAAAAATGTGTCAGGGTAACGAACCTAGTTCAATGCGATCGAGGGTTTTGTAATTCAAAGTTCTGTGTGGTGTTACTTCTGTTTATTGTAAAACCTATTACTTATTTTAAAAAATCTAAATAAAAATTGTACAAGTACCACGTAACGCCTGCCAATAAATGATTAATTCTTTTCTTTCTTTACTATCAGGCGAGCTATTTACTCGTTTCATCATTAAAGCTTATAAAAATAATTCAACTGAACTTAACTCGTTAGCACGAACAACTTTGGAAAACGTATTCGTATCGAAATGTCAATAATCTGTTTGAAAATCCATACATTTGCTAGCGTTCTCGATTCGAATACTTAATCGAAAGTTGTTCGTGCTCGCCCCCCTGTTGGTATAAATGGCCGTTAGATAAACATTATTACCAACATGTATGTTAACAACATATAGACGACAGACAAGGCTAGTCTATGTGGTCAGACTTAGAATGCCTCTCGTCCCTCGACTTTAGTCGAGAAACATTCTTGTCTCGGTGCAGAAGCCGAAGTATGTTTCTCGAAACTTGTGGAGATGTTTTAGTGTTACAAAGGAATGCTTTTATTGCTTTTTCGAGCACCTGAGCACAATTCCAACGCGAAATGTATGGTCTTAGCATTATTCAACAATAATATATAAACCAGCTGTGCCCACGGCTCTACCCGCTTAAACCTCCTCATTTTCCCTTTAAAATGTAAATTTCCAGTAAGCCTTTCTTATCGGACCCCTACATTATACTAACTATCATCTGACCAAATCTTATGATCCTAGCTTTAGTAGTTTTTGGGATATCGGGATTAATCAATGAATGAGTCCTATTTCGCTTTTATATAATATATTTGTTTTAACCGACTTCTAAAAGCCGGAGGTTCTAAATTCGTCTGTAATTTTAACCTTTTACAAAAAGATGGGTCTTATAAGTTGACTCATTGCCCCTGCGTCGGACCTATTTGAATGCGTTGTTTTGTTTGTAAGCAAGTGTTATCAAAATGGTTCTTATCTATGTTTGAAGAATTGGTCAGGCGACTGCCTCCGTAACACAGTGGGCGAGTAGCCGGCTGCGGAGCGGGAGGCCGTGGGTTCGATTCCCGCACCGAGAGAAGTATTTGTGTGATCCACAGGTGCATATTTCGGATCTGGGTGTTGTGGGACCGCAAGTCCCTCGTAGTTCCTGATGCCTACGACACAGGTTTGATCTAGTGTGGGGTCAGGACTATGTGTGTAACTTTTGGCTGTATTATTTATTTATTTAGACATTATAGATCTCGGGGATTTAGTAATGAAGTTATCTTTATGTATTTTATCGTTACGCGATCACTCCGCCAAATTTCGATCAATTGATTGATTTTGTGTTTTTTATGAAAGACAGGGTAACCAAGAAAGTAGGTCATCTAATGGTAAGTGATCACCGCCGCCTATGCATTCCATCAACACCAAAGGCATTTTCGGTGCGTTGCCGGTGCGTATTAACTCTTTTCTTGAAGGTTTTTTTTATGGTATTGGCCGGCAAACGAGCAAGTACCTAATTCGGTCTGAAAATACCGCAAGCCAAAGCTGATTCCCCAAGGATGTTGTATGTTCGATAGAGTTTGCTCGGAGTATTGTTCTATATACGTTTATTTAAGAACTGTGGGCAACGAATTAATAACAGACGCACCGCGAAAAAGATTCATACTTCGTCATTTATCCACTGATTTTAGTAATTATTTCACTAAAATTAGTGAAATAAACTAATTTAACAAATATAATACCGACTCAAAATGAAATTGAGTTTTTTTTTATTAGCTTGAATGACGAGACGAGCAGGTCGCTCGCCTGATGGTAAGCGTCACGCCTGCTCATAAACAGAAGCAACGCCACACAGAACTTTAAATAAAGCACTGCATGACACTGGACTGCGCTCGTCACCCCGACATAAGGTGTTAAGTCTCATAATGCCCAGTAATTACACTAGCTTCAATGTCCTTCACACCGGAACACAGCAGTGGATACACAGTGTTGCTTGGCGGCAGAAATAGGCAATGAGAGTTGAGTTGGTGCTATTGCAATATAATTGTAGAAAGCACCGAAACAAAATTGATTAATATTATTTTTAGCTTTATTGAGTCAGTTTTATTTAATTAAAAAGTTTTTTTTAATATATATATATCGAAGCTGTAATTTACTCCGTATTTACACGCATACACATTTAACTACTACTTCAAGTATAAATTGAACTTCAGATGATATAATTTCTCGTTCAATATTCATATATTTGTTTTAGACGCTGTTTCGCTCTGACACTTTACGGATGGCTATGTGTTAATTATTCTATGCATGAGCTCGCATACATTGAACTCGTTTATCTATATTGTTTTCTTTGTTAATAAGGTACTAGCGTATATAGCCCTGTGAGAGAGTAATAAAATATAATGCTAAAATAAAAATGTATATGAGGACTCCGGGTTATCGTATTAGGGATTTGATGGATTATCACCCATATTTCGCCGAGCTTATTTTCTTTTTATTTTTTTTTATTTTTTTCTTTTATGGTGAGCCTATCGCCATACCGGGCACAATTCCAGACTCCGGGCTGATACTAAGGAAAACTAGTAGAAATAGGTACCCTATTACAAGGGACAGAGTAAAAAAAACACATTTTAGGACACGTTGTGCCGCAGAGTACTTAAATGGCTGAGCGCCGATATGTCGCCGATGCCGATGGAAGTCGCCCTTTCATATATCAGTGTCAGTGTTACGAACTATCGAGACGAAGGTGGCGGGTTCGAAACCAGTCCCCAGAGCATACACGTCTGACGTTTCTAAGTTACGTGTGTGTAGGAAACATCGTGAGGAAACCTGACTATCTGAGAAGTTCTTCATAAGAATTTCGAAGGTACGTGAAGTCTGCCAACGCGCATTACGCCAGCGTGGTGGACTGGGTACGGCCTAACCCCCCTCATTCAGTAGAGGAGGGCCGTGCCCAGCCGTGGGATATTTATAATACAGTTAAAGAAGTATTATCATTGCTTCATTACAATATATATTATAAATCGGTACACGATTTCAATGGTTGTAATAAACACAAATTTCTCCTTAAACCCTTAGATTTCCGTAATTTTGTCCAGTGTAAAGAAATTTCAACAAAAGCTTTGTTTAATCCCTTTTGAAGAGAGATTTGCTGTCAACAAACAGTACGATCCGCAAAATATTTTGTCAATTTTATTTCACAAGTGGTGGTCTTATCCGTGTCTTATCTTATTTGTTTATTGTTGCATACTTTATTCTCACTTTCCTTTAGTTTGAGGGTGGCAACACGTAAATTGGATAGTCAACATGACGCTTCTAAAGCCGCTTATCCCGTTTGCTAAACAATAAAGAGTTTGTTTTCTAAAGTGTCGCTTTCACTTCAATGAACTTTTATTTTTTCTTATTGTGGTTCGTAGACCTGCGGTTTGACAACGGGAAGTTGATATTAATCTAGTAAAAGTATATTAAAATATTATTCGAACTAAAATGAAACGAAACGATGCGAAATATAAGAACTTTAATGTTTGTACATTTACTACTTACTACAGGTGGTAGGTCCGTCGTATGCGACAGGCTATCTGGGTTGGTACCACCACTTTATCTATTTCTACTGCCGCGCCGAGCAACAGTGTGTAAGCACTGTTGTGTTTTTGTTTCAAAGATATTGAAGCCAGTGAAATTATTAGGCATTGTGAGACGTAACATATTATGTCTCGGGGAGACGAGCGCAGTCGTGTCATGCAGTGCTTTGTAATTCAAAGTTATGTGTGGTGTTGCTCCTGTTTTCATAACCAGAAGCAACACCACGCAGAACTTTTACAGAGGGCAGGCGCTCACCATCAGACGAGCGACTTGCTTGTCTGATCATTCAAGCTAATAGCGTAATAACCCTTTCATACCAAAAATCTATCTAAATCAACCAATTAATTGATTGTGTACCTAATAGTAACTATAATCTCACTAAATAAAAAATCGTTTATTATTTATAAAATAATTAAAAGGCGATAGAGGTGTGTCAGGATTGTAGTTTGTGGTACTCAATAGTCTCTGTCTACCCCCATGGGACATAGGCGTGAGTGTGTATGTATAGTTATTTTACAACCGATTTTATGCCAATTTCCTGTAGATCAGATAATCTTTACCACACATCCTTTACACGGTATTTGCGTTCATCCAATAACTTCCATGAAATCGAAAGAAAGATTCCTCTTAATACCTTAATTTAAATTAAATGAGTTGAAACAACTTAATGTGAATCGAATCACAAATTTCGTAATATTCAACCTTGATATTGTTCTATTGATATACATACCATAAAGCATGGTCGTTCACACAAAATACCCTCCATTGGTGGGTTTTATCGCCAAAGAGAATTGTTCCAAAATTCAATCGTGTCGGCCACACATTAAGGTACCCCATTAAATTAACGGGTCCGGTAAATGTCTGAGTTAGGTTTTCGTGTTGTATGACCATAACAATACGAACTGGTTTATTGCTCGAAACGATTTTTATAAAGAAAAAAATTAATTTGAAATATATTGTTGATTATTTATTTTTTAGTATCAATGTCACGGTCACATTGATAAATAAGTTATCTTTATTCGAAAACAGAATTACCGCATTGATAACAGGTCCTAACCACACAATAGGCCACAAGGGGCGGTCATAGCCAGTTGGATTCACTAGTCGGTAAACGATTAGTGAGTTAAGTAACCCTTGGCGTAATCAGTCTGTGGGTGACCAGTTGTAAGGCGTACGCGTTACGATTGAGGCCAACGCTGAGGTCTCGGGTTCGATCTCCGGGTCGGGTAAAGTGGTATTGGGTTTTTCTATAACGAAATACTCAGTATCAGCCCGGAGTCTGGAAACGTGGAACGTGAAACGCTCGGCGAAATGTGGGTGTACTGGTTACACCTCTGCCTACCCCTTCGGGGATTACAGGCGTGAGTGCGTATGTATGTACGTAAAATGTCGGTCCCGGCTGGTATCAACGGAAGCAGTCATTAAGTCAAGTCGAAGGCTTTTGGGTGGCTTGAAAACTTTGACACTAGGTTGATAAAATGGTTCACTAACCATTCGATACATAATATAATATACCACACAATAAAACCTCATTTACATGTAGAAAGAATTTCGTATGATGTAGTGAAAATATACAATGTATACGAGTATAAATGTACGATGCTTCCTATAGAATTGCATGGCGCAGCCTCGTAATATATGTTTAGTTTATTCTCTTTTTTTTTTATTGAATAGGCCGACAAGCGAGCAAGTGGGTCACCTGATGGTAAGTGATCACCACCGCCCATGTACGCTCACAATACTAAAATAATTATGGGCGCGTTGCCGACCTTAAAGGAGAGGGATTATTAAGGGATTGGGAAGAGGAGGGGGATTTGGGCCTCCAGATATCTCACTCTCCGTACGAAACGCAGCAGCAAGCTGCTACTTTACGCCGGTTTTCTGTGAGACAGTGGTAACCACCCGGACGAGCCGGCCCATTCATGCTGTAGACAAAAGTGTCTACAGCGTGGCTCTACCACTCGTAAAACTCTCTGTCGTGCGATAAACTCTATCCGTGTGAATAAGGCTTTATTCACTCCAATTTGTCCACGCCCGCGCCGCAGAAGGATAAATAAAGGACAAAAAATGGTTAATTCTTCAACCAGGACCCTCTACGATGAACACTTAAAATTATAATATTTTAACTAAATAAATAGGTTTTTTTCAATTCAAACATTTAGTTCACGTACCCTGCAATATGCCGCCTCGTTCGATCCTACTATTCATACTGTAGACTCGATACTACGTGCAAATATAACTGCCGCCCTGTAGCCTGTGGCCGTACCAGACGTCCTAACTAGGAAGGTGGAATGGTGAGTGTTGTTGGTTCTTACACATGTTGAAAAAAACAACTATAGTTGCGTGTTCAGGTGTGTCGCGTTCTTGGGGTCAGCCAAAATATATCCAGTAACTTCAGATCGGCATAATTTTGTCGATCGTCGACGGAGGCAATATCGACGAACTTCTTTATTTTTGTACTTCGCTATACTTAACATAAGGGCCAGTGTAGTCATGATATGTATTGTTAACATAGACGAGCTACATAGTAGAAGCAAACGAAACTCATGTCACAAGCGGCTGTGATGCACAAGCCGCAAGTCTCTCAGGTGATATCGAACGCTCCGGGCGAATAGATGTCATTCACCATAATACAAATTTAAATAAAATGCTCTCACATTTCATCAATGAATGAACAAATCATTAGGTAAAACTCCTTATACATAAAGTGTAGCTTAACAGATTTCAAAGGGAAGGTCAATTAGAATTAGACTTTTAAATGTATGTTTTTTATACGACTTACTTAGAACGGTAGTGCTGTATTTAGACTACAAGTACCTATTCGTGTATCACACAAAAATGTTGTCTTGATGCGGGACTTGATCCCGCGGCCTCTCGTTTCACAACCGGCTACTCGCTCGCTGCGCTACAGAGGCTGGCTGAACATATACTTTACTGATTTTTAGTTCAAATTTATAAAAAAAATCTTTTTCACTACCTACTCTTTCTCATAATCATCCTATGCTCATAGAGTGTCCAAATTTTTACTAATTGTCTTGAAATATGCTCTACATTACCAGCTTAGCTAATGAAGTATAGTTTTATTGTACACTACACGAATATCCTGAAACATCAAACAATACCTACGAAAAACATCTATTTAACAACTAACAGTTGAACAATAGGTTACCTAATGTGGTGATTCCAATAAAAATTAACCATAGTTTAATAACGCGGTACGGATAGTCCCGGAGTTGTCTGCATCACACCTGTGCTCGCGGCTTCAAACGTGCCGGCCCCACCGCCCCGCGCCCGCACCTCCCGCGCATCACACGAGCCGCCTCGCATACTCCCATGAGAACTAAAAAAAAGACCGACTAGACGTAAAGACGCGCTGGATGGAGCTAGAGCGGGGTTTTGTAGACGCTTAAAGCGTGGTGGGCAGTGTTGATATATTTTTTGTATTACTCATGCGGGAAAAGTAGCATCTTGACGCTCGCTGTTACGTTTGAAAAAGAACCGTTTGCCCATTTTAAAATTACGCGTGAGTTTTTTCATAAATAAAACTGTTATTTGAGTGCGACAAGTTTACTTGTCGCACGTAAATTATTCTTGGCACACGCAAATTTAGATAAAATTGCTAAAATTAAAAAAATAATAACAAAAAAAAACACAATCGACATATTAAAACTGAATTGAGGTTGACGCGTCTGACAGTTTAATTTAATAAATAAAATTGTAATTAAATTAAAATTAGTTTAAAAATGAATATAGAGTCGGAAATAATACCGGAAACTCCAGAAAGTTCGAGCGACGAATCCACACCACCTGAAATCCTGAAAAAAGCCGATGAAGTAAGAAATAATTTAGTTCCTCAAGTATCGAGACCCAAATATGAAAGTTTTTATTAATTTTTTTGAATGCTTAATTTTTCAGCTATTATTTCTGGTCCGAAAAAGCTTCGTCCTTTTAAAAAATTAAAAAAATTTATTTTTTGTTTATTAATATTAATTAATTTTTATTTATTGTTTAAAATATATTTTTTTCTTCTTTTAAAACTTTTTATTTGTTTTGAGGGACTAATAATTTTTATCGGGGATTAAAGAACTGAAGAATATCATTAAAATTAGAAATAAATAATGTTCATAGGAACCACTCGTGCAGTGAAAGCTTAGATTAAAATACAATTTAATTATAAACTGCCTCAGTGACGCAGTTGTAAAGCGTACGCAGTACGACTGTTGTGCTGAAATCTCGGATTCGATCCCCGGGTCGAGAAAAAGTGGTATTAGGTTTTTCTATCACGAAATCCTTAGTACTAGCCCGGGTTCTGGAATTGTGCCCGGTATGGCGATAAATCACCCCCTATCACATCATGGGATGAAAGTAAGTTCGGCGGAATGGGGGTGAACTGGGTACACCTCTGCCTACCCCTTCGGGGATTACCAGCGTGACTGCGTTCAGCTGGTTTATTGATTGCTAATATTATAGAATATTTTCTTTCAATTGAATCTTTAGTATAAATTAATAAGTAAATATAACCCAACCGTTAAAAACCTCGATGTCAATCAGAAAAACATCTTTAAATTACTGAACAGATTTTCTTCAAACATAGCCATTTCGATTGAATTACCTTTAAAAAAACCGCATTCAAATCGTTCCATTCATTTAGCCACTACGGTGCAACAGATACGCACACAGAAAGACAATGGGATAAAACTTATAACACCCCTCTTTTTTGTTAAGGGATAAAATCACATACAAAATCTCCAACTCCAGTTTGAACACAATAAATAAATTCGTAAGACACATCCAGAAATATATCTACATGAACGTTCAATATTATGGCCTTTTCTGATTTTTATTGATTTGAAATACCTAATCCGCTGATTGATTTCTTTATTGCCGACCAATACTCCGTCGTCGTATTATGTTGATCCTATTGACGTTTTCGAGACTCGTCTGGCTATTAATTGAGTTAATTGCCAGTTAATTGATGATGTTCACGCGTGTCCGGGTCTCGTTTTGGCACCTAATTAAGTCCTGTGGGAATTCAATTGTTGAAACTTTCGTGAGAAAAATGTATGTACGCTTTTTATGATGTTAAGTAATATGTTTTAATCGATTTGTTGCCGGCTCCGTTTGACGTGACGTATGAACATTCTTTTGAGTAATTATTCTGTATGGTCTTACCGAGATCACGATATCGTCGATCAAAGATGTTAAGGTCGTAAAATTTTAAAAATTCAGGTTCACTTACAAATGTCATTGTATCTATAAGCGTCTAAACCTGAAAAGGCTCTGGTGGTTTTTTACATCCTATATATTTTTTTATAGCGGACGGTAAACGGACGAGCAAGAAGGTCACCTGATCTCGGGCGTGTTGTGGGGGTCAGACGGCGGGTAGCCCCACATAATACCAAATCAACCGTCAAGTCATGATGGGGAGGCGGACCCTGGCATTAAGCCGAGATAGCGCCAGGCAGAAGAAAGTCCTACCAAGTACCGAGGTCCTATGTGAAGGACCAACAATGTCGATATAAAGAAAAAGAAAGACTTTATGTCTTTATTTAGCACTTTATTTAGCCAACACTTGAGACCAGCTGCTGAAAACATGATGGTAAAATTATACAAGACAAAATAGAGCAGAATTATTAGGTAGATTGCCCAGTATGTAGGCAACATAAAGCAAGATACAAAAAGACAAAAACAACAAATAAAATATAAATACAAAACAACAGAACAATACTCTTAGTTGCACATAAGCATACCTACCCGTCGCTCCTCCTCGTCTGTGTCTAAAGTTTGACCACCAAAAAGGCCACAGGCTCAGCATTTGCCAGGATATAACTCGGTCCCGAATTAAAAAAAAATTACAAATCGTCTGATCATATCTATATTCTGGCTGGTTAAACAACGCCATGCTATGTTCAGCATAGTCAGAAACAAAACACTAAGTCTGCATCAGTCAACAAAATGAATGAATAATCCCATACTTATACTTATTCAACCCAAACATTAGTTACAGATTGGAAAGTTCTTTAGTAGAGATTTAGCTACATGTATAAGATTTTTTAACAACACAGTCTTCAGTATACGTATTAAGTTGACAAAATTATAATTTTAATCACATTTGCATGAGATTTTAGATGTTATATGCTTATATAATTCAATTGAATCATAACACCCAAAGCACTATGCTTACAGATTTAAAACGCTTAGCTAATAAAGATCAGCTTTACTTAATGGACTAATTTAAAAAAAATCCCTCAATTATATTACATCAAACGATCTAAAACGTTCCAAATGATCCGCGAAGTGTGTTGACTGAGGATTATAGCGGTTCAATTTCGCTGAAATCCCTCAATTTGCTGCATTTTATCCAACCTTCAAAGATTCATCAGACTAAACTTCCATTTAGATAGAGAGAGTTTATCGCATGATAGACGTAAATATAACAGAAAACTCTTGTTTACGACGTTCATACTGTTTGAAAAAATAATCGTTCACGCGGCCTCGTCGAAAACTGTCATTAGTTTTCTGTTTTATTCTCGCCTATGTCGCACGAGGATCTAACTATCTTCAACGAAATGGGGCTTAAAAGCAACTATATGAATTGTGTCCAAATATTGAAAAATCATTTTTTCGATTTCATTAATGTGAAATCGCTGCTCAAATAGATATAATTCAATTTCTTATTGAAAATTGTGCAGTCATATTTGAAGTCATTGTGCTAATTTTAATGGAGTTGTAAAAAAGTATCAACACGCTCTAACTCGTTTTGTGGTAGCAAAAAGGTAAACTAATAAAAAAAATAGAAATATAAATTCGTTTTACTATCATTGAAGCACTTATATTTCTTATCAGACCACGGCAGCTTTATTAAGCAGTATTTGAAAGCTTTAGAATTTATAAGACGAAACACACAAAGGCGCCGTTAGGTTTGGTGAAACATTTTTATTATAAATAACTCATACGTGTATTGCTGCAGTTGCCACGGCGAACACTTTACCCGGAACAATGAGAGCAAGTTTAGTCAACAGCCCCTTAGGCTGATCATAAAAGTCTCCGAACTTGAACAAAGACATCAATCGGTTCACATTTCATCTCAAATTACACATGTTTCTTCACAATGTAGACATGTTTGTTGAATTTCCAGCAACACTGAAAGATTCATGCTCATTCCGAGTTCAAATTTAGTTTTCGTCGAACTTCGCCGCGGGCTAAGGCCGCAAAATGTATATCGTATTTTAAAATAATAAATTATTTACAGCCATCATTGTTCTGACCTAAAATGTCTCAATAACCTAGAATATCCAGCCTTCGAAATGGCAAGAAAATCATTGTGTTTTACTTCGTTTTTGGAAAAGAAAGCTTACCTAGTAATTCTCGAGGAAAACAGATTGTTTTTATCACGCTGCCTATGGATGTTAACATTTGATCCCTAACTTTGGAGACCGAGTGCGATACCCGTCCGTAGAGAAACAATTATTCAAGCATTTCGATAGGGTCAAGAGACAGGTTGATGGTTTACCGTTTTCTTTCAGCAACTTACCAACGAATTTCTACAGAAAATTGAGCCGTCACTAATTAGGTGGATCTAGGTATCTAGACATCATTTATGAAGTAGTTTCCGCTTCGCCTATTTCAATATGAATTTGGCTGTTTGGAAATAAGAGAAACTTCAGTACGCGGGAAGCGTATTTTTACATAAATGTATTTACGGCATCGTTTTGATTGCTTATTCATTTTATTGATAACATAAATCGATATTATTAACGATAGAACAACCTTCATCAGATGTTTGAATTTCAACATCAATTATTTTCCTTTTCAATTATGTCAATTGAATTTGTTATCAATAGTTTAATCTTGAGAGATCTGTTATTGAATTCGTTTTGTATTGGGTGTCTCTAGCAGACTATTTGTCCAGAACCTAAATCGTTTATCACACTTTCGCCTTCCGTCTATTGGATTTTTTTTGCTTCCACTCTCATTTTCGCTACAATATAGATTTGTCAAATGTAATTACATTTGCATTGTTGCCTAATGGAGTTTTACTATTTGGAGATGTATTAAATGTATTCATGATCCATTGCTTCCAATCATACGATTATAAAAGTCTTGTCGCAAGAGTTACGCTTCTACATAATCCTGTTAAAGAAAAATAGATTGACGTTGGATTAAAAACTATTAAGCGGTAGCAACCTTTTCATGGCACGAATTTCATTACATTTCGAAATTGCGTGAACTCTCTTTAATTCATGGATATTTTTTACATTATTATAGAGTATGTTTGGATAAAAAATTAACCGACGGACTTTAGAAATGAGATATGATCGAAATGTTTTCATAGACTTCCGATTCGAATGGCCGGGAGGAATGTTGGCTAATTAGGAATTCCCATATAACTAATACCAATAACGATACGTAGTCACTTCGATTGATGAAACTCTTTAACATTTCATTAGTCACCGATTTTTAATTGTAATTTATTGCTAAAATATTATATTTGACTGCTACAGTGAAATTATAAAGCGTACATAAAGCCTTGTATAACTCAAATACACAACAGCCAACGCTTACACTATTCTGCCAAAACTCATTAGCACTGACGGACATGCAACACTAATTGAAACTGTGAAGTAATTAATTGACTTTATTTATAGGGCACGGACATAAATAGCATCAGCAAGTTCTATAATATCAAGACAACAACTCAAAATAAAATACTATCCAAAGCGGTAGACCTCCAGGTGTGAGTGCATAAATATAATACACAGGCGACCCGCTGGCAAGCTCATGCCCGCTGTCATATTAACTGTTACATTAAATTACGAGCACAAAACTGATCGACCTTCTTACTTATTATCTCCCCTCATACCATACAAGAAACATCTCTATCCATATCAAATAAAGTATAAATTCCATTGTGGAACTCCAGGGATGTGTGTCTTTAAACGCTGCTATCGAAGCCGGCAATGTACCACAGCTCGCACATTGATTTCGGCTCTTTCGAAAAGCCATATTTTTTGTTCATTTGTTTGTTTTAACAATATTTTATCCGATGTGATGGAGTGAACGCATTTGTCAGCCGCTTGAAATATATCTACGTCCCGGATGAGCTCGAGCTAATTAATTAGAATATACTTACGCATGTTAATGAAGGTATGGACCTCTAATGAAAGGCTTTTTATATTCATACAGTAGGACCCAACGAAGGGATGCTAAAATAAATCGATTTCCACGATACTGAGACTTTCAAACATATTTATATTTGCTTTCATAACTGGATAAATAAATATTTCATCATCCTACTAACCTTACTTCCTACTATCCATAACTTTAGATTATAGGTGGTAGAGCTACGCTGTAGACAATTTTGTTTACAGGATAAATGGTTGGGCACGA
The DNA here is from genome assembly GCA_905332985.1 of Mimas tiliae. Lineage (NCBI taxonomy): Eukaryota > Metazoa > Arthropoda > Insecta > Lepidoptera > Sphingidae > Mimas > Mimas tiliae. The sequence goes on from HG995255.1 coordinate 7,606,798, forward strand.
CCAGGTTCTGTCTCACGGAAAACCGACGTGAAGTAGCAGCTTGGTGTTGCGTTTCGTACGTTGGATGAGATATCCAGAGATCAAAATCACTTTTACCTTGCCAATCCTTTAATCATCCCTTTCCTTTTGATTCTTCAAGTATTGTGGGTATTCCACTTGTTAATTTGCCGGTTCTATTCTACTAATATTATACATTGCTTGTTAATCAATTATTTCTTAACGTCACAACGGATTTGTAAGAAATTTGGCACACAAGTAGACTATGATCTGCATTAGGTCATTGTATACATTTAAAATTGACGCGGGTGGAGCCGCTAGCAATAGCTAGTTAGAAATAAAAGTCACTTGATATTTCTTTGAAGTATCATATTTTGAGCAATATATGAAATGATAAAGTAATATTCTTAACAGTCGACTGACTATTAGAAATACTCAAAGAATAAAGGTTTCTTATATTAAAAGGATTTGATAAAGACTGTCTCAAATAGGCTTATCTCGTGAAACAAAGAATCTTGTTACTTATGTTTATTGGCAGCAAATATACACATTATCATCCTCTTGAAGTTGTCCCACTCCAAAGTGGGGTTGAATATTTTGAGGGACTATACCCAAAAGCCGTCTACGGAACCCTTTTACTAAGACTGTCCTGTTTTTAAAGGGCTCTATCTTTTAAACCGTAATAAGTAGCTGGCTGAAATATTCAAAGTTATTTTAATCATCCTTTTTTTCTTTCTGCGTAGCATTATCCTGGCTAGAAGTGGAAGGGGGTGTCCAATATCTTAGGCTCAAAACCAACCTCACCTGCACGTCGTACACTCTGCTGATTAACTGACTTGGCAATGGAGAAACTTGGATCCCGTTGTGAATTGTGGGGGTCAGACGGCGAGTGGCCCCATATAATACTAAATCTACCGTCCGCCCACAAATCATAATGGGACGGCGATTCCTGGCATTAAGCCGGGATAACGCCAACAGAAAGAAAACAATGACGGGGTCAGCAGGTAATAATGCATTGACATACACGAAAATATACGTATTGAAAACCTCTTTCTTTTTGAAGTTGGTAAAAAATCGCAAAATGTTACAAAGTCAGTAAATTGACCAGAGTAGGTACGATCACACGAATGCTAAACTGACGTCACAACATGGGTCCCGTAAACGCAGCGTATCGAATACGTTCTGTGTCGGTTCGTTACGTATCGTTTGCCTAACAACACCTAATAGGCGGCTGCCATTAACTGTATTAACCCTAGTTTTCTTGCCTTTTGCAAGTCACCGAGACGACGCGGGCGTTTTGTCATACACCCACGGAATAATGGTCTGAAGTAGACGCCGTATGTCCTACTATTTCGCGTGGCGACATCTTGGACAACGCGCACGATATGATCTAGTACGCACAGCAGTGACGTCATGAATAAAAAATGGCACGGTTGATTTTCATAGAGTTTGAAATACTTACGGTGTCTATTTGGATCCATAGTCTGTACATCCACCCTTATTATGGACACACTTCCCGATTACCATGCTGTTTACTGGCGATATATCTTACTTTGTTCTTACGTGTTTTATCCGACTTCAAAAAAGGAGGAGGTTCGCAATTCGGTGACTTATTTTTGCTTTTTTATGTATGTACATCGATGCCTCCGTCAATTGCTTCTGGTCGGAGTTAGGCTGGCTAGATTTCTAGCCAACACAAACTTCACGCACAATGGCCCGACATTCAACCCACAATCAAATCAAAAGCGTCCGTCAATTGTGGAACGATTATGTTGAAAAAAGAATCATTCGATAAAGTTTAGCTACATGTGCTGCCCTCGTTACCCCAAAACATAAGATGTTGAATATCATCTTCTTACACCTACCATTGTTACGACTAGCAGTCGGGTCGGCGCAACATGCTTTTAACACATGTTACAGAAAAACTGAGTTTGTAGTTTTGAAAGTGATTGGGAAATGGTGAGGAAATTGGGCCTCCGTAAATCGTACTCACCATAAGAAACGCAGCAGCAACCCACTACTTTACGTCGGTTTTCTGTGAGACAGTGGTAACGACCCGGTTGAGCCGGCCCATTCGTGCTGTAGACAAATCTATCTACAGTGTGGCTCTATCACCCCAAAATAAACGCAAATAATACTTATAGTATAACTTACAGGGCATTATGAGACTTAACATCTTATGTCTCAGGGTGACAAGCGCAGTCCAATGCCATGTAGTGCTTTGTAATTCAAAGTTATGTGTGGTGTTGCTTCTGTCTATGAGCAGGCATGACGCTTACCATCAGGCGAGCGACCTGCTCGTTTCGTCACTCAAGCTAATAAAAAAATACAAATGTATGAGAGTTAATTTTCTGAATGGCGTGTGTTTAAACAATTGTATGTCGTATGTGCGGTGATAAATGAAATAACAGGTAAGTAAGTACCTACTGTTCTTTAATAATAATATTTCGAGAATTATAATTTGAATTTTATATACATACGCACACGCGCCTGTAATCCCCGAAGGGGTAGGCAGAGGTGTAACTAGTACACTCACATTTCGCCGAGCGTATATCCATCCCATGATGTAATAGGGGGCGAGCCTATCGCCATGTCGGGCACAATTCCAGACTCCGGGCTGATTAAGCATTTCGTGATAGAAAAACCCAATATCACTTCTACCCGACCCGGAGACTTATTAATTTTGGTACAAACATAGATGGGACCCTGGAGACGTACGACTATTTTATACCCGGGAAAAGGCTGTTCACGCGGGTGGAGCCGCGAGCAAAATCTGGTGTTTCATAAAGATTTGGCTTGTATTTGTTACGACCGGCTGCCTGCCTGACCCCTCTGGGGAACTACATAATACCATATCATAGATAAATAGGTACAATTACACCAATAGCTTTTGTTTGTTTGCTAAATTTAATTTATGTTTAAACATTCAACACGATCAAATGGCCGATCTCAATCCGACACAGCTTTGCATTGTGTATAGGGTATCTGTAAATTAATCTTATGTGCATTTCATTAAGATACAAGATGATCAGGAAAACCAAATCTAGATTTTAATTACACGATATAACGATACTATTTATTATTTTACTTTGCAATAAGAGGACATGGGTTATCTGATTTAAATTATACTTTCACTTTGTTAAATTGAATATAGATTCTTTACTATTTTATTTTTTTACTTTTTATAGTCAAAAATATCTAGTTAGAGCGGCCATACACGACTGTCTTGAACAGTTAATCGTTGATGTTATTCGGACCGCTTCAGCATTAATTGTCAACCGCTTGAGTAACCATTTTCAACTGTTTGAATGCTTGGTTTTAACCGGTGGACAATTCAACTGTAGTTGCAGTATAACGGAAAACAGACCGAGAGGCATCCGAGACGGCTGAAGGGTGATAACTACGCCAGAACAGTCGAAAGCTCAATAAAACAAGAGCAGTTATTGTATATCTTAAAACTGATCGAATACACGATCACTTCAAGTGATCGCGACTGCTCAAGCGGTCTCAAATATGTCAATTAATAGAGGATGTTAGAACGATATGCAGTCGCAACTTGAAGCAGTCTGTCATTACTGCTTCAAGCAACCCGTGTATAGCGGACCTAAGATGTTTGTTGATAAAACGATACTATCATTAAACATTTAGACATTATTAAACTTTCCACTTTCCATTATATTACGTTTAGCGCTTGTTTCACAATGTCCAAATCAACGTTACTCATAAAAAATTACAAACCAGCAAAATACAATATAATGAAAGTATATTTCAAATTGCTACATCCTGAATTGACTATTTAATGTTTTATTTGACGGATAAAATGTAAACGGACATTGTGAAATGGGTCATTAATATTCAATAAATTTATCTCTAGAGTAATTTTGAATAGAACTTGCAGATAGTGTAAACATACATTTTACCTAATATTTCACCATGAACTTTCATAATACATCACCAATGTATTTATTTAAGGACTAGGTAAGACCTACTACCAAGTAGGTCTTTCGTATGCAAGAGCCCGTCAGGGTAGATGGTACCTACCACTGTTTTGTCTACTTTTGCCGATAAGCAACAGTGTGTAAGTACTGTTGTTTTCAGGTTTGAAGGGCATTGGAGCCAGTGAAATTACTGGGCATTATGAGACTTAACATCTTATTTATTGGGGTAGGCCCAAATCCCCCTCCCCCTCCCCTTCCCCTTCCCAATCCCTTATTATCCCTTTCTTTTAAGGTCGGCAACGCGCCCATAATTCTTTTGTATTGTGGGTGTACATGGGCGGTGGAGATCGCTTACCATCAGGTGACCCACTTGCTCGTTTGCCGCCCTAAACTAAAAAAAAAAAAAAAATACGAGCGCAGTCAAATGGCATGCGGTATTTCATAATTCGAAGTTCTGATTGGTGTTTCTTCTGTTTCTGGGCAAGCGTGACGCGTACCAGCAGACAAGTAGACAAGTAGTGCTGGTCTTGTAATTAACGCTATTAAAAAAAAATGTGGATTTTAAATATTTCTTTTCTGATCATTACCTTACTACACACATACCTACTAAACGTTGGTTATTTACATAATTAAATATAGTTAAGGTATATAAAATGGTTAACCTTTCTTAGACAATCCATGAAATAGTTGATCTAAAGAACTTGTCAATATATCGAATGGTCAGTGGCCAACCTAATGTCAAAGTTTACAAGCAATCCGAAGGCCTCTGACTTAAGTTAACGACTGCTGCCAGTTGATAACAGCCGGAACTGACTTTTTGCGTCTCCTCCGAAGCACGAAAACGTTTAATTGAAATACCCCTAAGCGGTCACCCATCCATTTACTGACCGCGCCAAGGGTTGCTTAACGCGCTAATCGTTTACCGATTAGTGAATGCAACTAGCCATATGTCATATCGCCATTGTGTCAATGATCCGTCCAAGTTAATAATAATAATAAAAAATTCAATTGAAATAAATTAAAAATGTCTAACGGGCCTCTAGGTGTTGGCTTTGGCCCCATGCACGCCTTCCAAAAGTCCGGGACTCTGTAGTACCGAGATTAATCGTATAATAATAATAAATACACCTAACAGTCACACACATAGTCCTGACCCCACAGTAAGATACGAGTCTTGTGTCGTGGGTATCAGAAACTAGGAGAGACTTTCGGTCTCACAACGCATAGACCCGAAACAAACATTAGTGGATCACACTAACATTTGTCTCGGTGCGGGACCGAACCCGCGGCCTGCTGTTTCACAGCCGTCCCTCTGCGCCACAGAGGCTGTCAATAGTAAAAACATTATATTACCGACCAGCTGAGGCCAATTATTCTAACCGGCAGATTGTTTAGCTGAATGGCAGGTCATTTGCGCTATCCCGGTTTGGCGTAACAGCGTTTATAGTGATTCATTTCCGCGGGTCTCACGACTATTGTCACCAATGAACAAAAGAGACATATTTCCTTGATCGTTGCTGTTTGGGAATAATAATCCACCAAGTTTATTCGAAGGACTTTGTCGAACAACCAAATATAAAATAACACTATTAATATGACAAAAATAAAGTAAAAATAAACATTTGTAGGAGCGTCTTTAAATTAATGTTGTTTCTGTCTTTTCAATGTTATTTTTTGAGTCTGTTTTTTAGTTAATCTTATTTTAGGATGCCATTTTTAAACACTTTATCACATGAAATATCTAATACAATACTTAGTCGGGATGAGTATGCTGTTACCCGTGTGTAAGTTTAATTTCACATTTATCTATTTCAAGTTATCGAATCTTTAACAAATTTATATGGGATCACTTCGCAGGTAATAAAGTTAAAATTTTTAAAGTTTTTATTTTTACAACTAAATCGGTCTCAGTTGGCGGAGAAAATAGATACAGTAAAAGACAAAAAGAATACTCGTCAAATTGAGTGCCTCCTCCTTTTTTGAAGTCGGTTAAAAATCATGCAGCACGATCAACATGTAATTTCTATAGATGCAATTTGTTGTTTATCCCTTTTATTTAAGCTGGCACAACAATGTGGTCTGATTTAAGTTTCCCGCCATATTCATACTCAGCAACGCTGAGTCAGTATAAAGGGGTAAAAAATCCAAGTAAAAACGAGTAGAATTCGCGGACCTTAAACGGTTGCCGTCGTTTCTTTGTTTTTTTTTATTACCTTGAATGACGAGACGAGTAGGTCGCTCGCCTGATAGTATGTTATGGTCGCCTGTCTATAAACAGAAGTAACACTAAAAATAACTTTTAATTACAACGCACTGCATGGTATTGGACTGCCCTCGTCATCCCGAAACATAAGATGTTAATTCTCATAGTGCCCAATAATTTTACTGGCTTCAATCTCCTTTGAAGGGAGGGCAGATAGACAAACAGGCGACGTAGACTTAGTAATATGGTTCCATAGGAAACCAACCGGTATGAATGGGCCAGCTCGACCGGGTCGTTGCCATTGTCTCACAGAAAACCAACACGTAAAGTAGCGGCTTGCTGATAAATTTCGTTCGGTAAGTGAAATATCTGGAGGCCTAAACCCCCCTGGGCGTACAAGGGCCGTGGAGATCACTTTTTATCAGGTGACCCACTTGCACGTTTGCCGGCCTATGTTATTAAAAATCCTTGGTTACAGAACTTTAAAATATGTCACAGTTTTATATTCTTAAAATTAACATCTATTTTTCATCACCACTTAATATTTCATATCAATATTTATCCCATTATTTCGATATTATCACGTATTTCCTTCATACATTATAAACTTTGAACTTATTGAAAATATACCGTTGGGGCATCTCTCGGAGCGAAGCAAAATCGTCACGTAGCCGGTAAAAGGCGGGCGTGTGGGGTAAATAGCAGCTTATTACCTCCAATTACATTATTATATTCACTTTAGCTCTGTCACGAGGGTTATGGTGACATGATCCATCGTTTAAGTGAATATGCGTCAAACTTGCTCACAATTTTCGAAGTATATTTTATGATCGTAGGCGTTTAACATTTAACATATATATACACAATCACGCTAGTTATCCCCGAAGGAGTAGGCAGAGCTGTAACCAGTACACCCACATTTTTCCGAGCGTATCACCGTCCCATGGTGTAATAGGCGGCGAGCCTATCGCCATACCGGGCACAATTCCAGATTCCGGGCTGTGATACTGAGAAATTCATAATAGAAAAATCCAATATCACTTTTACCCGACCCGGGGATCGAACCCGAGACTTTAGCTCCAGCCTCAGTCGTCACGCGTACGCATTACAACTGCGCCACCGTGGCAGTCAACATTTAATTTATTATTAATTAACCTTATTACGAGTCAACGTTAATAAATCAGTAAATTATGATTTAAATATTATCTTATAATATTACTTGAAGGAAAGCGAAAATAGCAGAATAGAGTGGTAGAGTCACGCTATAGATAATTATGTCTACAGCATACATGGGCCGGCTGGACCGGTTCGATACCACTGTCTCACAGAAAACCGACGTGAAGTAGCAGCTTACTGTTATGTTTCGTTTGGTGAGTGAGATTTCTGGAAGCCCAAATGTCCCTCCCCTTCCCAATCCCTAAAGCATTCCTTCTCTTTCCCTTATTCCCTATACCTATTCCCTTGAAGGTTGCCAACACACCCATAATTCTTTTGGTATCTACTATGAGCGGTAGAGTTCACATAACATCAGATGACGCACTTGTTCGTTTGCCAGCGTCTGCTATAAAAAAAATAACTACTCAAAGTAATTTTATAAATCCGCGAAGAAATATTTTTTCTTCATCTGCCAAGCGTTCATGTCATGTTATACCTACAGGCAGTTTGAATGTTCCAGCACCATTCTTACATGCTAAACAAGCACGCAAAAAACAAGCGATAAGTTTTATAGATGTATTGTTACCAATCGGCAGAGTTTCCTTCGAAGGAACAGACCTCAATAACGCATATGCCGACTCTTTTGAAATTTGTTTCACCTATTTTTGGTTGAATTTCAAAGAGCACATCGGTGTTGTCAGACCACCTGGTAATACATAAAGTTGCTAATATATTAATGATAAACGTCGCTGTGGATGAGGCTCAGTATTCTTCTTTGGATTAGTAAGACTTCTATAAGAATGCAGAGAATTGGGAGATCGTTTTCGATGTTTACGATACTAAAAATGTGAAATATATTATTGAGCGTTCAACAGCATGAGTTTCGCATGAAATAAATTATACTTTGTTAACAATTTTTGAATACTTCCAACTTAGAATTACTAGTTACAGAAGGTATATGTCCAAACAAGGCCTCACATCGTGGCTCACAATCGTAAGCTGAACATTAGCGAAGTGTGGTGTTTACTTAAAAAAAAATGTCAGCTAAAATGTATTTTCCCAAAAATATTTGGTAATTTGTAAATAGACAAAATGTGGCGCATACATCAATTTATAAGTAAGGATCTTGTACATAATATGGTGAGTAGTTATTTGTAAGGTGATCGGAGTTTGGAGCCATATATGGCTCGAATTGAACGGCTTAAATTTCGTAGGTATACTTAGTTTCTATAAGTAGTTTACTGTACTTAGTATTCTAAGACTTTTGACTGAATTGTAATAAGGAAATTCAGGTTTTAAATTTGTAGTCCTCTATTAAATGCACGTTTCATGATAATTCTGTTTTTATAATAGAACAAATTACATTGTAAGATATCTAATCATTAGTGAAAACATCAAAGTTGGATGTAAGTGAGAATAATTGACATAGAATGCTATGAAGAAAGTAATTGCCTGAAAAAAGTAATTGGCAAATACTTTTTATACATAAAACGAATTAAATTGTTACTCAATAATGAGTCCATTCACACGATTGGAGGTAATTTATACAATTTATTTATTTATTAGATTGTTGATTTCCTTTTTATTGCAACAACGCAATCGATAGACCAAAAAATACTTCTACATAAAATAAAATAAATATAATACAGAGTTCGTCAACCAGTGTTGCATCAATATTTAATTCCAAAATTTCGTTTGTTACAAACAAGCGTAAAATAAACGTTGCAACAATGTCATGGGTCACTTGTGAATGAACAAGTTTCATCTGCATACAGAACGATTTGTCAAATGATATGCACTACTTACTCTAAATACGAAATCCGATGCTAGTAATTATTTTTTATTGCTTATTTTTAATCTTCGATTGTGAATCGCAGAACCGATTGCTCCGTCAGGCGGATCAGTCATTTGCAAAAAATCACTAACAAATTTACAGAAACACAAAAACCAACATGGCTCCTTTCCCACGGCTCCGAAACGACATAATCTTCGAGAACCGATATTTTATAACCATTTTCAAGAACATTAAATATCGTTTGATTGTTATTATTAAAGACATGACTCATGAGTCAGTATGATAGACAGACCACGGTTATTCTAAGTATTTTTTATTATTTTAAAGTAAAAAAGTTTTCGCGTATTCAATAGCACTGACCTTAAACTCTTTACGTTGACAATGAATACTAACAGATATTAAACGAAACGTGCCTGAATACCGAACTCAGTTCGACACTTTCAGGTGTATTTATGATGACGTAAAATCGACTTTTGCAGCGATGATGTCGATATTGTAAACAAGCTCACACCGAAGTCTAAACAAGGAATTTAATTTCATGGTTACCAAATTATGTTTTTCTATACAAAAAGTATGATCAAATGGAAACATCTGCTGAAAATTATTTTAAAATACACAAAAACACACCCGTCGTCTACTTAAATAGGACTTTTCATTCAAGTTTACAACAATAGGCCCTGCTTCATTGGCACACTGACGGTTGATTACTGCCCAAGTACAGTTGACATAAAAATTATCAAAAAAATATCGTTTATATTCTGCTTGTGTAATTGGACTTCTATCGACAATATATTTGAACTGCATTGTACTGTTACTATCAGGTGCATTGTAGTCAAATTGACGTGGCAGGATAAAAAATAATAAAAGTTTGAACATATTTTTTTTATTGGTATTCACAGCCTTAGTACGACGCAGCAAGCAGCTAATATTGTGAGAATATGTAACAATCACAATAATAATATTAAATTTTGTATTTAATGGTAAAACCATTAGTTTTATTTTTATAATACGTGTTTTAAAATACTGCCTCGTGTTATAGAACTAGTAAAGTTAACCAGTAAAAACACATTTTGGCTTTATTTGACATGTTCATGTGACACTTAGGTAATAATTGTTTCAGCTACAGAATATAGGAGTAAGTTTTAACGTAGTTTAAGTTCCGAATACGTAAGAAGTTCTATTGTGGAATCAGGGTTATGAATGGCGGTACATATTAATACTTTTATTTATTTTATAAAGCAGTTTAATTTAACAGCCTCCGTGGCGCAGTGGATGAATAGCTGGCTGTGAAATAAGAACCGCGGGTTTGATTCTCACACCGAGATAAATATTTGTATAATCTACAATCATTTGCTTCGGGTCTTAGTTCCTGATACCCATAATATACGACTAGTATCTTAATGTGAGGACAGAACTATGAGTGAGTTAATTTATTTCTTATTTAATTATATTAATATCAGGTGCAGATTTCAAAGTTTATAAATATATAAGCTTTTTTATACAAATTATGACAAAAGAATCCAAACATCTACTTAGGGCGTCTATTCGTATAATTAGGACAAACTATAAGTGGTACTTGACTAATTTATATTGTATTGCTAGTGTTGTATAGATTTCAACATTAAAATGAGCAAAACCAACTTTTGCTAAATATTATTAACATTAAAGTAAAAATATTTTTTTTTGCCAACCGTCCTTACGCACACGTAGCTATACATGTACGATGTGTATAACTAGTTAATTTCCTTTGTGACAAAGGCCCGTCTTTGCGAGGATGGATGCGTGGTAATCGGGATACGTCACGGTGTTCCACGCACCGGCTCGGGTGCTTGCCGCCACACCATCCTACGTGGGATGTTCTGGGTTTCACATCCAAACCGGGATCCAACTTTTCGTCATTTTAAACGTTGAAACGGCGCGGCGGTTCGTAAAAGAAACCTTATAAGTCTGCATGTTTTAAAATTATTTTCGATACAAAGGAATGTTATTAATATTTTTCATGTAAATATACTTTGTTTTAGGTACTGTGAGAGAATCGAATAAAATAGGTTTTTATTTCTAACAATGAAATACCGACAAGTATATTGGCGTGACGTCACTCTGCCTCGTGCAAATCCACCATATAACTAGAGCTGATTGACCTTATAGTTGACTTAAAATTGTAATGAAATGGCCATTAATTTAAAAAAGAAATATTTCTCCACTAATATGACTAGGCTGGCAGGTATCATATTTTATTCGTTTATATATTTGTCCAATTGTAAAGATGAAGCTTGAGCTTCTGTGAGTGGTACAGCCACGTTGTAGACAGTTTTACTTGTGTGGTAGAGCCACGCTGTATGCAGTTTTTTCTACACCACCAATGGGCTCGACCGGTTTGTTACCACTGTCTCACAGTAAACTGACGTGAAGTAGCAGCTTGCTGATGCGTTTCGTTACGGTGAGTGAGAGATATCCGGAGGCCCAAATCCTCTTCCCCTTCCCAGTACTTTAATCATCCCTTTCCTTTAAAGTAGGCAACGTGTCCATAATTCTTCAGGTATTGTGGATGTTCATGAGCAATGGAGATCATTTACCATTAGATGACCCATATGCCCATTGCCAGACTCATTATAAAAAAGAATCAATACTATAAATGACATGTTTTGTTAGTTTTTATTGCCTAATTGTGAAGATGGAACTATAAGCAACAACGAAACTCGAAGCGACGAAGCGAAAAGTTTTCCCGTTATTGCTAAAAGGTTTCGTAGGTTAACGCGTAAAAATTGTTATGTCATTACTGGGTTTTAAATACAGCAAACTAGAACGCAGGTCACCCGACGGTGAGTGACTCCCGCCCTTGAATATCCATAAAGCCAAATGAGTCGCGAATGCATTACCGACCCGAAGAAAGAAATGAGGATCAATGGAGGCTTTTTGATCTTATGTAACCCTAAAGCAAAGGTACCACTTCGCTTTAGTATTATGTCAGATAGTGATACTGCTGATGTCGAGGAGAGTCGTTCATGTAATGAAAGAAAAATAAAGAACTGGCAGTACACCTTGCTGTGTGCCACGTATTAAAGCTTGACAATTTTCCTATCTTTCCACATTTAGTTTTTTTTTGCAGATACCGGCAACCGAGCAAGTGGGTCACCTGATAGTAAGTGACTTCCGCCACCCATGAACATCAACAACACCTGAAGAATTATGGACGCGGTGCCAATCTTGGATATTGGAAAGGGATGATTAAGGGATTGGGAAGGGGAGATTGATTGGAGCCTCCTGATATCTCACTCACCGTCGAAACGCACCAGGAAGCTGCTACTTCACATCGGTTTTCTATGAAACAGTGGTAACAACCCGGTCGGTTGACCCATTCATGCTAAAGGCTAACTGCCTATACATGGGTCTACCACTAAAATAGTTTAGCCATTGATTTTTATATAGTATACTAACAAAATAGAGAAAGCGGGTAGCCGCTAAGTCTGTGCCGGCGCAAGACACTCGCCGTCGGTCGCAGCTCGCGCTCGGCGTTCCCGGAATACGAGCGATATTAACGACACATACTATTTCCGCTTAACCGAGACAAATTATAATTATTCCTCGGAGCTTACTCTTACGCACCCCCTTTGATGTTTTTATTCAAAATCCCGGTTACGGCCAGCTTAAAACAAATAGAATGCCTCACAACCGATTATACGTTTGCGTTAAAACAATTTGTAACGGTGATAGCTCCGTGAATTTCGCCCTATTTCGTGCCTTGTGTGGTCTGGTGACGTTTCGGAAACAACCTATTTTGTTTTTGTTCGTCGTCAATAATGTGACGTTTGGTTAATCAATCGGAACAGTTTGTTTTGTGTTCGTTGCGCGCGTTGTTAGCAATAAGTTTAGAAACTCTGATTTTGGTCATCTCCAATATAATTGTTGTGTAAGAATTTTTTATCGCTTGGATGACGATGGGCTGGTCGCTCGGTGACTGGCTGTTGTGTTTCGTACTGTCAGTGAGAATTCCAGAGGCCCAAGTCTCTTCCACTTCCCAATATCTATTGCTTTCCTTTAAGGTCGGCAACGTATTCATAATTCGTCTGGCATCATGGGTGTTCATGGGTGTTGGAGATCGTTTAACGTTTAACATCATGTCACCCATTTGCTGGTGTTTCGGCCTCTTCTATAAAAAATTGTCTTCTTTATTACATTAGACGTAGATGTTTTCTGGTGAAATGGTATCTAATTATTTTTGTACTGGACTAGTTTACATGGGGATAAAACCGTAGTAGTGGCTTGTATAGCTGAGTCGCTTTCTGGAGTCAGCCAGTATACATCCCGTAACTTCAGCCTGGTATAATTCTGCCGATCTTTGAGGGACGCAATGTCTTTTGACGGTTGACATTATATTTGAACTGTATTGTACTTATTCTCAGATCCAATGTATTGCACATTTTGCATTGCAACAGTAAAAACTGCAATAAGTCTGTTCTTCAACGTGTCATTTTAAATTCAGGTAGGTACTCAATAGCCGCTCATATTGATACATCCCACACTTCGTTTACTGAAGAGACATTCTCTAAGTCTCGTCCCTCAGATTAATTAGACCTGACCTTTGCGTGGGTTAAAATATTATTAAAAGTTAATATAAACTTCTTAAATAACTATTAATAACTTGTCAACTATTTGGCTTAGTCAGACAGCGTACTTGAGCTGCTAAATCGTTAGTTTAGGTAAGGTCAAACCTCAGGCCTGGAAATCACAATTTGAGTTAGAGTTTTCGATTATATTGAAATATCCGGTAAAGTTTTTGCCTTACCTATAGCCTAAAACCTATTGGCTCGCCCACTTTCACATGAGACAGAAATAAGCTCAGCGAAGCATGGGTGCACTCTACCTACTCCTTTAGGGATACAGACGTGAGCTTATGTTATGTTTTTTTTGCTTGAATAATGAGACGAGCAGGTCGCTCGCATGTTGTTAAACGTCACGCCTGCCCATAAACAGAAGCAACGTCACACAGAACTCTGTATTACAGAACACTGCATGGCACTGAACTGCGCCCGTCATACTGAGACATAAGATGTTAAGTCTCATAATGCCCCGTAATTGTCCTTCAATGTCGTTCAAATCGAAACACAACAGTGCTTACACATTGCTGCTTGGCGGCATAAATAGACAAAGCGATGGTACAACCCAGACGGCTTCTCGCATACGAGGGACCTACCATATTGTGTTATGTAAAGTTAAACCGAACCCAACATCATCAAAGTACAATCACAAACCTACAAAACCAAACATATTCAATAATATATCTCAAAACAAATCGCCAATTATAACAGAAAATGCAACACAATTATTAAAATAAATGCATGAATGCACCACATACAGTTCTCACATGATTTCCCTTCACAGTCGGCCGCGTATTTTGGGTGCAGACGAGCGGCGTACAGTCGCTAGCATCTGCGACATCCGTCAGTCCCACGTGAAAATCGATTTTCCACGGTATGCCAGCTGTCGAGGGCGACAACTATAAACCACGTTTATTTTACTGCCCATTAGACTTTATTTCAATGATGTAAAGTTGAAATTAGTTTGCATTATAAATTAGCACTTGTGTAATTTTAATTTTGGTTATAGTATGTACTATGAAAGTCAAAGTTTCTTTGTTGATATATTTAATGTTTCGCGCATTGTTGTAGACCCACCGCGTTTGATCCGATTGCTGTATTATTTATGATTATTAGAATAGCGTGCCAATAGTGTATAATTAATTTTTACGTTCGTTCCTTAATGTCGCGTCACTAAATTGATGATCGCAACGTATTAGTATACTGTTCGTAAAAAATGTAAATATATCAATTTGTATTAACCGATATGTTGCAAAAAGTTGGCAGCTTTCTGCTTTGTTATATATGATTCATTATAAAATATTTTTAAGAAATTGAAGCACGGAAACAATTTTTACTTTTGTTTTTACACATTGTACCATATAGCAGTATGTAAAATACATCCGAGTAGTTTTTTTTACTAATTAATTTATATTGTAAATAATAATAAAATCATGATTGATATTTTGTAACATCAAGGTTTGATGTTTTTATAAGTATGTGGCACATACAAAATTTAACTCATGTAGGTACGCATTGTTTTCTTACATTTCTTTAATTAAGTTCGCTGGAATTGCAATAATAAAAACACTCCATTAAATAACGACATTAACGGACCGGACTCTGTCCTTCAATCCCAAGTTTTATGATCAATCACAACAACTGAACTAAGATGCCGAGAATTTTAATTGAGTTTCAATATACAAATGGGAAAGAATAAAGGAACAACCGATATCAGGGGCCTTGGAGTCCGATGATTGACGAGCTGCAATATATCGGACCGCACTTGACGGATTGCAACCTCTTGGAACATTTCAGAAACGTCAAGGTTTGATTGGTGATTCCCATGTGTAATACTAGTAGTCTCGTAACAATAAAAGAGTGAGTCCTCTTTAAAATATTAACAATAATGAAGCACAGCTAGCACTCCGATATCCATCATTGTCCGTGCAAGGTCGCTTCCGAACAAAACAATCGTACAAAGGCTCGTTCGACGAATTTCCTTTGAGTAAAAATGTTTCGTTCGTACCTCATTTAAATGGAATTTATGTCGAATCGTATTAAACGCGAAACTTTCGATAAGGAGCATTCCAAATGAGTGTGACATAATTAGGCATATGACATGAATTCAACAGCCATCATAATGGAACGAAGCATGGCATTGTGGTATGGCGGCGTGTCAGATGCGTGACGGTGGTGTATGAGGAGATGTGACCGCTCAATCGTGCGACGGGACCACTAAATACCTGGATCTAATCAGCATTTCTACACTCATTTTTAACACTTAATTTTACACGTATCTTACCATTATGCATTTAATTTTACGCGCGGTCTATAAGTTCTGTTTGCTAGGGTAAACCGTACGATTGGTGTGAAAAAGTATAACAAGTGTGACTATTTTAGTCACAAGTTTCATTCATGAATGCATTCATTACGCTTTGATTATCGAGTGTATCATCACGCGTTTTGTTAATCGAGTTTTGTTAAATCGATTTCAGTTCTTATGCACAGTGGCTAAACCGTTTTATTTTCGTATAGATAAGCCATTCTGCTTTTATATTTTAGCGTACGCCAACATATTTGTCGCGGTTCGAACAGTAAGATTTATATTTGTGGTGTAGGTTTTGTTCATGCAAAATTATTTTGTTTGTTCTTAACACCCAGGCCTTTCTTATCTATATATGATATAAAAGGAAAAGTCACAACAGACCCACCATCGTTCAAGGATAAAGATAGATATTCGAACTTTTGGCAGGGTTTTGATTTATATATTCTAGGCATAGTTGAATAACGGACTTTTAGAAATTGAACTCCTAGGGGGAGAAAGGGGGCTGGAAAATATGTTGAGAAGTAATTTTTTTGGTCAAATTTACATCAGGCGGGACGAGCCGCGAACAAAAGCTAGTTACTTATATTTTGATGTACTTAACGTTATACTCACTGCTAATCTCTAACTGCTAATATCCCACTACTGGACACAGGCCTTCTCTACTGAATGAGAGGGGTTAGGCCTTAGCATAGTAATGCTGACCTAATGTGGGTTGTCAGACTTCACATATCTTCGAGATTCTTATGAAGAACTTTTGAGGTATGCAGGTTTCCTCACGGTGTTTTCTTCACCATTAAAGCAAGTGATAATTAACAATTAATACACACATAACTTCCAAAATTCAAAGGTGCATATTCTTGCGACGGTTTCGAGCCTGCGGCTTTCGTCTCCACAGTCCGTACCACTCCCCGCTGAGCTATCGGTGCTTGACGTACATACCAAATACATATACGCCTACCATATTCATACATAAAAAAACATTTTTAAATATAATATGTTTGGAACCACTGCACTAATTTTCATGGTAATTATTTTTTATAACTTGATAAACGTGTATTCATTAACCGTGTTTTTTATTATCATGTTTATTTATAATTAACTTTATTTTGTTTTTTTTTGTAAAACTTCGTCAGATAATATTCGACAATTATGTCAATAAAATTATATTTTGTGATTAATTACATCACGTTACATTAGAATAATTATAGATAATTGAACATAATTGAGCAAAACTTTATTTAAAACGTTGTAGCATATGTATTTAAAGCGACGAAAAACATAATTTGAAATTATAATTTGAATATTTTCTATAAACCAAAATTTATTTTTGCTGATATTGGCTATTTCTATACATACATTAAATGATTTAGTAATATGTCCAAATGTCAATTTACATATCTAAACTTAATATATTTATTATAAATATGTATCTTTTAGATATTTTATATAAAAATTTATAATCAAGGCTGTATGCCTTCGTTTTCCCATATAAAAATAAATTAAACTCGGTATTTAACTGTAGTAAAGTAAAAAATATTTACCACCTTCCATTTAGGCAGCCTTTCCCGTTCCCGTTTAATGAAAACTTTTAGGAAAGCCTGCATATTTATATTACATAAAAAAGTTCAGCATAACATCCATTATAAAGAAATAGGGATTTACCCAAAAATACGGACAAATACAAGCTACAAAAATGTACCAGTTTAATAAAACTTGAAATTGAATTATGAATTCATAAAACTTGCTGGCTGAAACAACAAGCGTTCGAAAAATTAAAAAGTTTTTTTAATAATTGATTTCACGAAAACTTTACATTCGATTAAATCAAGACTATTAAATTAAGAGGCTTCTGAGTCAAGACTAGAGACTAGACAACTATTGTACACGCCTACAGAACTTTGAAAGAACATAACAATAAATACAATAGACGGTGTTATCGATAAAACGATCTCTTCCAGACGACCTTAACATTGTTCATTTCAGTAACATTGAATCTATATGTATCAAGGAGACCAATCCACTGTGTTTATTTATATATAAGAAGATTAAAAAAACCAGCCAGTAGTACCCCTTCTTCGTCTTCTTATCGAATGGTTAGTGGCCAACCTAGTACTCATAGTGTTCAAGCCGCCCGAGGCCTTCAACTTGGCTTAACCACTGCTGTCTAATAACAACCGGGACGGATTTTTTACGTGCCCTCCAAAGCACGGAGATGCTCAGTTGAAATACTACTAAGCGGTCACCCATCCATAGACTGGCCGCACCAAGGGTTGCTTAACTCGTTTACTAATTATGAGTTATGAGCACCTGAGTAGGTCACCTGATAGTAAATGATAGCTGAGGAATACCCATGAAGCTAGAGAGCAAGCGAATGTATTGTCAATATTAAACTCTCACTTAACGTCAATATCAAAACTTACACTCATGAAGTACCGTAAATATCGACATTTACCTGTAAATTGCCGTGCTTCTTTGTTGTAGAAACCGCAAAAGCGATGTGTAGTACTGGAGCTATATATATATGTGTGTGTTGCAATACTATTGTAGGTTGCTCCAAGTGCCATCGTACAGCGTCGCTACAATATTTTTCACCGGAGATTCAAACGAACGCCACGAAATACGAATACAATAGTGTTGGAATCATCGAGGGATCTTAAATAAAACTGCAAGAATTCTTTTACGTTGTTTTTAACGTACACGAAAAACTTAGACAGAACAGAATAACAAAATCAACTGACATGTTGCTATGCAAATTAAAAGACACAATGAAACAGAGTTCTTATTGAATATGAAATCATCCCTATTTAGTCAACAAATAGTGACACTAATAAGTGTCACCAACATGACTATGTGGCTTCCTTGAGTGTATCGTAAGATGTAAAGCTTAATCAGTCGCTTCATTGGTTTAGTAGCTGGCTTAGGGAAACTGGTCTTGGGTTCAAATCCTAGGTTGCGCAATTACAATTTGTGTTTGACTTTTTGTTTATAAAAACATACATGAATTGCCGAGGAATAGAATTGCCCGGTATAGATAGTCTCGCTCTCTATCACAATATGGGACGGAAATAAACTCGGCAAAGCTTATGCTTAGAAGCCGCACTAGCTGCACCTCTATCTACCCCTTTGGAGATACTGTCATAAGATTATGGGGGCATGTTTTATAGTTTTGTAAAAATGTATCAGAAAAGTCTGGTTATTTTGAGATAATATCGCTGTCGTTGAAATAATTACTATCGATTGAATTTCAAATGAAACAAAGAATTGTAAATGTTGAAAAATTATAATAAAAGTTACGAGAATATTGTGCGCGAATTTCCAATTTCATATGTAAAATACGAGAGTATTTTCGAATGGTTTTCCGAGCACTGTTAATCCATTCTATTAGCATTGAAATCAAATGCTAATCTCTTAAATTAAATCCAATGATGTCCACTCCAATTTAGACTCCGAATAAAATTCGTGAAGGTCTAAAGTAGCCCGGGCAATCGTAATAACCGAATATCCAAACACATTTGCGGCTTAACAAAATGTAGGTCTGATGTACGAACTCAATTCATGTTTATTGCAAAGGACGGTAATAAAAAATCTATTCGTAAGGAACTTCGTAAACACGGATTCTAGATGTGGGCGAAATTTAATTAAATTGCCTTATTTATAGCACTATAAGGGTTGCTTGTTTAACATAAATTTATAAGCTCTTATTGTTTATTCTACTAAGAATTTAGAGAGCAAGGACGAGTATAACCTTATACTTATAAGACATTAATTAAGGATAGTGGTAAAGCTACGGTGTGGACAGTTATATATATAGCTTGAATGGGCTGGCTCGACCAGCTTATTACCACTGTCTCATAGAAAGCCAACGTAAAGTAGCAGCTTTTTATTAATAACTTAAAAGTCCGTGGTCAAATGAAGTAATTTTCTTTATTTTATTGTTTTTTCTTTTTAGAATATAGTTTGCCATATTTTACTTCTTAACTCTCTGCAGCGCTTTAAACATATTAAATTCCTGACTGGTAGAGACACGCTGTAGACAGTTCTGTCAAAATAAATAAACGAATAGTTTTAGGGCATGTTGGCACAGAACTCTGGATACACGAATCCAACTCCCACTTGGATAGATTTTCTCGCTTGACGATTAGACACTGTTTTTTCCTGGATAGTAGGATTTTTAGTCTTTCAAATGGTCAGTACTTTAGTAGCGATATGCCATTCATGTCATCACGCGTTACAAAAAGCATCGAAGATGCTGTCAATTAAGAAACAAACGAGTTTCATCAGTCACCTAACTTGATGCTAGTTGTGCCCGTAGTCCAAGTTTTTGCGAGTTATTCGATAATAATGTCATTCGTATTTATGAAAATATATATGCAGATCCGTACAACGCCCCTAGCGGATCGTATTGGAGACGTATCAACTTCATACATATTTCCCGTATGCGAATGACGTGACAGCTAAATAAAAGATTCGCACTACGGCTCCAGAAACCGATAGTCGATTAGTGATCGATGCTCACTGCTCACCATTACATAACAGAAAGCTTCCTCACTTGCAGTCAAGCTTTCGACAATTTCATGCATCGTTTAGCAATACATGTTGAATAATTCACAGTTATCTTAGCGTTCGTCGTTAATGTCAATTTTTACTATCCACTGTTGCTAAACCATGAATAATGGTGTGATGCGACTGTGGGAACTATGTGTGTGGCATTAACAAAATATTTAATAATGGCCATAATTTTATATAGCTGTGTGTAATTGTATTGTTTGACGATTGTTTCATTCAGTTGTCGAGAATGATTGTGATGGTTCATTCATAAAATAAACATTGCTTTTTTTCTCTAGAACACGATGAATCAAATAAGACTACATAATGTTTGTATACATACGCACTAACGCCTGTATTCCGCGAATTGGTAGGCAGAATTCACCAGTACACCCCTATTTCGCCGAGCATATTTCCGTACCATGATGTGATAGGTGGCGAGCCTATCGCTATATCGGATACAATAGACTCCGGGCGGATTCTAAGCATTTGGTGATAAACAACCAATGTAATTTTTACCCGACCCGTACCGCGTACGCATTACAACTGCGCTACCGAGGTAGTCATTGAGATACGTATGTATGCTCAAATATGATTTTTATTTGCGTATATGACGATACGAGCAGGTCCCTCTCCTGTAAACGTTAAGCCTAAGCCTGCCTACAAACATAAGCAACATAGTTATGTTTAGACCATTTAATTCAGAAAGTGCTACATGGCACTGCGTTCAACACCCCAAGTTCAACATTCTATCGGTTAAATATTGAAATCGCCGAAATACGTGTTCCTTTAATTGTAGTGAACAGCAATAAGTCAGTCTCAAGTAAATCTAACTGAAATCATATAATTTGCCACTAAAACGTTTCCATCCCTTTTAAAAACTTTTCGTGGTGGTTATGTACGAGTATGTCATTAAAGGAACAAAATATAAAATTTTTAGGTTTGTAGATGGAGCGGTTTGGTCTGAATGAATCTGTCAATACGTCAGGACATATAATTATTACCCCAGACACAACAGAGGGGTGTTATAAATTCGAACTGTTTTACACGAATAGACCGATTTGAATGCAGTATTTTTTTCCGACTTCAAAAAAAAGAAGAGGTGCTCAATTCGGCAAGTTTTCTTGTTTTTTTGTTTGTTTGTAAACGGGCTTAATCGAGATCATTCTTAGTCATGTTTGCAAAACTCTGTTCAGCAGTTCTAAAGTTACAGAAAATTTTCTTTGACGTCGGGGGTTATTATTAACGGACATATTATATGTATAGATAAAGTCTCGTAATGCACAATAATTATCTTAACATCGGATAATAGTAAATTCGGAGGAAGTTATAAATTTTTTAGCAAAATTAATCTGGGATTTAGCATGTTAACTCTATAAAATACTAAAGGGCCAATTGAAACCTTTGCTGGTGTTGTAATATCCTAATATTTGCGTCTGCCGGAAACGGAAGCAAGATTTTCAGGTCGGCAATTAGACTGTTGAAGACAATATAACTGGCACTTCAATGAACATTGTCGTACTTCCTCCTTCATGATTTAATCTTCGCAATACGGGCCACCGTACTAGCCTTCACAATTAAATTGTAATTAATGAAATAAACCTTTTTTATCCGCCATATTGACATGAACGAGCAGAACACTCGCCTGCATACTCACGATAACTGATTACTGCTACTGAGAGCAACACCAGCTAGAACTTTGATTTACAAAGCATGCCGTCACTCCGAGACATAACAAATTAAGTCTCATTTATGACTGATAGAAGTTTTACATATATTTATTATAGCATAGGCTGGCAAACGAGCAAGTGGCTCACTTGATGGTAAGTGGTCTCCACCGCCCATGTACGCCCAAAACTCATAAAAAATTAAGGACGCGTTGCCGACCTGAAAGAAAAGAGATAATAAATGGATTGGGATGGGGAGAGGGATTTGGGTTTTCAGTGAGACAGTGGTAACGACCCGGTCGAGCCGACCCATTCGTGTTGTAGACAAAACTGCCTACAGCGTAGCTCTACTACTTATAAACCGTATTGAGTATCTTTTCCTTTTTAAAGTTGGTTAAAATGCGATTTGCCATCCATGCAATATACATGAAAAATACACACATATATTACAATTAGAACACATAAACGTCCGGGACACATATTTGCAGTGATAAATTGTGGTTTTAATTTAAAACGATAAAATTTTCCATTCACAAGTCACCCAACTCCATCGTCCCCCACTCAACAAGCCATAACCGAATGGTGTACCATTATAAAACCCTTACAAATAAATTCACCCCAATTTTTTTACCCTAAGCTAAGCATAAATCGCAAAAAGTAAATAAACGGCTTCCATTACTGCCCTGATTATTTAGTTTGTCCCTAAGCTGACGCCGCCATTTTGTTTTTTATTTTGCGTAACGCTCCGATAACAATAGTTTAAAAATAAAATTTATACACGAGTTGAAAAAGTGGGGTGTCGTCCAACCACTTTTGTAGTGCAACTTTGTTCTATAGAGACGGGCAACATTTTTTAGACTTTTTATATACTGGCTATTATGCAGTATTTTGCCATAGTAAATGATGAAAAAAGCTAAACACTACCAAACTAGCGATATGAATTAAAAAAAGGTATTTACAATTGTTAAAAATCATGTTTCGCCGACCCCACTGCGAGTGGGATAATGGCATGTGGAAGAAGAAGAATATCAGAAATTTATAAATTTGACACTATCTATTTCAAATAATACTATGCAGATACATATATACGAGTATATCCATATTCACTTACGCCTGTAACCCCCGAAGGGGAAAGCAGAGGTGTAACCAATACATCCCCCATTTCACCGAGCTTATTTCCGTCCCATGATGTGATACAGAGCGAGCCTATTGCCATACTGGGTACAATCCTAGACTCCGGGCTGATATTAAGCATTCCGTGATAGAAAACCCCAATATGTATCAATCATACCTGAAATCGAACCTGAGACCTCAGCACAGCAGTCGTAACACGTACGAATTACAACTGCGCCACCGAGGCAGTAATAGTATGTCTTTGAATGAAAAGTTTTCCATTTTCTCGTAGGAAATTGAACGTGATATCTGAAATAGAATGTATGTTTATTTGGTTGGGTGCCGTTTATATTGACACAATAATACACTGACGAATAAAATGATACACAATGTTTTCTAGTGAGAGGTCTCAACCTAAGAGTTATCGAACATATTTTATAAATGTTGGAGTATATCTAATTCCCTTTATCCTTACATTTTCTAGCTCCTTGAACTTGAAAATGTTCTCAGTTGTATACTGAATATGATTGTGATAAAGGTATATAATTGTAGGACTGCTGATCGAAATAAAACTTCGACTTGAGGCAACGTCGCAATATTTTTTTTTTAATTACACCGTAACATCTTTTCCGCCATTCATCTTCCCTTTCTCTCAAACTTATAAAAAATTCAATTAAAATAATTAATAACAAAAAATTGTTTACTCCTACATAATATAGGTATGAGTTTTCACACACTAAATTTTGATTATAAAATTTTATTGGACCTGAGACAAAAAAAACAGTAAATTTTCCGTGGACCCATTTCTTAATTTTTCGAACTATTATATTCATAAAATTAATAATAAATCGACAGCCTCCGTGGCGCAGTGGGCGAGTAGCCGGCTGTGAAGCGAGAGGCCGCGGGTTCATTTCCCGCAGCAAGACAAATGTTTTCTCCCCAGAAGGGTTGCAGCCAGGCAGATGGCCAATCGTAAAAACTACAAACCAAATCTTTCTGTAACATGTGTTACGAAGCATGTTGCGCCAACCCCACTGCGAGTGGGATAAGGACAGCTGGAAGACGAGGTATATGTTTGTAAAATCTATAGCTGATGGCATAGATATGCTTTTCTATGTGCACAATTTATGTCGTTGTACTGTACTTATACGTATCTTATTTTGTTTAAAAATTACAAGTGGCAGCTAAAGCCTCATATTATGACTTTTGAGAAAACAAAACTGTTTATGTGCAATTTGAAGTTTAAGAAAAAACATCCTATCTAATGTTTTTTATAGCAAAAAAAGGAAAAAATCTAATGTTCTCCTCAATACATTTTGCATAACGGAAACTAAATAAGCAACAAATTTCAATTAATCTCAGATTAGTTTTCGCCTTCTGTTTTTATATTAACTTCAAACAATTCCGAAATTTCCACGCTTATCCCGTTATTTGACATTTAAATTCCTATTATTTCTATAACCGAATCATTCATGGATGTACCCAGTTCCCAGTAATAGGATTAGTACAGGCACCGTGATATTTTTAGATACCTATATACGCACTCACGCCTGTAATCCCCAAAGGAGTAGGTATAACAAGTACACCCATTTTTGCCAAGCTTATTAACGTCCCATGCTGTGATAGCGAGCGAGCCTATCGCCATAACGAGTACAATTCCTTATTCTGGGCTCATCACATCATGGAACGAAAATATGCTTGGCGAAATGCGAATGCACTACAAGTTGTACCTTTGCTTTCAACTTCGAGGATAAAGGCGTGAGCTTATAAACGTATGTCTTATAACCTAATTAATCGTTAAACCCCCAACACGAATTAGAAAAATATCTGTAATTTCTAATTTTCTTGAAACATCCCTATTTATTTTACTACACAACCACAGACAGATAAACGGATCTATCTTATAATACCCCTCTTTTTTGTTGATGGTTAGAAACCAGACAAAGCCATCGACAATCTGAGCAGCTGCGCCTGCATCTACCGACAGTTATAAAATTATACTTTACTCCAAAAACGCTTAAATTATGACAACATTCAATTTACTTAAAAGCACTATTTTGACATCATACTTAAATGTTGACCACAAAGTGCCTCAGAAGCAATCAAGTTGAACCTACATCAAGTTAATGTACTTACAGACTATAAACTTTGAGGAAACATTTCAAGTCGGCCTGAAGGTCGTTGAATACAACCGTCATAATATTATATTGAGAAAATGAACACAGAAATCGTTACACTTTCAAATAATACTAATAAAGAAACATACACACATAAATACGTACTCACGCCTGTATTACCCGAAGAGGTAGGCAGATGTGTAACCAGTACACCCACATTTCACCGAGCTTATTTCCGTCCCATGATGTGATGGGGGGCGAGGCTAACGCCATACCGGGCACAATTCCAGATTCCAGCCTTGCAGAATTTTGCAGAAATTTGGCCGCCTGCGTGTCATCAACCCCTCTGGGCAGAACATATTTGTGTATCAAACATACATTTTGTCTCGCTGCGGAAATCGAACCCTCGGTTACCCGCCTACTGCGCCACGGAGGCTGTCGGAAAATGAAACTATAACGTGAAAAAATATAATTATCAGAAAACGGTTATAGAAGGACACAGGCTAAAATGTTTATTTATTGCTAGCCGAAATAACATAATTAACTTGGTCATAACCGAATTCCGGAGAATCTTTTTCGGTTACGGATGTTCAAGTTCGGGTAGACGGAAATCTAATTTCCCGTCTCAGACATATCAATTCTTCCTAAGCTGCCTTATGGAGTCATGAGAGACACTGAATCATTTCTATCTCGAATTGAACTTAAATCAATTTGGGAAAACTTTCCCATAAATCTAAAAAAAATGTTTTAAGTATTAATTTGAATCGATAAATGTAAAATTGTTGCCTCGGTGGCGCAGTTGTAATGCGTACGCGTTACGATTAAGCTAACGCTGAGGTCTCGGGTTTGGTCCCCGGGTCGGATAAAGTGGTATTGGGTTTTTCTACTACGAAATGCTCAGTATCAGCCCGGAGTCTAGAATTTGTGCCCGGTATGGCGATAGGCTCGCCCCCTATCACTTCGTGGGACGGAGATACGCTCGGCGAAATGTGGGTGTACTGGTTACACCTCTGCCTACCTGTTCGGGGATTACAGGCTTGAGTGCGTATGTAAATGTACGAATATTTAATGTACAATTATTGTAGTGTTACTTTTTTTACTACGAGCAAATCAATCGACTAATGGTAAGCGTCACATTTGCCCATAAACAGAAGCAAAACCGATCAAAACTTTGATTTATGAAATACTACATGACCATGGACTGCGTTCGTCACCCCGAGACATGATATGTTAAGTCTCATAAAGCCCAGTTTCACTAGCATTAGAGTCCCTCAAACCGGAACACAACAGTGCTTACACACCAAGAAATAGACAAAGTAGACCTACCCCCTAGGTACTTGATCAAATAAACTATGTGCAATCTTCTTCTTGTTCTACCTACCCTTATCCTACTCGCAGTGGGGTCGGCGCAACATGCTTTTTAACACATGTTACAGAAAGATTAAGCTTTTAGTTTTTACGATCGACCACCTGCATGACGACAACTCCTCTGTGGAGAAGATGATGTAATAGGTGACGAACCTTGCCTTATAAATTAGATGTCTTTATTTTTTTATAGCACGTTCCGTCAAACAAGTAAGTGGGTCACCTATTATATTATTATTCACCTGAAGAATAATGGACGCGTTGTCGACATTAAAGGAAGGGGTTGGGTTTAGGGATTCGGAAGGAAAGAGGATTCAGGCCAGTTATTAAGGGATTGAGAAGGGGAACGGGATGTCTTAGATGCCTCAAAATCTCCTAATTGATAAAAGATGATATCAGTCCTGTATTTTACTGTCCCACTACTGGGTACGGGCCATCGTACGAATGAGACGGATTAGGCCTTCTTCCATCACCCTGGCTTAATGCGGGTTCGCCTTGATCAATAAACCGAAAATATTACTCGTTAAAAAAATACCCAATTCCATATTTTCATGTTGTGGCGACAATGAAACCTGTCAAAACATTCTAAGCCATACAAAGTCGACGAAATTCTTACTTACTTTCAAGAACTTATTTCACCACAACTGACATACTAACTGTGAACCCAACTCAACTCTAATTGTGAAATCTACCCCTAAAAAATCATATCGTTATAATAGAAACACACAATTTAGTTTTCCAGGATTCAGTCGTGCGACTTCTTCGTATATTTTAACCTGGCATGGTGACTTCATTGGACCTGATGTTAAGTCAGTTCAAATATAATGTCGACCGTCAAGGGATATTACATTTCTCGACCGGCTGATGAATTATGCCGGTTTCAAGTTACTGGATATACACTGGCTGACCCCGGAATCCTGACCAAGCTACTATGGCGGGTGGGCTCCTTTTCTCCGCACTTAGCCCGTAAAATGTCGGGCCATTGTGCATGAAGTTTATGCCAGCTAGGAATCTAGCCAGCCTAACTCCGACCAGAAGCGCAGGATCCTCCTGGTGTCTTCACAGGTTCCTCGGAGAGACCTCGGGGTGTTGAAGATTTCCGCCCGTTGTGAGCTGTTTCATCAATCGACAGGCATCCCCTACATAGGGGGCTGTCGCTCGTACCTAGAATAAATAGATGTTTGTTTCCGGTGATGTTGCCTAAGATTATGCGTGAGGATGTCCTGCCTAAAAAGCGATTAAACATGCGTCCAGAGGAACTAGCCCCTCTGGTGTGGCACCGTTTCCCGGGATTATCTGCATATGGCGGGTTTTTTCCATCTGTACGGTTGTGACTATACACTCTGGTACAAAAATTATCAGTTACCTCCCACCAGCCACCACTCATGCCATGTTTCCATTTAAGTCCCATCGCATTAAATTATAAAATACAAAGAAAAGTTATTTTAAAAGTTTACATTATTCTTAGGACAATAAAATGCTTTTCTACGATCCTATTGTATGTGGGTTGTGGCGTAGAGTTCGCATTTTATATTTTTATAAAATCTGAGCCTTTTCTTATTGAAAACTGTAAAGGATGAAGAGCTATATTTTTGTTATTTTCGCTCGCTTAGGTACTTACATTTCCATCATGCACGAAAATTAACAATGTTTTCGTTCTAGTATTACAAAATCTAAGATATATTCATGTACAGTAATAAATACTTCACAAACAAATTTTAAAACAAAGATTAAAATCGTTTAGTAAAATAGCGCTTACCTATAAATAATATAATAGGTTGTGGGGGTCAGACGGCGAGTCGCCCCACATAATATTAAATACCGTCGAATGTATGGTACGAGAAGGCGGACCCTGGCATTAGGCCGGGATAATGCCAGGCAGAAAGAAAGTTATCAAGAGTATTCATATTTGTACCGCCTTAATTTCCCCGAGTTTCCTTCATAAAAGTATTGTAATAAAATAACATTTTCAAGCAACAGTTGGGATGAAGAGAAAATAAGCTGAAGTTTGTACGTTTAAAACTCTGCGTTGTAGTAATTTTCTATTTAAGCACTGACCGCGTGGATTCCTAACGCACCCGTGTTACATTAACGCGAACGCGTTGTGTTGACTTTGTCAAATTGACATTGAGTGTTTTTTTCAGCTAATGTCAAACTTTATTAACGCACTAGCTTTTGCTCGTGGCTCCACCTTTCCTGGGTAGCCTAGGTTCTAATCCAGGCCATAGTCTACCTGTGTGCCAAGTTTCATCCAAAACCGTTCAACCATTAAGGCGTGACTTGACACATCCAAATTCACAAACATCCAAACTTTCACATTTATAATAGTAGTAGGAAGTACGATTAAGGTGCGTTACGTGTTTGTTATAAATATTTAAAATTGGTGTAAATACATTAACGCGGTTGCGTTACGAGTTTATACTGTCATAGGGAATACTCGTATGGCTCCTTATTTCCCGAAGTGCGCGTTACGTGTTTGTGTGGTCATACAGAATAAGGACGAAGAATGTTGTTGAGTACAACTATTGTGTAAAACACGAAGCGAGGATTAACTTCAGCGTTTGTGTTGTGTAACGCAAACTGAATAGCTTTTGTTTTCATGAATTAAAGCCAAATAGGTTATATGAAAGAATAACGTTGTGTGTGGATTTTATCGGTGGAAAATATAGGTTTTATTAGAAATATGACCTATTAGGTTATATGTCTAATCCACAAAGAGGTTCTCAATTCGTAAATATATGTATATTTTTTACCAATGTTCACGCATAGATCCGCCAAATGTGGATTAATCTTTTGTATTCAATAGGGATTGCTATCAGTGACAGCTCCCGAGGCGCTGTGGGCGAGTACCCGGCTGTGAAGTGAGAGCCGTGGGTTCAATGCCCTCACTGAGACAAATGTTTCAGTGATCCACAAATATATTATGTTTCGAGTCTGGGTGTTTTCTGCCCAGAGGGGTTGACGTGAGGCGGACGGCCGGTTATAAAGACTACAAGCCAAATCTTTCTGCAACATATGTTAAAAAACATGTTACGCCGACTCCACTGCGAGTGGGATAAGGGCAATTAAACGAAGAAAATAGAATAAAATTTACTGAACTACAGTTACAAATAGTTATATATTAGACAGCCTCCGTGGCGCAGCGGGCGAGTAGCCGTTTCCGAAGCGTGAGGTCGTGGGTTCGATTCACGCACCTGGACAAATGTTTGTCTGATTCACAAATATTTGTCTCGGATCTGGGTGTTGTGAGACTGCAAGTCTCTCGTAGTTCTTGATACCCACGATACAAGTTTACCTACTGTGGGGTCAGGACTATGTGTGTGACTGTTGGGTGTATTTATTTATTATTACATACTTAAAACACCACTGAATCTGAACAGAACTGAACTCATTGTTCCATATCTGCCGGTGTCTAGTTGCATTACAAGATGCCACACATCGGCACAAAGCAACCTGACTAGATACAACAACAATGGTACAACACTTCACACCTATTACGTTACTAGTCCATTCACACCCAGATAACGCCACGTACAATACTGCCAATAAATGTCAGAGCGGCGGCACTTTACAAATCGAACCATCTTCATTTCTGCCACCCATTTGATGTATCGGCGACGAATTGGTCGGCCCGCTCTTACCTTCGAAGGTAAAAATAGTTCCTTTATGTAATTTGTGCACATTCATAAGGTGACAAAGTAGGAACGCCCATCGTATGTGTGTGGCTTGACTTGGGTGGTTTCAAACTTGAAAAGCAAGCCAGAATTCCTAAATTAATTTCTCGAAACTATCCTTGTACAACTTTGTTGCATGAGAGAATTTAATTAAATCTAATACCTATCTTGTGGCATGATTAATTAGACAAGTTTATATAAAAGACTTTAAAACTCTCGTTAGTCTGTAGCGTTAAGAGTTTTGTAGAGTAAATGATTGAAATTAATAAAGTTAGGGTGTATTGTTATATGGCTAAGCTCGAGTCTATTTTCCAATTTCTGAATTAATTTTATCTGTCATTAAGGTGCGTTTTGACGTGCACGACCGAGACAAGAGACCACGACGCGACGCCCACATCAGCAACACGTCCACGTATTTATATAGATAAATATTAATGTATGCGACTGAAACATGAACGACCGTTTTATATTTAAAGTATTTCCACGGTAGGCAGCGGCTTGGCTGTGACCCTGGCATTGCCAATGTCTATGAGCGACAGTGACCACTTAACATCAGGTGGGCCGTCAGCTCGTTTGCCTTCGAAAGCCAATAAAACGAATCATTTACTTTTTCATCTATATAAATAAATAAAATTGAAGTATCTGTTTGTAATATTAAAATAACCGCTTTTTACTACATGCATATGAATGTATATCCGGTACATATATCAAAATAACATTTTTTTAAATTTTTGTCTGTCTATTCCGGGTAATCTCTGGAACGGCTGGACCGATTTTGACGGGACTTTCACTGGCAGATAAATGATGTAATAAGGAGTAACTTAGGATACTTAGTTACTTTTTATCCCGGAAAATGACATACACGCGGGCGGAGCCGCGAGCAAAAGCTAGTTTTCATATAAAGCGGATGTGTGGCTGTCCCCGTAATGCGTACCTCAATACGTATCTATAACAGCCAATTTAGGAATTAACTTACTTTTCTCCTTATACCTACTTATATTGTCAGCGAAGTAATTTTGTTCTTTTATGCCGTTTATTTATCTAATAAAAATGTATAATGCAGATTGAAAAATCGGCCATGAAAAATAAAAAAGTTAAATATGTCTCTTGTTGTCATATTTTTTTATGTATTGGATCCTTTCAGACCGTTACTTCCTCCATTTGAATACAGGTAGCAATCAATAACGTTGCAAATCTGTCATCCGGTAAAACGAATAAAGGTCTGCCACCCACCGGTAGCATCATAGCGTGGTTACAAACAATAAATTTCACTTAAATGTGCGTCAATTGGAGACAAAAGCGATGTCTAAAGCCGTGTATTTCGAGCTCAATGCTCTTGTTTGTGGTTTGCGATTCAACACAGAGCGTCAGCGGGAGCCGTAGCTACCGAACAGTGGTCTATCGCTTTTGTTCTTAAGTCGACATGAGGTCCAGAGTTATGCGGTTAGCCATACATTAACGAAATATTTCCCAGCCGTGGCTAATTGAGACGTCTTAGTTTTTCGGGGAATGTAACAAACGCCTTGTAAATCTTCATTAGAATGAAAACATTTTGAATACTTGTGGTGTAATTGGTTTGCATGTTTTGATCTAAGGTTAGATGGTAAGTTCCAGAACAAATAAATAAAAATCTATATTATATATACGCTGTATTTTTGCGTTACTATAAGTTTATTCATTTCACCACACTCGAAGTCTAAAGTTAATATTTTTCTTGGATTTGAGTAGCGACCTCGTCTTAAAACAATTCGTGAAACTATTATTTTAAAACTGATTACGAAAACAAATACAAAACAAATATCTAATTTTATTTCGTAACTGCAAAAATACTAAGTTTATTGAGATAATTATAAAACTAAAACAACAATTAGCCTGCTTCCACTTTCAATAGCAATAAATAAACGAAGGTCATCTTTGATTACATTGCGACAGATTTAAATTTCGTGAATAGAGTCGTGAAAACTTTATCGCCACGTTGTGAATTCTGTACAAATTTTAAACAGCTGATAACGCGAGCAATTTTGACGTAATTTATGGCGTAAAGTTAGAAATCCCTTGTTGTTACCTATTTTAACAAAATGCTGAGTAAACTGATGAGTTTAATGCATTCCGAAACAACGATTAACTTAAAATAAGTTTTATCAAAACTTAGAAAGAAGTGCTTGTGTCGCTGCCGGTCAAATAATATTGCACCAACTCCAAAGGGGCGCTGTACGGATCTGCATACTTATTTTCTTATATACGGATGATGTGACAGCTATCTAAAACTCGCACTAGCCAGACTTTCGACTGGTCACTATGGCGGGTTTCATCATGACGTTGCTAGGTGATACTCGTACTGATGATGTGATAGCGAGTGGGCCTATCGCCATACCGGGCACAATTCCAGACTCCAGGCTGATACTGAGCATTTCAAAAAGGTTTTTTTTTTCCTATCTTGGCATAGTGACTACGCTACACCTAATGGTAAGTGTAGCGCAATCCAAGAATAGTGTCAACCAACGACAGACGATGTGTCTATCGTAAGTCGGCAAAATTATGCCGGCCTGCCTAATTGCTTCTTCACACTCCGTTTAAAGGATAGGAAGGAGGGAACACGTGTGCCGGCAAACTATTCCACAGCTTTATTCCTTTCTACATTACACAAACTATCATCTGACCAAATTTCATAATCCTAGTTTTAGTAGTTTTTGAGATATCTTGATTAATCAGTGAGTGGCTGGTATTTCGCTTTTATATGATAATAACTTATAGAAGATTATCCTATAGGATTTCATGAAGTTTGATTTACATTATCCATGGCGCAGCGGGTGAGTAACTGGTTGAGCAGCGTGAGGCCGTGGGTTCGATTCCCGCACCTAGACAAATGTTTGTGTGATCCACAAATATTTGTTTCGGGTCTGGATGTTGTGGGACCGCAAGTCCCTCGTAGTTCCTGATACCCACAATACAGGTTAACCTAGTGTGGGGTCAGGAGTATGTTTGTTTAAAAAAAGAAAACACACACCCCGATTATTAAAATAGTAAAAAAGTAAGTTACAAATAAAATCTGGAAAGTAAACTCGTTTTATTTAGAACCACTACGGTGAACGTTAATAAAACCTGAAGTGGTTTGCGGACTGCCTCTTAACTTGAGAGCCTTTATTGTTTTTTTCATGGCACAGACACTCAATTTTATGGGAATAAGATAGAAATTGGTATATAAAAAGGAATAGTATTAAGATATGTTTTGCATTTGAGACATTTGACATTATAAAAACTCAACAAGAAATAGGTAAAACTTGAAAAGCCTATAAATAAAAAATCAGTAAGTTTTGAGTTGTGCTATTTGCTAGTGTAATGGTCAATGATTGATACCACCAGCTTAATATTGTTTACTTTTGCTTTTTAGTTGTTTTGAATTAGTTTTATTTTTAGTTAAAAAGTTTTTAATTTAATATTTTTTGTGAAATATTTTTAAAATCATTCAATAAATGACGAAGTTTTTATCCTTTATTCCCAATGCCATCAGCATTAGCAGTAGACTTATTTTTTCAAAATTAAATTAGACCACTCTGGAAGTACATACACTCTATCGAATAAAAATAGAATCACCCAAATCGGTCCACATTTGGAGGAGTAACCTCTACGTGAATATACATCTTCTTCTCTTCCACCTGCCCCTATCCCACTCGCAGTGGGGTGGCAACATGCTTTTAACTCATGTTAGAGAAAGATTTGGGTTGTAGTTTTACCGTCAACCCCTCTGGAAACAATAATCTACAATTGTGTACATACAAGGAATTATTATAAAAAACCTTATATTTCCTACATTTTTGGATCAGGCATGGTCATTAGACTTTTCATTACGATTATCGAAAATCACTATCAACAATATTGGGAGCAATATTACTAAAATATACTGAAAAAAAAAATACGCAACATATTTTTCTTAAACATTAATGTATCAATAAATTGACAAAGTATTCTGATTACTGAATACACTCTGCAAATATATAGACTTATTATCGTATTCAATACCATTTCTTCAACTTTTTATCATTAAAGTTGAAGAAATGAAGAAACGCGCACGCTCCCTCTTATTACAATATAAGTGACTATGAAATTTGACTAAACAACAGTAATTATTACGAATTCAAAATTATAAAAACATAAATAACAGATTTCTATCTGCATTACGTTCCAAGAAAATATTGGGACGGTTGTAAATCTATTTAATTGCTTCTATTTTACTCACAAAGTTTTTAGACAAACATTTTAGGGGGCTACCTCCTGTGGGTACAGAAGCTAAGCAGTAAAACAATAAAACTACACTTTTATACTGTTAGTCCCTTTGTTTCGTCTGACAATCGATGACATTGGTACTAACTGCCCGCTCATTGTTTCGGAATGACAAATGAAGACGTTGGACAACGTGTAAATTACCGAGAAGCTATTACTTGCCTCGATGTAACTTCGCATTTTCGCCTAAAAGGGTAGACGAATTTCGATTAAAAATTATGGCAACAATATTACAATATTGTGACTAAGCATATTCATTATTGTTATATTCGTTACTAGTACAAAAGCACTTGTTTCATGTCATTGTCAATGTTACGCATCCGAAAAAAATTATACGCACTCACGCCTGTAATCTTCAAAGGGGTAGGCAGAGGTGTAACCAGTACACCCACATTTCGCCGAATTTATTTCCGTCTCATTAAGTGATAGAGGGCGAGCCTATCGCCATATCGAGCAAAATTCCAGACTCCGGGGTGATGCTAAGCATTTCGTGATAGAAAAATCTAATATCTAATCCTAATATCTAATTTACCCGACCCGGGGATCGAACCCGAGAGTGCCAGCCTTAGTCTTAACGCGTACGCATTACAACTACGCCACCGAAGCAGTCACTATTTTAATCACTCATTTATTACGATGGATCACATTCCTGTGAGTGCATGAGTGAGAATAAAAAGGTTGGAGTGAGACAAAAGATATGTTGATATACGACTTGCAACGTTACTGTCCAAAGTTGCAAGTCGGATATCAACATATTACTCTGCGAAAAAAAGAAAATACTTTATTTACGTTCTATGGGCTTAGCATATGCAACACGAGATAATTTTGCCGACCCGTTTTGTTGTGAAAAACCAGTACCATCTGGTTATCTCTATATGCTAGTACGGTTACATAGAATACTCGACACGTTATATCAAAAGTAGCGATAAAGCGGAGGAAATAGTACTTTCAACCTGTCTATGGTTATTTGTCTAAGAACGTAATTTTGTCGAATGTTGACACTTTTACCCGAGATATTTGACGTCAATAGTTACCTCTAGCGCGTGAGATATGTCGTGTTGCATATGGTTAGCCTGGTAGCGTTGTAATCGGATTTATTACTACTAGGGATGAAATACTATCTATTTTTTATATATATATATGCATAATACCGGCAAATGTGGACCGAATTGGACGATGTTTTTTTGTATTCGATAGAGTTTACTGCAGATAAGCGATATTGGGCGTATCAGCTTGGAGTCTGATATTGCGCCCGGTATGGCGATAGGCTCACCCCTATCACATCATGGGACGGAGATACGCTTGACAAAATGTGGGTGTAGGCACTGGTTACACCTCTGGCTACCCCTTCGGGGGTTATAGGGATGAGTGCGTATAAGTACGTATATAAAATTATCGTTAATTTTAGGAAGTCTAGATGATCCGGTACATAAATACTCACTGTCAGGTATATGCAACGACCCTTGAATATGACCACGCTTTTCTGTATCACGTTTTTATGTCGATTAAAACAAGCCTCATAACAATAATGTTGTACGTTTTTCCCGGCTCGGTAAAGTGGATATAATACGCTACATCTATACTAATACCATACCATCTATGAGTGATAGAGTCACGCTATAGACATTTTTGTCTACAGCATGTATGGGCCGGCTCGTCCGGGCCATTACCACTGTCTCACAGAAAACCGGCGTAAAGTAGCGGGTTGCTGCTACAGGCCCAAACCCCCTCCCCTTCCCAATCCCTTAATTATACCTTTCCTTTAAGGTAGGCAACGCACCCATGATTCTTTTGGTATTGTGGGCGTATATGGGCGGTGGAGATCACTTACCATCAGGTGACCCACCTGCTCGTTTGCCGAGCTATGCCTAAAAAAAAATAAAAACTAAATGGAATATCAAGAGATCTAAAATAGCAACAAAATATAATATTCACCTGAATAAGGTACGAGGCGGGCAGGTTGCTCACCTGGTGGTAAGTTATAGTTCCTAAGCGGTAGTAACACGAAAAAAAAATTCAATTTTCTATACCTATATCGATAAAGTAAAAAAAAAACTTTATGACATTACAGCATAATTCTCGAAGATTCCTAAATATCAAGTTTATGTTTTATGATGCCACAAATTATACTATGCATAAATGTATAATGTCTTTTTAGATTTAATAAAAGTGTATAAAGTACAAGAAAGCATTATAAATGAAATAAACAAATATTTATATTAAAAACAAATTACCTACGTTATTAATGTATCATGCAATCAAATTATATTTGACGTTAACTATCATCACACGTAACATTTATCATTTTATTCCAATCATAGACACTTAATCATTGTCAACGGAACAATAAAGTACACCTTCTAAAGAAGCCATTATACATAACACCTCAATAAAATGTTTGTAAACACGCAAAGCCATCCAGCTGGGTTCCTCGCTACACGCTCTCAGCTAAGGCTCACTAAAGACAATATGCAAGACTAATGGCTACCGATGACTCACGCTCGCTATAAATAAATCATTGTTACAGTCAAAAGACTCGCAGGAATCACGAGCGATTGTCGCCGCCTGTATGCTAAACCAGACTAATAATTTGTCCAAAACAAGTCATACTGTGCTTACGTCGAAAGGGTCACAGTATGAGGTCTCGAAAGTCTTTAACACCATTGTTGATTAGAAAACAAAACGTGTCGACACCCTCGTTCCTTTTATTTGGTACAAAATTACAATTCCTCGCACACGGCCGAATGAAACAAAAACTCGGAACGAATGTCCGCTCTTTTGTAATGTACATCTACAACGATAATGAAAGCCATTATTTTATAAATTATTACTTATCTATTAGCGGGACTCTGGAAATGTGTTCCCGAAGCTTCAGTTACGTTTATCACATCACGTCTTATCTTTGATTGGCAAAAAACAGTACATACGCGGCTTCTGTATTTAACGGGACGTTTATATTCAATAGTGTTAGTGAGATGAATTGATCTTAAATTAGGCCTTAAATAAGAAATGCCATTTGCTTTTAAGATGTAAGCTAATTAAGTCACCAAACTAGAATTCCTCTTGAAATTCCGTTTCATAAAATGTCAAAAAACAGGGAACGATCCGTATTGACTTTTTTGGTCGAGTGATCAATGGACATGCACGACTTTCGCATTTGATCGAGAATTTCTGGACACTCTATCGGAATGCTGCCGAATCATTTCTCGTGAGAACCGATAGTAGGAGTGTCGTCTGTGTCAAGTGCCACCATCAAATATTCTTGGGTGATTGTAAATTTTTGCCAAACAAATGGCTTCGTCACGCCACTAAATAGCTTTCTTGAGAAACAATTTCGGTCATTTGAATTTCTTCTGGAAATATGAATGTTTATCGTAACGAATTATGACCTGGGAATTATGCCACTACCTGTCTTTCAATTATTTCAACCAAATCGCATTTAGAAGAACCGATCACTCTGACATAACCAACGTTTTCGTACTTTAATTTTGTTGAAATATA
Organism: Mimas tiliae; assembly: GCA_905332985.1. Lineage (NCBI taxonomy): Eukaryota > Metazoa > Arthropoda > Insecta > Lepidoptera > Sphingidae > Mimas > Mimas tiliae. The sequence continues at coordinate 7,645,055 of HG995255.1, forward strand.
CTGTATAGGATCAATAAAATATTATTAAAATTAAGTAGATGATAGTATAGTATAGTAGATGTACAAATGTAAGCAACCTGTCGTAAATAGAAGCGATTACAAGTAAACAAAACGACAGTGTATCGAATTAGCACCAAGTCAACTCCGATACCGCGCCACGTGCGTGCATTATCCGCTGTGAAAATCAATCGAATACCGAACTGATTTTTCCGAAAAACCTAAGTCGTTGACCGATTACTTACGATTTTCGACGCCCCCAAATCCGAGACCCACGATCCACCTGCGATCACATCCATCCCGCTATAACTGTCGCTGCCATTTTTAAATGTTTAATTGGCCGACAGTTAGTCAGTAATTCAATTTTGTGATTTTTCGTTCTCACGCATTGTAGTGTGAGAACAATCGAGTAGAGAGTTTTACATGTTTTGGTAGTCGTTAGATTAAAATTGTCCGATACGCAAATACACGGCAAAATAGTTGGTAAGCATTCATAATGTGCCGGAAACTCGAGAACAATTCCTACGTACAATCGACACACTAATAGGCAATTAGAAATTTCACATGTAAATATATACGACTTCCATATAAATTTGCTTAAATACCAATAAAATCATATTATACTCCAGCAAATGAATGTTTGTATGATTGGGTAAGCGTTACATATACTAATCTGTTACGCGAACATCAGAATAAATTTAATTTTTCACATATTGCGGCTTAGCTTTGAGTATTTATCCTTAGTTCGAACTTTTTAGCAGAGACCACGAAACGAGCAATTTGGCCATCTGATGTAAGCGACCATAACAGCCACGATACCTGAAGAATTAGGGATGAGCTGCTGACCTTTATGGAAAGGAACGGGGTATTTAGGCCTCCGTAAATCTTACTCATCGTAATGCAACAGCAAGCTGCTACTTCTCGTCGGTTTTTTGTTAGACGGTTCACTCCGTCCGGGCTACCAATATCTTAGGCCCAAAGCCAACCTCACCTGCACGTGGTAGACTCTGCTGATCAACGAACGAGGCAATGACGAAACTTGGTTCCCTTTGCGGGTTGTGAGGGTCAGACTATGGTCCGCCCCACATAATACCAAATACCGTCAAATCTATGGTATGAGAGAGCGGAGACTGGCATTAAGCCGGGATAATGCCAGACAGAAAGAGCCAATCCATTTATGATTTTGATCAACGTCTACAGCGTGGGTGTACCACTCTCGACTGTACTCACAAAATACTTCCCGAATACTTGTGTAAACGTATTGTCTTAATTTAATATCCTTATTTCTGCACCTTTAGTTTTCACCTTTAGTTCAGCTACATAAATCTGTATCACATGACTCGTAGCGACAGGCTCGCAGAGTGCAAGAAACAAAATAGTCTCGCATCCGCCTCCACAAACAGTCCCCGCCCAGTTTTTCCGGTAAACTTGATTCGTTATGTCCAATTAAAGCGAAGGCACGACTTTTCTTGTCGTCATCCAAAAATGTTTACGATCAAACAACTTCTGGATAGGTCATTCGAGGACTGATATTATTAATTTTCGAATCGTATATTTGATGTAATACTTATAGGTAATAAGTATTACTTACAGTCGTTTTCTTGTGTTATTAAGTTTGATGTTAATCAATCACGCCTTAACAGCTGAACAGATTGGGGAGAAGCACACAAGTAAACCATAATCTGAATTAATACAATGACTTTTTCTGCAAAAATCATATTCCCGCGGGTAAAACCGAGAGTAATAATTAGTATCTAATAATTCAACATTTTATAAACTATCATAAAAATGGTCATTAACTAGGATAAACAGAAACAATTGACCCGTTTAATTTTAAATCAACTCTAACATTTTGCAGACAATTTAATATACACAGTTCAATTAAAATATCTATAATGATTCATCAAAATATGACCTAAAATAAATAATACAGAGTAATAACTTCATTTTCTACAGCGCTGTAATTAGTTTTAAAACATAGGTCTGGTATTACATATAAATTATATTATGAGTATTAGTCAGTGTAACTCTGTGAACTAGTTCGACAAGGCCAACTAATGAAGACTTATTAGTCAGCTCAATGATACAACTATCATTGAGCTCAAAAAAGCATCAAACTAACAAATTGCTTGTGATGCTTTTTTTGTTCTTCCCAACCTAGCGATTTTTTACGTCCAGTTATAGAATATAGCTTAGACTGAACCCTGTTATTTACCCTCCTACAGTAGTACTTTGACATAATATCTACGTTCCAGAAAAATCGTTACCTACCTCTAGTATAGTACGTTTCTAGAGGTCATTTCTCCTACGCACATTCCTCTGGAATGAACTTCCCGCCACGGTGTTTTCTCAGACGTTATGATATGTCTTTCTTCAAACGAGGTTTTATTTATTTATTTTATTTAAAGTTTTAAACAATATTTCCCTGGCAGGCAACGGCTTCGCTGTGCTCCTGGCGCCACTAATGGGCGACGGCAACCACTTACCATCAGGTAGGCTATCAGCTCGTCTGCCTTCGAAGTCTAATAAATAAACCGTGTAAACACGCATGCTCAGATATCAGCTGCAAGAATTGTTCGACTATGTGGATTCTGGAATAAGGCTTTCAAAACATTCTTGTTCTAGGAGGTAAGATTTTCCATTGAGATCACATTTATGTTACTCGAGCGCAGAAGTCACAGATTTGTATTTTTTTCGCCCTGACACACTGAAACGCAATTTAACCATTTAAAATTGTGTATCATTTATAACCCTCTTATCTGTCAAAATTGTATGGAAAAGTAGTCGTTAGACCGTCGACTAGTTAACTAGTAGTACAGTCTAGTAAACGTAGTAGCGTTTTAGTATTATGCTAGTCAGACACGTAAGTACTAGGGAAATAAAAGATGATGCCCAGAAATATGTCAGCATCGATATGATGAAAATAATGGCCTAATACAGCTTGGGGCCATTGTTGATAAACCATAACTGGAGATATCTAAAAAGAAACCTATGAATAAACTAAGATTGAAACCAAATTTATAAGTTATATTAACTTTGAATATTAATAGTGTAATTAATATTCAAGACAGATTTAATTTTAAATGACTATATTTTTTACAGCTCTATATTAATCCGACTGTCATTAATAATGCAATTAATTTATAAACTACTTGACAACTACTATAGCAGACTACCTGATCACAGGTCGCTCGCCTGATTACCTTTAAAAACCGCATCCAAATGGTTTTAAAAATCAACGCCACAAACATACACACACACACACACCCAAACAAACACACGCACAAATATACCCCCAGACAGACAAAGGGTCAAACTTGTAACACTCCTCTTTTTTGTTGGGGGTTAATAAAAAGTGCCCTTTTATACTAAACAACGATATGTAATCAAAAGCCTAGCATTACCATATGTTTTTATAACATAGGCTGGCAAACAGGGAAGTGGGTTACCTGGATAAGTAATCTCCACCGCCCATGTAGACCCACAATACCAGAAGAATCATGGGCGCTTTCCCAACTTTATAGAAAAGGCATAATTAAGGGATTAGGAAACGGAGAGGGATTTGGACCTCAGGATATCTCACTCACCATGCGAAACGCAGCAGCATGACGCTACTTTAGGTCGGTTTTCTTGGAATTAGTGGTATCGACCCGCTCGAGCCGAACCTTTTATGCTGTAGGCAAAACTGTCTACTTGGCGCTACCACTCAATAAAATTTTAAAATGAGATGTCCAATCCACAATTGATTCAATCTAAGCGCGAAGCTATCATCGGCGTACAGACGCGTCAACGGTCTAACAGCAGTTCCCACGCGTGTGCCTTACCGAATACTTTTTGCGTTCAACAATCGGTTTTTGTGGTAAAAACCGGACTTGAATCACGTTTTCCATTCAATAGCTCTATGTACCGACGCCCTGTGCGATGATTGGTCGATAATGTTCGGGATTCGGCAACCACTGATAGATAAATAATTTATTGCTATTTCGTGATAAACGTTTTAGAACGACTTTATTATAGCGTTAAAATAAAATATTATTTTAAGCAAATATACGAATGTTTGATATTTTTAGTATACGAGAATTATTATTGAAACAATAAATTTTACAGATTTAGATATACAGATAGACAAGTATATATTGTTGTTCTGACTTCATCCAAAGCCATTTTTAGGGTCCCGTAGATAAATGGCAAAAATGGAACCTATATTATTTCGTCACGTCCGTCTGACCCGCGTCTGTCCTTGCTCTTCATACATGTAACTGAGGGATGTTTTTTCCCATTGCACATAGGCATTTCATTAGATAGGTGGATAGGAAAACTAATGTAATAATTTAATTTTTGTAAATCAAGTCAGAACATTTCCTATTGTATGATCGGGTATTATTTAATTTCTTCATTTATTTATACTAGTTTTACTAGTAGTTAGTTATATATTTAACCTATTTTTTTTATTTTCTTCTGTTACGTCCGCTGCATATATTCAGACACTGTCAGTGTGAGCTTTACAACGAATGTTTTATTTAACGTCATCAAATGTACATATTTGTTACAAAAATTATATATAGATAGCATTCTGCACTCTTTCTCGGTATAAACTTTAACTATGCCAAATCTCACAATTTTCTCTTCACGTACTAATAATATATAGAAGATATATATTCCTTTTTCTATTACTTACGCTATAAAGTAAAACATATTACTATTCTCTGTCATTGATCAGATGGGCGAACACGAACAACTTACGAATAAGTATTCTAATAGAGAACGCTAGGACGCATTTGTATGAAGTTTCAAACATTTTTTTGACATTTCGATACGAATACGTTCTCACAAGTTATTCGTGCTAGCCCCCCTGATAAAAACGTACAAAGTACATGTTGAAAGTTATAATAATAAAAAAAACATACATTTTTGAAATCTAAGACATAATAATCCTTTTTTTATGTAAATTGTACGTTTCTGTGAAAATATAATCTTGTATACGCCCACATTTTGCTTTGACATTAACATATGTCCCGCTCAGGTTCATTGTCTACGTAAAGAGGATTGCGTTTGACTGCCTAATTAGACCCCATATGGTGGTGAAAGAGAACGCCTATTATTGTCAAATTGTTGGGAGAAATTGCCCTAGTATTGCTGTCGTTGCGTTGAATCCTGCTTCTTTATTACATTTGAAAATGAAAATCGTTTAATAATAGTGCTTATGAAAAGTCAGTACAGTAGTTATTATATAAAAGAATGAAGGATACCAAAAATTATATCAACCTATGTATACATAATAGACATTCATCCATCAATACACTAAATCAGTTTATTTTTATACATTAAACCGTGAAGTCTTGAATCCAAACCCCAGGTTAGGCATTCATAATTTGTGTTGCGTTTTTTTAATAGAAAAATTACAAATACGTAGGTAGGTATGTAGGTATAGAAATACCTACTTATTATTACGCTTCCTTTCAGCCTGACGTTACACTGGCTTAATTCCAGAATCCGCCTTCCCATCATTATTTGAACGTAGACCGTGGATTTGGTATTATGTGTGGCGACCCGCTGTCTGACCCCCACAACTTGCATGCATGGGGATCAAATTTCCCCATTACTTCGTCCGTAAATCAGCAGTGTGTACCACGGGCAGGTGAGGTATGACGAGTGGTAGAGCCACGCTGTAGGCAATTTTGTCTACAGCATGAATGGGCCGGCTCGTCCGGGTCGTTACCACTGTCTCACAGAAAACCGACGTAAAGTAGCAGCTTGCTGCTGCGTTTCGTACGGTGAATGAGATATCTGGAGGCCAAAATCCCTTCCAATTCCCAATCCCTTAATTATCCCTTGCCTTGAAGGTCGTCAACACGCCCATGACCCTTTTGGTATTATGGGCGTACATGGGCGGTAGCGATCACTTACCATCAGGTGACCCACTTGCTCGTTTGTCGGCCTATGCAATAAAAACAAAAACAGGTGAGGTTGGCTTTGGGTCTTAAATGATAGGGGCCCACTTACACTCTATAAATTACTAACTAAAGACTAAAACTAAAACTGAGACCTTGTAACATTTAAGGTTTGTAATTTTTTGTTCTAAGTTACGCTAAAATAAGGCAGTACATATTTCGACACTTATCTACATTAGCGTAACAACTACGTGTGACAGCCACGACTATGGGTACGGCGAAATGTTACAAAAGTGTGGACGCATCCTAAGAAGTTTTTTTTTATATATTAGCTGGAATGACGAAACAAGCAGGTCGCTCGCCTAATTGTAAGCACAACACCTGCCCATAAACAGGAACAAAACCACACAGAACTTTGTATTACAAAGCTCTGTTTGACACTGGGCTGTGCTCGTTACCCAGAGACATAAGATGTTAAGTCTCATAATGCCCAGTAATTTGAAAATCCTTCAATGTCCTTCAAACCGAAACACAACAGTGCTTACACACTGTTGCTTAAAGGGAGAAATAGACAAAGTGGTGGTACCAACCCAGATGTCCTCTCGCATACGAGTATCTCGTAAAAGCGTATTCTTATAATAAAATAGCTAACCACAAAGCCACTTTTTAATATTCCATCGCTAAAAGGATGGAAAGGAGCCGCAATGTTTGTATTTGATATATTTTTGGCTAAAACCTGAAACTTTTTTTTTATTGCATAGGCCGACAAACGAGCAAGTGGGTCACCTGATGGTAAGTGATCACCACCGCCCATGTGCGCTCACAATACCAAAATAGTTATTTAAACTTGGTAATAGTGCTCTTCAATTCTTCTGCCACCTGTTCTTATCCCTTACCTTATTCTGCCTGCTACCTTCCTCTACTTATCCACTCGCAGTGAGGTCGGCGCAACATGCTTCTTAACACATGTTATAGGAAGGTTTGGCTTGTAGTTTTTACGACCGGCCGCCTGCCTGAACCCGAGACCTCAGCGCTAGCCTCAATCGTAACTCGTACGCATTAAAAATGCGCCACCGAGGCAGACTTTTCAATTAAATTAACAAAACACATAATTAGATTTTTTATCAATTCAACCCCTTACGGTAGAAAGGCGGATAGAACCAATATTATGTATCTCGGCCGGTGCTATGAACATAGAAATAATAACACTGATATAGATTTAAAGTGGAACCACCACAATGAGATCACCCACATTGTTAATCTACTCGCATAACTCGCAAAGTCATCGCCATCTTAGATTTTAATTAAGCCTTGAATTGACCTACTTCCACAACATTACCGGGAGTATCAAGTAAACTACCTACTAATGGGAAGTCTAGTTTTAGGCAGTCTGTTATTGATATAAATAGACAGGTATATGGACCTGACAGATTCTATCCTAGCGCTTTAGCTCACGGCATTTTCGCTGAAAATGCCTTTGCATGTGGCGTAAATGCTAAATTATGTAACGCTAAATCTTAAATAGATAAAGCTATAGGATAAATATACACCTAACAGTGGCACACATAGTCCTGACGCCATACTAGGTTAAACTATCAGGAACTACGAGGGACTTGCGGTTCCACAACACTCAGACCCGAAACAAATATTTGTGGATCACACAAACATTTGTCTCGGTGTGGGAATCGAACCCACGGCTTCTCTCTTCGCAGTCGGCTACTCGATCACTGCGCCACGGAGGCGGTCTAGGATGATTATCTAGATAGTGTCTCGCATACGACGGACTTACCTGAATATGCGCCCTGTTATTCTATATCAGACTTGGACAGCCTTCGTAGGCAAGTAGCCAGCTGTGAAGCTTGAAGCCGCGGATTCGATTCCCGCTTCTTCTTCTTCTTTACGTGCCATCTCCTATCGGAGGTTGGAGATCATACAGGCTATCTTAATTTTGGAACCTGCTGCTCGGAATAATGATCTTGTGCTCATGTTGAATCATTGGCGAAGATTTTTAAGCCACGATATCCTCCTACGACCGGGCCTCCATCTGCCTTTTATTTTCCCTTGAATGATTAGTTTCGATTGCCGCACCGAGACAAAATGTTCATGTAATATTCAAATATTTGTTTTGACCATTGTAAGACGGCCTTTTTATATTGAACACTAGCTTTTGTCCGCGGCTCCACCCGCGTGATCTGCCTTTTCCGGGACAAAAGTGGACAACCGTTCAGTGGTTAAGCAGTAATTGACTAAGAAACATCCCAATTCACAAACTTACAAACATCCAAAATTTCACATTTATAATAGTTGTAGGATTAATATTGATTTGAATTCATCGTGTTTATTTATACTGACGCCATCGTCAAAGATTGGTGTAATATTGCATTTAGAATCTCGTGACCCAAGGTTAAAATATTTTTTGATTTTAAAAAATATAATCAAATTATGTGATCACGATTAACTAATAACATTATTTGTATTACATGTTAAAGTAAGGTATTACACATTAGAACAAAATATTTTTATCTGCATTACATACATACGCGCACACTCCTGTAATCTTTAAAGGGGTAGGCAGAAGTATAACCAGTACACATATATTTCGTCGAGCTTATTGCCTTCCCATGATGTGATAGGGGGCAAGCCTATCGCCATATCGTACAAGATTCCAGACTCCAGGAATTTATTTTTCGTTAAGGACGCATTTCGTCATAGAAACACCCAATATCACTTTTACCCGACCGGGGATTGAACCCGAGACCTCAGCACAGCAATCGTAACGCGTACCCATTACAACTGCACCACCGATGACGCGAGCGATTGATTATTTTATATTCCTATTGATACTGTACAAATATTTAATTTTGTTAGTGTTATTTCGTCGTTACAATTGTATTATATGAAAAGAAAAAATCAATTCAAATTATTTAGCATTTATTTTGGCTAAATTGTTATATTACAAAGTGGTTATATTACAAAGTGCTTACATACTACATTAATGCTAAGTTATAATATAGTACCTATGAAATAAATTAAAAATCACAACTTCATTTAAGGCGTGTTTATAGATCAAATGCTTAGTACAGTCGCCAAAAAGTTAGTTGTCTATTTAAAACACACTGACAATATAATTTATTCTTTTACATCTGAACCTATTCTCAGGCTATGATTGAATTCGTACTGAAAATAATTTATTTATAAAAAAATAATTACATCTTTAAAACAATTTATGGTTGTTGTAATTTGGCAACTGCACCCAGAGTATAGAGTTTAAATTTGCTTGCTTTTTACAATGTTAACTTACCTATATATTTTACTCATTAAAATACAATATTTAACAACTTATGAAATGTAATAACACGCTAAAACTAAGATATACGATAAATTTCGACGCTACAATAATTAATTTACAATTCAGGAACCGCGAATAATACGAAGAAAAATAATTATTGAATCTATTAAACATGACTCTCATAAACTATATTATGCGACGAATATTACACTAATTTAATGTTGGTGTAATTACAAATGACTTTGTATTACAAACCTTTCACAAACAAGTTTATTATGAAACACGTCAATTTTGTAAAGAAGGCACATTTGTGATATGTCTCACTATGGTGTAGGATTTATAATTAGGCTATATATGTATAAAAGTGTATGTCCAAAGATATATGATTATAGTGCAAAATATTAGTGTACTCTTCCCATATCCATGCCTCCGAGTTGTCCTAAATACGGATATCCAGACTTCGCTTCTGTAGGCGAGTGTGCGTGCGAAGCGTAGTGCGAAGGATTTGTGCCGAAGAAAGAACTGTAACAAAAAATATTACGTTAAATTTTTCAAATACAACTAAATTTTATAAGACATTTTATAAATAGATAAGATTTATATATTATTTTATCTTGGCTCGACAAAGTGATCACGCCACATCCAACGGCAGTACAATCCCAGAATAGTGTTATTATGAAATTATCTTGGAATCCGCGGGTACTGGTACGGATCAAGACAAGAACCACAGACTCAAAACTAGCCCCAGAAGGACGACTATTGTTTTTCGAGATTAAAAGATGACGGTAGGCGTATAGGGCAAGGGATGTGACCCCAACCCGGCAAAGTTATTTTACGCGTGTTTTATGTAGTGCGGACTCTAAAAAATAACCTTTCTTCTTTCTTTCTGCGTGGTTTTATCCCCGCTTAATACCAGAAGGCCAATTCTCGTAATTTTAAATGTTCAAAATATCATTCCGATCTAGTCTCAGCGTCAAGAAAGTTGCAAATGGTTTCTCTTAAACCAATAATCAACATCACATACACCTAGCATTACCAGTAGCATTATACCGTTTTGGCTTCAGTCAACTTTTATTCTACATTCAATCTCATTACGATCTATGTTCACATTTGACGTTGATTATTGGTTTAAGATAATGCCATTTGACGCTGAGAATAGATCGGAATGATATTTTGAACATTTAAAATTACGTGAATTGGCCTTCAGGTTCCGCCTTCTCGTACCATAGATTGGACGGTATTTGGTATTGTATGGGACAACCCGCTGTCTGGCCCGCACAAAACCGCAACATTACTATGTAGGTATATTCATATTAAACAGCATCCTGATTATTAAAACATGACTGAATAAATCAAATTATGCTATTAGCGTAATCCATTCTAACAAATTCTATTAATAAATTGAATGCCAACATAAAACAGTAACCCTCAATCTATAAATATTCGAAGCGTGGGAGAGTAATCTGCAGTAAAAAAATTAACAAAATATCAACTTGAGTGGTGATATTATACAGGGTCCATTAGAAATAGAAATAATAACATAGGCAATGTAATAACAAACTTGGATGTAATGTATACCGTTGTCTACCGGGATACGTAATTTTGGTAACATCTACATGATATGCAAGTTTGAGGATTCGATGTTTTCGGAAGCGAGTCGTGACCGGCTGTATAATTCAGTGGGTAATACATTATTAAAGTTCATTTGTGCAATACATAAACCACAAGGCCGATAATTAACAAAAAATGTTATTACTGGCACTACAAGACCAACAATATTTCTTGGCTATGTTCAATGAAACATTTTCCTAATATATTAAGAACTAACTTTTAATATTTTTTGTGGACACCGAAAAAAATATTTATTAAAATAAGTAATAAGGGCTAAAAAGCACTGGCTATTAGAGAAAGAGACACGGAACCAATGGTCTCACAACGGACTACGAACGATATACTCAAAATCGGACCAACTGGAGGCGTCTTAGTAGAAAATACAACCCTTACACTAAACCGGGATAGCGTCAGACAGAAAGAAAGAATATTTTGTGCACACATTGTGTAATTAAAGTTGTTAATTTAAATACACATCATATACATATAAGTAAGACAGGTGAATGAGTATATGGTAATATTAAGCGATTAAACCTGCGAGGAAACGCGGGTTGCGCTCTATCATTACCAAAAGATGTTTTAGGAGATAGCTGCTGATACAAGGGCAATGAGACACGCAACGCCACCGGACAATTCTAAAGATCTGGTGCACGTACAATATATGTATAATGTGAACTCTTTAAACGACCTTCATTATAATGAAAACTGTCATTCACACAGACATCACTTTGGTTTCTTTGGTTGGTTGGGTTGGTATAACGAAAACTACTCGATTCTTTGAAGATTAATATAACAAGTTTACACTGTATTGTAGTTTTCCAGATAATTTTATACAAAATAAGAGCTAAAATCCTCCAACAACATCAAATAAAGGTCTGTAAATTCTAACAATTATAATGGCTGAACAAATTTTCTTCAAACTTAACTAAGAAACATCTCGATTAAACCTGCTTTAAAGAACAGCAATAACTCTTGAAAGTACACAAAATTAAGGCCTAACTTTCCACGAACTGAATATAATATTTTCGACTTACATTTAAATTTAATATCAAATTACTATAAACCGCAATATGAAAAACAACTTTAATGTTTAAGTATGTAAAGGCGTTCGTCCGGAAAGCGGTAGAACAGACAAGGCGCTCGCAAGCCGCGCAGTTTAGGAAGTCGAATGCAAATAGCTGCAGATAAGTTTTAATACTAGGTTAGCGTTAGTATAATGCGCGGGTTCAGTGCACTAATGTCACGTTCGGCCTCTCATTAATCGCTTTACCTTACACAAAGAGACTTGTGTTTATCCACACATTGTGTTACATTCGCATATTGCAAAGTATCGGTTTGTACTTTGGTACTTTGGTATAGGTAACGGGTTTTGATTACATGACGGATAAAGTAGAAACTGTCGATTTGAGATTTGACGATGGAGTAAAACTCAAACTAATATTTTTGACCAATTTCTTTCTCATTTATTTGTTCATGTTTATTTTTATTTAACTATTAGTTTGTTTTGTGTATAAATATTTGATCAAATATTATGAAATCATCCAATATCTTTGATCAAATGAATAATGGATATAATTACACCTAGATAGGTAAACTGTACATCTTATGTATAAAAATTAAATGTGATATTAAATGATATTGCACAGAAAGCATTTCTATTATTGAAGAAACCGTTAGAAACATGTTAATCACGAACAAACATTAGCTTAACTAACTCTTGTTATATACGTAAGAGAAGAAAACACCAGTCCCGTTTTGTTGCCAAATTCAAGATGAATGCCAATATCATTAACCTTACAGTTTCGAGACAGACATGGTCAAGGAGTGAACCGTAAGCCATGAATGACGATTGCCGCAATAGATTACGCAAAAAGTTTTCTAAATCTGAGAATTGATTTGCGGTGGTATTTGTTAAAGACGAAATGTGTTAAAGGTGATAAATAAATATTTACTCATTTAAATGAAGCATTCAAAATTAAATATACAAATTCGTTAAAAATTTTAGCAAATACTTTCTGAAGTTAAGTTAGATTAGGACATGATTTCTAAGCGTGTTGCTTATTATTACTTAACCTTGACTAATCCATATTAATTCAAGAATTTACGATGCCCGTAGCATTTACCACGTTTATATTACTATCGAATTTTATTCTCGATGTATAACCAAACCCCCTACTTAATTTACAAAGAATATAAACCCATAGATCATAAACAAGCTGCGTTTACTTGATCTGATAAAATAATCGGTTTATTGAATGCCTACTAATTTTCATAATGGATGTGCAACACGTGTTCGGTTTGCAGACTATACTGTAAGAGGTAAACTGTTTCAAAAATATTATTCACAATATCGACAGACAACAATAAAAATATGTTGAAGAAATAGTTACGTCAATCAAGACGCGAAAAGGACTAGATTAGAGGCGCCGTCACAAACGTGGCCAGCCCATATGTTATTAGTTGTTCGTCATTGTGTAAGGTATATATTGTGTGTGGTCCAATGTAAGTTTTATCACCATCCATTGTCTCGATAACATAGATAAATGTCGTTGCCGTGTTTAGTACAATGCTACAATGTATTTGTTACATTTACACACTGAAATTCAATGTGTTCTCACTAAAGTTACAAATCCTATCGATACATTTACGAAGACGGTTAAATTACTGGACATTATGAGACTTAACTTATGTATCGGGATGACGAACGCAAACCAGTGCCATGCAGTGCTTTGTAATTCTGTTGTGTGTAGTGTTGTATCTGTTTATGGGCAGACGAGGCGCTTACCTACCAATAGGCAAGCGATCTACTTGTTTCGTCATTCAGGCTAGTAAAAAAATACATCCAAAAGTTAGATGTAGTCAGGCGCTTTTCATGTTCGAGTACAAAACTAAGTCGATTCTTGTGGTTTTATACAAAAGTCGATGAATTTTAATTAAAAAATCGATCAAAATTCCCTATAAAATTCGCAACCCTATTGAATTCACGATCAGATCGGCGTATTACGAAGAGAGCGCTGTAATAACCACCCGCGCGGCGTATAATGGCCGACTTCTTAGACTCTTAATTGATTAGCGGCCGCTTCGGCTAATGATAAAGGAAGGTGAAAAGAAATAAAACGAACGCACCCCGATTTGCAATCAGGGTCCACGCCCGCTATAGCCACCGGACGTTACAATACAAAGTTACTTTTAGCCGCGAAATTACCATCTATTACCTCTCAAATACATAGACCTTGCGAATGACAAATAATGAGTAATACCTACGCAATGATCATCGAAATGACTCATCCAAAATGATCACCCGAACCATACTATTACTGTAACAGTCATGTTTTAATAAATAGTTATTTAAATCGTCGGCAGTAGAGGTCGGTTTATTGTAATTACATATTCATCTGTACAATCCACGTCGAAATATGAGCAGTCCGGTATCAATAATTCATAAAGCTTCTTAGTCTACGCTGAGGATTAATAAAATCTTTAGATACACTGTTGACACGTAAAATTATATATTAATTTACCTGTAATTTTCTGGCCAACCGCCGACTTCAGTCAATTTGTTCTGAGGATGCGCGCTCAGTTGCCTTGAGGTCCAGTGGTTGTGTGCCGACATGGCATGATCTTGTTTTGAGTAATCTGCATAGCCGTACGGATGCGTCACTGCGTCGTTGGCATTTCCGTACGTAGAATGCTGGTAGGTGATTGCACTGGTCTGGTTTACCGAAGGGCTTGTAGATGTAGGGCTCGAACTTGGTGGCGTCGCCTCAGTTGATGGTTGCAACGGTGTTCCGAGATCAGAAGAGTGAGATATGGGCGTCAGATTCCCTGACGTGAATGACGTCGATGTAGGAGGATGTAAAGACGAAGCCGCCAGAGCTGACTGGCAGACTGAAGGGGCAGTTAAAGCAGATTGGTGAAGAGAGGGAGCTAACGCTGAATTCAATACTGAACTTGTGCCTAATGCTGAGGAATAAGATTGTTGCCAGGAAGCACACTGGGCATTGAACGTTGATGGAGGCTCGTATTGCTGATGTACGGATGGGAAAGCGGATTGTAAGGACATCGTGTTGAAGGCACTGAGTTGTTGAGAATTCAGCTGTTTACGTAGACGAGCTCTTCGGTTGGAGAACCAAACCTAAACAAAGGAAAATCGAAAATTACTTGTTTGCCTGTGAAATTGGTTCGGTATTGGAAAACAATATTATAAGTTTTGTTTAGAAGCGAATCCAATCAAGTAATTATTTTGACGAGGTCCCGAGTTAATCCATAGGGTGGCTGGTAATCGATTTATAGGTTTCATTGAAATTTAATTAATTTGTATAGGTATTAAACAGTAACAATTGACATCAATACTCGTATTCATTTTATTGAAATATAAGTGTCTGGAAATTGTAATTACACTTAAATACTGATTATGTAAATATTAATTTATTTTTACTATTGCGCGTACTAATGAGATATAAAAAGCGTATTAAGCAACGGTAGCGATAAACAACATATGGTAGCTCAGTTACAATCGTAATTAATTATAAAGGCAATTACTTTTTCACGCCGTACGATGGTAGGGGCGGGAATTAAGCGTGATCTAACAATGGGTTTGTTTGATTATATCTATCTATCATTGAACCGCCGTTTTTGAATAATAAACATACCTGAACCCTAGCTTCAGTAAGCTTGGTTTTCTGAGCTAATTCTTCTCTAGTGTAAACATCGGGGTACTGAGTTCTCGTGAACGCACGCTCTAGGGCTTCAAGCTGGTCCCCTGAGAAAGTTGTTCTTGATCTTCTCTGCTTTCTTTTTAATGGGATCCCCGGCTCCGACTCCGTATCAGAGTCTTCACAAGATGATGGACCTTAAACAAATCGAAATATTTTGTTAGTGCATAAAGCATGGAAAATCATGCACCGAAAGTGTTTGATAATATTTCACGCAAATAGGCATGATCTAAGTACTATGACTGTGTACAGTCAATGCGACTAAATTGCCTGAGGGCGGCGATATTTCCAACATTAAAGTAATGTTTAGCTAACGGCTGCCATATTTTGTTGTAAAAATTTTCGTCACACTTTATTGTTGCTCTCTAACGATGCATTTTGTTTTGTTCTATGTCTATTACGTCGGACTACCGGCGGACCACACGCGGCCTCGATTAAATTAAACGTAACCGCATTACTTTACGTCTGTAGTAGCCACAAATGAATTCTTTTGAACTTTAATAAATATTACTTTATGCTAGTTGATAATGAAATAGAATTAGATTACCGAGAAGCTGATGGCGTTCTTTTCTTACTTTATTACAGTGATTTGTATAATAATTTCTATATTACTATGCGCTCTGCGGCATTCAATAAGGGCCCGGGCAATGGTACGACTTTCAAGGGCTGTTATTAATTCCATTACGCGCTTATTGATATTTTGACATTTTGCAGGCACCTGTATGCAAATGGTTTTACGAAAATTACTCGATCCAAATGTACCGTTAAACACGGTCGCGAGACTGGCACGGATGGCGAATTTTCAATACGCGATGTTGTGCAGTAAAAGGTCCGCTTTTCCAGTGTAGATATTACTTTAGCCGCACACAACTTAATATGCATAATCTTATCGGTGCGCAGAATCTTGCCAGCAAAACAGCGCTCCGTCACTGAACCGGGATATTAGGAGCGCCATTTTATATTGGATAGCTATACGCCACGAGACGTGCAGTACGGACAGATTGTCGTAATGCAAGCCTCGCGGCCAAACGCGATGGGATAATAATACCTTTGGATACTAATTTCATTTTTATAACCTACAATTTCGAAGCCGACACAAGGGGCGCTGCTGTGGCGTGCGCGCGCGCCTCGCCCTCTTCAGTTTTACGTGGTTTATTAACTTTATACGCCATTTTGTAAAGTTTGCAAATGTTCCGACAGTCTCATTATAACAATAAATTTATAATAATAGTACACGTTGGACTAAATTAAGTGATTATGGTCTTGAATCAGCGTTAAGGACTATGATGACACGGCACGTTATGTATGCATCATTACGTAGAAGGTCTTATAAAACTTTAAAAATAATTGAATGACATTCGTCACGAATTCCTCGGATTATTTCATTGCCTAATGCGTATTTTGAATCTAAAAATAAATCCTGTTCAACAATATGCATTAAAGAGCGCAACAATAAAGTAGAACAATAAAAAGTTGCGTTAATACTCTCTCTAGAATTTCTCAACTGGGCAAGTGCAAACAAAGTACTGCGGTCTAATTACTGAACTACTCTAAACTTCAGTGTGCTTTGGTTTAACCTTCAAAGAGTCTAAGCGGGAACTCAAATCATAGACGAATCACAATAAAATTATTATGAGATTCAAAATCCAAGGTAAGTATGACTTACCTAGAATACCATCAATGCTGTGATTTCTTCTAGGATCTGATTCGTCCCTTTTGCCTCCTCTTATGAGTCTCGAAATGGAACTGACTGACGGTGCCGTGTTTTTATCACAGATGCCTTCCTTTATTAGTTTATCTCTAATTTCCCAGGAAAATATACCTGGGTTTTGTCTCTTCAGCTCTTCGATCCTGTTCTCAACCTCTGGAGTTGCTACACGCGGCTTTGATCCTCCAATCACACCTGGCCGGATAGACCCAGTTTCCTACGACAAAAAAAACATAATAGAATATTTGTTACAATTTCTCAGATTGCCTTATTGTTTTAGTGGTAACGTACTTAGGCTAGGAAACCGTTATTCCCTGGGTTCAAATCCCAGGTCGGGCCATAACAGTTTGTATTTGAGTTTTCGATTAGAAAAATCACTCATGAATCGTTTAGGATTATAATTTGTGCCTGATATGGCAGATAAATGTGATAGTTCACATTATAGAACGTCGGTGGACTAGTAGCCTTTCTGTCTACTCCTTTGGCCATACAGGCATGAACTTATAAACTTATCTTTTATATCAGGTACAACAGATTATGCAAAGGTCAAGCTATAATATAACATCTTAATATAAAATAGTAAAAAACATCCACATATGGATAACATATCTGAATTAGTATTCCATAGGCAGGTAGCAAATTATAAGTTATGGACCACAACAAAAGATTTTGATTTATAGATATCAGCAGCCTATGAATAATATGAATAAGGTGGTCATTATAGCGACGGAACGCTCCGGTATGGTTCACATATTAAAAAAGCAGATAGTATTAAATTTATGACAAAATCAATGTTTTTTCGGAAACTAAAGTAACTTAAGTACTGATACGAGCACAAGTCATGGTGTATTTGTGTGCAAAATTTTATCGAAATCCGTTCAACCGTTTGACGTAATTGTTATTTTATTTGTTTTTTTATTGCATAGGCCAGCAAATTGGTCACCTGATGGCAAGTGATCTCCACCGCCTACAATACCAGAAGAATCGTGGCCCTGCTGCTAACCTTAAAAGAAAGAGATCATTCAGGTATTGGGAAGGAGAGGGGGATTAGGGCCTCCGGATATCTCACTCACCGTACGCAACGCAGCAGCAAGCCGCTACTTTATGTCGGTTTTTTGTGAGATAGTGGTAACGACCCGGTCGAGCCGGCCCATTCGTGCTGTAGACAAAACTGTCTACAGTGTGGCTCTACCACTCATAAAACTGCGAATCATGTATCAAAAGTGTTAACACAACGTCAAATTAAATGGTTTGTATCGAATTGATGAATATATTATTATTAAAATAGTAAGTAATCAAGCAATACATAATTAGTTGTTTAAAGTGATGTCTGTGCTCGTCAACACGACATAAATGTTAAGTCTCATAACGCTTAGCAATTTCTGGCATCAATGTTCTTCAAACCGGAACACAATAGTAGCTTAATCGGTGGTATCTAGGTACGGAGGGACCTCCGGGAACATCAGTAGACCTAGTACAGGTTTTAATAGTTTTCCTAAACGATGAAAGTTTTCGTGTTCTCTCCATACGTCAAATATTAGTAGCCACTAGTGGGAACTATAATGAATTAAAATTAATAATATGTTTAATTTTATTTCATATTAGTCGACTAAGAAAATTATTTTCAAGCGATTCTTTCCTTTATTACCGTATGAATTACTAGTTTGACACTTCGACGGTAGTAAATGTATACGAATTCGAAAACTGTGAACGTATTTGTGACTTGTACTAGGCCTACAGGTGCGCGAGTTAGACTCGCATTCGAGGGTTTTCCCTACCTTTATAGTAGTAGTAGGCATTTTCAATATCTTACCTGGTATCTATTAAGAATCTTGGAGACGCAGCCATGCGAGACGCGAAGCTGCCGCGAGATGACGCACGGCCTGACTCCCGCTGCAGCCATCTCCACAATCTTCAGCCTGATGTGATTAGGCAGAGGCCGTCCATTAATAAACACCCCACCCAACTGGTTCATACGACCCTGACCTGCAAAAAACCGAACCTTTTAACACCACACAAATCATCATTCATCGATGATTACCGTAATTTGGCTAATTTAAATAAACACGCCTACGCTAGTTTTTATTTCAATAATGCCCTCTACCCAGCCAGTAGCTATCTCTTTAAATATTAACATAATCAGCTGTAATTTATTGTATAATGATTTTGAGATAAAATCAGAAAAAGGGGAATCTGCAAACTAAATGTGTTGATTAAGAGGAAAGAACAGTATTGTATAATTTGATGAATTTTGCAAATGTATTGTTGCCTCTGAACTACTCATACTGATCGAATAATAAAATTATCAAAACCGAGCTATTGTATTCTCTTCATTCCTTCTCTAAAACTTGACTGATTTGCTTTTTTAATGCATTATTATTCTTTGTATTATAGTAAATGTCTGTTGATGGTATTCATGTTATACAATTCCTTGGTTTTTTGGAGAGCCTACCTTCTATAAAAAGTGACCTAATATATAATATGATAAACGATCGCACTAGTGTCAAAATCCAGAGAGGAAAACAGCCCTTTTAAAGATTTACCACAAATCATAATCATATTTACCATAAAACATAAATGTTATATACGGTTATCTTTGAATATTTTATTATAACTTAAGGGAACAAGACAGTCAGCTTCTGATCGTTCAAATGATGCTTCACATTGTCGTGTATCCTTCTGATTGTGTCTATCGAGATCACATTACATAAACTTGAATAATGATAGAGCACACGCTTGACGGCTTAGGAATAGATATTCCATATCGATAGGCAAAATACTTGATAATATATTAGGACGTTATTGTTTTGCAGCCTTATTCAGAGGATTTATAATGTGTGTGTAAAATTTATATAATATAGTAATATAATTATGGGCCTAAAATTGTAATAACGTCTCGGATAATGTTGAATGTTGAAGTATTCTGAATGAATTTTCCTCATGTATGGTCAAGAAATCCCCAATATTAGTCTAAGATTAATAGAAAATATAATACTAAAATATAAGAATGCGCCTCGCTATCAATGTAAAGCTTACATACGTACTATAATGCACATACAAGTAGCCACATTAAAATCAAATATGCGTAAAGCATCAATAGCAACAATACATTATCCACGACTGAAAGCAATTGTGCGATTGATGCACGTCCCTAACACATAATACGTACGTCATCGGTAGCCCTCGATCACCTCGTAATTTTACGTTTCATTGCTTGTGTTCTCAAGCAACAGTATCCAATTTCTATTAACACGGACGCGATCAAGCAGAAACGACAACACTTAAGTTATTTCTGGCGTTTGTTGTTACTACTTTCTGTTCCACAGTTTGTTCGCAACATACGATCTATAAATCGATACTTAGATCATATCCTTAGTAATGTGAATGATGAATCGATTCTCGATTATTCGCAAGGAAAAGAAAGTCATCAAAAATTTAATTAACGTTTTATCACGATGGGTATAGCCGACGATAATTAAGTCGATCGTTCGAAACTGATTGCGAATGAAATGTCGAAAAATAAAGTATTCTATATAGAGATTTATTATGTGAGTTAAAGTGTCGCTATTATAATCACATCACTCGTGCCGAGCAGTGGTTGGAGGACCACCTAACGTCAAAGGGAGCCGCCGGTCGAAGATTTTTGCAACGCCTTTGTTACTGTATGTTACCTTCTATTGAAAATAACTATTGAAAAAGTTAATATGTGCCTTTTATTAGATTAATGTGATATAAATAGTGTTTCGCGAAAGGAAAAATATATAACGGTTTTAATATCCTACGAGGATAGCAGTCCTCTCTTGCTACAAAATGAATTCTAGCAATGTTCATATAAATCAGAAGAATTTAATATCTGTTTTGTTATGGATCCAATGTCGTCAAATGACATTATTATTAGGTTTGGGAGTCAACTCAATCGACATGAGTTTTAAGTTTTAATGATATTCTAAACACCATCAATATTTCTATCTGACATGACTTTGATTGACACAAGTTCAGTTCAACAAAAAACATAACAGTGGCATCTACCACTTTTAAAACTATTTATAGTTTATCAATTTGTAATAATTCCTCAAAAGTCCCGAAAGATATAATGCCTCAGACCCCTGCTGGGTCCTACTAATCAATTAGACAACATGTCAACAAGTATGTCCTTTGATACCACCAGAAACCGAGGCGAGTTACCAACAGCACACGCAAAAATATACCGTAACACAATCAGGATAGGGTTGATTGCAGCTACAAACGAAAACAAAATTTCTAAATTATGGATTTCTCCAGCAGATATTGTAAAGTGGACTTTATAGCTATGAGAACAAAATTGATATTTTGTTAACGGGAAAATGAAATTTTATTATGACCCTGTATGCACAGCGTGGATCTGCAAGATTCTCTTATTTTTTGTTGTTCCCTGTAGACGTTGCGGTGCCTCAGTAACCCATGTTTTTGAGTGTTAATTTTATGTGCCTGAAATATTTATGACGCATAACGTGTCCATAATAACACCGCTATACAAATGTGGGTGGCTTTGGAATAACGCATCACTTCATTAAGCGTTTCGTCATGATTAGCGGTTAATTAACCAACATTATCAACGTCATAATGATCTTCTTTGATGTGTATTTTTCTATTTTAAACTAGAACTTTATTTACACATAACTTCGAAATTCGTATGTAGGACTTCTTAGGTATGAAGGTTTCCTTATAATGTTTCCATTACCGTTAAAGAAAGCGATAATTAACAATTAATAGATACGTAACTTAGAACAGTTAGAAGTGCATGTTCTTTAGATTGAGGTTCTTATTTCGACCGCCCTTTTTGACACCTTTAGAAATCAAAAAACTTGATTAGTATTTCTCTATGTCTTTATAGGAACACGCTGTCAAAATTATTTTTAGATACAGGCGTTGATGAAACAATCAGTTAAAATATACATAATTTTATATGATTAGATTTTTGAACAAATGTTTAAATTATTCACAGAAAACTTGCATCTAATATAAAATAGCACTGAGCTTGATCTTAATAGGATCAAGCAGCGCACAATTGAGAAAAGGCACACAATGAATTCTTGAATGCACAATGGAGTAATAGAATTCGCAAATATTTGAACGCTATTAGAGCAAAGGGAGGTGAAGTTAAGGACAAATTCAAACATTCGTTTGTAACTAATCGTACGGAAGCATTTTTAGATCATGCGCAACTTGATTTTAACAATGACCACTACCCGGGTGGTATATAAAAGCGAACTTTAAATAATAAAGTCGATACAAAACACAAAAAAACATTGACCAACGCAGTTTTTTTTTGCTCTGACTCGACAATATGATAACGAGTAAACCTGATTGTAACTTAGTGACCACTGAAGACTCAAATTGACTATTAACAAATACATGAGACTCGTGTATCACAATCGTTATGCCAGTGTACATTATTACTGGATATACACAGAATCCTTACAATGGATTTTTCTAATTATATGTATCATCATGTGTATGACTCTCATGAGGATGTATCAAACCAACTAAGCTGTTCCAGTTGCTCGGAATATTTCGTTCATTCACGATGTCCTCAAAATAAATGAGAGTTTAGTTTTTTATCTAATGGCAGCGCATTTAGGCTGAGAAACCGGTAAATTCTTCGGTTAAAATTTCAGATCAGGTAATGTATTTGAATTTCCGATTCGAAAAATTAAACAGTTAAATTGTAAATTGTGTCCAGTATCGCCATAACCATATCGCCATAGTATCGCGTTGGGGTTGTCTATCACTTCATGGGACGGAAATAGGCTTAGCAAACCGTGGGTGTACTTGTTACACCTCTAAATACTTCTTCGGGAATACTGACGGGAACTTATGTATGTTTGTTTAGTATTGTAAAATGTATAACAAAATACGTACGCGTTTTATTCATGGCAGTAAACAGACTCGTTCGTTCAGACTTTAATCACACACTAAACATTAGACATAGATATAGTTGCACAGTGGAATATAATTTTTTCTCACAATCACATAATCGTGTTCCGATTCGTTCAACCGCCGCGTTCGTGTTAGACGAAATTGAAACAGAGTCAATCATTTAATGCTAAACGTAAGATGCAAACCGTGACCGCATAAATGAAGATTTTGAATTC
This sequence comes from Mimas tiliae, assembly GCA_905332985.1. NCBI lineage: Eukaryota > Metazoa > Arthropoda > Insecta > Lepidoptera > Sphingidae > Mimas > Mimas tiliae. Next base: position 7,668,400 of record HG995255.1, read on the forward strand.
ACCATTCGCATTTCTGTGTCAACTTTAATTAACAATCACATTTCCATCAACCTTCGGAGTACTTTTGGGTTATCACTACCATTGTCCGACAGAGATTGGATTTCTTAACCTTCCATCTTTGCATTGACGAATCTCGTTTTCTATTTGAGTGACTCCGGTTTCGTAATAGTTGCAACCAGCCTGACTAAATCTACGTTAATCCGTAATACTCAGATTATTTTGTTTCTGCGTTTCCATTCACACAGCGCGGCGGTTGAAACGTTTAATGTCATAGGTTATTGCGTTTGCACTAGCAGGTACAGAGCTAGCCTGACGGCTAATAAAACCTATGAATGTAATACGCGTAAAGATATCTAAACCGCACACTAACTTATTTGTTGAAAGCTATACAGCAGTTAATCTTAACATATGCATTCAATTATTGTGTGCCCATTAAAATATCTCTTAAGAATTTATGAGACTGTTAAAGCTGATATCAATTATGAATGCTCAGTTGAGCACTGAACCAATTGTCATTCAAACGATGGCAAATCCATTAGAGATGTAAATATCCACGCTACTCACTAGCCTGTATGGCAGAGCATCAAAAAATTGGTATCGGATTTTCCACAGGCTGTGGCCAATAACTGCACGGTGATAGTTTGATATGTTCAGTGTCGATATCGTATTGTGTAAATAAATCGTAAACCCCGTTTTCACAATCATAATATGTTTCTGCTTGCAAATCAATTTCACGTAGCGACATTAATGTGCCTATAGTAAAATTTATATGAGGTTTTACGTCACATGCCACGCCGCTTTCCTTCCACATGAGTTACATGCCAACGATAACTGTTCGTACTGTTAATTCTACGATGCTTGGTCGTGGTTCAAGAAACTTAATTAGTGTCTCGACTCCTTATGTGTTCACTCGAAGTTAATATAATTCTCAGAAATGTTTTGGCGTAAGCAAATTTCCATGCATGGCCGTTATAATTTTAATCAACAAGAAACAAGATTTCCTTTCAATATTTTGAAGAAATTGCATTGTCACGGGTACAATTGCGACGTAACTGCAAACTAGAAAATGCTTTCATTCAATTTCCAAAAGGTTATCAAAGTTCTAAAGCATGTTAAATCTAATTCGATCGACAAGGAAACATTTAACAAAATAAATTCATTTCGATACGTAGTGACACCTTACTTGAATAACAATGCGATATCATTTTCTATAGATGTAAGATTTCTTTAGCTGTTAAAATTTATCTGTATACTAATAAAATAACCTATTACTCTCCAAAATGAAGCAACAAAGAGAGGTGAAATGCCATCTGAATAGGCATTAGAATTGGGCGGCGTTCACAAAGGCTGTGTCATTCCATTAAATCTTCTTCAAGTCTTCAAACTGTTCTGTGTGGCCCGTAGTCGCGTGGCCAAGCCGCAGCCACAAAATGTAGCGCAATCGAATATCAAATCAATTCTATTATACATTTATACGAGTTACATCGCATCCCAGATAGCGGCTTATTCTCATTTGTGTAATGGGGCCTGGGGATTCCTAATATTTACTTTGACTCGTAATAGTATGGCTCGGGCTACCAGCTTACGCCTTAGCTAGCTTACCTTCTTATTAGCTTCAACTCATGTGCATTGTTTATGTCCACATCGTTCAAACTTTTGGTACAAGATGAATCGAAAAGTGTGCATTAAAAATTTTAGTTTAAAGAGCGGCTACAGGAATAACAAAAACCTTATTCTAATAATTTGTTTGAAACACGAGTCTCTCCCTCTATTGAAGCTGTTGCCAACTGTTCAAACTATGGCAACGCCTTTCGGCTCGTCACCACCGAATATAATATACGTACCTACACAACGTAATGAATGGAACGGAATATTTTATTTCAATATAATAGCCTATGTTTTTAAGTGCCCTGTTTGACCTCATTCCGTATTCATAACGCGTTATGTACTAATTTGACGCATTCTTTTCATTTCTTACACGAAATGGACTCTTTGACGTGGCTCGCCGCTTGCCTCACAAAGGCCTTGTTACAAAAATAATAAATTCAGTTATCGTTTGTTGCAGTCAAATACTTTGAGGGTGTAAAAATTTAAAGATATAAATTCAACTAGTATAACTTAATTGATATGTTGTTAAAACCTACTTGTGGTAAGACTTTCTGAATATGTTTTTATTGAAGTATCAACAACGTACAGTTGTGACCTTGAATAAAATTATATATATTTAAGTGATTATTCTTCGTTTTTATTATGTATATTGGACAGAAAATTGGACATAAACTCTATTATAAGAAGTTATAAAAAGTAGAGTCAGTATTATGTACAATATAATGTCTCACTTTAAAGAGCCCTTTTCCAAATGTAACAATCAAGAAGTTTTGTAATTTTATAGTCAGCATAGTTTAATAAATCCTTATTGTTTTAACAAAATGATTCCGAGAGAAAATAAAAGGAAATCTTTATAGGGAATTCGGACGACGCGACCGACGCGACGCCTCGTTTGAGCTTTGGTACGTTATGTATTTCCATCCAAAACACGAGTCATATACATTTTATTAGAAATACTGTGCTAAGCCCAACCTAACATACAACACAATAATATTGGATTTTTTTAATGTTCAAAATCACAAATACTTGAGATAGATATTATAGGAGTATATTAATGTGGAACATTTGTGAGTTTGTGAGTTTTGTGACTGCCTCGGTGGCGCAGTTGTAATGCGTACGCGTTGCGATTGAGGCTGACGCTGAGGTCTCGGGTTCGATCCCCGGGTCGGGTAAAGTGGTATTGGGTTTTTCTATTACGAAATGCTCAGTATCAACCCGAATGGAATTTGTGCCCGGTATGGCGATAGGCTCGCCCGCTATCACATTGTGGGACGGAGATACGCTCGGCGAAATGTGGGTGTACTGGTTACACCTCTGCCTACACCTTCGGGGATTACAGGGGGCGTATGTATTTGTGAGTGTTTTTAGAGCCACGCTGTAGACCGTTTGTCTAGAGCATGAACGGGCCAACTCATCCGGGTCGTTACCACTGTCTCATAGAAAACCGACGTAAAGTAGCAGCTTGCAATCTGATATATCAATATTGCAAAAGCTTGAAATCCAACTCTACTATTAATAAAAATAAGTGAAATGTAGGAATATTTCTAATTATAAAATCGTAAAAATACATACATACGCACTCACGCCTCTACTCCTCACCTTGTGGGGTAGGCAGAGGTCTAACTAATACACCCACATTTCACTGAGCTTATTTCCGTCCCATGATGTGATAGGGGGCGAGCCTATTACCATACAGGGCATGAATTCCAAGCCCGGGCAACTTGTGTGTTATTTTTCGCATCGAAACTCAAACATAAATTGTGATTGCCCGCCCTGGGACATGACGTCACGATTTCTCAGCCTAAATACGTCACAAGATCAATGAGGCGACTCGAATTAATAAGACTTGGAAACTATTAATCTTCGAATTCGTATAATGTAACAGTAATTTAAAGGATTAAATCATTAGAAGGTTAAGAACAGTAAAAGGCAACAATTCTATTTTCAAAACGAAAGTTGCCGTAATGCCTTTGTCGCAAAAGACAGTACGCCCACAGCCCGGGGCTATTTAGATTTGGATCTTTGCGGTACTATAAATGTTGATAATCATCTTAACAGATTTTAACATCGCGATATAACCGCTCCTTTTATTACCAACCCCCAAACAATGTCTTCAACCTTCTTTAAGAGAATGATTTATATCCCAATAAATATTACAAAAAATCGATAAACGACATTCAGCTGTTATGATCATCAATATTCCAAAAACTTTTCAAAACATACGTCACAAAACACTTATTTTTTAATTAATCGTTATTAATTAATCCGTTTACGCGACATGTCCCATTACTAACCGCACAGCATCCAAACAACACACGTTCATAATTAACCAATTTTTACGACGATAACATTACTTGAGATCAAAGTTTCCGCTTGAAATATCCGTTATATCAATTTGTTTATTAATAGATCGGCATAAGTAATGGCAAGTAAGCGCCCTGGAGGTTGTTCGAGGCATTTCGCCGGCCGCGGGCGGAGGCGGGGGGCGCGTCATATTATGCGGCTAAAAGAGCCTGTCGGTGCCTTTGATCTGCGCGGGCGCGCTCGCCGCTGCACCGTGCCGCGGAGCTGTGTGCGTGCGCGATGAGCTCGCTCGTCTGCTTGTCGGCACTCGGGCCTCGGCCCCTCGCCTCACCGATGTGACTAAACCTTCATTATGCCACACAACTCCTTATAAAGGTCAAAAATCCAATGATTCCATAACGAAGGTTGTTTTATAATTGAGCTAAAAAATAAAGCGTAATCAAGCATTTGCGGCGCTTGATTACAATAAAAACAAATGTTATTAATGAATAAATGTGGTAAAACATCACGTACGTAAATAAGTCATTGGATGCAAAAATGTGCGGTTTGATAAAGGCTTGTTGGAGAAAATTACAAGGTGTGTCGGTCGGCGATCAGTATCGACATCAGCGGGTCCGTCACCTAGCCCCGGGCCCATCTGATCGCGTCCCACCGCTCATCGAGCACATTATGCCAACTAATATCGCTGTTAACTTACATACCTATCACTTCTACTATGTCTCACAACCTATACTTAATTTGTACCTTTATTACTCATCGATTGCTGATAGCCCATTGATATAGTTTTTATCGACTACAGCGTAAAAACATTATTAAGAAGTTAGTATAACCTGGCACGTGGGTTTGTTTTGTGATTATAAACGGTCAATCAATAATCTGCACTAATATTGATGCGCTTCATTTTTACAAATCACTAAAGTTTATTTTCTACGTAATCTCCATCGTCTTAAAGAATTAAACAAATGTTTTCTGATACCGTGGGCATATCAGAACGGATTATGGACACTAATCTCTTCTTATAATTCAGAGTCGTATAATTTGGGGGCGAATTAAAAATTCAAGACATTTTTTAATAACTCATAAAGGGCATCTCGCCGCGGCGCGTCCACATGCTGACCGATGATTCATACAACGTAAGTACGTAACTTCGTATTTTGTAACGTTTTATTATAATTTTATTCAAATATTAACTTTATGGTAAGCTCTAGTAAACCCAAGTTTTATCCAAGTAAGATCTCTACGTGCTATTAATTTGTTAGCGCAATAAATAATGAGAAGCTCAAATTAGTAAGTACAAACCGCTATAAAAATTGCCAATATTCTAATTGATTTAATTCACACATATATCATTCAAATATCAAATCATAATTCATAAGCTGACTCTGGCAGAACTGTATTTATAAATTAAATTTTTATATGACAGCATTAAGGTCCAAAAGAGTTTGAACATGTTTATGAATCTAAATGCACGTATATACGTATGCCGTCGGCATGCTTTAAAGTTTCTTACGTCTCTTTCTACCTCGAGCTGCCCGAATACATTCATCTCTTTCTTTTTAATTTAGTTTAGACGAAACAGGTCATAAGTTGAAGTGACATTTTTAACAATACAGTCGAAATGTTTTCGTATGGTAATGATTTATGTGTAAAAACGTCAGAGAGAGTGCTTTTTGGAGCAACGTTCGTTGTTATTTATAAGCGGTGAGCCTTTGGGCCGATCTTAAAGTTAAGCCGTAGGGGAAACAATGCCATATTTAATTCCGAAGTAACGATAAATTGCGCACTTTGATAAAAATATTCTGCAATGTGTTTTTATGCACAACACTGGGTCAAAGATTTTTTTCTACATTGAACGTTCTTGAAAATGTATCAGCAAAGCACATTCCACGTATGGAAATTCCAAGAATTATTATCAATTAAAAATATTAGTAACATTGTGATTGTATTATTTTATTACCCTAATGTGTCTTTTAGTCGATTCAATGTAGGTAACTAGTTCAATAAATGAGTCAATGATATTAAAATAAACACAAAAAACAGGTAGTGTTAAAAAGTTTGCAACTTTATATAAAGAGTTCGGCATTGCCTTGAAACAGTGATAGTGTTAATTATTTTAATCCGTTCTGTAACAAAAGACTTTTTGTTGTACAAAAACTTAGGAAACAAATACTGTGACCCTAGTGCGAGTTTTTCGATAGTTTTCACGTCATCCGTAGTTAGAAAAATATGTATGGGTTGCATACTTACATGCATTAGAATTTAGAAAATAAAAATTCAAAAACGAAACTTTCCATTGCGTAGTATCAGCTTTATATCGTATAAAGTCACACGTTGATATCTCGACCAATCACAATCAAACAGCTATAATCTTCGTGTCGTTATTTGACACCATATTCTAACACTGCAAATCCGTAAAACTATCTTACTACTTATCCGATTGTATTGGAAACGTATTAACTTCATACATATTTCTCGAGACTACCTCAGTGGCGCAGTTATAATGCGTACGCGTTATGACTGCTGTGCCGAGGTCTCGGGTTTGATCCCCGGGTCAGGTAAAACTGGTAGGGGCCAGAGTCTGGAATTGTGCCGGGTATGGCGATAGGCTCACAGCATAGGACGGAAATAAGCTCTGTTATAATAACTATTACACCTCTGCTTACCACTTCAGGGATTACAGGTGTGAGTGCGTATATATATACCTATATTTATCTCACGAACGACGTGACAGTTATCGAAAAACCTCGCACTAGACACAATGAAGTTATTAAAGGAGAGTTGGTCAAAGCGTCCTTGTATATATAGTTAACCGTTAAGACCCGCAATAAATTTTAATGGCATGAAAAGGGTTAAAGTTGGTTATTAAAATTGACTTATAACTTGAAATTTTTAGAAGTTTTTTTTTTACTAATTTGAATGATAAAACAAGCAAGTCGGTTGCCTGATGGTAACGCCTGCTAATCAACAGATACAACACCACACAGAACTTTGAATTATAAAGCACTACATGGTACTGGATTCCGTTCGTCACCCCGAGACATAAGTTGTTAAGTAGAGAAAGATAGTAGAGATAAAGAATGCCCAATAACTTCACTGGCTTCAATATCCTTCAAACCAAAACACAACAGTGCTTACTCACTGCAGAAATAGACAAAGCGGTGGTACCAACCCAGACATACTCTCGTATATGAGGGGCCTGCCACCATATAAATATTACAAGTATATATTTATTTCATACTAGCTTTATCTCAGTAAGTATAGGTATCGCTTCATAAGTCAAGTGGTAGCCTACATAGGCTGAGAAACCGTCAGATCCTGGGTTCAAATGCCAGGTCGCGCAATCACAATTTCCGTTTGAGTTCTGCATACATAAAACCACTCATGAATTGCCGGGAACTTGTGCCCGGTATAAAATCGCCCCCTATCAAATCATGGGATGGAAATAATTTAACCTTTGCCTGCCCTTTATATCTCATCGGGTTTATATATATCTTTATTCTTATATTGGAAGTATACGAAGCTTACTGAAGCGCATAACTTTAAACGTAATACTGTAAAACGAGTATTACATGCACATTTTGCATTTGAACTATTAGAATGTGACGTGTATAGTAAACTTGCTTTAAATGCAACGTTATCATGTATCATTTGAACAGGCACTTAAATGGTTCCATTTACTGATTTAGATTTACCGATGTGGTAGAGCCACGCTTTAAACAAAACTGTCTACAACATAAATGAACCGGCTCGACCGGATTGTTACCACTGTATCACAGAAAACTCACGTGAAAAATCCGTATCACCTTGCCAACCCCTTTAATTATCCTTTTCGCGTCCATGATTCTTCGGGTAGTGTGTATGTTCATGGGAGGTGGAAGTTACTTACTATCAGGTGACTCACTAACTCGTTTGTCGGCCTTTGCAATTAAAAAACAAGCAGTTTTTGCAACTCTACCCGCGTGAAAGTCCCTATAACATCCTTAGACAGTCGCATAAAAGATTCTAGCATAGTTCAGTTACCTATAAATCTACATACTCTACGGTACTTTAGCAATTAAATTTTAAACCTAGATTATAATGTTCACAGCGTATTTTTATGCTACGCTTATCCTGAATTGCTGACATGCAAGTGACGCGACGTGAAAACATACCTTTAAAGTATGTTTTAAGTTAAGCGACAGAGACAACAAGGTTACAAGGTGGTAGATATCTCGTATGCCGTCTGGGTTGGTATTATCGCTTTGTATATTTCTGTCGCCAAGCTACAGTGTGTTCTAGTTTGAAGCTAGTGAAATGATTGGACATTATGAGATTTAATAACGTATGTCTCGGGTTGACGAGCGCAGTCCAGTGCCATGTTGTGCTTTGTAATTCGAAGTTCTGTGTGGCGAAGCTTTTGTTTATGGGCAGGCGTGGCGCTTATCATCAGTCGAGCGTCCTGCTCGACTTGTCATTCAAGCTAATAAAAATAAATATAAGAGACCGTATCGTGGACAGTTCGCTTCATATGTAATTGTCTACGTAAGTTTTGAGCTATGCGACTGAGACAGGAGCGACGACGGTTTCCATGCAATTTCATACAAAGCGGACATGTCGCTATCTTGACTAGCTTGACTTGACTATGACTAGGTCTCGTCGCGTACCTCAAAACGTACCTTGTGGCTTTGACGCATATAAATTGCAGTGAAGCATATCTGGGACGCAGGAACGTGAGATAAATTTGTCATACATGTCATTTAAAATTCCTATACCATGCATGCATAGCAGCGCACTCCATGCATCAAGCACGCTTGTATAAGGTAAAATAAAACGAGTCTCGAAGAAACTAAAAAATTTAAATTGAGAAGTTTTTGAGTCTCAGCGGTATTAGGAAGATACGCTGCAACTTCTTTAGAACTGTGTGCTGGGGGTTTCACATAGAAAGGCAGTATGACTAAAAAAAGCTATAAACCATATTCTTAACAGCCATTGATACTCGTATATACGCACCTCGGGTAAAGACGATAAAAGATAACATCTAAAAAAAATAGTGTTATGGCTTTTGGTCCGAATGCTCACCAAATCATGTATCATCATTCATCATTGATTGGTACTTTAGTAGCAAAATATGAAATATCTATTTACAGTGCGACGACATAAATGATGCACTTCAGCATTGTTCGGTTTTTACGAATTAGTGCAATCGCACTAAATATCCGACCATCTGGTTCCGGTCAGTCACTCAAGAAAATAAGTACATAATCTAATGGTTTAACAGATTTGTATTACTTAAATCATCATCATCACATGCCCGTATTTTCGAAATATCCTTAGTTTTCCGAAGCACATAGGTAATTTAAATGGCAGTTCTGTGCATGGTTTATTTGTACGTACCAACATAGAGTGTTGATAATTGACAATGTAAAACGCATATTTTAAACTATGCGATAATCTAATTCAATTAGGTTGGGTAGTTAAGAATTAGTAATCTAAGAAGTGTACGCCATCATACAAGAGGATAGTCAGTTCTAAGCGGTTCTGTTTGAAACTACTCAAGTGATCTAAATGTCAACGCGGATAGAGTCACGGATAAAAAAGCGAATTATTTGCGTCTTTTGAACATTTATTTTTATTATAAATCATAGTAACTTAACTGTCGATTTAATATACATACATACATTTCTTCATGAATCACATTCAAGAACCTTGAGGTCGTCAGATAATCTAAAACTGAAAATGCCCGTGCATCCCACTACGTTCCTGGATAACTCTTTCACAATCAAGGCTGTCCGTTTGTGGAATGCTCTTCCTGTTACGGTACGTCGGGCTAAAACACTCTCGCAATTTAAAAGACTTGTCAAAGATCACTATCTCCATAAAAACTAGTAACAATATTTAATATATTTATTTATGTATTTATGTATTTATGTATGTATGTACATGTACATATATGTATGTATGTATTTATGTGTGTATATATGTTTTTCGTGTATGTATGATTTTAATCGTAAGTTATATTTTATATATTTTTTTCTTTTTGTACACACTGCCCTCCAAATTAATTCCCTTCAGAAAGTCCATCCTACGGTTGCCTTGAAAATATCGCCATGTGCGATAAGGCCGCCGTTTGTACCTTTCCATGTATGTTTTTATGTTTCTTTTTTATGTTTAATAAGTGTACAATAAAGTGTTAAATAAATACATAAAAAATGTATATCAATTACCTACATATAAGTTCTATAAAGTTTATTGTTACCTTAACTAATTAAAATTGGCAAAATTAAGAAAATCATGATGAAATTAAAACCCAGTTTACGCATCTATCATAACTTTTCTTAATGCTTTCATTTCATTTTAAGTACACATAATTAAATAGTGTCCTGCACAAATACCATAAAAAGTGTTAATAGACAATCAACAGTTTCATGTCGCAATTACCAGACATTTTCTAAAAGCAATCAATCATTGAATTCATTTATCTTCGATTAAGATCAAGTTCGTTCAAAGAATTGCTTGTATATGACAAAAGCAGAGTCGTGACAATAATTCTTTATTGAAATAAAGACAAATAACTTTTCTTACGGGCCTTGACCATTCCAGAAAGTGCTGCCTAAACAAGGTTCTGTTACAAACGAAAAAACATGCTTAGATTTTATTATACATCTTTCTTGGGACCCTGGCACCGACGCGTGAGGATAAAATATGGTTATATTGGTAGTAGTAAAAACATTTTGTAATATCTTCGTGATTTTATAGTTTTATGGCCGTCTCGGACCCTTTGGTTCGTTGAGAGCTGTTATTGGACTTATTATGTCATTTAACAAAATTCCACTTTTTGTAATTGATCACTAATAATCAGCTGCTAAACCTCTAATCATAGTTAAAATCACCATTAAATTTACAATCTGTGTTTTATTGCTACAAATCAAGTTCGTTTTTGTATAAAAAGGTGAATTAGCGTGATATAAGTAACAAATTAAGATATAACATTGCAAACAATGAACAAATAGTGATTTTATAAATGCTTATAGGTACAAGATAGAAGAAGGAAACATATTTCGAGAAACAGACTTCAATAGATATTAAAAAAGAGAAATTATAAATTCTTCGAAAATGTCAGTAACAAGTGAAAATTATAACGAAGGAAATGCCAAAAAGACAATTAATACAAAAAGTATTACTAAAATAACAAGCATTCATGTCAAAGCATATGGAGCAGATATAACTGTTTTTCCAAAAGATATAGATAAAAACATACCTTGGAATGAGTACCCGGTGAAGTATGGTGTCATATTCAGTGTTGACACAGCCATCGACGCCAAAAGCTCTTAAATCAGGATACTAAATAATTTGTTCCAAGCTCAAGAATACGTTCAAACACATGCAAAAGTCCCGGACGGTCACTTTTTCAGTCTTTCACTATCACAGCATAAACGCAGACATAATTACGTTCGGAAAAACTACGTGTATCTAATCCGTGTTACTTTGAAGACAGCTCAGTGCCCACTGACGTGTGATGTAAAGATGTATTTCGACTCTCAAGTGTAATCTTTCACAATCAGCGGTCCAACAAAAAATGGTCAAACTGGCCGCCTCCACAGCCTTCGGCACAGCTTCAATCGATCGTCTGTCTCTTTCTACCAGCCGATTGTTTGCATGAGCTAGCGCATCGCCGGCGTCGAAATATTCATACTGATCATTTATTTCTAGGGGAATGAAGCAAAATTCTGAGTCACTATCAAGTCTGATATTTGTTAAATTTTGTAAATTGGACGCAGTAAATTTCTTCGTTAACCTCTTTTTAAATTTTCTCCTTGGATGTGATATCGATGCCAGCCGGTGTTAAAACGAGACAGCACGAAGCCTCCGATCCGGTATCTTCGAAACGAAGAACGCTTACATTAACAATGTGTGAGTCGCGCCTGAGTCGCTGTTCCGTGACGAAAAACATGAGGCGTGCGGCCACAACGATCTATGCCTGCAGCGGTCGGCGATTGGACAAAATTTATTCAGGGCGGAGTTTGTAAGCACACCGAGAAAATGAAATGTTATGTTTGTGTGAGTTAATTGCAACGTCGATCTTATTCGTGCACACGACACATTTTTCAGTTTTCATAATATTTTTGTGACATCTTTGAGCTTTAGATTATTTTATTTTTCGTGGAAAACAATGATACTGTACCATTAACTACAAACATTATGTTTTTAATAAAGTTGTAATCGGAATTGCTTAATTAAAATTAATTGATGACAATACGGAATATATTTAACAAATATTTAATAGGTACTAATATTGTGTGAGACTATCAGATTTTTTGAAATATAAAACAATTAGACAATACATATTTCATAAGTTGTGCATATTTTTGTGATAGTTGAACTGCCAGCCTCTGCAATGTAACCGGTTTGAAATCATGTATTTATGATTGGCGAAGTCACATTAATTCCTTGCCAGTATGTTTAAATTTCAGGTTTTACCCAGTGAGGGTCAAAAAGGAGGTTTTTAATAGGCATCAGCTATTAATGGAAATCATTTAAAAAATAAAATAAATATCGGCCTTGGCAACCCACAATTTTTTATTAATTATGTTTAATTAATACGTGTTTAGAGTCTCGCCAATATTTGGCATTTTGGCGTAGCGTGAATACTGAGGTAACAACTTTTTTTCATTTTTTGTAGCATAAACAATCCATCTTTTTCCAATAAGCACCCTAGAATTTGCTGATGAAAAAAAACGATGTGTTTTCTTAGATGACGTAATTTAGGGTACATTTAAGGTAGGGACGGAGTAACGACGTAGGTACGCAAAGTAGGAAGTAGCATTTGAATGAGTAGAACCGAGGATCGTATTTTGGGGGAGGTAAAGAACGTCATTGAGCAAGATCCTCGGCTATGAGACTACCCGGCCCTCGACGGTCGCCATAATTATGCCAGTCTGAAACGCAGAATACAGCGACTGATCCCAGAACGCGACTCACGAAAACGAGCCATTCCTCTTCTTTCTCCTGTCTTTATCCCACTTGCAGTAGGGTCGGCGTAATATACTGTTTAGCACATGTTACAGAAAGATTTGGCTTGTAATTTTTACGACCGGTCGCCTGCCCGACATCAACCTCTCTGGGCAGAAAAAACCCAGACAATAATTAAATATATATGGAATACACAAACATTTGTCTCAGTGCGGGAATCGAACCCGCGGCCTCTCGCTTCACAGTTGGTTACTCGCCTACTGCGTCACGGATGCTGTCGAAACCAAAAACCAGACGAGCCATTATGCCGAGATTTTAACCATGTTATTTATTACGCACGCACGCACTCACGCCTGTTATCCCCGAAGGGGTAGGCAGAGGTGTAACCAGTACACCCACATTTCGCCGAGCATATCTCCGTCCCACGATGTGATAGGGGACGAGCCTATCGCCATAAATTATTTATTTATTGTTATTTATTATTTATTTATTTATTTAATTACTAAAATACAAGAAAAGAAAAACTTATGAACTACTACAATGTCCCACAAAACTGTACAAACAGTTTGACTACAGGATCAGCAAAACAATACAAAGTATATACTACGAGATATAATATACTACGAGAACCTTCATAGTGTTATGTTCTTATAAATTACAAAAGAATTTATTAATGTAGGGTATCTCATAAGTATTTCTTTAAATTAACTTTAAACTTATGTTTTTTACATTTCCCTCATATCCTTGGGTAAGCTGTTAAGTATATAAGGTGTACTGGTCAATGAATGTGTACTGGTCTGTGTCCAACCGGGTACCAATATGACTCTAGTATCCCAGCAATAATCTGTCAATTGTAAATGTCAAATAAATAATTTATTTGACTGTATTTGGTTCATAAATTATAAATAAAAATATAATAGGTTACCTCCAATTTGGCGAAATGTAAGTCTAATTAGTGAATGCTCATTATGCTTAGTTTAATTGTAATTAAGTAAGCGTGTTCGCAGCAAAATTCTCGAGTATTTAGCACAGCACAAGGTCAGCAGTTTCGACACCGCTCGACAACCTTTTGTCATTATAAAAGTATTTTGCATAACAAAAATTTAAAGCTGTTTTGCACAGATTACTCAAATCGCATCTTAAGCACCGCACCTAATTAATTCAAGTGATATCTTAGGACTCCAAGTATGCAATTTATTTAGCGCTTGTTCACCACTTCTGAGTAAATGCTACTTACCAAATAAAATATGATTCATATACAAAAGTCACAATTTGATGTAGGTACCCAAGGAAAGATGTTTTTTTTATTAGCTTTAGATTACGAGACTTGCAGGTCGCTCGCTCCTCCGTCGACGTCCCAAACATGTTTTGGCAGATCCCAACGACTCCATCACAGTCGCTATCGAAGCAGCACTTTCCTTGCCCAACCCGAATCGCAACAGTAATGCGCGACCGCGACATAGGACACGCCTGCGAGTCCGAAGAGCTCCTACAACTGGCCTTCGGCATAATAATGTGCAGAGACGGCCCTAAACTATACTCCCCAGCGATTGCTCAAGCTGACGTCTAAGCCTTCTAAATACACTATACATATTTCTGGCTAGAGCGCCATAAGCGCCGGCTTTATTTTCAGGTAAAGCTGTAAAAGCAATATAGGCTATCAGCACAAATCCATTCGAAAAGAAAAGGTCGCTCGCCTGATGTTAAGCGTCACGCCTGCCCATAAACAGAAGCAACTTCACACATAACTTTGAATTACAAAGCACTGCATGACATTGGACTGCGCTCGTCACCCCGAGACATAAGATGTTAAATCTCATAACGCCCAGTAATTTCACTGCCTTCAATGTCCTTCGAACCGGATCACACCAATGTTTACACACTGTTGCTTAATTTCAGAAATAGCTAAAGCAGTGGTACCTACCCAGACGGCCTCTCGATTTTACTAGATACTTTTAAAAAGCTGTCTTATAAGCAATATCAGCTACATTCAAAATAGCATTATTTTTTATTCTGGTATGAAAAAGTGACTACACTGCACCCAATTGGAAGTACAGTGCAGTGCAATTATAATGTCGACTTATGTTGGATACAACCAAAATTATATTGGCCTGGAGCACTGGTACAGATGCTGACTACGAAATGCGACTTGCCGGAACAAGCTACTACGGCGGATTTATCAACATGTGTACAGTCGCTATAGAGTTGGGTACAAATGTGTATCAGGTACCCTTCACACGTTGTACCTTAACATTTTTCTAATCAAAATTATTTCATATACTGCCTACTTTAGTTTATTTTACCTACCTCTAAGTAATCTGCAAGCCAGCAACTGAGGAGAGGTAATGCAAGCCGGACAGCTTTGCGGCTGTACGCATTTGAGTACCCCGTGGCTTCCGACATAAGGGGAGGGAGAAACATCTCGAGGTTTCGTTGATATGACGGCCTAGTGATATGAGTCCGACATACCTTCAAGCTCCGGCTCGGAGAGATCCGTAAATGGATTGCCTGTGTTAAAAAAGAACAGGGGGCAGCTGGAAGACTTTAGGCGAATACGGAATTACTTAAAACCCTGAGTTCATACAAATTTGTACTGTCAGTAATTATCTTAACAATTGTACACGGCCCTTAATAATTTGGACAGGAAACAATGAAATAACGAAACTAACAGAAATCGTCGACTCATTAACACAACAGCCTTGAGTATTACCAACGTTTTAATTAAAAACCAAAGAACGCTTCACCGATCCCGTGGTTAAGAAAAAGATACTTCAAGAATTTATAAATAACAACATTTCGTTATTTTCACCCTTGCCATTCCTGTGCTGGTAATTAAAAAATAGCAATGCCTTTATTATTTAGCCAAATATTACACTTATATGATGAAAGTCTAAATATTAGCAGTCATTAGGCATAAAAAATCTATAAATAAATCATTTCTCCAGAAGAACTCAGTTCTCCATCAGAATTTTAAAGGTATGTAAAGTCTACCAACCTGCATTAGGCCAGTTGATGTACTAAGGCTTTACCCCTCTCATTCGTAGAGAAGAGCCGTGCTCAGCAGTGAGACGTATAGAATACAGAGCTGGTATTATTATTTATTAGTTAACAATCTCATCTCATTAAAGTTTCATCTACGGAGTGAGAATCTATGAATACGCTCCAGAAACAAGTCAAATAAACACGAGCATGAATAAATAGAAGATAAATGTTTGTGAACATTACTAGCTTTTGCACGTAGGTCCACACCCTTGCTTGAACGGCCTTTCCCGGTGTAATAAGTAGCCTATGTCAGGTTATGGTCTACCTTTGTGACAAATTTCATCCAAAACCAGCGGATAAGACGTGACTGACTGACAAAGATCAAAATTTACAAACTGCCATAATTCTAATTTCACATTTATAATAAAATTTATTCATGCTGACATTCATGAAAGTATTGACTTCCTTATAAAAAGCTCTAAGTGGCGTTAATACTGCATTATTATATTTGTCGGGCAACGTGTTTACATTGTGCCTGATGGGAAGTACAGTGCATTCCAAATATAAGGTCGACAGCCGCCAGAACTATGCCGGAAGTAACTGGCATACGTGACGTCTATTATCAGGACGACCTGATCGTTTCGTAATACACTTGTAAAAAAAATAGAAATACATATTTTACACCAACATAATCCGGAATCATATTACCTATTTGTTGTAATCTATAGGGGCATCCACTATCCACGAGTAGACATCTCCCTGACTTAAATATATTCTTGCTTAATGGTTAAAACAAGTACTCCGTCATATACCCACCTATACAACTAAAGCAATGCTAAATATAAATATTTCTTATCGTTACAGAATTTAGTAAGCTGATAACATTAAGCGATTTAATATCGCGGAAATATTTAGGCCATCATTAAAGAGTAAATTTTTGTAGCACACAGATAGCATTGTTGCTTTATGATTTATATAGGAGTGATAGGTCAGTGACGAGTGGTATGGACTGTCGCGATGAAAGTCGCAGGTTCGAAATCAGCCCCGAGAGCATACACCTCTGACTTTTCTAAGTAACGTGTGTATTAATTGTTAATTATCACTTGCTTTAACGGTGAAGGAAAAATCGTAAGGAAACCTGCATACGTGAGAAGTTCTGCATAAGAATTTCGAAGGTATGTGAAGTCTGCCAACCCGCATTAGGCCAGCGTGGTGGACTAAGGCCTAACCCCTCTCATTCAGTAAAGGAGGCCCGTGCCTAGCAGTGGGACATACATAATACAGGGCTAGTATTATTATTATTATTATAACCACTAGCTATCCCTTGCGGTTTCACCTGCGTGCATGTTACTTCTACTTGATAATATATGAACCATCATCTTGGCAAGCCAAATATATGGTGTGAATATGACTTCAATCGGTCAAGTTTTTTAAGTGGTAGAGCCACCCTTTAGACAGTTTTGTCTATAGTATGAATGAGCCGGCTTAATCGGGTTGTTACCACTGTCTCACAAACAGCCGACGTGTAGTAGCAGCTTGTTGTGACGTTTACAGTGAGTGAGATATCCGGAAGATCAGATCCCCTTGTCCTTCCCAATCCCTTGATCATCCATTTCCTTTGCCAACGCGTCCATGATCCTTCAGGTATTGTGGATGTACATGAGTGGTGGAGATCACTTACCCCAGGTGAACCACTTCCTGGTTTGCCAGCCTTTACTTTAAAAGTCGTTCAAAAGTTACACGATCACCAACAGACACACCAATGATTTTTTGAGTGGTAGACACTTGTGTCTATAGCACGATTGGGCCGGCTCTTCCGGGTCGTTACCACTATCTCATAGAATACTGGCGTAAAGTAGCAGCTTGCTGCTGCGTTTCATACGGTAAGCGAAATATCCGGAGGGCCAAACCCTCTCCCTTTCCCAATCCTTTAATTATCCCTTTCATTTAAGGTCGGCAACGCACCCATAATTCTTTTGGTATTGTGGGCTTACATCGGCGGTGGATATCACTTACCATCTGGTGACCCACTTACTCGGTAACCGGCCTATGCTATAAAAAATATATATAAAAATATTCATAGATCGCCAGGTTATCTTAATTTTCAATTATTTTAATATAGCCAAAGTCCCAAACATCTCCCTTTCTGGATGCTTTAGTTTATGAATATGGGTTAGTTACATTTATAATATAGTCATCTCGAATGATTAGTTGCCAACCTAGTTTCAAAGTTTTCAAGCCGCCCGAAGGCCTCTGACGGCTTTACGACTGCTGTCAGATGATAACAGCCGGAACTGACTATTTACGTGCCTTCCGTAGCACACTCTGTTTACACTATTATTATTATTATGTAAGCTTAGAATATCTGTTAGAGCCACGATCTAGATACTTTTATCAAAGACCGCACAGGCTCAACCAGTGTGATACCATTATTTCAGAAAACCGTCGTGAAGTAACAACATTCTTTATAGAAACGCATCGGCGTTTCGTGACGTCCGCGTCCGTGAGATTGCCGGATGTTAAAAAAACCATAAAAACCCGATTTCTTTCCTTAAAGGCCGGCAACGAACCCATGATTCCTCCAAAATTGTGAGTATTCATAGACGATACAGTTGCGTCTATACCAGAAGACATAAGTGACTAGCCTCCCTATCCTACTTCAGCCCTAAAGGAGCCCCAAATATCGAAACTCAGTGACTGTATTTTTAACCCCCTACAAATAAGAGGGTTTGACACCTTTGTTATGTCTGTCTGTCTGTATGTGTGTGCGTCTGTGGTACCGTAACGCCTAAACAAATGCACATTTCAATATGGTTTTTTTTGTTTGAAAGGTAATTTTATCGAGATGCTTATTGTGCTATGAGAGAGCCCCGAGCTTACAGCGCGAGTGGTTAGCACAAACAATTCACCCAAAAAAGTATTCATATTTTATGGAAATTCCATACTAAGTTACTCGTGCGTATTCCTCTTGGTACCCAAAGACCTCCTGCATGGCCTAAGATGACCCCTAGACGATAGCAATCATCCCCTCTCAGTTAGTCCACATAGTCGTTGTTTGGCCTTTTTGTGTCTGTTTTTACAAACATTTTGTAAAATATTCTATCTAGAATTGAAGCTCACATGGGGTTTGCTTATTTATACCAACTGAGCTACAAGTCTCTCTGAGGACCAAATATCCCTCCCCCTTCCGAATCCTTTATTACTTTATTTTCTTTACAGTCGGCAGCTCGTTCATAATTCTTCTGGAAATGTGGGTTCATGGATAGTGGACATCACTTACCTCAGGTCGCCCATTTGCTTATTTGCCAATCACCGGCCTATGTTATAAAAAACTTATTTTTAGTTCATAATCTTTATATTGTCAGAGCTGTATCTGTTGTCACAAATTAGGTAATGGTGCTTTAAAATTAATATATCCATTACTTCGTACAATAAATGCGCATTTTAAATCTCCTTACATACATTATACAAATTAGCGTGATCTTTATGATCGCAGCTCCTTTATGATATGTACCATTTTTATATCCTGAATCCGGAAAACGTTTATGGTGGTAAGTTCAATCCAAAAACGATGAATATCCTCACGAAGTGACACCGGGTTTTAAAGTGACTGCATACAATGCTGCTTGACGGCTGAAATAGACAAAGCGGTCATACCAATCCAGACGACCTTTCGCATATGAGCGATCTCCCACCTAGTATAGACCTACCATATATATTAGGTAACTGATTTGTATTTTTTATATTAATACATATTTAAAAAAAATGCTGTATAAGCGCCCTGAGTGACCCATTTATTGAATAAATAATTTAAATTTAGATTTGTCAATTTGGTTTAGAAGTATTTTCTGCATCAACAACAGCTGAGTGTTGATCTTATCTGCTCATAGAAAACAAAACCTAAAAAGCGTGTTTGCTCACGGCAATTAAACTACCAGTTGACACTTCACGCATTATTTAGAATCTTCATACGGATGTTGCGCGACACAGCATGCACAAAAAAGGCGTGAAACGTGCTGAAATCGGTGCGCAAAAGTTTCAGGGCCCATTAACTGCCAAAGACGCCGCTGAATCTACTCGGTTGATGGGCCGCACACGACGCCACAGTGTTTGCCCACTTCATTTCCGAACCGTTTCATACACAAGTGACAATGGAACGCTTTCCTTTTCAACATTTGAACTTTACTCGGACTTGTCTCGTTTATTTGTGAAGTATCAAAACTGTTACACTCGGTTGATAAATCACGATTTCATTTTTTGCCGCAAATCACCCATTAAGGAAAATGTTGGGACAGCTAAAAATAGTGACTTCTCTTTTCAATACAACCGAACATGAGAATGCAAATTCGTATTGGCAATCCGATCTGATTCCAATCATGTGTCAAATCAAATCATATCGTTTAAATTGACTTCCGAATAACCCGATATTAAACTCCACACAATGTTATCTGTTAGAACATTGGCATTGATATTGATATTGATGTTTGATATAACTTGTTAACAGTGAATGAACGGTGATGAATGGCTATCAATGATGTAACTAAATATCGGCTCATCGAACACCACACTATTGTGGTGTTCGATGAACATCTCTATAGAGAGAATTTCGGCCAGAGACTATTGGCCATGTATTGTTTTAAAACGAAGCTCGTAATATTTGATTGGTGTCGAATGAGTCATAGTGCGAAATAAAATGCTTACGAGTTTTTGTAGAGACTAATGAGGGGCGGTCGACGGTCTGCGCGCCGATAAATAACAAACGCGGATGCGTCGGCGTGGCCACGCGACTCTGCTAATTGCTCGCTTAAGAGCAAAAAAGTGTGGCATAAATATACCATTGTAAAACAATGATTAGTAACATTAATGTAATTGTTAACACAGATTAGCATCTAGTTTTTATGTTGTTTGATGTGGTTTTAATTAAATTAAATGTTTGTCTGCAATTAAGAATACGTATGTGATTTGTGAATCCATACAGAACATAGCGATTTTACCTTATTACATTAATGAATTTTATAGTTGTTAGTCTGCTAAAAACTATAAAATAGTATGGTCTGCCATACAATAATATATGTTTAATTATAGACTATTTTATTATTATTATTTTATTAGCTTGAGTGACGAAACGAGCAGGTTGCTCGCCTGATGATAAGCGCCAAGCCTGTCCATTCAGTCTTCTCTTAGACGTAATTTAATATCTTTGTAACTTAAGATAATTATTATTTTATATCATTCAGTAGCATCCAAGAACAATCTCATTAATTTCTAATTAATAAACAAACCAAGCAATAAAATTATCCGCTCGACAGAGACTAATTTGTCAAAACCTTTAAAAAACAATGTCATAAGGTATGCCATCAAATATAGTTGGTAATGCAGGCCACATGTCACGGCGCGGCAGGTCGGTGGTCCCGTCGGTAATTAGTTGCATTCGATACGCCAAGCCTGTTCCGGGGATATAATTTTAGATACACTATGTATTACAGTATTATGATTCGTCAAACTTGCTTTCAGTGTAATATGTTAATTAAAATTACATGATCCGCCTCTCATTATTATGGGACGCTAATAAAATTTGTAAAAAATTATTATTTTAATATAGTCATTGCACACTTTCTTATTATCAATTTAAATTTACATTTAGTTACTACTAATAATCTATCTAAATTATCAAAAATATTTTTTTGACTCTATGAATCTGATGACTGATATTACAGCCCAAAGGATAACTTAATCGTGGGGATCTACAGCGTCTCCTTCAAATATGATGATTACTATTACTGGTCAAAATTGCCAAGACATGTCTCCGTCAAAAGAAAATGTGTATTTTATGTTCCTAACATTCACTCAAAATTCTTGAAATATTTCAACATATAATAGTCGGTTCACACGGTTCGATTTTGGTTGAACAACTAATAAATTGCATGCGATTGTATCGTCAGAATAGACATTGAATCTAATTGATCAAGAAAAACCTAACAGTTTTGTTACTTCAAGTCTCTTGTTTAAAGCGATTCGACTTATAAAAAGCGATAATTTCCAACTTATTCATTGAGAAAACATCTGGTAACAAAAAATACCTGTAACAAAGTTGTTATTTGACATAATATGCCACCTTTAAATGTAATATAATACCAAATTACGTCTCTTAAAATCCCGCCAAGTGCGTATTGGAGTCAAGCACCGAAGGTTCTGTACCACCCCATAAATTTTTACATTTTGTTTTTTTTATTTGATAGTTATTTCACATAGTATACATTTGTTATAATAAAAATAATAATAAAGACTTTATTTCAGACCAAGGTGTCCATTTTGTTAGTAACAATGTTCTTACAGACTAGTGTTAATAATATGTATAAACTTCTCACAACAAAAACTTAAACATAAACAAATTCATTACTCACTACTGGGTCATTCCATGTTATATCCAGCATTTAAAAAAACACATACACTATGAAAAATTCGGACTGCCGCATATCGGTTCAAAAGATAAAGCCAAATGTTGGACAGACAGAGAAAGGAGATATCGTAGGCTTCGTAGTAGGATCCCGTTAGCACTCTTTTAGTACGGAACCCTAAAGTGAGCTCGTTTAAATTAATTACAAAAAGCCGAAAGCAACAAGCTGCCGATCCCAATCACCTAAATAGTAAATACGCTGAAACATAAAGTTGAAGGCAATTTAACGGACCGAGTGAAAAGGGTCCCGCCCTATGTGAAAAACAAACACTCGTAAAAATGGTTCCAAATGACATGTTAAATTTTTCTATGTCACTATGAGATATTGTAATGATCCGTTACAAAAATGTCTAAAGTGATGCATGCAACCGCGGCATTAGACCGCCCTCGAAGACGGGTGTGATTACCGCTTAATAATCAGTAGATTGTTTCAAAAGAATAGGAATTTGGTCATATTTTAGGGTCATTACAGACACCTGACTGTAAGTGTTATGTACCGGATCTTATCAGATTACTAAGATTTCACGCTTATATTAAACACTAGTTTATTACAATCGATCAAATCAATCACATCCCTATAGATTAAGTGAAGTGCGTGAGCGAGGATAACTATGCTGGAGTGAGATAAAAGCTCAGCTGTTTATCATTTAGTGTTGTTCAAAGATGCACGTCGAATTACGACATATACCTTATTCGCTTAATTTATGTACTAGCAATACAACAGGATTTAGTACTACTAGGAGTGAAATACTTATATCGTTGCTTAAATTTGACCACACTCATTTTTGTAACAAAAAATATACTACATATTTTTGTCACCTATCAGTTACTTCCAAGTGCAGGCAGCAATTTACTAATGTATTTCCCACATAAACAACAAAGTCACGGCCCGTTGCCATCATAGATGCTACGGATTTATATTGTAAATTTTATTTTTTATAATTTCAGTTGCGCTGCATATATTGCTGTACTTTTTTTGGAAATAAAATTATTATTATTAGGTGGAAGCCCTCAATAAATTAGTTTTTCCTGGCGAGAACAAAAAGTCTTGACTCTACGAACACATGAAAAAGTTGTATTCTTCCATTACACAATCAACACTATCATCATTCTCAACATTTTACTACAACTAGTATTTTGTTTAGTGATTTCCTGATCAGCGAACCTTAGTTAATGGGTTTATAACAAATTTCAAAAACCGTGGAGGTCCTATTTTTTGAGTATGTCTTACTTTGTAAGAGAATCATGACTGATTCTTTATTCAAAGAATATCGCAGTGTTTGGATACAACAATTCAAAGTGAAATATTTTGACACGTAACGTACTTTGATTTAACTGTTTAAAAAAACATCGTCACGTTAACTGGGTTGGCAGGGGTGCAACGAGTTGTCCCACATTTCGTTGACAGTAGTGATGTATAATCTATATCCGTATCGGGTATATACAAGCTATTTTAATACTGGCTAAATCTAGGAACCGATCCTAAGACCTTACGTTTTATAGCTGTGTGCTAAGGCGATTTTAGTAATACAATTTTTACACTTTGATAATAGTAATCAAACACAAAATCTAAAAAAATATTGAATTGTTATACATTGTTTAGATTCCGTCAATAACTTTACCGCATTAATAACTCATTCCTACACGTACATAATAACATTTAAACAATAAACATTCGAAGTGCCAACGTAGATGAAGACAAGAAAACTAAATCCATTAAGCATCATTTAAATAAACTAATCGGTTGTACACGGAAATCAAAACATCCATAGAAGCGACACGAATTCGATTCACGCGTTCGGTGTTATCGGATAAAAATTTGCCAAAACCAATTTGTAATTTGTTAAAATCTTTTGTAGTCGTAAAAATGCGTTTTACATAATAATTATACAGATACCAGTATTGTCGTGAGTTTTATTGTCAAGTGACGTCAGTCGAGGCTTCCTTAAAATCATTAACTTTTTGTCGAAAACGAACGCTTTATAACATATTGTGTGATTGTTTGTCGATTAAAAATAACATTTTACATTTCGTTTGATCCTTTTTGTTTCAATCTTAATTTGTTAGTCGGAGAGGGCATTTGAATGATAATATTGATTACGACTAAACCGTTGATGCCAATGTATAAGTCAGAAGGGGATAAATATCATTTTAAAAGACCCAATTGTATTGACATCGATGAGTAAAGCAAACATTGTTTAGTCAGGGTATATATACGGATAGACAGGCAGCCAGCCTGACAGATAGGCGCAGTGGGCGAGTCGCCGGCTGTGAAGCGAGAGGTCGCGGGTTCGATTCCTGCACCGAAACAATGTGTGTGATCCACAACTATTTGTTTCTGATCTGGGTGTTTTCCCCCCAAAGGCTTTGACTTTATTCAGGCAAGCAGCCGTTCGTAAAAACCACAAGCCAAATCTTTCTGTAACAAGTGTTAAAAGCATGTTGCGCCGAACCCACTGGATAAGGGCAGGGGGAAGAGATGAGAAGACATTATATATACTAATATCTGGAGAACCCCAAAATCAAAAATGATATATCCAATATAAGTGTTGAAGCAAGTGGCCGCCATTTTGTTTTTCTCGATCTTGATCGCTATGAACTTCGATGACCTGTTGTATTAGTCCTATTTAGAATTCTGGGAGAATAGATCAACCAATAATAATGGTTTCCATTTATCCAACACTGATACACGGACGGAGCCACGCGTAAAAGCTAGTTCTTAACAATTTAAAATTAAGAACGAGTAGAAAGTGGTGATGGAATAAATGGTAGAGCCACGCTGTAGACAGTTTTGTCTACAGTATGAATGGGTCGGCTCGACCGGATTGTTCCCACTGTCTGAGAGAAAACAGACGCAAAATAGCAGCCTGTTGTTGCGTTTCGTACGGTGAGTGATATATCCAGAGGCCCAAATTTCCCCACCCCTTCCCAATCCATTAAATGTCTCTTTCCTTTAAGGTCGGCAAACGTCCATGAATCTTGGTATGAATTGGTATTATGGGCGTTTCTAGGCTGTGGAGATCACTTACCATCAGGTGACCCACATAACTGTTTGCCTGCTTATGCAAAAAAAGATATCTGTGGTAGAATAAATGCATTTATTTGCTGAAACACAGCATCTAGAGCAGCGATTCCTAAAGTGGGTTCCGTGGAAAAGTTACTAGGGTTCAACGAATTACTTACATTTATCTGACTTGCTGTGAATGTCACATCGTATTCATAAAATATCCAACCACATGGGAGATGACCTCATACACGGATGAAATGCTTCTGATTTGTTTAGCCATTTCATGAAAGGTAATAATCATTTAATGTAGGGTTCCATAAAATAAAAGACATTGTTCCGTAGCATTAAAATAGGGAACCGCTCATCTAAAGTGTCACTGGCAACGGTGGGTACCGTTGAGTTAACCCTCAAATAATCCTTTAATTATTCTAAGGTAAGGTAATTAGGTTTATTAAGGTAGGCAATGCGACAAATGCCCATGATTCTTCTGATATTGTGTGCGTAAATGGGCAGTGGAGATCATTAACCATTTGGTGACCCACTTGCTAGTTTAAAAGCCTTTCAAAAAGGTTGAAAAGGTATCCATCCGTAAATGGGATTAAGAAAAAATAGCCGTCTGCCACCAAACTTGATGTCTATCTAGTCTCACCCATATTCATTCATAAACGTTGCTACATACATACATACGCACTCACGCCTGTAATCACCAAAGTGGTAGGCAGAAGTGTAACCAGTACACCCTCATTTCGCCGAGCGTATCTCCGTCCCATGATGTGATAAGATGTAATACCGGGCACAATTCCAGACTCTGGGCTGATGCTGAGCATTTCGTAATAGAAAAACCCAATGTCACTTTTACTCGACCCGGGAATCTAACCCGATACCTCAGCGTCAGCCTCAGTCGTACACATTACTACTACGCCACCGAGGCAGTGAAAAAATGTTGCTATGGGGTCCCTTAGTGCATGCAAAGGCATGGGGACAATTTTTGTATAGGTATACATGTTCAGTCCGTTTTTAGCACTAAACGACAACGAAATCAAAAGTGCATGCTCTTGGGGCTGGATTTGAATCCGCGACTCGACGAACTCCCCGCTGCGCTATCGCAGCAGTGCAAATATGCATTATAGTTATTTCATCCTACTTCCTACTACTATTATAAATATAAAAGTATGGATGTTTGTTAGTCAATCATGCCTTAACGACTGATCGGTGAAATTTGGCACATAAGTAGATTATGACCAGGATTTGAACATATGGTACTTTTTATCCTGGAAAAGGCAACAAACGCGGGCAGAGCCGCGAGCAAAATATTTCAACAAATAGAAAAACATCTACTTTCCCGCCCCACGGAGGTAGTTCATGTACATAATAACGTGGAAATGATATACCTAGTAGTTCAACATTTCGACTCTCTCGGATATATGCCATTTACCTCTATAATTGAATCCAGTTAATTAATATTTGCTACATTTGTGAATGCCCGGGTACAGATTCAATAAATTAAATTGAAATAAATTTCGTATCACCCGAACAAATATTTCGATTGGAAATGGATATTAACTGTCGAATTCGTTGTTTTATTCATTTTCCAAGTTTCCTTTTGTCCATTTCACAAAGGCAGTCAAGCTGGCTTTTGATGGTTCCTGATATTATATGTTAATATAAAAACACTACACTGTACGCACTGTTGTATTCCAGTTGAAAGGAATTGAAGCCAGTGAAATTACTGGGCTTATGAGACTTAACATCTTATGTTTTGGGGTGACGAGCGCAGTCCAATGCCATGCAATTCAAAGTTATGAGTGGCGTTGCTTCTGTTTATGGGCAGGCGAGACGCTTACCATCAGACGAACGACTTGCTCGTCTCGTCATTCAAGCTAATAAAAAAACATTTAGAAGTAAAATATGTTTTTCCTGTGTGCGTATTACACATATAAAAGACCCGACAGTCACACACATAGGCCTGACAGCACAGTAAGATACGATCATCTTGTGTTTCACGCCTAGACCCGAAACAATATATCTTCTGTCTCACAGAATACGATATGAAGTGGTAGCCTGCTATTACGTGCCGTACCGTAAGTGAAATTTCCGAATACCAAAGTCCCACCCATCCCAATCTGGGAACGAGACTATACCGCCCACACACCCGCCACTGTAACTCCTGCAAGCCAGGATCGACAGTGGCACGCATATTGCGACACCAAGCAGTGAAGCTCGACGAGTCTCTAGGAATGCAAATGTGTCTTTATCCCGCAACGAAATGAATCAAATAGAAGATTAAGGAGGAGTATCCCAATCAATCAATCTGGGAAATCAGGCAAATGTTTACTGTCCAATCAAGCCCAGCTATTGCTACAGCTCTTAAACATTCGTCTAAATACGAGGGTCTCAGTGCAGCCGATTTGCATGTTGGTGAAAGTGGCCCCTACTTTAGAGCACGTTGACAAACGTAGCGTGTAAAAGAACAATGGAAACTGGTTGTTTGTAGATAACCTCCACGTACTTACGTCCAGCTGCAGCGGACAGCGGATACAATAGCCAGTTGGTTTTCATTTACCTATTAAATAAGGCGTATTTTAAATCATTGACATTGAGGTGCGATGCGGAGACAGGAACCCCGAGAGTATGGCGACAGGGATAGAGAAACAATCGCACCTGTTTTTTTTATTAATTTGTATGACGAGACGAGCAGGTCGCTTGCCTGGTGGTAAACACAACGCCTGCCCATAAACAGACGTAACACCACACAGAGGCCAAGTGTTTCACCACCTCTGAGTAAAAGTTACTTACCAAATAAGATATGACACGTTCAAATAGAAAAGTTCCACTCTATGCATATACTTTAAAAGGTGGTAGCTCCCTCGTATGCGAAAGGCCGGCTGGGTTGGCACCACCGCTTTGTCTATTTCTGCCGCCAAGCAACAGTGTGTAAGCACTGTTGTGTTCCCGTTTGAAGAACATTGAAGCCAGTGAAATTACTGGGCATTGTGAGACTTAACACCTTATGTCCCGGGGTGATGTGCGCAGTCCAGTTTCATGTAGTGCTTTGTTATTTAAAGTTATGTGTGGCGTCTGATTATTATGAGCAGGCGTAGCGCTTACCATCAGGCGAGCGACCTGCTCGTCTCGTCATTCAAGCTAATAAAAAAAATTAAAGGAAAGCTGCCTAGGCACTTTCAAGACTGGCAGTCTTATACATGATAACTTGGTGATTAAACCTTATATTGTATAACAGGTCTTAAATGTATAATATTCGTCTATAACGTTTCTCAACGTAGCATTATCTATTAAGCTGGGATAACGTTTAGTCATTACTTTACGTCCTTCCATAATGCTTACAGTAGTATCTCGTCGGATTAAACTCAATGTTATATTATAAAGAAAATAAAACAAAACTATATACCGCAGGTTTTTACTGAAACCGGATCAAGCAAATTTAAATCGTAACAATTCGCCGAACTTTTTTTGATGATTAAAATGCTATAACGCCTCATTTTTTTTCATATTACA
Source organism: Mimas tiliae (assembly GCA_905332985.1). Taxonomy (NCBI): domain Eukaryota; kingdom Metazoa; phylum Arthropoda; class Insecta; order Lepidoptera; family Sphingidae; genus Mimas; species Mimas tiliae. The sequence goes on from HG995255.1 coordinate 7,697,223, forward strand.
CAGCGATTTTCCTGTTCGCGATGTCAGTCAAAACGCGAAAGAGATAATGTACAAAAACTCAAGTAGCTACACGGAAACACTTCACCGTATTGTCAAACTCAATTGGTGATTTCTCGCAAATCCCAAGATACCACTCGATTTTGTTTTGACAGAACGAGATGTCACAAATGACACCTCTCAGTGACTCTCATGGCAAAAACAAATCGCATTCATTCGGCCTTCAGATTTGTGGTATGAATGAAAGAATAGCAAAACATGATGCAGCACTTTTCGAAATTCTTATGATTTTGTTGAATGGTAACGTAAATGAATTAAAGGATGTTTGATGAATAATGGCAACAAATTAATGATTCATGCTAATTAATGTTCATTGCTAACATTCAGTTATTAATTATCGGAAACGCCATAATTTTAGCACTTGACCAAAAAGTCAGCCATTATGCTGCATACTAATGTCTAATCAAAGACTAATTAAAGAGTCAGCATTAAAATTCAGTTACCATACCTACGAATAAGAGATAAAAAAATAACTACTTATATAAAAATTCAATAAAATATAAAAACTGGCAGTTTTTTATTAATTTACGAGTTATTTAATAAGAAGTTTACAAAGAACAAAGTAAATATCTGAGATTGTATGAAGACAACGGATGTAACAATTTCCCCTTATAGAAAAATTTAACTTTGAAAGCTAAGTATTTCTCAGATGTTCTCAGATCTTCAATCAAGAATACAGTTTAATTAAAATTATTTTAACCGACACAAAAACGGAGTATTCTCAATGCAACAATCGATTTCTATTATTTAATGAATGAATCGAGGACGACCCTTGTACTAAAAGAGTGGACTTTCAGAGACGTGTGCATGTATTTTTACCAGAGTTCCTGCATGCTGCTTAGACAGGTATATATTATGGTACACCATAATATGCCAAAAATAATGTATATAATCAAAAATACTTGCGTCATAACAGCTGGATTTAGTTTTCTGCTGAATCCCCAAAAAATGTAACGCGAATCGAATCGCGCGATGCAGCGGCGTCCGTAGGACAGTCGCAGGCGCACATCAACAATACGACGGCACAATGGTTGGTAAATTTGCATGACGGCTTTTTGTCCGTACATTGTTGGCATCATGCAGCCAGCTGCAGTTTCTACGTATGGTTGATATGTCAGCCGGTCATAGATACCCATCATTACCTAATAGTATTGATCGATAGGGCTTGTAAATACATAATGTAATAATCTAAGTACACACTACAATTCAGTACCTTGTTAAGATTTAAATTATATACTACGGCAATATTAGCAGCGATAGTTCAGCGGGGAGTGGTACGGACTGTCGAGATTAAAGTTGCAGGTTCGAAACCAGCTACATCTCTGATATTTCTAAGTTACGTGTCTATTTAATTAAAATTCATTCGCTTGCTTAACGGTGAAGAAAATCTGCATACCTTAGAAGTTCTCCATAAGAAATCGAAGGTATGTGAAGTCTATCAACCCGCATTAGGCCACCGTGGTGGACTAAGGCCCTAAGGCCTAACCCCTCTTATTCGTACCTTATCGTACTTAAGGTAAAAGTACGTATATTATCTAATGCTATACCTGCTCTATATTGGACAATCATCACCCCCTTTTGTATTTTAACGTTTTGATGCCTGTAAGTACACAACTTAAATCATAGCTTAAAAGTCCGTGGTCAAATGAAGTAATTTTCTTTATTTTTAACCGATTTCAAAAAAGAAGGAGGTTCTCAATTCGGCGCTTTTTTATTTTTTATGTACGTACATCGATTTCTCCGCCAATTGTGTACCGATTTTATTGGAAAAAAATTCATTCGATAGAGTTTAGCTGCGATGTGGTTCCATATAAATTTGATTAAGATCTGATGATCGACTACGGAGTAAAAAAATGAAACTCCTCAACGGACAACAGCACACTCGTCGCGATTGTGTTATTGTTCTGGGTGTTGTGGGACCGCAAGTCCCTCGTAGTTCCTGATACCCACGACACAGGTTTACCTAGTGTGGGGTCAGGACTATGTGTGTGACTGTTGGGTGTATTATTATTATTATTTATTATTATTGTATTGGAATTTACATGCTATTTCTGTAACTACCACTAAAAATCTAATAATAAAAAAAGTTTAATAAAACTTAAAAACCGACTTCAAAATAAGAAAATATACATATCAAGGTTTTTATTTTGAAGTCGGTTTTTAAGTTTTGTTAAAACTTATTTTATATTCTTCTTTCTTTCTTTCTAGAATATAGTTTGCTATATTTTACTTCTTAACTCACTGCGGCCGTTTAAGCATTTATATTATTTAAATAAGATGTTGTGAGACAGTTTAACCATTTTACATTTGTTAAAACTTTTTCTACATTGTAATGTAAAAAGGAATGACAAAACTTCATCATTACCACTATAGGCAGTTGCAGATAGTAACGTCCCGATCTAATGTTAAAGGAGTCACGTGTAAAGGCGACCACTTACATCATCCTAAAATACACGTACAACATACTATTGTTCTGACTATCTAATTGATCTTTTAATACTACTGACTACCATCAAACAATGATTTTTTATGTCATATGATTATATCTTAAAAATGACATAGTTTCATAGTCGGAATATTGCTAAGTTAGCGTCTGGTATTTCATAGAACGCACCGTGTTAAGATGAAACAGCGCTTGATTGATCGACAGGCTTCATTCAACATCTTTGACATCTCGAATTAGCTTGCTAAGCAAACGTGTACAAATAACTCGGTACACTATAATTACAACAAATTGGGCTCAGTATGTATAAAGTGGGAGCTCTATTGTCATCTAATATAGTACCCATATATAGATAATGAAACATTACAAGACACAGATGTCAATATTGTTAAGTTTGCAACATATAGTTCAAAGATTTAACACTAAAACATCAATCTCTGTCAATTTTGCATTTCAACGACATAAGAGCTCCCTAAACAAAGATCATTTTGTATAACGATTATTTTATGCATGCAGTCATCTGCGCTACATAGTATATAGTTTCACACCCTTTTACACAAGCCCTTTGACGTACTAACACATACGAGTACACACGATGATTTACTATTATTACCAGTAAATAAAAAGTGGTAGGGGAACAGAGGTGGAGCGAAATGCTATTGTAATATACGCTAGTAGGGTCCGAAAAATAATGTTGCCGGCAGCGACTTTGTAATTGATTCACTTATGTCGCACGTACGTGAATTTCATCCGAATAAAGCGTGTTTTAATTCTATTTCCATACTTTAACTAGTTACGTATAACAGTGCAGTTCTGGAAGTTTGTTCAAGTGTGCAGTGATTCCGCGGAATGTGGTTATTCAGACCTTCTTCGTGTGACTAAAGTTAAAGTGATAGCCTATTACACATTCCGCTCGTACGCTGTGGACGTCGTCGTTGAGGGAAAAATCACTGGATAGTAATTAAAAACATAAAATGGATTACAGCACAGGAACTACGTCTTCGATGAACAATATGAGACCAATTTTCGGCGCGTACGCCTTTCAAGGTGAGTCTCGAATATTATAGTCCGTAGACACGAAAGGATCCAGAAAGATGAGAAAAAAGACTCGATATGGTTAATTACAATGTTCCCAGGTACCAATAAAACAAGCAATAATACGTCGGTATCAAAGACCCGAAATCAATATCGGCTATTGCCTAAACAATAAAAAATTGGGCACAGCGCATTACATTTATTTTCCATGAACGGTTCCGTAAAAATATATTATAGCATTCCAATAGCAAAATGGGAAGATTTTTGTAAATTGTCGTCTCTTTTAATATAACTATATCGAAATTCGTTGCCTAAATTAATAGAGTACTTTTATATTTTCAATTTCATTGGTTATTATATTTGCAAAAGAACTAATTAATATTATAATAAAATTGATTATGAATCAAGTACACCGGCAAATTATTAATTATATAGCACTAATTTGAATGTAAAAAATTATACGAAACCCTAATAAAATCACAACAGCGCAGACTCAGTCATATTCCTATTACCTATTAACGCGGTACTCAAAAAAACGAAGATACCTTTCAAAGTGCCGCTTATTAACCTCTCATCGACTCCGACCGTAAAATGTAAACTCGATAAAGCCACCAATTAAAACTAAATATGAGAATCTCGACAATCAAAGCTCGAGCCGCTACATCTGACACCGAAAAACATTTCTCCAAAAAATAAATCGCGTTTTTTGTATCGAACGCAAGGTCGCAAACGCAGCATGATTTTTGCCTTTCGACAACCGCGATTACTGGCCAGTCGCCGCGATCGCATTCCGCCACAAACGCGATTCCCGACCTTACGCCATGGACTTACATGGAAATTAACCAACTCAATTGATAAAACATGTTTTGTCGAAACGTATAAGACGGGGTAGGTGGTGATAATAACAATGCTTTATGAAAAGGTTTAGCCAACTAATTTGTTTTTTCTCGGCTACTGTCGATCTCGGTAGCGCTGCAACCTTTTTTTGTTGGAAGAGATCAATCAGTCAAAATAACAGTGTGATACCGCCTTTGATGCGATCCGGCCGGCCTGTTTTAATCTCGACTGATACATGATTAGATCGCCGATGATGCAGCAAAGCCGAGTAACCGATCTGAAATTGGACGAATCTGACGCTTTACCCGTAGATTACTGATGGAATCTGTTTTAATACTAAACCAATCTATTGTTGGTCAGAAATTTCATTTCATATCTGGTTGACACAATGCACGCCTAATCGGATCATTTGTTTACAAATCGTTGTTGCCTTTACATCAATTATAATGTTATAATACAATAGTAAAGCAAACAAACTATGAAAGCTTAATCGTAAGTTTACTATAAGTCTACATAGTAGTGTTTATCTACACTGTATAAATTCCGCTCATTACAAGAAACAGCACCTATGGGCCTCTACAATTACTATTTATTTCCCACATTTACATTACAGTAAATAAAACAACTAACGACTAGCCTTTACAGACTCATTTATGCATCGGCCATCGAACGTAACTCGAAACGTAAAATCAGCTTAAAAACAAATGATGGCAATGGCTTGATAACTTGATAATGACACACGACTTACGAGGCGAGTCCGTCAAATCTGTATCAAAGTTTGTCGGTATATTCCATCCGCCATTATTTTTTGCGTCAAGATCTGATAAAATTCACGCTGATGTGTCGTGTTGAGGACAATGAGAAATGAAGTTACAAACGAGCGCCCGTTTTAAACAGCTTTTTACGAGACCTTCCTCAATTGTTGACGGTAACAAAGAAATTTTCTATTACATTTTCTTTGAAATTTATTGGTGTGATTAATTCAATTTCCTTATTGATAAAGCACTTAAAATAAAGTTACTAGCCGAAAATAAGACTTAAAAAACTTGCTAAAAAACATGAGAATGTTTCAGACATTTTTAAATTGAAACATATAAATAAAACTCTACGTTTATTTTTACCTAAATCTGCATTAACCGAATTCGTACAAATATAAAGCAACATAACCTGAATCACATCATACACCTCCCATTAAACAAAGATGTTCATTAAATCGAGCATAATGAATGTAATAATGAAATAAGAGCAAAACGAGGCGGAATGATTGTGATTCGAAATTAAATCGGTAGCTGAACTCATCACCATATGTACGTCCATTGAGAAACATACAATGGTAATCAAGGGGAAGAAATGCAGAAGCATGTATGATTAATTGTCTACAGGACCTGACGTTTGTGCTTTGTTTACATCGGTTGAATTTAAATGGATAAAGCATATAATAAAATTACAATATCTTCAAAAAGGCATTTTGAAAACGAATAATGTATTGTGTTATTAACAAGGCGATTTACCAAATTAATGGCATCAGTGTTGACTGTTAAGACAATCCTAATAATATCCTGTATTTATAACTAGCTTTTGCTCGCGGCTCCGCCCACGTGAACCGTCGTTTCCGGGTAAAAAGTAGCCTGTGTCCTAGTCCAAGTCATTGTGCCTGTGTGCCAAATTTCATACAAAACAGTCCAGCTGCTAAGGCGTGATTGACTAACATCAAATTCAATAGTTTCATATTTATAATAGTAGTAAGATAACCTAATATTTAAAATCCCCCGACGCCAGCTAAGAAACATGTGTAACTTTTAAACGATTAAACAGATATTCTGCAAGCATAGCCAAGCACAAACTCCACTAAACCAGCTTTCAAACAAAAACACCACATTCGTTTAGGCGTTACGATGTCACAAACAGATACACAAACAAACAAACTTATAACTCTCCTATTTTTGGTCGGGGGTTAAAAAATTATGTTTGTGTTCGTCTTATACGCGTTGCTTTATTCTAATTCTGATTAAGTTGAAGCTTTGTATAATTATGGATATTTGCGTGAAGATTTCTGATACAAAAAACAATTATTAGAGGCATAGGACAGCCTCCGTGTGGTAGTGGGGTATTGGGCTTAGTGAGCGACTTATCAACTGCGAAGCGAGAGGCCGTGGGTTCGATTCCTGCTCTGAGATAAATGTTTGTTTGATCCACATATATTTGTTTCGGATCTGGGTGTTGTGGTACTGCAAGTCTCTCGATACCCAAGATACAGACTAACCCAGTCTGCGATGAGGACTATGTGTGTGACTGTTGGGTGTATTTATTTATTTCAATGCATGCCTGGCCCATAATGAATATTCACCTAAATCAAATTACTCACCCTGAAGTTACTTGACAGTTTAACCATTTGTTTTAAAAATTCTAATTCTAAAACCCAAAGCCACATCGTCTACACTCTGTTGATCAACGGACGAGGCAATGGTGAAACTTGGTTCCCGTTGCGGGTTGTTGACGTCAGACGGCGAGTCACCCCATATAATATCAAATACCGTCAAATCTATGGTACGAGAAGGCGGACTCTGGATAACGCCAGACAGACAGAAAGAAAGAAAAAAAATATCATCTACAACTACTCAAGAATTTAATAAATAATTACATTTAATGAGAGAACAGCTACCTATACTGATTGTGAGCTGAATGAACATACTTTTGAAATAAGAAAATATGATTTATGACCTTCTAATTCCAATTACAGTTACTATAGCAAGTCCTTAAAACAGACACAATAGTCGCGTCAAGCGTCAATGACTTGCCTGACAACCCTCAAGAATGCGCCAGTGACGTCGTGCATTAGTGATACTACCGTCGAATGGGGTCCCCTAGGTGTACCTACGTAGTGCATAGTAAAAATGCGCAGATTCAGATTCACTGGCGTGTCTGACACTTGACGTGACCATCGAAAGTATGCCTTTACAAAAACAATCGCTGTATATAACACACTGTCCCAAATCTCCATTTCCGAGAAGATAAAATATTTTATTTAACACCGTAAAGTTAAACATAGTTTAAAATCACTATGACCCATAAAGTAAATTAGAAATATTATTGAAAGACCATGTTTTTCATACATTGTTATATTTTCATTCGAACAAGACGTTATTCACGCCTTTTCTATCATTGTACTTGAAAACTGTCTGAAGGTGATTTTATAACAAAAAATTAACGTTTTATCTTTAACTTAACTAACTTTAATCTAACAAACGAATTGAACAAAATTACATGTAGTATCGACATCAAATTTGAGTACAAAATAAATACATCTCATAGCTCGAAGATCACGACGTCCAAATATTTCAATTAGATTCCGATGTTTATCCAATACTTAATAGCAAACTGTTGCAGCGTAAATCAAATATCGCTTTTAGAATGTGTGGAATTTTTCTATCACGTTCCATTGTCGTGTGGCGTTTGTAGAGCTTCGTAAAGCTCAGTCGTCAACGTCTGTCTCGACAAGATGAAAAAGTATAAAATTCCTATCGAGACACGCCGCGTGCACGATGCTACTGATTGAGTTATAAGCTATAATGGCAATTCTATCTCGTTTTTGCACTGTTTTGAGTTGAATGCCATATGGTGTACTCATATTTAATATACATTAGGCGTTGTGCGTCGATGTTGGACTTCAGCTATCTTGCGCTCCGCATATGTGAGGGAATGCGTGTCTTGTTTATTTTGATTTGTCACCTATGATATATTGATCCTTTTTGTTATTATCTGTAATACTTTATTATAGATGACTGGTGTATGTGATTATGTCGCGTCGGTATTGTGCGAACATTGTTACGAATTGAGTTAAGGATAGAGTTCATATATCTAATAAGGACATAAAGATTTTATCAACATATTTATGTGTAGCATTCATGTTTTAAATGCCATAATAGAGTGATACTGCTTAACATAAAAGTAAAATATAGATATGGATTAATTCATTAATGTCAATATAATATAACTATTTAATAAAACGTATAAAAAATAATTATTAAAATACAATAACAAACATAACGTATGTTAGGATTTAAAAGGAAATAGTCATTTATAAGTAAACCTCATTCTGGCATTTAATCCAGATCTAATTTTAATGATCATGCTCATACAACAAATGTCTGATGTCCATGTGTATAAAAAACAATATTAAAGTCGAGACATTCCGTCGCCAGAAATGACCGAAACTCGACATCAGAATCAAGTGATCCTTATTAACAAACGATTACAGTTGATTTCTGCTTGACAATAAAGAAATTCGTTAAGTTCAATGGCAGGTAGAAGGTAGAATACAAAGCCGGGTAGCTGCTTATAATCGAGCCTGCCTCCGGTTGATAGTTAATTAAAGAAGTGAATAAAGCTCAGCACTGCAAGTCACCTGCAATCTTCGACTTTGTATGAGATGCTATTTGAGCCTCATACTTTCCGACGTTATAATCAAGATAGTGCATTCACTGATATAAATACACTGCAAATATAATTTACATGAAGCCTTAGTATATTTGATAGTTTGATGAAAACTATGATAAAAAATGCAATATGAATACAGTTTGGAAGTACATTATAAGGCAATATGATTGATAATATAAATTCGAATGCTTTATTTATAGCCTGGAATTGATAAAATGTTTTCTTTTATTTAGAGGTGTTTTCTCGAATGTTCTCCATATAATTATGTATCAACCCGCGCCACATCGACTGGCGATGCAGTTCTGCTGACGTTGTCAAGATCAATCTATGTGAACGAATGATACGCTCTGAATAATGCTCTTCTTAAAAATACGATAGTAAAGTTCATGAAAATATTTAAATTGAGTTGTAACTAAGTGCTTTATTGACGAAACGAACAGGTCTATTGCCTGATATTAAGTGCTACGCTTGCGCATAACCAGAAGCAACACCACGCAGAACATTGAATTACAAAGCACTGCTTGACACTGGACTACGCTCGTCACCTCCAGACATTAAGTCTCATGATGCTCAGCAATTAGTCTCGTGATACCCAGTAATTTCAACACAGCAATGCCTACACACTGCTAAGCAGCAGCAGAAATAAACAAAGCGGTGGTATCAACCTACCTAACCTAAAGCGATGGTCCTACCTAGTACAGAACCTACTAATACCTAATATGATTCGCAAATAGGCAACTACTTAAATATAAGTGGACATACATACATACGCTCACGCCTGTATTTGCGAAAGGGTAGGCAAAGGAGCCACTAGTGCACCCACGGTTCGCTGAGCTTATTAGAAAGAAGTCTGTGTTAAATAATCTACATATGCGCATGTTTTATTTGCATAATATAATTATCGTCGAAAAAAAACAGTCTTACAGAATTAATTTTGACATATAATGCAGACTCTGAAGTTTTCCACTATCCGGGTGATATTTTAAAAATAAAACTCACAATGGATAAGCAAACAGTTAATATTTGTGGCAATAAATCTCTTATCAGTAGAGTTATCGCTGCGCAACGGAGCGCATTTTACACGCTTCTAATGAACGCCTTATGAAACAGGCAATTTATCACATGCACCCTTATCACAAAATGCACTGATAAATTTTATATGAGAAGAAACTTAAATAAACAATGGCCATTAATGCCATCTAGCTACCTACTTCACATGTACCAACACTGTAAATGTTCACCATTTCTAATGACCTATTTTTAAATTCATGAGTGATTGAGGTTAAACGTTTTGTCTAAAGTATGAATGGGCCGGCTCGACCGGAGACCTTAGCATATGCAACACGAGATAATTTTGTCGACTCGTTTTGTCGTGGAAAACAGTTTTATCTGGTTATCTCTTTATGTCTATCGAAGGTAACATGGTTGCATAGAATACTCGACTCGTTATGTCAAAATATCAGATAAAGTAGAGAAAATAGTACCTATTTCCAATCTCTCTGTAGTATTTTACGAACCCTAACATGACGACGTAATTTTATCGAATGTTGACACTTTTACCCGAGTTATTTGTCGTCGATAGTTATCTCTCTCGCACGTGAGATATAAATAAATAAATACACCCAACAGTCACACACATAGTCCCGACCCCACACTAGGTTAACCTGTATCGTGGGTATCAGGAACTACGAGGGACTTGCGGTCCCACAACACCCAGACCAGAAACAAATATTTGTGGATTAGACAAACATTTGTCTCGGTGTGGGAATCGAACCCACGGCCTCACGCTTCGCAGCTGGCTACTCGCCCACTGCGCCACGGAGGCTATCTGTCGTGTAACTAAGCCCGCAGGTTGTTACCACTTTCTCACAGAAAACCGACGTGAAGTATCCACTAGCAGTTGCGTTTCGCAAGATAATTGTGATATCTAGGGGGCCTAAATCTTCCCCTCCCCTTCCCAATCCCTTAATTATCTCTTTAAGATCTGCAAGGTGTCCATAATTCTTCTGGTATTGCGGACGTACACGGGCAGTGGAGATCACTTACCATCAGGTAAGCTGATCCTTTGCAAACCTTTGCAAATAATACTAGCCCTGTGTTTACACGTCCCACTGCTGGGCACTCCTCTACTGAATGAGAGGTGTTAAGTCTTTAGTCAACAACGCTCACCTAATGTGGATTGGCACTTCACACCTCACCTTCGAAATTTTTATGGATAACTTCTCAAGTATGCAGGTTTCCTCACGATGTTCACAGAGCAAGGGATAATTAACAATAAGTACTCACGTAACGTAAGAAAAGTCAGAGGTGCATGCTCTTAGGGTTGGTTTCGAACATGCGATTTTCATCTTGACAGTCTGTACAACTCTCTGCTGCTTATATGCTATAAAAAATATTTAAAATCGTTATTGAGTTCCATTTTAGGTGGAATACATGCATTTTGTAACATTTGTGAACTCTCATTACCATTTCGAACAAGACCGTATTTCAAACGTGGCGTCTGTCGGCGCCTTGTATCTTCACTACGACCATGAATACCAATGAAAACAAATAGCATTCGGCTACTAGTGTTCCCAAAAACTTTTTTCAATGATGCATGATCTTCTATTGTTTCAGCTCCCGTTTTGTTAGCGTACTCATGTATGTTAATTTATTCACATTCAAATAATAGGTAGAGCATATTTTCCTGCCAAGATCCACAGCGGTATACATATAGAGAGGACGGAGGCGTAATTTGGTAGACACCGAAACTAATTTATTTAACAAAGGACGGACCGACCGATAGAACACTTTTTATACGTATACAAACATATTACACCCACGTACCTATAGACACCGTTGGAGATATACCTACTGTATAAGTGCTATAATTACATTTTATCTGTACGCAGCTGACATTGTTGATTGAATATTTTTGACTTGGAACCTCTGTCAAATAATTTGGTTCGAATAGTGGGCAAGTTTTAAGCCTTTGTTTGAGTCTTGGATAAAATATAAAGATAGATTAATATGACAAGTAGCTAGAACAAGGAGCAAACGAGCATAAACTACGAATTCGAATCTTAATTGGGGATGATTAATATTGCGTCGTTTATTAACAGACTCGCCTAATGGTAAGCGCGATCCATACCTGCCCATAAAAAATAGCAACAACAATCAGAATTTTTAATCATAAAGTACTGCTTGGTATTGTATTACCGCCCGTGACATTAGAAATTAAGTCTTATAATGCCTACTCATTTCACTGGCTTCAATGTCCTTCAAGCCAAATCACAAAAGAAAATACATATTAATTCCTGTTTTGAGGTACGCGACCAAGCCAGGGAGACCACAAAACGCAACAAGAGTAAGACGATACGATAAGACTACTTTTTATGAAATTTTATAGACTGCCTCTGACAGTCGACTGCCTCGATGGCACAGTTGTGATGCGTATGCGTTACGACTGAAGAGGTCTTGGATTCGATCCCCGGGTCGGGTAACAGTGATATTGGGTTTTTCTATTACGAAATGCTCAATATCAGCCCGGAGTCTGGAATTGTGCCCGATATGGCGATAGGCTCGCCCCCTATCACATCATGGGACGGGGATACGAAATGTGTAGGTACATCGGCGAAATGTGGGGGGTACTGGTTACAACTCTACCTACTCCTTCGAGGATTACAGGCGTGAGTGCGTATGTATCTGTTCATATGTTTGCCGAGTCACTGACTTAAAAAAGTATGGAAACACGTTTTGTAGGAAGGGAATTCCGCGAGCTAACGACATTATGATTTTGATTACCTAACACACAAGTGTGTTAAGTGTTAAGTGTGCGAATTAATTAATTCTGTGAACAGAATTAATTCTGCGAACTATGCAATTTACACCGTCTTTCAATATATCCTAGAGGCCGGAAAACTGCCAAGGTCACCATTAGGTGATGATGGCTAAAATATAGTGAAAGTGATTTCCATCGCCTATCCATCCGTCTGAATTCGTCAATTGATGGGCATAGGCCTCTCCAAGTCCGCGGAAAGAAAGTTGTTTAAAGAAAAGAAAGGGATGGAATGACAAAATGTTTGTGTGATCCACAAATATTTGTTTCTGATTTGGGTGAGTTTTCTTCAAAGAGGGGTTGAGATCAGTCAGTCGGCCGGTCGTAAATACTACAAGACAAATCTTTCTGTAACATATGTTACAAAGTATATTGCGCCGATCCTACTGCGAATGGGATAATTACAGGTGGAAGAAGAAGGTTCGAACGGGAATGGGGATCTCGCCTACCGAAACAAACGCGATAAGAAGCCACTTTACATTAGTTTTCTGTGGTACGGTTGTATTAATCCGTGCCTCAACCATGAGTTTGTCTCAGTAAAATCGCTAGCGACGACGTAAAATATTTGTTTGACAAAATTTAGTTTCTCACGTATCCGCTAGAGGCGCCACTGAGTTTTTCATATGAATATCTTACGTCGTCGCTAGCGATTTTACCGAGACAAACTCATGGTTAGCCTGCTTGTTGAGTCGCCCATTTATGCTGTAGACAAAAGCGTCTACAACGTGGCTCTACAGACAACTTTGCTATGCTAGTGTACAAAATCAAATTATACAAAAGCATTATACCTTTTTAAGGAAGAAACCAATTGATTGAACCTTTTTCTACGAATTATACATTTATTTTTGACCGGAAATTAGAAATTCCAATTCTGAAAACAAATAAAGCAAAAATAACCGCTTTTGGCAAACTAGCATAAAAAATATCAGTCAGTAGGTTGTTGTATGATTCGTTTACAAGAATTAAATTTCATTAAATACCTTTAACATTTCACTAGTCTTTAATTTTTATTAGCTTGAGTGACGTAACGAGCAGGTCGCTCGCCTGATGGTAAGCGCCACCACGCCTACCCATAAACAGAAGCAACAACACACAAAACTTTGAATTACAAAGCACTTTATGGCATTGTACTGTGTTCGGCACCCCAAGACATAAGATGTTAAGTCTCATAATGCCCAGTTATTTCACTGGGTTCAATGTCCTTCAAACCGGAACACAACAGTGCTCACACACTGCTGCTTGGCGGCAGAAATAAACAAAGCGGTGGTACCAACCCAGACGGCCTCTCGCAAACGAGGGGCCTACCACCATGTGAACTCTAGTGGTCTGGTCGCTAGTGGCAGTACCAGCTCGAAATTAGTTTTAGGAAAGAAGAGAGAATGGACATTTAAAGGCGCCTCTATCTCAAGGTCGATGCCTGTACCCCAAGCCGACACTTTGAGCGGGTGCCCCATCCGACGTTTGATAGAGTCGGACTTGACCAGCGGCAGCCCACTTCGCCAGTGAAACAGAATCATGTGGCTCGACCGGGTTATTACCACTGTCTGACAGAAAATCTCGCTTTCACCTTTGTGCTTCGCTATTATCAGGTACATAATAACTATACCAAAATATCAAAATAAGTCGTAGTAGTATTACTATTGTAATACCTATATTATAAGTTTGATCTCATTATGCATTAGAATACTAGTAATAAGATTTTGTGTTCATACTTATTATGTTCAAAATGCATGTAATACATAATCTTGTTTTTATATAAATCAATAAAATAAATACCATGGACAGACAGTTTTTCGATTTGGTAAAGAAAACACACGTAACTTACCTGGGATTGGAATAGTGACCGCAATAGCCTTGCCGCCTTCTTTTGATGGAAATAACCTCGGCGAAAGCTCGGTGCACTAGTTGTATCTCTGCCTTCCCCTTCGTGGATATAGGCGTATAGTTATGTAGATTTATTTTAATATTTAGCGACTGACACTAAATCGTGTCGCGACTTTCTTTATTTCTGCCTGGCGTTATCCCGGCTTAATGCCAAGGTGGCCTTCGCGTACCATATATTTAACGGTATTTGGTATTATATGGGGCGACCCGCCGTCTGTCTCCCACAACCCGCAACGTCCCACAACCAAGTTTCGCCATTGCCTCGTCCGTTAATCAGCATATTGTACCACGTGCAGATAAGGTTGACTTTGGTACAAAGATATTGGTAGTCCACTTATACTACCCGAAAATTAAATAAATGATGTCGACAACATTACATTCAAATATAATTCAGTTAAATAATAAAGTTAGTTAGTTGTTCATTCAGGCGTGAGTGCTTATGTATGTATAATTCAGTTTGTCAATCGAAATTTTTAATCTCTTGAATTACCAGAATCCTACTTCTTCCTAATGTTATAGTTTGTGAATTTGGATATTTGTTAATCAGTATTTCTTAACCGTTGAACGGATTTGGATAACATTTGACATACAGACCAGGTATCTGGATTATGACTTTTTATTACGGTAAAAGATATTCACGCAGACGGTGCCGCGAACAAAAAATAGTGTGTGATGAAATACTGCTATATTTATTCAACTGTTTTATTTATGAAGTTTGTAAAATATCTATCTATAAACTTATTTGTAAGTTATCGTCATTTAATCATGAAATAGTTACATCTATAAAGTCGCTACTTTTTCAGAGCACTTGTAATATATTTTCTATTCGATGTTCGTACTCGTATAAGTAATTTAAATTAATTCAGAATACCTAATATTTATGGGAACTGTTATGAGTTATTCCAAAATGTAATGAAAGAACCTCCTTTTGAGGGTCGGTTGTTTTCGGAACGCTCTTTTGGAAAGTAGAGATTTTGAAAATGTCACTATATTTAAAAAATATATGGTCTGGCGAATGGAAATTAAAGAATTTATGGTCGAGCACGGTAGAAAGTTTAATAACCATTTTAAAAAAATGATATTTTCAAATTCGAACCCGATAATTTCTTATTTATAATTTTGCAATATTGTTCTAGAATACCTAAGTTTAAATTATCTTTTACCGACCTGGCTGGAAACCTGGAATGATCTAGCTTAACTGGCTTTTTGGCACTGTCATACAGTTAACCAACGTAAAATAACAGCTAATTGCGTTTCGTACGATGAAGGAGATATCCGGAGGCCCAAATCCTTCCTTTTAAGGTCGCTAATACGCCCATGATTATTCTGATATCATGGGCATACATGGGTGGATATCACTTACCATCAGTGAACCACTTGCTTGTTTGCCGACCTATGCTATATATAAAAACAACCTAACTTTGGTTGACGCTGTGACCTAAGATGCTCTTGATATTATTGATCGTAGTTCCCTTGGGATCAACAAACAACCGGTATTGTTTTTTAATGACGTAAAAACTAATAATAATGGATGTTGATAAAAAAATGGTGAGGAAATGAATTGGGAATGATGGAATGGGATCGGTAACGAGCTCGCGTCGCTCCAGTGACCATACTGGCCCAGTGGCTTCCGGTGAGTCTGGCCACTCACTAGGGAAATGAATTGGCTAACACTCACCACCTGTCAGTATATCTTACAAGTTGAAAATAATTATTTCGGTAGATAATTTGATAGAAATAGACTTGTCATAAAGACTTAAAAATGCATAACATTAACCACGCCTGTATCCCGAAGGTAAGTAGGAGTGCAACTAGTGCATTCACGGTTTGCCAAGCTTATTTCTGATTAATGATGTGATAGGGAGTGAGCTTAGCGCTATACTGGGTACAAATTTTGATTTTACAATTCAAAGAACAAATTAATTGTGATTGCTTGATCTGGTATTTGAACCCAAACCTCACGGTTTCTCAGCCTAAGTATGCTGCCTCTAGATCAATGAGGCGATTTAATAATACTGTTCAAAATAGCTGAAATTCTAAGTGTGGGAATGATGGAAATGTAGCAAGAAAATCTAAAAGTAATTCAGAAGTTTACAATAAAATATAAAGAATGTTTCAATAAGATTGGATTTAAAAAACTAGCGGAATCGTCCGATGAAGCAATAGGAGTTTACGGAATAATGCTGATAATTCAATAACACATTTTTTATAAGATCACAATCGAAAATTGCCATTTGGATGTAAAAGAGAAGCACGATTCAGATTTAGATCTAATAAAACCACCCAGGACACCTACAGAAGAATGCATGCTTTAAAAAATAAAAAGCCTTCAACACTTCTTTTTCCACCGCAGCCCAAAAAGACGCTACAAAAAAATTCGGCGCTAAAAAGAATAACGCTGTGAGTCTATTACTCGTATAGCATGTCATCGACGGTTCATTAAAATGCGATGACTTAACACAAACACCATAGTGGACTTCATTGATAGCCACTAACGTAGGTTTGAATACATAAAAACACCTCTCTGTTGCCAAGCTATCATTAACTTTATCACTGATGGAATAAAGACACTAATTTTCTTCATACTAAGAATTCACTGGTTCGTTTTGGAATGAAAGATCTGTCCACAATAGCATTTCATTCCGTGGAATCCATTGATAAGTCTAATGCTACCAGTGTTACAAGAAGTTTGATCTCACGAGCATCGGAGGTATTGCTTCCTAATACCAATACTCTTAAACTGAAAAAATTTAATATATGACTTTTTTAATATATGATACAGAGAGTAAGAAGGTTAAGTACATTGACTCTAAGATGCGACATTTTACGTTTATGAAAAAACAGGTCATTGATGATTCCCACAATGTGGTGCAAAAAATAAAAGACATTTTAGCAAGCTCGATGAAGTAGAACTGCAAAAAAAGTCTGGTAAATTTTTAGACTATGATTTTTTGTCGATTAAAAAAAGAAAGCTAAATAAATGTATTTACTTTCCAAAACCGTGAGAAACAGATCACTATTGGACTTTCAGTACCTGCCAGATGATCTAGGAGGGCAAAAAAAACACTGAACCGTAATGAAACAGTTACAAATTATTGTGCCGTGGAAATTACAAATTCAATGCAAAATTGAATGCTTTGAAGCCACATTGTGAGGTCGATTCTGTTTGGAATAAATTAATTATGGCAATTTAAGTCGATTTTCCATCGTCAGTCGCAGCCGACACCGTTAAAATTACGATTTTGTACTTCGACTGCTCGTTATTGTTTAGCTTACAGTTACAGCTAATATTTGACTGCCAACTCCTATTAATTTTCATTAAGTTCTGTTCGTAAGCACAAGTACTTCCAGGCTAATTTAATGTTTTAATTATTTCAATCAAGCTCTTTGTTGCGAATTTATTTATTAATTAACTATTATTTTATTTACAAAACCTAGGAAGTCTTTCACAGACCATTATTTTACACCTTTACCTCATAATAAAGAAAACAATGCATTTCACAAAATTAAACATCTATAAAATAATGAAGCCCAAAAGAGTAAGGCAAAAATTAAATGCGTGATATTTAATAAAAATATTTTACATACACACAAGTACTATTAGAAAAGGACGGAGATATTTCTGTCGGTGCGCGTCGGCGAGTGGGCAGAACGCGGTCCCCTCCAAACGCGCGGGCGCCTCTTTTGATACAACTGTAGGGTGGCAAAGATTCTCTACCAACTACATGTTCTTCATTACTGCTTTGTATCTAGATATTTGATACTAAACGCTGATGTAAAAAATCAGAATTTAATCACGAAAATAGAAAATTGTAATATATTTCTCTTCGTGGCGGAAATAAAGCTATTTCGTCGTTTTTAAAATTGTAGTGTCGTCGTGTTGTTTATTTACGAGAATGTTCGCTGATAATCGAGTTATTATTAAAGTAAGAAAAACGTGAAAAGCAGACATCATGGTGGTACTAAAGTTCTCACACTTGCAAGTGGGAGTGTTTCACGCAGTGACTCACACAGACGCGGGCGAGCCTCCTCCGTTGGTACGCACACAGCCTCAACCCGCCCTGTCCGTACAAACACACCGGCACTCGCAGTTCACTAAACAACCTCTCCTACTGCACTCACGCGCACCAAAAAAAGATAACGCGATCTATCGATCTTTTTTCAAATCTAAAAAACTACGCCGACTGATAGGCGTTTATAGTTGGCTGGATCAGACGTCTACAGCCGAACGCGTCTTCCAAAACTATACATTTTCAACAATATTTATGGCGCCGTCATTAATTAAACATGTCATTTTAATTATGTAAATACAAACGGGTGATAATCAATTTAAATTATGTGTTTCGATCTCGTTTAATTTAATGTAAACATATATTTATCATTATCGTGACGTTGCGTTATTCACGCTTGTGCTTGGCGCGATGCTTGTTTGTTTATAGCTAGTTGTTGTGTCTCCAATGCTTCGACAACGGCCTGTGTTGGTTTAGTTTGTGTTCGTCGCCGTTCATGGAATCCTTGCACTGACTCTCATACCATTATGGAACGCCACCAGAATGGTATGGATGTGTGGGTAGGTAAGGGAATATGTTTTTAGTTCCTATTTTATTAATTAATCAGTAACATGTTCGTCTATATACATTTTCTTACTAACATATGACTTTGGCTACCATGTTTATGTATACTTACATATATTCTATGGAACACCAAACAAAACTGTCTTTTAACTTGACTTTAGAGTCCCTAAATATTGATGCAACAAGTTGGTCTATTGTGTATAATACATATTCAGATGTTAAACTAATACAATATAATATGATGTAATTTTTTATAATTAAATTTGAATAACTAGATAAGCAGATTGCCTAATGGTAGAGCCACGCCCGCCAATAAACAGAAGCAACGCCATCCAGAACCAATAAAATGACACTTCAGTGTGTTCTACATGTATGATACATCATATATCATATAATTTATGGCGATAAGCTTTTAATAATATAACTAGTACGTAAAAGGCAGCATTAAGGGTGTATATAATAATAATAATAATAATAATTTTTATTTCAGAACATGTCCATACCATGTGTTAGTAAACAATTTTAACTATATACTACGTATATACTACGCTCAAAAACGTTTCTACATTAATTTAATTCAAGAAGCATGATAAAGTTATTTAAAAGATCCTTTTTGTAATACTGAGTAATTTGATTTACTGACTTAAATAGGAGGTTTTGAATTCTACCCGTATTAGAATTAGTCCCGGCTAAAATAAAATTAAACTGCGATAAAATCCGTATAAATTAGTTTTATTTCAACTAATGAATATAATATCGATGATTATTATATTATATTTTAGAGTATTTCATGTTATTTTTAAAATACGGTACTATAAACTAATAATACAGGTATTAATTATTTTTGTTCATATAACAGGGAAACCACAAAATTAATTCCTTAAAATTTAAAAACATCGGGCTAAAACTAAAATCTTATTAGAAAAACTACATTTGTCTCTAGTTGGAACTAGAATATTGAGTAACTCATTATTTGTCTAATAAGACTTTTTACATACATACATACATACGCACTCCCCGAAGGGGTAGGCAAAGATGTAATCAGTACACCCATATTTCGCCGGGCCCATTTCCGTCCCATGATGTTATAGGAGGCGAGCCAAGACTTTTTATTGGAAATATATTTTCAACATGTAAGATTCTGTATTACCACAGAATATCTAAGGGGTACGCACATATAGTCTTAGTGGGAAGGCGGACCCTAGCACTAGTCTAGATAACCCCAGGTAGAAAGAAAGAAAAGAAGTACGCATAAGTGTGTACGCGTCCGACTTTTTACATCACATCAGATATTCAAGAGAAAAATAAACCTATAATAATGTAATGTTATAAGTGTTCTATTTATTTGTAAGTTGCCGTTTCGAAAATCTCACATAAATTGCGGGCACATATTCTAAATATGATACCTCATATTATCATGGGGCGGAAATAAGCTCGGTGAACCATGGTTTGGCACTATTTGCTCCTCTGCCTACCCCCTACGGGGTAAAGGTGTGAGCTTATATTATTTTATAACTTCTTTATATTGCTCTTCCCATTTCCTAAGATTGCCGAGCAAGTGGGTCACCTGATGGTAATTGGTCTCCAACGCCCATGAACGCCCAAAATACCAGAAGAATCATGGCGACTTAAAATGAAAGAGATAATTAAAAAATTGGATAAAGTTGGGAGATTTGGGCCTTCGGATATCTCACTGACCACACGAAACGCAGAAGTAGAGCCGCTTTATGTAGGTTTTCTGTGAGACAGTGGTAACAACCCTGTTGAACTGGCCCACTTATGCTGTACACAAGATTACAGCGTGGCTCTACCACTTTATAAATGCCGGCCATAGTTTTTCGTTACATTTCGTATAAGAAATATATATTGTCGTATAAGAAATCCTCTCTGTTTCAACAGCTTTAGGCTAATGTTTTCCACCTTATTACTTTACATGTTAAGAATGTATGGTAAAAAATACGAGTATATAAGTACGCATCGCATTGAGATACTCCTTCCCTTTTTTGCCGGTTAAAAATGGGTGTTAAGCAGATATATCAACTATTAATTATTGCTAGCTTAGTTAACACAATACTCTCATTTCTGTAAATTCTAATTGGAGCCAATAAATGGAATCCAAAATTAATTAACCTTAATAATGAGGGCATATATTCCCAGACTATAAGCAAAACAAACATTTCTGTGATACAGGCGCGACCTAGTGCAAAGTTTTTTTTGGTACATTATGTAGCATGTTTTTGTAATTCTTATGGTAAAATACATAATATTTTTTTCCATCCTATATAGTAAAAATCCCTGGAATATTATAACGTTGTTTTTTGCCAGGTCAGGGCCGGGTGAATCAGTTAGGCGGTCTGTTCATCAACGGCAGGCCCTTACCAAATCACATCAGGCTGAAAATTGTGGAAATGGCGGCGGCGGGAGTCAGGCCCTGCGTTATCTCACGCCAATTGAGGGTCTCTCATGGTTGTGTCTCCAAGATACTCAATAGATATCAGGTAAGAAACAAACACCCATATTCATAAACGTCATTGGGTCTCATTAATGCATAATGGCGATATCTGTTTACGCCATTGGTCCGCTTTTGAAACAGAACAAAATCGAACAAATCACGTACACAGAAATCCACTCCTAGCAAAAAGATCACTTAAGTATTTTAGTCTATTCTAATTTTAGATTATGGCTCCATCGATTTTCGATGATTTCGCCAATGTCGAGTAATAAATAGCAATATCTAAACATAAAGATCAAAACGTAGATATCTTTATAAGAAAATTCCTACTAAGTTCTTGAATATGGGTGTAATTCAATTGTTAAAAACATCAATAGCCATCTGCACTTCAGTTTCTTTATACACAAAGTTTCTAACATAATATATTCAATTAATTAGGGCTATGACAAATGACTAGTTCAGTTATACTTCACTTTAGTGAAAACATTTTGTGACAATTTTAAAGATAAGATAAGATAAGATAAGATAAGATATTTTATTTGTTTAAACATGAGTATACACACACAGGTATGCAGGATGTTAATAACAAAGTCAGGGCAATCATGTTTAGCCATTGTAGCATACAAATATAAAAGAAATTTAAATACTAAATCTAAGTCACATTAACTGGACTCGCGCCCGGATTACCATATCATATGAATTTAAGGCATAATTAGACAAATTTAGGCACATATTAAACAAATTATTTAAAAAAGTCACTAGATCATTATCATTCTTAATAATACTACAATAAAATTATTTATTACATTTCAAATAACATTGTGTTTATCAGTGGTAAGGCGCTAATTTCAAAGTATCAATAAGTATGTCAATCAAGTCAAACTAACAAAATATATTAAATCCTATTAAATCAATGGAGCAGTACATCAGTTATCCATGTTGTCATGAAGGAAATCCTCAATATTATAATACGCCTTATCTATCAGGAAGTTATTCAATTTATTTTTAAATATTTTATTATTTAGCTCCTTCCAGAGCCTAGGGATTTTGTTATATATTTTTGGCGCCATGCAAAATATGCTATTTTGTTAAAGTTACATAATTAAAAAGTATAAATGAAAAATACTAAAAATAAACACTAATGAAAAATTCCACTTTATAATATTCTTTATATATTATATATATGAACCATAATTTTTGTAAAAAAACAAGTAAGGTAGACAATTAAAATAGTTTCAATCGCAATTCCAATAACATAATGGATATTGAAGGACAATAAAGTCTAACTACCAGTATCTAATGGTGTAGTAGTGTAGAGCCCACGCAACCACGGCTGGTCGATCAGTAAACAATTGCTATTGATCCCCAACCAACGGAGCCTGAAGGCCCGTTTCACCCATAACCACTACACACTATAATAATAGCGATTGTTTCGTCCAGGAAGCGTTTCTCCACGCTTTGCCAGTGTAGGACACAAACCCCGCAACTACTTAGTTGGACTTGTGGATTAACTAAGGTCTTATAAGAAAATGTATGTTACATTTATAAATGACTTAAAATGTATAATACAACACTTCTTTGCTTCTATTATTAAGAGTTTTTTAAAATCTTACAAGTTCCTTTGGGCTCTCTGAATATAAATTTACCGAAAAATTACTATTAAATCACAATACAAAAAAAAAATTGATGTTCTATTTGTTATTTTATCTGTTTTGTAATGAATACTATAACTAAATAAATTTCAATAATGTAATGTATAATCAATCCAAATATTTACGGTTATAAAAATAATGTTTTTCTTAAAATAGAAAGTTCAATCAAAATAAACTGATATTTGATGAATTGTGTGTATTTTTGCCTTAAAAGAAACTAATATTCTAAATTTTAACGGTTAATAACTCTATAAAAAGTTCACTTTGTCCAGAGTAATTGAAATAATTATTAACACAGTAAAAGGAAAAAATTAAATGTACAGTTAAAAAAGTCAATGTGGAAATTAAAATTTGTTTTTTTACCTATTACGATTCACTCAGATTTTATTCAGTTGTACTATAATTTCATTTGTACAACGAACTTTTTATATAGGAAACTGGATCGATCCGACCAGGCGTGATCGGTGGCTCGAAGCCAAGAGTTGCGACTCCAGAAGTAGAAGCGAGAATTGAAGAGCTCAAACGTCAAAATCCTGGTATTTTCTCTTGGGAAATACGCGAGAAATTAATTAAGGTATCCTTTATTTTGTTTTTAATATTTTTCATACTATGTAAATATGTACACTTGATCTAAACGTAGCCTAATAAAACCTTCGTTTATAAGGTACTAAGAATTTTTACTGAAATTTCTTTAAAATGTTTTCATTAAATATTTCTGAGTTAATTTAACACCTCAGTACTAAGGTTTAACGTGTTCTCTGTGCCTATATTCTTTGTTGTGTATTTGATATCTATACCAAAAACGACTACTAAACGTTCCACTATGACGGCACCTTTCATTGAACTTTTTCTTTTTGCTCATAGAACTCTGGAGGTGTTAATTACCAGCATTTTTTTTATTTATATTTTTCTAAATATCTATTTTATAGCTGATACAGACAGCTTTCGTGGCGCAGCGGGCAAGTAGCCGGTGAGAGGCCATGGGTTCGATTCCCGCACTAAGACAAATGTTTGTATGATCCACAAAAAATTGTTTCGGGTCTGGGTGTTGTGGGACCGGCAAGTCCCTCGTAGCTCTTGATACCCACGATACAGGTTTACCTAGTGTGGGGTCGGGACTATGTGTTTGAATGTTGGGTGTATTTATTTATTTATTTAATACGGGCTGTATAAGTTGAACACTCTCGTACACTTAGGCGAGATTATAAGAGAAAACGTTTATGAAGTGTTTCTCGTCGTACGTTTCTCGCTGTCAAGTTGCATGACGCGGCCTCGATTTTTCTTTTATATTCTTGCCTCTGTCATACGATAAACTCTCATCGTATGATTTGTGAATATGACCAATTTATTTATGTTAGAAATTATATAATGGCATTTCAGGAGGGCGTCTCAGACCCACCCAGTATATCCTCCATATCAAGACTGCTGCGCGGCGGGTCTCGCGATGTAGATGGCAAAAAAGATTATAGCATCGACGGCATACTTGGAGGTGAGCGTAGTTAAATATTAGTAAGTTTATTTTTAAGGTTTGCATTGGTGGTCAGATGACGTGCCTGACTTGCCCTAAAGGTCTAAGAATGAATGTTTAAGAATGCGACTGGCCGAAGACCGGTAGAAATCGCGTGCATTGGACAACGTATACCGCAATAGATGCATGTGGGCTGAAATTATGACTATGACATTTATACATACTATCTATAAGCTCATTCCTTTATCGCGGGAGGGGTAGGCGGAGACGCAACTAGTGCACCCACAGTTCGCCGAGCTTATACCCATCCCATGATGTGATAAGTGGCAAGCCTATCGCTATGGTATTGGCACAAATACCAATCCCGGGCAGTACATGTGTGATTTTCGAATCGAAAATTTAAACACCAATTGTGATTGCCCGACCCCGGAATTGAATCCAGAACCTCACGGTTAGACCAATGACACGACTGTTATTCATAATATTACAGTATCAGCACCCTAAGAGAGTAAATTGTACTTTATTGTATTTTGTAAGCATATTCAAACATACATACACACTCACGCCTGTACTACCCGAAAGGGTAGACGGGATGTTACTAGTACACTCACATTCCACCGAGCTTATTTCCATCCCATGATGTGATAGGGGGCGAGTCTATCAATTAAAATATTCAAACATTGGCCAGGATTGGAATATTTGGATACTTCAGTCAGGCAAGCGGTCGATCATGAAAACTAAACTAAATACTTTCTTTAACATGTGTTATAAGCATGTTGCATCTACCCTATATTTAATTGGAATAAGGTCAGAACGAAGATGTAAATAAAACTAAATAAAAGTTAAATAGTCAACATAAAAGCCGAAACGCGGTTTCTTTTATAAGTTGAGGACTTTCCGATTTTACCCTAGTTCCCAATCATGAGAACTTTACCAAATTTATATGCGCCCTTTCTCGAATACAAAAAGAATCATCAAAATTGGTTCATGCTTAGCGGAGATATCGCGGGTTTTTTTATATTATACTCCAGCAAACGAGCAAATGGGTCACCTGGTGGTAAGTGATTTCTACTGCACATGTATGTTAAATACCAAAAGAATCATGAGCGCGTTGCCAACCTTAAAGGAAAGGCATAAATATGGGATTGGGAAGCGGAGGGGGATTGCGCCTCCGGATATCTCACTTACCGTACAAAACGCAGCAAGCAGCAAGCCGCTAATTTACGTCGGTTTTCTGTGAGACAGTGGTAACGACTCGGTCGAGCCGGCCCATTCATGCTATAGACAAAACTGTCTAAAGCGTGGCTCTACCACTCAAACATAATATACCTAAAAATATACGTACGTACATACATCAAAGTTTATTTCCACATCTGTCACAATATAAATTGCAATACCTTTCTAAGTTGGCTACTTTCCCACATGAAGTGTGAATTTTCTCAGAGATATATCAGAATACAATGACATTGCGTCAGAACAAAAGCTTTAAAGTTATTTTATTTGAATTTATCGAAACAAAGCGATAATTATAATAATTAATAGAATATTTACTTATTAATTGCAGGAAACGTTGAATGCCAAAAATATTGTCTAGTAACCTTATTCCATTTGATATTAAAGTACTATTACACTATCATTTCGTTCCTTCTTGTTCGTACATTTGACGCCCAGATCCGGTAATTATAAGTTTTAGTTTCTCAAATATGACAAACACACACAGTTTCTGTGTGACTGACTGTCTCGGTGGCACAGTTGTAATGCGAACGCGGTACGACTGCTATGCTGAGATCTCGGGTTCGATCGCCTGGTCGGGTAAAAGTAGTATATTGAGCTTTTCTATCACGAAAATGCCTAATATCAACGCGGACTCTGGAGTTGTGCCCGGTATGGCGATAGGCTCGCCCCCTATCACATCATGGGACGGAAATAAGATCGGCAAAATGTGAGTGTACTGGTTACACCTCTGCCTACCCCTTCGAGGATTAAAGGCGTGAGTGCGTATGTATGTTATTGAAGGATTTTAAACGTGAAGTGAAGTTATATAAATTATAGTCAAACTCTACATTGTTCAAATTGGGGACTCTCTGTTAGAAAATTATAGTAAACTGCAATTTTAAATACATAATCATTGACATATTTCTGATCTGAAATTCTTTATAGCTCATATAAGAAATTACTTCAACAAGTAAATTTAAAAAATGTGCACATCCTAATAGGATACCTACTCTTCTAATTCCATCAAGTTTTCTGGCAAAGTATTTAACCATGATTTGAGCCGTGCTTCAAGAACGTAGGGTTACGTTAAACGTAGGGAACGAACGTTAGGTGGATGCAAACTCAAAAATGACTTATCACAAAATAAAAATGGATCTGCATTCATAAGTAAAAAATTGATACTTCCGACGTTCAATATCAACCATCGCCAATCGAGTCTAACCATCAGACAAGCTATTTCGCAAACACCACACCCTCTCAAAGCTTTCTCACGAGCGGCCATTGCGTTTAAAAAATCAATTTCCGCACACAAATCTTACGTCGTCATTGTTGCCATTTGAAATATTGATGTCTTGACGCGTCAAACGGCGGCGTTCTTTTGGCGCGAGATATAAAGTGACCGACAAAGTTCGCCGCGGTCACCTACGGTGCGTACGATAGTGCTGAAAACATGAACAATGTACGTAACATGTTTTGGTTGTTGTGCCATTGTTGCATTGTATTTGTCGCCCAGTTAATAGTGTTTTGGGTGTACCTGTTCCCATTTGTTAGAACTTCCCCTTTAGTTACGCATCGCCGCCTTGCATGACAATGTTTTGCACAAACTTTTTGCTTTTAAAAGGATTAGCGAAGATGGATTTTATATGCATGTGGCCTCAATTAAATTCAGTAAGAATACTTTTGCGTCGACGTTTATCGTATGTTGATTAAATGAAGATTTCATCCTTTCTTCCATTAATACGATGTGCTGCGGTGGAAAATACTAGTTCATTTAATTTTTTTATCCTAGCTCGGCAAAGTGAGTTCTTTACACCAGTATGTACATACATACGCACTCACGCCTGTAATCCCCGAAGGGGTAGGCAGAGGTGTAACTAGTACACCCACATTTCGCCGAGCGTATCTCCGTCCTACGATGTGATAGGGGGCGAGCCTATCGCTATACCGGGCACAAATTCCAGACTCCGGGCTGATACTGAGAATTTCTTAATAGAAAAACCCAATACCACTTTACCCAACCCGGGGATCGAACCCGCGACCTCAGCGTTAGCCTCAATTGTAACGCGTTCGCATTACAACTGCGCCACCGAGGCAGTCATGTAAATTATAATTTAATGTATGTTGGCCTAATTCGTAGAACTTATAACTAATATTGTATTTTTTTTAATAATACAGTGGTACTAGTTATAAGATCACAGCAAAGTGACTACACTGGACCTGATATTAAGTACAATGCAATCCAAATATGTTCTGAACTGTCAAGAGACATTGCGTCCCTTGACGGTCGGCAGAGTCATGCCGGCCTGAAGTTACTGGATCTACACTGGCTGACTCTTGAACGCGACTCTTCTGAACGAGCCACTATGGCACGTTTTTCACCGTTTGTACGGTGATCGCTATCCAGTCAGGTACAAAAATATCAAATACCCTCCAACCAGTATCTAACATCCTATGCAGTTAAAAATATAAAAAAGTGTTTAAATTTAACTGAATATAGTTTTTAAGAACTTTACTTTTTACAAAAACATACTGAGGTAAATAGAAGTATTGTGTTTCACTAATTACTCTAAAAGATAGTGCGGCTTATGAAAAACTAAAACAAGCTACGAGTAGATATAAAGATAAATCGCGACCTAATGCTTTAAACTAGAATAGCAAAAAATCTACTACTATTATAAATGTGAAAGTTTGCGACCTGGATTAGGACATAGATATTTTTGTCCCGGAAAAAGCCGTTCACGCGAGCAGAGTCGCGAGCATAAGCTAGCTATGATATAAATTGAGCAATTTACTTTCACAGTGGCATAGGAGCAAAACTAAAGCATTTTTAGCAAAACTAAAGCAAAACTAAAGCAGCAACATTTGTATAATAACATCAGTCGTTACAATCATCTAATGTGACAAGCTTCGCCGCCTGCTAGGTAATTAGACCTCGAAAACTTGGCGCAATCGCTGAATTTGAAGTGGCTCTTTACCTACAAGACCATATATTAAGTCTCCTGTTTTACTTTCAACACTATTCATGCACCAACCAAGATTATTGTGATCCATAATATTTATTTTCTTTCGAGTATGGGTGTTGCGGGTCAGTAAATTCCTCGTAGTTCGTAATTTAGAGACTAATTTAATAAAACTTATATTTGGAAAACAAAAATAGGAATTACATTACATTTTGGTTTTTTTTTTTATAGCATAGGCTGTCAAACGAGCATTTGGGTCACCCGATGGTAAGTGAACTTCATCGCCCATGTACGCTCATAATACCAAAAAAATTATGGGCGCATTGCCAACCTTAAAGGAAAGGGATAATTAAGGGAATGGGAAGGGGAGGGAATTTGGGCTTCCGGATATCTCACTCACCGTACGAAACGCAGCAGCAAGCTGCTACTTTACGTCGGTAACGACCCAGACGAGCCGGCCCATTCATGCTGTAGACAAAAGTGTATACAGCGTGGCTCTACCACTCACATTTGGCGGAGTTATGTGTGAACTTAAATAAATTATAATATTTACATATTATATTTTGTTAATTACAGACGAATTAGAACCTCTTGGTTTTTTGCGTCACTTTCAAAACTAGTGCAACTACACATATTTCTTTCTATACATCACAAATCATTAGTCAACCAGTCCATATGAGTTAGGTTCATGACACATCAACACACAAGTGTATGGGGACGTTTATTGCTTTAAATTGTATTGAAGACAATTTGGTCTCGTCACACTGTACAATAACAGCCCTCCCAGGAAGACACATGAATCTTTCCGGAAGTGAATCGAGATAGCCGACAAAGAGGAGGCGGAGTGAATATTGAATAGACTCTAACAAGCATCAAGTATAAACGAATGCCAATTCATCAAGTGGACAGAGTGTATCGTATGTTTTTTTAGAGTAGTTATATGGAATCATATAAGTTGCCCGGAATTGTAATTTGTGCCCGGCTCGACCGTGTCGTTATAACTGTCTTACAGAAAGCCTACGTAAAGTAGCAGTTTGCTGCTGCGTTACGAAGGTACGGTGAATTAGATATATAGAGACCCAAATCCCGTGTCTCTTCCTAATCCCTTAATTATCCCTATCCTTTAAGGTCGGCAACGCGCCCATGATTCTTCTGGTATTGTGGACGTACATGGGCGGTGGAGATCACTTACCATCAGGTGACCCACTTTCTCGTTTGCCGGCCTATGCTATAAAAAATTGTGATAGGCTCGCCGGCTATCACTTGATGTTGGAAATAAGCTCGGTGAACCGTAAATGTACTAGTTATACCTTTGTCTACTCCTTTGGAAACACAGATGTGAGCTTATTACGTGTGTATTTAATATGAAATAGTGTAAGGTTTTATAATTCATTCATTCATTCATTCATTCATTGAACTTGAAGATAGAGAAATACAGTAGCACTGAACGATCATAATTACGAATTTAGTGTTATATGACGATTATGGGTACATAATAAAATGTGGACTTAAACTCGTTTTAGTCAGCCTATGTCAACAAAAAATACGTTTCAATAAATCATGATTAAATATTTAATTACGCGAAATAAAAAGTATAGTGAGAAGCAAGCAAACGCCCACAAAAGTCAAACGTGCTAATCCAGCCATCTGTTAACATCGAAACAAACCGCTGAAACAAAGGCCGGCCCGACAGTTTTAATGAACCCAGATTATGAAGGTGTTAAATCGCCGCCGCCGCTCTTTCAACTTCCAAATTATGACTTTTGAGCGGAGCCGGCGGTCTTCATGGGGTCACATTTCGGCAATCGCCAAAGTTTCTCTCGCCCTCTCTCACGTACGGCACACGCGTAAACCTCTCGCCTTTCTTTAGGATATAAAACCCTCATAGTTTTGGTTTAATGCGTCGCTGTAAAATGGAATTTATTGAAAGGAACTTTATGGCGTCGCAGTAAAGTTTGGTATCGCCTTTGGAAGTTTTATATTTTTTCGGATTGTATTTAGGCTCGTACGTTGCGATCAGGACTGGGAACAAAAAAGACCAAATAAATCTGTCTCTGTCTCTCGGGCCAGCCGGAGAATTTGAGCAATGTAAATCATTTTATTACAACATGTTGTTTTTTATTTGGTGTCGCACAGCCTTTGTGGTCAGGTATATTTCCTTGTGGTTTTTTAATAATCCTTCATGCATTACAAAGACTTTATTTCCGTTAGATGAATTTCCATTGTCAAATATGACTTCTCTGACTTATGATTTAGAGAACGTTGCTAAACTGTATTGCTCACTTTAGTCATCTAAGGTTTGGTATCCTATTACATATATTGTTTGGATTATACAATTAATTTAATTCAAAACGTAAACCGAATTGTGTTTTTCTATCTTCCCCTAACTTCCCGTTCGTTGTTACTTCTAAACCTAGACATCTAAGTATATTGTACAATACTACGATTAAAGTTATACACTTCGACAAAATTTGTTTTTTTTACGAATTTAGTTCATTATTATCACGCGTTATTTAGGTAATAGACGATAATTTACAACCTCGTATGCGAGAGGCCGTCTGGGTTGTCTATTTCTACCGCCAAGCAGCAGTGTGTAAGCACTGCTGTGTTCGGATTTGATTAAATAAATATATTTTTTTTATAGTCGCATTTTCGTATGCGAGTTATTTCATTGCGTTTGAATATCGATTCTGATATCACAGTTAAAACGCCCAACAGGGTTTTTGTTACATATTGTATCCAGTAACTTCAGGCCAGCATAATTCTACCGATCGTCGAAGGACGTAATGTCTCTGAACGATCAACATTATGTATGGACAGCATTGTAACATCAACAAGTCCCAGTGTCTGCCGTGCTAGGTAAAAAAAATACACCCAACGGTTTTCCAAAGCATACACATGTAAATAACATACTTTCAAATCTAAACGAGCTGAGCTCAAACAAAATTACACTTTCGTTTTACGTGTCATAAATCCAGATCGCGACACCAAATATTGAATGGTGCTAAAATGTCACCCGAACAGCAAAGGCGCCGACAAAGGTACCGCCACGCTGGGTGTTCCTTATTCCGCGCTACACTGAGCCCCTATTTTTTCACCTCATTCAATTTTGACTTCTTTCAAAAGGCTATTAATATAAGCCGCATTTTTTAAAATCAGTCAGTCCAAAGCCCCGTATTGTTGCGGCTGTTTTTTAATCTGTTTCCGTAGGATTCCGCTACCGATTTATAAATGAGATCGGCCAGCCCGCGATCCCGACGGCTCTTGATTCAGGCGAATTATAACTTGATGTGGGTTTTCACAAAAAAACACTGTTAATAAATAACACGTGTTCAAAAAAACTTAAGAAGACAAATTGCTGCAATATATTTCCTATGAAATATTTGATCCGACATTAACGCCTTGCTCTATGGCGCTAGTTATAATATTAACAAGTATATTTTTATTAATATTTCAACTTATTATATTTTAACATAAAAATTGTTGATTAAGAAGGTCTAGTTTTCTTTAAATCCTCTTAGTGAAATAATATTCTATAATAATAAAAACAAAACTCTGCTGTTTAACGGACGAGACAATGGCGAAACATGGTTCTCGTTGCGGGTTGTGGGTGTCGGAAGGCCGGGATCCAAATCATGATGTGAAAGCAGACTCCTGGTATAAGGCCGGAAATACGCCTTGAAAAAACAAAAAAATAGAGCAGGCTCTCATAGTACTGCAGTATTAACTTATACTATGTTCATATATATATATATATATATATATATCTATAAACATAGTATGAGTTTACACCGCGCGCGAATGTTTGGATGTTTGTCAGTCAATCACGCCTTAACGGCTGAACGGTTTTGACTGGAATTTGGCACACGGGTAGACCTGGATTAGGACCTAGGCTACTATTTATTCTAGACTGGCCATTCACGCGGGCGGAGCCGCGAGCAAAAGCTAGTACTGTTATAATACTGTAAATATATTGAATACTGTAATAATGTTCATAATAATTATTACCTAACAAATTAAAAAACAAAACCTGACAAATATATTTAGAAAGGATTTGAATCTCTTTAATTTTTATCAAACATGCGATTTGAATAAATGCATTCATTGTATTTATTGTAGGGACGTCTGCAAGTTGCACTGAAAGATGATCGGATCAGGTTAATGGAACTATTTTACCCTTAATCCTAACAAAATGTATACATACATACATACATAAGCTCATGTATACCCGAAGGGGTGGGCAGAAGTGCAACTAGTAAACCCACGGCTCACTGAGCTTATTGCCCTATGCTATAATAAATGGCGAGCCTAAGGGTAGTTTCCTATATTGAATTTTATACATTATTTTATAAGCAACAGAAAATGATACGCAAAAGAAACCCTTTTATTAAAACACAATCATAATTGGTTCAGAAATGTGCCCGCAGTTATGACTTTAAATGTTGGTATGAGGAAAAGTGGGTGCGTAGTAGGGATATCTCACTATCTCGCTTGCACGCGTGCACTATAATGAACATTTTACACAGTGACGTCAAAGGTTGCATCGTCTGTCATTTGACAATTACCCCTTCTACAGGATTTCAATGGCTTCTATCTTATTTATTTTTGGTCCGATTTATAAAATTCTTTCTGCAATAGATTTTGAGTAACGTAACTTATTGATTTAAATAATAAAAAAAATCTAGTCAACTACCCTATTGCGAGCAACTCTTGTGTAATTTTTCGAATCAATCGATCGTCGTTGGGCTTGAACCCTGGACCTCGCTATTTTCAGGTGCCTTATAAAAGACAATTTCATTTGTAACCGCCTTAATAAAACGAAGTTCTATATTCAACCCGTATGTATATATGTAAATTTGTTCGCAAAATTTCTCATAAACTAATGAATTAATTGTGACGGTTGTTTCGCTAACTTATTCTACATACTTTCAGGAATGTTTTAGTGTATAATACTTGAGGTTATCATTCTTATATTGTTAAGATAAATGCATATATGTACACTTAATGTCGTCAACATTTTAAACAATTTACCCCGTATCTGTAAAACTCATTTATGCACCATTTTAATTATCCCTTCACCAAAAGGTGTAAATTGTTTAACAAAAACAAAACTTAGTTTAAAAATCTTTAAAGCAATAATAAAAAGTCCACACAATTATCGGTGCTATCAATTATTGACTAATAATAAAAGCACCGACTTAAAATTAATCAGACTATATTTTATACATTCAGTTTTCTAATCATTCTTATTATAAACAATTTATAGACAAACTAAATCGCGTATTAATTTCTGTACAATTTATTTGCAGGTCGGGGTTCGGACTCTTCGGATATAGACTCCGAGCCAGGGCTGACATTGAAGAGGAAGCAGCGTAGGTCGCGCACCACTTTCACGGGAGAACAGCTAGATGCCCTAGAGCGGGCATTCCATAGGACCCAGTACCCTGATGTCTACACCAGAGAAGAGTTGGCGCTGCAAACCGGTCTTACGGAGGCTAGAATACAAGTATGTAGTATTTCTTAATAATAAAACTGGCGAAATAACAAACCGATCTACTTGCAAATAATACTCCTTTTTTAACGTTGGGAAACCCTTTATGGGTACTACCCCACCGTATGGTCAGCCGGGGCGGTTATGTCTGACTCCCACGGACTAAAACCCAACGATGTTCCTCCGGGTGCGCTTGTTTGGTCAGGGCTGCGAGGACGCTTTTGTACTCTTCCGCGGCCCCGAGGGCGCCGGCCCTTAAAGAGGGCCTCTCCGGTCGGTGGGTGACGGGGGAGTTATCCACCCACCGCAAATAATACTCCTGCCTTAATTGCTATTAAGGTACAAGTAATTTCGCTTTCAATAAACATATTTCACCTCGAATTTAATTTTACCTGTATTCGAAATAAATTTATATATTTTCAGGATTTTTTTAAATGGTTTCATATTAGAAATCACGTTTTCAGAATCATTTCAAAAGAGTAGCTATTTATTTTTATTGTTTTGATGTCTCGATTTTGTAAAAATTGTTTTGCAACTCTAAAATTACACCAGCCCCCCTCAGAATTCAAAAACTAAACGTACCATCGCGTCGTCTTATCTTTATATCGTACTAGCAGTTATCCACGGCTCTGTCCGCTAAAATGTTTTTGTCTGGCATAAAAGTTGCCTATGTTCTAAGCCATATCTTGGGCTACCTGTACATTTTATCCAATTCCATTCAGCCGTTAAGGCGTAATTGAATTATACAAAAATGTGAAATGCGTGTCTAATTTTTTGTATAAACATTATTTGTGCTTAATTTCACAGTGGTATTACGTTCTATAAAAAAGTTCCATACAAAGATTAACCCCCCCTTTTACGCCACATTAGGTATCACCCCGCTGATTATGTCCCACGCGTGAAGTGTCACATGCGAGCGTCATCTGTCATTGTAATACTGGAGGCAACAGTGAAGTCCTGGGTCGGTCTGTTTTGTATGCAATTGCAGACTCTATACGTTTTGGTATGCGACCGAGACGCGACACCGCGACGCGCGACTGTTTCAATAAAAAAACCTAGGTTCCAACGTACCCATATAAATAAGGTTATCTATCAAGACCGCATCATATTGATACTCATAACTTTTATATTTTCCTGTTTTAATTTTGTAAGTGGTATGGAAAAGTGATTTGTATTTATCTACATAAATTACATGTTCGTATACGTAAAATATTTTTTTAATCTTACATTGATGCCTTGCTTAAAACAAAAGGAAATTTGTAGTTAAAAGTTCAGTGTTAGCTAATTTATATAAAATATGAACAGAATTTATAAAATATGTGGTAACTGATAATGACTTCCTAATGAAGAATGTTCGCTATCCTGAGATGTAAAATGTTGTGTTGCAGGTGTGGTTTTCAAACCGAAGAGCTCGTCTACGGAAACACACAGGTTCCAACAGCGCACCGAGTATTGCGGGCTACTCTCCTTTACCGATGCCCCAGATACCCTGCCCATACCCCACAGGCGAAATACCATCTCTTCCTCAACATCATCCGCAGCACCCAGACGCATGGCATCACCAAAAATATGCAAATTATAACCAACTTATGGCCCAATCACAGCACTTGAATCAAGCTTTCCAAAACGCAGCATTTCCAAGCACATCGGGTTCTACGTTCAGTCATTTAGTAACTGGTGCCAATGGACCACCACATAGTCAAATATTAGAAGCTGGTGTTCCGCGAAATGACTATGCACGTTATTCTAGCAACGATGTTTATAATAAACCTATAAATTATTTGCCTAAAGAAACTGAAGAAGAAAAAGTGCCTAATGATGAAATCATCGAGCCAAGAGAAGATAATTTTGCAAAACCAACAGGAGATGATTATGACAAAACGTTACCAAACAGTGAATCTGATTACCCTAAAGTTCCTGCTGACTACTCCAAAGTTTCTGTAGATCCGTCTGTAACTTCTAATTGGAGTCCTTCTCATAACTCGCTGAACATGAGTTTGGCCGGTTTGTCTAGTGAATACAAGTACATGAATGATCCTTACACCTTCCCTAATGTAGCTGACCCACTTATTCAACATAATTATCCAAATCCTCCTAACGCTCCCAACAAGTACTGGCTTTGACACGTTCTTAGCATAATAATTAGCAATTATTGTTTTAGCCAATATGAACTGTTATTTTTATTTATATTTTAATATAGTTGTTATAATTAGAATCAATTGTGAGAAATTAAGTACCTCTTATATTACATTCCAATACGATACCTATAACAACCAAATTTTGTAAAAAGTAATTTAGAAATTTATTGGAAATATATATTAGTAATAATACCATTTTTGCTGCCTAATTTCACCAAATAAATAAAACAAAGACAATTGATTGATGCATCTTAGATTTAATTAATTTACACATGAGCTACAAACTTACAAAATATGATTTCATTATAAATTAGTCTGTAATATAAACAAACGATCACTGTCTTGTTACTTCAATTATTTTTGAACCAGGTTCAGGACGTATTACAAACATACGAGGAGAAGGCCTGTGTTCAGGGACACCAAATCTGACTTCCTCCGCTGGTTTTGCTTCTGAAGCCACTGTTTCACTCGGTGCACTCGACGTTACCTGTACATTATCTAAAGAATCAACAACATTCGCAGTTACTACTGGAAAATCGGTAATAGCGGCCTCTGTGGTGCCTTCTTGAACCACATTAAATTCTTGTCCAGTTGTATCAGATAAATCCGGAGCTACAGTGTTAGCATTTGATTGACTATCAACAGTGACTTCTTCAGTTCCAATACTTAAGGGTGTAGTATCACCCAAATTATGGTCTACAGGGGAAGCACCTTCATTTAAATTTAAATCCGCTTGAGTGTTGCTGGATTCAGCTACTACTGCGGGCGTAGATACTACATTAATTTCTTCTGTAACAGTTTCTGGAACATTTGTAACGGAAGCCGGAACGTTAGTAGATTCACTCTCAGAAGCATCAATACGAGATGAAACACTTGTAGTAGCGACATCAACGGATCCTTGCGACCCTGTAGAAGTTTCTACCATATTAGCCTCTGTTAGTGGATCGGTTACTTTAGTTGCGCTTGTCTCACTAGGGTTTTCAGAATTAATGTTTACTGTATCCACAGGTACACTTGCAGAAACTTCAGATGTGATTGCCATATTTTCAGTAGTGCTGATATTAGTAACCGGACCTTCAGTACTTGTTACAGCAGAATCGGTTGCGCTATCTGATACCACAGGGCCATTTCCTGATACATCTGTCGATCCGTCGACATTTTCATTAAAGTTAGGAACCGCAGAATCAGTCAATTCTGTCGTAGCTGACACTGAAGAGTTTGTGAAGCTATCATTATTTGAGCTAGCAGAATTTTCGTCGCCCAATGAATCAGTATTACTTGCATCTGTAATATTATTCTCTGACCCTATAGTATCTACACCCACTTCTGCCTCAGGGTTTGTTACAGTTTGATCACTTATACTAGAGTCGGTAACGCCATCTGAAGAAGATGCTATGCTGGTAGAGCCTGCTAGTGAATTGTCCTCAACTGATCCTGTAGTTCCAGTACTAATTGATCCTTCTGAGTTAGATGTGCCTGAATTTGACGTGCCAGAACCTACTATGGACGTAGCACCACCTGTTTCTTGAGTATTAGTCGAAGTAGAGTCAACGGAACTAGTAACTGTGGTACTATCTTCTGTTTGTACAGGGTTACCTTCATTATTAACAACACTGTCAGTTGCGGGATTTTGATCTGGTGTAGCCGGTTCCGAGTTGGCATGTGTAGAAATAGAATCTGTTGAACCTTCCGTGTCAGTAGCTGTAGATGACGATTGAGACGAATCACCAGTTGATCCATCAACATTTGTTCCTAAATTATCAGTACCTGCATTATTAATTTCATTGTCTGTTGATGGATTTTTAACTGTTTCAGTAACTTGTGAATTGTTTTCTGTTGATATAGAATGTCCTGAACCTTCCTCATTTCCAGCAGTAGAGGATGAAGATTGTTGTGAGCTAACAGTTGACTCATCAATATTAGTTCCTGAAGGGACAGTACTTTCATTATTATTATCAGTTGAAGAGTTTTCAACCGCCGGCGTAACTGGTGAATTGCCTTGTGAGGAAGTAGAATCTACAGAACCTTCCACACCTGCTACAGTCGACGACGATTCAGCTGAATTACCAGTTGACCCATTGGTATTGGACCCTAAAATATCAGTACTTCCATTCACGTTCTCTGATGTAGTCACTTGTTGATTATCTTCTGTCACAATAGTGCCTGTCGAACTTTCCGAGCTTCCAGGTGAAGAGGATTCAGGAACGTCTACAGTTGCTTTATCGGCATTCGTTTCTGAAGTATCAGATCCTTGATTGGTTGTGTTAATGTCAGACGATGTGGCACCACTTGAAGCTGCACCATTAGATTCACTTGCATCAACGGCAGAAGAGGCTTCTGTATTTGAGGTATGTTGGCTATTCGGTGTACTAGCTCCATTATCTGTAGAGCTTGTCGTCGTATCAGCATTACCTGATGGATCGATAGATGCAGAACCAGTAATGCCATTACCAGGTGAAGAGTCTGTTGATGCTGGATTACCACTAGTAGACGGTGTTTGAGTTTCAATTACCCAATGAGGAAACAGGCTATTTACAAATTGTAAAATAGCCTGTAAGAGCATTTTATTTTCTTGAACACTTTGCTGTATAGGTTGTGCCCATGGCAATGATACATTATTAAGTAAAGCGCTTTCATTTTCAAGTTTTGTTATTTTATGTTGCAATTTCGCTTGCAAACTTTCGACACCAACAACACTTACATGCCTCATAAAGAATGTTTTAAAGTTACTCTCAGCTGCGCTCTCATTTAAAAGTCTACTTTGGATTAACTGGATAGCGACCTGACGGAATTCGCTTTTAGTACTATTTGCGTTAAGGCCTAGCTCTTCCTCTAAGAACCTTTTAAGGGCGGCATTCTTTTCTAATGAAGTACTTGCTGCAGTTAATCCATATTTATAATAAACATATTTTTTACCAATGTCTTCTAAATCTACGGAATCGTCATCCTCTCCTGATTCAGAGGACTCATCACTCAATCTTTTCTTTTCTAATTTTTCAATTTCTTTGCGTAGTTTTTCCTGTTGTTTGCGGGCCAGCTCTTCTTGTTTACGTATTTCTTTCTGTATTTTTTCTTGTCGTTTCCGTTCTTCTTTCTCTAATTTTTCTTTTCGTTTTCTCTCTTCCTTTTCTCTTTTCTCCTGTTGTTTACGCAAAAGTTCTTGCTGTTTTTCCTGAAATTTACTTTTTGCCTCTTCTATCTCACTCAAATCCGTGCTATCTGATGAATCATTATCGCCACTTTCGTCACCATTACTGTCATTGTTATCACTAACATCGTCACTATCGCTTTCTTTTGAATGATTTGGCACATCATTCACTGATCTAAGTTGTCGGTGCAACAGCGCCGGGGAAACGCTTTCACTGGGAAGGTATTTTGCACTCACTGAGTACAAACAAATCTGGAACGCAAGGAAAATTATAATTAGACATTATTATAATATACATATATTATATTATTTGCTTACCTACTACAGGTTTAGTAAAATTATAAGGTTACATAGAAATCAAACTGTCATTGATGTATATCATAAAGTGACGAGCAGAGTGAGCAGACTCATAGTGTGCTATTATATATCTATTCACTAGAGTTATAAGACATACTCCCCTGAAACGGCTGGACCGATTTGTATGAAATTTTGTGTGCATATCGGGTAGGTCTGAGAATCGGCCAACATCTATTTTTCATCCCCCTAAATGTTAAGGGTGGTCCACCCCTAATTCTTTATTTTATTTTTTACACTTTTTTTTTGTTATTATTTTTTATGATACAGCATTAAAAAATACATACAACCCTAAATTTTCAACCCTCTACAATCAACCCCTATTTTTTAATAGCGACATTAGTTGTTTAGTCAAGCGCGTTTCTCACGGGGCCTCGCTTGATGCGACTAGACTACTTTAATCCTGGAAATAGGCATTCACGCGGGCGGAGCCGCGGGCAACAGCTAGTTTTAAAATAAAAAACAAAATACTTACAGCAAGAAATAAATAAACTGTCTTCATTTTGTTTGCCTTAAGTCAACATAGAAAGCGAAATTCGTTCGCAACTCAGTAGATGTACACTTGTGTATCGTATGAGCTCGTTCGTTAGAATTTGTTTAAAAAACCCACGCCCACGTCCTTTTATACCGGGCCTAACTACTAATATAGATAACGTTAGATAATGTATTCTGCTGAGATAAACAGATACCGAGTAAGTCTTAGACAAACAAAATGTTTTTTGCGACGTCTGACTCAATGCTAACAATGGTAATATTTTTTAATGAAGGCTTATTGTACCACTATCTTGGAAAGTCCTAATCAAATGATATAAACAACCGGATATTTACATGATAATAGTGCATATGAACGGAAATTGAGCTCATTAGAATAAATATTAGTGGCACGTAAATGAGTACAGTTAAATTACACTATAATATAAAATTTACTATTTCTAGAGCATATTCTGTATCTCATCTCAGTATTCATCTGTTTAATATACTTTTAACATATCTACTACCGATATTTTATGAAAAAATAGTAAGAATTTGAGTCGCCACGGAATAAAACTAAGCCGTAATATAAAAAATATCCTTTCAGGACGGGCTCATAATAATAGGGGGCTGTCCTTGGATACACTTCTATAGTGTATACAAGGATAGCCGTCGGGCGGTGTCACATCACCTTATTAAATTAAAAATGTCTAAAACGGGCCTCTACGTGTTAGCTTCGGCCCCACGCACGCCTTCCAAAAGTCCGGGACTCTGTAGTCCCGAGATTATGGTAGGTATGACAAACATAATAATAATAATATAATTTTATGGTATTTAGAATTTAAATAATGTTCATAACAAAAAAGGTAAGAAATAATAAAAAAATCTTCTATACTTAGTCTATATTGCTCACAGAAACGTATATTATTAACTTCATCAAGCTGTTAAAACATAGGTATAATTAAATAAAAAATCCTTGAACTATCTTGAGATATTACAATTCAGTAGCAAAAATACGCATTTTAAACTATCTTGGTAAGTAAAAAAGATAATAATAAAAGGTCATCCAT
Source organism: Mimas tiliae (assembly GCA_905332985.1). Taxonomy (NCBI): domain Eukaryota; kingdom Metazoa; phylum Arthropoda; class Insecta; order Lepidoptera; family Sphingidae; genus Mimas; species Mimas tiliae. The sequence continues at coordinate 7,738,726 of HG995255.1, forward strand.
ATGCTTGGGTCGTAGGCCTCGCCATTGGAAGGTGACTTTTATATTTTTAAATGTTTTATTTTTTAGAAATGTAATATTTAAAATGTAAATAACCTTTCAAAATAAGAGTACGGTACAATAGTCATATTATTTTAGAAGAGAAAGCCATTTCAAACACAAATAATTTTAAATATAACAACTTATAGATTTGTTAACTGCGTTGTGTGGTTGTTATTGCAACTACGTAAGTAGTATGTAAGATTATAAATATATATAATCATGTTGTTTTCGATAAGGTAATTTTTTCGTTTCTATAAATTATGAGAACGGCCTAATTTAATAATAATACAATGAGGTACAATACATAAATTATGCTATTAAGCAATGTTCGCTTTTCACCAATAAGTACGAATATGAAATGAATGGCTGGTTAGTCCCTCAAGAAAAAATCCCTACCCTATTACTCGTACTAATAAAAATGTGAAAGTTTGGATGTTTTGTGAATTTGGATGTTTGTTAGGCTTAACGGCTGAGTTTTGAATGAAATTTGGCACACAAGTAGACCAGTATTAGAACATAGGGTTTTTATCCTGGAAGAGGTCGCACGCGGACGGAGCCACGCGCAAAGCTAGTAAGTACATAATTTAAGGTTGTATAAGTCATCATGTTCCTATTTTCGAAATATCCGAAATTGCCGAAACACTAATTGTATTCGTAGTATTGAACAAAACATATCTCTTAAAATCATTAAAAAAACGCCCTCAAAAAAGTATTGTCAGAATTGTCGAAGTAATTGAAAATTCTCACGATCGAAACACTTTTTAATCCCTGACAAAATAAGTGGTATTTTAAGTGTCGTGTCGTGGATATCAAGAACTACGATTGATTCCGCCTTTATACATCGTATATAAAGTTCAAATAAAATAAATGAACACAGACATTTTATTTTTAGTGCGGGGATCGAACCCGCGACCTCTCGTTTCACAGACTGCTCTCGCTTACTGCGTAATGCGACTATTACATACATATTACACATAATATAAAACGAAATATAGTTTTATTTTATTAGCTTTAAATGACGAGACGAGCAGGTCACTCGCCAGATGGTAAGCATCACACCTGCCCCTGAACAGAATCAACACCAACCAGAACTTCGAATTATGAAGTACTGCATGACACTCTCTCCAAGTGTCTCTCGTAGTTGATACTCTCTTCATCCCCTATGAATACCCACAATACCTACACGTAGAATCATGGATATGGAATCATCGGCAACATTGCAGACCTTAAAGGAAAGGGGTTGGGAAGAGGAGGAGTGATTTGAGCCTCAGAAAATCTTAATAACCGAACCTAATGTAAGAACAAGTTGCCAATTCACGTCAGTTTTCTGTTAGATCGTGGTAATAACTCGGTTAAGCTAGGGCAATCACAAAACAAAAGAATCTACAGCGTGACTCTACCACTTTGACAGCGTGATAATTTAGTATTTAACCATTGTATATTTTATCTAGAAAATAACATTGAATTCCGGCTCCAATCGGCCCTAAATGTTAAACACTTGAAGTTGAAACTCGATTGAAATAAAAATCTCTGAGTCTCTCCCGTGACCACGCAGGCTGAAAAGCTTTCGAAACGTCGGGATTAAAATAAAAATTAAACGATACAACCCGTATAAACTAGTTTTATTTCAATGTTTAATATTTGCGTCAACATAAGATATCACTATTGAACTCGATTTTCGCAAAATCAAGTATTTAATCTGGCTAACCCCAAAACTTTGGACATCAAGGTCAAACCATAAAATTACGCAATTAGGATCACGCGCATTTACTCGTTGTCTTCAAAACTTATCTCGGTGATTACAATGTTTGCATTCTTCGTCCATTGTTCGCAAACGGATAGCGGAAATTGTGTATTAAAATGCCACAGATTGAATATTTGTAATATCTTTATGAGTTTACTTTAGCTCTTTTCAAAGATGATGTCACAAAACATACTTTGTTGGTTGAATATACATACATACGCACTCACGCCTGTAATCCCCGAAGGGGTAGGCAGAGGTGTAACCAGTACACCCAGATTTCGCCGCTTATTTCCACACATGATGTGATAGGGGCGAGCTAAGCATCCGGGCTAAGCATTTCGTAATAGAAATACCCAATATCACTTTTACCCGACCCGGGAATTGAACCAGGGACCTCAGCACAATAGTAGTTTTGTAAGTTTGATCCGTTTGTCTGTCTGTGGGTGTTCAACGTTTAGATTATTAGTTTTTTTTTTATAATCGGATAGATATCGCATTGGGTATATATATATATTGGGTATATATAAATATAAAAATAACGAGGCAATTATTACATTTATTTTTAAATACGCACTCACACCTGTAATCCCCGAAAGGGTAGGCAGAGATGGACACCCACATTTCACCGTGCGTAACTCCATCCTATGATGTGATAGAGGGCGAGCCTATCGCCATACCGGGCTCAATTCCAGACTCCGGGCTGATACTGAGCAAGTCGTAATAAAAAAAACCAATATCACTTTTACCCAACCCGGGGATCAAACCCGAGACCTCAGCGTCAGCCTCAGTAGTAACGCGTACGCATTACAGCTGCGCCACCGAGGCAGTCCCAATATAATGATTAATAAATTCGACAGCCCCATGGCGGAGTCGATGAGTAACCGACTGTGAAACGTGAGGCCGCGCGTTCGATCCCCGTACCAAGACAAATATTTGTCTGATCCACAAATATTTGTTTCGGGTGTGGGTGTTGTGAAACCGAAGGTCTCCCGTAGTTCTTGATACCTACGAGACAAGACTTGTATCTTACTGTGTGGTCAGGGATATGTGTGTGACTGTTGAATGTTATTTATTTATGTCGACTGTCCAGAGACAGACAGAATTATGCAGGCCTACAGTAACTGTAAATACACCTTACACTCGTGTACTAGGTGGTAGGTATCGTATAGAAGGACCGTCTGGGTTGGTACCATCACTTTGTCTATTTTTGCCGCCAAGCAGCAGTGTCTAAGCACTATTCCGTTTCTGTTTGAAAGTCATTTAAGAGCCCAGTGTCATGCAGTGCTTTGTAATACATAGCTATGTGTGATATTGTTTGTTTAGGCGCGGCGCTTACCATCAAGCGAGCGACCTGAAGCTCGTTTCGTCTGTAAAGCAAATAAAAAATGACGGCTATTTCACCATGTGCAATGGTCGCGGTCGGTGGGTTTGGTTTTCTGCAGCTTTCCTGTAGCATTCAATTTGGCCCAACTTGAATAATGTTAATATTTATCATTACAAGACTCGACAATGATAACATTTGATAATGTTATAAATATCGTAATCACAGAACTCAGGGCATCATGCACACGACGTCGCATTGCATCACATGATATTATTTACTTTAGTTCATTTGTAGTTTGCACTAATGTCATGTTTAAAGTTTTTTTAAGGGTCTATGCACACGACATTCTTTAACACGCATTTTTTTGATGTTTTATTGCAAAGGCTGGCAAACGAGGAAATGGGTCACCTGACAGTAAGCGATCTCCACCGCCCATGTACGCCCACAATACCAAAATAATCATGGGCGCGTTGCCAACCTTAAAGGAAAGGGATATCTCCGGATATCTCTCTCGCCGTACGAAGCGTACAGTAAGCTGCTACTTTACGCCAGTTCTCTGTGAGACAGTGGTAACGACCCGGATGAGCCGGCCCATTCATGCTGTAGACAAAACTGTCTATAGCGTGGCTCTACCGCATTCTTGATACGCGTGTCTTCCGCACGTCTTCAGCTCGTACTTAGGTACAAGTTTTCTTGCATATATTCTCGTATTCATAAACGTTCACTATGAAGCCTCATAGTGAGCGCGAACACATAGTGGCAATTTCTCTAAACGTAATTGGTTAGTTTTTGGCGCTAAATAAAATCAGACCAATCATGTAAGAAATCTACACTTAGCAAAGAGCTAACTTAAGTGTTGTTTGTGAATACGGGCCTTAGTTGCATTTAACGTAATCTGGCCTCATTTAAATAAATAGAGTTTTATATAGTAAATAACAGTGAAATGTCATTTACAAGGCCACGTCATACGATTCTCTTTTCAAACTGAATGACTAAAGCCCGTATTCCGAACAACACTTAAGTGAGCTCTTTGCCAAGTGTCTAATATAATATATTATAGGTAGAAAGCACCGATCCAAAATTGTTTATTTTTATTTAGCTTTAATTTTTTTAAAGTCGCTATTATTTTTGTTAAAAAGTTTTTATTCTCTATTTCGCAGGCACTCACGCTTGTAATCCCCGAAGGGGTAGGCAGAGGTGTATACACCCACATTTCGCCGAGCGTATCTCCATCCTACGATGTGATAGGGAGCGAGTCTATCGCCATACGAGGCAGAAATTCCAGACTCCGGATACTGAGCATTTCGTAATAGAAAATATATCTTTACCCGACCCGGGGAACGAACCCGAGATCTCAACGTTAGCCTCAATCGTAGCCCGTAAGCATTACAACTGCGCCACCGAGGCAAACTATTTTTACTAAAAGAATGATCAAAATCGATGCAAAAATGACGAATTATTAATCTTTATCCCCCATTTTACCCCCTTAGGGTAATCATTACTTGTTGAAATTAATATGACATATATTTAGATGATTATTTTAATTCAAAATATTACGTTCGTATAAAAAAAGAATCCTTCAAATCGGTCCACATTTGGCAGAGTGCGTAGTTATACATACAACAAACACGTCGCATTTAGAACCTCCTCTGTATTTTTTTAAATGTGGCCGTTATTTTGTTTTTGTTTGATTTAAGGTTGCTGGCGAGATTTAGACCGCGAAAGAAATTTCACCTTTGTCAGGTACTGAATTGCACGCGAAATTGTTTTATCCAAGAAAAGACTTTCACGGATGCGAAGCCGGGAGTAATAGCTGGTTAGAAAACTATTATGTTACCGAATCTCCATCGGTAATTTAGTTGCTTTTATCTTAATACTACGTCACATGTGTTTTACAGGCAAATAAACCTCCGCTTGAGTATTAATATATTAGGTACTTTGTAAATATGAAGAGTATAATTTTGTTTTACACGGCACGGTGTGGGGAATTCCTCGTACAAAGTACAGAAGAGTGGGAATTCCTATATCAAAATACCGTAAACAACCGTGGATAAAACCCAGAGAAAATACTTGTATTATATGATATGGCACCAACTTAGCTAACTGAAATTTGTCACTACTCCCGGCATCTTCGTTTCCCGTCCCCTATAAAATAAATAACAATACCAGCCTTGTATTAGACACGTCCCACTGCTGGGTACGGGCCTCCTCTGCTGAATGAGAGAGATTAGGTCTTAGTCCACCACGCTAGCCTAATGCGGGTTGGCAGACCTTACATACCTTCGAAATTCTTAAGGAGAACTTCTTAGGTATGCAAATTTCCTCCCGATGTTTCCTTCACCCTTATAGCAAGAGATAATTAGCAATGAATACACAAGTATCATAGAAAAAACAGAGATGCATGTTCTTGAATGAACAATTTAATTTTGATAACAATAGTTTTTTTTAATTTAATTCATTTTTTTTCAATTCTTTCTTCTTTCTTCATGGTTTCGAACCAGCGACTTTCATCTTGGCAGTCCGTACCACTCCCCGCTGAACTATCGCTGCATTTTCGCCCCCTTAGTATCCAAAAATTATAGATGTAACCCCCTTTAGCTGGCTAACACCAATCTAGATTTTGCTTGCGGCTCCACCCATGTGAACGGCATTTTCCGAGATAAAAAGTATGCATTAATATACTATGCAATTATATTAACAAAAATAAACGATATATGCGGCTCAATATACACATGAGATGTGCTAACCCTGCGATATAGAGCATAGTGCTCTCAGAATAATTATCGGTAGAAACCCCGAAAGTCACGACTGCACTGTGAAGGAGGTGCGGTGCGTTCTTCATACATTTTCATGGTACGACCTCGATATGAACGGCAGTGCAAAAACTTCGTGCTGCCGTAATTGCCCAGACAATCCTGATTTTGAGGGGACTTCCAAGCGCCAAAGGTCACAAACCGCTAAGGTAGCAGCGCGCAGGGGCGGTATGTACCGGAAGCAACTCCCATATATCAGGATCCCCGAAACCGACCGAAGGATCTTGCGCTGAATGTAGTCACCGCAGGGTTTTTAAAAACCAGCGGCCGGTGTAGCAATTAATTGCTACACCGTAAGTACAGTAAGGGCCCCAATCTAGCAGTCACTCGCATGTGAACTGAACTGTGAAGTGAACTGGGTCAGAAAGCCGGTAAGTTCGGTATAATCATCTCTCTATCCCCGGAATAGGAAAATTATTCGTAATATGAATTTTCCCAACTGTAAAAAAATATTTCCTTGTGTATCCCTGGGTGCATGTTTGTCAATGATTTGTAAATACATACTAAAATTTTCCTAAGAGAAACTGAAAACAAAATATGTGACTCAACCAAGTCGCAAACCAAATGGTTGTTATGTTTCTAAGTACCATCAGCAAATAATATTGTAGAGAATTTATAATATACAAGGTGGTAGGTCCCTCGTTTGCGAGAGGTCGGCTGGGTTCGTTGTCTTAACACCTTATGTCTCGGAGTGACGAGCGCAGTCCAGTGTCATGCAGTGCTTTGTTATTTAAAATTCTGTGTGGCGTTGCTTCTGTTTATGAGCAGGCGTGGCGCTTACCATCAGGCGAACGACCCGCTCGTCTCAACGCCAGGCAGGATAAAGTAATACTATCCGATCGAGCCAAAACATTATTACAGATATATAGAATTGTTATAAATACAAAGTTCCCCAGTGGGGTTGACATCAGGCAAGAAATCATTCTGTAACATGTGTTAAAAAGCGGCGACCCCATTGCAAGAGGAATAAGGGTAGCCGGGAAAAGCATAAAATATAATAATAAATATAAAGATTAACAAACTCCCATTCTCATTATTGTATAACATCATACGAGTGCGTAATACCTATAATCACAATCTAATTTTACTTATTTGTCGCTAACTGATCATATGAAAATGTTGACGGTACTCGCAACCTTATCTGTTTTGATTACTGTTGACTTTTGTTACGGGAAAACCTTATTGTTTCTACCTATACCGACTGGTGGTACTGTTGTATAATTTAATCCTTTATTCAAACATTAATTTGTATAAAACGTCTAAGCGTTCATAATGTAACAACAGAACTAATTCGACCTATACAGTGCTCACTTTGTACTGATTCAAACATGGCTTCCAAAGTTATACTCGTTATTTGTTTGATGGTAAGTATATTAAAGCTATTCGGCAGCTAGCTCTTCTCTATTGTATTATTAATCAAATATTGAATAATTATAATAGTTTACCTACCGGCAATAATTGATTTTTGAAGTATTTGTCACGTAATAACCGCATATTTTTTTACAGGCTGCAGTAGCCTCAGCAATACCACAACCTGGTGCTGGATTCGGTGGTGGTTGGGGAGGCCCTGGCTCTGGAGGTGCTGCCTGGGGAGCCGGTGGTGTAAACCCCTGGTTACCACCCTGGCTCGCTTTGGCTCCTTGGATGCCCAAATGGACCGCTTGCACCACGATCGGCAGTACTTGCGTTGACTGTAACACCAAATTCGTGTGTACCAAAATCGGTGGTCTTGAACACGCTTGTGCCGACCCTACTCTCCCGTATTGCAACCTTGGGGAATGCTCAGCCACACCAACTGCCGAATGTGCCCCACCTCCTGCCCCCATTGAAGAATCTGCTTAATTTGGAACTCATACGATAATGGGATTTAAAAATCCTTTAAAAATAATGTTACGGTTGTGTTCTAAAACTACAACTCGTTTGTGGACTCTAGCAGTGTGTACATCGTAAAAACATGAGAAGCTACGCAAATATTTTGTTAAACCATTAGATTAGATAATTTTTAATAAATAAATTTGTTTTAATGTGACAATGCCTTTTTATTATACAACGTGCTACAGAAAGGTGTGGATAATTTTAAGCAATGTACCATATCAGTCTTTCATGGCCCTATAGGTGGTATCACTCATTGACTATTAATCTACAGTACCATTTTTTTTTAGCTTCAGCGCCACGCCTGCCGCCCCATACACGGAACCTTGAATTACAAAGCACTGCATAGTATTGGACTGCGTGCGTCACCCCGATACATAAAATATTAAGTCTCATAATGTCCAGCAATATCTCAGCCTTTAATGTCCCTCAGACCGGAACACAACAGTGCTTACACACTGTTGCTTGGCGGCAGAAATAGACAAAACGGTGGTTCCAACCCAGACGGCCTCTCGCATACGAGAGACCTACCACCTTGTAAAATATTCAGAGTGAGTATGCAGCAAATACTTCATAATGAACCGTTTCGGATTGGGTTGCTATTATTTACAAGCAGGCGCGTCTCGGCATAACGTTGTTTATTAAAATCAACACTCAACAAAACATTACTTGTTTCACCGATAATGGTATTAAATGTTTATTAAATTAAAGTTATTCTGGGCGCGGCAATACAACTATCATTACTTCATAATAACATTAAAAAACGTTAGGTACGTTCCATAGCAAGTAATATTTAATTTGCAAAATAGTTTAGTTTCCGAGTACGAGTACGACGTCGTAGCTGAGTTTTGTTCAGAAACACGGGAAAACAGATAAGCCTTTCCCCACAAGTACATATAAAACTACTCTAAAACAATACACGAGGCTCGTTATCGGTTTTCCATGAGAGGAAAACACTATTGAGTTCACAATTTCCTTGTTTGTTTTCTATGCAATAGACAAATGCTAGATAAGAGGTGAAAATTGATATAAAAGAACACCTCAGTAGTGCTTTAAATTGGCAAAATGGCATCCACTCAAAGAGCTCTTTCTCTAGTACTAATTGTAAGTATTTTTATACTATTTTTTTGTTTTTTTTTTAAATAGCATAGTTCGGCAAACGAGCCAGTGGTCCCTCTGATGGTAAGTTAACGAGCAAGTGGGTCCTCTGATGGTAAGTTACCTGAGAAACCGTGAGATCCTTAATTCTAATCCCAGGTAGGGCACCACAATTTGTGTTTGAGTTTTTCGTGCCCGGTAGAGCGTTCGTCGCCAATCGCAATAGCATGGGACGGAAATAACCTTGCTGAAGCTTGAGTGCAGATCTTGTTGTAGCCCCTACCTACCTTTTCCGGGATACAGTGAGCTTATGTAAGTAATTATGAGATTTGTAAATTAGTTAGGTATATTAAAATAAAAAATACACCCAAAAGTCTCACACATAGTTCGGACCTCACACTAGGTATAACTGTATCGTGGGTATCAGAAGCTACAAGGGAAATGTGGTCCAACAACACCCAGACCCGAAATAAAGTCTTACGGAGGCTGTAATTTTTTATTTATTGTATCGTCAATGTAACGAACCGAAACAATAGAACAATATTGTTCTAGAATATTTAAATAAATACACCCAACAGTCACACACATAGTCCCGACCCCACACTAGGTTAACCTGTATCGTGGGTATCGGCAACTACGAGGGACTTGCGGTCCCACAACACCCAGACCCGAAACAAATATTTGTGGATTAGACAAACATTTGTCTCGGTGTGGGAATCGAACCCACGACCTCACGCTTCGCAGCCGGCTACTCGCCCACTGCGCCACGGAGGCTGTCCATAACATTTGTTTCATAACATTAAATAACCGATCACCGTGTTCATTCAATCGGAAGAGAGATACGTACTTTAATAACGTCAAACATTTAGGCATATTATTTTATATTTTCATTCTTTTTGTAAATATTTGCTTTTAAATATTTTTATAGAGTGGCGCAGTTATAATGCATACGCGACTGAGGCTGACGCTGATGTCTCGGATTCGACCCGTTCGATCGTTTTTCAATTACGAAATGCTCGATATCAGCCTGGAGTCTGGAATTATGCCCGGTGTGGCCATAGGCTTGCCCCCTATCATTTCGAGGGACAGAGATACACAAAATGTGGGTATACTGGTTACACCTCTGTCTACCCTTACGGGGATTACAAGCGTGAGTGCGTATATGTATATACAAACATTTGGCGACTGCATTATTTTAGATCTAGGGGTATATTAACATAATTGTTTCTCTAAATTATATCCAGAGACTAGGGATTATCCAAAATTTTATCACTTTCCTACACATTCAGTAATCAAAATGCTGATAATCTTTCGTACCACACATAATCTATTCTATACATTTTTCTATGTCTAATATTAAAGCTTATTTTTATTCTCAGTACTCGCTCGTTGCTGTGGCATTTGCGCTATTAGAAGACGAACCCCGTCTACTTCAAGAAAGGCTTCAAGTACCTGAAGAAGAAGCCAAAGAATTTGGCGAAATCTTGGAAGAAGGTCTCAAGTCATACAGCAAATTTATTAACTTGACCTCATGCAATGCTACCGTAATTCCAGTTTTTTCGTGATTCGACTGTCGTACACAACTTATATGCCGACCTCACGGCAGAGGCATTTTGCTTTCCTGCTCAAACCCATTCATGCCACACTGCCATAAGGGCTTATGTTCGCACGTCAAAGATCCAGATTGTTAACCCAGGTTGAAAATGTAATGTTTTGACTTTGATTCTTTGCTGTTTTTTTTTTTTGTCAAAAGCATAGTCTAACAATATATAACATATTTTTGTAAAATTAATTGTTTTTAAAACATTGAATGACAAATAAAAATTCCTCATAAAAAGATTTTCTTCATTTTTAACAGACTTCAAAAAAGGAGGAAATTCCCAACCTGTGTAAATTTTTTTAAATTGCAATTAAACTCGGTGTTTTTTTCTATTTTTATATTATGGACATCGATTTCTCCGCCAATTATGGACCGATATAACTGAAAAAAAGATAGTGTTTAGAAACACTGTCCCATGTAAATTTGGTTAAGATGACGGAGTACAAAATGAAATTCTCAACGGACAACAATACACTCGACGCACATATTTTTTCTTCATTTTGCTTTAAGTATATATAAGTAAACTTTTGAAAAATACTGACAACTACGTAAAAAAACTTTTTTTATACCGTATACAGACGGAATCATGAGATTTAATGAAAATTCTTTAGTAAAAGATAGAACAAGCGTTCCAAACGATACGCGTCGACCCGTGTCAACCTTACATTGTATAAAATTACAATTTCTACGCCCCAGATAGGATATTTTGGGTAACACATGGAGTTTATCACAAATTATTTTACTACTTTTTCTTTTTGCTTGGCGCTATAAGTCTTAATGCCATGGTCCGCCTTCTCGTACCATAGATTTGATGGTATTTAGTATTATTATGTATGGCCACCTACCGTGCCACCTGACCCCCATAACCCGCAACGGGAACCAAGTTTTTGGCTTTTATGACCCATAAAATCACTAAGGTTGTAGGTTGATAACTTCTATGTTCTCACCAAAAATCACCCAAATGACTTAATAGAAACGGGTTGATTGACTTCACATCAAGTCTCAGGTATATAGGTTTTCTTGAAACTTCCGAAACGTCCGAGGTTTCTGTCCTGGTTTTGAACCCGCGACGTCTGTTTCGGCAATCCGTACCACTGCGTACGTGTCCAATTTATAAATTAATTGGTGGTCGAGCCACGCTGTAGATAATCTTGTCTACAGGAATCATGAACGGGCCAGTTCGAGTACCACTGTCTTACAGAAAACATGAAATAAATGACAGCCTGCTGTCGCATTACGTACGTCGAGTGAGCTTTCTGGAGGTCTAAATTTCTATTCTGTATCATTAATGTATAATATTATGAGAGTTCATCGGCAGTGCAGATGTCTAAACATCAAGTGGCCCACTTCCTCGGTTACAGGCCTCAATTATAGTAAAAAAACATTTTTACATCCTCACAAACCAAGGTGTAGGTATACTGTACCAATAATATTATGTTTCAATTTGAATATTTCAATAGCACTTGACAACTTATCACAAACAACGTATACGTTTTACAAACGAATTTACAAATACAATATTTTATCCAATCTATTCAGCCGCGAATATTTCTGCTGCACAAAGGTGTGGAGGCATTTCTATAACATGAAAACAACTTTCGTAACTATTGTGCTGAGATACTTTGCTTATTGAATCTGTATTTCTATAGACATACATACATGTTCCTATTTACATTTACGTAGATTGTTGTTTTGTATACGGGCTGACAAGTATTATATTTAGCTGTTTTCTTTGTTTATAATGGTCATTTTATTTTTTTCCGAGATGTATGTTGCGTCTTAATTATTTAAAAGATATAACATTCCTCATTTCGTATCAACTAATAGTTGATGAAATTCTTCAAATACCAAGGTGTGTTAATGGCAAGTAATTTCTTTCTTTCTGTTTGGCGTTATCCCGGCCTTATGCCAGGGTCCGCCTTTCCATCATGATTTGACGGTATTTTATTTATTATTTAGAGCGGCTCCAAAGGCGAGAAATTTATAAGCATTTATTTACTGATAATTTTAAAATCATTTACACAAGTTACTACAAAACAATGTTGTTTTATTTTGCATGTTTATATATACATGTGTATAAAAGCCTAACATAAACTAATATCACGCCTATATCCCCTATGGAATAAGCAGAGGTGCAACGAGTGTACCCACAGTTCGCGGAACTTATATCCGCCCTATGATATGATAGGAGGCGAGCCTATCGTCATAAAAGAACTAAAATATTATTAGTATGAAATGGCACTTTGCAGGTAGCCCTGTTTTCTATGGAGGAAAATTTATTTCCATAAGCATTGTGTATCAATTGTATATAAACTGTAGTTTCAAGGATGTCCATCACCTTTCATAAATGTGGAAAAGGTGAATTTAAAATAAGTAGACATCTTATTCACCAATTATGGAGGTCAAGGAGTCTCTTGTCTAACTTAGCATAGTTTTGGTAAGTTAAAATATTCACCAGTGTTCTTAAAAATACATTTCGGCGGTGAAGTTCGTATAGTACGAAAATCTACTTTATCCACGTGCTAGTCTATCTACTTTGACAATGACAAATGACAATGTGCAAACTACGGAGTGTAAACGCACCCAAGCCAAATAGAGATACTGTATCTGTTTAAATTATCGAAATTAATCTCTGCAGATGTGAAAAAGTAGCTTACTTCATTCTACGTTTACACACTGTTTTTTAGCTGCTCTGTAAAGTAGAATGTTTGAATTATGCACTGTTTTTTTTTTTTGTGGGGCTTTTTATGTCCCCACTCTAGTACCCCCATGTGTGTAGATAGGGCCTTTTTGCAACTTAAAATTTTCTTTAATTGTGTTAAATTTTCCTCTTTTTCTCCTGTTCTGACAATTCTTTTTTAACTGTTACTTGTCGTATGTGTTATTTTTATGTTCTATTTACTTATTGTTCTATACTGTACTAATGTTCTTATATTGCTTCCATTTTACTTTCATGTACTTTCTTTTACTTTTATTATACTTGTTTCTTTCCTTTGTGGTGTTTAGTTTATTTATTTTATTTTATCTGCCAATATTCTTTACTCCTTTTCCACTTCACATTTCTGCTTCTCTTTTCTTGTCATCCTACTTCCACTTCTAATTTCTTGCTGCATCTGATATCGACTTCCTTTCTGTCATTTCTGCCTTTTTTGTGCTGTCTATTAAGTTTATAGTCCATTTTATCTTTGTACTATACTTACATAACTTAATGTTATATATGATAGTACTAATTTTACATCTTTTACATCTATCTTTTTCCTATTTTTGCACTATCTTTATATCTATCCTGTATTCTATACCACTATTTCTTATATTCTGCAAAAGTTGGCGCCAAACCACTTTGCCGTTTACTTTTGAGACATTTGATTTTTGTACCGTTCCTTCTTTTCATCATTCCATTTCCAAGCCAAGTCGTTCTTTTGCCGTCTGGTTTTGCAGGTTCCGTTTTTAAAGATATGCTATGCACGATCTGGCCAATGTGTCCCACTTTTTTCTTACTGGACAGTCCTCACTATAGGCGTTATGGCCCACGTCCGCCAGTTTCGCCCTTTGGCAGTTACAGCAGGCCGCTGGTTCTGCTGCTAGCCAATCCGCACACTCGGCCTTTTTGTGCGGCCCGCCGCAGTGACTGCAGGCCTCCAGAGAGGCATGGCAGAATCGCCTCCCATGTCCATAGCCCAAACACTTTGAGCATTGGACAAGGGGGGACTGGTCCTCTACCCTGACTCTCTGGACGTCCACAAACACTGCGCCGGTATCTGTGAGAATCCTCCAAATTTCGGGCGACACTCGCAGTATTATGTGGGCCATCAGTGGGTTCCGAGTTCTTCTCCTATATGTTACTTCTATCCTTTCCTTCTCCTTTTCTACTCTGTCCAGTAAGTGTCTGTTTTGCTTTTTAATTGCCTTCACTATTTCTTCATCTGAGTGTATATTCATCACATGCCGAATGATCACCAGTGGGTCCTTATTTTTGATGCCTTCGAAGTTTAGACTTTTTTCATTTTTGTTGATGTTCTGTTTTATTTTTATCAGCTCTTCTTTGTCTTGGCATCCTACTATAACCTTCCTATCTTTTGCTTTTCTTATCCTGTCCACTTTTATACCTTCCTCTTTTGCTTTTACGGCCTTCCTTATTTTCTCCATCACTGCCTCTCCTGTTTCCAGCTCATCATTTGAGGTCACCACGATTGAGTGCAGCGCCGTAGCCACCTCAGTCGTTTTGACTTTGGGGGAACCGGCTACTGCACTCGCATAGGATTTTTGGCTGGTCAGTTCTTCACGGTGCCTATTTAATTCCGCGCTCATTTTTTCCATTGCCTCTTTCGTTTCATGCATTGCCCTTAAGTGTTCTTCTAGCTTCTCTGATAATTCACTTTTAAATTTTTCTGTTCCCCTGCTTCCTTCAGTTTCCTTTAATTCTTCCTTTCCTTGCTCCGTTTGCGTTTCCTTAGTGTCTTCCAATCTTTTATACTTCCTTCCTTCGTCCGAATCCTTTACCAACTGCATCATTCGTAATGCCGATTCAATAATTTCATTTTTTATTTCTGTTTTGGTGTTACGGCTCATGTTTATCGACATTCTTATCCTATTTAGTCCGTGAAGCGGCGGCGTAAGAATACAAACCGCTTCCCCTAACATTTCCCGAGGGGGTCGTAAGAGGCGACCGAGGGATCTATGAGCTAACAACCGCTCCGCTGGTGGTAGGATATACATATCCGCCCGGATAGCGACCACCGTACGCATGGTGTAAAACCTGCCATAGTGACCCACATAATATTATGTGGATCGCGTTCCAGGATCAGCCAGTGTATATCCGGTTCTCGATAGGCTTGCGACGTGACATGGTTGCTGGCTGGGGTGAGTATATAGGATCACTGTTGGATAGAGGTGTATTGACTCGCCGGCCAGGGAGACCCGTATAAACGGTTGTTCCGCTGGCCGCCCGCGGTATAGTACAGGGGCCCAATCGTGGTTAACCACCTCGAGAGGCTGCCTCACCATGCCGCGCATAATCTTGGGTAGGTCCGTCGTGCCGGTTGGTGACCGGATGTGGGGTCCCGGCGGCCTATCCCGGGAGGGTACGGGGGCCCTTCCGTCCGGCGAGTCAGTCTGCCTCTTTTCGGCTATTATGTGACTCTGTACCCGTCACGGTCATTAATCTGCCATGTCGCAAGCCACTCGATTTGCTTCTTCCCCCTTCTTTTCCTTTTTCACATGACAGCGCAATTAAAGAGAACAGGTCTTACAGCGGTGCACAACCCCACCACCGCGTTCACAATGGAGTTCACTAACATCCGTGGACTCCACTCGAACCTAAGCGCCGTCCACCACCATCTTGAGACGGCCCGGCCTGCAATGCTTTTCCTGACGGAGACGCAGATTTGTCGTCCGGCCGATACAGCATACCTACATTATCCCGGCTATTCGTTGGAAGAGAACTTCAAGCGAAAAGCTGGGGTATGTTTGTATGTCCGGTCGGATGTCTGCTGTCGCCGTCTGCGCTGCATGGAGGATCCTTCCCTTTCCACACTGTGGGTACGCGTGGATCTCGGCACGCAAAGCCGAATCTATGCGTGCCTTTACAGATCCCATGACGGGGATGACGAGACAACTCGGCTGTTTAACTACATCAGCCAGGCGGCAGATGACGCGCAGGAGCAGTATCCGACAGCGGAACTGGTGGTCTTGGGGGACTTCAACGCACACCATGAGTTGTGGCTGGGTTCCTCCAAGACTGACCATGCTGGACGTGCTGCCCATGCATTCTCTCTGACTCATGACTTGTCGCAACTGGTGCATCAGCCCACCAGGATCCCTGATGTGGCAGGTCATGCGCCTTCACTGCTGGACCTTCTGCTGACGAGTCATCCAGCTGGGTACAATGTGACGGTAAGTGCCCCCTTGGGTACTTCTGATCATTGCCTGGTTGGATCGTCGGTGCCTCGTGCTTTGCCTCCACCTCCCGTGAGGGTAAAGCGCAGGATCTGGCACTACTCGTCAGCAGATTGGGATGGTATGCGCGAATATTTTGCAGCCATCCCTTGGCGGCAGCGCTGCTTTGAGGGCACTGATCCTTCTGCGAGTGCCGATGCTATTGCCGACGAGATCCGATTAGGAATGGAATACTACATTCCTTCCTCGGAGGTCGTCGGAAGTGGCCGAGGACGCTCCTGGTTCAATCGCGAATGCGCTGATGCTGTTAGTGTGAAACAGACGGCGTATCGCGAGTGGATCAGGAGTCGCGCCAAAAAGGATCCCAATGTAAGTTCTCTCAAGGCAGCCTATAACCAAGCCACCAAGGCCTGTAAGAAGGCTTACGTCAGAGCGGATGCACAGCGCGTTAACAAGATTGGATGTGCTTTGGCTGATCAACCAACAAGTAGCCGAGCTTATTGGAGCCTTGCCAGAGCCATCCAATCTAATTTCTGCCGACCTTCACTGCCTCCGCTGAGATATCCGGATGGATCGCTTGCTCACGGGCCGCAGGAGAAAGCCACCTTGCTGGCAAATCTCTTTGCGGCTAATTCGCGGCTCGACGATGGCAATAAACTGCCACCCACGGTGCCTGATTGCGGACACTCTATGTCGGATGTCCGAATCAGGCATTGTGATGTTCGGCGCGAACTGCAGTCGCTCGATGTCCGCAAAGCCAGTGGTCCGGACGGTATCCCAGCGGTAGTTCTCAAAAAGTGTGCGGCGGAGTTGTCTCCTGTGCTGACGCGCCTATACCGCTCTTCCTTCCTCTCCGGTATTGTGCCCCAATCTTGGAGAGAGGCCAGCGTGCAACCGATCCCAAAAAAGGGTGATCGATCGGACCCTAGCAACTACCGTCCAATCGCCATAACCTCAGTGATGTGCAAAGTAATGGAGCGGATAATTAACGCGCAGCTGGTCCGCTACCTGGACGATCACTCGCTGATCAATGACCGGCAGTACGGCTTCCGGTCTAAACGATCAACGGGTGATCTTCTAGCGTACTTGTTACATTGCTGGGGGGAGGCGGCTGACAGGCATGGCGAGGCTCTAGCCGTAAGTCTCGACATTGCCAAGGCTTTTGATAGGGTCTGGCACCGTGGCCTCCTCTCCAAGCTTCCGGCGTATGGGCTTCCCGACAACCTGTGTAAGTGGATCTCTGGCTTTCTGCATGAGCGTAGAATGCGTGTCACTGTTGAAGGACACGCTTCGCAGCTCATGTCAGTTAATGCCGGGGTCCCACAAGGCTCTGTGCTTTCGCCCACCTTGTTTATTCTGCATATCAATGACATGTTACCACTTGGTAACATTCATTGCTATGCAGATGACAGCACTGTGCATGGGCGTTACTGCAGTAAGCCTCCTGGTAGCCGGGAAGTCACTGAGAGGCAGCGAGAGAATCTTGTCATTGAGCTTAACCAGACCTTGGATCTCATTTCGGAATGGGGTACCAAGAATCTGGTTGAGTTCAATGCCAAGAAAACCCAGGTGTGCGCGTTTACGTGCAAAAAATCCCCGTTCTCTCCCCTCCCCAATCTTCAGGGTATCCCGCTCGCAATGCGGAATAGCCTAAGTATCCTAGGCATGGATATTTGCTGCAATCTGAATCCAAGGAACCACATCGAGGGCGTAATATCAGCCACATCACGCAGGGTCGGAATCCTGAACAAGGTGCGTAGGTTTTTTGCACCCGGCCAGCTTTACCGCTTATACAAAGCGCAGGCACGGCCGGGTGCAGAATACTGTTCGCACCTATGGGACGGTTCCGCAAAGTACTTGCTCGATGCCTTGGACGGATTGCAGCGACGGGCTGTCCGCATTGTGAATGATGCAGACGTCACAAAAAATTTAGAGCCGCTACAGCTGCGTAGGGACATTGCCTCGCTTTCCGTCTTTTATCGTCTGTATCACGGTGAATGCTCTGAAGAATTGTTTGACCTTATTCCTTCCTCACCTTTCCTTAACAGAACCACGCGTGCTGGCTTGCGAAACCATAGCTTCGTGGTCTCTTCCATCTCGGCTCGGACCAAGAGGTTCTCAAAATCGTATTTCTGTCGGACCATAAAGCTGTGGAATAGCTTGCCGGCGCACGTGTTTCCTCCTTCCTATAACTTGGGATCCTTTAAACGGAGTGTGAAGAAGCAACTAAGCAGGCCGGCATAATTCTGCCGATCTGCGATAGATTCAGTGTCTATCGTTGGTCGACAGTATTCATGGATTGCGCTATACTTACCATCAGGTGTAGCGTAGTCACTTTGCCGAGCCAGGATAAAAAAAAAAAAAAAAAAAAAAAATTTAAACGGGCAGATGCTTCCGTTGTCCGGTCCTTGTACGTGCCTTTCGGCTTGGGCATCTGTCGCGCCTGCTCAGCGGGTCTTGGGTCTGAGCTATCTAGCTTCGATTCAATACTGCGCCGAGCCTGCGCGACGGTTGCTCTTTCCGGTTCCTCGGGACTGGACTCCGGTGACAAGGGTTTGGCTGCGCCTCTCTTTGCAGGTGTTCGGAACATTTTTAATTGGGGGTACGCGTCACAGAATTTAAGTTTGTAAGTGTAAAGAGCTTACGTGTCAGTCGGTCAATAATATTATGATAAGAAAGAATTGAATATAATTTGTATAAAGTATTACAATGTAAAAGTCCAAATAAATTTTTAAATTTAATCTTTTTTCATCAAAAGTTGTCTCAATATTTGAATTTATTTTTATTTATGACGATACGATCTAATTATGCACTGTTAGAAATTCACCGATGATTTGCCTACATATCTATTATACACTTCACAAAGGGTATGGGACATGCTGCGTTTAATTTTCTTTATAGTTTGCATCAATTATAGTATTAGCGGAAAAAGCATCAACACAGGTTCCTGATAGCAATTCGAGTATTACAAAATTAGTTGCACAAGCTAGTAACTCCAGTTATCCAGGGCTGCCGAAGTTTCCAAGTTTTGAATATAGTCCGCATTTACCGTCGCGTCACAAAAGATCGCCAAAGCAACATCAACGTAGAGCAACAACTTGTCGTGCTTTCTTTACCAACGATGGTCGAGTAAGGTAAAAAATAAGGACACTTAATTTAAACGTTTGTTGTTAAAAATATGTCTAAATTGAAAGCGCCCTAGTATGAGTTTAGCCCAATTAGTTTACTGACATTATAGTTCAGACTTCAGACATGTACGTACGTGGTGTTCGCTTTTGCTGTGAGCAGACCAAAATCAAGTAGTTATATCTATTTTGATCAATCACTGATGCAGGAGAGTCATAATATATTGAACTTTTATGACAACATTTGCTATCAAAAGAGGATTCATACAGTTTTGAAATTCAAAATACACTATAATAAACACTGTACTTTAATATCTTTCAGGGGTTCTAGATGCCACAGTTGTCATGAAGTTATCAATTGCATGTCTGGCAACAGAGCAGTCATCAGAATATGCTCTGGATCACTGCGTTACTGCAACCGAGGCCACTGTTCCTCAATACCTAGTGGTAAATGCCGCCGTCCATCCACTTCGTCGACGTCGTTAACTTCTACCTTTAGTGGAAGTGGTGACTTAGATTCGACCACTAGTACGACAACCGGCAGTACATATAGTTCAAACGATAACACGTCTTCTTCAAGTGGTAGTTCTTCTTCGTCAACCTCCAGTTCAACGACAGCATCCACTTCAACTACAATTGAAGAAGAATATTCAGATTCAAATTTCTAAGATTGTATTGACAGGCACCTGAACCTGTGGTTCCTCCTCTTGTACCTATGCGGTTTACCACAACCACTTACCTGATGTCTACTTGATATATTATATGCCTCATTGCATAATTTTAAACAATATTCATACTATTAAAACGTTATCATACAAATATATGCCTGCGAAATAATTTTATAATTATGCTTTTATAAAAATTTCAAATCAAATGCTTTTAGATAACTGGGATAGCATATTAATGTATAGGTACAACAATAGGTATCTCAGTTAGTGTTTTTTCGAATATTAATTTTAAAAATAAATTATTTAGATTTTTTTTTACATATGCAATAAAAATAATTCAAGTTTTGTTGTTGTTTGGTTGCCCTACCTCAAGTTTATTAAAATCATATTTCATATTTCCGTTTGATCAAAAATATCATTAGATCAGATCTTTTGTATGTAAGAAAACCTATGCTTATACCGCATAGGTGCTTGCCCGAATATGGAGTCATAGCTAACCTAGCGATTAGTTCTAAAATACGAAGATTTAGTAAAATTTTGTAAGTGTCCGATAAATTGTTAAATAGACTTGTGTGTTACCAATTTTTTAATCAGTTTTACAATTGTTTTACAACTTCTATTAAATCTTGATAAAATTACCTAGTTTTTCGATTCATGCTTATAGCGCTTAATACTTACGTACTTACCCTAAAAGATACGTTAAAAAGTACATTTTGAGGTACGCGACTGAGATAAGAGAGACCCATGACGCGAGTCAGGTGATAGCGACAAGTCCGCTTTGCAGAAAATTGTGTGAAAACAGTCGCTCAATACTGTATACCAATACCTCAAACCGTTTGTATACAATTTCATGCAAAGCGGACGTCTCATTGTCATCACGCGTCGCGGTTTCTTGTTGCGGTCGCGCATCTCAAATCAAGCAACTTACAATGAATTCTAATGTCAATTTAAAATACAAGCCTGTAATATACAATAATATTTGTTCTGACACCCTTAGTTATAAAATTAACATAATAATAAAACAATTATTGATATACTCTATATAAACTCGTCTTGAGCTAAATACTATCACCACTTCCTGAGCCGAGGTGGTACGTAAATAACTGACGTCAGCCAAATTCCGCGCTCCTCGTCAAAATGGTGCTCAATAAAACCTACATCTGTGTTTTTATTGTAATGGTAAGCTTAATTAACTTTTGGGATATACTTCTAATTATCGCCCTATTTTTACATAAATAAATACATAAACTAATGTTTGTCTCCCCGAAGAGGTAGACAGAGGTTATTGAATGTTACACTGTCACATAATACCTAGCCGGCTGAATGAGCTGGCTCGACCAATTTGTTACCAATGTCTCCTGAGAAAACTGACGTAAAGTAGCACCTTCATGCTGCGTTTTGAACGATGACTGAGATATCTGGAAACCCAAATCTTATACATATTATTTTAGTAAAACCAAATTATTGTTACAGTTTGTCTCAGTAATAGTCTTATCTGAAGATGTATTACAATTTAGCGATTTTGCCCATCAAAAAAGATATACTGAACATCATCAACACGAAGTTCGTCAACAGCATGTAAACCAGCAACATGAGTCTCGTCAACAACATGGATCTCAACATCAGGAAGCTCGCCAACAGCATATTGCATCACAACACCAAGAAGTCCATCAACAACACAGATCTCAAAATCACGGAGTTCAGAAACAACATCCGGAGAACTATCCATTTTACACCGATGGCCAATCAAGACAAGAAAAGCGTCAAAATAGATGCAACTACGCTACCCAAGTAAGTTGAAATTAACAATCATTATTAAGTACTTATTTTTTAAAGTAGAGGCTGGCATGCGAGCAAGTGGATCTTCTGATGAAAAGTGATTTTTAGCTCCCATGAATACCCACAATACCAGAACAATCATAGGATCGTTGCCGAACAAGCCTCCTGAGTTATAGCTGGATCTTCTCAGAGTTTGGGTCGCGCCGCGTTGTATCTAGTGGTAAATTAAGCCCACTGAGTTTCGTTTCGCCGGGTCTTCTCAAGCTGGGTCATTTTGGATCCGGTGGTAGTTTTAAAACACGTGCCGTTTTCGGTAAATGCCTGTGGTCCATATCGACTCAAAATATTGAATAATTCTGGACGTTTCCATAGTACAAATATTGTTACTAATGTAAAATTAAAAGACAAATAAATAATTTTGTGTAATTGCCTAGTGTATTTTGACGATGCTATGTATGTTATGTATACATTAGTTGATACAACTCTAACTTTTGTGAGTGGTAGAGCCACGCTGTAGACACTTGTGTCTACAGCACGAATGGGCTGGCTCGTCCGGGTACCACTGTCTCACAGAAAACCGGCGTAACGTAGCAGCTTGCTGCTGCGTTTCGTACGGTGAGTGAGATATCCGGACGCCCAAACCACCTCCCCTTCCCAATCCCTTAATTATCGGTCGGCAACGCACCCATAATTATTTTAGTATTGTCGGCGTACATGGGCGGTGGAGATCATTTACCATCAGGTGACCCACTTGCTCGTTTGCCGGCCTATGCTATAAATAAAAAAGATTTCTATACATAAGTTTATTTATTTTGTACTGACTTGTCATAAGCGCTATTTTAATTGCCTACATGATTAATAAGCTATTTCATTTCATAAAAAAAAACTTAAAGGAAAGAAATGGGGATTGGGAAAAAGGGGGGTTATTTAGACCTACGCAAATATCACTGAAATGGGAAAGAAATAAAAAATCTTTATTCAAATAAGGCATTGATACAAAAACATTTGCCAAGGGTTCTCTAATTAAGCGAAACCTGTATCTTGCGAAATCGATTGGAATAATGAAGCAATTTGATACTGTGAATCAGGAGGCCAATTCTCATAATTTTAAATGTTCAAAATATAATTCCGATCTAGACTCAGCGTCAAGAAAGTTGCAAATGGCATTGTCTTAAACCAATAATCAACGTCAAATGCTGAGACTAGATCGGAATGATATTTTGAACATTTGAAATTACGAGAATGGGCCTTCTGGTCAGTGAGCATGTGTGAGTGATGTGTCGTTGAATAGCTTCGCGTCAGCAGTTTTGTCGTCGTCGTCGCCTCCGTCGATTGCTGAGCCCGCGGAATGCGCCCCCTGCACGCCTCGTGGCCCCGCGCCCCTCGGGCCCGTCCCCGCGGCTCGTCCACGCAACGCCGCCCGAATCTCCGGCCACGTCCCGCTGCCTGTGTCTGCAGCCCCGGTGAATTCTCAATCTCAAGAATTCGCTGGCGTCACCGGGAGCACCTCTATTGCTCCCTCAACGAAGCCCGAGCCAGAAACGGCACCGAACCGGGCTACTGATGACGGTTTTATAATGGTGCAAAGGAGAAAGAACCGACAGCGAACCATTGTGAACCGCTGTGGAACCGCTCCGGAGGAGCCCAAGCTCATCGTGCGTGCCGCGCAGCCCAACACTCCGGTGTACATTTCACGCCTGCATTACACCGTTAAGGCTGAAAACATCGTGGAGTACGTGCGCCAGAAGATTAAGTACTCGCCAAGGGTGCAGGTGCTGGAGTCGCATCGTAATGTTAACTTCAAGGCGTTTGTGGTGCGAGTACCAAATTGTCTCCTGCACCTCGTCATGGAGGAAACCTTCTGGCCGCAGGGCGTGGTGTTCCGCCGCTTCCGCGGACAAGTGCCACACGATCGCACACCGTCTTAGTGCAGTGATATAATTATTTTATATGTATGTTAGTTTGTAAGGTATTCATCTATGGGCCATAGTTGCCTGATAATAAATGATTTTATTATTTATTATTATTATTATAAGGGTGTAAGGTGGACTAAGGCCTAAAGAGAGGGGTTCTTTATGATAGAAGGCCCGAGTGAGTGGGACACTATATAATACTTATATTACAATATTTTTAATAGTTATGCAGTTTTTAAGATACCAAGGACTGAAATAGTTTTGTATGTGTTATTTTATTTTTTAACCTGTACGGCGAAACGAACAGGTCGCTCGCCTAATGGTAAACGCTACACTTGCCCATAAATAAAAGCAACACCACACAGATCTTTCAATTACAAAGCACTGCATAGCATTTGATGGGGCTCGTCACTCTGAGACATAAGATTTTAAACTCATAACACCCGGTAATGTCACTAGCTTCAATGTCTTTTAAACCCGAATACAACAGTGCTTACACACTGTTGCTTGGCGGCAGAGATAGACAAAGCGGTGGTTCCAACGCAGACCGCCTCTCGCATACGAGAGACCTACCACCTAAATGGTAATATACAAAATATATAGGCATAGTTAGTTTTGGCGTAGTAATGGCACAAAATTCAAAAACTAAGACGAGTTTGATCATTACGCGTGTTGCGGAAATCGAATGAACGAAGGACCAGGAACATTTGTTCCAGTAATGGATGTAATCGCACTCACCTTGGACTCGCAGTACCGTCGTCTTCAGGGGTACCTCGTGCGTGGTGGTGGCATAGGAGCTGGTTGCCGTCAAGAGATCTTCAGGCTCGTACCAGACACGATTACTAATTTCTTAGATTTAGGATAAAGTCAATTTTCACGGCGCGCACACGCAATACGTTGCGTACGGTTAAACGGTTAGAATTCAAGTGTTCAACTGTGTAGGTGGCAGCACTTGTCACTATATTCACTGCGTTCGGTTTCGTGACGAATACATCCATATGAATATAGTTATTAGAAATTATGAGAAATGATTAGGCTTTGTGCTAACATATAAAAAGGGTAAAAGTACGGAACATGCCGCCGACCTTAAAATAATCTATTTTAATAGAAAACAATAGAAACTAAACTAACATAGGGCTTTTGAAAATTACATATGAAACTAATCAATCGGAAGAGGACAGACCTTCACTACAGGTCGCTTTGTGAGCGTATCACCAATGCGTACTGTTACGACACGAGTAATACCGTCAGCGCCCGGGTGGAGCTGATGCACGCGAGCCAAGCGCCACTGTAGCGGAGGTAATGTGTTGTCGACTAACACAACTACGGAACCCTCTTTGAGGGGTGTCTGCGTAGTGTCGTGAAACCATTTACTTCTTTGCTGAAGATGATGAAGATATTCAACGCTCCAGCGTTTCCAAAAATGTTGTACAGCTTGTTGGATGATTTGCCATCGAAAGAGACGATTAGT
Organism: Mimas tiliae; assembly: GCA_905332985.1. Lineage (NCBI taxonomy): Eukaryota > Metazoa > Arthropoda > Insecta > Lepidoptera > Sphingidae > Mimas > Mimas tiliae. The sequence continues at coordinate 7,764,067 of HG995255.1, forward strand.
AGAGTCGATGGTTAAATCGATTTCAGGTAAAGAAGTCAATGGCTGTCCGACTAAGAAATGTCCTGGTGTGAGAGGTAATGGATCCGTGGGATCATTACTCTGTGTACAAAGTGGTCGTGAATTGAGTATCGCTTCTATTTGACATAGAAGTGTGTTGAACTCGTCGTAAGTTAATGTAAGTTGCCCTATGACCCGATAAAGATGGGTTTTCATGCTTTTGACAGCAGCTTCGAAAATTCCACCGAAGTGGCTCGCGTAAGGTGGATTGAAATGCCACGTTATTGAAAGATCTGTTAATTGACTATTAATATGACTTTGATTAGCAGTATTTTGTAAGAACATTTGCAAATCTTTCAGATAACTATGACACCCTACAAAATTACGACCGCAGTCGGAATATATATCGCTACAAAGTCCGCGTCGGGATATAAAGCGGCGTAAAGTGTTAAGGAATGAATCCGTTGATAAATCTGGAACTAATTCGAGATGAACGGCCTTTGTTGACATGCATACAAAGACACATACATAGGATTTGTAAATCTTCGCGTTACGAAATTTACTTGACTTAAGATGAAAATGCCCGGCAAAGTCCACGCCTACGTGCAAGAACGGCCTAAAAGCGCTTACTCTTGCAGCAGGCAAAGGAGCCATTGATGGCTGCGGAGCGGACGGTCGCGTACGGAAGCATCGAACACAACGACGCGTGCGCATACGGACTGCATCGCGGGCAGAAATTATCCAATAGGTTTGAGATAAGAGAAATTGTAACGTCTGCGGACCAACGTGTAAATATAATTTATGAAAATAATCTATAAGCAAAGTTGTAAGAAAGTGCTTCTTAGGTAAAATAATTTGATGCTTGGCATCGTACGATATTTGGGCACGTTGTATCCTGCCGCCGACCCTGAGAAGTCCGGCGTCGTCCAGAAACGGTTTAAGCTTCTGAAGCTTATTTGAACAGTTATCATTATCTTTTAATCGCGAAATATCTTCAGCGAATTGATTTAACTGTACTAGACTGATAATACGATTTAAAGCAAATTTAGTTTCAGAAACTGTAATGTGCCGATACGAATAAGATTTTGTCTTACGGCATTTATGATAAAAGCGAAACATTAGGGAAACAACGCGTAATAATTTTGGTAGCGACGAAAATCGCTCGAGAAATTGTAGGTCCGGAGTTACTTGTTTCGAGATAAGAACGTGCTGACGGCGTTCTTCATCTGTATGTAAATCGACGTTTGAAATAGGCCAATCTAATTGAGATTGCTTGAGCCAGATGGGCCCATTAAACCAGAGTGCCTGGTCTAACTTCGATGGGAGCACACCTCGAGATGCTGGATCCGCGGGGTTGTCCTCGGAACGCACGTGACGCCAGTGAGAGGCTGGCACACGACTTGTCGTCTCCGTCACACGATTGGACACGAAGGTGCGCCATTCATGTGAGGATGAGCGTAACCATGCAAGTGTGACTGCAGAGTCACTCCATGCATAAACATTGTCGATAGACAAAATGTTTGTGTATGTTACAAGTATTTTTTCAATAAGCTTTGATAAAAGCAAGGCTCCACACAGCTCTAAGCGTGGGAGTGATACGCGTTTCAAAGGTGCAACCTTTGTCTTTGCAAGAAGAAGATAAATGTGTACAGTGCCTTGAGTATCAATGACACGTAAGTATACGCAACCAGCATATGCTTTCTCGGATGCGTCCGAGAAACCATGTACTTGAATTTCGCTGTTGTGATTAGGAATCACGTGACGTGGCAACGAAATTAATTCAAGAAGTGGAAGTTCTGCTATGAAAGTTAACCAGAGATCACAAATACCTTTTGGGGGCGCTTCATCCCAATCCGTCCCGGAGATCCATAATAATTGAATTAAATGTTTAGCAAACAATATGATCGGGCTGAGAAAACCAAGTGGATCATAAATTTTGGAAATTTCTGAAAGCATTATGCGTTTTGTACATTTTGCAGGTGGAGTTGTAACCTGATAAGAAAAGGTATCTGATTTGGGATTCCATTTGAGACCCAAAACTTTGACTACTGTATCAGTGTCGAGAGCGGAAAGAATCAGAGCTTCACCATCTGGATTTGAAACACTACTGCTAACGGAAGATAAAAATTCAGGACAATTGCTTGTCCATTTGCGGAGTTCAAAGGATCCCGCCTTGCAAATAGCAGTGAGCTCACGCTGCATAGCGAGAGCGTCATCCAAATTGTTAGCGCCTGAAACAACGTCGTCGACAAAGACTTCATTCAGCAACACTTGCGAAGCAAGTGGGAAAGAGTCGGCTTCGTCAGTCGCTAACTGACGCAGTGTCCGAAGTGCTAAAAATGGTGCTGAAGCAACACCAAAAGTTACCGTACAAAGTCTGTATTCCTGTACAGGATCGTGGGGAGAATATCTCCAGAGAATTCTCTGAAAATCCCGGTCTTCAGGACGTATTTGGATAAATCGATACATCATTTTGATGTCAGCTGTAAATACGATTTTGTGTATTCGAAATTTTAAAAGAACTTCGTTAATATCTTGGTGCAATTTTTGACCAATAAGTAAATTATCATTAAGTGATCGACCATTAGTAGTTTTGCACGAAGCGTCAAAGACTACTCGGACTTTAGTCGTCGCAGAACATCTTTTCACCACGCAATGGTGAGGAATATAATAAGGAATTTTGTCGGAAACCATGTGCTCGTTGACAAGTTCCATGTGACCTAAAGTCTCATATTCACGAAGACATTCGGAATATTCTTCCTGCAAAGAAGAATCGCGAGAAAACTTTTGTTCAAGTTTGTACAAACGATTAAGAGCGATTTGGCGAGAATCGCCCAGTGGAAGTACATGTTCCTTAAAAGGAAGGGAGACAATATACTTTCCGCTGTTATCTCGTTTGTGAGTATCAACGAAGATCGACTCACAAAGAGCTTCTTCATTAGTGAGAGGCTTGATATCAGGCACTGATTCAAGCTCCCAAAATTTTTGTAATTGTATATCAAGCTGATATGTACTAACATTCATGCAGACTTGTGCTGGCAATGAATGGGAAATTTTACCGTTAAGTAGGTAACCAAAAATACTATTAATGGCCACAGGTGTACCTTGTGGGCCTTTAATATTATCGTGTAACAGTATCAGATCTGTATAATCTGATCCTAACAGAAGTTCGACGGGACGCGCGGAACGTAATTCCGGGTCCGCTAGAGGAAGCTTCTGAATATGAGGAATGTGCTCGAAAAAGCTTGGAATGTGAGGTAAATAACTCGTTATCTTTGGTAAGATAAGAGCTTCGATAAATAATTTAGGTTCCGCTTTATTGTGAGGCGTAACTTCACATAAAACGTATCCACGCGGCTGCTCATTTTTATCCCCTATGCCAGTTATGGTCATGCTGGTTTTCGCATGATAACGCCTTAAGCCTAGTCGCTGGACGCATGACTCCGCGATAAGAGTTGCTTGGGAGCCTTGGTCAACTAAAGCGCGCACAGGGCGTGGAATGTTCGAACTAGCATCCGTCGGACGAATGTTAACGAGCGCGGTAGTAAGTAAAACCGTACAATTATTTTTATGCCCAGCAATACCACCCAGTGGTGCGGGGAAAGAAGAAAGTTCCGCTACTGAGGCTGGCTCAGGGGAAGGAAAGTTACATTCAGTTGTCAGTATTACGTTGGAAAGTTTATCTTCGTGTATTGAAGTATGATGACGTTGCGAGCATACACGGCAGTTATGTCGCGATTTACAATTCGTAAGTTCGTGACCAGTAGATAAACAGTTGTTACAAACTTTATTTTGTTCTATAAAATATTTCTTTTCAGATAAAGTTAAGTTATTGAAGTTTATGCATTTATTTAAAGAATGTGAATTTTGTTTACAATAAATACATTGCTTAATATAATTAATACCAGAGTGCGTTGAAGTCGCAGCATGAATGCTCAACGAGCGCGAGTCGCGTGAACGTGCAAACGTCGCGTTATCGGTACGTAAAGGTGTAGTGGTGCGATGTGCGTCTGAGTGCGAGCGCGCTATGGCTCGACCGCCCGGTCCGCCCGGATGGCGCGGCGATGCAGTGCGGTGAGACTGGCGATCGGCAGGTTCGGTGCCCGAGTTAACGGAACGCGATACGGGTGCGATACACATAGCCTCAGTTGCGACTAACTCTTTGTTTAGAAACTCGATCAGACTGTTCACACACGGGATATCATTAGACGACTTTAGCGAAAATTCAAACCTTTTTCTAAGAGCAGGTGTAATTTTGCGTAGCAAAATATTTAATAAAATGAAACTCCACTCTGTGACCGGCAAGTCGAAATTTTTCAAAGCGGTCAAATTTTCTTTGTAAACTAATAAAATGTGACGTAAGCTATGTTCATAATGTTTTTCAATAACTGGGTCAACGTCTAGGATTTTATCTAAATGTTTAGATGCAATGATTCTGTCTTTTTTATAACAATCTAACAACGTTTGCAAAGCATTATTATAATTATCCCCTGTAATGGGAAGCGATTTAATTAAGTTATAAGGTTCGCCCCGTAAGGACAAACGCAAATAACGGAAACGTTCTGCATTTGATAATTGTTCGTTATTATGAACTAATGACAGGTACAAATCGTAAAATGCATTCCAATCAGTTATATCACCGTGGAAAGTAGGTAATGAAAGTATAGGTAACTGATCTTTGGAATGACCTTGACCATGACAACATGTGGTAGGCTGTACGCTAGCCACACTCTGCCTACGTTGAATAGTTTTCAACTGATCAGCTGTGATCTGTACTTTATAGTATAAATTGTCAAACTGGTTACGTATTTCTAATTGTTCTTCAGACTTAAATTCTCCACATTTCGCTAATAATTTTTCGATTTTACCTTGAACGAGGAAGAATTGTTTTTTAACATTATTAAGTTCTTTAACACGGACACGAAATTCCGCTTCATCAGTAGAAGAACAATCAGCCATGCGTTGAATATTGTTCATAAAAACATCACGTTCAAATTTTAATTGTTCTAACTCCATAATGAATATTATGTGTCAGGTAGGTAGTTAGATATAAGAAAAAATTCCAACAGTTAGGTACGGAGTACACTGAGACTGTTAAAATAATATAATTTAATACGTAATATTGAAATATATTTATTCGTAAGATAATACGACAAATAGATATATTATTGCTAGGTACGAAATACACTAACAGGTTTGGAATAATTTAATTTAACACGTAATGTTGAAATTAAATTAATCGTACGAAAACCGGAAATGAATAAAGTGTGTAATACTGACGTGTGTCTTGTATGTAATATATAGACCACTTTGTGAATGTAAAATACTATATGTGTATGTATAACATTTTGACTTGTAATATGTAATAACTCGTAGCTTGGTGTGGCACGTGCTTTATATTTCGCTAACTTGGTGATGATAATGTTCCGACTCGAGCGCTATAGTGGCGTAGGCCGAACGATGTACCCACAAGTTGGGAAAAAAAGTTGAAAATTGTTAAATTCGCTATTTTACCTAGTAATTCATTCGTAAAATGAATTAGTATGTTTGGAAAAAACAGTACGCAGTGGTATTGTCGAAAAACAAATACGCTAAGCCTAGGAAAATGGAATTTTAATTTATTAACCGAGGGTAGGTCCCGTCGATTACGCAAGATTAAAGTGTCGAAAAACAACTTTAATGGATATAAATCAGTAGTATGCTAGCACAAACCCTTACATCCCTTGAACATACGGTTCGAAGGGCCAAAATATGTTGCGGAAATCGAATGAACGAAGGACCAGGAACATTTGTTCCAGTAATGGATGTAATCGCACTCACCTTGGACTCGCAGTACCGTCGTCTTCAGGGGTACCCCGTGCGTGGTGGTGGCATAGGAGCTGGTTGCCGTCAAGAGATCTTCAGGCTCGTACCAGACACGATTACTAATTTCTTAGATTTAGGATAAAGTCAATTTTCACGGCGCGCACACGCAATACGTTGCGTACGGTTAAACGGTTAGAATTCAAGTGTTCAACTGTGTAGGTGGCAGCACTTGTCACTATATTCACTGCGTTCGGTTTCGTGACGAATACATCCATATGAATATAGTTATTAGAAATTATGAGAAATGATTAGGCTTTGTGCTAACATATAAAAAGGGTAAAAGTACGGAACAACGCGATCACTAGTACTAATAAATGTATGACACTATGCATTTGTTTTTACAGCGTGGAAGGAGATGCCGTAGTTGTCATGAAACTGTGACTTGCCTTCCAAACAACAGAGCCTACGTAAGAAGATGCAATAACGTGTTACGTTACTGCAACAACGGTCGCTGCTCTATTACTCCTGGAGCTAAATGCCGCCGTCCTACCAGGCGTACAACGAGTACCACTCCAACCAGTACAACTACTACAACGCCAAGTTCTACGAGTACAACCACTACTACTACGGCATCGCCAACATCTACAACCACAATAACTGCAACTGTTACTACTACCACCACAACCCCGTCAACAACAAGTACGACATCCACATCCTTTGGTAGTACTTCTACAAGTAGTGGCACTACTACAGGTGGCAGTACAACTTCTTCAATGGGCAGTACTACATCCACGACCGACAGCACTACCACTGACAATACCACCACTTCTACTACAACCTCTAGTACTACAGCCTCTTCAGGATAAATTAACTTGTTCCGTGCGCAAATTTAGCATGTAAATTTTTATAACTGCACAAATACTTAAAACATTAGTTAAATAATAAAACGTTACTTTGGCAAAACCGTGTTAGTTACATAATAATAATTCAATTAAGTACATGTTTTTTTAATTTGTTTATTTAATTGACTAGCCAACAATTGTTTACACCAATACAGATATAGAGTTTATAGATTAAAATTCAATAAAAATTATATTAATGCAACAATTACTTACTGGCTAATACCACGTGAACAACTTAGGTAAACTTTAGAATTAACGTAACATAACAAAATACTAATAATGTAATAAAAACAGTACGAATGTTATGCTCTTAAAAACTACATAATATTTAATAATATTAACCACGAAGGCTGAAAAGCTTTCGAAACGTCGGGACTAAAATAAAAAATTAAACCGCGATAAAATCCGTATAATATAGTTTTATTTCAATATTTACTAAAATATACCGTTACTGGAATTTTTTGAGTTACTTTGTTTTCATTAATAACCACTAATAAATGATGTAGAATAAAGTACAATACTACTATATAAAGAACTAAAATTCAAGTGGAATTATAAAGTGGTAGAGCCACGCTATATACAGGTTTGGCTACAGTATAAATGGGCCGGCACGACCGGGTTCTTACTATTGTCTCATAGAAAACCGACGTAAATTTGCAGTTTTCATACTATGAGCGAGATATCCGGAGGCCTATATTCTCCTCCCCTTCCCAATCCTTTAATTATCCATTTCTTTTAAAGGCAGAAACGCGTTCATGAGTCTTCTGGTATTTTATAGTATTGGCATTCATGGGCGGCGGAGATAACTTACCATCAAGTGGGTCAACACTTGCTAGTTTGGCTAAAAGCAAAGCATAGGCCTATGCTTTAAAAATAATCGAGCCGGTCCATTCGTGGTGTAGGCAAAACTGTCTACAGTGTGGCTCTACCATTCTAAAAACCAACAAAATATAATGTATTGGATTCGTTAAAACAAACCAAATGAGCCCAAAACTTGAGAGCTTTACTATTTATTTATTTTATTTTTTTATTAGATTGAATGACGAGACGAGCAGGTCGCTCGCCTGATCGTAAGCGCCACGCCTGCTCATAAACAGAAGCAACGCCACACAGAACTTTAAATAAATCACTGCATGACACTGGACTGCGCTCGTCACCCCGAGACATAAGGTGTTAAGTCTCATAATGCCCAGTAATTACACTGGATTCAATGTCTTTCACACCGGAACACAAGAGTGCTTACTAGTAACTATTGAAGAGTATCACTATCCACCACTAGGATCCATCATCAGATCAACTCGATGGAACCAAATTATTGTATAGTCATCGGTATTACACACATTTGCAAACAAAATTGATACGACAATTAGAAGTTAGTTAAATTCTACTTCCAATTTTTTTTAAATAGTTTAGTTTAGTTAAAAATGAAGCTAATAAAAGCAATGGCTAGGTGGAGATCCCTCGTGCATGAAAGGCCGCCGGGGTTGGAACCACCGCTCTTTCTATTTCTGCTGCCAAGCAGCAGTTTGTAAGCTCTGTTGTGTATCGGTTTGAAGAACATTGAAGATAGTAAAATTACTGGTCATTATGAGATTTAACAACTTATATCTTGGTGTGACGAACGCAGTCCAGTGCCATGCTCCTGTTTATGAGTAGGCGTGGTGCTTACTATCAGACGAGCTACCTACTCGTTTCGTCATTCAAGTTAATAAAAAAGGCTTTTTCTCAATTAAAGTCTCTGAGTGCGTCACCAAGTAAAATTAGTCAAAGACGGAGATACTTCATGTATATTATAATTATTGTGATTCTTGTAATTGAAAGACAATCAACAGTTTTCCCCTTATCTTCAAACACTTCATAGAATTTTGTCCTTCGAAGCAACAAATGTCACGACTTTTCATTAAGTACCGCAAGATTTTCCTGTTCTTTAAGCCGTTTCAATGATCATGAAGAATAATAGACAATTTGTATTTATTTACTATTGGCACATTCCTTTAGATATCTTCACGCTTTTTAAACTTTTATTAGGGTTGGTAAAATTATATATTTTCTCTTTTTTATAACAGTGGCAAGTGGGTTACTTGATAGTAAGTAATCTCCACCACCCATAAACACATTTGACGGAGATATAGCACACACTAAGAAAAACGACGAATTGAGAACCTCCTCCTTTTTTAAGTCGGTTGAAAAGTCACAATTAACAATAATTTCTTATATGAGCGGCAGTAGTCTTTCGACTCCCACAAGAAGAGTATTCTATATTATTATCATCTTCAGGGCATGGGTTATGTATTTTAAGGTTATTTAATTTCACTAATATCGTCTTAGTGTCTATCTTCGTACACTATGTTTAAAATACGTATTAAAGTTTTTAACTTACAGTTAACAATATTTAATTTAGTGACCACTTTAAATTAATTAGCTTTAATATCTTCTTTTAAGTTACTCTTATTTATTACATTCGTTGCTTAGTCATGTCGTTTGTAATAATATTTTTTAGAGATTACTCTTTAAACATTGATATACATCTTTTTTATAATTCCGTAATAAAAACAATATCTTGCGATATTCTTAGGTCCAAAATAAAAACCAAGATATGTAAGTATAGGTTTATTTTTATTTACAGTTCACAACAAACACAATACTAAAATTGAATAAATACCTAATATACTAGCATTCATTTCAAAATACAATTTAAGATGAAAGACAATAAGAGATTTATAATTCATCATACTCATCACTATTAATCTACATAAAGTTATTATCATATTTGGCCACATTGTTATCGATTTATTGTCCAAATCTTTTTAAACAGTTAATACAATTATTGTAATTTTATTATCATGATTGTTTCTTTTTAAAGCTTGAAGCTAAATTATATTATAACTGTTAAAATATTTTTATATCCTTTATTTGTCAAACACAGCTAATACATTTAAGTAAAATATATTTTAAAGATATGTTTAGAAAATATTAATAATTATACATTAAACAATGGTATTATTTCCTGTTACAATAATAATTCATGTGTACCTACCGTATTCACATTAAACAATTTCAAAATCAAGATATTGTTCACGATATAGTATGTGTTAAATTACGTATGCTTCTATTTTTATTTGTTTCACAGCAACTCCTATTTTCAAACACATAGTTTCACATATCATGATGTCGTAAAATATAGATAAATACACATAATGTTTACTTGAACTGGTTATAATTATTCATATATCATTATAGCATAAATATAGTCCTATATTTGCGATTGACACCCTAAATTATTTTTACCTTATTAACTTAATATTACGCAATTTATCAAGCTGGCCAGAGTCGTCTTTTGTAAAATGAGATCCCTTAACAATTATAATAAAAGTATTAAGTTTATTTAAAAGTTATATTTAAAACATTTATCATCTACTAAGATTATTGTCAATCTCGTAACTGATCCCACAATCCATTAATGCTAGTCTCTTCACAGTATTGTGTTAATGATTTCAACAGCAGATCAATTACCTCAAAGTCCATTAGTAAAACTTCAATAATAAGAATCCTTGAATAGTATATTCAAACGTTAATTTACGTCACATAAAGTACTTTATAATACGGGATAGGAAAGTTTACACAGATTCACTTGATAGTTCATCGGCGCTAGAAAAGCCAGATCTAACAATCTGAGCATTTCCTAGCGGACATCGGCACAGCTACTGATTTTTACGACGACTTGGCAAACTGCTGTTGCGGTAAGTCTTCCTCAGTAGAATGTTATCTACTGCAGGCAGCAACAGATATCGCTTGCCTGAAGTATGGTACGGACCCTTCAAAGACCTGAAGTAGTAGAACTTGGGAGACTCTTTAGTGCTGGGTTGCCAGCGGTTCTTCATAAAAGCGTCGCTGTAGCTGGATGGCGCTAACGGGGAAGAAGGTAAGGAGGGGTTGGAATTTGGTAAATCATTGCTTAACGGTCTGTGGAGGATCCGGCCTGTCGGGTGCGAGTAAGGAGGTACTGCCGGCGACGATACGTCGGCGTCGTCTGTATCGCTTGCTGACTCAGCTTCGGGAGCAGTGAGATATTCCCTGTGACAATTAAAAATGATACACTCTGATACAAGTTTTAAGTGGTAGGTCCCTCGTATGCTAGTACCACCGCTTTGTCTATTTCTACCGTTAAGCAGCAGTGCTAACACACTGTTGTGTTTCGGTTTTAGGGCATTGAAACCAGTTAAACTACTGTGCATTATAAGACTTAACATCTTGTGTCTCGGGTGACGAGCTCAGTTCAATGCCATGCAGTGCTTTGTAATTCAAAATTGTGTGTGGTGTTGCTTCTGTTTATGGACAGGCGTGGCGTTTAACCATCAGACGAGCGATCTGCTGGTTTCGTCTTTCAGGCAAATAAAAAGAAACATATTATAGGTATAACTATAAAAACTTAATACTACAACATCTATTATAGCCATTACACTACTCAATATGGCGAGACAACTGTGTTAATTACTCATATATAAAATATGATAACGAAGACCGAGTACCTACGTGGAGCAAAAAATATTACAAAATACAGCTAAATAGCTTTATACGTTATTGAACGCTTCCAATTATCACGTGCTAGTCGTAAAACTTACCTAATTCCGAAATTCTCGTCAGCGGAATGCTTCCTGAAAAATAAATTTCCATATTAGTACGAAGTCAATGTTTAACTTAGTAAAAGCTTTTGACACAGAATTCTAACCATTCAAGGTATTTATTATTGTAAACAACAAGTTTTAATATTTTATTCACTACCTCTTTACCTCGCTACGTCCATGCTACCTAAACAACAGCTTATATTTTACGGGGCTAGAAATTCTAGAATTCTAGACATTGAGAGTTCATGCGATTTATTCATCGCTTCTATATTTTAAGACATTCACATAGGTCCTTGTTTACTCCGGTAACATCGCAAATTGACGCGCACTCTAAAGCATTATCTACTTAATGAATTTTAAAATTCATATAAACATAGAACATCGAATACAGATGCACTAACATATATATCATGCGTCTATCGTTTGCGATCTCCAAGTGTTTGAAGCACTAAAGCACACATATCGTCTCTAATATCCCAGTTCTACGAGACCTGTACATTTCCTGGCTCGGTAATAACAATCTAGCTCTGCCGGATCTACTATAACGTCCTCCAGAAAACCTAAAAGAAGGTAGTAAACCTAACCGCGCCAGTGAGCCAATATGGCGTTTTTGAAAATTTTCACGGACTTCTTCATCTGTAACAGACGCAACAGTACCAAAGCATTTATCGTCGAGACCACTATATTTTTTTATAATAAAGTGCATTATTACTATGCTCACTGCAATGACATTTAAATCGAAACGACTCACCTACAGAACGTTTATCTTCATTTTCGTTTTCGGGTTTATCGTCAATATTATTTGTTTCAAGTATATCGGGAAGCGAAAGTATGTATCTTTTCGTCCTCACCGTTGGGTCAATAAACATCGGTCTATACAAGCCATGTACAGGCATTCCCATTAGTCCCCTTTTAGAAGATAGGTTGTCTTCTAAGTTCTTTTGATATGAGTTATCATATGATGACACAAATGCATTTCTTTTGAAAAGTTGTGACATGGGTGGAAACATATCTGGATTCACGGATTGTTGGAAATCGTACATTTCATTTACGTCAAACGGTCCATCAATTTCCGACAGCGGTGGAATGGGATTCTGATAAAACGGTAAATAATATTCTTCTCCATTGACTTCGTCTCTTTTATGGATCAATCCATTACGTGCTAAAGCTGCAATGTTGCGTTTCTCGTTTTGCTGAGTGTATTGTCCTCTACCAAAACGATAACCGTCTCTTGCAAGTGCCTGAATGTTTCTCTTCATGGCTGTGTAACTGCGAAGTCTGGCGATGGAAGCTATATTTCGTTTCTCTTGCGATTGCTCATCGTCAGGTTCTTGCTTATTTGTATCAAGATATGGCGAGCGGTAAGTAGGTAATAATCCATTTTTAGCAAGCGTGGAAATACCCCTTTTATAACTAGATGACGAACTTTTTAGATATCCATCTCTAGCGAGTGCAGCGATATTTCGTCTTGGAAACGTGGGCCATTCATTTTCCGAATCGACCGGTAAGCTTGCCACCTTACAGAAAAATAATTTCATAAGTTATAAGTACACGTAATGGTGAATCATATAAATGTCGCTAATACTATTAAAAGTATAAGTATACTAAGTACATTCAACCTGTCTTCGTACAATAATGTGAAAGTACAATAACATTTAATGTAATTGTCTACTTTCAACATAAGTTCGTAAGTTTAGTAAGTCTTAAAACAATGGAAATTTCATTACATTTGTTTGAAGCAACATCGTTAAAGTAACTAAATTACCAGGTGTATACGTATAATAAAATTCCTTGAAACTTACAGAATAATAATTAAGACCTTACGGAAGAATTTACCTGTTCAATATACGTTGGTAATATCACCGCGAAAGTAGCTATCACCAGTAGGTACCCACGGCGTCTTCTCATATGCATCCACGCCGGACCCCTCATCTGAATTTATAAAAGGTTGTTTCATAATCATAAACCTAAGGTAATAAAATAAATGAAAGTTGTGGACTGAAACGTCTAAAAATAAAAGTAGTCAAAATCTTGTAGCAATACTTCAGTAGTATTGCTATTAGACTAAAGTCAGTTAATGCTTTGAAATGTTATTAGTATAAAATACCTAATTACAATTTTCTTGTCTAGTAATTAGAATTAGAAAAAATCTCCACAATATGCGGGACCACATCCTGCAGACTTGCTTTTCAGGACTTTATTTGATAACTTCGTGTGATGCTATTTCTTGTTTTTCAAATTAGGTAAACTACCAAGTGCTGTAACCTAATTACGAATTGAATATCTCACAACACAATGATAAAACAATGTTTGGGCTGATGGCCTCAAAACACTATTAATAATTACGTAATCTAGATATTCCATCTATTTCGAATGGTTAGTGGATAACCTAGTGTCAAAGTTTTCAATCCGCCCGAAGACTTCCGACTTGGCTTATCGACTGCTGTTAGTTGACAACAGCCGGATCGACTTTTTACGTGCCCTCCGAAGCACGGAGCCGCTCAGTTAAAATAACACTAAGTGGTCACCCATCCATACGTGTAATAGTATTATAATCACAATCAGGTTTAGTCGTAGAAATCTCATCGTAAATTTAATAAACCCTCCGTAGCTACAAAGTATTCATGTTCAATTTGATTTCGAAAACCTAATCATACACGACATGTGACCCAATTCAATATTGAATAACAAAAATATATGCGAGCGAGAAGTTTAATGGCTTGTCGTGTGCGCGATATGAAGATGGCAGATTCAATTATACCAAGTGTACTTTGTCGAGACACACCTGAGCCCTAAGCCCCGTCTCGAGCGTAATGAGGATATCCTGCTTTCAACTTTGTGCTGACAATGTAAAGCCTATCGAGCAAAATTAGATTTTTAGGTACTTGCGACGCTCCTGCAAGACAATTATGTATTTTTACCTAAATATTTTATTTAATACTCGTACTATATTCCCTAAATAGAACACAAATCTCGTAGTGCGCTTTATCATAATCCTGTAATTTAAATAACTTTCTCAGTTTAATTAGTAAAATCTATAATTCTGCGTACATACGAGTATGAATTGAATGAAAGAAATAGAATAACATAAACACATTTTGATTTCTTAGGTTTACGCGAATATTACACTTTGAAATAAAACTGGACTGCCTCGGTGGCGCAGTTGTAATGCGTACGCGTTACAATTGAGGCTAACCTGAGGTCTCGGGTTCGAACTCCGAGTCGGGTAAAGTCGTATTGGGTTTTTCTATTACGAGATTCTCAGTATCAGCTCGGAGTCTGGAATTTGTTCCCGGTATGGCGATAGGCTCGCCCCCTATCACATCATGGGACGGAGATACATCCGGCGAAATATGGGTGTACTAGTTACACCTCTGCCTACCCCTTCGGGGATTACAGGCGTGAGTGCGTATGTATGAAATAAAACTAATTTATACGGATTTTATCGCGGTTTAATTTTTATTTTAGTCCCGACTAAACACATTTTTTAATTAGCTTGAATGATGCGACGAGTTTGTCGCACGCCGGTTGTTTGTGCGACGCCTCATATAAACAGCAATATCTGGTACTGGACCGCGCTCGTTATCCCGAGACATAAAATGTTAAGTCTCATAATGCCCAGCAATTTCACTGGCTTCAATGTCCTTAAAACTGAAACACAACAGTGCTTATACACTGCTGCTTGGCGCCGGTAATTGCCAAAGCGGTGGTACATAGTACATACCAACCATGACGGGTCTCGTATACGTGAGACCTACCACGTATCAAATATACTACCTATAATCTATTTTCGTTTTAATGGCCAAATAGTCTCGATGTTTAGTTAGTTTAGTAAAATATACAAAATTGCTAATTAGAAATAATCTCTAGAAAGGTCTCTCCGCTTTATTGACGCGAAATCCGCTTGAGTCGCGCCGGTCATAAAACCACTGAAAATTCATTAATGTAAGGAGATACTATGTATAAACATTAATTCGGAATCCTCAACAAACGGATTAGTTATCAGTTCCTTGAGCGCTTAATTTTTCATAAATTTTAAATTAGACGACGAATAATCTATGGATCTGAAGGCAAATCACATTTGTTTTATTTTATTCTTAGTATACTTCGGACGTATATCGAACCCGCGGCTTCTCGCTTCACAGCCGGCCACTCGCCCACTGTGCCACGGAGGCTGTCATTTTGTTATCGTAAGAATATTTCGATTTTCATATATATTTTTTTTGTTTGATTGATAAAATAACAGTCGCTCCCCTGATACTAAGCTCCACGCCTGCCCATACACAGAAGCATCACCATACAGAACTTTGAAATGTAAAGCACTGCATGGCATGGACTGCTTTCGTCACCTTGAGACATAAGTTGTTAAATCTCCTAATGCCTCGTAATTTCACTGGCTTCAATGTCCTTCAAACTGAAACACAACAATGCTTACACACTGCTGCTTGGTGGCAGAAATAGACAAAGCGGTAGCACCAACCCATATAATAACTGCTACAACTACGGATAATGGCCATAAGCATAACGCATTTGGTAAAACAGATGTATCATTCCTTTTAACCAACACACAAAGCCTAAATAGAAAATTACTGCATTTTGTTTCATTAATAAAGTCATAGATCTATTTTATGCTGGGAATTTCTTGAGAATTTCTAAGGTATTCAGGTACAGATATTAAGATTCTAATACGGGGATTAGGCTATCGTGGTGAGCTATGAGCTGAATCTCTATCATTAGTAGACATCCATGCTCAGCAGTAAGGTAATACGGGGCTGATATTACTATACTTTATGCTACGCCATTATCGGTTTCGATTGTGGCAACTATTATAGTCGACTCATAAATACGGTGGATGGCATGGACTAAATGCTGAAATCTTCAAGCTTTAGAAAATATCTAAAATAGTCTTTATGGACATGCGGTCTAATCCCCTACGCAAAATGTCAAGTGAGGAAGTAGATCTTAGGTACAAATTTATGTAGGTACCTACATTAGCTAGCAATTAGCTATTTTATCATAATTTAATTTTATTATAAAAGTGGTAGAGTAACACTTAAGACAGTTTTGTCTACAGCATTAATTTATCGACTCGACCTGGGTATTTATTTTTACATTTGTAACAGTTAGGTATATTGTCAGATTTTACTCAAATCCTGTATTTTTTATTAAAGTGTCTGAAGTAGGACATTCAACAAACAGTTTATAGCCTGATGAGGATAATAATATTATGATGATATTTTTTCATAAATAAATACTTATATTAATAAGGTTACAGCCTACCCCTTCAGGGATTACAGCCGTGCGTGCGTACCTATGTATGTATTTATTTCTATGCCATTTTTTAATTTCATATATCTCGTAGTAATCATCAACCACAAACTTTACTGTTCGATTTATCATATTTATCGTTTAGTTAAATATTTGGTATACATTTTCTAGAAAATATTTTATTTTTCTCATTTGCAGGACGTTAAAGGACTTGAATACTATAAATATGTATAAAATTTAAATTTATAGCTCAAAGACTTTATGTTAAAGTCTTTGTTATAGCTCCGTAATATTTATTAATTCAATTTATTTAACTAATTTGCAATATTCTAATCAAAATTATGACCATTATAATGTGACTGTACTTTTTATTAACCACTTACCTTAACCCGCTTCAATCCTTGCCGCTGTGCACAAAACTAATATCAAACTTTAAAACCGACTTCCCTATGATTCTAGCTCGGTTCCAGTTCTTGGCGGGAATATTGGTCCGACGATGGTGTAACACCTTTTATACAAAATAAATGGGGAATACGCATGCGCAATCATAGAGGAGGAGCCAAACCATAGGCAGTGTATCTATGCACTTTAAGGTCACAAGGCAATCTTCAAAGGGTTTAGTTAACGTCATGGAAAATATAATTCGATCAAACGATATTTTGAATTGTACACGATATGAAAACTTTTAGTTAAATTGCGTTACGCGTAACTTAGTCCCCAACTATTTCAATAGAATAACGGAAATTAAAAATGGTTTATTTCCATTTTTCATTTGGGTAACAAAATGGCTAATGTAATAACGAATATCAATATTCAATGATTGTAGCCAGAAAATTAAACAATATAAAAATTTGCTCGCGGCTTTGCCTGTGTGAATATCTTCATCCGGGGTAAAAGTAGCATATGTACTAATCCAGGTCATAGGCTACAGGTGTGCCAAATTTCATCCGAATTAAACATTCAAACTCACAAACATGCTTTAGTATTAAGTAGGATAATAGGACATATTATATAGGGAGGATAGTACAACGACTATACTAACCTAACCCCCCGTGCCCAGCAGTGGGACAGTACGAGTATAATACAGGGCTGTTATTATTACTACTTTTTTATGAGTGGTAACTAGGTCTATAAGTAGTAGGAAGTAGTGTAAGAGTTAAGCTTATACCGAGGAATACTTTAACTAGGTGGTAGGTCTCTCCTATGCGAGGGTCAGTCTGGCGAGGAACCATGTGCATCGCTTCGTCATTTCTGTCGCCAAGTAACAGTACTCTGTTGTGTTCCGGTTTGAAGGTCATTAAATGCACTGAAATCACGTGGCATTATAAAATACTAAGTCGATGGCGCAGTTGTAATACATACGCATTACGATTGAGGCCAACGCTGAGGTCTCGGGTTCGATTTCCAGGTCGGTTTATTGGGTTTTTCTATTATGAAATACTCAGTAACAGTCCAGAGTCTGGAATTTGCGCCCGGTATGACGATAAGCTCGCCCCCTATCACATCGTGGGACGGAGATACGCTCGTCAAAATGTGGATCTACTGGTTACACCTCTGCCTACCCTTTTAAGTAAGTCCTGGTGTTCAGACGAGTGTAGCTTCTGTTTATGGACAGACCTGGCACATAAATAATAAATCAGTGTTAAATGTTAATTAGTGAGAGCCTCCGTGGCGCAGAGGGACAGTAGTCGGCTATGAAACGAAAAGCCGTGTTTCGATTCCCGCAACGAGACAAATATTCGTATTTTCCACAAATATAATCCTTTATAGTTCCTGATACCCACCATACAGGTTAATCTAGTATAAAGTCAGGACTATGTATGTGGCTGTTGAGTGTATTTAATTATTTATTTAATAGTTACAAACTTTAAATAAAATGAAGGAATACTCTTACTGCACTACCACAACATTTCCTCCCAATTCCCAAAGGATGCGCCCCGATCACTCGAAGTAGATTCTAATTCACAGAAGTGAGCAATAAGTTGAGGGCTACCATGTCTCAAGACACCCAACCGTTAGCACAAATCAAGCCTGATTGGTCGCGTCGGGACTGGCGATCGTATTTCCAAGTTATTTATTACAAGGATCATTTCACTTCGTGTATTTATTAAGAATTTTCTGGAAAAATGGCCAGTATAAAATATCGCAATGATGAGATAAGGAGGGGCCTGGTTTGCTAATAAAATTAAGAATCCCTAATGCATACGGATTATTTATTATTAATACATTATGTAAAGATAATAACAAATGTAATATAAAAAAGTAAGACAAAAGCAATCTAGGTATTACATGCCTAAATTGTGAATCTCCTTATTGTATTTGCCTGAAGATAAACCCTATTTCAGCTCCTTCATAATTGCAAGCCTTTATATTACAAATGTTCCGCTAATATTTGCTCATTTTTATATATTTTATTTTTATGTTATTTGCGTAATATATCCACCAAATATCGATAGATTTTAATGATTATTTTTATACAATGTGTTGCCAAAAGAACGAGTGGTACAGAAAGGTGTGGTGAAATGTATGCAACGTATAATATTGTACGTAAGTACGTATTTTAGCCCCCGTAATACCAAATCCGATTGCATTGCTAGAACATTTAAAAATAATTTTCTTTTTTGTCGAATAAGTAACGTGTCGATATTTGACTTACAACTTTTGACAACACTAACTAATAAACAGCTGAGCTTTTTTCTCGCTCAAGCACTTCACTTAATTTATAGGGATGCGATCGATAAACGTAGCGTTTAATTTTAGGATGTCTAGATTTTGATAAGATCCAGAACATAAACAATCACTGTCAGGTGTATGTAAGTACCCTTAAATATGGCCACACCTTTCTGTAACACGCTGTACTTATATGATAGGATTTACTTCGAGGGTGGTCCTATATTTTGATTACGATGGCGGAGTACGAATGAAAATAGGAAATTCTTCAACAGAAGACAGCAAACGCACCGCGATTCTGCTTTTGAAATCGTTTTTAAAATTCCTTCTAGCACTTTACTCTTCAGTGTACTTTCAGTGTAATGAAAAACCAAAATAGGTACTATTCTAGAATTGAATTTTTATGAAAACATGACCATACAATAAATACAAAAGCACGCTTATTCATAATAAGTTAGTTTTAACAATAGGTATTGTATTGTAACGTTTAAGTCATAAGACACAGTTACACTTTCTTCATATGGAATACTTGTTTCTCTCTAACTCCTTCACACCTCCACAGATAAAGTTCCCCGAGTAGTCTCTATATGTTCTTGAACAGGAATTATGAGGCCGTCTTTGCTTGTAACTTTATCATCGTTTGATACAAGCGAACTATTACTGTTTGGAGTTTCATGTGTAATAGATACACTTTCATCTGCTAGAGTATTCGCGATTGTGGATGTCGATAATTTTTCTTCGAAGCATTTCGCGCCTTCGTACCTGGAGCACCGACCATTACGACAGTAAGGGAACAGGAGAGGACAGTCAACTAATATGGCGAAGGAAATATAGCAGTGAAGAGCTCTTATACAACTTAGGCATGTGTATCCTCCCTGAAACAAAAAGAATTAATACATTTATAACTTCTGAAATTATATTTACAAGAACATTAATGCTTTACATTTTTTCTTAGTGCCTAGATTACGAAACGAGCAGGTCGCTCGCATGATGGTAAGCACCACGATTCCTCATAAACAGACGCAACACCACACATAACTTTGCATTACAAAGCACTGCATGGCGTTGGACTGCGTTCGTCACCTCAAGACATAGGATGTTAAGTCTCATAATGCCCAGTAATTTCACTAGCTTCAATGTCCTTCAAATCGAAACACAACAATGCTTACACACTGTTGCTTGGCTGCAGAAATAGACAAAGCGGTGGTACCAACCCAGACGGCCTCTCTCATACGAGGGACCTACTACCAAATATAAAGGTACATTTTAAGGTATGCGACTGAGATGTGCGACATATGTCAATGTCATACGTCTGCTTTGTATGGAAACTATTTAAATGCGAGACATTCACACACGCCAGTGGCATTTGAAATTACGTATTTGGTGCAAGTCCCGTGGTCTCCCACGATGTCACTTGTTTAGAGCGTCGCAGTCGCTTGTCTCTGTCGTGCACCCCAAAGTAGACTTTGAATGAAGTAATACGGACACATTTTTTTATGATTTTGTGTAAGTATATTTGGTGCGCTCAGTGTATTTTACAGGGTAGTAGCCCCGTCGTATAATATGTGAGAGGCCGTCTGGATTGCTACCACTGCTTTGTCTATTTCTGTTGCCAAGTAATAATGTGTAAGCACTATTGTGTTTAGGGTTGAAGGAAATTGAAGCCAGTGAAATTACTGGGCATTATGAGACTTAACAACTTAGGTATGTCTCGGAATGACGAACAAAGTCCAGTGCCATGCAGTGCTTTGTAATTCAAAGTTATATGTGGTGTTGCTTCTATTTATAGGCGTGGCGCTTACCATCAGGCGAGCGACATGCTCGTTTCGTCATTCAAGCTAACAAAAAAACATAGGTACCTCAAGATTGTAATTACACGTTGAAAACGAGTAAGCTCTTTCCAAAGATTTGTCTGTAATTAATTCTGTATTATTCCAAGGGTCATACTCCGATTGGTCCCGAGCATGACTTACGACAAATAAATACTGGAACAAAAGAATTAAGTATAGGTACATTTTAATTTAAAGATTCTACATTAGACCAATATTTAGGATCTAAATACCTACTAAGCGAGTACCGTGCTTTGGTAATTTTCACCTTTAACATAGAATAATATCTGTAATATAATCGTGTAATCATAATCACAAATAATATTAATTTCTAATACAGCAGTAACTAAGGCTTAAATGGTAAAAATGACGCTGTTTCAAGAAAATTTCAACATAAATTTCTTCTAATCCACTCGCTGTATAATTTCTGCTATTTTATAATTTTTGATGAAAAATGACCAGTGAATCCTTTTAAACATTATAAACAAAAAGTTGAAATAGTAAACGCTGCCGCTACGCTGCATCGCGGTCACCGGTCACGCGAAACCTCCATTCCGATAGATTTGTGTTGATCACAATTCATCAAGGTAATTAGCGTGGACGACGCGTGCTAGTGCGAGCCAAGCCGAGGTTGGATGAAGCGGAACTTATTCGTGGGCTATGTTCGACAGTAGAGACTAGAGATCTTTCCAGAGCATGTCTCGCCGGCGTCAGCTGAAATTGCACCGATTCCACTGGGTAAGTTACCTACTCTACGGATTATTGTTTTTGTAAGAAATTAATCAATAATTATGTACAATACACCACCCAACCAACCAACTAGTACACCTACCTATTTATTGCATAGAAATTAAAAAACAATAACTCGAACGGCGACGTGCGTGTGTACAGCTATTTAACTAGGTGTTTTTTTTTGCTTTGTACTCCACACCAATCTCACCAGGTCAAAACCAAAATATGGGAAAATTAACAAAAAACCAACATCACGCGGTGTTCCCAGGCGGTCACCCATCCAAGTACTGACCGCGTCCGACGTTGCTTGACTTCGGTGATCGGACGAGAACCGGTGTTTTCAACGTGGTATGGACGTTGGCGATATATGTCAAATATTTCTTACCAATGTGATAATATCTCAGTTTAGTCATAAAATTATTATATTAGTATTTAGAATATTATTTGTGTACCCACGTCATGAAAATAAGAAAAAGCCAGGAAAATATGGTAGTAGACGTAGGTACCTACTAGGCACATAATGTGTCTACTCCACAGTAGACAGTGGATACTTCCAAACCACTTTGAAAAAAAAATGGTTCTCGTCCGATCACCGAAGTGAAGCAACGTCGAGCATGGTGAGTAGGTACTTGGTTGGGTGACCGGCGTCCGTCTGGGAACACTGCTTGATGTTGGCTTATTATTATTATTTAAACCATGTCTAACACTCTTTCTTTCTTTCTACATGGCGTTATCCCGGCTAGAGCCAGGGCCCGCCTCCACTTCGCCCGATCTTGAGCATACTCAGAAGTATACCATTGGCCCTCATTTCTCCCTCTAATACCATGTCCAACAATATTATAGAAAATTATACCGTAATATCTATTACTTCACAGCTATGTTACATTTTTTAATCTTACCGAAAATGTGACGATGATAGTTTTATATTTTCCTTCCATCTTGCTACCACTGCTCGTTAATTTCTGATAATTTTTGCAAACTGCATGTCTATATATGTAGATACCGTGCATGAATAACAATTTATGCTAATTCTTAATAACACTATTACTTTCAACTACCGAGTATAAATATTTCATTAGATATATATAGGTAATATAAAGGAAGTTAATAGGTACCTATACGCCAGGAGTCTTACATCATACATTTAAGGTACTCCTTTTAAAGAAATCTGCCAGCATACTTTACATACCTACATTTAAATTTTGTAATAACCGCAGCTAAAAGTTTGCGTATAGCGTTGAAAAAGTATTATTTCAAGTAAGAAGTGTACACGCGACAATATGTGTCTTTCCTGCTTTCACGTAGTTAATGAATAAATTCAAATTCTTACCTTTTTTACAGTATGAATTATTAGTTTCGACACTTCGTCGATATTAATTTTATAAGAATTCGAAAACTTTGAACGTATTTGTAATTCGTACTAGATATACTCTCACGTTTTCATAAGTTTGGTTTTTTATGTGGTATGCCCTTAGTCTGCGAGGCTGTTTAGGCAACTACTACCCTTTGTCTGTTTCTGCCGCCAAGCAGCGGTATGTAAGCACTGTCGTGTCCCGGTTTCAGTCACATTGAAACCCAGTGAAATTATTACTGGGCATTATGAGACTTAGCATCTACTGTCTCGGCGGGATGACGACCGCAATGCAGCCCCGTATAGCTTACTTTGCATTTCAGCATTCTTGCTAGTGTTGCTAGTATTTATGACCAGGCGTGGCGCTTACCTTCAGGCGAGCGTCCTGCTCGTCTCTTCATTCCAGCGAATAAAATAAATACAATAAATGTTGACAATTGCCCCAATAAAATATCACATAATAAATACTTTGATTTATTACAGTTTCAATACAATACACAACTGATGACACAAAAAAATATAAACATTACACCAGAATAGAATTAACACCATCACCTAACAGCTATAAACTAGTTTCCAATTGCGATTTCAAACTATTCAATTTACTCTGGACGAAATCCAAATCATTAATCCGTTCCAATGTTCCAACATTGGACGGTTGGCTTATATTTGACATATTGGAGGTTATCACACTGTACTCTTCGACTGTACTCGTGTTCACTGGAATGTTCCAAATATTTTTTGTTGTATTATTATGATTTATATTAATATTTATTACATTTGAATCCATTTCACTCTCTCGTGTTTTATTCAAAGGGAAACTGCGTTTAGAAAATCGTGTAAATTTTGAACCTGATAATGTACAAGTAATTTCGTTAATTTGATTCAGGACATCTGAAAATAAAATAAATATTATTGATTTGATGATGTCAATGATAAAGACCGAATTCCTATCATTCGGAAACGATGGCTTTCGACAGCAGTGTAGCATTTATAATAAAATCTTTGCTGTCTCTATTGTTCAGTTGTTCGGCCAATACGTAAAACCTGCTGAACGGATTTCAATACAGGATTCTCTATTATGTTAGCGTACTTCAAGTAAACTGATAAGCTATACCAAACTAAAATACCGCTATTTGTTGGTTTGCCAGCCTATCCTATTAAAAAGAAACATTTTATTCCATACAAAGACTTTCATGGAGCCCCCAGCTGCAAGCAACAACTAGCGTCAAATAACCAGGTTAGAGAATTACAAAAATGTAAATATGTGAAAGATCTCACACCACTGCTTTTTTTATTACATTAAATGACGAAATGTGCAGGTCACTCGCCTGGTGGAAAGCGAAAGTGGTGTGATGGTTTACCTGTCCATAAACAGAAGCAACACCACTCAACAGAACTTCGAATAACATAGCACTGTATGGCACTAGACTGTGTCAGTCACCCCAAGACATATGTTGTTAATGCCCACTTAGTTGCACGGGGTAACTTGTCGCTCAAACCGAAACATAGCAATGCTTACACACCGCTGCTTGGCAGTAAAAATAGACAAAGTGGTGGCAACAACCAAGAGAGAGATCTAGTAGAGCACGTGCTTTTCTCAGCGACAAGAACTATAAATGAAAAAATACTCGCGTGGCAATCAGAATACTCCCTACAATCAATCGGTCCATGCTACTCGTCGGCGATGACAAACGTCTCAAATACAAGCATTTCATAGCTATAAAATTCGTAAGTGCCTTCGTACGTGCATGCGTGCGTACGTACGTGGGTGCGTCCGTGTGTATGTGTGTGTGTTTGCGCGGTTGTACGTGTGTGCGTGTTGTAACAGGTTTGCATAAGATCATCATCAACACATGTCCGTTCTTTCGAAACATGTGAAGATTGCCGAAGCGCGTACTGGAAATCGTAGTACTGGTGTGTACATGAGTTAATCTCAGATATCGATCTACAGATTTCGATTACGACCGTCTTAATTTCGGCCGTTAGTCTAATTACATTACAATATACCGATAGAATTACTGTATATATTACCTGTAATTTGCAAACTCATTGTTTCATCCATAAGGCTCTCCGTCTCTGAAACCATACTCTCCTCTACACATGTAGGTTTAATATTTTTTTCCTGAGACTTGCAATTCCTGTACAATATCGCTTTTCTTAGCGACGACCTGTTTTTGATTGGTGAAAAATTGTACAGCACTGACGGTTCTCTAGCATTATCCAAATGTTTATTTACAGAAAACGTCTCATTCCCATTATTTTCCAAACCATTAAACAACTCATCCAACTGTACTGAAAAACTGAGTTCATCACATTTCTTTTTTCTTAAATGTTTTGTGAGTTTTAATAGAGGAAAATTCTTTGTGGAGCAACGGACGTTCGTAGTTCTAGCGAATATACTTCTAGATATATTTAGAAGTTTTTTAGCCGTAATATCATATGTATCTGCGTTCTTGTAAACTGTATGAGTCTCGTTTTTATTATATACTTGACATTCATCATCACATCCTTCGTTGGCGAAAAACTCTTCATTTTCTTTAGGACGGAGTAGGCTATTGATTCTGTTTACTAAAGTGTAAAGCAATTTCAACCGCTTTAACAGTTGTTCCAGAGACACTTCTTTTTTGTTGATAATTTTTATATCATAGACAAAATCCGTGTCTGAAGTTAGAAGATTTGATACAATCTTGCATTCTTTCTTTACTGAAACAGTAAAATAACATACAGCAGTCAGTCACACACGTAGTGCTGACTCAACAATATAATACGACAATCTCTTGTAATATGGAGCAGTAAATATGCGAGAATGTCAATTAATAAAACATAATTGTTTCTGTTACATAAGTTCCTTTTTTGGCATTTTTTTCCTAATATAAAGGGGGGGTCTTTGACCCATTGATTGTCTGTCTGTAGCAACATAGTAATTAAACAAATGAACCAATATGAATGCATTTTTTTTAAAGCTGTTATAATCAAGATTAGTAATCAAGAGCTGGTATAATTTAATTATGTTTTAAGATCTTCTTTTTATTGATATTGTTGTTGTTGGGACTAACAGTTAAGTTCTAAAAACAATCCACTTTAAGTTGTTTTTATTTAAGGACAGCATTACTTTCATTGTTCTCACTAACTTTAAAGAATATAAGAAATAAATTACCTTTTTTCAAGTCAGTTAATAGGGTAGAAAGATTGTCATGTTGCGTTAAAGCATCTGGCTCATTTTTATTGTACACATCAAAGAATTCATACACTATCGAACTTATATTAATCACTTCACAAACAAGCTTATTGTTATATTTGTCTTCTTTTAGCACTTCTAGTAATTTTAGATGCATCATCTGCTTCGCCTTCTAAAAACAAATTATAATAATTATAATTCGACATAAAGAATCTAAAAATGAAATATCTACTATAGCCCCTTATATATCGATAGCCGCCTTTGATTCTATACGACGATTCTACACTGTAGATTATAAGGTGTAAAAAAATTATACAATGGATGGTTTGTAAAACCATGGACCAAAGATCTAAATAGATGCCGTAACTACTGCAATCTTTATGAAAATAAAGCATGCTACTTATAGTTTGTACTACATACTACTACATTGTCACTGTGGTGTGCACTAAATCATATTTTATAGTGCGCATTCTAGCATCTAGTTTACAACTTTTGTCTGTAATACGAACCTAACATTAAAATCAGTTGGCGTTACTGCAGTTATGTCATAGTACTAGTAAAAATAGTATTAGATTTTCATACATATTTAAGGTGTCCATTTAGGTCTTCGGGCCATGTTAATGGGCCAGTATAGCAATTACCGACAGTAAACGTTATAATTTCGTTAATCGATATTGTTTTTTTGCCAGCACTTATTTTAGTAATAAAACTGGGAAAGCGATTTTCGGTCACGCACCGCAGGTTCTTGATTCCTTTTATTTTTGTTTTATTATTCATTAAGGGATTGGGAAGGGGAGGGGGATTTGGGCCTCCGGATATCTCACTCACCGTACGAAACGCAGCAGCAAGCTACTACTTTACGTCGGTTTTCTGTGAGACAGTGGTAACGACCCATTCATGCTGTAGACAATAGTGTCTACAGTGTGGCTCTACCACTCAAATAAGATAAAATATATATAGACGGGGTAGGCTTAGTAACAGCCTAAAAGTTACAATGTTATTCAAATTACCTCAGCAAACGCCGCAGGATCGACAATTAAGAACACATTATCCCTGATCTCCTGTACTTCCTGACGCCACGAGGTCGTCAACAGCATAGTGTGGTGACTATCCGTGGACATCATTAGTGCCGGCACCAAGTGCGGATCTAGCGATTCCAAGCTTGCAAGTCCACTGCGTAGGGGTACTACTCCTGAAATATGGAAAATATCGGAATATTTTTATATGGACCAGGTATGTGGAAAAGCATGTTTACAAAAGATCCTGGCAGTATTTCATTGACCCTCAAATATACGATCGATCTCTTTATTTCAAATCGAAGTCAATGATACTAAAGTGCCAATATTCTTTTTAGTTCTTAGTTTAAACTGCATACTCAAAATTCGCATCTGATCAAAAGTACCTAAAAATGCTAGTTGATCTTTTCTGCATAAAAGGGTCCATTGATAGGGCTAATGACAGCTAGATTTCTATCATAACATTGGCTGCCATTTATCATTCTGTGTTTACAACTGCTGGAGACATAATTATATAATTTATTTACAATATAATTTGTCTTCAATACCAAAAGTAATGGGGATTAGGATTGGGGGCGATTTGGGCCTCCGGAATTCAAACCCCATATGAAACGCAACAATGAATTGCCTCTTCTTTTCGGTTTTCTGTGAGACAGTGGTGATAACTCATAACCCGGTTGAGCCGATCCATGCTGAACACTGACAAATATACAAAAAATTGGTGTTGGGATCAAACCCATAGCAATGTTCCACAGCCAGCTGCTCTCCCACTACTGTCAATAAATAAAAAGAACTTACTATTCTGATCAGAAGAACATGACATTGCAAATGATCCAATCTGCAACAACCTCTCATTGTAACAGTCAAACTCCTTCACAAAAGTACAGTCCTCTGTTATGTCACTTTTACTGTTCACAAGACATGAGCACACTCCATTTGTACTCATACTAAAATGTTCTTTCAAAATGTCTATAGGAGATGTGTTATTACTAAAACAATGTATTAACAAAGCTAGTAATGCTGTATTTGTGTTCGTTTCTAGAGCATAGAGTACATCTTTTAGCACATCTATAAGAACATTCACATTTGATGGCATGATTGGCATCTTCAATGTGTTTGGAGTGGCCTTTACTGATGAACTTAAGTCTCCATCAATCAATTCACTCAGCAATGCTTTAGCTTCTCTTAGTACCTAAAAATTATAAATAAATTGCTATATTTTGCCTTAATTAAACAATAAGTTACAAGCTGGTGATGAAATCGTATCTACTGAACAATGTCATGTCACTATGTGAGCGTTTGTAAAGTCAGTACGATAGTTATACAATAATTTTCAATCAAATATACAGTAGGTAACATGAACCCTGTTGGCCCTTTTAGGGTCGTGAAGATAAACATATAAACAGCATAATAAAAATAGTTAAATTAAAAATATAATAAACAGAAGCGAGATATTATCCTTACACAGGTAGCTTAGAAAAAAGAACATATTTAAAAAAAAAAAAAACATAGTGATGAACAGCTGACTCATTTGTCGTACTGACGGACGTCGTACGACTCAATTGGTAATTATGTTCTAATGACTCCAAACAACCCACATTTATCAAGAGAATAATATGAACCCACAGATATCAAAATAGTTATCATAATAAAACTGAACTTGACAGTGAGGCGAGAGAGTCAAGTTCAGATTTTTGCAGGTACCAAAACTAACATTTTCCTTGCGAATATTTCGTTACGATAAAATGCTAAGATCTATCTGTATTAATATGAGCTTACCACTTGACAGCGTGCCTTTAATATATGCTGGTCACTCTGTAAACAGTATCTGCACAAAGTCATGGCAGATAACAACAACTCATCAATGGATATATGCAGCTCACTAACATGATCAACTATCTGTAAATAATAATATCAGTCATGTATTATACAGTCCCAGTGCTGGCCAGGGCCTCCTCTATGTGGAAGGGGTAGGCATTAGTCCACCATACTGGTCTAATGTGAGTTGGCAGACTTCACACACATTCGAAATTCTTATAGAGAATTTCTTCACAATATGTATATTCTTCATCATTAAACCAAACAATAATTAGCAATAAATATACATGTAACTTATAAGACAGAGGTGCATACTCTTGTGACAAAAACAAAACTTTCTACACTTGATTTCTACTTGTGAAATGTATTCTATACTATCTTTAAGTCTATGGTTCAAACTTATAAAGACACTATAGTAACTCACATCATTTTTCCACATTTCATTAAGTTGATCACTCTCCTTGTAATCAGTCTTGTAAACAGTGGTAGCCAGTTTGTTGAGGATTTCAAATGTATTGTCTATCCAGTTTACAAAGTACATAATGTTAACATTTATAGTGTCATCTGCATCTGACTGTGAATGGTCTGCCTTTTCTAGGTGACTATGTATTGACACAAGTCTGTTGATACACCACTGTAGTCTCTCTATATTGCATTGTCGACTCTCCTGGAAAATATGTTATAATTTAATTTAATACATTGGAATCAATAATTGTTGCTACATCCAAATAGTCATACCTTGAAATGAGTAAAAAATTTATCCCAAAATAACTTTCATGCTATAAAACAATATATATGACACCACTTGCAAGCGTACTGGGAGTGAGCATGCAGCGCATGCACTGCACAAGGACAACACTCTCAAAGAGGTGGTAAACACAAAACTCTCCTCATAGAGCTCATAATTAGCACCTACCTATATTTACTGTAACTGTATTATAACTATAATAACTACAACATCTATAAATCTACACTAATATTATAAAGAGGAAATATTTGTATTTTTGTGTGTAAAAAACAAACTTAAAAACTACTGGACCGATTCCAAAAATTCTTATGCTGTTAGAAAGCTATATTATCACTGAGTAACATAAGTTATATTTATTACTAGAAAAAATTAGAAATCCTTAGAAATTCCTACTAAAACCAACCCAAGGTGTAAACAAATATATTGTAAAGGCAAAACTAACTCTGTTACGTTTGTACAGCCATTTGGCTGTACGGATTTTAATGAAATTTGGTTATATCCTGGAGAAGGACATAGGGTACTTCCGTCCCGGAAAAAAGACAATCAAGCGGGCGGAACCGCGAGCAAAAGCTAGTCTTAATTATTATTATTTTTATTAGATTGAATGACGAGACGAGCTGGTCGCTCGCCTGATCGTAAGCGCCACGCCTGCTCATAAACAGAAGCAACGCCACACAGAACTTTAAATAAAGCACTGCATGACACTGGACTGCGCTCGTCACCCCGAGACATAAGGTGTTAAGTCTCATAATGCCCAGTAATTACACTGGCTTCAATGTCCTTCACACCGGAACACAACAGTGCTTACACACTGTTGCTTGGCGGCAGAAATAGACAAAGCGGTGGTACCAACCCAGCCGGTCTCTCGCAAAGAGGGACCTACCACCTTGTAAATAAATGAAAGCGTCTGCACTCTGCATGTTCGGACTACAATTACAAAGTATTCTTGAAGGAGGAGTTCCCCTCTATCTGAAGTTTTGAATTTGGCGTGAATGAGTATTCCCTGCTTTTCTGTACTGGATAGTGTACAGAGGAATCCCCATGTCATGTTGTGACATCTCAAATCGGTTGATGTCTATAAAGTGATTTCTTAGGTTTAAGGCTGAAAAGATTTCGAAACGTCGGGACTAAAATAAAAATTAAACCACGATAAAATCCGTATAAACTAGTTTTATTTCAATGATGTCTATAAGTAAAGTTGTTTTTATAGAATTCTATTATAAAGTCTAATCATGAAAAAACAAACTTAGAGGGGAAAACTGGGTAGGAAGGTATGGCATTGTCAGTAATGCCCAGCTAGCATTGGGCCCGGCAACATGTAACTAACTTCAGGTTAAATTATTTTGTGCATGTAAATGTTACACTTGAATCTGTGCAGATCCATTTACCTACCCTATGGACAACACAGGCACTTGCCCACAGGCTTGATGGATGCTCCCATCTTACGAAAACACAGCATCTATAATTTTGAAATTCAAACCACTAGTATCATTATTTGACGGTAATTTCAGTGACAACATAGTATTAAAAATGTAACGTTTTTAATTCTAAAAGAGCCCAAAACATAGCACAAGGGTCAACAGGTAAAAAATAACTATTTGTCAATATCAGATGTTTTAATAAAGATTATATCAAGTGGTACCTTTAAATACAGTCCTTGCTTATGCTCCAATCTGAACACATCTAAGATGCTTAATATACATTTTTTTATTTGATTGCAACACAAAGTAAATACATCTTTAATATTCCCCAGCTCGTCATTTTCTTCTCGTGGATGTAATTCATTTCTTATTCTAATTATAACAGGGTGTATCTTATTCAATAATAGTCCCTGCAAAAATCAAGTACAGATCACTGATAAAGGCGTTACTTTTCCCATTTTGTTATGTATTGTGTATAATATCTTACGCACAACAAGACATTTTGTAGCAGCATGGGTATCTTGGGGCATTTCAGCAAAAAAATCCAACCTTTCTTCCAATTCCATTGTAATTTTATTAAAATTCGAATTACTTATTACTTTAATTTGCACTCAAAGTAAGAACATTTTTACTTCATAGAGTTTAACAATATGAAAATATTACGTTGGCGAGCTACCCAATATGAGTTACTTAAGTATCGCTTCTAAGTTCTAATAAAATCATTGATTAGCATTAGTGTTAAATGAAATATTCAAGATTGTAAACTCAAACACTATTTTTAAAATGACAATTGACAGCAACGGCCAATGGTTGTTGTTGTCAATCCAGGGTCTCCAGATTGAGTTTTCGAAATTCCCCAGTAAAACTTTCACCAAAATTATACTATTTTGGTATCTTTTCCCCAAATATCTTTTACCAACCTCACCTATTCCTAAAAAAATACTTAATATTGGCAGAAGCTTACATTTTCGATAAATGATACAATAAAGAATTTTATTATAAAAATGATGAAAAATCTCTATAAACGTATAATACGTACACGTATACAAAACACCACGGTTGTTGTGATGCCTTTTCTCAAGCTTTGTACTACGCATGCGCGCACAACTGTATAATGCTTCCTATTTAATTTTCTCCCACGTTAAATCTTATGAATTTATGCGTCTGTCTCATTTTATTGTCGCTTTTTCGTTTCATCGATTTTCAAATCACAACGATGCTAAAGAAGTTTTCACTTCAAAAACAATAATTTTAAAACAGTATGCCATGAAAGTTCACTGAAAAGCTGAAGCCGATGCTTCGGTACATCGATATTTTTTTCTAGATTTAACAAGATTGATATTGATACTTTTTAAATATTGGTACGATGTATATTTTATTTCCAAATTTAATTCCAAAACCCCTTACGTGAAGTAGCAGTTTACTGTTGTGATTCGTATGGTGACTGGTGATATACGTAAGCCCAAATACTCTCGCCCACCCATTCCAATTCCTTAATTACCGCTCTCCTTCTAGGTAGATAAGACGTCTATCAATCTTCAGGTGTCTAATGGGCGGTGGCGATCACTTACCAACAGGTAACCCACTTGCTCATTTGCTGGCCTATGCTATAAAAAATACCTGCTCTAGGGGTGCCACATTTGCTTACTTCATTGATTTAATGATTAATCACAGCATGGCGAGGATTTTAATTTTTCTGGTCAATCTATAGATTTACTATATATGATACATAAAAGACACCATTACATGTAAAAGTCACTTTAGAAATGGTTAACGAGGCTTAGCTTAAATAAAAATAAAAACAATACAAACCGGCTGAGACCACATGAGGGACGCAAAAAGAAAAGCGTATATTCTTCAATTAGTTTGAAAGAGAGGGTTTTTTTTAATAGCTTAAATGGTGAGATAAGCAGTTCGCTCGCCTCACGTTAAGCGCCAAGCTTGCCCATAAACAAAAGCAACGCCACACAAAACTTTGAATTACAAAGCACTGCATGGCACTGTACTGCGCTCGTCACCCCCAGACATAAGTTATTACGTCTCACGGAACGTTATAACGATTACGTCTAATTCACTGTGCATTATTTCACTGGGTTCAATGTGTGTTTAGTGGCAAAGATTCGCATTCGAGAGACCTAACACCTTGAAAATACACCTTCTAGATGATACAAAAAAACTATTGTTTAAAATAAAATATCAGTGACGGCATTAAAAGTAAGGCTAAAGCCAAGGGCTAGGCAGATAAAATACTTTCCCAATTTCCTCGGTACCCAAACTGCCCCAAAAATATCCTCAAGGCATTCAATTCCCAAAAAAAAATATTTTTCCCCAAAATGTCGGTAAAAACAACAATCTGGATACACTTGCTGCAGCGCTATATAGCGAAGCTATGCTACGCTAGTCAAATAGCGTGGCCAAAAGCGTGGAGCTATTTCTACCAAATGCCAATTGGAAATTGATACAGTGCAACAGGATAGATGCGTTGGGTATAGATAGTGAAATGTAATATGGCGCTATGCGCTATAACAACCACCTCTATTTAATAGTAAAACTCCGGCAAAACCATAAAATCGACCACACACGTGTTTCATCATTGTTACATTGCAAAATATAGGAAGCTCAAAGAACAAGTATCCAGAGCTGTAAAATAATTAAAAAAAACACACACATATGTCAATTTTGTCAAAATAAGAAAAAAAGAACGCCATCATTTTCATTGTATTCGGTTTCAGTGAGGAAGAAGTTATCGAGTAGATATAAAAAAATACACCAAGATGAGTGAATTAGTTTGGGGAATCAAGAATGGTGATATTGATCAAGTAAAAGATATAATAGAAAACAAGGTACATTGGCTACTTCACGAGTTATTTATCGTGATTGTGTCTGCTAATATGGAAATTGCAAGTTGTTGGCATGAGAAAGTTAACTTTTTTACTATATTATCAACGTAGTGGTTATATTCTCTTTGCTATATTTTATGTCAGCCATAAAGGCATTATTTATTTTTTAAAGTTATGCAAAGTATAGTTTTTAATAATGTTTCTAATTGGACTTATTCGGGCCGCCAACTAATTAATTAAGAGAGTTACCTTGGCAACGATTACTTTGATAGTGCTTTGGTATGATAGAATATCGTATAGCACTTTTAACTAATGTAATAAGCTGCAACAGTGGTGGTGCATGTCATTTCAGATATTAATCTATCTACTAGTAATCTAGTAGTAGTAGATAATCTCTTACCACTAAAGCAAGGGTTAGATGCTATTATTCACCCAAAGTGACACACATATTCCTGACCCCACACTAGATTAATCTATTTTGTGGGTATCAGGAACTAGATAGGTAGCCCGCATGGCTTCACCCGCAACATACAATATAAATAAATATTGATTGTAACCAATTGTGAATCTAAACACACAAAAAAGTTCATAAAAGTTGGTCCAGCCCTTTAGGAGTTGATGTGACACTAACTCACGGCAATTTATTTTTATATAATAATTAGATGAAGTGTAATGACTCCCCAGAGGGGTTTACGTCTGTCAGGCGGCCTTTCATAAAAACTATAAGCCAAATCTTTCTGTGACAGTGTTAAAAAGCATGTTGCACCAACCCCACTGCGATGGGATAAGGGCAGGTAAAAACAAAAAGATGAAGAGTTCTGTCCAACCTGAATTTTAAAAAAACTACAAGTTGACTCAGAAGCAATGATGTCACAACATGCACTTTATCTAAAAGACAGAAGTCACCTAGGGAGATCTCCAATATACAAAATGTTGAGTTGTTAGAAACAAGGATATACCACAATAAATTTTTAGGATCATTATAATAATCTAATATATAAAATTCTGGTGTCACAATGTTCGTGCCCATACTCCTCCGAAACGGCTCGACTGATTTTTATGAAATTTTATATGTATATTCAGTAGGTCTGAGAATGGGCTACTATCTATTTTTCATCCCCCTAAATGTTAAGAGTGGTCCACCCCTAAATTTTAATTTTTTAGACAACATTTTTTGTTTTTATGATACATCATTAAAAAATACATACAATCCTAAATTTTCAACCCTCTACGATCAACCCCTATTTTTTAATAGCGACATTAGTATTTTTGTCAAGCGCGTTTCTCACCGGGGCCGCCCACTAGGCTACTTTAATCCTGGTAATAGACATTCACGCGGGCGGAGCCGCGGGCAACAGCTAGTATCATATATATTTAAACATTTATAAAAATAGTTGTCAGTACTTGTATATAAAATCTTGTATGTAATATAATTATTACATCCTTTATGACTCATACCTATATATGTATAAGTTATAAAACTGAAATTTCAGTTCAAAAGTCAAGATCACTAGATGCATGATATAAATTATAAATACACACCCAACAGTCAGTAATTCAAATAACAGATATTGTTGTATATTACAATTTATAGTCTGTTAATTTAACTATTAGCTATAATTGTATCTTGTAATCTCTACTTCATTATTGAGCTAGGCATGTGCACAAAAATGTATTCAAATTTTATAATCTAGTCATTGATATATTTCAGAAAATTGATGTAAATGCTCCAATAGATGGTCGAGTTCCTCTTCACTACGCTGCAGACTATGGCCAGACAGCTGTCCTCAATTATTTACTGGACAAAGGAGCTGATCCTAATGTAAGAACGATTTTAAGGCATACAGAAGTACTTCTCTAGTTATAAACGTAGTAGCTTAATTAACAGTACTAGTATGTACACACAGGCTTTTACGTGCAGCGCCGCTTGCGTTGTAACCTTTACCGTCGTAATTCCGGGATAAAAATCTATGCTACTTTTTTGCTGATAAACTATCTATACTAAAAATCATGTAAGACTGTTTCTGTGTGCAGCGTGAAACAAAGACAAACCAACAAACACGCTTTCACATTTATTATTATAATTAATGTAAGCAAATGTATTGAAGAGGTGTCTAAAGATGTTTAATAAATTATTATATTTCAATATTAAGATAAGGTTTACTTACACAAGCCAGATGTGACATCCCAATATTATTCATGCATTGTCTATGGGAAGACGTTACTGCTTTACATTCTATGTAAAATTATCTAATGACAGGTTCAGACGAGTTGAGTTCACTTGTAACAAGACTTGAATCAACAAAAGCTGGTATGATTTGATCAATTTCATTGAAAACCTATTCAGGGGGTTCAAATTGTATTGATACAATTGGTCAATTAAATAGAATGTTGAGATAATACCTCATTTGACTTGTGATACAATTCAGTTTCATAAACCAATCTATTAGGCCTATTCACCATTGTATTAAGTTAAACACTTCAAATACCAACATGAAAACATGAATCAAGGTGTTTTGCTTTTTGCCTTTGAAGAGTTTCCATTCCTTTGTATTCCATCATCAGATTCAGAAAATCTGAAACTCCCAACAGTAACAATAATGTGAATGGGGCTTTGTGCATCTCACTCTTAGTTTACAATACAAATTTAAAGCTTTACTATTAACTGATGTGCAGCTTGTTTGAAATTGTTTTAAATGTTTATTTATTACTGTTACAGGCTTTGGATAAACATGGCATATCTGTATTACTGGCAGCCATATGGGAAGGTCACACAGATTGCGTGAAGACGCTATTGAAAAATGTAATGTATATGCAATATTTGTTTTTAGATACTAATGTGGATCACTCAATTGTCCTTGAGGAATGTCAAACAATGCGATGCAGGCCTCTTGAATACAAAAATTCAAAAAACAACGTTCCATAGTCATCTCAAATTTGTATCGTATAACGTTACAATTAATTGGTCTCTCGACCAATCACAATCAATTGGCACGAACGTTGGTGTCGTGATGTTACGCCACATTCTAACACCCCGCGAGCGAGATGAGATGTTCTTACTAAGCACCCACCATTGCTCAAATCGATATTTAAAATATTAATTGCAGCCTCATCTTTAACCAATAATAATTTTGCTTTCACTATTGTATTCAATCTATACTCGAGTAAAAGGTAGTTAAATTCAAGTTGTACACAGCAGACGTCACTTTGATAAAATTGATACTTTCTTCAAACTATAAATAGATACGTATTTTACTTATTTTTTAATGTTTAACTCATCGAAATAAGATGACAAGAAACGTAACTCAAGCAAAAAAATGACCCCACCAAAACTCTGTGCAAGGGGGTATAAAAGTATGTGCATCTCGTTCATTCATCAATTCATAAAAATTGATACATGTCTAGTTGACACTTAATACGTCTAATTTTTTGCGCGGTGCGGGACGTCGTATCTCAATTTAGAAATTTAATATTTAGACATTAACTTTTATGAAATAAAGTTGATTTTCAACATTCATTATTTTTCGTTGCGTGTATGAGTGTTACGTGTTGCTTTTGCGTGTGTAAGTAAGTGGAGCCGTATTTTTGGCAGATTCATATGAGAGTTATCGTTCTAGTTATATTTCGATGGTCAAACTAGCATAGATATTTTGTTTTATTTTCTTCATTTATTACAGGGTGCATCTAAAAACGGAAAAACACCTGATGGCACCCCATACATTGAAGCTGCAGAGAAAGAAGAGATTAAAGAGCTTTTAACATAGATTGCGTGTAACAATAATCATGTAGTCATCTTCGCATACGCTCATGTTTATTTCATAATGCTAAGGTAAAGTCACTCTAGAATTGAACAATAAATTAAACCATTATATTTTTACATGCATTTATTTACAATGTAATGAATTATTTTTATATGCTCAACATATTAATGAATAATATGTATTTATTATGCGTCCATTAGCGTGTGACACTAAGACCTAGCGCTCAGTCATCATGGTAGCGGTGATCAGTTACGAGAGCCGTACAAGATATTGTATTGAGCTGAGTATTATAGTGCTTGCATAGGTATAATAGAACCCTCATTATCAAATACATTTAGCAGATAAATTATTTAATTATAAGGTATAATTCCAGCAGGTAAGATGTAATTTTTATTGCTAAATAATAAACTGATAACAAATTGTACAGTTCTATTTATTTTACAAACATGAAACCTTATTTATGTAATTTTATATAACATGTAAATTAAATAAACGAAATGTTCAATAAATAATGGATTAAACAAAATAATAAATTTACATAAATAGGATCACATAACAGGGCAATTTGACGCCTATAACAATTTACAAATGCCTTTTGTAAATGGTTTTTTTTTATTTATACAATAAACATAGGAACACACCTCTAAAATATAATAAATATCTCACTCTACATCATTTCTGTATATTAAACTATATTATAGTGAACAAGTTAAACGCACTAATGCCCTCATTTATTTATTTTTCTTAACCACAGCTGCTGGGTAGTAAAAGCGCGTCGCATCGTATACACGGCACCAAACGCTAGGCGTGTAATTTAATTTCAAACAAAATATAAACGCGAGTGTGTTCTCCCCCAGCGTCGCGCCATCCAGTACACACCAGCCCGCCTAGCATGAGCTCACGAGATATCTCGCGCGCAAGAGAAAAATCTTTGTCGATTTCGTCTAGTGTACCGTAACGTGTTAGAATGATACGAGATAACGGACCGGTATGTGAGCTTCAAATGGCTTTGATAGACATTTAATAGAAATAACACGATAAAACGAATTGACAAAATGATATCGAGGCCTTATTTTAAGCCCGCAGTTGTTGCACCGCAATGCATGTTGCGTTAATTTTTACCACCGCGGAGCGTAGGTGTTCGTTTCGATACGCGAGTTTCCTGCACTCTCGTATCGAATACGAACACGACTAGCGTGTTGCAAGCCTCAAGGCTTAACATAATGTTTCTTTACATCCCTTTGGTCTAATGGCAATCTACAGACTGAAACCAGTGACAGGTTCAATTATTAAGAAATCAAAGATTGTATTGTTTATTTAAAGTTGAAAAACACAAGAGTTGCCCGAATTTATATTTTATACCATTATAGTCATAGGCTCATTTCTTATTCAATCCTGGAATGAAAATAAGCTTGACATACCATGGGCCCCTGTTCAGGGATACAGGTGTGAACTTGTGTATCTTTACATTTTAATTCAGGTAAGTAAAATCAATTCGTAATGGTATTAATATGAAATATTACAACTCATCATTTCCTGAATATTTTTTATGTTTACTATTCTTAGTAGGTGGACAATAACAGGCATTTTTTTGTGCATCCAAATATGATTTGCATCCTAGTGTCATAGTGCCTGTAAATAGTAACTTTGCAGCTGCTTTACAACCTGTAATAAATACGGTTATTGAATAATTTGAACTGGAAATCATTAATCGGAAGTCTCGTGTTTATAAACAAATATAGTAGGCGCAGTTTGGCTCACAGAGAAACGGACAATTAGAAAACAATATGTAATTTCTAATTGGCTGAACAATATTCTTTAAACATAGCTAAGAACCATTTTGATTACACCAGTTTTCAAATATTTAAAATTGGGCCTCTCTTTTAAGCGCTACAATGTGTGGCATAAGACTGTCGTAAGATACACAGATAGAAAAATATGTCAAACTTGTAATATATGTTGGAGGTTAATTTACTGGAAATAATTGTTATTAAATATATATAAAGAGAATGCAACTTACCTTTTGTTACTGTTTCACCTGCCACATTTAAAGATTTATATGAGTCACAGTAAGCATATAAACATCTTTTAAAGTCTATATCACAAGTTTCTTTGCCACTGTTGCATGTGTCATAACAAATATCATGTGCATCACAGCATTTTGTCATCTGTTCTAGTGGCAAATACTCAGATGCTATATCAAAACCAAGTGAACCGCATCCATCTGACTTGGGTACATGATTTCGGTTTGTAACTGGCCTTTGTCCTGAAAAATATGTTGCACAATTTATATGACATATTACTAAGAGCCTATTTTTGTATCTCGCAAGTAGAGGTTATTTATCATATAAAATATAGACTTTTCTTCTAAAGATGTCCTATGTTTTAATTTTTATTTTTAGTTAATTCTATTTATTACTCTACTACATTAGTGAAATCATCGACAATATGGAGCCATAATCTGAAATCAGAATAGAATAGATAAAATATAAGATGGGGATATATAAAATTATCATACTGTCATTATACATATATAACATAGAAGTGTATGTCAAATTGGTTATTTTTAAATTCACTGTCTTTTGCATTATCTGACAGTTATTTGGTCTCTATTTAGACATTGAAAAATTGGCCTTTTACAATCTAATTTTGGGACAACTAAAACAAAACTATTAGGTATCAGTATGCTCAAAATAAGACTTATGCAATAGCCAATAATGATTCAAGAATTCATGTTTCAAGGCCTCCCCCCTACTACTGCGATAGTATTGATTGATGTTTGTGGATACATTTTGTATGGGGAATGTGTGCAATCATACATATTTCTGTAAAGTGTCCCTGTTTTAACTTACAAGATGCATTACTTAAAAGTATGAGAGAGGCTTTAGCCTGGAAAGCACACTGGTTTTTGTAGTTTTGAGCTAAAAGCAAAAAATACCAATAAATCTAAACACAGCAGTCCCTACTGAACAAGAAATCGCAGATTTGATCTCCACACCAAGATAAATGTTTGTGTAATTCATAAATATTTGTTTTGGGCCTGGTTGTTACGGAACTGCAAATCTGTAGCTAATAATACACACCCTATAGATTATCATGGCTGGTCTAGTGGCAGCATACTAAGGCAGTGAACCGTGAGATCTTGTGTTAAATTCTTAGGTTGGGCAATCGTAATGCGGTAGGCTTCGGGCTTAAAGGCGTCAGCTTATGTATATGTGTATATAGGGTATCCTACCGTATTGTATGTTGTGTCTGTTAGTTACATTTATGTTATTTAACATGAAAGATCTTACCATTAGGGCAACTAAAAATACAATGTTCGTCCACTGCTGCATCGAATACTTCGTGCAAAGATCTAAACTTTTCTGCTACTGTGATTGCATTCCGTAGCATATCTCCGAACACAGATTCCGCTGATAACACAGCATCTTTCAAATTTCGTAACATACTTGAGCCTATTCCAGTGTATG
This sequence comes from Mimas tiliae, assembly GCA_905332985.1. Classification (NCBI taxonomy): domain Eukaryota; kingdom Metazoa; phylum Arthropoda; class Insecta; order Lepidoptera; family Sphingidae; genus Mimas; species Mimas tiliae. The sequence continues at coordinate 7,805,501 of HG995255.1, forward strand.
CATAGGCGGCAAATGTTAAAATATATATGAAAATCTTTTTATACGATAGATCCATTGTTGTTTATGTATTATTTATTTACGCTCGTACGTGAACTAATCATAACTTACAATATTTTAAGCGTTTTATCCGTACACGTCAGTTCTTAGATTTTTGGAATACAGCCAAAAGTATGATTCAGTCTTCATAGGAAATAATACCCCACGGGCCAACTCATTACTCAACTCTACAATTAATGATTTATTGCCCCATATGAGAATGTATATCTAGTCAATAATTTAGATTTTGGATATACAGATTTTATGTAGGTAATTAGTTTAGTACTCAACTCCTTAAGTTACATAAATAACGTTTTAGGGTAAATAAATAAATAAAAACAAAAAAAATGGTACCAAATCCTGCTCCACTTTTTTGTTTGTTCCGGAAGTAGGGTACGGCTAAGATCAGAAACCATGCTGCCATATGCTATTTATTCCCAACGAATCTAGCTCGCTGTATCAATTTCCAAATGCCAAGTCAATAATTTTCGCAGAACCCGGATCACACGGATCGCGGCATTGTGTATGATTGCGAGCGATCCCATACAAAATTTAATAGAAATATTTTGCGCCACCTAGAGATCGCGATCGCAGATCGCGGCAGTTCGTTGAAGACTATATAAATCCTACAAACGATTTATGGCCGTTCCCAATATTAATCTTCAATTTCACGATAGATAGCTATCGTCAAACATCCGTATTGTTCTATCTACTGCTTGAAATCGTCCCTATTTTTTAGATATGCACGTCGGATACTATGATAGCAATAGATAGGCAGTCTATCTGGGCCCTCTTGTGCGTTATGTTCATACAAGCTGAGAAAGAGAAACTATTGTTTAATTTATGTTAGAAAATATGAAGATATGATTTAGATTACGAGTATTTACGAGTGGTAGAGCCACGCTGTAGACAATTTTGTCTACAGCATGAATGGGTCGGCTCGTCCGGGTCGTTACCACTGTCTCACAGAAAACCGGCGTAAAGTAGCAGCTTGCTGCTGCGTTTCGTACGGTGAGTGAGATATCCGGAGGCCCAAATCCCCCTCCCCTTCCCAATCCCTTATTATCTCTTTCCTTTAAGGTCGGCAACGCGCCCATAATACTTTTGTATTGTGGGCGTACATGGGCGGTGGAGATCGCTTACCATCAGATGACCCACTTGCTCGTTTGCCGGCCTATACTATAAAAAAAAAAAAAAGATTAGAAATATAAGTTTTTAACATTTATCTATAATTCTTATTTTTTACCACTGTAAATGAAATAATAATAACGAGAAATACATATTATGTTGCAAAACACAATGTAATAACGAAACGTTTTACTGTCAATACATTACGGCTCTGAATACAAGTCCTTTGAACAAAAATCCCAAGCGAATTTGGGGGATTTTACTGAAGTGGGGAATTATTTTGCTCGCATTAACAAATATTTATATGTCGCTTGCACTTAATTTAATTATCAAAACGGTGCATTATTTTTATTTATGTGAATTTTAGATTTTTTTTATATTTTCTTTTAGATTTTAATACAATTTATTTAGTTTTTTGTATTGCAGTGCAAGTGCCATGTAATGGCCGTTCCCTATATTCTGTCTGTCTCTAGTTTTGCTATACCGGCGATAGAAAATTTTATCTATTTACCGTTTTACCGTCCCAATAAACTTACTAATGATAGGTAATCCTATTCTTCATTGCTGTTTACTGATGAGAGGACTGACAGCTGAATCGTCTCTTAGAAAATTCATAACATTTATTAGCTGGCAATATAAATTGAATATCCGGTAGCCATATTGTTTTAAAAAGTTATCCTTTTCCGTTTTGTTGTCGTGAAAAATGACGGGCTTTAGCAATAAGGTGAGGAGAAAATTGTAAATATAACGTGAACATCTCAAAAATATATTTCTAACTATATTAAAAACGAAGATAAATGTGTGTATCATATTTATACATTCGTGCAACCAAAAATTATTCTCTAAAAACAGTTTTTGGTACACGTGCATGCTTCATGTTTGACTTAGACGTTTGCTTGTTGTTCTCGCCGAAGTTATATGATAAAATAGTTTAATTCGGCGCTAAAGACTTATCCTGAGATGCTTCTGTTTATAACTTTTGTGATAACAGCAACTTGGAAGTGCTTATTGAGGTTCTTAAAAATTTGTGAGGTTATGGCGCGGGCGATATGTCAGGTTCAGTGAGTAACGTGTATCGTGTGATTTGTTGCAGGCCATTGTGATCGATGGCCGTGGCCACTTGCTCGGCCGCCTGGCCGCAGTCATTGCTAAGGTCCTGCTGGAAGGTAACAAAGTTGTTGTCGTTCGTTGCGAACAGATCAACATTTCCGGCAACTTCTTCAGGTGAGCTTGTATATGTTTTACTTTGCTACACAACTCTAATTATTTTTGTATTTTAGACAATTTTCTACCACACTTTACATACACACTCACGCCTGTAATCTCTGAAGTGTAGGCAGAGGTGTAACCTGTACACCAACATTTCGTCGAGCGTATCTCGCGAATTTGCATCGCGTACCACAATTTGTAAGGAAGTTAAATAACAATTTATAATTCAAATGATGTTTTCCTGGGTAATTTGCGACTGAAAGTTTCTAAACGCATGTTGTCACCTATTTTAATTACTGATATTTGTCTATATGTAATTCCTGCAGCATTAAATTAGACAAACATATATCAAATGCGATATTTTCAGGAACAAATTGAAGTTCATGTCATTCCTGCGTAAGCGATGCAATGTCAACCCTGCTCGTGGTCCTTTCCACTTCAGAGCACCCTCCAAAATCCTCTGGAAGACTGTTAGAGGTATGTTCTTATTACACTAACATGTGCACCATTTTTCAGCTATATGAAGATACTGCTAATTGTATTTATGAATTTATGGTGGGGACATCTGAGATGCACAGATCACATTAGTGGAACCATTTCACCCTAAGATACAGACAATGCCCAGTTATACTGATTAATAAAAACTAAAGATTACCTTTTAAGACACCTTAGAGCATAATTTAAATCATAGTACCATCACCAGCCTGAATTCGTCACTGCTGGACATAGGCCTTTCCAAGTTTGCGCCACCCTTGATGGTCCTCTGCCTCCCTCATCCAGCCGTTTCCCGCTACGTCTATTACTGTGGTAACATAAAAACCAGATTGGAATGGCACTTGCCCAACATGTAAAAATGCAAATTGTGAAAGTATCTTGGGCCATGGTACGAATGATAGTAGTGATTTCTTAGGTTTATGCGAATATTACACATTGAAATAAAACTAGTTTATAGGTATTTTATTGCGGTGTAATTTTTATTTTAGTCCCAACTTTTCGAAAGCTTTTCAGCCTTTGTGACCATGAAGTTTTTTAAGTTTTATTTCAACAAATGTTAGTGTTCATCGGTAAGGTAGTTTTAAAACATATACATAGTACTACTGAGTCCTAGAATTTTGCCCGATTACCTCATATTCTTGCTTACCATGTCCTAGATTCTTGATGATAGATGTCTTTTCTAACTTTTTTTAGTAACTGGAAGCAGTAATTGCTGATAGGAGGGTACCTGATATGTTAAGATAGTGTCCACATTACACATCACACATGATGAAAAACCTCCCATAGTTTTTTTTTTGGTTGAAAAAGTTGCATTCCAGAATCACTCAGTGTATATCCAGCAACTTGGGTCAGTGTCATTCTGCCAACCATCAAGTGACACAATGTCTCTTAACAATCAATTTTTTATTTGGATTGCACTGTTACTAACCAACCATCTGGTACAGTGTAGTCACTTGGCCGTGCCAGGATAAAAAACCTACCCCAAAATACTACTTATTTCAAAACCCTTAGTTGCAGTCTGATCCTATAATTTTATAATGTTACATACTAATGATTATTCAATTTCATTACCTACATTATTTGATGGCTATGATAAAACTTATTTTATGAAGACATACAATACATTCAATCCCCATTGTGTATTCCTAGAAGTTGTTATAACAGGTTGTTTGTCCCACTCCCAGGCATGATCCCACACAAGACTGAGCGTGGGAAGAGCGCGTTGAGGAGGCTGCGCGCGTACGACGGATGCCCCCCACCTTATGACAACCGTCGCCGCGTCGTTGTACCCGCCGCTCTCCGCGTATTCTGCTTGAAGCCTGGCCGTAAGGTACAATACACATACAATTACACTTGCATTTATAATAGTAATAGCTATATTATTATTACATGAAAAGATCATAAATAATATTAAGGTGTTTCCAATTTCTCACTAGTATACCGTCATCAGATTTTAACTGAATTTATATGGCCATCACCTTTTGGGTGAACCCTGTTGAATACAAAAATATTATGATTGCTCCATGAATGGGTATTGATAATTAATAAATAAACTAAATATCACATCTGGTTGGTGGAAACTATTTGTTAATTATTATTTTGTTACCATTTGTTAAGCAATAGAGAATTGTTTAGAAGAAATATATATACAATGTGTTACTGAAAGGTGTGGTCATATTTTAGGGCATTACATACACCTTACAATTCGTACTTATGTACCGGATCTTTTCAAAACTATGACATACTAAAATTACACGTTAATTTTAATCAATCGTTTATTAAGATCGATAAGATTGATGACTTCACTATTAATTATTATGAGCGACACTCACTTTAATAAACTTGAATAAGATATACGTAATTCTACGGACATACGTACGTAACTTGTAATTTAAACACAAATATCACCTGAAAAAAAATATGTGCTGAATACGATATAGGTACCATCCTCTAAAAACATTTTAAAGACTTCATTCTCGGGTCTTCCATCTATGAATTTAGCTTAATACAGTCGACGATGCTCTTAAAAGCTGTTTTCAGTTGCACCAACACAAAGTACTAATACATAATACTTGTTTTTAGTCAAATACAACATATTTTTTGAACTCGTAATCATACTTCATAAAATCAGAAATTGCCGAACTGACTGCGTCAAATAAATATTGACATTTGACAACCGTTTAATGTTTTTTAATTATAAAATAATTAAATGAAAGGAGGTCTGAAGTATCACTGTTTATAATTTAGTGTTGTCCAAAGTTGAAAGTCGATATCGACATGTTACTCATGCGATAAAAAAGAAAATTCTATAATTATTGTCCTAGCAATGCAATCGGATTTGGTACAATGGGGGATAAAGGACTTATACCCTACACTATACATTGTTTAAATTTGCCCGCCCCTTTCTATAACACATTGTATATTTAGTATAACTAATCATTTAATCTTACTCCCTCGCTTTGATATTTTGACTACCTCATTGGTCTAGTTCACTCTGGTGGCAACATACTTGGCTTTAAAACTGTGAGGTATTGGGTTTAAATCCCAGGTCAAACAATTAATAATTGTTTGAGTTTTTGATTAGAATACTCACATATGAGTTGGTGAAGCAATAGGCCTGCCTCTTATCACCTGTGGTTTCCCCTTTTGGAATACAGATATGAAGCTTAAATTATTTAATCCTAATTGTTATGATGTTTATACAAGGGTAATTTGCGACTGAAAAATCGTGTTGCAATCATAAATCTTCTGAACTACTTATCTATTGTTGACAGATTAATCGTTAATTTTGATTCTATTTCTCATCAAAATAACATTATATTCCAGTACTGCCACGTCGGCCGCCTCTCGCACGAAGTTGGCTGGAAGTACCGCGAGGTTGTTCGCAAGCTCGAGGACAAGAGAAAAGTGAAGGCTGTCAAGAGGGTCGCTTACGAGAGGAAACTCAAGGTATGTACAGTTTATCTATACAGTGATTCATCCAATATATTTTTTCCACCACTCAATTTTCTGGTAAATATTGATGGGTTGCGTTATTTAGGTTAGACCATCTTTTATTTAAACTGTAAAGTGTTTGAAAATGGATTGTCATGGCTAGTTATTTACTCATGGAGCTTACCTTTTACAAATTTCTATATTACTAGAAATCATTCATTGATCTCATCTGCCAGCAAAAAAACCATTGTTATAAATGTTAGTCATCATAAAATGGAGTTCTAAAGTGTACTATTTTTTTTACTTTAGTACTTGTGGTGAGATTTTTGCAATAATTATGTAATATATTATTGTAATTATTATTAGAAATAATGGCAAGATTTACATATTTTTTTTTATATTATCAATCTTTCGCATTTCTTGTGATGATCTTTTACCTACATTATTTGATGTTTATGAAAAGAAAATTTTACTGATTTTTATCACGAACACAAGTATTTAAATTAATTTATGCAAACACTTAATGATAATAATTTTATTGTATTCACAGAAAATCACCAAGGAAGCCGGCGAAAAGGTGGTGAAAGCGACGGCGCCGTTCACAACAGTCATCCAATCCTATGGATACAACTAGGATTAAGAAAATTATACAAAATAAACCTATGGTTGACCAAGTTGTAATTTTTTATTTTCATTCCGCATTATCAATTGTTTGAGCTGAAAACAATGAAATAAGTTAATGGGACCGTTAAAACCTTCGACATTAGAAAAAAATCTGTAGTTTCGAAATACAGACTCTTCAAACATAGCTAAGAACAAATATAAAAGAAAATAAATTGAAATAGGTACGATGCCACAGACCTTTGCCACAGACAGATACAGCAGACTATGAGATAACACCTCGTTTTGTTAAGGCTTTTTGCTGGCGGGAGGGTACTCTATACATTTGTGTACCCAACTCGGTGTTTCCAGACAGTATTTTAGCACAATGTGCGGTCTACGGTAATTTTGTATTACCTTGACCGTGTGAGTCCTAAACTGGTAACATTTTGGCAGTGAGGGGAATTGTACTTCTTTACATGAAAGTAGGTTATGGCGAGTCACGTTCCGGGGTCAGGAAATGTATATTTCAGTTCCGCCCCAAAACATTACAGTATGAGTGCCTTCGCACATGACAACCCGTTAGTTTTTTGAGTGGTAGAGCCACACTGTAGACAGTTTTGTCTACAGCATGAATGGGCGGGCTCGTCCACTTTCTCACAGAAAATAGCGGCTTGTTGCTGCGTTTCGTTCGGTAAGTGAGATATCTGGAAGCCCAAATATCCCACGCCTTCCTAATCCCTTATTTATGCGTTTCCTTTAAGTTTGGCAACGCGCCCATGTACCTTTTAGTATTGTGGGCGTAAATGGGCGGTGCCAATCACTTACCATCAGGTAACAAATAAATCAGGTAAATTGCTCGTTTGCCGGCCTATGAAAAAAAAAAATGTTGGGTTTGATTGTATACTAGAACCACAAAATGTGTTGTCTGAATATCACATTCAGTACTTCAGCAGCGATATACAAAATAGTCTCACGTATGCGTGAGTTCCGGTTTGAAGGTCATTAAATCCTGTGAAATGACTTGGCATTATGAGACTTAAAATCTTAAGTCTCGAGGTCCAATACCATGCAGGCAGCTCCGGATCTAGGGAGGGCAAACCGGGGCACCCGTCCCGGGCGGCATTTTCAGGGGGCGCTAAAATCATAATATAATTTAAAAAAAAAACGGACGGTCTTTGGGGACTGCCGATAAAAGTGAAACCTAAGTAACTTGGGAATTGTGTCGTCGAGCTATTAGATTATTAGTTTTGATTTGTAAAGAAGTGTTATTGACCAATTTAACTGTATACTAATAACGCACGGAGGTATATCTATGCACATATATACACAGTACACATATAGCTCATGGGAAGCGTGCGGTGACGATGACGCGAGTTTCACGCTTTTTGTTCACCCAAAAAGTATACATATATACTCGTACACAGTGCCGGTTTTAACACTACCAGCGCCCTGGGCGAGATTTCTACGGCGCCCCCAACTCCAATTTACACCAATGATTGGGGATTCCCGGTAAAATGAACTGCATGCAGTGCTCCGATCGAACAGTTTGAATACTGCGTTTAATTTAAGTGTTGCTAACATTAAGATATTTTCTCTTAATTTAGGGAATTTACGAGTAAGGAGACCTCGACAGGCTACAAAGGGGCAGGCGCCCCTTTTACCCGGCGCCCTGGGCGATCGCCCAACCGCGCCCTACCCTAACGCCGCTACTGCTCGTACACAGTATACATATAGCTCATGGAAAGCGTTCGGTGACGATATTAAACGTTGCTTTTGAGTGACCATAAATCCGACGCCACCTTGGGATGGTTGATGTCCTTCTCGAAAGTAGCGTAGGTCCTTACTCTACTTTCCCTCCTCCCCCTGTCTTCGGAGTTCAGATAGCCCCTCAATATGCCAGTTAACTTTACTTCCAATTCTGAGTAGTGCTTGTCCAACCGCACAGAGCGTCCGTTGTACGTCGCCAGAAACAGTCGTTTGTGGTACCCTGTCGTAACCCGGGGATTCCTAGCACCCCCCACCCCGCCGTTACCATAACCGGTACCTTGGCCAAGAATAGCGAAGTTGCCGGGAAGTGGGGGCCGTAAATTCTGGGGGATTTGCCACAGTCACCACGCTTGGCAGGCGGGTTGGTGACCGCTGTAGCTGGAATGTTTAGCCAATGGCGCTGCTGCTCGCCAAAGGCACATGAGTATTTGAGGCATTCCAGCTTATTTATGTGGTTATGCCGCAACGAGTCGGCCGCCAGAGCCTCATTCGTTAGCTAGCAGGGTGCACCGCGAGCAGGTAGGGTTGATTATTGGGGACTTGAGGTGTTATTCGGCCCCTTACACCCCATAATGGACATAATCTCTGCGTAATGTGGGTGTACCTACTGGTTACAACTTATATATCTACCTACCCCTTCGGAGAATAAAGGCGTGAGTGCGTATGTACCTATGTACATATTATGTATCTATGTATGTATTTGTAAATCGAATACCTTACTCAACGTATGAAACTTCACAGCAAGTTATTCAGTTTCACGGCGATGTTATGTGAGGATGTATGTGAGACAATGGTAACAACACGGTCGAGCTGGCTTATACATGCAGTGGGTAAAAGTGTCTACAACGTGGTTCTAACTTCTACCACTTATTTTATTATAAGTATTATGTTTAGGTGAGCCTGTCGCTATACCGGGCACAATTCCAGACTCCGGGCTGATAGTTGATACTAAGCATTTCATGATAGAAAAACTCAATATCACTATTACCCTACCCGAAGATCGAACCCAAGACCTCAGCACAGCAGTCGTACCGCGAACTCATTGCAACTGCCCCACCAAGGCAGTCAGGTTTATACCTACTTACATATTTATATCGCATTTTAACCTCCGAGAAAAATAGGGGTGTTATAAGTTTAAGCGCTTTGTCAGTGGCATCGTAGCGCCTAAACATACAAGTAAGTTGCTCTCGCTAATCCCTTTTCCTTTAGGGTCGGCAACGCATCCATGCTTCTTCTGGTATTGTGGGTTTCAAAGGCAGTAGAGATCGCTTAGCATCAGGTGACCCATTTTCTATTTTGCCTGCCTCTGCTATATAATCTAGACACAAGTCAGTGTGTCCGCCAAGTTCGAGGTTATAATTACTCCCTAAAACTTAATTAAAACCAAAGTAGGCTCGTTATAAATTCGGATTACCTCCTAAACATTTTTTCAACACCTATTCTTACATTATGTGAAATGACGTCATAGAAAATCAATTTATGAGTTCGATTTGATGCTCCAGGGGATACAATCAGATAATTATTTTATACTCGAGGACAAATGTTCTCGTGCAGCTGTGGCCTGTGATAACACTTGCGCCTCGTGTTGTCGTTCTATCATTCTTGATACTTGAAACAGATTTTTCGTTTATTTTAATACTGTCAAAGTGTCAACCCACAGACCGGCGTACCACTACTAAGGCTTTAACCTCTCTTATTGGCAGAGGTAGCTCGTTCCAACTGCATCAGTATGCAAAATTCGTGCATCGGTATAGTATAATTAAAAAAGGGTCAATATTATCATTATTATATCTGAAATAGGCGAGAGTCTATGTATGTATGTATCTGTAAAAGGTGGTCTTAAACTAAAAATACGACTAGTAACGCGTCACCCGCGGCACGGTGGCCTTAATTGATAAATCGTTGGGTGCCGCACTCGATACATTCGTTCACAAAAATGATTTATCCGGGATTGGGATTCGACAGATTCACTTAATATCACATCCTTTCCACCTGCCCTTATCCATAGACAAAAACTTTATTCCACTCGCAGTGGGGTCGGTGGCGCAACATGCTTTTTAACACATGTTACAGAAATATTTGGCTTGTAGCTTATGCGAATGGCCGCCTACATGACATCAGTCTATCTGAAAAAAAATCACCAAGACCAGAACCAAATATTTGTGTCGGTGCAGGAATCGAACCCGCGAACTTTCAATCGAATTGATCAACAAAAACCTTACTACTTTTGTTGATTCGACTAGGTATCTTGTTGAAAGCGTTTCGACTCATCTGAACTTGTCATCAGACAAGAACTGGTTGTTAGGTCTTAAAATCGTGTTGCAGCTGTCAACACTTTATTATTAATAACTTGCGACATACTTTATTGCCCTATTTAATTGGTTCCCCCCCCCCCCACCCCACGTAAAATCCTAGATCTGCGCCTGACTGTATTCTAGTGATAAATGTACCTAGAATACATTTATCTAGTGATTATAATTATGTAAATAAAAATAAATGAACTATCTTAACTTGAATTTTCAGAATTTCGCATAATTAAAATTATTTACGCAAGGATGTAGATGTATTGCGCCACGCTACACAAACCCCTTCGCGTAGGTGGCTGAAAATTGAATGCATTCTAGCGCCTAATAATCGTTCGATCCAACACTCTCCTGTGCAGTATAAAAGGATCTGTCGGTCCCGGTACAAATCAGTTCGGAAGCAGCCTTCTCAGGTTTTCTTCTAACAATTGACGCGAAGGAGAAAAACTTACTAAAATAGTACACAGTTACTATGAATAAGGGGCGTTTACTACTTATTGCGTTTGTCGCGATATTACAACCGATTGCGTTTTTTAGAGAGCGCAATCTTGTTAATGGAAGGGAACAGTGCTACGACCGTCAACCATCCCCCTCGCTTCAAGAATCTGGTTTACATCCTCATGGAATCTACCGTTTCAGAACAATCGTTACAGAAGATCTCCGTTTGAGTAACCTTGAAATTCGATGCCATGAGGCAAGGCAACAAGATTCTATGGTGACCCCTCTGGCAACTGAATTACCTAATGATGACGGTAAAACGCATAGAAGATTACAGTCCAAAAAAGAAAACAACCACCGAGCCATCTCTGTTGAAAATAGAGAAAGATTCAGCAGAGAAATAAGTGATATTGAACGTGCTAAACGCGATTTAAAGATATCCCCTAAACGCTTATACCAAAACATCTTAATATCCGAACGCAGAAAGGAAAACCGCGATGTGTCTTACCATAAACTAGAAAACAAGATCAAATCTTTTCGTAGAGAAGTGAGGACACCAAATAATTCTTGGCAAGAAATACGATCTTTCGGTGACAGCTTTGACGACAACAGAATCTGGACCCAAGATGCATTCGAACGTCAAAATAATCATATAATCCGAGCACATGAAAATCAAAATTCCAATCTTGTTTCTATGCAAAAACTTAAAATGGCTTCCTCGCCAAGTGCATCAAGATTCGCAGCAGAAAATGACCGAGATCGTCAAGAGCTTAAAGGAAAAACGTCAAATCTCCAAAATGTTGTTGAACGTGGCGATATTGGCCGACAGTACCTTTTCTCAAGAACTGGTATACGCCTCCAACGCTACGTCCGAGATATTGGATCTTCACAAAGACAAGTTGATAAATTAGCCACCCATCGCCCTAGGGACGCATTGCTTAACCGTCGAGTTGGAAATATTTTAATCAACCAACACACTGGAAATAAAATTGCCAGCCGTGCTTCTGAACATACATTCACTAACCACCATACGCGAGATAAAGTAGACAAATACCGTTCTATGGAGATATTAAATAATCGCAAAGCTAAGGATGAAATAGACCGCCCCCGCGTAAGATACGATGTAGACAGCCATCGCTCCATAGAAACATTAGCTAACCGTAGAGCTCGGGATGAAGTAGATAGCCGTCGCCCCATGGAAACATTACGTAATCATAGAGCTTGGGATGAAGTAGATAGCCGTCCCTCCATGGAAACATTAGCTAACCGTAGATCACGGGATGAAGTAGACAGCCGGCGCTCTATGGAAACATTAGTTAACCGTAGAGTTCGGGAGGAAATAGACAGCCGTCGCTCCATGGAGACATTAGCTAACCGCAGAGTTCGGGATACATTAGACAGCGGTCGCTCCATGGAAACATTAGTTAACCGTAGAGCTCGGGATGAAGTAGACAGCCGTCACTCCATGGAAACATTAGCTGACCGTAGATCACGGGATGAAGTAGACAGCCGGCGCTCTATGGAAACATTAGTTAACCGTAGAGTTCGGGAGGAAATACACAGCCGTCGCTCCATGGAAACATTAGTTAACCGTAGAGCTCGGGATGAAGTAGACAGCCGTCACTCCATGGAAACATTAGCTAACCGCAGAGTTCGGGATACATTAGACAACGGACGCTCCATGGAAACATTAGTTAACCGTAGAGCTCGGGATGAAGTAGACAGCCGTCACTCCATGGAAACATTACCTAACCGTAGAGTTCGAGATGAAGTAGACAGCCACCGCGTAAGATACGATGTAGATAGCCATCGCTCCATAGAAACATTGGCTAACCGTAGAACTCGGGATGAAATAGACAGCCGTCGCTCCATGGAAACATTAGTTAACCGTAGAGCTCGGGATGAAGTAGACAGCCGTCACTCCATGGAAACATTAGCTAACCGCAGAGTTCGGGATACATTAGACAACGGACGCTCCATGGAATTATTAGCTAACGGTAGAGCTCGGGATGAAGTAGATGGCCGTCGCTCCATGAAAACATTACGTAATCATAGAGCTTGGGATGAAGTAGATAGCCGTCCCTCCATGGTAACATTAGCTAGCCGTAGATCACGGGATGAAGTAGACACTCGCCGCTCCATGGAAACATTAGCTAACCGTAGATCACGGGATGAAGTAGACAGCCGGCGCACTATGGAAACATTAGTTAACCGTAGAGCTCGGAAGGAAATAGACAACCCTCGCTCCATGGAGACATTAGTTAACCGTAGAGCTCGGGATGAAGTAGACAGCCGTCACTCCATGGTAACATTAACTAACCGTAGAGCCAGAGATGAAGTAGACAGCCGCCGCTCCATGGAACCATTAGTTAACCGTAGATCACGGGATGAAGTAGACAGCCGCCGCTCCATGGTAACATTAGCTAATCGTAGATTACGGGATAAAGTAAACAGCCGCCGCTCCATGGAAACATTAGCTAACCGTAGAGCTCGGGATGAAGTAGACAGCCATCGCTCCATGGAAACATTAACTAACCGTAGAGCCCGAGATGAAGTAGACAGCCGCCGCTCCATGGAACCATTAGTTAACCGTAGATCACGGGATGAAGTAGACAGCCCCCGCTCCATGGAAACATTAGCTAACCGTAGAGCTCGGGATGAAGTAGACAGCCATCGCTCCATGGAAACATTAGCCAACCGCAGAGTTGGGGATACGTTAGACGGCGGTAGCTCCATAGTTAACCATAGAGCTCGGGATGAAGTAGACAGCCGCTGCTCCATGGTAACATTAGCTAGCCGTAGATCACGGGATGAAGTAGACAGCCGCCGCTCCGTGGAAACATTAGTTAACCGTAGATCTCGGGATGAAGTAGACAGCCGCCGCTCCATGGTAACATTAGTTAACCGTAGAGCTCGGGATGAAGTAGACAGCCGTCACTCCATGGAAACGTTAACTAACCGTAGAGCTCGAGATGACGTAGACAGCGGTCGCTCCACGGAAATATTAGCTAACCGTAGAGCTCGGGAGGAAATAGACAGCGGTCGCTCCACAGAAATATTAGCTAACCGTAGAGCTCGGCATCAAGTAGATAGCCACCGCTCCATAGAAATATTAGCTAACCATAGAGTTCGGGATGAAGTAGACAGCCGCCGCTCCATAAAAATATTAGCTAACCGCAGTGTTCGGGATAAAGTAGACAGCCGCCGCTCCGTGGAAACATTAGCTAACCGTAGATCTCGGGATGAAGTAGACAGCCGCCGCTCCATGGTAACATTAGCTAGCCGTAGATCACGGGATGAAGTAGACAGCCACCGCTCCATGGAAACATTAGCTAACCGTAGAGCTCGGGATGAAGTAGACAGCGGTCGCTCCACGGAAATATTAGCTTACCGTAGAGCTCGGGATGTAGAAGATAGCCGCCGCTCCATGGAAACATTAGCTAACCGTAGATCACGGGATGAAGTAGACAGCCGGCGCTCTATGGAAACATTAGTTAAACGTAGAGCTCGGGATGAAGTAGACAGCCGGCGCTCTATGAAAATATTAGTTAACCGTCGAGCTCGGGAGGAAATAGACAGCCGTCGGTCCATAGAGACATTAGCTAACCGTAGAGTTCGGGATAAATTAGACAGCGGTCGCTCCATGGAAACAGCAGTTAACCGTAGAGCTTGGGATGAAGTAGACAGCCGTCACTCCATGAAAACATTAATTAACCGTAGAGCTCACGATGAAGTAGACAGCCGCCGCTCCATGGAAACATTAGCTAACCGTAGAGCTCGGGATGAAGTAGACAGCCACCGCTCCATGGAAACATTAGTTAACCGTAGATCACGGGATGAAGTAGACAGCCGCCGCTCCATGGAAACATTAGCTAACCGTAGAGCTCGGGATGAAGTAGACAGCCACCGCTCCATGGAAATATTAGCTAACCGTGGAGCTCGAGATCAAGTAGATAGCCTCCGCTCCATGGAAATATTAGCTAACCATAGAGTTCGGGATGAAGTAGACAGCCGCCGCTCCATAAAAATATTAGCTAACCGTAGAACACGAGATGAAGTAAACAGCCGCCGCTCCATTGAAACATTAGCTAACCGTAGAGCTCGGGATGAAGTAAACAGCCGCCGCTCCATTGAAACATTAGCTAACCGTAGAGCTCGGGATGAAGTAAACATCGAACATACGATGAATAGATTAGTAGCAGTAGCCGAAGAATCGGTTAGCCGTCGTGGAGGAAATGTCTTCCGTAACCGCAATACAATGCGTTTAGAAAGAACGATATATGAACTTGATTTAATTAGAGAAGATCCTGTAAATAAGGACATGATTGCAAGATTTAAAGGCGGTGATGAAATCAGATTAATTGTGCAATCGCGTAGAACTGAATCTATGCGCATGGAAAGGGCTACTGGTGTAATAAGACATCGATCACCTGATTTAAGTTTGAAGAAAATTTCTGAAATTCGTGGTGACGTTTTTGTAAAATGGAATATGCCTGAAGATCTTAGTAAAACTCTCTCTAACCAAGAAAGAAATATGGAACGAGCCGCATTGTATTCCCTAGAGATTTTAAGAGACAGCGAACATTTACATTCTATGAAACAAAAGCTAGCTTATCCCCATGATCTAACAATAAACTGGCAACATGTGATGTATACGGTTCAAGCAATTTATTTATGCGGCGTATTTGTACAGATGTTCAATAGAAATGGACCCGTTAACCAGAAATCAAAGTAAGCGAAATTATACATAAAAAACATAAACTTAATCTGATTACGACTGCTTCGGTGGCACAGTTGTAATGCTTACGCGTTACGACTGCTGTACCTACTGAGGTCTCGGATTCGATCCCGGGGTCGGGTAAAAGTGATATTGGTTTTTCCTATCATGAAATGCTTAGAACCTATCGGCCCGGAGTTGGGAATTATGCCCGGTGTGGCGATAGGAAATGTGGTTGTACCAGTTCCATCTGTCTACCCTTTTGGGGAATACAGACTTGAGTGCGTATTATGCAGTGGCGGCATCAGGCGTCGGCGACCGCCGACGGTCTTGCGCCATAAGGCCTTGCAACTCGCAAGACAGTTTATCGAGTTATTTTAAAGTTTTCTTTCTAACTGGGAAATGAAAGAGGCCTCCCAAAGCTAATGTCGCCGACGTCCACGTTAGGTCTAGCGCCGTTTCGGGTAATATGTACTTATATTCATCTTATTCTTATTTTTTGCTTTCAGGTCTTATTCTTGGTGGACAACCCATGCAACCCTTATGAGGGAGAACTAAAAAAAACGATATCAAGTTATTTAGCCACGATGTCCTCATGTTATCCTTGTATGAAAAGATATTAATATATTAATTTAGCTGTTATAGTACTTCAATAAATATATGTACTTAAATATATATTGAATATTATATGAAGTTGTTTTATTTACATTTTACTTCTTCCACCTGCTTTTATCCCATTGGCAGTGGGATCGGGGCAACATGCTTTTAACACAAGTTACAGAGTGATTTGGCTTGTACTTTTTACGACCGGTTGCTTGCCTGACGTCTACCCCTCTGGGGAGAAAACACCCAGACCCGAAACAAATATTTGTGGATCACACAAACATTTTGTCTTGGTGCGGAAATCGAACCCGTGTTCTCTCACTTTACAGCTGGCTACTCGCCCACTGCACCACGGAGCCTGTCAATTCTATTTACATTACAGTAAACTACATTATTTTCTTCTAAAAGTCCTTATTTCACAATGTTTAATAATCGTTACATAACAGATATAATATAAGTCGGCAAACAATAAAATTAACAAATTGTCAATAGTAGTAGTAATAATAGCGTAGTCACTTTGCAGACAGAATAAAAAAAAACTAAAAAAAGTATGCCTACATAGCGGAGCGGTACGTTAAAAATTAATTTAAATTTTCTTAAATTGGCTGTCTTATGTTATCTGCCGGTTAAAATTTAATAGCACATAAGAAAAGTGGCTATATGAATTAATATTTGTTCATTTGGTGTTTTATGCTTGTGTTACTAGAAACATTTCAGATCTTGTTTCTATCACCAGCGTTCGGGCCAGTTTACAATGTCCAAGTAAATTGTAAAGTGTTATTAGATAAACTTATTAATATACCTCATGGAGGAACATATTATGCCGAACGTAACATGGTTCGTTAATGTGGTGTACGCTGCGTGTATTGACAGCATGATAATACCTATTGTATTTTGGTATCGAATATTTTATCTATTCAATAATGTTTACTTTGACATTGTAAAACAGGCTCTTAATAAATTAAGGTTGTTCAATACAAATAAATAAGACGACCACATATGACGTAAACATACTATGATTTATTTATCCTTAAAAATAAACTTAAAATAATATTACAAGTCTAATGAGTCTGTTGGCTTCTTGTTTTGACCTTCGTACCATGCTTTAGAAATCATTCTCTTCATTTCATCGTCGCCCGTTTCATACCTGAAGTGAAATATTTTATTTTATTTATACACTAGTCACAGAGGCAGTCTTAGGCGATGCGGAGGCCCATGGAATGTCAAGATATGCTTAAATTTCATAAACAATGCCTACATTATAAACTCAATATGTACCCTCCAAAAATGACTGTCAAACTGATACTAAAATGAAATAGTTGACTAGTTAGAATGCAACAATTTAGTTAGAAACAACAATACTGTTTTATAATATCTGCCCCTTTTACATATTTAATAAAGTTATAATTATTGATTTAACCAAAACTTACATATTCTTCATGAGACTCATAATAGAATCCTGTGGATCTTTCTTGCCCATATCATCTGCTTTGAAGCGGCTGCTGCGCTGATCTTCAAATTTCTTTTCGATCTCTGTCATGTGCGACCATTTCACATTGGGGTTACTCTTGGCCAGAAACACAACGACCATGTCTGAAATGCACCCACAAAACATTATGGCCATATTTGGAAACTGAGTACTGAGTACTGATGCTGGATAATAAAAAACGGGTTTATAATTTTACCAACAGGGCTAACTGAAAAAGTCAGTATACCCAGCAACATTGGAAAGTTTTTTAGAACAACTTTCGAACGCACCCTATAAGGGTGTAAGGGAATCCCAAATACCAAATCGTAGTGCTGATGATTACCAACATGATATCACCTATAATTTGAGAAATAAATCTACCTATTCTTTTTACGAACAAGTGCACGCGCCGCGCGACTTAACTTCGAGAGTCAGCTGATGTTTTTACTAGAGTAGCACTTCTTTATTTTAAAACAAATATTTAAACGATTATTATTTTAACAATATGATAAAAGAACTGTTGTATTTATATGTATATCCAACTATGATGCTGTGCAAAAAATAGGTAGTTTCGCGATTGAATTTGTGGTATCATGTTCTCACCAGGTCTACAGCTTGTTGAAGCTTTTGAAGCATTTCTGCTACAACCTTTATTATATGAGCGAAGTTGTAACATGCACACAGGTATGGGACAGCTAGTTACTACATAAGTCCATTTTCTCAACATGATTTTTCTGATTTATTTACTAACTATTTACTAACTAACAAAATTTTGAAGCCACAGAGATTTCTATGCACCTAAACCTTAATGAAAAAGATATACCTGTTTTCTGTTTCCAGTGGCTCTCATCTATGTTAATAGGTTCAAGTAACTTGTTTATGACAAGTAAATAATCCTTGTTTTCAAGATTATCAACATGTAGCTCCATTGAACGCTCTGTGAGTTTGCAATACACTTGATCTTTTGACAAGGTTTGGACATTTTTAAGAGTAACAAACACTTTTATGTACTTATCAGATTGATCCCATCCTGAAAAGAAGCAATTAAAATGTGAAAGCTAAATCACATCACAAATTAAAACAGAATTTTGCTAATAGTAGTATGTTATATTGAAAAATATAGAATGAATTGAAAATATTTAAACAGAATATTTGATTATTTTTAAATAACAATCTAGATATAAATTTGTATTATGATAATATGGTGTTATTTTATGACATACATACATACATATGCACACACACCTATAATCCCCTAAGGGATAGGCAGAGGTGTAATCAGTACAGCTGAGCATTATATTAAAAACATACTATAATTATATAGAAAAATAACTCTAAATGGAATGTACCTTTTTTCTAGTATAGCAAAGTGACTACATTGTGTCTGAGTGTAAGTAAAGAGCAGTTTTAATATAAATTGAGTACAAATATATATCAGATACTCTCCTGCCAGTAGTTTTTCATCATGTTGAAAAAAAGTGATCTAGCCAAGTACAAATATTTATTGGGTACCCTTCCACCAGCAATACTTACCATATCCATTTAATTTTATCTGGTATCTTTTGCTTTTAGATGTCGCTGATGTAGCAGCTACTTCCTTAGGCGTACTTTCAATTTCATTTAACTTGATCACCTCTGTCTCAAGTTTGCGTATTTCTAATGACAATAAATCCTGTACCTTTTTGCGTTTTGCTTGCTTCAAAAGCTCATTGAGCTCATCAATGTCTTCACGCAACTACAAAGTCAAATCAAATATATACATGTTAATACTTGATAGACTAGACTAGTGATAGACTAGAGTGGGGTGTGGTAATGCCGAGGTGGGAGCTCGGTTCAATGGGTTCAGGCCAATGTACCCTGAGTTTTTAAGGTATTGTATAAATTATTAATTAACAGTCATTTTAATGTTGAGAACATTAATTTTTTATAGGTGGTTGACTGTAATGGTAGCGGTTTGCTGTTGTATATCATATGGTGAGTGAGTCATCCGGAGGCTCAAATCCCCTAACCCATTCCTAATGCCTTAATCATTATTTTTCTATAAAGTTGGCAACACATTCATGATTCTTCAGGTGTTGTGGATGTTTAGGTGATGTGGAGGTGGAGATCACTTACAATTAGGTGACTCACGTGCTCGTTTGCCGGCATATGCTATAAAAAAACTGCATATCTAAGAATTCTCTGTAAAAATTCTAAACTATGTAAAGTTCAACTCGCATTAGACCAGAGAAGTGGAATAAAGCCTGACAGCTCTTATTAGTAGTAAAGGCCCATGCAACAAGGCTGATATTATTATGATAATATAATACTTATCAAAACCGGTGAGAAAAATTACTCATGGTAATATTAATTAGGGTTTGGTTTTTCGTAAAGTGAAGGCTAATATCCGTTAATAACATCAATTTAACGTCTAATCTTCCTCTAATTTGTACCTTGTGATAACATGTTCGCTAATAAACTGCAAATTGAATAAGTATAAAATATTCAATAACTATATGTGTGACTGTTGGGTGTATTTATTGCGCGTTTTTTTTGATCCAAAGATTACACGTGTTTCATCAGAAGAGAACTGTGTAGAAAAATTTATATACTTACTTCTTTAATCTTCGTTTCAGACATTTTAATTGTTTTTAATTTAAACTTTTATTAACACACTGAAGTTCCAGAGATCGTGGAAACTATAACAATAAATTTTCATACATCTATTTTTAATGACATTCGGCAAGTGACAAATGTTAATGACAGCCGCTGTCATAATATTCTAGAAAACACCAGATTTTATGCTGGTTGTAAACACTCACTGCTCACAAAGCCAACACGAACCTTGCCGAGATCGAGAACTAGGAGCCGCGAGGCGCGATCTCTCTACTTAGGTCTTAGGGATAGACGTTTCTAGTACACTTTGTATGGGATCGCGCGAGATCTTCAGCCTCCCACCATGACCACCAGCTGCATTCTGCGATCGCGATAAATGTTTTTAGTACATTTTGTATGGGATCGGACGTGATCTCACCTACTGCCGCGATCTAGACGCCAGCGATCCGTGCGATCCGCGTTTGCGATTTTAACACTCCCTATCTCTTCTATGCATATAATATGTTATCACCAATAAGGTCTATAGTACAAATAAGATTTCTCGAAGTACTTAAACACTATTAAATTGAGCCAAAATTATCTACACCCGTTGACTGAGAATACTACAGTCATGAGTTTCCGTATAAGTATAATACTCTTTGGTCATGAGTCAACCTCTACATCCGTGTACACCGCTAGAGTATGACACGATTATTTCTGTACACAGTAAATGAGGACAAAGCTGGCTGAGTGTGGAAACAATTTAATTCAAAAAAATTATCAAAGTTAATTCACGTTTCTGAGGGCGACAGAAAGAGATAAAAATGTCTTATGGCTTTAAATAAACAAATTTAATGATACACTTTAACACATATGGTACAATAATAAACTGCGTTGAGAGATGAGAATATTTATTTGAAATATAAGTAATGAGTACATAGTATTATGTAATAATTGGATAGCATTATTCCAATGCTTAATTTTTCCTGTGAGCGCGGTTGCGGCGCATGTTGGTTTGGCATTGTGGACAATACCATTTACCTTTCGGTGGGGCTGTGATACCCACACATGGGTAATGGAACCACTCGTACGGACACTGGAACAAATTTAATATTGTTAAAACTTTTTTTATTAGCGTAAATTACGAAAGAACAGGTTGCTCTGGCTTTGCTTTTCAACTAATTCCTCGGTGGAATAGATTACGAAACGTACAAAATAACTTTTTCAGCCTGAAGTTAGTCCGTCGCGGCGTCGTGGCTATTGTTTTACGAGATAAAAGGTGACGAGAGGTATTGAGGTCGACTGTGATGACTAACTTCAGCCCAGCCAATTTATTTTGCGCATATTGTATCGTACTACAGCCATCACTCGTTGTTTAATTTTGTCTATCTATAGATGTGGAAACAATATAATTATGTACAATTATTTAAAAAAGTACCAAAATAAAAGGCGTCTTATCAGCTACAAGTATAAAAATAAAAAATATTACATCTTGATTGTCACAGGCAACCATGTCCCCGTAAGATACTTGATTGCAGATGCAGTAACGTGGTTCATTAGGATCGTACGTCCATTCCTCTTCTATGGGCTCCTCAATTGCCACATTGCTGACACTCAGAGCACTGTGCAGATATAAAATTAATTTATATTGGTAAAAGCGGCGATAACAAGAATAAAATATCGCTATATTGGCTTCACATTTGGACAACCGTTTTTGGTACTTATATTATTAAAAAATTCGAAATATCGGCTTGAGATTTGAAGAACCTTTTACTTGAAGTTTTGGTAGGAATTCTGACAGTGTGGTTGATCGCTTATTTTAATAATTTCTTGAACTAATTTAAATTTCTGTTTGTTGTAGAAATGTGCTGTTGAATTAGTGCAATTAACATTTTTGGTGACGAACAGTGTATGGACACATTAAAATAACTGAATGTAGGTGATTTTAAACCAATTTTGCCCTTGGTCGTTGGATCCGCTTGGAGAAAATCGTTTAAGTATCGTACTGGAAAGAATTGACAACAAAAGTACGTTTTTTTTTTAAATTGGCCACACCGGTTTTCATTGTTCTTGTGAAGACTTGAAAATATATTATTACTTGTCGTTGTTGAAATGTATAATAATTCGAAGTTATAATTAAACAAAAGAAAGAACCTTTTATTGCTTCCTAATTCAAAAAAATATGATTTCAATACTTTTATAATAAAATATAATAAATATTGATACTTCGATATATCTAAGAAAAAATATCGGTACGTCGATATTTATTTATCATGTCTATTTATTATCATGTTGAAAATTTTGCGCAATGGTTTATAATTAACTAGCGTCACTTTCCTTTAGAGAACGTTTAGCATTGATTATTATCCCTCGGTTTCACGGTAAAGAAAATTATCGCGAGGAAAATAGCGTAGGTACCTGGGACTAGAAAGTAAAGTTTGCCAACCCACATTAGGCCAGTGTGGTGAACTAAGGCCTAATCAGATCAGCAGTATGACAATATAACACAATTTATTATAATTACAATAAGTTTATGTAAAGTTACATACACAGCGGTAGGCGATGACGAGCGACTTGCAACTGAAGCAACTTGTGTGTGAGCAGACACACTTGATGAACTGTAACTGCTCTTTCTGAAATATACAATAAAGTAACAGTTATTTGTACCTACATACGCACTCACGCCTTTAATCCCCAAAGGGGTAGGCAGAGGTGAAACGAGTACACCCATATTTCGCTGAGCTCATTTCCGACCCATGATGTAATAGGGAGCGAGCCTACCGCCATACCGGTCATAATTCAAGACTACGGGCTGATACTGAGCATTCTGTAATAGAAAACCTCAATATCACTTTTACCGGACTTGAAACCTCATCACAGCAGTTCTAACCCCTACCATGTTGTAATGCGTACAACTGCGCCACCGAGGCATACACACTCACACCTGAATCGCAAAGGGATAGGCAGAGACCATCGAGTGCTACAAGGTACGGCCGGACACATCTCTTACGCCTAATGCACATTCATACATTTTCACCAGTTGAGTGTAATCGTTTTGGGAGATCAGCTATATAATCGACATATTATGTTCTTCTCGGGCGCCATTTTCTGACCCTTCTATCCACATTCACACGATAAATACCTTTTGCAAGTCATTTTTCATCCATCCACTCCGTATTTCAAAACCATATCAGCATACTTATATCTATCATAGGCACCACATCATTCTTCAATTTATAAACATAAACAATATTTTATGTATTTTCACACATAACTCTGGCAAATGTAGACCGATATGAATGTTTCTTTTTGTATTCAATAGGGTTCACTTCAATGGTGGTCCCATATAGATTTGGTTAAGATCTGGTAACGGAGTCCAAGGCTAAATGGAAAACTCCTCAATGGGGTTCAGTTAACGAATTGCGATTCGGATTTTGACGACGGTGTTTTCAAGTATTCAACTTGAACACTTACTTCTGCTTGTTCCGTTTGTTAGATGAAGATGCAGTACTGTGAGTGTGAGTGGTTGTGTGGTGTCCGTGCACACTGTTGGTTTGGATGTGGCCGGTAGACATGCCATGACCTGCAAATAAAAACCATATTCATTACCTAATCATATTACTATCTGAATAGTACAAACGCACTCACGCCTGTAATTTTCGAAGGGGTAGGCAGAGGTGTAGCCAGTACAGCCACATTTAGGGTGAAATGGTTCCATTAACATGAGCTGATCACCCGTCTGTGCAACCAGCATACATCCCCACCATAAATACACCCACATTTCGCCGATCATATCTCTGTCCCATGATGTGATAGGAGCCGAGGCTATCGCCATATCGGGCACAATTCCAGACTCCGGGCTGATACTGAGCATTTCATAATAGAAAATCTCAATACCACTTATACCTGACCCGGGATCGAACTAGAGACCTCAGCGTCAGCCTAAGTCGTAACACCTGTTCGACCTGAGTTGTACCACTGTCTTAAACACCGATGCGAAGAGGCAGCGCTTGGTACTATGAGTGAGATTCGGACGGAAGCGCAAATAGCTAGTTGTTGGTACCACCGATTTGACTATTTTTGGCACCAAGCAGCATGTGCAACAACTATTGTTTAGTTTTGAAGGACATTTCATTCATTATACCTATTTATAAAAGTCGTAATAGGGCCAGCGTCGAGAACTACCGACCTATCTCCATCCTATCCACCCTATCGAAGCTTTTTGAGAGACTCGTTCACGACGTTCTGTATCCTTATTTTCACCACTTGATCATACCCGAACAACACGGTTTTGTTAAAATATGTTCTACAGTAACAAACCTAATGATATTTACGACTTACCTCTTTGAAAATATGGATCAACGAGTTCAAGTAGACGCTGTATATACGGATTTTGGGAAGGCCTTTGACAAGGTGGACCACACTTTGCTTTTGGAAAAGATTGCTTTTAATGGGATTCGTGGTAACTTGCTGCGTTGGTTTGTATCGTATATTTTTAATAGGACTCAAAAAGTAGTTTTTGACGGTCTTGAATCAGATACTACAATTGTTAAGTCTGGGGTCACTCAAGGATTTAGGGCCATTTCTCTTCATATATATAAATGATATCAAGAAATGCTTTAACAATTCGAAATTTTTAATGTATGCAGACGATATAAAAATATACAAAGCTTGCAAATCTACACAAGACTGTTCACTTCTTCAAGACGACCTCAATCTACTTGACACGTATTGTCGCGACAACAAACTTTATCCCA
The DNA here is from genome assembly GCA_905332985.1 of Mimas tiliae. NCBI lineage: Eukaryota > Metazoa > Arthropoda > Insecta > Lepidoptera > Sphingidae > Mimas > Mimas tiliae. Next base: position 7,830,533 of record HG995255.1, read on the forward strand.
ATCTTCCTAAATCTTGTACCATATCTATCACAAAAAATAAAACGAAACGATGTAACTTTAAATAAAGTGGACTTAGTTCGTGACCTGGGAGTAACGCTGGACTCGTGTTTGCACTTCGACATATTGATAATATTGTCAACAAAGCCTTTTAGATGTATGGTTTCATTATGCGATCATCTCGTGACTTTGTGCGAGCCTCTACCTTTATACTATTATATAAAACACTAATTAGATCCCAACTGGAATATGCCATTCCGATCTGGAATCCTTTCTACACCAAATGCAATGACAGATTAGAATTAGTTCAGAAAAAATTCTTGCGTAATGTGAATTTGAAATGTTATCATTCAAATGATTCATATGATCAGTTATTGAACAAATTCAATATTCAAACTCTACAATCGAGGCGTTTACTTATTATTGCTATGATGCTACATGGCGTATGTAATAACAGATTTGACTGCATAGACATCACAAATAAATTGTGTTACACAGTACCTAGAACCGTTATGCGGCGGGGTGTGTAGGATATGTGTAGGAGTAATGCCGGGGTGCGTGCACCTATTCGTCGCCTTGTGGATATTTATAATACACATTTCATAAATGTTGATATCTTTAGTCTTTCTAAACCTAAATTTAAAAGCATGATACTTGAAATCCTCTCTTCGAATAGGATGTTGTAAAGTATAGATAACCTAATTTTCTAATTATTTTACTAGATGCAAATTGATGTCTGTTTTTCTGTAATAATTTCTTTTTGTTAATTCGTGGACAGTGGTGTGAGGTAAACATTTATAAATTTAGTATATAAGGGTTTATTGTAATTATTCAATGTGTAACTGTTTTCTGTTCCTAATAAATAAAATAAAATAAAATAAGACATTGAAGCCAGTGAAATTACTAGGCATTATGGAACTCTCAACATAATACATATATCTCGGGATAACCAACACAGTCCAGTGCCATGCAGTGCTTTGTAATTGAAAGTTCTATGTGGTGTTTGTTTATGGGCGGGTGTGGCACTTACCATCAGGCGAGCAATCTGCTCGTTTCGTCATTCAAGCTGATAAAAATACACCTCCCCCACTCCTTCTCAATCGCCATTAGTTTTCTTTAAGGTCAGCATCATATCCATGATTTTGTGGGGGTTCATGGAAGATCACTTACGATCAGGTGACACACTAGTGACTAAATGATAAAAGTAGTACGCGAATTACTATGGCGTTGATTGAGATTCCGTGGTCTGCGATGATAATAATTACCATGATCATGATGTGTATGATGAGTTTGCAGCGCATGATGTGCCAGTTCTCCTCCTGCGACAGCTTCGTACGATGCCTTCAGTGAAGCAGTGCGACGGCCCTGTTGCATCTAACAATATTTTTTTTTACATACACATTATTAACTGAGACAAAAATGTTTGTGTGATCCAGAAATATTTGTTTCGGGTCTGGGTGTTTTCTCCCTAAAGACGTTGACGTCAGGCAGGCGGCCATTCGTACAAGCCAAATCATTCTGTAACATGTGTAAAGCATGTTGTGCTGATCCTATTGCGAGGGGAGGTGGAAGAAGAAGACATAATATTATTAAAACCAATCTCATTTTTACCTTATGGGCACCCCAGGTAGTGGTCCGGGTCTAAATAAAACCCCACTAATTATATTTTAAAGAATTTAGTTTAGTTTTTTTAGGATAATGGGTACCCTATGTACATCTTTGAACTTCAACTATCCTAATTGGATAGTGTATCAAAATCTTTTCAGATTTAGCTATGAAAACATTGCAAAGATACCCTTTCACGTTTATCTTATTATGTACAATGCAGTTACTTAAAAAAGCACTGGTTAAACGTATTACAGGGAGACATGAGAGACAATGGTCACATTATGGAGGAAGTTCAATATTAGACGAAATGGAGATGCCTTAGTAGGAAGGTGGAATCTGGCATTAAGCCGGGATAACATCACGTAACAAGAAGGATAAGGACAATGCAGTTACCTGTTGAGTGGCAGCTATCGCCTGACTAGCTGCGGCTGCAATGGCACTTCCAGCATGACCAAGTGAATACGAGTCACGTCCAAGGGCAGCCTAAAAAACACATTTATTTATTATGCCTTAAGAATCGAAAAATTATGTTAGACTAGATTTTGCTCACGACTCCACTCCGCTGAATGTCTTTAATCGGGCAAAAACGAGCCTATGTCCTAAATCCAGGTCAATCATCCATCATCCTTAAGGTGTGCTTGATTAACAAAATCTTAATACATAAACTGCGAAGGCGAAGAGTAAACATAAAGAAGCAGTAGCGGATCCAGGATTTTATTTATATATTTTGTACTATACCTACTTAAAATGGAATAATTAAGGATAAGCAAAGAAATTTATATTGTAGGTAGTAGAACTAAGAAAGTTTAGAGTGGATAAAGGGGCACCGTGGCTCTCTAGGAAATGACGCAGCAGACGAGCTGGCCAGGAAAGGGTCGGAACAGAGGGTGTTTGGCCCGAGTCCAATAGTTCCACTACCCTTTAACCAGCTAAGGTCATGGCTACGCCACAGAATGCTTGAACAACATGCAGAATGGGCAAACACCAGTACGTGTAGACAATCCTGGGAAACGGTGCCACACCCGGATGCACGTTTAACAAAGCCCCTACTATCCTTAGACAGGACATCCCTACGCAAAATCGTAGGCAATATTACAGGACATTGCCCACTTAACAAACATTTATATGTTCTAGGTGTAACCGACAGCCCCCTATGTAAGGGATGTCTGTCGGCTGATGAAACAGCTTCACACGTCATCCTGGAATGTGAAGGTGTAGCTACACAACGGGCGGAAATCCTCAACACAGCGAGGTCACTCCGAGAAGCCCGTGGAGACACCAGGAGGATCCTGCGCTTCTGGTCGGAGTTAGGCTGGCTAGATCTCTAGCCGGCACAAACTTCACGCACAATGGCCCAACATATAACGGGCTAAGTGCGGAGAAAAGGAGCCCACAATCAAATCAAGTACTAAGAAAGTAGGATAATACCAAGATTAATTTGAGATTTGTCAGTGGACTCAAAGGCTTGAGCCGCCTAGCCCCCTAACTGGATCGGCTAAAGTAAAGAAGAGAGGAAGTGAGAATTCTACAAATAATGTAGTTAGGTATATACAGTAGCAGACTAGAGGGAAGAGAGGATCGGCCGGTGTTCCGCCCCGAAAATCTCATACAATGTTAAGCGTTTATGCAAAAAAAACTAACCAGGGCTTTAAGTAGATTTGCCGGGCCTAAAAAAACAATTCTTCAAAGGACAGACAAACAGCGTAAGTTCAGTTCTTGTTGGCACCCTTTGGGCACAGAACCCTAAAATATAATTACCTGAATAGCTGAATCACGTGAAACGTTGCTAGGGGAATGTCCGCGTGCATCACGATTGGCCCAACTGTCGCGACGCTTCTCGGGGCGGATACGATATCTGTCAATACGAGGTATGTTTAATAAGTAGTTTTGCATACCCAATATTTTATGGGCTAAATGTGGAGAAAAGGAGGCCACAAAAAGAAGTTTTTCCGGAGATAACAGCGACTCTAATATACTTCATTAATTTTCAAGTAATCTTCCTATTAAACACGGCGTAGCAAAAAAATAACAGTGTATGTTATTATAGTATAGATAAATAATACAAACCTGTTTTCCTTGTAATGATTGTTATTGGATGTGCCTGTGTGGTTGGTGTTTATATCTAGCTCCAAAGAACGCTTTTCCAGCAATTCAGTTATACCTTTATTATCAGCTTCCAATTCACACTTGAATTTGTGCAATTCTGTATCTGTGAAAGTACAGAATTTTATGGAATATGAATATACTACCCTAACAAATCAATACTCAAGTTTTTGAATGTTGTCTTGATTATTATATTATTAACAGCTTTTAGACGCGGCTCCGCTCGCATGAATGTCTTTTCCGAGATAAGAAGTAGCCTACATCCAAATCCAGGTCATGGTCTACCTGTGTGCCAGATTTCATCCAAAACCATTCAGATGTTAAGGAGTGATTAAGTAACGAACATCCAAATTCACAAACGCACAAACATCCAAACTTTCACATTTATAATAGTAGTAGGATAGGCTTGCAAACAAACAAGCAGGTCATCTGATAGTAAGTCATGGTAAGGTGTGAGGGGGTTTGGGTTTTATGGACCAATCTTTCTTACCTTTATGAAGTCCTGTGGTGTCTGCGTTATTATAGAAAGAGAGATTGGCCCGCAAACAGTGAGATATCATTAAAATGTGAGCTTCAAAATGGTGTTAGAAGTGATGGCTTCATGTCTACTTTAGTTCTGTAATTATTTATTTGTATGTCCACCCATAGTTCTAATGTGGAAATCACCATAAAATTTTAACTTATGAAACACAATAGATAAATATGCTATTTAAATAAAAAAAGGATTTCTTTAAAAGATGTAGATGAAGTACAGTATGAGTAACCAACCTAATCTTCTCAAATATCTGTCAACCAAATCATACATTTGGTTGGCAAGAGCAGTCTTTTCATCAGCTTCCTCCAATGTTTTGTTGTAACCTCGCTTGATATCAGCAAACTCAGTGTTTGCTTGATCAGTATTCATTTCGCCACGCCGACATCCACCAAACAAGGTGCGCACTCTTTTTTCTAATGTATCCATGTTATCTATCAAATAAATATTCATGTAAAACACTAGTGTAATGTAAATTGAATTATCACACAACAATATTACATACTTTGCACAGATAGATCCATCTCACGCATCTCTGTGAATCTGTCCCTTAACTCTTGTGGAAGATGTTCGATCACTGCAAGAAATATACAGGAAACATAGAAAATCTTTACTCATACGAAATCTACTCGTGATTACAGAGTAGTATTCTGTGTACAAACTAAATGTCATTTTTTGAATATTCGCGGCATTATACTCCACGCGCCAATGCTACCAACCGTTTACAAATTACGTCACCGTGGTCAAGTACAAAGAGCAACTTACTTTCCAAATAATCCTCGAGATAAAGCATTTTGGTAAGTTTTATTCACTAAATATATTTATAAGCGCTAATATAGTGATTATTATTTGATTTTTATACGATTTTACACGAATTTATTTCGTATTTGTAACAGAATTGACGTGTACAGCTAATACGTCACACAACAGAAATAGATTAATAGTGTTGTCACTCGAAGTTTCGTTAAATGTCGTACATACAACGTAATCGACTATTGCGTGTGTAATTCGATTATTTATGTATGTTTTACCCACAAACATACAAAAGGTAGCAGACGGAACATATGTATCACAAATTTAATAGATGAAAATAATGATTTATTTCCTACCGATTCAGATTACATAAAGATGCCAAGGTGTCAAGTAGACCTGTGTCGATCACGATCGTTCGAATCATTTAGATTCGATCATCTTGCCAATGGGTCGTGATCGACTCGGGTTGCAAAAAATGATCGATCGACACAGCTCTAGTGCCAAGACTAGATCGGTAAATGGCATGATAGATGACGCACCGCCTTTGTGGCCTTTGCGCTTCGCGTTACGTAGTAACTAATAGTTAATCTGTGGCTTCGCGCTCCAGACATTAATATTTTATGATTATCCGATAATTGCTCAGTGGATACCGAGAATAATATTCATAAAACCGATGTTTCATGAAAAGTAAATTGTTGAATGTTTTCATCATCAATCAGAATATTGCATTTCGCTTTCGAAGGGCACTTTAAAAATACTTTTTTTATTTTTTATTTTAGCGGGAATTCTGACGACTCGGTTGACCGCATATTTTAATTTTTTCCTAGCATGCCGATCGAGAGATCTTAGATTTTCGTCGGAGAACGTCAGTTCTTTCTAAGTAGTCTGTGGTCGGAGATGTCTCAAACGTGTGCGTCAAACACTACATAAAGAAAACTGAATTAGGTTTTGACTTATATTTGCATTAAATTTAAATAACAATAATATAATATTATAAAATACATACTGTTTTTCCTCAAGAGTACGTAGGTACACATGTTGTACATAAAAATGTACTATATCAGTATAAGAAAAATAAAAGTATGTACCGTAATGCTTAGAATGTAGATAATTAAATAAATTTAAATATATGCGTCGACCTAATATTATAGTTCTCGCGTTATATCCTTATTATGGATTCCTTACACAATGTATCCAAGCTAAATCTTATCGAGTTAACCTACCGCGGCCACACGTATTGCGGCGCAGCTCTATGGGCGCAGCTACGCAAGACAAGTGCTTAGGGCTGACTTCTAGTACCTATTATTTTTATTATATTAATTTCTGTTATCATAAGCAGCCTCTATGGCGCAGTGTGCGAGTAGTCGGCTATGAAGCGAAAAGCCGCGGGTTCGATTCACCGCATAAATGTTTGTGTGATCCACAATATGTTTCAGGTCTGATTGTTTTCTTCCTAGAGAGGACGTCAGGCAGGCGGCCGGACGTAAAACTACTGTAATATGTGTTAAAAAAGCATGTTACGCCACCACCCGATTTAGGTGCTAGGGTAAGTGGAAGAAGCAGAATTTATTTGATATTAAGAATCATTTACAATATATTATAGCGAATAACCTATACGTGCTTAAATTAGGACTGTCGAATGTTAAATGCATTTTCTTCTTCCACCTGCCTTTATCCCACTCGCAGTGGGGTCGGCACAACATGCTTTTTAACACATTTTATAGAATGATTTAGCTTGTAGTTTTTGTAATCGGTCTACTTGACGTCAACCCCTCTGGGGAGTTAAATGAATTTTAATAAAATAAACTATTTCTTATCTTAACTTTTTAGAAATCATGATCCGCAGACCTCTGACTGAGATCTCTTTAAAAATTGAAGATTTACAAGCTTACGAAGCATTTCGTCGAGAACAAGCCCATACCTCCATTCTAGCGACGGAAATGCAAGAAGACGCGCCTAAATCACTGGGCGTAGGAACGAAGACAACTGAAGAGATACATAACAGAATTGGTTACGTTCCCAAAAAGAAACCTAGCGGTCCAAGCACTGTATAAGAATATGGAAATAAAAAAATGAGTAAATAAATTGTTTACTTTTTTTTGGAGAGTAGGTGCTATCAACATCTTAGGCCCAAAGCCAACCTCACCTGCATGTTGTGGTATACTCTGCTGTTTACGGACAAGTCAGTGGCGAAACTTTGTTCCAGTTGCGGGTTATGGGGGTCAGACAGCGTGTGGCGGGTTGCCCCACAAAATACCAAATCAACTGTCAAATAATGATGGGAAAGTGGACCCTGGGAAATTTACTTTTTAACCGACGTAAAAAAGCTTTCTGTTTAAAACTTTTTAAGACAATATACCCACAATACTGTCCGGACTGAACTTAGTCGCTTCACCCGCTTTACATCTCGCGTCACCCTTTAGTAGTGTAAGTAAACAATAGCTGCGACGACGAAGCTACAGTAAAGGTGGAAGCAGCACTTCTAATGCCTGTTTATAGTTTATTTTTGTCAGTTTGGGGTCCGATCTCTCTTTCTATTAGAGTAGCACATATAACCATGGGCTTCACGGATGAAGGAGAGATCGGAGCAGAAACAGTGAGATAACGTTATTAGAAGTGTTGTCTCTACCTTTATTCTAAGTGAAAATAACTTCGTGGCCGCAACGCGATGGCCGACCCGTGCGTAATATTAACAACCGACCGACACAATTTAGGTATTTTACATTGTGCGTTTAATATATTTGCACTTTTGTCTACAGCATGTATGGGCCGGCTTGTCCGGGTCATTACCACTGTCTCACAGAAAATCGGCGTAAAGTAGCAGCTTGCTGCTGCGTTTTGTATGGTGAGTGAGATATCCGGAGGCCCAAACCCCCTCCCCTTCCCAATTTCTTAATTATCCCTTTCCTTTAAGGTCGGCAACGCACCCATGACTCTTTTGGTATTGTGGGCGTACATGGGCGGTGGATATCACTTGCCATCAGGTGACCCACTTGCTCGTTTGCCGGACTATGCCATAAAAAAAATGTAGAGCGGAGTTCTACTGCGGAATGACAGAACAATACTAAGTTGAAAACTATTTATTACGTACCCATACATAGTACTTATTTAGTAAATTAAGAAAACTTCACAATGCCTTATTAATTAATTACAGATTTATTAAATTTAAGCAAGTTATACCACAATTCTAAAAAAAGCTTTGAGAGTTATGTAATAGTGCTCTTTTAAGTACAAGAGTTAACTCACACATTCCATAGAGCAGGTAACATCTCTAATGTGGAAGCACCACGGAATAGCATAATATGTAATCTATACACCAAAATACATAATTAAATTACATAAAGAATATATTGTATATAAGAATTAGTGGCAATACTAAAACTTGTGAGATTTTTCGTCAGTCGTTTCAGGAAATTCACGCACAGGGAACTCCATTGCGGGAAGTGTTTTTTGACGCCGAAAGAACACACAACAAAGCCTGAAAAAAAACAATGAAGTAAACTTAGATTTGGATAATGTAATTAGATCTAAGGTAGTTAAGTCAATTCCGTTGTAAGGAACTGCAACTACCTATAGCTTAGTTTACTCGAAAGTGAAGTCTAATGGGTGGTGTCGACTATCGAACCACGTATCGAAAATATGTCAGTCAAGATTTAACTAAATAGGTACCTAGTTTGAATGGACTGACATAATAATATTGGTAGCTATTCTGATGTCACTGACCAAACTACGCCCGAATACTGAAACGTTACGCAACGGCCGTCTAACGCCTACTTATTTTCATACAATTTTGACAGATAAGAGCGTCTTAACATGTTTAACACGATCTTAAATGCTTGAGTTACAGAATTCGGGCGTAAAGTCTATCTTTTTACAAGAGGAATTTAACTAAAATTAAATTCTGTCAGATTCTGTCATAAAAACGAATTGTTGGTGAATGAATTTAGATATACGAAAAGCACTACAATTTTAGATTTATAATTAATGTAACCTAACTAATTTTAGTGCTGTCAAACAATTAATATTTAAGTCCGCTTTTACACAAACGATAATTTGACAGGATTAGTTTAACCTATTAAAATTATCGGTAAATTGTATGCAAAGGTTCTGATTAGAAGAGTGATGAATGATACGGAAGAAAAGATGTGGGATCTGCAAGCGGGATTTAGAAAGGGAATGGGCTGCTCTGATCAAGTTTTTTCCATAAGGTGCATCACAGAAAAACATGTGGCTAAGTCCCAAAAACTGTACTGTGCCTTCATAGATCTGGAAAAAGCCTACGATCGTGTGCAGAGGGATGAGCTGTGGTCAACACTACTGACATATGGGGTTGGGGGCCACCTGGTGAGGGCTTTGAAGTCTCTGTATGAGAACTCCAAAGCCTGTATAAGGGTAAATGGAGCGTACTCAGATAATGTGGTGACTAGGATCGAAAAGGGTATGCTGAAATGGTTTGGGCATATGGAGAGGATGGATGAAAGACGACTTACGAAAGGTATTTATCGTGCGAATGTGAATGGTAGGGTTGGAAGAGGGCGCCCGAGGAGAACATATACGGATCAAATAAATGACATTCTCCGAAAAGGGCACGTCACGAGTACCCTCAACCGACGAAAATGTTTGAGAAGATGTATGAATGTGGAAGAGGCGAAAGAGGTGTGTCAGGATCGTAGCTTGTGGTACTCAATAGTCTCTGCCTACCCCTATGGGACATAGGCGTGAGTGTGTATGTATGTATGTAGTTTAACCTATTTTAGTCTAGTTGAGGAAACAGAATAACTCTCACTGGACAAACACTGTATATTGGCACACACAGGATACTGTACATTGAGTTTAAAATAAAACTAGAATAACATAAAAAACTACAAAATTTTGTTTGAAAAATTAAATTAATTGTAAGTATACAGTGGAAAGTTCACATAGGCCTTCGAGTAAAAGTACCCTAATTACATAACATGTAGGTATTTGTGTAGGAAACAACCTAAGGAAACGTTCTATTATTTAAAAAAAAAGGGCAAGTACGAGTCGGACTCACGCATCGAAGGTTCGTTCTTATCTTCTTAATTTACTTTTTGTTCATTTTATCTACACTAATATTATAAAGAGGAAAGATATTTTTGTATGTAAAGAATAAATTTAAAAACTACTGCACAGATTTCAAAAAATATTTTGCCCTTAGAAAGCTACATTATCACTGAGTAACATAGGTTATATTATAGACTACATTTTATCCCGGAAAGGGCTGTTCACGCGGGTGGAGCGGCGAACAAAAGCTAGTCATTTATAAAACACCGCTTTCGTAACATATTATATTCAGTTAAAATTTCAGCCGGCTATCGACTTATTGCGGTTCAAGAGATAGAGCGCTTTAAAGGTAAAACAAACAGATAGATAGACAGACACACAGAGAGACAGACAAACGGGTCGAGTGGAGAGACGGCGTAAGTTCTGTAATAAGGTGACTTTCGTATCCTTTGGGTATGGAACTCTAAAAATTAACGTCAGCTTCCTTTCATCCTTCACCATTGGTAGGCAATACTCACCGTAAGGTTAAGAAATATAGAATTTCTATAAGACTTATGAATGAAAATCCCATGAACAACCCGAGTAGACCACCACAATTGGCAATAAAATCAGTTTGCCCATATAACTCGGAACGTCGAGATGTTATGAATTGCGCATCTTTGAAAAATATCATCACCCGAGCATAACTTACGCTGAAAAATATAATATTATGATTATCAGTGTTATGCTCATAGTATTTAGTAATAATGACCCCTCAACCAGGGCCGTCTTAGGTCATGCGAGGTACCCTGGGCTCACAGTTTGCTGCCCTTTCGGAATGTAAAAAAATAGTTTCTTTTTCAATATTAGGTCATCGTCGAAATTCGTACGTGTTATAAATTTAGAAAAAAGATAGAAAATCATTTATTCGGTCCTTTATGAGATATAATAATATATTTGTGTGATGTTATGGATGTATGTAAGTACAATATACGCAAATAAATTAGCCTATCTGAAGTTAGTTACTTCAAGTCCCCCTTTAGTCTCTGAAACAATACACGCGACGCAATGCGACGCCGCTCGTGACTAACTTCAGGAGTACATTTATATTCTATTACAAGTCTTGTGTCGTGGGTATAAGAAACTACGAGAGACTTTCAGTCTCACAATATCTAGACCTGGGGACTTAGCATTTGCAACACGATATATCTCGCGGACGAGAGAGATATCGACGACAAATATCTCGGGTACAATGTTGACATTCGATAAAACTACGTCCTCATGTTACGGTTCGTAGACAAAATACCACAGAGGTTGAAAGTACTATTTTCTATAATTATGACGTAACGAGTCGAGTATTCTTCGCAACCATGTTCGTTTCGATAGAGAATATAGAGATAACCAGATAAAACGTTTTTCACGATAAAACGAGTCGATCAATTATTTCGTGTTGCATATGCTAAGCCTCTGGAATGATTTTAGTCATGAGTCATTGATACAGTTTGAGTTTTAGAGGTTTATCAATGAAATACGATGAGTAGGTAATTATAATGCACTTACTTTACTGAATCAATAGGCACCTCCGATTTGTTAGCTCGATAAAAAGCATCCCAATCGTAAGTTGCTTGTGAAGTTTCTGCTTCGTACTCTATAGAGGTGCATGCGGGTAGACATTTGCATTGCTGCGACACTTCGCGTGCCTTATTGTACGCTTCCGGATCAAATCTATTTTGCTCCTTTGCAGATTGTAATGCAATTGTTACCAACTCCTCTGAAAGTATAAAATCATTACCACTAGTCTGAAAATATACAATTGTTACCAACTCCTCTGAAAGTATAGGTACAATTGTTATCAACTCTTCTGAAAGTATACAATTGTTACCAACTTCTCTGAAAGTATACAATTGTTATCAATTCCTCTGAACCACATAGATGGCTTAAACGCGTCATTGGTCTAGTGACAGCGTGGTTAATCTGAGAAACTGTGATATCCTACTTAGGTTCAAATACCAGCGATAAATTACAATTTTGAATTTATGTTTGATTTTCGATTTAAAAATCACACATGAGTTGTCCGGAATTGGAATTGTGCCTGATATGGTGATAGGCTCGCCCCTATTAGTCGGAAATAAGCTTGGCGAACAGTGGCTACACTAGTTGCACTTCTGCCTACCATTTCGGGGATACAGGCGTGAGAACTTATGAATTATAAATGCGCGGATTCAGAATTGCGCTAAGGGGGTGTGGAGGGATTTTTTGAGATAAGGCTAGAAGAGAGGCATTTTTGGTAAAATTTACGGAGGCTAGGAGATTTTGCTTTAAAGTACGTACTTCGGGCTCAGCAGTAATTTATACCTAATTCAAAATTCTATGTGGTGTTGCTCCTTTTTATGGGCAGATAGATAATAGACATAACGCTTAATGTTAAGCGAGCGACCTGCTCGTCACATCATTCAGGTTAATATAGAAGTACTTACTTTGAGATTGTTTAATGCATGCCATTTTACCTGCACTGCATACAGACATATCCGGGGCATCTGTGAAACAAACATTTTAATCAGGCTTTACAAATTACACGATGTTATGTAGATAACTTGGCCGCGCTGAAATTAGTCACATAAGCCGCGCCCTCTATGTATGCCATTACCTCCTATATTTTTAAGGAGAGAGTTCTTTTTTTGTTTTTTTATGGGTTCGCATTATTACGCATTTCGGTAATGGCAAGTAGGTATATATTATATTTTTAAGTCTTGGTGAAGACTAAGACTTTTGGCTACCCCGGACTAAGATCCGGTGTAGCCAATTTCAAAGTCTTGTTGGAGTTTTGTGTAAATTCCTTCCAGTACTATGCTTCATAGACGATTTTCTCCTAGCGGATCGAACCACCAAAGTCGATTAAAAACGCTTGGTCAAAAATCCCCTAAATTCACCAATTTTAATGATTCCATACACTGTTCATCACAGCCAATGTTTATTGCACAAATCCACACTACTTTAAACAAAAAACACAACTTTTACTTTAGGAGATCGACCGCACTGTCCGAATACCTGCGTAGACTCTCAGGGATTTTATTAGATGTTTTAAAAAATAATAGAAGTGATGCTTGTGACTTTCCATAACTAGTTAATACTAAATGTTAATTGCTTGTGACTAACTTGAAACCGATCAATTTCTTTTCACTATTGTAAAATATTAGAAAACGTAATTACGTGGTACTCCAAAATGTACGCAGCCGCATAGAGTGTATGTAAAGTTGGCCAGACATTCCATTTCACAATTGGCTTGAGTGTATACTTCGAAATAGCGAAGATAGCGCTCGCTTGGGAAATAGCATTGTCGTCTGTGGACAGAGATGTAAGGTATTTTACACGCAATTACTAGAGGAGATCAGCAGATTTAATACAGCATGGACAAGATATTCATTATTACCTACCAAAAATATATATTTTTTGTATTCGACAAGGAATAATATAATTAAATAGAGGCCCGAATCCCCCTCCCCTTCCGAATCCCTTAATTATCCCTTTCCTATAAGGTCGGCAACGAGTCTATGATTCTTCTGGTATTGTGGGTGTTCATGGGTGGTAGCGATCACTTACCATCTGGTGACCCACTTTCTCGATTGCCAGTCTATGCTATAAAACACACATAGTTCTTCCCCACATTATGTTAGCTGTATCATGGATATCAAGAACCACGAGGCACTTACGACTCCACAACACTCAGGCCCAAAATAAATATTTGTGGAACACACGAACATTTTTCTCGGTTCGGGAATCGAACCCGCGGCATCTCGTGTCACAGCTAGCTATTCGCCCGCTCCCAAATTGAGTAAGTAGTTATTCTAAGCCATTTAGGTTTTCAATTATATTTGTAAGTTTTATTTATGGGCTTATGTAAGGTTTGCGTAAGTGGCTCACATACTTATACGTTTACACCTGGATGAACTGACATATTACGTTGCAGTTTACATAGTATAATGACTTTATGGAAAACGATTTACAATGATGATTACAATATTAACTTTCGTAAGTCCACTTACGTAAAATATAATTTAATAATATTCGTGCAACGTGTAAGTTACTTTGATCTACAATATTCCTTTATACTAGTTATATTATGTCCTTTAGTATGTAAGCGTAATGACGAAGTATAGATGATTTAAATTTAAAATAATTTAAATATTACATTAAAGGATCATAAGGTCTCAGTCCCGCAGATGTAGTCATCATTTTCGGCTTCACGGACACTACTGCTTCTTTTGATAGAGCAGACCGAAAGTATTGCTGCGATAGTCTTGGTAACTCAGCTGCGTTGTGCAACAGGATCTGAGGATGAAGGACATACTCTAAAGTGTTTCATAGTGGTTCGAAATTCTTCAGTACTTTAGGAGGTGCGCCGCGTCGCGTCGTGTACACGAGTAAGCCGCGCCCCGTTCGTCCGTCGCTCCGCTCATACTATCGTCTATCACGCCTCGTTTGACTGTACCATTATTAGTCAAACTACAGTATAGTACAGTTTTATTTATCACCAGCTTATGCCAGCTCCGCTAGCGTGACAGGCCTTTTCAGGGATAAAAAGTAGCATATGTCTTAATCCAGGTCATGTCTACATGTGTGCCAAATTTCATTCAAAATCATTTAGCTGTTACGGCGTGATGGACTAACAAACATCCAAATTCACACACAAAATCCAAACTATTACATTTATAATAGTAGTAGGATTAATGGATGACGGAATGGCGAAACTTGGTTCCCGTTGCGGGTTGTGAGGGTCAGACGGCGGGTCGCCCCATACAATACCAAATACTGTCAAATATATCGTACGAGAAAGCGGAACTTGACGTTAAACCGGGATAACGCCAGGCAAAAAGAAATACCCGAATCTCAGCAATAACTTGTCTGTCAGATATTTTACATAATATCAGCCCTGTATTCAAATATGCAGGCGAAAAGAGGCCAACGCGCCCGTCGTTTCTGCCTACCCCTTGGGAAACAGGGCTCAGTATGTATTACATACATTTTATCCCTTTTTAAGGTTTCGTACTGGAAGTGTGCCATCGAAACACTATTACTAAGCCTACGCGCTTTTAAGGGATCTATCTTTTGAGTCGTTATAGGCAACAGATCAAATTTTCACAGAATACATTGTATTATTAACAAATAATAAACAAAAATGAAAATTTTGAGATTACTTAGTATGAAACCCTAGTGACTGCCTCGGTGGCACAGTTGTAATGCATAAGCGTTACGATTGAGCTCAACGCTGAGGTCTCGGGTTCGATCCCCGGGTCGGGTAAAGTGGTATTGGGTTTTTCTATTACAATATGCTCAGTATCAGCCCGGAGTCTGGAATTTGTGCCTGGTTTGGCGATAGGCTCGCCCCCTATCACATAAGGGACGGAAATACGCTCGGCGAAATGTGGGTGTACTGGTTACACCTCTGCCTACCCCTTCGGGGATTACAGGCGTGAGTGCGTATGTGCGTATGGAGACCCTAGTGTGCGAGTACGATTCACACTTGACACGTTTTACAAGTGATAAATCTACTTCTTTTATGATTCTGGTATACTGATAACGGTAGGATTACGATCGATAAATAATAGCTATTAAATTTACCTTAAAACCTTGAACAGGACCTCTACAAAGATAGTCCAAATCGTATGTATTTACTTTCAGTACAAACGTTAACCCAGTTTTCGCACCGTACCCCTGAAATAAAAATACGTCATTGACTGTTTAACGAGTTTATTACTAGAAATTCTAGTACGTGGTAAGTAAAGATCTGCTATGAGTGCCTATGAGAGCCCCGGTGTGTATGTACCACCATTTTTCGAGCAAAAGTTTGTTCCAACGTTGTTTTTTAGTTTACAGGATATAGAAGCCAGAAAAAATATTGGGTATTATGGCTTAAAGTCTTCGGTTAGCAAGTGCAATGTAGAGCCATGCAATACTTTGGAATTCAACTCTGGGTGGTGTTGCAACATGTTATAGATAGACCTGGCTTTTACCATCAGGCGATCGACCTTTTCATGTCGTCATTAATCATTGACCCGAACGTCGTCAAACTTATGACACTCCTTTTTTGTCAAGGATTAAAACAAAACGAAGCAGATGCATCGTGCATGTCATGGCCGTGATAGGTAGTTTAGCGCTCAGCTCATTGCTGTGCTATGGTGCGATGTGTGACACAGTGCTAATTTAATAACTAAATACTTACAGAACCTCTTTTTGGATACGTTTCTAAAGGAGTATTTGGAGCATAACCTTCATCTAAATTCCAGGACTCAGCTTTCTTATCATGCTCCAAATATAGGTAATCTTTATGTAAGCTGACAAAAAGTATCACGTTAAAAACATCTAAAGTAGCTGGAGAGGCGACGAGCCGAGGGTATAAAGTGCTGACGCGTTGGCGCTTATTGGCTTGCCGATTCTCGTTAGTGACCCATTAGCGAGCCGGCGGCGAGTCAATCATTCGCACCACAGTCGTGAAAATCCGAGGACTCGCTACCTTAACTGATTCACTGCCTTTTTTATACCACGCGGCAGTCCTAGGTTTTCAGCATGCACAACGAGCCAACGAGCCATACCGCGGTGTGCAGGTGCTCCTTTGGCGGTGTATACCCATGGTATCGCTGGCTCCCCGCGCGGTACATCCTGACGGTATACTAATAGTTTATATACTGACGGGTATATACGATAATACTTTATAATTCGATGGTACATTTAGCATTTTCTTTATACAATATGTGATATATTATGAATATTGAATATCTTTAACGAGCAAGTGCGGCGCGGCGTCTATGGAATCTTATAATACGATTTGAATGTAAAGCGGAGTGGAGTCTGAATATAGATTTCTGGGAAGCACAAACTTTTTGTCTAGAATTATAATAATATTGGGTTTTGCTCGCGGCTCCGCCCCCGTGAATTGCCTTTTCCTTTGATTAGGATCCAGGTCATGGTCTACCTATGTGCCAATTTTCATCGAAACCCGTTCACCTGTTAAGACGTGATTGACTAATAAAACTCCAAATACATAAATAACCTCACAAAAATTCAAACTTTGACATTTATACGAGTAAAAGTAGTAGGATCAGCCCTTTATTATACTGTCTCTTTGTCTGGCTTTGTGGGTCGGAAATAAGTTCGGCGAAATGCGGGTGTACTGGTTATATCTCTGCCTATCCCTTTGGGGATTTCAGACGTGAGTGCGTATGTATGTATCAAAATGGTATTACTTCTCTGTCGTTAATAATTCTTTGGCTTGGAGTGTGTTGAATGTGTAACAAATGCCCTCTTCTGTCACCACCGGAGAAAATAGCATAGAACAATTTTTAACAGTTACATCCCCTTTCCAATTGCACTCAAAAAACACATCACTTAATTTAGGTGACACCTGAAATATATTTACTGGGTTAATGTTTTATGGTCATTAAGCTCTTCGGTGTCATTTAATTTTTATTAGGTATCATATTGTTAATTGTAGGTGTACTGGTTACACCTCTGCCTACCCCTTCGGGAATTACAGGCGTGAGTACGTATTGTTAATTGGTCTACTAGCAGTCAACTTAGGCTGAAAAATCGTGAAGTTCTGGTTTGGAAATTAGCTAGGCGAACCGTGGATCCACTAGTTGCACTGTGAGGCTTAAATAGTGATTAAGGCATACCTACATACCTACCTAGCAACATGCTGTTATTGTAACATAATAATAGTAATATATACATATTACATTAGGACTTATTACAATAATTCAACGAAATGTATTTTTGTGAAAACGATAATGCGTTATAATGATTTTAAAGAACAAAGGACACTCACCGCTCTTATATTGGCTACTATTTCGCCTCTATCAGTGAAATTACGGCCTGTTATTGGTGCAAGGTGATCGTCACAAACCATTGATACATCTTCATAAAGAAATCGCCTGAAAGCCCATTCCGAATTAGTATTCAAGATGTTTGATTAAACAGAAAGGTGTTATTATGTTGTCAGCGAAGATAGCACCAATAATCGTAAAAAAACAAAAACAACCCGAAATAAATATACATATAACAGTTATAACAATTTCTAGCCGTACTTACTCTTTTTCCGTCAAATTGTTTTTGTCTTTATATAAATGGTAATATTTAGTGAAATTAAACTTCCTTTGCATAGATTTTGTTTCACCGCAGATGGTGACAGCTGGATATGGTATCTAAAAGTAATTAATTTTGGATTTATAAAGCATCACTTAAATTAGTTCAATTTATCTTTTGATTTGTTCAAAAAACATTATTTACCTGCCAAACCGGGGTTGGGTTTTCAGCAAAACTTACGATTACTGGGCTTATATTCCATTTAATCCATACTTGCCTTATTAAACTACAACATAGAACTACGCAACATATAAATGCAATTAGCCAAAATATCCTGAAAAAGAAATAATTATTCTTCAGGATTGCTCTGTAAGTACCTATTGTTATTTCTTTAAATATCAACTCAATATGTAAAACTAAAATGAAGTAAATCATCTATACCTATGTAATAATTTTTATGTTTAGGCGAATATTGAACAATTAAATAAAACTTATTTAGACGGATTTTATCGCGTTTTTTTTTAAAGTCCCGTCGATAAAAACCGTAAAAATAAATTTTATTTCAATGTAAATTATCCACGTAGTATAATCAATATAAAAACTGACATGTAGAGCTAATGAATCTTTTCACAACTTACTTTTCAATGTACGTTCTTTCTTTCTCACCGATGTATTTCAGACCATGTAGATTTGAATTAGTAGTATATTCTTCCATATAGTCCTTGATAAAATCACTTTTTTTGTTGTTTCGGTCATTTTCGTTCGTTTTTTTGCTCTTATCCAGTTCTTCGTCTGGAATATCGCCGATGCTTGCAGACCTGCATACATTTGATTTGTGATTTTTCTTATATATACACGAACAACGTAAAATATAATGTGACTAAAATTATACCTTGAGTGTCTCCGCATGTTGTTTTTGGAATGACTACACCCAGCGAGCTTACGAGGAATTTTAATTTAACGTTTCACAAAGTAAAGGGCGTCGCCAAAATTATACCTTAGAGAATAGTTCCAATTATGAAATGAAAAGTGCTTAATTATATTAGCTCATTTCGTATCGCATTATTAAATATCTACGCAGTAGATACGTATGTATTACTTTTTAAACATAGATGTAGCTATGTAGTATTTACGTGTCACGTGTATAGGGCAATGACTAATCCCATTGCGTGATTTTAGGACATCATTTTAAAGTGAATTCATCATCAATGTGCTTTGGACGGACTTGAAATAATGAACCACCAACAGCGCATTCGTGCTCACATAGTCTAAAATCTTGAAAACCGGTGGAAAGTAGTAGCTTGCTGCTTCGTTTCGTACAGTGAGTGAGATCTGGCAACCCAAATCCTTTCCTGCCCAAAAACTTTCCTTTAAGGTCGGCAATGGGCCATGATTCTTTTGGTATTGTGGGCGTATACATGAGCGGTGGAGATGATTTACCATCAGGTGACCAACTTGCTCATTTGCCGGCCTATTCTGTAAAATGAAAAGATTAAGATTTAAAAAATAATTTAGTGGCCTGTGGCATATCTTAATATATACATACATAACGGGCACAATTCCAGACTCCGGGCTGATACTAAGCGTTTCGTAATAGAAAAACCCAATTTCACTTTACCCCACCCAGATATCGAACCCGAGATCTCCGCACAATCGTACCGCGTTATAACTACGCCACCAAGGCAGTCATGTTAGGATGTAGTCATGTGATTAGGATATACGGGTGCTATTTATTATCAAACTAGGTTATGATCGCGACTCCACCTGCTTGATAGTCCTAGTTGAATATAAGGTTTAACCTTGACTATTTGATATGAATTTATCTAGTTATCTATTTCATGTCATCACTCAGGATACTACGCAAACTGGCACTTTAGTTGGGTATACTTGTGACATTTCATCGTGATATGGCATGGCCCCGTGATCGTGTCAGTAAGGTCGTCCATGCCTCGGTACTATAGAGTACACATAGTCTATAGTTCTATACTAAGCGAGTGGCAATACGTGACAGGCCACTGCCCGCTCTCCTTGCTGCTCAGCACCCGCTCTCGATTAGAAGGCCTTCCGCGTCTTCTTTGCAAATTCTCATAAGTATAAAGTGTTTGTACCACACGGCGGCCCCGCTGCCCGCACTCGCTCTTAGCTGTGCCGAACACTGGCAGACAAGCATGCCGGGTTACAATAGAACAGTGTGTAAGCAGTAACCATCGCTGTGTTCCGGTTTGAAGGTGTCTCTCTATTCTAAAAAAAAGTAACTGCCGCCGCCGCTGCCAAAAGCTTGTCACGCTATCTCCTCCGAAACCGCTGGGGGTATGGGGTCGAGACCGATACCAATCGATGCAGAATAATGTGGGGAAGAAAGTAAGATATGTCTCATATTCGTTCTCATAATTTATGTTTTGTGGAAAAACATGGGCAACGCCCCTAGTATTTAAAAACAAAACAAAAATGGGACGAACTTCAACTTCTGAGTCCCACAGCTGATCCCACAAATGAGCCAATAAGAATACACTTATTGGCTCATAATGATCGATCTGGAGAATCAAAACAAGATCGTTTATTGAAATCGGCCATTAGTGCCGCACTCAGAGACATCAAATGGTTTTAAATGTTATTAAGTAATTTCTTAGAATTCGATTATTTACATACTCATAGCAAAATAATGCTTTATGTTCTGTTATTGAATACATAAAATGATATATGATCCGCTACTGAGTGCATAAATAATCTTAATTGACGTGTCTGAGAAATGATCGATGTCTACGAAATGACTTATCTTTATATATATAATTCTACTGTACGCGTGTATGTGACTGAACTCCTCCTAAACCGCTGGACCACAATTGGAGCCGCTAGGTGGCGCTGCTGTAGTTGCGGGTGAAACCGTGCGGGACAGCTAGTTATAATATATAATGACACACCGACTCCAAATTGGTTAGATAATATTTAGACCTAATATTATTTTTAGCTTTTTATCTTTTTTGAGTCTGTTCCATTTTTATTTAACCGACTTATTGCCTCCATTAAAAAGTAAGGTTTCTTGTGAGTGTTAGAGGCACGCTGTAACAAATCGAATATGTAGGCTGCACCGAGGCATATGAATAATAAATCTGTTTTATTATTTTTACATCCAGGGTGATGGTAGTGGTAAGGTTACCAACCCAACGTCAAGATGACACTTTGTGGATATTTTGTATTTGTACATACATCGTATGTTTAGTCATGACGCTGGAGATTTAGAATTATCAGGATCCATCAGGAGGCAAAATAAGTCTAAAAAATAATTATAAAGAAAAATTCAGTTTTGATAGCCTCCGTGGCGCAGCGGGCGAGTAGGCGGCTGCGAAGCGAGAGGTCGTGGGATCGATTCCCGTACCAAGACAAATGTTTGTGTGATACACAAAAATTTGTTTTGGGTCTGGGTTTTGTGGGACCGCAAGTCCCTCATAGTTCCCGATACCCACGAGACAGGTTAACCTAGTGTGGGGTCAGGACTATGGGGGTGACTGTTGGGTGTATTTATTTATTATTTAAAACTGGTTATATTATTTTAAATTAAAAGACCGTTATGTTTTAATTTATTTATTAATTTTCACAGTACATTAATCCTAATTAGAAATTATATTTTTTAATCATAATTATTAATTAGTAACTAAGTCTAGGACTAAGTAATATTTATCTGTGTAAAACTGTTGTAACTAATATATTTTTGAAAAATCATCTAAGGGAGGTCCCGGTGTGCACGTGTTTCGCCGCTGGCGGAATAAACAGCAAGCTCTGTAAAAAAAAAGTTAATAATTAGTATTTAGCTAACTTAATTAAGAAATTATTTTTACATATGGATTTTCGGGTTCCCGCTCCTAGGAAATTGAAAGTGTCTTTTCCGTCCGAGATGTGAAAATATGGCCATTTAATTATAATTGTATTAACCTCTTGAAAGCCAGGTGTATGTAAACTAGATCTACATATTATAATATCAAATCAAAGGTTTCTTTTCTCTACGCAATAGAGTAATTCCATTAAAGTCGTGCGTACCGACAAATGGTAATTTTAATACAAAATTAAACGGCCTACACCGTTTTCTCGTAGCGATTCATCAAAACTTCGGTACTTTCGGAGACCCTTTTAATTGTGCTAGAGCTAAGATTAAGCTACGCAGTTTTATCTACAGCATGAACTGGTCTACTCGATCGGGTTATTGTCACAGAAATCTGACTTGAAGTAGCAGCTTGCTATTGCATTTAGTACTGCGAACGAGACCGTAAGCCCGTATCCTGTTTCCCCTTTCCGATCCTTTAATTACTCCTTGCTTTTAAGATCGACAGCGCCTCCATGATTCTTCTGGTATTATATGTGTTCATGGACGGTGGAGATCATTAGGCGACCCACTACCTTCTTTGCCGGCCTCAGCTATAAAAAAGTGCGGCATCCGTAGCTCGATTCGTCGTTTATAAACATTAGATATAATTAAAACGATTCCCAAAAAAAATAAACAAATGACCTTTACGTATCAAGCGTAATATACAGGATATTATCATTAATTTATATACAACGTGTTATAGAAATGTGTGGTCAAATTAAGCAAAGTATAGTGTACGAAACAGGGAATAAACCAAATATTCAAACACTTAGATAGGAACAACGATGTTATCATAGACCAATAACAGCTACTTCTAACAGCGGAGGAGTACTATGAAAACTTATTTAAAATTTCAGTGACACCGGATCAAACACTACAAGGGAAAACAACCACCAGCATTCTCCCTCGTGCTCCTGTAATCCTGTTCATCTGTAACATGGGCTCTGAAAAATCCCTGATGTGCACCGACCACAAGGAATAATGCCACTATAACCCTCATTCATATAAAAGCAGATATTAAGAAACTAGAAAACTACAGACCCATCAGCCTTCTATCACACATTTACAAAGGTACATTCAGATACTGAACCACTTACACCATAACGCTACAACATGTAACTCCTTGCACAAAAAAACAAATAAGTTCAGTGTCAATAGAGGTGTTCGACAGGGAGATACAATATCTCCGAAGCTTTTTACTCTAGCTCTGGAATACATATTCCAACAGCTAGACTGGTGGATGGAGAGAGACTGTCCAATCTTAGATTTGCCGACGACCTAGTGCTCATATCAGACAACATCGAAGATATGATACCTATGATTGAGGGTTTAAAATCAAAATCGTTAAAAGCAGGCCTGAAAATGAATACCAAGAAAACAAATATCATCACCAATGTCACCTGGGCTATAAGATAACTTTGGGCATTGAAAAACAATCGGCTGAGGTAGAGCGAGAGAAGAGTTGCACAAGCTTGTTCAACATCCGGTGCCAACAAAGATACCTTATGTAGCCGACTACCACTGCACCTCAAAGTCAAAGTGTTTGAACAGTGTGTCATGCCTGTGTTCACTTACGGAGCAGAAACCATGTCACTCGCCAAATAGTCAGCCGAAAAATTCCGAGTAGCGCAGAGGGCAATGGAACGGGCCATGCTCGGTATTACGCTACGCGACCGAAAGTATAATGAATGGATTCGGGATAAGACCAAAGTAAGTGATGTGATAACCACAACAGCCAAGAAGAAGTGGGCATGGGCGGGACACATAGCGAGAATGGACACAAGCCGTTGGACAAAGAAAATAGTAGAGTGGAGACCCAGAGCCAACACCAGAGGACGCGGTAGATCACTACGACGCTGGGTAGATGACATCAGACGACACGGAGGCCAGGACTCGGAAGTCGGGCACAAGAGCGCCGGGAATGAAAGAGGAGAGAAGTGGCCTACATTCAAGAATGGACCACAAATAGGTCATGATGATGATGGTGATAGTGTACGATATAAGTATTTTACCGCCCGTAGTACCAAATTTGTTTGCATTGCTAGGACTTAATAAAAAAAATCTTTTTTATCAAATGACACAATAACATGTTGATATTCGACTTGCATCTTTGGCTGACTGGAGGAGATACTGGGGCTTGAAAGAGGTTATAAAAGACAAAAAACTTCATAAAAACATAAAAGGTAAATTATTTAACACGTGCATACTAAAATGTATATACCCATCCTAAAATGTATGGCAGTCAAATATGGGCTTTAACACAGAACATGACAAGCAAACACGCAACGTGCCAGTACGCAATGGAAAGAATTATGTTGAACATGAATAAATCAGACAGAGTGAAAAACTGCGTCATCCGAAACAAGACAAAAGTCCTAGACATAACACGCAAAATCAGAAGGCTTAAATAGAGATGGGCGGGCCACATGATAAGAGAAGAGGACAAGACAAATGGAGTAAACTTGTGACACGATGATACCCTAGAGAAGGAAAATGGAAAAGAGGCAGACTCCAGAAAAGGGAGAATGACAACATCAGACAAGTGGCAGGCGTGATGTGGAACAAAGTGGTTAAAAAAGACATGAGTAGAAAAGTTTGGTGGAGGCCTTTGCCGACTGGCAAACAGATCTACAGAAAACAAGCAAGAAACAAATACTAGACTAGACTAAAATCTAATCTTTTAACTGTAAATTAATTATCTATAATATTATTATTATATTAAATGATAGACATCTGAGCTTTTATCTCACTACAACATTTTCATTTTCGCGCTTCATTTAATTTATAGAGATGTGATCGATCACATCTCTATAATCTTATCGATCGTAATAAACAAGTGATTAAAAATAGCGTGAAATTTTAGGATATGTCTAGATTTTGATAACATCCAAAACATAAACAATCATGGTCACATGTCTATAATGACCCCTAAATATGACCACACCTTTCTGTAACACGTTGTATACATTCAATGCAGATCCCAATTGATTCGGTAAATACAAAAACAATTGATATTGTCTATGTAGCTATACGGTGAATGAGATATCCGGAGGTCCACAATCCCCTTCCCCTTCAAATCTCTTAATTATACCTTTGCTTTAAGGTCAGCAAGGCGCCCCTGATTCTCCTGGTATTGTGGGTCTACATTGGCCGTGGAGATCACTTACCATCAGGTACTCACATGCTCGTTTGCCGGATACTATAAAAAAAATACTACAAAACTAAAATTACTAAAAATGTATTACTACCAACCTCAATGTCATGAAATAGAATATTTCCACCATGCTCATTATAGAAAAGCCCATAAACAATCCGAGCAGACCGCCACAATTGGCAAGGAAGTCGGTCAGCCCGTACAATTCCGATCGTTTATGAGTTATGAACTGCCTTTCTTTGAAGTATATCAAAACTTGACTCATACTCACGCTGGAAAACAAAAAAATATTATACTACGTATGTCCCAACTCATTGCACATTCATCTTCAAGTTGCGTCTCCGTTGATATATAACGTATAAACTCTCGGATGATCGTTTGTTTGCGGTATTATGCTCTGTGATTGAAATGTGCGCTAAGATGGTACAGGAAGAACCATTTAATTGGTATCCGTGTATTGTTACTATACGCATGATATCAAACTGGAGACCAAAATTAAAATATACATGGCAATTGTCCTACCTAACATCTTATATTCAGCTGAGACCTTGCTTATACCGCCGCCACTTTCGCACCCTTGATAAGTTTTATTTGAGATGTCTTCGTGACATACTTAACATCAAATGGCATGACCGTGTGAGGAACACAGATGTGCTAAAGCGTGCGAATGTGTGCGGAATGGAAGCATACCTCATGCGTCGACAGCTCAGGTGGTGCGGACACTTATCTCGAATGCCCGAAGAAAGGTTGGCCAAGCGCATCTTTTACTCACAACTAGAAAAACGTAAGCAAAAAAGCGGTGGCCAGTTTCTGAGGTATAAGGATGTCTTGAAGAGGCATATGAAGGGGTGTGGGATTGACTTTGCCGCATGGGAGCAACAAGCTGGCAAGCGTCTAGAATGGAGGAACCTAGTGCAAGACAAGGTATACTCGTTCGAAGACAAGCGAAGGCGCGATCTTGATGCCAAAAGGGAACATCTTAAAAACAAGCCGCCTTCCAATATCGCATACAACTATGTGGATAGCGTCCTCACATGTAGCAACTGCTCTGGAGCGTTCACAGCTAAAATTGGTTACATCAGCCATGTGAGGACCCATCAGTGACCCATCAGTAACTCAATTAGCAGAAATAGTCGCCGTGGCCGAAACCGGTCTGGAATGTATATATATATATATATATATATATATATATATATATACATACATATATACATTGTCACTAGTAATCCGTTGTATAGGCATGCGTCGAAAGAAGGTGCAAGAGAAAAGTGAAAGCGGATGAGTGTGGACACAGCTTTGCCACATCACATACCAATGTAAAATAACAATGCAATTTTGCATGGGCGTGTTCGGACGAACAAAGTGCTGAGCAAGTCCTCTGAAACCTGAATTATCTAACTTAGTTTAACATTTTATCTTGCTTTTTTTATATAGTATAGGCCGGCAAACGAGCAAGTGGGTCACCTGATGGTAAGTGATCTCCACCGCCCATGTACGCCCACAATACTAAAATAATCATGGGCGCGTTGCCGACCTTAAAGGAAAGGGATAAGTAAGGGATTGGGAAGGGGAGGGGAATTTGGGCCTCTGGATATCTCCCTCACCGTACGAAACGCAGCTGCTACTTTACGTCGGTTTTCTGTGAGACAGTGGTAACGACCCGGACGAGCCGGCCCATTCATGCTGTAGACAAAATTGTGTACAGCGTGGCTCTACCACTCAAAAGTGTTCTGTATTCGTTGATAAATTCAACTAATATTAACAGACAAACTGACAGTAATTAGATACCTACGCGACGGTACGAGTCGCTATGATCTGTATAGCTACTTAGAACTTTGTTCGTCGAACACATCCAATGTTAGTAAGTTTGCCGAAAATCTAATGAGTAATGTAGATAATTTTATTCAGTTTGTAATTGTTTTGCACTGTGTTTTATTTAATGTAGGTATATTAAGATTTCATTTAAACTCACTTTACATATTCATCGGGGAGTGATATATTGTATGCTTGTAGCACAGCTGGAAAATCGTAATGTGCTTGTGAAGTTTCTGCTTCGTACTCTATGGATGTGCATGCGGGTAGACATTTGCATTGCTGTGCCACTTGGCGGGCTGTATTAAATTCTTCCTTATCCGATATTTTGTCGTCCATAGCCGATTTTATTTCGATAGTTACTAACTCCACTGGAATTAATATTATTATTATCTCAACCTGTTGCCGTCCACTGTTGGACGTAAGCCTCCCCAAGTGAGCGCCAACCCGCATCCACCCGCTACGCGCCATCTTTTTCAAGTCGTCGGTCCAACGTGCAGCAGGGCGTCTTACACTACGTTTGCCTAACCGTGGTCTCCACTCCAGCACATGACTGCTCCACCGACCATCCGTCCGTCTGCAGACCGGCCCACTTCCACTTCAGCGTGCTAATTTTGCGAGCAATATCAATGACTTTAGTTCTCTGGCGGATGACGTCATTCCGAATTCTATCCACCAGAGAAATTCCAAGCATTGCTCGCTCCATAGCACGCTGAGCTACATTAAACTTGTGGACCAGTCTGCTGGTCAGTGTCCACGTTTCAGCTCCGTAGGTCATTACGGGTAGGACGCACTGGTTAAAAACTCTCGTTCGACGACTCGAAAATGTTACGTGGAGTTAATAAGAGTATGTAAATTGTTAGTGGTGAGAGTGTATAACCTATATTGGTCCTGAATACTGCTGATTAACGGACGAGGCAATGGTGAAACTTGGTTCCTGTTGCGGGTTATGGGGGTCGCCCACATAATACCAGATCCACCTTCAAATCGTGTTGAGAAGACGAACCCTGGCATTTAAGCCGGAATAACGTCAGGCAGAAATAAAGATATAAAATATGACTTAGGTGATTAATGTGATCTTTCTTACGTATATATGTGACAAATAAACTCTGCTAGAATCCATTAAATACATGGATTTTGTAACTACATGAATATTTACAAGGTGGTAGGTCCCTCGTATGCGAGAGGCCGTCTGGGTTGGTACCACCGCTTTGTCTATTTCTGCCGCCAAGCAGCAGTGTCTAAGCACTGTTCTGCTCCGGTTTGAAGGACATTGGAGCTAGTGAAATTTCTGGGCATTTATGTCTCGGGGTGACGAGCGCAGTCTAATGGCATGCAGTAGGTACTTTGTAAATCAAAATTCCGTGTGGTTTTGTTTTTGTTTATGGGCATGCGGGGCGCTTACCATCAGGTAAGCGATCCCTTCGTCAGGTAAGCCAATAGAAAATAAGGCAAAAAAACTGGAGGCCAAGTTAAACGTGTAATTACGGCTACGTAATAATGACACTCTAATTTCGACATTGGTATTCATGTATGTACATAAAATGTGTATACATTTTATGTGTTACAGTAAACATTCACGTAAATAGGTAGGTATTTGTTTCAAAATTGCTTCTTTAATACGCGTCTTGTGTTAGAAATTTGAATGCATTTCCGCATGCTCGAGAAAGCTATTAAAATTGAGTGTGTGACGTCGTGAGTGGTGGTTTAAAAAAACAATCGAGATTGCCCAAGACTACGGAAATGTCGGGGAATACAAATATCAAAAGGTTTTTTAAACAGAGGCTGGCAAACAAGCAAGTGGGTCACCTGATGGAAATCTCACACACCAAACGAAACGCAACAACAAGCTGCTATTCACGTCGGATTTCTGTGAGACAGTGGTATCGAACCGGTTGATTCGGCCCATTTATGCTGTAGACATAATTGTCTACATATCAAAAAGTGAATATGAGCTCCATTGTGAATATAAACCATCTGGGGACCCACTCAAACACACACACACAAATTCATC
Source organism: Mimas tiliae (assembly GCA_905332985.1). NCBI lineage: Eukaryota > Metazoa > Arthropoda > Insecta > Lepidoptera > Sphingidae > Mimas > Mimas tiliae. Next base: position 7,859,448 of record HG995255.1, read on the forward strand.
AAAATCGGTCCAGAGTTTTCCGAGACTAACGAACGGCAATTGATTTTTAACAGACTTCAAAAAAAGGAGGAGGTTATCAATTCGGCGCGTTTTTTTATATAAGATATAGAGGTAGATTAGCTGATATCTTAACTAATACTAAAAAAACGCTTAATGTAAAATTAAAAGGGCAAGGTACGGAGTCCTTGGTGTGCGAGTCTGACTCGTACTTAGCCGGTGTTTTTTTTATTTGTAGCTACTTACTTTGAGCTTTCTTTATACAGGCCATGCTTCCTGCACTACAAACAGGCATATTCTGTGCATCTGCGAAATATAAACTATAATTAGATATAATAATGTTAATTTTGGCACTTTGTAGTCCCGAACTAAATAAAATATTACTAAAATAGGTACATATTGATTCCAGTATTAACTGATTTTAGTTTGACAGGTCTTACATACGCAGGACATTGTAAATTGATATTTGAATTTCATAAATTCTATTTTTAGTTTGACTTCAGTTTAGTCGGTGATATCAAAACTAATACGAATACCAATGTACATAGCACTCACGCTTAGGGGTAGGCAGGCACCGAAGGGGTAGGCAGAAGTGTAACCAGTACACCCACATGTCCAAACTCCGGACTTATACTAAGCATTTCGTGATAGAAAAGCTCAAACTCACTTTTTCCCGACTCGGGGATCGAACCCCAGACTTCAGCAAAGTAGTCATACCGTGTACGCATTACAACTGTGTCACCGAGGCAGTCAAATATATTAATGTTATTTAGAGAATAAGGTATTTGACTAGATTATTTTAAATATAATAAATTTGTAAATGAAGTCAAAAATAAACAAGTTAGAAGCCATTTAAATCTGCTGGAAAGGGTTGTTGTCAAATGGCGGAAAAAGGATGCATGATGGATGTCATGTCGTGTTACGTCACAAGGTAGGTTATGCCATTACGAAGCACGCGTGCTAGGGAGATGGTGAGATTTCCCATTACATTCTTTTTCGTATTATAGTCGGTAGCATATAAAGTAATGTATAAATTAGACATAGTCAAATACCCTATTGCGATTAGGGGACACACTTACGTGGCATTCCGAAATGGACACAACCGCATCGCGTGTATGTAAAATTACTCAAACATTCCATTTCACAATTCCTTTGAGTATATACTTTAAAATATTGCAGATATCTCTCGCTAGAGAAATAGCATTGTCGTCTGTGGGGAAATACATTTATTTTATGATTATAATATAACTCACCGCCTACACAAGCCTAGCGGGGATTGGTCGAACCACCAAGACAGAGTTTGTGGCTTCGATCCTAGCTCTCAAGCACTACCTCTGACTTTTGGACGTTACGTGTGTATTTAAAAATAATACTTTAAACTGTGAACAAGTGGTAGAACCGCGCTGTAGACCGTTTTGTCTACAACATGAATGGAGTGGCACCACCGGGTTGTAACCAATGGCTCACAGAAAACCGACGTGAAGTAGCATTGCTGTTGTGTTTCAAACGGCAAGTGAGATATCCGGAGGCCCAAATCATTCACCCCATTCCAATCCCTTAATTATATCTTTCCTATGGTCATACCGGGTACAATTCCGGACGCCGGGCTGATACTGAGCATTTTGTAATAGAAAAACCCAATATCACTTTTACCCGACCCGGAAATCGAACCCCTAGACCTCAACGTCAGCCTTAGACGTAACGCGTACGCATTACAACTGCGCCACCGAGGCAGTCTTATTATCATTATTACAATATATTATTATCATTTCTATGTAAAAAGTAGTGATAGACTCATACAGAGCTAAACAATTATATGTAAATACTTCTTTGTTACAACTATAGTAATTTTGTTACCTCTCTGGTTCGTAAGATCTGAGGCCTTCCGAGGTTGTCGTCATTTTCGGCTTCAAAGAGACCACGACTTGTTGGGACACCGGTATTCGAAAATATTGCTGTGAAAGCCTTGGTAACTCCGCCGGATTATGCAACAACACCTGATAATATGAAGCATTATGAATAACAATTGACAAACGTAACAAATATTACTTTGCTAAGGTCCGACTTTTCAATTTCTTCTTCTTCCATCTGCTATTATCCCACTCGTAGTGTGGTAGGCGCAACATGCTTTTACACATGTTAAAAAAGATTTGGCTTTTAGTTTTTATGACCGGCCGCCTGCCTGACGTCGGTACTCCGACCCTACTACGAGTGGGATAATGGCAGGTGGAAGAAGATTATTTATCCTTAGATCAGTAATCCTCTAATTATATTTATATTTAATCATTGACGTTTAGGTTAAGTTAATCTAGTTTTCAATAACTAATTTTTATTATTTGCTATACTTCGGTATGTAAATCGTATCCTACCTTAGCACCTTGAACAGGACCTCTGCAAAGATAGTCAAGTTCGTAAGAATTTGACTTCATCACAAACGTCGTACCAGATTTTGCACCAAACGCCTAGAAAACAAATACAAATCTAAGTATTCACTCAAGGCAGAGATGTAGACTTAAATACACCCGCCGCTCATAAACAGGAGCACACACAGAACTTTAAATTACAAATTGCTGCATGGTACTACACTGCGCTCGACACCCCAAGACATATGATTCCCAGTAATTTCACTGGCTTCAATATACTTCAACGGAACGCAACAGTGATGACACATTGCTACTTGGTAGCAGAAATATATAAAATAGTGGTAAGTACCTATCTACTTACCCGATGTAAAATTTGCAAGTCAGAACAAATTCAAGTTACAACAACATCATTAATGATCATCTGGCCAAATTTCATGATCCTATAGCTTCAATAGTTTTTGAGGTTTCATGAATAGTCAGTCAGTGAGCGAGTGGTATTGCGTTTGTATATACGTACCTACTAGCTGTTGCCTATGGCTCCACCTGCGTGAAATTCCAGTTGTTGCCAAGTCGAATTTTGACATGTTACTCACTCAATAAAAAAATGATTTATTTATGTCCTAGCAATGCAATCAAATTTGGTACTATGGAAATATTTATATCGTACACTCTACGTTACTTAAATTAGGCCACACCTTTCTGTAACACGTTGTAAATAGATAGATATACATACAGATTAATACACGTTTAGACGAAGAGAGTTTCTCGTACGACAATTGTAAGACAATAGTAGAAAACCGCCATTTACAAGGCTGCGGTATAAGATTATTTCTTCGATTTGTTTGACGCGACGAATTTCGTAAGCAAGTTTTCAGTTATATACTCGTTTGTTTCATGCGCTAAACACTCTCCGTATAAATGTAATGATTATAATTGCTTTTAGAACAGGAATTATGGCTACTTACTGTGCCTCTATGTGGATAGGTTTCTACGGGGGTGTCAGGAGCATAACCGCTTTCTAAATTCCATGATTCAGCTTTTCTTTGATGTTCCAAATATTTATAATCGTTATGTAAGCTAAAAACAATAATGGATTAATAGTTCGATATAATTTACTAAGCTTTATGACACTAAGGGCCTGTCACAATGTTCGATTATATTTTGATTTCTAGTTAACGCATTACAATATAAGTAGCATTCCTTCTTGTTACAAATGTAATACGATCCCGTTGATCTTAATAAGTGCCATTTTCTCGGATACGAGTATTAGTTGTTTGTTCTATTGCATATTTAAACCTATTATAAAGAAATCTTGTTCTTCCACCTGTCCCTATCCCACTCGCAGTAGGATCGGCGCAACATGCTTTTTTACACATGTTACAGAAAGATTTGGCTTGTAATTTTTACGACCGGCAGCCTGCCTGACATCAACCCCTCTAGGGAGTTATAATATATAAATAAATAACTTACTTAAATTTTGAACAAAGAATATTTTACAGTGGTTGTTTTTTTTGTTACTATTGACACATCTTTCCTCTTCCTACCGGTCTCTGCATAATTTGACAACTATCTATATACCTATTAATACGTGAAGAGAAACCTTCGGGCCCCTATAAAAGCATATTGCGCGCTATGAGGATTGTGAGATTTGGCATAGTTAAAGTTTATATGGAGGATGAGTGCAGAATGCTATCTGTATATAGGTAATACCTGTAACAAATATATACATTTAATTAAATTAATAGAACACACTAACAATGTCAAATCTCGCAGCTGACGTAATAGAACAAAATTAACAAATAGGTCGATTTTCGACCACTATAGGTACGGCCACTTAGTATAGATAATTTTGTCTATTTTATCTGATACTAGCTATCCCCCGATTCACCGCAGGCATGGTAATGCCCTGCTCCCATGGTTTATAGCGTGATATACTTATATATAAACATTCCGGAGTTAATTATCTCAATTATAGTGAAAACGGCATCTACGTTCGTTGTATAGTTTGTTGCAAAGCGGACAGACAGACGCAGAAAGCAACTTTGTTTTATACTATAATTTATATTTGTTTTAACGTTTACTTGAACATTGTGAAACAATTAATAATACAATAAATACTTTTCTGTTCTGAATAATTCTTCAGCTGCAAGAGTATTAAAGGTATAACATAACCCTTCCTCGGTTATTATGGGAGATATTAAATGGGAACAATTTTCGCCTGTTAAGTCCTGCCATTTGCATCCAAAAAATGCTTCAGTTAAGTTTGGTGATACCTGAAAGAGTTACATTAGTTAGTAGATACATCATCATAATTTAGTAACAGCATGATTAAAACGGAACTTGGAATGGAAGCGGCGCGCGAGTAGAACGGTATATGTAGACAGAGAAAGTGGGTTCGATCCCAACCTCCAGCGTTTAGACTTTTCGAAATTACATGTGTATTTATTATAAATTATCGCTCGCTTTAATGGTGAAGAAAAACGTCATGAGGAAACACGCATACCTGATAGTTCTCCATAAGAGTTTCGAACTTTTGTAAAGTCTATCAAAGTGCATTAGGCCAGAGTGAAGAACTAAGCCTCTTATTAATAGAGTCCCTAGAAGAAGAATTGGGCACGTGTCAATAGCGGGACAATATTAATACAGCTGGTGGGAGGGTATCAGATATCTTTGTGCCCGACTAGATAGCAACCACTGTAGACATAGTGACAAACTCGCCATTGTGGCTTGCTCCGGAAGTCACATTTTAGGATCAGCCAGCGTGTATCCAGTATCCACCGTTAGACAAGCGTAATTGTGGCGACCGTGGAGAGATGCAACGTGTATCGACGGTCGCCATTACATTCAGACTGCAATGTACTAAATATCAGGTCCAGTAGACACTATGTCATGCCAGGACTAAAAAGCTCTGATGATATTATTATTTATATTATTACAGCCTCTGTGGCGCAGTGGGCGAGTAGCCGGCTGTGAAGCGAGAGTCCGTGGGTTCGATTCCCACATTGAGATAAATGTTTGTGTCATCCACAAATATTTGTTTCGGGTCTGGGTGTTCTGGGACCGCAAATCTCTCACAGTTCCTGATATCAAAGATACAGGTTAACCTAGTGTGAGGTTTAGGACTATGTGTGTGACTGTTAGGTGTATTTTTATTGATATATTGGTTATATAAAAAATAACACACCTCTTTTATATTACTTATGATCTCGCTCGCATTGACGATTTTTCGACCATTACGTGGTGCAAGGTGATCGTCACAAACCATTGATACATCTTCATAAAGATTCACTCTGTAATGAGGACGTTGGAAATTACTTTACTTATACTTGTTATAATTATTTATTATTTTATTTTACACATTTAATACAAACTAGGTATAATTTTGGATTTGGACTAATACAATTTTAATAATTTATTCTTAAGTATAAAGTACTCCTAGAAATACGTTATACCCCGACATCTACGTTAAAGTATAAAGTCCGAAGTGTGTGTGCAATTTATACCGTAAATCCATACTCTATACTCTATACTGTACATCCATATGATGAGGCAAGTACAAAATACTTTAAAGTTTAAACTATAAATCTGATGTACATGTACCCACAATTATGTATATTATGTGTGTGTCTGTTGGGTATACTATATTATGCGGTTGACATTTCACAGTTCCTAGCTTTTGTCAAACACTCAAGTAAGTAATAGAGCAGCGCCATATATGAAATAAGTTAAAACAATACCTAAAAAATGATTAAAAAAAAGTAATATTGAGTCAAAAATAATAATTTCTATGGGTCGTTTTAGAGTCGGTTTTTAAGTTTTATCTAAACTTATTTTATTTTTAGATTTTTAATTGTAGATAAAGCTATGGTGTGTAAATTCCAATACTATAACCATAGACACATTTGTATTATGTATCTATGCTATATATCGACGAGTATGCTTTCTGTTAAGGAGTTAAAATAGTTTACTCCGTAATCCGTCATCGAATTTATAATGGAACACATCGCCAGCTAAACTCTATCGAATGAACATTGGAAAATCGGGGCATAATTGGTGGAGAAATCGATGTCAAAAAAAGCAAAAAAGCAAGCCGCCGAATTGAAGTCTGTTAAAAGTAATAACTACTTAGGTAAATTTTGTTTGTCATACTCACTCTTCCTGCGTTAAATTATTGTGTGCCTCCTCATCACCATACTTGTGAAAATATTCAGTGAAATTAAATTTACTTTGCATCGCTTTGGTTTCGAAGCAAATGGTTACGGCTGGATACGGTATCTAAAAATATTAAGATGCTAATAGTGACATTAAAGGTGAGAAAATGTTGTATATTTCAGTGTTTTCAAGTCATGTTATCAACACAAATGTTGTAAATTTTTGGTTGGTGTGCTTCATTATATTAATAACTGTGTGGTCTGTAGTAAAGTTAGATCATTAAAATATTATTATTTTCTATAAAAGAGCCCGGCAGACGAGCAAGTAGGTCACTGTGGGTTCTTGAGTGATAGAGCCACGTTGTAGACAGTTTAGTCTACAGCACGAATGGGCCGGCTCGACAGGGTCGTTACCACTGTTTCACAGTTCGACGTAAAGTCAGCAGCTTGCTACTGCGTTTCGTACGGTGAGTGACATATCCGGAGGCCCTCCCCTTCCCAATCTCTTAATTATCCCTTTCCTTTAAGGTCGGCAATGCATCCATGATTTCTCTGATATTTTTGGCGTACATAGGCGGTGAAGATCACTTACCATCAGCTCAGACCCACTTGCTCGGTTGCCGACTAATGCTATAGAAAAAAAACCTGATCGTTTTGACCTGAATATCCACAATATCATGTGAATCACTACAAGCCAAATCGTTCTATAACACGTTGTGCCGAGAAATAAGGGCATGTCGAAGAAGAAGGAGTTGCTCACACACACACACACATAGACGTGCACAAACGAGCCAAACTATTTATTTATAAACAATGGTTTTACCTGCCATACAGGTGTTGGATTTTCTGCAAAAGTAACTATAACCGGGGTTGTATTCCACTTTATCCATACGTTTCTTATAAAACCAGCACATAGCATCACAGAGCAGATGAATATGCACAACCAGAACACCCTTAAAGTAATTAATATTATGAAATAATGCTTATACTTCCATCAGCACTTGGCGCTGAGTCCTTTTCTATTTATTGCTGTGCTTGATATCACGACTGCGGGTATACACGAACAGCCACCATAAGTATTCTTATGGTAGGAATGACTTAGCACAGGTAGCCACAGATAAAAAGCGCACAGAGTAAAGAGTGAATCTGTGGAAGGAACACTTGATAATGGCGCAGCGCGCTAGTCTGTAACTAAATTACTAAAAATAGGTAGGCCGCATGTGCATCATCCTGGCATATGCTATTTTCCCAGCCTTTTCCAACTAGAAATCAATATCACGATAAAGCATTCGTTATGAGCAGTTTTTCACGAAATTTACAGATTTTGACGGATAAACACTGCTGATAAGATATGAATCATCTTTTATTATTTGGTGGTTTCGTTGTTCAACCATTGCTTGTTACGAACGAATACTGACGTTTAGAAACAATCAACACTTAACGTATCAGACTTGTCCCACGGTATCTTATGTAACGTATTATAACATCTGAACACTTTATTTTATATTAAGAAAACCTAATAATTAGAAATATACATAATAAAGTCCGCGTGCGAGCTAATGGAAGTCCAAGAACTTATGATGTTTTATAATTTTTATGTTTTGTCGTAGAAATATTTTTATTTTAAATATGATTACATACATACATACGCACTCACGCCTGTACTCCCCGAAGGGGTAGTCAGAGGCGTAACTAGTACACCCTGCATATTTCGTCGAGCTATTAGTTATTTCCGTCCCATGATGTGATAGGGGGCGAACTTATCGGCATATCGGGCACAATTTCAGACTCCGGGTTGATACAAAGCATTTCATGATAGGAACACCCAATATTACTTTACCTGACCCGGGGATCGAACCCTAGACCTCAGCACAACAGTCATACTCCGTACGCATTACAACTCCGCCACCGAGGGAGTGACTGATCTTATAGATTAATTATATAATTTCGGTAACTTTATATTGGTTATATTACTGCAACAAGTAATTTTGTAAGACTAAAGATTCCTTTGAGCTCCGATATTGCAAACGATAGTATTAACGATACATATACGAAAGCACGTGGTCACTAGATTAAGATTCAAGATTTTAAAATCAAAATAAGACTGTCTAGATCGCATCGTACTTTATATTGAAAACTAATAATTAACTAAACTTAGAAATAGGGAGGTAATAGCTCAAAATACTTAATAACATTACGTAGTACTACTGCGGTAACCTAATAAGTATCTAAGTATTCACGGTAGGCAGCGGCTTGGCTTAGCTTGGCAGGGTGGCCAGGGGACACCCTGGCATTACTGAAGTCCATAGGAGACGGTAACCACTTACCATCTCGTCAGCTCGTCTGCCTTCCAAGCCCAGTAATAAAAAAGGGTTTACGGAGATCACATAGTATCACAGAATATCCAAGTACTTAACAGTATTATGATCGTATGCTTAAAAATATATCACTTACTTTTCGACGCGTGTTCTTTTTTTCTCGCCAATGTATTTAAGGCCGTGCAAATTAGAATTAGTCAAATAATCTGTCATGTAATCCTTAAATAAATTGAGTTTTTTTTTTGTTTTCCGGACCGGGTTCAATTCCACTCTTTCTTCTAATTCACTTTCTGGAATTTTTATACTGCTTTCGGGTCTGAAATTATATTTAAAATTATTTACTAAATAATGTACAGTGCGTAGAAAATGTATGTCTGTCTGTGTCTGAAAATATACCTCAAGTGTTTAGACATAATGTACAAAAGTGACTACAGTAAGTGAGGTTTCGGATGGTTTTAATTTTATTTTGCGTTCGGCGTTCTAAAGGCGTTGGCTAAATTAATTTAATATATTACCCAAGGGATGTGTTCACATTAAGAAATTAAAATTGCGTAGAATGTATAAATGATAAGAACATATATTATTATTTAGCTTCTATTAGTTATATAAGTGATACATAATTATGTTTAAATTGCATGCTGTACCTATTCTGCAACGAAACCTTTCAACTGTAATCGCGTTTGCGACATAGATGTAGTACATACATGCACTTGCTACAAACTTATAATGCGAGTGTACTTTTGTCCGTTGAGGAGTTTTATTTTTTTACTCCGTACTCCGTCATCAGATCTTAACCAAATTATATGGGACCACATCGCAGCTAAGCTAATCTATATCGATGGAATGAATAATCATGTCGTTCAGTGAATAATGCCAATATACTTATAATACTAGACTGAAATCAAATATAAGATATAAAATATAATCTTACATATATCTTTCATTATTTGTTAAATTACCATATTCGATTTTACCGTCACGCTCGTCACCCCAAACCATAAGAAGTTAATCTCATAATGCCCAGTAACTTTACTGGCTTCAATGTCCATACTCACTGCAGCTTGTGGAAAAAATAGACAAAGCGGTGGTACTAACCCAGACGGCCTCTCGATTACGAGGGACCTATCATCTAGACCTATTCGCCAAATCTGGACCGAATATTAATAATAATTTTTGTGTTCGATAAGGTTTACTCCGAATCTGGTCCTATAATTTGGTTACAATCTGGAGGAAAAATGTGAAAAAGCGCAAATGCACCACATTTCGGATTTTAAAGTCAGTTTTTGAAGTTACTAACATATAATTTTATACAGACCTGTGTTTCATTACCGCTGATGACATCATGTTGGTAAAATATAACGTAATTATTTATTCACTTCTCAGTTAGTATACTTTACACGAACGAGACAGTTAGCAGAATGAAACTGTTTTACAACTTTGGGTCAACAATGTCAGTACGTAATGAGTTATGAGCAAAATTATAATTGCAACATTATATTATTTAACACCCGCCAATGGAGAAGGATTTGTGAATAACAATACATGGTTTGATTGGTGAATTCCATTATGATAATTTGTAGAATCTACGCGAACTAGCCACGTGTTTCACATATAAATTATGTTTATAGAGTTAGCCAGTCAAATGTGTCCCTTGGTTAAGTTTTTGCGAATTATTTGATAGCAGTGGGCAGCAACTTGCCCTGTCCATGTGCGGCGGTTTCGCTTACCATCAAGCGGCCCGTACGCTGGAAAAAAGCTGTCACGAGTTACCACAGCGTAGCAACCCCTTTCTAGTGCGAGCCACCAGGAAGAGAAGAGTCCGCTGCGCAGCGCCGTCACGTAGAGCGAGAGTCGTAGAAGAGTACCTGCAAGCAAAAGAAAAGTATGAAAATGAAGCTAAGAAAGCGCAAATCAGTAGCTGGAAAGAGTTTTGTGGGAAACAGGAGAAGGAAGAAGTTTGGGACTTTATATACAAGGCAATAAATAGAGTCACAAAACGACGTGAAGACCCGCTGCTGGTAAAGGGAGGAGTCATTCTTAGCCCAGAGAAGTCAGCGAAATTATTGGCTGAAGTTTTTTATCCTGAAGATCATACAGAACAAGTTAATGCATATCATTAGAGCATTAGGGAAGCAGCGAAGCGTGTAAATGAATGTCTCGATAGTGATAATCAAGATCCTCCATTCACAATCTATGAAATGCAAACAGCAGCTGCTTTAACCCAAAGAAAGCCCCGGGAGCAGATGGTCTAACATCGGACATCTGTAAGCAAGCTATTCTCCGGGATCCAAAACTGTACCTATCTCTGGCAAACAAATGTCTCGAGCTAGGCCACTTCTCGACCATCTGGAAGGAGGCCACGGTTGTAGTCCTCCAGAAACCCGGAAAGGATGACTACACCAACCCGAAATCATACAGACCGATAGGCTTGTTGCCTGTGATGGGGAAGATCCTGGAGAAAATGGTGGTGGCAAGAGTTAAATGGCATCTATTCCCTAGGATGACCACCTGGCAGTTTGGCTTTATGCCCCAGAGGAGCACTGAGGACTCCCTCTATACGCTAGTCAACCATATTAGGGAGAGAATTAAAGAAAAAGAAATAGTCACGATAATCTCATTAGATATAGAGGGAGCCTTCGACAGCGCCTGGTGGCCAGCTATTAGAGTCAGAGGAAAAGTGCCCACAAAACCTAAGAAGGGTAGTAGATAGCTATTTTGAGAGCAGAAAGGTAAAGGTTCGCTTCGCCGGGGAAGAACACATGAGATGGACCTCCAAAGGATGCGTTCAAGGATCCATTGGGGGTCCGATCATGTGGAACCTGCTCCTCGACCCACTGCTTAAAGAGCTTGATAGACGGGGTGATTACAGTCAAGCCTTCGCCGACGACATTGTGTTTGTATTCAGTGGAGTGAATTCAGCAACGCTGACCTACGTGCGAGAGTGGGGAATCAAAAACAAACTAAAATTCGCACCTCATAAGACAAAAGCGATGGTAGTGACGAAGAAACTTAGGTACGACTCCCCAATCTTGCACATAGGTGGAGAGGCCATAGGTCTGACGAAAGGAATAAAAATTCTGGGGCTCATCATCGATGACCGCCTAACCGTTAACAAGCATGTGTGCAAAAAGGCTATCAATTTTTACAAAAGTTTATCCAGGGCAGCTAAAGTACAGTGGGGGTTGGGACCGGAAATAATTCGTACACTGTACACCGCAGTAGTAGAGCCCACTATACTTTACGCGGCAAGTGTATGGGCATCCGCATCCAAAAAAGTTTGCGTTAGGAAGCAACTCGACAGGGTCCAGCGTGGGTTCATGCAGAAGTTGACGAGGGCCTACAGAACCGTCTCCCTGAACTCGGTCCTATTGCTAGCTGGGATGCTTCCCTTGGATGTTAGAGTTAGGGAGAACGCCCTTCTCTACGAAACCAAAATGGGGTATTCCCGACTGGCAATGGGAGACCGAGAAGTGGAGAGGCCTGTGGCCTTCGTCAACCTGGATCACCCAGCGCGCCGAAAGGCTCGGGAAATCTATAGCCTGGTGGACGGTGAAGAATTGACCCAGCGCGTCAGTAAATGTCATAGTATATTTACTGACGGTAGCAAAATAGATGGTAAGGTCAGAGCGGCGCTATCCGTATGGAATGGCGCCGTCGAAATCAAGACAAAAAAGCTCAAACTAGAACCATTCTGCAGCGTCTACCAGGCTGAGTTACTGGCCCTGAAAGCTGCCACGGAAGAGGTCCTAAATAGCAATATCAGAGGTTGCAGCGTCTTTTGTGATGCCAGGTCCGCCCTTGAAGTTGTCGCTAGAGGAGACTCTCTTCACCCTTTAGCGTTCCAAATCAACCAAAATCTAAGAACTATAGATGAACGCAATCAAAATGTTTCACTATTTTGAATCAAAGCACACGTAGGGTTCGAAGGCAACGAGAGGGCGGATGGGGCTCGCAAAGGATGCTGCAATGCGCTTGAAAACCAAGCCGAATTAAGACTGCTGCCCGGTTGCATTCGTCAAACGAAAGATCCGACAGGTTTCGATTGACGAATGTATAGACCATGTAACAACACAAATGTTCACAGGGCATGATGGGGTATCTGAGTACCTAAACCGCTTAAAGTGCAAGGAGAGCCCAGCGTGCCCATGTGACCCACATAAAACAGAGAGCCTGCTACATGTTATAACAGAATTTCCCAGTTATGAAAGTAAAAGGTATGATACAACAGGAAAACAGGAACAGGCTATAGATATAAGAATAGAAAATAAAAACATACCGCAAATAATAAGAAATAAGGATACTAGATATAGGTTTATCAACTATTGTAGAACCATTGTTAAAAGTGTAATACGGAGAAACAAATAAGATTAGGAAAATAATAGTTACTAAGATATATTATGGAATTTATATACAAATAGTAACAGGTAAAATAGGAGATAAGTAAATAAATAAGGAATATGGTACATACACATAAAACATAGATAATAGACCACTAGATATAAGATACTTCGATAAGAATGTATAGTCTAAGAATCCACTCCAAATTTTTATTTTTTAGACATTTTTTTTGTTTTTATTTTTTTATGATACGGCATTAAAAAATACATACAACCCTAAATGTACAACCCTCTACGATCAACCCCTATTTTTTAATAGCGATATTAGTATTTTTGTCAAGCGCGTTTCTCACTGGGACTCGCCTTTAATCACGCGGGCAGAGCCGCGGGCAACAGCTAGTATTAGATATAATAGAGAATACATTAGAATATATAATGGAAAATGAATAAAGGAAAAGAGTAGGACACCCATGGAAGGGCTAGGAATGTAGAAATGGGAATAGCATATCTATGCTATGAAATAAATAAATAAATATTAGATTAGGAACCTGAGGAAGGGCTAGCATAACATAGAAGTAAACAACCACAAAAGACCAAAAAGGTCCCTGATATCGTTAGGGAAACGAGAGTGGGGCATAGCGCCACATAAACTATTAAAAAAAAACTCTTTCTGCCGACGCTGCAGCTCAAATTCCAGTTACCACAGCGTAACACTCCCTGTCTACCGTAGTTGCGGTCCACGTTCCAACCTGCGTCATAATTATTATGTCGATACAGCAATTTCACTTTCTTTGTATGATTTATTGTAAATGTAACCAAATCAGTCTTGTATTAGTTTTAGTCGATATTCTTTGTAGTAGGTACTTTAAAAATCAAATATATTTTATTAAATTAAAATACTGATCGCGATAACCTACTCACGTTATCCGTTATTACAAAAATAATAGGTCTTATCTTCTCTATGAAAAAGATTAAAGTGTTTTTTTCCATCATTTTTATTTCTATTAATCAAAGTAACCACCCTTACTATCGATACATCTTTGCCAGCGTAGTGGCAATTTATCGATGCTCTTCTTAAATAAATCGGCTGGACGGGAGTCAACAAACTCTTCAAAGTATTTTGAGTTCTGATGGAGAAGTTCGCACATATGCATCGAGCTTTAGTCAATCGTTCGTCCCCGCTGCTCCTGTACGACAACGCGCGACCCCATACAGCACAACAGATGATCTCCAAGCTTCAAGAGCTGGGGTTGGAAGCTCTCCATCTTCCGCCGTACTCACTAAACCTTGCACCTACAGACTTCTACTTTTTGCAGAATGTGGTAAATTTTTCTCTTATATACGAACGACGTGACAGCTATGGAAAAAAATCGCACTACGGTCACTGAACACGCTATGGCGTCGTGTGCTGTATTAGGAAGGCCAGCTCAGCAGCGCGACGCAGCGGCGCGGCGCCAGCGGCGCGACGCAGCGGCGCGGCGCCAGCGGCGCGACGCATCACGCAGGTTGACCAGTCGGGTACAAAAATGGTCAGGTACTGCCATACAAGACGAACGCGGACGCATTATCAAATCAAATCAATTCATAAATCATCAAAAGTATGAATTATTACGCTGAATGCTTTAACAGAATGAACTTATATAAATATCAATTGCCACGTGTATGAAAGATAATCACTTATGATGCTCACAGAAATGCTCGACCGATATGGCTATTTTTTTTCGTTGTGTTCGTGAGTGTGTCAGGGCAACGTTCGTAAGTAAGATTTTTTCTTGGAAATCCACCGGAATAGTCGGAAATTTGGATTGTATATTTGTATGAAAATCTTAATAAAAATAAGTGACGTTTAGTTTAACAGTTTTGTTGTCACATGTTTTCTTATTAACAACTGATTCCGCATTGAATATTGATATTTTGCAAAATAAAATAACGGTTAACAAAACTTAGAAACCGATTTCAAAATAACAAACAACAATTGACTTTAAAATCGATATCTGGGACGCCCCATAGTTAAAACTGATAGATCCGATATTATACTTGAAAAAGTGGCCGCCATTATGTTTTTCTTTGTTTTAAGGCTGATTGACTTCAAAATACCGATATATGGAACGCCCCGTAGTTAAAAATGGTAGATGCGATGTTGAAATCGAAAAAAGTATTATTTTGTTTTTCTCTGTTTTAAGGCCGATTGACTTCAAAATCGATATCTGGGATGCCCGGTAGTTAAAAGAAATAGATCCAATGTTAGAATTGAAAAAAAAACCCTTTTTTGTTTTAAAGCCGATTTACTTTAAAATCGATATCCGAGACGGTCCATAGTTACAAAAGCTAGATCTAATATTAGAATTGAAAGAAGTGAGCGCCATTTTATATTTCTTTGTTTTATACTTGATTGACTTCAAAATAAATAAGTATCGTAGTCTCAAATAAGTATTTTTTTTTAATACGCATTTGTTTTTAATGCGTAAATTATACATAAACAGATCATCATGCATCATCAGAATTCAGATATGCCATATCTATTTCCACCAGGACTTATTTTCTGTGGGTGTGCACAATACTTACATAAAATAAAGTTTTCCGTTTAACCAAGTCTGCTACGCGGGCGGAGTCGCTAGTCATATTATACATGTAAGTATATTAATATATTTACAAGAAAAGGACTAAAGAAGTAGGTAGTAGACAACATGAAATACATTTACTTAATTACTTAAGTAATTTTAATATCCACTTAGATAGAAATAGTTGCTAATATGTATTCATATAAGTTTCGTAGAAAAATTGCATATAGAGCTGATTAGTCTATTCTGTATTTCAAAGGAATCGGAAGGTGAAACATATGGACCAAGTCCTTTTATCTTCTAATCCGTGATAACATAGTGTCTTATGTTAGAATAACGCAACAAAATTAAAAAAAGAAATCTATATGAAACTTAACCAATAAAATTAATTTTAATAATAAGAAATCCGTACCTAATTTTATCGGTGTGTTTCGGTACATGCAGTTATTTTATTAAAATGGTCAAAAGGTGTTGCATTTTCTTGTAGGTATGCAATTTCTCAATTTTCTACGAACCCAATCCGCATTGCGCCGGCGTGGTGGAGTAAATATACAATCTCTCATTAGTCATTAGAACCGTAGGTAGATAATAAAGGGCTAATATTGTATTATTCTAGAATAATTTAGAACAAGGAAAGCTCCTATTATATTTATTGTAGCAAAAGCGCACCATGAGCATAATATTATTATGACATCACCCGCTTTTGTGCGACCTTGCGACTTACAATGGCCCGACATTTTACAGGCTAAATGTGGAAAAAATAACCCACAACCAAGATACCCTAAGCGACCACCAGCCACGAATAGTGGACAAATTCGCAGTACATTTGGATCGATCATAAGCTAATGTAGGTTAAATACATTAAAAAACAAAGAGACATGTAGATTGCATCATCCGTCGACCAATGAAGAAGCAATGGTTGACGACATTGTTGACAATTGCAGATTTTGACATTTTGATAGTATTGAAAACAAATGATACAGCCTTCATATATTTATTTTATTGCATAGGCTGGCAAACGAGCATGTGGGTCACGTGATGTTAAGGGATCTCCACCGCCCATGTAAGCCCACAATACCAGAAGAACCATGGGCGCGTTCCCACCCTTAAATGAAAGAGGGTAGTTAAAAGATTGGGAACGGGTGGAGAGTTGGGCTTCTGGATATCTCACTCACCGCAGCAGGCGTTTTGTACGCAAGCCGCTATTTTACGTCGGTTTTCTGTGAGACAGTGTGATGGTCCAGTCGAGCCGGCCCAATCATGCTGTAGACAAAGCAGTCTACATCGTGCCTCTTCTACCAAATCAATTATATTTATATTAAATATAACGTGAACTATCGCTTCCTTCAATAACTTTAACATTAACAACGGATGTTGCAAAGCACACTAATACCATAATATATGGAAATAACTACGAACTAAACTTCATCCAAATTAAATGAGTAAATGTTAGTTTTTTATGGCATAGACTGGCAAACGAGCTAGTGGGTTACCTGATGGTAAGTGATCTCCACCACTCATGTACGCCTACGTTTTAAAGGAAAGGGATAATAAAGGGTTTGGGAAGGGGAGGGGAATTTGGTCCTCCAGATATCTCACTCACAATACGAAATGAACCAGCTGGCTGGTACTTTACGCCGGTTATCTATGTGACAGTGGTAACGACCCGGACGAGCCGACCCATTCATGCTGTAGACAAAACTGTCTGCAGCGTGGCTATACCACTCAAGAAGTAATTAAGTCTGGTTTACCCTTTTTTGTTAATTGTGAAGTCAACCTTTTTTTTCAAGACCGACACAACTAAAATCTTATAATTCTATGACTAAAATTAACTCAATTATATATTATAATTAAGGTACTTATTATTATTATTCATTTCGTAGAGCGAAATTAAAAACTAATTCAATTTATCTTATCCGTTTATGTGATTGTACATCATGATGGCCTATGATGGCAATAAACTTTTCTTTTATAATTGTTAAATTATACTTATTTCGAATATTTATACTTTTATGTTTAAAAGACTCTATGTTTAAACGTATTTACAATCTACCTTAATAGTAATCTACTATAAGTAATAAATACTTATTACTCGGGAAAAAATCATGGATTGTTTTTTAGCCTAAGTCATTATTAATATACATAGGTGTCTGTCATGTGACGATCTAATGTAGATATGGTAGAAGGCAATTAATTAGTAATTTCCATGCGCCGTTACATCGATGTAATTGCAAGTCTTGACGTTTATTACATCGAGATTTACCGTTATCGGGGTTGTCTGACATACTGATTCATGTTTTCCATGGTTTTATGCGACGATGCGCCAAGATTTAGCTAGAGCTTGGTTCGGGCAAGTGGTGCGACGTACGCGGGCCCCGGGTCGCGCCGCGCCGGTCGGCAGTCTCAGCACTCCGCATGTAGTACGTGAGTCGATCCATCCGTCCCCCGCGATTTGATTACGATACGAGGGGAGTGCGAGGCACAGAGTGCCGAGTGCCGACCCGCGCCGACCGGCTAGCCCGCACTACCAGTATTTGTAAGATCGTAGCGGCAGGCAGCATCTCGCTCTGTCGAGCGTTGAATTGTGTGCGAAAAAACATAATTTTCAACCTTTTCTTTGGCGCGCAAACAATTACGATGGCTGCTACTCAAGAGTTGAGCGGCATTCTTTCGAGAAGACAAGAAATTAATGACAAACTCGAGGAGGGCCTGGATATTAAGCCGAAATATAAATTCGTGAACGTTTATACGGAATTTCACGAATTCTCCAGGAAGGAAATAAAACAATACGAACAGACTTTTAACAAGTAAGCCTTTTTGATTTTATTATCTTGCATTAATGTTGGCGAAAACTATTTAGATTTGCATTTGTTTACATTTAGATATATTCAAAATCGTTGCAGCTGACATTTGATGCTGTTTCCTCAGATAGGTATTGCCAATAGTTTGTACAAACTATAAGTAGGTAATATAAAATATATTAGCAAGGTTGATCAATTCTGTTGAAGGCAGTCGAGACTGAATACCTAAGCTTGTTTTATTTTTTTTAACGCTTTTACGGTAGGCTGGGTATCGTATCTGCAAGTACACCTGGTTCAACATTTGATGTTTGTTTATTTATGAAGATAAACTGTTTGTTAAGCTGCCTAAATGGGGTAGATAAAGTACAATATTACTTAATATTATATGACAGTCGTTTATCTTATTTGAATAAAATGTTCTAATAACATAGCCATATATATATAACAAAAATAGCCTACCTAGACTTTCGGTGTTATAGAATTACATACTTACCTAATACCTAGGTGTGTTCCTAATAGGTACCTAACCCAGGCAAGCATAAAATATCGTTGATAACTAGTATTTTATAAGTACTTACCCCTTACCATATATATTAAGGACACCTATTTAGAAAAATACATTAATGGATTACATTTATATGGAAATTTATATACTCGTGGATCAGATTTATGTTAACATAAATAACAATTATATACTTACAAGGAAAAGAGTTAAAACTACAATAGGTAGGTATAGTTAATTGTAAACTGAACTACTGTCAAATGGATGGTAGCGAACTAAAATTACAGGACTTAACTAATTTTAGTTTGACAGGACTGACACCATACACAACAACCTACTTTACTTATCTAAATAGGTCCCTCTAGCTAATAAGGATTATTAAGGAATTCGCTAAACCATTGCTCGGGCTATGTTTGCCTATAATTATCTATTCCATACAAAAATAATACTTATTTCTTGTATACAGTTAGTTACCACAAAGTACATCTGTAATTGCATAGTTGTAGTACTTGTTAAAATCAATAATGTGAATCTGCACTACTTTATACGAGGAGTCGCGTCTGCATGCCTTTTTGGACAAATAATGATACTTACTTCTCTCTTTGATCGATGAAAAGTCTTTATATTTACTAAATGCTTCTACAATATAACTGACAATACATAAAAATATAAGAAAATTACATTTGCGTATGTAAGTACTAACGTACTACGCAACTTCGATCGATTATAAATTTCACACATTGTTTATGAAAGATTTGCATGGGAAATACTTTTGTATATTGATGTTTATGGCTATGTTTAATAGCACTTGTTCGATCTCATATCTAACACAGTATCTATAACGAATTAGTTTTCCTTTCCCTTTCTTGGCATACCTATCTTACAATAAAAAACAATTCATGATTCACTTGTTTTAGTTAATTAGATTATGAATGCTTTATACCTATCTAGTTCTTTAATAACGATTGTACCTGCTCAATGACCTATAATAACTGATTTGAAATCTCACTTCATATCTTACATTATTTTCATATTTTAATAAAGGTAGCAACTAATTACGAAAATAACAGCAGATCTATTGTATACTTTATGAATCTAACATAGGTTATTCAGTTCAACAGTGAAAGGGACAATGTATAAAATTACGTTCGGTTATGTAGTTAACTTAAAACATAACAGTAATTAATTAAAGTGAAATAACGTCGCATCGTCGTGGGAGTCGAAAGACAAATATGAATAGGCGCGGCGTCATCGCACGCTTATGAGAATAGTAATTTTTACATCATAACAACTTTCATTCAAATAGTTAATGAGACATTTCATTATTCACACGGGAGCCGTAAATCGTGATAATATTGTGGTTCAAATTATAATTACAATTACAATAATATTGCTTAACATAACATCTTAGCTGTGCCAACTTCGTTTACAGATTCTAAATTGTAAAAAAAACTCGGCTGTAAAAAATAGTTGAGTAACTGAGATAGAATAAAGCAAGATATATTAAAAATATATAACTGCGTCAACATAAATCTTCCTCTCTGTCGATTGACAGACGGCATATTTATAATAAGCACCTAAATATTAGACTATTTATGTAACTCCCACAGCTAAGACTAAATCTAACGACATAAGTACATCTCATCAGCCCCGTATATTTGGGGCAAACCCGGGCACCCGCAGTTTCTGAAAGCACCAAAATCATAATATAATATGATTAAAAATTAAAAAAAAACTTGCTCCACAAAGCGCCTAGCATACGGACTGGTTGGCTCACCGTCGACTTGTAAGAAAAAGGCGCCACACAGGCCCACATCATAAGTGAAAAGTACAAATTTATTAAAGGGTTCTTATTGTCCCATTCATGTCAAAAATGCCAACCACTACATATTTGTGAGTTTTTTAAGTTATTTATCTCAAACGCTTGAGAGAGGGGCGCCACTATCAAGTTTCTGCCCCAGTTTTAAGTTTCGTAGATCCGGGGCTCCATCTCATAAATCTATCAAGCCGTTTAGGCCTCTGAGCATCTCCAAGAAATAGCCTTACATACACATGAAAGCCATTACATCCCTTCTTTGGCAATCAGGTAAAAATTAAGAAATGGAGAATAAAATAACATCACTTCTGTGTTTTTTTTTTTAATTAACATGATTAAATAATCCTACTACTATTATAAATGTGAAATTATAAGTAAATACACCCAACAGTCACACACATAGTCCTGACCCCACACTAGAATTTGCGGTCCCACATCACCCAAACCCGAAACAAATATTTGTGGTTCACACAAACATTTGTCTTGGTGCGGGAATCGAACCCACGGCCTTTCGCTTCGCAGCCGGCTACTCGCCCGGTGTGCCACAGAGGCTGCGCTGGAATATTTGTGAATTTGGTTTCACACCTTTCACACCTTAGGTTTTGGATGCAATGTGACCTATACTCGTAGACTAGGCCATAGGCTACTTTAACCTTGGAAAAGCCCATCCATGCGGGCGGAGCCGCGAGCAATAGCTAGTATAGTTTAATTGGCGACCTTACAGTATGCGAAAGTTTTTATTAGAGGAAGATTTAACAACAGTATCCGTATTACTGTTTTAGTAGTATTTTGTTATTACTCTATGTTTAGTAGTATTGGATAGACTTTAACGGAAACAAAATATAATGAATAATGATAGCCGAAGCCCGAAGGAACACAAAGGGAGCGAGGACCTACAATCACTAATTGTAGCGGAAGTAAACATTGTAATATACACTTATGTTATAACATTGGTTATGGCTGCGGAAACGCTCATATGCGGGTAGGTCATCAGTCATCACTCATTATTGAATTTAATGACTCACTTACCAGTTACCCATATACCTATTAACAATATACCAGCAAACAAATAAACTCGGCGAGTGTCGTTTGTTTTGAAAACAAGTATTGTGCTAAGTCAACACATTATTTTTTTCCTCGATGATTGATCCGTTTTGGTATTCGCTATACATATTTATTTGTATATGTATTTAAGCTACAAATACCCTAAGTCCTTCAGACCTCACGTACCGAGCAGCTTTCATCCATTTCTATGTTTGAATTCGTCGATATTTTCGTGAACGGATGTTATTCACACCGGTACCGAATTAGAGGTAGGTATATGAGTTGGTAGCGTTGTGTCATACGTGTGTAAAATTTTAATAAAATTACTCACATTCTTAGTAATTCCGTAGTAGTAGTAAACTCGTCTTGTCGATTTAATAGCTGTTATATGTATTGTATGAGTCATTCGGCATTTAGCATTTGCTTACGTAGGTACGTGTTTCATTCATGGTTTTTTTCTTCTAGAAAATGTAAGTAAGTAATAAATTAGTCATTGGTAGGTACAGCCATAGATACATCATACCAGCCAAAGTTGTTGGCAGGTATTTTAGGATTTGTGGTAACAAGAACAAATATTACTGTTGGAGAAAAACTCAAAAATAAACCGAATCAATAAAACTAAAAATAAAATTAAGCTAAGTCAATGTTTAATTTTGATCGGTTAATATTATTTAACCTTTTTTTTATTCTGTATTCGTTTTGTTTAATGTTTTAATTTTACTAAATTTAGTAAAAGAATCATATACTTATTTTTTTTCAATTGGATGGAGAGAATTATTAAAATTGGTGATCTTATATCTATTTTTTATAGCATCTAGGTCGGAAAAATCAGTACCTACCTAAGTGGATCATCTAATAGTAATTGATGTTAACCACCCATGAACGCCTACAATACCAGAAGAATCATG
Organism: Mimas tiliae; assembly: GCA_905332985.1. NCBI lineage: Eukaryota > Metazoa > Arthropoda > Insecta > Lepidoptera > Sphingidae > Mimas > Mimas tiliae. The sequence goes on from HG995255.1 coordinate 7,882,246, forward strand.
GATGCGTTGCCAACCTTAAAATAAGGTATATATAATTAAGGGATTGGTAAGGGAACGAACTACGAAACGCAGCAGCAAGCCACTTTTTTTCGTCGAGTTAAAAAGAGAAACTTATCCTATATTAGGTACTATCTGTCAATAATTTTACACCAATTTATCAACTGCAAGATGTGAAAAATGGTGTAGGAATATCCCATTTTCGGATACCTTCTCAACCTTGGGGGAGAGGAGGTGCTTATGCTGCACTTACCAGCCTTCTGACTCAGTTGTCGACCCGAACGAGCGCTGGTTCGGGTCCCTAACCAAAATCCCTACACTAACAAAATCCCTATACCGATTAAAAACCCCGCGGTGGCCTTCTTCGGTGCAATCGAGACGGTCCTGGAGGATTCTGAATGTACTCTGGATTGCTGCTGGTACCGCCTCTGCGCTATGCCGAATGCGGCCCGTCTCTGGAGGGGCTCGGCCCCTAGTTCACAGGGCAGATATGAATGTTTACTCATTTCATTGGGTTATTAAAATGTGACATTACTATAAAACCTACTTCTGGCTACTAGTTATCAACTTGAATTTGGTCGGAAGGAAATGCAACGGACTCGTAGATAAGATGCAATGCGACACAGCGAGCGTGGCGCAGACAAAATCAATGTTGGTACGTGGGGCCGAGATGACTCACCGATTGACGACTACGAGTGTCACTGAATTTGTTTCTTAACGATCAGCATTTCAATTGTCGTTAAAATGGCAATTGGATCCTAATTATGTTTCATAAAACGCAGACGATTGCAAAACAAAGCAATATGGTCGAGAAGTACAGTTATAATAGGTTTTCAAATAGTTAAGGAATTCGGAATAGGCCTAGGTATAGCTTTTCTCGTAAGTCTGCGCTACGAATTTAATGAAAAACAAATAAGTAGGCCTACCTAAGTGCCGCCACTGAACTTAGTAGGTACTATCGATAATTTCTAATGCAAAACAGACTTTCAACAATAGGATATTAAAGTAAAGGTATTTTAGTGCAATTTTAGTTTATGTTAAAGTTATTTTTTGTGTTGTAATTTTTTGCTATGTTTATTCAATAGCTGTATATAACATGTAAATTGCAATGGGCAGATACAATAATCGATCCAATCGCGACATGTTGCAGTTGTTATTTGTTGAAGTTTTTGTTTTGGTGCTCCTTTATATTAGCAAAATTAAAATGAGAACAAATGTGAAATTAAAGTAGATAAACCTTATCGAACAAAATGTGATGAAGATATCGATGTACAAATGTACATCCATGAAATGCTATTTTTTTACGGCGCAAAAAAATATGAATAAGTACATCAAACTTGGTACAATGAATAAATATTATACTGAGTAATACATTTGTGAATCAAATATGACAGAGTTGCCCTTTTACCGTCATGTTAATAAAATATGCTGAACGGTCGGTGTTTATTTTGTGTTCATAATGTGAAACGACTTCCTGACCTATCGTGTTACCTCGTGTGACGTGGGTGCTTAGAATATCACATAAATGCGCGGAACTACTTATATCGCAGATAATAACTAATCACATTTTATAGAGTTCATAATATTTAAACCGATATTGATAAAGACCTGAGATAGTTCTCTGACAATATTTTTACCCGAATACATCAAAGCATAATGAGTAATGTGTTTAACAGTCTATGTAAACATGCACATGCAACATGCATGTAGATAATTCAGAAGACAGACAGTTCCGACATGGTCAAGAACATAAAGTTGGGAGAGCCCTTTTGGAGCAATGGGCAAACACTGTTTGCCAAACAGACACAGCTATCGTAGTACCTATTAAGATTACCGGACTCTAAGTTATATAAACCTATATCTGAATAAAGGTTTTATGTACCTCTTTATTTAAATTTTTTTTTTCATTTTTAAATAGAAATAGCGAAAGTTGTATATCAGGACCGCATAAACTGGAAAACCATTGTCTATACCGACCCCTTTATTTCTTTTGGCGTAGTAACATTATGTTGTCTGTTCTTTTGACGACATAAAAAAATCAGCTTTGTTCTGCTAAGCACTGTTTATATATTTATCAAGAATACTTCTGACTTCCCATTTATAAACTTGTCAAAAAGTAAATGCTATGAATTACTTCATTAATTTCAAACGTATTAAGCCGAAGTGGAAAATAATTATTATAATTAATAATATTGATTGCAAGCCGTGAAGATATCATTAAGCACAATTGTCTACATTATATAATATATCGACTATCGTCAGCTTCCATTTCAAAAATTGCACTATTGCTAAGGAACATTCACTATAACAAGTTCAGTTTATAATTTTATTACTATCATATTTCATAAAATAATATTTTCGTAACACAAATTACATAATTTACCTCTGAACACATTCCCATGCATGCAAATAGATGTCTTCCGCATTTCGGACATACAAATTATTTGGGGCGAATAAAATTAAAAATAATTTTAGTCTTCCGATTTCACTTATTGATAAACTGTTATGTGTATGCACCTATTATCATAACCAAGTACACTTATCCTATATTTACATTAATTGGAACGCACCTCTTTCATAATTATATTCTAGTACCTAATAATATTATAATAATAACAGCCCTGCTTTTTTTATGTACGTCCCAGTGCTGAGCAAGTGCCTCCTTTATTGAATGAGGGGGGCCTTAGTCCAAAACGATGTCCTAATGTGGGTTACTAGCAGACTTCTCATACCTTCGAAATTCTTATGGAAAAGGTATGGAGGTTTCCTCATGCTGTTTCCTTCACCATTAAAGGAAGCGATAATTATTAATGAGTACTTACACATGTAACTTAAAAAACTCAGAGGTGCATGCTCTTGTGGCTGGTTTCAAACCGGCGAGTTTCGTCGCAGCAGCGAACTGTTAGGGCGAACCCTACTCCCCGCTGAGCTATCGTTGCTATTGCTGCTGTTGTTGCTAGGAGTATTTAACAATAGCAGTGTTTTTATAGTAAAGTGTAGTAGAATATTATGTTCTTAACGATTAAATGGTTTGTTTTTTTAGACAGTATAATAAAATCGCTTAATGATAGTGTCAAAATATATATAAAGTACTAGTGTTTGCCCGCAGCTCCACTTGCGTGATTAGGTGTTCTCTTGCTATAGGTTTAATGGTTCCCTAGAGCAGTAGCCGGTCAACCGCGGCTTTATGTACCATTAGGTGCGGCTCTGAAACTTTTTAAAATATAATGTTTAAGTCCGCTTGTATAGCCAAATTCGAAACTACCATGAATATCGAAAATATTTGATATAATTTGGCCTTCCCTACTCTATTGAACAAGAAATTAACAAAATCATACTATTATGTGAATTATATGCGTGGATATATACAAAAAAAAAACAATACATGCGTCGAATTTAGAACCTTGTTCAGCACAGTGTTGCTGTTCTGTCACGTAGTTGTAAATTTCTAACACAACATAATATGTACCTGTAGTCTAGCTATGTTGCCTTACCACTTACCAGTTACCACATGCCTAACATAGCGAGAAAATTTGCGGTAGGCACTCTCACTGCGTCGCGTCACCTTGCAAGTTTTCTTTCTGTACCAAATGGTTAGGGCTGGTAACCTACGTTAAGGCTCTAACATAGACTAAATCGTGACGTTGGGTAGTAGCATTTTCCAGGACAGCCCTTTCAAGTACCCTATAAAAAGTAATTTTCTGTCTTGATAGACAATAATGTCGAACTAAACTAAAAAACTAACAGATGCCGCCGGGTTTTTACGCATGCGTGATGCCCGATCTAGCAGTCAATCGGATGACGTAATTACGTCAGAAAGCCGGTGAGTAGCATAATGTTCCATCCACCCCCCTTGTTTGAATTGGGAGGATGGATTATCCTCGCGCCAGAAAAAAATATATTCATACAGACTAAGCACACTCACGAACAAACAGCCATAAACTGTGAATTTATTTCATAATTGTAGAGTGGTTAGCAAACACCTGTGTCAGGTAATTAATTGATATTGCCCATTAAACATTGTCGAAATAACGTCTGTTCGTGGAGCTAATCTATAATACTTTTGTAATATGAAAGTAATTGAAATTTTCAATTTGCATACATACGCACTCACGCCTGCAATCCCCGAAGGGGTAGGCAACCACCAGGTTGGTGTAACCACCCACATTTCGCCGAGAGTTTCTCCATCCCATGATGTGATAGAGGGTAAGCCTATCGACATATCGGGCACAATTCCAGACTCCAGGGGCGGTACCGGCTAATTCACGAAATTCATCAACTCTGCCGGCGTTCAAGTCCATTCAGATAAATCGCCCGTGGGCGGCATTAATTAATTCAAATAAATCATTGGTTCTCTAATCGATCGAATCGATTTGCATAAATCCGAAGTTCGGCGAATTAGCCGGTACCGCCCCAGGCCGATATTGAGCATTTCGTAATAGAAAAACCCAATACCATTTTTACCCGACCCGGGGATAGAACCCGAGACCTCAACGTCAGCCTCAGTTTGGTACGCGTACGCATTACAGTGCGCCACCGAGGCAATATTCAATTTATTACGATCTAATTTATTTTTATTTACTTATAATACTATATATATATTATATATACGTGGATTTAATAACCCGTGAAAATAAAAAAATTTAATATAAAAATAAGTTGATGTTGTAGTAATTAACCAAATAAAATTGTTATCATAAAATATGATATACGAATCGTCCTTTATATATTCAGAATTGACCAGTCGAGTAGGATAGAGAAGGGTCATCTGATGACAAGTGCTGCCCACTCTGTATACCTACCAGAGGAGCCTTCGGCGTGTTGCCGGCCTTTAAAAAATACTAAAATATAACTAAAGTAATATCAATTATTTGTTATTGTGAAACAACAACGTTTCACAGTCTATTCACATTGTATCAGTGTCGCAACAGCCGTTGTATTCTGCGGTTGCAATATGCAACAACTATCTGCACTACTAACGCATTTTAATTTTGCGTATCCTTCCCTTACTTTTCCTTTCCTACCAAATTTACGTAATTCGTGTACATCATCCAACGCGAAGATTAAAATAAAAGTTATTGTAACATGCAATTTGGTTGTATCGGTAAACGATATGCGAGTTTAGAAACCCCTGGCGCGGACAGTCTATGGATGGGTGACCCCTTAGTGTTATTTCAAGTAATTTCAACTGAGCGTCTCCGTGCTTCGGAGGGCAATTAAAAGTCAGTCCTGGCTGTTATTCAGATAACAGTCGAGTCTTCGACTGAATGTAATCAATTTGATCGTTTCTTCGTATACAGGTGCAAAGAGGTGTTATCAATAAAGAGTGCACTTATAGTAACTAGTAACTTACCCATATGAATTAAAATTTAATTTATATATCGGGAAAACCCTTTTATGGCCCCAGGATTAGCTGCTACATAGTATTGGACTATCTACACCGTAACTAAGTATGTATGTTAAATACATTTATAAATAGTTTAATTATGCTTTATTAGATGGTTTTCAATACGATTTTGAGATCCTAATGTCTAAAAAATTCCTATCAGTATTAGTTTTCTGACTTTACCATTGAGTTATAAATCGTTCTCCTGTATGTGGGCCTGTTATTGATACCATCTTTCTGCAACACTCGATATACATATTGACAGCGTATTATTGTTGTATTTTGCCGTCTAATTCTAATTTTAAATCCGATAAATAACTTTTATTAGGAGATTGAAAATGAGCTCTTTGTATAAACACATGAATCAACTTAAACAAAAGTTATTCTATCTATTAATAAAATTGAAATTACAAATTACACAATTACACCCATTAGATGTTAATAGCATCAAACAGTGGCTAACCTGATAGCAGCATACTTACGGATTTTTCTTAAACAAGCGAAGGCGACCTTGATATGTACCTGCTATCCCTTTTATAACAGTACTAAAATTGCTAAAAGCCTTTCAGATTCCATTTAACAGAGTAATAAAGTTTTATGGCAATACCTATCGGCTATGAAGAACGTAAAATAATGTTTATTTTTGTCTATCGAATTTTTGAATATCGAATATCGAAACTTTGCGATTTAAATTTAATTTAACGATATAACGAAATTGAAATACCAAAATTTGATACTTAAGTATTCGATTTTTTTAGCTGCGGATTAAATGTCAATATTAATGCATTGTGTAAGCACGACTTTATCAGCGTTTTTGTTTTTTTATATTCTACTATTTCGCAGTAACTGCTATGCAATATACAGAAATATTCTACATATTATATACTCATTTGATTAATATGTTGTCTTAATGGTTTTACTTCATTGCAAAGTTTAAAGCATACCGATATAAATCTATGTGTGTAGAAACTAATCCCTAATAACCAAAATAAAGTACAATTCATTTTTATCCCACTCGCAGTGGGGTCGGTGCAACATGCTTTTTAACACATGTTACAGAAGGATTTGGCTTGTAGTTTTTCGACCGGCCGCCTGCCTGACGTCAACCCCTCTGGGGAGAAAACACCCAGACCTAAAACAAATATTTGTGGATCACACAAACATTTTGTCTCGGTGCGGGAATCGAACACTTGGCCTCTCGTTTCATAACTGGTTACTCGCGCATTGCGCCACGGAGGTTAGATACCAGATACATAATTTAAAAAAAGAAGAATTAGAAGTTTTACTTATGTAATACATAAAAAATGTTGAAAAATTATGTAAGTACTTGAAAGTTATTGTAATTTTCTACCAATATTTTTAATAAATTGCACCTACCTAATATTAATAAAAAATTTAAGTCCCGGTGGAAAAATAGCAATCATACTTACATATGCTTATATGTAGGTACATAGTGTAGATGTCCCCAAAGGGACACAATTAAGTACTTTTACATTAATTTATGTAACGACTATTGTTTACGTTAATTTTAATTATTGTGTTAGTCAATTTGGCTAATGCTTTGAAGTATTAACTGTAACGGCCTTTTTTCGTGTGGTTCGACAATATTATTATTTAGTCTGACATTGTATGACTTCAATGTACACTATTATACTGGCTGCGCGGTACATAGAAATTGCGCCACTAGGTTACGGTCAATTCATCGTAACTCAATATTACCATTTCGCTGACTCCCTGTCTGTCAGCTGTCAAATTCCCGCGTTAAGTTTTTTTTATTAGCTGTAGACAAAGACTTTCGAATTATGAAGTACTGCATCATGCATGCCACTGAACTGCCTTCATAACCCTAATGCATAATCATAATGCCCAGTAATTTCACTGGCTTCAATGTCCTTCAAACTGGAACACAACAGTGTTTACACATTGCTGCTTGGCAGCAGAAATAGATAAAGCGGTGGTATGTAATTTTACTTCTCAACAGCCTGTCTAGTAGAACACTAGATTGAAATTTGAAGTCATTAGTCTGATACAATAGTTTTTTTTACCTCCGACAAATAGTTAGATCCATTTGTCTGTTTCTTTCTGTGAGTGCATGGCAATGGCATCGTAGCACCTAAACGAATGAGAATGATTTTAAAACGTTTTTTGAAGCTGGTTCAATCGAGCTGATCCTGACCACCGTATTTATAAACCTTACTATGAGACCTCATACTATAATAATACTAGCACTAAATGTATTATACACGTTCCAATGCTGGGCACGGGCCTCCTCTACTGAATGAGAGGGATTAGGCTTTAGTCCACCACGCTGGCCTAATGCGTGTTGGCAGACTTCACATACCTTCGATATTTTTATGAAGAACTTCTCAGGTATGCAGGTTTCCTCACGATGTTTCCATCACCGTTAAAGCAAGTGATAATTAACAATTAATACACGTTACTTAGAAAAGTCAGAGGTATACTAAGCATACGCTCTTGGGGCTGGTTTCGAACCTGCGACTTTCGTCTCGACAGTCCATACCACTCCCCGCTGAGCTATCACTGCTTGCTGAGTTGAGACCTCATAGTGAGCGCGAAAGCATAGTGACGATTTATCTAAACGTCATTGGTTAGTTATTGGCTTTATTGGTTTTGGTCTAAATCAAAACAGACTAATCATGCACACAGAATTGGACACTTGGCAAAGAGCTTACTTAATTGTTGTTTGTGAGTATGTTATGTTCTATGTTTGAAGAAAAGCTGTTCAGCCGTTTATCTAACTAACTTCGGTAAGATTAGGTTATATTCTTTGTTATTACGAAGTTCGCAGTATAGTATAAAAATAATCAAAGAAACCTCGGAAACTTTGATCCGTCGCGTCACAATCGTGGCGGCTGTTTATGTGCCTATATCTATACCAAAACGTGACTCGATAAACAGTCACAAGGTTATATTTGTCACTGCTTGTATGTCATCACATTACCCTGCAAAAAAACTAATGATCGACATGAATCCCTTTATTTATATTAACATCTCTCCTGAAAATATATATAAGTAATTTAAAAAAAAAATCTTAGGATCACGGCATACGGAATGCTGAAGAGTATCCGTCACTGGTCTTACATTTTCAAATTAATGAACGCACGGCATATCTATTTGAGGCCCTCTCGCACCCCAATTAGCTTTTTGTGGAACTTAGGCTTGAACATAGGGACCCTCTAAAACCGAGGGCCCCGGGGCAGACTGCCCCAACTTAGTCCGCTATTGCTCGTGGATTCCTCACTGCAAAATTGTATATAGAAGGTCTTACTTGTTATCAAACTAATGTTAACTTTTAATTGATTCCGTAACTTTTGAGCCAAATGAGCAAACATATTTAAAATAAGTTTCAATAATTCACAGTCAGCTCAATGAATTCTTATCAACATATTTAAAATTCAAATTCGCTTAAATGTAACACTTATTTAATCCAGTTTATTACTAATTTATAAATAATTTGTACATCTTGATTCTTGCTATGTGTGCGTGATATGTTTGTATAGAGACAATAACTGTGTGTATCTGTCATAATAAATGTACAGGATTAAATGTACAGGTGATGACTAACATACTAACATACTGTCATTGTCACACAAATCAAACTACATTTTGTCAGCCTGCATGGTGCAGTAGGTGTGCAGCCGACTGCGAAGCGACTGGCCTTGGGTTCAATTCCCGCTCTGGGACCAATATTTGTATGATCCACAAACATTTGTTTCGGGTCTGGGTTTTGTGGAACCGCAAAACCTCTCGTAGTACCTGATACCCACGGTACAGGTTAATCTAGTATGGGGTCAGGACAGTGTGTGTGACTTTTGGGTGTATTTAATATTATTATATATAAGTTCGCGCATCCTATAGCAATACTTGCAAAAATGAATCCATCTATATACAAAATATAATTGCTAAAACAACCAAAACTAGGACAGAACAATTTTATAACTAATAAAAGTATGTCACGTTTAATTGGCCTTAGGAACTCCTAATGGATTGATGGGAACATTGGAGACTTTATATTCGTTAGCTAGGAATACAAAAAATGAGATCTATGAACTAGTGCTTCTTGATGTGGCTGGACGTGAGAGCAATTTACAGATACCAGCAGTTTTCATAAGGGTATAGAATAAGTCGTCTCATTGATCGAATGCCAGCGTACGGCTGCAAAACTATGAGGTTCTTTCTAATCCGAGTTTTCGATAAAAAAAAACACATGAGCTGCGAGAGATTGGAATTTGCGCCCGATATGGGCGATATCACATATTGGGACGGAAATAAGCTCGATGAATCGTGGTTGTACTAGTTGCACCTCTGGTTGCCCCACTGGGATACAGGCGTGGTAAGCTAATGTATTATAACAAAGCCTTATATGACAACATGTAGAACTGCGGAAGGATATAAATGCGTATAATAAAAAATATGTAAATATGTGTGATTATATTATGACCAATACAGGTTCATTCATATGAATCATAACAGTCTCGTCATTCCTAGATTACCTAGGTACCCCTACTACGCGCAAACAAAGTATACATTATACCTATTTTATGGCAGACATATTCGCCAAATGTGAACATATTTTGATTCTATTTGTAGTCGATAGTTTACCTCAAAAGTCGATGGTGGTCTCATAGTTCGAGAGAAAATTAGGAAACGCCTTAACAAATGCATCATGTATTTAAGTTCCTTTCAGATATACCTAGTTTCTTTAGGTATTGTCAGGTTGCCAGGTTTGTGGAGAAAATTTTGCAAGTATAGAACATGCTGATTGTTCTGATTTTAAGTAGATGTCGTACTACCGGAGTGGTCCCCTTAAAAATTCCAATCACGACACGGTGACCTATTTTTACTGAGTGTTCGAACCTGCAATGTGACTGATGGGGAGTAAGTGGCTAAACACTTGACCTGTATGTTCTCCAATAAATTTGTGTCTCCAACACGAAATATCACGCGAGAGTTAATTAATTATCGATAGCAAACATCTTGGGTAAAACTGTCAACATTCGTTAAAGGTTAGGGTTTGTAGACAAATTACCACAGAGAGGTAGAAAATACAAATTTTACATTATAGAGAAAAGAAGAGAATTTTGACATAAGGAGTCGAGTATTCTATGCAACCATGTTATATAGAATAATGGAGATAATCAGACGAAACTGGTTTATTACGACAAAACGAGACGAAAAACTTGCCGAATTGAAAACCTCCTCCTTTTTTAAAGTCGGTTAAAAACCATCTCGTGTTGCATATGCTAAGGTCATTTATTAAAATACATAACTGTTAATTTCTATTGAAAATTAAATACGTAAGTACTTATATCTACATAAGCTTGAGCTTGTGGGCAGAAGTATTTCTAGTGCACCCACAGTGCGCTGAGCTTATTTTCGTCTTATTATATGATAAGAGGCAAAGCTATAATAATAATAAATAAAGACACCCAGCAGTCCCACACATAATCCTGACCCCACAGTAGATTAACCTGTATAGGAACTGAATTGAGGTCTTACAACATACATACCCTTTACGAATATTTGTTGATCACACAAACATTTGTTTCGGTGCGGGAATCGAACCCACGGCTTCCACAGTCAGCTACTCACCATTCCACAAAGGCTGTCAAACGCTATTGCCATACGGGGCACAAATAACCGCGGGTAAGTAATTCATGTTCGACTTTTCGAATCAAAAAATGAAGATTCCCGATATATTATTTGAACCCGTAAGGTCCTTTAAGTCCTGTAAGGTTTCTCAACCAAAATACACTATCGTTGTACTAATGAGGCGATTTATTGTGAGAAAATTAAATAATCCATGAATTTTTTGTCCACTATTAATTTATGCTTGTAAAATATGGTATTATGTGACTATAAAGCAGTTTTAATTTAGAAACGCCTATTATTGGATTGTTTGAGTGGACGGTCGCGTAAATTGACTAATTCCATATCATAGTCTAGCCTTAGTAGGGCATAGTGACGCCATTTTATTGCTATTAGCCTCGTTATTTTCGTGTTTATGGGTTAGCTTGAAGGCATTCATGTTTTATTAGGTCATGCTATGTAATAGAATAGATACATTTACTTGACAACCTGATTGCCATTTTATTATACAGATGGATTAAGGAATTCCGTGGCACCGTCCCTTTATTATAAAGTTTAAGAGATTTGAAGTGGTAGAGACTGTAGACAGTTTTGTCAGTCGGCATGCAAAGGCCGGCTGGACCGGGTTGTTACCATTATAATAATAATTATATATGTCCCATTGATGGGCAAGGGCCTCCTCTACTCTATGAGATGGGTTAGGCCTTAGTCCACCACGCTGGCCGAATGCGGGTTGGTAGACTTCACATACATTCGAAATTCTTATGGAGAACTTCTCAGGAACGCAGGATTCCTAACAAGTGATAATTAAAAATGAATACACACGTAACTTATAAAAGTCAGGGGTCTATGTTCTTGGGGCTGGTTTCGAACTTGCGACTTTCATACGTCTCGACAGTTCATACCACTCCCCGCTGAGGAAAAAATATTCTGTACTCGTAATGAACTTTTGCGATAGATGTGACGTCATCTGTATTTACGAAAGTATCTATGCAGAATACCTGAGAAAGTTCTCCATAAGAATTTGGAATATGAAGTCTGGAAACTCGCCAGGGTTGGTGGGTAGGGTAGGCCAGCGTGATGGACTAAGATGTAACCCCTTTCATTCAGTAGAGGAAGCCCGTACCCAGCAGTGGAGCGTGTATAATAATACAGGGTTTTACATAAGTTTTTTGTCTTCGGTTATCCGATACAGCAATGCGGCTACCGGGATATATAAGGCGGGCATAATTTAATGGTCGTTTTTTACCGATTCAAATCTATATATCAAGTTTGTATTTAACCAAGTAGAGAAATTAAGTCAATTTGTCTATAACAACAGAAGAAGTAACAATGAACGATATTGTGTACCAAACTGTCTACATTTTACAATACAGTCGCTAAATAATGGAACGGACAACCGTTACGTTACCGAGTATCATGTTCGAGGAATGCTAATACATATTCGTTTAAAATATGTCACTCTCTCTACACTTTACATCATGTAGGAAGCTATTACAAAATCAAAGGCAATTATTCATTAATGCAACTTCACCAACCTTTTTAGGGTTCTGTACATCAAAAGGAAAAAAACGGAACCCCTATATAATAATTTTATTGTCTATCTATCCGTCCGTCAAGACAATTATTAAGGGAATGCTTAGAGGTATCAGAGAAACTAATATATATAGTAAGGGTCCGGTACGGTCCCTTGGGGGTGTAAAAAGATCCAAGATTCTAAGTCGATGTAATAAACGATAGAGCAATTTATGTCACATATTTTGATATTTGCAAACTCACTCAGCTACAATTTTGAAGCACAGAATGGCGCCATAAGCGAAAATCATTAAATTCAAATACCATATGGAATTATTACAAAAACCTGCAAAATTAAAGTTACCGCTAAAACGCGTATAAATAATAATACGCATATTTTAAACCGTGTAACGATACGAAACCTTTAGAGCACGAGTCCTACTCGCAATGACCGATTAATTACCTAATTTAATTTCAATAGATTAGAAGTTATCTCACAACTATCGTTAATTGCAAGACATAAAGGTATTTTGAATTTACGTTAACATATAAACGTCACTGATTGGTTTGGTGGCAGCGTTTTTCAAATCGATGAGGTCCTGGATTTGTTATTTTAATTAGGCAAATAAACTGTAAATGCATATTAATAAGCTTTTAGAAAAACACACGTCAGTTTCCCGGGACTGTAATTTATGCAAAATATGGCAATAGACTCGATTGGAATGTAAGTGGGCCGCCAAAATCTTAGGCCCAAATCCAACCTCGCCCGGACGAGGCAATTGCGAAACTTGGCTCCCGTTGCGAGTTGTCAGGGTCAGACGGCGGGTCGTCCCAGGTAGGTAATAACCAAATCCACCTTCAAATTATGATGGGAAGACGGAACAAGGCATTTTCTGTACTAAGTAACGGGGCATAAAGCATTACTGGCTCCTGAAAAATAATCAAAATCTTATATCTGCTGCCAAGCAGTAGTGTTTATTCACTGTTGGTGTTTATTCATTATAACAATATCTTATGTCTCGGGATGAAGGGCGCAGTCCAGCGCCATGTAGTGCTTTGTACTTAACTCAAAGTTCTGTATGGTGTTGGCTTCTGTTTATAGGCAGGCATGGCACTTACCATCAGACGAGTGACCTGCCCGTCTCTTCACTCAAGGCCATCTTCTTCTTCTTCAATCACGTCAATCAAATCAATTTTAATTGATTGACGTGTGGAAGTTGTCTAAATTCTGATATTGAAGAGACACTCCAACCTTGAAAAATGACTAGCAATAAAGAACGTCGTCGGTCAGAATCAGGAATGAACGAGTTACGAAATGTGATAGTTTTTGCAATGTCAGTTAATTTAGGACACATATCATATTTGGTTCAAGTACCGTAACGAGTTGGTTGGTTGAACGTGACACAGACGCGGCCGCGGGCCTTGTTTACATGCGAGACACGCGCCTGTTTAAGCCACTGCTTATTTCACCCAGTTTAGTAATGTTAGGTGTATTGCAAAACAATTCTATCTTTAACAGACTACTGGACTGCGTCTGTCGAACGGACGTTTATTTATCGCCGTTTTGATAACAAAATTTGGACCGGCTTTGTTTTTTTTTAATAGCAGAAGCCTACATTCGAGCAAGTATGTCGATCGATAGTAAATCTCCACTGCACTTGAACACCAATGATACTAGAAGAATCATGAATGCATTGACGACCTTAAGCTAAAGGCATATGAATTGGTAAGGGGAAGAGGATTTGGGCCTGACAATGACATTTTGACATGACCACGAAACGAAACAGCGAGATGTTAGTTCATGACAGTTTTTTGTGAGTGTTGATAATATGGTCGAGCTGGCCGGCCCATAGACACTTACCTACAGCATGTATCAAATTACGTACTACTACAGTATTGTCTACAGCATGAATGGTCCGGTTCGACTGGGGTGGTACCATCATTTGACAGATTTTCTATTCCGTTTCGTACGGTCGCGGTCGGTCAAAAAACCTCCCTCCTTCCAAATCCCATTCCTTTCCCGAAACCCGACAACACACCCACTACTCCTCTTGGTATTGTGGGTCTGAATAGGCGGTGATGATCATCTTTCAACAGTTGACCTACCTCCTCGATTGCCCCTAAGAACCTTTAGTATTTAACAAGAAATCTCGTTTGTAAACTTGGTAAATAATACCAGAGACAAGGTTCGTTGTACTTAAGAAATATTCTTGTCATTATCCTGATAACGATGTTATTTACAATGTTTTTATTCGCGTTCTACATACGATAACCTTAGAAATAATATGAGATCGCGAGCCGGTTTGTGTTAATATTCAACTCGCTAAGGTTATTTCTATAAGGTCTAACTAAATTGTAGATACCATTGTAATAGCCGTACCTACGTAGGCGGTAGGTGTGTCCGAACTTGGTAGCCTGTACACTAGATTGCCGTGATTGCAGTTTGAAGGTCGTATGCAAAGGTCGTATGTCCTCTTATTTTATTAGTATGTCGGTGTGAACAGGAAGATGCTGAACTACTAGGAAATAGTTACACAATAGCAAATGAAAAGGGCTGTCAAGACAATCTAGATATATTTTACTAGTTTGTGTTCGTAACTCCGCCTGCGTGAATGTCTTTTTTCGGGACATAAAATCAGTCTCCTAATTCAGGCCATGGTCTACCTGTGTGTCATCATCCCAATCCGTGCAGCCGTTAAGTCCTAATTACAATAACAATTCCCAAATGCACAAACATCCAAACCTTCACATTTATATTATTATAGGAGTAGAATAGTTGGAAGTATTTAGAATGAACATTTGTGACAAGTTGCTAAAGTAAAAAATAAATGATTTGTGGAGACTTAACATTATGATAAATAGACTGACGTGCGAAGCAGTGGCTAAGGATTACAAATCGCATTGTCTGAGCAAGTCGTTTTCAAGGTGAGTGAAGGTAGCCGCTTCACCTGCGGCCTGCCTACACATAATTCGTATAGATGAATATTAATATTGTGAACTGGTTATCTCATACACATCTTGGTCTTTGTTTCAGCAAAAAGATTACGCGAAGTAATGTAATTATATTGTATTTAAATAGGTAGGACTGATTGCGTAAAAATTTAATGTTTTTGTGTTTAATATTATCTCTTTGTTCGTAAATATGCCTTGAAAGTGCCCAACAAATATTTGCAAGGCAAATACGTGGTTATGGAAATGAGTATACTAAATGTAAGCATGTGTAGCAAGCTGCTACTTTACGCTCGATTTCTGTGAGACAGTGGAATGACCCGGACGAGCTGGCCCATACATGCTGTAGACAAGTGTCTACAGCGAGGCTGTAGCACTCAAAACATACGTACAAAAATACAAATGCGCGTCGAATTGGGAACTTCCTTTGTTTTTATCGATTATTTTTTTGTCAATTAAAGCTAAAGCACAATAACTAAAAGCAAGTTAATTCTTTTTATTTAAAACACCTCGAAATATTACACAAACAAAAGTAAGGCGTTCGCTGCGGGAGTCATATTGTTATGGCTCGGACGGCACAGGCATGCGGTACGTAAAGCGATTTTTAAAATAAACTCATATACCAAATATGGTTTTGTGTTTTAATTTAATGATGATGATGACTAACTGTATTACGTTTATGAACAAAGGAAGTTATTTTTTAATCACAAATATTATATTTTGAAGCACCAGTTGCAAGTGGTGGTACAATAATACCTACGATTAAAAATAAACGCTTAGGCAATATTCGTATTAAATGAACTAGTACGGATATGCAATAAATATCCAATCATCTGCACCAGACCGCCATAAAAATACAGGAGTACATCTACTATCCAGTCTCGTGCTCGCACCACCTCCTAATAATAGTTTAGTTTTAGTTATACCCGTACCTATACTAATATAATTATTGTGTCCAAGGCAGGATCAGATACTACTACGATGAATTATAACAAATGCAGGGTTGACTTGATGTTATGGCTCTACTAGCTGTCCCTCGCAGTTTCACCCTAGGAATGTTACTGCTCTACTACCACAGGTCATAGCGTGATATACATATAAACTTATCAGAATAAATTTTCTAAATCATAATGAAAACGGCATATAAATCCGTTGCATAGTTTAGGAGAAATAAGCAGACAAACAGACAGACAGATGCAGATAATGTTTTATAATACTTACGTATTGATGTGCCAAACATTTTGCCAGCAATACCTATGTAGAGTTTACCTTATACTCGTATCTATGCTAATATATTTTGCTATATGATGGACACATATGCAATATTATAAATATGCAACTATACTTAGCCAACTATAATATTCTACTTAGTTGCTCAGGTGGCTCACGTGAATAGAATACAATAATGAATAGTATGAAACCGCTTCTCTCTGTATTTGCAAGTTTACTTAAACTTTACGTTCACCTTTGTAAGACCTAGAATAAAAGATTTTACGTAATTAACCAACATTTTATTATTTTACAGATTCGACGAAGGTCGCGATGGCTATCTCGATTTGACCGAGGTGAAACGAATGATGGAGCGATTAGGCGCCCCACAAACCCATCTCGGACTGAAAGCCATGATCTCAGAGGTCGACGAGGACGGCGATAACAAGATCAGCTTTAGGGAATTCTTACTTATATACAGGTAATAATATTATTTACTAGCTTTAGCTCGGAGCACCGCCCGCGTGAGCGGCCTTTTCCGGGATAAAAAATTAACAAACCCACAACAAACATCCAAACTTTCACGATTATAATATTAGTAGTAATAATTTATAATAGAATTAACTAAAGAACACATGGACTGTAAGGGGACCACCAACATCTTAGGCCTAAAACCAATCTCATCAGCACGTGGTACATCTACTGATTAACAGACGAGACAATGAGGAAAATTGGTCCCCGTGTCGGGTTGTGGGGGTCATACGGCGGGTTGCCCCATGTAAATACCAAATTGTGTAGGTATATATAATATAGTATTACAAGGCAAATAATGACTTTCAAGCTGGGAAAACCCCAGGCAGAAAGAAAAACTAATTAGTATATATATACTTATTGAAATCCGGTGGAAATTACAGCCTCCGTGGCGCAATGGGCGAGTAACCGGATGCGCAGCGAGAGGGCGTGGGTTCGATTCCCATACCGAGACAAATGTTTGTGTAATCCACTAAAATTTGTTTCGGGTCTGGGTGTTGTGGGACCACAAGTCCCTCGTAGTTCCTGATACCCACGGTACAGGTTTATCTAGTGTGGGGTTGGGACTATGTGTGTGACTGTTGGGTGTATTTTATTTATGTCAAGTGACAGAAAAATATTGCACAATTAGCAACGTGACGTCACTGCCGTTACGGTAACTTCTACTTATAACAATATTTAAATATATACCTAGTAGAAGAATGGTAGCCAAATATTACTTTACTCAGAACATAGTAAGTAACGTCGTTCGACATAACTTGAAAATGTAATTTTTCCTAAGTTGTATGTATGTCTATTGTCTAACTACCCCTAAGTAGTTAAAGTAAACTAAACATCTATTCAACTAGGTAGTGACCAGACAACATTTTCTCGAGGCGTTATATTAAGCGCGCATGCGTCAAAGATATTTCAATATGACTAATATGTTATTCTGTTTATTTTGGTTATCCTCCAAATAAGCATACCTACTAATAGTAAAGGGGAAATACATTTTAATATAATATATTACTACACGGGGACGATGCCATGACAACAGGGAAAATTTATTATATTTATCGTGCGGTTTTGTAAATACCACATGATACTAAAATCTATAAATATAAAAGCGAGACATCTCCCAATTCACGATATCTCAAAAACTTCTAAATGTACCTACCTAACAGGGAGTTTGGTCATAACATTGTGTAATAAGGAGGCCCGCTAAGGAAATTACATTTTAATTGGAAATTTACATTTAAAAGGGAAGGGGGGGGGGGGCCAACCGGGCGGAGCCGCGAGCAACAGCTCGCTAAATATATTTGTCATTCGAATGTCATAAGTATTGTGTACCTTAAGTACTACTAAAAAAATAAGATATCCTGTAATCACTACGCGCTTTGAAGTTCAATTTCCAGTCTCGATAGACCACATTTGAAAAAGCTAAAATCTTTAGTATTAGAGATTGGCTAAACAACTTTACAACGCTGATCTAAGTTACACGATATCAATGATATTGATTAGCGACCAAATTGTTGTCATAATTGAAAATGAAAACCTTTATATCAATGTTTGCATACTATTTCGGCGATACGTATTAAATTAAGCTTATGTTTTTCAGAAAAGCAAGAGCGGGTGAACTCGAAACCGATTCTGGTTTAGATGCACTGGCCAGGCTCACAGAAATAAACGTACACCAAGTCGGCGTGAATGGAGCAAAGAATTTCTTCGAAGCAAAAATCGAAGAGCTGGCCAAAAGTAACAAATTCCACAACGAAATAATTCAAGAACAAGAAGAAAAACGCCGGGAGGCCGAAGAGAAAGCACTCCGAAAACAAAGATTCAATGAAAAAGCTGCTTTATTTCAACACTGATTTAGTAATAATTAATAATGTTATTGTTATATTTCTAGTCTGTAAGCTGTTACCATGGCTTTATCAGAGAAAATACTACTGGCGCCATAATTAAATTTCAATAGGTAGATGCTGGTAGATGTTTAAACAAAACCAAAATATTCGGATAAAAAAATGTTCAATACCTACAATTAAATAACCAAACTCATTGCTAGTTACACCTACTTACTCTTCGAATAACTACTTACAGAAGGTAGATGTCCACAACGCATACTCACAATCGTAAGCTGAAAATGCGCTAAGTATGATGTGTTTACTTGCAACGTCACTCCCACAAACGTAAAAGAAATGTTGTTTCCTAAATGGGCAAAATGTTTCATACATTGATATATAAGTGAGGATCATAAACATGATATGGTATTAGTCTTAGAGTAATAACACCTTATTATTCTAAGGTATTAGTATTTGCTTATTCAGTTATAAGCGCGATCGTAGGAGCCATATATGACTCCAATCGAACGGCTTAAATTTCATGCGTGTACTTAGTTTCTATAAGTAGTTATTCTAAGTACCTACTTACCATTTAAAAAAAAACAATTATATACTTACTACAAAGATTGATATAATTCACCTACTTATTTATATTCTTATGTATCTATTATTTTTTAAATATAATTGAATGTAGATAAATGCTATGTTTAGAGCTGATGTAAATGAAATGTTACTTGTTTAATGAGTTTACCAAAAATAACAAGGCATAGACTTGTTCTTTAAAATGTAATTATATTAAACTCATTATTAAATTGTTATAGATTTTTATAAATCTTTTGGACATTGTAAAATATCAGGAGCCTCCGATACTGTAAGGACCTAACAAAAATGGTCACTAAATAGCTATTTAAATGTAATATACAATTTTAACCGATTTTTATACCTATTTTTAAGTTATATGTGATGTTATTGTATTACAAACTAAGTTAGTAGTAAGCAAATGGAAATAAAACTTATTATTGTGTACGGTTTTTTTTATTATTTATGTAATTCACACCACAATCAATTTGATTAACATTCTCTTTAAACAAACACTTAAACTTAATTTTACTAAATGTTTATGGCATTCACTGCTATATAAATTATTAGTATTTGTATTTGAAAACTGAGTCTTAAAACTACACAACAAAAAGATATCAATTAGTTTAAGAAAGCTGTTAAGTCTTTAGTTTATAAGCCAAGAGAATATATATGCTATGGTAGACTCATGAGTGAAGTGCTTTAGAGATTGACAATGGTAGTGTAAAATTTCTATATCTGTCATGAAATATAGTACTGTGACTAAGTGTGGTCATTATAATTATGTGCACTTTACATACAAAACAAACCACATTAAACTTTGTAATTATTTAGTAATACAAAGTCTAGATAGCATATTCATCATTAGAACCTCTCCTACATTTGCTTTAAAATTTTATAGTACATATTAATTTAACCATTTGTAATAAATAGGTAATGTAGAAAATTAAAAATACCACAACAAAGTGTTGATTTAAAATTCCTATTAATCTCAATTCTCTTCCATACTTGTTTCATTTCTTAAAGAATTCTGCTCAGGTAACAGAGTCTCATTTTCTAAGATATCCGTTTGTTTCCTTGTCATCACAGGTAGATTTTCTATATTAATATGTTGCATATTTGCTAATTTGGCGACAAGTGCTGCATTCTGAAATAAATAAATACCCAAAAGGCTAATGGTTGGAATAACTTTCATAATCAACTATCATGTGGCACAGCCAGTAGGACTAGTACAAGTTTTGATGGTAGTTTAAAACAATGACAGTTTCCATTTTCTCTCGTAAGTCATACATTGAGTAGCAGTAGCAATAGTAGGAACTATGATGATTAATTTTATATCATACTAGCTTTTCTTCGCGGCTCCGCCCGCGTGTACGGCATATTCCGGGAAAAAGTCTTATATAGCCTTATCAATAAATGGGCTATGTAGCACTGATAGAATTTTTCAAATTGGACCCGTAGTTCCTGAGATTAGTGCGTTCAACCAAACAAACTCTTCAGCTTTATAATATTAGTATAGATTATTTGAGTACGAAATTAGTTTTCGCCTTTCGGGCAATTCTTTTCTCATTTTATTTCAGTATGAATTACTAGTTTAAACACTTATATAAAATATAATAATAATTTTATATAAACACGAAAACTGTGAAATTATTTGTCACTCGTACTAGATCCTCAGTTGTAGCCAGTTTTGTATATAACATGCATAGGTATGGACCCTATTAAAACCAGTGTCTTTTACCTGTTTAATATTGGCTTCAAACTCTCCTCCAGGACATGTAAAAGTTTTTAACTGTTGTAGTTCAAGGGATCTGTAATTTTTTATTAAAGGACATGTAAAGATACAACAGGATTAGATATTTTTAGAATGAATAAAATGATTTAGACGTGTTAGTAGTTCGTTAATCTGAGATATAAACTTAATAGGTATTTAGAGAAATACTTACATTAATCTTAGAAGTTGGTTCGCAGTTATTAATTCATTTTGTAAATCTTGTTGCAATTGTTGGGTTATTTGACCCGTTGCGGTCATGTTTTCTTGTATTATGTTAACAATAGTATTCACAATGTGAATTTGTTACACGTTGTTTTTTTAAAAAATATTTTTGAATATTTTTGACGTTGTTTTGAAGTTTTTAAGCAGGGTGACCTTGTGTTTATGTAAATACAGTTTTAGTCGTTGTAGTATATTTTGAGGAGTTTTTTTACTTTTATTTTATTTGTGTAGGTTTAATGCAGGACGTTTGTAAATTTTAAATATCAATGCTTATAACAATGTTCGAAATATAATAAAAGTATTATTGTTTCCCAGAATGTACCAAAAAATATCAGAGTCAAAGAGCTCATCAAAAAATCAGTGTTGCCAATTTTATTTTTTAGGGCATCGTATCTTACACCATAAGCAACAAAAATCGTATTTTGTTATGAATCGTAGAAAAAAATCGAACGCATCAAAATTTCAATAAAGCAATATTAAATATCATAAATACTTATGTTATTAACTTTGAATCAATATTTAACTTTTAAGGTAGTATGTACAACATTCAATATTTAGCATTTAGATTTAAACAAGGAGTGATTTTCTGAACCTTGAATAACAGAATCTGAATTTGACATAGGTTATTGCACAGTGCCATCTATGATTTTTTTATAGAATCTGGTCCTGAGAGTCCCTTAATAGCAATCAGAGTCAACGAGCGCAACAGTAGAAGCGAGAGCCGAAGTACCTATTTATTCTTTTGTTTAAACTTAAATTTAATTTGCACAACATCTCGTCAGATGGCTTGAAATCGATACATGATAAATGTAAAATGGTAAGATTGCGCGGGGAATTCCCGTACCGGCGACGAGTTAGGTACGTTGCGTATTTCTAAGATGCGAGTGGGATAGAGTTTAAAAAATTATAATGCAAAGAAGAAGATTATGGCTCGTGTAAATCTGTTGTTTTTGAATTTTTATATCGACTAAATTAAATAACCACTTATTTTTTTTATTGCTTTGAAGATTATAAGATTTGAAAAGATCGTATATATTGCGTACGATTTCGAATACATGATAGTACATCGTACCAGGGCCGAAAAGGTCGTTTAAATACGATTTAAATCATATGGTTGACATCACTGATTAAAATACTAGAACTGCTCATACTGTTTTGAAATGTTTTGCAGTCCTGGAAAGTGGCCAGTAGTGCGGCTTAAAATTTTATGGATTTTATCGTCACGCACTACTTTCAAAGTCACGCCTCTATATTATATTGTATTTCTAGGAATTCAGAATGTGTAGAAATCTAGTGGACTGGGTCCATAACCATTGTAGCCGATAGTGATGCAGTAGAATTATTAAAGTCCGGAAATTATGAAGAACGTGATCTTCGCAGTTATACAGTATGTAACAAAAAACCTGTTGGCCCCTTTTGGGCCGTGAAGATAGACATATAGTCTTACTGAGCTTAATAAAAGTATTAAAATTAAAAAATATATAAATAAAAGCGAAATTTTATCCTTACACAGGTAGCTTAGAAAAATGAACACATTTATAAAATTCTATTTAAATCTGATTTCGCTAGATGTATTGGTAGAAAGCGGCCCGACTCAAATTTCAAAGGACGCCGCTTGGATAGATCACCGTGTACCGGTCAATTTGGCCCACGCGTACACTTACCTTACACCTCTGAATTTTTATCTCGGGCAGTCTGTATTCCAAAAGATGTGTAATTCCGAGGTAGAAATGCGTTCACGAATCCTTTGAAAAAATCTAATCTGATACATCTATTCATACATACATTCTACAACGCGTACCGTTAAACATTGTAATCTAGTGTTGCGAATGCCTACGTACAAGGCAATGCCTACGCATGTTGAATAATATTCACAAGGTGGTAAGTCCCTCATATGTGAGAGGTCTACTATAGGTTGGTAACATCGCTTTGTCTATTTCTATCAACAAGCAACAGTGTGTAAGTACTGTTGTGTTCCGGTTTGAAGGATATTGAAGCCAGTGAAATTACTAGGCATTATGAGAATTAACAACTTATGTCTGGAGGAGATGAGCGCAGCCCAATGCCACGAAGTACTTTGCAATTCAAAGTTCTGTGTTGTGTGTGTTCGCTGCTTCTGTTTATGGGCAGACGTGGAGCTTACCATCATTCAAGCTAATAAAAAATTAAAACAAAACATCTTCGGGGAAGTAAACATAATCGTAATTAGTCCTAATAGTGTTTAAAAGTTGTGCCCCATTTTACGTAATGTGACGAATCAAAATCAGTTACAACTTACATCACGGGCACTTATTAATCGCAATTTGCATCAAGTTCAAGCAGTATTTCCGGGCTCTAAATCTGTTTTTACTAATGTTTCTCACTCAAAACATACAAAAGTATGGCGAACTGTCAAATTTGTTTAGCACAATAGTGTGCTGACAATGAAAAAACCGGCACGCGCCTTTAAACAATAAATTATATTGCTCTACCTCATTTCTAAACAGGATGTATGCATATGTTGCACAGATGCTACGTTGTTCTCATAAAAAAATTAATGTGATGGAAGCTGGAAGCATGCTGGAAGCCATTCTGGAAGCTATATTGACTTTTTGACTTTTCTGTCTATGACTTTTATCTGACAGCAGACTTTGGTATTCTCGTAAAATTGTATCTGGTTACTGGTAACACTGGTCGATAGTACTTTTTATAGAATTCATATGAGCAACATTGTTTGTTTTGGTATTTTTTATAAAAATGGAAGAAACTGTTTCTGTAAAACACGAAGGGAAAAATATTGATATCAAGCAAGAAAAACAAGAGAATGTGGAAAGTTTTAAATATGAATTTGATTCGGGAAGCCAAGATAGCAGCAAGAGTGGCAGCGGAGGATATCAACGGTGGGCGCCCAATTTGAATGGAGTCCGCAAAAGCGCATTTACACCGTATAAACCAGCTTGCACCGCATTAACTAATTTGCAGAGAGGTATCAAGTTATATATTCATCACTCGTATCTCATAAATTCGATTTGGAGCGATTATTGATTGATAGTAGTAGCTACCTATCGACGTATCATTATGTGGGTGAAATTTTCAAGGTCGCATTTCTAGGTAACACGCAGGCGCGTGTTCCGGAGCTGCCCCAGCCAGATTACAGCCTGCACGCAAAGGCTGGCCGCGGCGAAATCACCCGTGACGACTTGAAACTGGAGCAGTATGTCGACATCACTGATGAACATGGTCTCACGGCCTTGCATTGGGCCGCGAGCTATGGTCAGTTAAATAGCTGTCAGGACCTTGTCTGGTAAGTAGGGCAAACTGCGACATCCTTTGTTCTATTTCTTTGTGAATGCACTAAGGCTTAGTAAAGGCTTTTGATTTCGATTTCTGTGTTAGAGTTGAGTAGAATACAAGACCAATATTCGTAATTTTTTAGTACATTCTTAGTCATGTAGTAATGTGAGTATGAACAATGTAATGTACACATACAAGTCAATAGTGAAACTTGGCAATTTTGTTATTAACCTAGTATTCATGTAAAATGACTTGGCTGGGCTGAAGTGGGATATTTCATCCGCCCTCTATGCCTGCCGCTACCTAGCTTAAACCAGCTGAGTTGGGACATCACTCATGACTTATTTTGTGAATACTATAATAATCATAGTGTTTCTTATTTTCCTTATATAAAATTTAACAACTGTAACAGGTGTGGTGCCAATGTGAACATGCGGGGTCCTGAGGGAGAGACAGCACTACACCTGGCTGCAGCGGGCGGGCACCATGAAGTTGTGAAGTTTTTGTTGAATGAAGGTGCTGCTTCTGACATACAAGATGATGTAAGAACCTGTATTTGGCTCATATTTGTGGCACATATTTAGTGACCTTTGTATAAAGAACTAACAACTTTAATTAGCACTATGTGAAATTATTTTGTGCTACTAGCTTTTGCCCACTGCTCCACCCACATGGGTCTTTCTCATCATACTCTGGTATATAAAGTAGCCTATCACTTTGGAGCACATATTTTTCTCATGCCCTCGAGTCCCTGTCCCCTTGTATGACCTTCTACCTGCAGATTTCCCCCGTCCTGTAAATGTCAAGGCTATTCTAGCTAGCACCTGCCCCAATTCTATAATTATTTTATGCAAATTTATTAAAGCCAATAACCTGTATCTCTGATCATTACAGAATAGTACTCTATTAAAAATCTTTAAATTCCTTCCTCGATTACATCTACAAAAATTTCGGACATAGAGTATTTATGGTGTTTATTCTATGTGCTTTAATATTTATTTTATATTTAATTTACCTAATTTCGTAATAAATTACTAACACAACTCTCATTTAACCCCTATTTAAAATATAATATTATTCTATTATTATTCCTTTCCGCAATCCCTTGAAAACTAATAAAATTCATCAACAAACTTTATTAAGTTGAGATTTGTTCCTTATTTTTACATCGGTTTGATTCTGACCTTATGACTAGTAGGTATATATATGTAGTAGTAGTAGTTTAATGATTACAAACATAGATCCTTAGATTGTATAGGTAACTTCGGGCCGGAAGTCTATATCACTCGACACTGGCGAAATCACCGATACAACGGTGGAGCCATATGTTTTTAAAAGAAGAAGAAGAAGAAGAAAGTAGCCTATGTCACTACCTGGCCTATTAATTTACTATCTATGGAAATAAATCATGTTCGTCTGTTGCTGCATGAAAGGATGAATCAACAAACTGCGTTTATATTTTTAGTATAGCTGGTGACATGACACAAATATTTTCAGACATTACTTTAAAACATAACACAAATGCTCACAGGTTAAGTCACAGGTGTAAATTATTCAGGGTCACTCTCAGCAGATATTGTCCACGGTGGTAATTAGTGTGCAAAAACATTAGGCATTTTTTGTTTCAGTCTGGTTGCACAGCATTGATGTATGCAGCAGCGGCTGATTTTCCCTACACCTGCAATGAACTCCTCATTAGAGGAGCCGACCTTACTCTTACCAATGATTATGATCAAGATGCTTACACATTGACCACCACCAACAACTGTAAACTGGGTAAGTAAACAAACTTTTTATAAGTTGTAGCTGAAGAACCTATGACCATATTGGCATAATTCCAAACCTGGGCCAACTAATGTTGCATAACTGGGCATGTAATTTAAATTGTGTAAATAGTACTTCTAGTTTCGCAGATTTAGTGCTTTTCTACTAGAGTCTAGACTCTAGACCGATGAGGCGATAACTGATGTGAGTTAGTTATTGACAATAAACTACCTTTTAACACCTTAAAAAGATGGGTTATAAGTTTGTCTGT
The DNA here is from genome assembly GCA_905332985.1 of Mimas tiliae. Taxonomy (NCBI): domain Eukaryota; kingdom Metazoa; phylum Arthropoda; class Insecta; order Lepidoptera; family Sphingidae; genus Mimas; species Mimas tiliae. Next base: position 7,909,146 of record HG995255.1, read on the forward strand.
GGCATCAAAGTGGTAAAGTAATGGAGAACTACATGGTTATGGTTTTTATTCAAGATGGTTATTAGCCATGTTTGTTTTATTAGCTTGAATTACTAAACGAGTAGGGTGCTTGCCTGATGGTAAGCAACACGTCTGCCGATAAACAGAAGCAACACCACAGAGAACTTTGAATTACCAAACATTACATGGCATTGGAATGTGCTAGTCACCCTAAGACCTGAGATGTGAAGTCTCGTAATGCCTAATTATTTCACTTGCTTCAATGTCCATCAAATCGGAATACAACAATGTATACACCCTGCTGCTTGGCGGCAATGTTATAAATGTTTTTTCTAATTAACATTAACATTAGGCATTTTTAACAATTATGCAGTGTAATTGTACCTTGTATTTGATTTTTTGACAATGTATATAAATATATTTTTATTTTCAGCACAAACTGTGATAGAGAACTTCTTGATTGGTTGCCTCAGCAAAATGTGAAACACGACTCATGTTAAGTTGCTACATTCAACCAACACAGCACAATTCATTTGCCTCCAAGAGTTAAATGAAAATACAGGGATTTAGTTTATAGTATAAATGTATTAAATAATATATTTTAAGTTCAGTATATACAAATTACATACATCTTGACAACAATAACTTAAGTATAATTCAAATACAGATTTTTTCAAACCATTTCATTGTTTTATTTATAAACCTTCACAAAATATATACATTGTATAAAACCTTTCACCTGTTACAATTAATAATAATAATTAGCACCCAAAATGTTATATTATTAACTGTTGGAATTCACATAATTGTCTTTTAATATTTAGCCTGCTCCTTTGCAAAAACTCGAACATGTAACTAGAATTTAGTGCCTTTTTATGTAATAATAAAGTAATAGTGATTAGGTAATTACATTTGTAAATTTTAAGCACTTGCGGGCTTATGTAAGACAGTACAGTAGCACAACATAAATTATATATTTAGTCATATTCACTATTTACGAATAAGCAATAAATGCCTGGGTATCGTGCTTTAAAGAAAAATAGGTACATAACATAATCTGAAAAGACGAATATTGCCGAAGCGTATCATTTTACACCTGTACGTACTTCTTGATCGAACATATTATGTTTCAGCTTATGTAATTTAATGACGTTTACAACTTACAATACATTGGTAATTTCTTCCTAAAACCAATACCATCATTCTGCAAATGGTTTATATAAATTTAAAGTGCTCCCTATAACACATTAGAACCAATTGTTATTACAGCTTTGACTCTGTGAGCCAGTTGAATTTTTGTGGTTTTCTGCTGGATTGTGGGTCAATCAGTATATTTATGATGCTTGGTTTGTCAGTCACTGCTAAGGCCTTTTTGATCGCTGCTTCGATATCCTCTACAGTGCGACAGAGATGACCAGTTTCGCCGAACATTTCCATCATCTTTTCATATCTTACTTCGCCACTAAGCGCTGTAGGCGGTGTGCTGCAAGAAAAATGAATATAAAGTAAAATTATGTAGATTCCAAAAAAATACACGTTATTTCTTCTTTCACGTAATTCTTTCTTCTTTTGTCTTTAGCTAAGGAAAGCATATAACAATGCTATCATTAATTTGTTTCGAGTGTTACTAGTGTAGTCTTTTTATGGAGAGTTAAGTAAAATTACCTTACGTTTATATCTGAATTGCAATTAACTTATTATGCAAATAGACAATAAATAAGAGCAGTATCGATTACAACTTCTACTTTGGAACTTATACATGGGTAATTTTTTATTACTGAGTACCTACAAAGTTACTAATGTTTGTTTCATATGTAAGAAACAAAACATTCTGGACACAGTAGTGTTGATTGTATTTGTCTTAAGACAAGGTATGATAAAGTAGTATACTTGTTCGTCAATCTAGAAAGAACTTCTGACTTTGTTTGAACAATGTGCTTTACATATTACTGGTAACCCGTTTCTTGGTAATTAAAATTTAACCATGCATATATTATTATTTTCCATACATGTCGATGCTTACCATTGCGCCAATTCGCCATCGGATTGTATGTCGGCCATCATCTCCTTGTTGAAGCCGTTGTAAATGCCATTGTTGTTGACTATCACTATGATAACAGGCAGCTTGTAGCGGAACATCGTTTCGATTTCCATTCCTGTCAAATGACAATATCAAAGCAATATAATTAATGGATTGGGAATGGGAAGGATAATTTGAAATAAAAGAAAATAAGCATGATACTTGTTAAAGTTTCACAACTGGATCTGCTCATAACATCTTTTGTTATAAGTTTAACCTTTCTCTCTCTGTCTGTATATGTGGACGTGGTGTGTGTGTGTGTGTTTGTGTGCGCGTGCGTGCTTGTGTGTGTATCTCTCTGTGGCGTTGTAGCACCTCAACGAATAAACTAATTTGATGCGTTTTTTTGTTTGATCGCTGGTTTATTCTAGATGGTTCTGACTTACTGTTTAAATGTTACAGATGTAGGGTTTTCAACGTATAAGTTACCTATGTGACCATGATATCGATAGAGTTTCTCACCTGAGAATCCAAAAGCGGAGTCCCCTTCAACACAAAAGACTCGCTTGTGAGGCGCATAGTCGCGACACCACATCGCAGCAGCCACTGCGAAACCAGGACCCACCTACCAAATTATCTATACATAAAATCGGAAACAGAATTTTTGCCTGTAAGTTTTTACATCCTAACTTCTACAATGCCTGGTCCAGTTTCGACTTTCTACATTGTTCTTTTTTATCATATGCTGAGATAAGCTTCGGCAATGTATTTAAGTTTTTAAATGATACATAAAAGAGATGTCAATTGTGCATTTCTTATTATCGGTTAGACTCATCGGTCTTCAAAAGTAAACAATCAATACAAAACAAACAAACAATAAATTTTGGTTTACAAAATGTCCAAGCAGCAGTGTGTACTAACTGTTGTACTTCAGCTTAAAGGATATTGAATCCAGGGAAATTACTGAGCATCGTGCCATGCAGTACTTTATAATTAGAAGTTTTGATTGGTATTGCTTCTGGGTAGGCGTGACGCTTACCATCATGCAAGCAAGCTGTTCATGTCGTTATTCAAACTGATTAAAAAAAATACTTACACCCATAGTACCGAATGTGCCCGCGTCAAGTCTATGTCTCGGCTTGTTGTTCAACAACATGCCGCGACCGATGTCCATGGTGTTGGCTCCCTCGCTCACTATTATACAATCTTTTGGTATGTGCGTCTGTACAGTCTTAAACACTGCGTAGTAATTCAGCGGTACTGACGTGTTAGCGGCTTGTGTCTGTAATAATATTAAATTTTTTGCAGACTTCAAAACGGAGGAGTTTCTTTATTCTACTATATACCGGGTGTAAGGGAAACGCTTCCGAAAATAAATACAGTTCGTAGGTGATTACAGACACGATACCATAAAAAATATAGCAAAAAACAACAAATAAAAAAAAAACACGCACACTCTAGTTTGGATCAATAAATACACTGACGTGTTATTAAAATCGGTGAATCAACTGTACGGCGCGATGTACCTACTGAGTATCGACGGCAGTTCATAGATCTCGTGTTTATCATCAATCAGCAAAGGAATAGTGTTTTCCGTTTATGTAAAGATAGTGAATTTTATCCAAAATACTTGAAGAATCATGGATGCGTTGCCAAACTTAAAAAATATTGACATTGGGGAGGGGAGAGGAAATTTAAGCTTCCGGAATGCAAGCTGCTACTTAACGTTTATTTTCTGTGAGACAGTGGTATAAACGTCATGTTGTAGGCAAGTAAGTGTCTACAGCGTTGCTCTTCCATTTACAAGATGACTCATTAAGCATACCTCAACAAATTCAGTGTTCGCTTTCTGTTTCTGCTGCAACACTTGCCACCACTCGTTGTTAGAGGGATTCAAGGAGAATTTCTTTTCATTCAGTCTTTGTGTAAGTGCCTCCACGAATGGCTTGATGTCGGAATGTACAGCCACTTCAGATTTGATACTGTTGTGGAACTCTTCTGGTGTGATGTCCACCTGTATATATTAAAATATAATAATAAATAAACAACTGACTACCTCGGTGGCGCAGTAGTAATCCGTACGCGGTATGACTGTTGTGCTGAGATGTTGGGATTCGATCCCCGGGTCGGGTAAAAGTGATATTGAGTTTGCCTATCATGAAATGCTTAGTTATCAGCCCAGAGTAGATGGGATTATACCGGGTATGGCGATACGCTCGCCCCTTATCACATCATGACATGGAACTAAGCTCGGCGAAATGTGGGTATGCTGGTTACATCTGTCTACCCCTTCGGAGATTACAGGCGTGAGTGCGTATGTATGTATGTATGTATGTAAATAAATGAACACACCCAACAATCATACACATAGTCCGGATCCCCCACTAGGTTAACCTGTACCGTGAGTGTGGGTATCGGAAACTACGAGGACTATGGTCTCACAATACCTACATCTGAAACAAATATTTGTTAGTGTCTATGGTCAAGCTGACGTCTGCCTGGGAAGGTTGATAAAAACAATGGACTGGAAGAATGGACATATAGTGGCGCCTCTACCCCGGATCGGCGTCCGAAGCCAATTATATTATAAATGTGAATGTTAGTTAATCAATTAATTAACATCTGAACGGATTTGGATGAAATTTTACACAGAGATAGACCATGACCTGGATTAGGGCACAGGCTATTTATATCCCGGGATGACATTCATATTATATCACCCTGTGTACACCAACATGGGAGTGTTTGATCGTATAAATTGCGTACGTAGGGTCAGTCTGTCGTTGTATTAATGTGAGCATACCTGAATAATTTTAACATCTGGAGCGAATCGTGGCGGTTGTCCGAAATGCAACATCCAGTTGAGTCTAGCGCCCAACAACACTACAACGTCTGCTTTGAGAAGCGCTTGAGTCCGAGCTGTCGAGACGCAGCGCTCGGAGTCATCGGGCACCACGCCTTTACCTGATCAAATATTCAAATTATCCGTTGCAAACAATAATGCGTGCATCCCTGGTGCATAACTAGCAAAAAACACAAACTTTAATGTACATACTACTAGACGGGCTGTTTAGAAGTAAAATTGCTTCACATAACGAGAGAGTTTGACAGCTCACAGACAGGGAGCGCGAGAGGGGTTCTAGTTGAGAGTAAGCGAGATAGTAATATTGAGTTACGGTCAATTGACCGCAACTTAGTGCTACAATTTCTATGTACCGCGCAGCTTGTCTAGTAGTCTACATCAAAATCTTTGCAAAAAAACAATCGACAATGTTTAACCATATAAGTAGAGGTTAAAAAGGTGTAAAGTGTTAAATAATTGTAAACATTGTGTTCCGGTTTGAAGGAAATTCAAGCCAGTGAAATTACTGGGTATTATGAGACTAACAACTAAGGTCTCGAGGTGACGGACGTAGCTCAGTGTCAAGCAATGCTTTGTGATTCAAAGTTCTGTGTTATTTTGTTTATGGGTAGGCGAGCGACCAGCACGTTTTTCGTCATTAAGACTGAAAAACAAATACTTCACGTCGATTTTTAAAATCGGAGTCAATGACCCACGCGAATTACCGCACTCGAATACTCAGTAAGTACATCGCGCCATTCGTCGCGCCGCACAGATGATTCCGAGAGTAAGCTGTTTTTTTAATTGGTTTTACATTATGTTAGTAAGAAAAATAAGATTTTAAATATTATTTGAATAAAACATCATTGTATTTATAGGTCCAAACAAATCTGCATGAAAAAAATAATGTAGAGTATTTAGCGTATTTTTAGTGGTATTGTGTCTGTAATCATCAGCACTATCCTTATTTTCGGAAGCGTTTCCTTACCACCCGGTATGTCCTAAACAAAACAGTCTAAAATGTTGCCACTTACAAATCTCATGGCACAAAGTGAATGGTACAATATTTTACCCATAGGCGTAGGCAGGAATGGTAGGTTGGTGGTGTGTATGAGCGTCCGTAGTGCGTCCTCAGCGCGTCCGTAGGCGGCGCCCTTGCCGACCACCACGAGCGGGCGCCGCGCACTCGCCAGCACGTCCGCGGCGCGCGACACCAACGCAGGCGACGGGTGCGCCAGACTCACGCCACCCGCATTGTAAAACTCCATCGGGACTTTCTCCTCCTCCACTTCTGCCTACGAATAGCATATTACACTATAACTCATATTATACAAGGTTAGTCGGAAAGTTAGTGGGAAGCTGGAAATCCATAAAAGTACCCGTAATTCTGAACAACATTTATACTTACATTTTTTTCAAAATATCCCATATTTACAGAGATCTTGAAAATCTTTGAACAGAAATATCTCTGTAAAAGTGGGGTATTTTGATAATGTTGTTCAGAATTACGGGTACTTTTATGGATTTCCTGCTTCCTACACCCTTTCCGACTAACCTTGTATATTAATTTATATGAAACAGAAAATAATACGAAAAATAAACTATTCTGTGAAAATAACTAAAATTGGGCAAAAAGGGCCGCAGTTCATGTTTTATTGTTATTAGCAAAGGTGGGCGCGTAGTTGGAAAATCTCAGTATCTCGCTCGCACGCGTGTACTGTAAAGGCATGCCTATAGTGATTTATTAGGTTTACGCGAATATTACACATTGAAATAAAACTAGTTTGTACGGATTTTATCGCGTGACCACGAAGGCTGAAAAGCTTTCGAAACGTAGGGACTAAAATAAAAATTAAACCGCGATAAAATCCGTAAAGACATGCCTATGTCATACTCATGACATATTTTATGACGTCACAAGATACCTACGTCGTGCATGTTTTTTGCGTCGTTAGACAATAACCCCTTCCATCGGATTTGAATGGCTTCTGGATTATTTACGACTTATTATTTATGACTTGAATTATAAAATTCTTTTGATAATATATGTTAAGTAGGTAACGTAACTTATTGGTGCAACGTACGAGAGAGATAGTGAGTTCTCAGAATTCATCTACTTTTAATTATGCCGATATAAAAACAAAATCTACAAGAACAGAACAAATAAAAAAACAAAATCAATATAAAGTTAAAACGGACGCCGCAATTAGCTAAAATTGCCATACCATGAGAAGCGTGGCAGGCATGTCAAGGTATGAGACGCCGGGCCGCCCTGCCGCTGCGAAACGGACAGCTTTCTCCACATGTTGTGGAATGAGGCGCGCTGATGGCGGTCTGGCTGCATATTTACAATACAACCGGCTTGATTCCACCTACAAATGACAACAGTTGAACACGTTAATTTGAAAAACATTATGACAAACATTATGAAATCGATGGTGCGATCGATCCGCGAATCACGGTAAGGTGGGGCTAGGGATCCGCGGATCATGGAATTGCGGCGTTAAGGGTCTCTTGCGAAAGGTTGGGAAACTCTGATCTAAATTAAATCAGCTTCCGGACAAAATAAAAAACGCCTTCAAATAAGTCCATTTGTTTATGCACTACGACAGACAGACAAGGGGGGGGGGGGGGGTCAATTATCATAATATAGACTATGTACTGATGTTTAATATAAATCTGAGCAAACTCTTTATAACGACCTTCATTATAGCAACGTCATACAACTTAATATGTAGAAATGACTTGAACAACGTTGGTTTACCTTAAAAACACTTCAATACACTTTTGTTTTTTTGTAAACACAATTTGGTTGATTTTTAATTGCACTCCAGATAACGAGCACAACTACTCGGTATTTTAGGGTCGTTTAATGCTCTTTATACGAGTACATTGTTTTTTTTAATACATTATGGTAGAGAAGCGAGACATACAACGAGTTTATCGTCATGAGTATGAAGAGTCCTATATAGGAATAGCTTGCTTAATCTAACATAACGAGCGCAATTACCGCATACACACCCACGATCCCAAAGAAATCATGGTTTCGCTCCCAACCTTAAAGGAAGGGATTGGGTTGGAGGGGGTACTTATTTAAACCTCAAGAAATCTCACTAACCAAATGAAACGCAACAGCAAGCTGCTACTTTACGTCGGTTTTCTGTGAGATAGTGGTATGGAACCCGTCCAGCCGGACCATTTAAAACAGTGTGTGTTTGTGCAGAAAGCTTCAAATCAATTGACAGGTACCGAGATAATAATAGGTCTTTACATATGAAATTGCCATTCTGTACGAAAAAAGTTAAAGTATTTTTATCACTGTTTTATTTCTATTATTCAAAGTAACCATCCATCCTATCGATGCAACTTTGCCAGCGCAGTGGCAATTTATCGATACACTTCTTGAAGAAATCGGCTGAACGGAAAGCAACAAACTCTTCAAAGGCATTTTGTACTGCCTCTCGGGTATTTAATTTTTTCCCGCCAAAAAGTTGTACATATATCTCAATGATGACAGTGTATCATTTATCGACAAGTATAAGTATTGTTTTTAACAGCAATTTTAGTGTATCCCCTTGGGGGCTGGATTACGGAACGCAGATTACTGTTGCTATGTTTGAAATATAATAATATATATATATTGTGGCAGATTTATCTTATCTTAAGTATAATATTTAGTATTTTGTAACACGCTTATATGTTTTAGGTAATAATAGAGTAAAACGTTTTGTAATAAACATTGGCGTCAGTACTTAGGTATGCGTCTAGCATATTACTAGTTACGTGTATATTACTTTTAATGTATAACATACAAAATATTTGTCTATCAATTAAAATATATTTTTGGACTATCATCATTGAATAGTTTGCTATAGCAAGCTATTTTCAATGTTGTAGGTACTATCAAGACGGAGGAGACCTTTTTTTTATTAGGCATGACGAAACAAGCAGGTCGCTCGCCTGATAGTAAGCGTCACGCCTGTCCATAAACAGAAGCAACACCAATCAGAACTTCGGATTATTAAGTACTGCTTACTGAACTGCGCTCGTCACCCTGAGACATAAGATGTTAAGTCTTATATTGCGCTGCTGCTCGGTGGCAGAAATAGACAAAGAAGTTGTAACTACCCAGATGAACTCTCCCATACGAGGGTCCTACCCTCTAGTATCACACCTTTGACCTGAGGTGAGATTATGTAGGTTAGATAAAAAAAGATACTAATCTAGACGCTCCATTCGTAATTCTCAAAAACTATGTCACGACACACAAAAAAAAAGATTAATGACTACGTAACTGGGGAACAAATGTTTCAAATTGACGTAGGTCATTAAACTGTGTAACTCTTCATTTTCGAGAGGTACTGTACTAAGTACTGTATAACTTTAACACAACTCATTAATAATGTTGCAAAACTGACAACAATATCTTGTAGTATCTATTGATTAAGTACACAAGTATTTCTAAAATAAGTGCAATCTATTGTTTTCTGTGGAATCGCACATTTAAAATATAATATTTTTTTCCTTCCAGAAAAACCCGCGGCTACTAGTGCGGAGTGGTATGTACTGCAGAGGTCCGAGACGGCAGTCGCAGGTTCCAAAACAGTCCCTAATGCAGACATCTCTGACTTTTCATGTTAAATGTTTATTATCGCTCGCTTTCACGATAAAGGAAAATATCAGGAGGATCCCAATATGTTTGATAATTCTGAATGTCGATACCGCCAAGTAAAAGTGAAGTCTATCAACCCGCATCAGTCCAGTGTGTTGGACTAAGGCCTAAGCACTTTCATTGGTAAAAGCTTTGTTTATTTACCTGAGACCATTCTTGAAAACCGCCGATTCCTTCATGATCCTCAGGGCAAGATCCAGCTATAACAAGCAATGGCCAGCAGTTGACCTGAGCATTCGCCATCCCACCGATGCAGTGGAGAAGCCCCGGACCCGATACCACCAAACATACTCCCGGTGTACCTGTAAATGATAACCTAAATTGCTGTAAACAAGTTACCAACTCGAACTCGAAAGGCCAGCGTGGCGGACGAAACCATTTGGTACAGGTACCGGCAGGAGTTGTGAGTACAAACTTCACCTTCGTAGTATACTCATACTACTCGTAGTTCGTTTGACGACCTTCGCGGCGTAGATATACACTCTGAGGTGACTAGAGCGGCCGATCCGTTTGCCATAAGGTATGACTCGGCCTACTCAATAGTAGGGCAGTATATAATACAGGGATGATATAATAAATATATTTTATGTCATATTTTATAAGGAATGCTAGATTTAAGAAAATCAACATCAAAAAAATTTAAAAGAATTTTCATAGAATACATATTATGTTAATATTGCTAAAATCCCAAGGTTTAAGGTAAGGTTGTCTGGAAGAAATCACTGTTAGCGATAAGACCGCCCATTGTATCACCCTTACTGTATGGTCCTCGTTTTATAAGCTACCTACTTTTTTAGTGTGCAATAAAGAATATTCTATCTATCTATCCCGCGTTTGAAACCCAAAATACAATGTCTCGCGCGGGACACTGAAATGTACGCTTCTATAAATTTGATATTTTTAAAATTATTTTTATACAGATACATACATACGCACTCACGCCTGTAATCCCCGAAGGGGTAAGCAGAGGTGTAACTAGTACACCCACATGATGTGACAGGGGGCGAGTCTATCGCCATAACGGGCACAATTCCAGACTCCGGGCTGATACTGAGCATTTCGTAATAGAAAAACGCAATATCACCTTTACCCGACCCGGGGATCGAGCCCGAAACCTCAGTGTCAGCCTCAGTCGTAACGCATACGCATTACAACTGTGCCACCGAGGCAGTCACGTATGACGTAAATATGACACGGATTCAATTGTATAATAGAACAAACTTTGAGAACCACTTAGTTTAATAAGTTTCGAATACAAATAAATTAATTGCGATTCTTGAATACTTGATTGCGAACATCATAAAGATATTTTGAATGGCTAATTACATATTATCAACATAGTTGTAGATAAATACAGATGGATTATATTTATATTCAACAATGAAGATAACACCTGTTCAACGTGCGGGTCTTTAATTTATTGCCTTTAGCTCTTATAATTATATATTGTGTATTATTTGTTATTGCTCGCTTTAATAATGAGAAAAATGTAAACCTGGGAATTTCGAAGGAATGTGAATTCTAACAATCCGCCAGGTCAGCGTGGTGGAATAAGACTTAAGCTCACTACTAACTACCGAATTATTTTGGTTTTTAAGTATTTTAAAATTTATATTATACTAGCTTTTAGTCGCGTGAATAGACTTTTCCGAAATAAAACGTAGCCTATAACCGTCTCCAGGGACCCATCTATCTCTCCATCAAAAACGGTTCATTGATTTAGGCGTGAAAGCGTAACAAATAGTTTTTTTTTTATAAAAAGTATCCTATGTTACTTCTTATACCTCCAAGAATATGTGTACAAAGTTTCATGATTATCGGTTAAGTAGTTTACGCGTGAAAGCGTAACAAACAAACTTACATTCACATTTATAATATTAGTAAGATGTTAGGTACCTTGAGAACCAGTAGTTTTTCTATAACATTAATTAGTTTAACAATGGACAATTAAAACTACTGAATCATTGACTATTCACAAGCAAATACTGGAAAACAAAGGAATATATTTACCTAATATGTATATAGTTAATTATATATGTATAAAAGTATTGTTATATTCACAGACTAAAGAACTAAATAGATGGTGTATGTACTACCTACTACTTCCGAGTGCCTGTACATCTTCAGTAACATTTCAGATTATGGATAATACAGTAGATATAACAGATACCTAAATTTGTATAGAAACAAAGCATGCCAAGTAGTAGTCTAGTAAATTCTACGAACCACTACACCTTTGGTGTAGTGAAATTAAGAAAAAAATTCACTCCAAACTTTTTTCATACATATAACTGAAGTATATAATTAGACTAGAAGTAACAATGTCAGTGTACCCGTTTTATAAACATTGGCATGCTTGATTTTCATATAGATTGAAATATGCGGGTCTGTTCAGATGTTTGGTCTGTGGTATAAATAATTACCTGTGAGATACCCAGTAGCTTGTGCAGCATAACATGCAGCCTGTTCATTTCTCATTCCAACATATTTGAGACCAGCACTTTGGAATGCAAGTGCTGTTTCAATAACAGGTATACCAACTATCCCATACACATATTCCACTCCCTGAAAGATTTTTGTAAAGGAAATTGAATAACATACATACACACTCACACCTGTAATCCCCGAAGGGGTAGGAAGATGTATAACCAGTACACCTACATTTTGCCGTCGTATCTCCGTCCCATGATGTGATGCGAGCCTATTCTCATACCGGGCACAATTCCAGATTTCAGGCTGATACTGAGCATTTCATATTAGAAAACCCCAATATCTGGGGATCACACCAAGACCTCAGCGTCAGCCTCAGTCGTAACATGTACACATTACAACTGTGTCACGGAAATTAAATAACTTAACCATTCAATCCGCTGGTGTCAATTAGAAATACCATATCAAATAAAAAAACCTGGTTGTGTCAGTTCTACCACTTACTAATTACTGATTTACTTTAGGATACCTATAAAAACTATGTATGAAATAATAATATGGGTTCACCTCATTGATCTACCTAGCCTATTATACTTACTGAGAATTGTGAGGTACTGGGTTCAATCCTAGGTCGGGCAATCACTATTTGTGTTTTCAATTCAAAATATCACATATGATTGTCCAGGGTTGAGATTTGTGCTTGGTATGGTGATAGGCTCACTCCCTGTCACATCATGGGACAGATACAAGCTTGAGTACACTGGTTTGAACTTTGTTATGTCTAACAAAGAATTTGGGATATTAATCTATTATATGTAAACAAACTACACTAAAGAGTAAATCAAGTAATCAAATTAAAATGATTATTGCCCTGCTACATAAAAACAGGGAGGTTTAATAAAACATGAACCTCGGTTCATCAATTTATTTCATAGATTATGCTGGTACTGGTTACCAACTACTGGACTGCCTGATACCCAATATACTTAGCACAGATCTATCTTAAAAATGATATAACATTTAATTATATATAATTATTATTTGCGCTGTGACATAGAAAAAGTATTTTATATTACAGTTAAAACTTGAACCTTGACATACTTGGAAAAAACTCACCTGTTTTTTAAGACTTTCCGCCAAAATAGTATTCCCATCAATTGTCATAGTTGAGCTTAACTTTTGCGTTACGTGAAATGATCTTCTAAAGGCAAGTTGGCTTATTCTACCTAGTAACATATTTTTTGTGTGATTAAACGAGAATAATAATTACAAAAACAATACTGAGTAAAGCCGAGATATAAATAAAACTGAATGATCGATCATTGAATCACAGACTACTATAGAGAATCACTATTACTGTGGTCTCTGAATCTCACGGCGCTTATGAACAGTACTCAATGAATGAAGGAGATGAAAATTCAAAAGTCGGAATCTTACCGATAGCGGTTTACTGTAAAATAATATTATCAGTGAAAACGGTAAGCCACTAAAAAAGTCAATGTGCCATAAAATGGCTTGGCCTATCACGTTCTTATCTTTATGCCTAATCTATTGCGAAAATAAATGACAAACTCTGTACATGTAATAAGTGTTTTAATCTGTTTGAATTGAATTCTCATTTTTTGATAGTCATGAACTTTGGATTTTGCGCGTCATTTCTAGGGTGACCACATTTTTTAAAAAATATACTGAAAAATATAATTAATACTAAATGAATATGTACCAAGCTACCAAATAAAGAAACAACCGGTCGAAAAGACGAAGTTCAGCCAGTTTTGCACACTTTATTTTTTAGTGGATCGTACCATGCTGTCTAGAGCCGTATTCCTTTAACCTCTTACTCTTGTATTTATGTCGTATTTTGCTAAGATTACTAGAAGAAACCGTACACATTCAAATTTCAATAAAACAATGATAAATGTCTTATAATATTTTTTTTCTTTTTATGGCTTCGCACTTCTTGTGAATCTTAAATACTTATTTTTATCTTAACTTTTAATAACTTCGAATCAATATTTAACATTTAGGGTAGTATGCAAAACATTTAATCTTTGGCATTTAGATATAATTTTAATAAGGAGTGATTTTCTGGACCTTGGTTACCAGAATCTGGGCACTAATTTGCCTACCTTTAACTAAGTTTTTATTTGCCATAGGTTATTGCACACTGCCTTATATGTATTTTTTATAGAATCAGATTCTATAAAGAATAGCTGTAGAGCTAGATGTCATATAAACGATACATGATTCATGAATAATGTAAAACGGTGACGAGTTACGCTGTGTATTTCTAATGTGCGAGTCGGATAGAGTGTTTAAAAAATTGTAATACAAAGAAGAAGTTTATGGCTTGTTCAAGTCTGTTATTATTGATTTTTGTAACGATAAAATAAGTTTAATTTTTTTTATTTTGTTATATGAAGATAATAATATTTGAAATGATCGTATATTTTGCGCACGCTTTCGAATACATAATCTTACATCGTACCAGGACCGAAAAGGTCGTGTCTAAATTATTTAAATCGTACGGTTGGCATCACTGAGTCCAGCTCTTATGCTAGCACTTCACGCTCGCTTGGGATCAAGCGATCGGTGAGTGCCCCATACATAAAAATGTAATCTGTGAGTACTGACTGAGTAGTATCAGGGCGAGCTCAGTGCTCAGCATCCCTTCACACGTCCGACTTCTCTAGTTGCAGAGTTTAAAGTTCTGAGTTCAGCTGCCGCTTCAAAGATAAAGGTTGATTTCAATTTGCAAGAAATCTTTGCTGCAACAGCACTGTATACGGTTGCTCATTATAATATTTATGTACGGACATATTGTGCATACAGATTTGCAAACCTTGGAAGAAAATGAGGTGGTGGATGCTTACTATGCACAAAAATAGAACGGTATAAATACATAAGATTTGGTGCAAAAACGTATCAGCATCGTCGTATCCAAAACTAATATAATAATAATCCAAAAGTAATATAATAAATATTAACATGGACCACCATTATAATATACCTAGTATTTTTTTTATTACAGGAAAACTGTACGTGAAATATTTATGAGCTTCTTTGCGAACTCTCAATTTTTTTTCAATTGTATTCGTTTTTGGATTTCATACTTCTGTTAACAAAAGTATCTCCAGGTATTAACAAAAAAACACTTGTATACAAAAAGCCATTCCACCTGAGACACTCTGAATAGTGACGTACGAGAGCGTGTGGCCAGGACGTTTAAGCTCGCTAATATACATAAATGTGCCGGGTAAATGTGCCAACACAGTTTACTGTGTACAGCGGAGCTTAGGTAATTAAATAATCAAATTATGAGATTAGTTTCATTCATAACCATCCTAAATCACTAAGCCAACGTAGTACGTACGCTGCTTTATAGCATAGGCCAGCAAAGGAACAAGTGGGTCACCTGATGTTAAGTGACCTCCACCGCCCAAGTACAGATAACATGCCAACAATACCAGAAGATACCAAAAGAATAAAGGCGCGTTGCCGACCTTAAAGGAAAGGGATAATTAAAGGATTGGGAAAGGGAAAGGGAATTTGGGCCTCCGGATATCCCACCGTAAGGATCGCAGCAGCAAGCTGCTACTTTACATTGGTTTTCTGTGAGACAGTGATAACGATCCGGACGAGCCGGCCTATTCATGCCGTAGACAAAACTGTCTACAGCGTGGCTCTACCACTCAAAAACGGTATTTAGTTTATGTAGGAATTAATACAGTATAGGAATTAATAAAATAGTATTGACAGTCAGTAAATAAGTTTAAGTTTAATGCACACTTTCACCGACCTTGCAGAATATTTCTGAAATAGTAGAAATATTAATAAAGTGGCTACATTTATGACATTTTGGCGGGAATTCTGACGGTGTCGTCGGTCGCTTCAATTTAGAGAACCGGTGACTCTCTTGTTTTATTGTTATAATTATTTCCTAAACTTATTTAAAGTTGCGTTTATTGTTTAAAAGTGGTGTGGTTTTGTGCAATACACATTAAAAAATGATGAATAGGGTATGGAAACATAAAATTAAGTGTAAAGGTGATTTTTAACCAAGGGTATTGATCGACTTTGTGCGTTCGATCCGCTCAAAGAATGTTACGAGAGATCCGCTTGAAAAAAATAGTCTAGGAAGCATCGTACTGTAAGGAATTAATATCAAAACTCCAGCAAGACCTTGATATCAACTACACCGCGTTTCATCGTTCTTGGAAAATAAGAAAATAATTTAACTAATGACTTGGCAGCATGGTCTCTGATCTTAGCTGTTTAAATTTAGAGTTTAGGCGGGAATTATGACAGTGCGGTGGCTCTCATGTTTTAATTATTTCCTAAACTAGTTTAAAGTTGTGTTTATTGTTTAAAAGTGGTCTGGTTTTGTGCAATAAACATTAACGATAATGAATAGTGTATGGAAACATTGAAATTAGGGAATTTAGGTTGGTCTTGACTGAAGGGTTTGATCTCAGGTTTAATCAATCTTGTAGTTTCGATTTACTTAGAGAAAGTTAATGTCTGATAAGCATCGCTGGCTTGTACTGAAAATAATTAACACTAAAACTCTGGCAAGTGGCAAGAGCTTGAAATCGGCCATAACCGAAATCCATCATATTTTAGAAATTAAAGACAAGATCTAGAGCCGTAAAATATTTTTTACGTTTTAACACTTTACGTTCATGAAGTTAGTTATACTTTTAAAGATGCATGATGCAAATTATTTTAATAGATTTTTTAAATTATAATGTGCTCTTATAATATACTGATAAACAAAGTTATAATATTATGGTGTAAAATTATTAATTATGTTGTGAAATGTAATTACTTCAATTATTAGTAATCAATCATTGTTTAATCACAGCTCGCTTTTTGAACGTTGTAGTTTAATTTTAGGCGGTTGATTCAAAGGTTCATACGATCAAAACATAATTATTTACTTTCTCACGTCCAGACTTACTTCCAAGCTCACTACATGCCGCGATCGGTTGCTGAATCAGTTGAATAAATATACAGGTAACATTCACAAGCACTACATAAATACCTACATACGCACTCACGCCTGTAATCACCGAAGGGGTAGGGAGAGGTGTAACCAGTACAACCACATTTCGCCGAGCTTATTTCCGTCCCATGACATGATAAGGAACGAGCCTATTGCCATACCGGGCACAATTCCAGACTCCTGGTTGATAAGCTAACCATTTCATAATAGAAAAACCCAATAAATTTTTAGCCTACCCGGGATCGAACACGGAGACACAGATCAATAAATATTGCTCTTGAGCACCACTCTTGCTCGCTAAAAGATATCCTGCCCGGGATGCCGCAGAACAGAACGTTTGTAAGTAAGTAAGTAGTTTGTAGTAAGTTTGTTTTTATGGAAAGGTCTGATCTGATGAATTACCTATTTATTATGATGAAATATGGTATAGCGAACGGAGCGGATGGAAATATGCAATATTAATCACGAAACTAAATAGGTACTAATAAAAATCACATCCAAAATAGCCTGTTGACACGCACCACAAAAAGTGAAAAAAGTAAAAGTAGATGCCCAGTCTCTGATTATGTCTAACTTGATCGGCTATATCTCCTTATTTAAACCGTTAATTATTTAATTTTAGTAAGTAGTGTTATATTTAAAAATCTTTAGTCTATGTGTACACGTAATAGATAAGTCATTACACGCAGGCATGCATGTACCCACACACACAACATGACTCAACGTAACAAAAAAATTACGTTCAAATGCTCATTTTATTTTAATTGGTTTCCCCAGGTTTCACAACACAGCCTCTGTCTGATTTGAAATTCCCTGGAAACTTTTTTGTATTTAATTAAAATAAACATTTCTCTTTTTTTATAGGTATAAATGTGAAAGATTGTATATTTGTGAATTTAGATGTTTGCCAATCAAGCATAAGAAATTTGGATGAAATTTGACACCCTGGTACACCATGGCCACGGTTAGGACATAGGTTACTTTTATCCCGGAAAAAGATATCGTCGCGGGTGGAGCCGCGAACAAAAGCTAGTAATATCTTTATAGTAAGTATAGTTTTTTTTTTATTCCGTCTTTACGGACTCTCGGGCTAAAGGGACCTCGAAATTCATGATTACATTATATTAAAAACCCTTTAATATAATTAATATACTTATTATACCACTCAGTTCATATAAAAGAAGTGAAACGTCTTCGGCAAATGCTTTCTAAAACGGCCCCGAACTCTGGGAGCGTAACGGCCCCTGCATGACCTGAGAGTTGTGACGGCCCTGCGTGTGCAGAATTACAGCATTATACATACCTAGGCTTAATTATTTTCTCTGAATGAAATTATTGTGACATACGTATGGACAAGAATTTCGAAGCCAGGTATGTGAAGTCTATCCAACCGCATTGTCCCAGCATCGTGGTGGACTAGGTTCTAACTCCTCTCATTAGTAGAGTACGCCTTTGCTCAGCAGAGGGAAGTATCTATATATGTATAAAATCACAAATCTCCTTTTTTTGTGTGTGATTAAGTGGATCCTTGGATGGTTTATATTCACAAATGGATCCGGTAGGTGGCGTTTCAATCGGGTTCTAACTATCAATTATATGTATGGGACAGCTAGTATAATATATGATACAGGGCTGGTAGTGGTATTGTTATCATAAATCCAACAGTCACACATATCGCCCTATAACCTATCACGATAAATTGTACCGCGGGTGTCACGAACTATGAGAGACTTAAATTCAAATTTAAATTCAGTAATAATGTACATTAATAAGTAGAATTTTTTCTTCCTCTTTTCTACCGTGCAAGGTAAAACACATAGAACCGGAATAAATATTTTGCGAATCACATAAACATTTGTCTCGGTGCGGACATCGAACTCGCGACATCTTGTTTGACAGCCGGCTACTCGCCGAGCGCGCCACTGGGCTGAGGCTGTCTTTGAGAATTTGAAAATGCCTTATTTAACAAGAGTCCACTGCACATATCAATGACCAAGTCTTTGCGAGCCTATCTGTTGAGTATGGCTGTTTATTGTGAAATGGTATGCTCTAAAAGATACGATTATGATGCAATATTTCATATGTTTAAAATGTATTTTTTATAGCATAGGCTGGCAAACGATCTCCACCGCCCATGTATGCCCAAACAATACCAGAAGAATTATGGGCGTGTAGTTGATAATTGGGAAGGCGACGGGGATTTGGGCCTCCGGATATGTCGTTCACCGTACGAAACACAACAGCAAACCGCTACTTTAGGTCGGGTTTCCTGTGAGACAGTGGTAACCACCCGGTCGAGCCAGCTCATTCGTGCTGTAGACAAAACTCTCTACAGCGTGGCTCTACCGCTCACAAAATAGTAAATACAAGACAGGTAAGTAACTTAGTAGCGATGTTTGCTAGTTGGGACACACCTTTGAAGCGTAATAAATATTCTAAGACCTTCATTATTGAAGGTCCTTCAATCTATTTCGATGTTTGTATAGTATATACAATGCTTGATGTTATGCTTTAACATGTTTATATGAAAGTTATGTGTACTAAAATTGACGTTCATCGTTCTAGTCACGTAGGTATGTAATACCTGGCAGGCGCGAATTCAGAAAAGGCCATGTGCGTGTACGACCCCCCTTTCTCTCTGACCCTTTCTCAGTAAAGTTAGGCTGAAGTACTTTATATTGACACTTATTGAAAATTACCCGCCTCCCGTAAATGTAACTGAAATTAACCCCCCAACCCTCGGCCCGTTGCCTTATATGTAGAGCTAAGATTTCCGGCCTTCAACGAAATCCTTGATTCGAACCTGACAGTGAGCTATCGGTAAAATGCTTATCTAAACGCAGAAGAAATACTTAGTCTACTATTAAAAATTAATCATTGTGATGTATTTATGTTCCTACGCCTCTAAATAGGGATCATTTTGGTAGCTATGAAATAGTTTGTCAATTGCATGCAGGTACCTACATAAATGTGGTGTGGAATGCAAGAGTGGAATGTTTGTGATAATGTAAGTAACATTGGCAAGCTGTGTTGTAAAACATTATCTAGCGTTTGATTTGTGACGATGGAAGTAGTACGGCATGATTCCGCGACGCACGCACCGAAGCCTCTTCGCCTCTGTTGACATTTGACAATACAACGTCCGTGCGCCCCTAGTTTGGCGACTGCAACACTTTATTTCACTGTTCGCACTCGACCGCGCTGTTTCACGTATTTCGATCACTCATTTGGCTCACGTACCAATTTACAATGATTGCGGCATAAAAGTGATGAAAATTGTATTGTTATTTAAAAAAGTTATTTAAAATGGCAGTTATAGTTTTAAAAATATTCGGTGAGTTTTTAAAATTTTTATATACTTTAAATTGTAAATAGAATAATGTACTTACACGTAAAAATATTATACGTAAAAAATATAAATCAATGTACGGTACTTTTGATTTCCCGGGTACATTATTTTGTTTATGTTGTACAAAACTAGCTCTTTTTGAGTTGAAAGTGTGATATTCAAAGTGTATAATTTTATTCATAATAATTCCATGAAACTATACCTACTTGTCTATAAGAATTAATTGAATTAATAAAATAAAATTTATTTTTTAGTTGCAAAGTAAAACGAAAGTAACACTTAACAAAGTAAACTAAACACTTGTACCCTAACAATCTAATAAAACGTCCGATATAAGAACCACAAACTCAAGTTTGCGGCATTATAAACAACTGTAAAAAAGGAGGTTCTTAATTCGACGGGTATTTTGTTTGCTTTTTATGTATTTCCCCGATCTGGACTGATTTTAATGAGTTTTTCGATAGTGTTAAATCTGCGAGTTTTCCCACTTAAGTAAAAATTTTAAACTTCTCAACAAATAACACTGCGACTGCGAATAACAGCGACTGTGGTATTGTGTTAGAATTTATACTTATGCTATATAGCTGTATCTAACGCTCAAAATTGCAAGATTTATATAAGATTAAATAAAAATTAAAAAACGACTTTAAAAATGAATAATAGGAAGTTAGAAGAAACAACTTTACGCATGAAAAATTATAATTATAGAGGGTTCAGTCAGTCAGTACAATTTAATTTGACCGACCGCGACACCAGCATGGGTAAAGAGGATATAAGTATAAGCGTGGCATCGGCATTACTCCAAAAGAGCTGAAACTGCCTATTATATTTTTTATGTATGAAATTTGTGTTATTTTTAACTTTCGAATGTTAATTTATGAATTGATTCTTTAAGTTTTATTTTAACTTATTTTTATTTATGTATAAGTATTTAGCTATATTATTTTATGAATATTTAAATTGTGCATAAAAGTGAGATTTATTTATACCCAAAAACACCTTGTGATCATATTATCATCGATAATGTGTCGGTATACTTTTATAATACTAGAACATAGAGTACTTGAAAGATTATTTTAGGTATATCATACGAAGTAGGTATTGCTTGAGTTATAATATGTTTCTCTACATTTTGAAGACTACGGGCACTTTTACACGTCAATTACACTAAACATTACATAGAAAAACTACCGGTGCTTTGCGCACAGGCCTAAAGAGAAGCACCAAGAAACTCAACCGTAGGCCTTTTTTCATAGCATGTCATACATTAAATACAGCTTTTAGTTAATATAGATGTGCAAATCTGAATGTAAGCAATCGACGACACGGGTATTGCGTTCAGTGGTCAATGCGTAACAACTAACATGCCCTATTTGATTAGGTTTCGATCGCACATTTCCCTGATTGAATTTGCTTCATTGAATAAGTATGGTACATATTTATTTATAAGGTAATATGCGAGAGGCCGTCTGGGTTGCTTATCACTGCTTTGCCTATTTCTGCCGCCAAACACCAGTATGTAAGCACTGTTGTTTTGCTCAGTGAAATGACTGGGCATTACAAGACTTAACATCCTATATCTCGGGATGACGAGCGTAGTCCAATACCATGCAGTGCTTTGTAATTCAAAGTTCTGTGTGGTGTTGCTTCTGTTTATAGGATGGCAGGCGTGGCGCTTACCATCAGGCGAGCGACCTGCTCTTTTCGTCACTCAAGCTAATTAAAAAAACTTAGTTACATCTTAAACAAATTCCCCGCGGACAGATTTTATTTTAAGTCTATGAAAAAACTTCTAAGAACTTCAAATAAGTAGGTACTATAGATATTGAATAGGTATACTTGTTGTTATTTATTATATTGGATAATAAATAGTTAATTTTATCTTTAATTAAGTCACTAAACTAAAACTTGCATTTAACAGGACATATATAGTATTATAACAGGACCCCGTATTCGTTGCATGGCAGGTTTTAGAATTCTTATTCTAACAGTATTACATATTTGGCCATAAACGTAACCTCAATATGCCGTCAAGTTATATGTTACCTTCCTTCTTATTACCTACTTTTATCAGATCATCTATAGACCTATTAGGAAACAGATTGCCATCATCCTTGGTAACCAAGATTTATTACATTGTTACCGAATCCTTTTTTAATTTATTACTATAATATTTAATATACAACGAGTGTACTTGACACTTACTTGACTACACTACTTTACTTGACTACAGTAGTTGACAACAATCGACAGATGAGAAGCTCTAAGTTGCATTCGATATGCCGGTCCACATAGAACCTAACTGGATAATAACACTAGTTAATCCCGAAACGAGATTCGCAAAAGCGGGTCTAACGGGTTTAGCATCGTGTGTAATGTGTTATGTGTATGTATTATACATTTTATACACAGATACACGTACCTTACTAGTAAGAGGTATAGATGGTCGCTCGGAATCTCTTGCTCATTTATATCTACCGTTAATAAACAGGGTTAGTATTTTTAGCAGTGTGGGTATCGCAGATCTAACTATAGAGCGAATGTTGACTTTATAATAAAATTTTAAAAGCAGGTCTTGGTAATTAACAATAATATAATAATAACTAGGCCTGTTTATTGTACGTCTCATTACTGGGCAAGGACCTCCTTAACTAATGACAGGGATTAGGTCTTAGTTCACCACGCTGGCTTAATTGCAGGTTGGTAGACTGCAAATACCTTCCAAATTCTTATGGAGAATTCCCAGGTATGCAGGTTTCCTCACGATGTTTTTCTTCACCGCTAAAGAGGGCGATAATTCATAATAAATACACATGGAACTTCGAAAAGTCAGAGGTGCGTGCCATGGCAGCCCCATAATAATGTAATTAAATGTTTATTATTAGAAACTTCAGTTTTATAGTGTAGTTAAAACATAACAGTAAGGGTTGGCATTATTTACTTGGCCTTTATGACTAGGTATATCGGCTGCACTTCCTCTTCCGATGTCTGTCGGTAATGCATGAGCTTAGATTAAGTTAATAAATCCCACGTGCTAAAAATGGTATACGTACATATTACTTCATTAATTTACAAACAACCGTAAAAATATAATATTTTATTATGTTCATAAGTGTACCTACTCATTTGTCTCTTAACTAATATTTCAACATCGCTATATCGTGTCATTGTTATTTAATTATGATTACTTACAACATTTTGTGACGTAAAAGTCATCATCATCACGTTAATTCCCTGCCCTTATACAAACATTACAGCATTGGGTACCGTATATTTCAGGAGCAAAAAAATGTATAACTGCAACTGAACTTTGGTTTTCGCCGAGAGCGCCATAAATTTACAGGTATTGCTTAAATGTGCATCGTGGAGCTCAGGCTGATATCTAAAGTTCGAACTTTAATTTAAAGTTGAACTCACGAATTTGACTTTGCAAAGTCAACCTAAAAATGATCTCAGCCTAGAGTCTAGGAAAGGGAGAATTAAAATCAGAAATTGTTTAACAAAAAGTAAACGTAAGATTTGACATGGATGGTGATTCACCTGGCAAACTATTACCTACTTGTTAGTAATAAGTAGCAGGTTCGTCTCTCGTATGCGAGAGGCTGTCTGGGTAGGAGATTACAATAGAATTATATTCTGATTACAACTGAATTATATATTGTACTAGGTCTTATCTACATAGGTTAAATATTACATAAGTGTGATGCGGTCTCTTAATTATTATTTTTTGTTGTATTCTCACTTACGTTGTAGGAGATACTCTGTCCGTGTAAATTGGGTTTAAATCGCTTCCTATCTGATGTCAACTTCTCTAGGGAGAATAAACATAAAAATTATTTTATCTTTATTCTCCCTAGAGAAGTTGAGATCAGGCGAGCGGCCGCTCGGGAAAACTACTAGCCAAATCTTTCCGTAACTAGTATTAAAAAGGATGCTGCGCCAACCCCACTCACAGTGGGATAAGGGCAGGTGAAAGAGAAGAGAGATTAAAAGGAATATTTGCCATTGTTGTAGTCCGCATTTTTACGTGTCAACTTCTTGCAAACACGCTTTATTATTTAGCCACTAGTAAACGTTCGTATTACTCGTAATGATGATGGCACAAGCTACGAAACACACCCAACTTGAGTATGAGTCTATGACACTGAAACGCGTCAATGGCACTCACTAACATAAACGTATATGAAGGTACGTCTATTATGTGTGTTAGTAGTAACGGTTAACAAGTGCGTATTTATCTAGTACATATAAGAATACACGGTGTTTTATTGGTAAATCCAGGTCCCCACCTACACAGTAATCGATATTATTTATATTATTAGATTGTGGTATTACATAGACGTTTATAGTTTAGGGTAATCAATAATCAAACTCATCGCCTCATTGGTCTAGTTGCAGCGGGGAGTCCTGGATTCAATTCCCAGGTCGGGCCGTCATAATTTGTTTAAATTTTCGATTCCAAAAATCACAAATGAATTCCCCGGGTTTGGAACCAGCGGCCGGTATGCCGATTATGACATCATGGGACAGAAAAAAGCTAGTCGCAACGTGGGTGCACTAGCTGTACCCTCTGCCTTTGGAGACCAAGGCGTCAGCTTATGATGTATAATAATCAACTACCATTAACTTAATTATCCCTTTCCTTTAAGGTCGGCAACGCGCCCATAATTCTTTGGTATTGTGGGCTGACATGAGCAGTAGAGATTACTTACCATCAGGTGACCCACTTAATCGTTTGCCGGCCTAAGTTATAAAAAAATATTTAAAAAGTTCTTAGCTATACTGAAAATCTGTTTAACCATTTGGAAATTATTAAGTACAGTCTTTTTCTAACGGATATCGGGTGTTTTTAATAGTAAAGTTATTTTAGATTAGCAATCCCATTAGAATTTCAAAAGGAAATTTTGTTGTAGTTACCGTTTTACCGTAGCAATTTATCATATCTTTCGCCTCAGTCGGTCAATGACTGTGACAAAAAATAATAATTCTTGGTTAAACTTTTTTACTCGTTTTATCCTGTACATTTATAACTGGATCCTGACTGGTCCCGAAACACGATCCACGGTAATGAATCATAATAATGATATTGTATAGGCTGCGTGTTAAACTAATGTGCGTTACATTTTTATACACTTAATAAATTGTCATATACGTTGTCTAATAAAATTATTGCATAAAATAGTGTAATTTGTACTTAGTAAGAGATCATTATAAAAATTGTTAATTATGTATCACTTAAAATATTTCTCACTGTAATTATCCCCGAGTCTCTGGATATAGTATTTGAAACCTCTCGAGCCAAGCCGAAAAAAAGCTCCCGACGCAAAAATCGGATTGAAAAAAAATAAAAAATGAAATCTTAAATTATTAAAAGTAGTCTTCTAAAAATAAAAAAATAAATGATACTCTCATAACTAAAACTATTTTCGATCCTAAATCAAACATCAAAATAAACGTTTCAATTTTCACCTTTAATTTGTTGACAAATAAATAGATCAATCATAAGTTTAGACCCTAGTTTATTTGTTATAGACTTTTTAATGGGGTAAAAATAGGTTTTCAAGATTCGTATTTATATTTCATAACGTTGTTTTTTTTATGGCATAGGCCGGCAAACGAGCAAGTGGGTCACCTGATGATAAGTGATCTCCACCGCCCATGTACGCCCACAATACCAAAAGAATCATGAGTGCGTTGCCGAACTTACAGGAAAGGGATAATTAAAGGATTAGCAAGGGGAAGGAGTTTGGGCCTCCGAATATCTCTCACCGTACGAAACGCAAGCTGATACTTTACGCCGGTTTTCTGTGAGACAGTGGGTACGACCCGGACGAGCCGACCCATTCATTCTGTAGACAAAAGTGTCTACAGCGTGGCTCTACCACTCATTTGTAAATTGATCTATTATTTTCACTTAGAAACACCTTTATAGGTTCCAAATTTATAATAGTTATGAATTACGTGTATATTTTCTAGTGAGAAGGTACTTGGAACAGCCTTGAACTTGTAAGAAATCGTGTTTGTATAATAGGTATTATACCACCATACATAAATAATTCATATTAATTTTAATGTACCTACTTGTATTAATGTGGATTCTTAAAATAACACTTTTAATTGTATATTATTATAATACTTAAAATACGACTTC
Organism: Mimas tiliae; assembly: GCA_905332985.1. Taxonomy (NCBI): domain Eukaryota; kingdom Metazoa; phylum Arthropoda; class Insecta; order Lepidoptera; family Sphingidae; genus Mimas; species Mimas tiliae. Next base: position 7,935,615 of record HG995255.1, read on the forward strand.
ACAAATGAACACTAGAAAGTTCAAAACAATATTATACTTATTTACTTACACGAAAATTCAAAATTCATGTCCAATTCATCAAAAATACAATTCTGAATGAATTCTTTTGAATGTAAATTCCACACATGGGTACTATTTGAACAGAATGGCGACGCGTGTAGTATAAAGAAGAACGATATATATAAATACGTATCTTTATTTCTTATTCGTTGAGAAGTTTTAATTTTATTACATCGAACCGCGTCAATCATCAGGATCATAAGCAAACTATGTAAAATATAGAACCAACTTATAGCTCAACTCGAAACCAAATTTAACATTAAAATCGGTCCACGGTCGGAGAAAGGGCGTACTACCGTGAAATATAAGCATTGAATAAGAATTTTATTTTTTAAAGTTGCTGGTGGTGGTGGTTGCTGGTGGTTGCTGGTAGTTCGATAAAGTGGTAGTCTTGTCTATAGCATGAATGGGCCGGTTCCGGGTTGTTACCACTGTCTCACAGAAAACGTAAAGTAGCGGTTGCGTTTCGTAAGATGAGGTCCAAATCCCCCACTCCTTTTCAATCCTTTATTTATCCCTTTTCTTTATGGTCGGCAACACATCCATGATTCTTCTGGTATTGTGAACGTTTATTGGCGGTGGACACCATTTACCATCAGTTGTACCACTTGCTCGTTTGTCCGCCAATGCCACAGAACACCATGCTATAATAAATACTCACCATACGACGCTCACGCCTAGCTGTATCCGCGAGGGGGTAGGCAGATGCGCAACTATTGCACCCAAGGTTCGCGGAGCTTATTTCCGTCCTATGGTTTGATTGGCGGAGAGCCTATGGCTATATTGGACATAAATTCCAGCCCCGGACAACTCCTGTCTGGTATTAAGAATAGAAAAAATCGAATACAATTTGTTATTACAACCTAGAATTTGAACCTGGTTTCACAGTCTAAGTACACAACTACAAGACCAATGTATCGCTATAACCCTATAAATGACAAACTTCATGCCAGCCAAGTTATTTTGCGCGTATTGTTATCGTTGCTATAATTATTTATTATAGTAGTGTGCTTACTTTCACCTCGCCTGTGGGCCGTGGAGCGACATAGAATTTTCCAGAATCAAGTTCAAGTTTAGCAACTTGTTTTACGTAATCGAATTTATGCAATTTTTGCAGTTAGCAAACGTTTATTGTTAAATTTATAAACATTATATAGGTTCATATATACTTAGTACAATTTTCATTGATAACTGAGATTCTTCTAACATAAGGTAAGTACAAAAATATAGAATGATTTGACTCATAGGGAAGTGATGCCTAAAGTTTTAATTACTACTATAAATGTGAAAGTTTAGATGTTTGTGAATTTGGATGTTCTGGATGAAATTTGGCACACAGGTAGACCATAACCTGGACTAGGACATAGGCTACTTTTTATCCTGGAAAAGGACGTTTTATGCGGGCGGGGCTGCAAGAAAAAGCTAGTTGCAAATAAAGTTTTTTTTTAAAAGATCAGGTTTATTTTTTAAGTGAATTTGAATGGAACTCACATTTTCTAGTTCATGGAGGTACGTCATACAGTTCAGGAAATTAACAATAAAATATGTGCTAACGATGTTGCAAGCGATCAAGTATATTAATTCTAGCAATTATATCAATAAAGGTGCAAATCTTCCGTTAGTTATTAATAACAATTATTCTTATATGTAGTGTAAGTAATTTTAATGTAGGTAAATTAAAGTAGCTAAGTAAGTACGTATTATTTTTACACGCTATTATGACAGAGACTCAAATATGCATTAGGTACACGTAATAGAATATTATTTTCGTATCTTAATTGCCAAACTATTCAAAAACAGATTGAGACCAAATACCATGTAAGATGACCTGATCTGCATTTCTTTTATCTAAATACCTAAGTATGAATAGAAAGCCATTACTACAGGGTTAGAATCCTTCTAAATATTGATAGCGTATTTTCGATATACTAGTTTTTTTTTAATGTTTTAGGTTGGAGTTTTGTAACGATAGGTTCGAGAATTGTAGTGTGGTGAGACAATTCTTATTCAAGTGAGTCATCGATTTGTCGTATGTGTAAAAAAAATTAATTGTATGAATGATGTTTTTGAAAGTTGATCGATTCATTCGTACCAAGCGACATGTTAGTTATGTCAACAGGTGGGTTTATTAGACGCGATGCCCGCGCCAGCACCGTGTTATCAAATACGCGCCAATGTTGACGCTAAGAAAGGACGCTGACGATAAAGAATTTTCAATAGCTCACTGTATGAACGTGATTTTATAGGATTTTTATCTCACCAATAACGAAAACGATTGGTTTTATTTTATGCGCAAATCGCACTTAAATCCGTGTGATTGTTATTTATAAAGTCTTGTAAATATTTCATTTCAAACATTAAGTTTAATAAAACTTTAGGATTAATTTTATGTATATTAGATATACACACACACCTCTGCCTACCCCTTCGGGGATTACAGGCGTGAGTGCGTATGAATATATATTATGATAAGATTTTTAAGTTATATTTCTGTCTGGCATTAATTACCCTGGCTTGGTGCTAGGATGTGTCTTCCTATTGATATGCTTCCATTTCGCCAGATCTGGAGCACGAAGACGATCTGCCACCGGCATTTGTGACCGATGTTCTCCTGGTGAGTAAGGAGTCAGCATCGCCAACCAACTAGATGTGGATCGGAGATACATGCCGCTAATTGTGTCAACATAGGTTGATTTTTGACAGTCGAAGATGTTAAATCTGGGCTATGCAAGGGCATTTTCCTCGCGATCTGACAGCGAATATGATACAAAACTCAATCGCCACAGGTTAAGTATTTATTTTGAGAGAGAGCAAGAAGATGCAAACCATAGTGTTCTGTCGGCTACCACACCTCGATAGGGATGTCAGCCTCCACAGGCTCCACAGCTTTAGACATGTAATGAACAAACACATAGCTTCTTGTGTCACCATATTAATCATACTGGAATAAATAATATTATATATTTATTCCACGTAAATAGCAGCTTGGTATTAAGTGCAAGCGCATAATAAGCTGTAATTGATGGATTTTGATGCGGCTACCATAGTTTAGAGAATTTCTCCTAGTGCGATAACTGTTATTTGCTGTTTAATTTTCCTTGTTGGTTTAAGCAAACAGAGTCCGGTTTCTGAGAATAAACATATGGGTGCAAGATTTTGTCTGTTTCACAAAAATATAATGTACCAAACCATATACGTACAGTAAGACTACACAATGCTACATATAAAAGCCGAGTCGTGTGCGTAATCGAGGTCGTTGAATAAAACGCCATGACATTGAATTGTTGCGATTTGTTATTTTATCATACGACTTTGGAAAAACACCGACTATTTCCTGAAAATACTAAAGCATTGTTTTACGTTGATAAAAACAAATAAGTAGCGAAATAATTGTGATTGTAGATTGCCTCAGCGATTTTGGCACAGGTACTATTTTACAATGATGTTTCAAATAATCGCGTTGTCGCATTATCCTAACGTATTGTACGCTACGTTCCACTGATCTCAACTGGCGGATAATTATCTATAGGTTTACTATTTAGTACGATGATTTTCAATGTAATTATAGCGATAGATACCATAGTAAACAACGGTTCTTAATCAATTAACCTTTGGTTGCAGTGTCTGAGCAAATTAATTGAGTAGGTGTAGATCTGCCAAGCTGTCAAGCTTAGTAATTGCTGTTCTTTAAATAAAAAAAATACGTTCCTATACGTCATATAATTTTGTATTTGTTGTAATATTTACAGTCATTTCTTAATGTAGGTATTTTATTTTGAGATGTATGCTTTTAGCCAGTAGTCAACAGTCATTAAAGTAAAGATTTTCATGGAAAATATACCTACCTAATTAGTTACTACGGTAACAATAAGAGGCGCTCATAGCCAGTTGCACACACTAATCGTAATCGGTGAACGTTAAGCGAGCATTGCTTGGTGCGGTCAGCCCATGGGTGGGTGACTGCATATGGCTGGTCCCAATATTCTGTCTATCGACAGATTTTCTTGCTGGCAGTAAAATATTGACACATTTTAAATCTTTACAAATTACTGTGTTTTTATAATACTTTGTATCATAGTTGTGATTTGTTTTAAATAACCATTAAAAAGTAAAAATACGATGTCTTTTTTAATCTAATCAATAACCATCACTAATCTTTAAGTATTAGCTGATAGACGATTTTCTCCAAGTGGATCGAACGACCAAAAATCACCTAAATTCATCATTCCATATTCTATACACTGTTCATCACAGTCAATGTTTATTTCACAAATCCACTGGATTTTTATACAACAAACACAATTTTAAACTAGTTTAGGAATTCAATAAAATATAGGATCAATCGGACTGTCAGAATTCCTACCAAAACTCCACCTATCTATTTGTATATACCTATAAAAAAAAATATCTTTATTAAAAACATTTTGGTTACAATTTGTTGAGTCACTGGTTCTCAAACTAGATCAATACTGTGTTTTGGGATACCAGTTTCTTCCCATTTATAATAATACTTATACATTTTTAATGCAGATTATTAATTACAATTATGATTACATTAAATTTTAATAATTCCTCATCAACAAGTAAATGTGTGTGTGTGTGTTGTGGGTGTGTGTGTGTGTTGATGGCCCAACACTTAGTAGTTTTTCACAACCATCATAGTCTAGCTGTTTAAGCCAATCTAGGAGAGCTATTTTTAGTTTATGCTTGCTAGAATTGTGCAAGAGTTTTGTTTTGTTGAATATATTGTAGAGGCGAGGCGCCAGATATTCATATTGATTCCTTGCTAGAGAACTTTTCCTGTTAAGGACCGGAAATTTAGTGGTTCTCTTGTCCTTTCATTTTATATGTGGTACAGATAACCGATGGTATCGCTTTATACTTTGGTATATGAAACTTTTCCGTACTGTCAAAATATTTGCTTCTTTGTATAGTAGGATAGTCGGATGACGGTTTGGCAGGGAAAACATCACTTTTAGCACAGCTCTTTGAGCTCGTTCTATTTGTAATATGTGTGTTTTACATGCTCCACCCCAACAACAGATGCAATAGTTAATTATGCAGTGGCATAGTGCATTATAAGTTTGGAGTAATAGTTGGTTGCTAGCAATTGATCTTTGGTTTCTGAATATATAAATGAGTTTTCTGATTCTTTTAGCTGTATTTGTGATATGGAATTTCCATGAGAGGTTTTCATCAATCGTGACTCCTAGGTATTTAATGAAACATGTTTTACCCGTAAGAATGCTATTGAATTGATTCTGGGAAATGCAGATTTTATATTAATTTACGTTGTCTAAATATTACACAATAATAATTAAATTAGCAAACTTAGCATCTCCTTTACCAGATTTTTTTTAACTTAGGATTCCTGTCTAAATTGAAAAACCACAAAATGTTGCGAAATCATTCCAATATAAATTAAGTTTGCGGTCGTAAAACAATGACGTGAAGTAAGTACCTATATCACAAAGAACGTAAAGAATGAGTTTGCTTAAAATCAACGAATACTAGTTAATTCAATATTTATTTGAAACAAAATTGACTAAAAATTGCTTATGAGGTGATCTACTCGAGCTATTATAGTTTATTCTTTATATTATACTAGCTTTGGAATGCTTGAATATCTTTTCCCGGGGTAAAAAGTAGCATATGTCTTAATTCAGTTTATAGTCTACCAGTGTGCCAAATTTCATGCAAATCTGTAATTAACACGCCACGCGTGATTGATATACCAAACAGCAAACTCACAATCATCCAAATATTCACATTTTTAATATGAGAAGGATTATGGTTTAGTTTGGCACAGAATAGGGACGAATGGCACAAACAGAGAGAGTGCTTACGAGTGTGTTGATATGTTGCACGGTTAACTGAGCGAACCGTGCCTCCCGCCCCGAGACCCTCTACAAAAAGGCTTCTTCATTAAGAAAATGGATTTAATTATCACCTTGCTTTTTTAAAATATAGGCCGGCAAACGAGCAAATGTACGTCCACAATACTAGAATGATCATGGGCAAGTTGCCGACCTTAAAGAAACAATTAAGGGATTGGGAAGGGGTAGGGGATTTGGGACTCCGGATATTTCATTCACCGTACGAAACGCAGCAGTTAGCCGCTACATTACGACGGTTTTCTGTGAGACAATAGCAACAACCTGTTAGAGTCGGCCCATTCGTGCTGTAGACAAAACTGTCTACAGCATGACTCTACCACTCTATTCTTGCTAACAATTGATACTGATTTTGGCTGGCGATGGTAACTCCGTCCGCGCGAATGTCTTTTTCTGGAATAAGAAATAATTTCGTGGTTTAATTACGTGGTTTAAGCTATCTATCTCCACATTAAAAATGAAATGGGTTCAGCGGTGTAGTTGTGAAATATTGCATCAGAGTTGCTTTCTTATTTATAACACACACTAGCTTCTACAGGTGGCTACGCCCGCGAGGAAGTATTTCCCATCATATTTCTATGATAAAAAATAATTTAAGTCACTCTCTGGCCCATAAACTATATCTATGTAAAATGATGTCGATACACTGCTGTATGAAACAAGGACAAATCACGAGTATATTTTTGCATTTATAATATTAGTATTAAAAGTATGATTTTGAGTATAGGGATCGGTATACCTAATCCCACCATATCCACGAGTATTATATTTCGACAAGTATGTAGGAGTAGTGGAAACTTGTACCGCGTTAGAGCATCTACAGACCTACCGTATGTGTGGTGCGTTTATGCTTGATTTGCGCAGCTCGCAGTACGTGCACCATTGCGATACTTGTTATTTACTAATTTCGTATGAGTGAAAATGCACTTGTAAACCTGTAAAAGTGTAATGCACTAGCAGAGAAACTGCCTGGGCAAATCCTGACTCGACCTGCGTTCGAAAATACCCTTCGGTTGTGGTTGCTAGTAATGAACAAAACACTTTAATTAACACCGTTTTTTCGCAAACTAGCACTTATAGGCGTATCATTCGAGGGTCAAAATAATAGCTTATATACGTGCGTAAATACGTCTGGTCTGTAAGGACTACAACATTTTGTTAGTTTACGTCAACATTTAAATACAAAACACTGTTGAGATTGTTTCTAGAACACCTTTCCCACAGCGTATTTCTTAAATAATAAACAAAGTTGTATAAATATTTCGTTTAATAACAAGATCATAATATGTACATTAACTTTCTATCTAAAATATATTTGTTCAACTAACTCGCGTTTAAGGAAGCTAACGGTTTTGGAATAACAGAATATACTAGGTAGTATTTCGTTTTTATTCGCCTGAGTCTCTGTCGGCGTCTTTATCCGTTTAGTTCTTCTAAACTATGTAGCAGATTATGATACGGTTTCCACTCTCATTTAGACATTTCTTCCGGATGCATTTTATGTATCACGCTATGACCCATGGGAGAGGAGCTGTTACATGCGTGCGGGCGAAACCGCGGGGACAGCTAATATTAAATTTTAATAAACTAAAGAGTTCAAAGGAAGGACACTTATATTCATACTCTAGTTTTCAACTCTTTGCTACATACGGAAAAGTCATAAATGCTGACCCACGTGCCGTCCTTTAATGTTGTCACAAACGAGATGTCACACGTATTTGGTACAAATGTTGGTACATTTTACTATCCTCTCTGCATTTTACACTTCATTTTTAGTGTTTTATTTTTATGGCTATGTTTATTTCTAAAAGTATGGTAAAGACGGGGACAATAAGATGATTCAACTCGACCTGTGTAATAAACACCATGTTGTAATAAGTTAGTATTGTTTAGTGATACTAAATATTATATAACTTAACTGTTAAACTTCAGACCTCAGTTAGAAAAACATCTGTAACCTTTAAACGACTGGACAGATTTTCTTCAAAAACAACCAAGAATCAACTCAAAAAACCAGTTTTCAAACAAAAAAATGCATTCAAATCGGTCATTTCATTTAGGCCTGTGATTTCTCGTAGACTCTATGAAGCCAGAGATAGATACACATACACACAGACAGACAAAGGGGTCTAACTCCCTCTGTTTTGTCAGGGGTTGAGAACATAGTTTCACGGCATTTCGTTAGTTCATTGGTGAATCCATGCTTGCTAGTTTTTTAAAGAGATTATACGAATAAACTCAACCGTGTTTGTAGGTACCACTGCTTCAAAGTAAACCGACACCAGAGCAGCAAAGAAAAGAAGAGCATACAGCAAACATTGTATTTGCTTGACCACATTAATATTTAAAGAATGAAGTTTGTTTGTTTCTGAAGGTTTGAAGCATATTGAAGCCAATGAAATTACTGAGGATCTTATGTCTAGGGGTGACGAACGCAGTCCAGCGCTATAGCCTTTGTATTATAAAATTCGGAGTGATGTTGCTTCTGATTATGATCACGTGTGGCGCTTACCATTAGTTGAGCAACCTGCCTGTTGTTAAGCCTTTTTTTGTCATTTGCATGACGAGACGGGCAGGTCGCTCGCCTCTTCTTATCCCTGCTTAATGCTAAGGACCGCCTTCTCCTACCATAGATTTGACAGTATTTGGTATTATATGAGGCTAACTGCCCTCTGACCCCCCCAAGTTTCGCCATTGCCTCGTTCGTTAATTAGCAGAGTGTACCGCGTGCACGTGAGGTGCGCTTTTGGCCTAAGATATTGGTGGCCAAAAGACAGAGAGTGACTCCAAGTCTTATAAAAAATCAATAAAATAAAAATGAAATATGTGGTCTACCGCGTGTACACACTGTAGTGCAATACATAATATAACGCCCAGAGCGTCTCCCGAGTCTTCCGACGAATGTAAGAATTTTCTAAAAGAACATTTCTGATCGTGTGCCGGCGGGGATAAAATCTAACGGCCGCGGCCCGTCCAGCGCGACGCGCGGTCCCCTTGAAAGGAAATCTCGACCAGACTGGAATTATTGCTTTTACTTTCATTTGTTACTAATTATAGAAACTGTCTGTTTTCTTTATGGGAAAGTAAATCTATGTAACGTTCTCCGCGTAACCTTCGTGGACTTTAGTTCTTGATAATTGGAAGAATTTTTCAAACACCCTTACCCTTCCCAATTCCTTAATCATCCCTTTCCCATAAGGTCGGTATTCCATGATTCCTCAGGTATTGTGGATGTCCATGGGCGGTGGAGATCACTTACTATCAGATGACCCACTTGCTCATTTGCCGGCCTATTTTAATGAATTTTGACTATTAGCTTAAACTTAACAATTCTGGACTAATATAAAAATATTGTAAACTTTATAGTTGCCCAGTGTATTTTGACGATGCTATGTATGTTATGTATATATTAGCTGATATGATTTCTGTAATTACATAAGTTTCTTTATTTTGTACTGACTTGTCATAAGCGCTATTTTAATTGCCTAGAATAAAACTATTTCATTTCATTTCACTTAAACTAGCTAATCTATTAGGTCCCCGATTTAGATAATCCTACTACTCTTACTATCCTATTAATTATAGATTGTATGTAATGTTTGGTTTTTTTTTTATATAGCATAAACCGGCAAACGAGCAAGTGGCCCACCTGATGGGAAGTGATCTCCACCGCCCATGTACACCCATAATACCAAAAGAATGATGGGTGCGTTTCCGACCCTAAGGGAAAGGGATAATTAAGGGATTGGGAAGAGGAGGGGGGTTGGGATGTTTGTGAGTTTGTGAATTTGGACGTTTTTAGTCCATCACGCCGTAACGTCTGAATGATTTTGGATGAAATTTGGCATACAGGTAGACTATAGGCCACTTTTTATCCCGGAAAAGACCGCTCACGCGAACAGTGCCGCGAGCAGAAGCTAGTTTCATATATTTTTTAACCAATTTGACTTATAAGACAACCTCCGTGGCACAGCCGATTGTGATTCGAGAGGCCGCGGGTTAGATTCCCGCACCGAGACTAATGTCTGTGTGATCCACAAATATTTGTTTCGGGTCTGGGTGTTTGTGGGACCGTAAGTCCCTCGTAGATTCAGATACCCACTATACAGGTAAACCTAGTGTGGAATCATGACTGAGCAATATGAGTGTGACTGTTAAGTATATTATTTATTTATTATTTTAGTTTATCGTAGAGCGTGACCAGGCAATAAATAACCCAGTGAGGAGTCTTGTGTGGGGGATGTCGAGAGTGATATCAATGGTGATTTTGTATAAATATACCTGAATATCTACATTATTCAGAGTTTTCCGGATGTATTATAAGATATCCTGTCCCTTGGGCGATATGGTAATATGAAATATCTATAGCATCCTTGGAGCAGAGAATATTGCGTCATACATTTGAATAAGTATTTTTTCTTTCTGTCTGGCGTATCTGCCTTTATCCCACTCACACTTTTTAACACATTTTACAGAAAGATTTGGCTTGTAATTTTTACGATCGATTCGATATCGTCTACCCAGACCCGAAACAAATATTTGTGGTTCAGATAAACATTTGTCTCGGTGCAGGAATCGAACCCACGGCCTCTCGCTTCACAGCCGACTACTTGCCCACTGCGCCACGGAGGCTGCCAATTGAATATGTATCTTTATAAAATGAAATTCATAATCTACAAAGTTTATTACCTGCCGATAATTTTGATTTTAATTCAGTATATCTTGCATGACTAACAATGTTTCATATAGATATTTTTTCCTGTATTATAAGTCACGTAAGTTTCGAAAAAACGTGTCGACGATTACTGTGATATAAATATGTTACTACACAACTCTTTGCAATTCTCTAATTTATTTTTAAACCGTTCATGTTATATCACTAATTTAATCCCACGCGACGTAATGGGAAGTAGAAAATTGCGGTATTTTTTTAAAAGTGGGTAGAGGCACTTTGTAGGCAGTTTTATCTCCAGTAAGAGTCAGCCGGCATGACCAGGGTGGTACCACTCTGTCACAGAAAACCGACGTGAAGTGGCAGTTTGCTGTTGCGTTTCGTATGGTGTGAGAAATTTCCGGAGGCCTAAATTCCACTCCCTTTCCCAAAACCCATTCTTTTCCTCTTTTCTTCTGGTATCGTGGGTGTTCATTGGCGTTCGTGATCACTTTATATCAGGTGACCTACTTGCGCGTGCCAGCCTCTGCTATAAAAAAAGCTAAGAAAAGCATGTTTTGTTAGACATCCTCCGTGGCGCAGTGGGAGAGTAGCCAGCTGCTAAGCGAGAGGTCGTGGGTTCGATTCCCACACTGAGACCAATGTTTGTGTAATCAACAAATATTTGTTTCTGGTCTGGATGTTGTGGAACCGCAAGTCTCTCGTAGTTCCTGATACCCACGATACAGGTTTACCTAGTGTGGGGTCAGTACTATGTATGTGACTTTTGGGTGTAGTTATTTATTTATTATTATTGAAGTGAAAACTTCTTTAGCATCGTTTGTATCACTATGATCATTACTAAAACCTACAATTATCTACTTTCCGAAATTTTACGTTCGTCTCATTATCTTGAAGCCAAAATTTTTGAAGGTTTTGCTTCTACCACGTGTGAATTACACACATGATTTTTTTTATTTATGTTCTGCAGGGAAACCTCTTCTGACGATATATCTATATGATGTACATTGTTTCACAGATGTTGTACCCGTACGATTCAACTTGTGGATTATGCTGTTCACAAGCTGTTGGGCGGCGTATATGCTTCGTGTCAACCTGAGCCTCAATCTGATCGCTATGGTGCCTCAAGCTCCACAGGACTCCAAGTAACTGTCTTGCATATAATGATCTAACCATTACACCAGTTTAATATATATTTTTTTATAGTGTATGCCGGCTAACGAGCAAGTGCGTTACCTGATGGTAAGTGATCTTCACCACCTATATACGCCCAGAGTACCAGAAGAATCATGGGCGCGTTACCGACCTTAAAGAAAAGGGATACTTAAAGGATTGGGAAGGGGAGGGTCATATGGGCCTCCAGATATTCAATGTAGATGATTTATTAATTGAAGGAACAATTATTTGTATAAATAAATACCACTTGTATAGTAATTTGTAAGTGGTAGAGCCACACTGTAGACAGTTTTGTCTACAGCACGAATAGGCCGGTTCAACCGGGTTGTTACCACTGTCTCACAGAAAACCACCGTAAAATAGCAGCTTCCTAGCTGTGTTTCGTATGGTGAGTGAGATATCCGGAGACCCAAATCCCTTTCCCCTTCCCTTAATCATCCGATTCCTTTAAGGTCGGCAATGCGTCTATAATTTTTCAGGTATTGTGGATGTTCATGGGTGGTGGAGCTCATTTACCATCAGGTACAAGGTGGTAGGTCCCTCGTATGCGAGAGGCCGTCTGGGTTGGTACCAACGCTTTGTCTATTTTGGCCGCCAAGTAGCAGTGTGCAACACATATTATTATCCGCATATCTTGAAAACACACTCCGAGAGTTCGTTGGCCCCTAATATCATTTGTATTTTGCATTAGATTCCGGTCGCAGTGTGGGTCAAAGGCGGACATTGTTAGAAATGAAAGCTTACGTCACGTGGACATCGCAGATGTTAGGGAGGCGCCTAGAGAGGTAAATAAAATTGTCATATAATTCGAATCATACGTGCACGTCTTGCTATGTGTGCATGATGTGTATATAGACAATGATTATAAGTGCCCGTCAATATTGACTTTAATGTTTAGGATGACGACGCGCGGGCTGGCACGTCACACATAGCAAAACTACATATTTACATCACACACACATCGCTAGACCTGATAGAAAAATAAACTAATTTATCCATAACTAGCTGTGTCTCGCGGTTTCACCCGTTCGCATGTTATTATTCCGCTCCCATGGGTACATAGCTCATACATATAACCCTTCTGGAAAAAAAATATCTGAATAGTAGTAATGTGTTGCGTAGTTTAGAAGACCTAATGGCCATTCCCTATATTCTGTCTATCGTCAGATTTGGGTACTATCGATAGTGTTTTGACAGATCTTCCATACAAAATGTGTTAAAATTTTACTGCCAGTAAGCAAATCTGTTGATAGACAGAATATTGGGAATGGCCATAAGTGGACAAGACGTGGATAGTAACTTTTTTTTATAAGTAATATTTAGCGTCATGTTAATTACCTGTATTACTAGTTCCAACTATCAGTCTTCTTATATTCTCAATGAGTTCACTGAGATTACAAATCGACGGATAGCAGTGTCGCATTTGCGTTTAAACTTAGAAAAAGTTTTCAATTTAATGCGACAACGTTACTAAAAAATGGTAATTTGCATGGACGACATTTTAGAATTCTAGATTTTATTCAGCCATCTTTAAAATGAATTTGCCGGATTGGTTTATTAGGAAAATGTTCTGGTTTAAAGAATAAATAATTATTATTTGGTGGATCGAAAATTCAAAAAGATATAGATGAATAAATATTATTTTCCTCATAACATAGATTTTTAAGTTTATATCTATTTAGTTAATTGTTTATTTCCAATTGATTAACAGTAATTAAAACATAAATTATTGCAAAGTTTCAGTCGTTGTAGTGTTTTCTTTTGATCTTTTTTTTTTTCTCTATTTTATTTTGGGACTTTTAGCCAACAATGGTATGTCAGTCCCATCGTACCCTAAACATTATCTGTCTACAATAAAAATAATTTAAGGACTTAAAATGTACATATCACTGATTTATAAACATTTCAAATAATGACATAGCCGCTTCAGAAGTAGGTTCCGATAAGACACTGACGAAAGTGCCTATGTCATATCTATTTAACTTCAGTTTACGAATCAGCAATTCTCTTTCATACTTCTTTTGATCTTGATTGCCATAGCGGATAGACCGTTAATTACGAGTATTATTTCTTATTGAACTACCATAGTTAGGATTTTCATCATTTTTTAGGACAGCCTGTGTATGGAACATAAATTGTATTTTTTGTTAATCTCAATGAAGATGATCTTTAATACTTTTTGTATTGATTTTATGTACTTGCTGAACAATGTTTAAATGGCGTAGGCACTAGACAACCTAGTATCTGCACCGTAATACATAAGTGAATCCATGAAAGTAAATACCTACATGTGCTTCCACTTTCCAGGCAGTTTGCAAGTTACAGGAAGTCGTTCTTATTCCAGACATACCAAAATACAACAAAATACCTGCCGGATGCCGGACACCCCATAGCGAAGGGGTTCTTATTTATTATAACGAGACATACATAACATGCGAAAACTTGTAAAATGGTTAACTAAATACTAAAATTAAACTACCTAGTACTATTACAATATTCCGTGATAATATGCATCAAGGATTCAAGTTTTAACTGCAGAATCACTCCCATGTTGTCAAATTAGACCAGCTTGGCAAACTGGCTCCTTCCGCAATTGACCTCCTAATTTAAAATTCTCAGAGACTTGCCGAGCTTCACTGCTCGGTGTCAACAAAAATTGTGTGCCACTTTTGATCCTTGTTTACAGTGGAAAGTCTCTAGAAATAGGTATATTTCATTAGAATTATTTATTAATAAAAAAATACTAATCCTGTATTATACACGTCCCACTGTTGAGCATGGGCTTCTTCGAAATGAGACGAGTTAGTCCCTAATCTATCCCGCTGGCCTTATGCAGGTTGGCAGATATACCTTCGACATTATAGTTAAAACTTCTCACGCGATGTTTATTTCAACCGATAATAAAATAAAAAAAAATACACGCGCAACTTAGAAAAGTCAGAGGTGCACTCTTGGACCTGGTTTCGAACTTGCGACTTTTATCTCGACAGTCCGTACCACTCCTCACTGAGCTATTACATTGGTCCCACACTTATTAATTAACTATTATGTTTAAAATAAAGCTGACAAAGAGGGCAAATGTCCAAGGAGATAATTTTTAATGTTTCCACCTTATTATTTAAATGGTTTTTTTGTGTTTCTCGTAATAAAATTGGGCTTGAACGGTTATATTCGCAATATAATAAATGATTTGAAATTATCCTAGATTAGAATATAATTATCATATATTTTAGAATTTATATTATGTTTTCCGGCGTGACGACTATTTACACAAATATTATCGTATTAAATTAACGCCATTGAAATTAACGCTATCGTTTACTACATATATTATGCATAATAATGATGAATTAGTAACCATAAATATTCTTTTTATACATTTAGTGTTATAAATATTTTGGTAATATTTTTTTAAATTAGGTATATCTTATTAATTTTCATATATTTAAATTTTCAACTGACTTAAAAAGGAGATTATCAATTCGTTTGTTTTTTTTTTAAACAAACATAAGTATACAAACAAACATAAGTTATGCGATATCCGCGCAAAATGTGGACCGATATCCATGATTATTTTTGTATTCGGTATGGTCGAGGTGCCTTAGATCTGATGATGGAGTACGAAGGTAAATGAAAAATTCCTCATCAGAAAACAGCAAATGCACCGCGATTCGGGTTATGAAGATTTTTTACTTTTATTTAGTCTTTACTAGCTGATGGTAAGTGATCTCCACCGCCCATGTACACCGACAATATTAGAAGAATCATGGGCGTATTGCAGACCTTAAAAGAAAGGGATAATAAGGGATTGGGAATGGGAGGGGGATTTGGGACTCTGGATATCTCACTCACCGTACAAAACATACCAGCAAACCGCTACTTTACGTCTGTTTTCTGTGTGTGTGTGTGTATGTGTAATTTTTATTGTATGTAATGTTGAGCTAACGTTAATTAGTAGTATTTGACTTTATAAAAAACTAGCTGTCCCGCGCGGCTTCACCCGCGTGCATATTACGGCTCCACTCCCGTGTTTCATACAAAGTTCAACGCCCCTTTTACATCCTAGTAATGTAAATTTCCAAAAATCCTTTCTTGGCGGGGCCTCTACATTTTATTTCTTATTCAGCACACCCCGCGCCCGCCGCCCGCTGCTAACCGGGACGAACGTACGGCCCGCCAGCCGCTCTGCCCCCGCTTTTTAAATCTCTGATATGTTCTAAGATATTCATTTTAATGATATGCTGTAAAGGGCAATTTGGATTTACATGAAATGCACAACGTATCTAATGTATTTAATTTGATAAGGAATAATACTGTATTATTTAAAATAGTTTGGTAAATAACCCATATTTTTTTATATGTAGAAGATAAAAATGGTTACTGTGGGTTATCCTTAGGAGATGAACATATATATAGCATCGCGGACTTTTTTTATTGATCTTTTTAAGATATACAATTCCATAGTACATTCAATTGATCTATCTCGTAAGGTTTAGCCAGCATTTGCAATGTCAGCGCACGAGAATATGTTTGTTACGACATCACATTACAAATCTTTGAATTTCTCGGCTTTTCTCTACTATAATATGCATGTATACTACATATAAACCTTCCTCTTGAATGACTCTATCTATTGCTGAAAACTGAATTAAAATCCGTTGGGTAGTTTAAAAGATCTAAGCGTACAAACAGCGGGAGCGACTTTGTTTTATACTATGTATAGAAGAAACAAAATATACGGGTCGAACTGAGAAACTGTTTACCACATAATCACAATTGCATTCCTTTTAGGATCCAGGAGGCGCGCTCTTCAACTGGAATGCGGATCAGCAAGCGTTAATCTTGGGCTCGTATTTCTGGTGCTACCCCGTGACGTCACTCGTAGGGGGCATGGCTGCCGAGAGATGGGGTCCTAGATACGTAGTCTTAGTCACATCATTTGCCAGTGCAATTCTTACTGCACTCAGCCCTGTTGCCGCTAAATGGCATTATATGGCTTTAGTTGTAATAAGATTCTTTCTTGGATTTGCTGGGGTAAGTACCTATTCTACTTGGCGCTATTCCGGCTAGTGCCAGGGTTCGCCTTCCTACTAAGATGCCTCCGTTTCATTCCTTCTTGAGCATTCTCTGTAGTGAGACCATTGGCTCTCACGTCTCTCTCTAATACGTCAAGCCAGAGTCTTTTGTACCGTCCGCGTGATCGTACTCCTAGTAATATCTGGAAAAAGCATTGGCGACGTCTACGTACTCCTCTGGTTTCCTCAAAACGTGACCAAACCACCTCCTGAGCGACGCTCCTGAAGGCTATCTGCCACGTCGACACGTCGCCGACACCAAGTAGTCTTTACAGTGTTTGAAGGCTGCAGCGGATGTACTCTTTACGTTAGTGATGTAACGTTGCACCACCAACCATCCACCGCACCAACTTTATTTCCGCGACGTGGATCTCTTATGTTACTAAAATAAGACAGTGGTTTTTGTTTTCGTATTATTTACAGATAAAATGTTAACAATTCTAATTCAACAAAAGACTGCAAATGGCAGTTATTTGCAAGTCATTTTCAATTATATCATCAGAGATATGTTTATAAACATAATAGGGTTTTGTTTCCTGCACTTAACCGGGCATTAACGTATATTTATATTTGACAGAGGGCAGGCTATTTATATAAAGGTATGATGGTAAAAATGCGAACATTTTTTTATCCGTGCACGTCAAAGTGACTACACTGGACCTGATAGTAAGTACAGTGAAATACAAATAAAGTCGACTGTTGGCAATCACGGCGTCCTCGACGGTCGCTAGATTTATATCAGCTTGAAATTACTGGATATAAGTACACTGATTTATTATCATTTAATTTCACGATCAACTTGCTATACTGCTATTTAATTCTAATCCACAGTTGTAATTCAAAAATATATTTTTCAGGGTTTTATATATCCGGCGCTTCATGTCCTGGTGGCACGATGGGCCCCGCCAGCTGAGAAAGGAAAGTTTGTGAGTGCCATGATGGGTGGAACTTTAGGAACAGTCGTGACGTGGTCATTAACTGGACCGTTAATGGAAAAATTCGGATGGGAATCTGCGTTTTATGTGCCAGCCGGACTAACTCTCGCGTGGTGTGGATTTTGGTGGTACTTGGTCGCCGATTCACCGAGTGAACACCCAAGAATCACTGAAGCAGAGAAAACATACATTTTAGACGCTTTAGGAGACAAGGTTAAAAAATCAAAGGTGCGTTATGGTTTGTAAAAATCACATCACATTGACGTGCTACTTTTAGAGTTTTACCGCTGAATTTGTTCAGGCGCCTGTAATAGTTAAAAATAAATCATTTAGGTATAGTAAACTTTTTTCGCATTTTCTGAAAGAAGCTTGTGTAATATTTACTATACGTTATACAAGATGAGTTTTTATTTGCGTTTACCATAATCGATTCAACTATACATAGTTGTACATCACATACATGTGATCATCACAAGGCCTTTACGGATATCGCCAAATATTTGTATATTTTTACAAGAGCTTGTTAACATTTAACTCCTAATTCATAATATAATTCCTTGTTTCCAGGGTTTACCACCATTTAAATACATCATCAAATCTTTTCCGTTCCTCGCCATGGTAATCCTTCATTACGGAAACCTCTGGGGACTGTACTTCATAATGACGGCTGGACCGAAATTCGTTGCAAGCGTGTTGGGTTTTGATTTATCTGCCACAGGCGTCATATCTGCGTTGCCATACCTTGCGAGATTATTCCTGGCTACCATATTTGGAGTTCTAGGCGACTTTATTTTGGCAAGGAAATTGATGTCAACAACATTTATTAGGAAGTTCTTTTGCCTCTTCTCGCATATTTTGCCAGGTGTACTACTAGTGCTGTTAGTGTACGCAGGCTGTTCGACTGCGTTGTCTGTTACTCTTATTACTATGTCGATGGGTTTCAACGGAGCTGCAACGTTAACGAATCTACAGAACCATCAAGATTTAGCACCAAATTATGCGGGAACTTTGTACGGAATTGCCAACTGCGTCGGTAGTACAGCTGGCTTCTTTACACCAATGATCACGGCGTACTTCACAAGAAATGGTGTAAGTATTAGTTTCGTTGAACGTATTTTGTTGTCTTTGGCTACTTAAAAATGGCATATTAATTTTTTTGTGTAGAGAGTGATCTCCACCGTCCATGAATACCATAATACCTAAAGAATCATGGACGCGTTGCCGACCTTAAAGGAAAAGGATGATAAAAAAAATTGGGAAGGGGAAGAGCATTTGGGCCTCTGGGTATCTCACTAACCTTACGCAAAGCAATAGCATGCTGCTACTTCAGATTTCAGACTTCGAGTTTGTGTGGCAGTGGTAATAAACCGGTCGAGCCGGCGCATTCTTGCTGTAATCATACCAGTCTACAGCGTGGCTCTACCACTTACGTCCACTAAAGCATTTTGCGCCGACCCTACTGCGAGTGGGATAAGGGCAGGTGGAAGAAGATTGTTTATTTGGACAGATGTTTGGACATAATGAAATAGGTGCTACCTATAGCCTATATAAACCTAATCGACCTACTACTGTACAATATATAAGGTCTTAAAGACCCATTTAGGTATTTAATGTCAGGTTTTAGTATAAGAAATACATAAGAACAATGGTAGATACTTAGACCTTAATTACGCTAGTACGTACTATTTATCCTGGCACTGGCAAATAACTACTTGATGTTAAGTGCATTCAAAATGTGGAGAGACATAACGTCATCATGTTAGGTTATGTCGTAGACAAAATACGACAAAGGGGTTGAAAGTACTATTTTCTCTACTTTACATTTGACATAGACATACCTACCTATTCGAGTATTCTATGCAGCCAAGTTAGCTTCTAGATGTAGAGATAACTAGATAAAACTGGTTTTTGACGACAAAGCGAGTCGACAATATTAATTACCTCGTGTCGCATATGCTAAGCCCCCGGAAGTAACTGGATATGACTTGCTAACCCCAAAACGCGATCCACCTGAACGAGCCACTGTGGCGGGTTTTCTACTGTGTGTACGGTAGTCGCTATCCATCGAACGTTTAAGTAAACTCAGTGTTAATTTTACTTTCAGAGTGGCTTCGATAATTGGCGACCAGTTTTCTATGTCGGTGCATCAGTATATATTGTTTCGGCGATATTTTTCATATTCTTTGGCACCGGTAATATACAAGACTGGAATTTCGTGGACCAAGATAAAGAAAGTAAAGATGATAGAAACGCGAACAGTGATTTGAAAGAAATCAATGGAATCTCGGTGAAAAAAGTAGAGGTCAAGGATAACAAAGAAACACCCTTAAACGTGACAACGTAAAAAGTCAATGAAGAAGGCTATTGCTGTGCAAATTGTATTGTCATCAGTTTTAGAAACGTATTTACATTTTTCGGAGACAATAATTATTAATTGGGGTTTTTGATATTGATGTATTTTTATAATTTGACTATAACGAATATAAATCGTCTCAAAATGTAAGTAATATTGCTCACTGATAGATAAAGCTGTAACAACGTGATAAGTATTTTACCATAAAAAAATGTATGGTGAAAATATATTTTATTCGCGATACGTAACTATATACATATTTTATAAATCGACTGTTCGTGCATTTTTGTTAGATGTAAGGTGTAATATTGTGATGTCTAAATTGATATTATGACTTGTAACTTAGTTTGTAATGTCATGAGATTTTTGTCAGTTGACTGATAAAAATAAATGTTTCTATAAACCAAAAATATCGCTTACATTTTAATATCTGTGATCAGTATTGCCAAATGTAACGTTATCAATACTTCATTTATAGTAGCGGTATCGTACCATGTTAATTGGGATAACTTACAGTAGTCTTGTAAGTTTGTAACACATTGTAGTTTATATTTACTATAGCTCTTGCAGTATGTCACTAATGTGGTGCTTACAGTAATGAACTGCGGTTATTGATTTTCTATACGGAACTTTTTGGCCGTGCATGCATACGTCTCATTTGATATCATACGATGCCACTACTATAGTAGGTTTAATTGGCCCAGTGGACATTTGTTCTGGTTCCTCATAGTTTTTTACATCTGTACCTAACTATGATAGCCTAAGTATCAACAATCACATTCATAAAACGACTATCATAGTTTTGATGCAGCCTATTACTCGGTATAAAGGTGTTTCAAGAGAATCAAGTGATTCCAATTTTCATTGGTAGTCGTTGCTTTCGTCCGTGATTATACGCACATTTTTTTTGTTTTTCGACATGTCAAAATAAAAAATTAATAAAATTCTTTTAGGTATCGTTAAATATTCATCAGTTCAAATACACTAAACGTGTTATAGTTTGGGTAACCGGTTTTCCAAGTATTACGTTTCGGTACTATTCCTTCAAACAAAATTAGTAAAACTTAAACAGGAAAAATCAAGAAAATCAGGTTTGTTACTTGACAATAAATAATAATTAATATTTGCCATTAACCAATATGCAGTAGGTAGGTAGGTACTACGTTTCGGTATTCTTAGCTTGTCTTGAGAAAACACTGATAAAGATGATTATTTAAAGCGTTTGCTTGGGATCCCGTATTGCAAGACAGTGTTTACGTATTCGTAATATATCGTAAAAAAACGGAGATAGCCGAAGAACATAACTTTTGTCGTAGTACTGGATTGTGTTAGGCAGTTCATTGGGTTGACATTTTTGAAAATAATGTTGAGATGTGTTAATATAATATAACATTATAAATAAGTATTTTGTACAATGCTTGAAACTTAGAAATTGTATACAATTTGTAAACCTACTTCATTTTATGTACTTTTTAAAATCATATTTTAAAATACATATCTAATTCTCAAAAATGATCAGTGGCAGAGATTAACTGCAGTTTATCGTATAATGTTGACATTAATTTAATTGATATTGAAATAAAATCCTGTTATTGACATCTCGGAATTTTATTGCAACGGTAATTTCTTTTCGAGACTGAATGAATATGGCATAAATAATTATATCCGGTTTAATAATTTGAGAAGATTTATGAATGTCGAAGACTAGAAAGAAGTGTCTTAGGATCGTAGCTTGTGTCACTTGTAGTCTCTACTTACCGCTATGGGATGCTGGCGCGGCGTGTGTGTGTACGTATATAAAAATAAGTACTTATAAACATTCCTCTATACCTACATAATTTAAAAGATTGAAGTAGTGAGGGTACTATAAACTTGATCATCAATCGAACTCTAAGTTTATAATATAATTGTAAGGGCATATTCACAAAGTTTGAGTAATATTTAACCCTAAGGATTTAACCATCAATTATAAATAAATACACCCAACAGTCACACACATAGTCCCGACCCCACACTAGGTTAACATGTATCGTTTGTATCAGGAACTACGAGGCACTTGCGGTCCCACAACAACTAGACCTGAAACAAATATTTGTGAACCACACAAACATTTGTCTTGGTGTGGGAATTGAACCCACGACCTCTCGCTTCGCAGCCGGCTACTCGCCCACTGCGCCACAGTGTGTATTAAAGTATAAAGACAACTATTATTCGTCTGTAGTTCCTACTAATACTGACCTACTTCCTATTATAGGTAAATGTGAAAGTTTGGATGTTTGTGAGTTTGTGAATTTGGATGTTTGTTAGTCAATCACGCCTTAACAACTGGAAGGTTTTGGATGAAAATTAGCACACACGATATATTTATCCCGTAAAAGCATTTACGCGGGCGAAAGCTAGTTAGTATCCATAGGTATATACTTACTTTTTATGTATGTTCACGCTGTCACGCATACATAACTCGGCCAAGTGTTGCCCAAGTGGGTGAAAAATCGTTTAGTTTTATTATTTTTTTGGAGTAGGTTTTATTTTTTTATGAAAAAGTTTTTATTATTTAGCTGAATAGCCTGTCCTGAGATCTAAGTAACCTTAATATTGGTAAACAAATTTGATGCTACTAACATTATCGACGGTTATTGACATGACCATACATAAACAATTTCGATTTTGTCTTCGCGTCATCATATTCGTTTAAAATAGCTAATAGTCTAAGATCCCGCTGCAAGATTGGTGCGTTCATCGATTTTTTGTTTAAAACCAAATTTTTATGTTTATTTATAATTAGGAGAATATATATTTACTAGGGTGCCTATCAAAATTTGGCCGCCATTATTTTTAATTAAATTATTTTTAATTGATTTTTGGTAAAAAATTTCGTTTATTTCATTTTTAAATAAAATAACGTCTACATCACGGTAATTAATATGAAGATTCTAAAAAATCACGGTTGCCGTTGCGCACCTGGCCGCACCTCTTTGCAGCCAGGTGTAAACAGGTATGATTTCGATAAATTTATACGTTTATAACGTATATTTATTAATTATATGTCAAATTGAAGCTAATTTTTTTCTATTATTTATCATATATGGTTGCTTAATTAAATCTGGCCGCAAATAAGGGTTACTGGCTGTTAAAGATGATAAATATTTAAGGTAGAGTGAAAGAGAGTTAGCGCGTAACGTCATTTGTCAGACAAGGACAGCGGTTGCCGGTGCCGGTGTGCGACGCTTTTAAGCCATTGCGCATGCGTCGAATGATAGTGTTCTTAACCACCGGGGAGTAATAGAGACGACTTATAATAAATACTCCAAAAAATATGTATTTTTTTTTCAAAATGACAAATTTAAAAATTGCAACAAAAAATTAATATTGATTTGATATATCGACGGTCTAATTAGCAATTTGTCTAATTCCTTATATATAGATAGGAAGGAAGGGACTTCCTATCTTTTCTAGTGATTGCCATTTTTTTATTAGCTTGATGAGACGAGCCTATGTTTTTTATTTAAAGTTATGTGTGGCGTTGCTTCTGTTTATGAGCAGGCATGCCGCTTATCATCAGGCGAGCGACCTGCTCGTTTTGTCATTAAAGCTAATAAAAAAAAATAAAAAGAATATGCGAGGTGCGTAAATGGACACTGTACCTACCGACACATTAGCGTGTTCTGTGTAGAGAAGCCGGTCCTTTCGTTTGACCCGAACTTTACTCTTTTAGTTTTTGTAAATTCACGCAGGCCATGGATTTCATAAACTTCACTTCATCTTCGTCAATAATAATAATAAATCATGATCAAAATCAGAGTCCGCGCTATGGTATGAATAATAGTGGTGAGATAAATACAGAGTTCACACAATATTGTATCCATTTATGCATTTTTACAGATCGGTGTGATGATATTCTTTGGTTATTTCCTGATATACATTGTTCGGTATAATGTCAGTGTACACATTGTTGATATGGTCCAAATTTCTAAGAGAGAAGACAGTTACAATTCTTATAATGAGTCTATTATCAAAACGATTGGTGTTGGGGCAAGATCAGGAGTAAGTTAATTAATAAACATTTTATATAGTGATCCAGTCGCAGTTTTGATTTGAGTTTATTGCATTGGCATTACGTTACAGATACTTGAATTAATAAGTTGGGATGATATGGATGTGGCCAGAATATTTGCCGCTTATCATATAGGATTTTGTATTTGTTTCCCTATATTTCATAATATTGGTGATAGGTAAGTAGCAATGTAAGTAGTATAGTACCTAATTAATTAATATTGCGATAAATTTGAATGCATTTGATAAACGAAGGGCTGACTCATGCAAGTGGCTTTGGACGCCCAGAGCTCGGGACCCTTTCAAAAAGCAAATGCAACAGAGGTTTACTTTTATGCTTCGGTGGCGCAGTTGTAATGCGTACGCGTTACTATTGAGGCTAACGCTGAGGTCTCGGTTTCGATCCCCGGGTCGGGTAAAGTGGTATTGGGTTTTTCTATTACGAAATGCTCAGTATCAGCTCGGTGTCTGGAATTTGTGTCCGGTATGGCGATAGGCTCGCTTCCTATCACATAAGGGACGGAGATACGCTCGGCGAAATGTGGGTGTACAGGTTACACCTCTGCCTACCCCTTCGGGGATTACAGGCGTGAGTGCGTGCGTATGTTTACTTTTATTCATGTGCTCTGAGTAGCATGCGTTGATTATTTCAAAATTACTTATGACTATAAAACAATTATTGAGTTTCTATCATTTCCACCCGAGCCGGGGGCTCAGGGCTCTGGAGCTTGCGTGTGCTTATGGTAAAGACGGATCTTATTTAATTTACTACATGTTAGAGTACAATAATATTAATATAATATGTGTATTGGCAGGCTGGGACCGAAATGGGTGATCGGAATAGCAGGGTTAATATCGGGTATTTTAAATTGTTTGACGCCTGCATCAGCGTATTGCAATTTTTGGCCGCTTTTCTTTGTACGAACAATAAAAGGATTTTGCGCAGTAAGTAGGAACCACATAATATTGGTGTCCAACGCATTTCTAATACAATAATCTACCTTCTCATGGGTAACACGGGCTAGTGTTTTGCTAGATACTAGAGCTGTACTACCTGTAGCTGGTGTTTTGATGATTCTTTCACTAAAAATGGAAAAATATTTTTAAACAAAAATAAATCGACGAAAAAACTAAAAAGGACTAATAATAATCAATTTTCGACTTAAAATTTACTGTGTTTATTAATCTTAGCTTTATAGTTTTTCAGACGGTTTTATTTTTTTGTTAATGTTATGGTGATCCAGCTTATGGAGGCATAGGCTCTCACTGCATAACATCATGCGGGCGGCTCGCATCGGTGCTTATGTAAAGGTGTGGGTAAAATGCGTATATTGAGTCATATATACGAATATAATATGCATCGAGTAAATTACCGTGCTAGTAAGTGTGCTGCTCCAAAAACGCATGTACCGACTCAAGCCACCCGCTCGAAATAATTAGATATATAGCATCCTTTTAGTTCAGCTATTTGAACTGTGTACATTACAAGCACCATTACTCGGGCCATATAACGTCCATCGGGCCCAACTGACCCAACTCGGGCTATATACGTGCTTCAGCATACCTGCACATGATACCTGCGCCGAGGATAATGACTAATAATTGTATAGTTTTATTCTAACAATATAATTTTTATTAGGGCGCTATGCAACCAAGTATGGTACAAATATTAAGACATTGGGTACCACCGGTTGAAAGAAATCACTTTATGTGGGCTTATTGTGGTAAGCTTAAGCCTTAAACTCTATTAAATTAAACTCATTAAAAGAGAATCTTTAGTACCTATATAACATTTGTTCCCAGGGATAACAACAGGGACATTTTCAACATTTCTTTTGTGTGCTGCCGTACAATACTATTCTCGTTGGCCAATTGGATTTTACATTTCTGGTGGAATGCAAATCATTTGGTCGATATTGTGGATTCTTATTGTTACTGACTACCCTAGATTGCATCCATGTATATCGGAGGAAGAGCTAACATATTTAACTAACACTGTTGGGGATATATTTGCAATTAAGGTTATCCTTTAAATAATATTTAGAATATTCCATCGATTTTCGATGATTTCGTCAATCTCGAGTATTAAATACTCGTAGCACTATATAAAACATAGATCAAAACGTAGACAATGTTGATAAGTTATTTGTTCGTCAATTAAAGGCTGATTGGATTTG
This sequence comes from Mimas tiliae, assembly GCA_905332985.1. NCBI lineage: Eukaryota > Metazoa > Arthropoda > Insecta > Lepidoptera > Sphingidae > Mimas > Mimas tiliae. The sequence goes on from HG995255.1 coordinate 7,962,010, forward strand.
GATAAAATTTGAAAGATAGCCTATGAACTGTACCTAATTATTTTGAAAATTTTATTTTATTTTGCGCGGAGGCGCAAACAAATGCTGGTTACTTATGTACTTTTAAGGAAGAAGAATAAAACATTTAAGAACTTTAATTTATGTCTAAAATGCGATATCTGATTGTCATTTGTCATTTTAATTAATATTATTTTAGTTGATGAATGCCCAAGCTCCGTGGACATTAATACTGAAATCTGTACCCTTTTGGGCTATATGTATTCTAAACTTTGGATACGCGTGGATGATCATTTCTGTGTGTATACATGGCCCTATATATTATTCTAAAGTGGTGAAATATGATATTTACCATGTAAGTGCATCCTTATTAGTTAGTAGCTGTTTTCTTAAAAATCGTGTTCGATATAACTGATAAGTAGTAAAAATTTTATAGGCGTCTGCATTAACTGCGTTGCCGTTTTTCCTGCGACTAGTATTAGGCACTATTGTCATACAAACTTTTCATTGGTATAAACATAATACGAAATTCAAACGTATCAAGAACATTAGGAAATATGTTATTGTTGTATGTAAGTTGTAAGGCTTTTTAATTTTTTTTGCATAATATTAGTTAGTTAATTGCTTAAAAAGCTATTATTAATTATATATTTTAGCGCACGTGCTACCAGGAATGATTGTGGCGTTTTCTTGGTTTTTCCCTGTAGTTCCAGGCCCCGTATTGTTAACAACAGCCGTTGCCTTGACCGCTGCTGGAATGGACCTCACTTTGGATCTTTGTTATGTTAGCAGCTATTCCCTACTTATAACTAAGTAATAACATGTTTAGGTTGCTACTAAGGGCGACGCTAAGAGGGGTAAAGGTTTTTTGACAATATGTTAAATGACCATATGGCTTAGGACGGCAAATGGGTCATCTTATGGTAAGGGAAAAAGAATGTCATATAATATGCCACACCAGCCCGTAAAGATGAGGGGGAGTAACTTGAGTGATATAAATGACACTCAGGATAAGGTATTCGAGTAATGTAGGTAATTATTTAGGTATAACATAAGTAGCTATAGTCTATTCATCCCCCGAAACACGGTTCCTGGCTATTTGTCCCTTCTGGCCCGTGGGCTGGTGATATTCTTGTTTAGCCACATAACAATACCAGCCTTATATTATATACGTTCCGATGCTAGGCACGGGTTTCCTCAACGAATGAGAGCGGTTAGGCCTTAGTCCACCACGCTGGCCTAATGCGGGTTGGCGGACTTCACACATCTTCGAAATTCTTATGGAGAACTTCTCAGGTATGCAGGATTCCTCTGGATATTTCTTTCACCGTTAAAGCGAGCGATAATTCACAGTGAATATCTATCTATACACGTAATTTTTTATTTAAATATGTACAATGTGCATGCTCTTGGAGCTGGTTTCGAACCTGCGAATTTTGTTCAACAGTCGGTATCATTCCCACTGAGCTATCGCTACTTGCTGCTTATAGCTACATAGTATACGTAAGTGATTATTTTATCTTGTGTTTTTACTTTCAGGAGTTAACACCGACTTTTGTAAATTCTCTTCATACAGTTATAAAAATTATCGGCCATACATCTGGTATCATAGTATCTCTATGTGTTGGTCATGTTACTCAGAAGTATAAAGTACCTACCTATTCGATTTCCTTTCATAAATTGCTGAGTTTATCGACAATCGCATTAGTGAAAATAGGCTTATGTTCTTTTTACAGAATTATCCGTTAACTTGGAAGCACATATGGTGTTTTCATGCTACAATATTATTCATCAGTGGATTTGTTTTTCTGATTTGGGGAGAAACGGAAATACAACCATGGAATTTCCAAAGAAAAAGGTGTTATTAATGTTATTTACATATTTATATATCTAATTTAGTCTTATGAGTGGTAGAGCCACGCTGTAGACAAATGGGCCGGCTCTTCCGGGTCATTACCAGTGTCTCACAGAAAACCGGCGTAAACTAGCAGCTTACTGCTGCGTTTCGTACGGTGAGTGATATATCCGGAGGCCCAAACCCCCTCCCCTTCTCAATTCCTTAATGATCCCTTTTCTTAAAGGTCGGCAACGCACCCATGATTCTTTTGGTATTGTGAGCGTACATGGGCGGTGGAGATCACTTACCATCAGATGACCCTCTTGCTCGTTTGCCGGCCTATGCCATAAAAAAATGACAAAAATTAATACCCACTTAAATATTTTTTCTAGAGATCATCCGAAAATTCATGTTAAACGAAAACGTTCCGTCATGTCTAAAATAATAGAAGTAGATGAGGATACTAGTTCTATACAAACTTCTCAAACAAGGAAGTCAATGTTGTTGTAGATTTGTTTTCCATGTAAACACTGTGTACCTAAGATTTGTTTAATTGTATCAAATTTTGCTACTAAGGCCCATTTGCACGACGATTTTAAATCGAGGTGAGCCCACTAAACCTGTTTAAGAAATGTACAGCCTAATAAAGAGATGCTACGCACAATACCTATGCAACGTCAAAACTCAAATTGTATGAAAATTAGGTGAATGAGTTTAATTGTGAATCTCGGTTTAGGATCGTCGTGAAAGTCGGCACTATTACAAATTTTCCCAAAAAATTGACTTCAAAATCATGTAAGTACTTACTTAGGTACCTCGAGTAAATTCATCTATAATTAAAGGTACTTACTAGCTCTTACTAGCATCTCATAGCTTCTATTTATGTAACGAATGCGAGAAACTCTTCTTGTGTAATCAGCCATTAACTGATGGAACATACATATCCGATAAAAATCCCCGGCGTTAGGTATCTACCTAACTTTGAAACGGATGAACGGTTTTTTTATGTGTATTACGTATACTATAAACTGTATACTTAGGTATTAGTCCATTGAAAAGTTACGTTTTGGGGTTGCGTTTTTTAGAGGACGCAATTTTTTTTTTTTTTATGTGTAGGGGGGGTCAGTGTAAAGCTAAAACCAAGTTTGTGGGGCCGCAACCCTTGTCCCACGGCCGCCATCTTGAAAATTGGGGTTGAAATGGTTTTTACGATATATCTCTTAAACTATTTATCTGATAAAAAAAAATTGTTATCATTTTTTGTTGCAAAATAAATTCTCTACAACTTTGGTCCAGTAGTTTTTATCGTAGAACTATAAATAAAAATATAATTGCAATATTATTAATAATTAATTATTGACTCTTTTCCCCACCACCCACGAGGTAGAGTCTGGAGGCGCGTTTTTGTGTGGTATCCCCAATAGGCATAATCCACGGTGATTTTCTAAATTTGAACTACTCCGTCCTCAGTCTTTTCGATGGACCAGGCTGCGGCTCAGCATCTGATCGGCTTTCTGAATTAAATATCAGTGGGAGAACTGGAGAAGGAAGGGGTGTTAATGTAGGGGGGTTACACATCAAAAAAATAAAATTGCGTCCTCTAAAAAACGCAAGGTAAGGCCTAAAAAATTTAACATTTCAATGGACCTATGATAATTAGATCAATGGTGATGAACCGTCAACAGTCTATGGAAATAATAAAATACGTACATTTGTGAATTCGGGGGTTTTTTTCGGATGGGTTGATCGACTTTGTTCGTTCGATCCGCGACGAGGCTGTATGGGCTAGAACCCTTTGCCTTGATATTAAAAGGGAAAATTAATATTGCAAACTAAGTGTTCAGGGCGAGAGTTCATCGTTCTTGGAATATAAGAAAAGATATAACTAATGACTTGGCAGCATGGTCTCTGATCTTAGCCGGTTCCTTATGGAACAAAAAAACTAAAAAAAAAAAAATGTGTTCAGGGCTGCCAGATTGTATATTTGTATACAAAACTGTATTACTGTATCGTGTAAAAATCGATTACTACATAAGCAAAACAAAATCGAAGTAAAAATTAAAAAGCTGTATGTTTCCTGGAAGTCAGTTTTGTATAATATCAGGTATATATTGGTATACAATGGAGAATGTTCATGGGTATGCAAAATCTCTTGAAACTTCGTCAAACTAAAGCATATATGTATACACAGATACTAGTTTCTGTTATGATTAAAAAAACAAATAGTTTTAATATTACACACTAATAATTCCCGTAAATAATGAAACTAATATTTTCAACTACTAAAAACTTACGTTTGCATGGCACCTCACCCGCCTTGGTCAGATGGAAAGCTTTTGATTCACCTATTTTCATAGAATTCTAAGCGTTTATGAGCAAATAGGATTATACGGCAGGATAATCCGAGTTCATGGCGATGATGCCGGGGTTGAAGTATATAATATAGGAATACCCATATAGTAAAACAGTTTCGGTTTAAAGAACTTTATTCTCATAAGAAATGTACATTTCACTTAAAATGAGATGCAAAAGAAATAGATTACAATAAAGTACAATAAATTAGTCTCTGGTACTCGTAACAATATGCAACTTTAACCTGTTTTTAAAACTATTAACACTCTCACTGGTTTTCAAACTATTTGGTAACTTGTTATACAGTAAGGCCCCCTCAAATAAAATTGTCTTTTTTCCATAGTTAGTCCTTGGTTTGATTACTTCAAGTTGGTTTTTTTTCCGAAGACAGTGTTTATTATTTCGTATTTTTAATTGTATGTCAGATCTAATTGAATTAGTAGTAATTTTTTTAATTAAAATGCATGTGTTGTATTTGTATAATTGAGTTAAGTTAAATAGCTTAGTTTTTTCGTAAAGTTGTTTGGTTGGTGTATATAAAGGATAATGGAACAAGACTTTAATAATTTTGTTTTGTGTTCTCTGCAACGGGTTAAGATTAGTTAATGCAGCAGATCCCCAGATTTCAATTTGATATTCAAGATGTGACTTTATCAATGAATTATATATAACTGGTCGAACTTGCGTTGGTATACAATGTGTTATCTTTCGGAGTGCTCCTAATACGGATATTAATTTAGATTTAATATGTTCTATATGTGGTTTCCATGTTAGTTTGTCATCTATTAATAAGCCTAAATATTTTTCGTGGTGTGATCTTTTTATAATTTCATTATTTATTTTTAGAGGTTCGAATTCTGGTATTGGTTTATTTTTAGCAGATAAAATCATATACGAAGTTTTCAACGTGTTTATTGTTAACAAATTATAAAGCAACCATTCATTAAGTACATTCAAGTCTTTTTGTGCGTCAGTTATAATGTTATGGATAGATTGGTCGAAGTAAAACAGGCATGTATCGTCAGCATACAGTGTGAGATGTCCGGTTAGTCCTATTTTATTTATGTTATTTACATAAATTAAAAATAATAACGGACCGAGTACAGACCCCTGAGGTATGCCATATGAAACATCTTGAGGAGAACTTGAATAATTATCGATCTTCACAACTTGTCGTCTATTTTGTAAATAAGATTTTAACATATTTAGGGCTGCGTCATTGACGCCTATGTCGTTAAGTTTTAAAAGTAACTTATGGTGGCTTACAGTATCGAATGCTTTTTTTAGATCGATAAATATACCTAATGCGATATTCTTTTTATCAATATGAATTTTAATTTTAGTGATTAAGTCTAGGGCAGCTGAAATTGTACTAGATTTTGGACGAAAGCCATACTGTTGATCGATTAAAATTTGTTTTTCAGTTAGGTAGTCGCTAAGTCGATCACACAAAATTCTCTCAAATATTTTAGATATCACTGGTAAGACTGATATCGGCCTGTAATTACTAGGATCAGTTTTAGGACCAGATTTATATACAGGGCTAACTTTGGCAATTTTTAGTGAGTCTGGAAATACACCCAATCTCAAACATTCGTTTATTGAGTAAACTAATTTTTCAACTATAAGATTTTTTAGACATTTAATTGCTTTCGTGGAAATTCCATCTAATCCCGTACTGGTGTTAGTATCAAGGTCATCTATAATTTTATTTACTTCATCTATACTAGAAGGTCTAAATACATTTAGTGTTTTATCATGTGTGTAATTATGACCGTATAACAGGATTTTACTAGTGTTTGTGTGATATTCATTAGGTATTTTATTTGCTAGGTCCGAACCTATTGACGAGAAATACGAATTAAACAAGTCACAGATTTTATAACCGTCAGTAATCGGTCCATAAATAGACATTAGTTTAGGGGGTGCAACACTGGTTTTTATTTTGTTAATTGCTAGGCTATTAATCAATTCCCACATCTTTTTTGGCTGTTTGTATGTATTGTGAAATAAAGTATGGTAGTAATTTTTTTTATATGTCTTTATCATCATTTGTACTTTTTCCTGTTTTTCTTTAAAAGACTTCTTTAAATTTTCATCATCCGGATTTATTTTGGTTTGTCTCCATAAATTGTTTCTCATATTTATTGTATCAATAATATTCTTGTTTATCCAGTCTTTCTGTGGTGAATTAAGTACTTTTGTTTTTTCTATTTTGTTGGCTTCAATGTTTTCTAATATAATTTTTTCTATGCCACTGTAATTGTTGTCTTTGTATTTTTGTACTACTTCTGAGACGCTGTTATAAAGTTTTTCATAATTTAGTGCATTATATTTAGTTTTTTTATTTATTTCGGGTGATAGTTTACCAATTTCAAGATATAGTTGTTTGTGGTCGGAAAGGCATGACTCAATAATAGAGAGACTAAAAGAATGATTGTTTATATTTGTACTCACATGGTCTATTATAGTTTTTGATGCACTTGTCTCTCGTGTGCAATAGTTTGAATCTATTTTATTTAATATTTCATATCCCGATACTGTAGTCTCATTTACGTATTTTGTGACATAACTATCTTTATTGAGCAGATCGATGTTAAAGTCGCCAAAGACTATTGTTCTGTTTCGCTGTTCCAATTGAGATGAGTAAATTTCTAAGAACTTATCGATGTCAGCATTCCCATCAGGCTTGTATATAACTCCAATATTCAGTGATAATTTGTCTATATGTATCCATAAATAGTGGTTTCCATTTTCAAATAAATCTTCTGTTAATTCAAATTTTATAGTGTTATGAACGTAAATTGATACTCCACCGCCTTTGCTGTTTTTCCTATAGTTGTATATATGTGTGTAATTAGGTAAATTATATAGTTTAACATCTTCTTCGGATACAAACCATGTTTCCGTAAATATTAGTAAGTGGGTCGTCTTTGGTATGGCTTTTAATATACATTTTATTTCATCAAATTTGCCTTTACTCCGCATACTACGTAAGTTTGCATAGAAGAATCGTAGCGATGATGGTACGAGTGGAATATCTTCATATTTACTAACTAATTGATGGCATAACCTTTCTGTATATTTTTTATTTTGTATAGGAGTCGAAATCAGTTTTTTTGGGTATTTTCTTTTATGATCTGAGGTATTCCTTTAACATATTTGATAAGCAACTCTTTTTCGCCATTATCTAAACGTCTTCGTAGCTCCTCTTTAACAGAATTAAGATACTGCCTTTGAGCGGGGGTTTGATCCGAATAAATCTTTAGATTCTCTGGGAACTTTGCCCGGCTACGCAATAAAAATTTAGGTGTGTCGATGTTATTAAAACATATTTTTAATGGTCTATCTTTACCAGGAATATATTTGCCTAATCGCAATGATTTAATTGGCTTGGTGCAATTTTCTATCAAAGATGTAATCCTCATAAACTCGTTTACGTAGTGAGTTTGTCTAACTTTAATGTTTTTGTCATTTATTTCGGGTATACCCACAATCACGATGTTTTTTTCGCGTTCCGTTCGCTCCTTTAGCTCTAGGATGAGGTCTTCGTGGCTAAGAGAAGGCGATTTAGGCGTTTTGTTATAATCATTTTCTGGTATTTTTAATTGCGTTATTTCTTTTTCTATATACTTTATTTTTTCTTGTGTTTTCATGTTGTCGGATTTGATATTTTTTATATCATTATTAATGTGTTTTATCTGTTCCGTAAAATTTTCTGTAGCTGTTTTTATAATTTTAATTTCATCTTTAACTTCACTTATCTCTTCTCGTATCAATAATAAATGTTCGTTTTGGGTTTTAGCAAAATCTTGTAAAACCATCATTATATCTGCTCGAAACTTTTCAAAATCCTTTTTGTATTCAGTGTCCTCACTACACACCTTCCGCTTTCTATAGTTAATATTAAGGCAGGAATCATCATTAGTTAGGTTTGGTAATGATCCGCTACCGCTTCCGCTCGTCAGTGTAACATACGGCGGCGTTCTTTGCAAGCTCATTGTTTAGTCGTGCGTCCGCACGTGTGAGGGAGTCGAAAAATGCAGCGGCTCTCTCTACTCGAGGAGGTGAGGAGAGCTGCACTGGTGTCGTGTGATATGCACTTACATGCGCAGTATATAAAGGCTTTAAATCACCTTGATTGCTGCTTTTTGTAATCAACTTTAAAACTATAACCGCACTTGATAAACATGACTGAGCGAATAATTTTATTTATTTAGTATTTTGCGTAAAATTTATGTATGATATCCGAGTTAAAAGAAAATGGTCGTTTCATCAATTCAATTCTTTTCAAATATTTCATCCATTGTACTACATAATTCATTAAATACCCACTATGAACTTGACCAGTAGTATAATAGGCATGCCCGGACGAACAAAACAAAACAAAATACAATCCACCGCGTAAGTACAGTGGAAAATAGCGACTACAACCTGCAACTGGCGGCTGGCAGTGCGGTGGTACTATAGTGAGAATCATCGGAGCGTTAAAAAATGATGTCAAACAGTAGCCGAGCGCCCACATGCTGGACTCGTTAATGACGAAATTGACAAACTATTCTCTGCTTATTAATTTAAAAGTTTATGAGGATACAGGCTACTTAGAATTATCAATTTAACTGATGGTGCCATTGATTTAGGATTTTAGATGAGATTTTTTAAAATAATTCTGACATTGGGTTACTTTTGTGGTCAAAGTGTTACTTTTCGAGCAGTCTTGTGTAACTTTGAATATTATTAACTGGCAACATTGACTTCAACTGTTATTTGTCAGTCAAGGCACCGAAAAGTGGTAGAATTTTACTGAAAATAAATTAGAATTCCAAAATCCAATCTAATTGTCATTGAATTAGATTTATTATTGAGTATTAATTATAGTTATATTATAAACATGCTACGCAGTATTGTAGAATATTATGCAGAACACGAGGGCTATAAGTGTGGATATTGTCGAAGTCCCAACACAAACTTTAGTCACGGTAAGTATATAAACAACTACGAAGTCGACAAAATCAATTTTGTGATAAGAACCTGAATTCACAAAAGATTAAGTTATAGATATTTAACAATGAATGTAAAAAGTCAGTGACCTGTAAACCTAAGTATGTAATAAGATATGCCACCTTTCTACAAATGTTGACTTTGAAACAGTATTCTTCAGATAAAATTGCTTTTTTAATTCATTTTCACATACTGAATACGAAAATAATAGTTGTATTTTAAAATTTGTTTTCACATACTTCTTTTAGAAACATTCTTATCTTTTCCAAATATATTAGTTGTTAGACAGAAATAACAATTGGTTACATGATTTGTTGTTTCTCGTCACTGTGTTGGCCAGAAATGGACTTTTTGATGAAATTGTTATTTTTGCTTCTTAACCGATTTATCAAATCTGTATGTAGCACACGGATAACTTCATAAATGTGAACCCCAGCTTTTATCATGGTGTTCTATGTCTTCGGTAATGTAGTAAGATCACCACTAATGTGACACAAATTTATGGCAATACTGAACCATTCACACATTTTCAAGACTTTTTGTAAAATACTATTGTTAACACTTTTATCACTTTATAATACAGAACAGAGGACTAAAACTCAATATTAAAAAATATGCTAACTAATACTGTAAATATAAACATTATCAATTAAATTTAGGTTAGCATTGTTTAATTCGGAAGATATCAGGTATAGTGAAAAGTTAAACTAATAAATTACTTTGAATTATCAAATTATATTGTAATTATATTCATGGTTAGACAAGCATATATTAGTTAAACTTATTTTGCATACTTTTCACCCTGAGACATACCACACCTTTCTGTAACACATTATATACTGTTTGTTAACATTAAAACAAATGAAACCAACTTTTACATTATTCATTTCTTGTTACAAAAGCATTTTGCACAGCTATTGATTGTGCAACAACCCACACTTTCGTTGCTAACTAATACCACAGTGGTAATACTAAATATTTAAAAATTATCTACTCTATTTTAGGGATGTGGGCGCACACTTTGACTGTGAGCGACTACCAGGATTTGATTGATAGAGGATGGAGAAGATCTGGTAAATATTGTTACAAACCCACAATGGACGTGACTTGCTGCCCTATGTACACTATACGGTTTGTACACAATGTTTTTGAATCATATTGACATAAAAGTATATTGAAATAAAACTAGTTTATACGGATTTTATCGCGGTTCAATTTTATCGTAGTCCCGACGTTTCGAAAGCTGTTCTTTTAGCCTTAGTAGCCTAGCTTAGTTTTATTTCAATGTATATTATTCGCGTAAACATAAGAAATCACTATACAAATATATACCATAACATAAACTCACATCTGTTTCTCAGGATGCTCATAGCCAGTTGCACTCACTGGTGAACAATGAGCGAGTCAATCAACACTAAGAGTGGTCAGTCTATGGATGGGTGACCGCTTAGTAGTATTTCAACTGAACGTCTCTGTGCATCGAAGGGAACGTAAAAAGTGGGTCCTGGTCTTGTGATAGCAATGTAATCTCATTGTTCCCATTAAAATAGTTAATACTATACCTAATACTCAAAAGTAGGCAAGCAAATTGTATAGGAGGTGCCCGAATTTATTGAAGGGGTGTGACCCATACTTCAAAGATTTTTTAAAATTTAACAGGTGCAGAGCACTAGAATTCAAGCCAAGCAAATCTCAGAAGAAAGTATTGAAACGTGTCAACAAATTTCTATTGGGTCAAAATGACCCGGCCCCAGATAAGGGTAGAAAAATGTCCACATGCAGTAGTGGATCGGAAGTATTAGGGGAGGGGTTTGAAGAAGGAGTTGAACAGTATGTGGAAACTACTAGGGAACCTCAAGATATCAATATATCTGACATCCAATCTTGTGATAGTCTGCATAGATTAAATGAACCAATAGATAGATCCAAAGGTATGTATTACCAGTACTTTAACTAGAATGACTACATAAGTGGTGGATTAAAATGTATTATTATAATTTATTTTATAGGTGAACCTTCATTACAAATGGATGTTAATCATTTACAAAAAGAAGCCAGTACTGCTAACACACAGAAAGGTATAAAAAAAGGTAAAGCAATTAAGTTATTTATGTGCTGTTAAAAATATGTTTTCGTTTTTTACATGGTCCATGGTTTGTTGTTATCATTACACAATATCAAAATAAAAAGCTGGGGTTCCGCAAGTCAGTTCTATGACGACTGAACATCTTCATTGTTTATTATGCGATTTAATCTCGTGTTGCATATTATTATGCTAAGGCCCCAGGTGTCACGGTTCCGATTGTTGCGAAAAAGTTGGGCCGATTTTTGCAAGGGTTTATGTATAATCGTCGTAATATAAATATGTAGAACCAAGTAATAATGAATATCTTGCTAACCCAAATGATAAAATGAGACCACTCGATATATTCATTTGCGTGTTATGCAAATGGTTTATAATTATTTTGAAACAATACGCCATGACCTGAATACGTAATTTTCGTGAAAAAACCTAATAAAATATGGCCTTCTGACTTATTACTCATGTCACTATTCACTAGCTTGTATTATCTATTTTTATTGAAACTGTAGCTTATGTTACCTGAATACACCTAAGTAGTTATATTGCTCATCTAATTGTCTATGTCTAGAACTCTTTATCTAGCCTTACCCAAATCTAAGCACTTATGCAATATAAGTGGCAATCAAGGACTCAACTATTTTAATGCATATTGATGCATTAAAATAGTTTTAATATTTTTAGTTAATATAATATTGTACGTATATCTACCTACACGCTAGTGAATACGTACATTTTCTAATTTATTACCAGAGTATTACATCAATATTAGCAGAATGTTTATTTACTCTAAATCATTAACATGAATTTAAGGAAATTTAGGTTCATGGCGCAGCATACCTACATTGGAAAATGTAGGAAAGAAATTAAGATGCTATTTGACGTGATAATGATTTCCTTAAGTAAATCGTTAATGTCTCACTGAACTGGGGTGCATACGGTGCTTGCCTCAATTATTTGTCACTCAGTTATGTGATACAAAATCTAAAGTAAATTAGAATTTTATAAAATAACTAGCATTTACCCGCGGCTCTGCCTGCGTAAAATTCTTTTTCTGGGATAAAAGTTGCCTATGTTCAAATTAATGTCTTGGTCTACCTGTATGCTAAATTTTATTAAAATCCATTAAGGCCGTTAAGGCGTGATTGATATACAAACATACAAACTTTCACATTAAAAATATATAAAATTCATCCCTCCCCCTTTACCCTTAAAATATAAATTTCTAATAACCCTTTCTTAGCGTCCCCTATATTACGCAAACTATCTTCTGACCAAACATAATCCTAACTTTAGTAGAGTTTGAGATATTTATCTTCAATATATTTAAATTACCGTTCCGCTCCCATGGATCGTAGCGTGATGATATATAGTTATAAACCATTGTCTCTGTCTGTTAGAGATGGGTCAAGTAAATGCGACGTTATCGTCACTGGCGAAGACGATAGGGATCCTAAGCTAGCTAATCTATCAGCCTTAAGAAAGGCAAAAAGAATCCCCGATGTAATAAATACTTAACAATATGCAACAAATGCTTACTTGTGACTCTCATATAATGCGCCCAGTCCATCGTTTTTTCCTTGTTTATCATATTTCGGTAATAGGGTAATTTGTGGCTAATCAAGAATAAAGTACAATATGCTACATCTTCGTATAACATAGACATTGACAGTCTTCGCGGCGCAGTGGGCGAGTAGCCGGATATGAATCGAGAGGCCGCGGGTTCGATTCTCACACCGAGACAAAAATGTTTGTATGATCCACAAATATTTGTTTCGGGTCTGGGTGTTTTCTGCCCAGAGTGGTTCACGTCAGGCAGGCGACCGGTCGTAAAAACTAAAAGCCAAATATTTGTGTAACATGTGTTAAAAATCATGTTGCGCCGACCCCATAGACTTTTCCCGGTTTTCGTATTGTTATTCATTAAAATTACAGCTATGTACCCATAAAAAACTGTGTTCGCATCCGACGAATATAATTTTTATTAATATGAATGTGATAATTCAGTTTTCCACGTAACAAATATGTTTTTTTCGACATTTATTTGCAGACACCGGTCCAGATCCCAATAAGGCACTGTGTAAAAAAGCCAAGCAATTGAGACGAGAGAGGAAATTAGAAAAACTAAAAGAGAAGGGTATTGACGTGACATCACTAAATACAAACAATAAAAACAAGGAAAAACAAATTGAAGAGTTTGTTAACGAGTTGCCCGATGATGCTAAGCAAAAATTAGAGGTACTAGATCAAAGTTACAAATTTTTTGTTCACTATTGTTCCATTGTGAGTAAAAGTAAACATTTCTAGTCTAGTATAGGCCTATTAAATAGTGATTTTAGATATGTGTGTTGAGTTCTTAAGGGTTTTACAAAGGCTAATGATTTTAGTTCACTTTGTTTATATAAAAAGCCTGCGATGCGGAAGTTTCGTACGCCGTGGCGGCAAAGTTATTAAAGCCTACACATACTTCCGCGATGTTATCAGTCATCATAATCGACTAAGATATTATGTTTTTAATATATTTTGTATGGTGACGCTCTGCTGCGATTTAAACGTCAGTGTTAGCATTAGGACGCCATGCGTCTTTGCATTTCGCGATATTCGAATACTTATTGGTTTTCAGTAACTACATTCTGGGATGAGATTCATACTATACGCATTCACGCCTGTAATCCTCGAAGGGGTAGGCAGAGGTGTAACCAGTACACCCACATTTCGCCGAGCGTATCTCCGTCCCACGATGTGAAATGTGGGGGCGAGCCTATCGCCATACCGGGCACAAATTCCAGACTCCGGGCTGATACTGAGCATTTCGTAATAGAAAAACCCAATACCACTTTACCCGACCCAGGGATCGAACCCGAGACCTCAGCGTTAGCCTCAATCGTAACGCGTACGCATTACAACTGCGCCACGAGGCAGTCGTAAGCAATATCAATAATCAAAATCCCAAAAAAAACTAGTTTTTCTTTTTTATTCTGTACATAAAATATATATTTATAAAGTGTCTATATTTATATACATACCTAATTGAGAAAAATACTGTAATCAGCCGAAAAAATATTAGCAAACCACCTAAGACAGTTGACAACAGCCCTGATTTGTGGACGCTGGAAATAAATATCGCACGATCAAAATGCGGCTGTGTGCAGACTAGTACAGTAGTACAGAAAAAAAACTACTACTACTACTGGTCGTGGGAGTGTCGGGACGTAATATTGTTGAAACACCGTCGATAAAAATGATCAATTCGAACGCAGGCGGGGCGGTAGGGCGGGGTACGTTAATGTGACCCTGTTAATGCACAGGGCTCAGTTAAACGTCACGTCATCGGCGCATGTTAAATCCATAATGCCACGGCTTCACTCATCTCTCGGCATACCACTTATATAAGCTATTTTCGGCATTATCATAAACAAGTGGTTCACTAAGTATTTAAGCATTATCCAAAAGATTGTATGACAGAACAAAATTTTAGTTTCAAGTTTATCTATTTCAAATAGATACATGTCATTTATTAATGATAAGGTTTTTATTTTCAGATTAGATTAGTTCGTACCACACCACCTAGCGCCGAGTGGTTGGCGACTTCAAAAGAAACACATGGAGTGTATGTCAAGTATCAGACGTTAATACATAATGATAAGCCCGAGAAATGTACAGAGCCGAAATTCAAGGACTTTCTAGTACAGAGCCCTCTGCTGGTATGTATATAAATATGGAACTGTTGCCATCAGCGAAATATTTGTAGATACGATTACTGAACTGCCAGAAGCCAGTAATATAGCTATATCGTTTGTAACCGGTACTGTCAAAATTTTGACAATTTTATAAGATAAAGTTGCTTATCGCAATAAAATCAAATTGCGTTGTATAAAAACGTCTCATTTTTTATTATAGTTGTATTTTAATCACATTAAATTAGTAAAATCATGTAAATTATTCTTTATAATTTCAAACAAGAATTAAAAAGTAAAACCATAATAAATAAGGTAATGCATGTTGCAAATCACAATAGACATTACAGACCATCGATAACAAATATATTTAGAACGTGCACTTTCTTTGCGTGCCGTGATTAAGCGTAACATTTAGCGCAACGTGCACTATATAATCTATGCATACCGTGATGACAGTCAGTTTTACTTAGTAAAAATTGGCACGCTTGGCTTCTATACAGATTAACAGATGATCGTAGGTTTATGTTACATCTATTATAATGTCTGTGATCTGTAGCCGATATACTAACTTAATCAGTTCAGATCTTCAAGTGGATGATTCATTATAATTAGGCATAAATCAATACTGAAAATGATGTTTCTTGTGTTTTTATAATAACATTGGCCGGCAAACGAGCAATTGGGTCACCTAATGGTAAGATCTCAACTGCCCATGTACGCTCACAATACTAGAAGAATCATGGGCGCAATGCCGACCTTAAAGGAAAGGGATAATTAAGGGAATGGGAACGGGAGGGGGATTTGGGCCTCTGGATATCTCATTCACCATACGAAACGCTGGAAAGCTGCTAATTTACGTCGGTTTTCTGTGAGACAGTGGTAACGACCCGATCGAGCCAGCCCATTCATGCTTTTAAAATGTTTCCAAAATAACATTTTAAATGTTAGATGAATCGTGCACCTTTTGAAACTGTTTGTCTAATCTTGCAATGTCAATACTCTAAACAGGAAGCTATTATAGTGATGATAATTCAAAAACGATTTTGCCAATTTAAATACCTTTGTCAAATTTCTTGGGGCGAGCATAGCTACTTCATCAATTATTTTATCTTATTTTAGGAGGAATTCAGCGAGACCAGTCCACCGTGCGGTTTCGGATCATTCCATCAACAATATTGGTTGGATGGTAAACTAATAGCCGTCGGAGTTATAGATATATTGCCAAAATGTGTGTCATCTGTTTATTTTTTCTATGACCCTCAATACATGAATTTAACATTGGGTACTTATGGTGCTCTTAGGTTAGTATTATGTGTTGAAAATTATTTATGCAGGTATATGTCTAAAAGTATGACCAAATTATATTTTGACATTATATTCACGAATCTACATAATCATTAAAAATAATGTATTTTATTTATATTTCTCATCAAGACTCAAGGTGTATTGTTACACCTCTGCCTACCCCTTGGGGAAATACAGGCGTGAGTGTGGTTCATCACATAATGTATTTGAAAGATATTTATTTTTAATGCTAAGCTAAATTAACTCGTGTTTATGTTCCTAACTTCAACTATTTTCGTCCAATAGTTTCGCAAAAAAATAGGCTGTGACAGACGGACAAACAGACACGGGAGGGGTGGCCTTTTAAGGTGGCCTTTTTTGCCCACAGAGTTATCCGATTTTGATTATTTCATTTGAAAGTGATAGACTCAAAGATGGTTCCCATATATATTTCGGGGACGAATGACTAAACCTTCGACATCAATGCTGTATGCATCTACCTTGATGATTCTTTCACTAAAAAATATTGTAATTATACCTTTTTAACAAATTGACATAAACTTAAAAAAAACTAAAGTTAAATTAACCAATTTTGAATTGGTGCTTTCTACCCATCATTGGCCATTATATTAAATAGCACCCATTAGTTGGTTAACTCAAAATTTGTTAATTTTATTTTTAGCCATTTAGTTTTATGTTTACTTTTTTATGTTTCTTTCCCTAACATTTTTAAAATATAATGACACTAGAAACTGAAAAGAAGAAAACATAGAAGTAGCTCCAATGCTATCAAACATTCATATATAAATCTGCAATACTCGTAGCATCGACCTAATATTGTTTCCTATCCTATGTTTTGTCTGTATTATTTGTTTCTGTTCATTTTGAATGTGTCGCATGATTATATTAATTGTTTTTTTAGAGAAATAGAATTCACAAGGCAGCTTCACACGCTGTGCCCGGAACTCAAGTATTACTACATGGGATTTTACATCCATTCGTGTCGAAAAATGAGGTATAAAGGAAACTTCGCCCCGTCAGACCTACTATGCCCGGAGACCTACAAATGGTTGCCTTTGAAAGACTGTATACCTAAACTGGAAATATCGCCGTATTCTAGACTAGATCCAGACATAGATAGCGTGGACACAAATTATCCAAAAGACAAGGACATTGGCTACATACCAGTTTGGCTGAAGGGCGCTGTATTGACGTACAAAGCGTATAAACGGAAAGTTGGCAACAAGAAAAGTGACAGCACGGATGACGTTTCGCACTATGCTATTTTAGTTGGCGCTAAAGCGGCAAAAAAATTAATATTGGTTAGAGAATGAAATTAAATTGATTTTTATTCTATGCTGTCTCGAATAACAATCGTTATAAACGCTATCTAAACACTATGTTTAACTTTAAGATGTATGTTTAGCTTTTTATTCTAGATAATATAGTTATTATGGCAAAGCCTGCTTGTGTTTTACTAAATAATATTTTTACATTATAATTATTTGTATTATATTTGACTATAACAGTACTTACTTTTAGCAACAGATAGAGCAATAAACATTTGTGTTTTATTTCCCCACCATAGCTCGCGCCATCTTCGATGTTCCATATTAGATGTTTTTAAATTTTCCTTCCAAAAATTTCAAAATAGATCATCGTCGGCGTCTATTATGTGATACTCTGGCGCGAGCCACAGACCACCAATAATAATAGATGATGTAAGTACTACAATCTGTATGGAAACCAAGCGTGCCAATTTTTACTGCGTTAAATGTCCGCACGCAATGTAGGTAGTATACGACATCTATTATGCGTGATCTGTGTTGACAGTCTAAGCAATATTAGAAGTAAGATAATTTTTTACCATAATATATTAATGTAATATTTAACTAGTCACATTTTGTAACTTAATTTACACCTGTTTTCATTTCCTTGATAATTAGATTATATGAGTGAAATCATATTGTAACGTATTTTATTTTCGAAATGATACATCATTCGGTATTATCGAACCCTTGAATATGGAGCCTTATGGGTATGATATGGGGTGACCCGCCGTTTGACCCCTTCAACCCGCAACGGGAACTAAGTTTCACCAATGACTCGTCCGTCAATCAACAATCTTAGGCCCAAAACTAATCTCACGTACAGGTGAGGTTGCCTTTGGGCTTAAGATGTGGGGCTTATCTCCAATGAATGCACAACGAGAAATAAAAAAATAAATAAAAAAAAAATATGGTTACGAATAAAATTAACAAAATAAAATAATAATGAATGAATTTAACTTATTGACATTCAATCTCAAGTGAAGTAGGTACTCGCATTCTGAGACAGTCTTTTAAAAGGGCTGCGGAAAGTCAAACTTATGAAACGTCGAATTGATTCTCCCTTTTATGAAGTCAGTTAAAAAGCTTAAGATAAATATGATAGGTATCAGGATTAAGAGAATTATCCAAATACCTTTTGCATCGTGAAATTCTTATGAAGAACTTTTCAGGTATTTTAACTTTCTGCAGATTTCCTCACGATGTTTCCTTCACCGTTAAAGTAAGCGATAATTAAACATTTAATACACACATAACTTAGAAAAATCACAGGTGTATGCTCTTGTGACTTTCGTGTCGACTGTCGGTAACACTGCTATTACTGCCTAAATACCTTTAGATTCATTTAGAATTACAATTAGGTACACTTTGGGCATGTGAAACTAAGGGCAAAATTTAGATATAAGTATTAATTAAAAAAAAAAATTTAATACCTAGACATAGTGGTCTTATTTGTGTAAATGTATCCCCGGTTGTCCAATCTGTCAGTTGTGTATTTATATTATCTTTGATATTATAAAAATGTTTGGCGAACAATCATGAACCAACACATCGCTTCAAAATTATTTTACTGTAATTTTTTTTGATTGGCCTGAATGACGAAACGAGCCAGTCGCTCGTCTGTTGGTAAGCGCAACGGCTGCCCATATACAGAAGCAACACCTCACAGAATCTTGAATTACAAAGCAGTGCATCAAATGAAATGAAATAGTTTATTATTAATGGCACTGGACTGCACTCGTCACTCCGAGACCGAGTTCAAACCGAAATCAACAGTGCGGACACACTGATGTTTGGCGGGAGAAATTGACAACCCCGACGGCCTCCCATACGAGGGACCAACTAGTAAATAGAGTATTTAGATAGATACAAAGTTTTTATGACTTTATATTCACCGATTTATATTCACTAATTGATGAAATGAAACATCATCATACATAAATTTCGTCCTATGGGGTAATTGTGCAAACTAGGATTCTGCAACGCACACTGTCTCGGAGTGTACTGCTTGGGAGATGGAGCGGCGGATCCTTGTGAATCAGATTGGACGAATTCTGGCATCAGCTCGGCGTCTACACCTCCGAGCAGGATCAGCCCTTCTCCGAACCTGCTCCGCAGCCTTCTTCCTGACCTTGACAGAAGGAAGCTACCACTTTTCATTCATCCTCTGCTTCAAGCACCGTAAAAACATCTGCCGGTAAGGCCTCTAGGTACGGAGGAGGCGTAGACGCCGAACCGATGCCAGAAATTGCCTTAGTTCCTCTGCCTATAGGCAAGATGTAATTGCTAGGGGAGTTAACCCATGCTCATGACGAGCAATTACCACGTTGCATTGGAGGGTTTTGGCCGTGTTTCTTCTGAAGGTTCCGAAACCCTTCCATAGTGTAGATAGAGACATCCGTGGAATTTTAGCTGATAAAATTCCAGCATATCCCGTTTATCTTTTAAAGTGGGCGGGAATCCAAGAGAATTTTCCCTATGTAAAACAGGGGTATTTGTCTACGATCTTTAAGTCCATGATTTTGTTTTATTTGTTTAACTGAGAATGAGGTCCTTTCGGACGGAATGTTCGCGACTGCCTGTGCTACTTGCGACTTGCGCACCGCCACCGCTTGTGGCATGTGTTTTGTTTGGCGTAGTAGCTCATCCATGTGAATATATCGATGACAAAAACTTCAAACTCAGCCGTGTGTGGAAAACAAGTCGCACTTCGATGATTTATTTAGATTTAAATTCTAAATAATAATGTCGGGCCGTGTTTAGTGAAGGGTTCTGCAGCTGTTAATGTTATCGATAAAAAAAGCCTATGACGGTCGGCTGTTGGTGGACTTTTCCTGATTTACACCAATCTTTTATCTTATCTGTATCTTTAATCTGTGACACTGGCACCGACTTCGGAACTTTTCGAAATACCTAGAGTATTGCAAGAGTGTGGCAATTAAATTAGAACTAGGGGACGGCAAGTTTTGGGTCTAATTGAAATGTATGGAATAATCTATCAAAACTTACATTGCCTGATGAGCATTTAACAAAAGTTACCCTCATTAAGCCAACATAAAATATAGATAGTTGTAGCCCTGTATTTGCGGTTCGCTGCGTACGATGATTCTTCAACTCAGAACATACGATACTATGTTATCCACCATACGAGTACCATATCGTTATATACTATATCGTTTCTATGGAGAAAATTATAAAAATTCAGAAGAATAAGTAACAAAAAGTTTCACACCTTTATCACTTTTATCGCTCATAAAATTTTGCTCATACCTTACTAAGTTACGACTACGACGAAATTACCTAGTTACGACTAAGGTTAGGACCTATCATTTTAGTTCGTGACCACTCATTTGACAGGAGAAAACTGTGTTTTAGTTTAGTTCGTGACAACATAATGGTACTACTATTGTTAAAGGTAAATATGGACGGATGGAAAAAGGGTTCCTTAATTTTTTTATGTAGGTATCTAACCCTAAAAACTTGTTTTACACAACCACGAGGAATAAGCGTGTTTCTGAGAAATGGTTTTTACTCATCTTTATTTTTATGTGTTTTCAACTAATTAGATAATAAATATATTGGAAGGATAGTTATAGGCTTAGGTTATAGGTATATGAAAGAAATCTATTGTAATTGACTATAAACTACTAACTGCCCAAAGCTGTCCCTCGCGGTTTCACTGCAGGCATGTTAATACCTTGCTCATAAAAGAAATGTTGGCAATCGATATGCTCTAGCCACTTATCAATATACCTAATATATGTCTGTTTTTTGGGTTAAGAAACAATTACGGAAGTTTACACTTTGCTATGTGGCAAATATAATATAATTAAATACACCTAAACCACTATAAACATGACCTCTATAAGGATACAATATATTGTGTATTTTGAAAGAGGGGGCAACCAGGCAACTTGGTCATCTGATGGTAAGTAATCATCGCCGCTCATGGATACCTACCACACCAGGGTTCGGTACGGTCGGGTCGGCCTTTGACGAAAGAATAGGCTCTTTTCTTAAATATTTTTAAGTCGTTTCGATCTGGAAATACCATAAGCGAAAGATATAACGAAGGAGATGTACCTACGTACGTACGGGGAAGGAAACTCCGTGTAAATCGGACCATTGCATGTTGTTGGCAATGGAATGCCATCTTGACAGAAACAGAAAGTTGTCAAACACCACTTGAGACACTTACGTCGTAATCAAAGAGAATATAACTGTAGTAATTTACTTACTCTATGCCTGAGACCACCTGAGACTGCCTGAGACTTTCGGACTCTAAGACTAGACCCTAATCAAATAAATATTTACACATAACACAAACGATCCTGAACCCGCGCTTTCATGCTTACTCACCTGCTACACCATGGACTTTGCCACCTGTCACATTGTAACAAGATTCATTATCTTCGCTCTACATACAAGATAGGAAAAGTGAATGACGCAAAATATTTTATTTTATGTGTTCACTAAACGATAAGAGAAACATAATATTATGTAAGTATCGGCGAGGGTTGCTTTTGTCAAATTTTTACTTTATATGAGTTCAACGATCGCGCTATAGCTCATTCCTGTTGAGAAATACCCACCTACTTACTTTTTCTTTGTGCAACTTTTTACGACCGCGCAGTATCGAAGAAATTTATATCGGGATCTTGCCCTGTATCCAGAACTGGTCTTACGCTTATATAAAAATGTACAATAAGTCAAGTTTGTTCATGATAAAACGATTAAAAACCGCAACAAAGTTGCGATGAACCCGTAATCGATATTTAGATCCAGACGTTTGTTGCCCTTTGTGTTATGTATGCCTGAATTTTCTAATAACATATGTATTTTGCTGCCCTTAAAACATGCTAGTACAATAAAATAATTGAAATGTATTAATTCTATAGGCTGTTTTATTACTTAGGTACATAATATTAATCATTATAAAAACAAAATGGCAATACTTGCCAGAAACAAAGAGAACTGAAGAAATAATTCAGTACGTAATTTTCTGTGTAATCCCCTATGCCTACTGACATTGTAAATAAAAAGCAGTGATAGCTCAGCGGGGAGTAGTGCGGACTGTCGAGACGAAAGTCGTAGGTTCGAAACCAGCCTTAAGTGCATACACCTCTGACTGTTCTTAGTAACTTTTGTATACATTGTCAATTATCACTTGCTTCAACGGTGAAGGAAACCTGCATATCTAAGAAGTTCTTCATAAGAATTTCGAAGGTGTGTAAAAACTGAAGTCTGGCAATCCGCATTAGGCCAGCGTGGTGGACTCAGGCCTAACCCCTCTCATTCAGCAGAGGAGACCCGTACCCACTTTTGGGTCGTGTGTAATATAGGGCTATTATTATTATTTTGATTATTATATGATATGAAGCAATTTTTAAACGAGGAAAACAGAAATGGGGAAGCTATGATGATTCATTTTGTATCTGATTGGGCTTACTCCGAGTATATTTCTAGATCAATTAAGTTATGACCTGGGGGCCTTAGCATATGCAACACGATATATGTCGCGTACGAGAGAGACAACTATTGACGACAAATATCTCGCGTATATGTGTCAATATTCGATAAAACTACTTCGTCATATTAGGGTACGTCGACAAAATACCACAGAGAGGTTGAAAGTACTATTTTCTCTACTTTATCTCTCCTTTTGACATAACGAGTCGAGAATTTTATGCAACCATGTTAGCTTCGATATAAAGATAACCAGATAACACTAGTTTTTCACGGCAACATAAGCTGATAAAACTATCTCGTGTTGCATATACTAAACCCACTGATAACTGTATACAAGAGTAAAATTGGAAAATCTTCAACGATCAGTAAAATATGCATTGCGATCTCGATTTAGACTTTTGAATTTTGAAGTCAGTTTTCAAGTTTTTATTCTGGAGTTCGATACATTAATCAGTGCCTTTGATATATATTCCATAACTAGATGTTCTAAATGCTGATGCATCGAAAGTTGCACTCTGGGCCAATAAACCTTAAGTAGAAATCTCGCTATACCTACCTCGCTGAAAATCTATAGGGTCCGACTTAGTAAAATGCAGTCGGCAACAATAACCCATACCAACGGGTAGCCATGGGTAAAATACAGTACGTACCTACTAATAAAAAATGGTAAGTAATGTGATTTTGTAGTCAGTATCTCAAAACAATGTGTATAATCATTATAAAATATGATCACTGCCTCGGTGGCGCAGTTGTAATGCGTACGCGGTTACTACTGAGGTTTCGGGTTCGATCCCTGGGTCGGGTAAAAGTGATATTGTGTTTTCTATTACGAAATGCTCAGTATCTGCCTGTAGTCTAGAATTGTGTCCGGCATGGCGATAGATAGGCTCGTGCCAACAAACAGAAGCAACACCACAGAACTTTGAATAATTATAAAGCATTGCATGGCACTGGTCACCCCGAGACATAAGTTGTTAAGTCTCATAATGCCCACTAATTTCATTGTTTCAATGTATTTTAAACTGAAAAACAACAGTACCCACTGCTGCTTGGCGACAGAAATAGACAAAGCGGTGGCACCAATAACCAACCCAGACGGCCTCTCGCACGACGACGAGAGACCGTGCACCTAGTTCCAATAATGATTTTCAAAGTAGATATCATAAGTTTCTTATTTGTTAACGCGTGTGATAGATAAGATTACAAACGATGTAAACATGTCAGTTGGGACTTCCGATTATCATATTGTTTATCAACTTCTTGGCATAAACCAATACTAATAATACTTTCACATACCGGTTTCATATTATCGTTTATAGCTTCGAAACTACAACAGGTCCTTAGAGGTCCGGTTGGTGATAATGCCGATCACATCTACATATTATATTATAATAAACCAGATTTTAAATTCAGAAAATACATACTTCATATCACATTCTTGGTCTAACGGCAGCATGTTAATTGGGCCGTGAACCGGGAATTCCTGGGTTGGATTCCCAAGATAGACTGTTTCTCTAACATGATTGGCCCGGTTAGATACCAAATATAATAAAGGGAATATTTTTATTTGCTTGAATGACGAGACGAGCGTGTCGCTCGCCTGATGGTTGGGCCGTGAACCTGGAATTCCTGGGTTTGATTCCTAAGATAGACTGTTTCTCTAACATGATTGGCCCAATTAGTGACTAGTGTTGAGTAGGACATACAAGAGGAATGAAATTTGTTCTGGACATGAAGAAATAATGTAAAATATATATTTTTTGCATGTACTATTTAAAATGTTATATCGCGTTACTCTGTTACTATTCCTATGAAGCGAGCGGCTGGGTGCTTGAGAGAGTGAAAAAGAGCGAGTGAGCTTTAACACGCCTCGCCTTATTTGAAGTGGGACCTTGTACGGGCTCAGCACAAAAAAGATCTACTCTTACAAACCCATTTAAAAATCATGTCCTACTCAACACTACACCGGACTACGCTCGTCACCCAGAGACATAAGATGAATGACTGGCTTCAATGTCCTTCAAACTGAAACACAAAAGTGCCTATACACTGCTGTTTGTCGGCAGAAATAGACAAAGCGGTGATACTAATCCAGACTGACTCTCGCATACGAGAGGAACTATCACCTAGTAATATTCCATGCAAGTTTATGTAATCACGAATGTAGTGTTTCACACGTCTTTATCTCTATTACCTTGTTTCAACCTCTTGTAACTAAACATATAAGTACATAGTCACATTGTTACGCTAAAACTTAGTATTAGAATCTACATTAGTTTTGTCTGGCAGTCATCAATCAGCTCCCAGTACTAATAACACCTCGCAGCGATAGCCATAGTGGCGCGACGGTTTGTGAAACGAGAGGCCGCGGCTTCGATTCCCGCACCGAGACAAATGTGATGCACAAATAATTGTTTCGGGTCTGATTGTTGTGGGACTGCAAGGCCCTCGTAGTTCCTGATACCCACGAAACAGGTTAACCTGGACTGTGGAGTCAGGACTAAGTGTGTGACTGTTGGGTGTATTTATTTATTAGTAGATTTTGCATGCGGCTCGGCTCCGCGTGAATTACCTTTTCAAAAAAGGTAGCCTAGGTAGTTATGGTTTAGTGGTGTGCCAAATTTTATCCTAAACCGTTCAGATGTTAAGGCGTGATTGACTCACAAACATCCAAACTTTCTAATTTGTAATAGAAGTAGGATTATTTTTTCTAAACGTATGTTTCCCCTGATCTCGGTTTTGCGTCTAATGGGGTCGCTTCATATGTACACATTACCGACAACACAAAGGTCGTCGATCCAAACAGCTATTGACAGTCCGTATTAATCTTCGTATTAATACATAATATTATGTGGTAGTTACGGAAATATGCTCAAGGTGGCATTCAATATAGTACTGATTGATGAAGTAGCACAAATAGAATAAGATCTCGAACTGATCAATATTAATGGCGTTATAGTAATTTGTATCATGATGTACTTAATCCTGCGATTGAGCTGACATCTCGATTAAGATCAACTATAATCAGTGGCCCGCAAGAAAAAGCTATATGCTGCATAAATTATTCAGAAAAGAAATTCCAACCTGAATCTGTCATCTAGCCTCCATCACAAAGTAGCGGCAAAAAGTTAGTTGTCAAGTATTGAAAGAAATATTTACATGAATGAATGACGTTATACCTCATTATTTACAGATAATTATAAATGTATACCTACTTATTCACATAGCGTGATTGCACGGAGATTACCTACTAAATTGTGTTTGAAAAAAAATTACACTAATATATTTTCTATCCATATTTTATATCCATTGGTATAGGTGCTTTTTGAGGTGGACTGTAAGTGGGCCATCTTAGGCCAAAAGCAAACCTCGTCTGCACTTGGTACACTCTGCTGATTAACAGATGAAGCAATAGCGAAACTAGGTTCCCGGTGCGGGTTGTGGGGGTCAGACGCGATGAGTCGCGCCACATAATACCAAATCCACCGGGATAGCGCCAGGCAAAAAGAAAGATAAAAGTGCTTCTTCAAACGTGTTGTGAATAGTAGCGGTACATAAAGTATAAACTAATATTAGTTTGTCTCCACTAACACAAAAAATCGTGGAACGAATATAATGCGTTCTTTGACTGTATTAAGCACATACACCATCTGGATATAGTAAGCAACGGCATCTCTTGCTACGTTCTAGGCCTTTATTTATTTATTTTTAACTGTATAGGTATAAAGTAAGAATTTAAATAATTGCGAAGAAAGATTGGTAAGTTGGTCTGCACATCTGGGAAACCATACCAGGCGTGCACAAATAAATAATTCTGTGTAAACACACGTGTGTAAACAAATAATTCAAATTATTTTGTATAAAGAAAAAGAGACATTGCAACGCATGCCGGTCATAGCTAGTAGAGAATAAAACAATCATAATAAAGAAAAAAAACTTGTCGTAGATTTGACATAGGTAGGTACCAAAACTTGACTCAGATGCTTATTACATAATCATCCTGATTAGTTACTTATTTTTAGGTGGTATAGCTATAATAATATTATAGCTTTTACACCTTAGCCTTTTATTGACAATTAAATTATCCGATAAATAGAGTTTGAGTGGTAGAGCAACGCTATAGAGTCTTGTCTATGCCATGAATGGGCCAGTTCGACCGGGTTATTACCACTGTCACACAGAAAACAAACGTAAAGTAGCAGCTTGCTGGTGCGTTTCTTTTGGTGATTGAGATATCTGGAAGGCCAAATCACCTCCCGTTCCCAATTCCTTAATTATCTCTTTCCTTCAACGCGTCCACGATTCTTCTGGTATTATGAGCGTTCACGGGCTGTGGAGATTATTTACCATCAGGTGAACCACTTGCTCGTTTGCAGGCCTATGCTATAAAAAACAATAACAGTCTGTAGTTGTAGTATCTTAGGAAACAGGGGTGGTTTCGTAAGAATCTATTAGGACTGCCCCACATGCGCTGAAGAAGGCCACCGTTGGGATTTTGTCGGTATAGCAGCGTAGGGATTTTGTTTAGGAGCCCGATTCAGCGGTTATTCGGATAAAAAAGATAACTGGGTAGGAGGCAAATGATTTGGGCAGCATGACCATCCCTTCTCTCCAGAGATTGGGAAGGTAGCCGTAAACAGAATTTTCCTTGCGGGAAAAAGGATCAAAAAGTGTAGATAGTTAGGTATGATAGGTACCTACATATGGGATTTTAAAGAAAGATTTCATCATCAATTAATTAATTTATATTAAATAGTTATGTAATGATTGATCGGGATGAATGGAAAAAGGCAAGCTGCGGCGATCTCAAATCGTTGAGACCAGGGAAAATTATGGTAAGTAATGCTTTGATCATCGGTATATTGTTAACAATATACTCATTGGCTTTGATATGAATTTTTAAATGAGACGTAGGTAATACTAGTAACCTTTGGAAATCGTGTTGAACAAGTTGGCCTATTCGATAATGTAAAATATGCACGGATTCTGAATATTTACATTACAACAGTGTTTCGATAATTGCATGGGCAAGAGTAGGTTATATTATCGGTTTAAAGTTGCCACACCAATGTTCATTCACGATAGGCTGTATGAAGTAGTATGCAAGGCCTTCGCTTGTGCAGTGTGGGGATCTAAAAGGAAGGCAAAGGCAGTCGCAGATAGACAAGCGCGCTTGCAGCCCGCCGCGCCGCTACAACTCGCGACCTCAGCTGCTGTGCGTGCGTACTGCGTACACTTGCCTGCGATCAGAGTACCGTGTATCGCGTCGTGCGGGTGTTTGTGCTAATATCGTGTTACATGCTATTTTCATAATGAAGTTCCACATTAAAATGTTTGGTAAGTGTTTAGATATCCAAGATTTAATACAATTTTCATTTAATTTTAAATTAAGCAGAGGTATAGATACTTACAGACACGGGTGCTCCGAAACAATAAACAGTGTTAACACCAGCTGCAGATTAATTTATTGTGATAATTTATTTTAAACGCCATTAATTTTGTCTCCCGTTTTTATAATGATAATTCCGGGAGAGGCTAGTATGGATGCGTTGTCAGGACTTTTTATTAGTAAATATTGCCGAAATTATTGAGGTTTATTTTGTATGTAAACCGAACAAACATAAGGACACAGTACTATAGATTACTTTATAGTAAGTACTAGAAATACTACTTGACTACGTATGTCAATCTCAAACGCACTTACGAACCAATGAACGCACGCAAAGTTTTTTTTTTTTTACCTCCGACCAAAAAGAGGGGTGTTATATAAGAATGACCCCCTATCTGACTGTGGGTGAGTGTTTGTCATCGTACCTGCTGAACGAATGGACCGATGTGAATGTTGTTTTTTTTTGTTTGAAACTTGGTTTAATCCAGATGGTTCGAGATGTTTGAAGAAAATTAAACTGTATCGAATTATTTTTTTTCCAACAAAATCAGTTCGGTTTTACAAGGTGGTAGGCCCTTCGTATGCGAGAGGCGGTCAGGTTTGGTATCACCGCTTTGTCTATTTCTGCCGTCAAACAGACTGCTGTTAGTGTAAGCATTGTTGTGTTTCGGTCTAAGATGTTAATTGGGGGTAAAATTTTACTCGAATATTGTGAAATAGGCCCTTAGCCATATAAATATGAGCAGTAAAATATTATACTAATAAATAAGCCAACCCTTTTTTTGGTACCCAATCAATTTTTTCCGTGGCGTTTTAATTTATATGAACTTGTATTTTTTTTCGATCTCTGTAAATATTGTTTACATACATTAATCGGTTAAATGTTGTTTAGTGAGAGGAATAATTCAAAGTTAATAAAAACCGTGAACGTCATGCAGCTAAATATAAAAACACATAAATATGTATGTACTTATGTATTTTTTTCTGCGAAGCGAATTGATGTTATTACCATCTAATTTATACGTCGAACCTAACAGGCCTATTTTTATTCTCCGTTTAAATGTTATCCGCTAGATAACGCTTCGCCATGTGTACGGACCGCGTAAATAATTTTGTATATTGTTTACTTGGACATAGTGGAACAAGCGTTAAGAATATTTTACGATAATTTGTGTTATTTAATTATGAAATACCGTCATTACTATTTTTATCAACCTTGTGAAATGTCAAGTGTGTTGAAAGTACTGCGTTTACATTGAAATATTTTATAATACACACATTTCTCTAAATGTATTGCTAGTTATTGTGTCATTTGCACAATTACCTACATGCTTAATCGTAACACAGTGTTAAAAAAATAATCAGTGTTGGGTGGTAGAGCCACGCTGTAGACAGTTTTGTCTAGCAGCAACGCACAGGGAAGGTTCCGGTAGAAGTCGGGACGGTTCTCGCCTCGGGAACCTGGAAACGTCTCTAATGCGTCGGAATTGGTCACCGCGGATTTTTGGATGGTATTACCGGTGTAGGGTGTAAGGTGTAGGGTGTACGGGTTACGGTGTGGGCCGCCGCGGGTCCCCTATCTTATGGGGCACCCAAATCTCAAATTCTCATACAATGTTAAGCTGATGCATACCCAGATTACTGGCAAACGCAAAAAAGCTCATCGGGTGCCCAATTAGATTTGCGCCCTCCGGGCCCTATTTAGACCTGCCGCCCGCCTCTGTGGGTAGCGATAAATCGTTTGTTCCCGCGAACACAAAATAAAATTTGAAAACTCAAAGGAAAACAAACGTATTAGGATAAAAAACTTGAAGTTTATAAATTAAGTAGTGTCTATTTTTTATTCTATGACTTATTACACCGGTACACAATTATCACAGTGCAGCCGTGATAATTCCGATACTTTGTATTTTAATTTAGGGTTAGCGAGTGACGTCACAACTTGTTATTGCAAGTTTATTTCTAGTAAAAGCTATAGCAAACTGGTTAGTGTATGCTTTGCTCAAAGATTGTATACATTAAAGTCTTTGGCTTTGCTCAGGATGTTACACATATAATGATACATACATTATTTTACGTTTGCATCCGATATGGGTAGGCAGAGAATATGGATTGCCATTTGACACGGTCATTTCGCCAAATTCGCTTCAACTACTTTTTGTTTTCTCGGTTGTTCTTTAAGTTGTCGCCAATTTGGCTGAAATAGATTTAGTGCGGTCTATATCTAGTAACTACAGTACAGTAGTGGTCTTACTACAGAGGATGCTTAAGATCGGGCGAAGTGGAGGCGTCTTAGTGGGAAGGCGGACCCTGGCAATGGCCGGGATAACGCCAGGTAGAAAGAAAAAGATATCTAGTAACTATATATCTGTTTCGTTAGTCTCCAATCATCCATCATCTTAATATGTCCAAATTGTCTAAACATTCATTACTCAATTCTCATCGTAGTGAAGACATCTTTGACTCAAGAAAGTTTAATCACCACCTTATTCTTCACTATATCCCACAACATCATACCACACAGGCTCTCATTTCGACTGCTTTGATTTAACTTCCATACTACGAGAACCTATATATCCAAACTGTTTGTAAATAGACAGAAGAACAAGTTATGCCTTCGATTTACTGCTGTTATGCAATTTTTTATGTACACTAATTTACTACTTACTTAAATCTATGCAAATAAACCCGTGTAATGTCACAATGTCGTCCTTGATAAATCGTCTAATGCGTGGTTCCGTCATTTCACGTTTGAACGACCTCATAACAATACTAACTGGCAATAGTAGCGCTAGTTTCACATGACCAACTGGTACTAAGCCCTCAACATTAATTTTAATTTCATAAACTTAGTATTTTGTAGCCTTTGAAAAAAGTCTAAAACCGGTAAATGGTATAGGACACGTCCGCCGGCTAGATAGGGACGAGTGACACAGATAAAGAGAGGCCTATGCCCAGCAGTGGGTCGACAGACGACACAGCCTGGAAATGATTATTATGTAAAGAATGATTATGATGAAAAGAAACATGCTGACTGCCCATCTGAAGTTAGGTTTACCGTCATAAGTAAGAGATTTCGATTACCTTATAAGATACCGCAGACATCCTCGGAGATTCCTTACGATGGATGCTTGATAAGAGAGCTTTAGGCCAGATCCTACAATCCTCCGTGGATCCGATCCTACGTGACACCAAAAACCACCAGCTAAGCAACCGTGACGGAAACAATACTGACGGTCGCTGATCAGCTAATTAATGTTCTCCAAGAACTGAGTGTTGATTGCCCGCTGTGTCACCTTGGAGAATAAAGACGGAATCGCTAGACCATATAGATTCACATAAACGTAGCCCGAAGGGTCAAACTAATCACCCATTTTGGTGACCGGGTGACGTTCTACGTCGTGTAGGACCCTGTTCGTGATCCTCCATCGTAACATCAGTAGGATGTTACAGAGATGTTATTACAGAAGTGAACTGTCCAGGGATACCGTTCGACCCAATCATCCTAAGGACGATGGATGTGTGTATGGGTGTCGGTCAGTAAATTAATTTTTCAAAATATACACCCACACTTTTAACTATTTAGTTATAAACTTATTCCGTAGCAGTTAAAATATGAAATTTAAACGTGTACGCACATAATAAAATTGAATGGTCTTGTTTCGCACAGTAGGTACACCTTTCGATGTTTACGTTTTAACGTGTATTTGACTTACCTACTTATTTATAAACACAACAACACTGTGCTATGAATTAAAAAAAATGCCTTAACGTAAAATATTAAAAATAAATAATATATTTAGATAATAACTTTTATACAATATAGGCGTCCCTGAATCGTACAACTGAATACGATTTACATAAAGTGACAGATTTAAAATACAAAACAAATATTTATTTTGGGTCTGGGTGTTTTCTCCCCAGAGAGGTTGACGTCAGGCGGGCGGCCGGTCGTAAAAACTACAAGCCAAATCTTTCTGTACCGTCTTAAAAAATGTATTGCGCCGAACCCACTGCGAGCGGGATAAGGGCAGATGGAAGAATAATAGTAGTACATTTAACATTAAACGAAGATTAGATTACATGAGTGTTTGTACATTTAATTAACTTAATTAGTTCTATTGCGATCGTTGCCTATGTGTGCCTGATTCATGTGCCATCAAAATCTTCATCGTATCAAATTTTTACAAAATTTCAATCAGACTGTCCTCAAAATTAAAAAAAATATGAAAATAGTCTAATACACATAAAAAATTATATCGCGTGAGAACCTCCTTCCTTTTGCAGTCGGTTGAAAATAATTTGATCAACATCGTCTCGGTACGTCCTTTATCGGGATACCTACTCGTATGTGAACGAACTTCGTACGTTGAACCGGTTGTTTGAAAATATTTCATTTTTGTCAGTTCGTGTTAAGAACAGTGCGAAATGAATCACATGCAAAATAAGTAGGGTGTACCGTTACTGTATGTTTGTACCTGTAAGTGGACTTGCCAAGTAATAACTTTCAAAGTTTACTGATCAATAGCTGTCACAGTCCCACTAATATTAAAAATGTGAAAGTTTGGATGTTTGTAAAAGTAGCGATAGCTCAGCGGGGAGTGATATGGACTGTCGAGATGAAAGTCGCAGGTTCGAAACCAGCCGCAAGAGCATGCACCTCTAACTTTTCTAAGTTACGTGTGTATTATTAATTATCAATTATCACTTATTTTAACGGTAAAGGAAACATCGCGAGAACACCTACATACGTGAGAAGTTCTCCATAAGAATTTCGAAGGTATGTTAAGTCAGCCAACCCGCATTAGGGCAGCGTGGTAGATTAAGGCCTAAACCCTCTAACTCACTAGAGGAGGCCCGTGCCTAGCAGTGGGGCGTGTATAATACATGGTTGGTATTTTTATTATTTGGATGTTTGTGAACTTGAATCTTTATTTAACCAATCACAATTATTTGGATGAAGTTTGGGACACATGAAGACCATAACCTGTGTTAGAACATAGGTTTTTTTCCGGAAAAAGACATTCACCCGAGCAGGGCCGTGAGCAAAAGTTTTTTAAATATAAATACCTATATAAAACGTGTTACAGAAAGGTGTGGTCATATTTGAGGGTCATTACATACTCCTTATAGTAAGTACCTATGTACCGGATCTTTTCAAAACAAGACATCCTAAAATTTCACGTAAATTTTAATTACTCGTTTATTAAGATCGATAAGATTGATGACATCACTATTAATTATTATGAATGACACTCACTTTTTAATAAAATTAATAACATTTACGTAATTCTACGGACATACGTACGTAACTTGTAATTTAAACACAAAATAACACCTGAAAGAGACTGTTTGCTGAAGACGATATAGGTACCATCCTCTGAAGTATTTTAAAGATTTCATCGTCGGGTTTTCCATCTATGAATTTGGCTTAATACAGTCGACGAGCGTCTTTTAAGCTATTATCAGTTGCACCAAGACAAAATACCAATACATAATACTTGTTTTTAGTCAAATACAACATAATTTTTTGAACTCATATTTCACAAAATCAGTAATTGCCGAACTGACGGCGTCAAATAAATATTGACATTTGACAACAATTTAATGTTTTTTAATTATAAAATAATTCAATGAAAGGAGGTCTGAAGTATTACTGTTTATCATTTAGTGTTGTCTAAAGTTGAAAGTCGATATCGACATGTTACTCATTCGATGAAAAAGAAAATTCTATAATTATTGTACTAGCAATGCAATCGGATTTGGTACTATGGGAGATAAAATACTTATGCCCTACACTATACATTGCTTAAATTTGCCCGCCCCTTTCTATAACACGTTGTATATTTATTTTTACATAATTTTAATGAGGTGTCCTCACAACACCTCACAATTAATATGTATGTAAAAAACATATGCGAATTAATATATGTTTTGTTGCGTTTATTAATTTTTTGAAATATTGTTTAGTGAACAGAGGCATATTATGTATATTAAAATGCTAAATACATGACGTATGCGTGCAGATGTATAATAAAAGATTAATTAAGTTTTTATGTCTTGAGATTGGCGGTCTCGGTGGCACAGTTATAATGCGTTGGCGGTACGGCTGCTATGCTGAGATCTCTGGTTCGATCTCCAGGTCGGGTAAAAGTAATATTGCAATTTTTCTATTAAGAAAATGCTCAATACCTATCAACCCGGAATCTGCAGGCTAGCCCCCTATCACATCGTGGGACGGAAATAAGTTCGGTGAAATGTCGGTGTACTAGTTACACCTTTGAACCTTATTAATTTCCATTTGACATCTCAAGCCGTTCCTGAAAAGGGTCATGATACAGGCACAGAAATACAGATAGATAGACAAAAATCATAGTGGTACTTTATGAGTTCTAGATTGGAATGGGATCCCAAGAACACATTTATAATATTAAGCAAGACTGTTGATTTAATTAATAATTAATACGAGAGTTTGTGTCTTTTATACCTATAGACTAATTTGCAACGAGGGTATTACAGCATCAGCTACTAAACCAAATCCTGAAATTATCAAAAGCAAAGAATCTCATTTTTCTTTTTTGCTAAAAAGACATTAACCGCGGACATGGTATTTTAAAAATGTACAGAGGTCGTTAGCTTGAGTGCAATGAATTGCAAATAAAACCAGTAAAGGGTTAATTACGCAGGTAAATTAAGTGTTATGTGGTAGAAACGGGATGGTCATTAACGATTGACAGTGGCGCCGAGTGCTGCGACGCCGCGACGGCGCTGGCGACTCGAGCGCGGTCGGGCCGGGCGCCTGCCAACCAGTCAGACTCTGCATTCTTGCACTTTCACCGCTACACGGACATTCGGATTCTTCCAGAATGCGAGCCTAGCACGACCACAACGTTACGCAAATGATTCACGCCGTCTCGCGACTCATTAGTTTAAAATAAGCATGCATTTGCTAGGTATTCCAGTTAAATAAATAGAAACAGTTTTTTTATTTATGCTGGCACGACTAAGTGACTACATTAGACCTGGTAGTCATTATAGTGCAGTCCAAGTATAATGGCGACCGACGAGAGACATTGCATCTCTCTCGATATACACTAACTGACCCTGGAACGCGAATCACCAGCACGAGTCACTACGGCAGGTTTTTCACCAAGTAAACGGTGATCGCTATCCAGTTTGATACAAAAATATCAGGTACTCTCCCATCAGCATATTACATTATAGCCAGGATATTTGTTCTATCCATACATCGCTCCATATTTCGATATATCGATACATATATCGCTCTACGCTGATTGTCGCAAAAATTATCATAGGGCAATTTATCTATTATTTATGGTTCATAATAATCAAAGTATCTCTTAATTTTTGCTACCTATATTAGTACTTTTTAAGTGCGAAAACCTGAATAACGTTGGCTGGGAGATATCATCTTAATGACTACAGAATTAAAATGTCGACGAACGACGGGGACTATTACAATTATATTATTAGCCATTATATTTGTAGTAGTTATGAATATGAATCATTGCTTTTCCTTGTACAATAATGAAGTAAGCATGTAGGTACATAAATTAAAAACCTCTAAACAAAATTTTTGGTTGAGAATACGAAATAGAAAAAACTTCTTTACAAGTAAGCAAATTCAAGATTTTGACTAACAAAAGTTAAACATGTTGAAATAATGTATTTTACTTAATGATTTATTTTATTCTCAGGGTCCGCCTTCCTATTTAGACGCTGTACTTCGCCTTGTCTTGAGCATCCTCTCCAGTGAGCCCATTGGCTCCTATATTGTTAATTATACTATTGCGATCGCGCAACAGAAAAAATTATGTAATATATTTCCTCTCTTCTCCATTTGAATGTGGTCTCGTAAAGCTAAGGGGAGAGGTGTGGAAACTATGCTATATAATATAACCTTGTTTTATAACTTTATTTACAATATATTTTGTCACGTCCATATCCGATTCGTTGGATACCGGGCCTACAGACTTCATAAGTTGAATTCATGTTTTTATTTATGTCTAAACCTTCACAAGTTCTTTTCCGCTTTTATCTAATGGTTTGTTCAAGGACTGTGTATAGGTAGGTATCTCTTGCACAAACATATTAGATTATTAATGAAAAAAAAGAAGTATTGTTTTGTTGGTTTCGTTACTTAAATACGCAATTACCACGCTAAATTTACTTTTAAAATGCTTATGTAATATTTTTTTAATAGGTGCTCGCTCTCTCGTGAGAAAAAATACGTTGTATCTATAAACCTACTATAATAAAACTGAAGAGGCACTTTGTCTGTACATAAATATTTTTAAATGTTATGTTATAATAGCAATATAAAACACATTTTTTTTGTTATTGTCTGTCTGTCAAGGCATCACGTTTAAAGTACTGAATCGGCAATAAAACATAAAAATAGAGCGTATCTTGAGGTAATATTTAGTCTTTGTTTTACTAAAATTGGTTCATTCTATTAAAAGTAATGAGTATTATTTTGAAGTTCACGAAATAGCCTTATAGCGATGGGTCATTATGGGAATATAAGTATAAGTATAAGTTGGAATCATTTATTTTGTGAAAATGGCGTTATTTTCTGGATCGCGGTGTCAAGATTATCTGAGCTTATAAAATCTGCTGAAACAGTTTCACACAGGTTTGTGGATTTGAATTGGATTAATTCTAGATCTCGATTTGTATCCACGTTCATATTATCATATTGTCTTACATTAAAATTTTGATTTTGGATTATTAAGTTTTGTAGTAAGAGTTGGATTCGATCTTTTTTATCGTAATTATACCGTCGAGAAAAAAAACGAACCTCTCTAAGCTCCAAATATGCTAAGAGAAGGAAGCTACAACGATCTCAAGAATCCGATGATGACAAGATATCGTCTCAAGGGTTTTCCATTTAAATTTAAACTTAAATTAATAAAATGTTTGGTTCAACTTTTTGTCATATGTATAGTGTAGAATGGCAAAAGCGTGGATCATCACATGCCCACATTCTTCTATGGTTGCAAGAAAAAATTCGTGTGGACAAAATATTTCGCTCGGAATTTCCAAAAACCCTGATGAAGATGCAATTTTATATAATATAATCAATATGATACATGGACCTTGCGGAACCTTAAATACCAATTCTCCTTGCTTGAGAGACGGACTTTGTACAAAGAGATTTCCAAAACCATGATGATTTTTGATGATCATACAATAACGGATGAAGACGGATACCCAAAATATCGCCGTCGCTCGCCGCAACAGGGTGGGTACACTGCAGACATAAGGTTGCGCGGTCAGCAGGTTATGGTGGTTAACGGATGGATAGTGCCTTATTCATCCGAACTTTCCAACACTTACTGCGCGCACAAAGTAAAAAAGTAAAGTTGTAAAAGTTTGCAACTGCGTAAAATGTATAAAGTACATATGGAAGTACCACAATAAAGGTAGTGTTCAGAATATATTTGCATTACGAAATGTACGGAATGTAGTTTCACGATTCCAACCAGGGCGTTATATTAATTATTCGGAAGCTATTTGGCGCATATTATCTTTTCCGATTCATGAACGACATCCATCAGTCTTTCATCTTGACGTGCATATTGAAGGAGGACAGCGGATCTACTTTGACTCAGAAAATATCCGCCAGCGTTTGAAAAATCCGTGACATAGGTACCACTTTAATATAATTTTTCAATTATGCGTGGTGGATACGTTTGCCAAAAAACTCTCAAGTACGAGGAAGTACCTTCGTATTACACGTATGATAAGCAGCAAGGCATATTCAATCGTTAAAGACCATGTTGTCCCTTTAGAGGACGTTCCTGGTATTTATAAGGAAAATATATAATACACCTAAATAAAGTAGGGTGCTACCATTTAGGCATTATTTTAAATATTGTTCGGGGTCCTACATCTTTCGGGGCACTAAAAATTGTTAATAATTTTGAACATCCTACTTTTCTAGCTGCTTGCTGAGCACGAGGTTTGTTGGATGACGACCAACATTGGGATGATGCACTCGCGGTATGTGTGAGCGAGAACACATGCGGTTTGCCTCATTGTCATTATGTTGTTTTTTGTGGCCTCTCGGACCCTCTTCGATGATGGCAAAAATATCAAGATCTGATGAGTGAATATTATTTTCGAGAGTATTGGGGAACCAGTGATACAACTGAAATAAATAATGTGCTACGATGGATAATCGTTGTCTAAAAGCCATTGAGGTAGTTGTGACCTCGATTGGAGGAAATGTATTCTTTTTGCGGAGATTTCCGCCAAACTTTGCCAGTAGTTGCACGAGGTACAAGGGCTGGCGAGGTTAATGCGTGTTTAAAAAGCTCCTTCCTGTGGCGCCATATTATACGTCTGCACTTAACCATAAACATGCGAGCACAGAGAGGTGGAAACCCTCATGCTCAGGAGTTATCAGACTTATTTTTAAAAATCGGGGTAGATCGCTTGACACACTCTGAAGTAATGGGGCAAATAAGAGTTGAGCAGTTTTGTGTCAGAAGCTAACGTATCGTACGTAAGACCTCATTACTTCTAGACGTAGAAAGAAGAAATTATAGTTTGAGACGCCTCGATAGATTGTTTACTTTTTATCCAATAATGCAACAGCAAGTGCGTAAACAATTCACAGACAAAATCGTGAGTAGCCGGTCTAATACGAAATACTGAAAACTGGATCGGCTTTAGCAATAAACTATTGCATTTTTAAAAGATCGAAGTTTCCTGACGTCAATAATATCCAGAATCTCCCAAATCCCAAATCCCCTCCCCTTAACTATACCTTTCACAGAACACAATTTCTGTCATCTTGTCTCGTGATCTCCTATACCCTAATGACAGTTCCCTACATTCTATTTAGAAATATATTTGCTTACTATCAATAGTGTTTTGACAGATCTTCCATACAGAATGTGTCAAAATGTTACTGCCAGTAAGCAAATTTATCGATAGATAGAATGTTGCGAATGGGCATAAGTCTATACCGGGCCCTTAACCAATAGGTTTGTAAAATCATACTTCTGCCACATTTCAAGTTACGTTAAGTTTGCCGGCTTACGTTTTCCTCCTTTGTATGATATTGGGATCTTCAACCAGAGTAAGAAGAAGCAATTAGGCAGGCTGACATAATTATGCTGATCATCGAGATATATCTAGTGTTGTCGACATTATACTACGACTGCAATGCATTTACCATAAATTGAAGCGTATTCACTTTATGCCGTGCCCAGATTAAAAAGACACAACTGTTTTGTCACCGACATTGCTTGAAGAATTAGCAAATTTAAGTGGGTGTCTGCAGACGGACAAAACAGATACGGACGATCGTCGGTGGAGCAGAAGTAGAAACGGGCTGGAGTAGAGACCGCGCCTAGGCAAACGTAGTGTGGGACGCCCTGCTGCACGATGGACAGACCACTCAAAAAGGAGGCAGGAAGCGGATAGATGTGGGCTGCCCTAGACCGGGATGGCTGGAGAGGCCCAAAAGTAGTGGACGGCAACAGCTGATTTCTATACAGTCATTCGATATCGGTCAGCTATACTCAAGTTATAATAACTCAAGTAAAAATAATTGAAAATCGGTAAAGCCATTCGAGTATCATTCAAAACTCGAAAAGATTTGCATTACCGTGTTATCCTCATGAGATTTTCCGGACCGGATTACAATTTATAATATTGTAGTCTGTAGCAATTACCCGAACAATACTTAATGTACATGTCTAAGTGGTATTTCAAAGGTATATAACATAATGCGAACAGAACAACAATGGTTCCGTGACAATGTCAGTATTCCCGCCTCCATTTCGATACTAAGCTTCATGTCACCAGTGATTAAATAAAATATAACCACCAAGTATGCTATAGCTGAGCTAAACAATGTGACATATTCAAAGAGTAGGTACTAAATGATGCGTGGGTTGTTTTAAAATGTCAGTAACAGTTACACGTTTATTGGTTCTTAAAAAGCATTAACTATTGACGGTTAGAAATAACATCCTTAATATATTGTGTAATTTAACAAAATGA
This sequence comes from Mimas tiliae, assembly GCA_905332985.1. NCBI lineage: Eukaryota > Metazoa > Arthropoda > Insecta > Lepidoptera > Sphingidae > Mimas > Mimas tiliae. Next base: position 8,002,466 of record HG995255.1, read on the forward strand.
GAGTTATGAAGACCAAATAAATATGCAACGAATATAGAGAACCAGACGATGAAACGGATTGAAGAAAAACTTGGACTTACATCTTCTATATACATATATAAAAGCGAAATAAATATCACTCACTCACTTATTATCACGATATCTCAAAAACCAGAACCCAATAGTGTTGGTGCTTACAGACTGCTACTTGGTGATAGAAATGGACAAACCTATCCAGACGGCCGCTCGCATACCCTACGTGGCAACCTACCACCAAGTAAATTGAAAACGGTTACAGAATTTAGGAAAAATGCATTTTGCGTTTCCAAGTGTTAATTTTTCAATTAATGCAAATATGCTAATATTTCGAATGTAATTATAGTTATCTATTTTTCTGGTGTTAGTGTGCACCCGTATAGCAGATGTTCTTGTTTAAATATTTTTAGTGCTATAATTAAATATATCCAACAACAACAGCCTCACACATAGTCCTGACCCTACACTAGGTTACCCTGTATCGTAGATATCAGGAACTACGAGGGTCTTATGGGTCCACAACACCCAGACCCGAATATTGGATTACAAACATTTAACTCGGTGCGGGAATCGAACCTCCAGCCTATCGCTTTACAGTCACACGCCTACTGCGCCATGGAGGCTGTCAAATGTATAAGGTGTGCAGGTGTAGATACCGCTTTGCCGATCCATGACAACTCGACCTTTACGGTTGTATGAGGTCGAGCCAAACCAAAAAAAACATTGAGATTCTCTCGTTATCGTGTTTACAAATGGAGGTTAGCATTCATCGCAAAGTATCTATCAATCGAGATTCGAGGTTATGCGATAAAAACACAATCTTTTTTCACGTATTGTTTATTATAATTTCAACCTGATTTGCGATTGTTTATTTTTAATTAACGTCCTATTCACGACTGTGTATTTAATTTTGTCAGTGCATGGTCCAGTGCACCCGTCATCTATTAAATTAATTTCACTTGTAACCTATCGTGTTATTATTTTGGCTCGCTGAACTAGTTCAGACTCTCAATGTGTCTAACTTTAGCTTTCGCTTTCGCGTCGCCTCAATTTGTTTTTATCATGGTATTTCTAGTTATTCAGTACAGATAAAGATAAGTTCTGTGCAATGAACCGGTAGCATGATGTTTGTCAACCGGCTCGCCGGTATTGACATTGTATTCGAAAGTTTATCTTCCGCGAACACTTACAGGTTCCTTCGAGGTCGAGCATTCTTGGCATCTGTTTATTTGCAAAAATCAAAAACTCATAAGTATTTCCGTTGTCAAAATAGACTGGTGCTGGTTCATCACAAACACAATGGGTGTCCTTAAAATAAAGATTTTTTACACTGTTATATGAAATTATTGTGTTATTGATTCCAAGAACTAAATCTATCATGCAAATCGTTGAGGAAAAAAATCAAAGTTCACGTTATAAAATGCAGATTTAAGGAATGTCTACATAAGAGGTCTGTTGAAAATGTAGTTGATAGTGTTGTTTGGTTTTAAAGTGAAATGAACTGTTGTTAACAGATTTGGTGCCGGCGCGGTTTAACGTGGCAGTCATGATGTTCTTCGCGGCCTGGATCAACTACATGATGAGGGTGAACATGAGCGTCAACATCATCGCTATGGTACCAGAGGAGACACACACAGTATCGTTAGTTTCTCTTACTTCATTTATTCACCATTTACAGGTAGTTTAAGTTGGAGTAGTATTCGGGAGTAAATATGTATGTTAGAAGACTATTTACTTGAGTAAACCCATTTATATATTAGCTTGAAGACGATGATTATCGGATAGAAATTACCTAAGTTATAATATTTGAGGCCATTACGTTATAAAAAAAACATTAAAATAACCTGAGTAATTATCATTTGTTATATTCGTGATATATATTATAAAGTTTATAAATAACGATGTTTTATTGAATGCCTCGGTGGCGCAGTTGTAATGCGTATGCGTTACGGTCTCGGGTTCGATTCCCGGGTCGTAAAAAGTGATATTAAATTTTTCTATTATGAAATGCTTAATATCAACCCGGAGTCTGGAATTGTGCCCGATATGGCGATAGGCTCGCCCCCTATCACATCATGGGACGAAGATACGCTCGGCGAAATGTGGGTGTACTGGTTACACCTCTGCCTACCCCTTCGGGGATTACAGGCGTGAGTGCGTATGTATGATATTTTAATATTATCTATATATTAATACTTGAAAAAAATCTTCGGACCCCTTTTTAAGCAATATGCGCGGACGGAGGATTTGACATAGTTGGAAGTCTATGTAGAAGACGAGTGCAGAAAGCTGTTTATACATAATATCTGTAACTAATATGCACATTTAATTAATTAAATTAAATTAAACTTAATTGTTTAATTTAATTTTAATTTAATTTGTAAAAGTCCGATGAACGTTTGACGAGAAGTAAAAATTATTAGAGTGAAAGTGAATGTAGATACCTACTTTTGCTTTAGCTATGTCTAAAAGCTATGTAGAAATCAAAATAGAGACGTTTAGGTAAGTGTTGGCGACTCGTACATGAAGGCAAACTCTGAAAGCTGGGGATATTCGCATTTTTCTATAGCAATGCAAATGAGCAAAATCACAACAGCCAACGATAGTTGGCGTCAATTTTCTATAGGACAATGGTAATAACACGGTCGTGCCGGATCATTTGTGTTGAAGACAAATATTTCCACAGCGTGGCTCTACCACATTTAAGATACTATGAAAACATACTTTTTAGGAGGATATTAGTAAAATGTACAGACTTTTTTATGAATCTTTTACAATAACAAATATGATATGACTAAAGTGGTGAATGTGATAAAATGAGATGTCTACAGGATGATGGCGCCATACTGTAGACAGTTTTGTCTACAGCATGAATGCTGTCGGTGGAATAGGTTGTTACCACGGTCTTATAGAAAATCACGCGGAGTATTAGTTTGCTGTTACGTTTCGTACGGTGAGTGAAATATCCGGAGGCCCAAATCTCTTTCCTAACGCATCCATGCTTATTCTCGTTTAGTAGGCGTTTATGAGCAGTGGAGATCACTTACCATCAGTTAACCAACTTGCTTGTTTGATGGTCTATGCTATAAAACGTAGTACTAACTTGGTTAATACTTAGATACGCAATTGATTTTATTTTAGCAGTCAATCGGATCTAAATTAAACTGTAGTCGAATTTTATTACTTAAATCTTTCTAGCTTTGCAATGTATGACATAATTTTATAATGTAACTAACTAATTTTAAAAATATTCACATACTGAAATAAGCAAAGGATAGTTAGGTATACAGCCAATAAGTAATAAATGTTTTCTTAAACATTGTCATTAAGTGATTATATTTTTTTTTAATTCAGTCGCAGTTACATGTGAGTTAGCGTCTTTCATGCTACGAGTAGTTGTAAATTGCCTCGCATCACAGTTCGACACGCGTGTCGATACACGTGCTGTTACTTCCATATTATGGAATAAACGGAATAAATCGCGGCGACCATGCTAACCACTTTCCTTGGAAAGTTCGCAGTCTTAATTGCAAACGTTGTATTCGTAAATTGAACAATTGCCCTTGTAGGTGTCAATGTTTATGCCTTTGTCGAGTCGAGATTTATGTCGAGAAAGGAATTCAATGATACATACAAACGCACTCACCCCTGTAATCTCGGATAGGCAGAGGTGTAAACAGTACAACCACATTTCCACGAGCTTATTTCCGTCCCATGATGTGATAGGGGCCTATATATGTGATACAAGCCTATCGCCATAACAGTTACAATTCCAGACTCCAAGCTGATACTGAGCATTTCGTTATTGAAAACCCAATATCACTCTTATTCGACTCGGGAATCGAACCCGAGACCTCAGTACAGCAGTACAACTGCTGCGCCACCCCCGGTGACGGAATTCAATCACTGTAGAATGTATTTGGTAGTTACCTATTAGGTAAACATTTTATGTAGCATAGACATGTAGGTAGTTTTAAGTACATCACAATCCTACTGATATCGTAAATGTGAAAGTTTGGAAGTTTTATGAGTTTTGTTTCCATTTTGAGGAAACCACAGGATTGCGTCGGTGACAAATAAGTACTTGCGCCAGATTGTACCAGAAAGAAAGAAATAAAGTTAAGCCATCACACCTTAACGGCTGAAGGAGATATGTTGGACACTGGGCCAGGCACAGTTCATAAAAACATGTAGTACCCGCTTATACTATCTATTTTCTTTTAGATGTATTTTGCTTTTTTGTACAATCAAGTTACCTCGGCCAATAACTGCAAGATGATATAATAAAATACACAGAACAATTATAAAATAATATGTCGGACCAACATTCGTAAAATGTCATACTCCGGGTTTCTACATAAAATCTGATAATAAATTAAAGATAATACATACCCACTCACGCTGCTAATCCCCGAAGGGGTAGGCAGAGGTGTAACCAGTACACCCACATTTCGCCGAGCGTATCCCTGTCCCACGATGTGATAGGAGGCGAGCCTATCGCCATACCGGGCACAAATTCCAGACTCCGGGCTGATACTGAGCATTTCGTAATAGAAAAACCCAATACCACTTTACCCGACCCGGGGATCGAACCCGAGACTTCGGCGTTAGCCTCAATCGTAACGCCTCCGCATTACAATTGCGCCACCGAGGCATAATGTAAATTAAAGATAATATTGAAATAATGTAGTCTTTATTATTTAATTAACATGGCATAATAATCGCTATTTTATAATATTGCGTACATGAAATTTTGAAACATTATTGACGTGAGACATAACATTAAAAATAATGATGTCATATTAAAAATTATAACGAATGAGAATTTAAATACGTTACCCAATAAAATGCAAATGTATTTTTATTAAAACCGCCTATTCTTTTCTGTTTTTTTCCGCATACCTACTTACTATACATATACCTGGCATAATGACATTCCTTTGACACACAGGTAGATCATGATAAAACCAGGATCATAGGATGAAAGTTGTTTTTGTCAATTTTTGGGTGTATTAATACAATGTATAGTGCACAGGTTCCTAGTATACCACCTATTGTGTATTAGTTTATTCACCTAACATAAGCGGAGTTTAGGGCGAATGATAGTTAGTATACTCGTATATTTAAGTTAAATTTAATGAGGAAAGTTTTACTGGATGCATAGAAAAAACAACTCTTCAGATGCTGCGCTCAAAAGCAGTTTGTTTTTAGAGGCCTCTGAAAATATTTTATTGGTAAGCTGTCTCTACCACTGAAACTACATAAATTTCTACATTTATCGTGGGGAACAAATTTGATAGATTTAATAGAGTCTCTTTTGAGTGGTAGAGCCACGCTGTAGACACTTGTGTCTACAGCACGCATGGGCCGGCTCGTCCGGGTCGTTACCACTGTCTCACAGAAAACCGGCGTAAAGTAGCAGGTTGCTGCTGCGTTTCGTACGGTGAGTGAGATATCCGGAGGCCCAATACCTTAATTACCCCTTTCCTTTAAGGTCGGCAACGCACCCATAATTATTTTAGCAATGTGGGCGTACATGGGCGGTGGAGATCACTTACCATCAGGTGACCCACTTGCTCGTTTGCCAGCCTATGCTATAAAAAAAGTCTCGTCAATGTTTATGGCTGCTATGAACCTAGTGACTTCGCCCTCTGCGTCTTCTATCACACTTTAGAATTTAGTCTCTTAAAAACAATACGATGCCACTTGTGACTAACTAACGAATCTAATGTGCGGTGGAGGTCACTTACCATCAGGTGACCCACTTGCTCGTTTGCCGTCCTATGATATAAGAAAACTATTACATTGCTAGTTAAAACGCTTTGGTGAGCTCAATTTTATTTTCATTGTTATTCACAGGGTGAAAAGCGAATGCAAGGCCATCGTGACCAACGACAGTTCATTATACAACGCAACAATCATCACCACGCGAGTACTGCGTCAGGTAATAACACGATACAATGCATGATACGTACATACATAATCAACAATAATTGGATGTGGTTACGCAAAAAGGATCCAACCAACATTTAGTTTAAATGGGGATAGGGATAGTTTAGGGTCGTAGTTTTTTGAATAATCTTACATGTAAAATTTCCATGTACGACTTTGCAACAAATTATTAGTAACTCTATTCCAACTAGATATTGGTTGGATCCTTTTTGCGTAACCACATTCAATTATTGTTAATTGAATGCCAAACATGTGCACTAGGGATCGGGATTAACAACAATAAAAGGGAGGCAGCTTTTTGGCGCAACAAAAGATTTTCATTGTGAGGTTATGAGCACAGGACAACCAACGTATTGGCCTACCGACAACCAATAAGTACCGGATCTTATAGACTTCTTCATCTGTAAAAATATATCTGCCAATTACGTTCGGATGGAAGAGGGCTACTACATGAATTCGGATCACTCTCCAATAGTATTAACATTAAGCCAAAATATACTTCTCAGAGAAAGCCAGGTGACTTTGGTCAATCAAATTTGGTCAGTCAAAGTTGACAGACTGGGAAAGTTTTGCATTGGACCTAGATAATGCTATTGACTTAAAAGCTCAAGTAATCCACCTCAAATAAAAAGAAAATACAAAGCCTACATTTATCCCAAAGAGATCATAACTTTACTATCTGAGAAAAGAAAACAAAGAAAGAGATGGCAGCAAACCAGATACCCCCCAGACAAAACTTTGTTAAATTATCTTACAAAAAAACTAAATAGGAAAATCCAAAGCTTCCAAGACGAGTGTCTAAATAATGACATACCTCAACTAACAAGTGACCGCACTATAGATTACTCTGGTTAGAAAGTGACCAAAAAGTAAAAAAAAAAATTACCTACGCATTTTCCTCCTATTCGGGATAGGGAAGGATAATGGGCCATAAGCATAAACAGAAAGTTATAAGGTTTGCTCAATATTTAGAAGAAACTTTTACACCGTACGAAGCTCCTGTAGAGAATCCTGTTTGTGAGAACATAATTCCATCACAAAATTATTACATTTAGCTTGTAACTCCTAAAGAATTATCTACAGAAATACAAAACAAAATAAGTTCAAAGAAATCCCCAGGCTATGACCTCATAACAGGAGAAATCTTAAAACATCTTCCTCGGAAAGCCGTCGTGAAACTGACGAAGCTTATCAATGCTGCATTTACGTTGAAACACGTCCCAGAAGCATGGAAAGTTGCAGAAGTAGTTGCAGCGTATATGATGATATAGGCCAATTTCCCTCTTGCCTATATTATCTAAACTTTTTGAAAAACTGTTATTGAAACGGTTAAAAGTAATCATCAACGAGAAAAACTAATACCAAACCATCAATTTGGCTTCAGGGAACAACACTCAACTATAGACCAGGTACATCGAATTACTGCTACCATCGAGAAATCACTCGAGAAAAAGAAGTTTGCGCCACTGTATTTTAGATGTTGCTCAAGCTTTTGATAAAGTTTGGCATGAAGGTCTGTTAAACAAACTCATACAAATGCTACCCGCACATTTTGTAGATATATTAAAATCTTACATTACAAATAGGATGTTTAGAGTAAGGCAAGAAGAGGCATTTTCCGATCTTAGACTAATAAAAGCTGGGGTTCCACAAGGCAGTGTCTTAGGCCCCACATTGTACTTATTATATACATGTGACATACCAACATTAAGCAACAACACTATTGCGACCTTTGCATACGACACAGCCATTATGGCTCAGTAGCCATAGGCCCAGTGGCCTAACCACAAGGAAGCAGTAGAAAAACTACAAGAAGGCGTAAATAAAGTTTACAACTGGACACAAACGTGGAAAATAAAATTAAATAAAATGAAATCAATTCATATTGATTTCACCAACAAAAAGTGCGATTACCACCCAGTACTTATAAATGGGCATCCTGTGCCATACACAAATACAGCCAAGTACCTCGACATCACCCTAGACGCTAAGCTACGTTGGAAAGCTCACGTCAAAAAGAAAAGACAGGTACTTGATATGAGATACAAAAATATGTATTGGTTAATAGGAAGAAAATCCTGTCTATTAATACATAATAAAATACTTTTAAATATAAGCATATCCTTATGCCAATCTGTATGTACGGAATCCAATTTTGGGGCTGTACTAAACCAACAAACATTAAAATTATCCAACGTTTTCAAAATAAAGAACTAAGATACATCGTTAATGCTCTTTGGTATATATAAGAAACGAATATCTTCATAAGGACCTGAAAATGGATTTCGTCACCAATGTTATCAAAAAATTCGCCAAAGCTCACGAATATAGGTAGACTTCGGCTTCATATGAATATCGAGGCAAACCAGCTGCTTGATATCACGAATATTGTGCGAAGACTAAAGAAAACTAAACCTTTTGAACTAGTGTAGTGTAGTGTTTTTAAAACAATGAATAAATAATAGTGAATAGTGCTATATGTATAACACATACCCAAAGTGTTTCATATTATCAGACTCTAAGAAAATGCTAAGGACATTATTCTTAGTTTAATTAAACTTATTACGTAGAAAATTAAGTTAGATTAAAATTGCTTATTAGTCTTAAAGGCTAGATTGTAATTAATTATTGAGAACTTAGTTCTCTATAAGGTTAAATAAAAACATATTGGGGTACTTTACCCCAGAGGGGTTGTCGTCAGTCAAATCTTTCTGTAACATGAGTTACAAAGCATATTGCGCGGCTCCCAATGCGAGTGGGATAAGGGCAGATGGAAGGAGAAGAAGGACAGGCCCTAAGACTATTCCATTCTATTAGAATAATATACTGAGTTGTTTACATTATCTTTGAAATAAATAACAAAAGGAATATGTAACAAAACAAGTTCGCCATAATATCATAACATGTATGGATATAAACTCAAATGACTAAAATATAAATTTAAAATCTTTTGTATTGCATTTCAATTTGATTTGTGGTACGAAGAGAAACTATGTTGCACTTTAAAAGTTGGGTTAACCTTATTTTTTACATTGTATCTAATCGAAGATCAATCGATTTGTCAAACTTTATAGTAACCGAAATATGTTCCGTACCGATAAGATACAAACGGAACTCTACCACAAAGCCTACGCCACGCCGTCTGTCTGTTGGTTTGTTGTACTGTTTACTAGATAGTATGTGAGAGGCCGTCTGGGTAGGTAATCACCGCTTTGTCTATTTTTGCCGGCAAACAGCAGTGTGTAAAGACTTGTGTTCCGGTTTGAAGGACATTGAAGCCAGTAAAATTACTGGAAATTATGAAACTTAACACCTTATGTTTGGGGGTGACGAGCGCAATTCAGTGCCATGCAGTACTTCATAATTCGAAGTTCTCATTGGTGTTGCTTCTGTTTATGAGCAGGCGTGACGTTTACCATCAGGCGAGCGACCTGCTCGTCGCGTTATCTTAAACTAAGAGAAAAAACCCTATCTTTTGAATCGTAATAGCCAGCTGGCCACAATTTTCACGGCTGAAAAATTAATAAAACGCTGGTGCGAGGATACCATATCATAGCCTGCCTAGTGACCACGATATACATGGTAAAAACAAGCCCTGTGACTCACTGCAGGTGACTCGAGTTCCGGGGTCAGCCAGTGTAAGTATGTCCAGTAACTTCAGGCCGGTATAATTCTGCCGACCGTCGAGGGATGCAATGTCTCTTGACGGTCGACATTATATTTGGACTGCACTGTGTGTAACATCAAGTCCAGTGCAGTCACTTTGCCGTACAAGAGTTTAAAAAGTAAGAATTTAACGTGTAGGCTTTACATTTCCGGCTTTAAAAAAGGAGGAGGTTCTCAATTCGTCGGGTTTCTTTTTTACTTAGGGAACCATTGGTACGTCCAGTCCAACTCTTACTTGACCGATACAGTACTATTCTTACACAAAATATAACTGTTATCTGCTAAAATTAATTAATTTCAAATATTTCACAATCTTTTGTGGCTGTCATTATCTTTAAACTACATTGCATTCAAAAACCAATAATTTTGTGTAAATTCAACATTACATAATATGTCACTTCAGTTAGCAGCATCACAGATACTTATCTTGTTATAACGATTCGTCTATCATTGATCACCGCTCGCTAAGATTATGATTATGAAAAGTACCCAAACAAAAAGCCTGTATACGTCCAACAACTGGGCACGAGATTCGACAACTGGTAACTCGACTAGAGGAGTCTATTAATGAGAGGCATTAGGCCATAGTCCACCACGCTGGTAGATTTCACATACCTTCGAAATACCTATGTACAATTCTCAGGTATGCAGGTTTCCTTCATCGTTAAAGCGAGCTTTATTTATTCCATATAATTTTTCTTCTTTGCAGCCAGAAGGAGTGGAGACCTTCACATGGACGGCTCAAGAGCAAGCGTACGTGCTCTCTGGATATTTCTGGGGTTATGCGATCACCTGTTTGGTGGGCGGGACAGCGGCTGAGTTCTTGGGTCCCCGCAAGCTGGTGTTCATCACGATGTTAATTAGTGCTGTGCTGACACTAATCAGCCCTCAAGCAGCGAAACTACACTACATGGTGCTGGTGGCTGTAAGATTTGTCATTGGATTGGCCTCTGTGAGTAATTAGTGCAATGGTTATTTTGAGTTAAGATAGTTCTTGCGGTACGTGATCGAAACAGGAGACCGCGATATGTGATGGAAATCGTCTGACTGTGCGGTATTGAAACGGTCGCTCCTATCTCGGTCATATACTTCACAACGTACTTTTATAATTATGTACAGTAGAATCCGGATATACGGCGATACTATGTCGTACTAACCGGATCACGCACAAAACGGCGGGATTATTTCTTAAGTACATACCTTACTTACGAATACATATTATAAATGCGAAACGTATAAAAAATAAAACACCTAACTAACTGTAATCTAACTGTCTAGCAAAAAAGTTTGCTTTCTCTTGTAGCAGAGGTCCAGTCGCGCTGAACCACTGTAACAATGCCTTATCCACCTGCTCATGAGTAGAAGTCCTAACGCGTTTGCATTTCAAAACATTGGCATTAAACAGCGGCTCGATCTTATATTTATTATCTCGATATCTTATATCGATATTGTAGAATGAGATACGCCAAACTACTTTGCGAGGGTTGCATTTGATTCGCCGGCTTCTAATCGGTGTAATATTGCACTTTTTTCTTCAATTGTAAAACACTTTCGCTTCACAGAACTCATTTTGTCGATGAACTTGTCATAACAGGTAACAAACGCTAACTGTGATTTACGCGCGCCAATAACGAGAGTTGAATCGCGCAGGGCGGGGTGAATTGGTTCGCCGAGGTATTGGTCCGTAGTTTGTGTAAACAAAACATTGTGCGTCGTTTTAACCGGACGTATTATTATAAATAATGGTCGCTATAAGCAGTTGGTCGCTTAAACCGGTGTCGCACTAAACGCTTATATTTTCTCAGTAACTAATTATGAAACCTAACTTGAGTAAACATTATCGTCGCTAAAACCGGTTAGTCGTTATAAGCGAAGTCGTTATATCTGAATTCAACTGTATATCCAAAGCGCATCGCGTCGCGGTGTCTTGGTCGCGCCACTTGGAAACTGCACTCCCTTCGGAATTCCCTAAATTTATTTTAGTTTAAAATCAGAAAATATCGGATTTTGTGTTTCCGAGGGAATCCCTAACTAACACTTGCCGCGTATTTAGGTGTGTTTGCTTTAACCGAGGAAAACACGGAGAAGGTTCGGAAGTCGACACGTACTTATTTGTTATTTTTAGAAGAATAGACAGAGCCAGTTTTGCTGTATCCGTGAAAGTACCTATTTAATTACATCCAAATGTCATTGGGTGTTTGAAATCTGAGTGCGGTTCGTCGCCGGCAATTTAAATAATGATATATAGACGAAAGAGGTAATTATGTGAAAGTAGTGGAACGACGTCGTTAGGATAATATATAAATGCTGATGCTACTTATCTTAAGATGGCCTTATAACAGAAGAAGTCCGATCATCTCGATTCGGCATCCACCCAATTTTAAGACAGTATAAATATCCACCCGTGTTTACCACAGTCATGCCTCTTGGTGCGGCGAAATGTCACAAGTGGAGACTCACTTAGATAAAACCAAAAATGAAATTTTAAACTAAGTACGTACAAACCAGTCACTGGCAGTTAATAAATTACAACAAAAACAATGACAATTACTTTAAAATTACACCTATTGTGAAAGAATCCTTGGAATGCTTCCTGAAAAGCTTGGAAGTTAATTATCATTTGCTGCATTCATAAAGCTTTTATAGAAATAACTCAAGACATAGTTTCTTAGAAGCAATTTGAATACACGGGCACTGTGATATAGTCGGGTCATAATTAAAAATTAATTAATTAATTAATTAATATATTAAATAAATAAATAAATAAATAAATAATTATGCTGCATGCACATCATTTAGCTGAGACGCGGCAGAGGAGGGAGTTGTGCTGGAATAGCCTTTTGACCCAGTTGTCATTAGTGCGACTGCTGCCTATTCTACAGAATATGTATACGGTAAAGTAGACATAATCGTTCTTTCTGTATCAACAATAAATTAGCTGTTGTCGGTACCAGTATCGCGACCGATATGGACATAACATGCATACACTGCAAACCAATCACTTCAACTACTTCCCTCAAGGTGAATATGGTTATTAATTCTAGATAAGTTCATAAAAATGTATATCGGAAGACTACGGCACTAACTAGAACATTGTGGTTTAATCTTTGCAACAATTCATAAGTTCCCATTAATTTAATTCTTTATTCATTAATATCAAGAATACTTCAGACTTAACACTCTTATGAGATGGAATTGGAAATATACCTATAATAAAAAAACACAATTTATAGTATTTTTCATTGGCACCTGTGGACGCGGTTGAGATAAGGGATTTCCACTTTCTACGATCATTGCGCACCTTTTTCGCCTCATTCACAGTCATTACATTCAAGTTTTACATTAAAGGGATTTAATTTAAACACAGATTTAAACAATTATTTAAATCTTTGTTATGATATCTTTCGATAAAACATTATGAATAGTGAACATTTACGATTTAGGTATAGACTATTTTCTATTGAAAAATACGGAACGGTTCATGGTTTACTTACATGCTTATAGAAAACTGTGTAGGGAGCTATTAAAAATAAATACTAAGATTACTTCAATGTGTTGTTATATAGAAAATGTATGTCTCATAAACAGGCAAACAAAATAACCATTTGTGAGAACTTGCTTGTTTCCAAGACGTGCCTACTTACAAGGAATGGAGGTGCATTCGACGTAATATAATGCGGTTGATACTTAACCAACATGTCTCTCTGTTACAATTTAAACACCTGTGTCAATTGCGATTATTATGCCATGTTTATCGATTCATTCGTGAAAAGCATAAACTCTTTTATTCATTTAACATCCATCTACATTGTCTTTTGTTGATCCGGATTTATGAAAATATTATCTAAAGAATATATTCTTAATTACTTATAGCAATAGGGTTTGGCAGAGTTAAAGAAATAAATCAAGTCGGAAAACGTAAGAAATGAATGAAAATTGACAGTCTCTGTGGCTCAGTGGGCGAGTAACTGGCTGCGAAGCGTGAGGCCGTGGGTTCGATTCCCGCACCGAGACAAATGTTTGTGTGACCCACAAATATTTCTTTTAGGGTCTGGCTGTTGTGGGACCGCAAGTCCCTCGTAGCTCCTGATACAGGTTAACCTAGTGTGGGGTCAGGACTATGTGTGTGACTGTTGGGTGTACTTCTTTTTTTAAATGTAATGATGTTAGACTAGTAACATTATTATGATGATTATGTAAAATAATTCATCATTCTTATGAAATTCAAATTCATTTGTAAGAAAAAGGAATCATCGTTACTTATTAGCTTTTATTAAACCGACTAAAATTCGTAAAAGGTTCTGTATTCGGTTTGTATGTATTTCCGCGATTTTCTCGAAAACTAATATGGAAATCAATTTTGATGATAAAATTTCATTGTTTATTTGCACTATGAATTATGATTCTATAAAGGCGCCTTTAAACGGGCTATCTTTGTAGCATTTTTTAACTATTATTTTATAGCCGTCGCGTCGCCACGTATTGCCGTATAAATCGCGCAACACTTGCAGCAATCTCATAGTGATATTGCAGTTATAGTTTGTATGCCAGAATATATGTTGCACAAAAACATTGTAGCACCAGAGACTCGCCGGCAATATTGCAGAGCTATGATTTTAGAAAAATACAATTTTTATAGCTCGTTTAAGAGCCCTTTATGAAGCAATACATCTTGATGAATCGGAGCCTGATTGCGGTCATAATGTACCATACTGTAACATATTATATGTACTTACATGCTTTATTAACTTATTTTTTTAAATTTATTATGTATGCGATGTATCCCAAATAAACGTTATATCTATCTACTGTTTATAGAGGTTACATTCTATGCATAAAATAGATAGATTCATAGTAGTACTTGTAGTGGTATTTTGTCTAGCATTGGCAACTAATGATCAGATTCCAGAATTAAATAAGGATTTGCCACTAATAATGTTTTATCTGCGAATAGGATACGAATTCAAACTTGTCGTTTTAGATGCAATGCTACTAGCTCTAAAAGTGTCTGTGTCAGAGACATGTAACAAAGTCATGAGTGTGGACGTTTGTTAAATGTCACGAGGCGATCCATTCGATACTTCGTTGAAACTTTTCCAGGTCGTGTCACAACTCTCGTTCACGTTATGCCAGTAAGAAATAGCCACAGACTTTCGGAGCCTCGAAATGTCTCAAATGTGGACGCAGCTTAATATACCTTAGTTTTGTAGTTTTATTTTGTTTAATACTATAATCGCGGCCCTATCATGGCGGCGAATAACGAACCTCTCTCCTACATATACTATTATTGCCTCGGTGGCGTAGTTGTAATGCATACGTGGTACGACTACAGTGCTGAGGTCTCAGATCCCCGGGTTCGGTAAAAGGGTGATATTGGGTTGTTCTATTACGTAATGCTTAGTATCAGCCCGGAGCCTGAAATTCTTGAGTGGCAGAGCCACGTCGTAGAGTTTTGGGTTGTTATGACTATCTCACTGAAAACTGACGTAAAGTAGTTTCGTACGTTGAGTGAGATATCCGGAGGCCCGTATTTCATCCCCATCCTTTAATCCAATCCAATCCTATCCTTTAACTATCCCTTTCTTTTAAGGTCTGTAACGCGCCCATGACTCTTCTGGTATTGTGGGGCGGAACTAAGCTCGGCGAAATGTTGATGTACTGGTTACCCCTTCGGGGATTACAGGCGTGAGTGCGTATTTATGTATGTATTATTATTGTACTATTGCAGGGCTTCTTGTTTCCGTCGCTGCACGCTCTGCTTGCTCGCTGGGCTCCGCCGACTGAGAAAGGAAAGTTCGTGAGCGCGTTGCTTGGTGGCGCCATCGGCACCGTCGTCACCTGGTCGCTCACCGGGCCTGTCATTGAGAACTTCGGATGGGATTACGCCTTTTATGTACCTGGTATGTTTGAAAATAATTTACCTACTATACAAGGTGGTAGGCCCCTCGAATGCGAGAAGCCGTCTTGGTTGGTATCACCGCTTTGTCTATTTCTGCCACTAAGCAGCAGTGTGTAAACACTTGTGTTTCGGTTTGAAGGACATTGAAGCCAGTGAAATTACTGGGCATTATGAGACTTAACACCTTATGTCTCGGGGTGACGAGCGCAGTCCAATGTCCAGTGCTTTGAATTCAAAGTTCTGTGTGGTGTTGCTTCTGTTCTGGGCAGGCGTGACGCTTACGATCTGCTCGTTTCGTCACTTAAGCTAATAATAAAATAAAATAAGCCTAAATACAGACGGGTGATGGTAAATTAATTATTCGTTTTTCTTTTGGACTAAACTTTCCTCCCTTCAATTTAATTTGGCTATGACCGACGGTTTATTATAATTTTGTTTTTCGTTTTGCATTGCATAATAATATATAAGAGAGGAGAAATTTACTGAATTGTGCTAATGCAAAATTGATTTTAAAATTATCTAATGTTGATCCTGCCTATTGTTGAAATCATAGCCCTTTGGTGCATAATGCTCTGCTTCAAATTACAAAACATCTATTACTCTACTAAAAGTTTTTTTTTATTATTCGTAGTGGATTATCACAATCAGTGGATGAATGACGAAATTTGAATCTTACATCCCCAATTTCACTCTTGTGGGGGTAGAGTTTTTCTAGAAATTGAAATTGGGCCAACTTTGAGTTTTCGAATGAAAAATGAATCATGTAAATCGGTTCACATTTGGCGGAGTTATGCGTGAACATACATAAAAACTATACAATTTAATTCAGAAACTTCCTCCGTTTTTTCGTGGGTTAAGAATTAACAAACGATGACAAAGGAAAATAAAACATATTATGCTTAAGACATTTTTTAAATTAGCTACCTATATGATCTGCTCCACAGCGAACTAACAATTATTTATGTGGTCATAGTTAATATTTATGTCGCCACTTTATTAGCTATAAACTTAACACAATGAGAGATTATGTTGTATGAATGTTACAAAATTTACTTTCATATATGTACATCTATTGGAATTCCATCCCGGTTGTAACCAACAGATTTCTACATAGTTAATTGACACGTGAGGCGAGTGCAAATGTTATGGTTATTTATGCAGAAATTAATGTAATCATATGAACGGCGTGAAAATTTAAACAGATTTCAAGTGTCTGCATACGGAGTCTTATTAGACAGGTGTTGAATACATTTCGCATAATGCCCGCTCTAAATGTGTCTGGAGCTCTAAAAGAAGTATTTTAATTACTTACAACATTCTTTATTACAATTGGAAAATATTTCATGAGAATAGTCTTTTAAATACATCGACGAATTTGAATGGCTGTTTTTTCTATAATAGGTAATCGAGAGTGTTCTTAAGTAACCTTGAAATTATGTTGCAATCAAGCCCTCTGCAGTTTAGAACTTTAAATCTGTAAAACTAAATTCGTACAGGCATAGTTTTATTATTGAATAATATGAATTACTTTATTTTGAGTCGGTACGTTGTTTTTTGTTTATAACAACAATAATTTCCATTCACATAGGGTTTTTAACGGTTATGTTAATTCTCTACTCTTCTCTATTTTATGTGACTTTTTTCAGGTGTAATTTCAATAGTCTGGTGTTTGCTGTGGTGGATCTTGGTGTATGATTCTCCCGTGCAACATCCTCGCATATCAGAACAAGAGAAACAATACATTATTGAGTCTATGGGCGATAAAGTTGCACATAGTTCAAAGGATTCCAAGGTAAAATATACACCGCTAAATTTGAATTAGCAAAGAAATATGTTTATCAGTGTTTATTACTTATTACATTAAAGTAGGTACTTGAAAAAATTGAATGAAATAGCTTATCCCAAAAAAAAAATATGATGATTTGATTCGTTCAAAAAAAGTTCTTGCGTTTTGGGAGTGAATTGCATTCGAGATTGATGTTAGTTCTTCTAGTACTATCAATCAATCTAAGTGGTAAGAATATTGTAATGTAATTTATTTTATTATTCACGTGTAAAAAAGCCTGTTGTGGCCTACTTGCAAAATAAACGTTATGATTCTTTTTGATTTTGATTAACATAATTCTAAGACTGGACTGGAATAACTATCATATCAAGATTATTAAATTCCATTCCTAACTGTATTACGTGCAGGTCTATGTCCTTTGACATTATTTATCACATACAGTTTAATACTATAGAGGCCAGCACTGTAAGCACGTAACGTAAATAACCTCGGAAAGAGACGCCCTCAATCTAAATGTGTATTTTTTGCACGTAATAATCAAAATCGTGACTATCAAGAGTGCAAAGAAGTATTTTATCAGATACAGTTATATGATAAAATCAAGGAAATACTTTCGTGCATACAAACGTGGTATCTTAGAATACATGAAGGTACATACATTTTAACACATTCTCGGGCCTTCAGACAGACCTTATGTTAAGATTTTTATCAAAAAGCCTTCGCAATACTGCTATTCTCTATGAGCAATCAGGCACTCAGACACAAATACCTATATTTAAACAAAGAGAATTGTATATTCCGGCAGAGTGTTCAGTTATCGCACAGAGTAAAATAATAGGTGTTCTAATATTTATTATAAGAGTACAGTAATCGAGGGTACCGCTATACCTAATCACATTTTTTGAGTGGTAGAGCCATGCTGTAGACACTTTTGTCTACAGCATCAATGGGCCGGCTAGCCCGGGTCGTTACCACTGTCTCACAGAAAACCGACGTAAAGTATCAGCTTGCTGCTGCGTTTCGTACGGTGAGTGAGATATCCGGAGGCCTAAATCTCCCTCTCCTTCCCAATCCCTTAATTATCCCTTTCCTTTAAGGTTGGCAACGCGCCCATAATTCTTTTGGTATTGTTGGCGGTGGAGATCACTTACCATCAGGTGACCTACTTGCTCGTTTGCCGGCCTATGACATAAAAAAACGTCTCTTGTCTCGTAAGTACTACTACTCCTCGCTGAACTATCACTGCTTTCACATAGTCTAATTAACTAGTACCTAATTAAATTACAAAATGCTTAATGGCAAAAGAAGAAAATATTACAAATCTTTATTTTTTGCAGATAGTTCCACCGTTCAAGAAGATTTTTACGTCGTTCCCTTTCCTGGCCATGGTGATCCTTCACTTCGGCAACAACTGGGGATTATATTTCGTGATGACGGCCGCTCCCAAATTTGTTTCAAGCGCTCTCGGATTTAATTTAACTTCTACGGGGACATTATCATCTCTACCATACCTCGCTAGGATGATCTTTTCGCTCATATTCGGAGCTATTGGTGACAGGTGAGATATACTTTGTTGAAATTACTCTTATATTTGCATGATTGACGAGATGATGGTGATGATGATGGCGAAGTCGCTTTCCTAATGGTAAGCTCCACGCCTACCTAAACCCTATGTTACTATAAATGTCTTATGTAGTAAACAAACTCCACTTCGCACTAAAATCATTATTTCCGAATGAAACACACATCATATGTTATACGTGAACATGTTGATCTTTGCATCAAACATATACAATATGAATTTAACTTTGAATTGCTCCAATTAACCAATAAATTACGATATTTTTCTTAAAAACTGAATATTCCCAAAAGGCATTTGCACAGATTATATAGCGGAACTGTAAATTTGACATTTCGTTTTTGTTAATTCGTAGTGATGGGAAGAAGTGAATGACATAGGATAAACAAGGTTTAAAAATAATTTTAATATTTAATAAATTGTAATAATAAATACGATTAATAACTACACAAATCATTATTTTATTATTTCTGAAGTCGTTAGAATAACGCTACCTGCTAAAAAATATTTTACAGATTTGACAAATGATAGTTTCGAGCCGGCCTAGGTCAGTATTACCACCTTAGCGATGTTTGCAATAAATCTAGCGACTTTTGGTCCCTTTTGGTGATTTACACAATCAGTAAAATCATTCACTTTCCATTCAGGTTTTATTAGTTCAGTAGTTCGTTCAAGCGTTTCCCAACCCTATCAGTTGTCATCGGTTTACATACCGCCATATATTACCTAGTCATCTACATGCCCATTAGAATGTCGGTTGTTTTGTATAAATTACTAGTTTCAATTATACTTTTTATTTTTATAAATCTAATAATAGTACTCGTAGCACAAAATGACGGACTTCGTGGCGCAATGGGCGAGTAGCCGGTTGTAAAGCGAAAGGTCGCTGGTTCGATTCCCGTACCGAGATAAAATGTTTAAAACAAAACAAGTCAAATCGTTCTATAACATGTGTGAAAAAGCATGTTGCGACCCCACTGCTAGTAGGATAAGGGCAGGTGGAAGAAGAATAATAGTAACACAAAGCGAGTGAATTACTGTTCATTTGAACATTTCTTTCACATTACCTATTTACTCAATTGCTTATTTGTCAGACTCTGCTCTAAAAAGATTAACTTATTTCAAATTACAGAATCTTACGTCAAAACGTGGTATCAACAACATTCATGAGAAAATTCTTCTGTTTATTCTCTCACGTTGTACCTGGTTTACTTCTGATCGCCCTCGGATACACTGGCTGCGCTCCAATACTATCAGTGGCTCTTATCACTTTCGCTATGGGATCTAATGGTGCAGCCACCTTGACTAATTTGACCCTTGACCAAGACTTGGCTCCCAACTTTGCTGGAACGCTGTATGGAATTTCAAACGGAATAGGAAACACTGCTGGTTTCCTCACGCCTTTAGTTACGGCGTACTTCACTAAGAATGGCGTAAGTATTTTTGCAATGCAAAGCAATGCTTAAAATAAATATATATAGCCTCACGTCTATACAGACAGTATACTCTGTCACATCTATACTCCGAAGTTCTAGGCAGAAGTGCAAATAGCGCATCCACGATTCGCTGAGTTTATTTCTGTCTCATGATGAATGTGGCAAGTCTATCGCCATACCGTCACAAATTTGGGCACGGATTGTGATGGCCCGACCTGGAATTTGGAACGATCTTTCCGGTTTTTTAGCCTAACTAAGCTGCCACTATACCAATGAGGTGATTTTTTATTGCATGTATCTAAATTTATATTAGTACTAATTATATATAATCTGTCTTACAGAATGGATTTGCGGAATGGCGACCAGTCTTTATTACTGGAGGTTCAGTTTATATCGCTTCAGCTGGTTACTTCATACTTTTTGGAACAGGAGAGACGCAATCCTGGAACTACGTAGCTCCGACAGAAGAGGAAGAACAGGATAAAAAACCTAGCAATTTGACTGATACCACCATCACTATCCCTTCTAAAACATAGATTGTTTCAGACAAATTATTATACCGTCAAGTATTTTATCTGTGGGTTTGAAGCAGTTAGTTTTATATCACAACTGTCATACTTAAGCATTCCATAAAAAGCCGCGTTGACACGATCAGAGTATACTAACTCGCACTCGGATATCTACTGTGTACTCGGACGCTACCGTATTGCTACTTGCTCGTATCGTGGCAATCAGTAATCCAATTAATAAATTTTGTTCGTTTGTGGTCCGATCTCTCTTTCTATTAGAGTAGCACAGATACCCTTAGCCTTCACGAGTGAAACAGAGATCGGATCACAGACAATGTGATAGGGATATAAAATTGAGCTTCAAAGTGGCTTTTGCGAGGGTAGAGACATGCTGTAGACAATTTTGTTGGGTCGGCTTGACAGGGTCGTTACCACTGTGTCACAGAAAACGGACGTAAAGTAGCAGCATGCTGCTGCGTTTCGTACGGTAAGTGAGATTTTCGGAGGCCCAAATCCCTCTCCCCTCCCCAATCCCTTAATCACCCCTTTTCTTTAAGGTCGGTAAGGCACCCTTGTTTCTTCTGTTATTATGGGCATCTACCCTCGTGAATCAGGAAGGAGAACAAAGTGGCGGCTAATAAAAAATCTCAAGCGTGTCATGCGATAAAAGTAGTTAAAGTATTATTCACGAAAAAAAAGCATGAAAAAGAAAATCGACTAGGCACACATGTAAACTGCTATCTATGTACACTCGTGACTCGTGAAACTAACTCGTACGAGGCCAATCGAACGTCATCTTTTTCGATGACTCGAACCAAACCTCTATTATAATTCTATCAACGCGGTTTTAAGGATGTAAAATTAAATAAAAAGAACATTCAGATGAATATGACAAATTTAATGGAGAGCCCAGTAGGTACCTACTTCGCTTGCCTTGAAAAATATTCACATGCGTTAGGTTATAAAGAATGGTACATTCTCTCACATATTCTGATCAGATTTTGTCAGATGTTCTTTAATTTAAATAGATTTCTCTTTGAGTACAGGTAAGTGTTACAAGCTAAGTTACAGGGTTTATTAAAAAAAGAGCTGCACAAAATACCTATATTAATACGAATTGAACATTTCACATTCCTCGTTTACTAAAAGTCTATTTAAAAATTGAGTCAAAAGAATTTATGAATATCTTTGACATTCGTGATTAAAAATGTGATAATTAACTTCTTTTATAACTTTATAACGGTATACTATCATCGTAGATACACATATTAAAATTTTCAACATGTTTTTCTGTTGAATCATATTTTAATATTCGTCTTACATTGTCTTAATATATTTTAAACCGTTAGTTTTATGAACATCTGTATATCTAACGAAATTTTTTAAAGGTGTATTTTATAAAACGACAATATAATATTTCTTCGTATATACATTTTTCCTGTTTACGTAATAAAAACACAATAAGTATTAGGTTATTGTAAATATCTATCATAAGTTTTGCATAGTAGCAGTGAAAATGACACGAATTTAATACTTTGTAATGTCGATGTAAAAATAATGAAATTATAAATTGTGACTGTGATGATTGAAGAGTTTTGAATGAAAAGAACATTTAATGGAACTGAATTAAATTATTTAATATATCATTTTGGATTTTATTTTTCATTATAACTGAGTATCCTAAATTAAAGTAACAACTTTTAATATTAATAGCCCTTTCCGTCCTAGTAGAGGCAGATTTCTGATGGTCATTACATGGCGCCTTCAGTAAGCTCGCGTCTAACGCTTGACGCCAACATCGGAGTTCTGAATTTATTCATTGGTAATTAATTATTCGATATACTTATATTACATTTATCGATTGTCATTAGTCTATTGATTAGAGTGCATTTCACGCTCTGTTTAACACGTCTTGCATCAGTTGGCGATTTGAATATTTACTGTTGCAAGTTGACAATAATTGTTGAAAATATAAAAAGAAAAAAAACAACATTAAATTGAATGAAATTAAAATTAAAATTAAATTTTAATCACTTATTTCAGATAAGTAACTGTACTTATCTGAAATAAGTTAATAAATATAATAATAATAATAAATGTTTTAAAATTGAAAATGTGTATGCCATTATGGCAGTCCATAATGGCATACACATTTTCAATTTTAAAACATTAAGATTAAAACACAAAATTAAATAAAAGTTTGAAGTTAAAATTTATTACATATATAATACTCTTACACGCACATTTTAGGCTATCAGGGTTGACACCACCACTTTGTCTATTTCTGCCGCCAAGCAATAGTGCGTAAGCACTGTTGTGTTCCGATTTGAAGGTGATTTCATTGATGCCAGTGAAATTAAATCTCGGGGTGACGAACGTAGTCCAGTGCCACATGGTGCTTTGCAATTCAAAGTTTTGTGTGTCGTTGCTTCTGTTTATGGGCCGCGTAATGCTTACTATCAGGCGAGCGGCCTACTCGTCCCGTTATCAAGCTAATAAAAAAATACAACTCGCAAGCCAGCTGATAGAGAAATCGTACCTAAATAACACAATATTTAAAAGTAACAGAACGATTGTTGAATATTATCATCACATTCAAGTACACCGCAATTTGCTTACCCTACTCAAGTGTTTTTTTATAGTAGAAGTGAACAAACGAGCAAGTGGTAAGTGACCTCCCCCGCCCATGAATATCCACAAAGGACTTTGTATCAAATAGCGAAGTCTAAGTCTACTCCTTTGCCGGCTCTTAACTTCTACAGCACCACACTCTATAGCGACTTACCTATGTCAACAGAGAAACACAGGTGGCTGATATTTTTTTTCCACCTTAAAAGAAACGATTGGGAGTTTTTTGAGGCTCTGGTAATCTCACTTACTGTACGAGAAAATCAACAGCGCGTCACTTCACATCCGTTTTCTGTGAGATATTAGTAATAACCCAGTCGAGCTGGCCCATTAGCGTTTTTTTTAGAGCAGAGGATAGCGAACGATCAAGTGGATCACCTGTAGTAAGTAATTTTTTCAGGTAATTCTCGCAATACTAGTAGAGGAATCATGGACGCGTTGCCGGCCATAAAAGAAAGAAATAATTAAGGGATTAGGAAGGGGAGACGGGATTTGTGCTTCTGGATATCTCACTTATGGTAGGCAGCGACTTGGCTGTGCTCTAGCATTGCTGAGGTACATGGGCAGCGGTAACCACTTATCATCAGGTGGTCGCCTGTTCGTCTGTCTATCTGGGCAATAAAATAAAAAAGAAACGCATCAAGCAAGCATTTACTATACGTCGTTTTTCTTTGAAATAGTAGTAATAACCCGGTCGAGCCGGCACATTCATGCTATGTACAAAAAAGTCTAGAGTGTGTCTCCATCACTTATATGACATTGTAGAGAAGTTAAAGTACGTAACTCAGAGAAGTCACAGGTGTGTACTTGGTATAGAGAACACGATCTCTGTCTCGGTAGTCCTGTCGTCGTTTTTATATTATTTTTTATTTGCCTGGATGACGAAACGAGCAAGATGCTTGACACACCACCACACATTACATTGAATTACAAAGCACTGCATGGCACTAGACTGCGTTCATTACCCCGAGACATAAGATGTTAAGTCTTATATTAACCAGTTATTTCACTAGCTTCAAAATCGTTCAAACCGAAATGCAACACTGCTTACATACTGCTGTTTTGCGGTAGAAATAGATAAAGTGGTGATACTCGGTGGCCACTTGTATGGTAGTACAAATCTCAGACGGCCCCCTCGCATACGAAGGACCAGCTAACAAAATCATACTGATAATAATATTATCATCACTTGTTTTTTATTGACGTATTCGATTAGATCACACGAGATGAACGTAAATAAGGGAAACAGCGATAGATAGCATCTTTGATAGCACTTTGATGTATTGACAGATCACGTTCTTCATACACTATTGGTAAGATAAAAATAATAACAAAACTGAAGTGCAATAATCTAGCAGAGTTTGTTTTATGAACATATCTCGACAGGTGGTAATCTTGATTTCCCCATTTTGAAAATTGTTTTAAAGTAATATCTAAAATGAAAGTGGTTTCATAATAGTAATAACATTAAATGCCACACGCGAAACGTCCGTTTTAACGCAAACTGTTCGTGTCTTTGAATACCATATGTAACTGTAATAAAAGAACCAAGTGATTAAAATTTAACAATGAGTTGTGGTAAGAACAAGTTGAATTAATAATTGAATAATATTTATTGATTATCATGATAATTAATTGTAAAATAATTTTTCTTCTTCCATCTGACCTTATCCAACTCGTAGCGGGGTTCGGCGCGACATGCTTTTTATCACATGTTACAGAGTGATTTGGCTTGTAATTTTTATGACCGGCCATCTGTCTGACGTCAACCTCTCTGGGGAGAAAGCACCCAGACTCGAAACAAATATTTGTAGATACATAAACATTTTGTTTCATTGCTGGAATCGAACCCGCGGCCTCTCGCTTCACAGCCGGCTACTGGCCCATTGCGCCACGAAGCCTGTCTGAAATGAATAGTAATTAATAAAAAAATATGAGTTAAATTTTCTATTATATAAATCGTTGATTGTCAAGCAGCAATTATAGCTCAGTGGGGTGGTACAGACTATCAAGACGAAAGTCGCAGGTCCGAAACCACTTGGGCCAAGAGCATACACCCCTTACTGTTCGAAGTTACGCGTGGTTATCTTTTACTTTAACGGTGAAGGTAACATCGTGGGGAAACCTGAATATCTGAGAAGTTCTTCATAAGAATTTCGAAGGTATGTGAAGTCTGTCAAACTGCATTAGGCCAACGTAGTGGACAGAGACCTAACCCCTCTAATTCTGTAGAGGATGCCTGTGCCCAGTAGTGATTATTATTATATGAGTATGCATTTGACATCCCAGCAAGAATACCAAGTCGATATGCGGTGGCGGTGATGATATTCATCAGCTCGTGCGCGAGTTTCATGATGAGAACAAACCTAAACGTCAACTTGGTGGCGATGGTTCCTGTCTCCAACAACACGTCTTATGTGAGTGCATACAGAGTATAATATTATTCAGTACAAAGTGCAGATACTATAAACTAATATTTTACCCATTAATTGGGGTATATCCCACTGTAGATAATATTTTCTACAGGTTGAATGGGCTGACTCAACCGGGCTGTTACCACTGTCTTACAATAAACTCTTAAAAAAATGAGTGAGTGAGATATTCGGAGACCCAAATTTCAACTGACAAACCCTTTTCTGTAAGGCCGGTGCGTTCATAATTCTTCTGGTAGTTAAAGGGGGTGTTCACGGGTGGTGGAGATCACTTACCATCAGGTAAACCAAATTGTTTGCTTTACGGTATCTGCTATATAAAAAAATCACTATGAGATGTCTTCATCCATCCATCCAATAAATCACATCTTAAAATAACATTGTAAAGTCTAAAATAACAAATTCTAGAGGTATTTTTGGAGTCGGTACCGGTGCTGCTGTCATTTAACTGAAATGGAACCAAAATCTCAAAGACTTGAAAGGTTAATCTTTAATGTAATAAACTGTTTCAGGGTTCACAAGTGACATTGAACTGGACAGCATATGAACGTGCCAACGTTATGTCAAGTCATTTATGGGGAGATATAGTAGCTTGCCTTATAGGCGGACCAATAGCAGAGCGATGGGGAGCCCGGTATGTGGTGATTACTGGGATTTTAACGAGTGCTATACTTACAATGTTCACTCCTATGGCTGCTAAACAGAGTTATCTAGCTATGATGCTTGTTCGACTTTTCCTAGGTTTTTTCACTGTAAGTAAACAATATTATTGTTACCGTAACGCGCTATAAGTGTGGGTTGCACCAACTGTAAGCTATGGTTAAAATTATTTAAGAAGTAATGGTTGACGATGTCTACGTATTTGACATGTCAATAATACTGGCCATCGCGGGGTTTTCGGTTGGTATTACTGGTGTAGGGTGTACATTCTGTTAGGAACTCGGCCCAACGGTCGCCCAGATGTTTTCCATCTCACCCAAGGGGCTCAATGTTGGGGCGTAAGACCGGTGAACCTAACATAACTGCCTTACCTACCTGATATTAAAAAAAGCTATATGGCAGCGATGTTTAATCAAAGTTGGTAAAACTTAATTGGAATTTATTGGCAATTATAATTATTTAAAGCATTGACTTTTAATTATTAAATTTATATTTAGGTAAAAGTTCTGAAAAATATTTCATTTTTTTTCAATAACAGGGCTTCGTAAACCCAGGCTGTCACGTGCTAATATCACGGTGGGCAGTCGCCACCGACAAGGGCAAGTTCTCGGGAGCTCTGATGGGAGGAAGCATCGGTATATTTATAGCGTGGACTATATGTGGATTCTTAATCGAACCCTTTGGATGGGAATGGGGTTTCTACTTCTTCGGAATTGTGAGCTTCGTGTTACTGGCATTATTGTGTTGGTCCATGTACGATTCACCCGAGACTCATCCGAGAATCTCAAAACAGGAAAGGAAATATCTCACTGAAAATATTAAGCCGCAAAATAAAAAGGTAATAATTTTTGCTCCTGCAATATTTTCAAATAATTACAACTAACAGAACAACCCATAATTTATGCTCTTTAGTGTTGATTCCTGTAATTGAGTGTTTCGTTTATGATTAGCGGAACAAAAATCATAAACAAACTATATACAGAAATCGCTACTATGTGTTTTCGCTCACTATGAGACCATAGTAATATTTATGTACCCTGTGACAGTCTTGACCATGAAGTTAGAATAAAGGTGGAGGCAAAACTTTTAATAAGTTTTGAAACTTAATTTTGTATCGCTATCTCATATTTGCGGTTCGATATCTCTTAAATTCGTGAAGACCAAAGGAATCTGTGCTACTCTAATAGAAAGAGAGATTGAACAACAAATTGTCAAAATTGATCTTAAAATAGGTATTAGAAGTGTTGCCTCTAGCTTTGTGGTCTTGACCCTATAGTAAGATGCAATAATCTATAATATTGTCATGGGTATCAGCAAGTACAAGATATTTTCCGCCTAACAACAAAATACTACAAATTTAAATTGTTTTCAGGCTTCATGTATCGAAAACCGTTGGATTTTAAATCCCTAATCTAAAATTAGAATAGAATTACTAGCTACTTAGATGTTACTATCTAGATATGTACACAGTCGATCTTTCTATCCGAATCCTAATGGGTTTTTTTTTTTAAAAATTAGTTATGTGAAATACTTTTTTTACAGCTAGCGATTCCTTATCGCCACATTCTAACATCGCTGCCTTTCTGGTCTCTGTGTATTATAAACTTTGGAAGTGGTTGGGGAATATTTTTCGTCATCACTGCGGCTCCTAATTACATCGCAAACGCTCTTGGCTTCAACATTGCCTCTACAGGCGTACTGTCTGCGCTAACATACCTCGCAAAGTCTACATTTGCCGTCATATTTGGGTCCTTAGGAGACTTATTATTGAAGAAAAAAATTGTAAATTTGAATGTTTTAAGGAAATGTGCAATATTTATATCTCATGTGCTACCAGCTCTGGTACTTACGGCTATGGCCTATCCTGGTATGAATCCGGCTTATTATATAACATTAATAACAATAGTAATGGCTATGAATGGCTCAGTCACACTAACCAGTGCAGTAAACGGGCACGATTTGACGAGGAACTTCGCTGGCACAGTCAACGGCATTGTGTTTGCCATGATGACTATCGCTGGTATCATAACGCCTTTTATAACCGCTTACTTCACGAAGTCTGATGAGGTTAGTACACTATCACTTTGTATTTTTTGTTTTATTATTAAATCAGATCAGATCGGAATCTGTAAGATGTGTTAAAAAGCATGTTGTACAGACCTCACTGCGAGTTGGATAAGGACAGGTGGAAGGAGAAGATTAAATCAGTTCGGATAAATAACTAAGTTTTGACCACCACCCATGGACATCCACATGGGGATGCGTTGCCGACCTTAAAGGAAAGGCGTAATTAAGGGGTTAAGGGAGGTGGATTTGGGCCTCCGGATATCTCACTCACCACACGTAACGCAACAGCAAGGTACTACTTCACGCCGGTTTCCTGTGAGAAAGTGGTAACAACCCGGTCGAGCCGGCCCATTCATGTTGTAGACAAAGCTATGTATAGCGTGGCTATACCAAATAAAATGATTTTCTAACTAGTTATTGTTGTTGAGAGCATAATATTACATTGTTTTACTTAACTGGTTAGCGACTACAGTAAACCTACACAATATACCTGATAAAAACCCGTCTTAGTAGGTCGTTCCGGCAAGTTACGTTCTAGGGTCAGCCAGTGTATATACATAGTACCATTCAGGCATAATTCTGGTAACCATCGAGGGAGGCAATGTCTCTTGAAAGTTTTGTATATTTGGACAGCACTGTCTTTACATTCAGATCCACAGTTGTCATTTCGCCGTCTCAGGATACAATGTCAATCTCGGACATTTACTATAAATATTATACTTTTCAGACAAGTGCGGCGTTATGGCAACCAGTGTTCTACACAGGAGGTTCAGTGTTCATGGCAACAGGCTTGCAGTTCCTCTTCTTTGGTTCCACAGATACGCAACCATGGAATGATATTACAAAAAGAAGAAAATGATGAAAAAGATAATGAAAAGGGAAAGAATGATAAAACCACGCATTAAAGTACTTCTCCACTTGTGACATTTTGACGTACCCAGACCTGTAACTGTGACAAACACGCGATACAAAGTCACAAATAAGGACGGTTGTCAAATGTTTCGGGGTAATCCACTCTGAGATCCCGTATCATTGCGTCGTGACATGTCATTTAATATTATCATTTTTTGTTTTAAGTCACGACAAAATGACACAGGGTATTTACGACACCTGTCCACATTAGCGTAATAGTTACGTGTGACAGCTATGACTCCTCTCGGTACGGTTTTAGGTGCGGCGAAATGTCACGGGTAGTGTGGACGTTTCTTTAGGTTTTCGATCAAATAAAGGTGAATGTAGACTTTCCCATTATCTGCACGCGCCTCTGTCATCGAATTTTGGAATTCGCTGTATGAAATGATATGTAACTTTGCATACCTATCCGCACCGCACGAGCTACATCGCCCCGCTGATTGGTGTCCGCGCATGTAATTTATTTCAAACAACGAATTCTAAAATACGTTGATTGCGGCATGCGGCATGCGGGTCTTGGGGTGCGGATAGATATACGTCCACCTTAAGATAATGACTTTCGATCTTTGCGTCAATGATTAGATGCGCTAGCATCAAATGATTTCCATAGTTGTAATATACAGTGTGCAGTACAAACACGCAGACGCTGCGATATTGACGCGTGTGTATGACGCTTGACGCGATGATCGGAAGTGTGTCTTAACCTTTGACTATGCAGTGTAATCGTCAATTATTATTTTAAGACTTAAAATTAGTACTTATATTACCTAATATCTTTTTTACAATTTAATATATTGATTCAAGTTTTAAAATACGTTCGTATAAATTAAAAACGCCATTGCGATCGATATCCGATTTCTTCTTGATATCCTTTAAACATATTTATAAAAATAAATAATGTTTATGTGCTCATTCGTCTTCCCAGCGTTCGAGCCACATTCACCCGATTGAGTTAAAAGTTTTTATTTGTCACTTCAGTGAAGATTTTGAAGACAAAAAAATCTATATTATGTAGGCAAGCCCCACATATGGAGACGCGCGCAAAAGGTACTATGGAATATAAACCAACTAAGTATAGTGTAGTCAATGAAGGCCAAGAATGAACAAATAAACTTGCGTGTTATTCAAGTACCTAAATTGTTGATACCTTTTTATTCACTTGGGGTTAATAACGGGTACGTACGATTAAGTATAATTAAAAATGTGTCTAAATGATCAGAAATAAAATGACTTTTCTTATAATATTGGTTCAATATTAACTACTAATCTATTAATTAACATAATTTGATAACATTTACGGCTAACGGTTCCTAGAGTGGAGTTGTACGAGTAAATGCAGCGTGGGACATTTTCTGGCTATATAAAATCTTTCTTTCCACCTGCCTTTAGCCTACTCGCATTGGGGTCGGCGCAACATGCTTTTTTTTAACACATGTTACAGAAAGATTTGGCTTGTAGTTATTACGACCGGCCACCTGCCTGACGTCAACCCCACTGGTCAACAACCAGACCTGAAACAAATATTGGTGGATCACACAAACATTTTATCTCGGTGCGGGAATCGAACCTGCGGCCTCTCGCTTCACAACCGGTTACTCACCCACTGCACCACGGAGTCTGTAAAATTTTCTGGCTATATAAAATAACGAAATAAAAACTGAAATAAAATATAACAAGTCAATGACTCTACAATCAGTTATAGGTGGTAGGTCCCTCGTATGCGAGAGGCCGTCTGGGTTGGTACCACCGCTATGTCTATATCTGCCACCAAACAACAGTGTGTAAGCACTGTTATTTCGGTTTATCACGGCTGTCTGTCCCATGCGCTCGTTCACCGGCCTCTGCTGATTAGATATTTTTTATAATTATGTCAATGAATTCTTCTACTTTTTATATATCTATTTATTATTTAGCTGCTTAGTTATTAATAAATATATTTGAGTAATTAATCATCATATTTGGCATTGGCAAGCAAATATATTTCATGTTCACAGACGTCCCAGAATGTATTTGGCAAACGCCTTAGAAATTAGCATTTCCCTAATTGGCATTCTGTCAACAACCATATTATTATTATGAAGGTCTTAAATTTTTTTATTAATACGACTATTAACTAGGAAAATAGTGGATAAGTTCTGAATAATTATTAGAAAATAAATCACCTTTTTTAACATAATGTAACATAAAAAAGCAGCGATAGCTCAGCGGGGAGTGATACGGACTCTCGAGACGAAAGTCGTAGGTTCGAAACCAACCCCAACTGACTTCTAAGTTACGTGTGTATAAATTGTTAATTATCACTTGCTTTAACATCGTGAGGAAAGAATCCATAAGAATTTCGAAGGTATGTGAATTCTGCCAACCCGCAATAGGCCAGTTGTGAACTAAGGCATAACCCCTCTTATTGAGTAAAGGAGGCCCTTACGTAGCAGTGGGACGTGTATAATACAAGGCTAGTATTATTATAACAATAAATACAATGACTAAATTACATCGCGAAAGGGGATTCGATGAAACTCAAACACAAGTAGGTATGTCATTACAAATCATTTAATATATTTTATGTATTTAGTATATATCTGTAGGTACATTATATTACAATACATTATATGTACAAGCGTTATTAGTTAAAATATATATTACCAGATATAAATGACACGTAGAGTTGTAATTCCTCAACAATCAGATTACAATAATACGAATGATGAAGATATCCAAACAATTTAAAACGACGCAAGTCACGTCAATATATGACTTTAAAATTCTTTTACTTTGATGTATTACGATAACACATTAAAAACATAACCAACTACTTTAAAATTCTACTTATAATGGCTAATCAATTTATTAATATTTGATAAAGAGTGGTTGGCATATATAATACGATCTAAATAAACCGATTAATTAAGCAAGTATTAATAATTATAAAACAAGATTCACATAAACATGCATCTACGTTAATACCATTAAAATGGAAATTTATCTTAAGTCTTTGGAATTTCATCACCAAAACAGCTCTGGTTATGGTCACATAGTTCATAATTTTGAGGCGGGTTTCACAACATCCATCTTACGTTTAACATCGTGTAATATCTTAATGGTGCCATTTAATAAGTAGTAATTATACTGGGTCAATTTTTAAATTTAAAATTGATGTTTCAACATTAAACAGCGCTTAATCATAAAGTTGGTATTTTTTATCCATTAAAACATTTCGAAACAAGTATACGTTTATGATTCGGTGAATTGTGTGTTTTATTTAAACGTATGATTCCGACTCGGTGTCAGAGTCCGAACCGTCCAAAGCTAAAACATTTTGACCTTTCTTGTCAGCACCGTTGGGTGGATCCCTATACAGTCGAGGCACGGATCTTGAGCGCGATGCCTTGTCTTCTTTATTTACATGGACCGGTTGGAACTTCTTCAATACTCTCTGGTATACCATTTTCCTTGGCGGTACAGGTGGAGGCATGTGAGGGGGCTTTTTGTTGTTATTCTCATTGTCGGAGTTGTGATAGTCGGGCTCCACCGCGGTAGGAGTGGCCTTGTATATATCCGATGAGAACATGCCAGACGGTTTAACCTCGTGGAATATGTCTCTCCGCCTGTTGTACACAGACGTGTACAGCGGGTCGATGTACTGGGTCGTGTAGCAATTTTCGTAAGAGTTTTCGCTTGCCGGTGATTCCGTTGATCGACTGTTGAAAGAGTTTTGCGGTTGGTACAACGTGTCGCTGCTACTCGAGTCGCTGTGCAGGATTATATTAGCTAATGATTTGGATTGGTTTAATTTGTTGTTATTGTAGTTGCGAAGTCTTGATTTCTTTTCCTCAGACATGTTATTCGGAACGTTCTCGACGTAGGAGTACGAGTTCTGCAACGGATTCATGTTGATTTTCTCTTGTTCCCTTATGTTCGCTACTTGCGACCCTGTACAACTCTTGGTACACATGTGTGCTGGATCAAATCGCCGTTTTTTACAACAGTTCACTATGTTCGCATCGTAATTGCCGTTGCGTGTTTTATCTGACCCGTTTGCATGTCCATCTTCGCTTACTTCTAAACTTTTCGTCCTCGCTGCTTGACGAGACCAGTCATTTCTTGTAAAAATGGTGGCTGCCGGTGTTAATTTTCCATCTGAATTATTTTGCGAGGATTCGCCTTGCTTTTTGCTCATTTGTCCGTATATATTCTCAGAATTCGTTTTGTTTGCGTAGTTGGCGCTTTTCTTCTCCCATCCAGTATAGACACGTGTGTAGTTCGTGTTGGCATTTGAGACGATCTCTGCGTGCGATTGATATTGATTTTGCCTTTGAATATTTTCCGTGAACATGGCGAGGTCGTGTATATTGCTGTAAACAATATTCTCCTGACTAGACACCAGGTCACGTTTATTCTCGACAGCTTCTTGCTTCGTTTCCAAAAGATTATCGGAGCTCTTAGCTCTATTAAAGTTCTTATTATTAACGTTAACCTCATCTTGAGTTTCGGCAAACATACTATAAACCTTGGATGTCCGTGCGGCTTTGGAGACATTACTTCTAGGTGGTTTTTGAGGTTCTAATCCTGTAATGTATTTTGCTGGACTCTGAGCGTATACGTCAGCCCTGGCGCGCTGCAATGCCTGTTTAGATACGTAATTCCTTTCATCCACACCATTTGAAATTCCAATATTGACAGAGTTGTGAACGTATCTCTCGCCTATGTAAGGTGTGGTATATAACTCTTCATTAATATTGTTATAGAAGTCTGCTTTATTAGAATACATATTAGGTCTCTGAGGTATTTGAGGTAGACCATTTACGTTGTGATTGTCAGTATTGTACCGAACAGTTAATTTTGATTCTTGCTGTACGTGGCAGGTTGGCGCTGATAAGCTGTGTAGAATATTTCTTGGGGCTGGACTATTTCCTCCATTGCTATTTGAATCGTCTTCCGATAGCGTTAATCCAGAATCTCGACTGAGCGACAATTTTTCCTTCCTTGGCGTAGATAGCTCCATGGAATCCAAAGATATTCCGACGGAATGGAGACTGTCGCTTTCTTCAGCACCTGAGTCTAAGAGAGCGTTGGAAGATTCTGGATTACCGTTGCCCAATAGACTTGTAATTTGTGGTCCGAATAGAGCTTCTGCTTTCACTATAAGTAGTTCTACGACCATTGGCACTGCTTTGGGAGCTTTTTCACAGGGGGTGTTTGGCCAGAGGAGACTTGGGCCAACGCATACACCGAGATTCATGGGGCACATGAGATTAATGTTTGACTTTTTGGCAATCGCTTGTAGTAAACAAACGAAGTAGGTCAGCATTGTGTAGTGAGCCTTTGGCAACTTCAGTAATAACGAACGCACCGCAGTTACTTTCTCTGTTTGTGATAAACCTGCAAAAAAAATATTCAGGTGTTAAATTTCTTTAATACTTGTTATTTCAAAATGTTGATATTTATATTACCTAAGCAAAAAAAATGTGTTGTATAAAAAATAATCCTACTAACGTTATGGTTCATATGAAAATTTGGATGGTTTTGAATTTATCAATCATGCCTGTATTTGGATAAAACATGTGATACTTTTTACTCCGATAAAACGTATCCATAGGATAAATTAAATGTTATTTTAAATAACGCAAAAACCACCACGCAGGCGGAGGCGCGCCCAAACGCTACTTTTCTTTTAGCAGCATGAATGACCAAAACGAGCAGATTGCTCGCCTAATGGTACCATGATGGTAGTATGGTGGTCTGTTCATAAACAGAAGCAAGACCACACAGAACATTGAATTACAATACATGAATGACACTGAACTTCGCTCGTCACCCCGAGACATTAGAAGATGTTAAATCTCATAATGCCCAGTATTTTTACTAGCTTCAATATCTTTTAATCTGAAACACAACAGTGTTTCCACACAGTAGCTTATCGGCAGACATAGAGAAAGCGGTGGTACCAATCCAGACGGCCTCTCGCATACGAGGCACTTACTACCTGGTAAAGAGAGTATACTTGCTCACTATAAAGTATCTCAACTTACTGAGTACTTGTAGCCACGTTGGATACAGTTCAGAGGCGAGGAGTGGTTGTGGTAACGCGCGGAAGAACTCCTTCACGAGTGCTGCCAACAGAAGAACCGGCGCGCGCTCCAGCTCCGGGCAACTCTCCGCCCAAGGACCTAGAGCGTCCAGCTGGAATTCGACACATATTATGGTTATTCATAAATTGCTTAATCATTAAGCTAAATAAATTACACTAATAATTATTAAATAGAAATAAAGAACAAGAGGAACAAATTGTTCGTTGATAATTTCGTGAAGTTTTTCGTTAGGCACTATTCTATGGTACTACTAAGATTTGGAATAAGAGGTTTAACAGACATATCTTCATTCATTTTGTCGACTAATATTCAACTGTAAAATAATACGTTTAACTAAACATTAGAATATTACTCAAAAAATTAAGTAAAAATTACTTAAAAAGAGAAAAATAACATGAATTCCTAATACTATAATTAAGTCGTTTAAATATCATAGAAGAGAGTGCTTTGAAATCGGCGCCGATGTTAAAGGTTGCTGCAGACCTTACAGCAGACTATGATAAATAAGAAGTCCTTGATGTCCCATAAAAAAAACAAGTGGAAAATGTAGCATTGCCTCGGTTTAATACGAAGCCAGAGTTGCCAGCCAGAGGCTAGCGAGAGTCAAGACTTTTATTTGTTCTTAATATAATAGGTATTTACTTATGAAATTTCTGTTATGTACGAAAAAAAGTGCATTGATAAATTACCATTGCACATCCAAAGATGCATCGATAGCATGGGTAATTACTTTGAATTTTTTAATGGAAATAATAAACATGGAAAACAATTTTACCTTTTTTTCGTACAGAACGGATATTTTATAAGTAAAGACCTATTATAACCAAATTGCCAATAACAGATTCAAAGAAATTGAAGTTATTACCTTATCCCTGAGTAATCTGAGCGCCTTAGCATTAGCGCTGCGTCGGAACACGCCGTGCGTGAGAGGCGCTACAGCGCGCAGGCGACGTAACACTTGTATGAGAGCAGGCGGGGGCGTGCCGTTGCATAGACGGGTGAGTGCGACGCCGAACAGACGCCCGCCGCGACGCAGCAAACGGAGCCCACGACCGGGCGTTGTTGTACCACTGCAATAGAATGTTTCTTCATAAACTGTGCAAGATATACATGGTAAGCCGAAAGGATATAAAAGTACCTACCCATTATTCTGAACAACTTTTATACTCGCAACTTTTTCAATAAATCCATTCGTTTCAGAGATATTGCTGTTTAATTCTTTTTATAAAACTTCGCACACATAACCCTATGATCAGCTGTGTTTTTATTTTGAGTCGGCGCAGCAGGGCGCGGCAGTGCGATTTTTTTTAATTTGCCGCTTAGACATGAGCTTAAAAACCACAGGGCTCAGCGTTTTGAAAATTAAAAAATATATGAAGTTAAAAATATTTTTATGAGATGAAACATATACGGTTGAAATCCTTATCAGTGACGGCTTAGTACATCCTTTAGAACTAACCTTTTATCACGACTCCAGCCACTTACACTACTTGGGTGATATCCCAGATAAGTGAATAAATTTAAAGGTTTAAAGATATATATTCTACATGCTGAAATATTTGTTTAAAACAGATATTAAGTTTAAGTTACTTTATACAATACGTTAACATTGTTAATGCTTACTTTTTCAATCCCTGATTTTTCTTCCGCAATTCGAACACCAGTCCACATGGATTGTTTTTGGCATTAACATGCTCCAAATCAAATCCATCTTCATTGGATAGTGTTTGCCTTATTCGTGACATCTGGAAATAATGTTTTTTTTATGTAAATTCTTGTTATATGCTCGGAATCATAAGTTAATAACATATCATTTAGCTAGCATAGTACGTTTAGATTTTCTATTTATAAGATAAATAAATAGAAAATCTAGAATGCTTTTTACTTGTAACATTCTCATATAGTAAAAGGCCTTAAAAGTAAGTGAGAAAGTACCATCATACCAGTTGGACCTTCACAATAAGTGTTTAAGTTTTCAATTTCAAAAAATTACACACGAGTTGCCCACCCTATAATCTGTGTTTAATATAGCGACAGGCTCGCCACATATTACATATGACGGAAATATTCACAGCAACCCGTGGGTAGTTGCATTTGCTTATGGGGATATAGGCGTGAGCACGGACCATGTGGCCTATGGGCGTAAGCTTATGTGTTAGATTTGTTTATGAGCTGTTTACCTGTATGGCGTGTGGTCGTTCAATTCCCCGCAGTGGTACAGGAGCGGCGTCTCTCCCAGTTCGCACACAGAGTGTGAACTCAGAGGCCGCTCCCCACCTGCTGTCCGTCTCTGTCTCTCCATCGCCTTCGTCAGCATCACCCTCACTAGATCCAGTCTGCAAGACGTGCAGCGCTTGCCGCACCACGCAGCTGGCGCTCATGTCCGGACTTACTGGCACCGTCTTACACTGTAACGAAATTATACTGATAACCAATATGCAGGTGGGAGGGTACTTGATAATGTATGTACTCGACTGGATAGCGAATACTGTAGATATGGTGAAAAACCCGCAATAGTGGCTCGTTCAAGTTAGTCGTGTTCCAGGCGCACCCAGTGTACCTATATCTAGTAAATTCAGGCTGGCATAATTCTGCCG
The DNA here is from genome assembly GCA_905332985.1 of Mimas tiliae. NCBI lineage: Eukaryota > Metazoa > Arthropoda > Insecta > Lepidoptera > Sphingidae > Mimas > Mimas tiliae. The sequence goes on from HG995255.1 coordinate 8,040,693, forward strand.
TTCCTTTACGGTCGACATTAATATGGACTGCACTGTACTTAACACCAAGTCCAGTGTAGTCACTTTGCTGAGACTGCGTAAAAAAAAAAACATTTAAACTTGTTAACAGCTACTTTGTTAAGGGATCGTAAATTTTATTGCGGACTTGTTCAACCAGTATATTCATATGGCATAAAATGAGTTACTGCATGTTTATGTTTTAATTACAATGTTTTATATACATCTTTCACTGTAGAACATAAATTTACAAGTAAATAAATAATAGCATAAGCATGTTGCTAGTAATATTATTATCCGAAAATGGTATATAAATTAATAATTACTTACAAACTCTATTGAAGTCATGAAGTCTTTGTAAAATATCTGAATATTCGTAGACTTTGGTTCTGTGGCCAATTGCGCGTTTAAAGCGTTTTGGATTTTCCTGAAAAAAAAATTACATATTTGTAATTTATGGCCTATACACAAAGATCTCTTTCTATATTAGGTGGTAGGTCTCTCGTATGGGCGAGTTCCTCTGACTAGGAACGACGGCTATATCTATTTCTGCCGTCAAGGAACAATGTTTCGGTTTGGATTGCATAGATAAAACCATAGATATCACTCGGCATAATGAGGTTTTATATTTTATATCTTGGGATGAGCGCATTGCAGTGCCATAGGCACAAAACTTTGTAATTAAAAGTTCTGAGTGGTATCGCTACTGCTTACGGGTAGGTACTGCTTTACTATCAGGTAAACGATATACTCGCCTCGACATTAATTTGACTACAAACACATAGTTACCAGTTAAACTAATACTAAGTTGATATGAGTTAAGCTTACCTATACCAGGTATCTCTTGCAGCTTGCGTTGGGTAGGTAGCGAGGTAATTCACGACTCCGGTGACTGTCGGCCATCCGATCAGAAACCCTGTGTCGTCACCGTCGGGTAGCGACAGCCAAACTTCTGTTAGCCTGACGCTCTCTTTTAACTTAAAGCAATTCGTTCCGCGCGACTTGCCGACTAAAAGCAGGTCGCTGAATAGGAACAAATGACGTTCTAGCGGTGGGGAAGTCGTGCCTATAGGACACAGTTGCACCGGCGCCTCCATTATGAAGGTTCGCGGTGACAAGTTAGTACTGCTTGCGCTGATCGTCCCGCCGATGTCCAGGCTCGGTCTCTTGCGAAGACTCTTTTGTTTCTGCAAAAGATTGATCACTTTTCAAACAACAGTTATTTGGAATTTAACGTTGACATTTATGATGTATTTCAAAAATTAATGTTTGTTACTGTATAATGGTGTTAAAAATTGTAGTAAAAACGCGACATTAATCTGAGCAATCTTAGGAACTGTTATGTACACTGAAATGTTGTAATAAAAAATATTTTACGTCTGTAATAAGTCAAGTTAATTTCTCTATGCTTGCAATAATATCAGATTGTAACGGAAGTTAGATTTGAAATCAAGACATTATACTATAATAATGGTTCCATGGACTAAACCTAGCTGAAGTATTTCGAAACATTGATACAATATACCTAATGGATGCTTGTTGTTCGAGTGCAAATATTATTGTTATTGCATATTTCAACTTGCATATTAAGTAGATTAGCCCGTATGCTTTAACGAATCACTATTTTATCCCTTTCTTACATATGGATAATAATTTAAGAGTGAAAGTGATATAACACTGATTAGGTTAATCACTGATTAAATAAATGTCTTTAAAGATGAAACCCTAAATGAGGTGAGTAGCCATATCCTCAGCAGCGGACTTAGCGTATGCAACACGAGATATCTCGCCTATGAGAGGTTTATATTTTTTTTCTATCGACGATAAATATCTCGGGTAAAAGTGTAAACATTCGATAATATTATGTCATGTTAGGATTCGTAGACAAAATACCACAGAGAGGTTCAAAGCAGGTACTATTTTCTCTACTTTTAACATAACAAGTCGTACTCGACTTGCAACTTCTATGCAACCATGTTAGCGTCGATAGACATGTTGAGATATCCAGATAACACTGGGTTTTCACGACAAAACGAGTCGTCAAAATCATCCCATGTTGCATATACTAAGCCCCCATGCGCATGGGGTCGCCTTATAAGTGCGAGTGTGTGAAAATGTGAAATGCTTTACTGGTTACCTGGGCATGGTGAGACGCGAGCGCTGAAGGTGCATCAGCGTCGTGTAGCGCGAGGTAGTCGTGCGGGAAGAGATCCTGCACTCGCTCGAGGTCGGAGAGCCTGGCCGCGCGGCGCCGAGCGCACCCGCCGCCCACCAAACGCTCGTACTGTGCCAGACGCTCGATCTGGAATAAAAATATGAAATTAGTATATCGAATATATGAAACAATTTGGAGACCACATAACAGGTTCCGGGTATATTAATTGATTCAAGTAATTTGTAACGTAGGAGACCCAAGTGGGATATGTAATTCTATCCAGAGTAGTAGCACATTATATTTATTGTTAGTTCTATCGCGATAAGCTCATTACAGAGGGCTAAGTCTCTCGAACCTGAGACCCTTATTTTCTGATAATAAAATATTTAAATGTGTGAATGGTTTAACTCTGAATGAAAATAATATGTCACTGCATGCAACTGTAATGTATTCTCTCATCACCACATTAATATGTTCAAAAATATTTAAACATGGATTCTTTAAAACGGTTAAAAGTGGTAGAGCCACGTTGTAAACAGTATTGTCCACCGGATGAAAAGCCCGATTGTTACCTATGCTCACAGAAAACCGATATAACGTAGCGGCTTGTTGCTGCGTTTCGTATGAAGAGATATCCGGAGGGCCCAGATCCCCCAATCTCTCAATTATCCCTTTCCTTTTATGATTCTTATGGTATTGTGAGCGTTCATGGGCGGTGGAGATCACTGATCATCAGATGACCCACTTGCTCGTTTGCCAACTATGCTATAAAAATACAAAACATTCACAATGTACTTGTGATAAAAATAGCCGAGAGACACGTAACAGTAGTAAGTAATAGTTTCAATGACATGGCATTTATTTGAGTAGCACCAGCGTGTCATACCGTTTTTAATGTCTTTACTTTACTCAGAAAGTCTCATAACATTATGTAACGTATAAGTTTTTTATTTTATCAAATATAACCATAGTTAAACATTGTTGTAATGCGTACGCGTTACGAATGCTGTGGTGAGGTCTCCGGTTCGATCCCCGGGTTGAGTAATAGTGATATTGGGTGTTTGTATTACGAAATGCTTAGTATCAGCCCGGAATCTGGAATAGGGTAGTTTCCTATATTGAATTTTATACATTATTTTATAAGCAACAGGAAATGATACGTAAAAAAAACCCTTTTATTAAAACACAATCAAAATTGGTTCAGAAATGTGCCCGCAGTTATGACTTTAAATGTTGGTATGAGGAAAAGTGGGTGCGTAGTAGGGATATCTCACTATCTCGCTTGCACGCGTGCACTATAATGAACATTTTACACAGTGACGTCAAAGGTTGCGTCGTCTGTCATTTGACAATTACCCCTTCTACAGGATTTCAATGGCTTCTATCTTATTTATTTTTGGTCCGATTTATAAAATTCTTTCTGCAATAGATTTTGAGTAACGTAACTTATTGATTTAAATAATAAAAAAAATCTAGTCAACTACCCTATTGTGCCCGGTATGGCGATAGGATTCGGCGAAATATGGGTACTGGTTACACATCTGGCTACTCCTTCGGGGATTACAGGCGTGAGTGCGTATGTATGTATGTATTACAAATTGCATCATTAGTCTGATGGCCGGTAATATTTGTTATGAACCGTGTGAATAAGTGCTCGATTACCAGTTCGCGCAATCCTTTTGGCATAAAGTTTTAGATTTTAAAAAATATGTTTTTGATGGACATTGCGTTACGTCAGAAATATCGCAACTGAGTTCACTAGATATAATACATACATACATACATACATACACAATCCCGCCTGTAATCCCCGAAGGAGTAGGCAGAGGTGTAACCTAGGTGTCAGATGGTCAAACTTAATAAAAATGTATGTAATAAACATAAACCCATTACATTAAGGCCTCTGTCAAAAACCAATTTACAGAAATTTAGTAATAATTTAAATTCATTTTTGTATTCTTTTACCCCAGATTCTGCCAGTCCTAATGATATGTATAATGCCTTATTTAGTAACATTTGCAATGAATTTAATAAAACTTGTAAACCAAAAATATTAAAATATACCCCTAAAATTAGCTTTGCAGCTTGGGCTACTAAAGGCATACGGCGTAGTAGAGATGTTTTATATGACTTGTACGACAGAAGGTCCTATACACCTGATGTCAATTTTTCTAACTACGTTAAGAATTATTCTAAAATATTTAAAAAAGTATGTAGGCATGCTAAAGCCGCACATATTAGTGAAAAGTTAAGACAATCAAATAATAAAATAAAAACTACCTGGCAAATAATTAATACTGAAACTGGTAAAAATAGATTATGTGACAACTCGATAGCTTTAAATGTAAATAACGAACTAGTTTCAGATAAGCTCTCTGTTGCCAATTATTTAGAGAACTTCTTCACTAACATACCTATAGAGACAACAAAATGGTTGCAGTCATCAGCGACTTTAGCAAAATCTTTATTAATTGAAAATGTTAAACGAAATATGCCTAATTTTAACTTTGTCATGGTATCTCATAGTGAAATAATCAAAGCATTTAAGAAACTTAAAATAAAAGGTACTGAAGATTTATGGGGGCTATCTGTTAAAGCTATAGAAGCTATTATAGTAAATATTGCTCCCATATTGGCAGATATTTTTAATTCTTGTGTGAGTGACGGTATTTTTCCCGATTTAATGAAAATAAGCAAAATTGTGCCAATTTTTAAGAAGGGCAGTGTAAACAGCGCCTCAAATTATAGACCTATATCTATATTACCAGCTCTTAGTAAGGTTTTTGAAAAAATCATGCTGGACCAAATGCTGGCGCATTTTGATAGAAATAGGATATTACATAAGAATCAATTTGGGTTTACAAAAAATCGGTCTACTCAAGATGCTGGATCAGCTTTAATGACATCTGTGTTGGAGGCCTGGGAGGGATCGCAGGATGCTCTAGGGGTGTTCTGTGATCTCTCCAAGGCATTTGACTGTGTCGACCACCAAACCCTTATTGCTAAACTCAAATATTACGGAATTTGTGGCACATCACTTGATCTTGTAATATCCTACTTATCAGGTCGGGAACAAAGGGTATATATTGACGGTGTCACTTCAGTAGGATCTTCAGTCAAAATAGGGGTTCCACAGGGTTCCATTCTGGGCCCTTTTCTATTCTTAGTTTATTTAAATGATCTCCCTTACATGGTAGAAAAAATGACAGACATAGTGTTGTTTGCTGACGACACGTCGTTAATATTTAAAGTAAACCGTAAGGAGGAAGATCTGGTTACACCCAACAATATTCTTAATTTAATCTTAAATTGGTTCTCTGCAAATAACCTTTTGTTAAATGCAGGGAAGACAAAATGTATTCGATTTGCATTACCAAATGTTGCAAAAGTAAATTCACGCATAGAATTAAACGGAGAAACATTGGATCTAGTCTCCTCATCAGTTTTCTTAGGAATCACTTTAGACAGTAAATTGCAATGGGATCCACAAATAGAAAGATTATCTGGTAAACTTAGTGCTGCAGCTTTTGCTGTCCGGAAAATTAGACGCTTGACTGATGTTTCAACGGCTAGGTTAGTATATTTCGCATACTTTCACAGTATTGTGTCCTACGGCATTCTATTGTGGGGATCAGCTGCTGATATAGACACTATATTTATACTACAAAAAAGAGCAGTTCGTGCTATTTATGACCTGGGTAGCCGCGATTCCTTACGATCTGTATTTAAGGAAAGTAATATACTGACTGTGCCGTCTGAATACATCTATCAAAATATTATGTATGTTCGTAAAAATCTTTGTAAATTTTGTAAAAATAGTGACGTTCATAATATTAATACAAGAAACAAAAATAAACTCGTAGTACCCGCTTTTAGAATAGTTAAGACTAAAAAGTCATTTATGGGTAACAGCGTTAAATTTTATAACAAGCTCCCAAATAGTGTGATCGATATGCCCGAAAAAATGTTCAAAGCACACATTAAACGTGTGCTTATGACTAGGGGCTATTATAATGTTAAGCAATATCTAGAGGATAGAGATGTTTGGCGTTCGGTTCCTCCTTGCATACTGTGACCTCCTGGGGCCCTGTAGCTTGTAGACAATGTAGGGAATAATTTAATTTAATTTAATAAATGTAAATAATATATGATATGTTCAAGTAAGTACGTTATACATAAATTGCACAATAATATTAAATACCTACACTAAAACAATATATTAAATAAATGTATCAATAAAATTTTAATACCTAATAAAAAAGACGACCTATCACGTAAAATAAAAATTGGCAATTTTAAATTGACAAGTCATTATTGTTGAGATTATAGAAATTGGACCAAAAACAAGCCCACTGAGTTTGTTTCGCCGGGTCTTCTCAGACAGGGTCGCGTTTGGATCCGGTGGCAGTTTTAAAACTACAATTTAGAGGTACACATGGTCCGTATCAATCACCTTAAAATAAAAATAGGACTTTTTATTTCCCTAATTTATTTTGGTATGATAAATCGGACCAAAAACAAGCCCACTGAGTTTGACTAGCTGGATCTTCTCAGGACTGGGTCGCGCCGCGTAATATCCAGTGGTAAAGTAAGCCCACTGAGTTTGTTTCGCCGGGTCTTCTCAGGTTGGGTCGTTTTGGATCCGGTGGTAGTTTTAAACCACGTGCCGTTTCGGTAATGCCTATGGTCCATATCGACCTTTAAAACAGAGAAAAAATAACAATAATAATAATACTTAACAATCCTGGACTAATATAAAACAATAGTAAACTTTATAGTTGCCCAGTGTATTTTGACGATGCTATGTATGTTATGTATATATTAGCTGATATGATTTCTGTACTTACATAAGTTTCTTTATTTTGTACTGACTTGTCATAAGCGCTATTTTTTTAATTGCCTACATGATGAATAAAACTATTTCATTTCATTTCATTTCATTTCATTAACCAGTACACCCACATTTCGCCGAGCGTATCTCCGTCCCATGATGCGAGCCTATCTCTGTACCGGGCACAATTCCAGACTCCGGGCTGATACTGAGCATTCCGTAACAAAAACCCCCAATACTTATGACTTTTACCCGACCCGGAGATCGAACCCGAGACCTCAGCGTTAGCTTAATCGTAACGCGTACGCATTACAACTGCGCCACCCAGGCAGTCTAGGTATAACCATTATAGTTGATTAACTTAAGTAGGTATGCACGTATCAGTTGCAAAGAGCATTAAATAATTATGTTTATGCATTAAACGCATCAAAACTTAATTCTGTACGCATTGTATATGTATGGAGTCCTGGTGACTTCCCGGCCGTCTCACGACTCTCCCAAGCGTGCCCACAACAATGCTATCTTATTAAAACAGGACAAAGGATCGTGAGAACTCTAAGATACGTTGTCATAAACATTTATAAGTACATAGTAAATAGATTCTCGTAAGAAGTAATAGAAACGTGACTTTTTAATACTATTTTACACAACATAAGTGTGCGATTTGGGTGTGCATTGTGGCAAAGGGATAAAAAGTAGGTACCTAATCTATTTTACCTCAATAAAAACTGAGGTGAATTTAAATTATTATGTTTAAAATAATTACAATAAGGATACATTTTATAATGCAGGCACTTAAGATCTAGACCAATTTAAATGATTTTTTATCCATTCTTTTAAGATTAACACGTACACGAATAGTACTAATATGTATTCCATACAATAATTTTATTTATTATTTTTTACTGGTGAATGACCAAACGAGCAGGTCGCTCGCCTAATTGTAAGCGTCACGCCTGTCCATAAATAGACACAACACCACACAAAACTTTGAACTACAAAGCACTGCATGGGAGTAGAAATAGACAAAGCGGATGTATCAACCCAAACGAACTTTCTCATACGAGAAACTTGCCACCTAATGTAATTTTATAATACTACAATTTGTATGAAATGGATTTTGTTGTTACAATTGTGTTCAGTGGAACGTAAAATTATAGGGTTGACTCGCGACATCTAATATTACCTCTGGGAGTTACAACGGTGTTCTGTGCTACCAGACTCCATTATGTTCTGAGAAATCATAGCGTGTGGTCAGCGCGTTGTAATATATATATATATTATATATATCCTGCCTTTTATGCGCCTGACCGAGTTACATTAAAAATATACAAACATGTTGATTAAGCAATATGAGCTATAAGGTCGCTCATGGCCTCTGTCGATTTGAATTTATATTATTTTTAGTATTGTTATATCCTTAACAGGCAGTTAACATATGATAGGTGTAATTTATTTGGGAACTATAAAACACCAGGTTTTCAATGCATATGCTGGTAGAGGAACCTAATGGTAAATAATCTTTACCACCCATGAACACCCCTAATATAGAACAATTATGGACTCGTTACCAACCTTAAAAGAAAGGAATTGGGACGATGAGGGGTATTTGGACCTCCGGATATCTCATTCAGTTTGTGAATTTGGATGCTTGTTAATCAATCACGCTTGAAAAGCTGAACGGTTTTAGGTGAAATTTGGCACACAAGTAGACCATGACCTGGATTAGGACATAGGCTACTTTTATCCCGGAAAAGGCCGTTCACGCCGGCAATTCGCAAGACGGCACTTATAAATACATATTAAGATTCTAAAGAATTGAAACTCGTCGTCAGTGATAGGCTTCGGAATCCTTAACATCTCACAAGGATTCAAGAAACAAGACTTGATTAGGCATTCGTTAGTGCGTCTAAATAGTTCGAAATGAAGAATATAATATAATTGCACGGACCGTTCATTGTACTTATATAAACCTATTGTAGTGTAAATAATTAGAGATTAAAGTGCGCACAACCGCGGCCTGCCTGCATGATTTTAATTTCACTGGACAGCCTCGCTCGGTACCGTTACCGTGATTAAGTTTTATACACAGAATTAATATATGACAAAATGTATAAATTAAGATAACATAACCATTTGTGCTTTTGAATTATAGAACATTATGGTTTTATTTTTCAGATATAATGCGGCTACTAATAATGAAATAATACTATGTATCATATAGAGCATACTACGATTTAAAGTCCGTTCAATTATTTCATAACAGTTCGATATGAATTCTTGGAATCATTTGTTTTAACCAAACAATAAGAAAACAAAAGAAAGATACAAACAAAAGGATTTATAACAGCGTCGGACTGGCGCGCAACTGCATTTTGAAGTTATCAGCATTTTTTACAAGCAAATAAACTTTTAAAAGAGGATTAACTTTGTAAAATGGGGAACATGTTTTTGTACTCAATTCTAAAACAACGTAATGACCTGTTTTAAGAAGTTATTATTAATCGTCTTAGACAAGAGATGTTAAGATGGATTGTTTGTTGGACCAACACTGGTAAACTTTAGCTTATTTTCGAGTACCACGAATTTGGAGCAGCACAAATAGGCACAGGAATAGATTATCTATAGACGTGTTACACGGAACTGCACTTTCTACCTCAAATATTTACTTTAGAGTAAGTGTGTACGCGCGTAAAGTTTTTAGATAAGAAATAAACTGTCCTAAAAAGTGAGATAACGCGACGCGCGTGCCCTGCCCGTGCGTTATGGGCTGCGCTTTTTACAAATTATCTTTATCTGATTTTTTTACGTTTCCTGTTTTAGTAGTCACGCCTAGAAGTTGGTCGTTGTTTCGAATATTTTTACATTAAGCCATAAAACCCAAATAAGTTCATTATCTTAAATATGTGACTTTTAACTGGTAGGGTTATCTATTATATTATAAAGTGTAGTTTACATCTATAGTAGAATAGCATATTGTAGTTAAAAAGTTTGTTACTAACTAGCATGTTTTAAAGTAGGCGATAGGACTCTGATATACTCGTACGAGAGTCCGCCTGGGTAGATACCACCGCATTGTCTATTTCTACCACCAAGCAGCAGTGTACACTATTGTGTTCCGGTATGAAGGACATTATAGCCTGTGTAATTACTGGGCATTATGAGAAATTAAAATCTTGTGTCTTAGGATGACGGGCGCAGTGCAGTGCCTCGTAATTCAATGTTCTGGGTTATGTTGCAACTGTTAATGGGCAGTCGTGTCAGTTACTATCAGACGAACAGCTTTCTCGTTCGTCATTCGGTTGTATAAAAAAGCTAGTCTATATGGTTAGATAATCGGAAAAACATCTGTGTGCTAATAATCTAAGTTGTGTAATAATTTGCAGAAAGCGATTATAAATATTTAATATATCTTTGATACTAATAATGCATTAACCCACAATCTGTGGTTTGTCGGAGAGTTTTAGTAAATATTTTACTTCCTTACCTTGCCACATCAGTTGTAAATGTTGAAAACTTAAAATGATAACTCGTAATTCAAGACATTGTTAGATGTAGGCCAATGTGTGTTATGTCGTTAAAAAAATAATAAAGAAACGGGTTGCGTTCCAAATAACTTTGGTCCTAAATTTTGAATGTGCAAATGTCCTTCAAAATTATTTACATAACGCTACAGAAACATTTATTAGTAATTTGCATATATAATATTCCTTAGTTTGTCAAATTTTTGACATTTATACTTGGCTACATGTATTTTATAATTGTTAATATAAGAGAATAAGTATTAGACTTCTTAAAGTTAATTACGCTACGCATAGCTTTAGGCACAAACAAATAAATAAATTAATTCGTAAAAAAAACATTCCGCAGTATAAAATGCTAGTCTACCTTCTTATGGTATAAGACAAGAAGATTCACGCTTTACCGCGGGATATTCAATATAAAAGATGGCAGAAAATACACTGTACAGAACGTACGTGTCGTATAAAATACTTGAGTCTTCATAATTATATCAAAAATGATCTCTCGTAAGTATTAAGTGATTCAACTGATTTTACAATCAACATCTTTTAACGGTATGTAATGTGATATACAGTACGGCAAGTTCTTGGAATGCAATCGGAGCATGATTCACCGAAGGCATTCGGAACAATCGGAACACGAGATCGGAACAAGGATGCACTGGATACGAAATTTGTTCGTGATCTCCATATGCAATGATTGTTTGTGAAATTCACTTCGTTTTTTTTTTCACTTCAAAAGTGCGTTTCGCTAAACGTGTCCCGCAACTTGATTAATCTTGGTAAATTTCACTTTCTACCTCAAGATATCCGAGATTTCGTGTGAGTCGGGAATAAGAAGTGAATTATTTGTGCTTGGCATGGCGATAGACTCCCTTCATATTATGGGTCGAAAATAAGGTCGGCGAACCAAAGTAGGTGTACTAGTTATATCCACGACTACCCTTTCAAGGATACAGGCGTGAGCTTATGTATACATACACACACGCCTAAAAACCCCGATGGGGTAGGTGTAAACAGTACACCAACATTTCGAGCTTATTTTCGTCCTATGATGTGATAGGGAGCGAGCCTATTGCCACAACGGGCACTATTACCCGGGGATCGAACTCGAGACCCCAGCACAGTCGTACCGTGTACCTACCTACATTACATACGCGAGGCATGCTTATGTATGTATATTGATTTTGATAAAATACGTTTTTAGGAATTTAAATAAGGACAACATTGTTTTGTTGCTCATGTTTTTGCCAGTTCGCAAGGTAGTTTCGCTTTGTTAAAGGAATTCATATCTAAACATGAGATAAGTTTGTGATCGCCTTATAGCCGTTCACTATATTCTATATAAAGGTAGATTTGCTTAGTATCAATAGTATTTTGTCAGATCAGTATTTTTACAAGGTGGGTAGGTCCCTCGTTTGCGAGAGACCGGCTGGGTTGGTACCACCGCTTTGTCTATTTCTGCCGCCAAGCAACAGTGTCTAAGCACTGTTGTGTTCCGGTGTGAAGGACATTGAAGCCAGTGTAATTACTGGGCATTATGAGACTTAACACCTTATGTCTCGGGGTGACGAGCGCAGTCCAGTGTCAGTGCTTTATTTAAAGTTCTGTGTGGCGTTGCTTCTGTTTATGAGCAGGCGTGGCGCTTACCATCAGGCGAGCGACGTGCTCGTCTCGTTATTCAATCTAATATAAAAATAAAAAAAATATATATAATATATAAAAAAAAAGATCTTCCATACAATATGTGTCAAAATGTTAATGCCAGTAAGCAGTATCTGTCGATAGATAGACTATTAGAAATGGCCATTTAAAGAGGATACGGCCACGGGGCAGGGGGGTATATAAGGGATAAGTAATAGTTATTAATGTCAACGACATCTGTCGGAGGTCGGGTCAGAACACAGCGGGTCGTTGTCGGCACATACCCGAGCCTATTGTCATGGTACTATCAAATTGTCGACTCATAGTGAAAACAATCCAGTGATCGGCGATGCGTGATAAACATTTCACTTTTGGACAAAATAACACTAAGTAAAAGTGTTTTGTTTCTACTATATCAAAGGTCAAAGAAATCGAACGTTCTATTTTCTTATCCGCTTAACATCTTTAAACGCATTCAGTTAATAAATTACTGTCAATACTCAGTACAAGTACATTTGTTTGTGTCTAGATTAAAAACAATGGGTGCGTGATATCGGAGAAGTAAATCCCATAAAACTGAGCGCTGATATTACAGCTACGTTGTTATGGTTTAAAAATACACGGATTTTACTGACCTAAATAATGTTACCAAACCTTTCGACATTAGCTACACGGTATCCGGTAACTAGAACAGTATACTACTGTTTATACAAAAGCATCGAAGATTGTGTTAAGTACACTTTTGCTAAATAATCACTGGGTCAGGGGCGTGGTTGTTAATTAGTATTAATTTATATTCTAAAATGAATACTTTCTGCATGCAGAGAACCATGAAGGTGCGTTGATGTCTTTTGTACGTGACGCGGTATAAACAAACAGCGTTGCAATTATTTCGCCAAGAAATAAGGTTCGTGTGCCAATACAATGATATAAACAATAACTTTATAGTGATACTAAAATACATAATATTAACATACATAATAACAGTTCAATATTAATTTAAAAATTCAATCATAAAGCAAATTAAATGGATATCAATTATCACGGAGCAAGATTAAATGCAGTGAGATGAGGTTTGGTAATTATAAGTTGGACGTGAACCACTCATAAATCATAAAGAAAGCAGCGCTGTTACCAAAGAAGATATCAAGCGTGGAATTTCAGATTGGGAATGATGTAGGACTGCAGCGGAGATTCGGAATAAACGCATTCTGGGCCAAGTGCGGGAGATCGCGGTCGATGACCCGCTTACATACACCCCGAGCCCTTATTTTGAAACAAGAATATATCTCATAAAACTTAACACTGTTCCAAATGAAACGTCTTGCCATTATGAAAAGCACAATTAACGGAGACGATAAATAAAACAAATTCGCGCTTTCTGTTCAATTCAATATAAACCTTTAGAATTGTACGTAAAAGACCTGCGAGATGTTCGCTGGACTGAGGCGTTTAAAATGAAAACGGGCTCCAATGAGAATTGTTGAAGATAATAGCGCGCTATAAAGTTTGACGTCGAAGAAACGACCGTCAAAAAGGGCTTGAGAGTTTTTTATCCATTATTAAATCGCGTGTAACAGTGATGGCGCTCGTCTGCTTTAAAAGGTTTTGTATGTTGTATTATAAACTAGACATATGAAACACCATTGATTTTGCAGATAATAAGACAACGTTAACGTTAAGGCATAAAAAGCCCGCATCTTTAGCAACGATTTGTACATAGGTTAAACGGACGCATCTATTGCTTCACAATTAAATGGCAAGCACAATGAATACGCATCATTATACATTAACAAAACAGTCGCTTTTAAAAATATTCATTTGAGTGACGGCACATCAAATCGGGTTACGTAACTCACGTTAACAATAGAGCGAGCGTCAATCACGCATTGGAGACGATTTTAAATAAGTCCATGGGAGAAAGTACCTTTCCGGGGGCGGGCACGTACCGCGAGGTGTCCAGGCCCCTTTATACTTCACACTCACTGTATACCGCCTAATTGATGCGAGTTGATACCGCCTGGAGGGTCGGCGATTGCGACCTTTCAACTTTTAATGCGCATACTGCCCTCGATTACCCGTCATGAGAGCTGCCAAGCTTGGCCCGACTTTTTAAATATAGTCAACTTATTACGCAGTTGCTCATATTGAGAGAAAAAGTGGACTGACTTGTGATTTCATAAACACTACGAGACAATGCTACGAAATACGTCTTGGCGAGTAGTTGATGAGGTTTTTCGTCAATGTGTATCGTAAAAACTTATTCGTTGGAAAATGTTGCCTAATGTAATAATCGCCTTAGTGAATATAAAATCTCATAAATCCGATAGAGTAAAGTAGAAATCTGAATACCGTTAAATATTTGATCGGATTTGCGTCGACTTTTGATATACAGTGCCGTTTGGATGTCACTCGAATTAGACTAATTTAATTGACCGCCCGCGAAATGAGGTTTTTGAGTTTGTTATTAACATATCACATAACGTATTAAATTGCCGTCCCAAATGTTGATAAATATTTGTAATTAATATAAGACCAAGGCCCGATCAGACAGAAGCTTGCGACTGCTTGCGTAACGCAAACGAATGAATCAGTTATTAGCGGGCGTATCCCCCGTCGACAAGATTGCCATTTATTGCAAAGCAGTCGTTGACATGAATGAGACGGCGATTGAAATGCCACCTATTGCATGCAATGTGGCCTACTACATCATCTAGCATAGGAGAGATCTATCTCTCCTATGCGAGAGTCCGTCTGGGTTGGTACCACCGCTTTATCTATTTCTGACGAAAAACAGCAGTGTGTGAGCACTGTTGTATTTCTGTTGGAAGGACATTGAAGCCAGTGAAATTAATGGGTATTATGAGACTTAACAACTTATGTATCGGGGTGACGAACGCATTCCAGTGCCATTCAAAGTCCTGTGTTTGTTTATGGGCAGGCGTGGAGCTTATCATCGTCAGTTAAACTAATAAAAATGATGTGTTAAGTGTAAGAACTCAAGACGTGTGCTGAACCGCAAAATGTTCGCTTGGTGTGGCCTTGCCCAAAGTCTTCGTAATTTGACTACCAAACCTAACCACATAGCTAGTACTAACAGCACGGGTACATTTATGAAAGTTTTTGAAGTGACAATTACTGTGGGTAGTTATAAAACGCGGTAAACAGTTAATAACTCATTGGTTTCCCACTTTCTAGTTGCGTAATGCAAAGCATTGTTTATCCAATTTACATCATAGAGTACAACACACGCTGTGGTCAGCGCACGATTCGATTTGATACGTCACTATCGGCTGCTATCGATTGGTAATTGATCATGCGTTAAATCAATTTCAAGATGTTCTTTTAAAGTGCATTTGAACTTACTAGTTTCGTTTAAGTTATTTGTAACAATTTCATCACGAATCAGATCGATTGTTACATTTCGAGATTGAAATTTAAATAACGAAAATATATGGGTAATCAATTCTTCTAACTACAGGAGCAATAGTAACTACAAAAAAATCACCTGGTGAGCAAAGAACTTAATGTTTACTACTAGACACTAAGTTACGCTCAATTAACTGTAACTCAATATTACCATCTCGCTTACTCTAAACTAGAACCCATCTCGCGCTCCCTGTATGTCAGCTGTCCAACTCTCATTATGTGACGCAATTTTAAATCTAAAGAGCCCGTCCAGCAGTAGTGTACATTAAGTCTTTGATGGTGAGTGAAAACATGATAAAGACAGATCGACTTATTTCACCCAGGTTGCTACATAGCACACTTGAAGCATGAGCTTTTGTATATATAGTTTTGACTTATAAAAATAATAATAAATACTAGCCTTATAGGTATTATACACGTCCCACTGCTGGGCACGGGTCTCTACTAATTAGAGGGGTTACGTCTTAGTCCACCACGCTGGCCTAATGCGGGTAGCAGACTTCACTTGGCAATTTTGATTTACGTGTCATTAATACGCCAGGCACACAGAGTCAGGAGATGGGCCACAAAGGCAGATAGAGAGAGAGACGGGGTGGTACCGGCAGCAATCCAGGTATACTAGGATCCCCGGAACCACCCCACTAGCGCCAAAGGAGGCTACTGCGGTTTTAGTCGGTATACCGGGGTAAGAATTGGTTAGAGTCCAGATCTAGCAGTCACTCATTAGTAAACTAGGTCGGAAACCTGGTGAGCGCGACATAACCACCCACGGGATCCGTAAGATGGATTTTCCTCGCGAGGAAAACAGGTACACAGAATCATTGTCTCTATACAAACACATCACACGACACGCACACCAAGAATGAGTTGAATAGTCTATAACATGTCATTGTACTATGTTCATATAATATTATGGAGAGTATTTTCAGTACTTACATTTTAATATCTATCATGTCGTTTACAGTTGGATCGTTGTATCGCACGCAAAATTACATAAAATACAAGAAAGTGTGAAGCGGGCCGAATAAGGAAGTTATTTTTTTGTTTGGCGTGTCAATATTAAAATGGATGTCCCACTTTTTGACGTTCGTTACGTAAAACGTTATCGTAAAGGCTAGGCAAAAATCGGTTGGTAAATAAATGAAAACTCCACTATGTAATGGGTAAGATTTATTTGTCTATAATTCTATAGTAGCTGGGACAAGCTATTAAGTGCTGAGAATGTAGGCAGATATTTCATTAGCATAAATTCTTTGGGTGACTTGGTATGAAACTGTTGATTTGATTTAATTGCTTACTAACTACCAATTCTGTGCAATTGTAGAACTACCTACAGTGAAGGATTATAATCATTATTACCTGAAGTAAGTAGGCCATTGACCAGGTAAAATTTTAATAATAGACTTAACAAGAGCTGTTAAAACATAAAATCGTTGATAAAAGTCATAGAAAATTATATTATGTACAAAGGGATTTTAAATAAATAGAGTTATACTTTTTATATAATAAGTAAAAGGTTATCTGGAGATATCGTAAATAGTGGAAGACCGCCGATTATACCTTACAGTTTTAAGTTTCTTCCGTTGTATTGTTCTATTTATAAATTATTTTAGTTTACATTAAAACATTAATAGGTAAAATAAAGAAGTAAATGGATGTTTACATTTTAAATTACTGTAAGAATAAAGAAATAGTTTTGAAAATTATTAAGATGGACAATTAATAGTTATAGATGCACCCTCGAAATTAAAACTCTATTTGAAAAATTCAATAACCAGCTACTATCCGTCTAGGAGCGTTCCATTCTTAATTCATTTCTTTTCTTTCGTACTCTATCATCAGAGTTTAACCAATTGTATATAGAACCACTCTCGGGGTAAACCCAATCAAAACAAACCGAATCATTAAAATCGGCCACGTTTGGAGGAGGTATCGCGTAACATACATAAAAAATAAAATAAAGACACATTGAGAGCCCCTTATTATTGAAGTCAAATAAAAAAAATACAGATGAATTGAGAGCCTCTTACGTGTTAAAAGTCGGTTGCAAATTACAATACATGAAGTGATGTAACAGTCCCTTTCATTAACTTTATATGGTCGCCGTATATTGGGTTCTATCTGTCGAATGTCGATAATAAAAGATCACAACGATTACACAATCATAATAACGTGCATATAAATTATTATCGGTACATGGTGTAACATTTCGATTTAATAACGATGCACGGAGGACATGACATCACCTTGAGCTTAAAACAAATGATTATATTCAATTACCACATAGAACAATGACTATTGAACTCACCTAAACCTGTATTTAGATTTAGTCGCCTTTCGTATATAAGTTGCAATTTATAGGAACAGTAATTATTGGTACTTAACACAATTTCTAAGTTAATATTATAATTATGTCTATTTTTATTAAGGACTAGTTTTTGTTTGCGGCTCCGCCCCCGTGAATAATTTCATACGGAACAACCCCCCCTTTCCCCCTTAAAATGTAGATTCAAATGTGTCCAAACAACTTTCTCACATTACACAAACTATCATCTACAATAGCTTTAGTTTTTGAAATTCTTGATTATTCAGCCTGTCAGTCAACGAGTGAGGGAGTGGTATTTCGTTTTTGTACATATACAATATAGATAACAGTTTACTTTGGTATGTGAAGCATGTTTTTTTAAAGCAGAGGGGGCAAACGAGCAAGTGAGTCACCTGATAAATGATCACCGCCGCGCCGTTCATGAACACAAAATACCAGAGGAATTGTTAGTGGTGTCGCCACTCTTTTTAAAATACTTAAAAATTACATCTTATTTCGATGTAATTCTTAAGTCTTTTATCTTAATCTATAATTGCTTGCATGGCATTGTATTGTAGGCCATTAAGACGTCTTTTAAGGAATCTCCCGACTCTTGACCGACATATTCTTCTTCAGGCTTTGTTGAACGGGTCCAATATTTTATGACGGTACAAATTGATATTCACCATATCGTATTCGTGAATCGTAAGGAATTCAAACAGTAGACATTAAGATAGCGGTATAAATGCTAATGTTATGAAACGTTTAAAATTCTGGAAGACTCATCGGAACGGGCACGTGCACGCGCCATGAGCCATGGTTCCCGGAATGTGATTTAAACGTACACGCCACACTGAGGCTCACCGACCCTACCGATTACTGCGCTTCCCGCCAGGGGACGTAATTATACTTATTACACCAGTTATTTTTCATATATTTTTGTCACAACCTTGTAATGCGGCACACAGGTTTCCTAGTTGAAATGCGGTTTAGACTAGATATACTAAAACTGTAACAAACTTTTGTCTAATTTGCAATGACCATAAAAAACATGTAGGTAAATCTGTCCAAGAGAAATGTGACATTAGGTCTAAAATAGACTTGCTGCTTTTAGCAACGGCAATCAGCGATTTAATTGCTATTCTAAAGCTCATATCGCATTCATAAATTCATTCCAGAAGCCGAATGATCAAAACGCTTTCGGAAGCTTGATGCAGCCAATAAATGCTGAAATGTACGATATTGATATCATGAAAGAACGCTACTGCGTTAGATCGTTAAAACACCGTTTTAATATCGTAGTCGAACGCGAATCTAAAACGAGTAAAGTGAAAATGCGATACAGCCGCAAAATCACTGATCGCTGATGCTAAAAGTTTCATGTGTGCTATGGCTCTTATACGTTGATATTACGTAAGTATATAAAAAGTAGTTTAGGTGACAGTTTAAAGTTGCTTATCTAACCCTACTTGATAACATCATAAATCTTTCACCACGACGTAACACAAACTTAACAACGTGTCGTGGAAGCGAAATAGCTTGACAACTTATTTAAAGAGTTCGTGGTATTTACACCTTACACAGTTTGGTATACCTTTCGAATTCATGGTCACGTAGCCTGAAGGGCTGGCTCAGAGCATCCACTTGTCCAAACCAGAGCTCCTTTCAATCCGTCACGTCCCTGCATCACAGGTAAGGAGTCCCTATTTAAATGTCCAGTTGACGAGGTAAAGCTTATAGTGATGTCCGAAACATGTCCATATATTTTTATATCGTGAATTTTCGCAACCGTACGACATGATTGATGTGTCGAGTAATTTCGAATGTTTAAGCTCGCTCGTGTCAAATACATGTGCAAATAATGGTGTTGTTATATTTATCATACTTTGAATCTTGCTGTTAATTTAATAATGCCATGCAAATAAAATTCTTTAATAAATAATTTAATGTGGTAATATTATGTTCATTTTTTATTAATATTATTATCATCATTTATACAAACGTTAATTTTAAGTTCGCATGCTATGAACTAGTTAGTGGCCGTTCCCTTAGTTAGTGGCCTTAGACGACATTTTTGACACTTTATAAAGAAAGAAAGGAAAGTCTTTTTATTTGATCGTTATTATTATCATTTCTTCGAATTCATGGCCACGTAGCCAGAAGGCCTGAGCAGTGCATCTACTTGTCTAAACCAGATCTCCTTTCAAGTCTCTCAATTTCATTTCATCTCTATTAAAAATGTGAATTCATACATCCTCTATTACTTCACGTTTTCATATAATATTTTCAGCCTCCAATACTAATATTAACCAGCCTTACAATATTGACGGCCTTCGTAACGCAGCGAGCGAGTAGCTGGCTTTAAAACGAGAAGCCGCAGGTTCGATCCTCTAATCGAGACAAATGTTCGTGAGATTGACAAATATTTATTTTGGCTCTTGGTGTTGTAGGATTATTATTATTACCCAGTAGTTCCTGATACGCATGACATAGATTCATTTAAAAGAGATTAGAAACGGGATTTGGGCCTCCGGATATCTCAACGTGTATAATACTTAGGTCATCTATTTAGATATTTTGTCCATTGCAATTAAAATACGTAGTAAAAATCCAACCATCTACGAAAGAATAAAAGTAGAACCGAATGACCGTGCCTTTTAGTGCGATTTCATTCAATGGACCATTGTACAAAAGTGCCCAATCACTGCAGGACGTCCACTAATGATTACACACTTCCAGACGTCACACGGGGAGGTCACTAAACCTTTATCCAACACGTGCTACCTTTATACTATCTACTGACGAGTCATATGCTGCACAGATTACTGTGAGAATATTTATTTTTGAATACACCCTTTGGCTATTAAAATCTACGCTGGCGTCAGGGAACTTAAACTACATTGTCTTTGTGAAGAATAAAAAATGAAATATTTTATTTATAAGAAAATATATTTCACATGTTTTTGACAGCCTCTGTGGCGCAGTGGGCAAGTACCCGGCTGTAAAGTTAGAGGCCGCGGGATTCCCGAACCGAGACAAATGTTTGTGTGATCCACAAATATGTTTCGGGTCTGGGTGTTTTCTCCTCAAGTGAGATTGATTGAGGCAGGCGGCGTAAAACTACACGTCAAATATTTCTGTACCATGTGATAAAAAGCATGTTGCGCCAACATCACTGCGAGTGGGACAAGGGCAGATGGAAAGAGGATATTTCACACCTTATAGTATTAAAACAATACGAAAAAATCTTTTTATGATTGTGCGGTAGATGAGTAGATCAAGTGTTGTTTGTGGGAACCAAGCCGACGCGACACGCCGCTGCACTGTGTCGTAGAGATGCACAGTTAAACGGTGCGAGCTCTATTAGCCGTCGATCGACGCAAGTACGCCAAGAAACAATGTTCCGCGAACCCAGAACAATGGTGGGTAATTTTGTAATGTCTTCTTATTACCATGCATGACGCAACGTTCTCTTGTATAGGGTACTTGGTCCCATGCACACCTATGATTGTTATTCATACAATGCTATAGGTTATTTTAAATTTAATTCCTTATGATGTTTGCATTATAAAGGCAAATTTTTCATGTTATTCTTACTCGTTTTAGATACAATTTATATACATTCCTGATTCCTCATCCTCATACTCGTACTTGATGATCTTTTATATATCAAGTTTACTTTAATCAAACTGGTACAGTTATAATTGACAATACGTCATTTAGTTTTTTACGTATCAATTGCAGCTGTTGACGCTGACATATACAAGTCCTTATTAAGAGCATAGTTAACAGTGGCATCTGTTGTATCGGATATTTTAAGAGTTTTTAACATAAGTGCGCGCGCGTATCTGTATATACGCACTTTTTCATTGCATTTGTTAATGACAACTAGAGGAAGAGGGTTGCCAACTTTGCAAACGACTAAAACATGACAAATTGCTATTTCACTTTCATTTCGTAATCACGTAATGGGTAATTAAAAAGTTCGATGGAATCACTAACGTCGCTTTTACATTTAATTTTGTCAATTGGATATAAAAATTCGCAAGACTTTCGAAAGTTATTAAACAATTAAAACAACTTTTATGTTTATTATTTTCTCAACGTTTGTTAAGTGATGTAACATATTAATATTGATGTCTTAATTTGAAGTAAACGAAGATAGATAGCGATAGGTAAAATGCTATTGCTTATGACTAAAAACAGCAGGTTCTGAACATTGCTCTTAAGTTATGGTAACCCTGACGTTGGAAAGATATCTTTACAACCAGCCTCGAGTAATTTTAAAAGAAGCAATTAAATAAATTCATTCGTGTTTCGAAACGTTAATTTCATGCGGCGTGTGTTATTATGTCTGTCAAAAGGAGCTAATTTTTTACGTCAGAGCTCAGAAATGGACCTGTTTGTTTGTGTACTTACTGATGTATCAAAATTACAACAGTAAGATATTCATATATTATTATTGTACGTGTAAAAAAGCCTCGAAAATATATAGAGAATATATTTGTTATGTGTTTAAATGGTTAAGTAGGTAGGTGTTTGTTACTCACTCATGACTGTAATCCCCGAAGGGGTAGGCAAAGGCTTAACTAGTGGACCCACATTTAGCCGAGCTTATTTTCGTCGAGGGCAAGTCTATCGCCATACCAGGTAGGTACAATTCCAGACACCGGGTTGATATTGAGCATTTCGTAATAGTAATAATATAATATCACTTTTACCCGACCCCGGGATCGAGACCGCGGTAGATCGCCTATGCGGTGGACTAACCAAGTAAAGACCTCGCTTAACGGTTGCTTCTATGAATGCACCAGAAAAGTAGCAGCTAGGGACGAATAGCGACGAATTGTTAGGTGTGCCACCAACCCTGAACTGCAGACCACGACCACTCTGCTAAGTGTAGCGACTAAGAAAAAAAAGAATATATTTTCAAATGCTTACTAAAATATTGATAATTTTCGGAATTAATATAGTCATTAAGTTGCAATAAATCAAACAAACTAATTTAGAATGTTCTTATATCTTGAGTTTTCTTGCTGTCATTAAAGAGAAGCTACACTGTAAATAGTTTCTCTTTTAGTATTCAGTAGAATGCATGTATTGAATGTTAATATTCTAGATTTTACTTTTTACCTTACATCTCTAATGCCCGACGGAGAGAGCTGTTTATCGCATGATAAATATACGAGAATATAACATAATACTCCACAGAATTTAACAGTCCTATTTTTCTAGTGTACATAGTCTGAGGTACTGTGAGGTTCAAAACTTAGGTCCGGTAATCAAAATTTATGTTCAAATTTCAGAAAATTCACACTTGAATTGCCCGGGGTTGGAATGTGTCCGGTATGGCGGTGGGATCTCCCCGATCACATTATGTCACGGAACTAAACTCGGCGACCCGTGGATGTACTAATTGTATCGCTGTCTACGCCTTTGGGGATACAACGTCAGCTTATGTTTATATGGTTAACTCTTGCAAGGCCGTGTCATAGAGCTTGAAAAATCAATGATATGACGTGGCTTCGTATATGTCAGTTTTCTGATAATCATCGTAATGGAACTTAAAGCTTAATTTAGACGTAGAGAGATTATCGCACAATAGAAGCGAGAATATAACAGAAAACTCTTGTTGAGCCTCGTTATACCATTTTAAAAAAAGAAGCGTGCACGTGGCCATTTAAATTACCCGAATGAAATGAATTTCCTGTTACATCCTCACGTATGACATACGAGAAACCTTCTTTGTCTAAATGGAGGCTTACTTCGAGTTTTCTATTTTATATTTAAAGCTATATTTC
Source organism: Mimas tiliae (assembly GCA_905332985.1). Lineage (NCBI taxonomy): Eukaryota > Metazoa > Arthropoda > Insecta > Lepidoptera > Sphingidae > Mimas > Mimas tiliae. The sequence continues at coordinate 8,064,376 of HG995255.1, forward strand.
TTTCTGCCGGACAGTTTCCCGGCCCGATATCATGTTTCGCCTTCCCATTATGATTTGATTTGGTACTCTGTGGGGCGACCCACCGTCTGACCCCCGCAACCTGCACTAGGAACCAACTCTCGCCATTGCCTCGTCCGTTAATCAGCAGAGTGTACCACTTACAAGTGAGGTTGGTTTTGGATCAAAGATGTTGATGAGCCACTTATACTCCCATATTTAAAGCTTATAATTAAACTAAATATTCAGTTCAATGTAGTAGATCATTAATAGGATCGACCCTAAGGTCATCTCAATCCTCAACATTAATCCATATGTAAAGATTCCTAGTTTATTTAACTAGGCCGCGATTAGATGCGCTTTCCCCTATAATTAATGTGCAGGCGAATGAAAGGCAATTAAACAATGAATTATTCATATAACCTATGTTTATATTATGTGGAGTTTAAATAAGTTGAATGGTTTGTTTATAATATATATTAAAACTTTTAAGTTATATTTCCGATGAGGATTATAAACATAAATTTCGATAATTATTTCTTTAAAATTAACGTTTATTACGATATGAAACGCTGATAGCAAAATTGGAACTTTACAAGCTTTAAAACAAATAAAAGATAACAAATTGTATAGGTATTAACGGCTAATGGCCGTTCCCTATAATCTATTAACAGATAGTTTTGCTTAAAATCAGTTCTGTTTTGACAGATCTTCCATATAAAATATGTGAAAAAAACTGCCATTAAGCAAACCTGTCCGTAAACAGAATATTGGAAACAGCCATACATATTACACATAAGTGGAACTATAAAACCAAGTAGATTTAATTAAAAGTCTAATTTTTGAAGGCTGAATGAGTTATTTATTATAAAGCTGATGGTAAGGTATTGGTATATTATACAATGACATAACCAATCTTTTTTTTTCCGCGGGGAAACGCCATTTCAGATACCCTGTCAACCTCGAGGATAGAGAGATGGTAATGCCGTGCTCACCAGCCTTCCGACCGAGTTATCTTTAGCCCGAAAGGCCGCTGGATCAGGAGCCTAACCAAAATCCCTACACTGCTATACCGACTAAAAACCCCGCGGTGGCCTTCTACGGCGCATTTAGATGGTCCCGGGGATTTTGAGTGTACTCTGGATTGCTGCACTATGCCGCATTGCAGCTCGTCTCACTCGAGGGAATCAAATGACGCCTTCCGGCGACTCCGGCAGTGCGCTTTTGCGTATCCGTCTATATCTCGGAGTCGCACCATAAAATGAACATTGCGTACGAAGGCTGCTCATCCTCTGCTGCGCGGCGGTGACTCCGATGGGCCCATTTATTCGCCTACTACGACTGGCAGGGAATACCGTGGTAGAATTCTACCTAAATCGCCAGTCCACGGAGCAAACACAACCAACTTATAAGAACTATTATCAGTATATAAGAACATGAACTCACTGCTAAACATCAATCAACATTGCACATCAGATTTTCAATTACAAACTCGTAAATCAGGTTGAGAGAGGATAATAACGGAACCAATATGAAATTATGAAATGTTATCCTATTTAATCTTCGACACTCGTGGTCGATGGTTGCCAATTCGTTTACATAACGTGTGTGTTGCAAAGGCAGCGTCTGACTAGAGCTTGTTTTGACTTTGGGCGTCTTCAGTATTTCGTTAGTGAGAATAGATTATCAAAATATTACATGACTCTTATCTATATCTCTATTAAGTTAAAGATCGTTTGCCTATTAATCTTTATTTCCTTTCTGTCTGGCGTTATCTCGGCTTAATGCCAGGGTCTGCCTTCAGCAAGATTTGACGGTGGCATTGGTATTATGTGGGGCAGGCGACATAATTTGCAACGAGAACCAAGTTTTACCATTGCCTCGTCCGTTAGTCAGCAAAGTGTAGGTACCACGATACCAGGTTAGGTTGGCTTTGAGTCTAAGATGTTGGTGGCCCACTTACACTCCTTTATTTAAGTTTAAGATCAGTTGCCTATTATTAATAAAAATTATATCTTATTATTACACTCGACGGGATGATACGGCTCAGTATATATATCTACCTAAGCTCTATATAAAACCGTTACTTATATAATTTAACTAGACCTTCAGATGTGCGACTGAGAGAGGAGACTGTGATGTACGACGTAAGACGACAGCGACACATCCACTTTGTATGGAAACTATCTCGGGTATGCGCTCGAGTCAGGAGACTTATGACTTAAGAATACTTAAGTATGCACTTCAAAACGTAAGGTTTATACAATTACGTACAAAGCGGGCGTGTTGCTTTCTTCTGTCTCGGTCGTGTAACTCAAAGTCTACCTTTACGTTCAACAGTAACAATAAAACTAACCTAATATGTTTAAACCAACCATACATAAATTAACACAAATCCAAAACAGTATTATTATCGCAAGTAAACATTTAGACGTCCGGTACGTGAAACAAAAACAAATTGGTCAAAGTATGTTTGTTTAAAACGTAAGCAATTGACTTGTTAGTTGGTTCACACAATATACGTCTACATAATTGAAGTCTAATGGCCAGAGTACTATACAAAACTAACTAACGACGAATACTAACAACGTTGTCGATTACAACTCTATGTTTCTTTGAAAGCTAAATTTATTATATTAAGAAATATTTAATTACTGTATGCTAATTTTCGAGGGGCAACTAATTGCATGTATTAATCACTTAGCGCATATTATGTGAGAATCAGTTATTGTTAAGATTTTACGTCAAGTTAAATGCAGAACTTGAAATTCCATGGGGTTTCGATGAATCATACCTCAAGAGTCGGCCAACAAGAGGACAGGAAAATTATATTATGGTAATTCCCCAATGATTCTGATTCTTGATAAATACGATTATTTTGTTTACATTTCTTTACCAAATTATAACGTGATAGATATCATTAAAGTGTACGTATTAAATTAGGACATAAAGCTTTGTAACACGTAGTTTTAGCTGACTCAACCAACTATTTAGTTTACTTCTTCATATAATTTTAGTCGACTAAACCTACTGTTTAGTTTCGATGACTTATACTTCATGTAGTTTAATGGCTGTTCCCTACATTCTATTCAGATATAGATTTGGTTACTATCAATAGTGTTTTGACAGATCTTCTATAAACAATGTGTCAAAATTTTACTGTCAGTAAGGAAATTTGTCAATAGACAGAATATTGGGAACGGCCATAAGCCTACTATTACCTTTTATATTATATTATATTGTCATGGATTTATCAAGTGTAGTTTCATGCGCATACGGAATGTATTAAACATATATTTATAAACAGACGAGTTCACGCTCGCTGTAATAACAACGTAGCTATAAAACATTGAGATGAGAATATAATGAGCTACGAAATGACTAGTGTTGCGCACGCGGACGCCGCCCGCAACGCTGCGTTTGTACTTCTGCTAACATCGCACTTGTTTTTCATAGATTATTAGGTACTTATGCCAATTATCTGGATATGTAGACATTATTACTTCTATATATTATTATATGGAAATTTTACATAAAAAATTATATATTTGTACTTACAGTTTTTCTTACAACTCATGGAATAAAATTCGAATGAAGTTGTATAGTACAATAGTTGTAGTTGTATAGTATATAGTTGTAGTTGTATAGTAGTAGTAGTCTAGAAAAGGTTATGTGTAATAGTTTCGAAATGGTTTCTTTATCTTCATTAATTTATAAAGAAGTATAATTTGTAAGTTTGTTTGTAGGGTGTAATTTCTAGAATTGCTGACCGATTCAAAAAAATCTTCCACAAATAGGAAACTACAATACATCGGAGGTTTTGCGTACAAAAAATACTTTTATGCGGATGATGCTACGAGCTAAAAGCTAGTAATAAATAACATATAACATAATAAGAAACGCATTACGGAAACAACAAGCGCAGGTGGTCTAATTGCCTCTATGACTAGGAGCCTGCGGCTATTCAGGTCGGCGCGGCGGATATATTACAAATACAGGAAGCTTCGAAAAACGGCCCGAACCATTGTATTGCGCTATAGTCAAAAAAAAAACAAACCAATTGTGCAACGGCATTGACTAATCAATTAACTACTGTGACTCTACAATGTCAATAATAATTATGTGACTGGACACACACGAACCACTGAACTTAACTGTCATAATAATAAATTACCCGAATATATTTAAGCTTCCTAAAGGAAGGCGAGTATTCCATAAATCTATTAGAAGGCTAGCGGGAAGCACTCACATGCATCATAAGTCCTTTGTGATTTGTATATGCACGGCACTCGGCAGTCACTGGCACGGGAACATCACTACGCGCGGGTCACGTAGGACCCTTGTTTATGTTTACCGGCGTTGGACCGTCAACTAGAAGAACAAGCGTGCGTCGGATAGCGTTGCGCGAGAAACACTACGGGCCGGCCGGGAGGCGTGCGCGTGCGCCGCGTCCCCGCCACGTCGCGGCGTCGTCACGTCAGCGAGCCTCGAACCGCCCAGCACATGCTTACACACAGAGAGCTACACTTTACAACTTACTACTTGACGCTGTGCTACAATCCGCCCGCCTATACCTACTTTACCTACCTAACCGTGACACATCGCAAGTGTGTTATAAATATAAACACATACCTATAAACCTTCTGTATTACCTGAAATTTTACGAGCTTAAATTTACACTATTCAACGAAATAGGTCATAGAAACCGTTTTTATATCCAAAAGTAAAAGTTACTCTTTGCCAATAACGCCACCGTAATTTATAGGTGCAGTATAATGTTACAGCTCACTTTTGATATCTTTCAAAAGCATCAGAGCGACATCATCGACCGGTTGTTGCAGAAACGTCTCGTCTACATGATCGCGGTTAAAAACTGTACACGACACAATAGGCGTAGTGGGTCAGAGTTATTTACCAATGGCAGTGAGTAAATAAATCACCGTGTAACATATCAATGTTATAATAAATATAAGTGTGGTATAACAAAAGAGTTTCGTGATGGCAGTGGAGCGGGAGACACGCGCGCGCAATCGCAGCGAGATCCGCACCGCCCGCCCGCGGCTATCACAACTGGAGTATGTCACACTACTTATCAATCACGGCAGCGCGTATCTATACGATCGAGGGTAGACAGCACTTAAGCTGATCTCTCACCGCTGCCAAACAATGCTGGCAGTCAGTTCGCTGAACAGTGCCGCAGCAGGAAGTGAAGTACACAAGTCTAGCCAATTAACCAAGTTAAAACCATACAAACGAATTAATTTACATAATACAGATATTTATTTATAAGTCATCGACTAATAATCGCGATGTCGAAACTTCCGACAGCTTGCGACAGACTCTTAATAAGTATCGATTGCTATTCGCTTGTCAACTTAGCCGGTTGGATAACGTGTGTTGAGTAACCATTTTTGATTCACAATAGTAAACATTCGCATCGTATCGTGTGAGCTGACAGTTTAATCTTCGACAGGAATATTTCATTTGCATTCAGATTGAAATCATCTTTCAAGAACTAGTTATGATTTATTCGTTCATTTAAAAATAGTAACATGGCAACATATTTCTCATTACGAGTGCGATGTTCGACCTAAATAGACAACAATAATAAAGAGGAGCGATTTGCTTCGACAGAGTAACCTGAATTCATTGACCCCGAGTGTGTCTGATTCAATTTAAACCAGCTAAATTATATCATTGGCCGGTCGGCTGTCGTCAATAATTCGATTAACCACCGCACGCTACGCTTCATTGAAGAATACTAAAACTTCTACACAAATAGTAACTCCTTTTGAAACAGTTCCAAAAGAAGTGTGTAAAAGGGCTGTTATAAAGTAACGTCATGGATATCACTTCACATCATTGTACCTATATAAAATTAAAATCGTTTCATAGTTTTTTTACTAAGTGGTAGATTCCTCGTATGCGAGAGGCCGCCTGGATTGGTGCCACCTGATTGGTGTCTATTTCAGCAGTGTGTAAGCACTGTTATAATTCGGTTTGTAGGACTTTCAGTCAGTGTCAGTGAAAGTACTGAGCATTATGAGCCTTATCATCTTATGTCTCGGAGTAACGAACGCAGTCCAATGTCATGTAGTGCTTTCTAATACAACATTTGGTGTTGCTTGTGTTTATGCACAGGTGGGGCTCTACGATACGAGCTCTCTGCTCGTTTCGTTATTCAAGCCAATATTTTTTTTTTATGTAACCAGTACAAATTTATTCGATGGTATTATTTACATTTTGTATATTTTAATATCACGCTCTAATGGTGAAGAACAAAATGTCATTGAAACAGCGTTTCTAAATTCATGTCGGCCATGGCAATAGGGTCGCGTCTAGAACATTAACGAGCAAAATTACACAAGCCGGAATGTATGATACTACAGACATTTTTTTATCGCGCAGACTTATTCAACTTATTATTCAAGCAAGGTACATAACTAAGATATGTGGTGGTTAACAAAAACTAATGTATATAAACTTATAAAATTGTCCAATTGTCCTTATTTTTTGTTGGCGTATTTAAAATTCTACTCGTAGTCTGTACTCACTACATTGTTGTAGTCGAACATATGTCATATCCAAACTGGTAGAGAGAAACGACTACTTGCGAACAAAACGGCCTGAATTGCCGATAGTCTATTAATGCAAATTCGCAACATTAGCATTATGACACCTCTAGCTTCTTACGATTGCGCTTGGATGGGTGTTGGCAACTAAATCGCTTACACAGTCTGTAGTAAACGATTTTACTTTATTTTTGGGTCACAGTATGCAACATTATTCAGCAGTCAGCACGAGTCTATATTAACATTCATGTACGCGTATTATAAGAGTTCTACAATAACGTTTTTATTCAGCACACTTTTATAAACATCGTGATGGAATTTAAGCTTCCGGAATATCTCCTTAACACGCTTTATAAAAAGACTTCAACATCTAAGTAAATTAACACGAATTAAACAGTGACACGAAACAGTGTAATATTATGGCCATGACAGCCTCCGTGGCGCAGTGGGCGAGTAGCCGGCTGAGAAGCGAGAGGCCGCGGGTTCGATTCCCGCACCGAGATAAAATGTTTGTGTGATCCACAATATTTGTTTCAGATCTGGGTGTTTTCTCCCCAGAGGGGTTAACGTCAGGCAGACGGCCGGTCGTAATAACTACAAGCCAAACCTTTCTGTAACATGTGTTAAAAAGCATGTTGCGCCGACCCCATTGCGAGTGGGATAAGGGCAGGTGGAGAGAAAAAAAGAAAAGTGTAATAGTATGGTAATATTTAAGAATTTGAAATGTATTTTTGTGTGCCTAGTGCGAGTATTTCTATATCTGTCACGTTATTTATACGAGAAATGCTGTGTATGAAGTTATTCGTTTCAAATACACTCCGTTGGAGGCGCTGTACATATATATATACATACAGATTTTCGTAAATAAGGATGACGTGACAGGTATCGAAAAACTAGCAAAAAGTTACACTAAGTGCACAGGTTAAGTTACGTGAGTTGGTTGTGTTGGTCGGCCCTATGATGAATGTTTATTAGTCGATTATTATTATCAATCTGATGGATGTTTCTTAAATTTTCAATAATTTCCATTTCCTACCAAAAAATATAAGGAATGCCGGATTTATAATTTTTAAAATTATAAATAAATAGTATATTTTAATCAGCCGTTTGATTAAATATGTACATAGGTAATTTGTAAGATATAACATAGCAAATATAAAACAAGCTTAGGAATTGTGCAAATGGCAAAAAATCAACATTGCAACGTTGATGCAAGTAATTGAATAAAGCTGCGAAATAATACAGTCGTCACGACGGTTGGGCAACGTCGTGTCGGTGTCACGGAAAGAGCCGCCACTTCCTATAAAAAATATATATACCTATCTACTGACTGTTCATACTGAAAATATAATTACCTACTAAATGTACGGATAATTGACAGAAACAGCATGAATGGGCTGCCTCGGCGAGGATGGTGACCTAGTCTCACAATAAATAATAATACTAAACAATTTTGAGTCGGTGGTACTGTAGTTTAATAGTCAATGATCGATACCACCGACTCAAAAGTTATTTAGACTACTTTAGCTTTTTAGTTTTTTGATAATCTATTCCTCTAGCATTATGGATGCAAATGGGTGGTGGTGATCGCTTACCACCACGTGACCCAACTTCTTTGTATATTACAATTTCATTGTTGCTAGATTTTAAGCACTAGAGTGTACTACTGAATATGTAATGATGTATGCTTCAAAATATTTTAATTTTAATAAGTATCTGAAGTTGTATTTTGGAAATACGTATAACAAAAATGACTGTTACATACGGACAGAGAGTACGAGATCCCTAAGTCTTCCGTTTTGATCCCTTGGCTACGTAACTCTAAAAACTATACTCCTATAACATAGACTATATACTTAGTCTATCTTCTAATATATACAATTCTCGTGTTGCGGTGTTTGTTACCAAACTCCTCTGAAACGGCTGGACCGATTTGTATGAAATTTTGTGTGCATATCGGGTAGGTCTGAGAATCGGCCAACATCAATTTTTCATACCCCTAAATGTTTTTATTATTTTTATTTTATTATGATTTAGCATTGAAAAATACATACAACTTAAAATTTTCACCCTTCTATCATCAACTCCTATTTTTAATAGCGATATTAGTATTGTTTCTCAAGCGTGTTTCTCACACCGATGACGGGACTCGCTTGATGCGATCAACCCTGCACCGCGCCGCACCCACCGTTGTCGCCCACTATTTCTATATAAGAAAATTCCACATACTACAACAGCTAGTATACTATATATATCACATGCATAACCAATAAGATACTTAAACAAAGTACGTTACGACGCTATTCATTTCGAAACGCGTGTCAGGACAAGAATCTAGAAAATAGGTCGAACGCCCTAATGAGCCATAGTGCAGTTATTTGTAAGACATTATCCAATTTTGTATTCTACATTATTATATGAACGACTCCCGGCTCGAACGTGCGTGATGGATTGTACAGTCAAACACGCGATTCTCAGCGTTCTTAAATTGCCTTTATTGCCTATTTTAATTCTATTGTTTATCAAAATCACTCGTTCATGCATGATATTCCGATAAGTATACTTCCTAATTAAATAATGATGATTCACCTTTATCTGAATGTGATCTTCGTTAAAATCATACTACTTTGGAATCAGGCCGTCCCAGTAACCTCTAGGTCGCTTACGATGCTTTTTTGTTTTCAAATGAAACAAAGACTAATATCTATATATCTGTTATTATCTACAATTTTATACAATGTCATGGCATTTGGTACTCTATTTTCTATCAACAATGATATTCACAGCGTAGAGAGCACGCCCCCGATGTAAATATCTTTCGGTGATTATTGGTAAGCTATTGTATTTTTTGTTTATGGTAAAAGTACCGTTTATCGTCCCAGTGTCGTTCAATCGAGCTTTTGTTTTAAAGATTCAAAAGATCCCGATATAATTGAACCCAAATGGATCAATGAATATAATTTTTATGGTAATTCAAAGTGAAACAATGGAAATGATTCGAATCGGTATTAAATACTTAAAAGAAGACGATGAAATATTTTATACCAAAGCCGCAGACATTTTAAATTAATACCTTGCGGTAAGCCTTCTAATACATACAAATTAACTAATCTACAGCTCCAATAGCGTTAAAGCCCACTAAGAATTCCAAACGAAACTTCCATAGAAAATATATCGTTTGCCTATTCTATCTCCGTATTGCATCTCTCTAAGAACGGACATGACTTTCTCTCCAATAAATACGAATTACACTTCATGAATACAAGATTTTGTATGATTTAATATTTTGAGAACCAGTAGCCAGCATGAGATTCACCTTGCTCGTTCCAAATGTGGTTTCATCAGATTTGGTGTTTTAATAAAGGAAGTATTGAATACAAATAAGGCAATAAAATACTGCGACAAATAAAATTTGATAGTCGAAGAGCTTAAAGCTTATTTATCAACGCCGTTTGGCCTCATCTTTATGCGGTATGGCTGCGCGCCCGCATTAGCCATGCGTGGTGGGTTGCGTCGGCCACGCCGGTACTATCGATTGTTTACAGACATACACGTATACATTGAGTCGTCAAGGTCAGCCGTCAAAGGAAATTATGCCCTATTACATTAGTGGGAAGAGAATAGTCGTGTAAAGTCGGCGGTGGCGTGTGGTGCGTGGCCACACAGACTGACAACGATACAAGCGTTTCAGGAGTTTAGTCACGCTACACACTGTTCCACGGCGCGTTCTAGCGCGGGATATCGACGTTGACCGATGGTTATGACGTTAGAATAACTTTGAATAGAGTAATTAGCTCATGAATACACAAGGCGAATAACACCACACACTACAAATTATTATTACCAACTCTATTGTTTCACTCGAAGAATGTTTCTACTGACTACTTACTGTTTATTGTATTTTAATATATCAGATAAAAAATTAATAACATCGGCACAATAAAGTATCTTTTTATTTAGTGATGTTTTTGAAACATAATAGTGTAATAATAAAGATAGATAGAGTCAAGTAGCGCGCTTTATTCTTTGGTTAACTGTCAGTTGAGTTGTGTAAACGTTCTGAGAAGAGAAACGTTAGAACTTGTATCTTCTCTTTACATAAGGATGGAACGTGTCACTATGTAATAGAATGCTTATTGCTGTCCAATTTAATAAGTTTAATAATCTATCTACTTATCTCAACCAACTGAGACTTAAACATTTACATAAAAAGTTATATTTAATCCCCGACAAAAAAGAGGGGTATTGTAAGTTTGAACCATTTGTCTATATATCTATGTGTCTGTCTGTAACATCGTGGTGCTTAAACAAATGTACCTATTTGGTTTAGTTTATTAAGAACTACCCTTTGCTCGCGGCTCCATCCGCGTGAACGGCCTTTTCCGGGATAAAAAGTAGCCTATGTCACCCGGGGATAGTGTAGCTTCCCAAGAGTGAATTGAATTTTTCAAATCGGTTCAGTAGTTTCGGAGCCTATTCAATGCAAACAAACAAACAATCAAATCTTCCCTCTTTATAATACTAGTATAGATATGCGTCAGAAGTGCAGCCGGGTCTTTTTTATCTTAGCACACCATAGTGACTACAGTGGACTTGATGTCAGTACGGTGTTAAGTATAGTGCAGTCCAAATATAATGTCAACCAGCAAGAGAAATTGCGCCTTACGACGGTAGGCAGAATTATGCCACCCTGAAGTTACATAGTCATACATATGTACATTCAGGTGACCTCTGAACGCGACTCGCCTGATCCAGCCACTATGGCGGGGTTTACACGGTGTGTACGGTGGTGGCTACCCAGTTGGATAAAAAACAATCAGGTACACTCCCACCAGCATTACTTTGGCCCATTAGCCGATAACTTTCTAGACACGTCATACATTATCCTGTCCATCTGCGGCCATTGGCAAATCTTTTAACTAAAGTGCTTTTTAGATGACTAAGTGGGCTAACTTGGCCAACTTAGAATGGTCATTGTGCTCAAATGTGTTAATTTTTTGTCATCCGTCAAATAACGGTAATTTCATAATGGCATAATTACACCTTCAAGCCACAGTAATAAGAAAAATAAATCGCCTTTGATATATTAACAAAAAATATTTCAGAATCGAATATGCAATTTTAAATCGATTATTCATAATTAAAACTGTTAGTCATGGTTCTTAAAGTCGGATTAATAGTGAGTAAAAGGCTGCCATTAATATTGGCTAACAAAAATATTCGAACATTTAAATATTCTAAACATGCATACGTGCATTCATTAACGTAAATACCGGATTACAGTATTAAAACAAATAAATCTTCAAACGCCAAAGATAAAAGTAATTTAAGAAACATTAACTTGAAAACCACAATAATTCTTTCATATCATACCGATTACCGCGGTCAATACTCAATACGTTGATTTATGTTTTTTATAGTCTAATTTAATGCAATTGCGTCACTGGAGATCATTCCAGAGTTGATTCCCGGTCGGTTAATATTAGTGACGTCATTTGTCCGACCCATCTATAGGAATGAATGATAATTTCGGTGCCGGGCAACGAGCATCATTAATCTTGTTGCAGTGAAACTGATCACTTTCACTTTATACGTAAAGTCTAATTGAAGATTGGGAATGATACAGATATCGTAACCTTAATATAATCAATATACAGACTCAACGTTGACGAATGTGTTTTCATAATTACAATAAAGGAGAAAGGAATTATGAGTTATTAGTATCAAATTAATATACATATCTACACATAATTCTTATGTGACAGAATATATCAATCTACACTGTCCAAATTAATATGTTGCACGAAATTAATTATTGTAATAGGTTTGTCCAATAAAGGAACAGAATGAAAGAATAGAACACTGAGACGAGTAGGTTGGAATGGCTAGAAAAAATAGAGCAAAGTCAATAAAAGGATTATTAGGTATGTTTCTAAAACTGTAAAGGTTAGAGAACAGAGGTTCCACCTGCATTTATCCCACTCGCAGTAGGGTTCGCACAATTTTTTTAACACATGTTACAGATTTGGCTTGTTTTTACGACCGGCCGTCTGCATGACGATAACCGCTCTGGGGAGAAAATATCCAAACCCGAAACAAATACGATCACACAAAGATTTTGTCTCGGTGCAGGAATCAAACTCGCGGTATCTTGCTTCACAGACGGATACTCGTCCACTGCACCACGAAGGCTGTGTGTAAAGGTTATAATTAAAAAAAAAGCCGTAAAAAAATCACAACTAAAATGTCAGGAAGAAATGAAAGTTATTAATCAGTTACGGTTCATTAAAATCGAAATCACAATAGCCGTTTGTTTTATGTAATAGAGCATTTCTTTATTCTGTGTAATGGCATAGTCGATAAATATCGCCGAAATTCATGGAATTCTTAATGAACGAGATGTCGGATATCATTTACCACAGTTTTATCAAAGGCAAAATCGAATTACGCAACGATGGTACATAACGTTTGCTGCCGACGCTCAATAAATCAGTATTAAGTAACAAAAACCACCGGAACGGTATTCATGGAAAACTGGATTAATTAAATATTGACCAATTTTTCCCTACGCTGCGCGTGCGTCTTGATTGCAGTTTAAGTATGGCAATACTTTGAATGTCTTAAAGCTGTCACTTTTCTTTTTTTTGTGATCATGTCTCTGTTACAGTTTAGTAAAATTACAGATAGAAATAATAAATAAATGGTTTATAATGTCGCGGTTGTTACGCTTATGTTAACGTAGTGTTTTATTACCATTTCGGCGTCGGAAGCGTTCCCATGTATGTGTATGACCCAGTATAAAATCATTAATGAAAAATTAAACCTAATAAATTATAAAACGTTGCACGTTATGACATTAACAATTTTCATTACATGCATTACATAACATGATTGATATGAGTAGAGAGTAGAGATAGCCACTGCTAATATTTGTAAAGTGACATATCTCTAATATACACATTACACAAGGTCTTGCTTTGCTATACACTATATATACAGTAATAATGATTAAAGTGACTGGTTATTGTTGGCATAAATCAACAGAAAATCAGAAAAAAAACTTATTTCCGTGGATAATATTTAATATGTAGTTAATTAGACAGCCTCCGTGGCGTAGTGGGCGTGGGTTCGATTCCCGCACCGAGACAAATGTTTGTCTAATCCACAGATATTTGTTTCGGGTCTGGGTGTTGTGGGACCGTAAGTCAATCATAGTTCGTGATACCCATGATACAGGTTAACCTAGTGTGGACTATGTGTGTGACTGTTGGGTGTATTTAATTAATTTCATTAATTAAGCTGCTTAACTATTTATTGCTTTAAATGATGTGTATTTTTATGACCTTGGCTCTGGATTGGCTAAGCCGTGAAAACTGTAACCGTTGTACGAGTCTTTCCGATAGCTACCACGTCATTCTTATACGAGAGATATGTATAAAATAACGTTTCATTTACAATCCACTAGGAGCGCTGTACAGATCAGCATTTTTTAATACAGGTTACGTGAAAGCTATCGAGTATCTCCCAAAATTTACGGGCACTGCTAGAAAAACACCTCATGTCTCGGGGTGACGAGCGCAGTCCAGTGCCATGCAGTACTATATAATTTAAGGCCCTATGTGGTGTTGCTTCTGTTTATGCGCAGGCGAGCGACCTGCTAGTCTCGTCATTCAAGCTAATAACAAACAAAACGTATGGATAGAATTCGAGGTTGTGTTTATAGTGTTAGCACAATTGCAACGTTCTTGTAATCCGAATCAAGAGCTTCTATTACAGAAATTTACAACACCGCCCTCCATCACGGTCGCAATTTAGCAACGTAAACATTTCATTTGATATTGTATTACTTCTCGCAACTTTATCTCACATGAAACACTATCGTAAGTAGGTACATCATTAGGCTCAGGTACATCGTAAGTGAATTGCCTCAAGATATCATGGTGCTCACGACTGTTACATAACCCGACTGTAATAGATAATGCGTAATACTAATGAAAAGTGATATTTAAAATGTATTAGGTACTTACTGTCTCGTTTTATTTCGTCGAACACCGTGGGGATGATTGAGTGAGGCAATTTAGATGTTGCTTTCACTTTCAGGGTCTTATTTGGTAATTGTTGATATATGAAACATATTATAAGGATGCTACTGTTCTATGTTAAAAGTGCGAGGTACTATACGTTTGACTACGAAATTACACAAACGGCATCGTCAGTGTCAGCCTAAAAACATACATACATACATAGACTCACGCCTGTTTCCCATAGGGGTAGGCAGAGACAACGGATTTCCACTTACTACGATCCTTGCATACCTCTTTGGCCTCATTCAATAAAAAATAGGCCTACTAAATATTATTTAAATAGCATAACACACAAAAAAAATAACATCCGCGTATTTTGAAGTACCAAACCAAAGTAGGAACATGTTTGTTTATATAATAATATTATTTGTAACAGTAATATTACAAATTACAGGAATTCTATATTTACAATACACGCAAAATATCTTGGCCGGCCTGAAGTGTGTCACGATAGGCCTCACGGTATTGTTTTCAGATACAAAATGTAGGCGTAGAGGACGAGTAAACCAAGTTCAGCTCAGCAGTTATTTTGCGTGTCTGATACTGCAGTTTAAAAAAGACAAGATGCCTAAAAAGGATGTCGCTTCAAACCAAAGTGGATCACCGTCCTTAGTAATAACAACATAAACAAAGAAACCAAGCGTACACATAAAAACACTAATTTCAAGTATTATCCTTCATCTCATAAAGTTCTTAGAAGGAAGTGTTTCTTTATCCTTTGAAAATGAGACAACAAAATTACTACAGGCCTAATTGCTTAAAGCTAAAACGTGAAAAATGAAGCGTTAAGAACTTTTAAATGACGTGTTATGCAATGTACATTTCTTACGAACACATTTCATCACAGCCGAGACAGTTGGTTGATAATTCAGGTAATTAACTGCATGTTTGGGTTACTAAGCCTATGTGTACACAGTATAACCGGTACAGAATACTCCCAGTTACAACTGATTTTTTAAGAAATAGGGTGAACAGCAACGTCAAAGCCACCTGTTGGTCGTACACTCTGCTGATTTACGGATGAGGAAATGACAAAACTTTAATTGTAGTTGTGGTGGTCAGACGGGGGGTCGCCTTATAAAATACCAGACACATTCAAATCTATGGTACGAAAAGGCATACCCTTAATAATGAATACTCACGTAACTTAGAAAACTTAGAGCTGCATGCTCTTGTGGCTGATTTCGATTTTGCTACTTTAGTCTCGGCAGTCCGTACCACTGAGCTATCGCTCGCTCGCTATCGCTGCTTTAATAATAGTTTGGTGTTTTACGACAAAAACACACGAATAAAACAAAATCAATAGAAGGACTAGTTTTAAAACTTGTTAACCTCACCGAATAGTAAATAACAAACTTAAATCTGTGACCTCATTAAAATTAGATGTTATGTACTTAAAAGCTCGTATATATTTAAATATGTTTAGATATGTACCTTAATTGTATTTTAATAACTGACAACTGACACCAGTATATCATAAAATAAATATATTTTCTACCGATTGGATCTTTAACTCACTTTGCAGAACGTAAAATGTTAACTTAAAAAACTCGCCATCTAGTGTTTACACGGTTTGTTAACCGACGAACAAAAACAAAGGCGGTCTGTATGTATGCTTTATACATGCTTACGCATAACTACGTCCAATGTGGAATGATTTGGATGATTTTTGTTTTTGTATTACTTCGATGGTGGTCCAATTTAAAATTGTAAGGGATACATTCTAAGGGGATGAAAAATACAACTTAAGACATTTAAGCATCTATTTTTATAAATCTTTTACTAAAAATAATAATGTGAAATGTTTTAAGAAAAGATAAAACGTATTCATAAAATAAAAAGCTAAACATAAAATTAAACAATTTGAAGTCGCTGGTACCAATTATTGACCTTTTAACTGCAACTGCACCGACCCAAAATAATAATTTTAATTTAAACTTTATATATTTTTTATTTAAAAGTCCTTTTACATTGTACCTTTTGTACAGTATATATTTTGTAGACATGCAGGAGCGCGTATGCAGGCAGACAGCATGCTTGTAGCTGCACACACTCGTGGCATCGCAAAAACTACTCACGCATTTCCAGTAATTTCGTAACCTCCTTTATAATTACTACGTTTTAATGTGAAGGATTTTGAAGTCGCAATGGTTTGTTAAGCCACTGTTTTAAAACAGGCTTATTAACTCCGTACGCACATAAACTAAGGGCGCATAACTTTAAGAATTCATTGCACAAGGGCTTACAAGGCTGTTTATGTTTACCGATACACTGCGGGTGTGTTGAACCCAGATTTTTCCCACGTTTTGGTATCTGATAGATAAGGCAAGGTCTATGCACTTGTCTATTGATGCCTTAAGTGTTGAGTTTTAGTGGCTTCCGTTGAGAGCGCGTGGGTCGGCGCTCGGTGCTATCATGATTGATAGGTTCGCTTCCTAGTTAAGCGTTACTGTGTTTAAAATAACATAAAAATTGTCTACACTCATGTTCATTAGGGATAGGACGATATTTTTAAACAATATATGATATAATCTTAAGAACATACAAATTTCCTAGGATAGCCTCCGTGGCGCAGTGGGTGAGTAGCCGGCTGTGAAGCGGGTGGCCGCGGGTTCAATTCTCGCTTCGAATGCGAGAAATGTTTTTGTGATCTACAAATATTTGTTTGGGTATTTTTTCCCCAGAGGGTTTGACATCAGACAGGCGGCCGGTCAGATATAGGAGGTATTGCTATTGTTTATAATAGGCTATTCGATCGATTCGATCGAATAGGATATCTCGATTATTCAGGCTAGTAAAATTAAATAATTATCAAATGATTTTCGTTTTTAAATACTATTGTTGAAAATACGGTAAGATCGATGAATAGCACGGTAGCATGAATCATGACTGAATTCCGAACGATTAAAACCCACCATGTAGGCTTTAAAATACTTTCAATAAACAATCACGCTGTAATTCAAACTAATAAATAACATTTCTATCAACACTAAATAAACCGAACAAAACGTATTAAATAAGCAACGGCAATTCAAAGCGCCAGTAATTTTACAACCTTTCTCCGTCAATTATATCAGTGTAGAACAAATTTATGTAACGTCGCCGTGTATTAGAAAATAAACCTAATTACAAATCTCTTCCTTATCGCGCATTCCTTTAAGAGAACTTTCTCTGATAAAGCGTTGGGAGTTGGTGGGTAAATTACAATTATATCTTTACAAAGACGTTTTACGCAGCTTCGGTATCGAAATAATAACCTTACTTCATACTAATTACGTCCTAGACTTTCTAAAGTGGAGATAAATAGAGGCATGGTACATCATCGTAATAGGATCGGTAATGAGACCACACGATCCTCATTCTCACAGATATGACCGAGTCACTGTCATTACGTGCGCACTGAATACGATAGCTTAAAGCTCGTTTACAACCAAAGCTGTGCAATAAATATAAGCGACGAAATAAATATAAACCTACGTATAGAATTATACAGATTACATTAATTACAACAAATAATACAGAATAAATACTTTGGTCGCGGCTTCATCCAGGTGAATATATTTTCTAATCCAAGTCATGATCTACCCGTGTGCAAATTTCAATCAAATCAGTTAAGCCGCCGATTTATAGAAATTACCTAAATTAACAAACTCACAAACATCTAAAGATTCACATTTATAATTATAGGAAGTGGGATCTTATTAAGATATTATGACAAATAACTAAAATAATACCCAACAGTCAGAATAGTCTTGTAAGTGACAGTAAGATGCAATTATTATATTGTGTCGTAGGTATCAGGAACACGTGGTCCCTTCTTAGATTCCTGGTCTCACAACGCGTAGCCTTGAATTAATGAATCACACAAATATTTGTCTCGGTGCAAGGATGGAAGCCCTGGCCTCTCGTTCCACACTCAGCTACATACACACTGCACCACGGAGGCTAAGATCAGTCTTACCAGGCTGATAATTATCTTATCGCTTGATGTTCAGCCCGCGGCGAATCTCCTCGTTCAGTTTCGATGGAAAACAAGCTTCACGTCTCCTGGCGACTAACTTTTTTCCATCGTAATTCCCTGACATTACTGTGGCTTACCCTTAGTACTTCGTACATATTTTATTAATATAACATGTTTTAAGTATTTTGTGTTTTTAAACTTACTTTAGATATGAATAATATTATTTTAGTTTGTTAAATACCTTTTAATATATTTCTAAGGAACCTACCTGTATTCTTTTAATTTTAAAAGTTTGAGGCATAGTGTTAAAATAAAAATAGAATTTAGTTATGTAACTATATTAACATTCCAAGTAACTAAATATAGGTAAACTTGGTCTCAATAAAAAAAAATGTTTAATGCCTATTTTTTGTAATTTCTGTACCATATATAAAGACAATATGCATTCTCTTACCACAAAACACCACGGATTTATGTGCTTACCTGCAAAAAAACGGCACTTTTAGTATCACATTTCATTTAATACAACTAAGTGATTCATTGTTAATTTTGCTAATGTAAACAAAAATAATCCAAATAAAATGTAAATCCTCGAGTCATTACCATTTAATTTACGTCATAAGTTCATAACCAATTAAACTCTTTCATTATGGAAGGCAGCGTGCATTTTCCTAGTAATTTCTACACAAAATAGCTATTATTTAAAGCTAATTTATAAATCTGAAAGGTATACATACTTATTGAAATTTATTGATAAGCCCACAAACAATAACTTATTATCGTTAATTATTCATCATATACCACCCAACTAACATTCTTGGGTTTCACCAAGAAAATATTTTTTCTCTAGTCATCTTTACTAAGCGTTAATATTTGATTAATAACGGATATTATCTCAAGTAATATTTCAAGATTATGTTACATCATAGACCCCATATATAGAAAATCTAATAGAACTTATGAATGGTAATGATTGCATCAAAGGCACACGCTATAAATCATTACAAGCACCCTGCAATCTAAACATGGCCGCGTGAAATGTGGCGACATCACATCCGCTCTGCTGCACCGCCACGTGAGCACATCACACATGGCTTCAACACATGTTCTAGCATGTTCTCATAAGTATTATTAATAATTAAGTATTTGTGTTATAAGACCGCAGCATAAGCTTTGTATCAGAGTATTCAGGCTGAATAAAGCTCTGTGAATTATTCGATTCGAGTATTAGCGGGTTCACACTGTTCGATTTTTAATTGACTTCAAAAAAGTTCTATATTCGTCTTACTTTTTTGCTTATTTATATAATATGTACATTGTATATCGATTTATCCGACAATAATGGAACGAGTTTGTTGGAAAAAGTTTTATTCGATAGGGTTTCGCTACAATATGATTCGGTTAAAATCTGATGACCAGAGTACGGAGTAAAAAAAGACTCATCTACAGATAACAACACACTCGTCGCGATTGTGTTATTGTATTAGAATTTAGACGCTATAACTACACCTATGACTAAAAGTTGAAAAATTTAATAAGTTTAAACAAAACCGACTTCAACAAATAACACTGAAAAGTCATAACAACTTCTAGAGGTGTTTTTAGAGTCAGTGCCGGTGGCGCTGCCGCTCAACTGAAATTGCGTAAATGTTTAATTCACATAGGTGCATATATACCTATCCATACTACCAACTGATCCATAAACTTTCAGTATAATGAAACCCATGTATTTTGCTTTACTGCCATTTCACGTTGTATTTAATTACCGTTTTCATTTTACACAAAACAGATATTGCAATCTATCTTAATTACGACGTCCGGTAATGAGGCTGCAAATGTGAAATACAAAAAACAAAGACGTAGATTTGCTTTGCTTTTAGTTGATTTATGTCCTTAATGAACATGAACTGTGGTTGTAGATGTGGTCAATTGGAAAATCACTCATCACTGCTTACATAAAGTCTAACTAATATTATAAATGCGAAAGAGTTTGTTTGTTTATTACGATTTCACGCCTAAATCACTGAACCGATTTTGATGAATTTTGGTACAGAGATAGATGGAACCCTGGAGACGGTTATAGACTACTTTTTATCTCGGTTATAGGCTACTTTTTATCCCGGAATAGGCTGTTCCGCTGCGGGAGGAGCCGCGAGCAAAAGCTAGTTAAATACATTCCGTGTTCTGTATATGAATCTCAAAAAATATTTGAAGCAATGTGAATTTGATTAAAAAAATAAATCAGTGATTAATAACGTTTATAGATAAATAGGTTTGATTTAGACATTTATGTGATCATTGTCCTATGGCCTAGTCTACGTGATATGAATTGAATCGTAACTAGGCCAGCAGGGTACTGGTAATCGTCGAGGGATGAAACGTCTCTAGGCATTTATTTGGACTGTACTGTAGATACGTGCCATCAAGTGCAGGTCAGTCGCTTTACCGTGTTGCAAAAAACCGACAATGATCGGCAGTCTCCCGAGGTAAGGCGAGATTGCCCGAATCGAATCGAATTACCTATACTAGTCTCCTAGATCGCCCAACTTCGATTACCTTTGCGAGTAGTGTAGAGGACGTTTTAAGATAGAGCCTACTAGCCTATTAATGCCTTATAAATTCATATAAAATACTCGTATAGTAAAACGAGTGCCACGTAGTGAAAACATCGCCCCACAATGTAGACCTGCTTTGATAAAATTAGAGATATCGTAACATGTGATGTAATAAAAAATTTACGCGTTTGAACTAAATCCAACGAACAACTGGATACAGGCTATAATTCACGCGGCCGTCGTAAAAATAAACTTCAACTTTCACTAACAAAAAATTGTTTTAGAATTAAGAAGGCGCGTTCAACATCGTTTTTCAACACTTATCGTAAACATGTTTCTTTCATCTTCGAACATATTAGATGCGATGTCGAAAATGTTACAATATTTTGAAGAACGACATGACTAAGTCAGTAGTATGTTCAAAAAAAACAATCAGAGTGACGAGAACTTTACAAACAAATAGGTACATAATTATTGTTAATAGTATTTATCTGAAAATTGTGGTTATGTTCATTATAATTCACAGTCCAGCCAATTAATTGAAAAAATATTTTAAAAATACATTTTCTACTCGTATTTTAGCAATATTATAATTACTCATTAATCGAGCAAAACTTAACCACAAATTAACAGGCAGAATTATTCTACAGCTACTACAAACTATACTACAAACTACTTTTAAAAGAGTATATTTACCCAAGGACGAAGTCACGGGTACAATAAAAGATATTATGACAAGCGTGACAGACATCTTACGAGATTAAATAATACGCCGCAATTGGTAAGGGAAATCTAAACATTTCACACTTTTGCTACGAGTGGATTTCCATCGTGCCATAAGTGGAAAAGTGATTTAGAGCCGGCCAATCAACGTAACGTTCAGCCGCGATGTTGTTTTAGACAAGCAGGTAAACATTACGGACTATAATTATTCTGCTTTCCTGTTACGAGTCAATACTTATTGGAAACTCACTCTCGCTGAGCGAAAGTTAACTTATGTGAATAATCTATCCTATGAATAAGACCTGCCTTGTTTAATGCGCCACATCCTTTTACTACTAGAACTAGCGGAGTTTGGAATTACTTGAAAATTACCAGATGCCCTATGAAGTTTTAATTATAAACAAAATGTATTCATGATTTATTGAGTGTGTATTGAATCTAAACATATCTAGTGTATTTACTGCTCGGGTTCATAACATTTTTGTTCCTTTTCCTAGAACATTTCATTTGCTTTATTTATTAAAAGCTGTTATTAACGTTTGAAATCTCTTCGGATTACATTAAATTATTTTACTGAAATCAAACTACTATTTACTTAGTAGTTTTCACTCAGTCACATAGTAAAGATCTTTTGCGACGTCTGAGCTTGCGTTTTGAGTTATATTATTTAGTAGATGTGCCCGGCATGGTTGCAATGCTTCTTTTTCTTTTTAAGTTAGCAATGTTTTTTTGTTCACAGAAACTTCACGGTCGTGCGCACAACTCACCAAATCGCAATCGGATAAATGGTATAGGCACGCTTAAGGGTTAAATATTTTGTTATATAAAAGACTAGCTTTTGCTCGCGGCTCCGCCTCAGTGAACGGTCTTTTCCGAGATAAAAAGCATATGTCCTAATCCCGGTCTACCTGTGTGCCAAATTTCATTCAAAATCATTCAGCCAGCCATTCAGTTAAGGCACGATTAACTAACAAACATCCAAACTCACAAAATCATATACAACCAAAATTACACATTTATAATACTAGTAGGATAACTAGTTGTCGGTCGCGGTCTCACTCCCGCGCATGATACTGCTTCACTCCCAGGGTTCATAACGTATTATACATATAAACCTTCCTGACAATTACGTCTAAATTATAGTGAAAAACTCATCAAAATCTGCTGCTTAGTTTATAAGAACTAAGCGGAGAAACAAATTGACAAACAAATGCGGACAGTGACTTTGTTTTATACTATGTATAATAAAGATTATATTATAGAGTACACGTGAGCATTATAATACATTGTAGTTAAGTACTATGAAAAACACTATAAGTAAAATAATCCAAGTGATTGCTCTCGTCTTGAGTAGCTGTACATTTTAAAAGAAGTTGACACATTTTAAATTTCATTTCGTTGTAAGAAAATGTTAAGCTCATGGAATAGCGCATGTATCTAGACGTTTATATACATACGGAAATTAACTGAGTGAGCGTTAGACAGTTCCTAGAAAATGTTATATGAGCTATTCGCACAATCTACCTACCGGCACGGCGCGGCGGGTGCCCATAACGCCTACTTTAAAAGGAAATTGACAACGGTTAATTGGTTAGCTGTGACTGGGTTTCTGAACCTTACTTTTAGAATTCAGTTCAATCAAAGACTGAAAAAAATCAATTTATACAATTTATCATCATCCGAACCCAGCAGCGCCAGTAGAGCTATACGCAGTCTGTCTGCCTGTCTGTCCTACCTTTAAAAACCTCTATCTTCTAAATCATAATAGTGAGTCGGCTGAAATTATCACAGAATATGTGTTATTATAGCGGTTATCATAACAAGTAATAAAAATATCAAAAAGGAAAAATAATTAAGGCGTGGTTACGGAACCTTCGATGCGCGAGTCCTAATCGCAGTCAACGGGCTTTTTCTTTGTTTTTATCGTTTTCTTGTAATTTATCAAGATACAATAAATAAATAAGAAATACGTTTCAACAAATAAATACGTTCATCGATAACCATTTTGGGAAATAGCCTTGTCACAATCGCATATCACAATTTCAAAATTTTATTAGGTATGGTTGTTTTACTAAACACATACTTTATATGCATGCTAAGTTGTCGAAAGACCATTGACACAAATCATAGATTAACTGAGCACTAGTCTAGTCTATTCACTCTAAGAGAGTACACTCGTATTTAGGTTGATATAATGCGATTGAAGGAAGTATTAGCTCCAGTATTGAACGTGTGCGTAGCCGGACGCATCTAACGCAGTTTCTCTTTACTACTTACCGCGGTCAGTTACACCGAAGCTAAAGATAGAGAAATTAGCAGCACAGGAGTACATTCACTCATACAGGGCAGGGCTGCTTTACATCCACACGCATATTATGTTTATTCATTTTACTTTTAAGACTTCCTCAAACTTTAAATACATGACACAGTTTCGTTGTCTTCCGTATTTCTAGCACTCTTGATTCGAATTTTAGTAACATGATGAAAAGCAACTACCTATTGCGATCACGTAAATATTATTTAATCACATAACATAAGCTTTATCCCCCAAGGGGTAGGAAGAGTCGCAACAAGTGTAGCAACTTTTCGCCAAGCTTATTTCCGTCCTATGATGTAATAGGGTGCGAGCGAGAATCGAAAATTCAAACACAAATTGTGATTGTCCGTTCTGAGAATTGACCCTAGGACCTCATGGTTCTCAGCCTTAATAGGGTGCCAATAGACAATGAGGTGATTACTAATTTAAATATTATAATATTATGTGACTGCCTCGGTGGCGCAGTTGTAATGCGTTCGCGTTACGACTGAGGCTGACGCTGAGGTCTCGGGTTCGATCCCCGGGTCGGGTAAATATGATATAGGGTGTTTCTATTACGAATCAGTATCAGCCCTGGGTCTGGAATTTGTGCCCGCTATGGCGATAGGCTCGCCCCTATCATATCATGGGACGGAAATAAACTCTGTGTACTGGTTACACCTCTGCCTACTCCTTCGGGGATTACAGGCGTAAGTGCGTATGTACGTATGTAATATTATGTTAAGTGATTGCATCTCGCTATATAATACAACCCTAAGTTTACTGTAATCGCGTCAGAGCCCCGCCTTTGCCATATAGAAATGGGCGCAGGCTGAGAGATCGATTACCGCTAATTGCCAGCCTCTGTACCAGGGCTTCCTTTTGAAATGTTGAACAAGTCCCGACGAACGATCTCTAACGGATAACTATGTTATCCTCTTACAGTACCGTCATATGATAATAATACACCCAGCAGTCACACACATAGTTCTGATCCACACTTGGTTAACCTTTATCGTGGGTATCAAGAACTACGAGGGGCTTGGTCCCACAACATCCAGACCCGAAACAAATATTTGTATGTCACACAAACATTTTTCTTGATGTGGGGATCGAACCCGATGCGCCACGGAGGCTGTGGAATATGAATGAAATGATTCTAACTTTACTGTAACTATCCAATAATCTGCAGCATCGAGTTTTATACCGTTTTAAAAGTATATTCAAGTCCACGATAAGTTTCTTTTTATAAAATCAAATAAAAATAAAAACGATTTTTAAAGAAATAGGTCACTAATGTCACTTTTACACGTCAATTACCTCAATATTACATAGAAAGACTTTACCGGTACTGTGCAAATGCCCATAGGTAAGAGAAGAAGCACCAAACTCTACTAAGCTAAGTAGAGCCACGTTGTAGACAGTCTTGTCTACAGCATGAATGTGCTCAACCGGGTTGTTACCACTGTCTCACAGAAAACTGACGTAAAGTACCGGTTTGCTGCTGCGTTTCGTACGGTGAGTGAGGTATATTGGGCCTCCGGACATATCACTCACCGTACGAAACGTAATTGAAAGCTGAAAATTTTCTGTGAGACATTGGTACTCATTAGGCCGATCGGCATTAATGCTGTAGACAAAAGTGTCTACCAGAGTGGCTCTGGTTTTGCTACCATTTTCTTAAGAAGAAGTTTAATGTTTAATCAGATAAATAAAAAATAACACAATCTAGCTTCTCTCATGAAGAAACGCGTCATGTCTTATATTTTGTAAAATCATACATCCCAGAAAAATTATTTTGGAAACTACCTATAATTTCCAATAACAACTGGTATTATGATTCATTAAAGTACATTTGCAATAAAACTGCACGAGCATTATTTGCAACTAAGGAGAACATAATGCAGCAGTATCATATTATATTCACTTATAATTTATAAATAGTAATCTTAGACTAATACACAACAGGTAACACGATTGTACTCGTATGTAATTTAAACTTAAATTACCGAACTCATATGAGCAACTAACAAACATAATCTTTCTTAGGTGATAGCTATCCTTCGTAAGCTATTAATAAGGACCATTCACACAAGATGTTCTAGTAGTCAATCGATAACTCTTTATTTGTAATAGCTATTCCAAGTCAGCATAAAGGGTATTGCGGAATCTCTATGGATTGCCAACACTTTATGTACGAACGGGAAAATCCGCTTATAAAAATGTGACGCGAGTCCCGCCCACATAAGCTCACGGTTAAAATAACGCTTTTAGTTGATGATGTCATCATGCACTTCTTTTATTAATTTTATTAGGAGTAGGTATTTGATGTGCTATAGAAGATTTTTTGTACCACGCCCAGTTTTGCCTTAAATGGCAACAAAGTGAGTATACATCCGAATATTATCTTATTTTGTAAAGCCACATAGGTAATGGATGCACCTTTTTGTCTAAAAAATTACAGTCTCTGTCGACATTATTTTGTAAACCTTACAGAGTAGAGAAATTAATAGAAAGCTCCTTACTTTTATTTATTCTAATCTAAATTATATTTTTTAAATATTAAAGGCTCTAATATATAAATGTGGCATTAATATTATAGTCGACACATAAAAGATATGTAAATGCGAGATGCCCCAAATTTTATTTCTGTCACATGATTACGTAATTTGTTTACAAAGGGCTTGCAACCAACCGGTCCTCGCCCAATTATTAGCCAAATGTAAACTAGGCTTTAAGTTGTCGTGGGACGTGAAAGCAGATTGATCGCACGATTACACGACACGTGTGTACGTACCTTCATGACGTACCGGCGTTCAACATACTTGATATTCAATTGTAACTTGATCGCTTTCTACTGAGTTTGCTTGAAAATGCTTCGTGGAGATCTATGTGGTTTGTCGTTTGATTTATATATGAAAATAATTATTTCGTTTCAAAGATCGATTTTTTATTTCCGAATAAATTTTATTGAAAGCGTGATATTGTTGTATTTTGCCGTCTTATATTTTATCTAAAAAATAATGTTTACTTGGAGATTGAAAAATCTGCTCTTAAGTAGATAAGTTGTAACCTATCGTAACATATAAATACATATATCTATTCATAAGTATTAATTTTGTTATAGCAATCAATTTCAAACAGATACTTTTGAAGGCCAATTGTTGGCGTCATCAGCGATTATTTCTACATTCATTCAGGTTGTTTGACTCACTTGTTTATTTCTAAAGCTCTAGGCCTCTGGAGAATATGAAGGTATTATTAAGTATGAATAAAATTAGTAGTAACAAACAACTACTTACAACACGAATAATCCACGAAATCCACTTGGCTTAAGGCCAGAAGGATTTAATCACTTTAATTATAATATTGGAATTTAAAGTAATACCACTAAATCTTTAAATAATTTCTAAAATAAAACAATGTTATTTCAATCACCAGATTTCAAAAACTTCCATCTTATGCCACCTGGGATGTAAGGAATTTTAGCGAAACCACATGACACTAAATAGTTTCAGGAATTTAAAAGTTAAGGAAAAAAATTAACCTCGTACAAGATCCTCGAAACTGCTTTTTTGAGCAGTCGATATATAAATATAAGATCGATTAGTTTTATTTCTATGTGTGTTATTCGCGTAAACATAAGAAATCATTATATAAGATCCACTTCGGTTAAACAGGAAAAAGAAGACGTAAAGCATAAGCCGTTTCTCGCAATATACGAAAGTAAAATTTTCTATTTTGTTTTAGCACAATATTGCTACGACCTACATAATTATGTGGGACACGAAAATAAATAAACAACTTTCTATGCCAATAAAAACTTAGGTATTTTGTGAAAAAAAGAGGCGATAATTGATTCTATTAGCACTTTATCTAGATAACGCCATGTTGCTAATTTAATGTCGGCATGCGTCCACTACACTAGTTTATCTGTTATGGGCTATTAATTTAAGCCTGCGGCGCTAGACTACATAAATGGCGCCCGTTCTTCAAATCAGATATGCTTTAGATAGTATGACGCTTAAGCTTTCAATGAAAAAAAAATATAGCAGAGGACGGCAAACGAGCAAGTGGGTTCACGCATGAATATCCCCAATAAGAAGACTCATGGATGCGATGGAAAGGGATGATTAAGGGATTGAGAAGGAGAAGGGGATTTGGGCCCCCGGATAACTCATTCACTCACTGTACGAAACGCAACAACAAGCCATTTCACGTCGGTTTTCTGTGAGACAATTGTAACAACCCGGTTGAGCCGGCCCATTCATGATGTAGAAAAAACTGTCTACAGCATGACTCTATTGCTTTAAACCACTTTTTTGTTTTTAGGCCATTTTTCAACAACTAAACCTAAGTAAGGTATTCCTTGTCGTCTAAAAACCACGGCAAAGTCGCCTTGTGAGACTATCCTGTCGACACACGCGCCACTGTAACTCCTGTAAGCCAGGATCGACAGTGGCACCCATTAACCTTTTAAAAACATATTCGATATTATTCCAAACGCAGAACTTTAATATTGAGTTTAAACTATTAGTATGGGTTGCCAATTGCCATAGTAACTAGTTATTATAAACCAAGACTAAAGTTCCTGTACGCCTTATAATCAGGCCGATTAGAATGAATGCTCGAGCTATACCGTACACAATCCAAGTGATTGTTCATACAGCAGTAACTGTAGACATGACGTAAATGAGGGACTTGTGCTTGACTGAGTCCATAATAGTCGGCGCCTTATCGCTTCGACGGTGATAATGGTGGTGACTAGCGACTCAAAGAGTGGGCGTAGTATTAGATCAATACTTATACGTTGCCCAATGATGAATTAAGTATCCCAAGGACTCGCTGCGTTTGACTACTCTAACCAAGTATAGCCACCGTCGATATTTGCTTACATGAGTAGTAGAGTAGCAGTAGCGGTTCTGTTTCTAATAAACTATGAAAATCATTAAAATCGAAGGTTTGACGAATTTCACACAGTAATTTGATGACAGACCTGATGCACGTGGTATTTATTTTATACCAGCTTTTGCCTTCAGCTCCGATACGTTAAAATGTTACTTGGCTAGAGAGGATCATCCTTCGTATACTATGAATCCCTAGTAAATTCTTATATAGCGCGCATTTTAAAATAGTTTTTTTGTCAGTATTAAATACTAGCCCAAGCTTCTTGGGCTTAGGTCAGATTCTCATTTCGACTGTGTTTTATCTATTTGAAGAATAAAAAGAAGTACAAATTCTAAATATTTACTGTATTCATGAAATGTTTTGCATTATTTAGATTCCGTCAATAACCCCAGCGCCAGTTCGGAAGGCTGTTTCGCTAGAGAAGATCGGGTAAGAAACTCTAGCGTTAGAGTATAATAAAGTATTTAATCGAATACTTATTGTTATCTTGTTCCACCTGTCCTTATCCCACTCGCAGTGGGGTCGGCGCAACATGCTTTTTATCACCCAGAAAAAGATTTAGCATGGAGTTTTTACGACCGGCCGCCTGCCTGACATCATCCTCTCTGGGGGAAACTGATACTGATTGTTAAGTTATAAAAATTGTTTTTATATTTGATATCAAATTAAAAATACAAACTTGATCTTGTTTAAGGTATCGGATCTTTGAGTGTCGGTTTAGTTATGCATATTTAAGTTATAGCATTTTGTGCGTAGGGGTTTTCAGCATGGCCGCCATTATTTAAATTAGGTTATCCTTAAATACAATTATTACAGACTAGCTGTTGTCAGCGGCTCCGTCCGCTTGAAATTCCGTTCCATAAAAAGTTTCATGATCGTAACTTTAGTAGTTTTTTAATATAACCGTGATTAATCGGTGAGCAAGTGAGTGGTATTTCGCTTTATATTATATAGATAGATTAATAACATGCTTAAAAATATACTGAATATTTATAAAAATAACTACTTTAGGCACATTAGCCTCGGTAATGTATAAGTCTTATATAAGCATTTGTCAAAACATTAACGAATCGAACTTAAAAAGATAATTTTATTTATTTAACGCAAATGAGCGTCATTTTAATAAAGATTAAAAAACGATTAAGCACATCCGCAGCTAAATAGATGCTGTGAAAAAGACAAATTAAAACCCGTTAATATCATTACAATGGAACGTTTTCTGCGCAAGCATGAGTAACTAATAAAGGAAGTGATCTTGAACCGCTAACCGGTATTACTTGTACTAGTTGAAGCAATAAGAGTGTGTAGTAACTAGTAGTCACTAACCAATCAGGTGTATTAATTTATTATTCAGTTAGCAGAGAAATTTTAAGGTAATAGAAATTTTATATCGCTTACGAAATCAAACTATGAGTGACGGGTATCAATTAATTATATTTAATGTGTTTAGTCGTTTATATTTAAAACATAAAATCGATATTGATTCCAAAATATTTATTTTATTAAAATTCCATTACTCTTAGTATTTACTTAGGTAGGCACACGGTAAAATATCTCATTCATTTTTATAAGATATTATGTGTTGTGTTTCAAATAAATTAATAAAATTAGTAAGAAAATATTTTTGAAGAATTAATAAAGTTACATTTCAATGAGTTCTTCAATGAGCAAATCATAAAAAAAGATGATATTAATAAAACAGTAATTCAAATCTGAAATAACGCAACAAATGCTGCTCGCCGCGGCAGTAGAAACAAGAAAAAGGAAACATCAAAGCGGACGTTATAATTTGCACCTTACATTTCCCGTTACGGCTGCCGCATTCGCCCATGACAATTTTCCATGTTGCACCTCAGAAACGCCCGGTAATGACAGAATGGCATTAATGAAACAACAGACAAAAGCAATAATAAACTTTCCGAGTAATGAGAGACGAGAAGCACGAATTTCGAACACGGTTACCAATGCAATTAAGAATCGGGCGTAACTCTTTTAACCGCAGCGTTGGGTAAGTTAACAGGTCAACTGTACTAAATACCTTTTTACTCAGTAATCGAATTTATGTTCTGAATCACCAAGAAAAACGGTCGTGGAATAATTCAAGACACAAATGGAACAAGAAAATGATTGGCCGGATTTTTCGGTGTTACTTAAAATTAACGGTAACTGACCTGCATTTCCTTAGTGTAGAAGTTGAGGGAAATGACGCAATAATTTCATAAAGGTTGTTTAGCAACACACTGGTATTTGCTCATGTAAATCTCAGAAGTAATTTACAAGTCATTGCTTGAAGAGAAATAGCGTACATTAGGATGAAGGAACTAATGGCCATCGCTAAATTGGTGCCTAAAGCGCTAAAGCAAATAACTCAGAAATATGTTGTAACGATTGGAAGACAGTTAGTAATTACGTGTGAGATTTGTTTACGTAAATTTAAATAACATTTTAGATCAACTATGTTCAATAATTTTAGAAGATATATACAACGTTATTATGACCAACATCTGATTAGGTACTTCATAATTTTAGCAACAATATGATGGAAATTGAACAAGTAACTAATTACGTATTCATTCAAAAATACTTACACAAACAGTTAGTAAAAGCATACGCAGATTTACTGTTATGTCATCAAGAGAAATTTATTTCTAGAGAGCAAAGCTTCCGCAAAGAACGATTTGCGTTTTTAATGTATGCGCTAACAAAAACGGTGTGAGAACAAAATATGATGTTTCTTCGAATGATTCATGTACCTTCCGGAATATTTTGGCACCCTTTTAGCTTTGGGACTTTAAAAATAATAGCTTTTCGTTCAATAAATATAGTTTCTGTCGTGACTCATCATATTCACAGCACAAGACATAATTTAAAACAAATATTATGTAAGTGTATAGTAGATACATTTCTAAACAAACAACATAACACACAGTTATATTAATGTATCTATTATATATTATATTCACGTTAATATAAAACTTATTATTTAACAAAGAAAAACTTTATTACTAGGGTAATTAAACAATTTTTCCATTAACTATCCATAATCTACTAACCGGAAAATAGAACAAAAATCATGCATGCTTAAGCATGTATATCTTACAGGAAAAAACGAACGTTGTTTTTTTTTATTAAATGTATGGTACTAGAAGTAGGAGCCTGGCATTAGGCCGGGATAGCGCTAGGTATAGAAAGTAAAAAAAATTGTCTTTAATCGCGCAATATACAAATAAGCTATTTTATATATAAGTGACTTTATTAAAAATCTTGTATTATATAAAACTAATTTATATTCTATCATTCATTTACCACAAAAAACATTAAAATTAACTTCTGTAACACTTCAGTGGCGTAATTTAACTATCACAACCCTACAATGGTCGCATAACTTCCCAGTGTGGCTTATGATTATCGGGCCTAGGTCATGCACCTGCGGCGGTTGCAAAGAGATGCGCCTTTCACTAGCGCACATCGAAAGTGCACAACTGATGTAAGACGACCTGCGACCTCGCCTAGAACTCCTTTAATCTTGATTAGATTTGTGATTGAGTTGCGTAAATGAACACAACTCACTCAGTACATTGTAAGTCAAGGTGTAGATTGTTCGATATGGCTTCGTCAAAGTCACATATTAATGCAATCTTAATCTTGATTACTGATAGGATTCAGCTTATACCTTGTTAACTATTTAAATCATGAATAATAAATAAAAATTTGCAATAAATTTCGCAATGAATTCATACCGTCGTTTCAATAAAAAGTTTACTTTAACAAACTACGATACGCATACGCACTCACGCCTGTATTCCCCGAAGGGGTAGGCAGAGGTGTAACTAGTACACCCACATTTCGCCGAGCGTATCTCCGTCCCACGACGTAATAGGGGGCGAGCCTATCGCCATACCGGGCACAAATTCCAAACTCCGGGATGATACTGAGCATTTCGTAATAGAAAAACTCAATACCACTCTACCAGACCCAGGGATCGAACCCGAGACCTCAGCGTTAGCTTAATCGTAACGCGTACGCATTACAACTGCGCCGCCGAGGCAGTCAACAAACTACCAATATGTACAAATGAGTATAATTTAAAAAAATGAAGCAATAAACGCCATATACTGCTATTATATGCACAAAAATACTTGTAATATATCATAAGCTTCCAACTGCTTGACCTGTCGCACACCGCATATATGTAAATTCGAAGAAATACAGATGCTCATTTGTAATATGAATGGGTTATCTTGCGCAAATGCTGGATGCACTTTATTACGCGTGTATGCATATATAAATCCAATGTTTATCACAGAACACAACTAAACCAGGTTCAAATATTAAATGTTAACCCTTCCTCAAAGTATTTAGATTACGTTAGTGAAACAATCATCAAAATTGATTTATTAGTTTTTGAGAAAATCATATGGGTTAAATATAAAACCTCCTTTTTAAATCGATTATTATTAAGTATGAGTGCGATTTGTTTGTAATATGATCATTAACTATTTAAAGTATCTATTAACTTAATCCTACTGTTTGGTACAAGTACACTAAGTACCAATGATTTATGACCATAAAACATGCCATCCTATTATGTTTCAGCTTCCCGATAGAAAGATAAGTCAGCGCACGCGGGCCAGAATAAATTGATGCTAAAATACGTTCGGCATAAGAATCAGTACCAACATTAACTGGCTTCCTTTGGTTAATGGTGTTCGGTTAACCAGCTGTCAAGTGGTCACAATTTCACCGGACAAATCGCATCGGACCACCAACAGAGAACAGTCGTAAACATGCAAATTCATAATTCTCAGAGACACTTGGCGAATGATATAATGTTCTGTTTTATATATTTGTAGAGGTTTCCAAAGGGCATACACTTACTTATTTTATAATTATGTTTAAATTTTAATATGATTTACTGTAGTAACGCAATATCACTGCTCTACATAATGTAGAGCTGTTTCCAAATATGTGCATTTGATACTTTGTTACTTTATCTTTCTTTCTGCCCTACGTTATCTCGGCTTAGATTATTACCAGGGTCTGCCTTTCTACTTTAACGCTCCCATTTTGCCCGGTCTTGAGTATCCTCCATATTGAGATCATCGGTTCTCATGTCTAGGTCAAGTCAACACTTTTTAGGCCATCCGGGGAATCATACCCCTGGTACGGCAATCTGGCTCCGGCAACTGCGACTGACATACTGCATAATTTCATAGACAGTTACATAAAGACATGAAAATAAGTAAATATTCCGAAACTAAAGCCCCATTCAAATGGTGAGAGCTTATTGCGTGACACAGACGAGTATCAGAAAAATCTTGTTTACTCGACATACAGTTTGAAAAAAGAATCGTATGTCGCGGCCTCGTAAATGACAGTTTTCTTTCCATATGAGGCTTAATCATCTTTCAATATATTTCATATCTCCATATTACGTAAATGTACTCTTGAACAAACATTTACAAAATAATATAAAATAAATAATATACGATAATCACGTACGGATGCAGTCGTCAAATTAATAGTTACTTAAATATGCAAATATCTACTGACGCCGTAATATAAATGTTATATTTTTTGAATGTCGTAGAATATTCATTAAACATAATACTCCGAGCTTCCATGCAACTACTGCTTGTTAATTAACGAGTCAGAGCATCGAAATAAGATAACTAGAACGATAACTCTCATATAAATCTGCCAAAAAAATACGGCTCCACTTACACATGCAGAAGTAAAATTACACGTAAAATTCATACACGCAACAAAAATTCATGAACGTTCAAAATCAACTTTATTTCATAAATTTAATGTCTAAATATTAAATTTCTAGATCGAGATACGACGTTCTGCAGTGTGCAAAAAATTAGACGTATCAAGTGTCAACTAGAGATTATTATACACAGACTTTTATAGCCCCGGCCACTTGAACAGAGTTTTGGTGGGGTAAATTTCTTGCTTGAGTTAAGTTTCTTGGCATCTTATTACGATGAGTCAGAGTAAATAATATTATCAGAATTGAAGTTAATATTACCCATGTTTTGCTATGTATAATAAAATAACTAAGTTTTTTGAGACCGCACGGCAAAATGACTACACTGGGCTTGATGTTAAGTACAGTGCAATCCAAATATAATGTCGACTGTCAAGAGACATTGTGTCCCTTGACTATCGATATAATAATACCGACCTGAAGTTACTGGATATACACTGGCTGACTCCGGAACGCAACTTGCCTAAACGAGCTATTATGGCGGGGTTTTCATCAAGTAAGAATATTTAAGGAACTCGTCAAAGTTATTAACTTTAGAAATGAGAAATGTATTCATTCGTCCCATGGTTATGTGAGTCAGTTATATTCTACTTTGATGGCCTAAGCGTGGATTGCACGATCCATCGTTTAAGTTAAAGTTA
The DNA here is from genome assembly GCA_905332985.1 of Mimas tiliae. Taxonomy (NCBI): domain Eukaryota; kingdom Metazoa; phylum Arthropoda; class Insecta; order Lepidoptera; family Sphingidae; genus Mimas; species Mimas tiliae. The sequence goes on from HG995255.1 coordinate 8,099,886, forward strand.
TTTTATCAAGCAATGGTTGACGTCATTTACAGATTTTGACATTTTGATAGTACTAAAACAAAAAAAGATACATAAATACATATGCACTCACGCCTGTAATCCTCAAAGGAGTAGACATTTCGCCGAGCTTATTTCCGTCCCTTGACGTGATAGGGGGCAAGCTTATCACAATACCGGGCACAATTCCAAACTCTGGGCGGATATTGAGCATTTCGTAATAGATAAACCCAATATAATTTTTACTCTACACGGTGATTGAACCCGAGACTACAGTCGTACCGTGTACACTATAAAACTGCGCCACCGAGGCACTCAAACAACATAAACACCTTTAAATAACGTGAACCATTACTGGTTATAATATCTTAACTTTAACTGACGGTAGGTACAACCCACACTTAGGGTCGTATTACTATTAAATGGTACTTATGACGGTCGTAACATAATTAAAAAAAGATTATTTCGTTAACGATAGATATATTTAATTGGTGATTCTCCGTTTTTTACATCGAATTCTAAAAAGACACGCACAAAAAGTTTGTATAACGATGTGCTAGTGAATGAGTGCTAATGGACAAGGCATCTGTCAGTGGGATCAGTCACGTATCTAGACACTGGAATGTGAATCCCGTTATTGGTGAAGCTACGCCCGACGATCTCTTCCCTATGTTTTTCCGCACAATCACCGAGATTACTCGGATTATGAGTGGCGATATCTCGCTATTGGCTAAGTAATTCGAATTAACTTTGCCGCACTGTTACGATTACACCGCAGTTAACTCTGGCATGCGGACGAATAGCTATTCTATTATCGTTTCATAGTAAATTAAATTAACTCCGAGCGCAATATCAGTAAATACGTTTACTACGAATTGCTTGATATCAATGGTCCCTTCAATGGTCGTTCTGAATGAACGATGTGGCTAATAAACGTTAATTCTAAAATGTGAAAAGGTAAGCGACAAGATCTACGTGGGATAAGCCAAAAAAGCACTTTCACTGCGTAATTGCTGTCAGTAAACACTAATGCGACAAAGTAAAGCCGAGTAACGGCTACAAAAGGGCTTGGCGATTAGAAAGTGCGCGGACAGCGTCTGACAAAAACTCACACTGCTAAGGGAAATACGTGAAAAGTACCGATGGGAATCTCTATTTTCACAAGGTACGCGTTACTTTCTTGTAAGCACCGTAGTTCATTGTTCCGCGCTTGTGTATGAAACAATGTTGTTCGCTATGTCTGCGAGGAGATAATAACAGACGGCGCGCGGCGTTAACGAGCCAGAAAAACGATGCGTTATCGAAGGACAATCTAAAAACCTCAAGAATATGCTATTACCTGACTATGTGTTAAACATATAAAATTATTCATTACCAGACGTCCGAGAGGTTTATAAATAACTTAAACAATTAATAGGCAGTAGCAAGAATGCATAGTTTATTGAAGTATTATAAATCTTTTTAGAACTGCAGCGAGCATTCCCGTAGTTATCTTCTTTAGAACAATTACTACAAGAATAGTTTATAGCTTATTTTATTGGTCAAATGCATTATCAATGGTGGTTTAAATCCAGCAGCAATAGCCCGAAGGTGTAATGTATTATCACGTGAGTAGATGCTGCGCAAGTAGTGCTTGTCTGGGAACCAGTTACTGCAATGCAGATCAAGAAAAGCGTTATGCAGCAATAATCTGATGCCACGTTTTATTAGTAATTGGATTTTTTTATTTATATCTTATGCTGTCTTTCTCTTGGTAATTGGATTAGAAATTACTTTGTACCACAGAAAATAACACATTTCTAAAATGTAACATTGATTAAGAGAATAAAACAAAATCGTTTAAATTAATATAAAGTGGTGAATTAAAGTACTGTTTGAAGAAAATAAATAGTTAATAAGTCCTTTAATTTTTAAAAATGTGTCCAGTAAATCTGACTAATTCTTGAGTGTTACTACTAAAACACTCCATAAGGGTGATAAATGACGCATGCCAACATAACCACTTGAAACTATTAGGTGAGAAGAGATGACGATAAGACATCCATAAAGAACGAAGTTGCACTTGTTGACACTCGAAAGCATCAGTGGTTGAGCCGCTTAGTGATTCTTCGAGATTAGCCATCGACATGGCCCTCTTACACGTCGAACCAATATTCACTTCAGCTCTTTTCATATTACTATTTTCTAGCCATTAAAACATGGTGGATATATGATTCATCTTAAATACTCGTAGTATAAAACAAATTCGCTGTTTGCGTATGCCTGTCTCTCTGTGCGTTAAATTCTTCTAAACTAGGCCGCAAATTTTGATACAGTTTTCCCTATAATTTAGAGATTTTATCCGGAAGGTTTACTATTATAGGTATATGTATAATACATTCGAATTTTATTGATATTTTATAATCGAGTCCTCAAAAATAACTATTTTCAGTTGCTTTTATCACGGATATATGATGGTTAATTCTTCCACGTGGGTGATGTCGCGAGCAAAAGCTATTTATTTGAATAAATGCAAATAACCATTAAATCATCTTGTGTGCATAATACGTTTATTTTACGGCACCGTTGACGGTTGGTGTGACGTAACGGATAGGGTAGCAGTACCTATAATTGGCAATAGGCTAAAGCGGCTGTTGCCTCTTGTTTACACAGTTCGCTTCCGAGCGTGTTGCAACGTCGCCGGTCGGTCGCGCGTCACCGGCGCACGTGTCCCGCCCACACCACGTCACACGTCTAGTATGATGTAACACGTTGCCACGTGTTACATCCACTTGACTACAGCAGGTGACTTCTATGTTTAATGTTTAACTAAACTAGTTAGTAGTAAAAAATGAAAATAATTAATATTACTGCAGACCAAAACACCTGCAATTTTTTGTTACCTACGTGTACCATAGAAGTATGGTTTATTGTTAAATAATTAACAAATACTTAACACACTTAGCAAACATCTGGAAGCATTTTTCTCAAAAAGTATGAGTATATGTATATATTTATGTACGCATTTTGTCATTCTGTTTGTTCAGAAGTACTTAGATTTATGAAACACAAATGTTACGCATAAGTTATAAAAAGAAACTATGGTTGTATTCGAGTTGCATGTTTAGCTAAATTATATTACATATGTAAAATAGTTGAGAAAATCAACAGATGTCACTATCACATAATATTCAAAAAATTATGTATTGGAATTCAGAACGGCATGGCATGAACTATTTAGGGTGCCACTGAAGTAATATCGCCACTTTTTATTTTTTTTGGGCGTACCTCTCGCCGAAGTGACCAATTTGTTCAAAGTGTTAAAAAAACACTGACACACCCCTATTAGGTGTTAATTTCACGGCGATGGAACTTTCTACTGAAGAATAGTGTCGTATGGCCATCTTAACCGTACAATATATCACGTAAACTGACTGCAATCTTACATAATGTAAAGAAAACTTGCTTTTCCGTTGCGCTTACGTAAAGGAAAAGTTGCACAGCGGTAAATATTTTGCCGACCAGGAAAGTATCGTGATTCTTGGAACTTCCATTTTAATTATACATTATAATATACGAGTCGTTTCAATAAAATACTCGTCGTATGTGACGGATAAAACGATAGTGAGTCAGACGCCTCGCCGCGGGAGGAACAGAACCAGTATGTACCTACGACTTAATGCAAATGTGAATGGCAGTGTATACCTACATTTTGTATCGCTTTGAATGATACGCTTTACACTAACGTATTATACACGTAATACTGTCAGTATCATTCAATGGGATGCACCAGGATCCTTTGATTTATACAATCTGTATGTCTGTCATGTCCTTGTCTGTCGTCATCGGACGAAGCTATGGCAAAACTTGGTTGCCGTCGCAGTTTGTGTGGATCAGGCGGCGGCTAGCCCCATATAATATACCAAAAGCAGTTAAATCTATGGTTCGTGAAGGCGGACCCTGGCATTAAGCCGGGATAACTCCAGGTAGAAACAAAGATACCTTAGCAATTACATTAAATCATAGCATATCAATAGAGATCAAGTAGGTACCTGCAACATTAAACCATTATTGATGTCTGCAATTTGTGTAATAAACAGATAATCGCTTGTTCATAATATAGGTACCTACTATAGATAATCATATATTGTAGATAAGTTCGAAAAAAAAACATGTTTGTGATATTCCTGACACAATATTCTGAACGAACAGTCTTTCAGAATCGAGCCTCGGCAGTATTATGTTAAATGCCACTTTTATACTGGCCATTTTTAAACAATTCTAGTACAATATGGTTGTTTGGTAGTGATCGCTTTTAGCGATAAGACCGCCTGTTGACATTATTATAGTTATAAAGTTCTTTTGTATTCTTCCTTAAATTGGTGTTTAATAAACGGTTATCTGTCTATGCCTACTCTATACTACGTCTAAATATGTAATAATATTAAGCATCCCGGTTGTACCCAGGTCTCCTAAACAAAGTGATAGAGCCACGCTGTAGACACTGTTGTCAACAGCATAAACGGGCCGGGTTATTACCAGTCTCTTATAGAAAACCGACGTGAAGTGACAGTTTGCCGTTGCGTTTCGTACGCTAAGTGAGAATTCCGAAGGCCCAAACCCCCATTCTCTTCCCAATTTCCCATTCCTTTCTTTCGAGGTTGAAACGCATCTATATTCTTCTGGTATTATAGGTGTTCATGGGCAGTGGAGATAACTTACCATCAGGTCACGCAATTGTTCGTTAACCGACTATTGATATAAAAAACCTAGCGATGTGTAGTGTAGGTACTAGCTACGCTGATTATATACAAAGGAAATATAAGAACATAAGATTTTGGTACAGTTTCAATTAATTCAAGGTAACATGAATTACATTATATTTCCTTAATTATTAAATAGAAACATTTTTTTGAGTTTAGTTTTAATTTTAGCTTTGCATGTATATAACATTATGAATATTTGTCTACCTAGCGTTGTCCTGATGGCTATTTTTATATTATAAATGCCCTTTTCTCAAGTTTCACCTGTCTTTGTCTTCATTCACAAGTATACTTATATTATAAAATGAAAGTATGTTTGTTGGCTTGTACTTCTTTCACACAGCAACGGATCGACATGATTTTTTTAGCATACTGATATTTTTTTTATCATAGACTAGCAAGTACTATAACTAGCAATGGTCACTTGGTGGTAAGTGATCTCCGCCGCCCATGAACATCGACAATACCTGAAGGATAATGGACGCTTTGCCGATATTAAGAAAATTTGGGCTACCGGATATCTGATATGCCGGCTCTGGATAGAACGAAACGCAACAAGCAAGCAAGCTGTTACTTCTCGTTGGTTTTGTATGAGACAGTGGTAACAACCCGGTCGTGTCGGTCTATTCGTGCTACCACTTAAGATTATGAGCCGCGAAGTGACAATAGCTACTTTTTATCACGGACAAATGATGGGAAAGACTATAATGCAGGTGGCGTCGCAATTGAACGCTAGTACATAATTTAATTTAACATCGAACTAATATTAAATCAATATAAATCTCTAACATAATACTAAATAGCCTTCATGAAAACTCAGATTGTTTATTCACACAAAAATAATAAAACTCGTATGTGTATTAAACAGTGGATTACACCACACATGATTTCAAAATAAAAAATCTCTATCTAAATAATATATGAGTTTGAACACACCTGTTGTGCGCGTAACAATGAGCGTGTCACATCTCATGAGCGTATCTGTCTGCTAGGGTTGCCAGACCATGTAAAACTATATCCTACTGTAATACAGTAGGAGTATTATTTAATTCATATTAATAATAATATAATATAAGAACCCAATCTGTTTTAGGTCGATATTTGCCATATTAAATACAAAAGTAATCTAAAGGGAAGTTACAATTGCATTTAATTAATGGACCTTGTCCTAAGAGAGTGAAGTTCCATTCTAATAATAATTAAACAATGCACTTTGGAATAGTAAGACTATTTCTTCAACTATTTTTCGTATGCTGGTATAAAAACTACCTGAAAGTAAATGGCAACCCTATCCTGCGTCCGCTGCACCGAACTACGAGGCTGACATTAAACTGTTGCGTCATCCATTCACGAGAACAGAAAGATTGAGAGCCGAGGGACCATCGATTATTACCACTGATCGCAGATAAATGTATACATTCATCAACAATATTTTTGTGTTAATTAAATGTGATATTTGGTATTCCCTGTAAGGCTGAATGTAGTTAATTGTTTTTTTAGGGTTGGCACAATTACCATGCTATTATTTAAAACATTACTTAAAAATTGTGTGGTGACTAACACCATTTGTAGTACAATTATCAAAAAGCATTAAAGGTCTCAAGTATTCATATTAAAAAATAAGTAGCGGCCCTAGACGGGCGGTCCTTTATACCATGGCAATTTTGATAGAAAGTTAATTAATACGTGGGATGACAACCACTCTCTCGTTAATGGTGTTACGTCTTACTTCATTACGTCATAAATAATTCTATATGGACATCACGATGGATGATGAAACAACTGTTTTTGAGAACATTTAATGGCCGTTTCTTAAAACGTATTTACTTATATTGTTTTTTTGTTGTTTTGAAACTTATGGTCCATTGAAACATAATGAATGCGAATGTAGTACGAAGATTTTTTCTACTATAAACAGATATTACGGACTTAGACACTGAGTTTATAACCATCCCATGATGTGATTATGTAAAGTACTATTAATTTAAAGGGATTTTTTACATTTATACATATTGCATTTATAATAATAATGAGGAGGGGTTGACGTTAAGGAGGCAGCCGGTCGTAAAAACTAAGGCAAATCCTTTCTGCAACATGCTTGAAAAAGTGTGTTGCGCCGACCCCACGTTGGAGTGGAATAAGTGGACAGTGAGCGAGTAGCCGGCTGCGAAGCGAAAGGATTCGATTCCCGCACAAATATTTGTGTGATACTCGCTTCGGGGCTGGGTGTTGTGGTACCGTAAGTCCCTCGAAGTTTCTGATACCCACGATACAGGTTAACCTAGTGTGGGGTCAAGACTAAATAAATATACACCCACAGTCACACACACAGTTCTGACCCCACATTAAGATATGAGTCTTGTCGTGGGTATCACGAATTACGAGAGACTTTCGATTTCACAACACCCAGACCCGAAACTAGATACTAGAACTTGTGGATAACACAAACATTTGTCTCGGTGCGAGAATCGAACCCGCGGCCTCTCGTCTCACAGTCGGCTACTCGCCCGCTGCACCAAAGAGGTTGTACTAAGTGTAAATGTTGAGTGTATTTATTTATTTTATTTTAAATAAATGGAAATAATCAGGTACATCTACAATTTGGAACATTTTGCATAATATAATAGTATGTAGTTTATAAAACTACATTGTTTTATTTTGTAACACGAACTTGTACTTGCTTACTAGACAAAACTGACTTGCATGATGAAACATACGAGTAACGTACACGACGTGCCAAGTGCTGGCGCACATTTAATTTAAATAACATTAAGTGTGCACTTTAAAAAAGATAACGTAATATAATTACTTCACAGCAATTACTTCAGGTTTTTCTATTAGGTACGAATTGCTCCGTATCAGCCCGGAATCTGGAATTATACCCGGTATGGCGATAGGCTCGCCCCCTATCACATCATGGGACGGAGATACGCATGGCGAAATATGGGTGTACTGGTTACACCTCTGCCTACCCCTTCGGAGTTTACAGGCGTGAGTGCGTATATAATTACTTGACACTATAAATTATAAACCATGTATAAATATTGTATAACCGACTTGCATGACAATCCTAAATTGAGATTTTCCACTAAACTTATGTACTTATGTCAAATTATTTTCATACGATTTGACGTTCCTTAAACTGATTAAAGTGGGTTAAACTCGATTTTGGATTCTCGTGTAAGTGGGCCTTAGAAATGATTGTGATAAAAACCACATAGTTATTGATTGTAACATTGTGCGTGAGTATAAATCTAATGGCACTGTACTGCACTCGTCACCCCGAGAAATAGATGTTAAGGCCCAGTAAATTCAATGACTTCAATGTGCTTCAAACAGAAACACACCAGTTTTTACAAATTACCGCTTGACGGCAGACATAGACAAAGCGGTGGTACCAAACCAGACATCGACATTATGGTGATGACGATTTAGACCTGTTTCAAAATTAAATGATTTACTATTTTTTTCTCTGGACTGACTAACCAGGCTCGGATGACCCGAAACCGGTTGTACTCATAAAAACGGAGATTACCGAAACGTGTAACTTTAATCGGATGTCATTCTTTCTAATAAGCACGAATACTATATCCCTACCAGTACCAACTCACTAATAGCTTCAACACCTCAAACCAAACAGAGCATGGCGAAATACATCCATAAACGGTGTCAACACGGCGCCCTTCGAGATTCCACGTTTTGGTGAAAAGGACGTATACAACTTACATAGTAGTGAAGCCGCTCTTACTAACATGTTTAGCGGGATCGAGTTAGCTAAGAGTTGTGTACACAATGAGTCGCATAACCCGTGTAACGTGCGCGGGTGTCGGGCGTAGAGATGGATTGCGGCTCTGCGGCACTGCGGCTGTCGGCTGTAGAGTGTAATAACCTCACAGCATAGGGAAATCCTAAAAGAAATCTGCATAGCTATGCGGGATGTATTAACGATTTCAATGAAAGGTTCAGTGATAGTTTGCAATTCAGCATCTAATTTTGATCATTAAGCATTTATTTCGTAGAACTGTTTCTGATTCGTTTTTTTAATCCGCTTTCTAACATACAATTATTATAAGGTTGAACAAAAATAAACTTTTCATAAAACAATAGAGTTTCAAAATGTTGGCTCCGTCGATAACATTCGAAAGCGAACTTCAAGAGTGCATAGAATCATAATAGAAGTTCGTAAAAATGGCTTTTTTATACTGGCCTAAAGGACCACACTGCACCAGATGGCAACAACAATGCAATCTGTCAATAGACGTTGCATCTCGCAATAGTCATGCTGGTCTTCAATTTTAACCAACAGAGACAATATAGAAACATTCTGCGATTTTCAAACAATTCATACAGTCACAAGAATATGTGAATTGTTTAGGACACAGGAATCCCGGTTTTATTTCCAGCATCAAGACGAATGTCTATCCTTAGTCCGCGTGAGATAGGACCACGCTCTACCTCACATTCCGCAATTATAATACAAGGAACCCCAGACAAAGTTCCATAAATATGGACACCAAGGCAATTTGTCTTTCTAAATATAATAAAAGCTTTACAATTATACAGAAATAATATATATTTTATATCAAATATAGGAGGTTAACAAGGGTATGGCGATAGGCTCGCCCCCTATCACATAAGGGACGGAAATAAGCTCTGCGAAATGTGGGTGAACTGGTTACACCTCTGTCTACCCCTTCAGGCGTGAGTGTGTATGTTAACAAGGGTTTTTTGATCCTGGCACGGTAAAGTGACTACACTAGACCTGATGTTAAGTACACTGCAGTCTAAATATCATGTCGACTATCAAGATACATTACGTCCCTTGATGGTCAGCAGTATTATGCTGGCCTGAAGCTACTAATATACACTGCCTGACTCCGGAATGCTACTCCTCTGAACGATCCGCTATTTATTGCTAATGTTTGAAAACGCAATTAAAATAAAAGGGTATTTCGATATCACTCTCTTACAGGTATACAGTTTCGTAATAGGCATACAGTAAAATTAGTACTAGAATCATAATATATTATTTCTCTACCTCTTCAGTCGAAGGGCGTCTCTACTACATAAAGCCATTCACGACTGCGATTCAATTTGCATACCAATTGCAACACCTTCAGATATACTCGCAAGATTTTTACATCGTTACAAAATTAAAAACGTTTTAATAATTCTCATATTGAAGTGAATTTATTTCGGCTTGGCAGCGCGTGCAGCTCTGCGGGCGCAGCGGGCGGTCGGAACGAGGCGAACGAACGGTGGAATGAACAGTGCGAATACCTCGGCCCAAGGCAGACTAGTGTCGCACTTGTAGGATCATCTCTACTTATATTATCTATGTTTTTTTGTATCTAGATATAAAATGAAAATATTATTATACTCATTACTGATTTTTATTGTAATTTATAGTCAAAATCTCAAAAGTATCCACTTTATAATTTATATTGTTACATGTTTATTTTTTTCACAGAAGGAACTTGGCTAATACTTCTACTGACCCAAACACCCTATAATATTATAAAATTGAATCTGTACAACGGTTCCGAGATTCGATTTATAAATCATTTGAAAAAACAACATGCACAAACAATACAAATAATATTTAAATAACACTTGATAAATAAATTGCAAGTTTCAACAACTCCACTGCAAGTATATAAAATTATAGTATTTATTAACGTTAAATGAACCCGAGAACAAGACCGGGAAGACCGAGGGCTGATTTATGATGATCAGATTAAACTCACACACACATACCCTGAGTAAAAAGTACTCGGAACCCGCGCCACAACCGAGAATTATTAAGTGCATGGGAAGCGATAGAAATGAGTTAAGAGAAAATGTTTTTGCGTTCTCCGTAATGAATAGGTATATCGTATGTACCTTTAATGTTACTTACTAATTTTATACTAGTAAAATAATTGCAACTGGGTAGCATGATATAGCTATTTGTTTCTTATTAAGTTTTTTATACATATATCACACACTGACGACCCAAATATTTTCTTTTATGATTAAGGCAGACTTCCGCTGATAGCGTCAAACACCAGACGCGAGGGTCAATGTCGTCGTGACCTGTCAACGCCATAATCCAACAATCATAATCAAACAACCTCCGTGGCCCAGTGGACTATGAAGCGAGAGGCAGCGGTTTCGATTCCCGCATCGAGACAAATATTTGTTTCGGGTCTTGTTGTTTTTTCCTCAGAAAGTTTAACGTCAGGCAGGCGGCCAGTCGTAAAAACTAAAGCATATTGCGCTGACCCCATGCGAGTGGGATATGGGCAGATGGAAGAAGAAGATGATTATGTTCTATTAGAGATTTTAATAGCATGGAGCAAGAAACCAATAAATATCATTCGTATATTACTCGATACTTATCCTCTGCATAAGTATTACCTTTTTCAATCCTCATAACACTGTTTAAAAGTGACAAATATTTCATATGTACCTACGTAAAATATAATAACTTTTTATCCTCGAATAGTTTTAAATAATATTGTATTTCAACAAAGATATACTCATACAATTGTGTTAATAATGAAGACCTACACGGACGAGTCTATAACTAGTTTATGCATCAGAGTTTTTACACAGAAAAATAAATAATATTACAATACGTTAAGACTGCATTCTGCGCCTGTTTTATTTGCAGTTTGCCTTTTTATGTAGGAACTAAGAACAAGGTTTTATGAAAAAGACGGATGTACCAATGTTACAGCTATTAGGTACTAAGGCTAAATCATAAAAATGCTGTTGGGTTATAAGACCATTCGGAGTAACCTACTGAACTAATATCTGTATAAAAAAATATTTGTTAGTGGTAGAGCCACACTGTAGACATTTTTGTTCACAGCATAAATGGACCGGGTTATAACCATTGTCTCACAGAAAACCAACATAAAGTAGTGGCTTGCTGCTGCGTTTCGCATGGAGAGATATATCCGGAGGCCCAAATCCCCCTCGCCTTCCCAATTTCTTAATTATGCCTTTCCTTTAAGGTTGGCAATGCGTCCATACTTCTTCTGGTATTGTGGGTGTTCATGAGCGAGATAGATCACTTAGCAACAGGTGAGCCACGTTTACCGGCCTATGCTATATAAAAAAAATTGTAATATACTTAGTACAACAAAAAAATTCTAGTGTTTCAACATATCGATTCTAATGTACCCTTAACCAAAATAATCCTTGTGATCGAAAAAAAAATTGCGACGTTTAAGTTAAATCAAACAAAAACTTCAAATAACAAATAAAAAAACATTAAAAATACTATTGCCACGCCATACTGCATTTCGATTGCGCGAAACCTCAATATCAGTAGATTTTTTATGGCGCAAATAGTCAAGGTCATTGGCGTGGGGTAAAGTCTTAATTTAGGTATTTAAAAAGTAGGCTTTCAACCAAACAATTAAAACGATGTTAACATCAAGTGAGTACAAAAGCCATGCCAGTAGAATAGACGGGTAACTAATCGCACAGATACAAATTATTAATTTGTTATCGATGTTCTGGCATACATGCACACATTTTTTCTATCGAGAACAAATCCATTGACTAAAGATCATGTTTCAAACAGGTTCAGAATAGGTCGTGATTGGAGGGAGAAAAAAACAATTTTGCTGTGCTCTGCGCGGTCATAACGTCGCGTCGTGTTTAAAAATTTAATCGCCAACATAAAACATGTAATGTTCCTTATAGTTTAGTTTAGATAGAATTTTTGATGTTAAATTGTTTTCGCGATTTTCTGGCGCCACCGATAACCGCCATCGTAGTCAATTATTTTGGTACAAAGTTACGCTGATATAGCCCGTTATAATCATTATTATTTTTTTAAACACCCAACAGTCACACACATAGTTCTGACCCCACAGTAAGACACGAGTCTTGTGTCGTGGGTATCGGGCACTACGAGAGGACTTTCGGTCTCACAACACCCTGACCCCAAACAAATATTTGTCTCGGTGCTGGGATCGAACCGCCGCGCCGACCTCACATTTCATAGTCGACTCTCCCACTGTGCTACGGAGGCTATTATGTGTTTTTTCTAATCTTCGATATTCAAACACAGTGACGATTTAAGACAACTTATCCATAATATGCTTCCTTCGAAGTTGAAAAATATCAACGATAGCTCAGCGGGAAGTGGTACGTATTGTAGAGACGAAAGTCGCAGTTTCGAAACCAGACCCAAGAGGATGCACCTCTGACTTTTCTAAGTTACGTCTGTATTCGCTGTTAATTATGGCTTACTTCACCGGTGAAGGAAACATCTTAAGGAAACTTAGAAACCACAAGGTCCAAAAACGACTCGAAGGTGTGTGAAATGTGCCAACCCACATTAGGCCCACGTAGTGGACTAGCCCGTCTCATTAGCAGGAAGTCCCATACCTAGCAGTGGTACAGTATATATAATACAGGATTATTTAATAATATAATAAAACTTGAGAAATCATTTAAGACTGACTGCAGGCCTGAAGTCCGAGTATCATTATCGATAGTATGATATGTACGTGTCTATAAGAGAATGTAATGACGCACATCGAAACTATATTGTGGCAAATATAACTCGGCACAGATGGTTATTAATGTTCAATGATTTTTCCTATCGGTTTTCAATCGGGTAATTGCTGTACCAGCAGTCACCATCGCCACCATCCCGTTACCGCTGAGACACGTACCATCAGGAATCTGACATCATCATACTTGTAAAAAATGGCGGCTTACCTGTTCAAATCGTGTTGTAAGGCATAAAAGTCTTTTAGGATAATTGTGGCTCTATGTTTGAGGTAACTGTCATTTAGTAGTGGTACGTTACTACGTGAAAATGATTTTAAATCGCATAGTAATAAATGAAAATAATTATCAATTATGAATCGCAATATTGCAATTTAATTGTAAATAGGTACTTAGTACCGACTCAACATTAATTACGTTTTGTTTAGCTTTTTTTGTCGGTTTTAATTGTTTTTTCTCTTTTTTTAGTGGATGAATCATAAAAAATTGTGCATGAATGACAAAGTTTTATAGTCTTTTACCCTCAATTTAGGGTATCCCATCCCTTAGGGGTGAAATTGCTTCCTAAAATTTAAATAGGACCAGCTTTGGGCTCTACCATTACGAATGAAACATATTAATCGGACCACTTGCAAATAGTTATGCTTCTTTTTGCCTACAATTTTGATTGTATGTAGTACTTGTTTTGACAAGTACCTATACGCGTCGAATTGAAAACCCCCTCCATTTTTTTCGTCGGTATAAAATAACTATTCGTCCATGTTAATAACTATGATCAATAGCCTTTAAGGAAAATGAGAATCCGCAAACACTATGGATGTTTCATGTTAATTATAATCTACAATCCATCATCCGATTGAAGAATAATATGATTTGATATACGATGATGATGAATATAATCCTGATAATATTTTCAATTAGTCATGCCAAATATAATGCAGTAAATAACAAAATATGGCTGACAATCCGCATACTTACGTCATAAACCATTTAACCTTTCAAATATTTCAAACTCAAATGACCTTGATACACATAATAAAGACAAAGAAATCATTTTCCGTATCCACCTGGATGCAATAATTAACACATGAAACACAAATGTAATAAGAGTTCTTTTTTACGCCGCTTACATAATTCATTGTTGGTACAAAATGCCTCATACGATGTAGAGATGGCTTCATAGATAGAACAGATGCGCTCGTCGGGACGTGGCATTTGTCTGTGAATCACAAGGGCAAACACGACGCAACAGGGATTTGTGCTGGTATTAGAAAAGGTTTTAGATTTTTTCTACATAATACCTATGTTAATCTGAAGGAGAATTTTGTTTAAAAATTTATGCTAACTCACCGTTTCGTAAGGCATTGAGCACAATTTAATTTTATAGCAGGTAATATTTTTTTTTATTTTTGGATGGTTATTATGAATGATAAAAATGTTGATCAAATGTCTATGGATATCAACATTACAGCAGAGGCCGACAAACAAGCAAGTAGGTCACCTGTTGGTAAATGGTCTTCCTCGTCCGTGGACATCCATAATACTAGAAGAATCAAGATGCATTGCCGACCTTAAAGGCAAGATGGAGTTGGGAAGTTGGTAAGATTTAGGACTCCGTAAATTTCACTCAACGTACAAAATGCAACAGTTTCAGCTTATCCCATCCCCACCGTTCCTTAATAGAACCACGCGTCCTAGCGGAACTATAGCTTCGTAGTCTTTCATCTGTCATCTCGGATCGGACTGAAAAGCTCGAAACATCTTACTTTTTCTGGATCATTAAACTGCTGAACAGTTTGCCGGCACACGTGTTCCCCCTTCGTACAAAATAGGGTTCTTTATACGAAGTATGAAGAAGCAATTAGATAGGCTGGTATAAGTAAGCTGCCTATTCTCATTAGTTTTCTATGACAGTGTATTATCCCGGTCGAGCTGAATATTCATGCTATAAACAAAACTATCCACAGTGTGCCAGTGTGCAACTTTATTATACTAAGTTATGATAAGTATTCTGAAACCGAATACCGATCAACATTCAAGAATGAAAATGCATCATTTGTTGAGCTTTGTTACGTACTTATTATCTCTTTTTATAGTTAATTGGAGTAAAATAATCAGGTATTAGTTTTATGCTCTGCTTATTATTCTATGTTCCCAGTGCTCATCAATAAATAAACACTTTCTAGTTTTAACCGGTTAATGTTTGAATTAAACGCACCAATCACAGCACGCGTATTGTACGAACCTGGCAGACATTCTTGCGCTATCTGCCGAGTATCGGAAGGTTTCGTAACGGCGCGGCGCGGCGTCTGCGTACTAGCATCTTATAAACTTTACTAGACATGTCCTCCATAACTTGTTCATTTTGACAGTTCCCAGCACTGACTGACAACGTAATTATGAATGCGAAATAGGTGTTCAGACCTTCGGCATCACACGTACTACATACTTTGAATCAATCAAGTTTTTATAAGAAGAAACACAATAAGAACCTTGTGTTGTACGAAACAATAAGATTACCGTTACTATTCACTGCGTTTTATGATTCACATCTTCGTTCAATCTCACTTGTTAGTAAGAAAGTGTGTGCGTATTACAGACTAAACTAAAAAGTATTAAAATAAGCTGTTATTACACTCTCGGAGACCTAGTTGTTGAATATAGTACATACGTTAGGAGAAAAAAGTTAAAGGTAGGCTTCCAATGGTCGGGCGTCCATGACGCAGCGTCATTAGTACTATGCACTATGTAATACCTAACCTACCTAATAGACCTAACAGTGCCCGGCGTCATTAGCTGGCAACCTGAAATTAGTATGGTGGTCACTGACACCAGTGTAGACACTTGGGTTAGAACCCAAGGACATCTTGACATGAAGACGCGACCGCCAGAAATCTACCTTTATTATACTATTGAGAACCTACTCGTAGCTGTGAAAAGACGTTTGGAACAAAAAAACTAACTGTAGCTGTATTATTATGGAGCTGCACCTAAAAACCAATACAAAACAGTCAGCAGTAGATTTCTTAGTGGCAAGCCTCCCTTTTTCCCGTCTGAGTTGGTAGCATCGCTGTTTAGTTTCGGTTTGTAGGACATTGAAGCCATTTACATTACGAGACTTAACATCTTATGACTCGGGGTGACGAGCCCAGTGCAGGCAGTAGTACTTAGTTATTTATAAATAAATACACCCAACAGTCACACACATAGTCCCGACCCCACACTAGGTTAACCTGTATCGTGGGTGTCGTCCTCGTAGTTACGAGGGACTTGCGGTCCCACAACACCCAGACCCGAAACAAATATTTGTGGATCACACAAACATTTGTCTCATTTTGTGTGGGAATCGAACCCACGGCCTCTCGCTTCGCAGCC
The DNA here is from genome assembly GCA_905332985.1 of Mimas tiliae. NCBI lineage: Eukaryota > Metazoa > Arthropoda > Insecta > Lepidoptera > Sphingidae > Mimas > Mimas tiliae. Next base: position 8,116,514 of record HG995255.1, read on the forward strand.
GGCTACACGCCCACTGCGCCACGGAGTCTGTCAATTCAAAGTTTTGTATGGTGTTTTCTCTGATTATGGACAGGCGTTACCATCAGGCGAGTGACCTGCTCGTTTCGTCATTCAAGCTAAAAAAAAAGATATCATACTAAGCATACTGCTGTGCTATACTTATTTATAGACCCACAAGCTTACCGAATGAAAGTATAGCTTAAATCAATATCACATAGTTTTACTTCCATCGTCTTTTATACTGTATAACGATTGTGTTTATCAATACACGCAAAGTTCGATAGACCAGTCTAATTAAAAAAGGCTGTAAAGAGGCCGTGGTATTAATCAATTTAAAAATTGAATAGGTGTGTACACAATGTTTTTATGATTAGTTTTCATTCAAAGGTGTCAAACATATCTTGTTAATTCATTTTATTATTATTTCTTGTCCTCAATTCTTACATTTGTAGGCCATGAACTACCGACCTCGAAACCTTTATAAGGAGATGCAGATCAGGTTAGACGAAATTAAAATTGCAAAAATCGACGGTTTCCGTTTTTTTATCTCAATATTTTTGTTAAACGCCAGCGACAAATATTCAGCTCATCGTAACATAAATTACGTACGCTGAATCTCATCCATTCAGATTACAAAAATGTTTGGTTTTATTTTAATCTACATAATATCTGCATACAATTCATTTGTGATTTTTTATCCATTTAAATGTTGTACAATTACAGTAGGTACGTATATAGGTAGGTTATTAGTAGGTACAATCATATTATAGAGTTTCGAGTTTTCATACGTTAAATTAATAAGTAGAAATATAATACACGCCTACGTAGATAATCTAACTGAACTTTTGCTGCACATGTACCTAACTGCACCTTGACTCTTGTCTCGATTTGTGATTCATGTCAAAGATTCGTTGAGTCATGCCATCACAACGTCAGATGTTCGTTCCCTTGTACTATTTGTATTGTCTTACATGAGATCGGCCGCACTGTGATGTCATAGTTCATAGAAACGCCCTGAACGACGTTCGATGTCGCAACTTGATGTGTGTAACTGCATTTAAGATATAAGCGAAGCGTTTCACAGCAGGTCATTTTGTAGTATTTAAAAAGTGGTCAAGTGATGTTGGTTGTTGCCGGTTGCGTAACTGAGATGGATAACGCGGGGGGAGAAGGGGAGAGGAGGTCGTAACAGGTGTACGATCCAAGCGCGAGCGCACGCGCATGGGCGCGACACGAAGGTCACAACTGTGGCGTTCTATGCTGTCGCAAGTGTTTATTGATTGCCATTCATACCCTTATTCTTCTATCAGTGTATGGTAATTGCGTTAAAAGCAAAGCAATGAACGCCTAACGCTTAAAATCGTCTAATTGGAATATAACATTATTTCAATACATTTATTAGTCATTATGAAAGGTATTCTCACCTCTTTGAGACCATCGAGACGGCCAAGGGACTTGGACTGTCGCAGTGGTAGGAAAGCTTTTAGTGCGTCCATGCGTGAGGAGCGCTCCGGCTCCGCGTTGGCCGCGGCGGTGAGGTCGGCGCAGGAGAGGCGCGCTTTGCGTCGCTTATCCAGCAGGTGCTTGGCAGCGCGCGAACGACGCTGCACCGGTGCCGCATCTTCCTCAGGTTCGCTGCACACCTCACGCGCCGCATGCACCGTGTGCCGCCGCCGCGACACCGGCGGCGACGTCAGCCGCGACACCAATGACTCGAACATCACACTTGCCACCCACTACGGTAGTCACGAGCGGCGGTCACGCCACTCTCACACACATCCATATCGTGTCGTAGCTCGGTATATCCCGTGTAGTGGAACGCCTACAATCAAATATTATTTTCTATATCCACGAAAGCGCGGGCGGTCCTCTGAGGCCTCTCGTTAACAAACATGCGATCACAGTCACAGCCGCGTACGCGCTCGGCTGTTGATAATTTAGATCGTTCACCGATGCAGTGATGGCGGTATTGTCACAGTACCGATAGTAGCTCTCGAAATGGCATTGTTTGGAATTCATTCACACAGTGTGCGAACCATGACGAACGGAAACGGCAAATTGACTTGCATTTGCATGGGAGTACTGATGTAAAGGTTACATATAAAAATATACGCTCGCAAATATAAACAATAGGTGTCGAAAGCAGATCATGCTGGTTTTCACACATTATATGGATTATTATCAGGTTCGTTAACCTAGTTACCGAGTAAAAAATTAAGAGAATCCATTTTTTGTATCATATTATGATGAGTTGTGAGTTATTAAATCATGTCAGTCTAGTGTAGCAAGTGTTTAAAACATTATCGTGGCAACTTGCCATCCAGCTGACGAAATAAAATCCCGCAAGGCCAATAACTAAAACGTAAATAGAAACACTACATAAGAAAATTCTTGTCACGTGTTTACAAAATCAGTGGCAAGAAAGAGGAAGATTTGTCTGGACATTATTTATGCAAAGAAAATGTTCAGTTACAAATATAACGAATTCGATGATGTACAATTTATAAATCGAGAAACAATTTGTTTTCATACTTTTCACTCAACACTCTCGCCTTTGATCAATATTAGTCAAAACCCACATCACGCCCAATTCAACAACAGAAGATGCGAGATCTACTAACGCAGATGCAACAAATCGTTGGATCTATTTTCGAAAATCATGGTTGAAAAATCTTATGTCATTGTTTCGAACAGCATTAAACTTTGAACCAACAATTGCGAAAATACTTACGCATCTTGACTTAACAATGTCTTAAACTAAATGTGGTCAGCCACATTTTCACTTTTACACCTGTGTCAAGACCATTGTTTACTTCTTTTGAGTCGTGGTGAATATATTGTGAGAAATAAGTAGGCTGTATTTAAATGTAAAAGTGTATGCGTAGGCATCTTCATCGTAAATCCATTTGAAACTACGAGTATATTATCAAGGTCATTATAGTTGAATATTAAAATTAATGGTAAATGCTAATGGATGTCTAAATATACCCTTAATGAGCGCAAGTTATCAGGTGATTTTGTTTATATCACTAACTCCGGTCGCTGGCCATCGTTTGTGGAGCATGGCTCAGCTAATAAAACGGTTAGTCCTAAGTCGACGACGTCAACGTAAACCGGTACGCGGACCGGTCCTGCACAACACCTCCCCCACTTCCCCTTAACTTGCTCACATCCCTATGTCCAATAGTAGTTCTAGTTCAAAAATACACGTCACTATCAAAATAAAAATATGCTTAACTTCTTGTCAGTCTCTCCAGTTTCACGGCTCGATGACACTTCGTATCAGATTTATCGCGAAGAATGAGATGCGAATGAACCGGCAACCCAATATACCAGCGGTCAGACTAACCGCAGTTTAGATTAAATGTAAACTTTCAAGACAACAAAGCGATCGCCGTGCTCTTGTCCTGACTGCGCCGTGGTCGCAAGATCACGCCAATAACTGTCGCCTACGTGAGCCGAATGTCATTGTGATGCAACCGCACATAATGTATTGCATTTTTTCAGACAAGAAAACCGTGAATAATTCTATTGTAGCGTGAAAACAATTGGCGAAAGTGTGGTATAAACTACAAGTTAGCCAATAGCGACTGCAGTGACAAAGACGCAGATTAGAAAGTGTGTTGTGTTGTGTATCAGAAAGCCTGTGATACGGAGTGCGCACACGCTCTGATTGGCGTCCTATCTACAGATCTGTCGTGCAGATGCCGCGCTACTCAGCAGTCAGCACCCAACACTCACTAAACCGCTCATTAACCATTACCGACGCGACAACATCGCACAATAATGTTTAACATCTGTATCTATCAAATGTTCGAGTACCACATGTTTTTTATCAACAGGACTTACAATTGTTCACAGATTTATTACTTCAAAGCCACACAATATAAAATATATGACAAAAAACGCGGACCAATTCGAATCTGTTTACATGATCGATGGACCATTGGAAATAATAAATCTTTATTCGTCTCGCTTTTTTTAGTACATCGCATGTCAAGACTCAAAAGATGTCAGTATTTAATGTTCGAATTTTTGCTCTGTGCAACTGCCATATCCGAAAACGAAGTCAACGGCCAACATACGAGTAACGAGCTTTTTATGTAATCGATGCAATTGTACGATTTTACAGGTGCACGTTACGGAAATGTTGCAGAGTTTAGGAGGTCAGCCGGCAACCTTGGTGTGTAAGTAGGTCGGTCGTGAGATGGGCTATCGGGTAGCAGACGTCACGCTCGGAGCCCCCACGCCGCTCGTAACGTCTCGCTGACCCAGCACGACAGTACTATCGACACCGAGTACCGAACCAACGACCTACGAATTAACTAAATCGTTTCCTATCAAAATCGCACACGGACCGTGAACGGTGAATCACAATCCCAAAGTATAATTTCCTCTCAAATAACCTGTGTGGTTTACATTCAAAATCATTTCAAAGGAAGCCATTTATAAGTTTTATTATTATATCGTCAGATTTAACTGTTCTTGTTTTAACATGGTTCTCATCGAATAGAATAGTGCCACCAAAACAGGATAAAGATCGGGTACGGAATCGTTTCTTCTTATGTCAATACGTGAGTGAAAGCTACTAATTTTATTTAACCTTAAATTTTATTAAAATATTCTAGAGAAACGATATAACTCAAAATAAGTACGTATTAACACGTCTACACTGAACACGTAAAGCGATCCATATTTATATAAGAAGGCTTATGATTAAACCCAATTTATTTTATTGTTATCTTCGACGTATGTAGCTTCTGTTATAAGAATAATAAATAATTACTCGCATTGTTTATTTATCTGCATGCTTCTGTGATACATTTGGTTCTTTGCTTTAGTATGATCTATTTCTATAGTTTGATACTGATATTAACCGCAACGGCCGTATTTTCTGATTGTCGAAACGTGTTTATATTACTACGCTTTAGTTACATAAACATAAATCAAAGTGAACATTATGGAATTACACTAACCACATTCAGTGCCAGAATATCTTCATTTATGTATTAGGTAGATCAACTATCAACTATATCTTGCTGTAGAAAATCTGGTCAAATGCGAGTATAATCGCGACCTGACGTTTTCTTATTACATGTTTGTAAATGTATCTCGTATTTATAATTGTTGTACAGTTAAACAATTCCATACGGTATTTTAAATTTTCAGATTTTTCTGTTACTTATTCCACAAGACTGCCTACCAAATTGCGTATGTTTACACACTGCTGCTTGGTGGTAGAAACAAACAAAGTGGTGGTACCTACCCAGACGGCCACTCTCAAACAAGGGATCTAGTAAACACGTATTGACAGACATGGATGACAACAAAATGGTCCTTAATATAGTACAGTTTTTTTCCTTTAGAGGTACGGTACAATAAAATTACATTTACTGAGCAATTGGATATGTTATAAGGGCCATGGGCCCGTTACTCAATAGTTAGTGCACAAAGTGTGGTAGAGTTGTTTAAATGTTTGTAACTGTTGTTGGTCATCCGATGGGAGCGCAGTAACCCGGTCGCCGAAGCACTCTACGTACCAACAGGTTTATGTGAAGTAGACATTAAGGGCTCAATAATAATCAATCATTATAAAATACCTGGTTGCTTCCTGCAGTAGATTTTAGACGCACAATAAAAGCATTCGTCACGCTATTGTAGCGGTTTATTGATGTGTATGTAAGCTTACACATCGCTAAGAACGATGGAAATTAGCTAAGCGTCTTTCAAAACTAAATAAAAACCCTTAGCCAGATATTACTGAATTTTAACTTTAAATATTACTTAGAAATTAATCAAGGCAAAATATTACTCATATAATCCAAATATAATGTTATTGTAATGCACTCAATAAATATTCTGTACATCAATAGAAACAGTTTAACTAAAATAAATTTCCGAGAGCCCGTGATCTTTGGTTTGCTTTAATTACATCGTGCATTTTAACATCAAAATTTAACTTATCTCCAAAGGCTTGTTTAAAATACAGAGTGCTTTCTCCGGGTCACCTGCCAACAAGCATACCTATTTATAACGGTAGGACGGCATCTTGTAGGTCGCGCAAATATTTTATACTCGTTAGATTAGATAGTTCTTACCATACAAGGCTTTTGCGACATTCTTGTTTGGTGTAAAATTAACTAGAGTCGGCTTCCTGTTTTATGTATCTATATACATAAAAAGTTCCTACTATAATGTAAACAGAGTAAAATCCTGTCTGAAATTAGTATTTAAAAAATAACAATAAACTTTTATGGGTCACTTTGAGAAGCAGTAAAAATTCTTTCTGTTTTAACTTTACTCTAATGTATGTAATGCCGTGGTCATTGATTGCCATATTATGTTTAAACTTTTGTTAGAAATACTAAAATAAATCAGCAAAAATTATTTAAATTAGGGATTCTAACTGAATCAATAACTTTATGCTAACAATTTCAAAATATAATATTTTACAATCATGCATCTAATCAAGTAATATTATTATAAAGTCGTTTGGTGACTTTGATGATAAAGATACTGACGATATTTGTTCTCAGATAAATAAGATGAGATCCGTGAAATTTGATAATTACTAAGATCAATTATATATTATTTTGCGTCATTAATTCTGCCCACCTACATTCGAGACAGAAATTTGGGACAGATTTTAAACAATCACAGTTTACCTTCTAAATAAGAACTTAATAAAATGCTTTTTGAAGCTCAAGTTTAGAAAGGCAAAAACAACGACAAATTAATAGCAAAAAAATCAGAATCTCCTTTGATTGACCACCAAAGTAATTATTAGACCATTTCTAAGAAAACCGGCACGGCAAGCGCAAAAACAACGGTTTGACAAGGTACGTTACTTGGTTCGTAAGTGCCTATTAGTATAATGACGTGAATAGAAATAATAGATTTTTACCTATGAAATACTTTCTGTACGAAATAAGTTAAAGTATTTTTTCTATCTTTTTAATCAATGTAACCACCCATGTTATCGATGCATGCACTTCAAAGGCATTTTGTACTGCCTAGCACTGATTTTTTCCCGCCTAAAAGTCCAATTCGTCAAATCATTGTGTTCTTTGTGTTCTGATGAAGAAGCTCGCACATCTCCATTTAAGGTCAATCGCTTGTCCCTGTTACTCCTGCACGACAACGCGCGACCCCATACTGCACAACAGACGATCTCGAAGCTACAATATCTGAGGTTGGAAGCTCTTCGTTATACGCCGTACTCACCAGACCTAGCGCCTGCAGACTTCTACTTTTTCCAATAATTTGGACAGCTTTTTGGCGATCATTTTTCACGAGAGACAGTACAAAATACCTTTGAAGAGTTTGTTGCCTCCTGTCCAGCCGATTTCCAAGGGTATCGATAAATTACCATTGCGTTGTCAAAATGCATCGATAGTATGGGTAGTTATTTTGATTAATAGAAATAAAAATGATGGAAAAATTTAACTTTTTCCGTACATAACGGCAATTACTTATAAAAAGTAAAGTAAAGACTTATTACAACTGTGGCAAACCTATATGTATACAGCTAATTCAAATAATCATGCGACGAGATGTGTGGGACTTTAATTCAAATAAATTAAATAAAATAAATTAATTCAGAAGACCCTTCTCATATACAATGTATGTAAATACAAATTTAAACTTATTTAACTCTTATATAACATCTCAATGATTTTTCTTATAACATCTTACGCAAAAGGTATATTTAAAACAAGTTTTCTCCTCTGATGTAATAAACAAGATCAATTTATATGTCAGTTTTGGTTAACTCCGAAAATAGAGGCATCAAGTACGCAGATAATGATCCAGACAAATTCATTAACTGAACATTTAATTAAAGTTAGCTCGTGTTGCAAATGAATACAAGTAAATTTAACAGTCTTCGTGTTAATTAGAGAAATCATTGTGGGTCAATGACAAGCGTAGAGCAAAAACTTATGAAAATCATTCAAACTTGACTAAGATCAATGGGACAAAAACATTGATGATCTGATTCATTTCTGAACTGTTCTTTGTGAACAGTTAACAGAACTCATGGATTTTTTATTCTGACAAAATAACGAGATTTCGCTTTGCCCTTAACATTATGTAGAGAAAGTAGAGACAGCCGAGTCGTTAGCAGTTTCATTACGTTTCATAACACGATGATGTGAATTTAATTGGTCGATTGTATTTAAATCACAGAATTGGTGTAATTTGTCACTCATTACAAGAATATTAGTGAATATAGGATGTAAATTGATGTTTTCACTTTTAATTGCCGTAATATTTCTCATACTTTGAAATTTAATTAACATGCGGTAATCCCATATATTCTTGCAATAGATTATGTTGACGCGAGTATGAAATACAGTGTATCAGTCGTCAAGACGTTCGCGCCCACACACGTGCACTTGCGAAGCCCTACCATACTAACCCTATTTGCTAGCCCACAATGTAGTACTAGGCACGACCTAAATTTAAATCCATTCATATAATTATGGATGTCGCTTCCTAACCTACCTACCAGATCAAAACCAGATTGAAGTAGAGCTTTAAGTGCTCTTAATTATACAAAAGAGTATCACGAAATAAGGTCGACAAAATGTAATTAAGACAGTGTGCAGATGTTTGAAATTATTATGCAAATAAAATTATAGTGCAACATACTAGATAGCCAAACTAATCTCATGTAATAAAATATGCAAATTATGTAATGTATATATTTAGTAGATGAATCTACCCCTAACCAAATGTAGCAACTGCTATCGAACATCCACAGCTAAAATTAGCTAAATCAGCAATGTGAGGAGCCATCAGTTGTTACTGATGGTAAATATCATAAATACTCGCCGTTCAATTACATGATAACTACTAATTTCCAAATATGATTTAGCCACCTATTTGAAAGGCAAGAATAACATATAATAATGTTTACGAATTTAAAGACGGAGTAGTACCTTTAAAAAATATAACAAGTATGTAATTTTGAAAGGTGTATTTGAAACAATTTTTTTTCGTGTCTAAACTGTTGTAAAATAACAAAACAGTTTGAATTACATCAAATATGAAGTCGTGGCACATATATAGAGAAAAAGAAACGGGAAGTAAAGAGCACAGGTGCTGAGTAATATAGCTACAGATATTTCGCCGCTGAGTCCAGTGGTGACCGGGAATAGAAAGCGTCTCTAGTCTCTAAACAAGCCGTGCAGGCCGCTATCCTATGCTTACGCTAGGGATAGAAATCAGGTAACAACTGACTACAAAGAATTAATTATTAACATTAATGATGTTGAAGACGATGTCTTTCGTCGGACAGAAAGACCCACGGGAAGAAGTGGCTATTAGAAACAAAACGATCAAATGCATGATTATACTCATAGGCTTCATGGCACATGTTGAGCACTGGACATCAAAATTAAAACTTGCAAAAACAGGTTGGCACTGGTTTAGGACTTTGCAGACACTTGTGTGCAAGTTGTTCCCTAAATATGCGTTTACGTTTTATACCAGAGTACCGGTTTCAACCATGAATCCGAAACTGCGTTATAGCAAATATTTCCGTTGGAGATTTTTTCCTCCGTCGCGTCGTGCTAAACCTGTCTGTTATGCCCGTCTAAATTACATTCGCAATGACGTATTCGATCTAAGTATGTGTTATACACCTACTTTTGTAGACGATACTCTTATATGGAAAGTTGAAGATTAATCATTACCTTAAAAAAGGATGTTTAAATAAAATTATATTTAAAATTATTTGATCGGATCACTACCAAGATATTAATAAAGATAGACATTGAAAGTTCTATTTTGTTTTCTCTATTATTTACGCAAGCCTATTTTAGATTTGATTTAATACTCTAATTGTATGAATTCTTAAATTTAAAAATATTTTGACGATAACATAATGGAACTGTAATCGCATGTTTGTTATTCTTAATTTTCGTACACTTGTAAATTGAACTTGATCAATACATTAAAATTGATGAATTGAAAAATATTTAATGTTAACGGAACATTCGGTACTTAGAATATTGAGGCTACAGAGTCATCACCCGCTGGTATAATACAAAATAACACACTTAGAAATTTATTTACCGTGATTGACAAGTCATCCCAGAAAACGGTGGATGGCGCTAGAGCACTAGGATCATCAAGGGCTACTTTCCATGTAGGTAGACGGAACAGTCACTCACACACGTCCGCGGCTTCCACCTCAACGCAGGCGTTGCACGCGATCAAAAGAAAAAATAACACGGTTCTTTCAACGTCAAACTAACAATCCAAGTTCTCGGCACTTCGGACAGAGATATCACAGTACACCATAAAACAGTCAATATTGTGAAGGATCACGGGATAATTAAGTCACCAGTTATTATCGACGGAGGAGAGGTTTGTTGACAGATAGCGTGTGCAGACAGACGAGACGTTCTCGCCGCGCTCGCGCATACTCCGGTGTGAAGTCGGCTGCAGTCACTAGCATGCCGAGACCACGTTCGGGCCGCTTCGGCCGGCCTCGGCGGAACTCGGATGGAATGCGCGGCACGCGGGCCCAGAGGCTACGGCTTCGACTTGTCCGTTGGGATCTACGCAACGCCCGCTTCGCTTCGCATATACAAAATATAATTAAATTGCAACAGCCGATCGCCATCACAGCGCTATAATGTACACTTGCCTAAGATCAAGTTCTGTCCAAAGTCGGCATTAAGTCAACGGGAAAGTACAGTTAGGTGCAGGCGCGGGAATGCGTGAGCGAGGTCACAGAACTAGTTGTAAATGACAAGCCTTCCGAGGAATACTATTCTGCTCGAATTGTAACCCAGTTAACAGCAAACAATCTTTCTAAAAAATAATCACTTTGACTTCATATTATGCATACTTTTCTCTCACGCCAATAGTAGGTAAAATAAATAATTATCATGCAAGCAGGAGATTATAGTTCAAAAAGTAGCAGTTGCATATATGTAAATTTTATAGTATTTATAAAACAATAGGACAATCGAATTGTTAAATCAGGCCTGAACAGTTGTGCTACCTGCTGAATGCGGATCCGCAAGTTTTGCGGGTCATTGACGCATCAACCGCTCACGCAACAATTCTGATCAAATAGGGTGCGTATAGGTCAAAATCACGAAAATCTATTCATCAATAAGATCATCTTTAGCTATACGGATAAAGGCTTATGCAGAACAAAAACAATTAATAAGATTACGACCTGAGTTTTGGACAAATACGATCCAAAAATGTTTGCGGACACGTGTGCCGGCCGGTCCGATCGTCCTTCATTTTTGTGTGTGCTCAAAATGTTTGATTTACTTTGAAGGTCCCGCTGTATGCACAAAACATGTGTGGCTGTTTTTTCATCCAACCTTTCCTTAAGTTTCTTTGGACTATTCATAAATCTTCAGGCTAAGACCACGCGAGTTTAATAGTATTTATATACTTATTAGCTGTATCTACCCAGCATACGTTACACTGCTACGTAAAGAAAAAAGTGTTTGATAAAATTATATCACAATCGGATGAGTGATTTAAGAACGCGTAGAGGACAAACATACAAACACATTTTTTTGGGCCAAGAATGTTCGCGTGCGCGCAAAACAACTCACCAAAATTGTATCATGATCGGATAGTTGATTTAAGACGGTATAAAGGGCAAGGATACAAAGGAAGATTCATTTAAATAGATTAAAATATGTAGCGAAGTAGCTTTAATATAAAACGATCACTTTTATTTCAGTGAAAGCCTCTTGAGAAGCGAAATCAATATATGGTTATGACCATATTACAGGAACTTATTACTTAACGTTATACGGCACTTTACAATCTCCTCTCCTTTTTAATTTATTGTTAAAGATTTTACAATATTTCAGCTTCATTAAGGCTTCCTATATCAAGAAATTTAATTAAAGCAAGTCATTATTTTGTGTTTAAAAGGTTATATTTCTTATATCTTATTTGTATTATTACATTTAAAGTTAATTTACTTGTTTCAATAAGTTATAAGAATTATCTAAATTATTGATACATTGAAACACAAGATGTCACACATACAAATGAGTAAACAAATAAAATCGTAACCATAAATTTATTGACTTGATTTCTCACAAAAAATTAACAAAACAAAGAATAAGACAGTTAAAACATTGGATTAGCGTGAATCAGATCTGAATTGTGAGTCAGATATGAGTCAACACGCTGCACGCCGCAAAGAAAGCCTCGACGAGGTTGATAGCGGTGCAGCGGTGGCGCGCTCGCTCCAAACACTCCAGGAATCCTATTGTGAGCGCCGCACAATTTATTACCTTATCTGATACATTGATACTACTGGCTCTTGCATAGCTAAATGTATGATTAAGTTTGTTCATAATCTTAAATTGTTTAGAATTCCAATCAGTGTACAAATCAATCTCCGCAATTGGCTGTTGTTGCGCAAATGCATCACCGCGTACGTAACATGAGAACAGATGGTAAGATAGCAGGTATTTGCGAAAACTCGCGTGTGTCGATACAAAAAGCAAGTCGCGGCAACATCGTCTCAAACGCCGCCAGTGAAATCGCGCGTGTAGAAAGCAGAACTGGGAGGGGCGATCGACGATGCCTCACATTTACTATTGCCGATACAGTAGCAATTGGATGTCTTATGTGTTTGGAGGTTTCTTAAAGGTTTGTACAAATTCGCAAAGTGTGCACCACAATTCCAATAATAATGTTAAACTACTGTTCCATGACAAGGCACGGGACACCTCTCTAATGACTCTTTCATTAAGGGCTTTAGTCAATCATACTGGCCTAATGCAGGTGGGTAGACTTCAAATACATTCTGTTTTTGTAAACTTTCAACTATGCTGGCAATAAATACATACGTTATTTCGAGTCTGAGGACTTTGGGCTGGGTTGGACCCCGCGAAATTCATGTTAACAGTCCAGTCCACTCCTCACTAGGCTTTCGCCGCTTTGTCCCATAACCAACTAAAATAATATTACATACACAATTTGGAGGTGACGTACAAAAACTAGATAACATTAATATTTTAACTTCATACAAAGTAGTGGCATCAAAAGATAATAATACATTATCCACTGAACCGCTTTGCAGACGTGACTCGACATGCGAACAGCCGAAAACCCGCGATTATCTACTCATCAGTGGAACTTTTAAAGAAAGCAAGCACAAATCTGCTTGCAGCATTCTCAACGAGACATTCATCAATCAATAAATGTGTACTTGAATACCGTTAGACTTTTCGCCATTACCAAGGTTGAGGGTAGGAGGAACTGGTTCCATTAACAAATTAAGCATTCACCCCCTGACAACATCAATTATGTAATAAAATAACACGGCGGACGTTTCACGTTAATTATCGTTTTACCGTTACTGTTTACCTTGTTTAATTTTTTAAAAGGTCTCTTTGTGCTCAAGATTATACAGCATTAAATACTTTGGGATCTAAAGAGGTGTTCTCTACTTAAAAAGCATGAGGTCGTCTCGTCTTATGTGTGTTTATCGAAAAGACATAAATTTCCTTACAATTATAGTTTAATGATGATACATCGTAAGAAAATAACCATTACGTTTATTTACATTAGGAGATATCTCTTGGGACTCTAACACGGCAAGGGACAAGGCAAGACACAACAACTACCTATACAACGCTGTGTGTTCCGTTTATAATAGAAGATACGTGGTTTGTGACATGTGAATAATTTTAGTTCAACCACTCCAAATCCATTCCAATCCATATAAAAACTAATACTTAGATCTACTTCATCATTGAAGGATTATTGCCTTCTTGCTTAATTGTGACATAGAAATGGAAACTTCCTATCTTTCATTCTTATTCATAAATAAGGAACAAAATAGTTTCGTAGAATTTAAACTAAATACACTGGAGCGCCAACAAAATAGGTGTGGAGAGTTAACGCTCATGTAATTTATTTCAGATAACAAAATACTCTATTGCGTAGTAAAATATATAATACATTCTGATATTGTGCTTTATACTTATAAGCATTTGAAATTCAAGACTCCAATAAACATAATCCAATGATTATAGTTATATAATCATACAAGACCTACAACCTGGCCCACAATAGAATAATAAGTAATCCTTTAAGAAGCTTTAAATTAATCGCCTTAGTTATTTGCCGTGATTAAATAGCAAGTGGATAGATAAAGACATTCTTACTTAGTACATTATTGGGATTATAATCGCTCCTTTCGTCTCAGTTATTAAATAATATATCAATATTATAATATTTAACAATACGGGCTTCCCAGTTGACGAAATTTTACTAGGTGTGCTCTTTTACAAAAAGCTTAGTGTCGAAACGAGTCTTGAGAAATACCGAGCATTTAAGATTAACATATTTTTAGGCTGGGCACGTCACATCGCAAATCCAAGCCAGAATCCAACCTCTTACATTGGGCAACGCATATATACGTACGTAGTTGAAATGTAAAATACGAATAAAAAATCAATTCTGATGATCCACCGTACCTTTATGGTAGTAGTTGGGAACCGGTTTAACGGATGATTTTTCAGCTTTTTATAGATTATGGACATACTTGGCAAAGGTTATAGAGTCGAATAAATTATTTTATGACTTCACTGTGTTTGTTTTGGAGTTTAAAGTCGCAAATATAAATAAAGCTTGAAATTATAGGATAATACAAGTAAACATATTTAGATTCCAACATAAACACTTCCAATCATAGAGAATATTTGACAGATTTAGTAAATCTTTAACTATTCCAGGAATTTCCGTTCCGGATGTAGCATGATAATCTGCGCAATGGAATGAAAATAAAAATACACTGAGATTTAAGTATCTACTAGTTTACTTATACAATAGGCATACATTTTTTTTTTTAATTATTTGCATGACTGTCGAAACGAGCAATTCGCGCGCCTGATAGTAAGAGCCACGCTTGCCCATAAACAGAAGCAACACCACACAAAACTTTGAATTGCAAAGCATTGCATGGCAATGGACTGCGGTCGTCACCCCGAGACATAAGATGTCAAGTCTCATAATGCCCAGTAATTTTACTGACTTCAATGTCCTTCAAGACGAAACACATCAGTATTTACACACTGCTGCTTGGCGGTTGAATAAGTTAGAACTTTAATAGCGTTAATGACGAGACAAGGAGGTCTCTCGCCTGATGGTAAGCGTCACGCTTGCCCATAAACAGAAGCAACACCAATCAGAACTTCGAATTACGAAAAACTGCATTGTACTGGCTTGCGCCGCTCATCGCCAGACAGTATTGAAAGTGGTAGAGTCACCTTGTGGACATTTTGTCTACAACATGAAAAGGCCGGCTCGACCGGGTTGTTACCACTGTCTCACAGGAAACCGACGTAAAGTAGCAGCTTGATGTTGCGTTTCGTATGGTGAGTAACATATCCAGACACCTAAATCCCCTGCCCCTTTCTAATCCCTTAATCATACCTCTTCTTTAAGCTGGGCAACGTTTCCATATTTTTTTGGGTATTGTGAATATTCATGGGCGGTGGAGATCACTTCCCATCGCGTGACCCACTTGATCGTTTTCCGTCCTCGGCTATAAAAAACCTTAAATTTCAAGATACTCCGGAGTAAATCGTATTTACCAACTATTAACCAAGGATAAGTTCGATATATGAAACTAATCATTTACACGGTCCATCTCGGCGGAGTAAGACTTTACTAGAGAGAGTTAAAAATGGCAGACAGTGGATCAGTTATTATAATGACGAGTGACAGACTAAGATGTT
The DNA here is from genome assembly GCA_905332985.1 of Mimas tiliae. Lineage (NCBI taxonomy): Eukaryota > Metazoa > Arthropoda > Insecta > Lepidoptera > Sphingidae > Mimas > Mimas tiliae. The sequence goes on from HG995255.1 coordinate 8,132,260, forward strand.
ATAGGTTACTTAGTATAAATCGAGATGGTATGCCAATCAATTTAACAAAACAAAACTTTTATTTGTTGTTCACTCTGACGCAACTATAGGTATATTAATCTGAGTATTGATTATTATTGTGATTTATACTGTACATAAGAAACCGAGTAAAAATATTCCTAGTATAAGTACTCTGGAAGAATGTAAAATTTGATCGAATCGGGTCTAAATAGTTCTACATGAGAGTCGCGCGAGCGGAAGTTGTGAATCGCGCGAACCGCACATTTCTGTAGTATACAGATTGTCCACAGATCAACCGCAGATTCTCACACCCACCACTGTAGCAGCATACGAGTGACCCCCACCTAGTAAAGTCACAGTATAATTAATAGTTACTACGTAAATAAAGTTAATATAGGTATTGTTCTATGACGACATGATAATAATTAAATTCGAAGCGTAATTGAAAGCCGTGTTGTATATTGCATCTAATAGTTGCAATTACATAACCTAACTAGTAAATTCGTTAAACAACAAACTGATAGCGTATGCAACATTGAAATCCACATATTTAGATATTCTGAAAATAGCAAGCCAAGTGACTTAAATTGTAATCAGAGAATGTTCTATGCGACTGTACGATCGAAGTTCTTATCCTTATGTCGGTAGTAAGACTAGTTCGCGGGTTCTGTAATCAGCATGATCTAAAAACTTACATACATATACAACGTGTTACAGAAAGGTGTGGTCATATTTTAGGGTCATTACACACTCCTTATAGTAAGTACCTATGTACCGGATCATTTCAAACCAAGACATACTAAAATTTCACGTTAATTTTAATCATTCGTTTATTAAGATCGATAAGATTGATGACACCACTATTAATTATTATGAATGACACTCACTTTTTAATAAACTTGATTAAGATTACGTAATCCTACGGAGATTCGTACGTAACTTGTAATTTAAACACAAAATAACACCTGCAAGAGACTGTTTGCTGAAGACGATATAGGTACCATCCTCTGAAGTAATTTAAAGATTTCATTGTAGGGTCTTCCATCTATGAATTTGGCTTAATACAGTCGACGAGCCTTTTATAAGCCATTATCAGTTGCACCAACACAAAATACCAATACATAATACTTGTTTTTAGTCAAATACAACATATTTTTTGAATTCGTAATCATACTTCATAACATCGAAAATTGTCGAACTGACTGCGTCAAATAAATATTGACATTTGACAACTGTTTAATGTTTTTTTTTATTATAAAATAATTAAATGAAAGGAGGTCTATAGTATCATTGTTTATCATTTAGTGTTGTCCAAAGTTGAATGTCGATATTGACATGTAACTCATTCGATAAAAAAGAAAATTTTATAATTATTGTACTAGCAATGTCATCGGATTAGGTACTATGGGAGATAAAATACTTTTACGCTATACTATACATTGCTTAAATTTGCCCGCCCCTTTTTATAACACGTTGTATATACGCACTCACGCATTTAAATCCCAAATAGGTAGGCAGAGGTGTAACCAGTACACCCACATTTCGACGAGCGTATCTCCGTCCCATCATGTGATAGGGGGCGAGCCTATTGCCATACCGAGAACAATTCCAGACACCGGGTTGATACTAAACATTTAATGATAGAAAAACCCAATATCACTTTACCCGACTTTTACTGCGAGGCAGTCAGGTAGTGTTTATATTAGATAGCTGCAGTTATATATTATGAAAATAGCAAGAAAAGTGACTTAAATTGATAATCAGAGAATGTTCTATGCGACTGTACGATAGGAGTTCTTATCCTAATGTTCGTAGTAAGACTAGTTCGCGGGTTCTGTAATCAGCGCGATCTAAAAAGGTGTTTGTCGCATATACGATTATTTTATACGCTATGTATAGACAAAATGGAATGTTGCGGCATCTGAGCATCTAGATTGCAGGGCTCTGTATATCATTTAGTATTCCGTTCACGAAGCTACGTGCTATGTGTTCACACTTGCGCTTGCGCGGACAAAATGTTGTTTTGCGTCAATTTGGACATTCAATAAGTTCAAAATAATATTATTCAAAATCCACTGATTGTTACATAGTTATATGTTTTTTTTTAATTCACATGCTTTCCTTTATTCTTCATAATGTTCTATCGTTTTTTTACTAAATAAATGACATAAACTCGTAGCTTAGAGTAAGACAAGCTCATAGCTTAGTCAGTAACACATTATATAGGTTCATTGCACCAAAGTTAGTATTCTTTAGTACCACATATGATTGGGTCTCATCCCTAACGCATAAACTAATTTCAACTATTTTTGTGAGTGGTAGAGCCATACTGTAGACAGTTTTGTCTACAGCACGAATGAGCCGGCTCGAACGGGTCATTACCACTCTATCACAGAAAACCGACTTAAAGTAACGGCTTGTGCGTTTCTTACAGTGAGTTAGATATCCGGAGTCCCAAATGCCCTTCCCAAATGAATCGCTTAGTTATGTATAAATCCCAAAATTTTGTAAAATGGCATTGTATTACTTGATAGTCACCTACAATGGAGTTTAGTTTGGTCAACAATGCAACCAAACTCTTTTCTATGCCATGAGTATATACTGTTTCCAGTAATAAAATACAATACAAACCAGCTGAACATGTATCGTGTTTCATAATCGTTTATAGCGTATGCATCAGCAATAACTACTCCTTAATTCCAATATGCATACATGCAATGAGTACTAAAATACGTAATTTATAATTAAATACTCCAGACGTCCATGAAATAAAATTATACACTAATATGTAGTGTTTATTGAACGTACACTGGACTAACAAGGAAACACAAACAACCAGTAGTTATTAATTTAAGGGACTACTAGTTCCACATTTGCTACATTTGTAACTACATACAGTATCGTATTCAATAGGATTAAGTTTGTTCCTCGTACGATGGTCAAGTGTAGCAATTTGTATACGAATGAGCGTAGGCGAAACATAAAGATGGAATTACATTTATATTGGAAAGAACATAGTATCGGCACCGAGTACACTCGCGCACTCTCTGAGTAATGGTAGTGTTGAAATATTTGCTAAACATTCTTTGAGTACTATATTCCACTAGAGCATGTTTGAAATTATTATCAACTTGTTGTGTTCTAGAAAATTGTTTCAGGGTTGCATTTAGTCAGTTAACAATGTATATCTTTCTAAATAATAATCAAATTTTAATACACAAATCGCACCGGAATACTATACAAAGAAATGTTTTCAGATAATATTTAGTATGCAGTTACATGAATTGCATTTTAAATGTGCAATATTTATTTTTATATAGCATAAGCCGGAAAATAAGCAAGTGGGTCACCTAATGGTAAGTGACATCCACCGTCCATGTTCGCCCACATACCAGAAGAATCATGGGCGCGTTGCCTTAAATAAGGGATTGGGAAGAGGAAGGGGATCTGCGTCTCCGAATATCTCACTCACCGTACGAAACGCTACTTTACGTCGGTTTTCTGTAAGACAGAGGTAACGACCCGGTCCAGACGGTCTATTCGTGCTATAATCCAAACTGTCTACAACGTGACTCTACCACTCTTGCGCAGGGATTTCACGTGTGGGGAGTTAAACTATATGTTGAATTAATATTAACTTTGAGTGTTATTTAGCCCTTATTCATGGTTGAGGCTTACTTGGAGAGGCCTACGTCCAACAGTGGATGATAATAGGTTCAGATGAGCTCTTATTCACACACATTAATTTATATTTACATGCATAAATTCAGCTTCGTTTTCAAAGGGTATAAATATATTCTCAGCGACACTCAGTCTGTGTATTTATGTTTATAACCTTGGATGGGACATCGACAACAAGTCGATATTCGAAATACAAGAAAGGATCTCAAACCCTTTTTGGTATTTTATTATCTTCGAAAGAAATTTATATTTTTTATATACAAAGTCCAAAAAGAAAGTTGTGGTATGAAAATTGTATATTAATCGCCTCGTACCATAATATCATATCAGCATATCGATTCTCTTCATTGGTCTCGTAGCAGTGTACTAAGATTGAGAATCGTGAGGCCTTGGGTTTAATGCCCAGATCTGCCAACACAATTTGATTTTGTATTTTCGATTCGGAAACTCATACACGAATTGCCCACGATTTGAACGTATGGATGGTAGGTGATAGGCTCTATCACATCATGGGACAGAGATAAGCTCGGCGAAACGTGGGTACAGCACTAGTTGTACCTCTGCCTACACCTTCGGGATAAAGGTGTGAGCATATGCTATGTTTGTACATACATACAAACCTACTCACGCCTGTAATACCCGAAAGGGGAAGGCAAAGGTATAACCAGTACAACCCACATTTCGCCCAATCTATATCATGATTTATGAAAATTGAATATTGTCCAATTTAGGAATTGTCAAACACCAAGTATTGACTTAGCAGACTATAAACATAACATAAACATTTAGTAACTGGTTATGACTTACTGATATAAATAAATAAATCTAAGTAATTACACATCATATTTTTTGGATGTATTCATAACAATCAACATTTTCGATTATTTTTAGGATAGTGATGTTTTGAAAGTAAATAGTATTAAAGTAGGTACACGCTGTGGGCAGTCTTGGCTAGTTCGACTGGGTGATTACCACTGTGTCACAAAAAACCTTCTAAAGTAGTAGTTGTAGTAGTTGATCTTACATTAGCGTCCATATTTTCTAAATATCAATGCAATTATAATATATTTTTTTTACGAACAATAATAGAAATCATGAATTCATGTCAATATTTTTTTATTTATGCATATGCTAAGCATTTCAAATGCAACGCGCAACGTCGCTTTGAAGTCTAGGACTCTTGCCGTAGTATCCAGGGAAATCAAGCCCATCATCAGCGACAGAGAGAGCTATACGTGCACTCTTCCGGTCCATTAGCATTGAATGGGCGGCGCGTGCGCATTTCGCTCGGATCATTGTCGCCCAGCCACTATTAAAGCCGAAGTTTGATCTTAATCGATCTCCCGGAACAGCGATCTTCACCACATTATTCTGGTGACTATAGTCGATTAAAAGCAATGACCACATTTGACACGTTCATTACATTCGATTCGACCGATCTCTCTCACGTAAGGTCAAGTGCAACGGACATTCATCCTAACTTTCGTAACATGATGTTAAACGCGACAATAGCTTCAATTAACCTTACATAACTAAGCAATACACCTATCCCTGTTAAAAATATAAAATTACTCTACGTACTTACCGGTAACTCGAGATATTCTGCAATCGTGAACTTGGCGGCACCACGTCTGATGTCGGCTAACGCGGCAAAATGTTCATCTCGACGGGCTTTTCTTCGCAGAAGAGCACGAGCATATGGATACGCTGCCAGATATTCTCCGTAGGCGTCCATTAATTCACCCATGAATAGCTGCTTCAGAAGAATAGTGCTTTCGCTCCCGCTGTCTTCAATCGGTGGAGGTGGCAATTCTCGACATTTCAGGGACTCTGGTATTGTTTTTGTAGTAAACATACTTATGCCACTTGTTGATTCGCACGAAGTAAAGGCGTCGGTAGAATCACTCGAACCACATTTCGAGAATGGAAACGCAGATGAGGTTCCGCTTTTTTCACTACTAGCAGAACTCTGACGGGTGGTGCTTGCTTTCTCGTAATAATCTGGATATTGCGGCTCCAAATGGCCTTCGGTTGAGGGCGATGACTCGTCTGCCGCGGGACTCGTATAATGTGCGTTCTTAATGCAGTCATACAGGTCTTCAATAGATTCGTATGGGGTTATACTTCCACACGATTCGGCTTCTGCATCTTGCAATCTTTCGTACAATTCTTCGTTATTTCTCGGTGCTAGAGGCGTAATAGCAGAATCGGAACGGCTTCGTTTTACACTTCTGACTTGATCGTAACCAAAATCATTAGGATTTAGAAAATTCCATCTCACGTTTGCCCACACATTATCTGTGGCATCAGCAGATATCCTGTGGTCAGTGCAACATTGTCCACCGCCTCTAATAGATACTGTTGTTACGTCGTCACTAGATTCCATAATAGAACTATTGGTGACTGACTCATTGCAATCTATAGGAATATCGACAATTACTTTACGAAGGCTAGCATTAATTGAGGACACACTAGACACATCATCTAATTTTCGATTGTCTTGGGATTCATTAAACTCCGAGTGTGTAATTACGGAGCAGGCATCAACATCGTGTTGAGATAAAATTCCTTCTTGAATAAGTTCTGTGAGTAAACTTTTGGGTTCCTCTTCTGTGACTGATTTAACAGAAGTATTTGAGCTTTCTTCCTCTTCGTCCTTGATGACTTTGTTTAGTAAGCCAGAATCGATGTATTTTCGCATTCTTTCTGTCAAAGCCTCGCTGGCCTCAGAAACAGATTCTAAGTAATAGAATAATAGATGGTATTCTTCTTTTGTTAATACTGCAGCCCGCAGCAACGGCTTACCATATAGTTCTACCGCAGAAAATAAAGTAGAAGCTGTAACAAAAAAAATAGTTTTTCATGTGCAAATAATACCAAGTTGAGATAAATCTAGACAGAAGAAGGATTTCTCTTTCTATAGGCTGATTTATACATTATAAAATAATTCTAACAACTTTGTTTTCCCTGAAACAGATTTTCTCCTAATCCTTACTGCTCCGTATCTATTCTACATTGCACTATATTGACATCCATGAGGGTGCTATTAACGTTCTACAAAATACATTTTAAGATGTTCGAATTTCCTCATAAATTTCCTAACACTGTAAGATAGAGCTAAAGAAATAAATCACGAGATTTCGCAAATACAACCGTTACACGTCGCTTGAATATAAATCCGCATTTTTTAATTTCCATGACTGTTTTTATTTTAAGGTTATTACAGAGCTTGCTAATTTATTTTTTATTTATATACATCGTAGAATAATAATAATAATAATTTATTTCAGAACATGTCCATACAATGTGTTAGTAATTTTTTTTAACTTATATCTAATGTTAGTATGTAAGTACAATTCATTTAATTTAATTGTTATTTTACCCGACTTCAAAAAAGGAGGATTCTCATTCAGTATAGAAGCATTAATATAAAAATAGTACAGACAAGTTAAAAATACATAAAGAGATATTCAATATATTTAAGCTTTTAACGTATGCAATATAATAATAATTGTCTTACAACAATGATTTTTGTATCTGAAACGATTACATGTTATAGATACTTTGGAAATAAAACGTAAACATACAATATCAAATGGAATCATCGATTTTCCATTCAATGAGATAGTTAAAATATGTTTTATCCAATTTAATCAACATGAGTGTCACGGTGTCTGCAGACCGAATGCATAAGTGTAATCGACTTCTACGAAAGATTACCGGACAATGGATGGCATGCGTAGTATTATTGCCAAACCGCTTTCTAAAAACATCGCTGTGTTTGCTAGTGGAATACTGAATGAAGAGACGACGTCGTTTCGTATTGGCGACGTGGATTTCTACGGTCTCATGAGGAAAGTCGCTTATTTTTACGGTCTTGTTAGTACGTATCAGTCTTATATTTAACACACACTATGGATTTTGAAAATATCAATGCTTTTCCATAGAGGAAACAATGTTGGTGTTATATATTGCAATGTTTCTAGAGTCATTAATTCACATAGACTTTCAATGATACATTGTTACAATATTCTTGGGAAATCATATCGTAGAGTACATATAAGCTGATATAATGCCTAAATTCATGTTCTATTTTGCATATGCCATGTTCATATAGCTAGAAATATCAACATAACTAACCATAAATCTTCTCCCACGCAATAAAAGTTTCCAGATCACGGCCATCCCATTGTGATGGTTGATATTCTACTACAAGAATTTCACCCTCTAATACAGCTGCTGATGATCTTGGTTCAACTGGCGCTTTCGACCCTCCGAGGAAAAGTAGAGCTGCGGGTGGCGCCGACGGCGAAGCGGCTTCTGGTGGAGGCAGTGGTATACCCAGTGGAACAAATAGAGGGGCGGATAGTGGGCCTGTTGGGATACCAGCAACTACGGCACCAGCTTCTTGTAAAGGTTCACAAACTACTTCGGCTACTGTGTTGTGTCCCCATACAGTGACCTATGGACAAATAAGAAAATGATTGTTAAACGTAGAGTTTAGTATACGTACATTCCTATGCTTTTAAATATCATACGTAAACATAAGCCAACGTTTATACTCCCAAAGGGGTAGACATAGGTGCAACGACGACGACTGGCGAGCCATACCGAGCACAAATTTCAATACTGGACAACATTATGTGTGATTTAAGTAACTCAAATACAAATGCCTAACCTGGGATTTGGACGCAGAAATTCACCGAATTCTCAGCCAAAGCACGCGACCGATAACGCGATAATATATCTTAAATAATCTTCAAATTCAACTAATTTGTTCTACAGTATAACTACATCATATTATTATTAATTTTATTTATTTCAATAACAAGTAAACGGATGTAGTCGACCACAATCAATTTTCTTTGTATGATCCTTATAGGATACAATTATTGCGAATTTGGTCAAAGTCGTTTGGCGTTTCATAATTCGTGTAATTTAATAAAGGCAAAATGCTCAATCTGATTAATGGAATAACAGGAAAGGTTGCGACAGACCCAAATGACTAGCTTTGGACTACAATATTTACTAGGTATACCTAGCTCGTGTCTAAATGCCTTGCTGGCGCAGTTGTAATGCATACGCGGTACGACTGGTCTGCTGAGGTCTCGGGTTCATCATCCCTTTTCCCCGAGTCGGGTAAGAGTGATAAGGGTTTTTCTATCACGATATGCTTAGTATCAGCTCAGAGTCTGGAATTATTCGTGATATCTTGGACACAATATCTCTCCACGGTAAACATTATATTAGGCCTGCTCTGTATAGTTACCACCAGGTGCAAGTGGACTCATTGCCGTATACATAAAAAAACATTAACATAAAAATAAAAATACTTGGAGCAGTATTAAAAAACTTCTTCGCTTTTATTATTTTTATTTTCAAGTAGGTATGCGACGATATAATATGTGGTAAGTACTCAGTATAGTTATTTATTTGGAATATTCGAAACATTTGCTGTTTATTTTAACAACCGCAAAAACTTTTCTTAAAATAGAAACGTGTATTACAAGTTTATGAAGAATGTGAACGGATAATTACTATAGGACTAAAGGCAAATGAGTGCCAGCCTTCTGCTGCTGACATTTGGTTAAAACCTTAATAAATTCACTTTGCTCAACATTTTTGGAAATGCGTTTTCAATGCTCATCTACGTCCCATACGATTAATAAATATAAGCGGATAATATGATTAAACATTATCTCTTTATCTTTTGCATATTCCCGTCTCAGCTCAGACTCAGCTATGAGTCTATTTTTCCCGTGGAAAAGGGAGGGGGGCACTGTTAAGTGCTGTCCATAGCACAAACCGATGCGCAAAGAGAATATAACCACTCCGTTGACTAGTACGCGCTGGCTACCTATCAGCCTAAATTATATTATTACTATTTTTACTATTTTTTATATTATTTTACGCTTCCTATTCAATCATACTTCATGTATTTATTAGTTAATTATCATTATGTATGTATAAGTATTATTATAGACCGTACTTAATTATGCTTTATTTAATTTTTGTCCGTGTGGTACATGAAAGAAGGCTCTAGTTGAAAACCAGCGCCAGCGTTGTCTGGTTGAATACGGAAATAGAACTTTTTAGCAACTCCAAGAGACACACGCTGTCTGCTCTTTCGGTTTATTATCGTTTACTTATCTCTTTTTGGTGTTGCTGTTTTTGTTGTGCTCTCTACTGTTCTGTTTCTAGTTCTTGTATTAGTGGTGTCTCAAAAAAGAGCTGAATAAATGTTTTACGTTTTTTCTTTTCTAAACACGTCTAAATAAACATTCAGTACAATCACAACTGATTGAAATAATTTGTACTTAACTAGCATATCTTGTAAAGTTTCTCATAATTGGCATATATTGTAGCTATAATATGTCGATAAAAATATAACGGCCGGTACAAATAAAGATTATAAAAACACAACAAACAACAACAGATAGAAGCATGTTCTGCAAAACGGCATCAATGTTTACAACCTATAGTTACAAATGAATGAAGCAATTTTTTTTTATTGCCCTAGATAGACAGACGAGTGGGCAGGGCATCACCTGATGGTAAGTGGAAACCGCCGCCCATGGACCTCAGCAATGCCAGAGCACAGGCAGGCAGCTGCCTACCGTTGAAGGAAGACTCTTTTTAAGCCTCGCTTAAAGAAGGACAGGTCATACGGCCCGGGAAACATCGACGCAGGGAGTTCATTCGAGAGCTTGCATGTGCGAGGTAGAAATGAACGCTGGAAACGTACCGTGCTAGACGGGATTGTTTCCAGGTAATAAGGATGAACTCTACTGCGGTGTCGGGTGGTGCGATGGTAAAATGGTGATTCTCATTAATATCTAACGTATTCACTAGGTGGTAGGTCGCTCGTATACACCGCTTTTTCTATTTTTGCTGCCAAGCAGTAGTATGTAAACACTTTTGTGTGACGGTTCGATTGACGTTGAAACCAGTGAAATTACTGGGGATTATGAGACTTAGCGTCATATGTATCGGGGTGATGAGCGTAGTCCAATGACATACATTTTTTTGTAACTTAAAGTTGTTTGTGTGTTGTCGTTTCTGTTTATGGGCAGGCGTGTCGCATACAATCAGTATCGAGCGACCGGCTCGTATCGTTATTCAAGCTGATAAAAAAACCATAACGGAAATTCCGGTCAAATGATTCCCCGAAATATGTTACAGTAACATCGTAAAGAATAGTAGGCACGGTCTTGGAAATAATTTTGCGACGTCGAGCTCTATGACTTACCTACTTTTTAACGAGTTTTTATTCTCCGTTCCTCACTTTTTAGTGTACGAAGTAAATAAAGTAACGGTAAAAATAGACGCAGCAATTGGAATATTTCAACCTACTTTATTATTCGGATGCAACATAAAACAGATTAATATGCCAATAAAAATATTAATCACTTTAGAGTTATTTCAGGAACAAATATTGCGTTCTCACGTGTTGCATTATGATAATTTCATCCAAAACAGATGCGGGAATGATAAATGTCATAATTTAAACGTGCAGCTATTCCAGTAAATATTGAACAATAAGCGAATCCGTTTTTAAATGTTAGTATAATAACATTATGCAGAAGTCTCGAAGGCCTTGACTGCTTGGGTTCATGGCGTTTTTTACCAGGCCCTCGTGTGACGTCACGGCGAAGTTATGCGCACGCGCTCGGTCCCCGCTTACCGAGCCCCGCCACGCCCAAAGCCTCCAGGATAATGTATCTGATACATCTTCGACGAGAAAAAAATAAAACAAGATACAGCGGACAAGGGGCAGTCGATTTACACGGACTACACTTTTTGGTTTTACAAAACCAGAAAGATGGATGGCAGTTGTTATTTTTTGACGGACATATTTTCGCAATTGACGAATCGAGGCATTTCGTACAAAATATGTTATGTTGGCATACTCAATAACTTGACAAAACTTATAATAGGTATATTTAAACCAGCTTAAACTAATACCTAACTTATTAAATAACATCATCACATCATCACAATTGATTAAGCTCAGCGAGTCTTGGCTGCAGTAGTTCCACTTCTGTTAACAACCCCTTTAGTGATAAAGAAGTGAACTTATGCGTATATATTTTAATATGCTTAAATCAAGCTTTAAATGTGTAATAAACAAGTTGATATGTAAAGTGTATAGTAAGTTTTTATAGCAACATCTTTAGCGCCCTCTATGTTTCGAGATAAACATTAATGATCATGTTTGTAGCGCCATCTTACGACGATACCTTCCAACTATAAAATGTAACACAACCGTGCTCCACTCTCAGCGTTGTGGCATTTCTAATTTTAGTATAGATGGCGTGCTTATAAATGACTAACGATACTATCTCTACCTAATGTAGAGACGTCAATCGTACTATAAAATTAAGGAAAATCGCAATTACAAACTATTATTTCGCTATTTAAAATTATAAGTATTAATTTATGTCTTTCCATTGCAATTCAATATTTAAACATGTTAATGAATAAGTAGCAAGTGAATAATAAAATAAATAAATACACCTAACAGACACACACAATAGTCCTGAGCTCACACTAGGTTTAACCTGCATCGTGGATATCAGGAACTATGAGAGACTTGTGGTCCCATAACACACACTTGTTTTGATGCAGTGATCGAACCCGCGGCCTTTCGTTTCACAGTCGGCTACTCGCCAACTGCGCCACGAAGGCTATCTGAATGTTAGGATATTCATAGGTGGTTCACATCTTCTTGAAAATAAACGCAATATTTATATTTACAATTACGCTAAAATGTAAATGGAAAGTTGTGCAGCTCAATGTAGTTTCCTAGAAATATTAGAAATGACGGTAATGCTTTAGTGTTAGTGGGTAAGCCGCTAGGTTAAAGCATTTTTGCAAGCCAGAGTTGTGTGTTATAACTCTATTTAGAAATCTTTCTAGAATTATGTAGTCTTTACGACCGGCTGGTTATGAACATCAGAAGTATAATATGTGGCACAGTTTCATCGCGGTTGAAACATTGCAAGCAAGTCCGATTAAATAGGTGATAAATAGAACAAGTTTTTACTCACATAATGTGAAGAAGTTAGCAATGCTTTTTTTACTATTTTTTTATTGTATTAGCCGGAACTAGCTATTGGTTCACCTAAAGGTAAGTGATCTTCATGGACGCGTTGCCGACCTTAGAGGTAAGGAATAATTAAGGAATTGGGAAGGGGATGAGGAATATAGGCTTCCAGAATTAATATACCTATGATAAATTACATCTATCTTTGAGTCAATAATAAATCTAAAATTAAAGACGTATTCTTGGAGTAAGTAGGAACGTTCATTTTCATTTAACCACGATAAAGTTGTGAAACACAGCCAGAGAAATTCCTTCGCAAAGCGTAAAACCACAACGTGCATGCAGAACTGTCCAGTCGCTCTACATAATGATACAGTAGTTTATGATTGTGTGCTTAATTTATAGCAACAAGATGTTCATACTTTTATTTTTTATTGACTTCATACATTGCATCGAGGGGCAAATATAGTGTGAAACGAATAATTTCTACAGTGCATCTTTCAAGAGCAGTCACACTTGGAAACTATGACAACCCGAGATCTAGCGCCACTATAAGCACCGTTTTTTTTTCGTTGACAGCTCAACTGCCTTTACCAGACTATCCAAAGTCCAAACATCTAATTCCAAACGTTCAACAATTCCTAATAAACATAGTGGTTTTAGTAAAATCCTTTCAAATTATGATGAAGACACCATTATCATAGTTTTTTCATAGTTCATCATATCATAGTTCAATATTGTCGTTCACGCTAAATATCTCATTGCTGGGGTTATTAGCCGATATGCAATAATGATTAAGAAAGAGCAGGTATTGGTGGACAACAATTTCACTGAGACCGCAACAACGCGCGTTCACGCAATACCACGGAACACATGTTTAACGCAACTAGTTTAATTTCCTTTAGTTCCTTTACTTTTAACCCTGACAAAAAAGAGGTATTAATTTTTTTTTGTATGTCCGTTTATCCGTCTCTAGAATCATGGTACCTTAATGAATGGATCGACTTCAATATTCTTTTTTATGGAAAGCTGGTTTAATCAAGATAGTAAACAGCTTAAAATCTGTTTAGCCATTTAAAACTTATGGATCTTTTTGTGATTGATGTCCTGACAACCCCTGGGTTTTTTAAGTAATTATAATTATACAAGCGATACGCATTATTTACTTTCAATTAGTGTTTATACGTATGTAACGTTCATTTATAAATAGTCCATTAAAGTTTCCATTACGCAGAAGTTAATTTAAATAACTTCTTAGAATAAATGATGCCTTAAAGAAATTTTCAACTTTGATCAACTAGATTTTTGAAGACTGAGAAATAATCAACAGATTCCTAAAAAAGTGGACGTTAAAAATAATATTAATAATATTTTTTCGTGGTACAATGGAAATACTGTCTCCTAAACGTATGTCGCCAGGTCACCGACTGACACACTTTCGACATTTGCCGATGTTATAATTACATTTATCAATATGCGATACGCACATGGATGCCTCGTGTTTCGTCTGCCTTATTTTCATAAACGATTGATAATTTATTCATAACTTTTCACTTTCTTTTAATAACAAAACTTTCTTCTTTTATAAAAACTTGTGACTGGATGTGAGACAGTGACGCTTCATCAACGGTCACGTCAGTGACCAGTCATAACTCTATTAATGTTACTATTAACTAACAGCAAGAATTATATGCGAAATTCATGAATTTCAATTTTTTTTAAATGTGAAGCTCTTAACGATTTTTGAAGTAATAAAGTACAGCGCGATAATTATAAGTTGGCGAGATGAATGACATTGTTGTTTGTAATTTCGTTCGTTCACAAAAGTTCATTGGACGATTTAAATTTTGACCTTTTTAGTCTATACATTTTGCAAATAGTTCCAAAACTTGCCACCGCCAACTTAAAATTGTCAGTCTACTGCAAGCTTTATAAATTCAACCAAAACATATAATATGGCCATAAAAAGTCATACCAAGTCATAAGTTCGGAATGCATCACTTCCTACAACTTTGTGAGAAAAAGACACGCAACTTGAATAATAAACACAAAAATAAATAATGTAATACAATGATGATTTATAATTTTTTTGCTGCGTGCACCATTATGTATTTATTTAAATATTTCAATATAGGTGCATATATAACAAAATTTCTATAATCCTGAAGTAAATTAGGTAAGTCTTTTATACCAAAATAATATTGTATACATAATGCATAGGTACTTAAATATTTATACACATTATAGTAAAAGATATATATTGCTTTATCTAATAGATAAACAAATGCAATTGCAACTATGTTATCTACGTAACAACGTTTGGAAATAGAGATTTGGTTTATTTGTTTCGGCGACTGATTCTTCAAGGGTCGTTAGTTGTTGACGATTGGAAAATCGTTTCCGACCTTTGTCGACTATTGGTCACTTTCTAGAGTTACTATAGTAAATGTGCCGAATGTTTGGCAACGAATGCGTTGCGCTCTCATTCATTTGTTACTTGCTCTTCTATTTTCATTCAAATCGAATCGTATATAGTTTATTCTTTAAATTGTAGTGCGTTCCCTAAGAATTGAGAGCGTACCGTGATACGTATGTTTCGGGTCAGGATGTCCTCACAAAGGTGGCAAATCTCGATGCTCCTGATGATATATAAATAGATAGATAGAATATTCTTTATTGCACACTTAATAAAAAAGATAGCTTATAAACGAGGATCATACAGTAAGGGTGATACAATGGGCGGTCTTATCGCAAACAGCAATTTCTTCCAGACAACCCACTAAACACGCAAATATGATAATAGTATTGTACTTTGGGGCAAGACTATATGTGTTACTTTGGATGTTATATGTAAAAAAAAATAACTTACTATCATGTTATTTATTTGTTGTACTTCTTTGAATTTCGAGCATCGGTTTCGAATTTTGTTCAACTACCCACTGGTCTAGTGGCAGCATACTAAGGCCGAGAACCGTGAGATCCTAGGTTCTATTCCTAGGTCGGGTGATTACAGTTTGTGTCTGGCATGGCGATAGGCTCGCCCTCTATCACATCATGGGATGAAGTAGTATAAAACAAAGTAGCTCCCGCTGTTTGTATATATATATAATAGGTTTAGCCATCATAATGCTATATATTTATATGAAAATAATAAGCTGATAATTTTGATATAAATGTATAAATGCTAGCCGCTAGGTAACGAGCTCGTCAGCCGCTGAATCATCCGCATGGAACGGTCATTCTGCATGGTTGCTCTATCGATATTATTATAAAGAATTCTAAACATTGTTAAACTCAATTTACTTCAGTTACAGCCTCCGTGGCGCTGCGGGCAAGTAGCCGGTTGCAAAGCGTGAGGCCGTGGGTTCGATTCCCGCACCTTGACAAATGTTTGTCTGATCCACAAATATTCCCTCGTAGTTCTTGATACCCACGATACAGGTTTACCTAGTGTGGGGTCAGGACTATGTGTGTGACTGTTGGGTGTATTTATTTATTTATTTTATTTACTTTATTATTTAAGATGTGTAATACATCTTAAATAAATCTTCAAATTAATTATTCTTAAATATACCTCGTAATTATATTGAGGGTAAATAGACCACCAACACCTTAGGCCCAAAGCAAACCTCATCTGCACATGATACACTCTGCGGCATTGACGAAACTTGGTTCCCGTTGCTGGTTGTCTATGTCAGAAGTGTCAAACTAGTAATTCATACGGTAATAAAGACAAGAATCGCTTGAAAACTAATTTCATATTTTATTATTATGAAATAAAATAAACCATATAATTAATTTTAATTCATCATAGTCCCCACTAGTGGCTATTTATATTTGACGTATCTCTCTATTCTAAAAAAAATAAAAGCTTGTCACGCTATCTCCTCCGAAACCGCGGGGGGTATGGGTTCGAGACCGATACCAATCGATGCAGAATAATGTGGGGAAGAAAGTAAGATATGTCTCATCGTCGGACTTTAAGTTTTTTTTTATTTTATGTTTTGGGGAAAAACATGGGCAAAGCCCCTAGTTGAGAGAAAACGAAAACTTTTATCGGTTTACAAAACAATTAAAACTTGTACTAAACCTCCAGGTGTTGTATGTTTTTATACATATTTTCGTAAATAGGTATGACGTGACATGTATAGAAAAACTCGCATCAGACACACCGCACTAAGTTTCAAAATTTTATAGTAAATAATTTACCTAGTCAAATAATATTGATTTTATTTTTGAATCCCGATAAAAAAGAGGGGTGTTATAAGGTTAACACCTTTATCTATGTGTATGTCTTTTATTTTTCTTGCAATATAACATGAATGTACATTTTTTTTAGAAAAATAAATATTAAAGCAACATGTAGGAAAACTACATCACAATTCAGAGTACCTATACTCGTAAAATAGCTTTCGCTTGACGCGATAACGGACAGCGGAAAATAATTCTGAAACTGGTTAAAAATAATAATTCTTATTTTGTATTTTTCCTCTATCTGGTAGGTTTCTAAAGTATTTCTAGAAACACTAAGTACTTACACTTTTTCAATTTTATTTCACCATGTATACCTCTACATGATTCGAAATCCGTCCTAGCATATTATGCCATATTTTAAAATCATAGGTGAAACGACGAAAGATATCCTTTCGCAGAATTTATTTTAGATTTTTTTTATCTTGATAGACGAGACATAGGTACCTTTTACTCGTTTAAACTACGTTCATTTTGACTACGGAACCCTTTACCGAGCATGGTCCGACACGCACTTGGCCAGTTAAAGAGTAGAATTATATAATAAATGTCCAATCATCGTAGCCTGATCAGTCGCTAAAAAGATTAAAAACTTCAAATTGCGTATCGCGAAGCATTTTTTTATAGTATAGGCCGGCAAACGAGCAAGTGGGTCATCTGATGTTAAGTGATCTCCATCTATGTATGCGCACAATACCAGAAGAATCATGGGCACGTTACCGACTCTATAGCTTTTATTACTATAAAACGGTAAAGTATAAAGTAGTAGGTATACATCATTCTTCCGCCTGCCCTTATCCCACACGCAGTGGGGGCGGCGCAGCATACTTTTAACCCATGTTACAGAAAGATTTGGCTTGTACTTGTTACGATCGGCAGCCTGCCTGACGTACCTCTAGGGAGAAGTAGTTATACATCATTAATATTATTAAATTCATCGTCTGCGGTATAAAGCTTGATAGAACAATAGAGTACAAAGGCACATAAATCAATCAATACAATTGACAATATCTGAATCACCTATCAAGATGTATTATGCTACTATGATCCATATGGCATAGGAATAAGTTTGATATTTGTACAAAAATAATATTTTGGTAATGTGCGTTTATTTTTATGTCTTCATGAAGATTTAATGGAATGCAAGCTAACAAATCGTCATCGTTTGATACAAATAGAAATGGTGTCTTGAGGTTTGATTAATATCTTCTATCTATACATAATATATAATTACTTGTCCTGACTGACTGATTCATCAACGTAAATCCTAAACCGCCGCGCCGCACTGGGGCAGGAGAAAAATAGTGAATGTAAATTTGCAACAGCTTTACATCAGTTTTCTTCGAGTGTTTTTTTAATTAGCCTACATGACGAAACGAGAGATCACTTGTCTGTTAGTAAACGTAACGCCTGCCCATAAACAGAAGCAACACCACACAGAACTTTGTATTACAAAGCACTGCATGGCATTGGATTGCGCTCGTCACCCCGAGAAACGATATTAAGTTTCATAATGCCCAGTAATTTCACTGGCTTCAATGTCGAACAGCGCTTATACACTGCTGCTTGTTTGCAGAAATAGACAAAGCAGTGGTACCGACCCAGACCTACCTGCCTTTCGCATATTAGGGACCTACCACCTAGTAACCCAATCGAGCCGGTACGATATTTTTCGCTCAAGATAGTACTAGATAATATTTGGATATGTTAATCCATGACTAACATTTGCTTATTAAGTTGTTAATAATAAAATTAGTATTTCATGCCTTGTCTACCACACGATGCGTGTTGGAGTAGGTACTAGTACAAAGGAGTTTAATTAAAACCATATCTTTATCACTTAATAACCAGTAAGCTGAAAGCACATTACGCGTCATGTCGCTTAGATAATACGCACTCACGCCTGTATTCCCCGAAGGAGTCGGCAGAGGTGTAACCAGTACACCCACATTTCGCCGAGCGTATTTCCGTCCCTTATGTGATAGGGGGCGAGCCTATCGCCATACCGGGCACAAATTCCAGACTCCGGGCTGATACCGAGCATTTCGTAATAGAAAAACACAATACCACTTTACCCGACCCGGGGATCGAACCCGAGACCTCAGCGTTGACCTCAAACGTAACGCGTACGCATTACAACTGTGCCACCGAGGCAGTCAGTCACTTATATAATTTCCTAATTAATATTTTAGCCTCCATATCTAGTCTTCCTCTCCCCAGAGGGGTTGACGTCAGGCAGGCGGCTCGGCCGATTGTAAAAACTACAAGCACTTTCTGTAACTTCCGTTAAAAAGCATGTTGCGCCGACCCCACTGCGAGTGGGATAAGGGCAGGTGGTAGGAAGGAGTTGTTTGCAAACTTCCGTGATATTTCGCCGCACTGAGAGGGGTACTTGTTACGCTAATGAGGACGGGTGAAATGTTAAGGGGTCTCAGGGCGGATCGCTTCGTGACATTAGGCCGTAATAATTGACAACCGTCTACAGTCTACACTAATTGAGAGTTTGCCACGCGTGTTTGACACACCTCTCAGTGCGGCAAAATACTACGGAAGTGTGGACACACCTACAAGGGTTTCATGAATTGTAATTTTTCTACTATTGCCTACTCATAATGCGGTGAACCTGCTTAAATTTTTTTTCTTTCATTTTATTTGCTTGAAAGACGAGACGAGCAGGTCGCTCGCTTGATGTTAAATGTCATGCCTGCCCATAAAACAGAAGCAACGTCACACAGAACTCTGGATTACAGAACACTGCATTACATTGAACTGCGCTCGTCATCCCGAGACAAAAGATGTGAAGTCTCATAATGCCCAGTAATTTCACTGACTACGTTGTCCTTCAAAGCGAAACACAACAGTGATTACAAACTGCTGCTTGGCGGCAAAAATAGACAAAGCGATTGTACCAACCCAGACAGCCTCTCGCATACGAGGGACCGACTTACAACCTTGTCAATATTCTTCAGTTAATTCCAGTTATAACTTAGAATTCGGCTTTGTTTTTTACTGCAATATAGAGACTGATTCATAAGTATACATTTTGATTTTATTGCCGACGAAGCTGAGTTTAAAAACTAGTCGTGTAGAACAGCATTCGCAGAAACTAGTAAACTGGTTTTCGATGTTGGTCCCGTATAGCAACATCTATAGGTACCTACTGACAGAATCTTCTACTGTAAGTAAGTGTATAATCACGTGTATCATACAGATGTGTGGATAGTTATATGATACTTAACAGCCTAAGTATGTACATACATACGCACTCACGTCTGTAATCCCCGAAGATAGAGGTGTAACCAGTATACCCAAATTTCGCCGAGCTTATTTCCGTCCCGCGATGTGATATGGGGCGAGCCTATCACCATACCGGGCACAATTCCAGGAACCGGGTTACTAACCAATTCGTAATACAAAAACCAATATCACTTTTTCCCATCCCGGGAATCGAACCCGAGACCTCAGCACAGCAGTCGTACTGCATACGCATTACAACTGCGCCACCGAGGCAGGCAGTTTATTATTTTGTAATAACATAAACTACAGATCGTGCTTAAGAAATAGATAATCATACCTACATACACTCAAAAAACACGACTGGGCCGGTCTTGTAAAAAAAATAAAAACAATTTAAAAGTAGCGTATATATTTTATTAAACTTAAATAAACGCACAACTTGAATAACGTATAGACATACGACAAATTTACAAACCGTTAGATAGGTCTAAACGGAAAAACGAGAAATTCCATACTTAGACCAATAGAATTTGACAGAGTCGCCACATCGAGTCAAGTCTGTGAATGTTTCCGGTCCATGGCCGCAGTTAATTTACAAACTAAGTCTAACTTAGCGTTAGTGTTGCATGATAGATATTTCAAATATCCGGACTTTAAAGAAATTATGTATTCAGAAAAACGTGTGTTACACTACAACACTAAACAAAGTAAACTTTCTTTTCGAAGACCAATCAAGCTTAATATGTCCTTCTGCTATTCTAACAAAAAGCTTATTAACGCGCCATAATTACATACTTAGTTAAAAAATCCGTATTTTTCACCTAAAAGAAAATTTCTAAAAGCAGGTATCCCGCCAAAAAGGAGACATGTGGCAACTTAGCGCCAATGTCGCAGGTTATCTTAAAACGTATGAAACATTTATATCACATAAGGAAGTTATCGTGGGATACACAAGACAATATTGTTGTGTAATTGATGTACATAATGCCGTAGAAACCGGTTATACCAAAGGGACCGTCATATGCAATCGTTTGAGTAAACAACAAATATGGAAGATTTTAAAGCTTGAAGTAATAGGGTAATCGTGTCAGCTTTAATTGAAGGTACATAGGTATTATACGTATTAATATGTATTGCAAGCTGAGACACATTCGTGATTCCGGATGTTTCGAAACTATCTAATGAACATTCTAAAAATACTTTTCTCGTACATAAGTGTATAAAATAAATATAACGTATTAAAATAATTTATCACAGAATTTTATGAAATACAGTATTAAATTGTTTAAAAAATTATTTTATTATTTAACCTATTTATATTTTAATGTGTATACAATTAAATATCTATTTGTAGTATTGCAAAATAGAGTATACTTACCAAAGTTTAATCAAGAATAACGTACATCGAAGCCCAAGGTCAACGAGCTACGCAGAATCGAACAAGCCTATTCGCTAAAATATAATTACAATAGTCGACAAAAACTTATCCAAATATAAATCGAAGCGGATTAAATTCTGTGCCATAAAAAATAAGCAGTTTGTATGTAGACAATCTGAGCATCTTTAACTCATTATTGAGGATAAAAAATAGAAACGGTTAAAAGTATCAGATAAGTATTATCGTAAAAAAATGTGTAGCATTTGATTGACTTCAATGGGTGTAGTTTCATGATCAACGTAAGGACACGTGAGTCAGTATGCACCTCGTTTTGTCTCAGTGCGGGAATCGAACCCGCGACCTCTCGCTTCACGCCCGGCTACTACGCCACGCAGGCTGACACATATTTATTATTCTGTTATTTCTAAATAACTTAAGCACGTACTGGTCGCATTGTCATATTAATTTTATACATAACATATTTGTTTGTCGTAATTTAATCTGATACAGCATAGTCTAAGACCTAACTAATATTATAAATGCGAAAGTGAGTATGTTTGTTTGTAAGCATAACAAGCTTTCACGCCTAAATCGCTGAGCCGATTTTTAAGGAGATGGTTAAAGGCTACTTTTGTCCCGGTTATATGTTACTTTTTATCCCACAAAAGGCTGTTCACGCGGGCGGAGCCGCGAGGAAAAGCCAGTAGTATATATTTAGTTATCTTCCTTCAAATTGTGCAACGGTTTATCCTCAGCCTATCCCACTCATTACAACGAAACTTTGATGGCTTCTCTGAAACTCTGAGCCGATTAATTAACAAAGCAACAGCAGTCTACATTTCTTCCATACGGCTGAACTGCCTAAATAATATAATACCCAGCAAAAGTGCCGTTTTAACGAGTAATGAGTTAAACACCATTAGTCTACACCTCTGTTATATTATGTAAAATGCCGAAATACTTTGCCCTTTCGTATTAACTTTTTTTTTCATCATCGTATAATCAGCCCCGGATCTACGATTTTTTTCGAACTGAAGGATAAACTTGATAGTGGCGCCCCTCTCCAGCGTTTGAGATAAATTACTTATAAAATGCAGTTTTTTTTTATAGTATAGGCCGGCAAACGAGCAAATGGGTCACCTGATGGTAAGCGATCTCCACCGCCCATGTACGCCCACAATACAAAATAATTATGGGCGCGTTGCCGACCTAAGGAAAGGGATAATAAGGGATTGGGAAGGGGAGGGAGATTTAGGCCTCCGGATATCTCACTCACCGTACGAAACGCAGCAGCAAGCTGCTACTTTACGCCGGTTTTCTGTGAGACAGTGGTAACGACCCAGACGAGCCGGCCCTTTCATGCTGTAGACAAATTTGTCTACAGCATGTCGTAAGAAATATATAATGGTTGGCATTTTTCGTGAATGGAGCAATAAGAACCCTTTCATTAATTTAAATACTTTTTCACTTGTGGTGTGGGCAGTGTGACGCCTTTTTCTTACAAGTTGACGGTGAGCTAACCACGCTTCCGTATGCTAGGCGCTTTCTGGATCAAGTTTTTTATTTTTAATCATATTACCTATAGAAAGATAGATACATAACACTTTATTGTACACCATGCAGAATATTACAGTAAAGAAAACAAAAACAAAATTTTAAATGTTATACGATATACTTTAATTAATACGATTTTGGTGTGTCCCTGCAACTGCCGCCCGAGAGTTGCCCCGGTTTGCCCTCCCTTAGATCCGAGGCTGCGTATAATCAGATTTTTCAGAGATTTAAGGGTAACGGGAAGCGTGGAGGTCGGGAAAGCGAATAACACAGCTCAGCAAAGTTATTTGCGCGGTATATACTTCATATTACGACTTGCTTGCTAATTAATGCAAACACATTTTTATCACACGCATTTACCACTCCACACCGTTACTTTAGAACAGAAATCTCTGACACAATCAAGCAAGTAAATAAGGTATAAATTAAAAACAGGATGCTATGTACGAAACGTTGCAAGATTGCAACAAAACATTATGTTGTCATACACGTATTAATCATAAACCTGTTGCTTCTACTAAACAAGATATTAAACGAGAGCACGTCCATGAAATTCTTTGTAGAATACGCAGCTCGTTAAAATATTATACAGACATAGACATAACATATTAAAGTTTGAGCAACAGTTTAGTTAAATCGCAGCGAATTGCAGGACTGATTTGAATAAAACTGAAGACAATTTTGATTATAACATTTGTTCCTTTAGAAAAACTGTTTTGTTTGACAGTCTCCAAGGCGCTGTGGGCGAATAGCCGGCTGTGAAGCGAGAGGCCGCGCGTTCGATTCTCGTACCGAGACAACAATGTTTGCAGCAAAAATGCAGGTGAAAGAAGAACATTTGTTACTTTACAAGCTGTCTTTATAAATGTACGTTTTTATTTGCAGTAAGTATTGGAAACGAATTTATGTGATCAATACGAAATAAAATAGTACTCCATTATGGCGCTTGCGTTCTCACTCCATGGGACAAAAATAAGCTCGGCGAACCGTGGGTGCACTTGTTACCCTTCTGCCTACACCTGAGAGAATACAGGCGTAAGCTTATGTGATGTAAAATAGCATTGCTATAAAAATTAATGAAACAATTTTTTACTTAATTTTGAATATAGTGGGGATCCAGGCGTATATTCTTTGCCCATTCTCGCATGATCATTAATCTTTTCACGTTGAAGTCAATCGCAAGTAGTTTTTAAATTACTACCATTGATATTCAAACAGGACTCCATAAATCATAGTCGACATTACAATATTCTTTAGTTTTTAACCGACTACAAAAAGGAGGTTGTTAATTCGTCTTTAATATTATATTTTAGGAATATGCACGTATAAGTCCGATATAGACGGTTTTCGATTAAGTATTTTTCTTTTTAAAAGATTCCATTTAAATTTTGTGGAGACCAGAATAAAACGGAAATTGCATTAAAATTTGCTTGTACTCGCAACTCCGCCTACGTGATGCTCTTTTTCTTACTGAAAATAGTGCCGGAAACTCGAGTTTTCTATGATAAATAATACCTGATATAAATATGTAATAATTATATAAATACCTTATTGAACTTTATTAAATAATAAATAACAATATTAAGATAAATCGTCACTATGTCACGGTTGTTAAGGCATACCTGTGTATTACTCAATTTTGTCATTCAGTAGAACTCAAGGTGAAATATGCTTTGAATTTTTATTAGCAATACCGTGTCCTGAAACGCTTTGTGACGTGTGCCAAGTATTACTTTCGCTCGTGTACTTTAATGGCGGACAATAGATACAATTGAAACGATCTTGTTCCTTTTTGGTATTGAATTGTATACGTTATACTAATTGTTCAAGGGCTAACCAATGTTTGTAACGATGTCTACATGTAGTACATGTTCGTATCGAATGAACATCTGTCTACGATTTGCGGTTTTGTTTGCGGATTTCCTTGTGGTTTTCATTAGTTTATCATCTCACAGGATAATCGAGTAACAATGATCTGATTGCATATCAATCCTTTCATAAAAAATAAGAACTGCCTCGGTGGCGCAGTTGTAATGCGTACGCGTTACGACTGAGACTGACGCTGAGGTCTCGGGTTCGAGGCCCGAGTCGGGTAAAAGCGATATTGTTTTTTTTATTACGAAATGCTCAGTATCAACCTGGAGTGTGGTATTGTGCCCGGTATGGCGACAATCTCGCCCCCTATCTCATCATGGGACGGAAATACGCTCGGCGTAATAAACCCAGTACAGAGGTGTAACCAGAGGGGCTAGCACGAACAACTTACGAATAAGTATTCGTATCGAAATGTCACAAAATTGTTATAAACTTCATACAAATGCTCGATAGCGTTCTCGATTCGAATACTTATTCGTAAGTTGTTCGTGCTCGCCCCCCAGTACACCCAGTAATGCCTACGCCTTCAGGGATTACAAGTGTGAGTGTGTAGGTATGTAAAAAATAACAACTGAATGTATTTTGATTATATAAAAGACAAAGTTTGTAAATTAGTGACTTTGTTTGTTTGGGTACCTAATCTCTGTGACTACTTGAACTGATTCCGAGCGTTACCATCAGGCGAGCGAACTGTTCGTTTCATCATTCAGGCTAATAAAAAAAAATAAGTTAGAATACCGACTCTACAGAAAAGAATAATTTCATAATTTGCATTTGTTCATCTCTGTTGACATTATAACGCAAATAGGACCATAAGATAAAGAAACCAGTTTTCTTTGTAAACGACACTTAAACATATTTTTATTTCGTTGTATTTACATAGCACATGCGGAAAACATATTTGCATGTAGAATGTTTCGCTTGTTACGATGAATATTTTTTTAAATCTATTTCATTTTGCACAGCGGTCCTCAAACTCGTTCTTTCATCAAAGAGGTTTAATTCAAATACTACAGAGTCATGTTTCCATACTCCGTGAAAAAATCTTATTCGATTTTTCGACAACGAAAGAGTCGCACGGAGATACGCTGAGTTACACAGCCTTAATAATACGAATCCAAACAAGGTATGCTTAGGTATAACAATTGTTAGACTCTGAAATGTAGCGAAGAAGAGCATATCCATGTGGCAATCGATTAATACAATCGTTCCACTGGAGCGGAGTGGGAAAAGCTGATGACGTTTTGTAAAATACCTGGTAACTAGTCTAACTTAAAACATATTCCCGGAAATTATCAATATCGAAATTCCAGTAACGCTTCTTGAACCAAGAATAATGTGAAATAAGGTTTTAAATATATTTCAAATTAAATACTGTTGTTAACAGAAGCCGGATTTATGATACAACGTAACAACGATTTAATAAAGTAACTTCCGTAAACGGTAGATCTGATACCATAACATGCAATAGTAAAGCATTACGGTGATTTCTCGGTGGATTGCGTGATCGAAACATCCATATAACGAATATCGGGCAAAAATTATAACATAGAACCTAATTGACGTATTGCTTAAGTGGTTCCGGATTACATAATATCAAAAACGAGTAAGAATGCTACGAGTATCTATCTACATCGATAAATGAGAAATACGTTTGGTCTTGAACCGATTTATAAACTATCTAATTTTAAAATAATAGCAAAATAAAAAACTGTTATTTCGACTTCGGGGACATTTAATTAGAGAACTGGATATAACCGTGAAAATTAGCGCAGTAAATTAACGATTTATAAAATTAAAAAAAAACAACGTGGCTGACTGCATCTTTCATGAATGTAATTAAAAATAAAAATTGTCTAGTTTATTGTAACATTAGGTTTACACGCATGCAAACACATGTTGCGCACATCGCCTCAAAATAATACTTATTATTGTTTATATTTAGGTACTAGGCCTAGCCTAGACTAATTTAATGATAAAATAATGTACTTAACTAAATTGATTTATTGATCTTAATTTTAAATTACGCAATTCAACAATATTTGTACGCTGGAAACGGCAGAATACTATAAACTATTTAATAACAACATTGTAACAGTATTCATACAAATAAACGCATTATTATTATTATTGGGAAAAATCTAGCACTCGACTACTAAGCTGATCATCGACCACTGTAGTTGCTGTTAACGAAATACCTATATTTCTTCTACAAATAATAGATTACTCATTTTCTTGTTAAACGCTATGTCTACCTTTAGAATATTAAGTAATTATTATTGTTGTTACTATACGTTGCACATTTGTTCCATGGAAAGATCAATAATCGTAGTGTCTGACCTTTAATTCTGGTATAAATAAATATTACTCCATTACACTAAATATGGTAGTGTATATGTATTGATCATAACAATATGTTGTCATATTGCCTCTATGGTTGTGCCGGATTAAGCCAATGCGGCGCCTGTAGCAAATGCAAACAATAGAGACTTGGTTTGCATTAGGTACTTATTAAGTTTACTATATGAAATACTACAGCACAATAAAAAAAAACGATTTAATGTGGGCAATGTGATGAAACAACCGAATGTAATACTCGTCTGGATATTTGAAAGTAGACTTATATAAATCAAAATCTGTTGATTACTTTCTTATTGTCAATCATTAGAAAAATGTTCTGGTTATACAAACAGCAGGGGACTATACTAGGCGACTCCCCTGTTAGTATCGTGGTGTTGTCAACTTGCAATATAATATAATGTAATGAATATGGTGTGGCCAGTGCTCACTTTTAAAATAATTACTACGAGTTTCTATTAGACACTGCGTGGGGTACCATAACTGTCTTACTTGATAGTTTTTTTGCGTATAGATGCGATGTCACTGATGCGCGGAGCCTACCAGTCTTTGCTAACTCCTACTACGACACTTCCCCAAGGATTGTTAAAGGTGTGACGAATCAGTTCACATTTACAAACGGTATACAAGGAAAAAATCAGCTTTATTGTAGTAAGGTACCTACTCCCGACTGAAAACGTATAATCCATGATTTCCATTATAACCATGACTGTTACGTTTTACAAATAAGTCAAGTTTATATAAACAAGATTTAATAGAGTATTTTAAATGGTTTGCCTTTGGCCGCCAATTATTACTCTCACTAGATGTTTATGATAACACCCGTTTTCCAATAACATAATCCAGTGACCTACTTTAATCTATATTCAGAATTTTGACTTTTACTTTTCAATCAACGGAAATATAGGAAAGTGTTAGGTAAATCGAGGTTAACTTAAAACTTTAATTGACTTTGAAATTAAATTAATGACTTTAATTATCATAATAGGTTGAATTTAAAACTTTATTGAATATCACACGTTATGCGCGAACATAGATAAAATACGAAAAGACGAATTGACCTTTAATTGAGAACCTTTGTTTTTTTGTGTCGGTCATAAAGATACTAGGCAGTACAAATCGAATCACTTTTCCGTGCAAAGTTACATCGGTTACGTTGTGTGTATCTTGGGAGTAGTCGTAACATTAAATTTTGCTCGCTCGTCAGCGCATCATCGTAAAGAGCTCTCTGCTCGCCACAACGGTACACACAATACATACGTGGGCAGACCAACGGACCACTGATCGTGGATTCGCTTAATTCATTTACATTTGTTCGACATACGAGTAAGCGTACTTCTATGAGTGGTTTCTTTTCTTATTGTCTTTAATATTTTGTAAATCCATATAGGAGCAGATTTGATTAAATAATGAATACAAGAGTAAATAAAAGAGCTTGAACATTTTGAAAGATTTCCTAACTGGAAGATTTTTAAAAGAATTCTAAACCATCAGGGCATATTCATCTATAATTTTAGTGTTGCTCAAAGCAAACAATTTTAAACGCATTTGTTTATCTTTACTTACTTGGCCCTTATCGAATTCGCTACCATTTGTTCGCTAATAACGGTTTTATCTCGTCAAAGGTTATCAATGATTTAAATTGCAATTGTTTACAAAATTAGTTTATCGTCATACAATACGTAATATATATAATATATATCCTATAAAGTAAACATTCTTGGATATTTGCCTTTCCTTACAAAAAGTGTGCATTAGGCACGTGGTTATTGAAATTGCAGGCAGAAGATAATTATATTATCAGTTTTAACAATTGACAAAGAAAATATTTTACTATGTATATTTGACGAAGCTACACGTGTAAAAGGAAAGTAGGTACTCATATATTAGTCTATTGAGACGGATTCGTATCTTTTAAAGTTTTAAAAATCAACCTTTATATGCTGGCACGTCACAGTGACTACACTGGACGTAATGGTAAGTACACTGCAGTTCAAATATAATGGCGACCGTCTAAAGAAACTGTATATGCCAGCCTAATATTACTGGATATAGGTACACTGGCTGACCCGGGAACGCGACTCACCGGAACGAGCCACTATGGATTTTACCATGTATAAGATGGTCGCTCTATCCAGTCAAGCTCAAAAATGTCAGGTAGGTACTGCTCCCCCATCAATAACTAATTTTTTTGTACTACTCTTCTCTTTAGATCTACAAAATGAAGATGATGATCGGATCGGACGATATGATTAAAAAGTTTTTTTAATAATATAAACCGGCAAATAGCACGTGGATCCACCTGATGGTAAGTCATTTCCATCAACCCCTGAACGCTCGCAATACCAGAAAAATCGTGGACACGATGCCGACTTTAAAGGAAAGGGATAATTAAGGGATTGGGATGGGAAGGGGATTTGGGCCACCGGATATCTCGCATACTTTTTTTAAAATAATTTATTGACAAATATACAGCCTAATACAAAAGAGGTAATCACTAAGCATATGTACAGGTATAAATAAGGACAATTACATACTTGAACAGATTTACCTCTAACAGTCCCAATGAACAGACAGAAATCGCTACTTTACGTCGCTCTTCTGTAATACAATGGTAACAACCCGGCCCATCTATGCTGTAGACAAAAAGATACATTACAAGTTGAAATTGTCACTTCAGACTATAACACGCATATGAAAGCAATAAGCCCACATGACCCACAGCTGGGCTCTGTCCTCCCCTCTTATAGGATGTGAAACGAACTTTGTCCGTGACGTCACGCCGTACTGGCCTAATGCATATCAGTGAATAGATAATTGTAATGAGAGTGGAAACTGTGTTTATGTCAAACTTTTCATTATAATTAAAATAGAAGTAGCTAACGGTCGATACTGTCAAGTGCCAACCCTGGGGTCTCTTATATTTATGTTTTCCGCTTTCTATATAAGTTTTATGAAAATAAATACTTGATATTCAATAACAAAATCTTCCAAGCAGCACGTGGGAATAGTTCCGATGGATTCCCGCCGGTAGTATTTATCATCATTCCGATGAAAAAATCGTGACGGATCCTAACAAAATGGATTTTAAATGCTCATACAGGATATAAATTATCAGTAGTGTAAACGTGATGCGTGTAAAAATATAAACAGTTATCAACTCCCGGGGTTTTTATTTATATTATGCTATCCGTTTTAAACTGTTGGATTTATAAATTCATATTTAATCCTGGTCAAGAGAGTACCAAAGGAGAGTGCATCAGTGCATTGCTTCGATTAATACTAAAATAAGCTTAGTAGCCAAGATCAACTAGGATACACGAAATTTTCTAGCTACCTCGGGCTTATAGTACCGATATAAAATAAAACGACATAATGAAGTTGCCAAAACGGATACAAACCTAACATCGTGACACAAAAAGTCTAAATATAAACATTCAGCTACAAATTATAACTGTTAATAGTTTTTGAAAACAACCTTGTGCATTGTTTACAGAGCTCTCTTTGCAAGTAGCCTTATTTAAAGGACATTACCCACGCCTACAATACCACTAAAAGTCGTTCCACTTTCCGTATTCTGACTGCACATAAAAGGCAGAGGACATTTGCATTTAGGTGACCAAGATGAAATGTGTAGGTGTCAAGTAAATGTTATTAACTGATATTTATACGGTATTATCTTATGAGTAACTTGTTACATTATTTACATGTTATAATTATTAACACGATCGGTATATAATTATCTACGTATACATAATTACAATTTAAGTAATTTCGAAATAAAATCCTTTTCTTAAGCTGCTATGGTAATTAGCACGGAATAGATAAATAAAGATACCTTTATTTATCTGTGGCACGGTTCGCATATACCAAAACTCAAACATACTTTTTCGGTTTTTTCCAAACAGCTGAAGCTATTTTAACGCGAGTTTCATTGACAAATTCAAGAGTTTTTAGAGAATTTAGGCAGGACAGACTTCTACGCGAGCGAAGCCGTAATCAAAACCTAGTATATAGATAAAATATAGTACAAAAGATACTTGGAATATATAACTTATTCCGAATTTATGAAATAGAAAAGAAATATGATTCGAATCACCTGAAACAAGGGACAAGAGGGAACCAAGCTAAATACAAAAACAAGTACGTAATAGAGTGAATGAGCCGAAAGAGGTATGCAATGATCGTAGCAAGTGGAAATCCGTTGTCTCTACCTACCCCTATGGGAAACAGGCGTGAGTCTATGTATGTATGTAAGTACGCAATAAAACAAACTTCGTCGTGTATGTTACCGCATAACGTATGTATAAAATTCGATAACGTTGATATAATTGTACTGTGAGCACATCCAACTACAGACCTTTTAATTTTCTGTTGCATGAAGTTATTCAATCAAACTTGTAATTGGGCCTTCATATTGTCGGTGCCAGTGAATTATATACAATCAATAAAAAAATATCTACACTCTACTACAACTAGAGGTATTTAAATATATTACAAAAAAATTAATAAGGCGCTTCGACATTCTTCGTTTTTTTTCGTGTTAGTGTCAAAATACAATAATACACCCAACAGTCACACGGAACTTCCAGCACAACCCGCCAAAATGCACTATGAAACCTATGCGCTCTGTGATGACAATTTCAGTCTACGTAGTAAAAATGTGCACACCTGGTTTCTATACAGATTTAAGTGTTAGTGTAAGTGGGTGTGGAGTGTTTTGGTGGGTTAGTTTCGGTAAGGGGAAAGCCTGGTATTTAAAATCCTAGACTAGCCTTTTGGATCTTGATCACCGAGTTACACAAGCACGTTAATGGCGATGGAAAGTGTACGGAACCTGTACGTTTTTGGAATATGTTTTCTAATGTATACTGTGTGTAATGGATCATGCATACATTATGATATAGAAAGCAAAACTATATATGTACTCACAGTAGACAAACATTACAGTTAATAAAAGATTATTGTTTATATTTGTAAAGCTTCTTACAAAGAATATATAAAGGCGGACTTAATGCCGAAGACCTTATCTACGTATCAACCCAGGGTTGTGCAGAGATAACACACAGTAGTCGTATAAAATACACTTCTAAGCCGAGTAGAGAAAAAGAGAACTCTACAACGATAATATAAAAAGTAATACATACAAGTATACATAAAACATACATAAAAATATATATATGACTAGCTGTCCCGCGCGGTTTCACCCGCAGCATACAATTGCAGCGCCATCTGCCGGGCTGATTTGTGAATCTAAACCATCCAGGGCGCCACTCAAACGCATACAAAAAAAACATTCAAATCGGTCCAGCCGTTTAGGAGGAGTTCAGTCACATACACACGTACAGTAGAATTATATATATAAAGATATAGGGACATAATAAAGTAATAGATAAAAGATTACTATGCTTGTGATAACTCTGCCAGTTTGCTGGAAATAACTCATAGATATGTATGTTTATGCTCAAAATTTAAGAGATTGTGGCCAAGCCCTTGCCAGCATTAAAAAGAGTCATTAAGTAAGAAATCGTTATATACCTATCTTTCAGTAATACTTGAAAAGCTTTAATCATGTAAAGATACGTTTTAGGGTACGCGACTCAAAACAGGAAATCGCGGTACGGCGAGACTTCTCGTCTCGGTTGCATATTTCAAACGTACCTTAACAACACATTAAATTCCCTTAATTCAGAAATCATCTAAGACACGTCATAGGTATAACGTATAGGTTGACCATATAAAGCCGTAGTGCACTATTGGAATTATAATATGTATGTAGCAAAATCTATGAATCACATAGCACAATCTATAGCATTGAGTCATTATAAGGAGCTAATATTGGTGGTAAAAAATGTAGTGTTAAACAACTATGTCCTTTTTGATAGATGGCGATTTTGTTATATTGCGTAATAAATATTATAGCAAGAACGGTAGGTCTAGTACAAGTTTTGATAGTTTTATAAAACTATGACAGTTTCCGTTTTCTCTTCATACGTTACATAGCAGTAGCCACTAGTGGGAACTATGATGAATTAAAATTTATACTATGGTTAATATTATTTCATATTAGTCGAAAACGAACTTAGGTTTCGGGCAATTCTTTCCTTTTTACAGTATTAATTACTAGTTCGACACTTCAACAATAGTAATTTTATACAAATTCGAAAACTGTGAACGTATTTGTAACTCGTACTAGGGCTACGGTATGACTCACGAAACGATTTATGCAAACCTATTCAGCACTCTTGTAGTGTATTAACGTATTTACTATACATATTTCTCGTTTACAAATGACGTGACAGGTAAGGAACTCGCACTAGGTATACTCCTACAATAATTTAATGAAGAGAAACAACCTTGAAACACTTTAGAGGAGGTTTTACAAAAGTCTATAGCACGAAAAATAGCAATTTTTGTGTGTTCAGCTGACGTCATACTGCGGTAACGTCGAGTCTCTTGCGCAAGATCTCATAGTTTGTCTAGGCACACGAAGTAGGCACACTTACGATATCTGATTAGATCTATGTCTGTATATATTACCTTATTTACATGCGTTGTGTTGTTTTGTATGTTAAATGTCTTAATAAATAATTTATGAATCTTGCAATATAAAGTACTTACAGACAAAAGATTTTGGTATATCAATCAATAAACAAGAAAACATTTTCTGGTATAACGTCGATATATATATTTTTGTGTATTTTCACACGTCACCAAAACAAGGTGACTTTGTTATTTATAAACTGCACGAAGTAACTGTCTATAATACATTTTCATTGTTGGTCAAGATCGTAATTGGAGGGCAATACTGTTGCAAAATTTGCAAATAGCAAATAATAGACACATTGGGTCTACAATCTCCTCTTTTTTTTATAGTATAGGCCGGCAAACGAGCATGTGGGTCACCTGATGGTCTCTATATAAAGTCTAAAACCCAGAAGATACGCCAATATTTATCATTTACATATCTATCTATTCTTCTATCTTCTATGATATATAAAAGCGAAATACCACATACCCTCATTAGTTAATCACGATATCTCAAAAACGACTAAAGCTAGAATCATGAAATTTTGTCGTATGATAGTGTGTGTAATATTTTAAAAGATTATTCGAAATTTACATTTTAAGGGGGAAATTGTGTTAAATTTTGAATGGAACGGAATACATGGCTGGGAAATTATGTACAAATATTGCTTATTAAAACAATGGAACACGTGTTAAAAACAAATATCCCCGAAAAATATATTTTACGCGGGCGGAGCCGGGATCAAAAGCTAGTAAATGATAATAATTGCCCAATAGTATACTGTTCCACTGCTAGACACCGGCCTTCTCTACCTATAAGAGAATATGCCGACCTGAAGTTATTGAATATACAGTCTGACTCGGTACTAGACTCGTCTGAACGAGCCACTATGGTGGGGTTTTCAATTAATTATGGGTACAAAAATTACAATGTACCCCCACCAGCCAAATAATGTACTATCCTCAATACTGTTTCGATATTATCATTGAAACCGGTAATGACCCCGATTATGAAATTTAGAGCATGACGTGTTTGCACACTTATATTATTTTGATCATTTCAAGATAATGCATTTATGTAAAAATATTATAAATTTCTCAATTTGTGCAATGTGGATTGATGCTTATATGGTACAAACTTTTGCTTGTGGTTCTGCCCGCGTGAATGTCTTACCGGGATAAAAAATAGCTACTGTCCTCGTCCAAATCATGGTCTGCCTGTGTTACTTTCATCCAAATCTGTACATAATGTGTGATTGGATAAACATCGAAATTCATAAACTCACAAACATCCACTAAACAATAATACTTGGTTCTCGTTGCCGGTTGTGGGAGTCAGACGTCGCGGCGGGTCGCCCCCGTAATACCAAATCCACCGTCAAATCATGATGGGAATGAAACCTTGACATTAAGGCAGGATTACGCCAGGCAGAAAGAAAAGTAAGAATACTACGTTGGTAGGATAGCAGGTCTATAGAGGTAGTGTACAATTATTTTATTCAATGGTCCCGAAGACATTTGTATTTTAAGTTGATAACAAGTTTAACTGAAAATTAAAATCTCGCGATGCACTTGTTGTTATTCGTTGAACTTCCAATGTTTATTTATCTTTATATGGGATAACCCTCGCAGTTAAAACCTTTATTTATCTATTCCGTGGTTAAAACCTGTACAAAAAGAATAATCCATATTAAAGTTTGGCGGAGATTCAGTGGTAGAGCCAATTTTATTTTATTTTTAGACAATTTTGTCTACATCGTGAATGGGCCGACTCAACCGGGTTGTTGTCAGAAAACTGACGTGAAGTAACAGCTTACTACAGCGTTTCGTACGGTAAGTGAGATCCCAAATCCTCTTCTCCTTCCCAATCCCTTAATTATCCTTTTCCTTTAAGGTCGGCAACGCGTCCATGATTCTTCAAGGTGACCATGGTTCTTCAATTACCATCAGGTGACCTACTAGCTTGTTTTACGGCCTGCTATAAAAAAAATATCACGTAGCATTCATAAAATATGCAGCCGAATTGAGAACCCCTTTTCTTGAAATCAATTAAAAATATGAATATTTAACTAAAATTCTAACAATCTTCATAGAACATTGACCCGTTCGCGAATAATTTTATCATTTTATAATAAGCCATTTATAAACTTTATAAAACCAGTTTATATTCCAATAAGTATACATTTGCAATGAATGGTGAACCATGGGATTTAATGGCGTGATATATTCGATATATCGTTCGCAATTTACACAATATTATGAAACTGATTATATTAATGAATTTTTAATATTATTTATTAAAAAAAAATCCATTGTAATTATTGACATATATTTTACAATACTTCAATTAAATTGATTAATTTAATTCCTCCATTTCCTAAAACTTACGACACCTGTACGTATTTTGGGATCGGAATGTTCCATAATTGATATTAAAACATTTTTGTTATTTAGCCCTCAAAATTACGAGTAATCAATAGTAATAATAATATATCCATCGTATAATTTTGATGAAAAGAAGTCACTTAATTTGTTAAATAAACCCAACATAAACGAGGTATGCTACGTCCGCATTGACTTGAATGAAGCTTGAACATAAGTTCGCTTACGTAAAGAACATATTTCTGCCAGTTTTCCTTGAGACTTTCATGTCATACAGAGTACGTAGTAAATGTTACTTTGGATTTAAAATTAATTTAATTATTGGTTGAGGTATTTCTGAGAACTGTTACTGACGTTCGTTGAAATAAAATTACTGAATTTATAAACATTGATTGTGGACTTGACTTTATTCAAATATTTAGTACTCTATTTTATAATTTTGTATTATGCTTGTTAATTGGCCTTGCTTATACAATGTATATAATAAGTAAATATTCAAATACTGTATTATTATTTCTTTGCAGTTTTACAGTTTTGCCTACAGCATCAATGAGGCGGCTCAACCGGGTTCCTACCACTGTCTCAGAAGACCGAAATGAAGTTGCAGTTTGCTGTTGCATTTCGAACGCTGAACGAGATCTCCGGAGGCCTAAATCCATCCTCCTCTTCCTAATCCCTTGGATAACCCTTTTCGTTAATGTCGGAAACGCGTCCATGAATGTTTTGGTATTACGCCGATATGCGTTGAAGATCACTGACCATTAATTAGGTGACCCAATTGCTCGTTGGTTGGCTTAAGCTATAAAACACAGTAGAGCCTAAAAAACGCTCTACGAATTTGGATGACGTGGTAGGTATCGACTTCAACAAAAATCGTTAACATCCTAAACAAATAAACAACTTACACGAAGCAACACAGTGGATAATAAATTCTTTAATACTTTGTAACATCGAAAATATAAAACATATGACACAGAAATAAACAAACATTACATATACGCCTTTACTATGTCAGCAACAATAACTAAAAGACAATTAAATAATAATGAATGAGTAACGCTTATTATTTTGGAATTCACAAATGTTTCTCAGTAGGTCGAGTGGGGTTAATAACACGTACTTTCTTTACATTTTTGCGACCGTTTTTAAATTTGTATAACCTGAAAAATGTGAACGATACTGCGTTCATAATTTGATGTTGAGATAAATAATACTTTAATTGCAGTGAAAGTGTTAACAAATACACTTGGTACGTTAATCATAATGTAATTTATGGTAAGCAATTGGAAAAGTCTATTCTTACAGTGGACGAAAACGACAGGTTCTGCTGATTAAGTTGTTGTTATATATATCTACTATGACTATGTCAACTAAAGTTATACTACAAAAAATTAGGGCAATTATACTTATGACAATGAAAAAATTATGCTCAGAAATAGTTATACCAAATAAGAATTATGCAAAAATAACTTAATACCAAAGTTGTTAGGACTTTCAACATTATGGAAAGCAATTTTATGTGAAATTGGGCGCGCCCAGAACGCAATAGCGAGCTGCTACTTCAAGTCAGTTTTCGCGCGGGTGGAGCCGCGAGCAAAAGCTAGTGACTTATATTTATGATAGAAATGCAAACGTGCTTAGAAATCTTCACACATATCCTATAATTTAATTACAATTATTTCATACAGCCTATAGTTTATTTGATAATTCGTAGAAAACGTATTTTATCAATATATCTACAATATTTATCAGCTGTAATAGAAAAACGTGCCCTGTCTAATCATGGAAGATAAGACAATGAAAATAATCACGAAAATTTTAATCCTGAAGAAAATAAATGTTCCAAATATTAGGAAAAATACTAAAGGTTCATAATAGGTATATTTGAAACGTTAGTAATGTAATGACACGCCAAAGAGATAAATATCTCGAATCATTGAAATCGATTATCATTGCTTATATACTATTAAATTTAATACTCTATCGAAATGTAGTGTAATGAATTATATATATGAATTGATACAAGTCCTAAAAATAATATCGTTGTATCCAAAATTTGATAATTAAACACATTGTTTTATGAAAATACTGTATATAATGTAACTACTGGGGATTATGAGGCTTAACACCTCATGTCTCGGGATGACGAGCGCAGTCCAGTGCTTTTTAATTGAAGGTTCTGTGTAGTGTTGCTATTTATTAATGGCATGGCGCTTACTATAAGGCGATCGACTTGCTCACTTCGCCCTTCAGACTAGTAGGTAATTACAAAAAAAACAGATCTCTCAATGTCAATTATTTATTTCTATTTGAGGTTTTCCGTTGAATAAATCACACATTAGTTACCGGCGGTTTAAATTTGTGCCCGATATTTCGATAAGCTGTCCACCTATCATGAGGCGGAAATAATTTCGGTGAATCATATTGTATGACTTGCATTTCTACTTACATGTACGGCGCACAAGCATTATATATCATGTATGTAATCGTGAAAAAAATCGTAACGCATTTCTTTTACACGTGGTATGTATTCCTATTACCAGTTACATTTTACTAGGATATCCTGAGCAAAACTAACTTGCTATGCATTTTCCCTTCTATTTTATTCTCATTTATTCCACAAGTCACTAACAACACGAATTTATCATAACCATAGAATTACCGACGTAATTTGAGTACAGCATACTATTATATCATTATTCACAACCGTCTATTGACTGACCACGACCTTGCCAGATAAAATTATACCTACAATTCATAAAAACATATTCCACTACATATTGTGCGCATGCATATCAGCTGAGATGGTTTGTGCTAATCTGTTCCGTTCTGGTTCGTGGAAAAATATGTTTATTATTAACCCACGACGAAAAGGGGGATGTTATAAGTTTGACACCTTTATCTTTTTGTAGTTGTGTGTGTGTGTCTGTTTGTGGCATCATAGCATCTAACGAGTGGTCCGATTTGAATGCAGCTTTGTTTGTTTGAAAGCGGCTTTAATTGAGTCTATTAGCTATGTTTAAAGAAAATCTGTTCATCGGTTCAAAAGTTGCAGATGTTTTTCTAATTGACGTCGGAATTTTTAACGGTTAGATTATGAACTACGTGCAAATACGATTAACAGTCAAGGCAGCCAGTAGAGCCTACTGCTAGATGCCTGAAATTACATAAATTGACTTTCCCAATAAATAATTTAAAAAATGATTATTTATTCCATCACTTAAACTTACTTTGATTTAATTTTTGCCTACGTATCCAATAGTATACACGAGATCCTATGATACAAAGAGGATACAATCGACAATCTAATTACATAGTTTTTGTATCCAATTGGGCAGTCTGCTGATAGTGAAACCAGTGATTTTAATTAGATTTAGATTTTAATTGTTGCCGAAAAGTGTTATAATAACAGGACGTACAGAAAGGGTAATTGGTAACTTATTGGTAAATATTACAGTTTATGACTGAAATCTGTCCCCGGTATGGCGATTGGCTCGACCCCTTTCACATCATGGGACGGGATTAAGGTCTGCAAAATGTAGATGTACTAGTTACACGTCTGCCTACCCCTTCGGGGATTACAGGAATGAGTTGTATTACATCGAATACCATTCATACCTTTTGTGTATATACCTCCTAACTTAAAAAAAACTATAAGATCTATATCTGATCCTACTGATTACTAAGATATTATAATACTATCAAACGTTTATATTTATTCTAATCAAAGATTTCTAGGCCGAAGTTCATCCGCTAAAATATCATCTTTTATCAACTTTATACCGTTTCTAATAACAGAATCACTCTAGAACCTATTAGACGTGAAAGCTATAAACGTTCGTATACTAAAATAGATGCGAAACATTACTTTCACTCAATATTTGTTATGAGCAGCACAGTATTGGCGTGATTTCCTTTATTACGAACGAGCAGGTAGGTCACCAAATGGTAAGTGACCTCCACCGTCCATGTACGCCTACCAAATCAGAAGAACCATGGGCGCGTTGCGACCTTAAACGAAAGGGATGTTTAAGGGATAGGGCCTCTAAGGGGGATTTGGGCCTACGGATATCTCATTCACCATACGAAACGCAGCAGCAAGCCACTACTTTACGTGTTCTGTGAGACAATGTTCAAGCCGGCCCATTCGTGCTGTAGAAAACTGCCTACAGCACGACTCTACCGCTCAAAAAAGGTATAAAACATAAATACATAAGCTCATGGCTGTATCCCCGAAAAGTGAGGTGCAATTATTGCAGCTACGGTTCTTAGTACTTATTTTCCGTCCTATGATGTAAAAAGTGGCTATCCTATCGCCATATCTTGTATATTTTCATAAATCGTGTCTGAATTTTATGGATTAAAAAATTCAAACAAACATTTTGATTGCCTGAGTTGGGATGGACCTCAACATTTCCTAGACCTTAGTATGTTGCCACTAGACCAATAAGGTGATAATTATATGTACTTATAAATCACGAGGCATGTCTAAAGCGTAGGTACTTAAGACATGAATGTATATTATATTATTGATGAATGTGTATATTAGCTTTTGCTCGCGGCTCCGCCCGCGTGAATGTTTTTTTGGAAATGAAATGAAATGAAATAAAATAGTTTTATTCATCATGTAGGCAATTAAAATAGCGCTTATGACAAGTCAGTACAAAATAAAGAAACATAAGTAAGAACAGAAACATTATCACCTAATATATACATAACATACATAGCATCGTCAAAATACACTGGGCAACTATAAATTTTACAATATTTTTATATTAGTCCAGAATTGTTAAGTATTATTATTATTGTTATTTTTTTCTCTGTTTTAAAGGTCAATATGGACCTTAGGCATTACCGAAACGGCACGTGGTTTAAAACTACCACCGGATCCAAAACGACCCAACCTGAGAAGACCCGGCGAAACAAACTCAGTGGGCTGGGTGGGTTGGGTCAAAAGAACCCTGTAGTATGTCCCTCACCAGGATATAACCTTTATACCGCCTTACCAAATTTTATCACAATACGTTCAGCCGTTTAGCCGTGGAAACGTAACAGACAGACAGTTACTTTCGCATTTATAATATTAGTATGGATTCTGTGTCGCATAATATTTTCCACATAAGATTATACACAAAAATACGCACTGATGCTGTGTTTTCTTGACAACATAAACAACCTTACGTTTAAGGGCACGCATAATAACAAAGCGATAATGTTCGCAGAGTTTCCTTCAAAATGCAACATGACTAAATTAGATAAATGAATCAATAACCTTGATGTTATATTAGGTTTTATATTGTAATTAACGACTTACTATATCTTATTATTAGAATTACTTAAATAATATCTTATTATAAATAGTTAAAGTTTATCACTCTACACCACTCGTCTGAAGCCTACAAGTGGACAGCTAGATGAATATCAAAATTATATGGATAATTTCGATTACATTTCAAATCCATACCAATCCTATAACTTTAGATTAATACCTAGTGTGCGAAATTAGTCATATAGCCACAAGAGATTTTGATTGTAACAATAATATTCCAATGCGATGTTTAACATGTAAGTGAATACGTAACATAAATTATACGTCGTGCGTGTTTCATTTTCAAATCATCAATACATGTTCCATTGTTGGACGCTCAGCAGTCAGCATGCATTGGTTCCTATTTGTTCATAATCCCGCGAGGCCAAACACAGACGATTCTCGATTCACTAATCAGTAACCAATGCTCATTGTGTTCTAGTTACTATATCGATTATATGTTATGGCCTCTGTAAGATAAGTAGAGCTATATTTCTGGATAAAGACGGCTTCGCGTTCCCAGAGACTTGCCGAGCTTCATAGCTCAATGTTGAAATATGCGTGCCTGGATTACAGGAGTTACAGTGGCGACTGTGTGGGCAAGATAGTCTCTAAAAGTAGCGCCACATGTAGCATCAGATTTCTAAATAATTATATCGACTTTAGACAAAGGTTTTTAGTATATCGAAGTATGTAACGAACCTAAATTACCTACAATAAAATGGTATTAAACATAATTTAAATTATAGTAAGGTAGTAATCTTTCTCTTTTATTACAACTATTTTAATAACTTTGCTGAGTCAAACTGCATCCACACGCAGAAGGTTACACAGGTCGGCTAAAGTAATATCTTTAATATGACACATATTACGCTACTCTAAGGAACATGTTAGTATATTTTAATCTATGACTCATATTAACCATGGTTTGTCATCAATTTATACCTAGACGTCGTAAAATTTTAATTGTGACGGTAATTTATGCGCACTATTAAATTACGGAAACTAATTTCATTGAAGTTCTAAATCAATTTTATTTGACGATAATAATCTCTTTCTATCTGAATTTATGCAAGGAAATGTGGAATTATTCCCGTATTTAAAGACGCATAATATGATAATTATTTAGAATGATTGGTGTATTGAACCTAAAGACATTCCGATGCAACTCAGTGTCATTGATAATAATAGAACTGCCTATATTGTACACTTTACAGTATTATAATTACAATTTAGTTGCAAAGCAACCTTTCTGTGCATGTCTATTGCATGGTGTTTCCTAACAATCAGTGTAATTTAATTAACAAACAAAGCAACCTATTGCACAGTTCTCACTGTTTACTTCCACTTTCATTCGTAATGGTGTGAGGAATTTCATTGACTAGGTACACTTGTACCATCATTGATAAAGATTACGCACAAGCCGACGTTTAATAGAAAGTGCAGAAAAGATTTGGCAATGAATTTATACCTGGAGGACAGGCTTTTTATCGTATTGATAGCAATGCGAATTACAATAAAATAATATCTGAAAATACACAAAATTGTCTCAAATTTACAAAATTTCAATTACTTTCAAGTATAATAATCTTTAATAACTCTACATAATATCATATATCAATCGAGATCCGGAACTTGATAATTTTCGACTCAATCTTAATATTGGTAAATCCGGCTTTGTTACGTTTTTACATCGCTCACTATCAAACACAATGACACGGAATGTTACCTGCTGGCTCACATGTGAACTGTGAACAATAGTTCTTCTGGCGTCAAATTCTAAACATAGCCATACCAGCTGCTTTCCATTTTGTTTTGGCTCTTGCTTTTTAAGTTGTAACTTGGTTTTGACTGTATACCTATACTGTATTCTTTTCTTGTGATCTATTAGTAAAAAATTAACTGTTGTTTTGTTTTATGACCCATATGCGTCTTGTTATGTCTATAATTACCTCAAAAACACGCAAACACAGATTACAGTAGGTACCTCACTTTTCCTTGAGAAATTTTACATATGTTAAGGAAAACGCGGAATTACTGGCTGCAACTGACTCCATTACGTGGTATTGATAACTTTTATGTAATAATTAATCACGACGTCTGTAAATTCGGTGTCAGAAAGAATATTTGTCATAACATTTCGTACCTACTACTTGTTCGTCGTGCGCAGCTGCGCTAAGGTTTGTGACATAAAAATATGGGTATGGCCAATAATTACATAAAATTACGTTTACATTAGTACAATTTAATGATTCTTGATCTTGTAGTTAAAGGACTAAAACTATAAAGAGTAAATTGAACAGGTTCATCGCAATATTGCATGATTACCGCAACGAAATACAGTGCCATGCAATCAACTTGAAGCTAAAATGATCATTTATTTTTAACATGTAATAAATCGATTGAAATTATCACGCAAAGAAACTCGTATATCGAAGTTCACACTCAATAAGAATGAGAATATTGCACAGACTATATTAAACAAGTAACCGCAGGGCAACAATCAAATATGGGTTAGACAGTTCGTCGATACATGCTAAACAAAATCGTAAATAATCAGACCTTGAAGATTTCCCAAATAATAATGTTTTACCTTGTTCTTATTCCTTGAGGGAGTGAATTTTACAAAAGAATGTCGATATATTTCATTTTCAAACTGTAGCCGTAACCTTGTAATATTATTGTCATAAAAGGATACTATTCCATGTTGATAATAAAAATACCTTGTTATTTATTGGAAAAGGTTTCGTAGTCTTTAACAAAATAATTGGATCAACACAATTAAATAATATTTTTGTTTGCTTTCATTCCTCCATTTTAAATATATACATAATTAATAACAACTAATTAATAACGCGCTTGTATTGAATTATGAATAAGCTCCGTGAAACGTAAGAGCAGCACTAGTTTCACTGCTGCTTACGCCTTCAGGGATGAAGACGTGAGCTTATATATGTATATATCTTGTTTCTTTCCTTCTTCCATAATAGACCCCATATAAAACTTGGAAAATGCTTCGAACTGACGCTAATATGCCTTTAAAAGGTTTTAAAATAGTAACTCGAGATTACAAGCATCACGCTGTATTACGAGTAAATGTAGAGCAAAGGGTCTCCTGCACATGTTTTCCCTACACACTACACAAATACATCTACACAAAATAAGTTTTTGTGTAGTGTATAGAGAAAAGCATGTGGAGGACACCCAGCTTTAGATAAACAGTTCTGTAACTAGTAATATGTAAAACAGGAAACATGAAGGTTAAGGGCATGTTGGTGTACTCCATTCAATAA
Source organism: Mimas tiliae (assembly GCA_905332985.1). Classification (NCBI taxonomy): domain Eukaryota; kingdom Metazoa; phylum Arthropoda; class Insecta; order Lepidoptera; family Sphingidae; genus Mimas; species Mimas tiliae. Next base: position 8,177,151 of record HG995255.1, read on the forward strand.
ATTGAAGGAAAACCATAACATAAGTTGTGAACAGCTAACACACATTTTTAACAGGTCAATGAACATACCTTATTACTTACGTCATACAAAGACGAATCCATTAAATAATTTTGAGGGGGGTAAATTGGCGTGTCTAATGGGCCCTAGTAGACATTTATTCCATGTAGAAAGTCCAGTAATAAGTAATACCTCTTCTTCTTCCACTTGCCCTTAACCCACAAGTGGGGTCGACACAACATGATTTATAACACGCTTGCTTTTGCTGGCGGCTCCACCCGCGTAAATTACCTTTACCGGGTTAAAAGTATCCTATGTTCTTATACAGCTCATGATCGACCTGTGTGCCTATATTTCATCCAAAACCATTAAACCGTTAAAGCGTGATTGACTAACAAACATCCAAATTCACAAACTCACAAACATCCAAATTTTCACATTTATAATAGTAGTAGGATAGTAGGATGTTACAGACAGATTAACGGATTAAAGATTTGGCTTGTAGTTTTTACGACCGGCCGCCTGTCTGACGACAACCTCTTTTGGGGAGAAAACACACAGACCCGAAATATATATTTGTGAATTACACAAACATTTTGTTTAGGTGCGGGAATCGAGCCCGCGGCCTCTCACTTCGCAGCCGGCGATTCGTCCGCTGCCCCACTGAGGCTGTCCCATTAATAATACCTATGAACATTTTAATAATTACGTCATAATATCCTATAGCACCAATAAATAACATGTACAACTATTTTCAAATGCCGCAACTAGCCCAAACTATAAAACATCTCGTCAACTGATAAGCGTGGTTTTCGACGTGGTTGCATGTCTGTCGGATAATAAAGGTCTATTAATTAACTGTGACGGGGTGACCTCGAAATTACGCCAACCTCCACTTACCTAGACAATATCGAGATTAAACAGATAAACTGTAATGCTTCAGAATATTTAACGGTTTTATTTTATAACGAAAAATCAAGTTCCACAACTTAGAGAACGTTCCCTTTTAAATTGTCTTGAGAGATTGTTCTCGATTTTGCTGTATTTTTATTTTTTACTGATAGACCTAATCGCTAGTTAGTACCTAACAACAAATATCCTTTATTCTTAAAATACCTATTATGAATTTATTACGTCAATAATAATTTACCATACAATATTTTTTCATCACTCAACATAAAACAACTATTTGCAATAAAGTTTGCGTTATATCTTGATGTGATGGAAGGCGACTCTATCGCTGTACCGATTTCCAATACCAAGCAGACTGCATGTGTGATTTTTGGAATCAAAAATTCAAACACAAATTATGATTGCCCGACCTGACTTTTTTGGTTCTCAGCCGTACTATATTGCCACTAGACCAATGAGGTGATATGTTATAAGAGTCGAACGTAAAACCCGCCAACAGCTACGCTTGAGGTATGATTACTACAGCCTCTGCAATTACACGCAAAGTACATGTTTCAGTTTCTTTTAACGTACAAACATGACTACAAATTACATTATTTGTAAGTGGAGACATCGGTTACTGGACCACTACAATTAATTTCCTAATTGCAGGAAAGTGAAACTCGACTCTGTGGAGAGGACGAGAACGATAGATATTAGTTAGGTGAAGTGGTGGAGGCGGAGCTATAACATAAGGCCAATTCTCTTATTTAACTGACACTGCGATTGAATTTTAACCGAAATGAGATTAGCCTGTGAATTGACAAAAAATTGTATTTTGCTCCTCTCCAGCGCGGTGTCAATATGATCTCATTTCGATCTCAATGCAATCTCAATTCTTTTACAATTTTTAAATAAGGATTCATAAATCATTTAAAAATGTTAGCAAAATGCCGTTTTGGCTTCAGTCAACTTTTATTCTATTTTCGATCTCATTACGATCTATGTTTACATTTGACATTGATCTATTGGTTTATGAGAATACCATTTGCAACTATCTTAAGACTAAGCCTAGATCGGAATGATATTTTGAATTTTTTTTACGAGAATTGGCCTTCTGATACTCAGCATTAAGCAATTTGCAGTAAGTATATTTTTATTATTTGCAAAAAGTACATTGGCATTAATTTAATCATGTCTAGATGATGTGGTCAATTTCATTTGGTTTTTTGTTTTTAACATTAATATCATACTAGGTTTACATAATAATAAACAAAAAATTGTTTAATTTAATGTAAAATTTAAATTCTATCATTTTTATTTCAAGTAGTTTCAAAACAAATATCTAGCAACTTTACAATTATATCTATAGTATTTGGTTTACCATCAAGGTTTACAAACAAAGGAATTATATGAAAAGTGGATAGATTATTTGTTACATTTTTGGAACAAGTATAGCCATTAGAGTCTGGACTTTAGATAAGATGATGATGATAATGATTCTGGATAAGTTATTGCTAAGAGAATAGAGATTTTCTAATGTAATTATTTTATTATTCATATGTAAACGAGCCTGTCGTAGCCAATTGCAAAATAGGCCTTTTTATTTATACAGCAAAATGACGAGACGTGCAAGCCGCTCATCTGATGGTCAGCGACACGACTGCCCATGAACAGTTGCAACACGGCCCAAAAAGATAACAAAGCACTGCGTGGCACTGCACTGCGCTCATCATGCTAAGAAACATGATGTTAATTCTCATAATGCCCAGTAATTACACTGCTTACACCGGAACACAACAGTGTTAATAGACAATGCGGTGGTACTACATGGTGGACTCTCGCATACGAGTCCTACCTCGTAGTTTTTTCTTTTCTTACATGAAGAACTTTTATATCTGAATATTATTATATTCCACGATATTTGTTTTGTAAAACGTTAATTAATGTCAATCGACTATGCAAAGTTTTCATACCACTAATTATACAACAACTGTTTATACTAGTCAAAAATAATATTTGCCAATATTTATATGACTTACTTAATATATTATACCGTGTGAGTCACCTCATACTTACTCGGGATTGTGAACTTCGCAATTGAATTCGATACCACACATTTGGGTACTGGTTACCTTTGCCTACTCCTTCGAGGATTACAGGCGTGAGTGCGTATCTAAGTGTGTATGTTAAATATATAAGTATAAGTTGTATAATATGGCATAATATATTTTTTATCAACTTGTACCAAACAAATACTATTTTTCTTCTTAAAATATTACATTACGACTTTCAATGCAGTGGGTAAGAAAACATTGTTTCTTACCCATTGTATATTAATATTATTCGTACACCAATATTTGCGTTTCTTACAATCATAATATTGTTAAAATCTTTTAATTTCACTCATCCATTAATAAACATTATGTATAAAAATATAACATCAAAAATACATTTAAGCGATGCTGTGAGAATCAACAAGCGAGTTCCTTCTATTTCTTTAGTATCTCGTTAATATAGAGTAGTTGGTGTAGACGTATCGATACATGATACTCGTAGAATGTAGACCTAAGGTCAGCGAAACATGCCTTCGGGTATCAGTTGCTTATATCACGTAACATACCTATACTAGTTTAGACTTTATTTGCATTTATTTCCATGCTTTGTTTGCATTATTATTATTGTTTTGTCTTGAGATTGACTGATTGATCTACCAGTACCTACTTAGAATAAGTTGATACCGTACGTCAATTAAGATTCATTGTGTATATATAGCATTGTGCATTGCTATTTTTTATAAAATAAAAATTGTATAAAATGAAATTATAAATTTGCGTGACATTATCAGCTGAGATTTACTTAACTTATTTACTTATGTCAAATTATCATACGATTTGATGTTTCTTAATCAGGTCGATCGTCGTGCCTAATAAAAAAAATTATAAATATTTCGCACCCTAGTAAGAAATTATCAATAAATAACTTATTTGAATGTATGTTGCGTGATGCGTCAAATCAAAGAGAAACACGGATGATGCCTTTACCATTTCAACGTGTATGAATATTAATAAAAAGATTTACGAGCCATTCGCAACACATTCCTGTTTTGTTCCGGTATCCAACGGACGCGACGCGACGGTGCAGTGGCGAAAAAGGCGCGTGCGCAGTCGCAAAACGCAAACCGTTTGCCTGATGAACGCAATACGTCTGTTTATCTTTTCATTAAACTTATGGAAATGGGCAAGTCGCGGTTAGATAATATTCTTTAAAAGTCCAACCGCTATCTGTAATTGGTTGAAACAATGTCGCGAACGACTAGCGCGTGCATGACGTTTGTGCAATGGTAAGAAGACAATTTATCGCACGTATTCGTCTGCTACTAAACGTGAGGTTTGACTGATTTGGAGGTGAAATTAGTTTTTAAATTAGAGTTAATAATTCAACATGTGACGTTATATGTTTATAGTTTCCTGAGGTATATGCATAGCATTGCTATGTAAATGATTTAACTCTGTATTTAAAAAAACAGTATGACTCTATCCACGAGTAAAAATAGAATGTGCTGTGTTACAATAGACAAATGATAAAAATCGATTAACTTATAGCACAAAATGCTAAAAAAATAATGATCCTTTAATACTAAGCTAATTTAATCTAATCAATTTTGATCCGGGGAAACTGCAGTAATTACAGAATATTCAGAAAAAATAGCGAGTATCAGTCAGTCTTAAGATTTAGACGATTTAGGTGACCAGTTACTCAGCGGCTTATGCCACTGTGTTATTTATTAAACACCATCTTTATAAAATACATAAAAGGAAATTAAATCCAATACATATTATAAATTCAATATTTAAAGTTTTATCTTACGGCTAAGGAACTAAAGAAACTGCATTGAATACTGTTTACACATATTATTATTTAATCACCTATGTAACATTGTGAATAAATTCTATATACGAGTAAGTCTGATATTTGGGTTAAATGCAGAGTAAGTACGCCATTGGCCCGTTGCTCAGGAATGAGTCGAGAAGGACACTGCTATCTGCGCCATTCTCTTCGTTAATTGCATAACTGTATCATCCTGTCCTACAACTTATAAGAGCACAGGCACCATAAATACGTGTAAAAATATGTTAAAAATAAGCAGAACATCATGTTGCAATGTATTTAAACATCAACATCTATGGAAGGATTTGCAAATCACTTTCAACCTTTTCCAAATTGTTATGTAAATGCATGCTAAAAATAAATACCAATGACTCTTATGGATCCTAAACCCACGTACAGACTAAAAAGGACTCTATTGAAATGGATACTACATCTCTTGTGTCACAACAAACAAAAATAAGCGTCGTTCCATAAAGCAAGAGATTATTTCACCCGTAATTTAAGGCACATTATACATTTTCGCCAACGAAAAAAACACTGACCGTGATAAATAAATGGGTTGAACATGAAATTACATAACTGCCTTCCCTGTGAAATTAACACATCTTTCATGTGACATGTTTCAAGATGCTGCTGAGCCACTTTGCAACGAATTTATGACGTCGCCAAGGAAACATTCTGCGTAAATATTTGCGGTGATTCTTAATTTATTGTTCGGTATTCGGGACTATTACGAGACTGACCCAAAACTGCCGCGGCGGGTTTTCATCATGTCAGAAAGAGAGTAACAGACGCGCGTGTCAACTTTCTCCAACAGACAAAAACGTTCTATTTCAGTTTGGGCTGACACAATTTTTTAATCAACCCGCTAACGGGTTGCTGACAGCTGGAAAAATCCATTGTATCACATTTGGTGACGTCACAGGGACTCTTTAAGTCTATTCTTAACATCGTTTAATGCAGTGGTTTCCTCCGATCGACAGTAAACGTTATTGCTCTGTTGATTACATGAGCAACTCTATAACATTTCTCACACTTTCGCGCATTCGCAGGTTATTATCTAGGAACCCGTTCGTCTTCACAGTTGTCGTAGGAAACTTTACTATACAAAAATCTATATAGGTATCTTTTTCTGGGAAATGACAGCGTAATAGGCATAATTTTATGTATTTTAACCATCATCTCTCTTCAGATTGATATGATTATAAATGTGAAAGTTTGGTGTTTGTAAGTTTTTGAATTTGGATATTTGTTAATTAATCACGCTTTAACGGCTAAACGAATTTGGATGAAATTTACAAACAACACACAATACACTGGTAGACAATGCCCTGGATCCTAATGCAGGTCATTGTCTACATACATACCACTGGACATAGCACATTTTTTATCCCGGAAAATACATTCACGTGAGTCGAGCTGCGAGCAAAAGATAGTAACATATAAAAAGTATTAAAAAGATAAATGGTCATTTAATCTTACCTAAATGTCGTTTATTAATCGTAATACGTTGGTAGAGTTATTTGTTGTAATTTTTTACTACAATTGCATAATATTACGTACACTTAATTTTTTTTAAAAATACTGAATACCTTCAGTAAGAATGTGGATCAATATTTAGCTCAAAAGCTTTCTTATTCAATTTAAAAAAATATGTATGCACATCATCATTAATCATACTTATCAGAATCCGAGCAAACGTTATCCCATACTCTCGTGCCGCGCTAAATATAGAGCAGAGTTTCTACCACGTGTATACACGTGTTACATATGTATATAAACTAAGGAGCATAATCCTAATGCCCCTGAAAACCACTGACTCGTCCACAACAGCTATTTTACGCTTTAATAAACATCAAAGAGTTTCCTCTCGATTAATTCATTGATCGATTAGCCACCAGCGATAAAAAAGGAAAAAATCGTTTGTGTCACCAATTTTCACATCACTTTTATAGTTATTGTGGAGGGACAAAGGCGTTTTATAGGTGAAGGTGACTTGCATACAATGTAGGTATTTTACAGTCATTACTTAGTCGATTGTGAACCATTCGCGGTCACTTGTCACAGAAAACTTTGTAACTGACAATGAGAAAAAACTGTCGTCACAATTTGAAATGGTAGCATAAAGTTGACAAGTTATATATAATTGTTTCAAAGACGTTATAAGAATATAGCCATATGACAGTTTACTTATTTCGGTATTTGAAAGTACATTAATCTCGTCCAAAAACATGTTTTTACCTTCGTAAATTTATTTTTAAGAATACTATGTACATGATTATGTTTCCATTCTGAAAATCTGTAAACAACATTATGATACTTGCGTTAAATCTCCTAGCGCCCATACATTTTATTGCCAAACATATTTTAGTCACTAGAGACTGTATATTATCGACAATCTGTATATTATCTTAAGTCCAATACCTAATTTAATATCATCATCATCATCATCATCATCATCAGCCATAAGACGTCCACTACTGAGCATAGGCCTAAGTAAGTTAATATACTCTTAAATAAAAATAAGTCTTGGTTAAACCCGTATTTGTAACTGACTTATTATGGTACTAATTTTTCTTGCCTATGATATATGAAATAATCATAATTGTAGATAATAAGAAGAAAAACATTCATATAGATGTTGAGTAGTTTCAGAATTGCATTAAAAAAACGAACATTAATTCTTATGGACGCGCACTGATTCCTACATTTTACATGCATAATATGATATAATTGTTAGCAAACACGTTAAGTGTGATTCTTTCAAATATAATTAGTATTGACTAACAATCAGTGTAACACGAGTACTTATACGAAAAATTCCAAAGACTGAAATGTATAACATTCGAAATAATCTCACTACACCAAAACCAAGTATGCGAACAAAGAGTTCGTCGCGTTTCATTCGTCACACGGCTCTCGTTGTTTCAAATAATTGAGGTCATGTTTGTGCAAAACTGTATTCCGATCGGCTACACTATTAGCCTTATTTTACTATGTTCTACATATCGCCTCTGTAGAATGTAAAACGTACATTACTGAAGTTTAAGCCTGCTAAGAAAATACCACAATAATGACATTCGATGGAGTTCTAGAATCTAGAAGTGTTGATCTAATTATGCCAAAGACAAAATTACGTAAGCGGCCACACACTTTGCGCGTTGTACATTTAAAACACTATCGTTCAACTTGGGTAAAAGCCAACCAAAATAATAATAGGAGGTACAATACACTTTTTACGCCAGTTTAAAATTTGTTATTGCCGTCTGGTTGAAATTGGTTAACAAATAACGGCTTCTTCCATTTGACTCGTCACGGATGGTCTGAAACCCTTGGGTATGCGGAGGGATCTCACTGCGTATCTACCGTATGATCCATAAGAAGTACTCGTGGGAACTGTTTGATATAATCCCATCTTCTCCTTTCTACCACCGTAATACTTGTCACCGGAGAAAAGTTCATCCATTCTACCTGGAACCTCCTACTTCCAGTCCACTGCGTTTTTAGAGGTAATTTCTATCACGCAACTTCAGACTCTAGAATTAATTTCCATGCGCGATGTTTCCTCAGCGTTATGTCATGTTCTTGTTCCCCTCTGGGGAGAAAACACCCAGACCCGAAACAAATATTTGTGGATTACACAAATAGTTCATCTCGGTGCGGGAATTGAACCCGCGGCCTCTCGCTTCTCGCCTACTGCGCCACGGAAGCTGTCATTTCTTCTTCAAAGAGACTTAAAATAATATTTCTACGGTAGGCAGCGGCTTGACTGTGCCCCTGGCGTTGCCAATCTCTATGGGCGACGGTAACCACTTACCATCAAGTTAGTCGTCAACTCGTCTGCGGTCTGCCTTCGAAGACTAATTAAAAATACTACTAACATAAATATAAAATTCATTTTTAAATATAAATGTTTCATAAGTAGGACAAATTCATAATTTTGGCTACAGTTCCATTACACGGATATTAAATTTATGTCAGAGGAATTAGGTAGTAGTATACAGTAATATAAAACAGATAATTTATCATGACAGGAAGCGTCTCATGATCCGGGATTCATTCATAGTTTGTAAGATTAGTACATTATATTTAATTTCCGTAATAAAACTGGTAGTTAATTATCTGGATTCAATTTTTTAGCCAAGACCGAAAGGTTATCGTTCTCTCTAATGAACTAAAGGACTTAATTTTTCTGGTACCAAACGTCGCATGGTTGAAAGAATATACAAGAATATCTGGAATGTAAAACAAAGGACTATTGTTACACTTTAAGTACCATCACAGGACCTATAGTGGTCCTTGAAGCCTTTTTGGAGTTATGGGAAAAAAATATGGAATTGAATGTGGTAGAGCCCCGCTGTAGCCAGTTATGTTAAAAGCACGAATGGGCCGGCTCAACTGAGTTTGTGCCAATATCTCACAGAAAACTAACACAACTATGCATGTTATTCTGGAATACGTATTAATGTAATTGATCGTTTACATTTGAAATAATCTTTTTTTAATGTATCTTATAATATGCCATTAAACGAATCTTAACGACCGTGTGACATATTACGACTTTACAAATACATATTGCATTTTTTACGTGTTCCATTTACACTTTATATTATTATACGGTTAATATATAATATTTTTTTTATTATAATACCAATATTCACTTTCACATAAGCGTCCAATATTTAATAAAATCGCAAGTTTATTACGTCCTTTCACTAAATTTGCATAACGAAATGAATCAACCTGCATCTATCAGTCCTGACCGGTTTACACTTTTTGTTCTATCCACTTAATGCAAAATGCATAATGATTTATTGAAAGTAACATTGGGCCTTGTTTTCCAATCTCCAAGTAAATTTGTGACATTGAAATACAAAATTATCGTGCTGTAATTTCAAATTTGTACTTCGTAAATAATAATCTGTAATGTAATGTAATGCATTATGTAGCAGTTAATATTTTAATTCTCTATTGTGAAACAGGCTCATATTAGTAAAACTATTGTTTCACTGTTGTTAAAAAGTTCATTCGATTTTCAGTTTTAACAAAATAAATCTATACATTTTCAAGTACGTTGTGCCAAAAGTTACCACCAACGACTTTTGATTGCCGCATTATAGTAGATACGTACGTTACTATATGAATGGCCGTTCTCTATATTCTATCTATCGCTTTTTTTTACTATCAATAGTGTGTTGACAGATCTCCCATACAAAATGTGTCAAAATATTACTGCCAGTAAGCAAATATGTCGATAGACAGTATATTGGGAACGGCCATATGTCATTCATAATGATACTTACCAATACAAATTTGATTGGCAAAACTGACTGAGTAGTCAGCACATTATGTAGAGGATCTATAATCCGAGACTCGAGAACGCGCAATGGTCCATGCTTCTATGAAGCATAATGTACTTACTACACCAAGGATTGTGCAGTTCATTTTCATAGGCCTCCGGACCGGTTTAGCGGGCACTTTAGATACAGAAAAGTGATAGTCATAGTAGGTTCGAGACCTTGCGTTGACCAGTAATGCTTTCCTTGTTACGTTCATCTTAAGTTTGTGCATCTGAGTGTATTCTAATTAGGTAAAAGCAGATAAAAACTATATAATAACTGCTTATAAGCTATGGGCGGGAAATAATCAAGATTAATACAAAATATTCCCGAAGTTAAGGTATTACAACCACAAAGAGTAAGGTGAAGTAAGAAATACAAAAAACAACTCAATAATCGTACCTGAATAGAAAATATTAACGTTTCTACAAGGGCCCCGTTGGGGTCGACTCACCAGAATCACGGGTAAAAGGGTCACAGCAAAGCTATTGCTTATTTTTTTTGGACCATATGCGAGAGTGAACTAAAAGAATCAAATGATATTTGAAATGACCAATCTCGAAAGGTTTCGTCTATGGTCCATCGCTTTACAAAGCAAAAACAGGTCGTGGCATTTCGAATGCATTCGTTCATACAAAGCCAATATATAGGTACTGGATACACAATACAGAAACTGGATACACTTAAAAGCTAAATGTCACTGGCTGAACCACAGTGAGGCACGATTTAGAATGGACAATTCCGGAAGTATTAACAATGCCAAGTTTTGAAACGAGACAAATATCAGTATAAAAAATAGATTTAAAAAAGACAAAGTACACTAAACTAACAATTATTGTAGTCCTGATAATCTTTGGCACAAAATAAAGCAGATATGAAGATAAGACTGAAATTATTTTGCGTGAAAATGTTTTAAAATTAGAATTATGCAAAAATAGGATATCCAAAAACAATTAAAACAGGGTTTGACAATTTGGTGATACGTTTGATATTAACACAGGGCCTTACATAAAAAGATTGTTTATACTGTTTTGTCTTTCTCTGTCAACGTCATTAATAGCGTTGCTAGAAAGAGACAAAACAGTATTTAACTAATCAGTGCTTGAGTAACGTTTATAAGTAAGCCTCAATATAAAATGCACTTATGCTAATTTTATGTAAATAAACGGTAATATAAACGTAGTTTGACTAATCTCGTTTGTGTTAAATAGTGGTTAAATAACACTTTCAAACCGGAAGAATGAATATTTGACAAAATCTATATTATAATCATGCATATAAAGTGACTAGTTTATACGGATTTTATCGCGGTTTAATTTTTATTTTAGTCCCGACGTTTCGAAAGCTTTTCAGCCTTCGTGGTCACGGGAGAGACTGAATATACTAGTTTTACGTATAAACTAGTTTTATTTCAATGTGTAATATTCGCGTAAACCTAAGAAATCACTATATAAAGTGACTGTTAGTCATCTTTATAATTATGTAAACAATGCTTGAAAGATAATTCTACAAATAATTTTAGCGAAAATCAGTAAAGAATTTTAACAGCTTTATCATTTATAGGATTAAGTAACCGCATATGTTACTATAAAAACGTGTGCACCTACACAGAATATTACTTCGCAGTAATGTCTAACCATGCAATTACAGTTGTTCCTTTAGCAACATTAAATGACATTCCGGACATAAGAGAAATAGTACTAGTCCGCACATTAAAGTAACGTAATATGTTCTACATAAATTAATAATCATGTACAGTTCACATCACACAAGGTAAGTTTTGTTAGCGATTAACATGAACCATCCAACATCAACCATTTTTTTGAGTGGTAGAGCCACGCTGTAGACAGTTCTGTCGACAGCATGAATGGGCCGGCTCGTCCGGGTTGTTACCACTGTCTCACAGAAAACTGGCGTAAAGTAACTGGTGCACCTGATTGTAAGTGAACACCACTGCCCATGTACGCCCACAATACTAAAATAAACATGGGCGCGTTGCCGACCTTAAAGGAAAAGGATAATTAAGGGATTGGGAAGGGGAGGGGGCTTTGGGCCTCCGGATATCTCACCTACCGTATGAAATGCAAGCCGTTACTTTGGATCGTTTTTTGTGATATATGGGTACCCGTTCGATCCGGCCCATTCGTGCTGTAGACAAAACTGACTACAGGTGACTCTACCACTTTAAGAATTTAATCTGTGACGTTAAGCTACATTGTAACATTCGCCGTTCGCGAATCATCATAAACTAATGCCCAGAGGGCCAATTCTCGTAATTTTAATTGTTCAAAATATCATTCCGATCTAATCTCAGCGACAAGAAAGTTGCAAATGGTATTCTGCTAAACCAATATTCAAGAACTTAGAACGCAATGATATCGAAAGTAGAATACAAGTTGACTGAACCAAAACGGCATTCTGGTAACAATTTTGACACTTAACTATCTTCTTCTTCTTTTAATTGTGTTTGGCTCCACCGTAGATTGGTGATTTCGCCAGTGTCCATTGTGAGACACTTAACTATATAAAATGCATTTCGTCTACAGACAAACGTCCAAATATTGAGAACGAAATGTGACTGAAGGTGAAACAGTGTTGCCAAGTGCACTGTAATTACAGCAGATCTGCCGTATTTTCATGCCATCTACTGGACACGGTATTTTTATAAATACCTTATATGGAGACACAGTATTTTTTACAGTAAAAATTTCATAGTATTATTGTATACTACTAGACAGGTTATTTAGAAGTAAAACTGCGTCACATAACGCGGGAGTTTGACAGTTCACAAACAGGGAGCGCAATAGGGGTTCTAGTTGAGAGTAAGCGAGATGATAATATTGAGTTACGGTCAATTGACTGCAACTTAGTAATACAACTAATTTACTATACTACAATTTATTATACTACAATTTCTATGTACCGCGCAGCTTGTCTATTAGTATACATAAAACTCTTTGATTAAACACATTAAAAAAAAACCGATATCATCATCATCGCAGCCATCCATTTCTGCAGCGATCGATACATACAAATAAAATGTTAAGTTAGTTTAGGATATAAAGTTTAAAATAAATTTATATTTTATTTAATAATTTAATTATTTCCTTTTTTATATGACATTTTATTGCACTGTAAAATAGACTGTATTTTTTCCCATCAAGCACTGTATTTTTGACGCAAATGCCGTATTTTAATGTGGACAACACGGTATTTTCAAAAATCTGACTTGGCAACACTGAGATGAAGTGACTGTGAGTTAACTGCAGACAAATTCAGTTAACTTTATTCTCTTTTACTGCAAGCAACTAAAAGTAGTCAAAATTGTGCGACTTTGTGTGCTCGTTATTCCAGTAAAGTATTAGAAATGAGTTTACAGCCTATGTTACTCAGTGATAATGTAGCTTTCTAACGGACAAATTATTTTTGAAATCGGCCCAGTAGTTTTTAAGTTTATTTGTTACATACAAAAATACAAAAAAATATTTCCTCTCTAGAATATTAGTGTAGATTAAATTATGAGAGCAATCGCACTGTCAAAATTCCCGCCAAAACTCTCGCACAATTTTTATTTAGTATAGATATGTCCTCAGCAGTGTTGCAAAATAAAAAAACCGCAATTCGGTAGAATTTCAAATTTCAATAAAATAATCGCAATTGTGGTTATTTCCGGAAAGGACTGCCTGAGTGGTGCTGTTGTGCCGTTTTCCTTCAGTTATGCCATGGAATAGATAAATTAATGAAATAAATAAAATACATGGAATTAGTCAAATCAATAATTAAAAAATCATAACCTCCAGTTACGTAATTTTTTAATCACTGGAATTAGTCATATTGTGGGTATTTTATTGTGAGTTGGTAACATTGATTTTGTCGCTTAGGTCATTTTTAATTTCTAGAATTTAGTCTATGGCAGCTGATACGTAAAATTCGGTAAAATACTTGTCATTGGCGAAATGCATAATAATGCGAAGCCATATTTTCAACAAAAGAAAGACATTGAAAGTTGATCGAATTGACAGTTTATATGCAATTTAACTGAGATGATATCGAATTTTTAAAGGAGCAGAATGCCATATTTATAATTAATTCAAAATGTAATCTCAGTTCGGTTAAAATTCATTCGCAGTGTCAGTTAAAATAGCAGAATTGGCCCTCTGAATCATATTTAGCTCGAAAATTCATTTTAATTACCGACATAGCCGTAAACCATGCAAAATGGATTATATCAATCATAAAAACGGGCCAAGTGTGTGTCGGACTCGCATACCGAGAATTCCGTACCACCCCTTTTAAATATTATTTATCTTTTTTTAGGTACTGCGCTACTACTACTACTACTCGCTCATTGCGCCACGGAGGCTGTCGAACCCTAAACTACCCTAAAAGGTAAATATCGGCTGACCACAATTATTTTATATGAAGTCAATTAATTTACAATTATCAACGTCGTGTAAACAGCGACAGCATTGAAATTACATAACTAGTTAGCTGATGTCATCATAGTAAAATTACAAAAGTGCATCACCACAGACCAAAGACATATAATAAATATCACAAGTATACGGAGTTCGCGTATTGAGACCAAGTATGAAATCTTGCGCCCGCGTATTCTTATTTAATCTTCAGTGGAACATCACAGTAATGGTCCAGTCAAACGACGTGTGCTAGATCGAGCCGAGCTACCGACGAAACGTATATTACGTTTACTCGATGCCGCACCACACACTAAACCGTTTCAAATTGTAGTTTAGACAAGCACTATGAATAAGCGGTGGGTGGCGTCGTGCGACGACTACGTAAGCGATACGTCGGTTGTAGAAGGAAATCGTGACTCAGGAAGATAAGGGATTTGAAGGGAATCACCAAGGTAGAAGAACTATTTAACCTGGCAAGAAACAGAAAAGAATATTATGCGAAGTTGGCAGCCAACATTCAGTAGTGAATAAGCACTGAGAGAGTAATCATAATAATAGGTTGCGGTTCGTCCGTTGCTCTACTCGCGCTAGCACGCGTCGGTTTACTAGACCATAAGATGTTAGCCGAGCACACAAAAAAAGATTTTTCGTACCAGAAAGTATAGTGCAAGCTTTTCTAAAGTGTTACCTAGAGTGGTTCTCATCACTAAATTGCAAATGTAAAGTAGCATCAGGTACTCAAAATATATCTGGCTTGGTGTCATATAGATTGGAATTCTTGTGATGTCTATTTTATATCTTTGGTCTGTATGCAGCACAATGATACTGTATTATGATGTAACGTCGCGTCGCGTCGGTCGTAGATATAAACATGTACAATGATGTCGCTTGTAGTCTGTAGATGATCAATGAAGTGGCACCACTCCAACGGACTATTATTTACAAACAATAACGAATATAAATGTAGCTGCACCCGCGTGTTCGTAATATACGAACAGCTTCGAGTGCGAATAGGGTTACCAGACGTTAGGATTTGTCCTGACATGTCAGGATTGTTAGGCCCTTGTCAGGATTACGGCTCGACTTTCAAAATGTGAGGATTTTTTGATTAATGGACAATTGTAATGTTTCGCAAGCTAATTTCCGTCCAATGTGATAAGGGGGCGAGCCTATCGCCATAAGCATATTGTTTTACTTATGTTAGATACCATTACGTGAGACGTATCTCCACCCACATATGTCTAAAAACTACTTCTATGTCTCCATTTGTTTATTATGAAATCATACTCTTCAATAGAGATACATAATGAGGGTTTAAAAACACAATGTAAATATACTACAAATAAATTTGTTGTAGACTAAATCATACACTTACATGTGTAACATGTATTAACTATGTGTAATATTCGCGTAAACCTAAGAAATCACTATACACTAACAATAAGAAACTGTAAATAAATCAGTTTTGCGGTAAACCCGTCCCCACTTAACCGTGTATAAAATTGTTCTAATCAACCCACAAAATATGTCCATACTATATGTACTTAATACTTTAATATTATGTACTAGTAATTGGCTATTGTAACAATGAAAAGGAAATACCAAACGAAAATAACAAATTGATCATTTTGTGCCAAATCATTTGTCATCAATACCGACCAATCATAGAGACTGGCCATTGTTAATTGCGATTGTGTACACACTACCCGATTTATTTCCTACCTTCTTATCGAACGTAATATCAAATTATGTTAAAGAAAAATTTTTTTTTAATAGCATAGTCCGGCGAACGACCAAGTGGGACACCTGATGGTAAATGATCTCCACCGCTAATGTGCGCCCACAGTACCAGAAGAATAATGCGCGCTTTGCCTACCTTAAAGGAAAGGGATAATATAAGAGATAGGATAAGGGAGTGGATTTGGGTCTCCGGATATCGCAGTTACCATACGAAACGCAGCAGCAAGCCTCTACTTTACGTCGGTTTTCTGTGAGACAGTTGTAACAGCCCGGTCGGGCCGGCCCATAATTATTATTGTTACCGAGGATATTTTAATAAATATAATCAATAATGGTCCATGGTTACTGAAGTTGTGTTAGGATAGACAAATAAGTAGTAGATGCAGTAGGAATGATGATTCGTCCTTGAAGAATATAATATAGAAGAGCGAATCTGCATCATTTATGACATTATTTGAACTATTATTAAAAATTACGATATCTTGTAAAGCTGAAGGAGTTCCTTGGGTCACTTATTCTACACAGCTTTAATACTTACCACCTCGGTAATTAAAAGATTTCACCGGAGTTATCGTATTAAATTTCCTGACTCATAATAATAGTCTATATAATTAAACGTTATAAACCAGAAGCCCGCATATGACACCAGCAGTGGCACGCTAATTTACTATCGAATGCCTAGTATCTACTTGACGCCCGTATGCATTGTGAGTTGCGACATCACTTTCTCTTGCGATTTACCACTCATGATATCTATAATCGTATGTTTCTGTGCTTGTAAATGACATTTCTCATATGATTGATTAGGGTAATGTTTATAATCATAGTTGTTTCATATGGTCCAACGGGTATATCTATATTGATGAACAACTACTATAATATACTATAATGTTAAACAATATCTAGAGGATAGAGACGTTTGGCGTTCGGTTCCTCCTTGCATACTGTGACCTCCTGGGACCCTGTAGCTTAGGTTAATTATGAGATAATTAAACAATTATAAATAGAATGTATGTTTTAGTAACCAAGATCTAAATAAATTGACCAATGAGTTGTATTATTCTACGAGCAAGCTAAAATGGAATGCTTCCTAACATAAAATACCTACCTAAACCAAAAAAATAAAACGATATCAAATAAACAAAAGACGACCGATCGCGAATAAATAATACCTAACGGAAAATTGGCAATTTTTTTTAAAAGACAAGTCATGCTTTTCAAGAATATAGTAAGCGGACAAAAAACAAGCCCACTGAGTTTGTTTCGCCGGGTCTTCTCAAGCTGGGTCGCGTTTGGATCCGGTGGTGGTTTTAAAACAACACTTCGGAGATACACATGGTCCGCATTCAATCTCCCTAAAGTTAACTATAGGACTTTGTATTTCCTAATATAAATTATTGAAAATCCGGACCTAAAACAAGCCCCCTGAGTTCAAGTAGCTGGATCTTCTCAGAGTTTGGGTCGCGCCGCGTTGAATCCAGTGGTAAATTAAGCCCACTGAGTTTGTTTCGCCGGGTCTTCTCAAGCTGGGTCGTTTTGGATCCGGTGGTAGTTTTAAAACTCGTGCCGTTTCGGTAAATGCAGTGGTCCATACCGACTCAAAATATTTAATAATTAATATTGGACGTTTCCATATTACAAATACTGTTAATAATGTAAAATAAAAAGACAACAAATAAACAATTTAGTGTAATTGCCTAGTGTATTTGACGATGCTATGTATGTTATGTATACATTAGTTGATATGATTTTTATACATAAGTTTCTTTATTTTGTACTGACTTGTCATAAGCGCTATTTTAATTGCCTACATGATTAATAAAACTATTTCATTTCATTTCATTTCATGAGATATATTAAAAACTTCTTCCTTTACATCATTCTTCAACGGTAGTCAGTAGCTTGGCTTTGCTCCTATCATTGCTATAATCCACAGGCAACGGTAACCGCTTGCCATTAGATGGGTCGACAGCTCATGGGTCGAAAGCCATAAAAAAATACATTCAAGTAAGAAATTAAAATTGGAAAAATTTGAAATTCCAGTCCATAAAATATTAATATTCACAAATGTGAATGTGTCGCTCTAAAACAATGCGGCAAAAACATTTACATATTATTTCAATAAGATTACCATATTTTAGTATAGTATATTAAATACTGCTGATCTGAAATCACAAAATCATACTTAGCTACCTAATGTGATTTTGCAACTTATGCAACGAGAAGGATAAGTAAATTATGCATTCTAACATAACTATTTTTATCTAAATATTTTTTTTATTCGCTTGAACAACTTGACTATCATATCGTTCGCCTGATGGTAAGCGCCACGCCTAGTCTGTCCATAAACAGAAGCTACGCCTCATAAAACATTGAATTACAAAGTATTAGCACTGTACTGCTCTCGTTACCTCGAGATATAAAATTTTAAGTACCATGATGCCAAAAATGTTTAGTGGATTCAATTGCCTTCAAATATACTTACACACTGTCGTTCGCGACAGATATAGACAAAGCAGTGTTACCTACCCAGACGCCCTCTCGCATAAGAGGGACTACTGAGTATGCTAGCTCCGCTATCCAAGCATCTCATAACAAAGCAAATTACATATTGGACCAGATAATTTTCGTATTAACTCTCAAGATTCGCATTTCCGTCAAATGCATTACAGTAGTTGCAGACAGTGGGCGTATTTCCTCATTTAGTACAAATGACGTCGCGACGTCTCCTGGCTCCGCATCATTATCGCAATAGAGGGACAACTGAATGTTACCATATTTCATTCACGTGTATTATTTACTTATTAGTATATATTTATTATACTGACTGCCTCGGTGGCGCAGTTGTAATGCGTACGCGTTACGACTGAGATTGACGCCGAGAACTCGGGTTCGATCCCCGGGTCGCGAAAAAGTTATATTTGGCTTTTCCATATATTGTATATTCTATAATGATGTGATAGGGGGCGAGTATATCGCCATACCAGTCACAATTCCGACTCCGGGCTGATAATGAGCATTTCGTATAGAAAAGCCCAATATCACTTTTACCCGACCCAGGGATCAAACCCAAGACCTTACCACAGCAGTCGTGTCGCGAATGCATTACAACTGCGCCACCAAGGCAGTTACGTGTGTATGAAAGGTAAATTCGCTTATAGAATTCTTTTGGTGTATTTGCATACACCCATAATAGAGTTCATCTACACAGGTGCATACGGGTAAAGCTCGACAAATCCGTTATGTGTCATTGTATTGTTACAAACAAGGATTTGAATACGAAGTGAAACAAAAGAGTCAAGTCTTCCATACTCGATATCTGTTAAACACGACAAAAATGTTAAGGGTCAACAAA
This sequence comes from Mimas tiliae, assembly GCA_905332985.1. Taxonomy (NCBI): domain Eukaryota; kingdom Metazoa; phylum Arthropoda; class Insecta; order Lepidoptera; family Sphingidae; genus Mimas; species Mimas tiliae. Next base: position 8,196,782 of record HG995255.1, read on the forward strand.
CAGTATTATATAATTAAAATATATTTAAAGAATAAAGTACAATGAACTAATAAAAAGACAACAAACTTGTTTTTTTTATAAATTCCATTTAGAAAGCTTAATAAACGTTTTTAATAAATTTCGACAGCCAGCCAATAATATTTTTCTATAATACTAGGTAACTTATATTATAAATGCGACAAACTCACTTACTCACTTAGTTTGTTTATTTGTTACGCTTTCACGCCTAAGTCCCTGAACCGATGTTGATGAATTTTGGTACAGATATACAGTACCTATGTAAAAAACCCTGTTGGCCCTTTCTAGGTCTTGAAGATAGACAGCTTAATAAATATAGTTAAATAAAAATATTAATAAACATAAGCGAGATATTATCCTTACACAGATAGCTTAGAAAAATTAACATATAAAAATATATATGTTTATATGAAAAGTGTTGAACAGCTGACTGCTGTGACGTATTGACGAAGCCGACGCGCACGCAGCGCGGCGCGTTTCATGCACGTAGATACCGCAACTTGCTAACTCGCTCTAGCTCCGAGTCATCGCTCTTGCAGAGGTAATCAGTCAAAATACGATTTACAAACAATAAAATAATTAAACTATACAAAATAAATATGATTACTTTTATAGTGGTAGAGCCACGCTGTAGACTGAGTGGTAGAGCCACGCTGTAGACAGTTCTGTCTACAGTAGAAATGGGCCGGCTCGTCCGGGTCTTTACCACTGTCTCATAGAAAACCGGCGTAAAGCAGCAGCTTGCTGCTGCATTTCGTACAGTGAGTGAGATATCCGGAGGCCCAAATTCCTCTCCCCTTCCCAATCCCTTACTTCTCCCTTTCTTTTAAGGTCGGCAACGCGCCCATGATTCTTTTGGTATTATGGGTGGTGGAGATCACTTATAATCAGTTGACCCACTTGCTCGTTTACCGGCCTATACTATAAAAAAAGTCATTTTCGTATGTGTGTTATTTCATTACGTTTGAATATCGATTCTGATACTACAGTTAAAACGCCCAACAGGGTTTTTGTTACATATTGTAGATGGGACCCTGGAGACGTTGATAGGCTACTTTTTATCCCGGAAAAGGCTGTTCACGCGGGTGGAGCCGCGAGCAAAATCTAGTGAATAATAATTATAATCAAACAAAATTGTTTTCACAAATAAACCAGTTTAACACCCGCTCCACACGTTGGCCGAGACCATTTCAAGCAAGCTAATACAACGAATATACCAACGAGACCACGCGAGCCCTCCACGCTCTCGTGTTTGGCAAGTCTCGGAATGTCTCGCCCAATGTGCAGAGCGAGTGCCCAAGCTGCTAGTGGTTCTGTAGTGATCGAAATTCCACGTCTGTAATCATATGCGTTTTGTTCTATGACGTCAGCTGCGAGATTTGACATTCAGAAATTGACAATATAAACGTAAACAATGAATATATAATTTTATTTAATTGAATGCATTGAATGTATATGTTATTTGTTACAGATATTTTAAATAAATAGGTTTCACTCCTCCTCTATATAAACTTTAACTATGCCAAATTTCACATTCCTCCGTGCGCGCATATTGCTTGAAAAGGGGTAGAAAGTTTTCCTACACGTTTTTAAAAGATAGATAATAATTGATATTTGAAACAAAAGCACGCTATTGGGTCGCCAGTTCTGTTGACTGTAATTAATTTACTGTATTTAATCTCTTTGTACCGGAACCGTCTCTGTCCTCTACGTTTCAGGAAGCTTAAACCGGCTTAAAAAATATACTTTGCCATGATCTTTAATTGACAAAACTGAACTTGATGCCATGCCTAATAATTCAACTATCTATACATACATAATACTTATTACAGAAGATGTTTGTGGTTTACCTATATTAATTTGTGAAGCACGCTACTTTTTATCGAACAACTTTCTTGATGTAATCATCTACTAATATCGGTGGTTAAGTATTAATGATAACTTCGTGCAGTCCACCAAGTATCATACAATCCACAATTCCACGGTTCAGTGACAATGGTAGACCATTCTTGATTACAATACAGAATGGGAGGACCGACGACAATTGCACCCATTATTATATCAGTGGAGAAATCAGTAGCGTACGGGCAAATGTTACGGGCTCCGGTAAAACGCACCACCAACAAAATTGCAATGAGCCAATATACAATAATTTAAATGCATAACGCACATCATAAACCTGCCATGCCTTGTAACACGTGAAATAAATCGCTAACCCTCTGGGTACGTTCTGCCTCAGAATTATCATAATTTCATAACCTTTGTAGGTACTTGAGAATAAAGTAGTTTGCAGTAAGTATATTATTTAACTTGTTTCTTTCATATTCCTGAGCATTTTAACGTAACTATATTATTACTAACACAGAATAAGCTTAATTTGGCGTGTTATCAATTCACTGATTTTGATAACAAAATTTTGCAACTGTAGATAATTGTCTATACTTATCTTGAAAGATTACCACGCCCATTGCAAAATTTTGTTATTAGTTCGATAATAGTCAATTCAACGGCAATGAATGGATTTCTAAATGCATTTCTTGCTAAATAAAATTCAACCCACATCGTCATACCGCATAAGTTCAGTATCTCCACCATTACGGTGTGCTAATGCTGATGCCGAAGATTATTTACCTGTTTTTGCGTTTTGTCCGGTAGTATAATGGATAGCTCGAAGGATCTGTTTTTCTTATCCCGACTAGCAGATCGCATCAACTTGGTCGATGTTCGCGTAATGCTTTGTGCCTTCTCAGGTAACTTAAGCGCCACAATAGACATACTGCGCGAGAGACGCCGCCCCAGCTTGCGAGTACGCAGAGACATGGACCCGCTGAGCCCACGCTTGCCGCGCTCCTCGACCGCCGAGCTGGGCGCGCTCTCCTCCACACTTCCACCTTCTTCACTAGCACCAGCCATCACACTGACTTAACACCACCGATTTCAAATTCAACGTCAATATTCACATCTCCAACACAATCCGTTCACAAAACAACACCGCACACTCCTTAGTTTCACTTCAATGAATCATCTTTGCACAAACGTGTACACAATAAGTAACGAAATCCTTCAACAGATGATTGGCATCGTGACAGTGCACGGATATCAGAAATCAGGGCCGTGCAATTTCAGATCATGCGGATCATATGGTCACAAAGCCGGTTTAGGATCACCGCGCCAAACAATCTCACAATTTAGGACACCCGACGCCTTTCGTAACTCGATAGATTCGTAGTAGTATGTATGAATGAAGTGGATTGTGTAGCTAGACGGTTTGTTATGTTTGAAATGAGGCGCGTTATCGTAATGCGAGAGGTAAATGCGCGCCAGTGCGACGTGTGCGCGGCAGTTCGCGATCAGACGGACTAGAGGCGCAGCGAGACGGTTGTAGAGTCGAGAGCGACGCGCCGCGCCGCCGCGCCGCACCGTACGACCGAGACAAGCTCGCCGCCCCCGCCGCCTGACACTGACACAACAGCTTAAATCAAACTACTTATCGAAACGTATTGTGGTTAAACATTGTCGCTAACAAACGTTACGTGCAATGAGCCGTACTCAACCAACTCTCCCACGAGGGATTCGACTCTATCCGAGACGATAATCACGGTTACAAATTACTGTGAAGGCTCTATTTTTGTCAACTTAACGGGATCCGCTCTTATTAGAACTTTTATTTGTAACGTTTTTGTATACTGGCGTTTTTGACAGCCGTTTTTAAAGCATAAGATATATCTATCTGGGCAAGAATACTTAGGTAGAATGGTAGAGTCAGTCAGTCGTTACAGATCAATTCATCTCAAGGTAATCACGTTTTTAAATGAGACTATTGTGGATAGCTGTTTTGTATTTGTAAAAAAATGTGCTCTTGTAGTATAATATTTTATACTAATCTAAAAGTATGATATCCACATACTGTGCAACCTACCGCGACAAAATGCGGACGGGGATCCGCGTGGTAATCCAGCTCCCAAAAGGTACAAATTCCCATGACAAAGGCAAATATTTGATATCAAATACTTTATGCGATATCTAGATCGTGATCCAGTTTATTTTTGAACTTGAGTACGTAGGCCAGTGATCTATGGAACCTATATTATCGTGATTATGGTTCATAAACAATTAAAGATCTAACAAACTTATAATGACGTAAATACCTACTATTTCTATATAACAAATTGTTTTCAGCGAAAATAAGCTCGGCAAAATGTAGGTATTCCTACTGGCTACACCTCTGCCTACACCTTCAGGGAATATGTGGACGTAAGTGCATATGTATGTATGTAAACAGTTTTCTTCATTATAGTATTCTTTGTATTTACATCATATAACGTATCTTGCTCTGCTATTTGTATAGAGGCTTTAAGTAATCTATAACTGCTTAGTAATATTTTAGCCTAGTGTGGGATCAAGACTATGTGTGTGACTGTTAGATGTATTTATTTATTTATTTATAAACGTGAAAGTGTATTTGTTGGTTTGTCCTTCATTCATGCAGAAGCTACTGACGTACGTGATTATATGCATAAATATAGTTTTAACCCCAGAACTATGCCAAGTATCAACGCAGGAGGCGTCGCAGGTAAAAGCTTGTAAATAATAATCGACAAAATCATTTGCTGCTGACTTTAAGTAATAGGAATAGTGATTGGGAAAGGCGAGGAGGATTTGGGCCTTCGGAAAACTCGTTCACAGTATGAAATCCAAAATCAAGCTTATAAGATTGCACTTAGTAAACTTTGAGTCATCGTTTTCTTAAAACAAATCACGAAGTGAAAGCCATGTCGTCTAACAGAAACACCTATCACGCCTGCAGCTGCTGTCATTTCTTTACTTTTACACGCGGCTTAGATTTTCTAGAACTTCCACTACGGAGTTTTATAATTTGAGATATTCTATCGTATTCTATCCTTTAAAAACTCCTTCAAGTTACCAGAACAAAAATTATAGCCGTTTAAATTGGTAAAATCAGTTTATAAGTCGGTGTGGTAATTTACCTAATTCGACTACCGCTGATTTCCTTCTACGTGGCTCTACCCCTATCTTTTTCTATATTCTATGTATTATTTATTAATTCTTGTATTTAAAGGAAATATTTTTCTGTTAAACGGCTCTACTAGAATACTCTACGAATGCTCATTCCGTAGGTAAAACGACAAAATAAACAAACCATGACTAAGAGAAAATAAAATACCAATATCGATAAATCTGGTAAAGTGAAATCACTTGTATGTCGAGAACACGCAATCTTTAAGTGATCGAATAATGTATGGTACTTAAACTTAAATATTTTGTAATAATAATTAAATTAAGTTATATGATTTGTAATAAATAACATTAAAGTGCTTTTATTACAATCCTCTCCTTCTTCTACCTACCCTTATCCCACTCGCAGTGGGGTCGCCGAAACATGCTTTTTAACACATGTTACAGAAAGGTTTGGCTTGTAGTTTTTACGACGGAATACCTGCCTGATGTTCACCCCTCTGGGGAGAAAACACTCAGACCCGAAACAAATATCTAGCTAGCACTTACCATTAGGCGAGCGACCTGCTCGTTTCGTCACTCAAGCTAATAAAAAAATAATTGTGGATCACATAAACATTTTATCTAGGTGCGAGAATCGAACCTGCGGTCTACTCTCCCAATACGCCACGGAGGCTGACAAAATGCTTTTATTATAATAATTTGTTTTCCTCTTTTTTACGTTTTTTTCAAAACACAGGACCAGTACTTGTATTATTTAATAAAAACTTATAACTTGTAACAAAAAATAAAACGGACTCAAAAAACTAAAAACCTATACCTAATTAAAACTAAACTATTTTATCTGTCGCGTAGACACTAATAGAAATGTTCATGTATCCATGTCTTACCCTTCGATTAAATAAAGATTACCCTTAGATTTTTACAAACGTAAAAAAATACAAATCTATCAAACCAACATCCAATCGACGACAAGTAAATTTAAGTATGCCAAATTGACAGTGTCAATACATGGGCAACACACATTTTGATGGATTTAAGAAATATTTACCAATAATTTCGATTAAATTGAATATATAAATACCATAAATGACACAGAGATCAGTACCATAAGAATTCAAAATGCAGTAAGTACATAACCATAACATATAAATACATTACACATGAACGGAAGTTAATCTTGGATTTGGCAGAGGAAGCATGCAAGTCGAGAAATTGCGGTGAAAAGGGGAAATGTGCTTCCTACGGAATGCTGATAAGATGAGAAATAGTGTAGTAAGAGATCGTAAATTAAAGAATATACTAAGATAAAAATAAAATAGGCTGATAAAGTTTAGAGAGAGACATATAGAGAGGATGGATGAAAGACGTAGATAAAGACAAAAGTATTTATCGTACGAATGTGAATGAAAGGGTTAGAAGAGGGTGCCTGAGGAGAACTTATATCGATCATAAACTATCTTCTCTATAAAGTCCTGCGTACCCTCAACCTACAGAAATATAATATGAGATGTACGTACAAGAATGTGGAAGAGGTGTAAGAGATGATTCATGATCGGAGCTTTTGGCATTCAATAATCTCTGCCTAGGTTGATTGGACAAGCCAGCTGGGTTGGTACCACCGCTTTGTCTATTTTCGCCAAACAACAATGTGAAAGACTTGTTATATTTCGATTTGTAGGACATTGAGGAGTGCTTTGTAATTCAAAGTTCTGTGTGGTGTTGCTTCTGTTTATGTTTATAAGCAATTTAAAAAAAGAACCATGGAACACCGGCGTGAGTGTGTACCTAATATGTAGGTATTGTACATTACGTGTAATATTTTACCCAGCAAGTTCATGAAATATACAGAATAAAAAAATATAAGTAGGTACTAAGGCTACTAGACGGTAGTTTCATCAAATGAAACTAAAAAAATATATGTGTAAACACAACATTTTATGATTTGTCGAACATTGGTACTAAAATCACTATTGTTATTGCGGTTTAACACCGCAAAGGACCTTGGGGTACCTAAGTAAGTACGGGTGAATTGGATAGCCAAGAAAAACCGCACTGTAAACGTGTTAACACGTGATATAATAATTTCCGTATGCAAATAATAAATCCAAATTACAAAATTGTATTAATATTTTATTGGCTATGTTATTTCAATTACCTTAATTATAAAGCATTCGGTTAAGTATTTAAAAAAAAGGATTCGTGTGAGTAACAAATGGGATGTACGGTTATAATCTTATATCATCAAGGTAAACAACCGATCTCTTACGTCTCACATAAATAACTGGCCATTTATTTACCTAGTTTATCTATGTCTCATTATGTTTTTAGAAAAGTTGAATCTGCCTGGCGGAAAAATGGCGACTGGAAAAGCCGCTATTCAAAACTGTACTCTACAGGACGAGTTTCGCTGTATGTATTTATAACAGTTACATCATATACGAGTATCTTTAGTACCCATTATATAAACCAATGTAGTATTTTTTCCGTTGTCTCTGCCTAGCCCTATGGAAAACAGGCGTGAGTCTATGCATGTAAGTACTTTTTTATTTGCTTGAATAACGAGACGAGTAGGTCCCTCGCCTGATGTTAAGCTTCACGCCTACCAATGCCAAGGAAGTTAACAAAATTAAAGTTTTAGCTCTTATTTTACAATGTCCAAGTAATTTTTTTATTATCAAATAAATTTGAATACCACAAATTATAAATTATTAAACAGTATGAAAAAGACGATGATGTATGTCAAGTTGCATTTAAGTGGTAGAGTCACGCCGCAGACAAAACTTTACAATAGGAATGGTCCATGTCGACTGGGTTTCACAGAAGACCGACGGCACGACGAGCTTGTTGTTGCATTTCACACGGTGAGTAAGATTTTCGGAGGTCCAAATCCCACACTCACGTTCCCAATTCCTAAGGTGGACAACGCATCCAGATAGTGGAAAAAGCGAGATCTAAAGAAAATTAACGGAAATTTTAAATGTCTTTGTGGAGATCATATACGATCACGTGACTGATATGTTAGCTTAGCCTCTACTATAAAAAATATATCTGAATAATTACTTTAACGATGCGTATTATAAAAATGTATGGTCCACACTAGTTATTTAATACAGTTAAACACTTCACGACTAATCACTGAATGTATAGCAATTAAATAAAAACAAAGCGTAATTACTCAGTAGAATTCGTCACATCGTGATAGGCTCCAAGGTCTACACGGAATCGAGTTGCACCCACTTATTTTGAACCGCTGCTCTCTACCTTTACAACAAAGTGTCGTATAGCACAGTGAGTCACCGCTGCGAAGCTGCCTTGCCGCGTCGTGACTCATGGAGTCAGCTAAAAACTCAAATCAGCATTATGTTCCTTCATTATTATCTTTTACTTTCGCCCCTTGTCGTAAAATAAATATACATTAATAATATTTCAGCAGAAGCCATTGTTGTATTTATGTTTTTGTGGCTGTTAAGGAAATATAAGGTTTCTTACATAAACCATTTATTTGGATTTAAAAAGTTAATGAGAAGATACTATGTATCAATGTGCGTTTTTCGCTCATAAGTACATGGCCTCGTAAAATTCTTATAATTTATTAACATGCTCTCAATTTCTTGGGTGAAGTAACGGTACGCTAACTGACGCAACAAAATAAATGCAAAACCATTACACGCGCAGGTTCTACTGTTTAAAAATGTATTGCTATATATATATATATATGTATATAATTAAAGTATTTCTGGCTCAAAACCATGTAATATAATCTATATGCATATATTTATTAGTTTTAATTATATTATGTTCTCTACCTCGTAAAAGCCAAAAAAGATAAAATGAACAAATATCTAGATCTGGCACATGAGGTTACCGATATGTGGGGTGTGGACTCGAACAATCATAGTCTCGATAGTCGTTATTATTAATGGGTTCATACCAATGAGCCTCACCAACACCTGCAATTGGTCGTTGGGTTTTCAATTCAATTTCAATTCAGAAGGCAGTGTAATAACACATGGCCTATGTCTAATAAGACACGGCACGTAATGTGAGGACGTTCCTCACTCTGTCCTCTGGGGGTACTAACCACCGGTGGCTTGAGTCCACTTGAGTCTTAGGTTTTGCTATTGAAGTGATTTATATTTTTTAATGTTTAATTTTTTATAAAATGTAATATTAAAAATGTAAAAAAGAGTAGCTACTGCACATGTTCTTTAATATAATAATGTAAATTATATCGATTTAAGTAAATTGTGGTAAAGCTGTATCTCTTTGCATTTCCTTGTGTTCTAGTGCTAGCTTTCAGGTCCTGCATTTTCCAATTTTTTTTATTCTACCGTATGTTTACCAAACGTTGAAATTTTATTGCACACCGTAACAAAATCTTACAGCTCATTTCTATTGGTTCTGGAGATTAATGTGATCATACAGATCATCAGACGCCGATGATTTCCTTTTACACTAAATCAATAAGAATATAACCACTACATTCACATTAAGTAGTAAAGATTTTATAATCCATAAATTTTGCACAACTGATTTTTTAATTATCTGTAAAGGTCACAAGAAAGAGAACCACGGCGCATTTCATTCATAAGCAATGACTCTACGCCCTACGCGTCACTACTATTGAGGATGCGTGCCAACCAACGAGACTCGATATATGAATTCGAGGACACCTCTTCTCGATATCTTGGTTCAACCTTGTCTCAACGAAGTGATTTTTATAACAGCTACAGAAGTAGTATTGAGTGAGTATAGGTTTTAAATAGTTTAAATGCGATCACATTATGTAAGCTTACGCCTGTATCTGCGAAGGGTTAAGCAGGGGTGCAACTAGTACTACACCCACGTTTCGCAGAGTTTATTTCCGTCTCATGACGTGATAGGGAGCAAAGTCTATTGTCAAACTAGGCACAAATTTCAATCCCGAGTCACTCATGTGTGATTTTCATATCACAAACTTAAACACAAAATCGCGATTACCTGACCAGGGATTTGAACCCAGGACCTCACAATTACTCAGCGTAAGTAGGCTACCCCTAAACTATAGCAATTGAATGCTATCACTGAACGGATATTATAACCTAAATGACGCCTGTACAATATCGCATCATATTCCCGGTACCCGGAAATATCATCACGTTCCCGGGAAATTCTCGATCCCTGCGAAATATTGAAAATCTTTGTAAAATACCTAATTTATTTATCTATATAAGCAATATATCACCCAGATTTGAAGGACCAGCAAAAAGTAAAATAAACTATAGTAGTGAAACTTAAAAAATAGGTATGTTCTACGAATATTGGTTTGAATGAGATATTATATATAGTTTAAAGGTATGGGATGGTATAAATTAATATAAACTTTTAATTTTACCGCGAACGTTCATCCCGACTACGGAACTCTTTGTTGTGCGTGTGACACGCACTTCACTAGTTATTTTTAATGTAACACTCATAAATATGTAAGCAGCTGTAATTGTAAAGTTTATTGGTAATTAGTACTGACGCACTGCACCGTAGCGTATAGTAAGAGACTTAACGACAAACATGAACAATCGATCATATCAACATTATTAACATCTCATATATTAATATCTCACATTCCAAAAAGATAGCTCAACGGGGAGTGGTACGGACTGTCGAGACGGAAGTCGGAGGTTCGAAACCAGACCCAAGAGCATGCACCTCTTAAGTTACGTATCGCTTGCTTTCACGATGAAGGAAACATCGTGAGGAAACCTGCATACCTCAGAAGTTCTCCATAAGAATTTTGAAAGAAAGAAAAGAATAGAAAACACTTTTAATATTTATACTTCGGGTTTTTTTACAGATATAATGATGATTTGGGGGGCAATGAAAAAATGCTTTTGGACATGGTGCGTGCCCGAAATCGCCAATTAATGGAAGAATCTCCAGATAAATCTATCAACTTGCCCACCGATGATATGGCAGATGAGTAAGATGATATAAATATTTAATAACTATTACTTATTTCATAACTCTCAAGATTCAGGAATTAGGATGCACATAAATTCCGATTCATTTTTTTATTGAAGACTTCACACATCGGCCTGCTGTCTAGAGTCAGTTACCACCAAAGACTTTAATGTACATAAACTACTATACAAACTGCGCGGTTCATAGAAATTGTACCACTAAGTTGCGGTCAATTGACCGTAACTCAATATTACCATCTTGCTTACTCTCAACTAGAACCTCTCGCGCTCTCTGTCTGTGAGCTGTCAAACTCCTGCGTTATGTGACACAATATTACTTCTAAACAGCCCGTCTAGTAGTATACATTAAAGTCTTTGGTTACCACACTCCACAGTGCAGTCTAGAAAGTTGTGACGCACGCAATCACGCAAATGACAAGGCATAATGACATTTTATTCTCTCTGCAAGGAAATGTCGAACAAAAAACAATAGCCATTAGGAAGTTGTGGCCGATATTGCATGATATAAAAACTTAATAATAAGCGGATGCATAAAAAAAAATGCATTTTCAAAGTACCTCCTACGTTTTAATAATCGAGTAATTATATACGAATTATATAATAATAATTACGAAATATGAGTAGGTAGCTACTTATGACAAAAGGCAATAAACAAATGCTCTTTTTCCCATTTCACTTTCACTAACAACTCTATTACGCGTATTTAACAGTTAACTTTGTAGTTAAAAACTTTCTCACACTTTTCTCAGATGAATAAGGTTCTATTAAGAGCGTCACAATTGTTGTAATTATCGTGTCAAAATCGCGTCGGCTTCGCATCTGTAAGTATAGGCGGTACCAGCCCTGTATTATACACGTCCCACTGCAGGGCACGGGCCTGTACTTAATGAGAGGGGTTAGGCTTTAGTCCACCACACTGGCTTAATGTGGGCTGCAGACTTCACATACCTTCGAAATTCGTATGGAGAACTTCAAAGGTTTGCAAGTTACCTCACGATGTTTCCTTCACCGTTAAAGCAAGCGATAATTGATAATGAATACACACGTAACGTAGAAAAGTCAGAGGTGCATGTTCGTGGGGCTGGTTTCGAACCTGTGACTTTCATGTCGATATTCCGTACCACTCCCTGCTGAGCTGTCGCTGCTATATTTCGTCTATAATACGCTTGACATAACACTTGGAGAAATATTCGAGACTACGTTTACGGTACAAAAAAGAAACTAATCGATACCGATACAGCTTTCTCTCTCACATGCGAGATATCTCGTAGACTCATGCTAGTAGGGCAGGTATACATAGGTTTTCGAAACAAAAAATACACAGTAATGTAATATTTTAAAGAATAAATTATTATTACCAATTTATCAACATAAATACCTATAGCTTATTACCTACTCTACATTTATGTGGAGCTTAATACAATAAGAATAAAAAGAAAATAACGGTTCTCTTCTCTAACGGTCCTCATCAAATGAGTCGTAATTAATTAGATAATGCATTTAAGTCGCAATGTGATCTTTATATTAAAACCGTTTTTAGCCAGTCCAGTGACGCATGCATCTACGGTCTCGGCTTACGAATGACGGACAGGAGCGTATCTAGATCCCGTGTGTCTAGGGTTTCAACCCGCCGAGATATGGACATACCAACAATACTAGCGTTCACCACTACTGCACCAGCACCCGTAAGGATCATCTCACTGCTTTTATAGTTTTTTTCTATTCATTGCCGAACTTAATCACCATGTGATTATGTCGCTCCTATTGAATCAACAAAAATATACAATAGCTCATATACAACACTACAATAGACACTAACTAGACTGATCTGAGGAGAGAGCTAGGTTGTATAATTTGATTAACAGTTACTTCTTCAGACTGAGTGTTAGATAAAATTATTTTAGTAAGTAAATTATAGTATATTAAGTATATACGCACTCACGCCTGTAATCCCCGAAGGGGTAGGCAGAGGTGTAACCAGTACACCCACATTTCGCCGAGCGTATCTCCGTCCCTTATTCCCTTATGTGCCTATTGCCATACCGGGCACAAATTCCAGACTCCGGGCTGATACTGAGATTTTTGAAAATAGTAAAACCCAATACCACGTTACCCGACCCGGGGATCGAACCCGAGACCTCAGCGTTGGCCTCACGCGTAACGCGTGCGCATTACAACTGCGCCACCGAGGCAGTCATTAAGTATTAAGTATACATATTATTATATTTACAAGCTGAAGCACACGTAACACAAATATGAGTCGGTTTATGTGATCTAAATTTGTATTTGAGATTGCTTTCTATATAATTGGTTTTAACAAAAAATAAAACCGGCAAAAAACTCAAAAGCAAAAATAAAACTAAGCAATTTTTACTCGGTGCTACTGTAGTTTAATATTTGATTATTGATACCATCAACTCAAAATATGTACTTTGGGTTTTTTTTTGTGCAATAATCATCAAAATCGGCGCGTAAAATATTATATTTCGATAGATTCTTATTTCGTTATCCAATTTAAATTTCCGTAAATTACGTAAACCCTATCGAATACAAAAGAGAATCATCCAAATCGATCCAAATTTGGGGATCCAATTTTTATAGAATATACATAAAATATTTAATACAGAAGAATTGAGAAGTGACGAAAATAAACGGAGGACGTTTATTTTCGGTTTTATCGTCGGTTAAAATTACCTTTCGTTTCAGAGACAGTTAGAAATCCCTGCTTTTCAAAAGATAAATGGGCCCCAACGTGAAGAAATCCCGCAATGGTCCATACGCCGATCCGTGTGCCCTGTTTGTTCACAGAAATGGAAAGATCGGAGCTCTATTAGAGTTGTTAAGTATTCTGGTACGCAATAGGAAACAATTAGAACTCTTTGACACGGAGATTGGTTTTTTAATATTTGTATTTTTTTCGAAACTTACATATGCGTAAAAATAGGAATAATTTAAAGGTACCTTTAAACCGTCCTTTAAACTTCAATAGCCCTTCTCCACGCGCCTCTACAATACTCTTCATCGTTACCTACACTCTCTGCATTCATTACACGTATCTTATCGACAAAAATGATATCCATGAAGTATTAGATTATAATTGCTATTTGATGACTAAGTAGTACTTACTAAGTACATACACTTATTGAGTGGTAGAGCCAGGCTATAGACAGTTTTGTCAACATTATAAATGGGCTGGCTCGACCGCGTCGATACCACTGTCTCACAGAAAACCGACGTAAAGTAGCAGCTAGCTGCTACGCTTCTTACGGTGATGAAGATATTCGGAGGCCCAAATCCCCCTCCCCTTCCTAATCCCTTAAGTATCCCTTTGCTTTAAGGTCGGTAACGCGCCCATGATTCTTCTGGTATGGTGTACATGGACGATGTAGATCACTTACAATTAGGTGACCCACTTTGCTCGTTTGCCGGCCTATGCTATAAAAAATACACATATTTGTACCTGACTGGGTAGCGATAATCTTACACATAGCAAATATCCCGACTTCAATATCGAGTTATAGTATATTCATAAGCTTGTAATCCAGTTACTTCAGAAGTGGTAGAGCCACACTGTAGACAGTTTTGTCTACAACCTGAATGGGCTTGACCGGGTAGTTACTACCTACTGGCTTACAGAAAACCGACGTGAAGTAGTACATTGGCCTGCCACTGCAATAAAACAAAACTTCCGGCCAACATAATTTTGGCGACTGTTGAAGAATGCAACGTGTCTCAGCGGCGTTATAGTATTCAGGATTCACAAATTATCTAGAGAAGCTAACGCTTTTTGGGCTTGCAATCAGGTGCAGTGAAATCGTTTACCTTGCCCAGATAAAAATATTACTGTATACGTAATGTATTAGAAAAGAAAATACCAAGAATCTTGATCAAAATAAGTATTATTATTTCTATATGTAGGCTTAAAAAAGAATTCGTCAATGGAGTTGCCCACAATAACAGCCCCGGCTAGATTGAAGACGTCAATCACAATGACATAGTGAGTAGATTTATCATTCTTTTATTTTCGTCCCTTGATATTGTTGACACACAAAGCTATAGTACATTTCGATGACATATTTATACGCTTCGGAAATAAGTTTTTTTGCTAATTAATACGAATATGCAATGAATACCGGGCCATTCGGGTCCGATCAGTCACTCAACAGAACGATAACATACATACATACGCACTCACGCCTGTAATCCCCGAATGGGTAGGCAGAGATGTAACCAGCACACTTATATTTAACCGAGCCTACCTTCGTCCCATGATGAGATAAGGGGCGAGCCTATCGCCATAGCGAGTACAATTCCAGACTCCGGGTTAATATTAAGCATTTCGTGATAAGAAAAACCCAATACTATCTTTATCCGACCCGGAGATCGAACCCGAGAGAGAGACACATCAGTCGTACCGCGTAAGCATTAGGTACAACGTGTACAAAGTGTACCTGTCTACAAAATCTAATGTCGTAATAGTTTTGTATATTGGATCATTATCATTTCAAAATATCCGAAGATTGCCGAAGCGCATAACAATATCTGCAAAATATTTTCTTCATACTTTGCGTAGATACCTTATTGTTTAGGAAAATATGAAATATGTTTTGTTATTTTTCTTACTTCTTAAAATAATTTTATACCTAAATTACAAATAGTGGAGATTTATAACAAAATACTATGCAACAATTTATCAGCGTTCCACGACCTGCCCTCGCTGTTGTTGATGAAGAAGTAGGCGTGGGTCGCGGTTTAATGCGCAACACAAACACCACTTGGCAACTGACCCGCGCACGTCGACTGCGCATGCCGAAACCACAGATGCCACCACCCGAAGCTACTGCGCCGCCTAGTGCAACAGCGCCCTTAGCTCGAAAAGATCTGGACATCCGCGTAAATAAATTTTTGAATGACGAAAGCTTCGCATAATGTTCGTTTTATTACATTTCTAAAGTAAAAAGCAGATGTAACAAAGTTTTAATATCGTTCATTTTTAAATAAATCCATAAAAAGAGGAGCTTTTCAATTTGACGAGTTTTTATTAATTGTAGAAAAGTCGATAGTTCCTAGTGATTTCTTAGGTTTACGCGAATATTACACATTGAAATAAAACTAGTTTATACGGATTTTATCGCGGTTTAATTTTTATTTTAGTCCCGACGTTTCGAAAGCTTTTCAGCCTTCGTGGTCACGGGAGAGACTGAGGTGTAGGTCGTCTCGAAAAGTTAATGTTACAATTAAACCGCAATTAAATAAAAATTAAACCGCGATAAAATCCGTATAAACTAGTTTTATTTCAATTGATAGTTCCTTATTACACTTATATATTTTGCCTTATGACAACCTGAATGGGAACGAACAGACCACATAGAACTTAAAGCACTGCATGGCATGTTAAGGCTCATAATGCCCAGGTAATTTCACGTCAATGTTGTTAAGCGGCAGAAATAGACAAAGCGGTTGTACCAACCCAGACGGTCCCCCACACGAGGAGTTATTACCATGCCGCTCCAAGTCCAAATATCCATAAATATAAAATGATTGACCTGAGTATATCCTACGTTAAAAATTGCACCTTTTATTTACAGGCACTCTTTAAGTAGGTACTCTATTCATATAAATAATATTTTATGCTGTTTATCTCCCTCTCTCTCGCTTATTAATTTCATTTTATCGATAACCATTAATAATTTCAGGTCATATCCTCCAATCAACATGTAGGTACTTAATCATATCCTCTGGCTCCACTAGTATCAATATTACTTACACTCGGTTGAAGACTCATATCATAAGATACTACCCATAGATACTACTTATATTATGGTAGGTCTTAGGCATAGAGTTAATATGTACTACGGTTGTACGTAGTACATAATAACTCCATGGTCTTAGGTATGATACGTTATTATTGACTCCTCCATTTAAACTCCATACATTAAGGATAGACTTCCGAGCGACGCGACGTGACACCAACAGCGATGAAAAAACCGTGTATGAACCGTCCGAAGACGTCAGTTCTTTATAAATATAAATAAATAAATACACCCAACAGTCACACACATAGTCCCGAGCCCACACTAGGTAAACCTGTGTCGTGGGTATCAGGAACTACGAGGGACTTGCGGTCCCACAACACCCAGACCCGAGACCAATATTTGTGGTTCAAACAAACATTTGTCTCAGTGTGGGAATCGAACCCACGGCCTCTCGCTTCGCAGCCGGCTACTCGCCCGCTGCGCCACGGAGGCTGTCAAAGTAGTCTGTGCGTCCGAACCGTCTAAAAAGTGTCGCGTCTCGTATCGCCGCGGCCCGCGATAATTTTTAAGTATTTAATCCTCATTAAGATGTTATTTACAATTACATATTATTTACAATCAATAAACCTGATACATTATTATATTAAATTTAAACATCATACGAATAAAGCACAAAAAATATATTTATCGATAAATAAATCGACTCCCGTTTCAAAGCACCGCGGCCGGGATTTTACTCGGACAATCTATAGTTCATTATGATAATTGTGTTTGTCTTCTGTGGTAATCCGAGTCGTGTATAATCTATGGCAAGGAACATACTACTTTATAAAGGGACTATACATTAAAGTCTAAACTGAACAGACCCTGTGTCAGTTCAGCCTGTCCGGGCCTGTGCACATACACGAAACAATCACATCAGGTTATTCCAGTTCGCTATAAGTAGTGGTCGTGAAATATGGACAAAAGTGAATTATTAGCAAAGCAATACACAAAAAGAAGAAAAAATTAAAACTAAAGGGTTAAAAACTGGCTTCGACAAAGGGATTAGCTACTATTTCACACATAAACTTTTATATTAACTCAAGCTTATCGTTTTCAACATTTCAAAGATTGTAATAAAAAATCTTTATACCACGACGCGGACGCCTGCGCCGCGCGCGCCATGTCATATTAAAATGATTATTAGTTACGCACAAAGAGAAGTAAGCACCAATACGTCCAGGCGAGTGTTGCTTGATTCAGCCCTTCCGGTCAGTCCGATGTGATAGAATTGCTTCAGTCACTCCAGCCACCGTGTTGCGCCTAGGTTATAAGACCGCGCGAGCGGTCGCGAGTCGCGACTGGCCGTAATATTACTTTGCGTAATATCAATACACGGTACGGATTTATATCAGATCAGGCAAAACTGAAGGTAAAACTCCTAATGTATGATAACCTTAACATCTATAGTATAATCTGTGATCTGTCAAACGTCAAATGTCAATCATTGCAGATAAACATTGCAGAAAAAATTTACAGCTCTAAATTATAGTTGTTATTGATATTTCTAAAACAATGTCCCTTTTACCCTATACAAAGACTTTTTTTTCTGCAGTCAAATGTTACGCAATAAAAAACACTTATAATAAAGTTGCTGTAAGGAATTTAATGTCAAAGCAATTGGTATATAGTGAATTTGGAGATCCACTGCAGGTAGTAAAATTCACGGAATGCGAAGTAGCTCCATTAGGCAGTCAGGAGGTGCTAGTCCGCATGCTTGCTGCTCCAGTCAACCCAGCTGACATAAATACTATTCAAGGTACTTACATTAGTTTTCAATAACCTTCCTTTACACTTTACAGCATGAATTTTCTACTGTTATATTATTCAAACCAAGAATAATCTTGACAAGGAATAACTGCTTATTTTTTTTAAATAGTGGATTTATTGAAGTATGTTTAATTGATAACCATTATTAATACCTATTGTTTCAGGCAAGTATCCAGTAAAAGTGAATTTTCCATGCATATCAGGTAATGAAGGTGTAGGTGTTGTTGAAGAAGTGGGTAAAGATGTTCAAGGATTTTGTCCAGGAAATAAGGTTATTGTTACAAAACCAGTTCAAGGCACTTGGAGGAATATTGCTACTTTCAACAAAGATGTACTCAAAGTTGTGCCTGATAAGTTGGGTATTGTAGAAGCGGCAACCCTCACTGTAAATCCCTGCACTGCCTACAGAATGTTATCTGATTTTAAGTCTGTTAAAGATGGATTAGTTGTAATACAAAATGGAGCAAACAGTGCTTGTGGACAGAATGTAATACAAATCTGCAAAGCTTGGGGAGTGAAGAATATTAACATTGTAAGGAACAGACCTGAAATAAATGATTTAAAGAAATATTTAGAATGTCTTGGAGCTACACATGTGCTGACTGAAGAAGAACTACGCTCAACAACAATTTTTAAAGACAAGAAGATTGATCGACCTTCCTTAGCATTAAATTGTGTTGGGGGCAAAAGTTCATTAGAAATGTTACGATATTTACAACATTCAGGCTCAATGGTCACTTATGGTGGGATGTCCAGGGACCCGGTCACCATCCCTACATCAGCATTTATTTTCAAAAATCTCTCTTTCTTTGGGTTCTGGATGACAGCTTGGAATGAAAAAGCAAATTCAGCTGATAAAGATAAAATGGTGACAGAAATTATAACATTGATGTGTGAAAATAAACTGAAAGGCCCAGTCCATAAAATGCTCAAATTTGATAATTATAAGGATGCCTTAGCAAATGCTCTGACTGCAAAAGGCTTTACTGGATGTAAATATATTCTAGATTTTAGTTAATTTGTATTATATACTTTGTATTGTTATGTAGGTGCCCACTAATTAATAAAAACATTAACACTAATTATATATTAAAACTACCTATTATTTCAATAAGAATTAAATGTGTTACTAGTTAATTTATGAACTTACCTACTTCATAAAATTTTAATATCAAAATTGTTTGGTTTGCAAACTATTGATGACAACTGCAAAGTTGAAAGTTGAACCTAATATAAAATCAAAAGCCCACCATTTAAAATAAATTAGAACTTAGTATTTACCTTTATATTTTTTCCTTTCATTTATATTTCAGGAATAAACCCTTGTATACCATGTTTACCAAGTATCCCAGGAGATGAAGGTGTGGGAGAGGTGTTAGAAGTAGGTGGGCATGTATGCACAGTTGAGCCTGGTGACAGAGTTGTACTCATTTCAAGAATGCTAGGCACTTGGAGATACCATGGAATATACCATGAAAGAGAATTATATAATCTCACCTAAATTAGCATTACCAGAGGCATAAATGCTCACCAATGCTCCCTATATGGCATACCGAATGATAAAATATTTCAGACGCATGCATCCTGGTGAAACCATCATACAAAATGCAGCAAACAGCCCTTGTGGACAATGTGTTAAACAATTATGTAAGGCTTGGGGAATCAATACTTTCAACATAGTTGGTAATCTCTGTGGTTATGGTGTTTTAAATGAATATTTCATGAGGATTGGCGCCACTTCAGTCTATACATTAGAGGAGACTGAAGAGTTAATATAATCAGAATTAAAAAAGAAAAAGGATGAATTTTTGAACGCGACTGAAATGGATTGAAGTACCTAACATTGCCAGGTTCAAAAATTATTATGTCAAATACAATGAAAACAGCTGATCCAAACAAATGTCATTTACTGTTATGATGAATGAATTTCACAGTTTTTACTCTCGACGTTACTATGTGATAAAGTAAAATGAGAGGGTAATAGAATCAATAATACATTAGACACTGTTAAGTTTGATTTGACTTGAATAAAATAATAATAAATAATCAACTAATTACTTAGCTACTAAAAAAAATAAAGGTAAAAAAAAGCATCTTTACATTATTATAGTTATTTACATTATTATTATTATAGTTATTATATTTAATTTACATGGTGTAAATTGCAGAAAATGGATAAAGAGACGTACGAAACCTATGAGTTCTTACCCACAAACAACGTTGGACATGAATCTGATCAATTCCTTGTTGTACAAGACGATGGAACTTTTCTTAGTAAGTGAAGCAGAAGTTTGTTATCACATAAATTGAAAACCAAATGATACAGTAGTGAGAATAAGTCTGCAATATGTGAATATTGAATAAAATCGTTTAAACAAATCAATTACACTTATGCCCAAATACTGAAATTTAAAGTTCGCGTAAATTTTAATGGCCCCTCTGAAGCAAGCCCGCCCCCTACACACCCGGGTTACCTTTGCTCTCTTGAAAACAATAACTGCTACGCCACTCATAAGTCATGACCAAATTCAAAAGGGCCATAAAAATGGACGAGAGTTATAACCCAAGCATTAATGATTGTTATGCATGTGTTGCCTATCTCTTTTGTCAAAATTAATATGAAATTAAGTAGCCATTAGGTTTGGTAGCATTTCAGTATTCGGGCTTTAGAGACTTCAATTCACTTTGTCAATTAGTCATGTCTTAAAATTTTATTATTTCCATAATACATATTATATACTCCATTACTCAGTACAGAAATAATCATAATTTTATTGTTGCCTCTGTGAAATAGTCTAATTTTAAGAAATTTTTGGATTCATGGAGATCACTTACCATCAGGTGACCCACTTGCTCGATTGCCGGCCTTTGCTATAAAAAAAATAAATAAAAATAAACTTAGTTTTATTGAGTGCAACAGTAAGTGTTAGTTGCATCAAATCAATCAAACATTGGCTATTGCTAAAATTATTTTTAAAAAGCACATATTTGGCATTTAAAAACAAATAACACAACCATTAAATGATGTGAACCATTGCTTGTTACAATAACTGACAGATGATGTAACTCACACTCATGGCCATTTCTAATAAACTATCTTTGTTAGATGATCTGGATAATTCTTAGAAATCAACCTATCAAGTAATTTGTACATGTGACCTTCACACTGTATTCTGATTTGGCTCATTTGTGACATCTATCCAGTGAATCAAACTAATATAGTTTATTGCTAATGGCCATTAGACTTTTCATAAAGAATAGGGTTGATGGGTGAACTTGAATTAGGACATTAATGCAATAGAAAATAAATAACAAAATAAAAAACAATAAATATTTGTTAGAAATGAGTCCAACATTAATATTTCAAATATTGATTAAAATACATGTGAATTAAAAGGTAAATTACAGGTGTCATTTTTATTTTAGTTTAGTTCAGTAAATAGAATTGACACTGTTTGTTTTCAGTAACAAAACAAATACAGTATGTAACCCAAGAACAGGAAGTTAAAGAAATACCTACAAGTTCAGTTCCAGCATATGATGTGCAATCACAGCAATACTTTGTTAATGTGAACAACACCAATGAATTCATGGTTCCAGGTAAGTTCAATTTCTAACATTACTAGATGATAGAAATCTCATATTATGTGAGAGTTCACCTGGGTAGGTACTGTCACGATTTGTATTTCTGCCGCCAAGCAGTAGTGTGCAATAACTTGTATTGTCATTGTACTCAGTGTAATTACTGGACATTATGAAAATTAATATCTTGTGTCCAGATCATGAGCATGGTATAGAGCCATGCAGTGCTTTGTCATTCAAAGTTTCTAAATAATCTATAAATAAATATTTTTAGTCAGAGTAGGTACTAATTACATGAAATTATCTGGAATATATGTTATAATTTTCAGAGCAACTTATACTACCTAATGAGAGTAATAATTTATACGCTAACAGTTACCTCTTACAAACTGAAGACAATACTACAACCACTGAACAGGTGTGTAGGTAATTTAACAACTTTATAAACCCTTAAATATGGCAGCATCTGTGAAATGAGAGGCAGTGTGTACGATTCCTGCACTGATAAGAAATATTTGTGTGAACCACAAACATTTTTTTCGGGTTTGGGTGTTGTGAGACTGTACCTCCCTTGTTGGTCCTGATATCCATGATACAGGCTAACTTAATTTGGAGTCAGGACTATATTTATTTATTCAAGATCTTAGTATATTTTTTCTGAATTTCTTTCTGGTGTTATCCCAGCTTAGTGTCAGAATAAACATCTTCTGTGGTGTAACCATTGCCTCTCATCTCTTCCTCTAATCTAACACAGGTATTTGAGACTGATATACTCTTGTCGTATCTTCACGTAACTTCAACGTAACTAAACCACCTGGAGTTTATGTATCATATAATGGATACCGCTTAAATTGTATAACTATACTTTTGAATCCAAAGTCTTATTTAAACAATGCTATTCTTTATTCCAGATAGATGATGTTACAGATGAATACAAACAAACTAACACAGAAGATGCTATTGAAACAAGCACTAAACAAACACATAATTGCACTGAGGTATATTCACATGAATAAATCACTTATTTTTACTAATACCTGGTTAGTTTAAAGGATAACCTTAACAACAAGGTACGAGTAGTTAGTTTATAGCTACCTCTATTTTAATTTGTGAACTACTTTATACGGGACGTACCTATTGTTGATATTCATGGGCGGTGGAGATCACTTACCATCAGATGACCCACTTTCTCGATTGCCGACCACTGCCATTAAAAAATTAAATACTATTTAATTCCATAGATTATTGTAATTAAATGCGTCTGTTTTATTCGTTTATGATAATTAATAACAGCAATTATTTTTTTGTGTTTTAGATTACTCTGAGTGATGAACAGTACCAAACATTAGAACAGAAAGGCTGGATTTTATTAGAATCAAATGACAAAATATTTGTGCTGAACACATTAGGACTGCATGATATAACAAACAATGATAGTATGTATGCATTGTAGCGCGTCTTTATAATGACATTAGCTTTTACTCACGGCTCCGCCCGCGTAAATATGATTTTCCGGGATAAAAAGTAGTCTATGACCAAATCTTTCATGGTCTACTGTTGTGCCAATTTCCATGTCCAAACTACTCTGGGACTAGACAGTTGAAATAATTCGGTCCGTTTATTTCAATTCCAACTCCTCCCTATCTTTCTGTTTGATTAATTTCGTTGTGGTATAGAGACAGCTTCACTTTCCCAGACACGCCGAGCTTCACTGCTTGGTGTCAAAAAATGTATTTTGAAGAGTTGCAGTGGCGGGTGTGTGGGCGACATAGTCTCTAAATACTTATGCGCATCCTATAACTAAAAAAATAACATGCTTAAAAATGTCTTTTTCAGAATTAATACAAAAATTGAGAAACGAAATCCAGAATAACTCCAATGTTGAAGCAAACTCTGGGTATATTGATTTCATGTTCATAGTAATATATTTTATTGCAGTAAACGCAAAATAACTTGACCGGGCTGAAGTTAGACACTTTACCCGCCTTCTACGCCTCTCGTCAC
This sequence comes from Mimas tiliae, assembly GCA_905332985.1. NCBI lineage: Eukaryota > Metazoa > Arthropoda > Insecta > Lepidoptera > Sphingidae > Mimas > Mimas tiliae. The sequence continues at coordinate 8,220,891 of HG995255.1, forward strand.
CCTTCAGTCTCTGAAAACAAGAGCTGTGACGCCATTCGTTACTAACTTCAGGCCGGTCAAGTTATTATTCGTATGTTGTATATGGACAATAATTAGATGATTTTTAATAGATGTAATAAGCCTGATGCTATTTCGAATGATAATCAAGATCTGACAAGGAAAAATGCTCCCGTTGAATTTTTGGTTGCAAATGATGAAGGGTCACAAAATGGAGAAAATGTTCAAAATGTCTGCTTTGTTGATGATGATAATGAAGGTGAACTTATTTTTGGTATATTTGATCTCTATTGTTATTATTTTTAAGTCTCGAAATTAGGCGAAAACCAAGTGATAGGCCTGCTGAAGTACAGACCCGGATAGTATCCGGATTGGGAACGAACTGGCTGTGAAAACGGACAAGTTTAAGTACCCAGGGTCTGTACTGCACGAGTTTGGTGACATCGACCTCGACGTCAAGGCCAGTATTGACGCCGCATCGGCTAAGTGGCGGGACGTCACAAGCTTTACTTGCGACCGAAAGATCCCAATGAGACTTAAACATCTCATATACAAGACCATCATTCTGCGTGTGCTCCTGTATAAGTGTGAGACGTGGCCTGCTCTTAAGCGTCATGTTAAGGAGATTCACTTGCGGCAATGAAGATGTTGCGGTGGATGTGCAACGTTACACAACTAGATGGTATACGTAACAAGTACTTTTTTTTTTATTAGCTTGTGTGACGAAACGAGCAGGTCGCTCGCCTGATGGTAAACGTCACGCCTGCCCATAAACAGAAGCAACACCACACAGAACTTTGGATTACAAAGCACTGTATGACATTTGACTGCGTTTGTCACCCCAAGACATGAGGTGTTAAGTCTCATAATGCCCAGTAATTACACTGGCTTCAATGTCCTTTAAACCGGAACACAACAGTGCTTGCACACTGCTACTTGGCGGCAGAAATAGACATAGCGGTGGTACCAACCCAGGCGGCCTCTCATATATGAGGGACCTACCACATCCGCGGCAGCCTGGGAGTCCGCGACGTGACAGATACACTTCAGGTAGTCTGTTAAGGTGGTTCGGTCACTTTTGACTACTTTTGAGAAAACTACAGGAGTACATCGGTCGCAAATGCCTGTGCTAGATCGAACCAGGAGTACGATCCCACAGACGACCAAAAAATGCTGGTTTGACGTATTAGTTGTAATTATGTCTCCCACATGAGAGCCACTGGTCTCACTAATGGAGGATTCTCAAGATCGGGCGAAGTAGAGCCGTCTAAGTAGGAAGGCAGACCATGACACAAGCCGGGATAACGCCAGGTAGAAAGATTTTTTAAGTCTCGATATAACGAAAACAATGTTTTTTATATGATATATTTTAAGATGTCAAAAAGACAACCTAATTTCAATTTCATATATCGATACTTCTTAGTCGATATATCAAAATAGATATCGGTACTTTTAAAAATATCTATACTTTATTGCACTCCTGACTAGCCTATTTTGTTAGTTGACGTTTTCGTTTATTTAGGAGTATAGGTATAAGTTATTTTTTCTTAATATTTTTCAACTATTGATCACAGGTGATGTACCAGAGCAAGAGGATTTTGATGATAAACAGGAGACTCAATCTCCAAACGCTGCGGTTCAAGATGAGACCATTGAAGTTTTTAGGGAACAGGATAGCAATTCTATAAAAATCAAAACAAAATTCGTTTTTGAAAGTAAGTGTCTTCTCTATACTGAAAACTGAACAGTGTCTTTGTCATAGCTTACTTACGTACTTACAATTCTGATACCCCGATGAGAAATTATTACTATAAGAAATACTATTTTCTTGATATTATAGGGTGAAAATACGATATCGGATATTATTTCGCGAATTGGTTAAATTAATTTAGTAACGATTTTATATGAACTAATGATTATATTATTATTAAAAGGAAATAGACGACAAAGTGTAGGCAATAAATAATAAACAACAAGGGAAATCAAAAGTCACAATATATTTATATCATGATACCTACCCTCAAGATAAATATTATTGATACTAATTACTTAATGCCAATTTGTCGTATTTTTACCCCTTTGTAATTAATTTTCATTGCGGAAAAATGAGCCATGATAAGCATTTAATCTCACCTCTATAATGATATATACAATTTAAATAATAACATACATTGTACAGTTATTAGTATGGAGCTATATTTATTGCTTATGGTCCACGGCCCAGGCATTGGACTATGTTAGTCGCATAACAATAATTATAAATAGGTGTAGATACAAAGCATGCAAGTTATATTTGTTTGAATTTTTTTAGATATTCCAAATAAAATAATACTGGGGAAAACTGCGAATGGTAAAAGAATAGTCGCGAAAGTGGTTAAGAAAAATAAACCGGTTACAGTACCTGAGAAAACTATCGAAAACAAGCAGTTTAGTAAGTAGTTCATTATACTATTCTATTAGGAAACTTATTATTGACAGCCTCCGTGGCGTAGTGGGCGAGTAGCCAGCTGCGAAGCGAGAGGCCGTGGGTTCGATTCCCGCACTGAGACAAATGTTTGTCTAATGCACAGATATTTGTTTCGGGTCTGGGTGTTGTGCAAGTGCCTCGTAGTTCCCGATACCCACGATACAAGTTAACCTAGTGTGGGGTCAGGGACTATGTGTGTGACTGTTGGGTGTATTTATTTTTCAATACTTACGCGTAAAATAATTCGGCGGTGGCTTCGCTTGCCCTCTGCGCCTCCTGCCGCTCTATAGTCTTAGAAAAGAATAGGCAACGGCAAGACAAGTAATTACTTGGTACTTTCGTGGTGGGATAGGTATATACCGACCGTCTACAGTATTTAAGTACCCCCCATCTACTACTTATAAAAATATTTAAACATAAATTATAAATTTACTCCCTAACGTCTTCCAATGAATGCTTTTTTTCTTTCGTAATGAGAGGAGACCTTAGTCCACCACACTGGCATAATGGAGATTGGCAGACTTCACACGCCTTTGAAATTCTTGTGAAGAATTATCAGGTATGCAGGGTGTTTCCTCTAATTTTAGACAAATGATAAAAATTAACAACTTAAAAAAGTCAGTTACATGCTCTTGAGGCTGTTTTCAAATCTGCGACTTTCATCTCGGCAGCCCGTTCTCCCTACTGAGCTATTGCTGCTGTAAAAAAGCTTATTGCATTTCTTTTTCTTTCTTGCAGATGGTTTAGATCTCAGTGAATCCCAGTTTTTGGCATTAGTTCACCAAGCATTACGCTCGTATTCGGATACATTTTGTATTGAAGACGTCACGACAACGAATGCTGTTATATTGCAATTACTCAGACTACCCGCCTTGAGGCAATCTATCATAGGACAGAATATTATTGTGACTAAAGTAATTTATACTTTTTACGTCGTTAAGGCACTTGTCCTACCGCCGACGAGTTCCTACACTAGTGACGATCGACTAAATAAAAAAATTGTAAATGTGTAAATAAAAATGAAGTACTCAGTATCAAAGTAAAACACTCGCTACACCCTCTACTCGCCGTCGGCAACACAAGTGCCTAAATAGTACAGACAATTTTTCTATCAATACTGAAAATATATCTTAAATAGGTATATTTACCTAAATATTCTTGCAGATAAGAACTAGTAAAGACAATAGTGGGAAAACATTCAAAACTAAGATATCGCTAGTTACGGGAAAAATTAATTTATCAAATGACAAGGATGACTGTTTCATACACATACCTGATTTACTACATAATCTGCTGTTAAGACAAGGTAAATATTTTTGTATTTTTATTCTTAAAAACACTTCATAGGATAAATTATTTCTTATTGAAACGTAATATATTATAATACTAATCGTGTTCGATTATGGCGAACCCTTTGCATTCTTGAGTGCATCAGACCCTGAGGTCTGATGCAGTGAAATTACTGGGCATTAAGAGATCTTATGTCTCGGGGTGACGGCGCAGTACAATGCCATGCAGTGCTTTGTAATTTCTGTGGTGTTGCTTCTGTGTCTGAGCAGGCGTGGCGCTTACCATCAGGTGAGCGTCATACTCCTTTCGTCAAACTAACAATAAAAATGCAGCGCAATTTTCTCAACCTAAGAAAGCTAGCACTAGACCAATAGGGCTATACTTACTTTCATAACATATATTTCAGATCCCACAGTATCAAATAAGGGAAATGTTGCTGATGCTGGAATAATAGAAAACGATCTGGCTATATTTCATATCCACGTGTCGGAGGTAGTTTGTGAGGACGATGTTGTGCGAGTTCACATCAATTTAGCTAAACGACGTATGTATTGTATCATCTCTTTTAGTGCATGTACCACAGACACAGATCTAAATATACAACGCACCTATCTACCAACCTGTAATACAATCTAGCAAGCCATATTTTTGGTACCTCCTACTGAAAAATTATAAGTAGTAGAGCTATGCTGTAGACAGTTTTGTCCACAGCGTTAGGCCGGCTCGACCGGGTCTCACAGAAAACCGACGTAAAGTAGCGGCTTTGTGATGAAATTGTGCCAAAAACACTTCTCTTACGTGGCATTGCAACGCATGCCGGGTACATCTAGTAATGTATAACATTTAACATAGAAAACTACTCTATTATCAATTCACATTAAATATTTACATTTATAATTTCAGAGTTTGCGATCGATTCTGTCCTTGATTATAAATTACGAAGGTCACGAAAAACTTACGCATGCGGATCTTGCGCTAGTATGTTTAAAACACCGGAAGCTCTAAAAGAACATCAAGAGGTACATATATGATTGTATATTTGTTGACATTCTTACACGTATTTAACTTTATTTATGAACCAGGAAACTTAGTAGGTATACATAGGTTGGTTCATAATATTTATTAGCTCATGTGACGAAACGAGCAGGTCGCTCGCTTGATGGTAAGTCCCACGCCTGCCCATAAACAGAAGCAAACACCACACAGATGTGAATTACAAAGCACTGCCATGGCACTGGACTGCGTTCGTCACTTTGAGACATAAGTTGTTAATAGTCTTATAATGCCCAATAATTTCACTGGCCTCAAGGTCCTTTAAACTGTAACACTACTGCTTACACAATGCTGCTTGGTGGCAGAAATAGAAAAAGCGGTGGTAGTAATCCAGGCGGCCTCTCGCACACGAGGGTCCACCTGGTAACGCATATCATCTTTTCAGAATGTCTTGCTATATGGGCGCAAGTTAATTATTTGATCTGTAACGCGTCATCCGTCTTATAGCCATTGACAAGTATACAGTCATTGTATCTATAGAAACAAAGATAGAAACATTCACGCACACATAGTAAAAAGTGCACATACGAGTTAAATCATACAGTTAACAAAATCTCCTATTTTCAGGGTCAATGTATGGAAACTGAAGACAATCTCACTATAGACATAGATATACTCAATAAGAATAAAGATACTTATTCAATGGTCAAAATTGGAAAAGATAAGTTTTACAGTTGTCTGCAGTGTGATGTGAGTATTGTTTTTAGCAATAGGTATTATTGTACAATTTTATATAGTATAATTTTGACTTCATATAATATAATATATACATACGCACTTACGCTAATAATCCTTGAAGGGTAGGCAGAGGTGTATCTAGTACACCCACATTTCGTCGAGCTTATTTCCGTCCCATAATATGATAGGGACAAGCCTATCGCCATACCGGGCACAATTCCAGACTCCGGGCTTATATTGAGCATTTCGAAATAGAAAACCCATCACTTTTACCCGAGCCGAGGGTCCAAGGACCCGAGGATCAAACCAGAGACCTCAGCACAGAAGAAGTATTGCGTACGCGTTACAACTGCGACACCGAGGCAGTAATTTTTATGATATTTATTATTTAATAAAATAATAGGTAGAATGGTAGAATAAAATACATATCTGCATAGTCCGTACTGCTATAATCATCGAAATAAGATAACTAGAACGATAACTCTCATATGAATCTGTCAAAAATACGGCTCCACTTACACATGCAAAGGTAATTACACGTAACACTCATACACGCAACAAAAAATAATGAACGTTCTAAATCAGCTTTATTTCATAAAAATTCATGTCTGAATATTACTATTAATATTAATAATAATAATAATAATGACTGCAATTCAAGATCAGATAATTGAAACCCGGAATTACAAAAAACACATAATGAAAATAGCCAATTTATCATCAGATTTGTGCAGAAAATGTAATAGCAGTTCAGAAACAATCCAACACATTACAGGCTCCTGCAAGTTGTTAGCACAGACCGACTACAAATTCAGACATGATCAGGTCGCCAACATAATACACCAAAAGCTTGCCACAAAGTACAAATTAATAGCAATACCAAAAACACCCACTCCATACTATAAGTATACCCCAGAAACAGTCCTCGAAAATGACAACCACAAACTGTATTATGACCGAGCCATCCTAACTGACAAGACAGTGCACTACAATAGACCGGACATCACTCTGGTTGACAAAAAAAATAAAACAGCCTTTATCATAGACATAGCCATACCTAACACTCACAATATACAAAACACAATAGCGGAAAAAGTTACAAAGTACATAGACCTAAAAGATGAAATATCCCGCATGTGGCATATACAAAAAGTCTCCATAATCCCTATAGTTTTATCTAGTACTGGAATAATACCCAAACAACTTGCACAGTCCCTTACACTCTTAGATTTGCCACAACAAACTTATATACAGCTGCAAAAAGCAGTGGTTTTAAACACGTGCAGGATTGTTAGGAAGTTTCTGCAGATAGAGTCAATTCCCCTACCGATCTCTAACTTAGATTCTAATCTTACTGGTAGCCACTTGGCTTAGGCCCGTGGCTATTAGCATATACCGATCTTGCGGATCGAGAAGCAAAAAGCAAAATAATAATAATAATAATAATAATAATAATTAATATTATTATTATTATATTTAAGGCAGACAATTACATGCCTTCCAGTGTGCCTCCTGTATTTCTTGAAGGAGTGGCTTTAAAACAGGTGAATAGGTTTAAATACCTTGGACATATAGTGACTAATAACCTCCGGGATGATGAGGACATTGAAAGGGAGCGCAGGGCTCTGTCTGTAAGGAGCAATATGCTCGCTCGTAGATTTGCTCGTTGTACAAGTGAAGTAAAGATGGCGCTATTTAAAGCTTATTGCCAATCATTCTACTCGAGCGGTCTATGGGTGAGTTATACGCAGCGCGCCTACAGAAACCTGCGCACTCAATACAATGCGTTTAGATTGCTGTTGCAATTACCCTGGCGGTGTAGTGCGTCTTGTATGTTTACGGAAACGCGGACTGATGGTTTCCAAGCGATTATTCGCAAAAAGGCCTGTTCCATGCTGCGGCGCCTTAGGAATAGTGGTAACAGCGTTCTAAAGGTTATCGCTGAGCGGTTTGACTGTCCCTTCCAAGACCATTGGATTAAGACAGCATTAGGTAAGGTGTAAAGAAAATAAAATAAAATAAAAAAAAAGAAATTAATTAAATTAAATGAATTGTAACATACATAACTTACATACTAACATTAGATATAAGTTAAAATTGTTTATTAACACATTGTATGGACATGTTCTGAAATAAAAATTATTATTATTATTATTTTTGTTTCCAGCATTTTACTGCTCGGTCAGCAAGACCGGTATATACACCGATGACCACGGGCCTAAGCCAAGTGGTTACCAGTAGGGTCGGAAGTTAAATTAGGTGTTGGCAGAGACGATAAGTCTGACTGTAGGAATTTTCTGACGATTCTACATGTGTTTAGGATTATGGCTTTCTGTAATTGTATGTATGATTTTTGAGGTATGTTTAAAAGTGTCAGGGACTGTGATAACTGTTTAGGAATTACTCCAGTAGTCGATAAAACTATAGGTACTATTGTGACTTCGTAAACGCGACATGCGCGTTATTTCGTCTTTTAGCTCAACATATTTAGTTAGTTTTTCGGCTATTGTATTCTGCAAATTGTGGGTATTAGGTACAGCGATGTCAATAATATAGGCAGTCTTATTTATCTTGTCAATAAGAGTAATGTCCGGCCTATTATAGTGCACTGTCCTGTCAGTTAATATTGCGCGATCATAATAAAGTTTATGGTTATGGTTTTCTAATATGGTTTCCGGAGTGTATTTATAATAAGGAGTAGGTTTTGGTGGTGTGTCTATTAATTTGTACATATTTGCAAGTTTTTGATGAATTATGTTAGCGACCTGGTCGTGTCTATATTTGTAATCGGTTTGGGCTATTGCTTTGCAGGCACCAGTTATATGTTGGATGGTTTCAGAACTACTGTTGCACCTTCTACATATGTCTGGCAGGTTATTTATTTTCATGATATGCTTTTTGTAATTCCTTGTTTCAATAACTTGATCTTGTATTGCAACCATGAACCCTTCAGTCTCCGGGAAGAGTTCACCTCGACTGAGCCAATCGTTCGATGCCTGTTTGTCGACGTTTGGTTGGTTCAAGTCTTGGTAATGTCTTCCATGTAGAGACTTCAGGGCCCACTGGTTGAGGAGGTCTTGTTGATCAATTTGTATTTCATTATTTTGTTGTTCTTGTGCTTGTAGGTTAAGTGGGGTTAATTTGTGATCATGTTTATTGATGGTCTGATGTAGAGTGGAGGTTTCTGCTTTCTTGTGAAAGTAGTTTCGTAATGTTGTTATTTGTCTATTGTGTAAGTTTTTAATATTAATTATTCCTTTTCCTCCTTCTTTACGTTGTAAATTCTGTCTTTGTATGCATGCTCTAGGGTGGTGTTTTCTGTTTTTTGTCATTATAGTGTTTATTATTCTCTGCAAATTTTGTAATTCGTTTTTTGTCCAGTTAATAATGCCGAATGAGTAGGTAAGAACCGGAACAGCGTAAGAGTTTATTGCTTTTGTAGTGTTCTTCGCATTTAGTTGTGTTTTCAATATTGAATTTAGTCTGTGTTTAAAATTGTGAGTGATTTTTACTTTTATGTCTTTATGCTGTATTAATTTAGATTGCTGATATCCTTATTATTTTTACATTTCTAAATCGAGATACCGACGTTGTGCACCGCGCAAAAAATTTGACGTAAAGTGTCCACTAGAGATCATGAATTATTAATGAACGAGCACAGACTTTTATAGCCCCGCCCCCTTGAAGTTTTGGTGGGGTCGTTTTTTTGGTTGAGTAACGTTTCTTGTCATCTTATTTCGATGGCTATACTTAATACAATAATCTTATTATGAGAGCAATATTCAGGAACCATATCGATAAATTATTGTTACATTAAATAATTGTACCCATATAGAGTATGCCTTGGTCGCGGTGCTTGGGTTCAAAACCTAGGTCGGGCAATCAAAATTGATGTTTAAAATTTCGATACGAAAAACGATTATCCAGGACTGGAATATGTATCTACCTCTATGGGATAGCCTCGCTATCACACATGGGATCTGTCCCAATCAAGGGTACACTAGTTGCGTCACTATCTACACAGGCGTGAGCTTATGTACGTACCTATAATTTCGAACCCTGCATTAGTAAATATTCAATGTTTCATTATTCTATTGAGTGGTAAAGCATGAATGGGCCACCTCATCCGGGTTGTTACCACTATAAACAGAAAACCGACGTAACGTGTATTATTTTGTACGGTGAATGAAATATTTAGAGCTCCAAATCTCTTAATTTTCCTTTTCCTAAGTCGGCAACGCGACCACGATTTTCTTCTTCTTGTGAGCGTTCATGAACATTGGAGACCACTTTCCATCAGGTGACCCACTTGCTCGGTTGCCGGCTATAAAAAGAATAATTTTGTTCCCGGCACATACATTAAAACATTTACGTATACGTTATATAAAAAATCAATTATTTTACTTTACCAGCGCGCTTGACGCCTTGAGAAAAAAATTTAGAGAAAAAAAATTCGACTCGTTTTCTCGTGCTATCTCTACATGCCCATCGGACAATGGACATCGACTTCATATTTCTTACTGAATCTAACATACCCGTTATTCACGAGATTAACGAGAAAATGTTGTCACATCTTGTCATTTTATCCCTCTGTGTATGCAGGTTACGATATTAACAAGACACTAGTATCTAGATGTTAGATATCGACAAAATTCTCTCACTGGCGCCAGAGGTGAGGTAGCTTCATCGTAAAGCGGGCTGGATGATGTATTTAACAAAATAAATTATTTCATGGTATTAAATAATTCTTATATTTCATTACAGACTAAATTCTCAAAATTGAGTCACTGCCAGAAGCATGTTAAAACTCATTTTGCACCAACAAGTCCTGTAAAGTCAGAAACTGAAATAGGAAATTCTGAACAAACGAATGTTGATAAGGAAAAACAAATGTACAAATGCAAAATGTGCCGAGCTACATTTTACCACCCGTCAACACTGTCGAGGCATATCGTCACAAGGCATATTAAATTGAAGCCAAAATAAATAAACAAGTTTACTATGTTTTTAACGAATTTTTATTTACAATCAATTTGGTATCTTGTAAAACCGGTAATGGTTAATAACAACGGCGAACGGTGGGTGTATTTGTTGCACCTTTGTCTACCCTCTTAGGGATACAGGCGTGATGTATCAATGTAGGGTAAATAAGATTCAACTATTAATCTTGTTTCTTGCGTTTCCTATGTCCACTTATTTAACTGACATATTTTTGGTTCTTCTAAATGGTTGAACAAGCTACCACCAATTTGCATAATTATAAAAGTATTCAAAATATGTCTTCAGAAAATATATTATCTAAATCATCGAATATATTGTCTCCACTAGCATCAAGATCATTTAAATCTGCATTTGCATCTAAAAAACAAATATCAAATTAAATACTTTCCTCAAATAAAATAATCTATATTACACAAATATGTAGGATACAGAAATTAGAAATTATAGAGGTATAATGGAAGAAACAAGAATAAAATTTCAGTAGCATTTCTCTACAAAAGTAATTTATATAAATTCAATGTACGTATATATGTTGCGCTAAATATCTGCACGCTATATAGCATAATCACTTACGTCATCTCTTATCGATTTGAAAAGTACTGGTAAATTTTTATTTATTCATTTATATACTTTATCTATTATATGGTAAGTCATAGTCTAGAGACGGACTTATGCCATAGGCATTTACTGCCAGTCTTTAATGACAGTTTAAAGCATACCTAGTAGCTATTTTACTGAATAAATTATTTAATTTGATTTTATTATCTGTGATTTAGACATGTTTTAGTTTTAGCCTTTGACAAAGTTAAATTATAAACTCACTTTGTGAAAGATTAGTTTTTATAACTGTAAAATCTTCTTCATACACAATACCAAAGCCTTCACACATTTCTTTCCTTTCTGCATCATCATTCAACACGGCCGTGCTGTATATTGCATAGATATTACTCAATGTGATATTTAAATAATATTTTTTAAAGGCACTTCCTGTGATCAATATTGTAGGTTTCCACAATACTAGGACACAGTATTGTGATACAATATATGGTGAAAACTGTGACCATGCATCCCTATGTAAAGTGCACTTTATTGATCCTGAAAATATTAAATATTATAGGGTTATATGATAAAAAATACCTATCAGATAAATTTTAAGTCACAAAATAAAAAGTCTTCAATGTACTCAAAAAAGCAATTATAAATTTCATATAATTGCTTGTTTGAGTACTTCTAAATTGGCTTTCTAATGTAATAATGAACCAACCATTAGGATTACAATATAAATTGTGAAATAGGACCTTAATAATATTTTCACCTAATTAACACCCAAGAAAAAAGAGAGGTGTTATAAGCTTTACCTCTTTGTTTGTCTGTGGCGCCTGAATATATGGACCGATTTGAATGCGGTTTCCTTTCTTTGAAAGGTAATTTAATCAAGATGGTTCTTACTTATGTTTGAAGAAGAACTGTTCAGCCATTTAAAAATTACAGATGATTTCTGATTGAAGTCGGAGGTTTGTCATGGTTAGGTTATTTTGCTTATGCAAAGGTAAATGATATTGAATGTCAACATTTGCAGTACTAACCACTTGCATCTCTAAGTATAACTAAAGGATCTATAGCAGACCTATCAACTGCTTCAACAAATGCATTAATAGTTTGTGCTTTCCTCCTCTTTAAGTTTCCACTTATTGCTTGCTGTTTGATACTTTTTATTGAATCAATATTGCATAAATTCCATTTTTTCACATCAAGCAACAATCGACTCCATAATGGTGACTCAAATATATTTTTTTGTAAATTATTTTGTGAGAAATCTATATCCTGTAAAATAAATAATAGTATTAGTTTGTAGCTACATTGTTGTAATTGTGAATGAATAATACAAAAGATACAATTTTTTTAAAGTACTGTTGTACAGCAGTCTGTTGTCACGATGCCGGGACAAAAGTTAAGATACTAAATGAAACTATAATACTCCCACAATTATACATACCATTTTATCCTACTACTATTATAAATGTGTAAGTTTGATGTTTGTGAATTTGGATTTTTGTTAGTCAATCAACCTTTTACACACACTTCAATTTGGTACACAGGTAATCCATGACCGGGATTAGGGCATAAGGAAAAGGCCGATCATACCGGCGGAGTCGCAAGCAAAAGCTCACAAATGAAACAGTAAGTCTAATAAAATAATTGTGCGAAATTTTCAGAGACTAAAGAGTAGTGGTAGATGTAAACATGAAGTAGTAAGTAAGTAACGGTGAAGTGACTAGCTTTAGTCCAACCAAGTTATTTCACGTGTATTGTACTGTAAATAAAACTACTTACATACATACATACATAGACTCACGCCTGTTTCCCATAGGGGTAGGCAGAGACAACGGATTTCCACTTGCTACGATCCTTGCATACCTCTTTGGCCTCATTGACTCTCATTAAATTTTTCATACATGCACGTCAGTTTAGGGTACTCTTGACCTGGCCTTTCTCGAGAATATCTCCAACTTGATCTATGAAAGTTCACCGAGGCCTTCCCCTCCCAACTGTACCCTTCACACTCGCCACAAACACTCACTCACGCCACTCATAAAACTACTTAAATTATATATTATACTTTTTATGCTTATTGTATCTATTTTATGCGAATTGAGTGTCCAACACTGAATATGTTTTTCTTTGTCAAATACGCAGTATTCTGGTGATATAGATTCGTACAATCCTTTATGGAGAGCCATAAATAATCTGAATACTCAAGATAATTCTCTTCTAACTCTAAAACTGAAATGCGGCGCCGCAGCGTCGTGGGTATCATATTATCTTTAAAAAGAAATGAATTCCGTGACTTTAATCACACAATGGAAGAAGCTTATTACTGAAAAAACTTATATTTATAACGATTTTTTATTTTAAATGCTAGTTTTTTTTTATGTGTAGTAATTAATCTGTCATCTATAAAGCCGTTGCAGCTCCTTGTTTTACATGTAAACAACACAGACTCAGGAATACTTTTATAACACACTTGCTATAATGCATTTCAAAATATTTACCTGAGAAAGCAGTTCCATATGTCGAATACTATGGTCTTCAGGCTCCTCTAAGCTACTATTTAGAATACCAGCGGGTCCAGGGAACTTTCTTTTACTTTGGTGGTCAAAATATGAATTAATGATTTTCCGTTTAGTATGTTTAGGGGATATTATATGATTTCTTGAAATAATGTTAACGGGTGGTTTTAAATTATCATTTCCAATTGATAGTCTACTTGAATTAGCATCTAGAACTACATTAACTGGCTTATTTATGTAACTAGATGAACTTTCTTCATCCAAAGGCCTTTGCTTGGGTAGATCAGGAATCTCAAACTGAGAAAGGACCTGAAACATAAAAATTCAATAAATAATTTAAAGCCTTTTGAATATCGTAAATCAATAATCCAGGCATATTATAATGTTTGGCTGTATGGCTCTCCATACCTTTTCATAAAATCTTTTTATGCATTTTCTGCATAATGTGATTCAAGATATGTTGTTTGGATGAAATGTCAACTAAATTTCACAGGTTGATGTGTTGATGACTCAGTACTGAGTAAAGTGAATGGGTTGCAGAAGCTACCAGTTAACATACCAATCTCCTTCATTTATCTTCACCCATAATGTCACATTGGTGGATAGCTACATTCTAAGCTCGGTGCCATTATTTACAAATAAGAATGCCATAGACAAATGACTGCCTCGGTGGCGCAGTTGTAATGTGTATGCATCACAATGTAGGCTAATGCCGAGGGCATCAGCTCGCTGCTCGGTATCAGCGCGGAGTCAGGAATTTATGCCCGGTATAGCGATAGGCTCGCCCCCTATCACATGATGGGATGGAGATACGCTCGGCGAAATGTGGATGTACTGGTTACACCTCTGCTAACCCCTTCAGGGATTACAGTCGTGAGTGCGTATAATTAAAACAATTATATAAGTTCGTTTGTAGACACTTTATGATAAGAATGGTTTCATTTGCTTATCTAGAAAATAGTACATTGCCTAGCCATTTTTTGGTCTCATAATCTAAATCCCCGTTTCTAGATCGCACCCAAGGGATATAATTGATGCTTCTAATACAGTAGAACTTTTCATGCGGGCAGAACTTGTCGGAATTGGACTGGCTTAGAAAGAAATTGTAGTAACGTTGCGATATGTGGTATGCAATGTTACCTGACTACCTACGCTACTAGTACGCTTGATCAGACTTAATATAATTAAATAAATATTTGTAAGAAAACAAAAATAAAAGAATATACCTGGTCATAATCATCCGACTCAAACATTCTAAAAAGATAATCACTATATCGTTTGTTAAAAACTTTGCTGTGGTATAAAAATCAACATTTAACAACTAAAACGTAATATAGAACATGTATTATATTTACTTTGTTAAAAAATGATATTTTTATCAGTAGAAAATAACAACAATGAACCAAAGACTTTAATCGTCCCTCTACGACTATAATATACAAATATATTGTGAATAAAATTGAAGTAATGACACATCAACACTTATGGCCGTTCCCTATATTCTGTCTGTCTCTAGTTTTGCTATACCGGCGATAGAAAATTTTATATATTTTCCGTTTTACCGTCCCAATAAACTTACTAATGATAGGTAATCCTATTCTTCATTGTTGTCTACCGATGAGAGGACTGATAGCTGATTACAGATATACAACACTATGAAAATGACAGTTCAAGCGTCCCAATATTTTTTATGTGCTATCTGTCGATAAAGTTATTTAGTTTTTTCTTTATCGGTAGATTTTGACCGATAAACAGATATCGTCGGCTGTAAAAAACGAAATAAATAACGCATTTTGAAGAAATAGCCATGAGTATACAAAGCTTACATGGCACTTGCACTGCAATACAAAAAAACTAAATAAATTATGTAAAAATCTAAAAGAAAATATAAAAAAAATCTAAAATTCCCATAACTAAAAATAATGCACCGTTTTGATAATTAAATTAAGTGCAAGAGACATATAAATATTTGTTAATGCGAATAAAATAATTCCCCACTTCAATAAAATCCCCCAAATTCGCTTGGGATTTTTGTTCAAAGGACTTGTATTCAGAGCCGTAATGTATTTACAGTAAAACGTTTCGTTAAAACATTGTGTTTTGCAACGTACTTCTCGTTATTATTATTTCATTTACAGTGGTAAAAAATAAGAATTATAGATAAATGTTAAATTAAAACTTATATTTCTAATCTAAATCATATCTTCATATTTTCTAACATAAATTAAACAATAGTTCCTCTTTCTCAGCTTGTATGCACATAACGCACAAGAGGGCCCAGATAAACTGCCTATCTATTGCTATCATAGTATCCGACGTGCATATCTAAAAAATAGGGACGATTCCAAGCAGTAGATAGAACAATACGGATGTTTGACGATAGCTATCTATCGTGAAATTGAAGATTAATATTGGGAACGGCCATTAATTATTGCGATCCTATTATCCGACGTACCTATCTGAAAAATAGGGACGAATTCAAGCAGTAGATAGAACAATACGGATGTTTGACGATAGCTATCTATCGTGAAATTGAAGATTAATATTGGGAACGGCCAAATTATCTGGCAAACAATAAAAACCCGCATCCAAATAGATCCATTCGTTTAGGCAATGAGGCGAGATCTGTCTTTTTTATCGAAGTTTTGTGTAAGACGTGTTTGGAACTAAAACCCCAATTCCCTCCCACAGTTTTATTCCCCCCCAGAAATCCGCCCAAGGATTGTGTACCCCAAGATCGTAAACCTCCTAAATTTGGGAGGAATCCCACCCAATCTGGCATCACTATTGAGCATTGATATACATAACAGACTAATAGAGAGATGCTACGCAATATACATTGATATAATACCTATTGATATATGTATCAAATATGTATTACCATCGTTGACTGAGTATCTAATAGACTCCTATCTGAGGTGTCGCAGAAAGAGACAAGAATACAATTTCGAGGGTTACCGCGTCAAAAACAAATTACCCCACAGTTTGTTTTGTTATGTGACGTCATGTACTACAATTTCTTGAGAAATAATAGGTTATTGCTTTTGTGAGTAAATAATACAACATGGTTATTTTCAATTACCTTTTATTATTTAAATATTATTTTTATTAGCTTTAGATGAGACGCGCAAGTCACTCACCTGGTGATAAGAACCTCGAATTATGAAGTACTACATGGCACTGAACTACGCTCGTCACCCAGATACATAAGGTGTTGTGTCATAATGCTAAGTAAATTCACTGGCGCGGGCGTCAATGTCCTTCAACAATAACATAACAACATAACAGTAGTAACACACTGCTGCTTGGCGGCAGAAATAGACAAACCGGTGATACCCACCCAGACGGCCTCTCGCATACGATGGTCTGTATGTAGTTTGTGAGAAATCTCCCTTAGTAATTTATTTGTCTATAAAATGTACACCATTACAGTTTGAAGCAGGTCAATTTACATAATAGTTTTAAAAATGTTAAACTCAAAACATATGGACCAAACTTAGAGTGGTAGAGCCACGCTGTAGACACTTGTCTACAGCATGTATGGGCCGGCTCGTCCGGGTCATTATCACTGTCTCACAGAAAACCGGCGTAAAGTAGCAGCTTGCTGCTGCGTTTCGTACGGTGAGTGAGATACCCGGAGGCTCAAACCCCCTCCCCTTCCCAATCCCTTATATATCCCTTTCCTTTAAAGTCGGCAACGCACCCATGATTCTTTTGATATTGTAGGCGTACATGGGCGGTGGAGATCACTTACCATCAGGTGACCCACTAGCTCGTTTGCCGGCCTATACCATAAAAAAACATGGATTATAACTTATTTAAATCAAAGGTTTATATTATTGATCTGTAATGTAAATTAGAATTTTTTACTTTCATTTTCGACTGCCTCGGTGGCGCAGTTGTAATGCGTACGCGGTACAACTGCTGTGCTGAGGTCTCGGGCTCCATCCCCGGGTCGGGCAAAGTTCCCAATGGGATTTTCTATCATGCTATGCTTAGTATCAGCCCGGAGTCTGGAATTGTGCCCGGTATGGCGATAAAGTTTGCCTCCTATCACATCATGGGACGAATATAAACTAGGTGAAATGTGGGTATACTAGTTAGGTACACCTCTGCCTACCCGTTTGGGGAAAACAGGCGTGAGTGCGTATTTAATTTAACTGTATTTTCTGAATATTTGAATTCTGTGGTTACTTATTATTGTGACAAGAATTACCATTGTTATATTAAAAAGCCTTTACTCTAATATAAATACCATTATATATCGGTTTGTGATCCTAATAAATAAAATAATATTTAAAATATAATTAATTTAGGTACTTTTTCTATTGATTATTGCTATACATGCTTAAACTAAATATTTACCAGAATAGGTACAGCATTACAAAGCAGTACAGTCAGTTTCTTCTTTTTGAATAATACATTTTTCTCTAAATGTTGCTAAAAATTATTGATGAATGATGATGGTTTTGGTGTCCAATATCAATGTCTTACGTTGATACAATCCAATTCTACAGTAAAACATTATCTTCAGGAAAACTGAAACGAGTCATTTCATACATCATTAATACATTTTTTATATTTAATTTTATTATTAATGCATACTGCAAAATTAATATTTCCCATAATATGGGTTAATAATTTATTGAAATTTCGGCAACACCAAACGGAGTAATTTTGTTGGGTTATAAATTTTATTATATGATATTTACTTTGATTAATGCTTTACTACGAAGAATTTTACTTCAAGAATACTCTAAAAACAATAATATATTTTTTTACAGCTTTATTACTGATAAAGCGTGGTATACTTACGAATGAAAAGATAAGTCCGGCATTTTCCATCCACTATCACTTTTACACCCTAAAATGCTACACCGCACCATGGTTACTTCGAAAATTATATAAATAGTAAGTCGACGTTGTTATCAACAACAAATAATCGCCTGTATTTTTACTTTTACATTAATTATAAATTATTTAATTTATTTTACCAGGAAGACAATAGACAACTATACGTCAATTGTCAAACTTTGTTTATGCAAGTAGTTTGATATACTTTAAAAACTAAACATTCGTCATGAAACAAGAAATATGATCGTTCTGTTTCATTCTTTTATACGATATCACCATAAGTAGCTTTTTTTCTTGTGCGAATGCGACAAAAGCTATGAATTTCTCTAGGTATTCTCCCTCTACAGTCTACGGTAAAAACGGTTGAAATCTAATCCACTGTCAGTTACTGTCGTTCAAAGAGCTGACGTACCAAACTGTCGTTTGTGTTTTCGAATATGTTGACAAAATTTTACTAGAAATCAATTTCATTTTACATAGAGCATTCTATTTAAAATTATTAGTCATGACTACATTTGATGTGTTAAATCCCATAAAAAATATAACACCAAGATTTACAGAAGAAGAGATAAATGAAATCGATGAATGGTTCGATGAAAATTCAAAACCGCAGTTGGTAATTAACGAACGGGAGCCTATTCGTGTTATAACTATTGAGAAATTCATAACATTTTTAGCGCTCAAAAAGTGAATAACGTGTATTATAATTTGCAGTATTAATAGCTCGCTTAAATCAATTAAAAGACGATCGCACCTTTGTTCTTTAATAGCATATACTTGTAAATATTATATTTTTATATTAGTCTACAGCATGAATGGCCGGCTCGTCCGGGTAGTTACCACTGTCTCACAGAAAGCCGGCGAAAAGTAGCAGCTTGCTGCTGCATTTCGTATGGTGAGTGAGATATCCGGAGGCCCAAATCCCCCTCCCCTTCCCAATCCCTTAATTATCCCTTTCCTTTACGGTCTACAACGCGCCTATGGTCATTTTGGTATTGTGGGCGAACAATGAGTGGTGGAGATTACTTATCATCACCTGACCCACTTGCTCGTTTACTGGCCTTAGATATAAAAAAATTAGAGATCTTGAGTTCAATTCTCAAGTTTGGCAATATTTTGTGTGTATTTCTAATGATTTATCCGGGGAAGGATGCTCCATTATAGATGTCAGGTCAGAGGATTAAAAGCAAGCTGACGGCTGGTCATGAGAATAAAAAATATAGATTGGAATCGCTTTTATACGTGCCCGAAACGCCATGTTTTATTCTGACTTCCCCTCCCAGTATATATAGTACCCTGTGTTTCACAGCCTGCAACTAAATTATTTTCTGCGCTGGGAAAATCCATCTTAAGTATACCTTCCCAACCCGGGGGAGGCTGGACTCATCGGCCTTTGGACCTAGGTGAGTCTACTGGATCGGGGCCCTAACCAATTTACCTATGCCGGAGTACCGAATTAAAACCCCGCGGTGGCTTTCTTCAGCGCAAGTAGGACGGTTCCGGGATCCTGAATTGCTGCCTGGCCCGTCTCTCTCGGGTTTAGAAGCCCCATATCCCGCTGAACACCCGCGACCCCACTGTCTTCAATTAGTCGCTTCTTATAACAGGCTGAGGGTGCCGTGGTATAATTCTTCGATTGCCCCCAATCCACAGCGCGGGAGACGGTGGTCTGTCGTCCACCCGGCACGGTGCCTCCTTCTCGGCGTGAACGTTACCGACCCCGTTCGTCGCTCTCCTTCTACGAAGGAAAAAGGCCTTCGCACGCCACGACCTCCGTGTCCCGACTATGATATCTACCACAGCCGTACAGACGATTGTTCTTCTTCCTAGGCTGGGCACTCCTAAAGAATGTTGGGCCGTGGCCTTGTGGCAGTTGCCACAATGGTGGCACACGACAGATTAATCCTTGCCTCCTCCTTTGGTTAATAAAAAAATCTTAAATATGGCGGTGTTTTTTAATTATTTCTACGCCCAATACACTACAATTGTGATAGTAATGTATCGTGCAGTGGGTGAATCGTGTAAATATGTCGTAGGTACTATTATGTAGTAGGTATGTAGCTATCCTGTGACTGTTAGTATCTACGTATCGTCTATAAGTAATGTTGAGTAGGGCACGATTTTAAATGAGTTTGTAAGAGAACCCTTTTCTGTACTAAGCTAGTACAAGGTCCCGAGGTAAAACGAAGCGTCTTGAAGGTCACTCACTCGCTCGTTCTCACTTTTTCACGCACGCAGCTATCGCCATGGGAATGGTAAATGAGTGACGTGACATAAAATTTTAAGTGGTACATGTAAAAAATTAGAGCCGCTCTTACATGATTTCGTCATATATGTCCTACTCAATACTATCTATACGTGCTAGCGCTACGCGACGGCGACGCGACGCCTCGTAAGCCCTGATTAACTGTTTTGCTAAACTGACTCCAGCCGATGGACTATTGTCGTGACCTTGAAGACGTATATCATCGTAGCAAATGGAAATCCGTTGTATCTGCCTACCCTTATGGGATACAGTCGTGAGTCTAAGTATGTAGGTATGTATGAATACGCCTGGCACGAGAGATTCACTTCGGCCATTTTCAATAAACGATCTTGGTTTGATTATCCGGATAGATGCCGGAAATCAACCATTCAAACTAAATAATTTGAATGCGTGACCGTGACACTATATTCTAATTGGCTAATATGGGCGATCTATTCTAAGAAAAAAATTACGATAATTTATTGAAAATGGGCGCTATCTAGCGCCGTAGGTACATAATTATTAACCATTATTCGTATAGATAAATAAATACGCTAGAAGTATAATGATGATCACGTTTAACATGTATTATAAACTTTTATTTTTACAGATTTCACAGAAGAAACTTTCACTATCCTAGCTACTTTGAAGTAATGGGTGAAGCCGAAAATTTAAAAGCTGATATAACAAAAGTGTTAACGAAAGATCAATTTATTTACATGCTGGATAAATGGGTTATCGAACCAAATATTACACACGAATTGCTTTTAGCATTTAAGGTTCGAAATACATTTTAAACATACCGTTTGTTTGATGTTTCTAGCAGACAAGATGGAAAATAAAACGTGTTTTGTTGTACTTAAAGATTTTTGACACGGAAAGTCGAGGTTTTTTAGAAACTGAAGACCTACAACTCATTGTAACTGGATATGGTGATGTATTTAATGATGCTGAAACAAAAGAGATGTTACGGGATGCTAACGTACGGGGAGATGGAAATATTTTCTATAAAGATTTTATTCAAAGTCTGTTCAGTATAGCTCCAGAGCTTAGAGACATCAAAGTAATTTTCTTTAATTTCTTACTAATCATATATTTTGTGAACATTACGCCTTAATATACTTTAAGGGTATATTTGCAGATTGAATATTTATATGATAACCCCGATGAAGATCCCTCCGTACCCCCTGAACCTATCATTGAAGTAGAAGAACCATCACCACCACCGCTTGATAAAACTGAGCCAACACCAGCGACATCCCTGGCACCAACACCTCCGACTACAAAATAAAACGAACTTATCTATTGCATAACAGCTACATAATATAGCACATTTTAATTTAACTTTAGGCTTTATAAATTGTTAACACACGTGATAAAAAATTACGACGTAATAATAGGTACTGTGTTTCGTATTAATTCATTCTTTTTACCCTTTTTTACTCAATAACCCGGATCTTCTTCCCTTATCTCACTCGCAGTGGGGTCGGCGCAACATGCTTTTTCACCCGTGCTACAGAAAGATTTGTAGTTTTTACGACGCCGTCTATGTAACGTTAACCCCTCTGGGGTAGGGTCAACACCCAGAATAAAAAGTGTAAATGTTTTCAATGGTTTCAAATAATAAAATAGAATAGTAATAGATGTATCCACAGTTTGATACAGATAGTTCAATTCTTGTAAATAAACAATGCGTTAACAGCGCAATATTGTTATCGATTCATCGAAATTAATTAATTACTTGACCGGCACGGAACTTGCTGATTTCGTAAATTGGAAAAAAATCTCATTATTTTAAAATACAAAACCATTAAACAAACTATATAACTAAAAAAGGGGTTTTACCCCTGTATTTTATGATAAAAAATTATATTTAGTGCTCACTTACGTCACTAATTTAACTTGATTTATCATGTGTTTGGCAGTATTGCGTAACGCAATGTGAGTATTTGTAATGAGCGCAAACGACCACTGAGTATAATTCACTATACGGGAAAGATTAGGAAGGTCATTGGACATAAAAAAAATATTTTGATGATTATAACTTTAATAAATAATAAGTTAGAATTTCTGTAGTATTCCAGTAAAAGGTTGGCACCGCCGGCAAGGATCTCTAATTATTAATTGGTCACACTGCTAGCGGACGTATGACATTCATGTCATTTCGTGATGCAAATAAAATAAAATATAAAAACTTTTCATCATAATTCCCTTCACTTTAGAAGAAAAGTAAATAATGTTATAAAATTTGATTATATGTGCAAATTTAGTTGTTATTAGCTATAGTGTAGTATAATTGGTGTCTTTATTCATAAATAAGTTGTAAATAGAATTAGGCCATGGATCTTGAAGACAATGCTTTGGGTTTGACCCACGACCAAACTGATAAAATATTACAGTTTCAAGATTTAACCGGCATAGAAGATATGTCGATATGTCGAGATGTATTGCAGAGGCATCAGTGGGATTTAGAGGTAAACAAAATGTTTGTTGCTTCCGTTCTATACGAAACCATATAGTTTCGAAGATTAATGCTAAGATTTGATTCCATAATGAGATTTACACATAATTTTTTCCTCATTGCCTTATGCATAATTTGTAAAAGAATATAATGTTTTAGGTGGCTATACAAGAGCAGTTGAACATAAGAGAAGGGAGACCTTCAGTATTTGCGACTGAGGCACGTGCACCGCCCGTTGTCCATGATCATATAGGACAGCAAGTGTTTACAGACGAGCCGCCGGAAGGGCCGGGCGGTGTTCGAGGATTACTGCGCTATGTTGTAAACTTAGTAGTATCCATGTGCTATAGTACAATTACATCTGTGTTAAATTTACTATTAAGTTTTGTTCGTACTGATGACAGGAGATGTAAGTATTGTTTGTTATTAATTATACCCAAGAACTCCCCAAGGGGTTTATGTCAGGCAGGTGACCATAGGTAATAAAACAAGCTAAATCTTTCTATAAAATGTGTTTAAAAGCATGTTGTGCTGACTCCACTGCACGTGGGATAAGGGCAGGTGGAAGAAGTATTAATTAGATATATTATCTGATGAAAGATATAAAAAAAAATACTGAAAAAATATTTTCTTCAGTAAAAATTATGATATTTACTATCCAAATTATTATTGTTTTAGTGGTGACTGACTCCCTGGGGGATGTTATGAACTTTATAAGCAGTTACACATCAAAATTCAACCCACATCCAGTTTTCTACCAGGGCACATATGCCCAGGCACTCAATGATGCTAAGAATGAGCTGCGTTTCCTCATTGTATATCTTCACTCAGATTCAGCTACTGAGACACAAAACTTCTGCAGGTGTGTAAACTGTATGTTATGCTGCTGATATAATACATCATCATGTGTGGGAAACATAGCATAATTAACAATTGTGTACATAATAATTTGTATTTGTATTGTATTTATGATGGTGATGTCTGCGAGCTGCACAGATGGGTGATCAGCTCACTTTAGTGGACCCATTACACTTTTAATTCCAGTTTGGTTGGCAGTCCCATGTCTACTTCGGATCAGCTTGATTTCCCTGCATCCATTTGAAAGGTAGTTTCCACCATTTGGGTTTCAGCTGCAACTCAGACAAGCCTTTCTGCCCAGTAGCTGCCCCCTTGATAGTCCTGCCACATCAATAGTTGGAGACCATTGTGTTATGACCCTTAAGGCGTATAAACATTTAGCACTACGTAACTTTTGGTTTATGGTGTGAATGCCATTTACATATTTGTTTATTTTGTGTAAGGTTAGGCATAGACTTCTGAGTTTATTTCCGACTGACTGATCCAAAAGAATGCATCTTTTCATGAGTTTCAAACCTTCATAACCTACTAATCTCTCAGAGGGATGCAGGGAAATCGAGCCGATCCAGAGCAAATGTGGGAGTGCCACCCAACTTAGGATAAAGGGTGAAATGTCCTCACCATAAATACAATACAATATTATAACAGCAAATTGCAACAAATTTTAACTGACATTTTTACAGGACAACCTTAGCTGATCCAGAAGTGATTGAGTACATAAACACGCATGCCCTGTTCTGGGGATGCTCAGTAGAGAGTGGCGAAGGATGGCGCGTGGCGCAGTCAGTGGGCGGTCGACGATACCCGCTACTGTGTGTAGTGTGCGTGCGAGAACATCGCATGACGGTGGTCGCACGTAGTGAGGGGTCCTGCACCTCGCAGCAACTGCTGCAACGCTTGCGTAGAGTCGTCTCCGATAATGAGGCGCACCTTGCCGCTGCAAGGGCAGACAGGTAGGTTGCACATTTTTGTGCAAACCCTACTTTTTTCCATAACTTTTTTCCATAAATTATTAGGTATCACCAAAGGTTATAATTACTCTTGAGTATGAGGTTGTGAAGAATTTTTTTTTAATTTAAATTATTCCTATTTGTATGTGTTTTTAAATTATTTTTCGTTGTATCTTTATAGAGTAGAGCGTGAAGTGACGGCCCGGCTGCGTGCGGCGCAGGACGAGGCGTACGCAGAGTCACTCGCCGCCGACCAGGAGAAGGAACGACGCCGCGCCGCAGACCGCGCAGCCAGGGAGATGCGCGAAAACGAGGACCTACAGCGTAGACAGCTTGAGGAGAAACAGAGACAGGATGTATGTGTTTTTTGTACTCATAAATTAGAATTCACTTTCTTTTTCAATAAAAAGGTAACAGCTTGATGACTGAGCAATGTTTACTTTTTATAGTTAGTAGAAGCGCGCGCGGCGATGGCAGCGCGACTGCCGCCCGAGCCTGCCGCGGGAGCAAACACCGTGGCGCTGCTCATCCGTCTGCCCGGCGGCGAGCGACTCACGCGCCGCTTCACACTCGCACACACCACGCAGGTACGACATCATGGCGCTGCTCATCCGTCTGCCCGGCGGCGAGCGACTCACGCGCCGCTTCACACTCTCACACACCACGCAGGTACGAAATCATGGCGCTGCTCATCCGTCTGCCCGGCGGCGAGCGACTCACGCGCCGCTTCACACTCGCACACACCACGCAGGTACGACATCATGGCGCTGCTCATCCGTCTGCCCGGCGGCGAGCGACTCACGCGCCGCTTCACACTCTCACACACCACGCAGGTACGACATCATGGCGCTGCTCATCCGTCTGCCCGGCGGCGAGCGACTCACGCGCCGCTTCACCCTCTCACACACCACGCAGGTACGACATCATGGCGCTGCTCATCCGTCTGCCCGGCGGCGAGCGACTCACGCGCCGCTTCACACTCGCACACACCACGCAGGTACGACATCATGGCGCTGCTCATCCGTCTGCCCGGCGGCGAGCGACTCACGCGCCGCTTCACACTCTCACACACCACGCAGGTACGACATCATGGCGCTGCTCATCCGTCTGCCCGGCGGCGAGCGACTCACGCGCCGCTTCACACTCTCACACACCACGCAGGTACGACATCATGGCGCTGCTCATCCGTCTGCCCGGCGGCGAGCGACTCACGCGCCGCTTCACACTCTCACACACCACGCAGGTACGACATCATGGCGCTGCTCATCCGTCTGCCCGGCGGCGAGCGACTCACGCGCCGCTTCACACTCGCACACACCACGCAGGTACGACATCATGGCGCTGCTCATCCGTCTGCCCGGCGGCGAGCGACTCACGCGCCGCTTCACACTCGCACACACCACGCAGGTACGACATCATGGCGCTGCTCATCCGTCTGCCCGGCGGCGAGCGACTCACGCGCCGCTTCACACTCGCACACACCACGCAGGTACGACATCATGGCGCTGCTCATCCGTCTGCCCGGCGGCGAGCGACTCACGCGCCGCTTCACACTCTCACACACCACGCAGGTACGACATCATGGCGCTGCTCATCCGTCTGCCCGGCGGCGAGCGACTCACGCGCCGCTTCACACTCGCACACACCACGCAGGTACGACATCATGGCGCTGCTCATCCGTCTGCCCGGCGGCGAGCGACTCACGCGCCGCTTCACACTCTCACACACCACGCAGGTACGACATCATGGCGCTGCTCATCCGTCTGCCCGGCGGCGAGCGACTCACGCGCCGCTTCACACTCGCACACACCACGCAGGTACGACATCATGGCGCTGCTCATCCGTCTGCCCGGCGGCGAGCGACTCACGCGCCGCTTCACACTCGCACACACCACGCAGGTACGACATCATGGCGCTGCTCATCCGTCTGCCCGGCGGCGAGCGACTCACGCGCCGCTTCACACTCGCACACACCACGCAGGTACGACATCATGGCGCTGCTCATCCGTCTGCCCGGCGGCGAGCGACTCACGCGCCGCTTCACACTCGCACACACCACGCAGGTACGACATCATGGCGCTGCTTATCCGTCTGCCCGGCGGCGAGCGACTCACGCGCTCACATATGAGCTTGATGACGACAATATGGGATGTAAGCACATTTACGTACGTATTAGGTCACATCTCAGGTCGATGAGTTGATGCTTTATTCTCGGTTGCGACCCGTTAACCGTGGCCATGCTCGTACGAGATTGAGAAGCGACAGGTATCGCTCTGGTACTGGTGACATGGTCAATGTGTGACGAACAAAAACGACTTTATACGTGCTAATATTATGTTAAGTGTGTCTACTACTCTGTGGCATGGAAATATTTAGTGAAACTCATTCACCTGCCTTTTTTCAATACGTATTAAAAAACATTATTTTATTTGTTTCCTAAAAAAATTAAAAAACTGCTTTGAAATGTTGCATATAATATTCATTGAGTTTATAATAGCTTATTTTTTTTCTGACTTTCTTGACTGCCTCGGTGGCGCAGTTGTAATGCGTAAGCGTTACGGTTGAGGTCAACGCTGAGGTCTCGGGTTCGACCCCGGGTCGGGTAAAGTGGTATTGGGTTTTTCTATTACGATATGCTCAGTATCAGCCCGGAGTCTGGAATTTGTGCCCGGTATGGCGATAGGCTCGCCCCCTATCACATAAGGGACGGAAATACGCTCGGCGAAATGTGGGTGTACTGGTTACACCTCTGCCTACCACTTCGGGGATTACAGGCGTGAGTGCGTATGTATGTATTTTTTTTTCATTATTTCTCAGATCAAAAATCTTTAATAAAAACATAACTGCGATAACTTCGTACTGGCATATAAAATGACCAAAAATAATGACCTTGCAGGATTTATACGACTTCGTATTCAGTCACCCGCAGTCGCCTGAAGAGTTTGAGATCACGACCAACTTTCCAAAGCGCGTGGTGGCGCGCGGCACCGTCAACCTCTTCGAGTCCGGTTTGAAGGACCGCGACGTACTGTTCGTCAACGATGTAAACGCATAATCTAATGCTATATAAATATTATATTGGTCACCTTGGAAATAAAACATCCGTCAATGTCATGAATATTAATTTTCTGAAATACCCGCAAATAGCTATGTTCAGATAAAAAATACTTTAAAATTATTACTGAAGCTGTAATATAACTATACATACTACATGTTACAGAAAAGTGTGGTCATATTTCCCTTAAATGTTACATAAATCTGTAAGTGTTTATGTACCGGATGGTATCAAAATCTAGACATCCTCGAATTTTACGCTAATTTTAGTCAATTGTTTATTACGATCAATAAAATCGATGACATTCCTATAAATTAGGCGAAATGCGTGAGCGAGAATAATTCTGGAATGAGAAAAGCTCAACGGTATATCATTTAGTGTTGTCCAAATATGCAATTCGAATAACGACATGCTACTTATTCGATAAAAAAGAGAATTCTTTGTTTATTTCCTAGCAGTGTTGCAATCGGTTCGGAGCAATGCAATCGGATTTGGTAGATTGCTCTCAATTTGACCACACCGCTGTGTAACACATTGTATAATTGATTTCTATGTGACAATATTATTGTCACAGACGAAAACAGATGTACGTATATTCTGCCCACTTGTAAACTATTGTAAATAGAAAAATAGTATTAACTAATTGACCACGTTAAAAGACTTATCAGATATTGGTAGGATATCAATTATTATACAAGTATCGCAAGCGAAATAAGTATTTAGTATAAGCCCCGTATTCATAAACGTTACTATGAGACTTTATACTGAGCGTGAACGCATAGTGACGATTTCTCTAAACGTCATTGGTTAGTTATTGGCGCTAAATCAAAACAGACCAATCATGTACACAGAACTATACACTTGGCAAAGAGCTTACTTAAGTGTGTTTGTAAATACGGGCCTATGTATTTTACATTTTAAAACGTACTTTTAGATACACTACGTTTACAACCATTTTCAACAAACGATTAGTTTGATCCTCCAGATATGCACAAATGAACCAATGAGAACAAAATTTGAAGGTCACGCGTACAAATTACTTAGTTTGGTTGGTTGGTTTTTGTGATCTATCCCGATAACCAAACTCAAGATCGATTATTGAAAATGCCCGTTAGAAGACAAACGGCCGTTCCCTATATTCTATTTATCGAAAGATTTGCTTACTATCAATAGTGTTTTGACAGATCTTCCATACAAAGTGTGTCAAATTTTTACTATCAGTAAGCAAATCTATCGATAGGCAGACTATAGGGAACGGTCATAAGATAAACGAGCTATCCTCTGATTTAAATTTACAATTGTAATGATGATTTATTATTAAGGGATTTACTGCAAATTATAGAAACTATTAACGCTATTACAGGAACCTTCTGACTTTGTACTTGGTATGTATAATATGTTACGGGCAAAGTAATTAATGCCGTTAATATTAATAATTGCCGGTATAGTAGTATAATACTTGCAATATTTGATGAGTTTAATTAATATTGGGAAGTGTCTTATTTGGATATATTTTTTAGAAAATAACAATACAATAATGATATTTTGACACTGGCGCTTGCCGGCCGGTGCCGCGGCACACTCGCTTCCCTCGCTCATCTCACGCGTTTGTATGCCACAGTTCGAACCTAACCTACGAGTAATTATTTATCACATTAGACTCGTATCATTCCCAGTAATGATTAAGTTTTCAATTAACCACACTAACCGTATACTATATATTTTTAGGTAACTATATTTATTTATGATTTGTGTTTATTCAATATGGCAGTAAAAAAATGGCTATTGAATTTTTACACTCAAGAACATTAATTGGATAAAAGTCTACAGAAATAAATAAATCTACACTCTCTAAATAAAAATAATAATTTGTGTGATTATCCGAATTGTTGTGCAAAGCAAAAAAGAGCACTCGTTGCATGATTATATACTAGCAAATCGTATGCTTGCCGTGCTATTTATGACGTAATTAGGTGCATTTAGGTACCTTTCTTTTCATACGCATTTCCAAAACATAACATATAGGTACATATTTACCACAACTTGAAAAGCAGTGTTTCAAATACCCCTTATGGCCGTTCCCAATATTCTGTCTATCGACAGATTTGATTACAGGCAAAAAAAAACAAGTAAAGTAAAATTTTGACACATTTTGTATGGAAGATCTGTCAAAATACTACTGGTAATAAGCAAATCTATTTTTATATAGAATATAGGGAACGGTCAATAGATATTCAGGAAAGCGATTTCTATTTAATGTATTTGCATAATTTATATAGTTTCATACTGTACGACTCATTAGATTCGCAGCGAACATTATTAAAATCTATTTTATTAGATAGCTTTGCAAACGAACATGTATGACATCTCTAGTAACGGTCATTTTCAATATACTATGTCGGTTTGATTATCCGGATAGATCTTGGAAACTATCTTAAATCTGAATTAATCGGAATGAATACTAGTAATTTTTATGATGGGCTCATTTGTGCGATCTGTCCAGTGAATCAAACTAAGACAGTTTATTGAAAATGGCCATAAGTCATCTCCACTGGCCATAAATGCCTACAATTATCAGAAGAATTATGGGCGCGTTGCCGACCTTAAGGGAAAGGGATATTACTCGTAATTAAAGGATGGCAAGGGGATTCGGGCCTTCGTATATCTCTCACTCATCGTACGAAACGCAGCTGCAAGCCCCTACTTTACGTTGGTTTTCTGTGAGACAGTGCTAAAGACCCGGTGGAGCCGGCCCATTCGTGTTGTAGTTAAAGATGTCTACAGAGTGGCTGTACCACCCTGATCGGTGTTGAGCCAAAATATTATAACAACGTTGGGCAAATTGTATTAAAATGTAAATCATAGCATCGCATAGTCGAACTAGTTGCAGACGGTCTACTACAGACTTGGTGGGGTGACAGTTGCAATAAAAGAGAGCGCCATATACCATCATATGGTTAACACATTAGTTGTGATTCAGTAGTGCGGTATTAGTATAACAGACTTACTTTAAACTAGGCTTATTAATATATCTGTCATGTTATATGGGTTAACATAGTAGTAAACCTAGTTTTAAGTTAGTCTACGTTTCATATTTAAGGCCGATGGAGTCACGCTGTTCGTATGTGAATCCTGATATGAGGTTGTCGCTATGAAGACCGGACTCCGGAACGAAAACAGTGTAACTCACTTTTTAAATAATACGGATAAATAATAGATTGATTTCCTTTTAAAAGAATAATTTCTTTATGTTAGGAAGTATGTCCTTAAGTCTATTAGGAGACTTCTAGTATTTAATATAAACCCTGTATATACCTACCAGGCATGTCGTACGACGACAGTAGGTACCTATATATTGTTTTAAATTTTATTGTTGGTGAAATAAGTACATCTTTAGAATTAATAATGAGTTCCTTTCAAGAGAAATATTATCTCTCGAATTGTTTGTAAAACCTTTGCAATAATTCGTTGCATACAAGTCAATAATGTTTGGCATTGTTAATGTTTTTATAGTTTCCATACATACATAGTAGGTATATAGGAAAATATTTTGGTTTTAAATTTAGTTGTTAAAAAGAAGCAAAATGTGTGCACCTCATAAAATAAATTATTCGTTATTTTGTTTGTATGAATGTAACTAATATACGATTAAAGAATTGTTCACATCATGAAGCGCCTGGCCAAATCATGAATGAAAGGATATCATTTCATGAAATGGCAAACTAGGAGTGGATATTGTCGACGTTTCACGACTTGGCCATACACCATATCGTAAATAAAACTTCTGGACGGTGTTTACGGAAAAGAAACAGGACCATTTAAAGTACCCTTAGGTATATTTTTCCCTAGTTTATTGCATTGTCACATGTAACTGTTTTGGTTGAGTCTATAATCTACTTTTAGAGATACAGTTAGTTCCAGTTAGATAGGTTATTAATTCGCGAGCCGAGCGAGCGAAGCAAGCGTGCCGCGGTAGCGACCGGCAAGCGCTAGTCAAACTTTTATTTCAACCAGATTTTTCATTAAACGGTTGTGTTATTTTGTCGTAAATGTCGTGTCTGCGAGAATTTTTTGAATATTAAGAACTAATCCGTAGTTTCGATTTTGTTATATTTTAAGCCACTAACAATTCTTCGAATTTATTTACCCTACTTTCCTGTATGGTATCACATAAATGAAGCGCTATCAGCATTCAGCGCATTTAGTAGTAGATAATAGGCAATTTTACTATCGGCGCAGACATATACCTACATATATACAATATTATATTGACATACAGTGCATTTAATTTGTTGTATTTCTTATGATAACCATGTTGTATATTATTATGATTGAACATTGTCAGGCACCGAGTTAAGATATTTGGTCCTGTAATTTCTGTATATTTGATATGGCCCCCGTGCAACTGTCGATCATATCCTGCTGTATCTCAGAGGAAGTGGGAGGAGAATAAATACCATAAACCGTATAGGTACGGCGTGTCAGGCTACTGTAAAAAAGGAAAAATATCGATATTATTCATTTGATATATCGTTATTTGAGATAATATATTTAATATCGATACGATATAATAGATCTTTACCTATAAAATTGCCGTTCGGTACGAAAGAAGTTAAATTTACTTTTATTCCATTTTATTTCTATTAAAGCAACCACCCATGCTATCGATGCATCTTTGCCAGCGCAGCGGCAATTTATCGATGTCCGTTTTGAAGAAATCGGCTGGGCGAGAGGCAACAAACTCTTCAAAGGCATTTTGTACGCCTCTCGGGTATTAATTTTTCCCCCGGAAAAGTTTCTAGCCGCAAGATCTGGATATAATATATATCGCATAGGTAAAGATCTATTATTAATATGTCAATACTATTTTGCACTTTCGACGTAACTATGTTTAGCAGTTACGCTCGGACTATAGTAACTACACAGGAGACAAAAACTGTCTTAACGAAATCAAAACACGTTTTATGGCAGTGGTAGTTTATAATAATTAGTGATTAAATTTTATATAAATAAAAAATTGGTCATAGTTTATTATTTTATTTATCCAAACCTATAGATCAACAACACATCAAAACATACCTGGAATGTAGGCACTTTTTAAATATTTACAATACGAAAATAAACGCATTTACGAAAATTACAAAACAAAGATTTTGATAAACCATATACATCTATATCACACAAATAAAAAGTAAAGGTCATCTTTAAATAAGAAAACAGTACAGTAAGTTAACATTTTTGTAATTAAAAAATATTGTGAAGTACGTAGTAAAATTTTATCTCCTGTGTCATCCTACTATAATAAATTATTCAGTGATGAATTTGGATTGATGTTGAATATACACAATAAAAAACATTATTACAAAAACATAGAAATCTGTACAATTGTTTTAAGTAAGTACATAGCTGGTTCTCGGTATAAGAATAGGTTTACTGTTCTAAATCAGGACATTTGGAGCCCATTATACTCGTAGGGGGAAATTTAAGTTGTGCGAAAGTAGGTATCCTATTGAATTGTATATAAATTATGGGATACGAATAGGCCGCGACTACAGTGTTAAAAAGCACTGCGGATTATTATAGATGTTGTATTGACAAAGGTCTAACGGTTTGTGGACGGTCGTATATAATTAATGAAAAGAATTCAATGTAAATTGTAATCTATTAAATGTACCGGCACGAGTGATAAGCACAAAATTCACTTGCGCAGTATTTTATTTATAGTTCTGATTGGCGGTATGAGCGTGGGGCGCCGACGTAATTGGTTCGTTAGTCGACGCTTATCGTCTATTGGACTCTCAATTACCCCACTACTGTCCATTTATGCTCATGACTAGTGCCGGTAATTATACTAAACTTATTAACATTTTCATATTATAATAAAGTCGTAAATATTGCTTTCTTTATTTAATTTCATAGGATTTTTTGATATTGCTGAAAATGTATATAGTATAACTATGTAAGTATTTAATATTCTATGACGATTACTAATATTACGTAGAAAATAAATAAAACATTTTATGTACATGACCAGTTACATTACTTTTTTGTCTTTCTGTACATTGAGCTTTAAAAAAAAATTAAATCACTATAAATGCCTAAGTTAGCATCACACACATTACTAAATGAATGTTAGACAATTCATATCCTAAAAAGCTACAAAATTTATCTCACTCTTTTTAATTAATTTTGCGTGTAGAAAACTATTCCTTACTTTGTGGTTTTTGGTGCATATTTAAGAACTTTCCTTACATAATCTACATAATCAAAGTAATCAAATCTCACTCTTAGGACATGTATTATTACTAGGTACTGTACTAATGAACTAGACACATTTAAATCGAAAAATATTGACACTTAATGACTACATAAGTACAATACAAAATTTAATTTTAGTAATTCTACTTTAGTTCGGAATTTAGAGGAAAATTAGTATGCAATGATATACTTATATAACTTGAACACTTCCACCCACTTATAGCGGTTTCACACGGTTCTATTTTGCTTGATCATCTGTATTGAATCAATTCTATTGAAAGTCTGTTTAGAATGATCAAATCGCTTGCGATTCAGCAGTTATGAACTTTAGCGCCACGCTTGCTCATAAACAGAAGCAACACCACTCAGGACTTTGAATTACGAAGCACTGCATGGCATTGGACTGCGCTCGTCACCCCTATACATAAGATGTTAAGTCTTATAATGCCCAGTAATTTCACTGGCTTCAATGTCCTTAAAACCGGAACACAACTGTGCTTACACACTACTGTTTGGCGGCAGAAACTAAAATTGAACCGTGTGAGCACGCTATAACGTCAATTACTGTTCTATTAGATTATTTTATTTATGGCTTGTATCATCCTTTCACATTGGGATACGGTTATTCTGCTCCTGATAGTCGTGGTTAAAAGGGCGTCTACAATAAAACGGTATTGATACAGTTGTGCTTTTTAAACTATTACGATCCTAATATAAACCGTACACTAACTTTAAACTAGATTTATATCAACTAGTCACTATGAAAACACATACAAACCCACCTAAATAAACCTAGTTTAAAAGTTAGTCTACGTTTTATAATAGGTAAGTTCGTTGAAGACAGTAATTATAGTTTACGCCTCAATATGAACAATAAAATTCCTTATGACCTCAAGTGGACCCATAATGAAATCTAGGACTAACATACCAGCTCTGTTATTGTGTGTGTGAAATATATATGACAGAATTAGCCTTAATGCACCCCGTAATTATTCATACATATTTTTTACACGCACACACCTGATTTCCATTTGCTAAGACCCTTGCATACGTTTTTAGCCTTCTTCACTCTCATTACATTCGATAAATGTCTGTTAATATTGTTTTCGACTAACCCATAAAAGCATGTATACAATTCTCTCTCATGCCTTGTTTCTTTAGCAAATCGAGTGCAGTGTGGGTAAATTCAGTGGGACCGCATAAACAAGCGTAATGTTTGCATTTCTCGGTACATTTCATCGCGTCTTTTCCTAACACATCAGTGAGAAGTTGTTTGGTGATGCGACCCTTGTGACCCGTCCACGACGAATTCGGTTCTGATAAAATGTGAGTTATATGTAATCTGGAAAGGAAAAAAAATACTTTTGTAATAAAATTGTAGGGTACTCTTATTACAAAAAAAACCTCCAAGCCATAACTATTGCACTCATTTTTACATATTGCTATTATAATACTTAACATTGGCGAAATCATCGAAAATCGATGGGGCCATAATCTAAAAATAGAATAGAACTATTGCACTCGTGCGAAGTCGGGCGGTTCAGCTATTTTATGAAAAAGAATATTAAAACTAAATGAGTTTATTAACTACCTATTTCTATGGAATATACCACGAATCCAATCTACGACTGATAATTAATAAGTATTTGATTTTGGTTCGCGAGATTTTATCATTCAGAATAGGTTTTAGGTATTAACGCCTTTCTATTCTGCAATAATTATAATATTCAGTATAGTAGTGCCATTAATTTCAGCAGATTCATATCGGAGGTAGTTCTATACGTGGTTCTAAAATAAACACGCTTTAATTCTTGTACAATTACATGTAAGTATTTGGAAACACCTATTTATTTGCATACGCTATAATGTACGTGAGTTCTATTTTTTGTACCTCACCTGTTGTCTTCTTTTGTCATTTCATTGAAATTATCATTAAACAAAATATCATCTTCTGTTTTGTTGAAAAATAATAAATGTGTTTGTTCACTGAAACAAATTGTTCAAATATAGTTCTCAATTTTTTAGTTTTATTCTATTTTATTATTCTATAGTTTGTTGATAAAGTTAAAAGATAAGTAATAAATTTATAATGATTTTATTGAGTCATTGTTCTTGGTATGATGTCCAAACAACAGCGTTCGGACGGTTTAAGAAGTTTTCCGTAAGAATTTCGAAGGTATGTGAAGTCTGCCAACCCGCATTAGGCCAGCGTGATGGACTAAGGTCGAACGCCTCTCTTTCAGTAGCGGAGGCCCGTGCCCAACAGTGGAACGCATAGGTATAATACAAGATTATTGTTCTTTGTTATTTGCTTGAATGACGAAACGAGCAGGTCGTTCGTCTAACATGTCTCGGGGTGACGAGCGCAGTCCAGTGCCATGCAGCGCTTTATAATTCAAAGTTCTGTGGGGCGGTGATTCTGTTTATGGGCAGGCACGGCGCTTATCATCATGCGAGCGACATGCTTATCACGCGTCATTCAAGTTATTAAAAAATATAAGTTGTTAAGTCTCATAATGTCCGGTAATTTAATTGGCTTCAATGCCCTTCAAACCGGAACACAACAGTACTTACACACGGTTGCTTGCCAGCAGAAATAGACAAAGCGGTGATACCAACCTAGGCGGCCTATGAGGGACGTGCCACCTAGTAATTTTTATTAGTAAATTAATATCTATTGTTACTTAATAGGTACCTACTTAGGTATACTTACCACCTAGGATTGGATCTCGACAGCATGAATCTTATAAGTCCGAGCATAGGAGTTATTCCAGTTCCTGCCGCTATAAAGTATACCGTTTTAACTGGTTTAAGCTGCAATAAAAGTGTAATCAATATTAATATGTACTTATTCATACTTAAAACTTGGTTTTGCTTTTGGCTCAGCCTGATTTGTCTTTTTCAGAGATAGAAATAATATAGCACATTATTATGTCCTAATCCAGATCCTTTCCTGTCTGATGTCTTAATCTTATGATCTGTCTATTTGCCAAAGTTCATTGTTCAAATGAGTTGTTATGGCGTGACTGATTGACAAATATCCAAACTTTCACATATTAGTAGGAAGTAGGATTCTTCGTTCTCCAGTATTTCTGGAAACCCACAAAAATTCAAACACTGTTTATAGGTGGTAGCCGAGGACGTAATAAAATTATTTTTAGTGGGCTAAATTTGATTGCTCCTGGTTATAAAAAATGGAGAGGTAGACAGTGGTTAGCGGGATTCCGCGATGGACCATTCCGAACGTGCTTAGCTAGCCTCTTGCTTGCTAAGATATTTTATTATCACCATCAAACATAAAATTAGTTGAAAATATGTTGTAAATGCGAAAATGAGTTTGTTTGTTCCGCTTTCTCACCTAAATCGCTGGACCGACTTTGATGAATTTTGGCATAGAGATAGATGGGCTACTTTTATGCCGGAAAAAGCTGTTCACGCGGGTAAAGCCGCGAGTAAAAGCTAGTAATAAATAAAAACCGCTATGTGTCAATGAATATAAAAAAACAAGAAATTATTAAGGCGATCCAGATAAAAAAACAACAAGTAACTCCGCAATCATTTGAAACTTTTGCCTTTACGTACCTTTTGCAATTCAAAATTCCCATAAGGCCCAGATAACGTGAGGACATCTCCAATTTCCAGGGTCGACAGGTGAGGCGACAAAGCCCCAGCGTCATATTTCTTTACAGCGAGTTTTAAAGCAGAGAACATTTCACTTCTGTCCGCTGGCCCCCAACCATCACCCACAGGTGTGTATGATCGCACGCATTCTGAGTCTATAAATAAACATTGATAAGCTCATAAATATATTAATGTGCCAGATTTTGTTTGCTGTACACTACCAAATCTCCATACTACCTACATATAAAGTGATTTATGTCAATAATAATTGGATTGTGATTATTGTGATTGTTTGACGAGAGCAAAACCCCGATATCAATTAGAACATTAGTAGCTTTTAAACGGCTATACCTACAGATTTTCTTTCAACATAACTAAGAGCCATCTCGATTAAACCAACTTTCAAACGTATACAACTTATTCAAATCGGTCGATTTGTTTAAACGCTACGATGTCACAAATTGACAAAGGGTTCAAACTTTTTAGCGTGGGATTAAACATATATAAAATATACCTGTACAATGAATTTCTAATAATTTTGGGTAAGTAGTAGTACTTAGAGAGTTATAAATTGGACGTAGTTACGCAAAAAGGATCCAACCCAATAGCTACTTAGTTCAAATGGTACACATAAAGTGTTTCGTGTACGATTATTAAAAAAACTACTAAATAAAATAGTTTACAATAATGAATTTAGCAAAACATAATCAGTATCACCATTTGAACCAATTGTTGGTTAGATCCTTTTGCGTAAATACGTCCAATTTTACTTTGACTTACTCTCAACCTGTATATGCACCCTAACATGATGTCCAAGAGGTACAACAACGGGTCCAGCTTTAGGTGCCACGGAAAGCAAGGTAGTGTCGTGAGATATTCGTGCTACTCGCATTACTCGACATTCTAGTGTACGTGGCGACGACACTTTACTATGGGGACCCATCACAACTTCTCCACAACTTTTCCATACACCTGTTTCTTCCTTATGCGCTATTACCTATAAAAATATATTCATCTTATTGAGAGCTTCAAGCTGTTGTACTACAGCTGATCATACCTACTCAGTTTCCAAAAGAATGCAGAAACAATGTTGATTTACTACATTTTATTCTGATAAAAGGCGTTGTTAAGTGGATCAACAAATAGAATTCTCACCTCTATTTTTCCACTCTCAGCAAACACTCGCAACTGTAAAGGTTCTCGCAATTTCGCTTCAGGTGTTATTTTAAGCGTCCTAAGCCAACCGTTCGTCGCCACTTCTATTAAAAGGAAGCCTTCGGTAATTCTCGCACAACCACCAGGATTTGCTAGCGGCCCCGTGTACACTGAGATCGTCAGCTTAGTCGAGGTTTGTATCCAATCATGTCTCAAAGGTGGAGGAGTGTCTGCATTTTTATCGCTCCTGTGTGCCGGACTGGCGGCTGCTCTTCTACTTATCGATACTGGTAAGTCACTAGATTGTACTAAACTCTGCATGATTTTGCTCGGCGGACTCCCTTTCACATTCTCTTCGCTCTTAGCTGTTATTTTCTTCCGGACAGGCGTGATGCAATTTGCTAAGTTTTCCATAGATTTTCTAACTAGTTCCTGCGCTTTAGAAGGCTCTCTAAGACGATCGGACTTTGGTGATGGGTTGGATATGTCGAACAATTCTTCGGCATCTGGCACATCATTCCGTAATGGACCTACCAAACATTTTGCTAAGAGGGAGTCATAATTTACCCACGGATGAACTTTGTCGAAAAGTTGCGTCGCGTCTATTCCCGCTCCACGCATTAGCTCTTCTGGACCTAATGAATTAATAAAAGTTTAAAAAGAGTAATTTGCTACATA
This sequence comes from Mimas tiliae, assembly GCA_905332985.1. Classification (NCBI taxonomy): domain Eukaryota; kingdom Metazoa; phylum Arthropoda; class Insecta; order Lepidoptera; family Sphingidae; genus Mimas; species Mimas tiliae. Next base: position 8,260,583 of record HG995255.1, read on the forward strand.
CATATGAAAATGAAAATATATTATAATCTCACCTCCAGGATGGTAAGCTAAATAATGTGTAATGTTGTAAACACGTCCACGAATAGCCAGCCAAGCGTCGTCTGCAATAGAAATTAGTTTCTATTTATAATGATTAAATGTGTATTGTAGAGGATTTGCTAAAAATGCACCTAACTGTAATTTATAACATTGTAACAGGCGGGTCCGAGATACGGCCGACTCGACAAGAGGTCCGCGTATGCGTACACAATTGGCGAGCGTAAGCGTACTGTGTATGTATGGAGGCCCGGAAACGTGCACTCCAGTACATACAAGTAATACTGCTTAGTATCTCGTACTAACTCTGTACTAACTCCTAACTCTTAACTAGCTCATGATTCCGATTAGCTCTTAACTCGTAGCACATACTGACAATATTTTCCCGCACTACTTATAATACACTTGCGTTGTAAACCATAGTGCGATGTAGTTTTGCGTGAGCGACATCTATTGAGCGCTGTCGTAAACGTATATTGATGTTCATGGTGTTACAGTCTCCCCCTCTGATCATGAAGGCGTCCCGACGAATAGATCAGCAAAAGGTGAGTATTGTAACTTTACATATGTCTTCTAAGGACGACCACGATGCGGCGACGCGCCTCTTGATTGGGTTGCACTGTAACGGTTTCGTTTGCATAACAAGCCAGATGTAACACAGGGAGTAGTGGGTACGGCCGACTCAACGAGAGGTCCGCGTATGCGTACACAATCGGTTGAGCGTAAGCGTACTGTATGTATAGAGGCCCGGTATCGTGCACTCTAGTACATGCAAGTACTATAGCTTATGTACCCCGTACTAACTCCATGGGGTGTCGCTAGACATCCTCCCCCTGCACCGAAGCTGCTCCAAAGCATAGGTGCTGCTGGTCCGGTTTAATGTCCACAGTCGGTCATCTTCTCTCACAGATCCGCGTGGATGTATCCGGAGCGTACTTGTCCGCTTCGCGACGTGTCGACGTATATTCTCACGAAGATAGTGTCGGTCGCAATCCTGGACGTTGGTCTGTCGTGGTTCTACCCGTGTGGTCTTCCAGCTTCCTGGATCCGTTCGGGGGCCCCACGTTGGGCGCCAGATGTAACAGGCGGGTCCGAGATACGGCCGACTCGACAAGAGGTCCGCGTATGCGTACACAATTGGCGAGCGTAAGCGTACTGTGTATGTATGGAGGCCCGGAAACGTGCACTCCAGTACATACAAGTAGTAATACTTAGTATCTCGTACTAGCTCCGTACTAACTCTTAACTAGCTCATAATTCCGATTAGCTCTTAACTCGTAGCACATACTGACAATATTTTCCCGCACTACTTATAATACACTTGCGTTGTAAACCATAGCGCGATGTAGTTTTGCGTGAGCGACATCTATTGAGCGCTGTCGTAAACGTATATTCATGTTCATGGTGTTACAGTCTCCCCCTCTGATCATGAAGGCGTCCCGACGAATAGATCAGCAAAAGGTAACTATTGTAACTTTACAGATGTCTTCTAAGGACGACCACGATGCAGCGACGCGCCTCTTGATTGGGTTGCACTGTAACGGTCTTCTTCGGGCGTCTTTGTTTGCATAACGAGCCAGATATAACACAGGGAGTAGTGGGTACGGCCGACTCAACGAGAGGTCCGCGTATGCGTACACAATCGGTTGAGCGTAAGCGTACTGTATGTATAGAGGCCCGGTATCGTGCACTCTAGTACATGCAAGTACTATAGCTTATGTACCCCGTACTAACTCCATGCTAGCAACGTTTATTCCATGGGGTGTCGCTAGACATCCTCCCCCTGCACCGATGCTGCTCCAAGAGCATAGGTGCTGCTGGTCCGGTCTAATGTCCACAGTCGGTCATCTACTCTCACAGATCCGCGTGGATGTATCCGGAGCGTACTTGTCCGCTTCGCGACGTGTCGACGTATATTCTCACGAAGATAGTGTCGGTCGCAATTCTGGACGTTGGTCTGTTGTGGTTCTACCCGTGTGGTCTTCCAGCTTCCTGGATCCGTTCGGGGCTCGCACGTTGGGTGCCAGATGTAACAGGCGGGTCCGAGATACGGCCGACTCGACAAGAGGTCCGCGTATGCGTACACAATTGGCGAGCGTAAGCGTACTGTGTATGTATGGAGGCCCGGAAACGTGCACTCCAGTACATACAAGTAATACTGCTTAGTATCTCGTACTAACTCTGTACTAACTCCTAACTCTTAACTAGCTCATGATTCCGATTAGCTCTTAACTCGTAGCACATACTGACAATATTTTCCCGCACTACTTATAATACACTTGCGTTGTAAACCATAGTGCGATGTAGTTTTGCGTGAGCGACATCTATTGAGCGCTGTCGTAAACGTATATTGATGTTCATGGTGTTACAACATATTAATATGTATTGATATGAATTTACAATAAGTCTGTACCTAGCATTCAGTAGGATATTAAAGCTTTAATAAATAGGTACCTACTTTGTTTATTGTGCAAGGCGAGTTCAGTTGGCGTGACGGGTCGAATGCGGCCACCGACGCCGGTGAGATCTTTTCCGGAGTTGCCCAGTCTGATCCAGTCCATTAAACTGTGTCCCGGCTGGAGGGCGCATTTGTTACGAGGATTGCCTGCCAAAATAAGAACCTTTCATTCATAATCGGATTAAACGGAAATTCTCAGTTAACGGAACGTCACAAGATTATCCACCTCTTCTCAATGTACGTTTTATATATTTTGTTGTAGTGTAAAATTAAAGGAGATTTATTAATTAGCTCACGCCTTTATACCTAACGGGGTAGGCCGAGGTGCAACTAGTGCTGTATCCACGTTTCGCCGAGTTTATTTCCATAGCATGATGTGTGAGAGGGCGAGCCTATCGCCATACCGGGCATAAAATCCAATCCTGGGCAATTCATATGTGACTTTTCGAATCAAAACGCAAACATAAGTTGTGAATACTCGACCTGGGAATTAAACTCAGGACCTCACGGTTCTCAAAGATGAATTACTTAATACTAAAACAACTATTTAATACACAATAATGTGACACATTTTAAACCAAGTTTTTTTAACAATCTTAGTCCACAAATCTATAATCGTTACTACTAAATATTGAATGGTAAAGTAGGTAATAAATCTACTACCACTAGCTCACGTCTAAAACAATATTATAAAAGAAGTAAATGAAGGCGATAAAAGTTTCACTCTTATCAAAACAAATCTATATTTTCACATTCGCGTTGATGGACGCTTGATAATATTTAAATCGCAACTACTTATGTATGTTTAGACAGATAACTTTTCATATTCTGCCATTAATATATCATTTTTTATAGGTATGCGCGACGGACAGCCGCAGAAAATTATTCATACAATATTACAGAGTAAAGTTAAGTTTCGACTTATGTTAACTTTATAATCACTAGGGTATATTTTTCTAATAAAAGTTATAATAACTTGGTATACTTTGAAGCTTTCCAAGAAAAATATTTCAAGTGATTTTACTATTATGTAGGTACGTGTACGTGGTACATAGGTATTTGTATTTATGACACGTGTATTTGCTGTCAATTTTGATTCTGCGGTCACGTAAAGGCGGGTATGTACGGAGAATGTAAGTACGTTCTTCTGTAATCTTCAATTAACTTTTACAGACTTTCCTCACTGAATAATAATGGTCTTTTACTTTTGTAATATATAACAAGAAATTAATAATTGTATAAATAGTTTACGTGTTGTCAAGCAATGAATGATTTAATAATTCTTGTAAAACTCAAATAGGTTGTAAATCCTGGTTGAATACTTATAACTTGTTATCATAGTTTATTAGTTTCATATTTTAGAATTAGAGCATTTTTCAGTTACTTATGCACCTGAGTATACTTACAAAATAATTACTTATTACTATGCATTATTGCTTATTGTGTTACTATTAATATCAGAGGCAGGAAACGGGCAAGTAGGTCACCCGATGGTAAGCGATCTCCAACACCCAGAAACACGCCTAATACCAGAATCATGGATGCCTTGCGTACCTTTATGAAAAGGAATTGGGATTTAATAAGGGTAGGTAATGGCTCTCCGGAAATCTCACTCACTGTACGAAACACGACAGCAAACTGCCACTTGACATCGGCTTTTTATGGCACCGTGGTACTAACCCGATCGAACCGTACCGACCCATAGATGCTTTAGACAAAAAATTCTACCGGGTGCCACTGCCATTTACAAATGTTTCCTGAGTAATATTTCCTCACAATAACGAGCTAGCAGATGGAAAACAGATCGATAAATCAAAACTCATAGAAGTTTTGTCACGGACCTTCGAACTTTCTCTTTTCCCTACAGATGCCTACCGAAATTATCGATACCCGAAACTAATTTTGTAAAGTACAAAATTCCGTATCTGCGTATAATTGTGTGGTTATTGCTTTTATAATTGTTTTAACAGCTTTGGTCCAGTTGATTGGCGCAGTAATTGGAATGATGTGATCCTATTAACATACTTATTACTATTATCAGCGCGGATTAAATATTATAGAACCTGTATATTAAAAATGTATTTTAAAGCATATTATATGCTCATTGTTAAGTTTCTATTTCTTACTTTCTGCATATATACGATATATATAATATAATATATATAATATTCATCCGGACAAAATCCATAAAAATAATTTCATGTTTACACGACGTTTAATGTAAACAAACATTAATTACTTTAATTTATTATACCATAATTAATTAAACTTATATTTCAAATTGCTGTGTATAAATCTTTCTACATAAATTTTCAAAGATTTTGTGCTTTTACAGGCCTTTTTATTTTTTACTAGTGGTATTATAATGGTCGAATATCGCCCAATTTTTTTTTTTTTTTCGATTACGTCAGCTGCGAGATTTGACATTAAGACATTGTTAGTGTGAGCGTTACAATCGGTTACAATAGTTTTATTTAATTGAACTCAATGTACATATTTGTTACAGATATTATATATTAATAGCATTCTGTACCCATCCAGTGTATAAACTTTAACTACGTCAAATATCACAAACCTCCGTGTGCGCAATATAATTAAAATGGAGTCCAAATTATTCTCTTCACGTATTAATATATAGAAGATTATTATAATTCATAAGGTCAGTGAATTATAAATGTAACCCTAAAATTACTGAACCTACTTAAAGGGGATCTCAACTGTCAAATTTCCAACAACAACTATTACTTTTTTGTACGGAGAAGTAGAAGAAGTCGTGTAGAAAGAATAGATATAACGACTTTAGTTGAGAATAATTTATAATGAAAAACAAGAGACAGGTTTATAACTCTGTAAACGTGATTACTTTATATAATATAAAAACATCCAAGCATGTCTAGGTATTTAATTATTACAACTAAATCAAGGTTCGTTTTATAGCAGCATATAAAGTATACGATATTTTAAGAAGTAGCAGAGTAATGAAATGAAATTATTACTATCCATGTACAGGGACGTATAATGTCCAGAACGATCCCTTAGCGCAAGGGAAAACGTTTGGTTATCTCGCATAATGAAAATATTAGTACAACGGGGGATACGGTTCAAGCCGCTTATAGAGATTGCTTCGTACTTTCAAAATGTATCCTTTATTACGATAATTTATTTTCAGTACCATCGTAAAGATATGAGTTTTATAATCAAGATTGAACTTACAAAAATGTAATACTTACGACGATCGTAAAAAACTAAAACAGGATTGGCAAAAAGCCTGTTCTACTCCTACAGAAACACACACAATCCTTATTCGTGATGTTTGATCAAAAGATTCATGTACTGATCCGAAAGGTAAACACCACATAAATGTCCACACATGTGTGACTATAGGCAATTGCTCTGTTTGCTAACAACCGTAATAGTACATATGTGCAAATTCCGCCGTCAATCAATATTGACTGAGTTAATTCAGCGTACACACAGGTATCTATGTACCTTTCATCCGAAACAAGAGCCGCTGGCGTGAAACACTGCCATTGCTAATTCGTTTACGTACACAGAATATCTACCTAATCACTAGCAGGCATGTCGAGACGTGAAATTTAGTTAAACACAGTGAAGGATTCGATTAAACTAAACAACATGAATATGTCAGGAGTGACAAAATACGTTCACTTTGTATTGCGCATTATCTGTCTTGGTAAATATAGTGGTACTAATATAGAAGACGAAGTTATTCTAAAAGTTTGTGTCATCTACGAATTTTCACATACTAATAAAGTATATCCGAAAGGAAATAATGATTTCTATATAATATTTATTCATTCAAAGAAAAGTGAAGAAACAGAATAAAACGATATAAAATCCTTATAGACATTTTCATATTTATTTATTTGCGAGAGACGAAATACAAACATTTTATCATTTGTCACTTAATTGGATTCAGTCATTTGACAAAGCAGAATTTCAACGAGATTTTAGCAAAGATTCGCGTTTTGTCTCCTGAGGAATTGCCTTTTTGGGCGTGGATTATTTTTTTTAAGAGAAAGGTTCGCTACTTATAATAAATTTATTTTGGAAGACCAAAATAAATTTATTCTTCTCGAAATGGAAAAACTTACCTCGTTTGCCTATTCTTAAAATATTGCCCTAATGATTCCTCGCCAGACAAAAGGGTTGCTTTTAATTTTGCTTTTGGTCTATCTGACTGAATAGCGACCACCGCGCCGTACCTACATAATATTATAGTAAACAACCCGCCTTTCCGGCTCGTTCCAGCAAATTGCGTTTAACAGCCAGTGTATAACTAGTATAATTCTGTCGACTTTGCGTCCCTCGACTATCAATATTATATTTGGACCTGTAGGAACCTGTGTCTATAGCATGAATAGGCGGGCTTCACCTAGTTATTTGGTTATTGTTAGTATCTTACAGAAAACTGACGTGAAGTAGCAGTTGTCTATTGCGTTTCGTACACTGAGTTAGATATCCGGTGGTCCAAATTCCTTCACCCATCCCAATTTCCATTCCTTTTTTTAAGCATAAGCTGGCAAACGAGCAAGTTGATCACCTGTTGGTAAGTGATCTCCACCGCCCATGTACGCCAGAAGAATCACGGGCCTGTTTCCGACCTTTAATAAAAGGGGGCAATTAAGGAATTCGGAAGGGGAGGGGGATTTGGGCCTTCGGATATCTCATTCACCGTACGAAACGCATACTGCTACTTTACGTAGGTTTTCTCTGGGTAACTACCCGGTTGACCCAGCCCATTCATGCTGTAGATAAAACTGTCTATAGCGTGGATCTACCACTCAAGTACTCATGTGATTCATTTATTCGTTTGTGGCCTTTGCTATATACAAAAAAAACTTACTAGCAGATGCAGTGTTTGCTGTGCTAGGATAATAAAAGCTAAAGATTACGTAATTTGTACCGAGTACGTGACAATATTTGTGGTTCGTAAGGTTTGCAGAACAAATATTGATGGAAGTCCAAATATAACAAGAGGTCAAGGACAAAATAACTAGTGAACAATGTTGTCTAAGGTTAATTAAACCAAATTACTAATGTGTAAGGTCTCTAACAGGGCACAAATTTAAACACCTCGAGATCGCAAAGTAAATTCAAGTGAAATCTTTTGGCAAGCGGGAACATTAATTTTAATTTTCAGCAACGGATTCTGACCAAATATTAGACCAGAATCTGTTAAGTAGTCATGTTTTCATATTAAATAGAAATGCTATAGTAAATGTAATATCAGCAAATCATAATACTATAATAGTAATTAATCTTATTTAAACTTTAAACATCTTTTATCAATATTTTTTTACAGTGGGATTACGGACTAGATAATATTACATTTGAGAATCAAATGTAGGTTACGTAAACATGTTGCCATTTAAAAGCCTGCACATATAAAAGTGGAAACAATATACAGAAATGAGGAAGGTAAAATAACACCTTAACTAGATAGATTTTCTCAAGGTCATTGACCTGACACAATAACCATATTAAATAATTCATGTGATTTTCACAAATCGCTTAGCATCTATGTCTCGGGATGAAGAGCGCAATTCAGTGCCATGCAGTGCTCTGTAATCAGAGTTCTGTGTGACGTTGCTTCTGTTTATGGGCAGGCGTAACGCTTAACATCTTCTAGACGAGCGAGCTGCTCGTCTCGTCATTCAAACAAAAATAAAACATAATTTTTTAACAAATAGAGGATTCATATAAACCTATGTATAATATCATCGTTACCTACTATTCACAAAAAAATTGCGTCAACCTTTTTGACACAATATAGATTCCAAAAACTTAAGTACATATTTTAGTTGTTTGACGCAATTGTGTTCAACATAATTCATAAGTTCCTAATGATGTCTACTAATTCATAACGTGAAACTTTCAAACAAGCAACATTCCCACAACAACCCTACTCCGGCACTATTGAACTATTGTGACGTGATATTTAGTTTTCACACAATTCAAATATTATTCATAGTTTAAACTTTAAACCCAGTAACTTGTATTATAAGGTACCTGCGCATTAACGAATGCTAATGTTATTCATGCTGTTTACAAACAACATTTAAACGAAAATTACTTCTGTGATTGCTTAATCCCGTTCAGGGTCGCCCTGACGTCGCGTTAATTTTCTTGCGGACGATTTCATTTAAATTTTTTATACGATTTGGTGAAGACAATCTGTTTCGGAGCATAATTTGATTTAAAAAAGTTGTGGTGGTACCTTTCAAATTACATCCTACTACTACTAGTACTAGCCCTGTATTATATACGTCCCACTGCTGGGCACGGGCCTCATCTACTGAATGAGAGGGGTTAGGCCTTAGTCCACCACGCTGGCCTAATGCGGGTTGACAGACTTCAAATTACATCCATAGTCTTCGAGTAAAATTGCTGTAACATACGGACGGACGGACAGACATGACGAAATTATAGGTAATGGCATAGATACATATGGTAATGGTTCACCATTTGGCTATGGTACCCTAAAACGTTACTAGTATAGTTATGTCTATGTCGACAGAACACGGTTTTAGAAACTTAAGTGTGTACTGTGTTTAGAGCTAGCGCTGTGTAAGCCGCTATAGTGTTTGCTAACCTATTTCTTGAGAAGATGTTGCATTTGCGACGCGACGTAAAGTACTGTGCATTTACTCGAGTGAACATCTATCTTTATCAAAGCTTTTCCGGGGTACATGTACATTGTACACGTTTAGATGGAGAAAAGAGTGCATTGTAGTTTAAGAACTGTGTGATTATATCTGTAATACCTATTAACATTTGCCTTGATACATGAATCTTTTCATGAAGATCATTGTTCAGTCGATGTAACTGCACCCACGTTTCGCCGAGCTTATGGCCGTCCCATAATGTGACCCAAGTTTCGCCATTGGCCCGTCCGTTTATCACCGGCATCTTAGCCAAGCTCACCTGTACGTGATACACTAGAATGTTGGCCCACTTACACTTCAGATGCGTCTATCATTAAAACAAATATGCAAGAAGAATTCGTAGGCGGTTTAATGAATTTAATATCTCGCGATCATAAGAGGAAGTTATGCGAGCTATCTTAATTAAGATCTGCTATTACGGGCTCGTGTTAACAAATATAACATTCACATAAATAAAGGACCTTCATAATTACAGTGTTTATCAGAAAATAGATCAGAATAGTTTTATTGGTGATAACAGCTTATAAGTAACTAAAATTAATTAAAAATATTTTACCACCGACAAATGGGTATGTATTCGTTCGGACTTATTTTAATTTTACAGGTCTAAAATGATGGACCTCACTTAATTAAGTTCAACATGTAATTAATTAAATGCATGATTAACCATCAGCTGCCTACCTGTTGGTCTGTTTTTTCACTAGGTGGTAGGTCCCTCTTAGGCCAGGTAGGTCACACCTTACGTAGCATTTTTGTGTTTCAGTTTAAACGACATTGAAGCCAGTGAAATTATGTTTAAGGGTGACGAACGAAGTCCAGCGTCATGCAGTGCTTTGTGATTCAAAGTTCTGTATGGTGTTGCTTCTGTTTATCGGCAGGCGTTATAATTACCATCAGGCGAGCGACCTGCTCGTTTCGTGATTCAAACTAATACAGATACACAAATTTACAAATGTTAACATTGAAATACAATCGACTAAACGAAAATTTCTTAATTTGGTTTTAGTTCAGTCTATTGACAATAGAACAGCTACCAATCCACTAACCCATCTAAAACGAAATCGTAAAAATAGCTTCTCCTAATGCGGACAATAAAAAGCGGACGACAAAATCGAACAGGAAAAGCGCCACGGAACCTATTTGCAAGACTGATGAGTGAACATTTCACCGTTGACAAGCCAGTAAAAAGAAAGGTTCTAACCCGAAACAAAAACTGGGCTCGTACAAAACAGAAGGACGTGAAATTTAATGTATTTATATATGTATTTTCTTTTATTAATGTATTTCCTCCAGATGTTGGTTATTCTATTTGCTGGAATAAAAAGCTGGCTTGTACGTACGGTGAGTTATTTTTACAGCTACTTTCATTCAAATCAGTATAGACTAGCAAAGAACAGCATTGCTTTTTTAGTTCTTCTAGTTTCTTCTGCCTGGTGGGCGATAGGCATACCGGGCTGTAATAAGCTCGTCGAACTGTGGGTGCAGCATTAGACTCATCTCTGCCTACCTCCTCGAGGATTCATGCGTGTGCTTATGTAGGTGTCTTATTTCTAGTATTTAAATATAGTATACTCTAAAGGGCGACTCACATTGACTGAAAATTGAGATGTATATTTTTTAATAATTAAAAAACGCCATTGGCTTTGTCATAGTGGCAACTGTAGATTATAGTCCACCGTTCTAGTTTTTATCCAAGGCTACGACTAAGATCAATTAACTTTTATATTTACTTGGTTGCATTATGAATACAGTATTTTGTTTTATACGAAAATATGTTTTTTTCTTATTTAATTCTTCATCAATTCTAAGACACTGCCACTTGTCGGGAATCTTTCAAGAAATACGCAAAGATATAGAAAATGTAAAACAACCATGACCTGAATAACGAAATAGCGATTGAATGTCGGGAATAATTAAAACTTAACAAATTGAAAAGTTTGTGCTTTAAATCAAAACTTGGAGAACTTGTAATTAAACGTTGATTGTGGCCTTAGAAGAAAATATCTTATAACATCCCAACGGAGGCGTCATTAAGGCAAATGTTTTTTGAAATTTTACTATTAACAAAGATTTATTTATAAGTATGTAACGATTTGTTGAAACAACTTAATGTATTGGGCACATTTGAATACCTGAAGAATACATGGATGCGTTGCCGACCTTAAAGGTAAGGGATAATTAAGGGATTGGATTGTGGAGGGGGATTTGGGCCTCTGGATATCACACTCACCGTACGAAACGTAGCCAGTAACAGCTAATTGCTACTTCACGTGGGTTTTGTCTCACAGACAGGGGTAACAACCCGGTCGAGCCGGCCCATTCATGGTGTAGACAAAATTGTCTACAGCGTAGCTCTACCACTGAAACTACCAAGCTTTAACTACCACTACCACATTCTTAATTTTGGAATGTCATACACTTCAAACGAGTAATCCGAAGCAGGTCGCCCGATTTAGATGAAATATGAAATCTTGTATTTAGACAATATTTTACTTTTAAAAATGCATCGCTATGGGTGTTTTTATAAAAATTTAGAGCAAAGCTTGCCCCCCAGGTACTAATTATTAATATTGTAGTATTCGATACATATAGTACGTTGGAAATAAATAATAGCACTAGATGTAACACGCGCTTTTGCAATACTATGCACTGTGTCAACATATAGTACAGCCCGTTACTTATGCGCACAAAACACGTATTATTAATTCTATAAGAATTAATTAACTGCTAAAAGTAACCAGAATATTTTTTGCATTGTTTCGTTTATGCTGCGCCGAAATTTTTACGCAATTCATTTTTTGAGAAGCTCGTGCGTATTCATGGTATATTAGGTATACTATTTATGTTCATTTGATGAATGAAGATTATTTTTTTATAATAGCTTGATGTGTTTGAGGAAAAAAGAAACATTTGGATTAATTGAACAAACACAAAGCTGAAAAATTCGTTGTCCTACACAAGTTCGATGCAGACCAATGACCAACATCCAATAAACGCTATTTTTACCTTTTCCGGAGCGATTGATATTTCCTTCAGTGAATAAAAGATGAAGTTGCAAATGTGAGCCGCGTATTTTTATACTCATTTACATATATACAGAGACTAGAATTTTATTAACATAGTTTATGTTATTAGCTTATTTACTTCATAGGGAAACTAGTATACATTTTGTAGCGTTGGCGACTGTTTCACGACCTTTGAGTGATTGCTGCTTACCACATAAATTATGACTCGTTCAAATATAAAAGTCGCACTCTGACATTTAAACCGGTAGAAAGATCTACCAGGTACTTTCAAAGATAACTCTGTCTTATACTTTATTTGGTGGTTAAATCTTACTCGAATATTGTGAAATAGGCCTTCAGTATATAGACCATCGAGATAGAGCGGACCTTATAAAACACTTATTTCAAACTGTCACAAAAAATCTTACACAGAATTGTCAGACGTGAGCTTTTAACTAAATAAGATTTTCTTATCTGCCATCCCATGTAGTAATCGTAAAGCGAAAGTTCTTAACGCTTTTAAGATATTAAATACTTAATCCAAATAATCTCTTCCAATTTCTCAAATATCTTTTGAAAAGAATATTAAATAGACATTGATTCGTTCATTACATTAAATATACATACCGCCTTATATATCGCGAACAAAGTGACAAGGAGTTACTTTATTGAAATAAAACTCCTTGAAAATTGGGCTTAATTTGGTATTTTTTATTAATCCCTGACAAAAACAGAGATATGTTACAATTTTTACCCCCATGTGGTGTGTGTGTATATATATGTCTCTGGCATCTGTCTGTTTAGATGCAATTTTTGCCAGCTGGTTTAATCGAGATCTTTTTAGTTATGTTTGAATATAATCTGTTTGGTTTATGGTATTTATGGTCGTTTCCAATATTCCGTTTACCGATAGTTTTGCTTACCGGCAGTACATTTTTGACAGATTTTTTATGGAAGATCTGTCAAAACAGTACATATTTCCTAATAGCGAGAAAATCTATCTGTAAATAGAATATAGAAACGGCTATTAACTCGTGTATTTTATACCTGCTACAAAATATATAAATCTAAGTATACATTGGCAAGTTTACCCACGAAAACCTCGATTTAAGAAGCCACGAAATAATATTATGGAAAAAATTACCTAAATAATACAATTTAAAGTCTAATACAGGATGCAGTTACTGCGGTTATGTGTGTAGTTGAATGGTACCGCAAAATACAGTGTGGTAAGGTCAGCCTACCGATTTTTTTAGGGGAAAGCATGGCTTTGACATTTTTCGCTGTTTTAATTTTAAACCATTTACTTCGTTTTTATAGTGGAAGGACGGCAAACATGTTAGTATATACTGCTTATAACTAGAGTGTATTTTAGTATTCCAAAGAAAATTACTTGAGTCAGCATTTCAGCAACATGAAATGTCTACTAATTTATTTTAATACTGGGTTCACTAAAAGCCACAAGTTCACGAGACGAAACTAAAGCGATTATAATTTTAGGCGACGAGCGTTAAATACAAACTGACAATATTTATTAACGCATTTCTAAACATCCACAGTTATAATATGGGATAGTTGAGGAGTGGTATTTTCAATCACTCGGTCGTCTCTCGATGTTAAGAAGTTAGAATATTTATTAGGTAATTAAAATTATTAGGTACTCCACACGTTATCTTCAATTACATAAGGATAATAGAATATAAGGTCATAATTACAATTATGTTTATCACTTTGAGTGTTCATCTTGGAGGAACCATCCAAAGTGATAAGTGTAAATTGGGATTTTTTGTATCATCCAAAGTGTATGTGTAAATTTTGTGCCATTCTGTGTGGTTCACTTTGGATTTACATAAAAAATTAAACAGTGTAAATCTCGCTTTAGTTCAAAATTATGACCCTTCGATATTCCGATTGCTTTTCCACAGTAGCCAGCAGTTCCACAGTGGTTATATTTCCATAGAGAAGTCGTAAGGGTCAAAGGCAATCGTACTCGGGTTAAAAAGAAATGTTATTTCATCCACCGTTTTTATTTGACTATGCTAACACAGAACACTACACCAAAAATGTATTTCGAGTAGGAAAATCAATAAGCGGATATCCATACTTCCATACTAATATTATAAATGTGAAAGTAACTCGTGTCTCTGTTACTTTACGTGTTACGTTTTCACCGCTAAACCACTAAACCGATTTAGATGAAATTTGGTTCGAAGTAAGCTTGAACCCTAGGGAAGGTCATAGGCACCAAATGGTAACAGAAAAGGTGAACATTAAGGGGGCGATACGGAACCCTCGGTGCACGATTCCAACTCGCACTTCGTCGGCTTTTTATTCTCTACTCCAGCTTTTCCCAACATATTTCAAGCACGGACTCCTAGTGCCACCTTGCCGTTATCGGCGGATCACATCATTTATTTCAAAATTTTAATTTTGTCGAGGACTCCTTAGTATAGTTTCGCGGACCCCAAGTTGGGTCTGCTCCACTCCATGCTCATATTCTACTATATCTCGCAATTATGCTTGGTGCTTAGCATATTATAAACTTCTGTTGTTTTGAACCGGTAACAAGCACTTAGCCATAACACTAACCCCGTGGGTGGTTTAAAAACTTTTAGCAATAAGTGTTACTCATGTGAGTCATGTGGCATTGTTGAATTAATGTAACAACTTTGGCTATATCTTTAATGGCTTCCTCCTTTATTACGGGCGGTGGTAATCTTAGTTACGAGTTTATATCTTCACTTTCATTTAGAATAGGGGATAGGAAAATTTACCCACAGTACCTATTCTTCAGAAATCTTCTATTTCAAAAAAACTAACGCATGATGGTGACGTAGATCTATTGCAACTCGTTTATTTTTATTTATGGATGACATGGAAAACAAAAAGAAACGGTGTTCCAAAGGTATTTCATTGCTATAAGCCAGACGCCATATATTAATTAGAACCTCTATACTTAATAGGTAATGTTTATAAAAAATCGTTCTGTTCTCGACCCGTATATATTATGTGTAGGTATGTCCGCGATTTTCTCATATACATACATACATACGCACTCACGCCTGTAATCCCCGAAGGGGTAGGCAGAGGTTTAACCAGTACACCCACATTTCGCCGAGCGTATCTTCGTCCCACAATGTGTTAGGGGGCGAGCCTATCGCCATACCAGGCACAAATTCCAGACTCCGGGCTGATACTGAGTATTTCTTAATAGAAAAACCCAATACCACTTTACCCAACCCGGGGATCGAACCCGAGACCTCAGCGTTAGCCTCAATCGTAACGCGTACACATTACAACTGCGCCACCGAGGCCGCGATTTTCTATATATATTACAAAAAAATATTTTATCGCAGTTATGGTTAGTTTGCTCAGAAATAAAACTTATGAAAAATACAAAGTTTAATACCAAATTCGATGCGAAGCAATCCATTTGTTATCAGATACATAGTTGGCTCAAACTTGGTTCCCGTTGCGGTTTGTTGCTTTCAGCTCCACATAATACCAAATCCACCGTCAAATCAAATGGGACAGGGAATTTGGCATTAAGCCGATATAACGCCAGGCAGAAAGAAAGAAACTTAGTTGGCTCTAAAATAAATAATTATGCTATGGAAAATACAAAGCTTTGCACCTAATTTGAATTTAAATATCGTCAACGACTGACTTTGGTACTGAACCCTCGGATACCGACATATACTCGCAATTAACCGATGCTTTTAAATGTGGTATTTACTTCAACCAGTATAAAACCCTTGAGACACCGAGTACCTACCGACATAAATCCTATTTGGAACTGATTCAAATTGGCTTTACTTGTTACATACGCATTCAAGCCTGTAATCCCCGAAGGGGTAGGCAGAGGTGTAACCATTACACCCACATTTCACCGAGCGTATCTCAGTCCCACGATGTGATAGGGGGCGAGCCTATCGCCATACCGGGCACAAATTCCAGACTCCGGGCTGATACTGAGCATTTCGAAATAGAAAAACCCAATAACATTTTACCCGACCCGGGAATCGAACCCGAGACCTTAATCGTAACGCGTACGCGTACATTACAACTGCGCCACCGAGGCAGTCACCTTTTTTTGTTAGTTGGCATTATATATTTATTTTATTTCAAAGAATGGATGGAGTTAAATTTGAAGGCACCCATTACACGACCTCGGAATTTGTTTGTTGTCTTTAGTCTTTACTCCAAGTCCAAGGTCGACATTTAAATAAAATATGGGTTTTTTTTCTTTGGGTGTTATTAAGAATTTAAAAATAAATACATCATTCTTGACTTGTGACTCATTTGTATATTATGGGATAATAATTGTTCTTTAACTATTACGAAGTTTAATAGCAAGATTTCTTTTACAATAGATTTATGATTTAGATACATCAATAGCACGACCATTAAATATTACAAAAAGCTACAAGCACTTACACACTTATTCCAAAAGTTATTAAAAGATGACACTATGTAATGAATTTCCTAACGAGTATCACTATTATTCCATAAAGAAAACAACTTGCGATTGCCATGGAAATTGGTTCCATATTTAACAGATATTTCCCGAATCAATACTCGTGGAATTTAATTTGATATGTAATCCTTATTTTGTTTACCCCCTAAACTGGAATTCTACGAGTGTCTAATATTTAGATGAAATAAGAGCCGATTTAAGAAAGTCCTTCTAAATATGTTGGAAATACAGGCTCTTATTGGAAATCAACCAATGATTTTCCATTAATTTGGGAGAGAAAATTACTCACTCTGATCAACAAGAGGGTTCTGCGAAAATAAGATAATGAAAAAATAAGAAAATAAGAGGACAAAGGTTTCTAAGGAATAGAAAACTGCTGAATTGTGAATCTTCATTCGACTCATATTATTTACTTAGGTACATACATGATGTGCGTGAAGTTTACCAGAGGTTATCGGTCCAAAATTTAAAAATAACTTTACAAATGAAACTCTATACATATTACATTCATTTTTTAAGTGTAAAATGAAATTAAATATCTGAATACTCGATATGAAGATAAGATGGCGGTGGAAAGTTTTGGAACCAATTGAAAATGCATTGAATAAACTGTCAAAATTGAAAATCGCTCAATAAGCGTTAAATACCTACACTCATTTCGCCAACTTAGCTGTCGCACTTTATATTTATAATAATTTTAAAAACATTTACTATTATTAAAATCCTTTTTGGTGTCATGTAAAGGTGAGTAATAGATATTAATTAAGCGTCTTCATTAATCAACTAAAATCTAAATTAATACGTTCCACGCTGAAAACATTCTATAAAAGGACGACACAATCTGAAATCTGAGATATCTTGTAACTTGTGATTATTTTATTCAGTGATTTTTACAAAAAGACTAGCTGTTGCCCGTGGCTCCGCCCGCGTGAATGCCTATTTCCAGGATTAAAGTAGCCTAGTGGGCGCCCCCGGTGAGAAACGCGCTTGACAAAAATACTAAAATGACTATTAAAAAATAAGGGTTGATAGTAGAAGGGTGAAATTTTAGGGCTGTATGTATTTTTTAATGCTGTATCATAAAAAATAAAAACAAAAAACTTTGTCTAAAAAATAAAAAAATAAAATTAGCGGTGGACCACCCTTAACATTTAAGGGGATGAAAAATAGATGTGGGCCGATTCTCAGACCTACCCGATATGCACACAAAATTTTATACAAATCGGTCCAGCCGTTTCGGAGGAGTATGGGAACGAACATTGTGACACGAGAATTTTATATATTAGATTATGTTTTTTAATAAAACAGTCAAGAGATACAAGTCTACTTCTCAAATAAATTAACATAAATAATAGACAAGAAAGTTTGCAGTTTGTTAGTCCCGAACAAAGAGTATTTGATATAGGAGTAGGCCATAGCAAGTAGGTCACCTAATGGTAACTGATCACCACCGCCCATAAGTAGGTACCCGCAATACCAGAGGAATCAAAGGTGCATTGACCACTTTATGGAAAGGAATGAGAATTAAGAAAGAAAGGGAAATTTTTGTGCTTCAGGCAATTTCGTAGTTTTTTCTGTGAAATAGTTATGAAATAGTATCACCCCAGACGACCCATTTATATTGTAGACAAAACTAGCTAGAGCAGAGCTCTACCACAGCTAGGCATGTAGGTTCTTCAGACAGTGTTATAATACAGTTACAGAGTTACTCATTCGTTAAAGCACAGTTAAAAAAGTGCAAGTCGACACTTTTTTAAATATTTTTCGATGAAAATATTTAAAGGAAGCCAATAATTTGAAAATTTACTTGAGACTCTTATGTGCATGTTTACAGAATTATCCAATAACACCCCATACTATAAGAAACACAAAAAGAATTTCATCCTTCAATTTTCTGTATGGAAAGCTTCTGTTCTATACCCTTTAGTTCCGCCTTTGTAGTATTTAATAATAGTTAGTACTTTTTGACTGTAGTAACAAGTTCTGTGTGGTGTTGCTTCTGTTTATGAGCAGGCGTGGCGCTTACCATCTGGCGAGCGACCTGCTCGTCTCGTCATTCAAGCTAATAAATAAATAAAATATGGCGGCACCCTTACGGCTATCTCAGTTCAACTCTTCGGATATATAGATAGATAGCACAAATGAGCCAATCAGAACACAGTTTGAAGGTCACGCGAAGAAATCTCTTATCTACTTTGATTGGTTCATTTCCGGGATCTATCCGGATAACCAAACTAAGATAGTTTATTGAAAATGGCAATATAATCTATTATCTCACATTACCACGATTTGTATGTGTTTGCATATTATAAATGTCGAGTTAGAGGTGTGTATGTAAATTTGAATTATGGCATATTTATGTACATACAGAATAACATAATATGCAGAGCCTAATCATTGAAAATAACTCAAAATATATTTTTTTAATCCATAACACAAAACAAAAATCTTTACTAAGTTCTATGTACACATGTATGAACACGTGACACATCTCTATAAATATGAAATTAGGAATATTATTTGCCATAATATACGTAGGCAGTAATCCGGATTCGACACGTGAATCCGGAAAAGATTGATTGATGCTGCAAATTGCTTCTATTGTTAGTGAGCAAAAAGAAGGAACCGGTGACATTTTAGTTTGATTGGAATGGTACGAGTAGAAACATCCATATATTGGAGCAAAAATTGTACCTATTGTACAATAAATATTTTATCTTTTCATCATATAAGAAATATCTTTAAATACCATTGTATAAAGATACTCGTAATAAATAATATTTTTCCTTGTGAGAAGTGGTGTACTTATGGAAAAAGACACTAAAAATAAAAATAATATTCTAAATAATAATTTTTAGTGGGAGAGTCACGTTCTAGGCTCGACCTGGTTATAACCGCTGTCTCACAAAAAACTGACATGACCGGCAGCATGCTGTTGCGTTTCGTACAGCAACTGAAATTACCGGATGCCTAAATCTCCTTCCCAGTTCCCATAGCTTGCCTTTGAAGGCGGCAGCACATTTATGATTCTTCTGGTATATACCAGAATACATAGGGTGTTCATGAATGGTGGATATCACCTACTATCAGGTAACCCCGTTGTTCGTTAGCTGCCAACGTCTTTAACTCATATTTTAGCATTACAAAAGTTCCACTAACCATTGATCTGATCACTTGTCTGTGCTACTCACTGTGTCACTTTGTCCTCACCATAAAAATACAAAATAAAGTAACCTTAAGACTGTTACTTAATTATATTTCAACTTTTCTACCTGCAGAATAACAAAGCTAAACCATTTGCATGCAAATTGCTGGAGGTACCTATTTCATACAATCTGACATGGTAAGGAGCACCAGTCCATTGTTTGGTAGATTCAGAAACATTTATAGCTGAGAAAATGTTTATTATATTTTACAAATATTTATATTCAGACTGTTTATTTTTATAAATCATATTTTATAAACTTTGTTATTAAGCTACACTCTTCTTCCAGAATATAGGTAGTTTTAACTATTTATATGCACATAATGCTTTCAAAGCCAATCCTGAACAATGTAAACTTTTCATAAACGGATTTATTATTGATTGGAATTTTGTTGTAATCAATTGTTATTTTTGATTTTGTAAGCGTCTGTTAATTGGATATATTTGTGTAAATGTAGAAAAATAGTTCTATAATTCTATTTTGTTGAAATAAATAAAATAAAAATCGATTATTTACAGAGCTCGCATATTGGGCTAAGTTATCCAAGTCAATAAAATACTATTGCGCTACCGAGGCGGATTACAGAAGGCCAATTCTCTTTATTTAAATGTTCAAAATATCATTCCGATCTAGTCTCAGCGTCAAATGTGAACATAGAACGTAATGAGATTGAATGTAGAATAAAAGTTGACTGAAGCCAAAACGGTATAATGCTACTGCTAATGCTAGGTGGTTTTTACGTTGATTATTGGTTTAAGAGAATGCCATTTGCAACTTTCTTGACGCTGAGACTAGATAGGAATGATATTTTGAACATTTAAAATTAAGAGAATTGGCCTCCAGATCCCAAAGACTTCATCACAGTCGCTATCGAAGCAGCGCTTTCCTTGCCCAATCCGAATCGCAATATTAATACGCGACCCCGACATAGGATACGCCTGCGAGTCCGAAGAACTGCCACAACTGGCTCGCGGCACAATAATATGCAGACACGGCCCTAAACTATACTCCCCAGCAATTGCTCAAGCTCAGGTCTGAGCCTTCTAAAAGGCGCCTCTGTGCTTAATCGCTACTAAATACACTATAAGTACATATTTCTGGGTAGAGCGCCATAAGTGCCAGCTATAGTCAGGTGAAGCTGTAAAAGCAATATAGGCTAACGGCACAAATCCTTTCGGAATAAAATACTGAAATCCGTTAATTATTCCTTTTCTTTCAGGTCGTCAACGCTTTCATGATTCTTGAGTATCATGGATGTTAATGGGTCGTGGAGATCATTTATCAGGTGACCCACTTGATCGTCTGCCGGACGCTGATATAAAAATAAACTATGTATAAGTATCGTATATAATATGTGTTATATGCATCTTGCAATACAAGTTTGCGAATACAGTACCTATATATCAATAGAGACTGTGTAGGTACTCTTTCACACGCAGCACCATGTTGGAAAACAACCGAGCCATATACAGCTGCACTCATATACAGATATTCAGGCGTTAAATAAATACATGTTGCAATAAGCACGCAACACTCAAAGCGAGACTAAAATCTACATTCGGATTATGTCTTATGCATTTCGCTGCAGCGCGCGCCGACCCAATTTGCAACTAGCTGAAACTGTAAAAGTTCATAAGTTATTCAGTTTTTTTTCTGTAGTGCCATTTTAGAAGTGTTATTTATAGAGTTAGGCAAATAGTAAGGAAGTTGCTGCTGGGGCTGATGATTCAATTAGACTACTAGCACCTATTTCACCACCTCTGAGTAAATGCTACTTACCAAATAAATTATGACACGTTCAGACACAAAAGTCACACTCTGACATTTAAACCGACTGAAAGATAACTACTAAGTACTTTCAGAAATGGCTTGCTTATAAGTTAATTGGTGCTTCGAGCCTAATCAAATATTGTGAAACAGCCCCTAAATAAGTATTTTTAACCGGCGAAAAAAACCTAAGTAGGTTCTGAAATTATACGCGTATATTTTTTTCTTGTGATTTTCTATTTGATTAACTAATAGTACATAAAGCACGTCAATAGATAAGAAACAGTAAAAACGATGATATTATGATAGATGCAAGAATTAAAAGTTTTGCTATTTGCTGAATTAAGTATTAATATTAACTATACAATAAATTAATTAGCTCTAACAAATATGATAATAATATACAATTAAGTTAAGAGGCACGTGTCTGGGGCTCAAATGTTATTAAGTATAATAATACGTGATAACAATATTCTAGAAAAAGATAATTACATTTGGTTTTATAGTTCTACTTGCATACTCCACGTGCATATTACTGCCTGCTCCCATGGGTCATAGCGTGATATATACTTAAATCTTTCGTAAGAAATTGTTTAAATGATAGTGAAAACCGCCTCAAAATCCGTTGCGTCGTTTAGAAGGAATTGCGGATCAACCTCAAAACAGGCATATAATATTCGACTTCTTCTACTTCTTTTCTTCTTATATATACTCTAACATTGTTACGATTTAGATATGGATTTTACATTCTGATTTCTGCATTGACCATTAACGTATCTAAATGATTCAAAGTTTAGAATTTCTGTGCTTTGGCTTTCAAGTCAATAAAAACATTCAACCGACTTGTCTTGTACGAGTGGAGGGAAAGCGAAACGTCGGTAGATGAACGAAATCGCGGCTCAGAAACATAAGGCATCTTATGTCTCGGGGTGACAAGCGCAGTCCAGTGCCACGCAGTGCTTTGTAATTCAAAGTTCTGTCTGGCGTTGCTTCTGTTTATGTGCAGGCGTGGCGGTTACCATCAGACAAGCGACCTGCTTGTCCACATTCAAGCTAATAAAAATAAGGGAATGAACAGGAATCATTAGGGTAGAACAACTATTTAACCTGGCAAGATACAGAAAAGATTATGCGGAGTTGACTGCCAATATTCATTAGTGAATAGGCATCGCAAGAGAGAGAGAGAGAGAGATACTACTTAACATATCGTTAATTTTTGAATACTATTAAAACATTTGAGATCGTGTTAAACATTTGAGACCCTCTTTTCTGTCGTATAGCAAGTTACAAAATAACTCACCGACATTTGAGTATTGTTTTAGTATCTAGGCGTTAGCGGCTGCCATATCGTAAATAGCACAATGTGGCGAACATCACGTAAAATTAAAATTGTTTAAAAGACATTGCTTAATATTACAGTAGAGCATAAATCTCGGTAGAAACAGAGTACGATACAGCTGCTGCGAGAATAAAGCCATTCAGAGTTCATTGTCGTCAAAAGATTTTCTACGCTATACAGAGATTCGACGCGCCGCTCTGCTTTCTAGACTCTATGTGAGAACAATACAAAATAGTGAGTGGATATTATTCATAATTATGTGAAGAGATAAATAATCGCAACATATTCTTGTATTAAAATTGTAACAACCGTTAAAACCCCGCGACTTCAATTAGAAAACGATTTTAGAACGAATTTCTAAACGACTGAATATTTCCTTCAAGCGTATAGATAAGAACCACCTCTATTAAACCAGCTCTGTAATTAAAAAAACGCATTCAAATCGGTCAATTAATTTAGGCGAACAGACAAATAGACAAAGGGGTCAAACTTATAACACCCTTCTTTTTAACGGCGATTAAATAAGGAATGTAAAGGTAAGTCTTGATATACGCGACCGAGCCAGATGATAGCCACACGCACTCACGCCTGTAATCCACGAAGGGGTAGGCAGAGGTGTAACCTGTACACCCACATTTCGCCGAGCGTATCTCCGTCCCTTATGTGATAGGGAGCGAGCCTATCGTCATACCGGGCAATATTCAAGACTCCGGGCTGATACTGAGCATTTCGTCATAGAAAAACCCCAATACAACTACCCCACCTGGGGATCGAACCCGAGACCTCAGCAACTGCGCCAACGAGGCAGGCACCGAGGTATTTTAAAAATAAAATTTAATAACAATAACATGCACAAAGGGAAGGCAAACAAAGAATCCAGTTTGCATGCAACCACGAAAAGTGTAATCGATTGTATTGAATGCCGTGATTACACGCGTCATTACCAATGTATTCAGCGATTGGATAAATTTATAAAATAAAAATGGTTTATTTTGTATGCCAAATATTTTTTTATTTTATTATTTTAGTGACTTTTTTATGACGCCACGAGAAAGTCGCTCCCCTGTTTCGTAAGTGTCACGCCTGCCCATAAACAGAAGCAACATCAATCAGAACTTCAAATTATTAAGTACTGTGTGGTAGGTCCCTCGTATGCGAGAGACGGTCCGAGTTCGTACCACAGCTTTGTCTAATTAAGCCGCCAAGCAGCAGTATTGTGTTTCGGTTTGAAGGCAGCCAGTGAAATTACTAGGCATTATAAGACTTAACATCCCATGTCTCAGGGCGACGAGCGCAGTCCAATGCCATGCACTGCTTTGTAATGGAAGGTTCTGTGTGGTGTTGCTTTGGTTATGGGCAGGCGTGGCGCTACTATCAGGTGAGCGACCTGCTCGTTTCGTCATTCGAGACGATAAAAAAGTCTACCAAAGTACAGTACTTGACTGTACTCATAAGTTGTAGAGCCACGCTGTACAGTTTTGTATATAGAAGGAATGGCTCGGCCAGATTGAGACCACTGTGTAACAGAAAACCGAGGTGAAGTAGCAGCTTCCTGTTGTGTTTCGTACTGTGAGTGAGATATCCGAACCCAAATCGCCATTCCCTCCACAATCCCTTAAATATCTCTTTCCTAAAAGGTCAGCCACGCATCCACAATGCTTCTGGTATATTGCTTCACTTACAATCGAGTGATTGGGTTGCTCGTTTGCTGAATTCTGAGATAAAATAATATGCCAATATACTCGTATTTATAAATAAAATAGCACAGACACATGAAATTTGTTTGCATCCATCGATCAAATGCAATCGCCTTTCCCTCAACAAACATACTCAATGTTTGAAAGGTTCCTTAGTTTGAGACGCTCTATAAAGGCATGCCACCGCCATCGTATTATATTTTGTGAAGTGATAGAAACATTTGAAAACCTTATCCGTCGTCTAGTCTATCAAAGTACAGTTAAGTTCATAAGTGGTAGAGCCACGCTGTAGAAAGTTTTGTCTACAGCACGAATGGGCCGGCTCGACCCGGTAAAAGAAACTAACGGGGAAAAGAGAAACACTCAAAGAAAACCAACGTAAAAAAACAGCTTGAGGTTGTGTTTGGTACTGTAAGATATCCGGAGGCCCTTCCCCTTCCCTTTAATCATCCCCCCTCTTTAAAAGTTGGCAACGCATCCACGGTCCTTCCGGTATTGTAAAATTTACCATCAGGTGACCAACGTGCTAGTTTCCCGGCCTCGGCTATAAAAAAGTTCAGCTTACATATTATTATAGTTGTGATGGAAGCTATAAGCTTAGTGGCCTGGTTGGAATTTTCGGCAGAGTGAATTAAATTATCTTAAAACAAAGAAAAATTATTTTCGGTCTAGACAGCAGCTATTTAATATCAAATTATTAAAAACGTTTCTTATATTTCACGTCGAAAATAGTTTGTATTTCTACGTAACCAGTTTATAATTTAACGTAAACATATTATGCTTTTCAAATTATCTTGTCAGGATAAAATTCTGTAGAATAAGGTTAAGCGAACTGAGTTAAGCAGCGATTTACATCGACCTCTAGGACGCCGTTAATGGCGGTTTGCTTTTAAATTAACCTCATTCTCAATATCCTGCACAAAATATACAGAAGCTCGGAAAGATATAAAAGTACTTTTACCTAATCAATATAAAGTACTAGCCTTTGTAGACTATGTTACTCAGTGATAATGGAGCTTTCTAACGGCAAAATAATTTTTATAATCGGTCCAGTAGTTTTTAAGTTTATTTGTTACATACAAAAATACAAAAAATCTTTCCTCTTCATAATATTAGTATAGATAAATGAAAATATTAATATAAATGTTTTTTTTTCTGATGTGTTATGTGCACAACTTCGGAACCTGGTAATCATTCCGCCACTTTCCCCGAGAAAGGAGATAGCACGTTTATCTGTGTAGAGCGATGTTTATGAACTTTTCCTGGAAGATAATTTCGAATAGTCTCCCCCAAAAACTCGATGATTTCTAATCGCCAGGCAAATCTGTCTGTAATTCAGAGTTTTGTGTGTTGCTTCTGTTTATGGCCCCTGCCATCAGGCGAGCAATCTCGTTTCGTTTTGTGGTACCAGTCGCGTTATCCGTACAAGTATTCAAAAAATATGTATGAAGTGACTGCCTCGGTGGCGCAGTTGTAATGCGTACGCGTTACGATTAAGTTAACGCTGAGGTCTCGGGTTCGATCTCCGGGTCGGGTAAAGGTAAAGTGGTATTGGGTTTTTCTATTACGAAATGCTCAGTACCAGCCCGGAGTCCGGAATTCGTGCCCGGTATGACGATAGGCTCGCCACCTATCACATCGTGGGACGGAGATAGGCTCGCCACCTATCACATCGTGGGACGGAGATAGGCTCGGCGAAATGTGGGTATACTAGTTACATCTCTGCCTACCCCTTCGGATATTACAGGCGTGAGTGCGTATGTATGTATGAAGTTAATACATTTTCAATTTGATCTGCTAGGGACGATATACATATTTTCATAAATACGGCTGATGGATATTGAAAACTACACACAAGAATGTTCTGGAGCCCAAATAAATAAAAGTCACCGATATTGCACGGAGAATCATCACACTGAAGTGGAAGTGGGCCGTCTATATTTGTAGACGGATGAATGGACGATGTAGCAGACACGTTCTGGATTGGAGACCGCATTTAGGCAGACGTAGTGTGAGATAAAATGCTTAACTTCATGACGGATCGACGATTTCAAAATAATCGTTCAAACAGTATTATTAGTTTTCGAGAAGGTACGGGTCAAGTACTAAATCTCCTTTTTAAAGTCGTGATGACTGTGGATTGCTTAGAATCTAGATAATGGCGCTCATTCGGAGATCTACGTATAACGGGGGATGTAGGGTTAGGAACGTACACATAGGTAAATTGAATCACCAGTATTTTACGACATAGCATATTATTGTAGTACCCAACATGTTCAATCATTTCGCATTCGGTCATTAATCGTTCCGCGCGTACTCATTATTATAACATCATATACCTACTATCAATGAAGTGTTTCAATACATTTTACATCCAAAACTGTCCTCATTTATCAATAACTAGCTTTTGCTTGCGGCTCACCCCGCGTTATCCTCCTTTTCCGGGTTAAAATTAGCCTAGTCAGACCATGTTCTACCAGTTTGTCAAATTTTATCCAAAACAGCCGTTAAGTCTTGATTGACTAACAAACATCCAAAGTCACAAACTCGCATATATCGAAACTTTTACATTTATAATAGTAGTAGGATTATAATTATATCTAAGATACTGTACCGTACAGTGGACGATGATAGTTTGAATTTATTGTAATACTTGTTACTTGTTTACTTGTCTTCTTATTCGCTCAATAAGTTTAGAGAAACTGGTAGTGCAAGCAACTGTAACTTTTAAAGTAACACTCAAATGAGAGTCTAACACCCTTATTTCAAGACGTTTCCTCAAAACTTCTTCAACTCTAACTTAATCGAGGTTACTTTCAGAATTAATTAAAGGAATCCCAGAAAATTGTATTCTTAGTTAAAATTTATGATCGTCTAGTGAGGTTGAGTCAAGTCAATACCGTACTTAATACGTCATTGTTTTAAAGATAAAAAAGTTTTAGCTGAATTTAGCATGACGTTTTGATTTTTTATCTTTAATCACTGAACAAGCAGGTACATCTATTGTCGCCATCGCGTCGGTTACGTAGTATAAACGTCTACTCGTTGTGCGTAGCATTACTGTTATCATTACATCGGTCCCGTGTTGTTGTGTTTACTAACATAATTGTGCCTCTTTGTTTAGTTCGTTTAGTTCTCAATTTGTTAATTTGTTTAATAATAATTTCTGGACTCTGGAAAGCAAATATCCAGTGAGTCGGAGTCTGCAGGAGTTATTCATTGCAGGAAACGTTAAAATCCCTTTTTTAATATCTCTAAAAAAAATATTGACTAAGATGATCAGTCTTCCTTAAGGTACGTCTCGAGGTACCTCGAGTTTGACAGTTGATTCTTTTCCTCGATCAAAGAAAAATATTTAGTGGAGAAGTTTTTTTCAACTATGAATACAGATTACCCCAAATGAGGTTGAGTGGAGTCGAGGAATTTTCGAGGAAACGTTTTAGAATACGGGTGTAAGCCTTTGAGTATTGTAACCCTTGTAATCTTACTATCTTTTTATGTTATGTTTCAATTTTACGGTAGTTATTCATTGAAAGTGGAACAGACAGTAAATTGGGCCAGCAGCTGCGCTTTAGCTGAAAGTCGTGTACATCAAATTGCATAAATAAACAACTAGACGATGACCCATATCGTGAAATGTCAAACGCCAAGCAATCGATAAGATGATTCAGGTCCCGTTCCTAGACGCCGCCGGTTTATTGTGTTTAGATATTATGTGAGGCTATATCGGCGCCATGAAATCACTTCACGGCCGTTCCTATCATAAAAAATCTTTATGATTTTATTTATGATGATTTATTTATGGTCTAGAATTTCCTTTTGATGAAACTTACTAACTTACAAAAATAGATTTCATGCCCAATGATTAGATAATCGAATATTTCAAAATATTTTTATATTAA
The DNA here is from genome assembly GCA_905332985.1 of Mimas tiliae. Taxonomy (NCBI): domain Eukaryota; kingdom Metazoa; phylum Arthropoda; class Insecta; order Lepidoptera; family Sphingidae; genus Mimas; species Mimas tiliae. Next base: position 8,289,159 of record HG995255.1, read on the forward strand.
TGTAAAACAATGAAAACAATGCCGTTTGCCAAATTGGAGGGACTAGAATTCCTGTATTCCAAATATAAACACTTCGCTTTCTAAATCAAAGTTCGGCTTTTATCAGTGGCCATTTGTTTCAAAAGATTAATCGAATAGCGCTCTTGGATTTGTGATAATTTGATTACTTGAGCCAATTTTAGAAACATGAAAGCTGTTTTCTGTGTTTCATGACCGACGGGAGTTTCGTTATTTAAAAAAGGCAAATTGTCAAAGCGGCGAAAAGCTTTGAGGGCGAGGCAAGCCAACAAATTACTTTTCGACCGCCAACATCAATTTGCAAAGTATTACTACATTTGCTAATACGATACGAAACTATGTATGTTACACGAAGCGTACTAACTAATAATATATTATCGGCCGAAGCCATAGATCTATTGTTAGAAATGAGAGAAACGCTTGTGTGTTATCGATAACGTGTTGTTTCAAACTTATTATAAACGTACAATTTCTATATTACTATATCGTGCAATGCGTGTTGTCGTTGATTAATCCAGTAGAATAAAGTAGTTGGATATTCTCGAGAAAGGCCAGGTCAAGAGTACCCTAAACCGACGTGCATTTATGAAAAATTTAATGAGAGTGAATGAGGCCAAAGAGGTATGCAAGGATCGTAGCAAGTGGAAATCCGTTGTCTCTGCGTACCCCTATGGGAAACAGGCGTGAGTCTATGTATGTATGTAATAAAGTAGTTGCAAAAGCTTTTTTTTAAATGTGGACTGATTTCGAATTCGATAGGGTTTTTCTGAGGTTGAACCCATATAAATTCGATTAAAATCAGACTGAGTACGAGGCAAAATGGGAGACTCCTTAACCGATGACAGTAACCGAGATTTAGGTTTCGAAGTCAGTTTTTGAACTTTTTAAAACAAAATCACATCTCGTGTCTCAATTGTGGCTATAAGATTGTCATATTTATCATTTATTTATTTATTTTTATTAGCCTGAATGATGAAACGAGCAGGTTGTTCGCCTGATGGTATGCGCCACACCTACCCATAAACAGAACAACACCACACAAAACTTTGAATTACAAAGCACTGCATGCTATTGGACTGCGTTCTTCACCCCGAGACATAAGTTGTTAAGTCTTATAATGTCCAGTAATTTCACTGGCGTCAATGTCCATCAAACCGAAACACAATAGTGCTTGCACACTGCGTCTTGGTGGCTAATCGAGAAATTTAGAAAGCGCTGTACCAACTCAGACGGTCTCTCGGACCTAACACCTAGTTAACTTTATAACAAGTAATAACAGCATAGGAAGCAACAAGCAGTAAGGTTACCTACTAAACTCAATATAGTGTGTAATATATAGTGGAAGTCAATATTAAATATAATATTAAACTGAGTTATCAAAGTATTATGTCTATAGTCATAATATTAAAAGTGAAGATTGACTTTTGATTGATCTTAATAATAAACAACTAACGTCTAGGGTAACAAAATAAGATCTTATTCTGCTTGGAAGCGCCTGCGGGATAAAATATGGCATTATTTATTTCTTAACCGATCAACCAACCCCTGGCAAATCGTTAATAAAAACACATTTACATAATAATATACTGTGAAAATTATTCAGGGGATTTCGAAATATTTACGTATGAAACGGATTGAAAAGTATATCAACACGTCACAAAAACAATATTATGGACTTCGGAAAAGCATGTTATATTTCCGGACGCTTGTTATTTGTAATTTTTATAAATAATGGATTCGGTGTAAATAAGATAATAATTAACGGAATCAAGGCAGCGCAAAGTCCAAAAAATAACATGGAACTCACTCACGTGTGACGTAACGTAGCTAACCATGAAATAAAAAATTTAAAAGCCGGCAAATGAGCAAGCGGGCTACCTGATGGTAAGGTGGATGGTAATATTTACTAGGTGACAGGTCTCTCGTATACGAGACGTGTTGCTGTGAGACTTTAGCGAATTTTGGAGTTCGATAATGATTTTCTGAAGTATGTTATCGCAAAAAAATATTTTGGTGACTTTTGGTATCTCTAAATTGGATTCTGTATTGTAGAACTTCGAAAACATATATTGGCAACACTTGACTAGTCATTGAATACCATAATTTACTAAGATGACGAAGAAGAAATACCGCTGGAACTATTTGTTTTTTTTTTTATATCTACTTCTTTTCTTTCTAGAGATATCTAAGGAAACTTTTTGTTGTAAAAATCATATTATTTGGGGAGTTTTAAGACGAAACTTAGTGATCTAATTATTCACAAGGCGGCAATTCGAGGCCGTCTGGGTAGTAGTTATACGTGAACATATTATGTGTACATAATATGTTCACGTATAATTCCGTTAAATCTGAACCGATTTGGATGATTGTGTTTGTTTACTCTGTGGTAAATCGTGGTACTATTTAAATTTGAAGTAAAAAAATAATTCCTATGGGAAGTAAATCGGGGATGAAAATAAAACTTCGACATTTATGCACCGTTTTTGACAGTGTTATAAATAGTAAAATATAAACCGCAATAACACCAACGGACTTAAAATTGTTGAATTAAATTTGGAATAGGTATTATTAGGTGATTGTAGAGCGAAATTGATCTTGATGCCGCTATTTTTAACAATTACCTTATGCTATGATAATGACACACTTCATAAAGTTTCAGATAGAAGATAGCTTCGTAAACTATGGACTGAATATCGGTAAGTAATTACAACTCTTTTGCATTTCTAAGGAGTGTTTGCAGAATTAACTTGGTTAGTGTTGTCTAATGTTTCACAGCTCCCGTCCCTTCACAGTCTTAATTAAGTGAAGCAGTCAACAGAAAGCGGCCAAGTACAGAATATTGATCGTTCACGGCACAGGGGAGTTGTTGTTATTTTAAATCGTATTTTACCGGGACTTAGAGGCGTCAATTAACTTTAATTCGCAATGAGTCATTTCCTAGATTCAGTTTTTTATCAAAGATGTCAATTAAATTTAATTCATTTTAATTATTTTAACACGCTTTTATATAAAATCCAACTAAAAAATAAAAAATTAATAATACTTTAAAATATATTATTGTAAAAAGCGTGGGGTGCTTTTTAAGATATTGAATATCCTACCTAAAATGATAATCCTACTCATATCTGTCAATAAAATATTTCTAACTATTGACACCATGCACCAAGTTTCGACTTTTAATTTATCGGGATTTCGCAGGAGCGGGATAAAACTCTTCAGCCATGTCATTTGACAGTCCAGTACGTTAGTATTGAAGAGCTGCAACTATAAATCGTTGGAATGTGAAAACTGGTCATGCGTGTATTGTTGACTGAATTCAATTCGGTTCTAAATCAGTTATGTCGAAGTCACGTCGTCGGCCAATTGGTGACGTCAAACGAGGTTCAACTGCAGTCTGCATCCCTGACCCCAACAGATATTTATGTAGTCTAAATCTCTTTGCACTATAAAGTGCTGAATTTAATCATTTCTTGCAATATTTTAGTGAAATTTTAATTTCTATTCGGGCAACAAAACTAAAGCAAATAAATATTCCTTGACAATCGAAATGATTTGACAAAGACTTGAAAAATGTAAGTATTATATTGTTGTGATTGTTCGCCTTATAGCAAAATTTAGTCAAAGTTAGCAGCTAAACAATATCATACGGCATATTTATCCTACTATTATTATAAATGTGAAAGTTTGATGTTTGTGAGTTTATGAATTTGGATGTTTGTTAGTAAATCACGCCTTAACAGGTGAACAGTTTTGGATGATATTTGGCACACAGGTAGACCATAGGACATGTGCTACTTTTTACACTGGAAAAGTCCACTCACGCGGGCGAAGCCGCGAGCTAGTACAGGATAATTTATGAATTTATGTCCTGCGGCCAATTTTAACATACTATTTATTCCATATTATGTTCACTATAAATATGGCTTCTGCCTTTAACAGAATTTCCTAAAAAGTCACGTAGTCTATCTATATAAATGCATGAACTCTGAATTGATTTTAGTAAAATGTTTGATAATAAAATTATAGTCTTATTTCACTATTTTATTGAAACGAGCGGAGTTCTGGGCCCTTGTGCGTGCCCCAAACTGTTACCCTTGAGTTTGTGGAGATATATCTTTGTTTCAGCGGACCGATGAAAGGAATCTCTCAATTTTTGTGTCATATACAAAAAGGAATATGATTTAAGATTATCCGAATAACTAGCTAGTTTCTTCCCGAAAAAAAAGACAATATCGTTTTATAGCTAGGCATTTTTAAGTCGTATTAAGCCAATAAAAGGGTATACTCATAGTAATTTAGTTTTAGTATTTAGCAGAAGCATTAGTAGACGTCACTATACACTGAAATAATTGTATTAGTCATTGAGTTACTTTTACAGCGTTAAACTCTCTTTAAGCTTAAGTTGTTTGGTCGACACTTTCTTGTTTTACGCTGTTCTTACCATCAACAATTATATTTGCCGAGCTAGGATAAAATATAATTGAACTACAAACCATCCTACAAACATCATAATACCTCCTGTTCCAGACTCGTTATCAAATCCTTAAATAATAACTATAACTTTATCTATAACTTAACTTCTCTCAACTTAGATAGTAAATATCCAAATGTAATCTACATTTGGCTTAGCTCGGCTTAATACGGAACATGACACGATAAAGTGTTTGTATTTGGCTCCAGGAGAAACGGCGCCCAGAACTCAGGCCGTTAATCAAAGAAATTTGTTTACGACGACGCGACACGACGCCAAGGACGACCCAGTTTTTATACCTGTAATTTTCTGTTGCATGCAGAAAATTAAACTTTATCGCACTTTTCATTACGTAGTGTTTTTCATTAATGAATTCGCTAGGTATAAACCAACGACGCGATTTTTGCATAACCCGCAGTTTCTTTTCAACAACCCCTTTTTAATGTCTGAACAAAATAAATGAATGCTGCTCTCGGAAGAACTCAAAATTAATATGAATAAAATAAATAATAAGAGGACCGAAGAATTGTACAACTTGTCAGTAACTCTGGGGTTTATAGCTTAGAGTGGAAGAGCTACACTGTCGACAGTTTTGTCTACAGCATGAATGGGCTGGTTCTACAAGGGTTTTTACCACTGTCTCACGGAAAACCGATGTAGAGTAGTGGCTAGCTGCTGAATTTCATACGGTGAGTGAGATATCCGAAGGCCTGAATTGCCACCCCCTTCCCAATCATTTCACATTTCCTTTAAGGTCACCAAAGCGTCCATAATTCTTCTGGTATTGTGGGGTTTCATGAACGGTGAAGAGCACTTGCCATCAGGGGACCCACTTGCTCGTTTGCCGGCTTATACGAGAAAAAAAAGCTGACATGAAGTTTAACACTAATGCCGGCAACTTTTACACGGAGAGTTACGTACGACATAGGTGAAAATATAAAAGAAAATTGTCTTTACAAAGGCCGCATCATAAGATTCTAGATGTGGTCCCAGAAAAATGGGCAGGCCACCAATGATAAGGACCAACTTGAATATGGCAAGAAGTTGTACGAGAACAACCTTTAAAAGAATGGAAATGACGAAAGATGAAGACACACAACATTGGGTGGAACTGAAGAAGAAGACTGAACTTTAACAATAATAGAAGAGTCAAGTGGACAAAGGTGTTAACTGGCAAAATTGAAGAATATTTAATTTGAACATAAACATCCGATGATTATCCTTATTTAATTATCATCGTTATAACAGGTGCCTGTTTAAAATATTGCTATTGCAAGAGTACACAAACAGTTTTAGTGTAGCTTACAGAAGCTTCCGTTGTAAGAATATTATTTTAATATATTCATAGCTATGTTTGAACTATTTTGCTAGTTTAAAACCTTTGTCCACTTAGCCCTTATTAAGCGGTTCAGAGCGATTCTACTCTGTTGAGTTTTCTTGCGGAACTGGGCTTCTATTTATTTCAATAATTAGTGTTCTAATGTTTTTACTTGTTTATGTTCATTGAATCCTAGAAATGGGAGTGTTTGGACATTATGTATTTTCTCCAAGGCTTATAACATAATTCTATTATGAAAAAGTTGCCTTGGTAGGCACTGCGCAGATGACCATGGCACCTGATGGCAAGTGCTCACCACTGGTCATAGCTTTTGGTAATGCCAAGCCTCTGCCTACTGTATTTCATTATAATCGTTCCATCTATGCGCTTCACAACAAAATGGCATCTAGAAATATATCACTTCAGCCTTACAAAACATGTAATGTATGTCACGTTTTCTTTTACCCACAAATTATATAAGTGCCTATTTCTTTCAGGGTGAAATAAATGAAATTTACAACACGTAATAATATCTCCTACAAATTGTATCACAATGTAACCTTCGCGCGTAAAAATTCAGCTTGTTTAAAGAGATCGATCGAAAAAGAGTCCGCGGGGCAAAAACATTTTTATTTCTACCTACCGAAGCTCTCAAGTCAAGACGGAAACGGAACTAACAAGCAATTTCGCCGTCCGAACTAACCGCATAACTGTTACGAACATTAAAAATGTACTTATGCTATACAGAGTAGTTATAATTTTTTACTTTGAAATATTGCTTTTTGCTTTTCATATGAATGATATTCTAACAGAATAAGGGCCTGTTTCACAATATTCGAGTACCTAATATTAAACCCCCAATTAACGTATACGGTAGCCATTTTTTTATGAACCTAGTAGACCTCTCTCACCCGATATCCGTTGTTATATACAACGTGTTATAGAAAGGTGTGGTTAAGTTGTAGAGCCACGCTGTAGACAGTTTTTTCTACAGCATCGCCGGGCCGGCTCGACCAGGGCCGTACCACCGTCTTCAAGAAAACCCGCGAGAAGTGGCAGCTTGCCGTTGCGTTTCGTATGGTAAGCGAAATTTTCATAAGTTGAATTTTTTCTCATTCCCCATTTCTTTCCCTGAAGCTTAGCAACGCATCCATGTTTCATCTGGTGTGGGTGTTTATGGTGGAGGAGATTACTTTCTTTTTATTAGCGTTAGATGATGAGACGAGCATGGTAAGCGTCACGCCTGCCCATAAACAGCATCAACACCAACCAGAACTTTGAATTATAAAGTGCTGCATGGCACTGGATTGCGCTCGTCACCCGAGACATAAGTTGTTAAGACTCATAATGCCCAGTAATTTCACTGGCTTCAATGTCCTTCAAACCGGACCAAAACAATGTTTACACACTGCTGCTTGGCGGCAGAAATCACTTACTATCACATGAGTATCTTGCTGGTTTGCGGGCCTATGTTATAAAAACGAGGCCTATATTTTTTATTTCTCCAGAAATTAATGAAGCAATATTTTGTTTGACCATCGCTTCGATAATGATTAACTGTTAAAATGATGTTCGGAGTTCCACCGATAAGTTAATAATTGCTTTTAATGAACTCGTTTTACCTATATTTATACATAAACCCAAATTGTACTTAAATTACCTTTGAAAATGTAGACAGTATTTGTACCTGTGACCTACAAGTATATGGCTATGTTTGATTATACTAAATCCCAAATTACCCCTCAAAAAACTCAGGCGTCCAAACATCATATGTATTTTGAGAACTACATTTATTTTCAGAATTTGATAGTTTGATAGCATTGAAAAGTTTTAACCGTGCAAATATTAAATTTATTTATGTTTTAGGCCCACTTGCACGACGATCTTAAATCGAGATTTACCACTATACTTATTTACTTATGTCAAAATTTTATACGATTTGACGTACTAATCTGGTCTAATCCATTAATTTATAGTGTAGGTACCATATGTAAACCCTCACGTGACAGTGCTAAATTAATTCAAACCATGATAATCCATTCTACATATATTATTTCTACAAGATGATTTAGACTGGTTAAATAAACTTATTCATATTATTTGTTTTGATAATAATTTACATTTCAGTAGGTACTAGTTGCCCTTAGGCAACTTTAAATTTGCATGTCATATTACTTCATTAATTAGCTCAAATTAATGTCAGAATTTCGCACGCCTCAAGGCAAAATATATCTGAAGACATATTATAATGTAAATGTACCAAAATAAACTGTTTTGATTTAATTCAAGACAGAAACTAGGTAGGTACTTAACTATACAACAATCATCAAATCCCGTACATGTTCATTTTTAGAAACATAGTGAGAAATGCTGCAACGCGTAAATGGTCTAGTATTGCAGCTCAGCTATACAACAAATAATAACAGATGTACAAGTTCTAAAATATGTAATCTGCGCAGTTCCCGATAACACGGCTATGCTATTTGGAATGAATTTCTATGAATCATTATGAAAATCACGAATACTGTTCTCGCCAATACCAAGCCCATACCTTTGCTCCAATTTAGCAGAGGTTCGCTGAATAGCTTTAATATGTATGAGCAAGATCTATGCTTCGTGGCACGAAGAGTTCCTCTGATTAGATAATATTATAATATCAGCTTGTTATCACACATATTCAATGAACGTTTTAAATATTATGTGCACAATAGCTTATGAGTTTTGTACGTGCTGGCATACAATGATCCTGCTTCGGTCGGTGGCCAAGCGCTATAACCTGGCCTTCTTTAAATTTTCCTTCAATTGTATGCAGCGGTTTGTCTGTGCCCTAGCATTGATGATGTCCATAAGCGGCAGTGACAGCTTGCCATCAGGCGGGCCGCTTGCTCATCTGCCTAATCACGCAATAAAAAATTATATTAAGAAATATTACGTCGTAATTGAGACAAATACGAGTATAAGAGGAACTAATATTAAGAACACTTACTGTATATCACAAACTATTCAAATTCGCACAAAGAATAGATAATACTTTACACAATACGTATATAGTAATCTAAAATTTCATGAACAAGTTTAACATATGCGTGTTTATTTGAGTGAAAAGGTTATGGTCCCGATGCCGGATTGAATTCTAAAATTATTTACATAATAATCGAGACAATGGTCCTCGCCGGCTTGACCATGCAAAGAAAACAAACACTCTGAACAATTGATACCTTTGTAATGTTATATAATACTTACTGCCGTCGGAATAACTCGAATCGTTACTGGACGAATGCTTTTCAGGGAATACACAACAAAACATAATTAATTGTATTGAGAGGATCAAAACGACACTACAATCGTCTGAATTGACCGCAGCGCACTGGCGGACTAATTAAAAAACAAATTAACAAACAATCGATATGTCATTAGAATGCAAGCTATACATTGGACAAAATTAGACTCAAATGGTAAGGTACTATTGTTGATTGTGACGTATGCATAAATGTTCAGATTTAAGTCCCTAACTGCAGCGCTCAGAGACGTCAATTAACTTTGTTTATGGATTAATCTTACATATACAATTCTCGTGTCACAATGTTCGTTCAAAAAATACATACAACCCTAAATTTTCAACCCTCTACGATCAACCCCTATTTTTTAATAGCGACATTAGTATTTTTGTCAACCGCGTTTCTCACCGGGGGCGCCCACTAGGCTACTTTAATCCTGGAAATAGGCATTCACGCGGGCGGAGCCGCGGGCAACAGCTAGTAATTTTATAATATTCTATAGTTTCTCAGAGACGTCAATTTTCTTCTGTGCTTAGTCTTTCTTTTTTTCCACCTGCCCCTATCCCACTCGCAGTGGGGTCGGCGCAAAATGCTTTTTATCACATGTTACAGAAAGATTTGGCTTGTAGTTATTACGACCGGCCGCCTACCTGACGTCAATCCCTCTGGAGAGGAAACACCCAGAACCGAAACACTGGATCTGAACTGTGGATCACACACACATCTTATCTCGGTGCGGCTACTCACCTACTGCGCCACGGAGGCTGGCACACAAATAGTACAAAACGTGCACAGGTAACTTATAACCAGCCCCGTATTATCACTGCTGGGTAGGTGCCTCCTCGACGAATGAGAGGGGTTAGGCCTTAGTCCATCACGCTGGCATAATGCGGGTTGACAAACTTCATATACATTTGAAACTATTTTGAATCCTCCCGATCCCTAAATCCTTACGATGTTTCCTTTATCGTTATCTTTCCTATATCGTTATTAACAATGTGTACAGACGAAACTTGACAGAGATGTATGTTCTTGGTTTCGAACTTGCGACTTACGTCTCGGCACTCCGTATTACTCTACAGGATTTAGCTACGCGAACAATTTAGAAACAAAAACCACGAAGTAACTAGTATAGTACTATTCTTGAATTAAATTTGGTGTATGAATAATATGATGTTTAAATAATATTTAATACAACCACGGACAGTCATACAAGAGTTAAAAATAATGTTTTCATTTAATTTTAAACAGTGTCGACAAGGAACGTTCACATGGAGTAATTTCTCTAGAAACATTGTTTAATAAATATACACGGTGGATAGTGTGAAAACTATTTAGAAATTATTGGAAAATTTACGTCTTTATTTAATCACATAAAAATATGCAATGAAAGGAAGAGTGGTAATCTATCTACATTGTACTTAGTTTTACAATTAACTTATTTACAAGTAGTAGAGCCATGTTGTAGACACTTTTGTCTACAGCATGGATGGGATAAGTAGCGATAACTCAGCGGGGAGTGGCATGGACTGCCGACACGAAAGTCTAAGTTAAGTGTGTATTCATTGTTAATTACAGCTTGCTTTAACGGTGAAGGAAAAATCGTGAGGATACCTGCATACCTAAGTTCTCCATAAGGATTTTGAAGGTATGTGAAGTATGCCAACCCGCATTATGCTAGCGTGTGGACTAAGGACTAACTCCTCTCATTCCGTAGAGGCAGCAGCATTCCGTGCCCAACAGTAGGACGTGTGTAATACAGGGCTGGTATTTTATGATTGGGATAGCTCGGTTGTTACCACTGTCTCATAGACACCCAGCGTGAAGTGGCAGCTTGCTGTTTCTTTTTGTACGGTGAGTAAGATACCCGGAGATGTAATGTAGCATAAAAAACGATTGACATGTAAAAGTGATATTTATGATCCAATTTACAGAATAAATGATTTCAATTTGAATTTGGAGCCCCAAATCCCCCTCCTATTCCCAATCTCTTAATTATCATTTTGATGATTCTGGTATTTTGGATATCCATGGGCGGTGGAGATCACTTATCATCAGATGAACCACTTGCTTGTTTGGAGACGTCTGCTATAGAAATAATAGCACAAATGCGATCAGACTAATCCACACTAATATTCATATTATAAATGCAAAAGTAACTCTGCCTGTCTGTCTGTTGTCACGGCTGAACGGTTTAAAGACATTTGGTAAGGAGATAGGTTATATTCTGGGGCCTTCGCCTACCCCCTACCCTACCCTATACCCTTACATAGGGTACTTTTTGTACCGGAAAAGACATGCACGCGGACAGAGTCGCGAGCAAATGCTAGTCGGTTATAAAATGTGATTTATAAAAGATAAGAAACGATTGTGTTCAGTCATACTTTATGAGCATTGTGTATGGACCTTTCTCTGTGCCGTCCAGTAGAGCCGTCCTCGTTAGAGCTAGGAGCCGGCTTAATCCTCTCAATTTATGGACGGACTTTACAACGTTTCATAAAGCAGTTATACTGCCAACTCACCAGTCACCGACAAAATAAGGTTTTATCCCCCATGCTTAACAAGGTCGTAAGCAAGTTGTTGTCTCGGAGGTTCAATTAACTAAATTATATTCTGGAGCGATCACTTCAAATTACTTAAGTTGTTAAAATAAACTTAACAATATTGATAAATTATTTATACGACGATTCCAATTATGCGGTTTATACGAATATGTAAACAATTACCACTTTCCGGGCCTTACCAGATACTTAAAATGAATACAATTTCTAATGCTATAACTGCTCTATATTGGATCATTACGAGTATCCGTGCGCTATATGTTTTCTAAGATAAACAACGATTGCCGAAGCGCATTATTTAAGTCGTACTATATTTTTCGTTTTTGAATTACTTTATTTCCAATTATGAGAGACGCAAAAGCTTAAAAAAATATAAAATAAAGAAATAAGTAATGAAGCTTAACTCAAATTGTATTAAATTATTTAGCTAATCACCAGATGTCTCGGGATCGGGCGGTCGATGCCTCTGTCTGCCGTTCCACCAGCATCCACAACAAGGCATCCCGCTGTTCACTTCGGGTAACTTTCTGAAGATTTGAACTTCATACTAGTGTTCTTGCACTAAACGCAATACACTAATGACATAAAATAACCGTTTCGTCTTCTTATCTTTTGCTTAACACATTAATGTATATCACTTTCATTTCACAACAAACTTTCCTCTCATTTTTGGATTATCTTTGACGAAAGTAACTTATTCACTTCGTTTACGAGACATAAAACAATTCTAACAACAATACAGTGTCACATCTCTCGTCAATATTTAACAAAGAAATTCTTATCTCCAACACTTTTTGGCATGAAAAACAAATCGAGTTTCAGCATTGTGGTCCAGAAAGTTAGGACTAAACGCGCCCGATCCCATCCGCGCTCTGCGCTCAACTGCGGTTGAATATGAATGAAGCCGAAAAGGGTCTCTCGTTTTCAATGTCCTGAAAAAAGCTAAACCCTCAATGTTTATTACGAGGCGAGGCTTTAGGATCATTAGAAGGATAATGGTTATGCGATAACGAACACCTATTACGAATGAAAGGTATTTCCATAATAATAATGTCTAATTACATGTGCTTGAAACGACTTAACAACCTTAGAATATTGCTGAAAGTGGAGAATATTCTGTAAATAAATATAAAGAATAAGTGAAAACCAATTACTAAGAAGCAAACTTCGACTAGCTTTCATAATAAAAACTAAGTGTGTGTCTAACAACGTGTGTCTAGTATCTATAGTTATTTTAATTTCGTAGAGTGACGGTATTTAGGGTAATGGGTAATAGAGCTCGTATCGTAGCTCTACTACGCTGTAGACAATTTTGTCTACAACATGAATGGGCCGGCTCGTCCGGGTCGTTACCACTGTCTTACAGAAAACCGGCGTAAAGTAGCAGCTTGCTGCTGCGTTTCGTACGGTGAGTGAGATATCCGGAAGCCTAAATTCCCCTCCCCTTCCCAATCCCTTACTTATCCCTTTCCTTTAAGGTCGGCAACGCACCCATGATTATTTTAGTATTGTGGGTGTACATGGCCGGTGGAGATCACTTACCATCAGGTGATCCACTTGCTCGCTTGCCGGCCTATACTATAAAAAAAACTTAATTTATGTTATATACTTAAACTACTTCAATTACATACCACCCAATTTTGATTTATTTATGCTATAATCATTGTCGGTTAAATAGCTATCAAAAGGTAAATACGCTATTTTTTGCAATGTTACAATTACTTATTTGAATCGATCAAAAAAATACTCATATTAATCAACATTATAATATCTGAAATACTCTTGATGTCACTTTTATTACTTCTACTTATTTCACATTGATTGCTAAGATTTTATTATTATTTCGTGAAATTACTTGTTTTGAACAATTCTTCAATTTCCCAAAGATTAAGTAAGATACGTGCAAAGGCGTCGGCCGAGTGGGCCCGGCCCACCCTAGAAACCATCTCGCACTCGCCAGAATCTCGCCAACGACCCCCAGATGTCTTTATCAATCTCTATAAATTTTGTAACCGCGAGCACTAACTTAAAATCTGGCGAAACCTAGAAAAATCTTATTCCTAAGGTCAGGATCCTTATAATTAAGTTTCTGGTTATACGTAGAATTCGAAAAAAGCTCTCCCTTTATACCGAAAAAATAAATTATAAAGATGATTCAAGCTTACAAAATTATCAGCCCGGGTTTTGAAAGGAAAGTCGATATGATATTAATTAGAGTTAAACTACTTGTTTGAATACCTAAAGTAGATACTCGAATTTCGCAATTTAAACATTTCTAAGTTACGTGTGCATTCATTATTATTAATTAACGCTGTTTTCACGGTGAAGGAAACATTGATCGTGAGGAAGCCTGCATAACTGAGATCTCCTCAAGAATTTCGAAGGTATGTGAAGTCTGTCAATCCGCATCAGACTAAAGCCCACTTGCACAACGTTTCTAAATCGAGTTTAACCCACTATGGCCCACTTGCACGACAATCTTAAATGAGTTTAAGCCACTAAACCTGTTTAAGAAACGTCAAATCGTATGATCATTTGACATAAGTAAATAAGTTTAGTGGTAAATCTCGATTTGGGATCGTCGTGCAAGTCGGCCTAAGTCATAAATCTTCTATTCGTAGAGGAGGTGACAAAGATTTGTTATTTATACTATATTATATTATTATATTATATATTTACATAATGTGACACTAGTAGTAAATAACTGCAAGAATGAGTAATAAAGCAATATTAGGTCAATTTATTATGGGTAGATTGTGACTTGTGGTTTGGTGGGGCAGTTGTAATGCGTACACGTTACTACTGAGGCTGACGCTGAGGTCTCGGGTTCGATCCCCGGGTATATTTGATATTCAGTTTTTCAATTATGAAATGCTCAGTATCAGTTCGGAGGCTGGAATTGTGCCGGGTATGGCGATAGGTTCGCCCTCTATCAAATCATGGGACGAAGATACGCTCGGCGAAATGTGAGTGTACTGGTTACACCCCTGCCTCCCTTTTCGGGGATTACAGGCGTAAGTGCGTATGTATATGTATGGGATTAGTATCGTAGCTGTTGCCCGTGGCACCGGCTGCTTGCAGCTTATAATATAAATCACACTGTGGCGTACTATTATACTATTATCAATGTACAATAACTGTATGACTATAATATAACAGTTCCCGTATCATATCATAGAGCCTGTACCCGAGAAGGGGTAGACAGAAGTGCACCCATGGTTTGGTGAGCTTATTTCCGTGTCTTAATGATAGGGGCGAGGCTTTCGCCATATCGGGCACAATGATCGGTTTTAGAATTAAATTTGCAAACCATTTCGCTTATTTCATATGCACCCGAAATTCAGCCCTCAAAGCATAGTCTGGGTCAAAGTGTGGGTTGCACCAGCCGAACGATGGTTATAGTAATTGTAACAAGCAATGTTTCTCGTTATTGCAATGTTCGATGGCTGTATTATTTGTTTTCAGTACTATCAAAATGGCACAAGCTGTATATTTTTTACAGTAAATTAAGCCGTAGCAACCCTCCCTTCATTAGCGCATTATCAGTTAAACGCAAATAAGATAAGTTAAACGCCTCTGTCACGAATGTCAATATGATGTGGAGCAAACGGCGCGGCCCGAATCACGTAACCGCGGTTTTATACATATCTTGATATCTACTTTTGTACCTGTGTACACTAATTATACTCTACACATCAATATTACAATAAAATTATAAACGGTATTTGAGCGTTTCATTTTTTAATATTACAAGTAATAAAAAGAAACCTATGTAATAAGGACAGAAATTAAATAATACTTTTGATTGAAATTGCCGAAAACAAGTATTAATTCAGCATTCCTTAAACATTTTAAAATATGACAAATTGTTATTAATGGGTGTGTTCGAATGCATTAAGTCCTGAGTAGCTAAGTTAAACACAGCATAAAGATCTAAGCGACTCGTAAAGAATTATCAGTTTGACTGTTGACTTAAGTGTTTATTGGTTGAATATAATTACGAATGCCCATCTATAAGCTTACTTATATTAACTCGCGTATTTCAGACATTAAAAACATGTTACTTGTTTTGTTTTTCTTTGTAGCCTTTATTTTCGGCACATATTTTGTTGTTTATTGAGAAGGCAGTAAATGTGAACGTGATGTTCGCGGAAAGGCATGTGTTACCTTCGAGATACATCCTCGAGGCATTTAATGGAAAATTACTTAATATTATTAAAATTGCGGACTCTGAATGGAAGTTACTTGAGAAATAAGTACTTTTTAATACACCCTTTCAACAGATAAACACGATAATAAATAACAATTACTTACCCGTCGCGGATCCGGTGTTTATAAGACTTTTGGCGTCATCTTCTTGAGGCTTATTATTTCTTAGAGAGCTATTAGTTTGTTGTGAAGTTTTCATAAGTGGTGATGTTGGTAATGATAAAGGAGAAGAAAGTCTTAATGGTGAAGTAGGAGTACCCAAATTAGATGGAAGAGATAACTTAGAGTCGGATGATAAAAAAGAATTTGGTTTGCTAATTATATCAGATTTTTCTGAAGGTACCGATGTACATAAAACTGTTGGAAGGGATATTTTAAATGAATTACTCCTAGGCGATGTTGTTTGATCGCTTTCCGGCGAGTCCATGATGATCTGTAACAAAAGAGAATACCTACATCAGTACATTCAAAAACTTCTTGGATTTCAAGTAATTGAAATGATAAATCGCAGCGGCCACATAATAAAACGGTATTTCGGGAGTAATAAAACGAAACTACAGACAACGTTATATTTGAAAGTAACATGATTATGATTTCAAGAATGTTTATTGTGTGCCTATACTAGGCAGTTATTATGATGTATACACAGATCGTGTAATATGTGTCATACACACAGATTATACGAAGAAGGATATAATAGTAATGTGAGCGCGTCAAGCGTCGCGACGCCACGATTATAGGATTAGATTAGTTAGACATTCATAACCTCGCCGGAGTAGTGTGAATTAATTAACGATGAACGTTTGATTTTCTAAAAACCGTCTCTACTGCATCAGCTTTCGGGCCATTGGTGGTTAGGGACGCAATCACTCGTCGGCCGACATTGTATTTGGACTATACTGTACTTAAATATCACCAGGTGCAGCGTAGTAACTTTATCATGTCACAAATAAAACACAAATTCTGATTGCCCGACCTTGGATTTCCACACAGGACCATCATCTCAGGAATCAGGATACAAAAACATTGTGATAAAGTGACGATGATTTATTTCAAATATAGGTACTAAAGAGCAACGTTATAATTAAACCGAATCGTCCAACAGCATCCGTTTATTGTTTTATTGATTACATATTATCGATTTTAACCAGATGGCGGCTTCAATAGATTTATAGGTAAACAGTTTTTCAACTCTTCATTAGCTAAGTATATATATTGAAACTAAACATAATACAATGTGTTTTATTGCTGCCATTAAAAGCATCATCGTAGGAGCAAACCTAGTAAAAACATCCCAGATTTCTAGGAAACCCCATGATGACTAAGGTGGTATCAACATTCAGATCCATTTATTTATAAGAATAATCTTACGAGTATGTACTACTTTTTCTTTTTATCCCGTTATCCCGGCTTCACGCCAGGTTCTTCTCGTACCATAGATTTGACGGTATTTGGTATTAAATAGGGCCACCTGCCGTCTGACGCCTACAACACGCAACGGTAATCAAGTTTCGCAATTACCTTGAGAGTGTACCACGTGCAGGTAAGGTTGGGCTTAAGATGTTTTTAGCTCACTTAAACTCCATTACGAATAATATTATACTGTACGTAGGTACTCTACGATTAAAATTACGCGCTTCGGCAAGCTTCGAATATTTTGGAAATACAGATATTTGTTGTATTTATTTTTCTCTTATATGACTGACCGGACCTTGATGGCCGGGCATTCATAGCTTTTTTTATTAGTCTGATGATGTAACGAGCAAATCGCTTGTCTGATGGTAAGCGCCTCGCCTGCCCATAAACAAAAGCAACACCACACAAGGCACATGGCGTTAAACTGTGCTCTTCATCCCGAGACATAAGATGTTGTCTCATAATGCCCAGTAATTTCACTGACTGCAATATTCTTCAAACCAAAACACAACAATGCTAACACTGTAACACACTGTTGCTTGGCGGCAAAAATAGATAGAGCGGTGGTACCAACCCAGGCAGCCTCTCGCCTACGAGAGAATCACTGTATGATATATGTATTACCAAATGAGATAGAACGGAGTTGCAAACGAAAACAGCGAATTCAAAACAGGTACAGGTCACAGGAACACTTAACATAAGCCTATAACCCCGAAAAAGTAGGCAGAGGTGCAACTAGTGCTACACCCATGTTTCGCCAAGCTTATTTTCGGTCCATGATGTGATAGGGAAATCCTGGACAATTCATGTCTGATTTTGAATCGAAAACTCAAACACAAGTGATTGCCGGACCTGGGAATTGAACCCAGGACCGAGCGTTTATTAGCCTTAGTAGTGCCGTTAGACTAATAAGGCGATCACGGGAACACAATGTAGACCAATCGGATTGTTTGGAATCCACATCTCATTTCACAGGCACATGCAACCACAATCCACACCGAGACGGCGCGGCGCGACGTCGATCTCCGATCTAGATTACCCATTTTAATAGACTTCAATTCGATGCACTTTGAGAGATTGAGGCATCACACATGTAACCGACGCGCTCAGACAAGTTTATTATGATTTTTATTGAATGTCTCCTCCATTATATTCATATGATTTAAATAAATAAATAGACCCAACAGTCACACATATACTTAGTCTTGACCTTACACTAGGTTAACTTGTATCGTGGCTATCGAGAATTATGAGGGACTTGCGGTCCCACAACACCCAGCCATGAAATAAATATCCGTGGATAACACAAATATTTGTCCCGGTGCGGGAATCGAACCCACGGCCTCTCGCTTCCCAGCCGGCTACTCGCCCACTACGCAACGAAGGCTGTCATTTGATAGACTTTAGCCAGCATATTTAAGCGTGAGAACCGAGGAGTCAGTAGGTACATTCCTAGACCACTAACGAATAAAATTCTAGTTTGTTGCAAGATTTATGCTAGGCAACTGATATCAGAGGATATACATCCTGCGCCTATTAAACGACGAGCCTAACGCTGTAAAACATTTTATTTAAATTTTCATACATATTTACTTATTATCTTCCTAGTATATTCTACCTTTAATATATACCCCTTCTCTATCCCTACAACGCTCCATGCGAAATTTCCATTGTTCGGAACAGTGCTAGAAGTCTTCTTCTGTCAGCATCTTCAGGACGCGTGCCGCTTTCTCTTTCACAACTTCAACGGACTCAAATCTTGTTCCTTTTAATGCAGATTTCTTCTTGGGAAACAGACATAAGTCGCACGGTGCAAGAGCCAGTCTAATACTAGGATGATGTGCTTGGCTAGCAATCTCTGACAATGTGGACTGAGCCAGCACATTGGTTTGGTGGAGAACCCAAGACTTAACGTTCTACAATTCGGGTCGTTTTTTCCTTATTATTTCACGTTTTCCTTATTAGTTCAGCAAGAACGTGAAGGTAGTAATTTTGACGAATAGTTAGACCTTCAGGTATCCAGTGAAGGTAGGCACACAATCCCATGAATATTGAAAAAAAAACATCATTGACAAGAAATACAAGGGTGACCCGGGCGTGAATCATCTTCAACATCTTATCGGACATCTTGCAAAAGCCTAAATCACTCAAAAACACGTGCACGCGGTAAATATTCATTGCCATACCTTTTTTTCAATATATTATAAGTTTCAGTAGCGGTTTTTAAGTTTCAAATGAAATTTCACAACAATTCGTTGCTCTATTGTTACACTTAACTTTTTCTGACGAAGCAAAACAAACAACTCTAATGTGAACGAAGGCTATGGCTATACGGAGTTGTTTACAGAAGCGAGAGGTACCTTAGTACCGCTTAGTACATACTGCATTCGAAAGAGAAGGCGGTAAACAGCCCTCGTCGGTCGCTGGCGTTTAGCGCATGCGAACTTCTTCTGTAGCAGCACCAGTCTCGATATTTAGCTACTTACACCTATTTTAATCTTAATTTTATACAGGTATCAATTATCTTTTTTTTTTAATATTACACGTACCTTTAATTATATTTTTTCTGTATGGTTCCCTAATAAATAAATAGATTTATGTTGATGTTTAGTATTCATAATTGGTATTTATCATGTAGGCACATAAATAAGTTTACTGTTTACATACACACCAAAGACCTTATATTGAAATAAAGACGATTAGTAAAGTTCTGTAACCTTCTGACCACAGAGGGGTTTACGTCAGACAGGTGGCCGGTCGTAAAAACTACAAGCCTAATCTTTCTGTAACATGTTGCGCCGACCCCACTGCGAGTGGATAACGGCAGGTGGAAGAAGAAGAAGAGTAGAGTTCTGTAACCAATATAGACTAGGCTATTTTATTATACTACAATTTAAGTTTCTAAACATGATACGAGTCTAGACATGTAAAAAATATAGGTAAAATATATTAGACGACAAAACGACATGAACAATTTTATAGATCCCGTCACCAAAAATCGGTTTGAGCCTGCATTTAAAGAAGCCAAAGAGTAGAGTCACAAGCTCATATGAAGCTATTCAAATACTAGTGAACAATGGCCAACTGGAAACCTTCTCACGGATCCCTTTCACAATATATTGTATCGCCGTGAAAGGTGAAATTGCCCCGTAATCCTTTACGTTAAACTACTTAGGCCTTATACAAAGGCACGAATTGACCTTAGAAAATTAATTCAATATCTCGGCGCTCTTAGCAGATCGGTATTTTGATAATAACTTGCCGTCTTTCATCTTGGGAAGGTACATACTCATAGGTATAGGTCTGCTCCAAACAGCTTATGCGGGATTGCGTAAGGATGTCGCTAATGTCATTAGGCTGCCAAGGGTAAAGGGACCTATAAGTAATTCTTATCTTACTTAAAATGAGGTTCGGCTACGATTTAACACAATAGAATTAGGTTGATAAATAATTAGCATTTCACACTTAACGGTAAGAATTTTGAAGGGATTTATAACAAACAATATTTAAAACAAAAATAAATTGAATATAAGCTCGGCTAAAACTCTAGAAAAACTCATATCGAAATGTTAGTAGTTATAACTTAAAATATGGGGAGTTTAATTTTGATTTAGTTTTCGACCGAAACACGATTTTCAGTTCTAGGCCTACAGAGTTCAAAAAAAGTATTTTGCTTGAATATGAGGTGCTGCCTCGCCTTACGTAGGTGCCTAGCCTCGCCTTGCGTAGGTGCCTATCTGAACTTCATATCTGACAAATACCTGCGAATCCTACCTAAACCTAGGTATAGTATATAATAATTTCTCTACTAATATTATAAATGTAAAAGTTTGGATGTTTGTGAGTTTTGTTTTTTTTTTTTATTTGGATGAAAGGCACTTAGTTTATAAGTAATAAATGTTTACAAAAAAAAATAGTTTATTTTTGTACTAGCTTTGGTTCGCGGCTCTACCTCCATGAATATATTTTTCCGGGATAAAAGAAGCCTAAGTCCTTATCCAAGTTGGTCTACCAGACCAGTGTGCCAAATTTCATTCAAATGGGTTCAGCTGTTAAGGCGTGATTGATTAACAAACATCCAAACTTTCACATTTATTAGTTTATAATATAATATTAGTAGGATACTAATAAGTAGTAATACTATATATAATATATATAGTATATCTGTATGACTGACTCGGTGGCGTAGTTGTATTGCGTACCTACGCGGTACGCTGAGGTCTCAAGTTCTTTTTTTTTTTTTTTGGAGCATTCTGATAGCCTCACGCGAGTCGGCTTTGGTCAGCGTCACCGGACTTTCGGGCGAATGCTTTAGGCACTCCAACCCTGAGGAGGCACTCCAACCCTGAGCGTCTCAAGTTCGAGAAGTGATATTGGATTTTTCTATCACGAAATGATTTGTATCACCCTGAAGTCTGGAATTGTACCGGGTATGGCCTTAGTCTCGCCCCCTAACACATCACATCACGTGACGAAAATAAGCTCGGCGAAATGGGTGTATCTTATGTATACACCTCTGCATACACCATCGGGGAATATGTACAGGCGTGAGCGTAGGTATGTAGCTATTTAAATCTATCGCTAAGTAGATTCCAACCAAGGCATTCTTAGAAATGCCCAAGTAGGTACCCATCCAATGGTGGCACGCTTTACGCGTAATAACAATAATAAGTATTCTCATTGCTTTCGTACAGTGCCACTAACGGCAACTTCTCTGTAGATTAGTAGTTTTGAGGTAGGACATACCTATATATAGCAATAAATAAATTTTATAATGTAAAGGTAACTACTCAGTGGGTATAAAATAGATAGAAGCTTAATCATCGTACATTCCCACTAGCTATTTCTGATGTTACATGGGCAAACCCAGTGCCAACATAGTGACCAATGCAGGATTTATACAATAAGACTTTAAAATCATAGTATTTATTATTTAAAAGTAATTATGGGTACTCTGTCATGGTACCATGGTTGCCACTTTCTCATTTTTGATGCCATAGACTGTAAGACTAGAAGATCAGTTGAGTTTCAAATAAGTATTGTATGATACCAGATAAAATGTATAGGGTTTTATTTATTGACATTTGTTCATATGAATATATAAAAAGTGGTCTTAAATATTGTTTCTTTAAATAGTAAAGCCTGTTGCACAATTAAGAACTTGAATTTATTCTTATTATATCCTTGATGCTTGTACTAAGGCACTGAATACTTATATTGATAATTATGAAATATTTCGAAATAAAGAAGCTACTTCAAACATGATTCCAATTTTAATAATACTAATAAATATACAAAAAATAATACAGCAAAAATTATACAATCATTATGAAGAAGTCACGAGATTCCTTATGATGGCAGCAATTTCTTTCCTTTTGGCACTGGGGTATATTTTGACGAGCAAGTCACAGGAGCCTATTTCTCCATGGTTGAATGCATGTTCTGCAAGTCGCTCGGCGTTACAGATGACGTGGATTCCGCAATCATATCCATTGGTTTGTTGAACACATTCTTTATCCACATAGTCCATAGTATCTAAAAAATAAAAAAAATATATAAAAAAATAAGTTATTAAAAACTATTATAAAATGAGGCTGTTCCATATTGCTAATTTTAGCTACTGTTTTCTAAACATATTTGTAAATAGTTATTAACATCTAATGACTATTACTAACCACTAATCTGTCTACTGTAAGGTTGACAAAAGTCACAATTAATTTATTTCTCTCTTATTAAGAAAAGATAACCCTTTAAAAGCTTATCTCATTAAATCATTACTTTGAGCAGTCATAATATTTTATACAACTGTCCTGAGTAGATCTGACCTAAATGGAACAAATAAAAAAACTCATATTTTTTATTCACTTTAATGTTGATCATGAGCTAAACATGAAATATATAGATATATGACATATGTAAGTATTTTTGTATGTATATTATATGTATCTATGTATGATAATAAGTAGTAATTTTAAAATAGTTATGCATTAATATTTGCATAAATACAATTAAATTCTAGACTTGTGTAGTCCAAAATAACATTAGTATATTAGCTTGCCCTGATGGCTCAGCCTCTCTAAGTCTTTTACTAGGATAAAATGTTGTTTTATAGCCTACATTTTTACTGGAGGTTTGCATAGCATGATACTGAAACCTACATCGATAACTGCTCAACTGATTTTATGTGATGCATGAAAAATAAAACAGGCAGTCTACTTTTTTATTATATTGTTATGTATAGATCAATAGTACAAGTAGATATCCTATTTTGGACCGGTTAGATCAATAATAGCAGCTAATATGATATTATGGAATAATACATCAGTGCAGAAGATATGTTAATTTAAATCAACATTTTCAAATAACAACATCAGCAATTGCAAAATTAATGGCAATGAATTTGTGTTAAAAGTTTAGTACCATAGAGTTGTTACTTACTCTCATTTTTAAGATAAGGTATCATATGTCCTGCAAACGTCCAAGCTACTTCTTGATTGCACATTTGAGAAGAATCAACATGGAAAAAGCTATTTTCCGGTTTTGAATAAACAAGAAGACTCCAATGAGAACCGCCTGCTACATCTGGGGAGTCATTGTCATTTAATGCGAAAAAAACAAATTTCTTTTTTGTCATGCCAAGTGGTTCTAAAAATGTTTTAATTTCTTCAGATGGGACCATTTTTATGCATTGAGTCACTTCTGGAGACACAAACAGCAAATCTTTTGTATGTTTAAACACAGTCTTTTCAAGATGTTCAAAGCAAAATGATATGATTGTGTCATTCAGCCAATATGGTCCATCCAGCAGCTCTACATCAGATTGATGCAATAATATGTCATGGAAGCTCAACACAACCGATGCTTTAGCCATTATGTTTAGTTATGTACACTATAAGGAACTCCTTCCACTATAATATTCCTTTCATCAGATATTACTTCGAGATAATCTGCTAAGCAACAAAAGTAGATATATTATAGCTAATGTTTGAAATTATATAATGAATAAACCTCATATCAAAATTAATTATATGACATACTGTGTCACATGTTTAGAGTATAGTTGAAATCATAAGCCCGAAATACTCGGTAATTACTCTTTAAATCACAGATATCAGTGTAGCAACTTACCAAGTGTCAAAATATAAATACATTTGTCGAAAATTGCTTGATATAAGCACACAAAAAAGGTATCTACACTCAAAGTATCTTGGAGCACGTTTTACAAATGTTATATCAATTTAAACATTATTATAATTTTTTTAATCCACAAAATACAGTCTTAACCACTGGCGAATAGCGAAGAAAATTGACAGCTGACACTTCGAATCTTATTTTGAAATTTGGTTTCGTTATGGATTCGCATTATTGTGCATTTCGCCAACGACATGTATAAAATATATTTTGAAGTCCTAACAAGAACGACTAAACACCGGTGTGGTCGATTTCAAAGTCTTGTCTGAGTTTTAGTGTCAATTCTTTCCAGTACCATACTACATTGACAATCAAGCGGATCAAACAATCAAGATAGATCTTTAATCTTGGTCAAAAATCACTTCAATTCATTCAATTTTTCCATACACTGTTCATCACCGTCAATGTTTATTGCACACATCACATAAAAACAACAAACACAACTTTAAACTTTGATCGACCGCACTGTCAGAATTCCCGCTAAAACTCTCGAGCGATGATCTGAAACCTAATGTGGCGACCGCGAATATCGATCACCGAGTATCTACATAGCCTGTTAAAGTACTGACCCTGATAGTATCCGGGTAGGGAATATACTTGCCGTGAAAACAGAAAAGATATAGTACCTAGGTCTGTACTGCATGAGTGTGGTGACATCGACTTCAGGAATGTCACTCGAGGTGGTTTGGACACTTTTGAAGAAACCGCTATAGGTCCGAACCGGTCAGAACCGTTATAGGTCAGTCGCAGATTTCTGAGCCAGATCGTATCAGGGGTATGATATCGCGCATAACGTATGGAGGGAGACCGTAAGAAGCAGTGATTAGAGATCCTTCTCACTACGAAGGATGCTCAAGACCGGACGAAGTAGAAGCGATTAAGTAGAAAGGCGGACCATAGCACTAAGGGATAACACCAGGCAGAAAGAAAGAAATTAAATAATGTCGTCCTTGACTGCCTGGGCGCAACCACAGTACAATTTTGCTAATACCGCATTTCTATCCACGGCCAACTATTAGATAACTAATAGAGTTCAATTAAGCTATAATAAATTAACACGCTACTAATACAAACTATATATTTTGATTGCGCTATACTATAACATTTCGCGCGAGGCCACAAGAGCGCGATTCCATAAACAGAGACTATTAGCTCAAAGTATGCTCGTTTCTGTTGAAAGATAGCTTGCTATATTAAAACACATCTATTCTAAGCAATAAATTGCAAACACCTACTATATAAATATAATTAAAATCAGAACACAAGGCAAAATGTAATTAAACACGTAACTCGTGTGAGCTGGACGGGACAGTGTGCCATACGTGCGCGTTCGGCTGCTTTCGTGCCACACACAATTTCCAATCGGCGCGGCGCTAGAAATAGCACCACACTATGGGTGTTGTGGGACCGCAAGTTCCTCGTAGTTCTTGTTCTAGTTAACCTAGTGTGGGGTCAGGACTATGTGTGTGACTGTTGGGGGTATTATTATTATTACTATTTGACTAGTGCAGATATAGAAAGCGTAGCTTGATAATACTATAGCACCGCAGTCTGCAATGGTCAGTCGCGCTGCTATCGCATGCTGTATGACGTATGTGCATCACCGGCTACACAGAATCGCGCCTCTAGGATGGCTCTATATCCCAACGTATAAAATAGTGCGCTATAAAAATAGAACGAGCTAATAATATAGTTGATAAATATAGTTGATTTGAACAATAGTAGCCGTGACGTCATGGCTCGGCGGAGGATCGAACCGCCGCGCCGGTCTCGGATTCATGGCATAAAGTACCGTATATATAGTATACGGATAATTCATTATTTATCTGTATTCTAGACTGCACGCTTGATATGTTTTTAATCAATTTCAAAAAAGAAAAGTTTCTCAGTTCGTCTGTATATTTTTTTTCTATGTTCATGCATAATTTTGCCAAATATGGACCGATGAATAACTCCACCCTAAAGAGTGTAAAATAGCGGATGAAATACAAAAATACATTTATGCTCTAACTTATGCACCGATTTCGATGTTTCTCACTAAAAACTAGACTCTCGTTAAAGAGTAATATGTTCATTGCGTGCATCGTTGGCCACGGGTGGCGTCCTTCGACTAGTTAATCAATGGACTCGCCTTGCATGATCTATCCCCGCCGCTAAGGTGCTAGAAAAAAAATAGTGTGTTTTTAAAAACTGCTTATGGAATCTTTTTTGCTGTATAAGGTGCTCTGCCAAAAATTTAAATAAAATTAGTTGGACTATTTTATAGTCGTCAATTTTTATGTTGATGTATTTGACTGATTGGTGTCTGTAAAATCGACAAGTAAAATAAATAAAATAAATTATAAAATTTATTTATGGGTATTAACAGATTTAGTGACAGAATGTTCTATTAATAGTATTGTGCGTGTTAGTCGTTCATGGGTGAATGGTCTAAGGCGGCGTTACGTCGACGGTAGTGGTCGGCGTGTAGCCAGACAGACCGCAGCCTTGTACAGCGTGCGATGGCTGCGGTGCTATAGTATTATCATGCCTAGCTTTATCTACGCTAGTTAAATAGCGTGGCGCTATTTCTAGAGCCAATTGGAAATAGTTATATCACGCTTTATGCTTTATCGTTTTATAGATAGCGCGCTATAATATGGCGTTATATGCGCTATTAGCTATATTAACCACAAGTACGTCAACCATCGCTCATTAGTCATTCATCAAGTCGAACCAAGTCGAACAGTCCCCACAGACTACTTAGAAAGAACTGACAGTCCCTGTCACAGACTACTATAGAGATGCTGTCCCTGTGTACATTGCCATATGCGTTGTCGCGTTAGCAACTGTTAGATACGTAGTATCTCTAAGTAGTCTGTGACTGTTAGTAACGTCGCGTCGTCAAGGTCGTCGCGCCACCATAACAACTTTTTTTAAAGACCGGCTTTTTGCTTTTTGTAGAGGATAAGAATCCTAAATTGTATTTTAGTATCTATATTGATCGTGTAACTATTCCGTGAATCGTTTTACAAATAGTAATTATTATAAATTTAAACATGAACCCGACGGAGATAACACATAGACCGATTAGTCTGAAACTCAAAGTTGTGCATATTGTGAGATTAACTATCGCAACCATAGTGAGGTTTTTCTTCAGATTGTACTATGGAAATGAAGGTGAGAAAATTCCCCACATAACCGACGACATATTGAAGGAACCAGCGATCGAAGTAGCAAAGAAAATACGAAACAAAGAGGTTTGTAATGATGTGATTAATGTCTTTTATCTTGTTCTTTTATGTTATTTAAACAGGTAGGTAAGTAGATATTAGTTATGAAAATTGCGCGTTCGCTGTAACAACAGACCAAATATATAAATTAGATGTTATTTATGTCTAATGTGTCAGTCTTTGTGGCGCAGTGGGCGAATAGCCGACTCTGAAACGTGAGGCCGCGGGTTCAATCCTCGCACCGAGACAAATATTTGTCTGATACACAAATATTTCTGTCTGGGTTTTATGAGACCGTAAGTCTCTCATAGTTCCTGATACCCTCAAGACTCTTATCTTACTGTGGGGTCAGGGTTATGTGTGTGACTGTTGAATGTTATTTATTTATTTATAAAAAAAAACACGCTGCCTACTTCGCGTGCGACAGTCCTGCGCAACTTATTGTGCAACTCGGCAATAGTCAATACCTATTAATTAAAATTTTACCTACACACAATTTTGGTAGGTAAGTACCTAACTAGTTAATACTTACTAGTTACTTGCGTAGTGCGTACCGCAGTCATAACATCCGTACTTAAATAGTTATACATATTATAATATTGGAAAATGCCGCGCTTGAGTATTGGTTTCCGTATAGATTGTAGTACTTGCGCAGTCTATTTATATCGACGCCTGTGGCTGCTACAATAATAAGCCTTCCGCGGTCCTGCGAACTCTGGCCGCAATAATTTTTTTTCCGCGGGGAAAATCCATTTTACGGATACCCTCCCATCCCGGGTGACTACAAGACTGGGAACCTAACCAATTCCTACGCTGGTATACCGACTAAAAACCCCGCGGTGGCGTCCTTCGGCGCTAATATGGTGTTTTCGGGGATCCTGGTATACCTGAATTTCTGCCGGTACCACCCCTGCGTTCTGCCTTTATGGTACGACTCTTTTTGTGTTTGGAAGCCCTGTCATAGTCAGAGCGTCCTTGGCGTCTGCGGCAGAGAGAGGTTATCGCATTGCCGTCCATCTCTGGGTCTCATTAAGCAAATGTACGAGTGTACATTACATACGAACATAGGATGCACATCCCCCGCTATACGACCTCGACCCCAATGTTCCCATTTAGTCGCCGCTGGCAGGCGATATCGTCGTAGAATTATTCAAATCCCCCAGTCAGGTTTCGGTTAGTCGTCATCCCAGCGCCTCCTTCTCGTTTGGCGGCGAACGGGTTCGGTTCGTTCCCGATCTCGCTCGGCACTCTCTTTCAGCGACATGACATGACACGTTCACAGAATGAGGCCATTGCATGCCACCACTTCCGTCTGTCGACCATGGTAGCTACCACGGAAGAAAGAGGTCTCTGCCGACGACTGTTCTGAGAGCGCTGCGCTTTACGATCCTGAGATCTGCGATCTTTACACACAGCCGCGATTTATTGGAATACGTGTAAAAAACACTTAAGTACCTACACAGTGTTTTTGCACGCAACTTCGCTTGCGCAAGGTTACTATGCACTTCACAATGAGTAATAACATCCAATGATCCAAACAATACTTTCCTCCACAAAAATATTTTACCCCGCTACTAGAATGAAACTATCCTACATTTTAATCCAGGTTATGGTCTATCTGAGTGCCTAATTTCAATCAAATCAGTCCAGTGTTCGCTTGAATTCATATATACTAGCAAACAGTTTATATTATTTTAGGAAATTATGGTATCTTTGGATACCTGGGTCATTCTACTTTTAGGGACAAAAAAAATAAAAAAATAAATATAACGCATTGCATATTCTTTAAAGTTTTATTGTGTTTATTAGCATAACCAATCAATGAAAAAAATAGTAACAGAGGTCGTTTACTTTTTAATTACGAAAAAAGGTACATATATGGTAATTTCCTGGTAACAGAATTGATGCTCAACGTAACAGAAATGACGACATTCTAAATAGTTCTTGATTGCGAACAGCAAAGTGTACATTTTAGACCATATGTTAACATTAAACATGGTCATTAACTAGAATCATAAATAATTATCTTTGAAACTAACTGGTAAACATTTGAAAAAAATCTTAAAGATATGATCACAAAAGTGACGTTTTAACTGTCACCTTCTAAAAACAATGAAGTAGATTATTAGAGATCAATTACGAATCAGGTACATACCGCTTATAATATTTTTTTAATCAGACTTATCTCTCATTTATATGTTTTTAAAATATATTTTCATCTGAAGAGTCAGATGCTGCTATTTTGTCACAATTTTGTATTTTTGTAAACTTCGAACTTTGACGACATATTCGATCAATATAACGTTTTTTCTTAATTTCTTCATCAGCACTCTCATCTGACAACGATACATAACAGGTTTTATAATAGAAGTTACGGCTACGATTGGCCAGAACCGACACCGTAACAGAGTCATCTTCATGATCAGATTCTCTACTACACGTAGAAGATTCATTTCTAGCAGGAGAAAGAAAGCTTGATGGGCCAGGCTCCTCAAATATATCTATATCAGATATAGCGTGTGCTAGGGAATTACGTGGGGATGGAAGAGGAAGTCCCTGGCTTTTAACAGAATTGATTTGCGTGCACGCAGTATTAATGACACCTATTTTGTAGTGTGGACAAATTTGATATGGCCGACATTCAATGCAACTTAGTTTTCGAGCATGCAAAAGACACGGGCTGTTTTTATTCCAAGTCACATGTTGAGCGCAACTTTGAATGTTGGTGTCAAACTTCTTAATAGCAAATTTTCTATGGACACAATTTTTTAACACCACAATTTTTTCATTTTTGTTCTTAATTCCTGTTTGAGGTGCCATGTTGTAGCTAAAAATAATAAAAGTAACATGAACAGTGAACTCAATATTTTAGCAAATTCATAGGTTAAACATAATAATAAAAGAACTATTGTACGTAACAATTTATTTAGTATACAAAATATCTAGCGAAAATCAAGTAACATAGTTAGTTAAAAAAATATTATATAAATAAACTACTATTTAAAGCTCTTACAAATAGTAAAATTTATTTATATTTATAGTCATTTTAAACATTCATCAAATCATGATGCTCTAGACTAAAAAAAATATATACATAAATATATATATCTTGATATTTAAAAAGCATTACAATAAACTATAACAAAACTAGTATTTCGTCACATAAGTGATCAATCGTCACGTCTGTTAACACACTAATAACAGATGTGATGATCACAGAAATGACGAACTGTAAGACGAGCGGTCATATTTTCTTGTAATTCAAGTTTAAACTTGCTGTTGCACTGAATCGTATGACTGACATGGAAACTCATACACGCTAAGTGATTTTATATTTTAATTTGAAAATCTTACCTTAATACAGCTTGAACAGATGTGATGCACGAACTTTTACACTATGAAAATTGCATGGAAAACAGTTTTTCATTGAAAAAACAAAAAAACTTCTCACACTTTGAAGCCGGCATGCAAATGACAAGTGGGAGGTGTTGCAACATTATAAAATTTAACGGACCAAAAGTAATGTTACTAGTCAATTCTCTCTTATTTACACTTGATAACCGAAGTGATGATTGATTTGTAACACAAGTAGAATCAAGTATAACTACTAGTGAACTTCACTGAATTTAATTTACTTTACGTATCAAAAATAAGACTATATTTTGGAGTTAATCAACAAAGGAAAATATATATTGGCGAAGTAATTATATTTTTTAATGATGTCTAAAGTCAGCAATATACGAAATACACATATAACAGAACGTGACAACGAGTATATAAATCACCGTTGTTTTTAATTTTATTTTGTTTTTGTGTTTGATTGGCTATAACCGATTAAACTTAAGGTCGAGTCCAATCGAAAGAACTAAAAATGAGTCCATAAAGTAAATATAATTAATTTATATTCCTTATGCACACTTTTTTGGCTGTAGAATAGAATGACCCACCTATATATTTTGTTATATAATAAAAGACAGTACTCTGCCTGCGTCTGTTCTGCCTATCTCGTAAACACTGTAGTAGTCTGTAGCCTTGTAAGCGGGTTATTCGGAAACGTACTCTGTGAATAGACGCGCACAATTCAAAATACTAGTATCATATATTTTGCATGCGTATTGTATACGTATTCGACATGACGTATCTAAGTATATGTATGCGTGTCCCTTCGTGTCCTATATAACAATGACTAACAATGACATCATATCAATTCTGTTTAAATCGGTTTAAAAGCGGTTTAAAATCGTTGATTTAAAATAGTTCTTTCTTTTGTTTAATTATGGCTTCGCATTAATTATGTACTACATATTAAGTACTATATAGCCAGTGACAAGTATGTACTAATTTCAAATAATCACAAGAACGATGAAAAATCGGTGAGGCCGATTTCAGTCTTGTTGTGTTTTGGTGTCAATTCCTTCCAAGCGGATCGACGACCAAGGTCGATCAATACTCGACCTTGGTCGTCGATCACTTGATCAAAATTCACCTAAATTCACATAATTAAATGTTTTTACATACTGTTCATCACTGTCAATCTTTATTGCACAAATCCACGCCACATTTATACAACAAACATAACTGTAAACTAGTTATGTAATAATTAAAATAAAAAATCAACCGCACTGTCGGAATTCCCGCTAAAACTTCGTTTGAATGGTTGATACCGAAAGCCGGCTACACACGTAACGATATATCGTGGCGATTTCAGATTGTGCAGATAAATCGAACGTTCCTAGTGTCTTCACACTCTTCCGATATCGGCGTCAATCGTCAGTTCTCCGCAGAAGCTTATGCAAGAAACATGTCATCCAGGATGGAAAATGGTGACGCACTTGCGATATTAGGCTTGGTTATGTGTTTAAAGAAAAAAAGGAGCGGAGTATTTGGCGTAAAGACAGGCTCATGAAAAGGAAGTAGAAAAAGAAATTTTCTCATACTAACTTATTATATGACTTAAAATTCGCTCCGAAAGATTATTTGAGGATGAATGATGAGGCATACTTAAATCTGCTAGCTTTAGTTACTCCACTAATAAAGAAACAAGATACTATAATGAGAGAAGTAATAAGTCCCCACGAAAGATTATCTGCTACACTGCGATTTTTAGCTACAGGACGTTCTTACGAATGTATGAAGTTTTCTACAATATTATCACCGCAAGCTCTTAGTCAATTCATTCCTGAAATCTGTGATGCTTTGTACGAAGTTCTACGGAAAGAGTACTTAAAGGTAGTACGCTTCTGTAGCTTTCTATGAACTCTTGCAGTTGTTCGCGGTGTCCACCCTTTTTCTTCTTCCGACATGTTGCAAAGAGAGCGATCAGCACGAGCGCTCACAAGCGAGCGCCGTCCACATGCAACGATAAAACAGTGCAAACGCAATCGACAACGATTTATCTAATAGAAATTGCAACTGCCACCGATGAACGATAATCTACAACGATTTTTCATACACACGATCGATAAATCGCTACGATATATCGTTACGTGTGTAGCCGACATAAACTACGTGAACACTAGCTGCCGTACTCGGAGACATCAATAATTAAATTAATTAATTTAATTTAATTTTTTTAAAACGATTTGTTTATAGCTTAGGTCGGCATTCGAGCAAGTGAGTCATCTGATGGTAAGTGATCTACACCGCCTATGAACGCCCACAATACCAGAAGAATCATGGGCGTGTTGCTGGTCGTAAAGGTATGGGATAAAGGGGGATTTGAGCCTCAATATCCCAAATCCCCCTTTATCCCTATATCTCACTCACCGTACGAAAAGCAGCAGTAAGCAGCTACGTCTACGCTACTTTTCGTCGGTTTTCTGTGAGACAGTGCCGGCCCATTCGTGCTGTAGACGAAACTCTATAGCCTGACTCTACCATTCAATTACTCACTTATCTCCACACTCAGAGCCATCTAATGTATATGTTCCGTTACTGAATCTTGATAATCTTTGGATACTTAAACTAATTCTATGAAATTACTTAAATTAATTGATGTCTCTGAGTGCGACAGTCAGATGAATAAAGTTATGCGCTTCAGCAATCTTTGTCTGTTTCGGAAATACGAACGTTTTATAACCTAATAGGTTTTTTTTACTGCCTGGATAGGCAGACGAGTAAACGGGCCACCTGATGGTAAGTAGTCACCGCCGCCCATAGACTTCTGCAATGCCAGGGCACAGCAAAGCCGCTGCCTACCGTCGATAGGTACAGACATTTAACAACGTTAGAATAATTAATTTTGTCTTGAGTGCCTGACCAGCCTCGGTAGGCCGGACATTCATTGCACATTCGTAATAATTCATAAAAACGCAGATTGCA
This sequence comes from Mimas tiliae, assembly GCA_905332985.1. Taxonomy (NCBI): domain Eukaryota; kingdom Metazoa; phylum Arthropoda; class Insecta; order Lepidoptera; family Sphingidae; genus Mimas; species Mimas tiliae. The sequence goes on from HG995255.1 coordinate 8,323,154, forward strand.
GAAGCACATAATGTAGATCTTAGGTATTTACTACGTTTGAGATATAATTGTGCCCTTTACATTACGATTAGATTAATTTAAAGTGTTTCTTTAATGACGTTGATAGCGATTATTTTTTTTAGACAAACCATGATTATGCAGGTATTCAAATAATTATATTTTAAATAAGTGAAGTTGTAATGCGTACACGTTACGACTGCTGTGCTGAGGACTCGGGTTCGATCCCCGGTTTAAGTGATATTGGGTTCTTCTATCACAAAATTCTTTGTATCCGTAGCAGAAAAGCGTGCTAGGTAATATCGTTTTTTATTAGCTTTAGATTACTAGACAAGCAGGTCGCTGTCCTGATAGTAATCAGGACTTTTGTTTGTTTCTCTCGTAATCTAGGTACTCCTAAGCGTCACGCCTGCCCATAACCACAAACAACATCAATCAGAACCTCGAATTATGAAATAGGTACTGCATGGCACTTAACTGCGCTAATAAAATGTACGTTCTAACGATGATGTTAAAATGTGTTTTACAGATAACGAGCGTAGAAGTACTAGAAACATGTATTAGGCGAATAAAAGATGTCAACTCGGCGCTTAATTGCTTTATTGAAGACCGGTTCGAACTGGCGCTGCAGGAAGCTAAAGAAGCCGACGAACTCATACGCAGCGGATCAAAGACTAACGAACAATTGGCCAACGAGAAACCTTTTCTCGGTGTGCCGTTCACGACTAAAGATTCTATTGCTGTAAAAGGTAAAAATGTCTTCTAACTCATATAACTCACTATTGGGGACATGAAATACCTGTCTACTTTTCCACTCTTAAAATAATAAGTTTCCACTAATAACTATTAATTTAAATACGACGATCTCGGCGCGGCGATTCCATCTCTTAGTTCGTCAACCGGTTTTAACTCGTGTATGTATTACGTGATATAATTGGAATTGATTAAAAATTTAGACAAAATAGAAGATCATAATTCTGCTATAAAATTTATATGTACATTTATTAATTATTCTATGCTAAAATTAGCGATTCTCATTCTTACAGGATTGCGATTTTTTGAATAACTAGGTAAATAATGTAATAATTACTCAAACCAACGTATAAACCATAACAGTACTTATTATGAATTAAATCAACAATCTTTAATCAGACAGGATAGTAACTTTTTCTTTCTGCCTGGCCCGGGCGTTATCCCGACTTAATGTCCACTAATTTCACTGGCTTCAATGTTCTTCATACCGGAACTCAATAGTGTTTACACACAGTTGCTTGGCGTCAGAAATAGACAAAGCGGTGGTACCAACCAAGATGGCCTCTCGTATACAAGGAACCTACAACCTAATGGGCATCCCCTAAGTACACGGTACATCGGCACTGCGACCTGATCGATGTTTGTTTCATGTTACAGGTCTGCATCAAACGGCTGGTGTGGTGTTACGTAAGGATGTAATTGCTAACGAAGATGCGGACGCCATTAAACTGTTAAGGGAAAAGGGAGCTATAATAATTGGACTCACTAATGTACCTGAACTTTGTTTGTGGTATGCAATTTTCTTACTGCCTGGTATTATCCCGGCTTAGTGCCAGAGTCTGCCTTCCTGCTTACACGCTTCCACTTCGCCGACTCTTGAACATCCTCTGTAGTGAGAGCCTTAGCTCTCATATCGTTCTCTAGTACCTTAAGTTAGGGCTTTTGGGCCGTCCATGGGATACTCCTGGTGGCTTAGCGACATATCACGCGCGCGAGAGAGATAACGATATTGGAGATTCGATAAAGTACGTTGTCATATAAAGTTCGTAGACAAAATACCACGTAGAGGTTGAAAGTACTATTTTCTTTACTTTGTCTACTCTTTAACTCTAATTTCGACATAACGTGTCGAATATTTTATGCAACCACGTTAACTCCGATATACATATAGAGATAACCAGATAAAACTGGATTTTCACAACAAACCGAGTCGATAAAATTATCTGGTGTTGCATATGCTAAGCCTCCTGATATGATCTGGTAAAAGCATTTGCGATCGAAATATCCTTGCGGTATCCTGAAACCATACCATCTTTTTATATCTTTGTAATCGAGCGATTCACCTAATGGTAAGTGATCTCCACCTCTTATAAACATTCACAATAGCTGAAGAAAGAAGGAATTGGGAAGGGGACGGGGTTTGGGCTTCCGGATATCTCACTCACTGTACGAAACGCAACAGCAAGGTGCTACTTCACGACGGTTTTCTGTGAGACTGTGGTAACAATCTAGTCGAGCAAGCAAGCCTAATCATTTCGTAGACAGTTTGGTCTATAGCGTGACCTAAGTATTTAGTATGTGAGGCAGGCAGCGGAATGGCTGTGCACCTGGTATTACCGATTTGCATGAGAGCAGCGGTGATCGCTTACCATCAGGCGAGCCGCTGGCTCATCTGCCTATAAAGGCAATGAAATAATGTCTTATTTTAATTGGTAAGGAACAGTCACTTAGAAGTGGTAAAACAAGCGTTTAGTCTGGTTTCGGAAAATTACGAGTTTATCAGTAAGTTTGCATAATGAGACCATTTTTGCGAGCCTCGTACCTTTGCGAAAATACGTATTTCACTGACCCACGGTGACATAATAAAGCAGAAAAAATAAACCCGTAATCCAGTGTTGCAATTCCAGTTTTAAGTCACGTCTGAGGTAAAATAAGATATTTTTTTATTGCCTTGATAGGCAGATGAGGCAGCAGCTAATGGAATTTTTACCTGAACGTTCTCATTTTCCAAAAAAGAATCCTTAATGTTAGTGCATAAAAGCGTTACCTCAGACGTGACTGAAAACGCGCCGAAATACCTAATCATATTATTATGACAGCCTCTGTGGCGCAGCGGGCGAGTAGCCGGTTGCAAAGTGTGAGGCCGTGGGTTCGATTCCCGCACCTAGACAAATGTTTGTCTGATTCACAAATATTTGTCTCGGGTCTGGGTGTTGTGGGACCCCAAGTCTCTCGTAGTTCTTGATACCCACGATACAGGTTTACCCAGTGTGGGGTCAGGACTATGTGTGTGACTGTTGGGTGTATTTTTTTATTTATTTATGGTCTTAACCGGAACTTTTATTTTCAGGTGGGAGACGCATAATCATATATACGGAAGAACTAATAATCCATATAATACTACAAGGATCGTCGGCGGTTCATCAGGTGGCGAAGGTTGCTTGCAGGCTGCTGCTGGTAGCTGTTTTGGTATAGGTACGATTTGTAAAAATAACCTATCGATTTTATTTAGCTGCTAACAGATAAATCTAGTAAGTCATCGAATTTTATGTCATGGACAAATAGAAAAGCACTTATGAGTAAGCAGTCGATTATGACTGCTTCAAGCTGTCAATGTATACATTTCGACCTAGCTAAGTTACACGGCCAATATAACGTTTCATTGAGCAGAGCCCATAGTCCTTCCTAGTTTGGGCTCGTTGTTGTCTCGATAACTATTCTGTAACCAAAATAGAAACTCAATGCTAACACATTAAGTTAGTTTGTGGATCTTAATAAATTAAAAATGATAAAAATACTTTTTACTGAAAAAATGAGGTAATCGTGGATACGCATGCATTTCACGTTTAGTGCATCATTTTTATGATAATGAAATCGTTGGTTAAATTAAATTACCATTGTTACTAACAACCCAATTCCAAATAACTCATATAGGCAAATACCATTCCAGGTTCCGATATAGGTGGATCAATTCGAATGCCAGCCTATTTTAACGGAATATTTGGACATAAGCCTTCTAGATTCGCAGTCTCCAATAAAGGGCAATATCCTGGCTCCGAATCAGATTTACAAGATTCATATCTAGGTATGTATAATGGTATGTATTGTTGTAGAAACTGACTGGGTCCGATTCATAAACTAAATAAAATGTTGATTAATCACTTTTCAGGTATTGGTCCTATGACCAGATATGCGGTGGACTTAAAACCTATATTAAAAATTATATCAGGCGAAAATGCAAGTAAATTAAATATTGATGAACCGGTCGATATTCGTAAAATAAAATTCTTCTATCAATTATCTAATGATGCACCAGCTGTGGATGCTGTTGACGCAGACATTATAATAGCAATGAAGAAAGTTGTCGAATACTTGAAAGTACAACACCAAATCGTTGCAGAAGAAAAGGTAATTGAACAACTTCAAAAGTCGATGGCGATATGGTTATCAACATTGAAATCCAAGAAGCTATTTGGTGAATACATTATGAAAAAGGATACTGTACGACTAATATTACTTGAAATCTTGAAGAATTTCTTTGGTCTTTCTGGTAACACATTCATTGGGCTTGTTATTGCATTGATTGATCATGGTGGGGTGTCATATGGCGATGAAAGATACAAACATTATTTAAAATCTCGAGAGAATTTAGAAAAAACTTTCACAGACATGCTTGGAGATAATGGCGTGTTCTTGTTTCCTACACATCCCACTTCGGCTCCGTACCATAATGAACCACTTATTAAACCATATAATTTTGTCTATACTGCAATTATAAATAGTCTTGGCTTACCTGCTACAACTATTCCATTAGGACTTAATAGAGACGGTCTTCCAATAGGATTGCAAGTAGTAGCAAATCACAATCAAGATAGATTATGTTTAGCAGTTGCAGAAGAACTAGAAAAGGCTTTTGGAGGATGGGTAGAACCACAAAAAACGTAACAATTTCATTTACTTGGTTAAACATACTTTGACTGTCACATTTTTCCTACTCTAGGTATAGATATTTTATCAATGAACAAATTTATTAATTAAATATAATATGTTTATTTTGAATACAATGTGATTGTAAAGATGTTTTTATATAATTTTTATATAAATATACTTTGTGTATACGTAATTTCTATTTATTTTAATTGACCGTAGGTATGTCTTTTGGTATAAGTATAACCGAATTCGTTCGCAAATACAGGTAAAACTGCATTTCGTCGGTAATTATTGATCTCAGATTTAGAGCCATACGCACTCACGCCTGTAATTCCCGAAGGGGTAACCAGTACACCCACATTTCACCGAGATTATCTCCGTCCCATGATGTGATGATTTAGAGCCAGTTTTATAAATTGGTATTATCTTGGATTTTTCCAGGTCCTGGAGAAGGTTTTGGATTAATTTTGAAATATTATATTGTGTATTGTAAAACTGCAATGCTTTCTACAAATTGAAAGGTTATCAGGGTAAAGAGATATAGGTATCTGTACAAGAAACCGAATCGACAACATATTTGACAGCCTTCGTGGCGCAGTGGGTGAGTAGCCAGCTGCTAAGCGTGAGGCGGTAGGTTCGATTCCCACACCGTCACAAATGTTTGTCTTATCCACAAATATTTGTTTCGGTTAAGAGTGTTATGAGATCGCAAGTCTCTCATAGTTCCTGATACCCACGATACAGGGTTGCCTAGTGTGGGGTCAGGATTATGTGTGTGACCGTTGAGTGTATTTATTATTTTCTGTTATTAAATGAAATTAACAAGTACCTACTAAAATTAATATTGTAGGTAAGGTTCTAAGAATAGCGATTTTGAAGAATTACTACTTTAAAACCAAAAAAATATAGGCCCTATCGCTGTTTTTGCGATTGCTTAATTTTTTTTTTTACTTTTATTAGCTTGAATAATGAAACGAGCGCCACGCTTGTCCATAAACAAAAACAACACCACACTGAACAATGAATTACAAAACACTGCATTGCATTGGACTGCGCTCGTCATCCCGAGTCGCATAACGCCAAGTAATTTCACTGGCTTCATTGTCCTTCAAACCGAAAAACAAATGTTTACACAATGCTGCTTGGCGGCAGAAATAGACAAAGCAGCGGTACCAACCCAGACGGTCTCTCGCATACGAGAGACCTACCTACCACCTACAAAATTTAATTTAATATTCAATTTATAGTCGTCGCAAAATGTATTAAAAAAGTACCTACTCTGTATCTACTTTTGCTAGCTAAAGATAACTACATAATATAGTAGCACAGAGTAAATTACTCCTAGGTTTTATCTAATTATCGTTGATATTAGATGGGTTCGTAAGAAATGGGTATACACATATACACGTAAAATGTAATTCACGATATCTTACTTATGTTATACAATTTCACAGTAGGTATGTTCGTACAGATGTAAATGGATATGTAAGCCACTTACATAAGACCGTAGACTGTAAGGAATAATTTTATGTAAATGTATCGCAGGCCTTCGACAGGTATTATTCAGCATCGTGTGTCCGCTGCCTATACCAATCGGGTAAAAAATAGATTATTTCGTATGTTGCCAGAAAATACGTGGTTCAAAATATACCTACATTGGATTTTTCGCATGTACCTACGTATTTTTTTGTTCCTATGTTACGCAATATCTCATTCGCCAAAATGTAATGCCATTTGTGGTGATTCTTAAATAGGTAAATATGTTTTCTTTTATTATTTTATTTTAAATTTAGTTCGATCTGATAATGGGTGATAAGCAAAGACTAATGTATACTACATGTTATACATTTAGTCTTTGGTGATAAGTAACAAATTCGAAACTCCTCAAGGAATATTAACAAATAAGTACATATGCATCGCGATTTGGTTTTGGTTTGATTCGCATGCTGTACCTATTGCATTGGTTGCAAGTCTGCCAACCACTTGGGGAATACAACCGTGAGCTTGAGTTATATTATGTTCAGTTAATTCATTTTTATAGACTAAACCTTAGAGTAAGACTAAACAATATGATAACGCTCCATAAGTCCATACTACTGCCGCACTCAGAGATGTAATTTTAACTAAGTCATTAGGTCTAATGATATAAGTAAGTAATTTCTTAGAAATCAATTATCTCCATACTTACAGCTAGTTAATGATGTAAACTCCGACACTGAATACAGAAAATTCATTTAGCTCTGCTACTGGGTAGCATCGGTTAAGCAGATATAGCTCAGCGGGGATTGGCACTGACTATTGAGATGAAAGTTGCAGGTTCGAAACCAGCCCCAAGAGCTTGCACCTCTGACTTTTCCAAGTTACGTATGGCTTGCTTCAACGATGAAGGAAACATCGCGAGGAAAGCTTCATACCTAAAGTCTAATAGCCAGGGTATATCCAGTTACTGTAGGCGACCATCGAAGGCTCAGTGTCTCGAACGCCGACATTATATTGTAAGTAGTGTATTTATTTTATTATCAGGTGCCGTACACTGTCGAGACAGGATAAAGAAAATATTAATTAATCCGACGTAAAGAGAAGCTTGCAGTTGTCTGTTGCATTTCGCATCCAAATTCCCCAGGCAACCCGTCCATGAAACTCCTGGTATTGTGGATGTTCACTTGCAAGTTTTCCGGTCTAAGCTATTAAAAAAAATAAACGCTTGTCGCAATTTTCTGGCTGCACAGTTGCATAGGTTTCCTATCTGAGAGTACTTAGAGAATGACTTCTCTAGAATTAAATAATTTTCTATGATCTATGTACGTATATTGTACTTATTTTAACCTACTTCGAATAAGGAGGAGGTTCTCAATTCGGCGGGTTCATTCCCCTATTTTTATGAATATTATTCGATTAAATAAAATCACGCCGAATTGGCGTAATAGTAAAATCTCTTTATCTAAAATAAAGCAAGTGGAAAGGACTGATACGATAATTTTATCAATCATTCAAACTATGACGTCCATAATAAAGTAGGTCATTGTCAAAATAATATATAGTAGGCAGCGGGTTGGCGGTGTCCCGGCATTGCTGAAGTCCATGAGCGGGGGTTATCGCTTACCTTCGGGCGGGCCACACGCTTGTGTCTACCCAGATACATAAATTATACATACATATACACACGCCTGTAATCCCCGAAGAGGTAGACAGAGGTGTAACCAGTACACCCACATTTCACCGAGCGTATCTCCGTCTCATGATGTGATAAGCTCACAGCACACAAAAAGTAAATAAGGTCAAGTAAAATTGGCAACACTTTAAATAAATGCCCCTGAATGTTCGGAGTTTATTGGCACTTTTACAAAAGTAATTACTATCAATGACTAGTGTTGTAAAGATTTATTGGGCAAGATCAGTTTTTGTTTTGACTTTGTTTACAATACGCGCGAAATAACTTGGCTGGACTGAAGTTAGTCACTTCACCCATTCTCGACGCCTCAGGCCACCCTTTACTCTAAAACAATAACTGCAACACAACTCGCTACTAACTTCAGACCGGCCCAGTTATTAGGTAAGTCTGAAAATGATAAAAATATTCATAAAGAACTCGTCTTTATTTCCATTATTTTACATTTTAATAATTTACCTTGGTAACAACAGTTTCTGTCTGTATCACTAAAATAACTTACATATTTTGTTGTTGATTACACACATTTATGAGATGAAGGAACATTCACAAAAGCTTAATTCATCTATTAATAATTTAATAACATAGTCCATTCATAACATTGTTTAAGAGAGTTTAATAATTTACACCACACAATGAACATTGTTATCACAATGTGCAGCTGAATGTTTTGTGATTTGTATTATTCTAATAGTATTGTGCAACTTCAATATTGCATAATACATGATTAACGATACTGATTGGGCTAAATAAGAAGTGCATTCCAGAAATATAATGGAACATACTTCTTACTACAATATTTTGTACAATTTCACATATTACTTAGTAGCTTGTTTTAGATAGGCGATAAGGTCTGCACGTTCGTTGGCCTTCTTTAAACCGGCGAACACCATTTTGGTTCCAGGGATGTATTTCTTGGGATTTTCAAGGTACTCGAACAAGGTGTCTTCATTCCATGTGATACCTGAAAAATAATTTTATAATTAGCTAAGAATTTGAGCATTGAATAAAGTAATATAAATATGATTACATACTATGACTTATCATTTCATGATAAGACATTTTATGTAAAGTATTTTGATAGCGTCATAACAGTTGTTATCTTTGAAAGCATGCTGGCATTATGTAATACCAAATCCATTTCCTTCACTATTGCTAATTTTATACTAATTAAAAGTTGAATTACATTAAGCCGGTATAATGCCAGACAGAAAGAAAGAAATTGAATCACTCAACTCAAAATAAACTGATACCTATCACATGAAGGGACATAAATTGAGTGAAGCTGTGGGTGTAATAATTGCACATTTGCCTACCCTCTTAGAGATACAGGCGTCAACTTATATATATATAAATATTTTCATGTTTATTGCACTATTATCAACCATGTTAGGCAAATCGGTTACATTGGGGAAATACCATTTTCCTGGTAGATATAATCATCGTTTATGACTCACCTTTGGCTTTGTTGGCATCTGAGTATGAGAAGCCGGGTGCTTGACCAGTCTTGCGGCCGAAGAAGCCGTGGAGGTTGGGGCCTACTTTGTGTTTGCCGCCTGCTTCAACCTGTTATAAAGTTTATTCATTATATTATAAACTTTAGGACACAAAACACTTGGACAAAGACGTAATTATAAATACTAGTTTTCAAATCATTTGAATGTTTTATCCCAGGATAAAATGTGTCCTATGTTCTAAACCATGACCATGACCTGATCCAGCTCATGGTCTATCTGTGTGCCTAGTTTCATCAAACCCCATTCAAGGCATGATTGACTATACATTAATAATATTCTTGATATTTAATATAGTATGGATGATTATATTGCTCTTTTTACATTCTAAATAAATTGTTAATAGTAAAGGAGTAAAGGAATGTTACACAACTGAATTATTTATACATTTTATTAATGTGTTGTGAACTTATTATAGTTTGGAGCACAAAATTAAATTTGTGTCAAATTCTCTATTCATATATTGTTGGTAGTAAATAGATGGGGGGTTTGGTTGATGTTGGTCTCGGTGGTGTATGGTTTATTCCGGGGAGTCATACACCTAAAAAATGCTGAGATTGACCGGAGCGTACGTTCAAGTGTGCAAACTGAACTACCAGGCGCGCATCAACAAGTCCTATTCATTTACGTCCACGCTACCACCAACCTACCGCCGTGGGTTTGGTGATAGACCCGCACCCTGCGGGTCGTATCCCCCGGGCAATGTTGTAGTCAATAAACAAGATTTGCACACTACCACCTACCTTGTGACTACAATAGCAAAAAATGAAGGGCGAGGGCGAATCTTCGGCGCCATAACCGAATACCTGGATAGGGGAAGACAACCCTGAACCAAAAAAATTACCACAATAAATGGAAGCAAGTCTTAAAGAAAAACTACCCCAGGAGGGTACCAGCATAGCTGGAGAATCCCTCCCTGAGCACGGCTCAGGCTGCCCCACGTATTCTGGGGGGGGCAAAGTCTTGCTACAAAAGGAGTCATCCCAAAATGACAAACCCAAATTAATGACACAACAAGTATTTCACCCTGGGCTATTCTGCAGACAACGCCCATCGTCATCTAATGACTACAAAACTGCTGCAACAAACAAAAATGTTAACACAAGAAGCAACTTAAGTGAAAATAGTATACAGGGACATTTAGATGATACAAACACCGATGTAAGGGGTACCGAAAAAGAGTGTGAAAGACCAAAACCACCAAGTTGGCAAAGAGTGCCAACCTTAAGAAACGCAAAAAGGAAAAAACCAGCTAGTTCTCCTTCACCAGAAGTAGTCAAAACTGGTAACAGATTCAGTGGGCTGTCGGTAGACCTAGCTGAAACTAATGAAGAAACACCAAAAGAAAGGAAACCGAGTAAACCGCCACCGATCATCTTGTATGGCATAGAAGATGTAAATAAGCTAACTCAATTGCTAGTAACTGTAGTAGAAAGAACGAAATTTGTCTACAAAATAATAAACAAAAACCAATTGAGACTTAATAGTGTAGATGTTGAGGCTTACAAAAAAATCATTGATGTGGTGAGACAAAAGGGCCTAATTGGTCATACCTTTAATAGAAAAGAAGAACGATGTTGTAGAGTAGTAATCAGGAACCTACACCCTACAACAGAAATAGCTGCGATCAAGGAAGCATTCGAACTCACTGGCAATACTGTCAAAGGTGAAATCATCAACGCGAGATATGGACCCCAAAAGAAAGCCACGTCAACCTTCTTTGTAAACCTTCTTCCAAGTCCTAACAATAAGTCTGCCAAGCAAATTAGGATCATCGACAGCCAGTCAGTCATAATCGAGGAGCCCAGAAAAAGAAAGTTCGTCGTCCAATGTAAACGATGCCAACAATATGGACACTCCAAAAACTACTGCATGAGACCGTACCGCTGCGTCAAATGCGCCCAAAATCATCAAACAGCAGACTGTCCCAAAACTGATAGAAGCTCACCAGCGCAATGTGCGCTTTGTCATGGACCACATCCCGCTAGCTATAAGGGCTGTGAAGTATATAAAGAAATACTAGCTAGAAAAACTAATAAGAACATAGCACTAAGAAGGAAACCTGTACATGCTGCTGAGGATAATACAAACCACGACAACAATCAACCAATAAAAGAAAATAATCACAACAAATATGATAATAAAACATATGCAGAAACTACAAATCCAAATAGAAGGAATGGTAACGTACATCAGGAGCTACATACCTTAAACACACTGGAACAAATGCTTCTGAGGCAGTCAGAAAAATTTGACCTAATCCTACAACAAATGAGTACATTAATCGGTCTCATATCAAGCCTAGTCACAAAAATAACAAAATGACTTCTCTCAAGATAGCAACTTGGAACCTAGATGGCCTATCTCCAAATAAAAAACAGGTCGAAATTCTATTGAATACACAGAACATTGACATATTACTTGTGTCTGAAACTCATTTTACCGTAAACAGTAGTATAAGGATACAGAATTATGACATTTATGTCACCAACCATCCAGATGGTTCTGCACATGCGGGATCAGCTGTTATTGTGAGATCCAGTATTAGACATCACGAACACCCCCAGTTTAGAAAAGTGCATATTCAAGCCGCCACTATTACAGTCGAAGACCGAAATGGATCATTTAATGTATCGGCCATATACTGCCCTCCGAAACATAAAATAACTGAACAGCATTATGATGAGCTCTTTAACAACCTAGGTACGCGCTTTATAGTGGGAGGCGACTGGAACGCCAAACACATACACTGGGCCTCTAGACTGACAAATACTAGGGGTAGAGAGCTTAAAAAAAGCCTAGATAAGAATAACCTTATTGCGATCTCAACAGCTGAACCTACTCACTGGCCTACTGACCCAAACAGATTACCGGACGTGATTGATTTCTTCATTGTTAAGGGTCTGTCGAGATTTTTTCACCAAGTACAAACATGCCTGGACGCTGATACTAATCATGTTCCGGTAATACTGACAATAGGTACAACAGTCCTTAAAACTGAGAAGACTCCAAAATTGTATAACAAACGCACGGACTGGAATTCCTTTCGCGACCTTATTCATAAGAAACTCAAACTCAACATACCTTTGAAAACAGTGGATGATATTGACGACGCTACAAAATCAGTGACGACAACGATCCAAGAATCCTGCTGGAAATCTACGCCAGAAGTTATTGAATGTCCATTACAACGTAGAGTGTATTCAGAAACAATAAAGGAAAAGATACTTGAAAAAAGAAGACTTCGGTGCGTATGGCATACTAGTAGACATTCAAGTGACAGAAAAGCTTTCAACAGAGCTATACTAGAGCTGAAATCCTTGATATATGAAGCTGATAATGTTGCTCTAGAAACATACCTAGAAGGTCTCTCAGCCACAAAAGCGACTAACTACTCGTTATGGAAAGCCTGTAAAAACTTTAATCGGCCATTGCACTCTAAACCACCGATTCGGACACAAAACGGAACTTGGGTCAAAACAAGACAAAATAAAGCGGAGGCGTTTGCAATCCATCTTAGCCAAGTTTTTAAACCAAATAACGCTGGTTTGAATTCTGACGAATCTGATATTGACTCCATTCTTAATCAGGATTTCCAACTCAACCTGCCCCTAAAAACAGTGACGCCCAGAGAAATCTGTAGACATATAAAATCTATAGACAACAACAAGGCACCGGGGTTTGATCTTATCGACAAAAAGGTCCTTGAAGAACTGCCGCGTAAAGCAATAGTGTACCTCTCCTATTTATTTAATGCTATCCTAAGAGTAGGACATTTCCCTGACTTGTGGAAAGTGTCACAAGTCATAATGATACACAAACCAGGTAAACTTGCTCACGAAGTAACTTCATATAGGCCAATTAGCCTGCTGTCGATAGTGTCCAAGTTGTTTGAAAAGTGCTTACTACAGAGACTTGCCAACGTTCTAAATGAGAGATCAATCATTCCCAATCATCAGTTTGGATTCAGGAAAGAACATGCTACTATAGAACAAGTTCATAGAGTATGCAGAATAATTAGAAAATCATTTGAAAAGAAGGAATACTGTTCATCTGTCTTTCTCGACATTCAACAAGCTTTTGATAGAGTTTGGCATAAGGGATTGCTCTGTAAAATAAAAACTTTCTTGCCACATACGTTTTATGGAGTCTTAAAATCGTATATATCTAACAGAATATTTCAAGTCAGAGAAAACGACTGCACATCGGGCTTTTATGATATTTCTGCAGGAGTGCCGCAGGGATCTGTCTTGGGACCTGTTCTGTACTCCTTGTATACAGCCGACTTGCCTCAAACAACGGAGGTTACCGTGGCGACGTTTGCAGACGACACAGCCTTATTAGCTTCAAGCAAATGCCCTGTTCAGGCTTCGACAATCCTACAAAACAACTTAAATGAAGTGGAAAAGTGGTTAGCAAAATGGAGAATAGCGTGCGCCAGCGTTACTAAATCGGTACATGCAACATTTACTCTTCGCAAGGAAAACTGCGCACCAGTAACACTTAACGGAACTCAACTCCCACATCACAACACGGTGAAGTACCTAGGAATGCACTTGGACCGCAGACTTACCTGGCGGAAACACATTCAAACAAAAAGAGATGAAATCAACTTAAAGTACAAAGGTCTCTACTGGTTACTTGGCAGGAACTCTAAGTTGGCCATAGACAACAAAATACTTATTTACAAATCAATACTTAAGCCAATATGGCTTTATGGTATTCAACTCTGGGGTTCTGCCAGTAACTCCAATGTAAGCATAGTGCAGAGGGTGCAGAATAGCATTCTAAAACAATTGTCCAATGCACCATGGTTTATCAAAACAACAGAGATGCATGAGTTTCTTAATATGCCAATGGTCAAAGAAGAAATAAGTCGTTATGGTATCAACTATAAATCACGCTTACAACAACACCCCAATCATTTAGCGGGCCAGCTCACAATCCCTGAAAGTATACGCCGTTTGAAAAAGAGGCGTGACATCTTTGACAATGATAGTTAGCTCTAAGCCTGACTACACAAAACGAAGGGTTTGCTCCACTGGGAGTAACGCCCAACCTGCGGCTATCACCACATCTCATCTGCTTATAGTCGACGCGACTGATTGCAAGATAAACAATACCTAAAATAAAAAAAAAAAAAAAAAAAAAAAAAAAAAAAGTAAATAGATAACGTTGTATAACACACATCATTTATTTAATTATGGATTAACGATAGTATTCTGATATGATATATAGGTAAAGTTCTTACAGTGTGGCATTGGGCACACCTCTGCACAAAGATTTTCTTTCCGTTGTCAGCATTACCAGCTGGTACCCCCATTCTTTTTCTGAAATGTTAACAAAATTCTCTGTTATTGGAATATATAGCCTGATGCAATAATTAATAGTTGAACCTAAGTTTTTTAATTACGTCCTTTAAGTAGGTTTGTGTGAGGAAAATCAAAGGTAACAAAATCTCATGCAATATCCTTTATCACATTAATACTACGACCTATGAACCATTTATGTAATGCGGAGTGACCTTTATTAACACTGCACCGTTTTTCACGATTTTGTTAAATTGTTAAATCTAATTTTAACACAAAGCTGTATAGGACACAAAAGTAGTTCAGGATCAATGTCACACGTGAATTCCATGGTACAAGGTTTCGCAATATGACATCATTACGTAAGTATCAAAAGTCGTGGATATATTAAAATAATGATACTATGTCTCAAAGTAAGTGTTGTTTTACGAAAATGTTGTCCAGTTTCCCGCTCATCAGTACCAATTTGAAAGAAAAGTAACTTTTTTTTATCGTTAAGGTTATTTAAATTATAATCGATCGGTCGCGTGACAGCGCTACCCACAGTATTTAATATGTAAAACAGTTGTACGAATAATGACTAACGATGTGTAATATATAAAAAGGTTACTCACGTGTATGTGCTTTATGTAAGTCGAATATAATATTAAACACGACGACAATTTCGCCTTTTTTTAATGACACTCGTGACAACGATGGGATCACTCACACGACTGAAATGAATGAATGAACGATCTGCGGAACAGCCACTGATTAGAAAAGAATGAAAGATATCACACTCAGTGCTGCCAGATTAAACTTTTGTAAATTCCATGTTTAGAAATTAAATCCATAGATCAACTGACTGTTAGTGTTAAAGCTTCTAATGGCCGTACCCTATAATCTATCTGTAGATAGATTTGCTTACTATCACTAGTGTTTTGACAAATCTTCCATACAAAATGTGCCAAAATTATACTGCCAGTAAGCAAATCTGTCGATAGACAGAATATTGGTAACGACCCTAACGCACTGCCATGATCCCGCGATCGTGATCCCTCCAGCGATAGCGTTTCTAGTACATTTTGTATAGGATCTACGCACTGCTGCGATACACACAGCGATCTATTAAAATTTAAAATGTGTTGCCAGAATGTATAATTAAACATAAACTAGTAGTGGGGATTTCTATCACGAAATACTGTCGTGGCTGTGTGTAGAGATCGCAGAAGCGCGGGTAAAATTTTATTTTTTACCTTGTTTGGCAGAATGAAAGGATACTTTGACTGTGCCTAAAATCTGTAGATTTTCTATCGACATCCATGTATGCGCAAGGTCTAGAATCCGTATATTATATGATTATAATATTTGTTCTGGCAACGCTGACACACCATTTAATCGATAATGGAAAGGGAAGTACGCAGCTGCAAGTGTGAGTTCATTCATTCACTCGTTCTAAAGCACGTCAGTTCTTTCTAAGTAGTCTGTGTTCTAAAGGAAAATTTGTATTACTTGCTGTGTGACCAAATTAAAATGATCAGATCTTGCTTCACTTTTAATAAACCTGCCAAATCCTACCAATTTAAAAGTTCCTTATTATTGCTAATAAGCTTAGTAGCGTACAATACGCGTAAATTAATTTGGCAGAGCTGATGTTAGTCACTTCCCTCGCCCTCTATGCTTCTCTCTAAGGTCGAATGTCAGCATAAGCCTACGAAATTCAATTTAATTTTGTTTTTTTAGAAAATCGCAGCTCGATCCTTATACGGATAAAAATGTTTTTGCGCAAATAATCACAATGGATATACGGAATAATAACAATGAAAACTATAAATATAGCTTCTAGATGTAATGAATGTCCAGAAACTTATTTTTGTTCTCAGATTAGTCATTAGAAAATATAAAGATCAAACGAACTTTTTGTGCCATTTTGTAATCGCCAATACCTACTCACGACTAACAAGTAATCCTGTACCTACATTTTTTTTAGTAAATACTTTTCGGAATTTTGAATCTGGCAATAGGTAGGTAGTACAAACTACAAAGTAGGTACCTACTCTGTGGTAGATATCTAATATCATTGATATATTACCTAGCTAATATCAGCTAATATGAATGATGGGGGATGGCTTGCACGTGATATTACTTACTTGGTCGAGGCAAACCGTAGGTACTGTAGTCAGTTTTGTCAACATCATGAATGGGCCGCGGCCGGCTCGACTTGGTCGTTACCACTATCTCACAGAAAACCTACCTATACGTGAAGTAGCAGCTTGCTATTGCATATCTGCGTTTGGTACGGTGAGTTAGGTATCCAGAGGCCTAGTTCCCCCTCTTCTTATTATTATTCTTTAATTATTCCCTTTCCTTTAGAGTCGGCAACGCGTTCATGATTCTTCTGTTGTTGTCGGCGTTCATAGGCGGTGAAGATCACTTACCATCAGGTGATGCACTTGCTCGTTTACCGGCCAATGATATAAAAAAATGCTTTTACAACGTTACTTTGGTACTATGTTACGTGAATGTTAAGTTATTGAGTACATGCCACTTAAATACCTTTCGGCATAGATGATTTTTGTCTATGCTATGGGCTAGCAGGGTGACATTAACTATGCAGTCGAAGTAAATTTAGTATTTACTTATTATGAAACTTTTCCGAAAATGTATTTTCTAACGTTTTGTGATATAATTAACTCAAGGATTGTTTCTGAATAGTTTTTGTGGAATGTAAGCATTGATTTGTGTATACGTGTATCTATCTAATCATATACTCAGGAAATATTTTCAACATCGCGGGTTACATTATATTGGATTTCTTGACGAAGCCCAGGATTAAAAAAAAATGTATACCTAGTGTGTAAAGGAGTCCGTTGTGACAGTCAACGGTTGTGACCCATTAGAAGATGGGTTAAACATAACTAAGTACAAATAACAAACTAGCAAGTTTGTTACTTGTACTCGTATTTGAGTGTAGAGAGTAGTCTCTGGAATGATGAGCGCAACATTATGCTAGATAGTATGTAAATAACATCTGCAGTTGTATACTATATGGATCTTGTGGAGACTAGGAGGAATTTCCGTGCATTGCGGCGTTTTTGCCATACCTATTATTGGAATGAAGTTTAACAGCTCACGTGATAGGACCCACTACCTAAATGACATCCGTGGTGCTTTTCATCTGGTTTCTCCAGTTGTGCATGCCCATGTGCCTGAGGTTAAGACCTCCTTAGTTCATTATTTTGTCTCCCACTTTCCTATGGAGGGAAGTGGACAATTATTATTTCCAACTCCTCCCTAATTTTCTATTTGATTCTGTTCGTTGCGGGATAAAGAAAGATTTGTATTCCCAGAGACTCGCCGCGCTTCATTGCTCGGTGTCGAAATATGCGTGCCACTGTCGATCCTGGCTTACAGGAGTTACAGTGGCGGGTGTGTGGGCGGGATAGTCTCGTAGCACGTTGGTCGGATATATAAAAAAAGCTGGTAATCGAATTGCTCACGACTCAGTTTAGGTTATTAAACAATAATATAATCGTATTTCGTAAGAGAGACTAGCGCCTCAAAAAAAATACTACAATCTACATTAATTATAGAGGTAAGTGTTACATGTGATTCCAAACTTTGAAACTCACGAAAATAGAGTCACAACAAATCATTGGAATAGATATTATCAGAACTAATTATGCGTCATCTTGCGAATAAAATAAAAATTATTTGCTTTGTTTGTAATCTTGTAGAGTTAAAAGGCAAATGTATAATTGTCGTTGCGAGGACGTAGGGTTAATAACGGTTTGTTAAATTTTGTGATAGATGGCAGGAGCAGCATCAATATAAAGCGCAGTTGTCCAATCGGAAGGTTGATTCCGACTTGACTTCGGATTTGAAGGTTGACGGAATTACTTCTCTGAGGCTATACTGTATACAAAGGATTCATTTAAAAATTGACTGATAGTACGGTCAGTAAAAAAATCAGTACGACTCGGGGTCAGTACCCCAGCCTTACTGGAAAGTATATAACGGTGGCATTTTCAGTAAAATATCAGCGTTGTGTTGGCCATTGGTGCTACGGAATTACTGACTTCGGTTTTTACAAGTAGCTGTCATAAACTGTCAGTGAGACCGAACACCCGTTTTCTAGTAAACCCAGCATAGTGACGTCAATTGCCATCTTTACCTTTTCTGCCTAACTTTACCATATCATCCCCCCGAAAACGAAATTTAAAGATATATTAAGATTAAGTCAATTACCCAACGCCGAATTTCCTACTCAGGATTAATGGCAGTGGGCAGGCCACATAGCTCGTAGAACTGATAGCCGATGGGGCAGAAAAGTTCTCGAATGGAGGCCACGCACGGGCAAGCGCAACAGAGGACGTCCACCTACAAGATGGACCGACGACCTGACAAGGGTTGCAGGAAGCCGATGGATGCAGGCCGCTTCCAACAGGTCGGCCTGGAAGGCATTAGGGGAGGCCTATGTTCAGCAGTGGACGTCTTGTGGCTGATGATGATGATGATGATGATGATGATTAATGGTCCATAAACTAGAACAATAACAGAAGTTGAAAAAATTTGAACCAAAAATAAACTTAAAGTTTTGCTTGATTGTCTATTACTTACATACATACATACGCACTCACGCCTGGAATCCCCGAAGAGGTAGACAGAGGTGTAACCAGTACACCACATTTCGTAGAGTTTATCTCGGTCCCATGATGTGATAGGGAGCGAGCATATCGCCATACCGGGCACAATTCCGGGCTGATACTGAGCATTACGTAATAGAAAAATCCCAATATCACTTTTACCCGACCCCGGACCGAACCCGAGACCTCAGCGTCAGCCTCAGTCGTAACGCGTACGCTTTACAACTGCGCCACCGAAGCACTTTATTAAGCACTACTTACTTTATATACGCACTCACGCCTGTAATCCCCGAAGGGACAGGCAGAGGTGTAACTAGTTTAACCACATTTCGCCGAGCGTATCTCCGTCCCACGATGTGATAGGGGGT
Source organism: Mimas tiliae (assembly GCA_905332985.1). Classification (NCBI taxonomy): domain Eukaryota; kingdom Metazoa; phylum Arthropoda; class Insecta; order Lepidoptera; family Sphingidae; genus Mimas; species Mimas tiliae. The sequence continues at coordinate 8,342,819 of HG995255.1, forward strand.
GAGCCCATCGCCATACCGGGCACAAATTCCAGACTCCGGGCTGATACTGAGCATTTCGAAATAGAAAAACCCAATATCACTTTACCCGACCCGGGGATCGAACCAGAGACCTCAGCCTTAACTTAATCGTAACGCGTACGCATTAAAACTGCGCCACCGAGGCAGTCACTCTATTTTTTGTCTATTACTTACTTTATTTTTTCGTCGAGATTCTTATAAAATTACGTAGGGCATTAATTTAAGTTCACTGTTATCTCGTGATCCCGAGCAGGCAGTTTGTAAATTATGTTGCGTTCATGACGAGGGTTCCATTCGGTAGACGGCGGAAAATTTATACAGCAAAGCTTCAATGGGTAGTCTTAAAGTGCGTCTCCACTTGTTACATTTCGCTGCACCGAGGGGTATAATTGTGACAAACTCAAGTGTGGTTGTCAAATGTTACGACTTAATGTCACGAAGCGATCCGGTCTGAGACCCCGTAACGTTTCGCCGTGACAATATGTCATTTAACGGTTTCTCTTTTTAAAAAGACATAGGTACCTCCGGTTCCGAAGCAGTTTTTAAAATAGTTATTTTTAATTTTTTATGTACTGCAAATGTATATTGTGTTGTGTGCAATAAATGTTTTTATTATTATTATTAGGTAAGTAGTGCATGTTAGGACACCCGTCAAGTGACTTTAGCACGAAAAAATATTAAAATCGCCATGTATTCGTATCGTGACAACTGTACAAAAACGGAATCGACACGAATATTTTTTTGGTACGTAGCACGAACGCTTAAATATTTCTCTGTGGCCTTAGCACGAAAAAATTTCACCATCGTCGTCGAAAAGTATCCGTAAGCAAAATGTATAGGGAATTTGCACAGCGCTCCGTGAGCGTATTTGGAACTAAAATTTGCAAGCACGAACATCTAGCGTTGCCTTTCGTATAGCTAGCGTAGTGTCATGGAATAGTAACGCGGAGAAATGGATGGAAATTGCGAGCACGAATCTTTGTTTGACATAAGCTATCGCCACTTTACGATGGCTGGCTATCGAGAATTACTTAAACGCTCTCACCGATATTTTAGCAGTGAGAACACTATCAAGACACATTCGTGGTGTGTTTTTGAGTATTTTGTTATTAATTTTTGTGTGATATGTATTTTAAATGCCATTTAGAGTCATGTCTACGTCATATCATGTGTTTGCATGGTATTTCACTGAAGAGGCGAGATGAGGAATATGTGAATTGATGTTCGTAAAATATTGTATTCAATCGTACGCACTCACGCCTGTAATCCCCGAAGGGGTAGGCAGAGGTGTAACCAGTACACCCACATTTCGCCAAGCTTATCTCCGTCCCATGATGTGATAGGGGGCGAGCCTATCGCCATACCGGGCACAAATTCCAGACTTTGGGCTGATACTGAGCATTTCGTAATAGAAAATGCCAATATCAACTTTTACTCGACCCGGGGATCGAACCCGAGACCTCAGCGTCGGCCTCAATCGTAACGCGTACGCATTACAACTACGCCACCGAGGCAGTCTACCTTGTATTCAAGTCGTACATATATTAGTTTTTTATAGAAGATTGGCTAACGATCAAATATGTGATCACCATCACCATCACCATCGCCTATGAACACCCATAAAAGAAAAATCAAGGATGCCATGCCGATTTTTAACCAACTTTAATACTTACTTACACACTTTTTTACTCAAATAATTTAAATTAATTATTCGAATGATAAACGCTTAAGCTTATGTGTGTATGTAAATATATTACATACATACCTACTACATTTCTCAGGTGATGATATGTATCATGTAGAAATATTTATGCGTTCGTGCTACGTACCAAAAAAATATTCGTGTCGATTCCGTTTTTGTACAGTTGTCACGATACGAATACATGGCGATTTTAATATTTTTTCGTACTAAAGGCTCTGGTGTACACGATACGGTTACGTTACTCCTGTTAAAAAAATACCCACAGACTACTTAGAGATACTACGTATAAAATACCCCAACACAAAAGGCAATTGAACGAATGAAAATGAATGATTCGTGCAGAAATTGTTATCATACAGTTTGTTAAATCATTTTCGGCGCTTAAAACGTAATAAACACTAATATACTGACATATAATTGAGTCATAAATAATTTAAAATAATACTAAACCAAAATTTCAAACGATTTAATTGATGACGGACATTTAAAAAAATCCTCCAGCAACCAATTGTTATGATTTTCGAACGGCGAACGCGGCAATATTTATTTAGTATAATAACGATTGATACCTAGTGTGGCCTTGTCGGATTATTTATTTTGTTACTTGAAGTTTATTAATAGAAATCGTAATAATTTTTGATCCAAGTCTTGGTGTAATTTGAATGGGAAATATTAATTGAAATTGAAAATAACCACGCAATTTATACGTATTGATGACGGCGTTCATGAACTCATAAAAAACATTAATTATTTGGTACCAAGTTTATTTGCATTAGCCATATTACATTGAAACTATCTACGATGAATCTTCATAGTGCATGGTGCAGTGTAGCTTCTTATTTAGCATGTTGAAATATGTTGATATTGTATGTGAAATAAATAATACTTATTTTAACTTGTGTGCTCTTTTGGTTTTTCTCCCATTGATGTGGGGTACTTGATGTGTGTTGTTTGTTCTTGGGTTGTGTTATGCCTTCATAACTTAAGCCACAATTTACTCACACTTGTTTGTTCTAAGGGATTGTACTTATACTAAGTAAAAGTGGCTATAATTATGTGGAATCGAAATATACCACCACAAATAATGTCAAACACAAAGTTATTAATAATATTACATAACTTTATATACATACGACGAGTGGTAGAGCCACGCTGTAGACAATTTTGTCTACAGCATGAATGGGCCGGCTCGTCCGGGTCGTTACCACTGTCTCACAGAAAACCGGCGTAAAGTAGCAGCTTGCTGCTGCGTTTCGTACGGTGAATGAGATATCCGGAGGCCCAAATCCCCCTCCCCTTCCCAATCCCTTATTATCCCTTTCCTTTAAGGTCGGCAACGCGCCCATAATTCTTTTGTATTATGGGCGTACATGGGCGGTGGAGATCGCTTACCATCAGGTGACCCACTTGCTCGTTAGCCGGCCTATACTATAAAAAAAAAAAAAAAAAAAAAATACATACGCACCACGCCTGTACTCCCCGAACGGGTAGGTAGAGGTGTAAATAGTATACCCACATTTTACCGAGCTTATTTCCGTCCCGTGATAGTTGCACCTCAGCCTATCCCTTTGGGGATAAATGCGTAAGCTTATGTATGTATGTAATATATTTACATACACACATAAGCTTAAGCGTTTATCATTCGAATAATTAATTTTAATTATTTGAGTAAAAAAGTGTGTAAGTAAGTATTAAAGTTGGTTAAAAATCGGCATGGCATCCTTGATTTTTCTTTTATGGGTGTTCATAGGAGATGGTGATGGTGATGATGATAGGAATTTTTTCGTGCTAAGGCCACAGATTAGCGTAACAAGTACGTGTGACAGCCACACCTCTCGATGCGGCGAAATGTCACGGAAGTGTGGCCGCATTTAAAATAAAAACTCCTCGTTTGCTCAATAGATCTCTTAAAACTCCTGCTCACTTGTCTTGTTCTATTTGATAACATTGCTTGTCGTTAATACTTATTCACCGCTTCATTGGTCTAGCACGGTAGTCTGAGAAACCGGTCAACAAAAAACATACAGCTTTTTTTGGTTGAAGTCAGTTAATCAACAAAAATCCAACCATATGAACCCGCTTTATGTGGGAAGGCATGAGATAATCCCGGCTACGACGGGATAAGACGCCAGACGGAAAGAAAGATAGAAAATATTAATAGCAAAATGCTGTGGGACTGTTAGCAAAAAATAACACAACTCATTCTTGGATCCAAAAACTGATTTCGGCTTTGATTTGTAGTGGACTGCCACCGCAACAGTTCAATTTGGCACTGGGAACATTGGACGAACTTTTGTTGTGAACGAATTGTGTTGAAACTACCTTCACATCCCGTAGTGTGAAAAAGCAGAGAATGCGGTGCGAATTCAACAGAAATTCCTATGAAAATGTAGAGATATTGTTGCAATGGCGATAAGTTAGTCTGATTTTCAATTGTTTCTATTCTGCCAGTGTTTTGTCCACGCAGCAAAAAAAACTATCTTAATATATAGTATAGAATATGTGGTCTAATGGCTAAGAGTTAACTGTACCATATAACGTTCGTATGGTTAAAGTCCTGAGTCAATAACATTGAACTCTCACTTTTCATTATTATTATGCAGCAATATCAGTACTTTACATGCCACCCAAAGATGAATATGCTAAACTATAGTGTTACATATCTATGGTTCAGCATATTCTGAATATATGTAAACAATGAAAATAAACACCAGAACTAAACTACAAAAATGATAAATCAAACCACATATAAAATGAATTATAAATAAAAGACACTATTATTTTATATAAACTGGAGATGTACTATTTTTGCAATAATTGCCTACAAATAAACGACCAAATATTTTAATTTTATCGCTGAATTGCTAAGAAAAGTAATTACAGTCAAGTTCCAGTCTAATACTTTTCCACGCGAATACTTTATAAGCAGAAGCAAGAATTTGAATTAATTGTTTCTGACGCACCTATTAAGAGGTTTTAACTCGGGGTTTACGATCTGGATCTTTTGATAATGGTCGGCAGTAAATTCACTTTCCCTGTTTAAGCCTAGGTAGGTATCTTTTACTCCATAATAATTGTTTGGAATTATGCGGATTTTTTAAGACATAACTATTGGATTTTACATTTTACTCTCACATGTAAATTCTATACATGCACTTCCTTTATGTAAACATGTAGAAACAATTATTCACATTCAAGTATTTTTTTGCGCCTTTCTTAGTTCTTATTTCTTATAGTTATCCGTTCTAGGAATTGTAAGATCCAGCGTTACGTATAATCAGTTTTTATTTGATCCGCTTGAATTTGTTGATCCATGCCCGATTTGTTGATCCAATACTATATATACGTGATTTAGTGGCACCGTTCGGATCAACAATTGCTAGTGTTTTTTTTTTAAATAGCCAAAATGTATACAAATCCACTCCGAACTTATTTGATTCAATTCAAATGGGCCAATCACAGAGCACAGCATCATTCATTGGTTCGAATCATCACTTTATAAATAAGTATGTAGGCATATCTACTACCTCTGTGATCTAGTGACTACAACGTCGAAGCTATAACTCGGAGATCGCGGCCTTGAATCCGCGCGGCGAATAATACTTATGGCCGTTCCCAATATTAATCTTCAATTTCACGATAGATAGCTATCGTCAAACATCCGTATTGTTCTATCTACTGCTTGGAATCGTCCCTATTTTTTAGATATGCACGTCGGATACTATGATAGCAATAGATAGGCAGTCTATCTGGGCCCTCTTGTGCGTTATGTTCATACAAGCTGAGAACGAGGAACTATTGTTTAATTTATGTTAGAAAATATGAAGATATGATTTAGATTAGAAATATAAGTTTTAATTTAACATTTATCTATAATTCTAATTTTTTACCACTGTAAATGAAATAATAATAACGAGAAATACTTATTATGTTGCAAAACACAATGTAATAACGAAACGTTTTACTGTCAATACATTACGGCTCTGAGTACAAGTCCTTTGCACAAAAATTCCAAACGAATTTGGGGGATTTTACTGAAGTGGGGAACTATTTTGTTCGCATTAACAAATATATATATGTCTCTTGCACTTAATTTAATTATCAAAACGATGCATTATTTTTATTTATGGGAATTTTAGATTTTTTTATATTTTCTTTTAGATTTTTACATAATTTATTTAGTTTTTTGTATTGCAGTGCAAGTGCCATGTAAGCCTTGTATACTCATGGCTATTTCTTCAAAATGCGTTATTTATTTCGTTTTTTTACAGCCGAGGATATCTGTTTATCGGTCCAAATCTACCGATAAAGAAAAAACTAAATAACTTTATCGACAGATAGCACATAAAAAATATTGGGACGCTTGAACTGTCATTTTCATAGTGTTGTATATCTGTAGTCAGCTATCAGTCCTCTCATCGGTAGACAGCAATGAAGAATAGGATTACCTATCATTAGTAAGTTTATTGGGACGGTAAAACGGAAAATAGATAAAATTTTCTATCGCCGGTATAGCAAAACTAGAGACAGACAGAATATAGGGAACGGCCATTAGTGTGTTTGTTCGCAGTCCGGTTAGGGCATTACGGGCTGATCACCTTATTGACTGACAAGAGAAATGATCCATGCGTCAGATGGGCATGTAAAAAGTCGATCCAAAAATATGTTTGCCAACCCGCACTTGGCCAGCATGGTGAACTATGGCCTAAAAACTCCTTCCTCGTAGAGGGGATGCTCATGCCCAGCAGTGGGACGTTTATATGGACTAACTTTAATTTTAACTGCATCTGATTAAAGTTTTTAGGTTAGGTTGGATAGAAAAGAAATAGGTCAGGCAAAATTATGTACGTAGTTTAATCACCGAAACATAACATCTTTTAAATTATCTGTTACAGCACTGCTGGCCTACATTACAAATCACTTAGAATTTTAATATAATTATACAATGAGATTTAGGCTGTATGGCTGCTGGGTTAGGTACAGCTTATTTTAGTAGGAATAAAAATAAGGCGGTGATTGTTGAATGTAATCATTTTAAATGATATTACTGCATTTCGGGAGAATATGCAGAAGGTCATCATTAAGAATACATAAATCAAAAATTAATAAGAAACCTATAAATGTTTATTTAAAATCAGTCAAAATAATAATAAAAAAAAACCAAAGTTATAAAATTAAGACACTTGATTCACCCTTAAATGCTTACATACTTATTTTAATTTTATCTTAATGCCAATTTTAGGCAATGTGATTTATTGTAGCGTTTCTGCAACTTCAGAAACGCAGCGATATGTCACATGTGTAACAGTAGTTCCAATCTAAGATGAGCCTTTAGCAATCTGCATACAAGATGAAAATAACATTTTCTAAACAAATGTTATATAGAGCAAATATCTGTTTGTTTATAACGCATAGACTCCAAAACTACTCGGCCGATTGCAAAAATTCTGTCACTATAGAAAGAGAAAGCTACATTATCTGGTTGTGACATCCTACTAATATTATAAATGCGAAAGTTTGTAAGTATGGATGTATGGATGTTTGTTACTCTTTCACGCAAAAATTTGTCAATTTGGCACACGGGTAGATCTACGTACTAGGTACTACTACTCTATTAACACGTAGGCTACTTTTATCCCGGGCAAATATAAAGCGGGACTTTTATCCCGGGAAAACTTATTCACGCGGGCGGAGCCGCGGGCATAAGCTAGTAGGCTATATTTATTTGATTTCTATTTTTTAGTTGGATTTTCTATAAAAGCGTGTTTTTTTACTATTATTTATTTTTCATTAAAATATGGAATCGGCATCGGTCCTTAATAAGTATGCCAAATTTCGATTTAATCCAACGTTTTGAAGGGGATCAAAATCATGTTCAAAGTTTCCGTTACATACATACATACTAACATACGTATGAAGCTAATAGCGTTGTAAAAATACAATAATTTTATGTTTATTAACTAGCTCTTGCTCTCGGCTCCACCCGCGTGAAAATGATTTTCTGGGCTAAAAGTCCCGCTTTATATTTTCCCGGAGTAGCCTATGTCCTTTCTAGGGTCTCAAACTATCACCATACCAAATTGCATTGAAATCCGTTCAGTAGTTTCGGAGACGTGCAGTAACAAACAAACAGAAAAACAGACAGACAGAAAAGATTTATAAAAATCGGCGAGTTGTTTTCCCTTACTCTTCTTTAGTCAACCTCTTTATTTTTTATCACGTTTCTTTCAATGTACAGACACACCAGAATCTAATGCTTTATTATAGTAAGATAGATGGTGAGTTTTTCAAGTGGGCGTGGATGGCCAAATCCTAAACTATAAGAATTAACGAAAAATGCTCAAAGAAGTCTCGAGCTCGATTTTAATAAAAAATAAAACTTCATCATTATATTTCTGAAAAACCAATCAACAAATCGGGCATGGATCAACAAATTCGAGCGGATTAAATAAAAACTGATTATACGTAACGCTGGATCTTACAATTCCTAGAACGGATAACTATATATATATATATATATATATATATATATATATATATATCTTATATATCTTAGTTAACTTATTTCCAATAAACTAAACGAGTAACGACGCGACGCACGCAACGGGGAGAATTGTGAAAATAAAAGAAATATTTTATGAAATGTATAAGTATTATAATATTGAGTTGAACTCCTGTCTACGTATTATACCGGTCTTAGACGATTCCATTTTAGTTGATGAACTGACTTGATAAACCTTTATGCCTTTTGTTGATCAACTCGATTGAAAGTAAGTTCAGACCGTTCAATTCGCATAGGATTTAACAGTTGATCAACTAAGAAGGAACCGTGTGAACCCGCTATAAACAACAAAGACAGATCGATCGACCAACAAGTCCGCGGTACACGCCTGTAAATATCGCTCGTATTAAATACACTGCAAAATCATAAGTTTGAAATATGGAAAACAGTCTAATATAACTTTAAAACAGTCTAATATAACTTTTATGTCGATTACTCGCTTAATATATCACCTGTTTGATTAGGACTTATTGGTGGGGCATACACGTTGTAACTTAGAACATTCTGGGATTCGATTTTCAAATTTCAATCAATATATATTTTAAACTTTTTGAGTAGTTTTATTTTCGTATGCTAAACTAATTAGCTAAACGCAGTCCTAAAGTACTTTGTGTTGTAATAAAATTACAGAAAAACAACTTCCTATACACGTTTCGTATTATTGAAATGAATGAATCATGTTCAGTTGATGGCCTCATAAACTTCCACGCTCATAACTAGATAGTAGGTAAAATTCTGCAATGAAATAGCAATTGGAGTACCTTGGGTGTTTTCCGTATTTGTGAATAAACACAAACTACCTATCAATCTTCTCTTGTCGCGCATACAACCTTGTTTTGTTTCCGGAACATACTATGCGCTCCGAAAAACTTCTACTTACGTAGGTAGTTGTTGGTTTAATAAAAAATCTACGAAACCAATTTGAAGTGTATCTAATAAGCTGGCTATGGGTAGATAATGAATTGATAAAATTTGAAGCAAATTCCACTACTTTAATATCCCTGAATACGATTAGGTACATTATTGTCTTGTAAGATTTTTACGTTTACGTTTTTTTTTGATTGACACAGGAAGACTTGCTATATTTGGTTGCTACTAACTTGTTTATTGACATTCCTTTTACAACTTGTAACGTATGGTACCATAAATATGACTTATGTAAATAGGTAGGTACAGGTTATATATTTGACTGTAGAACGTGGAAAAACTTTATAACTATGTGGACAATTTTGCGAAATATTTTTTCTAATGAACAATTAAGCTACTTTTGAAAGATCCCATAAAGATAAACGTGCATTATGTATTTCAATTTATCTTATGAAATACAGGTGAGTTTTTGGCAAGAGTTGTATGGCAGCTATTCGAAAACTAAAAAAAAAGTTGGCAGTTGCAGAGACTGCCGATAGAAGTGAAAACTTAGAACTTTTAGTATAAAAATTTGGAATTTCATAATGTTCGAATTAAAATTATCTGAAATTATCAACATCAATCTGGTTTTCACATCTATTGACACTGCCATGAGCACGTCGGTGACGCGAACCCATAAGATTTTCCCCTACCAAAAAGTGTCCAACACGGGTTTATTCTCTTTAACGATTTTGAGTGTTAAAAACAGTCAATCACAAAAAATGTTTTGCATATTTTTTAATCCTATATTTTTGTCATGAAAAATCAAATATCTACAATGAATATTTAAGAAAAGCAAGAAAAGAGGAAAGACACATAAAGTTATAAATTTTGATAGAGTAAGCACCGTTGCAGAGATCGTAGTGGCAGATGGAACAGGATTTATAGCGCGAAATAAGTCCAGTGACGTCAGTGTCATCGCAGGAACGAGCGCAGTCCCGAATTACTGTCAACGCATCTGTGGAAAATTGTATCAATTCAACTACTAAATACAAAACAAATATAAAGTTCTTTAAATTTCACTTAAAAGGTATTACAACATTGAGACAATTAATAAAAAATGAAAAATAGAAACTAAGTGAAACTGAGTACCATGAAGTAGTGAATATAACACGACTTTAACAAGTCCACTCCAGGCACAACATATTTCTTGTTATTAAGATACAAAAACAAGAATAATAATATCATTATTGATAATATTTTGTTTACCTACTTATACCGATTACCTACTACCACCGATTCGAAAGTTTTGTTTGAACAGCGTACTTACTTGTATTCTGTATTGTTTTAGTAACACATGAGTCGTGTCCAACACGACAATATTTTACTGTAGTCCTTCTATCAGGATTCCAACACGTAGGGTCACTCACCGAACTACAAGCGTAACACACTTTAGTATTTTGCATAAGCATTACTTTATTATCTGCCATGTGAGATATTCCACGCCCTTTCGTAGGATCTATTAAGTTACCTTTTATTTCATTAGACTTTGATTCTACTAAGCCAAGCCTACTGCTTTCATCTAGTTGACTTTCAAAAGAATCTTCAAAGGCTTGTAAGTTTGGTGCAATTGCGTTGCTACTTTGAGAAAATTGCGGTTCCTTTTTCGTTTCTATTTTATTCGACTTCAAAACCTGATCGCTGTGTTTATCGTTGGCTGAATTTGGGGATTTGGATAACACTGGGTTGTTTTGTGTTATAAAACGCCTGGAGTATCCATCAAGATCAATTTTATTATTGCAATCGTCGGTGATAACTTCAACACTTTTAGAATCGAATTCATGCTGAGTTTGTTCATTATTAACTTTTACTACATCATAAAAGTCATGATTTGGTCCTTGTTCATAATCAGTGTCTAGTTTGGAAGCAACATCTTCTGTTGTCGTACTTGTTACACAGAGATCATTATTTGGTGACACCGATTTATCTGGTTCATCAACGTTTTGTGACAAAGGTTTTTCTGTTACGGTGTTTGACTCAACCTTAACAGATGCTACCGGTGTCTTTGAGTTAAAATCTTTATCTTTAAGCGACCTAGATATAAATATAAAATTATTATTTTCCAATGGCTTTTCAGTTCGTGTTGGAATCCATTGAGACCCCGCATCTTCTGAGATAGGATTATTAGAATTCATGCGTCTTGTACAGGGTTTTTTATACCTTCTAGGATTAGGACTATAATTTCCGTTCATAGTTTGTACTTGAAACGGCCAATACGGGTACGTTCCATATTGCCCAGTTGCACTATTTGGTGGATAAATATAGTTGTCCTGCAAATATGCTGCAAAAAAATTTACATATTATTGGTTTTCGTTTCTGGAAACCGCGTTATTATAATAATGTTAATCTTATCACATCACGTGATGCAACACTAGGTATTCTTATCATATATGTAGCATAGCCTTTCTTCTGCTTTTTATTATGGCATAGGCCGGGAAACGAGTAAGTGGGTCACCTGATGGTAAGTGATCTCCACCGCCTATGTACGCCCACAATACCAAAAGAATCACGGGTGCGTTGCCGACCTTAAAGGAAAGTGATAATAAAGGGATTAGGAAGGGGAGCTGGTTTGGGCATCCAGATATCTCTCTCCTCTTATGAAACTCAGCAGCAAGCTGCTACTTTGCGCCGGTTTTCTGTGAGACAGTGGTAACAACCAGGACGAGCCAGCCCATTCCTGCTGTAGACAAGTGTCTACACAGTGGCTCTACCACTCGTGCTGTTGTAGGTTGTATAAACCACAAATATTTTAATGCCATAGAATTTAAATATTAAAACTGTTTTTGGATATCACAAACATTGTCCTGAGGGGCTAGCACGGATAACTTGCGAAAAGTTATTCGAGCTGTCATCGACAACAATTTCTATGAGATTTTGGTACAGCGCCTCTATCGTACGTAAAAGAAACTAATATATATGGAATATAGACCAATGATATTTAAGGAATTATCTATCGAGTCCTCGATACCTTTACATTACGATTTCGATAGTTTTCCGTGCTAGCCCCTCAGATAACTTGTTGGATCCACAATTTCCAGATCGTTGTTTGTTTTTTTCTTTATAACAATGGCCAGCGAACCAGCAAGTGGGTTAACAAGTGGTGATATTAAGTTATCTTCATCATTCATAAATACTAACGGTATGAGAGGAATTGTCGAACTTAGACATTGACGTTACTGGGTATACACCGGCTGACCCCGGAACGCGCTACTGTGGCAGGTTTTTCACCATTTGTACGGTGATCGCTATAGAGATACTCACCTTTTTGAAATAATATACACAGTACTGTTACTGAATTAAGAATTTTTAACATAATTAATAAGTATCTATTATCAATAATATATTTTGCTTTATAAGCTGCTTATTGAGTTTAAAATTCAGCCTGAACTGAAAGTTCTTAGTAATCAGCTCAGTAATAAGTAAGATTGTAGAAAGTGGTACTTTATCATTTCAATCGTTGCGAAAAAAAAACATTGTAAATGTGCGATCAACGAAAAACTATTTAGCAAAAACAATAAGTGTTCCGCAAAAATGATTGCCATTGTTCCATGATACCTGTAACTCTTATACCGTCCACAGATTTTTTTTATTGTTTGGTTTATCAGAAGTTGTTACAATATTACATGCTTATTATATATTATGTTAGTTTCATATAAAATATAAATTATTATATCTAATTGTACAACTTATTTAAGATAAACACAACTTGTTTAAAAGTGTAGAGATATGTATAAAAAATAAGAAAAAATATATAGAAACATTTTATACATATACACTAATAATGCTTACCTACTTTAAAGGCTATTTTATATGTTTAAAAAACAATTATTTTCGATACCTAGGGTTCTTCTTATAGTAAATAGTAGGGGTAGGCCACTCGTATGCGAGAGATCATCTGCCGTCTTTGATGCCGTTATGTTCCTATATAAGCACATTGAAAACAGTGTAATTACTGGACATTATAAGACATACCATCTTATGTCACGGGGTAACGAGCGCAGTAGATGTAGTATTGTGTAATTCAAAGTTCTGCTACTGTCTAAGAACAGGCGTGGCGTGGCGTTTACCATCAGATAATCCTGCTCGACAAGTCATAAAAAAAAACTAAAAAACGTACTAAAAACTACTATAAAAACGTATATAGAATATCAATCTGGCTCTGGAGTGTTGTGGGATCGTAGTTCCTGATACTCACGATACAGGTTATATGTCAGGATAATGTGTGTGAGTGTTGGGTGTATTATCTATCCTGTTATACAATATGTAACATAAACCCTGTTGGACGTTTTAACTGTGATATCAGAATTGATATTCAAACGTAATGGAAAAACTCGCATATGAAAATTGGCCTATAAAAATAACCATATTTATTTATTAAAAATTAATTAATTTATTGTTTGTAAACCGTATTTCGATTGATTACATCGGCAAGAGCGTTGACTTGCAAGCCAGAGCGAGATAGCAAGTTGCGCCGTGCGCGGGCAACGCGCGCTTCGTCAATACATACAGAAATTCAGATGTAAATAACATTTTTAAATATGTTCATTTTTTTAAGCTAACTATACAACGTGTTATAGAAAGGGGCGGGCAAATTTAAGCAATGTATAGTGTAGGGTATAAGTATTTTATCTCCCATAGTACCAAATCCGATTGCATTGCTAGTACAATAATTATAGAATTTTCTTTTTTATCGAATGAGTAACATGTCGATATCGACTTTCAACTTTGGACAACACTAAATGATAAACAATGATACTATAGACCTCCTTTCATTTAATTATTTTATAATTAAAAAAACATTAAACAGTTGTCAAATGTCAATATTTATTTGACGCAGTCAGTTCGGCAAGTTCTGATTTTATGAAGTATGATTACGAGTTAAAAAAATATGTTGTAATTGACTAAAAATAAGTATTATGTATTGGTGTAACTGATAAAAGTTTTTAAGAGGATCATCGACTGTAATAAGCCAAATTCATAGATGGAAGACCCGTGAATGAAGTCTTTAACATGCTTCTAAAGGATGGTACCTATTTGTCTTCAACACACAATCTCTTTCAGGTGTTAATTTGTGTTTAAATTACAAGTTACCTACGTATGTCCGTAGAATTACGTGCATCTTATTCAAGTTTATTAAAAAGTGAGTATCGTTCATAATAATTAATAGTGATGTCATCAATCTGATCGATCTTAATAAACGAGTGATTAAATTTTACGTAAAATTTTCGGATGTCTTGGTTTTGAAAAGATCCGGTACATAAGTACTAATTGTACGGTGTATGTAATGACCCTAAAATATGACCACACCTTTCTGTAACACGTTGTATAAGGATAATATATCTCTTTATTGTATACCGGTAACATTTCAGAGGCACATCTACGCTAACTTATATGAGTTCGCTCAAACTTCTGCATTAATTAGTTTGAATATGGATATAATCGTGCCTCTATATATATATATTTACAACGTTGTCCGATCACAATGTCGTCCCATATTCAGATCAGAATATTTTTTGGTGTTTATATTACATTTAGCTACGATTTAGAAGGGAATAATAGAGACGAAGAAAGTAATAAAAGCACTGAATTGTGAACAATAATAATTGATCTTGCGATTTTGTTATTTTACTATACTGATCTCTTACAGAAAAACAAGGAGTAACCTACAAGCTTTACAAGTTATCTTCTCTTAATTCTTGGGAATAAATCTTCGCTTATAATAATATGCTTACAAATACCTCTAAAGAAGGGCAGATTAAAATAGATATAAATTAATAAAATTACGGTCTTGTCACGGCCAGTACTGTCTCGGTGAGCGTTGTTGGCCTAAAAGATAAAATACATGAATGATAGATACAAGTACAATTCACATAATAAATATGGTGGCCTGAAGTTAGTCACTGTCAGCATCGCGGTTATTGTTTTTAGACTCTAAAGTATGACTTGAAGTGACTAACTTCAGCCCTGTTAAGTTTCTCGCCCTATTATGAAACGGTATTTTTATAATGACAAACGAGAAAGTGGGTCGCCTGTTGGTAAGTGGTCTTCACCGCCTATGAATGCCCATAATACCATAAGAATCATGGCTCGTTGTCGACCTTAAAGGTCGATAAGGCATTATCAAAGGATTGGGAAGGGGCGAGGAATCCAGGCCTTCGGATCTCACTCATCATACGAAACGCAGCAGCAAGCTGCTACTCTACACTTACTTTACTTTTCTTTTTAGTTCACAAACTTAAGCTCTACACCGTAATTTCCTTTACATAAGACCCAATTTAGCGCAATAATCTTTTTTACAAAAAAATATGCTAGCGCTGTTAGTCTGTACTTCAGCAGATAAAGAGCGTCAGTCAACTTAATTGGACACATGTCCCGCGTGCTCACGATGTCAACTCGATTAATTGTAACATAATTCTGCTAGGATTTATTTAGGCAGCCTCGAAAAAAAGAATTTAATGTAATTATACTTACCCGGATCGCGAGATTCGACCAATATTTTTAAGAAATGAAACAGCACTATATTTTATTGCACATATTTTTTCACAAATATTTTCTGATCTAGACATTTGCGTTATATAGTGTATCATGGCTAATAAACAAATATATGCGTCGAATGGTGAACCTTTGTTTTTCCCTGATTGCCCATAAACAATATGAAAAATTTTATAATACCCAGTAATTTCATTGGCTTTGATGTCTTTCAAACTGCAACACAATAGTGCTTACACACTGCTTGGCACTAGAAATAGACAAAGCGGTGGCATCAACTCAGACGGCCTCTCGCATACGAGATACCTAGTGTACAATTACAAATACATCGGCTATTATATTATAATAAAAATACTTTAAAGCATATAACATAAGCATATTCAGACTATATTCAGACTTTCACTATTTTCCTTCTGTTATTAAGTTATTAAACACAGCAACTAACCTGTAGCTAACTTTGCTGAAACCAACCAATTTAAAGTTCAAACGCAAGTCAGGACGCCAATATTACAGTGAATATCTTCGATTTCTAGTCCAATGAAACATACGTACGTCACAAACAACGTTTGCGTCCGACGAAACTCACTCAGCGGGATGGCTCGTAAGTTTACGGGCACAGAGTAAGGTTCGTTAACATGTTATCCGTACATTTGCTTGAAATAGTTTCTGTTCTACCGTGAAACATGTGGACAGGTTTTCACATCGCTGTGATTGATTGCCAGCTTCCTAATTAATCTTCATCGTGGGTTGAACGTTTAATTGTAGCAATATTTTTTGTTAGCAGTGTGAAGAATCGCAAGCCTGGCCTCAGAAAGAAATTAATGAGGTTTTGCTTAAAGTACCAAACTACCCACCCAACCTGCTTAAAGTATCTACGCGGTATAGGGAGTGAAATTGATGTATTGCTTTCATATTTTTACGGAATATTTTTCCTTTATATTGAGTAGTTCAACGACATCGAAATCAACTGTTTTCTTATTATAAAACTGTAACTGTCTGTTGGAAAATTTCGCAAAATCTACTAGACCGATTTTGAATTTTTGAGGTATTTGTTTTTAAAATCTTGATTTGACTTAAAACCCGCTACCGGGATAAAATATATACCATTTTATCTCGGTAGCGGGTGAAATATTTAACTATAAAATGGAAATTTCAGTGCATTACAGTTTAAACTTTAGCTTACTCTGCACGAGAAATCGAATGGAAATCATTAGAGTCAGAGCGTGTTACAGATGGGCAATGAGAGCGCCCTTTGTCCTTATTTGCAGCATTAAACATTACAATATATGTGGAATCTATTGTACTTAGCTTTAGTAGAAGAGGATTAAATCCTATGCACTGATATTTGCTTTTGAAATTCTCTGGTAACGTTGAAAGTAATTTTTTTATCAGGCACCTGACCGATATCAGACCTGATACTCATACAGTGCAGTCCAAATATAAAGTCGACCGTCAAGAGACATTGCGTCCCTCGTCGATCGGCAAAATTATGCCGGCCCGAAGTTACTTGATGTACACTGGCTGACCTCGGAACGCGACTCGCATAAACAAGCCACTATGGCGGGTTTTTCACCATTTGTATGGTGGTGGCTATCCAGACTTCTCAGACCAGTTGGCATTTGCGAATCACCGGTAGATTCCAAACTCGACATGTAACAGTGCCCTTGGCGGCCTAATTACTGAATAAATGATTTGATTTGATTTGGTACAAAGATTATCAGGTATTCTTCTAACACCTCTATTGTATTATTCGTAGTGTTTATATTAATCTAGAAGCGTACGCTAAGAGATAGCTAATTTGTACGAGGGATCCAGACATTGTTAATGGAAGAACTTCGATCTAAATCCAAGTACACCGCTGTTTCAGTAAGTATTATGGGTCCAAGTCACGACATATTAAGTTAGTTTTCGGTTTCAAAGCCGGTGAGAAACAGTAAATCCTATACCATTAGTTTACTTTCATGGTTTTCTTTAATAGTAAAGAAAACAATGAATAAGTATATATCCTATATAATTTCACCATAATAAGTTATTTTTTACATACAAAGCAAATGTATACTTATAATTTGAAACTTAAATTTAACCTTAATAATTAATGTAGCATTTTTTTAAATATAGTGTTCATTCTTGCTCGTACTTTGAAGCAAAAGGTAGGTCTGTTTGTCCTACACTTAAAGAGCTCTATCACTTAAACCGTAAAAGGAAATTATTATTATTATACAGAATATGTGTTATTATGACGGCTAGCATATAAATAATAAAAAACAAAGTATAATATTCTAACGACTAGGATTAAGGCCTAACTCCTCTCATTTAGTAGAGGAGGCCCGTGCCCAGCAGTGGGACGTGTATAAAACAGAGCTAGTAAAAAAACGATGGTAGCCTACGCCGCGCAGCTCTGTCTGTCCTAAGGTTAGAGCCGGCTATCTAATACGGTTCAAAAGATAGAGCCTTGTAGATGTAGAACAGAGAGACAGACAGATAGATGACGTAGGCTCTATAATAGGGTTCCCTTACCCTTTTGGTGCGGAACCGTAAACAACATAAACGGAGTTGAAACTTACTAAGTTTAAAACCATTACTAATGATGTTTGATAACGTTGTCTGCTTCTAGTAAGTTCTATTAAAAATATTCTAATTACTTTAATTTTAAATTATAATTCGGGCGTGCTGGGAGAATTATTCCGGAATGGTATATTTACATCTCGTTATATTGGACATCGTCAAGTGGCTTACAGGCCCGCACCACTCGACTCATTTTATATCGTTTTGGCAATTCAAGGCAAAAGCACTTCATTATTTTTACATTTCCCTTAAAGAGATCATTATACAGTGCCGTTCCAGTGGTCATTTATGTGTACTTTAATTTGATTTGGCCACTGACTATTATACCTACAAAATGCTTATAGACAAATCTGAGTAACTTTATCTATAATATTATGGGACAGCAATAAACTCGGCGAAACGTGGGTGCAGCATTAGTTGCACCTCTACCTACCCCTTTGAGGATAAACGCGTGAGCTCATGTATGTATGCATGAATATTGAAAGTCTGTATAACTCTTATGTAATGTGGTAGGTACAACTGACTAATGGAACTATACAGAGTGGGCAAAAAGTATTTCAAAAAGAAGTACAGAGAGCACTGTTCATACTTAGGGATATTTTTACGGCGGGGTAAAACCATATGAGTGGAAGCTGTTTGTAATCATCACTCACTGGCGGTCCGACCAGTTCTTGTCCGAGTGAATGCCAGATTGAGAACCTGACTAGATTAAAAGTCCCATTTGGCCTCCGTCAGCATTAGTGATATGGTCCCGGAGGATCCCGGATCCTTAGACGTATTTGATTCAACACTAACCATTTTTCTCAGTACTATTTAGTTACTAAAGCTAAGAACGTCATGAAAGTTATAGGTAGTCAGTATTTTACGCTGTGTTGCAAGTACACTGGACTGCCTGTATGTGAGCCACTGCTGTAATCTACTTTGGTGATCAGCTTATAGTGATGGATTATATGTGCGAAGTGTTAGTCACGTTGCACTAATTAATTTACTTGCGTAGATTATGTAATACTAACATAGGAGTTAAGATTTTACATTACTAACAATATGCGTCATTGTTACTTAATCAAATAAATGATTATTATTATTATTAAATAGCGTAGAGAATTCGTGCATTTGGGTGATTGCATACCTAGGGGCGTACCACCCCTAAATTTCCACGTTATGCTAAATAATAAATACACCCAACAGTCGCACATATAGTCTTGGCCCCATACTAGGATAATTTATATCGTGGGTATCAGGAAATACGTGGGACTTCACCCAATCTACCAAAAGCCAAAACATATTTGTGGACACACAAACATTTCTCTCGGTGCGAGGAGGCCCGCGGCCTCACGATTCAAAGCTATCGTCCACTGCGCCACAGAGGTTGTTTTCTGCGACCTCCTGTATAAATCAATAGCAATTTCCCTACATTTTCCATGACGCTACGCAGACGAAGAGCGCTGGCGTACTAATTTCGCGTGCGGTCAACATGAGCACAGCCATACATCTATTTAAGCATTTTACGTACATGACTCTTCGTACTGAGTAACTAAATTGCCACTCTACTGACGCGGACGGCACTACGCAATAAAGGGAAATATTCGCTTATTTTGATTCTATCTTTGTGGAGGGTTTTGGTCGAGGAAATAATGTTCTAGTTTCATGATTTGAGAAATTAAAGTCTAAAGGAATATTTACGTGGGCCGTATATTTTATTTTATGACACATGAGTTGCTAATTATACTCGAAATAACAGTTAAAAAATAAGTAGTCGTAGACAGTAGTTTTTGAGGTTATAGCGAACAGACAGACAGACGCGGCGGAGGACTTTGTTTTATAATATGTAGTGATGTTTTCTTTACTAGCCTGAACGACGTAACGAGCAGGTTGTTCGCCTGAAGATAGGCGCCACGCTTGCCTATATAAACAGACACAACACCATTAAGAACTTTGCATTACAACGCACTGCACAGCATTGGACTGCGTTGGTCACCCTGAGATATACGTTGATAAGTCTCATAATACCCAGTAATTGCACATGCTTCAATATCCTTCAGACTGTAATGCATGAATGCTGATACACTGCTGCCCCAGAAATAGACAAAGCGATGACTACTCAGACAGCCTCTCGCATACGAGTGACCTTTTTCATAGCATAGGCCGGTAAACGAGTAAGTGGGTCACCTGATGGTAAGTGATCTCCACCACGAATGTACGACTACAATACTAGAAGAATCATGGGCGCGTTGCCGAACTTATAGGAAAAGATATTTAAGGGATTGGGAAGGGGAGGGGATTTGGGCCTCGGGATATCTTACTCATCGTACGAAACACAGCAGCAAGCTGCGTTATTACTCTTTGTTTTACGTTGGTTTTCTGTGAGACGGTGTTAACGACCCATTTGTGCTGTAGACAAAATTGTCCACAGGGTGGCTCTACCACTCAGAGGCAAAACTGTGTTTAGCGTAGCTCTACCACTCAGTCCTACCACTGCATCAGTCATAAGTCTCGTTAATTTTTATGGCAGCTCACTTCACCTTAAGTCTCCAGTCTGTACAAAAACCATAGTGCTATGCCACTCGTGACTAGCTTTAGAGTGACCATAAAGTTTGTCTAGACCTTTATTTCAGATTTTGGTTAACTGAATAATATGACATACCGTCAGACCTTACGTATCCGCAAAGAGATAAATGAAAATGCAATGAATGAATAAACGTACGCAGAAATCTTTTAATTTGTTTTTGTTACTAAATAAGTAATAAATAACTACGTATAGATTCTCTAAACTCTGGATACGTAGTAAAAGTAAAATTCTCCAGGTTCCTCTAGTTCGTGAATATGTAGGTTGTGGCCGGGTTTTATCGATTGTTGTAGCGACTAGCACAGAACACTTGTATTCCTACTTACTAGCCACCCACGTATCCTAATCGAACATTGCGCACATCTGTTACTTGATGTTTAAGTAGAGTGTAGTGGAAACTAGTTTATTCAACCGTGTTAAAGCGGCGTTCTGCTTTTGTGGGTTGAAACACTAATTTGAAAAAATAGTTTGTTTTTAAAAGTAGCAGTGGCATAGGGTTCATTCTAAAACAATTCTTTCTTTTACGTGAATTAATTTTGTGAAGAATTTTGTGTATTTTTTACGCGAATTAATTTTGTGAAGAATTGTGTATTTGTGAAGTGTATTTTTACCACTTGTTTTGTTCCATAAAATATGTCTAAAAACCATACTTATTCCTGCAGTAATTTTGTTTTTTTTACATTAACGTAACACAGAATATTATTAATCTGTCAGTCAATTCAATGCCAACTTGTTTTAGGCATAATGTTTGGTTTCTCGCAAACCAAGTTATATTTGTCACTGTTACTAAACCAGTAATCACGCTCAGTCCGGATAAATTAAGCCCCAGAGCGCCTTAATTTTAAGGCCAAAGTTCAGCTTTAGTAATCCCGCAGGTGTTGAATTGTGTTTGCTGTAATTCGGAGCGATGGCAAACTTTACAAGTGGCGAAAGTTAACAAATTATGTTCGGGCTATTTTTTCTTGTTATTTCTAGGGTCAATCAACTGCATCCGAAAAGGTTGTATTGTTACTAAAATGCATCGCTAAATAGTTTTGATATATTCTAATAATCTTAAATTGGCATAATTCTTTTCACCCGACTTCATAATTCGTCTGCATTTTTATGTATGTTACGCGATATCTTCTTAAGTGGATCGGTTTTTGATCCTTTTTATATTCGATAGGGTTTACCAAGGATGGTCAATATAAGTTTGGTTAAGATCTGATAACAGAGTATAAGGGAAACACTCCTCAACAGATAACAGCAAACTCGCCGCGATTTGGGTTTTGAAGTTTTTTTTATTCTGGTATGGCAAAGTGACTGCACTGGATCTGATTATAAGTACAGTGCAGTCCAGATGACAGAATTATGACGGCCTAAATTTACTAGATATACACTGGTTGACCCCAAAATGCGACTCGCATAAGCGACCCACTATGGCGGGTTTTTCAACATGTGTATATTATGTACAGTAACTCTTTATTTTAAAAGGTTTTTTACATTAAAAAAAGGAACGTATATTAAAATAATTAAAGAAAGTAAGAAGGAAGTTTATTATTGGGGCAATAATTACAGGGTTACAACAAAGTGAAAAAAAAAAACTTATAAGTACTACGCAATTATTTCGCCAACAATTAGATTTAAATTACTTAGATTAAATTTTCAAATTGCTCTTATTATTCACTTTTAAATATTCCACGTTGAGCACGTTACCCCAAACGTAACATGCGTTTGTTTGGCGGTAGCTAGAATACCTAGAAACATGGCCAGCCAAAGCCTAACTTTAATGAAGTTGGACAACTGCGGTTATCGGACGTGCTTTCAGCTCTACGAGCTCTTTACCTTTGGTTATCCTTGGCTTAATTGCTACTAGCTTACGAATTACCCGCTGTACAGTTTGAAAGCGGTCATATTTAACCGACGCTTGATAATAACTTTTTGTAGGTTTTTGAACGAAAATAGAGTTTGCAGTTTTCACTTTGAATGAAATAAACATTGCTGTGTTCCGGTTTGAAGGAAATTGAAGCCAGTAAAATTATTGGGCGTTATGAGTCTTAACACATTATGTCTCAGGGTGACGAGACGCAGTTCAGTGCCATGCATAATTCGAAGTTCTGACTGGTGTTGCTTCTGTTTTTATGGGCTGGCGTGACGCTTACCATCAGGCGAGAGACCTGTTCGTCTTGTGATCTATAGCTAATTAATTATTATTTTTTGGGTACATTGGTTAATAAGCCAGCCCATTTATGTTATAGACAAAACTGTCTACAGCAGTCGTCGTGCCCAGCAGTTAGACGGATGTAATACAAGGTGGTATTATTATTATTTTATTATAACATATTCGTATAACGCACACATTTACTAGGTTCAAGGCACTTCCTAGGGCTTTTCTTATACTGTGCACGAGAATCCCTATAAATAATAATTTCCGTACAGACCAGACATATGTAGCATCATAATAGGTATCCTAGGGTGTGATAAAAAAGCGGCTCTTCGACCGCATTTACCATTAAACGAGATGGGGTCAAACGATGTTCTATTTAAATATGAACATCAAACCAAAATCGATTCTCAACGTGATATCGATAAGAATCAAGGTCCTATAACAGCTATCATATAACTAAAGCAATATCCCAATCTTACATATTTATGAAGAGCACCCACGTTTATAGGCTTTAGTAACGTAACCATTTTACGTTCAATGCTGGCTACTTCAGATTTAATAGAAACTATAACACCTTTGAATCTATTAACTCATACATTGTACTTAGTATGATCTATTTGTTATCAAGTAATACTATTCCAGTTTTAAACCACGACGAAAGAGAGGGATGTTATAAGCTTAATAATAATAATATAATAATAATAAATAAAGAAGCTTGATCCTTTTATCTGTCTGCGAGCGTGTGTCTAAGTATATGGTATCGTAGCACCTAAGTTAATAGACCAACTTGAATGCATTTAATAGCTAGTTTAATCGACACAGTTCCGAGCTATATTTGAATAAAATCTTTTCAGCCATATAAAAATTACCGGTTAGGTTATTTTCAATGTGGTTCGGGTAGACAAACTAGACAACGAATATATAACCTCCAAACTTGACAGACTTCGTAGTGCAGTGGGCGAGTAGTCTGATACGAAACGATAGCGCTATCCGCTATTGTTTCGTCGTCGATTCGACCCCATACCGAGACAAACTTTTTTTATAGCATATGCCGTAATACGAGCATGTGGGTCACCTAATGGTAATTGATCACCACTGCCCTTATACGCCAAAAAAATATCAGAAGAATAATGGGCACGTTGCCAACCTTAAAAGAAAGGGAAAATTAAGGGATTGGTAAGGGGAGGGGCATTTGGGCCTCCGGATATATCCCGCACACCGTACGACACGCATCAGCAAACTGCTATTTTACGTCCGTTTTCTGTGAGACAGTGATAATGACTCAGACGAGCCGATTCGTTCATGCTGTAGATAAAACTGTCTACACTCTACAACGTGGCTCTACTACTCAAAAAAATTGTTTAAACGCAAATATTTGTTCCAGGTCTGGATTTGTTGTGGGACCATAGGTCCCTCGTAGTTCTTGATACCCATGATACAGGTTGACCTAGTGTGGGGTTACGATTATAAAGAGTAACTGTTGGGTGTATTTACTTACTTTTTACTTGCAAGATTTTTAGAATATATTTGTGTATACTTTCTCCCCGATGTCAGGCAGGTGGCCGGTTGTAAAAGCTAGAAGCCAAATCTGTATGTATCATGTGTTAAAAAGCATTTTGCTCCGATCCTACTGCGAGTGGGATAGAGACAATCGGAAGGATTCGTGTAAGACACGTTTACCCAAATTCTAAGATTTACAAGATTTAGAAGTAACACGTAATTTTAAGTACATTAAATAATGAAGTACTTACTTCACTAAATAAATAGATATAAAAATCTAGCTGTTTTCAATAAATACAGTTTAACGATATTCACAATGTCTATGAGAGTTTGCTTTATAGTATTTTAAATGGATTGTAAATGACATAGATATTCAGCTATTTTAAGGTATTTACCCTGGTGTAGATCCCGGAAATTCCCGGGAAATTGGAAATGTCTCCTCCCGGATTTATAATGTCGATAATACCCGGAAAATTGGAACGGACTAAAACGAAATAAATAAAAAATGAAATAAAGCCACTGCCCGTTAGTATATAGGTACCCATGACGTATTATTATGAAATCGGTGATATTTGATTATTTTTAAATATTATTTTGTCATGAACACTTTATGATTGTATGAGATCTAATTTTCAATACCTTTTTTACAACGAAACGCTTTGCAAGAGAATTCTACTCGAACTTGGATGTTTTTTTTATATTTTTGTCTGTTTTATAGCAGAAGGTAAGGGAATGAGCACATGGGTCATGTAATGTTAAATGATCACCACTGATCATGTGCAGTGTACACATATTATAATGCCAGAGTAATAGTTGATGAGTTGCCAACATTTAAGGAAAATAATGGTGATTGAGGTTCTTTTTAATAGCATAGGCCGACAAACAAGGCAGCAGGTCACCTGAGGGTAAGTGATCGCCACCGCTCACGAACACCCAAAATACTAGAAGAATCATTGCCGACCTTAAAGGGAAAGGATAATTAAGAAATGTTTGGGCCTCCGTATATCTTCATTTACCGTACGAAACGCAATAGCAAGCTGCCACTTCACGTACGCTACTGTGAGACAGTGGTACCACCTCGGTCTAGCCGGCCCATTCGTTCTTTAGACAAAACCTTCTACAGCATGCCTCTGCGACTTCAATGTGATTGATAGGATATCATTTATTTATGAATGATCATTATGATAAAATAATAGTACCTACTTAATTATAATTTAAAATTAATTTATGTAAGGGCGTAATTATTTCAGCTTCCGGTGATAAATTATACTCTTGGGCATGAAATATATTATAAAGTTCCATCGATCATCACAGAATATTATGGACTGTAGCCATTTATGTTTGTAAGGAAAGTCAAGTAAATCGCACTAGTATAGGTATAAGTTAAATGGCATGTTTGGTTTTTAAGCCACCGTATTGATCTAATGACAGTGTGACTAGACCATAAAACTGGCGATATTCTGAGCCCAACTCATGGGTCTGATAATATTTTTTCATGAGTATACACTTGAGTTATCCGGGATTAGAATGTACCTATCTTCGATATGGTGACAAGTTCACATCATCACAATATCATCGTATAGAAATAAGTTCTGCGAACCGTGGATGCACTGGCTCTCTCAGGTGCATTGCATCTTTATTTATTTAGAATACGAGTGATTTAAAAGTAATTTTCTGCCTGGCATTATTGTGACTTAATGCCAGGGTCCGCCTTCTCATACCATCGATTTGATATAATACACACGGTTTGACCCCCACAATCCGCAACGGGAACCATGTTTCGCCATTGCCTTGTCCGTTATTCAGCAGAGTGTACCATGTACAGTCGAGGTTGGCTTTGCACTTAAGATGTTGGTGACCCACTTACACTCCAGTGATTATAAAAAAGTAACCTTAAAATTACATGCTTGGTTCCATGTATTCGCCTAGGCTTATATGGAGTCAATATGATCTTAAACATGATTGTTTCGCTTCTAGGATCCGTACCCACAATCAGTACGTTGGACATCTAAATTGTGAACCTGAGTTGCTCTCTAATACTCTTCTTCCACCTGCCCTTATCCTACTCGCTGTGGGGTCGGCGCAACATGCTTTTAACACATATTACAGAATGATTTGGCTTGTAATTTTTACGACCGGCCAACAAACCCCTCTAATATTAGTCTTTTAAATTTAGTCTTTTTATAAAAGCTTTACGAGTATTAATGCAGTAATAGTACTTTCCTACGTTAAAACATTGTAACGCAATTTTAATTACATAAGATAATGTTACTACGAGAGTGCCTTAATGAGGACTTAAGTCACCTCCACTGGCTTTAAACACAAAATAACAACTTACTCGCTCTGTTGATTAAACACAAAATACTTTGTATTTAACACTCATAGCAACCGTTACGAGTCAATAAAGAGTTCGTACTTTCTGAAAGATTGTTGGATGTTTAACACCAAGTTACGTTTCTGATAGTCATGTTTTTTAATAACCATGCTTATTAAAATGGCGGGCTTCCAAACGATTGAGTTAGATGAAATTATCTCTACTAATATACGAGAAAATATTGTATAAGTTTGGCTGTCAGTTTGCTACTTGTACTTGTTTAATCTTTTTTTTTGCGTTTTTTTAGTAAAAGCCGGCAATCGAGCAAGTGGATCCTCCTGATGATAAGTGTACGACGGATGGTACAAGTACGGTAAGTAGCAGTTTGACTGAGCCTTTTTTCAACACGGGGAATCCATTTACGGATCCTTCCGAAGCAGAGCTGGAAGACATTGCTGAACTCCATGGGCGACGGCGACTGCTTACATTCAGGCGGGCCGCACATTTGTCTGTCTGTCTAATTGGTCAAAAAATATAGAAATGTGATCTCCACCGCCCAGGAACACCCACAATAACCAAAGACTTTAATGTATACTACTAGACGGGCTGTTTAGAAGTAAAATTGCGTCACAAAACGCGGAAGTTTGACAGCTCACAAACAGAGAGCGCAATAGGGGTTCTAGTTGAGAGTAAGCGCGATGGTAATATTGAGTTACGGTCAATTGGCCGCAACTTAGTGGTACAATGTGTACGGCACAGCTTGTCTAGTAGTATACATTAAAGTCTTTGACTATAACAGAAGGATTATGGACGCGTTGCGACCTATAAGATGTGGGTTTGGGAAGGGAAGGGGGATTTAAGCATCCGGAAGCTTCACTCACCGTAGGATACACAACAACTAGCTGTAAACACTTTTGTCTACAGCATGAATGGGCCGGCTCGTCCGGGTCGTTACCACTATCTCACAGAAAACCGGCGTAAAGCTGCTACAGTCCGTCGTACGGTGAGTGGGATATCCGTAGGCCCAAATCAAATCTCCTTTCCCCATCCCAATCCCTTAATCATTATTTAGGTGGAGATCAGTTACCTGAGGTTACCAACTTGCTCGATTGCCATCCTCTACTATAAAAAACTTCTTTGCGATACATTAGTGATTAATCCTTTTAGTTAAAATAACAAATCTTATTTTTATTAGAACGTGTCTAGGTACGAGCATTGCTATAAAAAAATTTAAACGAATATCACGATAAACCATTCAGTTTCCCTGATGGATGCGATTCAACATGTGAATGGCGTGTGCAAAATAGTCGACTAACGAACCTGCTGTACACCGACATTCATGCATAATGCCAAAAATTTCATCTGTTTGCTTTTGTTGCTAAATCAAGTCTTTTCAATGGATGGATAAAATAATGAAATAAATGAGGTTATGAAACATTTAAAGTCTATGTTTAACACCCGATAAAGAGGGGTGTTATAAGTTTGACCCCTTTGTGTGTATGTCTGTGTGTGTATTTGACTGTAGGCGAGGCACCCAAAATGTTTTTCTTAGAAAGCTGGTTTTATACAGATGTTTAAAGAAAATCTGTTCAGTTTAGTGAGGGTAAAGCCACACTGCAGACAGTTTCATCTGTTTTGAAAATACAATAGTGTGATGATGATGATCTAATGAAGACCTGTTACATTAATATATTATATTGTGTTTATTTATCCCTTGATCTATTAACCGATCACGGGCATTCATTGTGTATTCGTACTGATTTGTAAAGAATAAAGATTGCCGAAGCGCTTTATTTAAATCGTAATTGTAAACTTGTATTATTATGGAACCTGAGAAATGGATCTATTAAATCCCTAAGAACTTATAAAGCGCACGGAATTCAGAAAGGTAATAGCTTTTGCTCGCGGCATCGCCCACGTGAATACCTTTTTCCAAGATAAAAATAGCCAAGGCCACAATGCAGGTCATAAACCACCTCTGTGCCAAATTTTATGCAAATCCGTTTAACTGTTAAGACGTGATTAACTAACAATTTTCCAAACCTTTTACTTACAAAATTATATTCTTGGTCGGAGTAGGAAGCAGGATTTATATTATGACGTAGGATTTTCATACTCAAACTACAGGCGTAAACCCATATAGTTAGATTCATAGTTATATGGATTAAAAGTCTGCGCGTGGTCCTCAGTGGCCGGATGTAGGAAATGCGGTTGGATTCCTTTTAATTTCGCACGCACGTGCCTACAGCGAACCTTTATCAGTGGCCACAATGAAGCCTTTTAACGGTGATTTATTATAGGCCAGTCCCGCGTCGCACTCATCCGTGCTAGTATGGAACATGGTTGACTGTGCTATGTTTTCATCTGATTCGCTATAGTGCTGGTGTTTTATTATTGCGATGTTTCATGTTAGACAAACTTAAAAAAGAAGTTATGTATTTAGAATATGAAGAGAATATGCTGTAACAATAATATGTACGTTTCTGGTTATTAATATTTTAATAGTTGAAATTGATGATTCTTTATATGTGAAAGTTTGGATGAAATGTTTGTAAGTTTATATGAATCAATCAAGCCGTAACGACAGAACATATTTGGATGAGATCTGACACACAGGTAGACCTGGATTAGAATATAGACTTTTTATTCCAGGAAACGAAATAAAAGCGCGCGGAGCCTCGGGCAAAAGATAGTAAATATGATATTTTTTGACACTGATCCATAACATACATACGCACTCACGCCTGTAATCCCCGAAGGGGTAGGCAGAGGTGTAACCAGTACTCCCATATTTCGCCGAGCGTATTTCCGACCCTTATGTGATAGGGGGCGAGCCCATCACCATACCGGGCACAAATTCCAGACTCCGGGCTGATACTGAGCATTCCGTAATAGAAAAACCCAATACCACTTTACCCGACCCGGGGATCGAACCCAAGACCTCAGCGTTGACCTCAATCGTAACGTGTATGCATTACAACTGCGCCACCGAGGCAGTCCATAACAATTTTATGTTTTCTCTGTAGTATCTCGACTCGATGTAAGAAAATCGCAATATAATAATTCTGCCGTACCATTACCCTGTGGTACAGTTTTCTGGCACATATGTTCCTTCCTATAATATGGGGTCCTTTAAGCGGAGTATGAAGAAACAAATAGGAAGGCCAACATAATTCCGGCGACAGATTTCGATCCATCCATCATCATCATCAATTATTTGAATTTGGTTTGAAAACTCTACCTACCTCTGTATTATACACATCCTACTACTGGCCACGAGCCTCTACTGAATGAGAGGGGGTTAGGTCTTAGTCCACCACGCGGGCCTAATGCGGTTTGGCAGACTTCACATAAGTACTTACGATTTTTTATTCGGGGGAATCCTCAGTTATGCTGTTTTCCTCACGATTTTTCCTTCACCGTTAAATCAAGCGATAATTAATTAAATAAATAAATACACCCAACAGTCACACACATAGTCCCGACCCCACACTAGGTTAACCTGTATCGTGGGTATCGGAAACTACGAGGGACTTGCGGTCCCACATCACCCAGACCCGAAACAAATATTTGTGGATTAGACAAACACGACAAATCGAACCCACGGCCTCACGCTTCGCTGCTGGCTACTCGCACACTGCGCCACGGAGGCTGTCACATTAACAGTTATACACACGTAACTTAGAAAAATCAGACGTGGATGCCCTTTAAGCTGGTTTCGAACATGTTACTTTCGTTTCGACAGTCCGTACCACTCCTCGCTGAGCTATTGCTGCGTATCGCTGAATTTGAATTGCACGGAACTTACCATCAGGCAGTATAGTCGCTTTGCCGAGCTTGTATGAGAAAGTAATAAAAACAGTACAGATAAATCATTTGACTAAATTAATCACGAGGCCCTATTAATTAGATTTAATGGTCTGGAACGCAAGAAGCAAGAGAATTATGAGTTTATTGTTTCGCTGTTTATTAGATTATTCGTGGTACAAATATCTTAAACGCATATTATCAGAATAAAAGCTTTTTAAATTCTTAGTAGCAGGTGTTTTAGAGTTCGTTCCATAATCATTCACGGTAGCACTTAAGGCTGAGGGGAGGGACGGCTAGCGCTGTAAACAATTATACAAGATTAACATAATGGGAAATAGAGATACGGAATTAAACACTCCAACCCTTTGTATAATCTTAACGCTGCATACAAATTGGGATTTAAGGCGAACAGGTTTATAGCGCATACCTTCTTGTATTAAATACATACATAACTCACGCCTGTATCCCCGAAGGGCCTACAGTGGTACACTTAATATACCCACATTTCACCGAGCTTAATTCCGTCCCATTATGTGATAGGGGGCGAGCCTATAGCCATACCGGGCACAATTCCAGACTCCGGGCTAATACTGAGCATTTCGTAATAGAAAAACTCAATATCAGTTTTACCCAACATGGAGATCTAACCCAAGACCTCAGCACAGCAGTACTACCGCGTACATATTAAAACTGCTCCACCGAGGCAGCTAAATAAAATATAACAGTTAAAAATAAAATAAACGTAGTAAAATTTAACTGTTTATTATTTTCAGTTTTACAATGTGCTAGATCCCTCGTATGCAAGAGGTCGTTTGCTTTGTCTATTTCTGCCGCCAAGCAACAGTGTGTAAGCACTGTTGTGTTCCAATTTGAAGGACATTGAAGCCAGTGAAAGTACTTGGCATTATGAGACTTATTACCTTATATCGCAGGGTGACGAGCGCAATTCTGTGCCACGCAGTGCTTTGTGATTCAAAGTTCTGTGCGGATTGCTTTTGTTTATAGGCAGGCGTAGCGCTTACCATCTGGCGAGCGACTTGCTCGCCTCGTCAATCAAGATAATAAAAAAAAAGTTTCAGTTTCTTGTATTAACATGATACCGGGGTGTTAAATTACAAATGTGTGCTACGCTTTACACTTGCTAAACCCGTGTGACATTGAAGTTTGTATTGTAATTTGTATCTGGCAGTTTCACGCCTATCATTTATCACATCAAGACGTTACATTTTATCTTCAATCGAGTTTCTTATCTGTTTACCTTTAAGGGACAAGAATATATTGTGTAATTAATCAGTGATAAAGCAGGCATATTCCACATAGGGATTTTAGTGTCACGCGACTTATTTCTATCTTTTTTAAAAATAGCAAAGGCCAGGAGACGAGCAAGTGTGTCACCTGATGGTAAGTGATCTCCACCACCCATGAACATTGTAATACCCGAAGGAAAGGGATATGAGGGATTAATATAAGAAATTGGAAGGGGGGAGTTAATAGACTATTCCACCCACACACCCGCCACTGTAACTCCTGTAAGCCAGGATTGACAGTAGCACGCATATTTCGACACTGTGCAAAGGAAGGAAGGTCGGCGAGTCTCTGGGAATGCGAAGCTGTCATTATCCCGTAACAAAATTAATCAAATAGAAAATACAGGAGGAGTTGGAAATATACATTTAGTTCCATTTAAGAAGGGGATTAGGCCCTCCGGATACATCTCACTCCCCATATGACGCGCAACAGCAAGCTGCTACTCCATGTCGGTTTTCTGTGGGACAATGGTAACAACCCGGTCGAGCCGGGCCCACAGCATGAAACACTGTCTACAGCGGGTATCTACTGCTTATATATCTACGTGGTTTATATATGCTGTTAACATAACCAATTGCAAGTGCATGTATTTCTCAATTCACATTTAATAACCATGACAGGGATTGAAACGGCTCTTATGATATCTTCATCCCAGCCGTTCTTTTTATGCGTGAGAATATTCAATCTTACGGATACCTTCCAATCCGGGATAAAGGGAAGATTATGCTGGACGACTCAACGATTTTCAGACTTAATTCACATCCGAGTGCTAGATCGGGGCTTCAACTAATTTTCCTTCGCCGTCCCGTTATACGACTACAAACCCCCGCGGTGGTCTCCGTCAGAGCAAGTGGGGTGGTTATGGTGGATTTGCTCATCCTAGCTTACGTCAACTACGACCAAATATATTAAATGAATGATTCTAACAATTCTTTATATACTATATATAGGCGTGTAAAAAGATTATTCTAAATGCGAATAAACTAGCACTTCTGTATTTTTAAACGACACAAAAACTAAGGTTTTCAATTCGTCTCTATTGATATTTTTATGTATGTTCAGGCATAGCTCCGCCAAATGTGGACTGAATAGGATGATTATTTTATATTCGATAGGGTTTACTGCGGTGGTAGTCCCATTTATACATACATACATACACACTCACGCCTATGTCCCATAGGGGTAGGCAGAGACTATTGAGTACCACAAGCTACGATCCTGACACACCTCTTTCGCCTCTTCCACATTCATACATCTTCTCATACATTTTCGTCGGTTGAGGGTACTCGTGACGTGCCCTTTTCGGAGAATGTCATTTATTTGATCCGCATATGTTCTCCTCGGGCGCCCTCTTCCAACCCTACCATTCACATTCGCACGATAAATACCTTTCGTAAGTCGTCTTTCATCCATCCTCTCCATATGCCCAAACCATTTCAGCATACCCTTTTCGATCCTAGTCACCACATCATTCTTCAACTTACAGCGATCCCTTATCACACTATTCCTCATCCGGTCAGCAAGGGTGACTCCACACATACTACGTAGGGAACGCATTTCCACCGCATTTATTCTACTTTCATGCTTCTTCTGCCAAACCCAACTTTCACTGCCATACATAAGTGTCGGTACCAGCACACCATTGTGAACAGCCATTCGTGCCTTTTGTGACACCGACTGGCTGCTCATTACTGCGTGCAAGGCACCATTCACTTTGTTACCTGCCGTCACTCTCCTTTCAATATCCCCCTCGCACTTCCCATCTCTCGTTATCTTGTTACCCAGATACATAAATTCTTTCACTTGTTCCACTCTCTCGTCTTCTATACTAATACTACATGTAGTAGCATCTTCCTCTCTTTCTATGACCATAACTTTCGTCTTGCTTGCATTAATTTTCATTCCCTTCTTCTTAAACGACACATTCACTAAGTCTAACATTTCTTGTAACTCCTCCGCCGACGGCGCAAGTAACACTTGGTCATCGGCATAGAGGAGACACTTGACACGCAACTCATCCATTCTAAGTCCACATTCCATTTCTTTCAGACCTGTCAAACAGCTGTCCATATAAAGGTTGAAAAGCCCAACACATCCCTGTCTAACACCTCTTGAGATGTTAAACCAGTCTGAGTACGCTCCATTTACCCTTATACAGGCTTTGGAGTTCTCATACAGAGACTTCAAAGCCCTCACCAGGTGGCCCCCAACCCCATATGTCAGTAGTGTTGACCACAGCTCATCCCTCTGCACACGATCGTAGGCTTTTTCCAGATCTATGAAGGCACAGTACAGTTTTTGGGACTTAGCCACATGTTTTTCAGTGATGCACCTTATGGAAAAAACTTGATCAGAGCAGTCCATTCCCTTTCTAAATCCCGCTTGCACATCCCACATCTTTTCTTCCGTATCATTAATCACTCTTCTAGTCAGAACCTTTGCATACAATTTACCGACGACACTGAGAAGGCTTATAGCTCTGTAGTTCTTGCATTCTTGTTGTGACCCTTTACCTTTATAAAGTGGGACAATGACAGCTTTGCACCAGTCCTCTGGTACCCGGCCATCCCTCCAGCACATATTAAAAAGTAGCCACAACAATTTTGCCATTATATCTTTGCCGTTTCTCAGCATTTCGACGGAAACCCTGTCATAACCTGCAGCCTTACCCAATTTCATATATTTCATCTCATTCATAATTTCATCTTCCGTAATTTCATTGTCTGCATCGTCTTGTGAGCGAGCCGGGCCTATAGAATCCGCTCTATCGGTAATACCCTCCTCACTACATTTAAAGAGATCTTTAAAATGTGATTTCCAACGATGCAAGACTTCCCTTTCATTGTTCAACACTCTTCCATCTTCATTCCTAATTACGCCTAATTTTGAAGCTCCCAACGTACCCCTAGTTACTTTTACCTGTTTCCAGAACAGTTTTATATTGGAACTGAAGTCGTCAGAAAGCTTCGTATCAAGCTCTTCTTTCTTACTTCCTTTCTTTTGCTCGACTACTTTCTTGACTCTCTTTTTCGCTTCCCTATATATATACTCTGCTTCTGCAACATCTGCATTCCCTAACACATTCATGCATCCTTTTGTCTTGGTTGCTAGTAGATCTAGCCATGCCTTCTTCTTCTCTTCCACAACCACTTTTACTTCATCATCCCACCAATTATCACCAATCAGTCTTTCTTTCCTCTTCACTTCCCCGCATACTTTGGTAGCTGCTTCGACCAGACCAGTCTTCACAGTTTCCCAAACCTCATTCATTCTTCCCTCATATTTTTCTTCCCATACGTGGGATGTTTTTTCTCGCAACTCTTTCAAATATTTTTCTTGCACGTCTTTCTCTCTCAACTTTTCGACTTTGATGCGACCGACGCTTGTTGCCGTCTGTTGCGGTCTATGTCGCCAGGATTTGAACAGACCACTTATTCGGCTTACGACTAGATAGTGGTCCGTTCCCACACTAACTCCACGATAGCTCCTGGTATCCGCAACTTGCCTTTTGAGCCTACGGTCAACAATAACAAAGTCAATCACACTTTTGCATCCGTTCCTCTCCCATGTATACTTATGGATATCCTTGTGTTCAAACATGCTGTTTGTCACCACAAGGTCCCTCTCCACACACACCTCCAATAAACTCATACCATTCTTATTTACTCTCTCATCTCCATACTTTCCTAACACACCTTCCAATCCTTCTCTTTCCACACCTACCCAACTGTTGAAATCACCTATCATAATTATCCTTTCATTAGTCTCGCAAGTATTAAGAACACCCTCTCACACTTTCCCAAAATTCCTCCCTCTCCAACGCAGAGCAACCCATGTCTGGCGCGTAAACAGCCAGAACGAATATCCGGTGAAGCTTTATTTTTAATCGGATCCAGAGGAGTCTGGGACTTACACACTCGTATCCTTTCATACAGTGAGCCAACCGATCAGAGAGGAAAACACCAACACCCTGACGGGCCCTTTCTGTTGCTGGAACTCCGGACCAAACTGCCGTATAAGTCCCGTGGTGTGTTATATCCTTCCCCTTCCTTTTTGTCTCACTCACACTCAAAATATCAATATGTCTTTTTTTCATCACCTGTCATACTTCATCAATCTTATCTCTCATCCCTCCCTGCACATTCAGTGTAGCTATACGGCACTCCGCAGTCCGCTTTTCGCCCCGTGGGATACAATGGCGTGATGTGTGGCGAACAGCATCGCCGCCTCCGAGTTTATTAGTGTTTTTTCTCATTTAGTTCCCACGATTAGCAAGGGAAAAAGACAGTCCACCCTCACAGAGCCCCGCATGTGAGGGTAAGGTATAGTTAGTGCCTGGGGTTACCCGGCCCCAGACAACAGGCATACTAGCGACTAGACTCGCCCCTAGCCATGCATCCATCGGCGCTGCTGACCTTGGATTGGCGGAGAGGATAAGGGAATTGACGTGACGACGGGAATGAGGGGCTTAGTAAGGGAAAGCGGAGGTAAAGGGACTCTACAGCCACGGACGGACGAGGAGAGTGACGGTAGAGGCTCGAGGAGGCCAGGGTCGCATACCCGTACCCCCTGTATAGACATCGGACAGATGCCTATACAGAAGACCCTCTGACCCATTTATATTTGAAGAAATAGGGAATGAAAGACTAATGCCCGAATACTGAAACGCTACTCAACTGTGACAGCTAAGAGGGCCTCAACGTGTTTAAAAAGGTCTTAAATGCGTGAATAGCCTTTTAGTAATCGGTCGGAAAACACCTTTACGCACTGATTTATGCACCAATTTTGATGATTCTTTCACTAAAAAATAATAAATTAGAAATTTGGAGTCGGTAGTATCAAAACTACAGTTATTTTTTGTTTTCTCGTTTGTTACATTTCGCGTTAAATGTTACAAATAGTAGCATAATTAAATCGACAAGGGGTAAACGTTAACACTTCGTAGTTTCATTCCTAGCAGATATATACATATGTATAAGTAACAATTAACGGCGAGCCATGTTGATGTTCTCATTGTGCTCGTTGGAATATGAAATAATGTTACATAACTATTTCACGTATCTTATACATATATTAAGCACATTTGGCATATGCATACGTAGCACTGGCGTAGATAGGTTAATATCCACGAATGTGTACGGTTTATCATATTTTCCCATCTGAACAAACGCGCCGGAAGCACGACTTCATGAATGCTTATTCTCTCTAATTTTATATTAACATTTTGATGGAATTCATCTGTTATAATGTATTTAAATATCTCTAGGTTTCTTTCTTTTGCCACTTTTGTGTTGTCAATCACAATCAAGATTATAGAGTATTTTATTATTAGCATTGTATATAACTTTTAAAATCCTCTGTTTACCGAATAAAATTTAGATAATGAAGATTAGGAAATTGGGTCATGAAAATAGACACATAGACAGCTTAATAAAAATAGTTAAATTAAAAAATAATAAACATATGCGAGATATTATCCTTACACAGGTAGCTTATAAAATCGAACATACTTAAAAAAAGTTATTTTCATCTGAAAAGTGATGAACAGCTGACAGATGCCGGGCGCGCACGCGGCGCTGCGGGTTCGATGTACGTAGACGCCGCAACTTGCTATCTCGCTCTGACTCCGAGTCATCGCTCTTGCAGAGGTAATCGATCGAAATACGGTTTACAAACAATAAATTAAATCAAGTTTAAAAAATAAATGTGATTATTTTTATAGCCCAATTTTCGCATGCGAGTTATTTCATTACGTTCCGATATCGATTCTGATATCACAGTTAAAACGGCCTACTGGGTTTTGTGACATATTGCCATAAAACCGTGGTCAAATATATATTTAAAGTAATCATGAAATGACGTAGTTAAAGGAGGAAATAACATAATATTTTAGAAACAATAAAAACATAATATAATTATAATACCATTAGCTAATTATAGGCACGGATCTAAATAACAAGCAAACCTCCAAAAATAGGTGTATAGGTAGTCCTCATTTACGAACTAGAGTACACTAAACTTAAATTATTCCTTGTTAAATAAATAAAAAAGAATACAAAACCCATAAAATATCGTATAAATCTACCTACGCGTGTGTTGTCAGCAGTACCCTAATTTTCGGGGTTCCTGCTACACATTTGTTTGAGCTACAAAACGTTTCCATTGTATTGACCTAAAGTGGGGAAAATGGGTGCAATGATGACGTCTCCCTATTTAATGGGCTTCGGAAGGAGCACTCTCTACGACGTATCGAGACAGAATCGGTAATAGAGTTAAATGTACGGAAAATGAACGTGAACCTTTTTATTGTAAAAGATTACGGTGTGGGGACGGAGCGATACGAGTTGCAAAATTGGAGTTTGAACAATGGTACCTTTTGAAAAATAAAGTTATGGTATTTGGCGTGTTCGAGCGAACAAAGTTCTGAGTATTAGACAGCATAGAGTTCTAAGCGACTCGAACAGCACTGTTAGGTTGATTGTTGACATTATAGTTGGTTATTGGTTAAATATAATACATAATATGATTGTAAGGCTGCATAATAGTATTTGAATATTCTATAGTGAAATCTTACTTGAGTAAGATTTCACGTATAAGACAGTTATTTTAATAGACATCTTTCTGCCGGTATATATGCCACTGCTGGCTGTGATATATTTACTCAGAGGTGGTGATACAGGCGTTTAGCCCCGTTATTTCAACAATTCTGAATAAAAGCTACTTAACACATAACATATAACACGTTCCAATACAAAAGTCACACTCTGACAATTATGCCGGAAGAAAGATGTTATTAGCTACTTTAAAAAATAACTATTATACGTTAAATAGTGTGTGTGTGTACGTTTAGTCTGTTGTGTTTAAATCGAACCGACACTCGAAAATTGTGAAACAGGTACTAAGCAAGATTAGAACTTCTGGACGGAAACTAAACTAGATATTTTGACATAGCTTAACTAAGGTTACTAAGAACTTAGTTCGCCCGAATGTTAACACGCATTGCAATATACATACACTGTCTAATTTTAAACATAGTTAGAGTTTCATGAAGTTACTACATATTCTGTTTATAAAAAGAAGAAAAACATACATAAAAAATCAATGATGAGAAAGCAGAAACGGTTTATGTATCTGCTGCTATTACTGGTCACTAGCACACACACACTCTTGAAACACAGAGTTGTTCGTCTTTCCTTGGCATAGACTTCAGAACTATTTCACAATTATCTTGGTTCTTTATTAGTTTATCATGTATATGGTGGTAGAATATACCTTGGTAAATATGTCAAGTTATGCAGTTTACAGTTTGTAATCCTTGATAAATGAGTTACATTTTCAAATTAATTTTGATTTTCTTTGTATAGACATGTCTATTATTTTCTTTATTGTCTATTATCTACTTTTTTTTTCTTTCCATCTGCCCTTATCCCACTTGCAGTGGGGTCGGCTCAACAGTTTTTAACACATGTTACAGAAAGATGTAGCTTGTAGTTATTACGACCGGCCGCCTACCTAACGTCAACCCCTCTGAGGAGAAAACATCCAGACCCGAAACAAATATTTGTGGATCACACAAACTTTTTATCTCGGTGCGGGAATCGAACCCGCGGCCTCTCGCTTCACATACGGCTACTCGCCCACTGTGCCACAAAGGTTGTGTATGCATATCTATTATTATCAATTTATATTTAAGTTAAATTCAATCTGCATAAAGTGAATAATAAAACGTTCCAAAAATAACCGTCCGCTGTTTTTCACTTTATCTAGGGTGCAATGACATTTGTT
Organism: Mimas tiliae; assembly: GCA_905332985.1. Classification (NCBI taxonomy): domain Eukaryota; kingdom Metazoa; phylum Arthropoda; class Insecta; order Lepidoptera; family Sphingidae; genus Mimas; species Mimas tiliae. Next base: position 8,382,490 of record HG995255.1, read on the forward strand.
AGTGTAGGAGTCGGAAGTGGGTGGAGCGCCATTATCATTGTACTCCGCGGCGACAGGATAAATAAGTGGCGTCATTTCGATGCTTCAACTAGAACTTGGAAATTTACATGAAACAACAAGGAGTATTAATAATATCGTTAAAATCCGGAAATAGAGCGCACCAAGTAAAATTGCAATTTGACAAAAATGCAACTATCCCTTGATTTTGAATTAGCCTATTACTTAATATTAATTTATTATTGGATAATAATATCGCTGCATATTTATTTGATTAATAATAATTAATAAAACTATACGCACATTTTTTCTAATATCGCAATGCGTCAAGTTACTAGATTATTACCTGATGATATTAAAGTGTTAATAAGGAGTTTATTGTTATGAATTTATTTACTTTAGTCTACGATAGATCACAAATGGAAGAAGGGCAGAATGGAGTCTAAGTGGTTCACCAGCGTCTTACGCGCAAAGCCAACCTGCTCGAGATACACTCTGCTGATTAATGAACGATGGCGAAACTTGGCTTCCGTTGGAGGTTGTGGGAGTCAGACGGCGGGTCGCCCCAAATACCCTCAAATCATGATGGGAAGGCAGATCCTGGCATTAAGCCGGGATAACGCCAGACAGAAAGAAAATCGACGATAGAGCGCCTGATAGTGTGCATTTAAAGACTCTCTTTTATGCTTAGCACTTGTATAAAATCGGCACGAACCATCGCAGGTACCATTAATAAGAGGAAGGCGAGATGTCGGTAATTTCCGTATATTATAAAATTCATAACGCCTATTCACGTCTTCGCTCACTTGTTGCAGTGGGGAAATAGCTTAGGTAGAGCTATTTATTGTGTACCAGTGAATTAGTCACTTAGTGTGGGTTACATCATAATAGGGTATTACACTCGATTTTTCCATTATTGTTACCAATTAATTACGTTAGCCAAAACCTATTAACAAAAAAAAATTATAAATCAGGTCAAAGATATTCAAGTTGCAAGCCATTTAAACCTGATAGATTCCGTCAAATGACGGAAAATGGATGCACGATGTATCTTGTGACGTCACAAGATATGTTACGCCTTTACAATGCACGGGTGTGAGGGAATAGTGAGATTTTCCCACTGCGCGCTCACCTTTACACGTAACAATATTTAAAATATGAACTGCGACCTAATTTTAAGCCCAATTTTAATTCTGTTTGCGCATAATAGTTTCTTTTTCGTATTATTTTTCTTTGCATATAAAATAATGTACAAATTAAAACATAGTGCAGTACCCTATTTTTGCCGGTTAAAGGTTATTATTGTAACAAGCAATGGATTTATAGGTATTATTTGTTCAGTACTATCAAAATTTATAGATGTCGTCAAGTCTTGCTTGTTACATTAACTTTAACAAAAGGATGGTGCAACCCAGACAGCGTGGGTTGTAAATGGTTCTATTGAGTCTGATTTAAAAGTAATGATATTTTCTGAATTAAAGCAAATTAATTTCAATTGTTATTCAGGCAATAACTATCTCTTTAACCTTTCGCGTGAAATTGGCAGTCACATAGGATAGTTATAGGATAGTAGATAGGATAGTTATAATATATATAATAATAAAGTGAGTCGAAAAAGATTACTTAATGAATTAACTAGTTAAGTAATCAACTTCTTCTTCCTCGGTCCCTCAGTGCTCAGGATCGCGACCACAAACGTTATTAAACGTATTTACCAATAAAATTTATTAAACTAGTCAAATCGGGCGACGGCTCGAGGAGCTTTTTAAAAGACTGTTCAGAGTGAAGATCTTTATTAGACTGAATATTCATGCACAATTTCCCTATTTATAATGTGGAGCGATGTAAACAACACGCATTACTTATTCTAGAATGTTCGACATGTTGACAATGAAAGTGCTGAGGTAGCGTCTGGAGCACACCTATGATGTCTCAAATTACATAAAAACAACATGTACTTGTTCTAAGAAGTGTTGACAATGAAAGTGCTGAGGTAGCGTCTAGAGCACACCTGTGATGTCTCAAATTACATAAAAACAACATGTACTTGTTCTAAGAACTGTTTACTGTTTTACAAAATGTGCTTAGCTTGCGTCTATGGTACATCCTGTGATGCGACGCCATCAGATCGTACACATACTCTAGGATACATAACTAACTTGATTTGTTAGTAGAGAAACTGCTATCAATTGATTGCAGTGACTCAAGTTTATGCTTAAAACAATATTTACCATATTATTTTCCAATGGATATTTCTTAGCTTTTTAATATATTAGTTTAATAATAAATTATACTCCCCCGAGGGGTTGACGTCAAACAGGCGGCCCGTCGTAAGCTACAAGCCAAATCTTTATGTAATGTGTGTTGCACCGACCCCACAGCGAGTGGGATAAGGGAAAATGGAAGAAGAAGAAGTTTAATAATAAACTATAATATCCTGTACAGAATACGATGTTCCTGTGATACAATGTTACTTCCGATAGCAATAATGCATTGGTCTTAATTAGCATCTAGTTTATACACCACTTAATTATATCGATCGACCAACATATCATGCAAATTAACAAATGCATAACCGTGACGATTTATTTACGTACACTAATTTCGGTTGGTATTATTCAAAGCTTCGATAACAATGTAGCGAATCCAATTAATAACCTAATGAAATAAGCAACAAACAAACAACTCAATTTTACTTACGCAGTGCTAGGGATGCCTATTGCGACCATCCTTATATCGATACTGTCATAAAACACTTAATTTTATCTGAGCAAAATCCGGCAAAGTGGCAGTGGTGGCTACACCTAATGGTAAGCGCAATGCAGTCCAAAAAAGTTGTAACGCATATGCATTACAACTGCGCCACCGAGGACTTCCTAGGATTATTAGCCTAAAATAAAATTGAATATGTTTCGGTAAAAAATCATGTCATTGAAATATTCACGCACACGGGATCGAGGTTATAAACACATTAGCCCACTCATTCAGTAGAGGTGACCCGTGCCCAGCGAAAGGACGTATATAATACAGTGCTGGTTTTAAAAACTAATTTTTATGCACCAACCGATTATTAAAAGGTAAAATCTAAGTACGCCCACATCGCTCAGCGTCTAAAGGTTAAAGTTTATCATTGCAAAGAAAGATCAAGGTAATTGACCTGAAAAATGTCGCAGCTCTCGAGGTTTTTTTGACCCTTATTTTATGCCACATCAAAGTGACGAAATGTATTCATTGTGGATATCTTACTTTACCTCTACAGTCTACTATAATTTTAAGTGGAAATTTTATTATAATTAAAGGTCAATTACTCAAGTTAAATTATAATTCAACCGACCCGGTGTTCTCACAGAAAACTGACATAAAGTAGCGGCTTGCTGAGTGAGATATTTGGAGGCGCAAATCACCCCCCTTCTCTTTCCTTTAAAGTCCGCAAGAAATCTTATGGTATTGTGGGAGTACATGAGCGGTGGAGATTACTTACCATCAGATGATCCACTGCTCTCATGCCGACTTATGCTATAAAAAAACAAGGTTCTCTCTCGTATGCGAGAAGCCGTCTGAGTTGGTACCACCGTTTCTCTATCTATTTCTGCCTTGGTGGCAACAGTGTGTAATCACTCTTATGCTTCGGTTTGAAAGAAATTGAAGCCAGCGAAATTACTGTATATTATGCGACTTAACATCTTATGTCTCAGACAAGAGCAGCCCAGTACCATGCGGCACTTCATAAATCGAAGTTGTGATTCATATTATTATTATTTTTATTTTATTTTATTTATTTTTTATTTATATTGTTCCTGTTTATGGGCAGATGTGACACTTGCCATCAAGCGACTTGCTTGATTCGTCATTCACGCAAATAAAAAAGGTAAAATAAAAAACACTTGATTTAACGGTTTAGGAAAACATTAAGGGGAAATCTGCTTCTGTGAGAATTCTTCATAGGAATTTCGAAGGTATGTGAAGTCTAGTAACATTAGGCCAGTGTGGTGAACTAAAGGCTAACCCAGCTCATTAGTAGAGGAGCCCCGTGGCCAGCAGTGGGACGACTATAACGCTAGACTCATATTATCCTACTAAGTATGTTTGGATGTTTCTTAGTTTGTGAATTTGGGTGTTTGTTAGTCAATCACGCCTTAACGGCCGAACGGTTTTGGATGAAATTTAGCGCACGGGTAGCACGGCGCACCTGTATTACAACATAGGCTACTTTTTAAACAGAAAAGGCCGTCCACGCAGGCGGAACCGCGAGCAAATTATGGTTATTAATAATAATGATAGAAACAAATAAGAATTTATTAGCATTTCGAATTTAATGCAAGCGCGTGCTGGTTTAAAACTAAGCGCGCATTAGCAAATCCCTTGCCAATTTTGCAATGCAAAGGAATCCGCTTGTTAGATGGTTTTACCCATACTTTATACAGAATGTAGATTTAGTTTGTATAGCTCCTGCGAGACTGTTAATCAGTCTACGATGTTACACTCAAATTAATAATTGAAATAGTGTTTGGAAAATCCATTTGATATCTGTCTGGCAGCGAATGTTAAATAACCGGTAAAGTGCGAGTTGGATCTGCGTACCGAGGTTCCGGCGTTCTGTACCAACAAGTTATTTTTTTTTGCTATTATTATTGTTTGTTATATGGATATTCGCCATAAGACCACATATTCTCTGAAAATTTCTGCCGACTACCTGTTAAGGTTTGAAAGATAGAACCTTTTAAAAGTATGACAGATAGGCTCTATCTGTTTGTTAGACTGCCTTTAAAAGGCGGTTAAAAAGGTGCGGTGTTGGCCTTTTTCTTGAGTGACTGGCCAGACTCAGATGATCGGACATTGATTACGTATTAGTATTAATTCGTAAAAACAAAACTTAAAAATCGACTCCAAAAAATTAAGCTGAAAAGTTAAAATCGGTCCACAATGAATCGGAGAAATTGAAGTACATACATATAAAAAACAATAAATAACTCCCTGAATTGAGAACCTACTTTTTCAAGTTGGTTAAAAAACAAAGATTGCCGAAGCGTATAACTAATCATAGTCCTGATCTATGACAGAGAATTTAGGGCGTAACCCACAACATATTTTCCTCTCATGGATCTATTTTACTGTTTACCCAAGTTACCTTTTATTAAAGCATAAAAAATATTTTACGACCGTATAAACATTAGCAACGTGTTCATTATTACACGAGTACAATTTAATTCACCCCGCAATACAGCGTTAACCCAGTAATTAAATTATGCGGAAGTCTAAATGACCTAGGTAATACACACTCACTCACGCCTGTAATCCCCCAAGGGGTAGGCAGAGGTGCAACCAGTACACCCACATTTCGCCAAGCGTATCTCCGTCCCATAATGTGATAGGGGGCGAGCGTATCGCCATACTGGGCACAAATTCCAGACTCCGGGCCGATGCTCGGTATTTCGTAATAGAAATAGAAAAACCTGATATCAGTTTTACCCGACCCGGGCATCAAACCCGAGACCTCAGCGTCAGCCTCAGTCGTAACGCGTTCGTATTACAACTGCGCCATCGAGGCAGTCAAGGTAATGTAATTAGTGATTTCTTAGGTTTACGCGAATATTACACATTGAAATAAAACTAGTTAATACGGATTTTATCGCGGTTTAATTTTTATTTTAGTCCCGACGTTTCTAAAGCTTTTCAGCCTTCGTGGTCACGGGAGAGATCCGTATAAACTAGTTTTATTTCAATGTAATGTAATTATTTTTGTGGTTAATACAAATAATGCTGATATTGAGACGACCTAGTCCAGACTCGGTGAACGAGCATGCACTCTCCTTAGATTACAACCGTTGCAATCCGCTGATGCAGCCTCACTTTCATCTCTATTCAATCTCAACCTTCATTGCTACTAGGATCTAATGCACTGATTAATTTGTTAAAGATATTAAAATAGAAACTGTTTCCACCTAGGTTCCTTGGTTCAAAAGTTATTTATCTTTTATTGCAGTTATTAGTTAGACAGCACCGATTTAGAATTGGTTAATTTTATATTTAGCTTTTTACGCTTTTTAGTTTTATTGAACCGGTTTTATTTTAATTAAAAAGTTTTTTATTTATTCTCTTTAGCGAAAGAATCATTAAATCGGTGGTGTCAATTAATATAATTGACATGACATTATTCTCAATATTAAATAGATTTAAAAGTTTTAATTTGATTTTAGACTCTACTTTACTTCTCTAGGGACCTAATGCCTCTCGACGATCAATATTAGTGTCAATTCTATTGTCAGTAGGGATTGCAATCCGGCGTCATTTTCAATCCGGCCGGATCCGACCGGATCCGGCCGGATTGATCAAATCAGCGTGATTTTCGCTTTTTAGTACAAATAAGTGAGTTAATAAAGTGTCACAAATAATGTGTGTGTAAAAATAAATCACAGATATATAAAATCAACTTTATTTCCTAACCAATGTTAAGACAACAAGAAAACAATTAAAATTTGGTAGTGTAGCTAACTAGTAATAATTTTAGACGTAGCTCAGTCTTTCATATGCTAGAAAAATCAGAATTACTCATTAACCTTTTAGCGTAACATATTCACATTATTTTATAACTATTTCCGATATATTTATGATACTTACATAATTACACCAGAGATCTTAGTCAATTAATTTTGAAGTAAAAAAATAAAACGTAAAAAGCGTACGAAGGGTGACCACCTTCCCCTAACAATTAACATTATTAATTATCAAGTAACTATAATATCGAATAGATACAATTAATCTTACGTAATTCAATTAAATGAGATCAAAATCATTATTAAAGTATTTGAGAATGCTAACAAACAAGTCTTATAGGTATTTATGACACATACCGTCATGATTTGATGAATCTGTCGAACGAATGAATGGCACAAATTATCACAATAGTGAGTTTAAAACTCTTTAGTTTAATCAACTTACGATAAATAATTATTTTAAGTAATAATTGTAAGAAAATAAAAGTATTAATTATTATTTTGCCACAAACTGCTAGCACCGGATCCGGTCTTCGGATCCGGTATATTGGTACCGGATCCGGTAACTGTTAAATGATGCCGGATCCGCCGGATTACCGGATCCGTTTTTCCGGATTGCAATCCCTAATTGTCACCGATTAAACTAAAACTTTATGAAGTAATTTTAAATGGACTACATTTAAAATTACTTTTGGTTCAAAGGCGATCTACAGTGTCCTGACTAAAGTGTATGTTAGTCCTGTTAAACTAAAATTAGTTGGTTTCCACTCATTTTAGTAGAGTAAAGAGCGTATAATTTAGGTAAGTTTAGTTTGTGACAATATAATTGTCATTTTTAGGTATATTAGGACTGCATTGTACCATAAGATCTCGTCTCGTCGACTTTGCCGTCCAAATATAAATAAATCACAATTTGTCATACATTTTACTACAGTTAATTTAAATATAGCGTCGCCATACGCTCATGCTACACTAAAGCGTATTAGACGCCGACGTTGTTCCATTTTCACAATTTTGTATGGAAAGAAAAGATTTGAAAATGGGACATCGTCTGAGTAGTGTGGCGCGAGCCCAACCTTCAATTTCTCATAATCACTCTAGAATGCGTTGTCATTATTTTATTTTTTAATTTACGTGTTGCTCTTTAATTTTTACACAAGCTAACTTTAGTATGAAACCAATTGCTGGTGTAATCAATAAGGTTCGCTTATTAAGCCGTATTATGTTTAGGCTACGAATCCTTGTTAAATTTTACTTTGTCAGCCCCTTAATTTTATTTCGCTGATGAAAAAATAATCTGCTTTCAACCGTTAAATATAGCTATTTATGTAGACGAAGATTAATTACGTTGTTACCAAAAGACCTTTGGCGGAGTAAGTTCTTAAAACATTTTCCGTGGAAATAGCTGCTAGTAAAATATTCTTGGCGATTTCAAGCAAGAGATCATCAAAAGCTACTGTTTTGCTTGATATAAATATTAAGTACCTGATAAGATGCGCTTGAATATTACTAAAACTATAAATATCTAGTACCAAGACATACCTATATTGTTATAGTTCAATGCAATGGAACAAAAATAAATAAAAAAGATATCGAATCTAACCGTAGAAAATCCTCTACATCAATTTAGAAAAAACATCTGTAACTTTTGGACGGCTGAACTTCGCGGCTGAACAAATCTCGATTAGCTTTCTTTTCTTTTTGTTTAATTATGGCTTCGAATTTCCATGTATATAGCTAATGACAAGTATTAAAGTATTTACAAGAACGATGAAACATCGGTGTGGTCGATTTCAAAGTATTGTTGGAGTTGTGGTGTCAATCCTTTCCAGTATTTCCGGATCGAACGACCAATTTCGATCAATACACTTGGTCAAAAATCACTTACAATTAATTCCATACACTGTTCATCACAGTCGATGTTTATTGAACAAATCCACACCGCTTTTATATAACAAACACAACTTGGGTTTTGGTTTAGTTAAAATTGGTTTAGGAATTAATTAAAATAGGAGTTCGACTGCACTGTCAGAATTCCCGCGAAATTACTCCGAAAGAAAAACCGCAAAGCGTCCATTCATTAAGTCGCTGATATGTCAGACAGGCACGCTCATACACAGATAAACTTACATCACCCCTATTTCTTGTCGGCGTTAAAAATTTAAAAGCCATTCTTCACTTTAACCGCTGGATGTCATCTATTAAATGACGAATCGAGATCAGTCCATCAATTACAAAAATATGTAAATTGCTTACAAACACAGCTTATCGCTATAAGCCTGAGGCGTACTCATTTTTTATTAATTCGCTGAACCAACTTCGAGGCACGTTCATGTAACGATTCATATAAATGAAGAGAAGAGAATCTTCGTTTGATATCATACCTCGGGCGGTTGTTCTGGCGATAATCCTTGCAATATTGCTAGGCTCAGGTATGTAAGGATGCAGACTGAACCATTGTATGACATTTAATATGCGACCTAGCCAGAAAAAGAAATATACTATACGCACTGACGCCTGAAATCCTCGAAGAGGTAAGCAGAGGTGTAACTAGTACACCGACATTGTAACTACAAGATTGTTTGAGTAGGTGATACACTTGGTGACCGTTGAATGAATTAGGACTGGTTCTGGCGAGAGAGACAACCTCCGTCGATGGTCAACACTATATTTGAACTGCACTGTGCCTGCCTACCATCAGGCGCAGTGAAGTTATTTTGACGTATCGGGATAAAAAGGGTTGTTTACTGGGTGTTTATAGGCGATGGAGATCACTTACTACTAGGTGACCCAGTTGTTCGTTTGATAAACATACTATAAAAAATACTCTCCAGAGGGATTGACGTCAGGCGGGCGGCCGGTCGTAAAAACTACAAGCCAAATCTTTCTGTAACATGTGTTTAAGTACGATACGCCAACCCCACTACGAGTGGGATAAGGGCAGGTGTAAGAAGAGATACTATAAAAAATACTCGTATTATTTATAGTAATTACATTGGTTAGTGGTGGCGAATCGACCAAGCTATCAACATTATGATTTGATATGATTTAATTAGCATAATTGAATGGCTTTTCAATATTAGTACAGTGAGCCGATATTTACTCGTAGCAGCATAATTTTATATTCAATTACATTGATATCAATTTTGACATCTGTTGTAATTACAATATAGTTACTACTGTTAGAATTATGCGCTTCAGCGATCCTTAGAAAATTCGATATATGGACTTGTGATGAAGACCAATATTTACCAGAATAATTTGAATCAATAAGTTTTGTTTAAATTATCGACATTATATTTTTAATTTGCAAGTAATAATGATATGCGAAGAATGACGAGTGTGCGATTCTACTTGTTTAAATTATGATAACATCATTCAACACAAAGTAAAAAACACAAACAAAGTATCATTCATTCATTCATTCATTCATGACCTAATACAGTACTTATATTTTTCTTCAGTGAGTGACTGGAATCGGGCGGCAGGGTATTTATTCCTTGAATGCTCATACTACATCGTAAACACCGAACATTTCCGGAGCCCATAATTTATGCCGTCACGTTGTGCTGTATGTGAATTTAGAATATGTATGAAAACTTATGAAATACCATAGCGCTGAGTAACTAATGGGTTTACATGGATGAGTTGTCACGTTCGACAAACTTCAACAATGAGGATGTTATACAGGATACAGTCTTATCGTGTAACTATTATAGATAATTCAACTCAAGCTTGCAACTTCCAATATATATGTGTCTATGACTTGTTTATATTGGATATAAGGGAAACGCCTACAAAAATGACGACAGGATACACGATACTTCTAAAAAAATGCGAATTAAGTCTACAATTGTTTTTTACGCACAGTCTAGTTTGGGCAGTTAAATACAATTACTATTTATTCGAATAATAATAATGCAATGCTAAGGTGACCCTCGGGGTCAGTTAAACTAAACAACTTTTTTATGGCATAGGCCGGCAAATGAGCCAGTGGAGTACCTGATGGTAAGTGATCTCCACCGCCCAAGTGCACCCACAATACTAGAAGAATCATGAGCGCGTTGTCGATCTTAAAGGAAAGGGATAATTAAGGGGTTGGGAAGGGAAGGTGGATTTAGGCCTCCGGATATCTCATTCACCGTAGGTACGATACGCTTTTCTGTGAGACAGTGGTAACGACCCGGTCGAGCCAGTCCATTCATGCTGTAGACAAAACTGTCTACAGCGTGGCTCTACCACTCACAACTTCCCGAAATCTCTAAAACTAAGTTAATTTTATTTAACTTATTTTTGTTCAATCAAACACTTCAGCCATTTACATATTTACTTTTAAACTCGTTCAAAAATTTCGTCGTATCCTTTGGGACTAAGATTAAGATAAGTCTAATAGAATTAGATACATTAGTCCCGACATTTTTTAAAGTACGTCCACACATCTGTGACATTTCGTCGCATAAGAGGTATGGCTGTCACACATACTTTTACGATTGAATGTGGACGGGTGTTTTAACATGTATGAGAAAACCTTAAATGCTTTGCTTAAATGACACGTCCGGGTTACGGCGAAATATTATGGGGGTTCGGAACGGAGAACGGAATTAGGTCGTAAGATTTGACAACCGCCTACACTTGAGAGGTTGTCATTCGTGTTTGCCATAGTCACGCCTCTCGTTGCAGCGAAATGTCACAAGTGGAGACACACTTTTAGAAAAACATAAGCTGAATGAGTTGGATTTGTTTCAGATGCACTTTACGTATGTTAATTGAGTGTTTATGACAGCCTACGTGGCGCAGTGGGCAAGTAGCGAGATTTATTTATTTATTTACTAAATGGAAGCTTACAGCACTATGCCAAAATACTTACATTTTAATAATACGAGTACTAAAAACAAACAACAATCAAAGTAATAAAATTAATGCCTATATAAAACTTAAAAACAAATATATATATTATTTCTACTTACTATACAAACACAATTATAAAAATTTAACAAACAGTTTTGCCTTATGTAAACATGGTATGGTTTATCATGGAAGATATCTAGATCCGGGTATAGTGCGTGCATCGCGTTCAGTAGTTTAATCGCCCGGGCGGTGGGCGCGGCTGCGGCGCGACGCGTACGCGCACCCCGCCAAGTGCTGCAAATGGATTCCTGCGCCGGCGCGGACCCTCCACGTTCTCGTCCGCGACCAGAAACCGAGCGGGTACGCAAGCGAGACCTACCCGCTCCAACGTCGCCGGATTGTCCACTTTGTTTGAAAGGAGTCGGTAGTAGTAGAACTAAAAGTAGGAACTTTCGTCTGTACTCTAGAGTGTTCAGCTCTACCATCCCCGTTACAAACATTGATGGATATAAATATGGGTAGTATCCAAACATTTTCCTAGATAAATATCTAGCGAATTTTCTTTGAATTCGTTCAATTAACAAAGTGTGTATACACTGGTACGGATCCCAAACTATAGCATTGTATTCAAGTCTACTGCGCACATACGCTTTATAAAGAGTCAACGCAACTTTGTACCCATTGAATGTGGAACAAACCCTCATCACAAATCCTAATATTTTATTGGCATTTGCGCACATAACTTCTATATGATGTCTAAAGTCCAATCGTGGGTCCAGTAATAGTCCTAGGTCTTTAATTTGATCTACCCGGTTTATCAGATTATCACCGATGCAGTAATTAAACATGAGCGGATTGCGCAGACGTGAAAATGTTATAATTTTACATTTTGTTAAGTTAAAATAAAGGCGATTTCTCATGCTCTAGTCAAAAACTGCATCAATGTCCTTCTGCATGGATTTGCAATCGTCAAACCCATTAACGGCAAAATACAATTTAAAATCATCCGCAAATAGCAGACAGTGTGCAGTGCTAACCACACTCGGCAAATCGTTAATCATAATTATGAACTGACTAGGCTCCAACGTACTACCCTGACTTACCCCAGATCTTGTGTAGTAACTATCCGACTCGCACCCATGCAAACGCACGTATTGCGATCAATCTTGCAAATAAGACGCAAAAAAAATCAGGAGCTTAGGTGTGAAACCGAGAGACGCCATTTTAGAAAGAAGAATGTCATTATCAACAATATCGAATGCTTTTTTAAAATCGAAATAGGCGGTGTCCACCTGTACCCCCGCATCCATCTGTAATGTTGCATAGTCCACAAAATTAATGTGACTAGTTGCCGTTGGGCGATGCGCTCTAAACCCATGTTGCTCGTCAGCAATTCGGCTAATGACCTGCTGCCTAATGCTGTGATCAATGACGGACTCAAACACTTTGCCAAATACCGAAAGCACCGCTATCGACCTGTACATGGTGACATTTTTACGCGCATTACCCTGCCAATACCGAAAAACAGTCCTTTACAAGAAATGGTGGAATCTCATCAGGACCAGCAGCGGAATGAGGTTTAAGGCGACGGACTGCTCGTCGCAGCTCCGCCGGACAGACACCACTGAAGGCAACCCTAGCGGAATCGGTTGGACAGCCGCCTCCTCAGCACCTATGAGCCGCGTGAAAATCTAAAATGGGTTGTTCCTGATGAAAAACAGAACTAAAATAATTTGCAAATGCATTTGTAGCCTGCTGTCCCTTTACAGTCTGGTCGTTATATTCATATTCAGAAGCGATTAATTTAGAGCTGCGTTTGTTGTTAATATACTGCCAAAATTTCCTAGGGTCGTTCGTAATGTCACGTTCAACTGTTCTAATATGTGAGTCGTAAGCAGATTTTATTAAAAACTTTACATGGGTTCTATAGTATTTAAATAATTCTCTGTTATATTCTTTCCCTTCAGTCTTGTATTTCAAATGGTGGTAATATTTATTTTTGATATTATTAATTATTTCAAGAGTATACCATGATGGATATGTGTATGTGCGTTTTCCTAAATAATAGTTTTTTAAAGGGACGAACTTATTTATAATATAATTAAGTTTTGTAAAAAAATTGTTACGGCCAAGTCTATGTCAGTTTCATTATATACTTCTGCCCAGTCAATGTCAGTTAGTGATGTGTATAGTAAACTTAAATCCCCTTTGCGAAAGTTCCAATTTGGTGCAGATGCTGAATTACGCCTTGGAGCAGCCAATTTTGATTGTGGACTTGCAGCACCGCGCAGTAGTGTTATTGCAATAGACAGCGGGGTGTGATATTTATCCGGCGGTACAAGGACGTCCTCACAGGATGATACACTCACGATTTTTTTTTCGAGCCCACTCAACACCAGATCCAGTATACCTCCATAATCGTTAGCTATGTTGTTATATTGTGTACAATGGCAAAATTCTAAAAAGTACCTGAACTCGGTTTTTGTATTTGTACCGAATGAATTCAAGTTAAAATCGCCAAATATTACAAATTCTAGGGATGAATATTTACATATGACATTTTCAAGAAAAGCTAGGACACATAGAAATTGTTCCTCACTATAGCTAGGTGGCAGATACATACAAATTTAATATTTTTCCATGTAATTATTGCACTAAGTACTTCTTTATCGTCTGTTAGCTCGGGTACATCTGTAATGATTGATGCTGAGTACGGTTCCTTCACAGCCAATAATACACCGCCCCAGCCGACATTACCCGTTCTGTCTTTTCTAAGTACGGTATATCCTTCGGAGAACATTTCTCCATCACATACAGAACTAGTCAGAAACGTTTCAGTTAGAGCTACAATGTCTGCGTCGATTATCGGTATATTCTTATTAACTAACGAAGTTTTAGATCGCAGCCCTCTTACGTTCTGGTAATAACATATTAAGGTTTTAGTTAAAGAAGCTTTTCGTCTTGGATTTTTCTGGCACGAAAATTTTGCTTCCAGAGTTTTATACATATTCCTTCAACCCAATTGTTCGTAGACATTACATGGTCTGATAATTTAGCAGGTACTTGAAGCTTAAATGAAGCATAATTTCCTCGGGCTTTTAATGCTTCTACAGTGTACGCATTAGTTTCGTATATAGACCTTAAGTGGCTCAGTACTTAATCTTCAGATGTTCCCATTTTGACATAATACAAATGGAGATATATCGATCTTTCCGCTGATTCTAAGCTGGTAGAACCAGGAATTGCTGTACCACGCAAAATGTTAGAAAGTCGGCCACGGTTACGTTTATATGTAACTTCTTTCCAGTTATCTATTTCATCGTCATCCTGATTGAACGTGGTCTTATCACCGGTGTTTTCTTGTTCATTTGGTATTTCAAGAGTGGACACGCTTAGGCATGATGTCGACGCCGAGGTCACATTAGTAGCAGCGCAAGAAGCAGAGTTTGGTAGTATGTTATTTCCCTTAGGTTTGGTTATAGGTTTCTTTGATTTTATTGCTTTTGGTTCACTATTCTGAATTGTTATATTCTCAGTATGCAATTTATTATGTTCACATACATTTAACCTTCCTTGCATTTGTGCTATACTATCTTTTAACAAGAAAATCTCTCTATCTTTTTCTTTGAGCCTAAGGACATATTCACTTAGAATCTGCTGTAGTGAATCAGATACCGAAGTTATTTTATTTTCTATATGAGAATTTTGTTGCTTAAGACCAGCTACTTCTGTTTTCAAATGTGTTATTTCTTGAAGAAGAGATGCCTTCAAATTATTATCAGAAATGCCGCGGGTTCAATTCCCGCACTAAGACAACATTTTTGTGTGATTCACAGATATTTGTTTTGGGTCAGGGTGTGTTCTACCCGGAGAAGTTGAAGTTAGGCAGGCGAAAGACTACAAGCCAAACTTTCTAAAAGCTACAAGCCAAATCTTTTTGTCATGTGGGTTAAAAAGCATGTTGCGCCGACCCCATTGCGAGTGGGGTAAGGGCAGGTAGAAGAAGAAGATGTGAATGATTAAACAGCTATAGGTACTAATAATAGTGTTATGGCAACAAGTATTATATAATAAATCATAATTAGTTTGGGGCACGGGGAACTGCCCCAAAGTTGAGGGCATAAATTAACCCACAACCCATTAGGTACTTAAATATTAAAACGACTAGCATTCGAGAAATGGCTTTAGTCCTAAATTATCATTTCTATTATCTTCCGACTGCGGCAACAAATATGTCAACTTTCTTTATGCTCGTAAGTCTTATAGTGCTTTTGTAAGACTTCTAAATAATATGTAGGCCGTATGTAATGTCGTTACAACATGTTTATATTGTGTAGTAAAGCATTGGCTTATTGCGTTTGGTTTTTACGAGCGGTTGCCAAGCTGACGTTAACTTACAAAACTTGTTATCCGGAGGGATGGACAATGTCTGTCAACAAATTGCTATACTATCATATTTTTGAGTTCTACTACTACAATCTCCACCATTCACTGATATAAAATAGTATTAATATAACCGTACATCGTCTTATTGCTGGTAACACCTTACACAACGAGAACCCAGAAGGATGTTTGCGAAGGACGGAGTGTCGAGACTTTGTCACTTTAATAACGGTCAAGTGATCCCAAGTATGTACTTCACAGCCTCAATTAATTATAATGCGCACTCATGCCTGTATCCCCGACGGGGTAGACAGAGGTGTGACCAGTACACCCACATTTCGCCGAGCGTATCTCCGTCCCATGATGTGATAGGGACGAGCCTATCGCCATATCGGGCACAATTCCAGACTCCGGGCTGATACTGAGCATTTCGTAATAGAAAAACCCAATATTACTTTTACCTGACCCGGGATTGAACCCGAGACCTCAGCGTCAGCCTCAGTTGTAACGCATACGCATTACAACTGCGCCACCGAGGCAGTCAATTAATTAATCAATTAATTATACTTAGTTTAAAGTCCATATTTATATATTTCTATATGTAATGAGAGTTTTTATTTAGGGTGGTATAACATTTACATTATATTATACATTTATATTTTTTAGGGTGTTAGAGCCACTCGTAGACAATTTTGTCTATAGCACGAATGGGCTGGCTCGACCGGGTTGTTACCACTGCCTCACAGTAAAACGGTCTTAAAGTAGCGGCTTGCTGCTGCGTTTCGTACGGTGAGCATATGGTGAGCGAGATATCCGGAAGCTCAAATACACGTCCCCTTCCTAATTTCTTAATTATCCTTTTCCTTTATGGTCGGCAACACGCCCATGATTCTTTTGGTATTTTGGCGTACATGGGCGGTGAAAATCATTTTATGAATCTGTTCAGTCATTTATAAATTACAGACTTTTTCTAATGTATAGTTTTAGGTTTTTAATTGTTAGGTTATATTGGTTACATAAATGATCATAGATGCCCTAATTTAAATTAACATTGATAAAATAAAAGATGGATTTAACTTAAATTTAAAAAACCATTCGTAAACGTTTGAAATATAGGGATCTAGAAAATTTTGGACAATTTCATATCTAAAGTCTTCATCATATCATTCTTCAATTAATAATGTGTATAATGCAGATAGCTGGAACTGAGGAATATTAAAAATTGAATTATGACAAAAAACAATGTGGTCAATCGTTATACAATGATAAACAATTCTATAATTTTGTTAAGTTAACACATGTCACAACCCATGACGTGTTACCGTGATTGTAACTTAAATAGTTAGTAGTGAAACTTAAAAAGTGGTAGCTTTGGTGAAAACACCATATGGCGCAAATTATCAAACGTATATTTTTTTGTATTTAATTATTAATCTTGTATGTCACAAATCTTATTATGATTAATTACTACTACTAAGATCTAGTGAAGTCGCGGTGAAAGCCATCGGAGCATGAAGTTTTTTTTATTAAAATAATAATTCGTCATGCTACACTGACTCGGAGCCTACATCCTGTAGTAAGAAGCACTCAAATTGATGAAATTCCATTTCAGAACCATTTATTTAATGTGATCTGCATCAGTGATCAACTTACAGTATCGGTCTACTTCGTTTAATTTACGATTGGAATACCATTCGCCTTTGACGATTTACGATATTTAGATTGCGTTTTTACGATTCTCTTCGTACTAAATCGCTTCAGTATATTCAAGCTAAATCTTGAGCACATATTTAAGTAAGTCTTTGCAACTCTTTAAGCCACACAGTTGATAGAGCTGACTCGAAAGATCGTCTGCAGTGATTTATTTCAGTCCTAAAAGTTACGGCGGAGTTTATAGTTTTTATGTCAGTTTTACTAGTTTAAAAAAGTTATATGTATATTTGTCAGCTCTACCAGACAGAATGTGTTAAGCTTCAAACAAGCACGCCATCTGACGGCACATAGGAAAATACAACTGTCAGATGATTGGAGCGCTGCCTCTGGGCATCCAAGGATACTGATAAACCGGCGCAGCGTCAGCGCACGACGATTTGAAATCATGCACGAGAAGTTGACTATTATCTTTTTGGTACTGTCTTACGTCTTAAGCTTAGACTGCTAAATCTTATCAATTGTTGTAAATATGTTTTACATTCGCATTTGTGTATACGAACTATTGAATAATATCAATCAGCAGAAACAATGTCGTTAATTATATATGAACGACAAATCCAAACGACGAAGTGACAATCCAGACAGCAAAGCTATTTATTCTTTAAAAGGATGGCGTACTGAATCCCAAATGCATTGTAATTTTGGCAACAATTCAAACAGAGTAATTAAAGTGCTCTCTGGGCACGAGATTTTTTCCTCTCGTTCAAACATTCGAACTTACTTCAAATCACTTTATGATTTATTAGAACGTATAATAAATAAATCGACGTGATGAAGCAGCTTGTTGTGGCATTTAGTATGGTGAGAGAGATATCCGGAGGCTCAAATTCACTTCCCCATCCCTTGATTATCTTTTCTTTAAGGTCAGCAACTAGTCTATTATTCTTAAGGTATTGCGGATGTACCTACTTTTACGTTTGCCAGCTACTATAAAAAAATATAAAATAGTAATAAACTCAATAGTATGAAGAGCCTTTTAATCATTAACATCGAAGATTATATTTCATGTCTGAATTAATTTAAGTTATTTTAGCGACAATTTAATTAAATGACCGTTGTGAAGATTTTCACTTTGAAGTTCAGATATTAGGAATTATAATGCCATAAGGAACCGAATACAAACATTAATGAATAAGAGGTCCTGCTAGTAAAGACATTTTGTTGGCAGAAATTTCTACAGATAGCAGGATCTGTGCACTTAGTCGTCTACAAAGAAAAGAAAAAATCCAATTGGCATTGAACGTGATCGGGCACGGACATTTGGATTAATGGATCCGAGGCTGGGAGATAAAATGTTCTATTGCTCTATTTTTTAAATGATCGGGGTTTTATTTCGGCTTTTCGTACAATCCAACATTCCAACATTAATTTGTAATGGCAATAAAAAACAAACAAATCACGTGCAAAAATGAGTTGAATTATCCATACCAACCTGTGTAAATCTATTACAACGCCATAAAATATGTGCCCATTTCTGTTATTCGATAGCTGTCACGTTTTTCGTATGTATGAAAATTGTTGTATGCACCGTTGTATGTAGATCCTTACAGTGTCCCTGCCGGATTGTATTGGAAACGTATTAAATTCATACATTTATTTCGTATATGAATGACTTGACTGCTATAGAAAAGACTATGGCTCAGTAGCCATATGTGTATATATGGCTACTGAGTCATATTACGTACTTTGTGTAAATCTATTTTTGAACTTTAAAAGTATATTAAGTTCTT
The DNA here is from genome assembly GCA_905332985.1 of Mimas tiliae. NCBI lineage: Eukaryota > Metazoa > Arthropoda > Insecta > Lepidoptera > Sphingidae > Mimas > Mimas tiliae. The sequence goes on from HG995255.1 coordinate 8,401,655, forward strand.
TAAACGGCAGATTTTAATGTACACAATGTGTATAAATAAACATTATCATGCTAAATTATATTAAAATGCTATAATGATAATGTCATTAATTTAATTAACGCCATTGATCAGAATGGATACGATTTCGATATCAGTTTGATTAAACATATATTTTGAGTGTAGTCATGTTTTAAATAACCTCAAAAATAAATTGCTAATTGCCTCAAATTAGTACATTCAAATTAGCAAAACATAATTTATTTCTTCAAGAAAGTAGGTAATGCAATTTTGTTGAATGAATGTTAATTAAAAATCTGCCCTACAAGAACATAATTCCCATAATAAGTACGTCGATGTTTATTGCGACGTACAAATGTACATAAATTCCCTCAAATGCATATAAAATATTTTGACGACGCTCTTGCGAATCGAATCCGTAATGTCGGCCGTCGACAATATGATTGGCAATTTACATTTTTATTATGTTTTTGACCCGGTCATAATTGACTTTGTACCCTTTTACTGTAATTAAAACTGCGTAATTGTGCCGTGTACCTGAACGCATTGAATATTTTCAGTACCTCAGTGATTTAATTAAGCCTAGCTTCTGCCAGTGACGCCGCGGTCTATATAGAGCGAGTTTCAATAAAAAACAGTAATAATTTGTTTAATCATAGCAATAGTTTTATTCACTACTATATTAATCACTTATAAATCACCAGTTATTATGGTGAATTAGCTAGACACCATAGTCCACCTTCTCGTACCCATAAATTTTACGATTTGATATTGGATTCTGTATTATGTGGGTGACCAGCCGTATGACTCCACAACCCGCAACAGGAATCAAGTTTCACCATTGTTTTGCCATGGTGAGGCTGGCTTTGGGCCTAAGATGATGGACCTGCTTACATTCCAAGCACATTATACTATTACATTAATTATTATTTCACGAAATTGGCGAATGACTTACCTTAACCATAACTGATGTCGTATCCGAAACTGTAAGGTAACAATTAGTGAGTGACATTGGACTTCCTCATTATGAAAATTATTTATTGTTGATTACAATTAATAAAAAAGATCCATAAACATGATACCGCGGATTTGAAACAGAAGCCTAACATTTGAAGATCTCGACATTCCTGACCCGCCAAATTGGTTAAACTAATAATGAAAACCGATATCGAAGTAAGGCAACATAATTAAAAAAGTTTGACTCGCCACAAAAGTTCCCGCACTCAAGAATATTATTACATTGGATAACATTCTAATGACTTTTTTGAAATTACACTTGTTGTTTCTGCTACTTAATGATGGTTTTATTTTTTTCCTTCAGATCTATAATATCCAGTTCCCGTTCTACTTAGAAGCCATAAAAAAATTATTGAATTTGTATTCTTTAATGACTGTCTAAGTGAGAATATTTCAAATTACTTTTTTTACGTTGCAAAATAACTGGATGATGAAATAAAAAAATATTCAATTTACTTTTATCGCTTCGGCATTTTCGCAAATTTTATTGAGGACATACAGACTCCTATTAAAATTGATTGAATAGGCTTGTAATAAATCTTATTTAATCCAATGCATATAGGTCACTTGGAGGAAATAGTCGTTTCTGAAGTTCAAGTCATAATGTCAAACAATTTTAGTTCTAAGTTTTTTATTTCATTATTGTGTAAATCATATCAATGGTGAGCCTTCCATTACCTGATTAATGCTTAAAATATATTGTCATTATGGATATAAAAAGAATATAAGGAAGATAAAGATATATAACGGCAGCTGAAGAAGACCTATACCAATTTTAAAAAATATAGCTGAAAACGGCTCAGAAGAAGAAGAAAGAGTACAAAATCTACAACTTAATTAGTTATGGGACACCAGTTTATTTAATTCCATAAAATAACTTACTGTTATGTTTATTTACAGAAAAATAGTTAATCTAAGGAAAGTTGGGAAAAATAAACCACTGCGCATTTTATAATGGGTATGAATATCCTTAAATGACTTTTACTCTCTACTGTGACAGAGTAGATATTAAATTGAGGATACATAAGGATGAGAGAGGATGGATAAATCAGGAAGTTGCAGTTGGTCAAATGTGTATGACACAGAAACCAATAAAGTAACTGATTAGAAAATATTATTAAACCCAGAGACGAAATTTCAAACCAGTGTAAATTTAATCTTTTTTCAACCATGTCATAAAAAAAATATTTGTACTATTTCTGTTAAAAAAACATAAGATTCACATACAAAAACTTGAAAAAAATATTTTTTCACATTAACGTAATTTCTTAGGTTGACGTCAGGTTCGTTGTAGTTTGTTGAGGCCCTAAAATTAAAGCGTGTCTGAAACGCGTGAAACGAATAAGATATCGTCAAACGATTTACCTACACGTATTATTATCGAATTAAAGCTATGCTACAGGGTGCTAAAACATTACGTACACGTGTCACGAACTGTGAAGGATGTTTTGGAGGCCGTGGAATGAAGCTCAAAGCTGCGAGCGACTTGGCCGTGGGCGCGCCCCGGGCGGCGCAAGCCCGGGCCGCGGCTAGTAGCGCGATAGACGCCGCGCCGCAAGCCGCCTTCGACGCTCCCACAACATGCCACCCGCACAACTTTTCCGCAGTTTCCCTCGCACGTACTCGTGACGATATTCACGCTTTGTTCGCGCCGTGTTCGCACTTCACACGACTTTTGGACTGTGGTTATTGTGAATGAATGTGACGCGGGTGTAGTGTTTGGTCATTTATTTATTAATTGAATTATCGGATGAGATATTAACGTAAGTGTTAAGTATTAATTAATTATTACTTAAAATATCATTTAATATTTGTACGATATGCTTGTATATGTAATGTACAATATAATATAATCATAAGGATTTCTTTTGTAATAAATATCAAGCCAGTAAAATGACGATAAGAACGTAGCCAATTAAACCATATAAGTAAAAGTAAACCCGAAATATTTGCTGTTAATTTCACCATTAATGTCCATTAAAAAGCAGATTAAGAACACTTGCCTCTCATTTTAATTCCATTTGTTTAATTAAATTTCCTTATGAAGTCCAAATTATTCTAAAGGAGATAATGAACCTTTCTTGTCAACCGTCGACGTGCGCGACTCCAACGCTCACATTACTTTAAGTAGCTGCGGAGTGAAATTGAAGATGTACTGGTCCCTTACTATTTATTACCAAAGCATTTAAAAAAATATTTGAATATTATATACTATAAATTATTATGGAGTCGGAGAGTTACAAGAGGTGGGGATGTCTTCGTAAGCTGCAAAAAAGAAAACCCCCCCCAAAATGATTTTTTCCACATAAATTCTTACAAACTGAATTTACCTATAATTAAAACGGATTCTTTGTGTTGTCCGTTTCGTAACTGAAACTGTAATTAAATTATCATATTACTAATACAATTTCCTTCTTACACAAAAGCGATGACTGACACAAATCTAAATTTAATTATATTAATAAATAACAAAGGTTTTCCTTCAACGCTTAATCAAACCGCTGATCATTGTCTAACATCTTACAGAGCGTTATAACTCTGTTGTTAGCACCAAACCAATCTAATTTCCCATTACGGTTGCGTGTGTAAATACATTTCTCTGAAGTGCCAATTGAGGGCGGTTCAAGGTTTCGTACGTGTTGGCTTTTGTAAGGAATTTCAATGTTAGAAAAAGGTAAGCTATAAACACGCTCTCATATCTGATTTATTCGTAAGATTGCCTCTTGAGCTGTGGGAATGTAGTCCAATATTAACATTAGCAGATTTACGATTACGATCTGCGAGATTGTAAACAAGTTATGAGTATTTGCGAATTTCATTATAGTATTGTTTCTTTAAGACCAGCTTGCATGTCAATATACCGAAGACATTATATCATACAATACAGTCGACAAATTATGGCTTTACATTTAGTTACCGTGATATTTATATGGGTATATTTTATTTTACTGGTCTTTCTTTATTTGAAATGAGTGTAGAATATTTGTATCTACGCAAGGGTAGGCAGAGGTGCAATAATATTCCCAGAGTTCATCGAGCTTATTCCTGTTCCATATTACAGGTTATGCACCTATCATTATGTCAGCCACAAATTCCTATCACGGACAACGTATATGTAATTTTTAGACTTATTTAAACACAAATTGAGTTCATTCGATCAGGGATTCGAACCCTTCACTTATTTCTCAGTAACTACACTACCTCCATAGACCAATGAAGAAAACGTAATATATAAAGATTAAGAATATCGAAAACTTTTTCAATTAAATAAGGACTTTTTCTTTAAGCTTAATAAAATACATTATTTATCAGATCTTCTATTCTCAAGTCTTCCTTGAATATTCAAAAATGTTTCCAGGAATTCTGTTACATAGTCGTCATAGCTGTGTATGTATATGTCGGAGTAATTGAAATATTACAAAGTTAATTGTTAATTTGATTACCGGTCCATGAACTTGTCGGTATGATTCTGAAATAGTGTTGCTGTATTGACCACTATTTCATGAATACGGTATTACTGTTGTCTTTGAATCATTCCGACGGTAGAGAAGGGAGGACTGGAGGGGCGACTGAATCCCAATATAAGGAACGGGCGGACGCTCCTTCGAGTCATTCAGTTTTTAAAGTCGAAGCGGTTATTATTGGGAACTAGATATCGATTAGTACAAGTTGTTATTTTAAATTGCGAGTGAACACAAGTAATGGTAATAATTATTGTTGTTTCCAAATTCTAAAGCTCGTGCTGCTGAGGGAGTTTATTTCGCCGTTTCTTCTTCACAGCTATAGCACGTTCTGAAACGGTAGTAAAAGACAATTCAATTAAAGAAATTTGGATAAAATAAACAAGTTTATAATTGAAGATACCCTCTCAATCCGACATTCAATCCGACATATAAATAAAATAAACGTACACAAAAGTCAGCTTAGTGAAAATAACGAAGAATAAAATACAGGACTAGATTTTAAGCGAGTATTAAATACATACTAGCTTTTGCTCACGGCTCCGCTCGCGTGAATAGCCTTTTCCGGGCCTATGTCCTAATCCAGGTCATACACTACCTGTGTGTCAAATTTCTCCCAAAACCGTATCCAGCTGTTAAAGAATATTTGACTAATAAACATTCAAATTCACAAACATCCAAACTTTCACATTTATTATAGTAAGTAGTAGATTTTGTTACATAATGAGTATTATCTTCATCGAATCTCTTTTTATATAGGGAGAGGCCTAATAACGATTTATCTTATATATATTAACACGCAAACACCAAAGTTGTGATCCCTTTTGTAGTAATAATCTTCTATATATTGATAAGAAAACTTTGGATCCTTTTAAGCAATATACGCGCAGGGAGGAGTGTGAGATTTGACATACTCAAAGTTTATATTATTATAGAGGAGGAGTGCAGAAAGCTATATTTATCAAATATCTGAAATAAATATGTACATTTATTTAATTAAATAAAAAATTAATTGTTTACGCCCACACTGCCAATGACAAACACATAGTCTGTCATGCTCGCACCCGACGTAATACAACAAAAAATTAAAAAGTATATGATTATAGAGGACGAATTTCAACCACTACGGGACCACTAGTTGGTAATTATAATTACTATATTGTCATCGGTATTACACAGATTTGGAAATTGCTTGTTACAAATAGATACGACAATTAGAAGTATACATAGTTAGTTACAAGTGAAGCTGAAACTTACATCATTCTTAAGGCACAATATAGTGATATGCAAACAAATTATTGTCATTGAGGCATGTCAAATCAAGTTAATACACACATATGAATTTTCCATACATAACATTTTAACTAACCAAATTAAAGCAGTATGGTGATGTTCACGGTTATAAAATAAATAAATAGACCCAACAGTCACACACATAGTCCTTGACCCCACACTAGGTTAACCTGTATCGTGAGTATCTGGAACGACAAGGGGCTTTCGGTCCCACAACACCCAGACCCAAAACAAATATTTATGGATCACAAAAACATTTGTCTCGGTGTGGGAATCGAACCCACGGCCTCTTGCTTCGCAGCCGGCTACTCGCCCACTGCGCCACGTAGGCTGTCAATTATTATATTAGTAATATATATTATTATTTCAATTTCTTTTAAATGATCGAATTAAGAGCTTAGGCGATACTTGTTTGTAGTATTTATATACACCAGCAACATTGTAGTTTGTTGATTATTCGTCGCTGGTTAAAATATTCTTTTATATTTGAAGTCAAGAATCTCCTCAGCCTTTGTCTCACAGCAATAATTATAACGTTAAATGAAAAGTCATTATGGAGTGAGAGACGGTAGTATAAAATGGAATTCTTGATTTTCATTAAACACAGACAGAAAAAAAGAATAAAACTGTCTGGACATAAAACAGCTTGAGTGCTTTACTATTAATCAGACAATTAATCGTAGGAATGCTATGGATAGGTCATACCGATACAAATTCGAATCCCGGGCTACGGATGTGGGATTTTTCGAATCGTATCACGGCTTCTCGGTCTAAGGACTAGACAAAGGAGGCGATTTTATTGTAATAACCTTAAATCTTTTCCCTTACTTTATTTCAAATCGACGTATAAACTTGTAATTAGTAAATTAATTCATACAAACCGACACGATGTATACCACGGTACGCATGATAAAACACTTCTCGGTTAGTATAAGAGTTGATATGAATTAAATTTCAGTCTCATATCTGTAAAATGGGACCATGAAGTAACATTCTTTTCCACATTTTTACAAAAGGCTCGAGCCTTAAAATTGTTCGAAGGTCCTTTGAATGAATACCAAAGAGTTTCAAGTATACGAAGAATTCATATTTACCATTCCTTTCCTTTAAGGTGGGCTACGGTGATTTTTCTTTATTATAGTATTGGCAAACGAGCAAGAGGGTCACCTGATGGTAAGTGATATCCACCGCCCATGAACGCTCACAATACCAGAAGAATCATGCACGCGTTACCGACTTAAAAGGAAACGGATAATTAAAGCATTGTGAAGGGAAGGGATTTGAGCCTCCGGATATCTAACTCGCCGTACGAAACGTTACAGCAAGCCACTAAATTACGTTGGTTTTCTGTGCGACAATGGTCACAACCCGGTTAAGCCATGTTGTAGCCATAGATATAACAAAACAAAAAATAGACAAAACTATCTACAGCGTGGCTCTACCACACTTCCGGTGTAAATGTACATGGGCTGTGAAGTTTACTTATCAGGTGACTCCCTTGCTCTTTTGCCGGCTTATTCTATAAAAAATATATTATTATTACACATGAACGCCAGATATTTTTATTAGGGCGTTATTTTACATACACCAACACTAACCTATTTTTTAATATTTTAACATCTAAGCATTGTCAAAATTTATTGTGGACGGACTGTCAAGACGAAAGTCGCAGGTTCGAAACTGGACCCAAAAATATGCATCTCTGACGTTTCTAAGTTATATGTGCATTCATTGTTAATTATCGCTTGCTTTACGATGACGGAAACATCGAGAGAATTCTTCATAAGAATTTCATAGGTATGTAAAGTCTGCCAACCCTCAATAGGCCAGCGTGGTGGACTAAGGTATAACCCATCTCATTCGTAGAGGAGGCCTTGCCCAGTAGTGGGACGGTATAATTGAGAGCTGATATCATTTGAGAATTAAATAGAATGCCCGTTAAACCTGGTCAAATAAAAACTCATAACCTTTCTTTGGCTTGTCGTCGAGAAAATTACCCGAAGGAAATTATGCTGCGTTCCTGTCTACAAAATAATTAATTCCATCGCAATGCAGGAAGACTCGTTGCAATGTAGATAATGTACCGGCCAACGGTAATTCTCCCGACGACAATTACTATTCCCATACATATTTCTGCACCAATTTTCTCAGCTGGCATTTTAAAATAGTTAGAAAATATTTATTTGTTGACTTGATGATGGATAAATATATTCTTAAAATAGGTGTTAGAAATGGAAAATTTCATCTTATGATAATAACTTTCAAAATTGACGCGTTTCATTTGTTTTTTTTCGTTAAGGAGTGTCCCATTTTTACTCATACTTCATCATAAAATCTTAACCTAATTCTAGGTGGTAGGCCCCTCGTATGAGAGAGCCCGTCTGGGTTGGTACCACCGGTTTATCTATTTCTGTCGCAAATCAGCAGTATGTAAATACTGGTCCGCTAAATGTGAACCGATTTTGATGATTATTTTTGTAGGGGATAGGATTTAGTTACTCCAAGGGTGACTACATATAAATTAAGTTGAAATCTGTTGATCTATAGTTACAGTATTACTGTACATTACTTATTATTGTAATGAAATAGTAACAGAACATTTTTAAAAATCTAACCTAACAAATACCCAGTAGTAATTCATTATCAATAAGTGGACACTCAAACTAAACTTGTTATATACAAAGTACATATCGACAGCCTCCGTGGCGCAGTGGGCGAGTAGCCGGCTGCGAAGCGTGAGGCCGTGGGTTCGATTCCCACACCGAGACAAGTGTTTGTCTAATCCACAAATATTTGTTTCGGGTCTGGGTGTTGTGGGACCGCAAATCTCTCGTAGTTCCCGATACCCACGATACAGGTTAACCTAGTGTGGGGTCGGGACTATGTGTGTGACTGTTGGGTGTATTTATTATTATTATTTATTATTATTATAAAAAAGATTTTAATACTAATAAGCTTTACTTAAAAATGTTATTCAAGTACTGATTAATTAAAGTAAACACTGTTTTGTCTCATTCTAGCAACTTTATAAATTGCGTTGACAGAAAAAGACAAAAGAGTGCTTAGTGCTTGAACAACTTTTATGAGTAAGGCCCATTCTATTAAAGGAGCAGTTAGATGAAAAAAAATATAATAAGGAATTCCAAACGTAAATGATTCCTTACTAACACCCGGCAAACTTCCTCATTGATCCGTTTCATCGCTGCGGTACTATCAAGCGAGCAATAAACACGAAAACATATTACCTTATTCATAATATTTTTTACGACAATGCGCTGTACGAAACGCTAGCAGTTTCTTTAAATAAAAATAAGATAACAACACATGTAATAGAAGTTGTAAAAAATAATCATTTCTAGATCTTTTACTAAATACGGAAAGGCCGCATCCTTTCTTGGTGTCATCAAATGGAAATTCATACTTACGATCTTTTGTTTCTCAGCCAACTGTTTGTCAGTAGCGTTACACATAGACCCTCGTATCTCAAAAAGTATCCAGATTTTTGTTTATGCTTTCGCATATTCTGGAATTCCTTCAAAATAATCCTAATAAATCCCTTAAGTTGGCAGTGCTATCCTACATTGTTAATTCAACGAAAACTAGAGATCTCTTCTACATTACCCACATGAATTAACAATTTTTCCCAAGGGATCTCTCTCTCTCGACTAGGATCGTCTATTTAACGTTATCCAAAGGTCTATTTGGAATATTTTGGTTATTCATATGCAACAAACTTTATCGAAATTGTAATGATAATTTGGTGAAACTTTTCATTAAGTAATTTCTATAAATTTCCTAACTATTATAAAACTTGAATGAAGCTTCAATGACGAGATGAGCAAGTCGTTCGCCTGATAGCAAGCACTACCTACACCTGCCCATAAACAGAGGCAACACCATACGGAACGTATTACACTTGATTGCGTTCATCGCCACGCATCGCATTGTTGAGTGGTAGAGCCATTTTTGACTACAGCATGAAAGGGCTGGCTCTATCTGGTTGTTGCCACTATCTCACAGAAATCTGGAGGCCCAAATTCCATCCCCTTCCCAATACGCTAATTACCACTTTCCTTTAAGGTTGACAATCATGATCCTTCTGGTATTGTTGGCGTACATGAGCGGAAGAGATCACTTCCCATCAGGTGTCCCATTTGCTCGTTTGGCGGCTTCAGCTATAAAAAATGCGTGCTCAAGAATAATGCATATGGGCATGTTGTTTATTTCTACAAAATCGTCTTTTCTATACTACTACGAGTAATTTAGTATTATAAAAGAGCAATATTTTTTACGTATGTTTATAGCACTTATACAAATTCTATTTCAACAGAAAATTACGTGATGAAGCCAAGTATATTATATTTTATGCTATACATACATATATTTTTATATAGCTATTGGCTTAGATCTTGGAACCCAACGTTATTTACATGAGTTACGAGTACATACCTACAGCCTTCAGTATCCTACATTTGTTTTACAAAGCACATATTTTTAGTATGCCTGCCTCGGTGGCGCAGTTGTAATGCGTACGCGTTACGATTAAGCTAACGCTGAGGTCGCGGGTTCTATCCCCGGGTGGGGTAAAGTGGTATTGGGTTTTTCTATTACGAAATGCTCAGTATCAGCCCGGAGTCTGGAATTTGTGCCCGGTATGGCGAAAGGCTCGGCCCCTATCAAATTATGGGACGGAGATACGCTCGGCGAAATGTGGGTGTACTGATTACATCTCTGCCTACCCCTTCGGGGATTACAGGCATGAGTGCGTATGTATATTTTTAGTATTACATTAATATATAAAAAATAAGTTAAAATATTAAAATCGCCTTTTAATCTATTTAAATTGTGTAGAATTTAAATAAACAATATCGCCTTTAATAAATTTCTCGAAAATGTACTTCACATTCTGTATAATTTATACCAAATACATAAGTTGAGTGAGTGTTCAGGAATTGAAATACATCGTCGCACTGGAATATACTCGTATCGTCTTGCACTCACTATTTCTTTGAACGTGTCGTTGAATTGCTGCATGTAACGTCGCGTCGCTTACATTATACTATCTTAGGATACTTTAAATTATTTATTATATTTAAATTATTATTATTTAAGTATTTTTTGAGTGGTAGAGCCTCGCTGTAGACACTTACACTTTTGTCTACAGCACAAATGGGCCGGCTCGTCCGGGTCGTTACCTCTGTCTCTCATAAACCAGCGTAAAGTAGCAGCTTGCTGCTGCGTTTTCTACGGTGAGTGAGATGTCCGGAGGCCCAAACCGCCTCCCCTTCCCTATACCTTAATTATCCCTTTCCTTTAAAGCCGACAACGCACCCATAATTCTTTTGGTATTGTGGGCGTACATGGGCGGTGGAGATCACTTACCAACAGGTGAGCCACTTGCTCGTTTGCCGGCCTATGCTATAAAAAAAGTGTTAGTTACATTTGTTTAAATATATTGTGTATTACCAAACTAAAAACAATTATCTTCCAAGTTTCTTTTCACAGTAATACACAAAATAACAGTAATTGTCAAAAAAAATTAGCTCGATAGTCGAGTCTGAAGAAATGTGGGTAAGTATTTCTATTTTGTAAATACCTTATTGAACACAACACTCTCTGACATGTTTGTTTTACTTCATGAATGTTGTAACGACATGTCTTCGAAATACTTACTATAATAGAACAAATTTTAACCAATATTCCAATAACAACATTAGTTATTTGTTTTTGTATTGGTTATATGAAAGCGGTTAGAGCTACGCTGTAAAGTATTGCCTGCGCTTCTTGATTGGGCCGGATTAGTATTAATATCTAAAAAACGGATGAGAAGTGACAGGTGACTATTGCGTTTCGTACGGTGGATGAGATTTCCAAAGACCTAAATACTATTATGTGCTGATAATATGTACTACTATATATTATACTCTGCTATAAAAATAGTATCTTATAGATTATCATGCTCAATTGCCTTCTCACTTCAATTAAAGATTTTTTTGAAAATGCTTCGTTTATACTGACTGTAGTGAACCGTGTTTGTACCTGGGCTCCGTCCGTCACACGTGTGAACACAATATATACACACATGGATAACACTCAGTTATGGGAAACTTGCCAGTCGGGAGAGAACGTATTTATAGGGTGCCATCTGACGTAGATGTCATCCTTATTACCACTATCAAGTCTACCATACTTGATAGTGGCGGTGCCCTCAATAGTCATACACTACACTGGCTTACCTATTCAAAATATTTAAACCGAGCGACGCAAATCACTAGCTTATTTACAAGAATTTAATTATCACATTTCATTCAGTCTATTTTGTTGAAACTCTAAACCCGATTCAATCGTAAATAATGAATTGTATAGCGCAAACGTAACTCATTGTGCGCGTAGTAACGGTGTAAAATTCATGATAGACTCAACAAAGGACAGTAAGAACGTCTAAACGATTATTCAAAGACGATTCTTAAGACTCATTAAGGCAGACTTTCTCCGACAAAGGGAATTAACGTAACAACTTCTTTTCAATTGGTATTAATCTAGCTGTCGATAAAATAGGCAGGTAGAACATGAATCAACGCCCTAATCGCTTCCAATGTACAAAGGGTTCGAGGCAATATATTATAGTTATTGCCATGTCATTCCCACTCTAACATCAGTAGCTGTGAATGATAGAGATGCTATAAGCACACCCGTATTACAACACGGGACTACGATTTATTTTACATATAACAAGCATCTTGAAATGTTGCGGATATTGTTGGTATCCGAATAATATACGCAACCATTTTATAAAATCGCCCGTATCAGTACAATGGGTTTTTATTTTCAAAGAACGAAATGAGCTCTTAAAATTTCATTGTTTTCCTCTACACGAAATAACATTGACAAGGCGACATGAAAATAAATTGATTTTATTTGTCCACGAGCGGAGGAAGCTCGACGACGTCTCGAGGGAAAATTGATACGAGTGGCGACACTCCGAGAACATATTATTGTATTGCTCTGAAGAATTGTTTGACCTTATTCCTTCCTCACCTTTCCTTAACAGAACCACGCGTGCTGGCTTACGAAACCATAGCTTCGTGGTCTCTTCCATCTCGGCTCGGACCAAGAGGTTCTCAAAATCGTATTTCTGTCGGACCATTAAGCTGTGGAATAGCTTGCCGGCGCACGTGTTTCCTCCTTCCTATAACTTGGGATCCTTTAAACGGAGTGTGAAGAAGCAACTAAGCAGGCCGGCATAATTCTGCCGATCTGCGATAGATTCAGTGTCTATCGTTGGTCGACAGTATTCATGGATTGCGCTATACTTACCATCAGGTGTAGCGTAGTCACTTTGCCGAGCCAGGATAAAAAAAAAAAAAAAAAAAAAAAACTATCTTAAAATCCTTGTAAATTCTTTACAAGGTGGTAGGTCCCTCGTTTGCGAGAGACCGGCTGGGTTGGTACCACCGCATTGTCTATTTCTACCGCCAAGCAACAGTGTGTAAGCACTGTTGTGTTCCGGTGTGAAGGACATTGAAGCCAGTGTAATTACTGGGCATTATGAGACTTAACACCTTATGTCTCGGGGTGATGAGCGCAGTCCAGTGTCATGCAGTGCTTTATTTAAAGTTCTGTGTGGCGTTGCTTCTGTTTATGAGCAGGCGTGGCGCTTACCATCAGGCGAGCGACCTGCTCGTCTCGTCATTCAATGTAATAAAAAAATATATATATATATAAAATTGCAGTGAATAGCCTACTTTTATTTATTGTTTTATTCAGTTTTCACTTTTATCATCTTGGGAGGAAACATCGAAGGAAAAGCTTAGTGTGTAATGAATAGGTCATTAGACTTCTGACTACAATGCCATCTTTCCATTTATGTAAAGGCAGATGGAAATTTATTCCGAATATTTTACAGTCCTTTAGATGCCAATAAATTCTTACCTATCCACTATAGGGATTTATGAAATGGTGTACACATTTGAATTAATATTGAATTAAGGCAACTTTTTTATCCTACTAATTTACGTACTATCTTTTGTTCGTAGCTTGTCCCGCGAAATTGTGTTTTCTATGTCTAAAAGAATATCGAGTTTGAAATAAATCGTTCGCCTCATTGGTCTAGTTGGTAGCGTACTAAGGTTGAAAACCGTGAGATTCTGGATTCCATTCCATTTGAATGAGTCGGTCAGTCAAGACATGAAATTTCATATTAATAGATATTATACGATTAATATCTATATATGTGTATATAAATATTATTACTTGACTACCTCATTCATTAACGCAGATCCTATACTGCTGAGTCTAGAAGCAATGAAGGTCAAACGTCAATAGAGGTTCCTTTAATAAGCCGCGAGTAAAAACTAATGCATATTAACAGTCACATTATCAAAAAAAAGGTTTGTAAAGAAAATGGGATTCCAAAGAATATTCATAGAGAGATAGTAGTTATTCTGATTTCCCTGGAGCCTTGTAATCCTCTTACGATTTCAATTTAAAATCAAAATCCTGTACATTTTCCGTTACGGGTATCATGATATAGATTATTTTTTCAAATTTAAAATAGTATATTTTCAATAAAAAAAAAAACTTAAACAAAAGACAATCTTAGAGTTCATAATAAATATAAATCTGTGTAATGATTATTAATGTTTATTTAGATATTAAAATACACTTCCTAGATTTGGAACATTTTGTTTTTCCCCAGAATCTTCCTTCCATAGTACGAGCAAAATTTGTATTTAACGAACACCCCAAATTTGTATGTTTTTGTACATAGAAAGCTTGAACCCTAAGAAAGGATACAGGCTACATTTTATCTCATAAAAATGTGCAGTTACTGTTGAATGAGAATCCAAAACTCACGCGGCGGGCCGCGAGCAAACGGTAGCATTTTATAACTAGGTATATCTTTCAAGTCGATAGTTCGAGCTGTAGTTTCTGAGAAAAACATTTTTGACAAGAGCGACGACGGTTGTTTCGTGGTTTCTACCTTTAGACTCACAAAATAGAAAGGAACTGATATACAAGTAGGTACAGTTACATTATAACTACAGATTTGAAAATACAGATACTTTATAAATACAGATTTATCATATAATAGAATATTTAAGTCCAAGTAAATTTACACACGTTCAGCAAAATCATACATATGACGATTTTGTTTCTATGTTCTAATTAAAATGTTACTTCCTACGACTATTATAAATGTGAAAGTTTGAATGTTTGTTAGTCAATCACGCTTTAACAGGTGAACGGTTTTGGATGCAATTTGGCACCCAGGTGGATCATGATCTGTATAAGGACATAGGCTGCTTTTATCTCGGAAAAGACATTCACGCTGGCGGAACCGCGAGCAAAAAACCTTGTTATAAATAATTTTGTTCTATACTTAACACATATTTTTACGAAATTTTACAGTTTATTTTTGTCATATTTTGCTATATATGTTATCAACTAGGTTTTCAATCGCGACTCCCCCGCGTTATCCTCTTCACCATATGTAATAACAGCGACCCAAGAAAAAAATTCCTATCTCAAGTGACTCTTATGAGACTAGCAAAGCAGAATTTGCTTTTGAAAGCCCCTTCCCACTATGCACAGAAGAGATGAGCACAATCATTAAATGTGTAGTTGTATGAAAGTTTTTTGCGAACTTTACGTATAGGCAGCACTCTTTACCCAGATTTTCGAGACGCTTCGCTTCAAAGCTTTCGACTGCTTTGTGAATTTTACCACGTCAGCCGTGCCGGTAACGAACTAATTTTCCCATTCGTCAATATATGTATGCCACAAGATGTAAGGTACCGCTTGAGGACGTCTTTATATCGCAGGTACTCGTACTGCCCAACTTGTCAGTCAGGAATGGTAATTTTATATGATCTACTTAAAGGTAAAAAAGTCAGCTTTGTTGAACGTGCAAACATAAATTCAGCTCATCAATCGATATGTCAATTAAACATCAAGTGTTATGTACTTACATACTACGAGTAGTCGTAATTAAGCGTATGTATGGGCATAACGCGATGACGAAGATGTAATTATGGCCCACGATCAAACAATCGTGTATGCATAACAATGTGTGCCATTTAGCGGGGTAGGTACATAATCTGTCAAATTTTTACTGTAGTGACTAAATAAATTATTTAAATTGGATAAAAGACAAACTCTTTGCGAGACTGAGAACGCGACACACGACAGCAGCGAGACATCGGCTTCGGATATGTTTTGAGGTATTCGACCGAGACATGCGACTGGGACGCGCGACACATTCTATTTACATTATTTCTATGTAATTTTCTGCACCTACATACATAAGCACTCACGCCTGTAATCCCCGAAGGGGTAGGCAGAGGTGTAACCAGTACACCCACATTTCGCCGAGCGTATCTCCGTCCATAATGTGATAGGGGGCGAGCCTATCGCCATACCGGGCACAAATTCCAGACTCCGAGCTGATACTAAGCATTTCGTAATAGAAAAACCCAATACCATTTTACCCGACCCGGGGATCGAACCCGAGACCTCAGCGTTAGCTTAATCTTAACGCGTACGCATTACAACTGCGCCACCGAGCCAGTCGCCAAGTTTTATACACCTTTTTACTTATAAAATCATTAATATGGAATTGTATGATGGAGCAGTACATACATAGAGTAGGTACGGGTATCCGTGAAAATTTAAAGGTCTCCGGAGATCGATTATATCATCAGGTGCGCGACGCTGTAGATAACAATACCTCTCAAAGATGCCTTCAAGGTAATTGATCGCTTATACCTAATCAGCTTAAAGCGGCTCAAATACGTGGATAGATGATCTAAAGATTAAATAAAGATATTGAAAATTAATAATTCATAATCATACTAATATTATAAATGTGAATGTAAGTTTGTTTGTTACGCTTTCATGCGAAAACTACTTAATCGATCATCATGAAACTTTGTACACATATTCTTGGAGGTATAAGAAGAAATATAGGATACTTTTATAAAAAAAAATATCTATTGGTTTGTTACGCTTTCACGCCTAAATCACTGAACCGATTTTGATGAATTTTGATGTAGAGATAGATAATAATAATAAGTATAACCATCTTCAACTGCTACGTTTTATTTCGGAAAAGTCTAATCACGCGGTCGGAGCCGCGAGCAAAAGCTAGTAGTTTATATATAAAAAAGGTATATATAGTACAAGAATATTATTTTCACAAAAATCCAATTTTCAGTAGCAAATTTCGACTGCCTCCATGGTGCAGCGGGCTAGTAGCCGGCTGGCAACGAGACGCCTCGAGTTCGAAATCCGCTCCGAAATAAATGTTGTGTAGTACACATATTCATTTCGGATTTGGGTGTTGTGGGACCTTAAATCGCTCGTAGTTTCTGATACACACGATACAAGTTTAACCTAGTGTGGCGTCAGAACATCTATGCTATAATACAAAACAATAATGATTCGACTGCCTCGGTGGCGCAATTGTAATGCGTACGCGTTACGACTGCTGTGCTGAGGCCTCGGGTTCGATCTCCGGGTCGGGTAAAAGTGATATTGGGTTTTTCTTTTACGAAATGATCAGTATCAGCACGGAGTCTGGAATTGTGCCCGGTATGGCTATAGGCTCACCCTCTATCACATCATGGGATAGAAATAAGATCGGCGAAATGTGGGTGTACCGGTTACACCTCTGCCTACCCCATCGGAGTTTACAGGCGTGATGCGTATGAAATCATAACACGAATCAACAAATTTCAGAAATGTACCCAGTGTAGAATAGAATATCCAGCACAACAATATTATTTCGAATATAAATTACTACGACTAAGATAAACTAAAAAACGATTACAAAAAGGGTTTTTTTTTTATTATTGTAGCGTGGTATGTTAGAATTTTTATGTACTTTTTTTTTTGAAATGCATAAAAAAATAGTATAAATAATAACAAAAAATACGCTTTAACCAACGGATTTATTTTAGTAGTTGTATTTTCTGTTAAAAATATTATTAATGTAATGGTTATTCTATACTCACCACGCTATCATTATGTATGTGTCCGCACTTTGTCGCTTCGATGCAGATTATAAGCATAGGGTCATTCATACCTTCATGCAATCCTGCAGGCATACCTGCATGCAAAGATGCATCGATAACATGGGTGATTACTTTGATCAATAGAAATAAAAAAGATGGAAAAAAAGACTTTAATTTTTTCGTACAGACCGAAAATTTCATAGGTGAAACCTTGTAAAGAGATAATCTTTATCTCTCTACTGAAGTTTTAGCAAAATATTAGTTGTGCGATATTTATGTGACGGGCATATACCTCAAATTCACTACTTGATTGCTTCAAACTACATGCATAATATTCTACTCAAAATAAACGAAACAAATAGATAAACATATCCCCACAAACTTATGTAACCGCATGGCTTCCGAGATAACGGCGATGCCTTCAAAAGCCTATAAAAATGCTAATCAAAAAAGGTGATACGTTTCAAAGAAAAAGGTAAACGGAATTGCGTGTTCAAGAGTACCTCTACGCATTCCAGATACGCGGAATTCTTTTGAAAGATCTAATAGTAGGGGATTTCGGTTTTTTTCCACGCAGACTATTTATAAGGAAAGTAGATGCTATGTATATGTGGTTCCTTTTTTATAGCAGGGTCCGTCCAACGAACGAGTGGGTAATAACCTCCACCGACCATGAACACCCACAATACCAGAATGATCGTGGATGTGTCTAGGAAAAGGATAATTAAGGGATCGGGAAAGGGAGGTAGGAGTTGGGTTCCCGGATACCTTCTCACTCACCGTACGAAATGCAACAATAACCTGCCACATGACACATCACTGATTTGCTGTGAGACAGTGGTTATAACCCGGTCGAGCCGACCCATTCATGCTATAGACAAAACTGTCTATATCATGACTCTACCACTTACAGACTTTGAGAAATACTTTAAAAAGGAATAATTCCATAAAAAAAGAATTGTGGTAAAATTCTACATCACATAGGTATTATTAAAAATAAGCATATTACTTTGGTATGAAAATTTATTAATAACTTGTACACCCACGTTTCGCCTAGCTTATTTCCGTCCTATGATGTGATAGGGGGCGAATCTATCGTCATATCAGGCACAAATTCTAAACCCGGGCAATTCATGTGTTTTTTTCGAATCAAAAACTCGAACACAAATTGTGATTGCCCGCCCTGGGAATTGAGTCTAGGACCTCACGTTCCTGAGGCAATAATTACTCAAACCCACAAAAAATAGGTCATTTGACTGGCACCTAGCAAATCCGATCAGAAATGATTCCCGTTAAAAGCCACTGAATGAAAACATGAAAAAATACGCCAATAAAATAAATGGTCTAAATCTGTTAACAAATTCATACAGTGAACGAATTCGGATAAGCTAACCAACTGGAAATATGCGATAAGGTAGCACACGCAAGCATTTATTATATATTCCTTTTAGGATATCCGTGATAATAAATTATTCAAAAATTCTTGGAGTTTAGATGGAGCGCTGTCTTTCTGCCTGGTTCGCCTTCCCATCATGATTTGACTATGTGTTTGGTGATCCACCGTCTGAGCCCCAAGACCCGCAACGGGAACTAAGTTTGGCATTGCCTCGTCCGTTAATCAGCAGAGCATAGCACGTGCTGGTGAGGTTGGCTTTGGGCCTAAGAAGTTGGTAGCCTACTTAAACTCCTAAGTTAATACAGAGAACATATTATTTTATTAATGTAAATATTATAGATATAAAGTAATATAGTAACTAAATTTAATGTAATTAATTACAATAAATTACAATAAGTATCGTAGCAAGTGGAAATCAGTTTTCTCTGCCTACCCGTATGGAAAACCGGCGAGAGTAAGTATGTATGTATGTACATATTATTATGAAGTCTGCAACCCATAATTGATTAAGTATGATATTATTATGCTCGAGTCACCAACTAACACTGGCAGTCGGATAAAATAAATCTGCACTAACACTTGAGACACACGTTCTTCTTTTATTACACCTCATTTTATTTTCACTCCAAGTCGGATTTCCTCCGCGACCGTGACAGTAACGTATAAACTTTTCAACTATATGTGGAAAACATCTTGGCTGTTTCATCCGCTGTTGCCCCAAATTTATTTCCCACAATTGGATCTTTCATGACCTATATCATAACTTTTCTAAATTATTGAAAAGAAAGAAGAAAGAAAGAAATGCCATCACGAAAACATGCAATATAATACAGGTGATGTACAATTTTAATTATTCAATATATAAATAACTAATCTAACAAGTTGCATGCCCTCACAATGACAATAGGTAGCATGCTCAGCATAGTGCTGTGTTGTGGCGTGAACTACAACACAACGCTGGTATTCATCATCCACCTAAAGTGGCATCCGGAAGACAAACCAGCCTGTACCACAAAAATAATAATTTACGAAAAATATATAAGTACCTACTAGATGACCGCGCGAACACTTCGCACTGATAGGGGTCTGTTACGTAATATATTATAGTAGAAATAAGTAAAAACTAAAAATTTATGATTATATTGTCAACAAATGGCACTGTTAATTTTCAGCCTATTTGGCAATAGGTATCTATAATTTTAAAATATTTGTCCACTATAAGTCAATAGCAGAAAACTTAGGCTTCACTATAATGTTACTAAAAAAGGACATTTATGGTTTACAATCGCATATAATTGTATCTGTATTAAAATTGTAATATCGTATTCATTTAAATTATTGAAATACGTTATCTTTGGGTATGTTTACTTGTACAGTATAATAAATATAAACTTTGTATTGAGTAGCTCGATCTCACATGCATGTGGTCGGTGGTACTGCTAATTAACGGACAAAGCAGTGGTGAAACTTTGGTCCTGTTGCGGGTTGTGGGGATCAGACGACACGATCAGACCACATAATACCAAATCAACCCTCAAATCATGAGGAGATGGTGGACACTGGCAATGAGTCGGGATTCCGCCAGGAAGAAAAAAGTACTGAAATGAAATTAATGTAAATAAAAATATTTATCGAATCCATAAAATGTTATACATCATTTAGATTCAGTCAAGTTTTAACTCTACCACCAGTTCGAAATGCTGTCGTTGAAGAAGAACGGGCAAGAAACTCTAACGTTGCTCTTTCCCAAAATAGATTTACTATAAATATTGTAGATAAATTTTGAGTACAAATGTTCTACATTAATACAATTAATTTTGAATTAGAGATAGAGCAACTAGAGAACAACTTAGATACTATAAAGTATTCTGAGGTTTTGATAGACTTATTTAAAATATCAAATTTTCGTCGTCTGCAAATGTTTTACTTCACATAGACATTATTCACATAGTTTAACAATTGTAACGCGAAAAAACACTCAATGACTTTCGTCATTACAGAGAGAATAAATGTGACCCTCTAGAGTTAAGTAACCTCTTTAAAAGTAACACAATAGAGCCCTTCACGCTACAAAGAGCCCCAAAAATAGCCACTAAATGCAATACAAGCACATTATCAACGAGAAAATTACTAAAGTAATACTTGCGTAAGTATTTTTGTATGTATACGACAATTTACTTCGACTAAAATAATAAGGTAAGGTTAGTAAAAACGTATCATAACTAGAGGTTACAGCTTGGGGAGTACGAGAGAGCAGGTAGATAACACCAAGCAGTAGGTACGTCTCACATATAGGCTGAGACCTGCCAAAACCTGCCCTGATGGTCCTGACAGTTGTCTCTAAAGATCAATTCTATCAGTCAGTCCACTACGCTGACCTAATGTGGGTTGGCAGACTTCACATATCTTCGAAATTATATAAAACATTCAACATCATACAAAACCCTTTGTCTTCAAGTTAAATAGGTAATCATAATAATTGATTATTATTATTAGTTGTTATTAACATTAAACGGAACTGTAGAAAACATCTGTACTTAGATTTTGTAAAGTGCGAAACTTAGTTCCGGTTTAGGGTTGTGAGGGTCAGATAGTCGCTCCATATAATATGGAAATCCGCTAAATCTATGGTTTGAGAAGGCGGACCCTGGAATAAGCCAAGATAACGCCAGGCATAAAGAAAGTTGATACCCAAACCACCATATACAACACTCCCGTTTCGCTACACCACGTTCCGCGCAATTTCTTCGCGTACTTTTATTCTTACCGATGTGTTTATCACAAATGATGTTCCACAACAAGCATTGCGTTTTAAGTCCGCAACTAAGTTTGCCAACGACTATAGCACAATTTCCTCTGAGTCCGGAACAAAGACGGAAACGAAACGAAATTCCACGCAAACATAATAAAGACCTTCCACGAACTTTTACTTACAACTTTAGGGTGAGTTCAAGTTACTTTATCTGAATGCGAGAAGTACGATTCTAATTTAGACTCATTACCATTAAAAATTAGCGGAACATCTCCCTTAAAGCATTATGAATTCCAAGTACGTGCACTGGATTGTAAAAATTATAGCTTGCTGTATGTCCCCGGTAATATTTTTGTAAATATATAAACATTTCCCGTTTCCGTTTTCCTTCACAGGATATTATGACCTATGTTCAACGAAGCGATCAAATATATTGTAGTAAACACGTATGAGAACGATGCGTTGCAATAGAACGAAATATTTGATGTAATGATAAAAGCAAACTAAATTTACTCATCTGTAAAACTTAAGGTTTTTAGCCAACCTTGGACCTTGACTATTTGAATGCTCTGCGCTCATAAAAAAAAGTTATGTAATTTCGATACCGTACAGCGTGGTCGCAACTATAAGGAAAGATTTTCAATCAAATTGTTGAACAATAACCATGCAGCTTCTGTCGATTCAAGTCAGTTGATCAACTAAAATCGAACCGTGTGAATCCGCTATAATGGTTTGTTCCATTATGTTTCTATTCATTGGAGTGCAGGGAAGCTATTTCAACCATAATTTTCTGAGCGGATGCGGAAATCCACTCACGATATGACTGCAAACCAAAGCCACTGGCTGCATAACAAAATGTATTGTGTTGGAACTTGTTGGGAGATTGCTAAACAACGTTCTGTGCGTCGGCACACTGCTGCCGGGATTCGCTACAATACTGCAGCATGCATTTCAATGTAAATTATTGTAACTAGACACTAATGCTTTTAATGATAATCCTACATTTTGAAAAAAGACTATCGAAGAAAAAAAGGAAACCATTTAACAGGCGTTAGGTGGTACATGTCCCACTACGACGGCACCAAAGAATATCAAATTAAACCACGATAAAATCTGTATAAACTAGTTTTATTTCAATGTGTAAAATTCGCGTAAACATAAGAAATCACTATATAATCCTACATTTTCATCATTGCATTTAGTAAGATTATTAGATAATTCGGGTAAAACGTACATCTCAGATTTATCAGAGTAATGGCACGTTTTACACGAGAGCAACACAACCGTTTTGTATGCCATTGCATAGGTGCGTTATGAGTTATGCTATAGAGACAGGTGCGACAGTTTCCATATAATTTTTTGCCACCAAGCAGCAGTGTGTAGTAAACACTGTTGTATTTCGGTTTGAATGACATTAAAGCCAATGAAATTACTGGGTATTATGAGATTTAACAACTTGTCTCAGAGTGACGAGCGCATTCCAGTGCTTTGTAAGTAAAAGAATTACATGGTGTTGTGTCTGTTTATAGGCAGGCGTGACTCTTATCTTCAGGCGAGCGCCTTGTTAGTTTCGTCATTCAGGCTACTAAAAAATATTGTTATTTTAAATCGGTTAAAAAGAGAATTTCTGTCGAAATCCTATGAGATCAGCATATTTCTACCTTATTTAACAAAATAAAACTGTTTGCACTTTTTTGTAAGTCAACTATAACAATACTATATTTTTTTTTTATTGCATAGGTCAGCAAACGAGCTAGTGGGTCACCTGATGGTAAGTGATTTCCACTGCCCATGTACACCCACAATACCAAACGAATTATGGGCGCGTTGCCGACCTTAAAGGAAAGAGATAGTTAAGGGATTGTGGGAAGGGGATGGGATTTGGGCCTCCGAATATCTCACTCACGGTATTTAATACCAGCAAGCTGCTACTTTACGTCACTTTTCTGCGAGACAGTGGTAACGACCCGGATGGACCGAAAATAATTATAAAAGTAAATTATTAAGTTAATTATAGAAGTTATTTGTTTTTGCAGCATATGAGACTCCAATTCTTTTTTCTAAATCCAAAGTTTTCTATTTGTAATTAGACAAATCTCATTAAAGGTAGTAGTTACAATCGCAAAATTTTGTAATATGTACATAAATTTGAGCGGAATCGAGTTACAAAAACCTTTTAGCAAACTTTCACATTTACAAACTCTCGTAAAACAGTGCTTTCGCAAAAAAATGTAGATAGAACGACAAAATTTGGAGATTCGAAATAAATTGGAAAGGTTCGGTTTAAACAAGCCGAATATCGGAAAAATATTACTAGAGAGAAACTAATTTTTATAGATATAACTGATTTTTTTTTGCCCGGGGCTGCTTCGGTGATGTGCATTTGTAATGCGTAGGTACGTGATACGGATGCTGTGCTGAGGTCTCGGGTTCGATCCCTAAGTCGGGTAAAAGTTAGATTGGGTTTTCTATCCCTAAATGCTTAGTGTCACCCGGGAGTCTGGAATTGTACCCGACATTCTACAGACTTACATTACAAAGCGAGAAGCCGTGGGTTCGATTCTGAACAATCGAGACAAACGTTAGTTTTGTGATCCACGAATATTTGTTTCAGGTCCAGGTGTTGTGGGGTTGCGGCCATTTGTAGTTCCTGATACCACCTAGTGTGGGGTCAAGACTATGTGTGTCTGTTGGGTGAATTTATTTATTACTATTTATAAGCTTTCAAGGCCTTAAACACAGTAAATAAATGAATGAATGCTTAGTAAATATGTGTCACATACTTCGCTATAATAGTCGTGTGTAATTCCATAAGTGAGTCAAAACAACAATCAATTTATGCCCACATTTACAACTAAAGCTGAATTTATTTGGCAAATAGCTCCATCTTAACTTGCTCTTTGTCTCAATGATCAACTATACTGCATACCCAGTGGGACTCATATTGTCCCCGACCCTCATGAATAATCTACGGCAGCCTCTTCACTCACGTTAACACTTTTGCGACATCATTACCATAATAATAGAGAAAATGAATACGCGCTTATGTTGATATTATACGCAATAAGTCTTTGTGAAATCGGCTTTATTTCGTATATGATAGGCTATCAAGCTTAGGACGTAATAGGTCTCGATGGCGAATGGGTGATTCCTTTGGGAAACTTTTAGAGTTTCTATTCATTGTATTATTATTTGAATGACAAAACGAGTAGGTCGCTCGCCAGATGGTGCGTGGCACGCCTGCCTATAAACATGTGTCTATCGTTGGTCGACAGTATTGATGGATTGCGCTACACTTACCATCAGGTGTAGCGTAGTCACTTTGCCGAGCCAGGATAAAAAAAACAGAAACAACACCTTACAAAGTACTACATGGCATTGCGCTCATCGTCCCAAGACATAAGACATTAAGTCTCATATTGGCCAGTAATTTTTCACTAGCTTTAATTTTCTTCAAACCGAAACACGACAGTGCTTACACACTGCTGCTTGGCGGCAGAAATAAACAAAGTGATGGTACCAACCCAGACGGCCTCTCGCTCACGAGGGACTAACTACGTAGAAAACTCCATCTTCCAAGAGATTTGGAGACAGTTTAGAAAGGCCTACGTAGCTTTGCAGAGTGCCCTACGTAAACTCTGTTCAGTTCAAGCCGTTTCCCAAGGAAACTCTTCGCATACATCCTACTACTATTATAAATGTGAAAGTTAGGATGTTTGTGAATTTGGATGTTTGTTAATCAATCCCGCCTTAACAGCTGAATGGTGTTCGATGAAATTTGGCACGCACGTTGATTATGACCAGGAGACGCGAGCAAAAGATAGTATATAAATAAATTTAGTGATAAATCTCGATTGCAGATCGTCGTACAAGTTGGGCTTAGTATAACTAAACACAAGATCGGCTCTGTGTGTCTAATCTCTTCTTTTTCTTCCACCTGCCCTTATCCCACTAGCAGTGGGTTCGGCCCAACATGTTTAGTATCCTTCTGTAACATGTGTTAAAACACATGTTACAGAAGGATTTGGCTTTTAGCTTTTACGACCGGTCGCCTGCCTGACGTAAATCCCTCTGGGGAGAACCCCTCTCTGTGTCTAATCTATACCAACAAATGTTAAACAGAAACATAAGTAGACACCAGAAACGTCGAATTACAAATAATTCGTCAATTTATATGTCGGACACAACACAGCATTATTTGGCATTGGATCGTCCACCAACCTGTATAAGAAATGGCAACCTTCCCATAAAATAAGTGAGGTAGATATTTAGTAAGTAGGTATATAATCCCATGGATTTTTGTATAGCGTAGGCCGTCAAAAGAGCAAGTGGGTCACCTGATGGTAAGTGATCTCTATCGCTCATTTACGCCCACAATACCAGATAATCATAGGCGCGTTACCGACCTTAAAGGGATAATTAAGATATTGGAAAGGGGAGGGGAATTTGGGCCTTCGTATATCACTCACCGTACAAAACGCAGCAGCAAGCCGCTTTTTTACGTCGCGTCGATATTCTGTGAGACAGTGGTAACGACCCAGTCAAGCCGGCCCATTTGTACTATAGAAAGTGTCTCCAGCGTGGCTCTACCACTTAACAATTTAGGTCGAATATGTTGTCTAAGTTCATTTTTTGTAGCGAAACATGAACAGTCGGTCGAGTGAGAGCTACTTCGGCGACCTTGTTCAAAGTAAGCACTTAATAGTTGCCTACGGAATCTTTTGTGAGTCGGAAACCTTGAATCACTTTGGCTACCCGAAGCCACTCTTAACACTCTCTCCAAGAGATGTCACTTGACTTTTAGATTGATTAATCGCATTGACGAAAAATAGGTTGATAAGTCAAGGAGATGTTTCATAATTACCAAATCAATAATAACACTCATATTGGACATACATATTACAAAAAAAATATGCAGTTTTCCAATGATGTACCAAATGTTACAAATATTTCTAAATTAGCTTTTTCTTGCGGCTCCGCCCGCGTAAACAGCTTTCCCGGGTTAAAAGTAGTCTATGTTCTAATCCAGTTCATGGTCTACCTGTGTGCCAAATTTCATCCAAAACTGTTCAGCCGTTAAGGCGTCATTGACTAACAAAATTCACAAGCGCACAAATTCACAAACATCCAAACTTTCACATTTATAATAGTAGTAAGACATACGAGTCTGTTTCACCACCTCTGAGTAAATGATAGATACTTGTTCAAATAAAATAT
The DNA here is from genome assembly GCA_905332985.1 of Mimas tiliae. Classification (NCBI taxonomy): domain Eukaryota; kingdom Metazoa; phylum Arthropoda; class Insecta; order Lepidoptera; family Sphingidae; genus Mimas; species Mimas tiliae. The sequence goes on from HG995255.1 coordinate 8,428,802, forward strand.
GACATGTTCAAATACAAAATCCACATTCACGCGTAATATATACCGAAGGAAATAGAATATTACATAGTTTCAAAAATAGCTATCTTATACGTTAATTCGTGGTTAAATCTTACCCGAATAGTGTGAAACAACCCCTAAGCGTTTGTCTCACAATGTCCAACGTTACTTATCAAATAAAATATTAAACATACACAAAATATATAAAATAACGAAATATAATATAACAAAATACACCATTATCACAGAAATGGGCTGGACGGTAGGCAACAAACTCTTCAAAGGCATTTTGTTCTGCCTCTCGGTTATTACTTGTTTCCCCGCCATAAAGTTGCCCTAATTATGGAAAAAGTAGAGTTCTGATGGCGAAGCTCGCACATCTGCAGCCATCTTTGGCCAACCCAAGTAGACAATGGTAAAGTGTTCCAAAAAGTTGTAAAGCATTACATCATTTTTTAGTGGTAGAGCCACACTGTTGACAGTTTTGCCTACAGTGTGGCTCTAAATGGACCGGCTCGACCGGGTCGTTTCCACTGTATCATAAAAAACCGACGTAAAGTAGCGGCTTGCTGCTGCGATTCGTACGGTAAGTCATATAACCGGAGGCCCGAATCCCCTCTCCTTCCCAATCCTTTTATTACCACTTTTCTTTAAGATGGGCAGCGCGCACATGATTCTGGTATTGTGGGCGTACAGGAACGGGAGAGATCACTTACCATCAGGTGACCTGCTTGCTCGTCTGCCGGCTTATGCTACATTAAAAAAAACATATATATCCAACAAACAGAACATGAACGAATTCTTTAACCATACAAATCCTTTCACTTATTCCATATTCTCGTAAAAATCACCTTAACAATGCCAAAACGAAGATTAAGCGTCAAAAGATAGATAGTAGTAATAGCTTCCTTTACAAAGGCTTGCGTTAGAAAATGCACTGTACATACCTGAATAAAGGCGGAAAATGTAACTGTTCCAGCCCCGTTGTGAGTGAAATACGACGGAAAGGGTGAATATGTTTTCACTCATAAATTATGCTGCAATTTCACGCATTTTTCCACGTGTATTCAGGTAAATGCGAACAGCCTATTCGGGTCTTTTAGACTTTTAAAATTAAAAGTGTTTGAAATCCTAAGTACCTACGTACCTTTACCTTTTAAATATTAATATTAATTAATCATAAAGGCCCTGTATTATATGTACTAATGAGAGGGGTTTTAAAACCGAGGAAGAGGGGTTTAGCTGCACCACGCTGGCCTAATACGGGTTAGCAGACTTCACACACCTTCGAAATTCTTATGAAGAATTCTCAAGTATGCAGGTTCCTTACGATGTTTCCTTCACCATTAAAGCGAGCGATAATAAACAATTAATAGAAAACGTACCTTAGAAGTTAGTGGTGCACGGTCGCAGTTTTTGTAGTTTTCAAACCTGCGACTTTTGTTTTGGCAGTCTGTACTACTCCTCGCTGAGGTATTGCTATTCTTGGGGTTTAAAAATGTAACTACTAGTAGTAACTACTAATAGTACTTACTAATTATAATTACTAATACAACTGCCACTACTTTGTCGAAGATTTTGGAAAATGTTGCAGTTCCTTAATCAACGCGACGGTATAAACAATCTATCATTATAAAATATCCAATTTACTTTTCAAATTTCTTCTAAGAAACTATTTCTAAATAAACAGCGCTTTTGTTTAGTCGATGTGAAATAGTCACAAGATTTTTTATTTTAAGCTGACGGCTATGGATTTCAATAACAATAACTTTCCCTTTATTTAGCCATTGCTTTGATATTGTTGCGCACACATGACATTTATAATTAGTCCGTTCGCTCTAATAAAGGATTTCAGTGAATATAGTCGACTATTTCGATTCCCAATATAGATTTTCTGGTGTACCGCTGGTGTAATAAACATTTGGCACGCTTCATTTGAAGTTTATTAAGTGGAAACGCAGCGCGGCGCGTCCGAGCGGCATCGAGCGGTGGCCGGCGGCCGGCATCACGCGTCCCAATCACAGATTCTATCTTCCCCTTTTATGAGGCAAAAGATTCCGCTGAATGCTTCGCGGACGATGGTAAATGTTCATTGATATTAGGCCGGCTCTCCACCTGCCACACCACGTTCATATTACTGAAGGGTCAAATTGCGCGCGGACCCTCATAACGCTCCTCAAGCTCGATATTTGGCACGGGTGTGGTATATGGAAACAACTATTATTTTTGCTGTTTCTACGTAAATATAACCCTTGATGGAAATATTCTTTGCTATTCGCGTACAAAATACTTTATGTACGCGCTTTAGTCGCTGGCTTTGGCAGAAAATGGGATTACCGGTTTAGAAAACATAGTTCCACTGAGCGAAAAGACGGTATCTGATATGAATTGCGTATGCGGATAATAGTAATATAGATAGTAGTAGAATAGAGCACATAAGGACGCCTGGTTTATAGTCACGTAGTGGAAAGACGCGATAAAATGGCGATTATATCGCTGAAGAGATTGGAACCGTGCCCGACGCCCGCAACGGCCGAAATAAAACACTCACCGCGACCTCAAGCTATCTGTAAATTGTTAACATATATTACGACGAGTGGTTTCACAGACGAGTGACTAGGCGCGCAGAGGTAAAGCAAGTATTTTATAGTGATGTGATCGCCCGGATAAATTATAAAAAATTGCGTGAAATTTTAAGATGTCTAGATTTTGTTATGATCCGGTTGGTACCTAAACTGTCAGGTGTTTGTAACGACCCTTATATATGACCACACCTTTCTGGAACACGTTGTATATTAGAAATTCATTGTTATAAAATATTGTTTGAATTCAATTTCAGCTTTGACAACGCAAGAAAGTTTATCCGGAACCATCAAAACGGAAATATGCAAATGATGCTGAGATAAAAAATCTTTTAGCTTCAAAACTCACGAAATGTGTCATTCCCACGCAGGTTTGACTAAAGCATTCTGCTAAATAAATTAACTGACTGCTTTGCATATTATCCGCTTGATTACATTACGTCCCCAAGGAAATTATAGATGCTGGAATTTGATTAGTCAATACAACAACCAACTAAATGTAATTTTGTATTTTTAGATACTAAAGAGTGACGGAGTGTAAGTGAGCCACCAATATTTTAGGCCCAAAGCCAACCTCACCTACTTGTGGAACACTGCTGATTAACGGACGAGGCAATGAAAGGAAACTTGGTACCCTTTGCGGATTGTGGTGGTCAAACGGCGGGTCGCACCACATACTACCATATCCAAAGACAATATACGCGCAAAAAAAACTTGGCCAGGCTGTAGTTAGTCACTTCACTCATTCTATACGCCTCCCGCCACTCTTTAGTCTTTCTTTCTGCCTGGCGCTATCCCAGCTTAATACCAGGGTCCGCCTTCCCATCATTATTTTCACGGTGGATTGACGGTTTACTTGTTGAACACAATCACGACACATGACAAACATTTTATTTTTATGCCATACGTCAGCAAACAAGCAAGTGGGTCACCTGGTGGTAAGTGATCTCCACCGCCCATGTACGCCCACAACACCAAAAGAATCATGGGCACGTTGCCAACCATAAAGGAAAGGGATAATTAAAGGATTAGGAAAGGGAGAGGAATTTGAGCTTCCGTATATCTCACTCACCGTACGAAACGCAGCAGCAAGCTGCTACTTTACGTCGGTTTTTTGTGCGACAGTGGTAACGACCCGGACGAGCCGGCCCATTCATGCTGTAGACAAAAGTGTCTTCAGCGTGGCTCTACCACTCACAAATTATGTCGGAATATCTACCAAGCAACTAGAAATGTTTTAACTACTGTCCCTCATTAAGCGATTTTATGCTGCTGTTAGTGCGAATAAAAATGAAAGCAAATAGAATGACGAAAAGCTGCACCTCAGAGGAAAATCAACAAGACTATACAACTATTAAAAAAAATTAACAAAAAATGAAAGAGTAAACCTTTGACTATTAAACTACAGTACCACTGACTTAAAATTATTTAGTTTTATTTTTAACTTTTTAGTTTTTTGAGACGGGTTTAATTTTGTTAAAAAGTTATAATTTTTTCATGTAGGTGCAATAAACATAGTCGAATAGTACATTTCATTTGTTTTTTGACAGACCCAATAAAACAAAGGTTTTCAATTTGTCTGTATATATTTTTTATGTATGTTCACGCGGAGTTATCGGCCAAATGTGGATTAATTTGGTTGATTCTTTTTGTATTGGGTTTAGGGCTGCGGTGAAGAAATAATTACCCCGTACACTAGTGAAATTGGGGATAACAGACTAAAACATCTTAATGCGCAGATTCTGATGATACTTTGACTAAAAAATAGTAACATAATACCTTTGTTAACAAAAAATAAAACAGACTCAAAAAACTTGTAAGCTATACATATTAAACTATACAACAATTTTGAGTCAGTGGTATCAATCATTGACCAATACAATGCAATAGCAGTTTAGTTATTTAGTAGCAAGTTAGTTTTTTTATGAATTTAATTGTTTGTTGATCAGTCAAGCTTTAACGGATGACGGATTTAAGTGAAATTTAGAACATAGGTCAACCATGACCTAAATTGGGACATAGTTCTACATTTTATTCCGAAAAAGATATTCACACGGTTGGAACCTCGAGCAAAAGCTAAACTTTATAAATTGATAGCTTATCCGATGCAAATATCTTTAGTTACAAACTAGTCTAATCAGTAACTGTACATGGGTATCCGTATAATAGTACATCTTAATATGAAGTAGCTCTTGAGCATGAATATGTAGTTACTAAGCAATTTCGAATCCAAAACTTGTTAAGAAGCCAAGCTCCGGCTGTGAGGAAGTTACACTACACCCAGGAATTCTTAGTTTTCAGTACATAAAACTGTTAAACTTTGCTGCAAACCAATTATAATATTATTTAAAACTCGTTGTTCCTCGCGATTTCACCGCAGGCATATTACTGCCCTGCTCCCATGGGTTATAGCATGATATAATAAAAAAAAACCGATATACATTTTCTAAATGACAATGTAAACGGCATCTAAATCTCATGTATAGTTTAGGAGAAATAAGCGGACAAATACAGAGGCAGATAGTGACTTTGTTTTATACTTTGTATTGATTGATAATTGTGTTTTTATCACATCTTAGTTAAGTATATTTGCCAAAGCCCCCCCCCCCCCTGTAAAATAATAATAATAATACAAGCCTTGTATTATACTATCCTACTACTGGGCACAGGCGTCCTATATTAACTAGAGGGGACTAAAACCGCAGTAACATACTGTAATATACAGCATACACCTATAGAAACAGTCGACTTGAACGTAGATCCAGCGTCCATGGGATTCTATTTCATGTGTTTAGTACTATTGTGTGATTGACTAACAAACATCCAAATTCACAAACATCCAAACTTTCACATTTATAATAGTAGTAGGAAGTAGGATAGTAGTAGAATATGATACTATGGTACAGAACGTATTTTAACTGAAATTAAATAAATTCATACTAATTTTATAAATACGAAAGTAATGTAATACGTTTTCTCCGCTAAAACATTGAACCAATTTTGATGAAATTTGGTATGAAAAAACGCTAGAACCCTAGGGAAGGATATAGGCTCCACTTTATACCATAAAATTGTGCAGTTACTGTTGGATGGGAACCTGAAACCGACGCGGGCGGAAACGCGAACAAAAGCTAGTCAGATAAAAACTTTATACAGTCGTTATTTATTTAATTAATTATTAACTTTTCTAAAAATCTCTCCCGCTATGTGTAAGAAACCTCAAAATTTTGGAGAATAATCAAATTTTAATGTAGCGATATTTTGCGGTGAATTTTAAAACCAGTTTTCTCCGTGAAAAGTTTAACGAACGAGGTACTAATGAATACATTAATTTTATGAATATACTACTTCTAAATGTCTACTTTAAACATTTTCATATTGCCATATTTTCAGTAAGTATTTTTTTAGCATCCTAAACGACGAAATTAGCAAGTCACTCGCCTGATAGTAAACTCCAAGCCTGCCCATAAACAGAGGCATCACCACATAAGAAGCTTGAATTACAAAGCACTGCATCGCACTGGACTGCGCTCGTCATCCCTAGACATAAGATATTAAGTCTCATAATGCCCAGTAATTTCACTGGCTTAAATGACCTACATACCGAAATACAACAGTGCTTACACACTGCTGCTTCGTTTAAATAGATATAGTGGTGGTACATACCAACCTCGCATACGAATTAAATTGTGTAAGTAAGGCACGCTAACTAAGTTTATATAAAATTTGCTGCGAAAAATTATTAGATACATTGTAACACATAGACATAACAAACGATAACGTAGACCATGTAATATTACAGAACGGGAAACATGAACATTAAAGTAATGTAAGCGTCAGATACAAAACAAAGATATAAAGAATAGAATACCAGGACTCAATTCAGAATAAAAGTAGAACAGTAGTATATAAAGTGACAAATATAATTAAGGAACGAATAAATATTAGTTAAGGATTTCTCAGCTGATAAGCTGCTACTAGATCAACAATACATTTTCATGCAAATTAATGATATAACACGCACATAGTAACATCAGACTCAATATGATATAGGACGCTTTGTAAATGTCCTACTACAATAGGCGGACCGAATTTTTCCCCGGCCCTGACACGGGCATCCGCAGTGTCACGCCCGACCTCCACGCATCCGTTAATACAGATTGGTACGTCTACACTAAAAGGATATGTATGCATGTATTTTGCATATATATGTATACATTTACATGATGAAGCGTGTATCAAGTGATTTTACTGTGAATAAATAGGTGGCAGTTCTCTCGTATGCCTGTTGAGTGGGACCGATCTGTCTGTATCTGCCGTTGATCAGTAGTATGTAAGCTCTGTTGTGTTTCGTTTTTAAGGGCATTGAAGCATTGAAATGAAATTACTGGGCATTATGATACTTAACACCATCCAGTGCCATGCTTTGTCTTTGCCAGTCCTAAAGACTCAATGTTCTGGATGATATTGTGTCTGTATCTGATTAGGCGTGGCGCCATCAGGCCAGCGACTTACTCGTTACGTCAATCAAAATCAAAAATTGGGAGTTTACTATTATAACTCAAGCTCAAGTGTCTTGCTGTTGCGTTTTGTAAGATGAGTGAGAAATCCAGAGACCCAAATTCCTCTTCCCAGCCCTCTTAATAGCCGTTATTTTCCTTTACGGCCACGCATGCATAATTCTTCTTCCTTCTTCTTGACTTGCTCGTTTGTGGCCTCTGCTATAAAAGGAAAGGAATAGGGATTGAGAAGGAAATGAGCAAACGCAACAGAAAGCTTCACGTCAGTTTTTGCTACACAATTGGTTTACTCTAGTCGAACTGTCCTATTTATGCTGTAGACAAAATTGACTTCAGTATGCCTAGTGCGATGTACATTTGACTTCAATTGACAGTAAATAATAAATAAAATTAAAATAAATAAAGCCACAAAGCGTGGATGTTTCACTCACAAAACGTTTATATAACCACCCTATCATGTATTAATGTATACAGTCATTACTCATGTTCAAAACCTAAACCTCATAAATCAAATCCAGCAGCAGCATGGGCTCGCACTCGTGCCGAACGTGTTCCAATCAGGTACCGCGTGTTTGCATTGCGACAGCGATCTGCACGATGCATAAACACATCTACTTACCTAATGGCAGACTGCTGACAGAAATACAATAACACAACAAATATAACCAACGAGCGTGATTATTTTACTAGTTTATACGCTCGTAGCCCCTCGAAAACTCTGTATACCGGATACGATAGCTCGCGCGTGAGTCGGGTTATTTTATGAACTTTATGTCCTAGACTCGCATTTCAGACTGGGGCTTTAGAAACTAGTCACAAGATATGTTAATTTTGAACGCTGTAGGGTTGGCGTTTCTTCAGATATTGCTTATTATGACCTAGTTTGTAGGGTGTCCGAAACAGGTTGTTCCAAAAGTGTAGGTTAATTTTCACTTTTGTGTTTTGGGAGAGAACGCACCTATACCTACATTAAATTTAGATTCTTGGTTAAAATAAATGCGGTATGCTGAAGACATCGATTTTTTTACTAGCCCAAATGAAAAATCGAGCAGATCACTCGCCACGTCAGCCTGAAAACAAACACAAAACTTTGAATTACAAAGCACTGCATGGCACTGAACTGCGGTCGTCACTCAGTGTCAACTTTAGAGCCCTTTCAAAACGAAACATAACGGTGCCCGCACACTGCTGCTTGGCGGCAGAAATAGACAAAGCGGTGGTACCAACCCAGACGGCCTCTCGGATACGAGGGAGCTACCACTTTGTAATAGTTATAGGTTATAAAACATAACCCACCTTTCTTCAAAGACGCTTGTTGCCATGCCCTGTGCTCTAAAATAAATTAATATCAACCATTTTGTATTAATTAACTGCTGTCATAGTTTCATTAAACTTGAGTGCCGATTGAGGTTATCTGTTGTCGGCTTTACACATGTATTTCAATTTGAATTATTTAAACTATGATATTATGTGCAATATCTGTGTTAGTGCGTCTATCAAAACACACCAAATATTGTTACATGGTGGTAGTATAATGTTATTTCTTCTTAAGTTTTCAGTTATCATATACACTTACAACTTACTGCCTCGGTGGCGCAGTTGCGTACTCGGTACGACTGCCGTGCTAAGGTTCGATTCTCAGGTCGAGTGAAAGTGATATTGGGTTTTTATATCACGAAATGCTTAGTATCAGCTCGGATTTTGGAATTGTGCCCGGTATGGTGATAGGCTGGCCCTCTATCACATCAAGGGACGGAAAAAACCTTGACGAAATGTGGGTGTACAAGTTACACCTCTGCATACCCCTTCGGGGATTACAGGTGTGAGTGCGTATGTATGTATTTTGTCACGCCTTCATCCCATGTGGGTAGGCAGGGACTATCGAGTGCCACAAACTGCGATCCAGACATACCTATTTTACCTCTTCCACATTCATGCATCTTATCATTCATTTTCAAGAGTTAGTCAAGCCGGTTAAGAGTGTTTATAACTTGCCCTTTTTGGACATAATTTGTAAAGAGCGATAGGTAAGTATGGTTAATTTATTAAATATTTAAAGTTCCATGCTGATTATGTTATTTATTAGCATTTATTATTCGTACTCTACAAAAAACCTTGACCAAATAAATATATAACATATAGTAGATAACGTGGTCTACATAATGTCGAATATACGAGATAGTTTATTTAAATCCATACTAAAATACTTGAAGTTTACTAACTTGCAGTGCAGTAATGAGATGATTTGACAAATTGCTTTTGAAGCCGGTACATGTTTCCGCGAGAAATGCGTAGCTTAAACTAATAAGGAATTCACGAAGATTCAGAGAGTGCAATCTGTTTTATATAGCTCATTAGGGGGCATAATACATTATGTTTTGTGTTTTAACGAAGTTTACTTTTTTAATTATATCTTTACCTACATTCTTGGATATGGAATGAAGAATATAAGACCAGGTGCTTTCGCTTTATCTCTATTTAAAAAAGCGAAATACCACTAACTTACGACATCTCAAAATATGGGTACTAAAGCTATGATCATGAAATTTGGTCAAATGAATGATCTCCTATAGGATATCATAATGCGTAATACTAGACACAGACGCGGCGTCACTGACGTCCGTGACGCGTATGTGCCGTACTGTAACATGTGTGAAAATATATGTCCACAAGTAAAGAGGTACCAATTAGTAACTAGTACAGCCGTCGTTGTAGATAAATCCAGAACATTTTCTTGTTTATTTATATAATATATTTTGTATTTTCATACAGCTGAGCTAATAAGATGCATTTGTTAACACCTCACGTACTCTCACATACCGCCCAGAATTAGTGCAACACTGCATGCACCGGATCTCACCTAAATACTTCATCCACTTGTCATATTTTGCACCAAAAATATAACATCTGATTTGCAAAAACATATTTGTGCTATACAAATATTTGTAGTCAAGCTCTTCATTTTAATTCTAGATATTCTATGATTTTATAAACGTTCAACTTTACTAAATTACGTCACACACCATTTATTGGAGCTTGATAGATTGTATGTAGTTAAAAGTTTGTAATTTAAAAGTAACAGAAATAAAATGATATTAAGATTTTTGTTTCGATTGTGTATAGATACACTGCCCAATGTTACTTTTATTTTTAATAATAAGGCAGCCGGCCGGTCGTATAAACTACAAGTCAAATCTTTCTGTAATATGTGTTTAAAAGCACGTTGCGCCGACCCCACTGCGAGTGGGATAAGGGCAGGCGAAAATAATAAATAATAACAACAAAAATGTATCCAGCCTTCACACACATTATCCTTTCTAAGCCTCATGATACACCTCCGCCTATAAATATATTAAGGCAGTTATTTTCGCGCCTCAACTATTATTAATCCCTTGATATTTTGGAGGGACCCAGATGATTACATGTCGACTACGATATGTCTAAATATTATTATTCAAATGGTACAGTTGCTCATTTTCACTAACAAATAACAAATGTAAACAACACTCAATGTTACATGTTGATGTAAATTAGGAAGATTTTAATGCTATGAAATGTGTCATATTATGCCACGATCATGGCGTGTTTTGTTGTTAATTGAACAGGATGGGCTTAACTTATAAACGTTACTAAGAAAGTTTATATGTAAGGTCCAGTATTTTAATTTATATACAATATTTTATAATACGAAATGTATAGGCTAACGCATTTTAGGATATATGTAGGTATATTATAGTATATGATATGATTTATGAAATCCTATTACTACTATTTAAATAAATAAATAAATTATATATGTGAAAATTTGGATGTTTGTGAGTTTGTCAATTTGGATGTTTATTATTCAATCATGTGTTAACGTCTGAACGATTTTGGATTGTAACCATGACCTGGATTAGGACATGGGCTTCTTATCACGGAAAAGACCTTTTACGTAGGCTGAGCCGCGATGAAAAGCTAGTAGGTAATCAATAAATTATTAACTCTTGTAAGATAAAGTTTTGCTGATATTTCTTGCCATAATCTAATACATTTTATCCGAACCACTAAGCCGTCGTTGTTGTATAGTAACAAATAGCATAACTTTTGCATATATAATATCCCATTTAATTAATGTTAGTGGTAGGACATCACATAAGTCATTCAATATAGTTGTTATCTATGTATTTCCTTTAAAAGGAGTCTAGTCAAATTTGGGGGAGCTTTTTAAAAACTAATTAATTAAAATACGTGTTCACAGAGCGATATGTGTATAAGTAATTTCGATATTCATTAAAATTTTATAAAATCCAAATTTGAACCACCCATTTGTGGGCAACATACATAGAATACAACATACATAGGGTTTAGTCTATATAGAGGTCCTCTAATGACCTGATTTCTTTCGTCCACTATTCGTTATACAGGTAGGTGATAACCTATATGATAACCTACTACTTATTTTGAAAATGTGAAAGTGGCCGTATCGACGCGGTACTACTTAGAATCCAGAAACATAAATAAGTAATAATTATTTCTCAAAGAGCTTGTTAATGAAGATCGCAGAAGTATCGAGTTAAATGAAATTTCACGGTGCGTTAACTATAAGGTTTAATAACACTTTGGTCGAGCCAGACGAAACGACCCGCACAAATTAATTTAATTTAATTTAAAATTATGTGTTTTAAAAGTTTTATAAATAAAGAAAAAGCAAAGACAAGATAATCTTGATAAAATGTCGAATAACACCTTAAAATCTTTATGATGAATAATGAAATTTTTAAAAACAATTACTGCTTGAATCGTGGTCCCGTCGTCTAAGTTATAAATTATCTTCAAGACATTTACAAGCTCGTCAAAAGCAAAGTTCAAAAGTTGGAGTTATATCGCGCTCAATAAAACTTGATTACAAGCGATTTTAAAATACAAGTCAGCGTGTTTATACAACAACTGCAATTAAATGGATTAGGGAATTGTACGTTTATTTTAACGAACAATTAAAACAATTCACATTTATAAAAATACGAGAAAATAATAAACCATGCGTATTGTTTTTTTAATTTTTATTGCCAGGACAACGAAACGTCGCTCGCCTGATAGTAAGCGCCACGCCTGCCCATAAATAGACGTAACACCACACAGAACCTTGCATTACAAAGCACTGCATAGCGTTGGACTGCGTTCGTCACCCCGATACATAAGATGTAGTCCCTGATGCCCTGTACTGAACTGCACTGGCTTCAATATCCTTCAAACTGAAACACCTCAATTACACACTGCTGCTTGGCGCGGAAATAGACAAAGCGGTGGTGGCACCTACCCATACAGCCTCTCGCATACGAAGGACAAAGACGAAAACTATTATGTTTATCATGAACGAAAACTTCGGGCTCTTATTTTTTTTTAAATAATGGTAAAGATGGTGTATGCATAATATTCTTTAAAAAAATCCAGCCCAAAAAAATTACAACTGATCGGAGAAGTTGCTGATAACACGCAAAAAATTACAATGACAAAATGTCAAGAACATTATATATCAATAGGGTGCGTAGGAGTTGCAATCAAAAGACAAATTGTGACTGACTTGGAGGCGGGGCCAGTTACACCCGCCATACAAGTAGCCAACTATTGTGGGTATTTAGAGCAATCTTAGCCTTTTTAATTATACTGTGCTGCCTACGTGTGGATTCATGACATTAGAAACTGGTACAGTAGACATTAAACTCGTTAAATTAAATAAATAAATGAATTACTTGAAAACTATATAAAGTTTATTTTTTAAATTGTATATAATAACTTTACGTATTTTTTTACTTGTACATACTTCATTTGCATACCTTTATTTGAACTATATTATATATATATTCTAACACTATGAGATTATTGAAATTACAACCCACGCTTCGCTTCGTTTATTCATTAAATTAATAATGAATAAACGAAGCGAAGCGTGGGTTCTAGGTCTCGCAATGGGAAGCGGATACTTATATATTTTTAAATGTTTTATCATTTAGAAATGTTATTTATTAAAAAATGTAAAAAACCTTATAAATTAAAAGTACTGTACATGAATAAGCGAATATTAAAACATAAATCTGTCGTAAAATTGGATACAAATTATATACACAGCAATTAAGTATATATAAATAGAGGATTCGTTTTAAGTAAAAACACACAAGTATATGCAACGAAACTTTTGTGTACATTTAAGGAAAACCGAAAGCTATCTTTAGTTACGTCTAGTTACCAAAAACAAAGTTTTAAATCTTTAAATAACGAAATAACATTAGACAACCAATTTAATAAAGCCGTCAACGGTATTTCCAACCAAATGAAACCGTTAGAGCCCATGCCAGAAATCGATGTGCGCACTGAATAGAAAATGTACACACATTACACCCGTCAATATACGCTGATAAGAATTTATGTGTACAGATTCTAATGAAATTATATACCATTAAACCCAAAACATATTAAGATTTACGGCTAATTTTACTTCGAAATTCTATAATATAGTCTAATCCAAAATACTTCCGACATTGAAAAATCTACCCTTTATTTGTTTAAGGCTTAAGGTCAAAATAAAAAAATAATATCTAATATATAAAATTCTCGTATCACAATGTTCGTTCCCATACTCCTCCGAAACGGCTGGACCGATTTGTATGAAATTTTGTGTGCATATCGGGTAGGTCTGAGAATCGGCCAACATCTATTTCTCATCCCCTTAAATATTAAGGGTGGTCCACCCCTAAATTTTATTTTTTTATTTTTTGGTGTTTTTTTTTTGTTTTTATATTTTTATGATACAGCATTAAAATACATACAACCGTAAATTTTCAACCCTCTACGATCAACCTTATTTTTTAATAGCGATATTAGTATTTTTGTCAAGCGCATTTCTCAACGGGACTCGCTTGATGCGACTAGGCTACTTTAATCCTGGAAATAGGCATTCACGCGGGCGGAGCCGCGGGCAACAGCTAGTAATATCTAAAATGATCCAATATCTTTAACAAATTTATATTGGACAAAGTTATTTGACAAGTGGCATAACACCTTAACTTATGGGATAAACTTACAGATATACTAAACTTACTGCAGCACTCAGATCCGTCAATAACTTTTAGGCCGGCAAACGACCGAGTAGGTCACCTGATGGTAAGTGATCTCCACCACCCATGTTCGCTTATAATACCAGAAGAATTATGGGCGTGTTGCCGACCTTAAATGAAAAGGATAATTAAGAGTTTGGGGAGGGGGATTCGGGCCTATGGATATCTCACTCGCCGTATGAAACGCAGCAGCAAGCCGCTGCTTTACGTCGGCTTACTGTAAGACAGTAGTAACGATTTGGTTGTACCGGTTCATTCATACTGTAAACAATACTTTCTATAGCGTGACTCTACCATTCAAACACTTAACACTTTGATTGAAGTCATTTCTTAAGGTTCAATTATTTCCACACTCAGAACCAGCTGTTTTAGGTTCAGTTACTGAGTACAGAAATAATCATAATTGACGTCTCTGAAAAACAATCTAATTATAAGATATGACAGCCTCCGTGGCGCAGCGGGCGAGTAGCCGGTTGCGAAGCGTGAGACCGTGGGTTCGATTCCCGCACCTTGACAAATGTTTGTCTGAGCCATAAATATTTGTCTCGGGTCTGGGTGTTGTGGGACCGCAAGTCCCTCGTAGTTCTTGATACCCACGATACAGGTTTAACCTAGTGTGGGGTCAGGACTATGTGTGTGACTGTTGGGTGTATTTATTATTATTATTATTATTAGCTAATAAATACTGTTGTCTCTGAGTACGTCATAAATCTGCCTTATAATAACCCATAAGAGGGATTTTATATTTTCATTAACTCCCAGCGAAATGAAATAAATACATTATTATTATACCATAAACACAATTTTATGTCCGAGATTTCTTTTAGCGGTTACATTACTTGTGAACACACAAAAGATCTTAAAAACCGGCCAATCACTAGTCGGAATCGTACACCGAGTGTTCCGTATAAATAATAATAACACATATTCTGTAAACATTTCAGCCGGCTACATATAATGGTTCAAAAGATAGAACCCTTTAAAGGCAGAGGCAAGGGGTAGAGTCACGTTAACAATTGGTAGAGCCACGCTGTAGACTGTTTTGTCTACAGTATCAATGGACCGGCTCGACCGGGCTATTACAACAGTATCACAGAAAACCGACTTGAAATAACAGCTTGCTGTTGCGTTTCGTACGGTGAGCGAGATATCCCGAAACCCAAATTCCCCTTTCCTTCGTAATCCTTTAATAAATATCCTTTTTATTTAAGGTCAGTAACCATCAGGTCAGGTTAGCATCCATGATTCCTCAGATATTGTGGATGTTAATGGGCAGTGGAGCTCACTTACCATCAGGTGACGTACTTGCTCGTTTGCCAGCCTCTGCTATATAAAATAATAATAGTATTAAGTTTATATTACTAAAACAATTACTGTAACTATATCTTTATATGTATGTTGTTTTGTAATGTATGTATATTCGGACCATAGTAACCTGAAATAAATGATATTATTATACATTTATGTCTTACCATATATGGGGACTATTGAGTCTCGGATCTTTATTAGGCGTACGTAGGCCAAAGCCAACATATTATTATTATTAAAAAAACGCTCTGAGAACGGAACCCTAAAAATCGTTTATCTTGCAACATTTCTTTTGTACATTTTAATTACGCTCCTTTCATATTTCATCGGTTATTTATCAACTGTCAGCCGTTTATATCGCAAGACAGTTACAAAGCGTCGTCTTATAAATTCATTAATAAAGACATTTTTCTATTCAACTTAGCTGAGTAGATTTTGCCGATGAATCATTTAAAATTTTACCGTAAGTCACACCTGAGGCCTGCTTGATGTTAATATTCAAGCATTTTCCAGTAAGAGGCATACCCAAGGGAGGGTATATAACTGAAACCCATTTATATTGTCTACCAGAATATTAATTTGATATATTTTGGTACAGGACATGATGGATTGTGTGTCTGTATATTACTAAAGACGCATAAAACATCTGCTTGTAATAAGTGCAAGATGACATAAAAACATGACCTTTTGACATCTAGATGGTAAATGTACTGAAATAAACTACTACTTTAATACTTGACAGCCTCCGTGGTGACTCTGTATGTGAGTAGACGACTGTGAAACGTTAGGCCGCAGCCTCGTTTCCCGTACCGAGACAAATATTTGTCTAATCCACAAAGGTCTGAGTATTGTCAGACCGAAAATCGCTCGTAGTTCTTGATACCTATGACACAAGATAGGATAGATAGATCTTCTGACCTTACGGTCAGGGCTTTGTGTGGGATTGTTAAGTGTTATTTATTACTATGTACATTACTCTTTATTTAAAAAGGATCTTTTACATTGTAAAATATATAACATTCTAAAAAATATATATATGAAAACGATTAGTATTTAAGATTTGCTACTGAATCTCCTATTATTTTATTACTGAAAACAAACTATACCATTATGGTACTCTTAAATAACGTAAACCATTACTTGTTACAATACATTTAAATTGATCTGACTGATGTTGCAACCCACACTTCAAGTCATGTCACAAACACAATGGCGACACTCAATTCTTCAAACAATTATGAAAGTAAACGACCATACCCTTTTGAGATAAATGCCCAGTCTCAATAAAAAGTGACATAGATTTGTCGCTGTTTTCTTAGTTTTATTTGTTACAAACAAAAGCTAGAAAGGCGACAAAATAGTCCAATTCTTCATCAAGACAGTCGGCTTTGTCGAGTTTAGTTCCATCGAGGTTAATCGATGTGTCTCATTTATTACGTACGGATCACTCGTTCATTAAATAGGTATCACTAATCATAGAGACTATTAAGGTTAACGTGGTAAACATTTGAATCTTGGTAGCCAATCAGATTAGGAAAAAGCTTTGCGTACGTTGGCTCGGGTGACGTCACTCGCCGACGCCGTCCCTGCTCTGGGTAATGATTGCCATAAATTAGCCTGTGTTCAGATGGCTCAGAACAAGACCTTAGGGCGTTCTGGGTAAATTTATTGATAGTTTAAAATGTTGTCTAAACTTTATCAACGCCCAATTATTACGTAACATAATGTTAAGACGCCATTAACGTTCTTTTGCTATAGGTACTAAATATGTTTAATTAAAATATTAAATAAATTCACATACATAGACCTGACTCCATATTAAGATATGAGTCTTGTGTCCTGGGTATGAAGAACTACAAGGGACTTTCGATCGATCGATTTCAAAAGTGTCCTACAAATTTTAATTTAAAGAATTTATAGGAAGATCAACTTATAACTCCTCATTGGTCTAGCAAAAGCTTACTGAGGTTGAGGAACGTACGTTACAATGTACAATTTTTCCACCTGCCCTTATGCAGCATGCTTTTTAAGACATGTCACAGAAAGATTTGGCTTGTAGTTTTTACGACCGACCGTCTGCCTAACGTCAACCACTCTGGGGAGAAACACAATGTACAACTATAACCATTATATCTTTCTTTTCTTACTTTCTACCTGGTATTATCCCGGCTTAACTCCAAGGTACCCGCCGTCTCGGACCATTGATTTGACGGTATTTGGTACTATATTATCGAACAGCCGCCGTCTGACCCCACAACCTACAACGGGAACCAAGTTTCGCCATTGCCTCGTCCATTAATCAGAAGAGTTTACCACGTACAGGTGACGTTGGCTTTGGGTCTAAAATGTTGATAGCTCACATACACTCCTTTATCTATATACAAATATGAAATTTACAGTTTTATTATATGTTGGAATCAAACCTTGAATGTCTCCACATTACGGCATTTAATGATGTCTTATTTACCGGGTAAAACTGTCAATTTTTTTTCCAACAGTTTTCGTTTCTCTTATTATATTAACATGCTGCCAAAATTGCTTTTATTTTTCTCACACTTTCAAATACATTTGTCTCGCACAGCTCGTTTTTGAATTATTCTGGTGGACCTCCCTCCGCTACATATCTTATATGCCTGGTCGAGAGGCATTCGTATAAAGTGTTAGGCACGGAATTGCTTTTAGATCAACACTTCATCCAGCGGCGCCTGGTGCATATTTAATGTCGTTTGAGCAGTACTCCACTTTCTGTTGATTTTTTTTCGTAAAAATGTGCGCTCTTCAAGATATTTCTTCAAAAGTAGGTTTAGAGTGAGTGACGTTATAGAAAAAATCTTTAACGTCACTCACTCGAAAGTGCTCATTTTCCTAGCGGTGCAATTTATAATTGGTTCTCAGAATTGAAAATCTATTATTGGTTGGGGCTTAATGTCTTATTTTCAAAGAATGTCGAAAGAAAGGAATTTATATTTAAATTATCTATTAGTTTATGAGAAATGATGTCGCCGTGAGCTATGTTACAAGGAATAAAAATTGATGAAAGTTTTCTAGAATCGTTTAGTTCAAACTATACAGCATGACATATATAACTAATAATTTTTTTTTTTCATACATACATATAACTAACTATGAAATGTTCCGGTTGTAACATTTCGTTCTATTCGATTCTTTCAGTTCTTTTGAGTTCCAACTAATAATATTTTGCTAGTTGTTTTCTTTGCAGTTCTATCTAATGTATCGGTCTCATTGGTATAGTGGCAGCGTACTTACGTAGAGAAACCGTAAAATCGTGAGTTCAAACCCAAGCTCGATTCTAAAAATTACACATAAATTGATTCCATCAATAAATAATTGACCTCATGGTGGGACGAAATAAGCTCGAGAAAACGTAAGTGCAGCTCTTGTATTTCTTAATGGGACTTCCATCGGAGTAAATCTTATCGAATATAAAAAGAATTATCCAAATCGGTCCACATTTGGCAGAGTTATGCGTGAACATCATCGAATTTCTATGGTGAACATACATTAAAAACATATATAGACGAATTCAGAACCTCCCCGTTTTTCTCTTATATTGTATTGTCATGAAATTTTAATATGCACTTTTGAGCCATCTTTGCAATATTGCACCAACTATACATCATACTCTAGCGCAATGTATCATACGAAACGTGGGCGCCTAGCCAAAGCAGCGGCATTTTGATAACATTATAGACAGCTTGGCATTTCATTTATTTGTTGTTATCTATTATTATATTGAAAAGTTCAACTTCGAATAATAATTTAATATGCAGTCCATTGCATTATGAAGTTATAATAAGTACCTACAGTTTTCTAAATCATTCTTGATTCTTGATTGTGGGCTCTTTTTCTCCGCTCTTCGCCCGTAAAATATCGGGCCATTGTGAGTGAAGTTTATGCCACATAGGAATCTAGTGAGCTTAACTCCGATGAGAAGATCCTCATGCTTCCCGGAGTAAACTCAGTATGTTAAGGATTTCAGCCCGTTGTGTACCACCTTTACATTCCAGGATGATGTGTGAAGCTGTTTCATCAGCCAACAGACATCCCCTGCATAGGGGGCTGTCGGTCATACCTAGAACATATAAACGTTTGTTAAGTGGGTTATGTCCAGTAATGTTGCCTTAGCTTATGCGTAAAGATGTCCTGTTTAAGGATAGCAGGCGCGTTGTTACGCGTGTGACTAGGGTCGATCACCATCCATAACGTCGTTTCCTAGAGTCACTGTGCCCCTTGATCCAATGGAAAATGACTAGGTTTTTTATACCTATCACTTCCAGCACCATGTGGTACGTTAGTATGAGTCCAGACTGGATGGTTTTGCGGTCGAGGGTTCGTAATACTGCATCGGTGTACGCACTATGCGTATCTTTTGGTCTTCGATACCCCGTTTAGCTACTGCTTTGGCAGCCTGTGTGATGGCGATGCATTCACATTGATAAATACAACTCGATATATTCATCTAAGGCTATTGATATAATTATGTAATTTTTTAAATTGTACCTATGCTTACCCCTCGGGTTTTATGTAGGTATTTTGTGCTCATATTCTAAGCTTTCACTTGGTATTCCAGGCACCACAAAACTCCGTCTTATCTAATCTAATTACCAACTGTCTTTTGCGGATCAACGCTTTGGCCTTGAAACCGAAATGTATCAAAACGCGGTCTTGTTATGTCGAACTTGTTTACGCCGAAGTTTATCGGTTATTCGACAGATATACCAGTGAATTGCCGCCCAAGCTCGCTAATCCATTACAAGTATTGGCGTATTCTGATTTTATGTCGGATCACGGATTTACCTATTCCACGTTCAATTCCTTATTCCTGAGTTTTGTGATCGTATCTATTACCTGATTTGTAAGCAATACACATTGTTATTCCTGTGATTTATGGTGTTAAATTTAATAAGAATTATAATGTTGTGAAACTATAAATGGGAAAAGTGGGAACACCGGTATTTGGGTATGTGTTTGCATTTTTATCACCATATTTGCAAATAATTACTGTAGGTTTGCGATACGTCGTACTTACTTATGGTTGACAATTATTCAGAAATAGTTTTTAGAACGTACATTGAATGTCAATTATACAAGAGAGTTGCCTTATTTTGTAATGAATAGTGACTTTTTGTTTCCACGAAAGAGCGTTGTGAGAATTCTAATAAGTAGATAAAACTTTTAACAAAAAAATATAACCGGGTGAAATAACAATTAAGTACCAATCTAAAATTAAACAATTTTGAGGCGGTGCAATGGGGTGGTATTAATGTAATTTCGAGAGACTTCGGGTCTCTCTGTAAGTTTTATTGTGTGTTCCATGGGGAGTGCTCTGAGGAACTGTTTAAGTTGGTACCACCATCACCATTTTACCCTTGCGTCAGCCGACACCGCAGTAGAGTTTATCCTTATTACCTGGAAACAATCCCGTCTAACACGGTACGTTTCCAGCATTCATTGCTACCACGCACATGCTAGCTCTGGAATGAAATCCCTGCATCGGTGTTTCCCGAGCGTTATGACCTGTCCTTTAAGCGAGGATTAAAAAGAGTCTTCCTTCAACGGTAGGCAGCGGCCAGCTGTGCTCTGGCATTGCTGAGGTCCATGGCCGGCGGTAACCACTTACCATCAGGTGGGCCGCCCGCTCGTATGTCTAATAATATTGTTCATTAAACTACAATAACAACGGCTAGATTTTTTGTTAAAAGTTGTTTACTATTTTTAGTGAAAATAGTATCAAAATCGGTCCATAAATGTCGAAGTTTTAGATTCCCATTTCACCCTCTTAGGGATGACAAAATCATCCAGATCGGTCCATATATGCGGAGTTATGTATGTACAATAATATACAGACGAAATTAGTACATAATTCCTCCGTTTTATTTCGTCGGATTAAAATAATTTTCTACTTAATACTCATTTTTGAATAAGATACATCGCTGTGACGTATCATAAGCATTTGCACTTTTTCGCCCTATTGTGTGAAAAAATATAATATGTGCTGAAAAATAAACACGTAATGTTTTTCATATGAATGTAAAAGGCAAAGCCCTCTAGCGCGTTCATCACTGCGCCTCGTAAGTTCGCTGAAATTTTGCACAAACGTTCCTTTTGGCAAGGGATAAAACGGGATGTAACGAAATTCAGCTGCGATCAAGATGCGCAAACACTCGCTGAAAGCGGTCCTGTTTAAACTTTTACTATAAGTGTCTCTGTACGGTCACAGAAAAATTACATAAAGGCGTACGCCGCATCTAGATCTAGATTAAAGGGTATTCGAATTAAATATTCAGAGTTGTTTCTTTTTTTGCAGATACATGTCAGTGAACAATAAGTGAAACAATTATTGGAAAATGTTAATGGGGAATTGGACTCGCATGGAGAGCTTATAGGACAAGGATAAGTATATTGGAGGATGTGAGGCGGATGCGGCAGGATGCGTGAGCGGGGCGTGTGACGGCGCGCGACTTTCAGCGGCGGATGCGGCGAGGGAGCGTCTACAGCGTGAGCGAAGGTGTGGAGCGGTGCGCCTGCACTAGGTAGGTACCTATCGCCACATTATAAATTAGTTTTATCTACCGCTGTATTACCGCAGTTGCTGATTTATTAAGTACACTGATTGAATGAAACTTATTTCGTAAAAAATAAAACATATTTCTTTTTGTTTTGAACAAAAATACCACGTTGATACAGTAATTAAGAGCGTGCATTAATTCTGTGTAAATTTTATCTTAATTTATTCAGAGGTGACGGGTCTATTGGTCTACACACAAACAAGAGTATTAAACTTTAGAAATCTAAAATGCTTTAATAGCTTTGCGGTTGATTTAACTTGAACAATTTACATATTTTAAAGAAAACAACTTAAAACTTTTATCTTCACATAAAAACAAACGCGTGCTCAAGCTAATTAACATAAATCGAACATTAACAATAGCTGAACATCCATTATTGGACTAAAATTGTAATTAAGACATTACGCTAATGTTTCAGATAACGTTTTATTATTCAGCGAGCTTCGGTAACACGTTCAGGTTTTATCTCATTTTTTTATTTTGATAATGCAAGCAGTTCATTTTTATTCGTATCTTAATTATCGGTTGTCGGGACCGAAGGCTCTAATTATCCGGTCTGAACACTCAACGTGTTGTTTAATTACTAACAGTTTGCCGCCACTCTACAGGGATTAAGTATTCACTGAACTTTTAATTTAATGAATGGAGCCTGAAGCCAAAGGAAATGCATTGAAAATAAAAGTAATAATGCTCCTTCAACACCCTTCGTAGTGCCGCTCGCCCTAGCCGTAAATAAACACGGGGAACAAACTCTGGCGCTCTATGAACATTTTAAACTCTAAGCATAACAACATCCCTCTCAACCAACCTTACCTGCAAGTGGTACACGGAAGAGGCAATGGTGATACTTGGTTCCCGTTGCGGGTTGCGGGGATGAGACGGCGGGTCGCACTATATAATACCAAATACCGTCAAATCTATGGTATTAGAAGGCGGACCCTAGCATTACGCCCGGATAACGTCGCAGGCAGAAAAAAAAATTGTAGGTAAGTACATACTGAAAATAAACTACACAACTTTTAAATAACGTGATCCATTGCGTGTTACAATACTTTTAAGATTAACCGACGGCTGGTGCAATCCACACTAAAACGTACTTAGTCACCTCATTGGTCTGGTGGCAGCGTACTAACGCCATGGACTGTGAAGTTCTGGGTTCAATCCCTAGGTCAGGCAAACAAAATTAGTGTTTGAGTTTTCGATTCATAACATCACACATGAATTTCCCGGGATTAGGATTCATGTCCAGTGTGGCAATAGGCTCGCCCCCTGTCACATCATAGGAAGGCAGTAAGCTCGGCCAAACGTGGTCGGACCTTGGGATTAAAGGCGTGAGCTTAATACACCTTAATTAAGCAAAATAAGATAAAACGTTCCATTTAGTACAATTTTTAATTTATTCTTCCTTACCGTCTTGGCGCATGGTTGTATGAGTTCAAATTATTTCAAGGTAGCTTGAATTATGGAATAGAAATATGCAACGGATACTCAGTACATTATATCAATACCACACCATATAATGGGCGTGATCAGACGAACTATGTTCTTAGTAGCTAAGTTAGTCACTCAGCATAAAGATTTAAGTAACTTGTACCGTTCTGTCAGTTTGTTAGTCGACATTAGTTTATTTTTTTTTGTCTAATTTCGAATACTGAGTAATAATGAATCTAAAGCTAGAAAAGGTCTCGCGGACAAATAACTAAGTTAATAATTCTGAATTTGACTTAAATTACTCAGTACTTTGTCACTTACGACTACTAGAACCAAGGAAACTATGAAATTATTATACTACGGTCAATTTAAGCAGGACCAGAAGCAAGTTGAACCAAGTGATAGAGCCTCACTGTAAATAATCTCACAGAAATCAGTCAGTGAGTTTCCCACAGGCTCAGCCATTTTTCTTTACTTGCTTGAACGAAGAGATAAGCAGGTGGCTCGCATGATGGTAAGCGCCACACCTACGCATAAACAAACACAATGCCACAAAGAACTTTGACTTACAAAGCACTGCATGGCACTGACCTGTGTTAGTCACCCCAAAACATTAGTTGTTATGTCTTATAATGCCTAGTAATTTCACTGGATTTGTTCTTCAAACCTATCAAACCTGTCAAATTCAATGACTATAGAACCTCTACGCGGCAATTATCGCGGGCATCTTTGTATATTCACGTCGCGAGAGAATCACTCGTGGAGATGGCGCTTTATCACAGTTAAACGGAAAGTTTAGAAAGCATACACATAAGTAATCAGAATAATAAAATAACACAGGAAAACGTTTTTACTGCTTTAGAATACTATATATTTTACATGTGCTGAAACTTAGAACATCTTGTATAACTTATATCGCACTGAATCTGTCCAATGTCGTTAAGGCACTGTGGAAACCATTCACATTTCCCAACTCAATTTCTTTAAAATAACTGGTTCTTTTGAAAGGTGTAAATGCTTCAACAACGTTGTTCCGAAGCCAGAATAAGAGGAATGCAATTTCTTTTTATCCGATAACACCTTTGGTGTGATCTTTTCCGATCACATTTCAAAAATCGACATTTGTTTTGACATTAAAATTATAATTTTGAGATGTAGGTCTTTTGTAGCGTTTAAAGTTATCGACGTCTTTAGATTTACGCCAACTTGATTCTTCTGGTATGTGTTCACGGGCGGTGGAGATTACTTACCATCAGGTAACCCACATGTCCATTTGCCATCCTTTGTTAAAAAACAAGATAAGAGAAGGCGGACCCTGGCATTAAGCCGGTATAACACCAGGCAAAAAGACTCAATTCCCAAAAGATCTCATTTGGCCATTGGTGTAGGTTTCTGTTAAATTATAAAATATTCAACTCGGATTTTTTTAACAAAGTTCCTCTTCAGACTTAGTCTCACTAACTCTAGGCACCTCCTATGTTGTAAAGCGGGTGAAGTTTGCTACTCTCGAAGGCTGTTCAAAATTTCTTCCATCTGTTGTAACATCTGCTTTGCTAACTTATGACATCGGGATTTCGGCTCCCTTTTATATTAAAGGCAATATAAAACTAAGAGCTTTACCAAGTCAAGCCCAGACCGCAATTAATTTTTATACCAGTTTGTGTACAACACTTCCGCGAGCCGTGTATCTTTTGTGCTTCTGACATCGATACTAATATTTGATTTTATCATCGTGTCATATTCAGAATAACACGATATAATAACGTAAAAATCATGTTCTTTTAATGCAATTGTAGAATGCAGTACCACATCACATTTACTGTCGATTTAGTAATTTAAAAATAGTTTGATTGGAAAGCATTTATAATATAACTATTAAATGTAAAGTTACAATATTTTTCTCTAATAAATACATGCGTTCACGCCTGTACTCCCCGAAGGGGTTGGCAGAGGGGTTCGTGATATTTCGCTTTGCTTATTTCCGTCGTATGATGTGATGCGAGCCCATCTCCATATTGGGCACAATTGCAGACTCCGGATTGATACTAAGCATTTCATGATAGAAAAACCCAATATCGAGGCCGTTCTCTAATGTAATTGATAATTATATTAGTAACGCATATCTATTGAAACTAAAACCTCTTGTTCTTATTTATAACGTATATGTACATAATAATACATACATTTTAACCACAGTTTGTCAAAAATCAATCCCAGTTCGCGACCTCTATTGCCGTAGCGCAATAGTCGTAGAAAAAAATGTGTATAGTTTTCCCGATAGCCGTGTGGTAAGTTCCGGTCGATAAAACGTTCAGGCTAATCAAGCTCATAAGGCCAGACCGTCCCTTGTTATCGGCAGACGGTAATTAAAAACAATAAAACATTTATTGCAATAAAGGCTGTTTCTTAGAGACCTAGAGACCACGCCAACATTGTATAAGAAACGGGGAAATTAAAAAGCACCTAGTAACAAATTCTGCAGGCATCTTCAGAATAAAATTACACAATTTTACTGTTTATGAGTTGCGTCACTTGTGCGTTGTCAATTCAATTAGGTACCCAAAATGTTTGTAGTCCCAAAAAGTATTTCATAAGACGATTTTCAAGAATATTTGCACTATAACTCGTTTCGTTTTATAATTTTACATAAACACTAGCTGTTGCCTGCGGTTCCGCCCGCGTGAATGCCTATTTCCAGGATTAAAGTAGCCTAGTGGGCGCCCCCGGTGAGAAACGCGCTTGACAAAAATACTAATATCGCTATTAAAAAATAGGGGTTGATAGTTTAAAATGTAGGGTTTTTTTAAATGTTGTATTATAAAAAGATAAAAACAATTTTTTTTGTCTAATAAATAAAATAAAAAAAATTGGGGTCGACCACCCTTAACATTTAAGGGGATGAAAAATAGATGTTGGCCTATTCTCAGACCTACCCGATATGCACCCAAAATTTCATACAAATCGGTCCAGCCGTTTCGGAGGAGTATGGGATATAGATTATATTAAGAACTTGAAAAACAACATCTTGTATTATAAACTTTTTGGGGTGTCTTGTTTCGAAAAGTCAGTAATAGTTGAAGCGTTCGCGAGAAGCTATTATTAACAAAATCTACAGATGTTAGTGTACACAGTAGTGACGTATTTTAGCAAAGAAACAAATGAAACAAGGGCGTCGGATCCTCGTAGGCAAGAGGACGTCTGGGTTGGTACCATCGCTTTGTCTATTTCTGCTGTCAATATTATTTGTGTCTAACACAATCATTAATAGCATTCCATTTCTATGACACATGGTCCAAAAATAAATTTTGATCGGAATCAACATTTGGATTATATTGGTTATAAAATCACATACATAATTCTGATGTTACTATTTGGTTTCAACATGAGAAAACATAACTATTGAAATAAAACTAGTTTATATGGATTTTATCGCGGTTTAATTTTTATTTTAGTCTCGACGTTTCGAAAGCTTTTCAGCCTTCGTGGTCAAGTCTGCAGTTGCTGAACATTCAGATGAAGGCTCCAAACATTACCTTAGATTTGACAAACCACAAATCCTTGCCAAAGAACACCGATTCCTACCTAGGATGATTCGTGAGGCTATTGAAATTAAGAAGCACCCAAATTTCAATAGAGAAGATGGTTGGAAGCTTGCACAAGCCTGGGATCCAATTATACATTTAATTAAATTGGAACCCAAAAGACCAACTGCCAGACCTCAAGACACCGTGAGCTCTTTCTGCGTAGATCGGACTAGTGTCAACTAACTTTTTAAATAATTAAATTAAATGTATAATTTTAAAATGAAGGTAGCCATTGTAACATTAACTTTTCGAGACGACCTACACCTCAGTCTCTCCCGTGACCACGAAGGCTGAAAAGCTTTCGAAACGTCGGGACTAAAATAAAAATTAAACCGCGATAAAATCCGTATAAACTAGTTTTATTTCAATGTGTAATATTCGCGTAAACCTAAGAAATCACTAAACATAACTATTATTAAACATGGCGGAGTAGTTGTTTTGTTAAATACATTGTGTAGGTACATATGTTTCCCATTTTAGTTTAGGCCAAAGGAATGCTAATTCCTATAGCATATACATATAATCCGCACTGCGACCTTCTTTAACGAACTTGTTGATTTCCCTGACTTGGACTTATTTAATGCAAGCTCGCGTACAAGCGTACTGACGATTGGTTTGAATCCGTTCAATAACTGTTTCAGTTGTAATTCTTGTTATCCTTCTATATTATTATAGTTTTGTTTTAATCTATTTAGTCTAGTTTTTAAGTAAAGAGAACAAGCATTAGTATGTAAGATGCGAAAACATGTAAATGGTGATTAGGTAACTAAACTGCTCATCTTATAGATTAACGACACTGTTTGTTTTCTAAATAAAATGAAATAGGTAATTACTATTAAAAAAAAAAATCATTTCATGTTAGTGATGTTCTATGGGTTTTCTATTGAGGAATTGGTTTATTCCTTTTATAGTGGTGGTCAGGAAACGAGCAAGTATGTCACTTGTTGGTAAGTGATATCCACCGCCCATGAACACCCATAATACCATAAGAATCAGGGGTGCGTTGCCGACTTCAAGGGAAAAGTATAGGAATTTGGGGATTTGGGCCACCGGAAACCCAACTCACCGTACGTAATGCAATAGGTAGCTGTAATTTCAGATGTTTCTGTGAGACTGTGATATGGGTTAGCCATTTGAGTCACATTAAATGCTATATGCAAAACTGTCTACAGCATGACTCCACCACTTTAGTGTATTACAATTTGCATAAAATCAAAAAGCTCGCGTTTTTACGATGAAGTACGAGTAGGTAGAGGTGCTAACTAGTGCTGTAACGACGTTTCGTCGAGCTTGTTCCCGTCTCATAATATGATTGGGGGAGAGCCTATTGTCATACCGGGCTCAAATTCCAATTCCCGGGCTATTCATGTGTGACTTTTCGAATCGAAAACTCGAACTAAAATTGTAATTGCCCGACCTGGGAATTAAACCCAGGAACTTATGGTAGTCAGCTATAGTATGATTCCACTAGACCAATGAGACGATTCGAGTATTATTTTTTTAAGAAAATTATTATTGGTGCAGGTAGCGCGGGCGCGGGTGCGGGTGCGGATGCAGCCATGGCCGGCTAATGGAGCCGGGCTGGTGGTCGCCGTCGCTGTCGGCGTCGCCGCCGCCGCCGCCCCGCGCCCCGCCGCCGCGCTGCCGCTGTCGACATCCCTTCTCCACCAGTTACACTTGCTTACCACACTACGGTAAGTGCAATTCCATTTCTGAACTTGGCTGACACATAATATTACTTATACAGAAAGTTGGAAAAAGGTGTTATCAATAAAAACTGATTAAAGGGAGAGTAACTAGTAACTTACCTGTACAAATTAAAATTACAGCCACAGTTTCTGAATATTTTGAACTTAATTTTTTATCGAGTAAATCGTTTTATGCTCCAAGAACTAACTGATGCATCGTAACTGACTACCTATGCAGTAACTAAGTATGTTTAATTCATACACAGTTGAATGATAATTTATTACATGGTTTTTCAGGTACCAATACGATTTTAAGACCCCAATGCTAAAATATTCACAAAAATATAGGTTCAGTGTTAGTTTTTTGACTTTACCATTTGGTTTTAAATCGTTCTTCCTGTATATGGATCTATTAATTATTATTGATACCACCTTACTGAAACACCCAGTATACCGAACAGATAATCGCTGCTACTACATAAAAATCATTTAGTGTATGTCGCTTAACATACCCTCATGTACTAGATTGTATGTTGATATCCTAGACGTGCTTTAAAATTTGCGTCAATGTCAAAGGTTTATTATCGCCAATCAGCCATACTATTGTTAGACTTAATATAGTCCCGTTAAGCGTCAGATGCAAACGGAGCGTCACAGCGGCCCTGCCTGAGCATTTGTATTGCGCTGTCCCGCGCAGTTTCACCTGCAACATCTATCGATTGCAGCGCCACCTACCGGGTCCAATTGTGAATATAAACCATCCAGGGACCCGCTCAAATACATACAAAAACAAATCATCGAAATCGGTCCGATCGTTTAGGAGTTTTTGCGAGACTAGCGAACAGCAATTGATTTTTATATATAAGATTATGTAATTTTCTTTCTTACTGGTATAACACCAGATAGAAATATCTGTAATAATACCAGGGTCCGCCTTCCTTCTTAAAGGCTTCCACTTCGCCCAATCTTGAGCATCCTCCATAATGAGCCCATTGGCTCTCAGGTCTCCAATACGTCAAGCCAACGCTTTTTGGGCCGTACGCGGGATTGTACCCCTGGTACAATCTGGCTAGGCATCTATAACCGACGTACTCCTGCGGTTTCCTTAAAACGTGACCAAACCACCTCAAGCGATATTTTGTCTAAGTTGGCAACCACGTCGCGGACACATTAATTATTATTGTTGCAGAAAGTCCACAACAGAGTTGAAAACTATTCTAGTATTATTCGACATTTTAGTTGATTATTCTTGAACAAAGTTTGGATTGAGTTTTCATAATAATATCACTCCGTCCGTAGTAACAACGTTCCAGAATTGGAATTAGGAAGTCAGAATAGTTTGTGCTAATTAGTCTGGCCGCGGCACACTACACGACAGTTGTTATGACAAGAAAACTTTGCCATTTCTCACTTTATACAACGATTTTGATAAATATATGCTAAAAAAGAGTAAAAAAATTTTTTTTTTTAATAAAACAGACTCGAAATATCAAAGTGCTAATAAAAACTAAACAATTTTGAGTCGGTGGTATCAATCATTGACTATTGAACGTACGCAAGGTAGTGGTAGGTCCTTCGTATGCGAGAGGCCGTCTGGGTTGGAACCACCGCTTTGTCTTTATCTACCGCCAAGCAGCAGTGTGTAAGCACTGTTGTGTTCCGGTTAGAAGGACATTGAAGCCAGTGAAATTACTGGGCATTATGAGACAGTCCAATGCCATGCAGTGCTTTGTAATTCAAAGTTCTGTGTGGTGTTGCTTCTGGTTATGGGCAGGCGTGGCGCTTACCACCAGGCGAAGGAACGAGCAGGTCGTTTCGTCACTCAAACTATTAAAAAAAAAACGTCACCGACACAAATTTTTTAGTTTTTTTTTTTTTAGTTCTTTGAGTCCGTTTAATTTTTTTATAAGTTTTTATGTCTTGATAAATTATATTGTACAAAAATTGTTGCTGAGTCACGGTCAATAAGACGATGCCCGGTAACAATACGAATCCTTCGAGATGTACCCATCAGAAAAATGCCCAATCATTGTTTGATATCTCCGTAAATATGTTACTGATTCAGCTGGTAACTTTATATGGCTAATGATAAGTTATTTCTTTGTATGAAACGTTTTATGATTATTTTGTAGAATTTCTATTTTTTTACTGAATCAAAGTCCAATTTAGATGAAGAGAGTTTATCGTATACATACGAGAATATTATTAAAAACTCTTGTTCACGAGGCCGCGTTATATATGTTGAAAGAATAATTGTATGACGCGGCCTTGCCAATTATGGTTTTCTGATAAATTCTCCCTTGTCGTACGAGAAATTCTCTCCATCTTTAAATATACTTACATGCGTGAAATCATTTTTTTACCCTCCAATTATAGGTAGTAATAGTCGGTGACCTGATACTGTCTGATACAATCTTAACGAGTTGGATGAATTTTATGTCAACAATTCTCAACTGTCAAATAAGTTACTTATATAACAAACAAATCTATGAATATAATAATAATAATAATAATAATACACCCAACAGTCACACACATAGTCCTGACCCCACACTAGGTAAACCTGTATCGTGGGTATCAGGAACTACGAGGGATTTGCGGTCCCACAACACCCAGACCCGAAACAAATTTTTGTGGATCACACAAACATTTGTCTCAGTGCGGGAATCGAACCCACGGCCTCTCGCTTCGCAGCCGGCTACTCGCCCGCTGCGCCACGGTGGTTGTCAAATAAAACACATTACTATTTATACTAATAGAGGTTTTGTTTCGATTTATTATCTAAAGAAGGCATGTTACATGCTCATTCATAGTAAATATCCGTAGCCTTTTACAATCTCAAAGATATAGGATAGTCACGCGAAGGATTGATTTTTTATTGACGAAAAACAGGAAGAAGTTCTCAATTCGTCGCTACATATTACATTGCCTGCGGCTGCGCCCGCGTGAATGTATTTTTCTGGGATAAAGTATTCTGTTCCATAAAAAAAGTTTCATACAAAGTTCAACTCTTCCATCCCCTTATAATGTCAATTTCTAATAATGCGTTCTTAATGGACACAAACAACATAAAAAATTACACAAACTATCATCTGAACAAATTTCATGATCCTGGCTTTAGTAGTTTTTGAGATATCATGATTAATCAGTGAATGAGTGAGTTCCGTGGTATTTCGCTTTTATATTATACAGATTACATATTTTTATAGATTGCCTTGCTGGCGCAGTGTAATGTGTATGCGGTACGATTGCTGCGCTGAGGTCTCTCGGCTACGATGCCCGGGACGGGTAAAAGTGATTGGGGTTTTTCTATTTAGAAATAGTAGATAGTGTTTACTTCAGCAGGGTTTTATTTATAGTTTTAAAAAAACCCACCCTAGTGAAATCACGCAAAAAAAACCCGCCCGATTCTACAGCGATAAAAGATTAAAACTTCGACATTTATGCTCCAAGTTTAATGATCCTTTCACTAAAAATAGTAGTAGATATATTTTTTATCATTAGTCATACCGACTAAAAATAACAAAGAAATTAAATATAACACTAAAAAATCGTGGATTCTATCTTTGCCCATTGTATTGCAATAGCACCAGCTCAAAATAGTGTTTTTTATTTTTTAAGTCGTTTTTTTCCTATTTTCAATTTTTACTTGGAATACAATCAAAGTTACTACGTGATGTAAAGAATCCTAGGCACGCTTGATGCCCAAACGGATTAGGAGCTTCTCTGAAATACGAAAAACATCCACAATATTACACATAAAAAATAAATTTGTGTATATATGTCTCGAAGCAGAATTGTAAACCAAGTAGAATAAAAATAACATTTTATATCCCTATATATAAGTCCTAATATGAGGTCTTTATCACAAGAATACATTTCTACTAAAAAAAACTTTTTTCTTGTTATTACATTTAATTAGAATTTCATCTAATATATAAAACCGGTTAAGTGCGTGTCCGACCACACACAATGAAGTGTTCGGTAGTCATGATGAACGTTCATAGTTTTAAACAAGTACTTACTTAAAATAAGGCGTCCGCAAAAATTAGTTTGTATTTCTCAAAGACACTGTGTATATCAAAAACTATTCAACCTAGTTTATTGAAACTAATTTTCGTTGGAAGTAAGGTATACTGCCATGCTTTCTGTCATGATTATTTTCTTTTTTTCACCTAGTAGTTTATAAGTTAGAGGGGGATGAGATACATTTTCACGAGTTTGGACACGCATACCTCAAAAGCGAATGAATTATATAATTATACTAGCTGTCCCGCGCGGTTTCACCCGCAACATATAGAGGGTGTGATTGCAGCTAAGTGTGAATCTAAGCCATCCAGGGCCCCACCCAAACGCATACAAAAAAAAACATCCAAATCGGTCCAGCCCTTTAAGAGGAGTTCAGTGACATACACACGTACAGTAGAGTTATATATATATAAAGATAAAAAAGTAATTTGAAAACTTTTACATCATTTTATGGCATTGGATACCTATCCAATGCATATGTACGATGAAAAAATATCATCCTTCAGTGACAACATGTATTTTGTAAAACGAGAAGCGGGTTTGATCCCTGCACCGAGACAAATGTTTGTGTGGCCCGTAGATATTTGTTTCTCTTCTGCGTGTTATTATACCAAAAATTCTTCCTGATACCCTTGACTAAAGATTCATATCTTACTGTGGGGTCAGGACTATGTGTGTGAATGTTGAGTTATATTTACTATTTAAGTACTAAATTCACTCGTGGCTCCACCCGCGTGTTCTGCCCTTTCCGGGATGAAACGTAGCTTTGTGTGTAAAGTAGATTATAATCCAGGCCATAGTCTACCTGTGTGCCAAATTTCATCCAAAACCGTTCAGCCGCTAATGAACAAAATCACATACAAACATCCAAACTTTCACATTAAAAATAGTATAAGTAGGATTTATTTACTTCTTTTCAAATTTGAATAGAAACCACTTTGGTTTCTATATTGTTACTGTGTGTTCTTCTCTCGCTGTATACCGTGTGTAAATAATATCGTAAAAAACCTGATGACATTGATTTGGTACATGATTCCCATCTCATCTCCTTTCACAAATTTCACGACGGTCTTATCGTTTATTTTATAGCATAATCTTTTCCAATTTTACGACACAGTGATCACTAGTGTTCATATTAAGGTTCATGTTCCCTTGTAGATTTGATTTGTATTCGCCTTAGTGACAAGACGAGCGGGTCGCTCGCCCGTAGCTGGTAAGCGCCAGGCTTTCCCATAAACAGCAAGCGATACCACCCAGAACGTTAAATTACAAAGTACTTACTGTATGGAAGTGGTGGAGCCGGAATGGGCCGGCTCGACCGGGCTACCGGTTACACGTCGAATTTCTGCGAGACATCACAGAAAATCGAAAATCGTTTCCTTCCCATGCAATCCCTTGATTATTCCTTTCATAACAGCAACGCATCCATGATTTCTCAGGAATTGTGAATGTTCATAGGCGGTGGAGCTCACGTACCATCAGGTGACCCACTTGCTGGTTTGCCAACCTCTGCTATAAAAAACTTAAACAACCAATTTATAATACAGAGCGGTTGAAAGTACTATTTTCTCTACTTTATTTTTAATATTGACAATTCATGTCGAGTAAGTTATGCAACCAATAGAACAAACCAATTAATACTACTGTAAAGTTCTGTTTTATGTAGATGGGTGGCCGGATGGTGAAGAAGAATCATCCGGGGGAGCATTGCGAGAGCGAGAGCTACGTTCTCTTCATCGCACAGTACCCGCGCTGCGACGCCGCGAGCTCGACACACGCGCCATCAAACACCACTTCTACCCTGAAGGAGGATGGGGGTACCTATATTTTAATTGTTTGCCTTATTAATTACCTTAATAATTAATTACCTGTATCAAGAAGAAAACAAAAGAGTCACACCGCCCAAAAAAGAGCACAAATAAAAGAGTACAAAGTACTGCAGTGCGCTGCGCAAAACGGTCCCCCGTTTTGTAATGTAATAATTTAAGGAAATATTAACATAGGAAATTGACATAGGTACTTAAAGAGAACATGTAAAGCAACACGTATGTAATGTATTTAATCCTATAATACGAGCTATTAAATTAGATTCCAATAAGGTATGGTAAAAGTCTGAAAGCACAGAATTTCCTTTATACTGCGTGACTAAACTACTCTACTCTACCACTAAAATCTTAGTGGTAGAGTCACGCAGTAGACAGTTTTGTCTACAGCAAGAATGGGCCGGGTCGATACCACTGTTTTACAGAAAACTGGCATGAAATGAAATGAAATGAAATGAAATGAAATGAAATGAAATAGTTTTATTAATCATGTAGGCAATTAAAATAGCGCTTATGACAAGTCAGTACAAAATAAAGAAACTTATGTATAAAAATCATATCAACTAATGTATACATAACATACATAGCATCGTCAAATACACTAGGCAATTACACTAAATTGTTTATTTGTTGTCTTTTTATTTTACATTATTAACAGTATTTGTAATATGGAAACGTCCCATTATTAATTATTAAATATTTTGAGTCGGTATGGACCACTGCATTTACCGAAACGGCACGAGTTTTAAAACTACCACCGGATCCAAAACGACCCAGCTTGAGAAGACCCGGCGAAACAAACTCAGTGGGCTTAATTTACCACTAGATTCAACGCGGCGCGACCCAAACTCTGAGAAGATCCAGCTACTTGAACTCAGGGGGCTTGTTTTAGGTCCGGATTTTCAATAATTTATATTAGGAAATACAAAGTCCTATGGTTAACTTTAGGGAGATTGAATGCGGACCATGTGTATCTCCGAAGTCTTGTTTTAAAACTACCACCGGATCCAAACGCGACCCAGCTTGAGAAGACCCGGCGAAACAAACTCAGTGGGCTTGTTTTTTGTCCGCTTACTATATTCTTGAAGAGCATGACTTGTCTTTTAAAAAATTGCCAATTTTCCGTTAGGTATTATTTATTCGCGATCGGTCGTCTTTTGTTTATTTGATATCGTTTTATTTTTTTGGTTTAGGTAGGTATTTTATGTTAGGAAGCATTCCATTTTAGCTTGCTCGTAGAATAATACAAATCATTGGTCAATTTATTTAGATCTTGGTTACTAAAACATACATTCTATTTATAATTGTTTAATTATCTCATAATTAACCTAAGCTACAGGGCCCCAGGAGGTCACAGTATGCAAGGAGGAACCGAACGCCAAACGTCTCTATCCTCTAGATATTGTTTAACATTATAGTAGCCCCTGGTCATAAGCTCACGTTTAATGTGTGTCTTGAACAAATTTTCGGGCATATCAATAACATTATTGGGCAGCTTGTTATAAAATTTAACGCTATTACCCATAAATGACTTTTTAGTCTTAACAATTCTAAAAGAGGGTACTGAGAGTTTATTTTTGTTTCTAGTATTTATATTATGAATGTCACTATTTTTGTGAAATTTACTTAAGTTTTTACGAACATACATAATATTTTGATAGATGTATTCAGACGGCACAGTCAGTATATTACTATCCCTGAATACAGATCGTAGGGAATCGCGGCTCCTCAGGTCATATATAGCACGAACTGCTCTTTTTTGTAATATAAATATAGTGTCTATATCAGCAGCTGATCCCCACAATAGAATGCCATAGGACACAATACTGTGGAAATATGCGAAATATACTAACCTAGCCGTTGAAACATCAGTTAAGCGTCTTATTTTCCGGACAGCAAAAGCTGCAGCACTTAATTTACCAGATAATCTTTCTATTTGAGGATCCCAATGCAATTTACTATCTAGAGTTATTCCTAGGAAAACTGTTGAAGAGACTAGATCTAATGTTTCATTGTTTAATTCTATACGTGAATTCACCTTTACAACATTTGGTAATGTAAAACGGATACATTTAGTCTTCCCTGTATTTAATAAAAGGTTATTTGCAGAGAACCAGTTTGAAATTAAATTCAGAATTTTGTTAGGTGTAACAAGATCTTCATCCTTACGATTCACTTTAAATATTAAAGAGGTGTCGTCAGCAAATAAAACTATGTCTGCCATCTTATCAACCATATAAGGAAGATCATTAATGTAAACTAAGAATAGAAAAGGGCCCAGAATGGAACCCTGTGGGACCCCTATTTTGACTGTAGATCCTACTGAAGTGACGCCATTTATACATACTCTTTGTTCCCGACCAGATAAATAGGATATCACAAGATCAAGAGATGTACCACAAATACCGTAATACTTGAGTTTAGCAATGAGGGTTTGGTGGTCGACGCAGTCAAATGCCTTGGAGAGATCACAGAACACACCCAGAGCATCCTGCGACTCCTCCCAGGCCTCCAACACAGATGTCATTAAGGCTGATCCAGCATCTTGAGTAGACCGACTCTTTGTAAACCCAAATTGTTTATTATGTAATATCCTATTCCTATCAAAATGCGCCAGCATTTGATCCAGCATGATTTTTTCAAAAACCTTACTAAGAGCTGGTAATATAGATATAGGCCTATAATTAGAGGCGCTATTTACACAGCCCGCCTTAAAAATTGGGACAATTTTACTTATTTTCATTAAATCGGGAAAAATACCGTCATTTACACAACAGTTAAAAATATCTGCTAAAATGGGAGCAATATTTACTATAATAGCTTCTATAGCTTTAACAGATAGCCCCCACAAATCTTCAGTACCTTTTATTTTAAGTTTTTTAAATGCTTTGATTATTTCACAATGAGATACCATATCAAAGTTAAAATTAAGCATATCTACTTTAACATTTTCTATTAACAATGATTCTGCTAAAGTCGCTGATGACTGCAGACATTTAGTTGTATCTATAGGTATGTTACTAAAAAAATTCTCAAAGTAATTGGCAACAGAGAGCTTATCTGAAACTAGTTCGTCATTTACAAATAAAGCTATCGATTTGTCACTTATTCTATTTCTACCAGTTTCAGAATTAATTATTTGCCAGGTAGTTTTTATTTTATTACTAGATTGTCTCAACTTTTCACTAATATGAGCGGCTTTAGCATGCCTGCATACTTTTTTAAATATTTTAGAATAATTCTTAACGTAGTTTGAAAATTCGACACCAGGTGTATAGGACCTTCTGTCATATAAGTCATATAAAATATCTCTACTACGTCGTATGCCTTTAGTAGCCCAGGCTGCAAAGTTAATTTTAGAGCAAGTTTTGAGTGATTTTGGTTTACAACATTTATTAAACTCATTGCAAATTGTACTAAATAAAGCATCATAAATATAATTTGGACTGGCAGAGTTTGGGGTAAAAGAATACAATAATGAATTTAAATTATTACTAAATTTTAGCAAGTTGTTTTTTGTCAGAGATCTTAGTGTAATATGTTTTTGTTTATTACATACATTATTGTTAAGTTTGACCATCTGACACTTGTGATCTGACCGAACACCTGTTGTTACACACTTATCTAGTATGTTAAAATTAGTAAAGATATTATCAATACATGTTGCAGACGCATATGTAATCCTAGTTGGCTCAGTAAACAAACATGTGTAATTAAATGAGCTAAATAATGATAGAAACTTACATTTGTCCGGAGAATCAACCAGAATATTAACATTAAAGTCTCCGCACACTATAATTTTTTTATTATTTTTAAATTTCTTAAGAATTTCCTCCATTATCGAAATAAATCTTAATAGGTTAGATGAAGGAGGCCTATATACGCATAAAATAATGTAAAGATCGGTTTCTGCACATGCGACCTCACATACTCGCTCAACAGAAAGGTGAGAGATGTCCTTCCTTTCCTTGAATTTAATATATTCACGTACTAAAATTAAGGCTCCCCCACCCTCTGCAGATACCCTATTGTACGAGCTGGCGACCCTGAAGCCAGTAACATTGAAATTCATATGATGCGCCTTCAACCAGGTTTCTGTGAAACACAAAATGTCAATTTTAAATAAATCAATAAAAAGTTCTATTTCTAAAATTTTGCCAGAGAAGTGATTTATATTCTGATGAGATAGAACTAAGTCATTTATACACTTCTCTGTTGTCACACTTAAATGTTTAAATTATTCACCACATTTACTTTAGTAACACTACTAACAGTGGTGTTCAATGAAAACTCTGTCATACTACTTATGACTGTCTTAATACAAAAAGCTACTGATGTAGCAATCGAATATAAAAATATTTTTGGTAGATACAGTGTATCCCCTGTCAGTTGACATTTGCCAATAAATATATTGGTATCAAAAAAACTAAATTTATCACTATGATGATTTACTAAAAATTGTAAGTGTCTGTTCAAAGCATAAATATGATTATTAACCCTATCAGACACTTTCCCTAGGTATGGGAAGGCACACAATATGATTCTAGGACAGGTTAAGTCCAACATAGACCTAAAGCTATCGTTTAAGTCCCTTTTCCTTAAACTTAGGCAATTCCCTACAAGTAATGTTATGCAGGAATGATTAGTGCATTTATCTTGTATTAGTTTATCTATTATTTGAGTATAACTCATTCCCGGCATACAGTTATTTATTAAAGAATGGTTAATTTCTTTTTTAAGCAAAACACCAATACCTTTGCCTATATTGTCAGAGTAAATTATTGAATTATATTTAATATTTTTATTGACACATATACTTTGATTAAGAGGTACTTTTACATTTTCATGCTCCCTACATAAAGAGTCTGTGCATGAACTTAAAACATTGCATAAATCTACTGACTGCTCTGGCTCAGATGTTTCTATAACTTGATAGTTAACGGTTTTAATTTCATTAATTGGTGCTACTTTATCATTAATTAAGGTATTTGGTTGGTTGTATTCACACATTTTAATTAAATCTTGGATTTCATTATGGGAGGATATATACTTATTATAAGTTAAACTTAAAGATTCCTCCAAAGTTTTAATTTCAGCAAGCAAGCGTTGAGTATCAATTTCATAAATGTTTTTGCTATCCTCCAATTTAATTTCATAATTTTTTAACTTTGACACAAATGCCCTACGTTGTTTTCTTAATTCTAAATTGATTTTACAATAGGTTTTTTTTGTTTGTAGTTTTTTTGATCTCTTAATAATCTTATTTAATTTTATGTATTTTTTTATTTTTTTATGACTCAATACATTAATGTTTGAATGACAAGTATGTGAGTCATCTGCCGTTAAGTCAATGGTTATGCCTGATTTTACAGGAATATGCTCTGATCCACATTCAACCAGCTCATCATAGAGACTTTGGTTTACCATGGCTCTTGAGCATTCCTTTTCATTTTCTAAATGTATTACTTTTTCATGTACTATATTTAACTCATACTCTAGGTCTCTAATTTTACATAGGGACTCCTCATATAATGAGCTGCAATGATCAAAAGACTCTGTCACCGCTTGGAGTTTGTTCCGTTCATCAGTGAGTATCAAGTGATCTCGGTGTAACTGAGCAAGTTCACGTTTGAGCGATGAATTTTTGCAAACTATATTATTCACTTCATCCTCGCTCTCCTCCCGCTCTTGCAGTAACTGTAAAGCAGCCTTTAAGGCCTTTCCCAATCCCTTTAATATCCCTTTCCTTTTAGGTCGGCAACACGCCCATGATTCCTCTGATATGGGGGGATATACTCTTCTGATATGATATGTGGGCGTACATAGTCGATGAAGATCACTTACCATTAGATGACCGATTTTCTCGGTTGCCGGCCTGTAAAAAAGGTCAAAATAGTATGTATACAACTCTAGATTTTTGCATACTGTCTAACACAATGTTGCGCTCATGATGCCAAAGAATTTATTACTAATACATGTTAATAAGATGGCAATATAACCTGATTTCTTTGGTGTAGAGCACCGGGATTAACAAGTGCACGCATTCGTTTAGAAATGTATGTACTAAAAATTTTGTACATACGAGTACTTGTATAGTTTTTCTTCAAACACAATTTTGATACCGAATTTTCGAAATAGCCGCAAAGATTCAATAATTATATTTAAAACCAATTACCTAGAGCGAAGCGTAGAGATTGACTTGTAAAATAAAATTTAAATAAAGTTCACATTAAACGCGCTAAAACGCTTTGAAACAACCTCATTAAATAAAACATTTTTAATTCTAACATTTCGGGCACTTTGCAAGGCCTTCTCAGGAGAGGGTCTGCCGACGCGGTATACAGAATTAAATTAAGCAAATAGACATTAGGTACAAAAATGTTTTTTATTACACTCACTTATTCCTGATCATACATTGTACAAAATGTGTGTATATATTTCAATATTTTGTGTAAAAACAGCGCCCATTGGCTGTTAACCGCAAGGGGTCTATGTAAGTATCCTGGCTAATGAAATGTTCAGTTCTTTGTTAGATTCATCCGGGACAGAAGTGTGACTTTTATCATAAAATTGTTACTCCTCCCTATCTTTCTTTTTCATTTATTTCGTTGAGATAAAAATGCTTCGCTTTTTAGAGACTCATAGAAGTCCATAAAATGTGTGCCATTGTGGATCCTGATTGACAGGAGTTATAGAAGTGCGTGTGTGGACGGTATAGTCTCTTATTATAATGACTTAATGGAAATATGCCTATAACAATTGTTCTTATTTATATATAGAACCTCTGCCTAGTGATTTAGTGGTATGGATGTACTATAGGTATTCCTTATAGCAGAATGGCGGCAAACCTGATGGTAAGTGATCACCATACGCCATAAACACCCATAATTCCAGAGGATGCATTATGGACCTTAAAGAAAAGAAATGGGGTTTTGGGCTCTTCTTTTATAATTTTTAGTTTAGTCTTTTAATCTGTATAGTATCTTGCCTTTAATAAAGATATAATAAATAAATAAACGCAATGGTAAGCCGCTTCACACTGGTTTTCTGTGATATTGTGACACCACCCCTATTGAACGGGCGTATTCATGTTGTAGTCAAAACTAACTGGGTACAGAGTACGTGACTATCACTTAATTATACATGTTAGATCATGGGTGGCATCTGCTTAATAGCTTTAAATGACGAGACGAGCAGGTCACTCGACTGGTAATAATCATCACCATAAACAAAAGCAACACAAATCAGGAATTCGACATACTTTCTGTTTGGCACTGGACTGCGCACATCACCCCGAGCCATAAAGTGTTGTCTCTTTTTGTTTTATACTAGCCTCGTAATATACATATCGCACTGCAGGGCACGGGCCTCCTCTACTGAATGAGTGGCGTCTAAGTCTCATAATATCCAGTAATTTCATTGGTTTTAATGTCCTTCAAATCGAAATACAACTATGCTAACACACTACTGAATGACGACAGCAGTATACAAAGCAGTGGTACCTACCCAGACGGCCTCTCGCATACCAGAGAACCAGCACCTAGAAATGTGATTGATGTACTGTACATAAGTGGCATGTAATGTATTAAAGTTATACTCTTACGAAAACTTTGTTTTTTATTACGAATTAGAACGAATAAGCAATCAATACCCGGCTATTCCGGGTCCTGCCAGTCACTAAAGCGGAAAATAAGAAAATAATCTAAGTTTACAGGATTATATTATTACTAGCTGTTGCTCGCGGCTACGCCCGCGTGAATTACCTTTTCCGGGATAAAAAGTAGCATGTCTTAATCCAAGTCATGGTCTACTTGTGTGCTAAATTTCATCCAAAACCGTTCAGCTGTTAAGATATGATTGACTAACAAACATCCAAATTCAAAACCCACAAACATCCAAACTTTAACATTTATTATATTAGTACCTAGTAGGTATAATAGCAGTAGGATAGTAGGATTAGATCATCCTCGAATACCGATACGCCTTTCCGAACTAAACAAATACTGTCGGAGCGCACAACTTTAATGCATATACTCTACACTTACTACACTACACTTTTAATTCAAATTAAAAGATCCTACTTTATGAAAAAATATTTCTATTGTATTGTTAACATGAAGGAGATAGAAAAACTTCGGTCCGTGCTACCAGTACGGCTATAAAATCCGACGTCTGACGGTTGTCATTTTATCAAGCAAAAGTTTCAGGAATACTTTTTTATTGGCTCTTTTTATGCGCGGCGATAAATTGAGACTCTACCGTCGACATTATTTGCAGACTGAATTTCCCTCTTATAAAGTATTTTAAGTTTAATTCACATTTGATACGGTATTTCTGTATAGCAGATGTCAACAAACGAACAAGTGTATGACGAAACGAGCGGGTCGCTCATCTAATGGTAAGCGCCACCCACACCTGCCGATAAACAGAAACACAAAACTTTGAACTACAAAACCCTATAAACATACTGGCAGGGGACTACGCTCGTCACCCTGAGACATAAAATATGTTAAATCTCATAATGCCCAGTAATTTCACTGGCTCTAATGTTCTTCAAACCGAAACACAACAGTGCTTACACACTTCTGCTTAACGGCAGAAATAGGCAAAACGGTGGTTTCAACCCAGACGACTTCTTGCATACGACGGACCTGCCACGTAATGGAGGTAAGTGATGTCCGGTAATCTCCACCGCCCATTAACATCTACAATACCAAAATGGTCATGAATGCGTTGCTTACCTTAAAGGAAAGCAATAGGGATTGGGAAGGGGACGAGTGATTTATTTATCACAAAATAAAATAAGGTTAGAATCTTAATTACATAATAATTGTAAAAAAATATTTATGCATAATGGTCTTACTACAGAGGATCCTCAAGATCGGGTGAAGTGAAGGCGTCTTAGTAGGAAGGCGGACCATGACACTAGCCGGGATAACGCCAGGTAGAAATAAAGAGTCGTAACCCAAAACGTGTATTTTAGAAAAGCTTAAAAAATTTACGAGTTGACAATAAATAAAGTTTGTTTAAAATAACAAGTTGGACCTGTAAGAGCCGCACGTATAGTTAATATTTTCTTGAATCACACGTCGAGGTGTCGCATAGACATATAATCTCACGTTTACAACATTAGAACGAGATTGTGAGGCATTTGGTTGATAAAGATCATAGAATGCGGTGTGAAATGATAAAATTACTTTACAGTATATAGACGTGTTGAAGCTATTTAAACAGATATTTATGGACCACACAAACATTATTTTTGTACAATTTTACTAATTGTTATTAATTTATTTAGGTCTAATAATAATAAATTTCTCCCCAGAGGGGTTGACGGCAGGCAGGCGGCCGGTCGTAAAAACTACAAGCTAACTAAATCTTTCTGTAACATGTGTTAAAAAGCAAGTTGCGTTGATCCCATTACTAGTGGGATAAGGGCAGGTGGAAGAAGAGAGGTCTAATCATACACATTGCAAGAGGACTTCTTGTCGCTTATGAGTATAAATTCCTTAAACCCAACATATTTTCTCGGTAATGTTGTTTAAATATTAAATGTAAACAGTTTATTTTGAGCGAATTTTAAGTTTTTGAACGAACGAAAAATCAATTTATATTTTGTCGTCCACGTGCCGCGGCCGTTAATGGCACAATTTCCTCATAACATACTACGTGTCCGTCTGAAAAATATTCCAAATTTATATGAAACACGTGTTTGTATAGGACAGCCAAATATTACCCAAACTATCAGTGTTGTAACAAGATACTATAAAAGGCATTATTAATTTATTTAATCCGCAGTG
This sequence comes from Mimas tiliae, assembly GCA_905332985.1. NCBI lineage: Eukaryota > Metazoa > Arthropoda > Insecta > Lepidoptera > Sphingidae > Mimas > Mimas tiliae. The sequence goes on from HG995255.1 coordinate 8,473,248, forward strand.
CCGAATTTATCGCCTTTGTTTTAGCACAGCAAACAGCAAACTAGTTTTGTCAGACCCGAATTAAGCACAGATTATAATTTAATATTCTAATAACATGCGGGTTTCCTCACCATATTTCTCTTTGTTTTGCTTAACTTTTGAAAAACTTATTAGCATACTCTTGGAATTAAACTCGCAATCTCATTAAGAAATAATTGTGTTAACCACTACGCTGTTCTCTCTCATCGCCATATTAAAAGAACTCCATTGTCTTAACTCTTGTCTAATTTTAAACAAGTATGAGTTAGCATGACAGTGATGGCTCAGTGGCGAGTGGCACGGACTGATGAGACGAAAGTTGCAGGTACAAAATCAGCCCCAAGAGCATACAGCTCTGACTTTTGTAAGTTATATATGTGTTACTTGTTAATTATCGTTTGTTTTAATGGTGAAAGGAACACCGTGAGGAAACCTGCATACCTGAGAAGTTCTCCATAAAAATTTCGAAGGTATGTGAAGTCTGAATCCGTATTAGGCCAGCGTGATTGACTAAGGCCTTACCCCTCTCATTCAGTAGAGAAGGCCCATGCCCAACTGTGGGACGTGTATAATACAGGGTTAGAATTATTATTATTATGAGTTAACTTGATTCCAAAAGGGAGCTAACAATTTCGCACAAAGTTGAAGCCCCTCTTGGCTAATTGTCTTATTTACATAAGCATCAAAATAAACCAACCCCGGGGTAGTCTCCTGAGCATTGTTGACGTCCAACTGGTCATTAGCAAGCCCTTTATATAATCAACAATGCATTATGACCGTATTAATTTACTACAGTAAGTAGCATATTAAAAAGTATAGATAGTTTTGCCTACAGCCAGAATGAACAGGCTTGACTGGGGTAATACCACAGCAGTACACGCATACCGGGTAGTATACTCACAGACAAGCGACTTGGCAGATTGATGTTACGTTTCGTTCTGTGACTGAGCTTTTCAGAGGCCCAAATCACCTCTCTCCAGTGCCTATTCCCTTCCTTAAAAAACTCATTCATGATTCTTCTGGTGTTGTAAGTGTTCATGGGCGGTGGAGATAACTTAACATCACATGACTCACTAGTTCGTTTAACAGTCTCTGCTATAAAAACAAATATCAACGTGGTGTACTGTGGTAACTTCTAGATATGTTTCAGATGGATCGTGTGTGGAGCCGCTTTTCTGGCTCATTTGTTGTCTACGGGACTTCAGCTAGCGTACGGAGCGCTACATGTTTACGCTCTCAGACATCTTGGACCATCAGCTGACCATGCCGGTAATGATTTTTTTTTAAATAGATAAAAAACTTTAGATATTTTATTCTTCTTAGTTTCGTAAAGATACTTCAACTTTAAACGATCATCAATTTAAGTATGCTTTCTTACTATCCTACTACTATTAAAATGTGAAAGTTTGGATGTTTGTGATTTTGATCTAATCCAGATAATGGGTCTACCTGTGTGCCAAATTTTATCCAAATCCGGTCAGCCATTAAGTCGTAATTGATTAACAAACTTCAAATTCACAAACTCACAATTATACAAACTTTCATGTTTATAATATTGGCAGGATCGTAGGATTATTGTTCGTAAAGGTATTTGTAGAATTTACTCTAGCATATACTGACAAAAAATAAATGTTGTTGTATGACAAAAAATATAAATGTGGACGGAAGGAAATGTCTACGTGTCGTCTAACTGAATATAAGATTGAGGAAGAAAACAAATTTGAATGCGTGGCACAGGACGGCGAGAGTAGGCGCTGAGTGTAGAAAAGTAATCTATCACCGGCAACCCTCCGGTAATATTTAAATAAACAGGCGACAGCGACAAACTTTTTCTTCGACTATGCGAAACAAAAGCATAATGGCGTTATGTACATAATAAACGAGTTCACCATAACAACTTTTAATTGCTATAATTTTTTTCAAATTCAATTTCATAAATCAATGTAATAACTTCTGGAAGCGTGGCCGTGACGTGACGTTAATTAAGATTTTTCATAAAGTTACTATTTAATCATGTTATTTATGATAATCGGTTTTGAAAACAAAATTAAAGATTGGGTATTACATGAAGTTTCCTAGACGCTGGTATTTGCGGAGAAGGCTGATTTATTGAATTAATTTACCAAGATTCTGTACCTGGGTTGAATATTAAGAGGCAGAAATAATTTCGGTGAAGAGTATGGTCTTTGTTGTCAGAGCGGTGGGCGGTGCGGCCGAACATAACTCTGTCATGTTCGGAAATTAGTTAAGTTATTATAACGAGTTGTTAACGTTCGGAAATAAATCGTAGAACCGATCGCCGACTAAGATTAGTCTCCAAGCTGACACTTATAAATCGAATCATATTAGAGAATAATTAAAAATGCTTTGCTACATGAGTAATTTATTGTGCTGCAATAGCAATAAACTTTCTATCCAATATAACATAATCTCACGCCTTTATCCCGAAGTGGTAGGCACAGGTGCAACTAGTGCAGCACCCACGTTTCGCCGAGCTTATTACCGTCCCATGATTGTGATAAGAGGCAAGTCTATCGCCATACCGGTCACCTACTCCAATCCCGGAGAATTCGTGTGTGATATTTCGAATCGGAAACCTATACACAAGTTGTGCATCCAGGACCTCACGGTTCTCAGCCTTAGTCCATTCAATATATTCATACTGAACAGCGCTTGTATATGTAAATCAAATATAAGTCTGCAAAACACAAAATGATTACGCATAGAGGAGCGTTTGTCAAATTGCTTGGTACTGCCTCAATTGGCTGATTAATGCTGGTGGATAAAATTTAAACGCACATTGTGAAACAAGCCCTAAATATGATATTATCTTAATAAGGTAATACAATACGTGTTACGTGACAAACATTTGGCAACCATACATACTGTGCCAAACAAAGAAACTTATCACCAAGCAATAGTATTAAGTGAAACTTGGAGCGGATTTTATGTCTGTTTTCTCAAATTCAAGGTAGCTGAGAACCGTGGGTCCTGAGTTCAATTCACAGGTCGAGCGAACACAATTTGTGTTTGAGTTTTCGATTTGAAAAATCACACAATATGAATTGCCCGGGATTGCAATTTGTTCCCGGTATGGCTACAGGCTCGCCTCTTATCACATCAAGGGACGGAAATAAGCTCGGCGAAACGTTAATATACTAGTTGCATCTCTTCCAACCACTTTGGGGATAAACTGAACTTCTGTATGTAACAACGTCTGTATGACTCGCTGTAAATAGTAAACTGAATGTATCCGACTAGATAAACAATTTGTGGGAAATACAATGAAATACATTAAATATCACCCATATCTACAATGTTGTGCGGTAATAGTCATCGTTAGTTACCTCTAAATACAGGTGTAGTTTAGTCTAAATTATGAGGGCTATTACGACCAATAACCCGGTTTATTTTACTTCAAATATGACGAAGACGTTCGATTTAATTTACCTGTAAATTAAACATACAGCGTAATGAAACGTATTTCAAACTTGAATTTGAAACTTGGTTTCGTTGTGCATAATTAGAACTAAATAAATTACTGTCGGACTCAGAAACGTCGATTAACTTTAATTTTAATTGTCTATTTCTTAGAGCCTTATTATTTCTCAGGTAGATGTCAATTAAGATTATTTCGGTATTTAGTAACGGTGTTAAGTATGTTTTATACAAAAGTTTAAAGTTGTTAATCAAAGTCTTTGAATGCGGCAGTTAGTAATGTTTTAAGATGATTAACTTTTATACACCCTTGTAACTTCAATACAAAAAATCCATTCATCCATAATAGTTTTAGGAACATATTTTAATATAATGACGCACATAAATAACGATGGTATCAGACTTGACTTCGAAGAGCTCTTTTATGCTCACATTATCGCGCTGTCATAGTAGAGGTCCCGAAAATATTCGATGTAATAAATGTTGTCAGTGGCAGGAGGCCCGTTATTTCATGTGTGTAAGGCGCAATTTATGGTACAGTTTGGGCAGGGGCGATCTGCGTGGGTGTGTCTCGTGCGGCTGGGGCTCTGGTGGCTGGGAGGAGAAGGTCGCCAAGATTAGTGGCTCTGCTCGGTGGTTTGCTTCTGCCCCTGGCTTGCCTGTTCACCTCATTTGCGACGCAACTACATCAGACTTTGCTTAGTTATGGTAAGTACATTTTCAAGTAAATTATTTTCTAAATAACACTTGGGTACCATACAAATCTTTGAATAGAGCATAGGAGGTTGTTCTCACACATTTTATAAAATAACAAGTAGACGCTAACTGAATAAATATTAAAAGAGCTTATGCACTACATCGGACATCGGACGGATATTTCAACATCGGACCATCGATTGGACCTAGTATGCAAATAGTTACTACAACTGCTTTGGACAAACATTTCTCAGATTCGGTTCAGATGCAGTGTGTAAACATTCTTAAAGTATAAAATGGCACAAAAGCCGTTAAAAATGCCACGCTGTAGACAGTTTTATCTACAACGTGAATGAGCCAGCTTGACCGAGTAATATTACTGTCTAGAAACTGAAGATAGAAAACTGACGTGAAGTAGCAGCTTGCTGTTGCATTTGGTACGGTGAATGAGGTATCCGGAAGCTCAAAATTTTTCCCAATCCAACTCCCTGTAAGGTCTACAACGCGTCGATGATTCTTCTAGAATCGAGAGCTTTCATGACGCTTCATTTACCATTTGGTAACTTGATTGTTTGTCGTTTCTTTTTACTAGCTATATATTATACATATCCCACTGCTGGTTATGGGTCTCCTCTACTAAGTGCGAAGGGTTAGGCCTTGGTCCACCACGCTGCCCCAAAGCGGGTTGTCAGACTTCACATATTTTCGAAATTCTTATGAAGAACTTCTCAGGTATGCAGGTTTCCTCACGATGTTTGCTTAACCGTTAAATCAAGCGATAAATAAATATACACAACACAAGAGTTAATACACCAATAACTTAGAAAAGTCAGAGGTGTATGCTCTTGGGACTGTTTTCGAACCTGCGACTTTCGTCTCGACAGTCCGTACCATTCCTACTGCCCTATCGCTGCTTTTTGTCGACCTACGAGTATGCTAAAAACAAAAACAATGCGTCCCGAAAATGTTAGGAAAATTTCTTCGTAAAAGCACGTGGTAGATTAAATAGCTCTTGTGATTTTCGACGACCTAGTTTCCTACTTCAAGCTAGCCGAAGGTAAATAAATATCCGATTTTATCACGCACGACTATACCTAATCTCCGAAATCTGTGTGCGAGGGAATTAAATGGCTTGTGTAAGCAACACTTTTCACTTCTTAAAACATTCTAGATAATATTTTTGGATTAATTGCATAGCCATTGCCATTTGGGACAAAATATGTGCTGAATTATTGATATCCGAAGTTGTGACGACTGTTAAAAATAGGACATCACAGTGGAAATCTCACAACTATTTATTTTTCTTTTGTTTATGACTGAGGTCGGCAAACGAGGAAGTGAGTCACCTGATGGAAATTGTTCACCGTCCATGAACGCTCATAATGCCAGAAAAATCATAGACACGTTGCCGACCTTAAAGGAAATAGATAATTTAGAGATAGGGAAGGGAAGGAAGAACCTAGGCCTCCGGATATCTCACTCACCATACGAAACGTAACAGGGTTTTTCTGTGAGAAAATGGTAACAATCCGGTCCAGCCAGCCCATTCATGTTGTATACAAAATTGACCACAACGGGGTAAGTGGTAGTCACTTACATGTCTAAGAGTAACGAGCACAGTGCAGTGCCATTTAGTACATTGGATCTCAACGTTCTGATTGCGTTGCTACTGTTTATGGGTAGACGGGCCCTTACCATCAGGCGAGTGACCTGCTCGTCTCGTCATTCAGGCGAATAAAAAAAATCTATATTCTTTAACAGGCGTGGTCCTCGGTATCGGTTGCGGGCTAGTAAGAGAAGCAGCCGGGCTAGTCCTTGGTGCATACTTCCGCAGGCGTCGACAATTTGTAGAGCTTGTTGCTCACGCGGGTGGCGGAGTCGGTATAGCTCTCTTCAGCGTCGCGTACAAAGAGGCAGTCGGGTATTTCTATTACATTTCACAGTACTTTATTTTTATTTATTTCTGTGAGAATTATGTACATTTTTTTATGATTTATTCATAAGGAGCAAAGTTATTATTTGTGTGTAATCTTGTTTTTCTGCAAAGACCTTTTTTATAAAAGCTTGTAGAGAAAATTGTAGAAATTATTTTCCATTTATTATAAATATTTAATACCGCCTGCCTCGGTGGCGCAGTTGTAATGCGTACGCGTTACCACTGAGCCTGACGTTGAGGTCTCGGGTTGGATCCCCGGGTCGGGTATAAGTGATATTGGGTTTTTCTATTACGAAATGCTCAATATTAGCCCGGAGTCTGGAATTTGTGTCCGGTATGGCGATGGGTTCGTCTCCTATCACATGATGGAACGGAAATACGCTAGGCGAAATGTGGGTGTACTGGTTACACCTCTGGCTACCTGTTCGGGGATAAGGCGTGAGTGCGTATGTATAAAAATTTAAACCATTTTAAGAGGGATATTTATTTCTACTGTAAATATTTATGTTACAAGACAATACAATATATACTAGAGAAATGTATAATGTTCTAAGAATGATATTGAATAATTATCAGATTTTTATTTAGATATGTGTAATTTGTTTTAGTAAGCTGGGATGGCGTTTAGGTCTGCAAGCAGTGACGGGTGTTCTTGTCTTAGCTTTCTTCCTCAGTGGTGTATATCGAAGCGCTTCTTTATATCATCCACAACGCCGCGCGATATTACACCTCAAAAATCAACGGAGAAAGGTAAATCTACTACATTTCCCTTTAAATTAAACCTCTAAATTATGCGTCGTCGAATAGTCGCCGACGAAGGTACTTAAAATTTCAATTTAGGCGCCCAGAAATCCCATCGACCTCTCTAATTGAAGCTGGCAATTAATTAGGGCAAAAATAATATTTTCCGATTTGCAGGTCAAAGAAAAAAAAGGTCTAAAAAGACCCCCACTCATCGATTTAAGTCCCCTTCAATCTCGACCCGCAAAAGTTTTGTTGTTAGCAGCAGGATTAGCAGCTTTTGGACTTTACACTCCAGTGTTTTTCTTGGTGGGTGTAATTTACGAAGTTGTGATAAGTTTCCCTTTTTCATTGATTAAGAGATTATTTTTTTAAGGCTTTGCAAGGATTTCAAGAGGGATTGGAAGAGAGCGCTTTGGTGTTACTGCAAACGTTTTTGGGATTTGCTGCGGTTCTCGGTTGTGCTGGCTTTGGACTCGTACTTGTGCGACCGTCAGCACAGTGTCTTGTTTCTAAGCAGTATTTATGTCAAACTGCCATGCTTGGAATAGGTGAGCTATTTTTGTTAGCTACAAAGCTAAACAATCCGGAGACGATCCATTACAATTGTCAATCATTATGTGATTGATCGTTTACCTTTTCAATGGATTATGTATTGCTATAATCGGCTAAGGCTGATTATTATCTACGCCAAAATTTGAGCTCGAAGAAAATTCTTAAAAATCTGCTGATCTTAACCACTATATATTAAAAGCTTGTAATTTGTATGATTGTTTACAGTCAAGGCTTGGCTTGGGTAACAACCCTAATTGGAGGTATTTACTAAGATTGACATTGAAAATGTTATTGCGGTTAATCGTCTCCGGACTCCTTTAGTACCTAGCTAACTATTAAAAGTACAAATACTTACTCAAATAAAAATATTTGAAATTTGTTTTCAGCCATATCAATGCTCGCATTAAGTAGTGTTGAAGGATATCACGGATATGTTTTGTTCGCGTGGATGTACGGACTGTGTCTCGGAGGGTTTTTGTATTCCATAAAAATGCTCACAATGGAGAGAGTTCGAGGCCGACACTTCACTAAAGTTTGGGGTGAGCGAATTTCATATGAATTTTCAACATGTCAAATTAATATAATGATGAATGTATTTTCGTATAGGTTTTGTACAAGGAGCGGAAGCAATACCAGTGATAGTGGGAGTGCCAATAACGGGTTACATCAACCAACAGATACCTCGAGCTGGATTCTACTTCTCCACTGCAACGACGCTGGCCGGTGCCTTACTGTTGTTCTTTGTTGGATTTTCCAAGAGAGAACCGGAACCACCGCCACCTGCACCCGCGCCGACCATATCTGAGGCTTGTCCGTGTGTCACTCCGCCTCCAAGATGTGAACCGACATGGTGTGCCTGCAGCGCTGGCGGGGCCACAGCGTACTGCGCGTGGACTGGCGCTACTTGCACAACTCGCTTGCCCAAGTCACTGTCCTACGCTGCACCACTCGACCGCGTTTGCTGCTCAGCTGCTCACTGCCCTGATTGTTATCGACGCTCGGTTCCACTGCGTCCTTCACGCAGCGTCCCTGAAGGTCTTGCGAACCGAGGAAACACGTGGACTCGCGCCGGGTCGTGCCGGTCTACATGTCGCCGTCGAGAACATCACCTTATAGAACAAATCACTACTTCTGTATGATAAAATACGAATTTCTTATAAAATCGCCCCTTTCGTGGTTGTTTTAATTAGTGGATAACTAAGGTGTAAATATATTTCTTGCAGTTAGTGATCTACCTGTCAAGTTCAGTCAAGCGATAGTTGTATGTAGTTTATAACAAAGCAATAATTCCATTGCACAGTTATTTCCGATACGCTTTAATATCGAGATGAAAATGTGACATTTGCTTGACTGTTAAGCCAAGCCGTAATCTTAAAATTGTAATATAGTGTTCTTCTAATTCTCAAAGTACACGTGGGACCTTCGTCGATGTAGTTAATAGTTATATTTTGTAATGTTGTAGGAACAAACCTTTCAATAATGTTTCCACTCAATAAAAACGATAAAGATTTTCCTAAATGCAGACTTCCGTTGGTCGCGTCAAGCGTCTGAGACGACGTACGACGCGTCGTCTGTCAATGCTATATTGAAGACGCCAATGACGTAATGCATTAATGACGCTACCGTTGCCTGGTTTCCCATAAATGTATGTAGTGCCAATTTAAATACGCCGACGTGGTAGCTTTGATGCTGCGTCACTGACGCGCGTGTCTGTCGCTCGACGCGATCGTTAAGACTGCCCTAAAAATGTTTGTACCATAGATATTGTGCCTATGCAATATCTACACACTATATATAGAAATCTCCTATTCACTCATATACATATTAATATTTTCAAATCAAGAGTAAAAAGTTATATAATATATATAATGTACATAATTTGTAAAATCTAATTATTTTTCAAAAAAACAAGTCAATTTCCATAGTTTATTCATGGCGTATTGTGACGACGTAGAACTCGTGTTAGCAAGATTTAGTTTGTTATTGTTACAGTATATTCAATTGTTTAGATGTACCTATTATAATTATATTTTAATGTTAAAAATATTTATTGTTTTTTACCAAAGTGTGATTTACAATTTTAGTGATAAATAAAATATAAGGACATAGCAACCACTGGCTTTTAATACAATCACGAGCACAAAGAATATTATCAGAAATAAAACTGTATTATTCGAGTCTAATATCGGATGCCGAATGAAAACAGGTAGACGTTAATATACAATGGAGCTGGAGTATAATGCGAAGTAACACGATTACCGCCCATTTGTGCCACACTGGGTCCCCTCAGCTCACATCACGCGGTACGACGCGAAGCCGTCGCTCGCCACTGGAAAGGATGCTGCTACACAGAAATTCCGGCACTAAAACTCCAAGAGCCAAACGGTCGCCGCCGTCGTATCGATTCTCTAGCCTTTCCTTATACTCCATTTATACTATACAATCAGTGAAATCCGATTTCAACCCCTGATTCTATCTCTACTCGGAATATAGATGAGCACCAAATAAAACTCATGATTTTATTCAGCAAATTAAATTTTCACTGAATTTTCACATGGCCCTGGCGATACGTAATTTGATCCATGCGTTACGCATCGGTTTGTGATTTTATGTCTGTTTGGTCCCAGCTGGTAAAAAATTAAAATGCATTAATAAAACACGCTACGCTATGTGCCATGTTTGATTTATTTTCATTATAAAATAATATTATGCGTGGAATTGTTTATTTTATCCTACTACTTTTATAAATGTAACAGTTGGATGTCTGTAAGTTTGTGAATTTGGATGTTTGTTAGTCCAGCATGCCGTAACGGCTGAATAAATGATTTTGAATGAAATGTATGATTTTAGGACATAGGCTACTTTTTATCCAGGAAAAGGAAATATAAGTATAGTTATATATAAGTTTCAAATAAAGGAAACAGCGAGAGGGACGCGCCGGAAAGTTTCTTTGGAATGGAGTTCCGATCTCTACGGATTTCACTTATAGATCTGTCAAGTTCACACATTGCTAGACGCTTGCTGTATTTTACTCTTGATGTGTTACTTAAATTGTTAGCGGTTTGCACTGAGTTCAACCAGTACTTATTTTAAAGAAAATATTTCCACTAAAACATAACGCTCAACCAAAAATCAATAAGTCATGTAATATAAATATTACGAAAAAAAATTGCACACTCAACATTTCTATATTATTCAATCGTCTCCTGAAAATAATGTGCAGTATACCACCTCATTTGTTTTATAACAGAGGCCGGCAAACAAGCAAGTGGGTCGCCTGATGGTAAGTGATCTCCACAATACCCAAAAAATCATGGGTGCGTTGCTCGTTTTCCGACCAATGCTATAAAAAAATGAGAAAATGGAAATTTATACTTACTTCTCTGTGGTATATTGTATTTATAGAATGCTGATACTTTTATCACAGATATAATTATCGTCAATGGTTTTCCTATACACGTAAATCTTGTGAGATGCATGCTAGGCATGAAATCAGAAAAATCTACTTATAACGAAAATGTTAAGGCGTAAAATATATGACACATTTAAACATCACAAACTACATCCATATACAAAACCTTCATAAGCTTGAGTAATTGTATAGCTAATGTACCCAAAATACAAGTTGGTATTCACAATGGGACGGCGTCCATCATATAAGCGGTTGTAATTAAGCCAAACAGGGTGTTCACGTGCGCAGCATATATTTTCGGAAGATTATGTTAATAACCTACCCGTTGTTCCTCGATTGTTTCGGTAAATACAAATAAACGTGTGTCTTTCGGTAACCTCGAAAGAGAATTTAGTATTCGTGCGTGTACATTGGTGCCTCTTCAGCCCCTTTTATTTTCTCAGAAAAAATAACTAGACCTAGATATGTAAATAGTACTTAATCAAAACATTATCTGAAGTCTAATCGCTATACCTGTTCCAGAAACGTAAACAATTTTCTACAAACTTTTCAATTTTCTCTATTGTATTTGGTGTATTGAGAGGTCCAAACAAAATAATTATTTGTAAAGTAACTGATAAATAATATACAGTGAATAAATTTACTCTAATAGTAGTGTTTATTACAAAGATATATTTAGAGATATAAAAAATTAAGTGCCCGTTCATTTTATATCCCTATATACGCAGATTTATCGCTGTTGCGTTCTGTAAAAGTTGCCCCTTTCGACCTAATTTGTGGGTATACCCATGATAAGATTTTCCTCGAGTAAGCGACAATTCATTGCCATTTTCGTTTAAGTTTCTCCAATCATACTTTTCGACCCTTTGAATTACTTTGTTCAAGTGTCTTCAAAAACAAAATTGCCGAAATTCGCGACAATCTTCGTCTTGATAGCATTTGAAAAAGAGGAAATATAATAATATTTCCGATTATCTCAGTATATTTTATTAATAATACTGAGATAATCGGCCAATGGCGTGAAAACATAAGGAGATATTAGATCAAATATAAAAAGCAAAATACTTAATCATATTGTATAACACAATGTGATTTTATACCTACAAGAATCTTGAAACTTAGGCAAACATTTTTGCATGTAGCAATAAACGAGTGAATTAAATATGACTGCGATGAACAAAATTAAATTTGAAACCACAAAACTTTATAATTTTGTTGTACCTAACAGCTACATTTCAATAATAAGATTCAAGGCCCGAGGCCCTAAATTACTTCTGTAAATACCTAAAGAAAATACATTTAATTCATTCACCGCTCCTTATCTTGTTCGAATTAAATTATATTGTGAAACTTTCAAATTTCATGTTACTTATTATTCAGATGTCGGCCGGCCTATCAATTTCCTTTGCTTCAGCGCCGGGATACTTTGGAGTTCATTATTTTCTTTACGTATCTTATCCAGTCAATTCGAATGCTTCGCAAAAAGTAGGCAATGAGGCCAATTCTGTGATTCCATTTACATATTTGTACCAGGTGCGGTACACTAATAGATTGAACGTAGATTTCACGTTCATTTGGTAAATCACACTTGGTCCACGAATACTTTCAATTTTACCTATCTACATTTTGCACGCGAAATCGAGAATAGGAAGTATATGTACATTATTATTTAAATATGTTGAATAATAATAAGTTATTATTCATTATTCCTTAGTCTGATGAGCCAGTAGTAGTAGTTAGTATGTGGTAGAGCCAGCAGCCTGTGGACTTTTTTCTACAGTATGAATGGGCTGGCTCGCCCGGGTTAGTACTGTAGTGTGACACATTACAAAGAGCCTGAATCCCCCCCTCCCTTTTCCAATCACTATTAAGTGGGCAAAGCATCCATCTGACCAAGCTGACGGCCAACCTTCAGTAATTGGAAAGGCACACAAAGAAGAAGAATAACAAAGTTCATGGTTCTTCTGGTATTGTTCATGGGCGTTGGAGATCACTTACCATCAGGTCCCATTGCTCGTTCGTAAACCTCTGCCTTAAAAAATGCAATAATGATGGTTGCAGATGTGCTAGACATACTTTATTACGTGAGCAACAAGCACATACAAGAAGATCTAAAAATTAACACCGTCAAACAAGATATTCCTAGATATAGTAAAAGCAATCAGATGAGAATATTTACTCACGTTAATGAAATGGCCTCAAAATTAGTAAGCACAGGAAATGTCACATATTACCGACTGAAATCCAGATGTTGGTCTACCTGTGTGCCTAATTTCATCCAAAACTGTTCAGTCGTTAAGGCGCGATTGACTAACAAACATCCAAACTTTCACATTTATTATAATAGTAAGATTTATACTCTCTCCTATTAACTATTTATCTTAATTATAATTGGTGTATTTTAAAGCATATTTTTTGCTTTCCATCTCAACAATAAGCAACAGAGTTTCGTCTACTTATCCGTACTTCTATAAAATTATAATTAATTACATAAATATATATATACATATACTTTATATATATATATATATATATTACTTTATATATATAAAGTATATGTATATATATTATGTAAAGTATTTGTGCTAATAACTATACACCAAATGATTCTCCTTGGCCAACCGACATTTTAATGCAGCTCGAAGCTGAGTGCAATACTTATTACAAACGATTCTGGGATTCGCTTTTCCGATAAAAAATTCAATAATCAGTTCCAAGCAATCAGATGAGAATATTTACTCACGTTAATGAAATGGCCTCAAAATTAGTAAGCACAGGAAATGTCACATATTACCGACTGAAATGGCATAGTATCCCTACTACTAATCGAGAGATTTGACAAGAGTGTATGTAAGGAATTGTCAATAACTCCTTCTGCTAATAAAAAATAAAAATCACGACCTCGTAAAACCACAACTAAATGGTTATCACAGATCGCCATGTTACAGAAACAATAATAAAAAAAATGAGCATTGATGATTGTTGTAAGTAGTTGATAGATAGAGGTACAGAACAGGACCGAGAGAAATATGATTCAATGGTATGAAAATTGAACAACTGAAAGGATAAGTATACAAGTGATACTATAGAGTTACCTAAAATAGAAACTATTTGTCATCGGAGAACTCATTAGCCTATAGTATCCGTTTGACAAGTGGCGCTGTTAAACTATACAGTGGTCTTAGTTGTAGTATCAACTACAAATGTACCTTAATATATCTATATTTCTTGTATAAACAACATTCAACAAGATTTTTCATTAGAGTGTGAAAATTATACTCACTAATCGGAAAACGATTAGCGAGTTTAACAACCCTTGGCGCGGGCAGTCTATGGATGGATGACCGCTTATGGCCGTTCCCTATATTCTGTCTGTCTCTAGTTTTGCTATACCGGCGATAGAAAATTTTATCTATTTTCCGTTTTACCGTCCCAATAAACTTACTAATGATAGGTAATCCTATTCTTCATTGCTGTCTACCGATGAGAGGACTGATAGCTGACTACAGATATACAACACTATGAAAATCACAGTTCAAGCGTCCCAATATTTTTTATGTGCTGTCTGTCGATAAAGTTATTTAGTGTTTTCTTTATCGGTAGATTTTGACAGATAAACAGATATCCTCGGCTCTAAAAAATCTAAATAAATAACGCATTTTGAAGAAATAGCCATGAGTATACAAGGCTTACATGGCACTTGCACTGCAATACAAAAAACTAAATAAATTATGTATATAAAAAAAATCTAAAATTCCCTTAACTAAAAATAATGCACCGGTTTAATAATTAAATTAAGTGCAAGAGACATATAAATATTTGTTAATGCGGACAAAATAATTACCCACTTCAGTAAAATCCCCCAAATTCGCTTGGGATTTTTGTTCAAAGGACTTGTATTCAGAGCCGTAATGTATTGACAGTAAAACGTTTCGTTAATACATTGTGTTTTGCAACATAATAAGTATTTCTCGTTATTATTATTTCATTTACAGTGGTAAAAAATAATAATTATAGATAAATGTTAAATTAAAACTTATATCTCTAATCTAAATCATATCTTCATATTTTCTAACATAAATTAAACAATAATTCCTCTTTCTCAGCTGTATGAACATAACGCACAAGAGGGCCCAGATAGACTGCCTATCTATTGCTATCATAGTATTCGACGTGCATATCTAAAAAATAGGGACGATTCCAAGCAGTAGATAGAACAATACGGTTGTTTTACGATAGCTATCTATCGTGAAATTGAAGATTAATATTGGGAACGGCCATTAGTGGTATTTCAAGTGAGCGTTTACGTGCTTCGGAGGGCACGTTAAAAGTCGGTTTCGGCTGTTATGAACTGACAGCAGTCGTTAACCCAAGTCGTAGGCCTTGAGGCAGCTTGAAAACTTTGACACTAGGTTGGCGACTAACCAGTGGATATAGAATATACTGACCACTAGCTAATTAAACACATTCGTAAGTAAAGCAAATTTGATATGAACATATGCTGCTAAAATAAATACTTACATAAGCTCACTAAGAGCTTCTGTATCACCGAAGGGGTAGGCAGAGGCGCAACTAGTAGCACAACTAGCAACCCACGTGGTCACGGTTCGCAGAGTTAATTTTCATCCCATTATGTGATAGGACGCGAGTATGGCAATCCATACAGAACAAAAACCAATTTCGGGCAACGTGTGTGTGTGATTTTTCGAATAGAAAACACAACCCCTAGCTTTGTTAAATCGATTTTCTGTTCTATTATATTAGATATATTCATAAGTATTACCAATTCAACAAAAATAAATATAGTTAATTACCAATATTTGGAAAAACTAAATAAATTACATTAATATCGAATGAGACTACCAAAAAGCGCAATAAGTGAACTACTTTAATGATAATATTCTGCAAATACAGTGATTAAATGGTAATTATTTAATCGTAATTGAATGATTTCGCACCAACTGCAATCATTAAATAATCATTGCGTGATCAATTCATTAACACGATTAAATCATTAAATGCAACATCCGGTTATATTTTATTCATAAGACATTATATACTTTTTTAACATTACATCTTAAATAGTCTGCCACTTCGATGCTGCCACTACACCAATCGCCTCATTTAATATAATGGCAACACTTAGGTTGTGAAATTAAATTGTCTCGGAGCGAGAATCGAACCCACGGCCTCTCGCTTCGCAGCCGGCTACTCGCCCGCCGCGTCAGTGATAATGATGTACAATAGTTTTGAATTAAGCAATCGTAAGTTAACTTTTTATTTTTTTATAATATTATCAATCATCTTTATTGAGCACTAAACACATTCAACATAAGTTCAACTGCTGCTTTGTTACAGAATAGCTTTACATCACCAGTGTTGCTACGTGTCGCGCCGAGTAAATAATAAAAACAAATGGACACGAAGATTTTATCATGACTAACTCACTGTCCTACCATTATTATTATATTGTCACAAATTGGGGCAACTATATACTTTACTTATAGTTAAAACAAGGGATTTTACCAGTGCGTTCCGACGATACACATAGTAAACAGTCGTTCAGGGTTCAAACAAGGTTGAAGAATACATTTAAATTTTTCTGTCATTAATTTACTATATTAAATTATGTTATAAACATAATATATACATATACATAATATTCATATGTTTGATGGTTTGAAATATTATGTTGCCAAACTAAAATGCAATATCAAAATTATATTATGACTAGCCTTTGCTCGGGGCCCCGCCCGCGTGATCATCTTTTCCCGGGATAAAAGTAGTCTATGTCCTAATCCAGATGTTGGTCTACCTGTGTGCCTAATTTCATCCAAAACTGTTCAGTCGTTAAGGCGCGATTGACTAACAAACATCCAAACTTTCACATTTATTATAATAGTAAGATTTATACTCTCTCCTATTAACTATTTATCTTAATTATAATTGGTGTATTTTAAAGCATATTTTTTGCTTTCCATCTCAACAATAAGCAACAGAGTTTCGTCTACTTATCCGTACTTCTATAAAATTATAATTAATTACATAAATATATATATACATATACTTTATATATATATATATATATTACTTTATATATATAAAGTATATGTATATATATTATGTAAAGTATTTGTGCTAATAACTATACACCAAATGATTCTCCTTGGCCAACCGACATTTTAATGCAGCTCGAAGCTGAGTGCAATACTTATTACAAACGATTCTGGGATTCGCTTTTCCGATAAAAAATTCAATAATCAGTTCCAATTTACATTAAAAGGCACGCATCAAAGTTTTTAACGTTCACTTCCTTTTATGGCGTTAAGGCTTTACATAAGTACAAACTTGCAGAACGATAGCACTGTAGTACATATTTTATGAGCAACGGTTATTCAGTAGTTCGCAATTAAAGCACTTTTCAATTAAACCAAGCACTGTGAAATACAGTTGTTTTACAATACCTAGTAGACATTTGTTAGGACGGGACACCTGACAATTAGAATGGGACTCACGATTTATGGAAACCTCCAGCTTCTTTGCTTAAATTTAATCTTAACAGGAACAGTAATTTGGATTTAAAGTAGTGCAGGTGAAAATGGTTCTAACAGTCAGTTCAATTAAAGTTTTGCGATTTTTACGATCTAGTAAAAAATAAAAACAATGTTCGGTTTTCCGGCCCTCCTTAGGAACTTAAGAGATACTTATATAGACTTAGAATAAGTATATAATTTAATTAGACTGCCTCGGTGGCGCAGTTTAATGTGTACGCGTTACGATTGAGGCCAACGCCGAGATCTCGGGTTCGATTCCGGGTCGGGTAGTGGTATTGGGATTTTCTATTACGAAATGCTCAGTATCAGCCCGGAGTCCGGAATTTGTGCCCGGTATGGCGATAGGCTCGCTCGGCGAAATGTGGGTGTACTGGTTACACCTCTGCCTACCCCTTCGGGGATTACAGTCGTGAGTGCGTATGTATGTATATAATTTAATGTTATAACTACTCTATATTGGATCAGCATCATCGCCCTTCCTGCTTGTCATTATAAACGAATGTTTCCGAAGCGCATAATTAAAATCATAGTACTGTATTTTTGAGTTTTTCATAGAAATAATTTAATATTTTAAAATGTACAGCAATTATTTTTTACATTAAAGACTCGAATGCAGACCGCAATCTTTATCTTTTTTAAGCACTTTTGTTCTTGCTGCTACGAGTATGTCCAATTTGAAGTTCATAATCCAAAAAAATTATCGCTCGGACTTATGGCTGTTCCCTATATTCTGTCTATCTCTAGTTTTGCTATACCGGCGAGAGAAACTTTTATCTATTTTCCGTTTTACCGTCCCAATAAACTTACTAATGATAGGTAATCCTATTCTTCATTGCTGTCTACTGATGAGAGGACTGATAGCTGACTACAGATATACAACACTATGACAGTTCAAGCGTCCCAATATTTTTTATATGCTATCTGTCGATAAAGTTATTTAGTTTTTTCTTTATCGGTAGATTTTGACCGATAAACAGATATCCTCGGCTGTAAAAAAACGAAATAAATAACGCATTTTGAAGAAATAGCCATGAGTATACAAGGCTTACATGGCACTTGCACTGCAATACAAAAAACTAAATAAATTATGTAAAAATCTAAAAGAAAATATAAAAAAAAACTAAAATTCCCATAAATAAAAATAATGCACCGTTTTGATAATTAAATTAAGTGCAAGAGACCTATAAATATTTGTTAATGCGAACAAAATAATTCCCCACTTCAGTAAAATCCCCCAAATTCGCTTGGGATTTTTGTTCAAAGGACTTGTATTCAGAGCCGTAATCAATTGACAGTAAAACGTTTAGTTATTACATTGTGTTTTGCAACATAATAAGTATTTCTCGTTATTAATATTTAATTTACAGTGGTAAAAAATAAGAATTATAGATAAATGCTAAATTAAAACTTATATTTCTAATCTAAATCATATCTTCATATTTTCTAACATAAATTAAACAATAGTTCCTCTTTCTCAGCTTGTATGAACATAACGCACAAGAGGGCCCAGATAGACGGCCTATCTATTGCTATCATAGTATCCGACGTGCATATCTAAAAAATAGGGACGATTCCAAGCAGTAAATAGAACAATACGGATGTTTGACGATAGCTATCTATCGTGAAATTGAAGATTAATATTGGGAACGGCCATTAGTGATTCAACTCCTTTAAAATTCCCTGTCATAAATACTTCAAGCAAAAATACCCATTTCAATCTCGATTTTAAATTTCTTCGATTCCAGGCTATTGTAGCAAGTTCTTAGTTCGATTTTAGTTTATCAACTGATTGAATCAACTAAATCTATATGATTTTTGCTGATCAATTCAATTGAAAGTCTGTTCAAATGATTCAAATTACATGCGATTTAGCAGTCACTCAAATAAAATCGAAGCATATGAACACACTATAATGCTTTTAGCAGTTACAATACGGAAGACAAAATATTTCACTAAACAGCGAGCTAAAGCGAAACACCGCCCAAAAGTCAGATGCAGTGCTTTTATCGTCTTGTCGCAGAAAGCAAAGATGGGAATTTATAACTCCATTTAAAATCCGCTAGAGTATGAATTTTAGTATGAACAGTCATTTAACAATTTCAGATGAGTAACGATTAAACTCCACACTTTATGCATAGGCTTTGGAAGTGTTCCGAATTGTTGGAGCCTGCATATTCTATTGTTCAGTTCAGAGTAAAAGAGACAACTTTAATAAAAATTGATACAAAATAGTTTATAAGTATGGAGATTAATCTACCGACGCATAAACCAAATACCTTCGACCGAATTTCTCCAAAGGCACTCACTTGTTTGATAAAGGCACGAATGTGGCGGGATTACCACACACTATAAGAGAATACCTTACTCTAAGTTCCTTTTGTAATATAATAAACCGGCTCGATGCTCTAAAGCTCTAAATGCTGATCCAAAGCGGCGATGCAAGTAATTAGGATTGCCATTACACGAATGGGACAGTACCTAATACCGGAGTGCATTGGTTGCTGCTCACTCTATTAGATTGGCTCTACTGCACTACTGACAATTCACATCACATCAGTGTTGACAGTTAATTATGTATAGCACTTTGATGAAGCTATGTGGATAATTGTCTATACCAAATCTTCCAATAGAAAATTTTAATAAATGTTTAATTTCTCCAAAAAATAGATAGAAAATTAGCGTCTTCAAAGAAATAGTGGCCTATTTGTGAAGTACCCACTTTGCCCACTGTCGTTATGCAACACATGTATATTGCTTGACTAAACCGAAATGCAGATGACGTAACCGTTTTCACTCGCTGCGTAGTATCTATATAAGCTTCTCGATCTAATCGGCAGGCACAACCTCCAGAAATAACAAGTCACTATACTCTGTGATCGAGATCGGTTGTAGGCATAGAATTTAGGATCTAGTTTTCGGATTATCGAGACTCTTTGACGTTTGATTTCCAAAGACTCAACGGATAGAAATACTAAAAAAATAACGATGATTAATTGCTTTGTATTTCACATCTTTTACTCCACTTTTAGGACGCAAGTACGCAATAACCCAAATCTAAAAATATTGATGGCGCCTAAATATTCCAAATCGCGCTGAATGTGATGACTGCCTGTACCCAAATGGAATTCAATGAAAATAATTTGATAATTGACATAATGGTTTTAGCATAAACGGAGAATTAAACGATGACAGAGACGTCTAAATATCTGCCTGCGTGTTTAAAAACAATTTAATATAGAGCTCAGTAAAAGAAATAAAATTGTTCGCTATAGCATATGTGTTGAAGAACGTAAATCATTCTCCATAATAATTTATTGCTTCCAGAGAGTTACGCAGCAATAAAAACAATAAACAAAAATTATTACACTTAAAATATGGTTTTAATAAATTTCGTCACCTTCACATATTCCTGTCATGTTCTGGTGGCACCAACGCCAACGCGTGTATATCCCTGAATTCTGTTGGTAATTACCTCAAAAAATGCACGCAAATTAATAATTTTCAGCACTCTACGAATGGACTCGCATAGCGGCCGCCGTATTGCTCATAAATTCACGGAGTTTTGTACTTGCTTAAAACATTTTATTGTCCTCCTGACAGCACTGCTCCAAAATTTATGATAAGAGCTTCCATAAAACATAACTCCATCAGTAGACTATAATAACTAGCCTATAAAAATGAACGATTCAGAAATAAAATTAATAACACCTTTTAATATACGAGGCCATCAGTTCCCTAAAATTTATGGCAAAAACTGCAGGTAAGGCCGTTGGATACATAAAATCTTTATGTGTCCCTTTACACAACGCTGTCCTTAGGTTTAATGACTAAATTTTAAAAACAACTCGCTGTTAACGAGTAACATCTTGTCTGTTTGTTACAAAATCATGACCTTCGTGTTTTGAGTGTCCCTATCTCTACATTTTATTGACGTAGACATTTCTTGTATCTTCTTTATGTTGCAATATCATAAACAAAAGAAAATACTGTCCGACGTAAAGTAAATTTAGATTTTCGTAAAAACATTCTTATTCGGCTACCACATCGTTACATACATACATACGCACTCACGCCTGTAATCCCCGAAGGGGCAGGCAGAGGTGTAACCAGTACACCCACATTTCGCCACGCGTATCGCCGTCCCATGATCATGACATGATCCCATGATGTGATAGGATAGGAGCCTATCGCCATACCGGCCACAATTAAAGATTACGGGCTGATACTGATGAATTCGTAATAGAAAAACCCAATATAACTTTTACCTGAAACGAGGATCAAACTCGAGACCTCGGCGTCAGCCTCAGTCGTAACACGTACGCATTACAACTGCGCCACGGAGGCAGTCACATTGTTACTATATATTAGTATACTAATTAGTGAGAGCAGTAAAATATTATTCTTTTATCATTGTTTATTTGAATTATCAGGGGGTATAACTTAAAGTTTATCAAACTCTATCACAATACTTAGTAACATCAGGTGATTCGCAATAATTTTATTTACAATATGTAACTCATACTATTTAAGAACAAATCGAGGTTGCTTTGATAACAAGAGTGATTCGGAACATTAAACTCTACGTTGTTTAATATTTTCGTTCGTATTCATTAAAATAATAGAAACTGCAGGTATTGTAAATATTAAATACAATAGGTAAATAGTTTAGTTAATTAGTAATAGAATTAATTTCTTAATAACATATTTTACTAATATATTAACCAGTACTTCACTATGAGCTTTCATAATATACGTACATTGATTATAATCCACGTGGATTTAAATCATCTCTATCCTCAACTGTTGATTTATTCCGAAGTTTACAGAAAGCCTATTGAAAATTACTTTCGATAGGTGCTAGGGGAGTGTAAATAAAATAGAGAGTTCAGTAAACGAGTCAAGCAGGCCAGATGAATGAGCTCTTTTCACAGATTTTGAACATACACAGTTTGACAATGGTACATAAGGTTTGACTATTTCGGTAGACTATGACGTATTAGACGCCGCGCCAGCACTATTCCATTTTCTAAGTTGTTGTATAGGAAAATGAAGAAAAAAAATATTTTAAACAACCTGTCGACTTGAGTCGATCGCAGCTAAGATACGTAGGAAACGCGATGCAGTCGCGAATTTGTGAATCGTGTACTGTTATGCACGGGCGTAACAACAACGGCGTCAACGGTGCGTTTAAAAAAATAGACTTGTGCATAGGTTCTTATATAATTAAAAGGTCACAAGATAATAGTCTATGTCCATGTGTCGTTTGTTGCTATAAAAATGGTCATATTCTAATCTAGATAGCAACAATGAATAAATAATTGTTAGCGCTACACAGACAATGAACGTAGCCAAATCTGTAACTTTCATTTTCAGAGCCTAGACGATAAGTTATACAACCTGTAGCAGCGTCTAACGTAAGGCAGTACATTAAATCTGAACCCATTATTCACACAACCGTTCTTTTCCTCTTTTATCACCGTCTTTCGTAGCTTTTCTCATAGGGACTGCAAGGTTTATTTTATTTTTAGTGACTTGTTTATTATCTATATTTCTTTGCAGTGAAAGTTGATGACAATCAAGATTTACTAACTAGTTGAGTTTTTTAAGTGTCTCTACACGATGTAGACAGTTTGTCCACAGCATGATTATAAATATATGAATGGCGTTCCAACGTCTCAAAAAACTGGTGTGAAGTGGCAGTTTGCGGTTGCGTTTAGCTCGGTATGCCTTCCCAATACCCATTCCTTACCTTAATGGCCGGCAACGCATTCATGAATGATATTATATTGTTCATAGGCTGTGGATATCAGTTAACATCAGGTAATAATACTTTTTCTCGCAGAGAAAATCTCATATTATGTGAAAATTTCAGCCGGATACCTAACGGATAGATAGACGGCGTAGGTTTATAGCCGTTGGTACCTTTGTTGACACCGAACGCTAAAAACGGTTAAATTATTATAATAGTTATGGTAGATTTATCTGAATATAAACTTTACCCGACACAAAACACTGCAAATGCTAATACTTAGGAGTTAGCGAAAACATATTTGCATTCGGGTCACGTTTTTGCAGACCCTGCACAACTTGGATTTTGCTGTATTTGTGACAAGGATAAACCAGCCGCTGCCAGGCATAGGGCCTACCGAAATGACAAATCTTGGTCAAGACTACAGTCCCTTTATTTTCCCAATTAATTAGGATTACACGGACGCGCTAATTACGTAACTTTCAAGGGTTTCTCTTCCGAATCAGGTAAATTATGCAATAAAAAAATTAACAGTCGTCGAGGTTTCTCCAAGTTCTGAAATTATGAAGGTACAAAATCATATGGGAAAAAATATGTGTTTGCATAGTTTTACCGCTAAATACCCTATAAATATGCAACAATATTTCTTCCAGCTGTACACATATTTTAAATATGGTAAATAAAATATGGTTAATATTACTCATAAAAATCCTACTACTATTATAAATGTGAAAGTTTGGATGTTTGTTAGTCCATTACGCTTTAACAGCTGAATGGTGAAATTTTACACACAGGATGACCATGACCTGATTTAAGACATAGGCTACTTTTTATACCGGAAAAGGCTGTACACGCGGGCGAAGCCGCGAGTAAAAGCTAGTTATAAATAAAACCCTTGTTAAAACATTCTATCTCATTTCGTCAGCAATTCAATTATCGTCAAAAGTTAATCCCTCACAGTGTCATAATGACACGGATTTGCAAGAACCGAATGAATAAATTCTAGGATTTAAACATCCAACACTGAATGGATTTGAAAAGAAAATTCTAAAAACGAAGTGCTCGAAAACTCGTTGTATACAAATCACAACTTCCTTCAGTATTTGGAATGTTATATAATACCTGCCTAGAAGTGCTGCCTTCTGCGAATGACAAATGCAAATGAAATCGTTAAAGAAGTTAAATCTGAAAAAACTGCTTTTAACTTTTAAATAAATATGTATATTTATTATTATTAGTGAATATTTCATTCACACCAAGAAATAAACGTATAATCAATTTTGCATGAACGTTGGTCTTCACGTAAATAACATTAGGACACTCGAACAAGACTGTTCCATTAAACAGAAGGAGTTAAATTCGTGGATAGGACAAAGATGCAAGATTGACGGTATTATTCTACCTAATCAGTGGAAGCATACCTTGTTCTACTATGACGGAAGATATCTATGAGTAAGTACCGACGTGTATAATTAATCCAGTAACCTTCTCAACAACGACGAAGGCTGGTCAAAAGGCTAACTGCCCAAGTCATAATTATAGCTCATCTTCCTCGTTGTTCAAAGTGCAAAGGTGACCAACCACGCCATTCAGGGTCAAATTTGGTTTACTCTCCTTCTATACGAACGACTAAAAACAATGAAGTTTAATAACTTAGATGGCACCAATAAGGAATACAAAAAGCGCATATATAGGTAATCAGAATTAAACTCCGTCATTTGCAGTACAAAAGAAAAAATACTTCTATGCAAAATACGTAACCTCGATAGAAAATAACAAAACGTCCTAAAATATAGAATACAAACAGAACATTTTTAGGACGTCGTCTTGAATTGTAAATTGCATTCTTTTCATAGCTAAATGAGGGCTCGGAGCGACATCGAGTGCTTTTAATAATAGTCCGGCGAGAAATCGCCGCACAGGATTCCCCATTTACATTTTGTTCGCAGTAGTAATACGTATGTAAAAATGGCTGGAGCTAATGAGAGTCATTTTACTGCAGACCAAAATTGGGTATAACTGTATGTTTTGTATGCATTGTTATTCTTTGTGGTTTTTTATATTGTGTATTATTATTATTGAGAGTTTCCGTGGCGTAGCGGGCGAGGGGCCGGCTGCGAAGCGAGAGGCCGTGGGTTCGATTCCCGCACCGAAAAAAATGTTTGTGTGATCCACAAATATTTGTTTTGGGTCAGGGTGTTTTGGGACCACAAGTTCCTCGTAGTTCCTGATTCCCACGATACAGGTTAACCTAGTTTGGGGTCAGAACTAAGTTTGTGAATGTTGGGTGTATTTATTTTATTATTAAATTTTCTATGAGCCTAATGTTACCTATTCAATAAGTTTTTGGAATAATATATCATGACAGCTGATGTTTTAATGGGCGAAAAGGATTTATAATATAGTCGGTATACTGTTTTTTTTTCTGTGCGGTAAGAAACGTATAGGTAGGTAACTGTAAAAAATGATCTCTTATGTTCGTATCCTCGGATCGGGATAGTCGTGTTATATATTTTTGAGGTCTGAATAATGTTGAATAAACTACAGTAAATTTTAACGTGGACATCCTCCGTGGCAGAGTAGGCGAGTAGCCGCCTGTGAAGCGAGAGGATGCGGGTTCGATTCCCGCCCCGAGACTAAATGTTTATGTGATCCACAAATATTTGTTTCGCGTCTGGGTGATTTCTCCCGAGACGGATTGACGTCAGGCAGGCGTTCGGTCGTAAAAACTATAAAAAGTATGTTGCACCCACCGACCCCGCTGCGAGTGGGAATATGACTAAGGTCAGATGGAAGAATATTTAAGTAAATTTTGGGTCATGCATTTAACATAATAGGCCACCGCGGCAATAACGACATATAAGTGTCACAATCCCTCGATGGTCGCTGCTATACCTGAAGTTGCCTCAAGTATTTATTTTGTTAAACCAGGATCAAAATTGTGTACTCGTGAAGCCTCAAAACCATGTTTAGCCGCGGGATTTGGTGCTTGTCAACTGAGCACGGTATATGTAAATGCAGGCTTTATGCTAGATACAAATCCTGCTCGCTAACCCAAATTGGACAAGCCTATTCGAATAGGGCTCGGAAATTTCTAAATAGGAAGAATTTGTACGCGGTTGTATTTAACGTGGTATATATATATAAGTTGTAACACGTATAGAGACATGTTAGATTACCTTTTTAATAAGAAAAAATTAATAATAATTATGTAGTTCATATTTAGAAGCGTTTATTAATTGAATTGAAAAATTGTTTTAGAACTTTAATTGCCGCACTCAGAGATGTTTGAGATATTACGTAGGTAATGACTAATTGACGATTACAGGCGAGATTGGGTATGTATGTATGTATGTCTTCATTAAACATAAAACGCAAATGAAAAAACGGTGGACAAGTACAATGTTGGATGATGGAGTTTGGTTATACTTGAGAATCTGCATCTCCATCTCGTTCGTCCACGTTACGCAATTTTATTAAAGACAAGCACGAATCCCGACTAGCTTACATGACGGCTCAGTCAACACTAAGCTGAGTACGAGTGTGGAGCCTTAACACGTTCACGTCTCGGTCGCGATTCACGGTCCCTTTGACGCGGGACTAAAAACCGACAAAAATCGGGGAACAAAGCGCAAACCACCGAAGAATATGTGAAACGGCTTCACACTTAACGTTCGCGCTCCGTCGGCTTTCGCGCGCTGTCCGCGGGCTAAGTGTGGAGCGGGCTTTACAATTATTTGTATGAAGTTTTATACAACCTTGCACACCTATCCCCGCCGCACGAGCCACAACGCGTACAATGCGCAGTGCACGCCTAGATAAGTTTTTATGATCGTTAAAATGTGAGTGTTTTGGCCAAGTGATATAAGCCTCCATTTTAATAAATAAATAGATAAGAAATTAAACAAAGTATTATTTAATATTAACTATAATTATATGTTCGAGTAATGTTTAATACAGAATATCAATTAATGTATTGGACACCAGATGTGTAATGTTCGAAACAAAATATGCAAGTGAAGGAAAACACGTATATACGTTATAGGTAACGGTATTTCAACTACGTGATAAGAATTTAGTTGCATAAATAAACAGCATGACTTTTGTAAAAGTTCATAGTAAATTGTAAGGTATAATCCTATTTTCTACTACTATCATAAATGTTAAAGTTTGGATGTTTGTGACATTGTGAATTTGGGTGTTTTTTGGTCAATCACGCCTTGAATTATGATTTATTTATTGTTTTAACTATTTATGATATTCCCCATAATAAGTTATAACATATAGGTATTCTGTAAATATTTCAGCCAGCTACCTATTACCATTCAAAAGAAAAGGTTTTTTAACGGTAGCGCAGACAGAGCGGCTCGACAAGGATAGTACCACTGTCTCCTAGAAACCTACACTAAGTGGCAGCTTACTGTTTCGCACAATGAGTAAGATCTAAACTGAGAGGGGGTCTAAACTCCTCTTATTCCCCATTATTATTCCTTTACCGTTGGCAACACATCCATGATTCTTCTGGTATTGGGGTGTTCATTGACGACGGAGATCACTTATCGTCAGGTGACCTACTTTCTCGTTTGTCGGTCTGTGCTATAAAAAAATCAATGATCGTGGTTTAATAGCTTCAGGGACCCGATGTCGTTCCTTTTAAGATAATTGTTTGCATGATTTCTTTCGCCAACATTCTTCCACCTCACAGACCGTTGAATGAAAGTATAAGATAGGATTCATTCAAATGAGCAAAAAAAAGCTTTTAAGATTGTCGTGATAAAAGACCATTTCTTACTTAGATCTATAAAAGTGCGTCTCCATTTGAGGCATTTCGCCACACTGAGAGGCGTGTTTGTGACAAAATTTCAAGTGTGGACATTTGTCAAATATGATGTCACAGCGCGATCCGCTATGAAACCCCGTAACATTTCACCGTGACGTGTTATTTTGTGTTTTAAGTCACGGAAACATAACACAGTGTTTATTAAAACACCCATCCACGTTAATGTAATTACGTGATATAGCATAGCCACGACTCTCCAAGCCACGAAATATCACGGAAATTTGGACGAATTTTAATGTTACATTGTACACCAGTTGTCTGTTTTTTTCGATTAGTAGTACATAGTGGTCAACCCATGGAACACGGGTAATACTTCGTATCGTTATTCGACGTTCTTTCTTTTCTTTTTTTTTGTCTTGGTCGCATACCTAAACGGATTTTAAAATGTTTCACATCGAGTGATCAAGTCATTACATCGACGTGGTGATATTACGGATGAATATGATGCAGTTAAGAGATTACATGTGAGTGGAGTGTAGAGGGCGCTCGAGTGCCGCTGACACCGCGCCCGTCCACTCTGCATCCGTCGGCTCCGCTCGCTGGCTCTTCACTTCCTCTCTATCATTTTATGAACTACATCGAACATTTTTTCAGAAAATTTGAACAGAATTCTTGTACGTTAAATATTACCATTTTATAGCAATAATTTTAATCGATTTTAAAATGAATTTGGTAATTATGTAAAGCTTAAAGAAAATTAACACTGAAACGTCACAAATAACCTTAATTTTTTATATCATAGGACGGCAAACGAGAAATGGGTCACCCGATGTTAAATTATCTCCACTGCCTATGACGCCCACAATACCAGAAGAACCATGGACGAGTTGCTTATCTCAAAGGAAAGGGATGATTAAGGGATTGGGAAGAGTAGGGCGATTGGGGCCTCCGGAAATCTCTCTCCCCAAATAAAATAGCATGGTACTTCAGGTCGTTTTCTGTGAGACAGTGATATCGAACTGATCGAGCCGGCCCATTCATAATGTAGACTTTAACATCCTCCATGGCGCAGCATGCGAGTAGCCGGCTGCGAAGCAAAGGGCCGTGGGATCGATTCCTACACCAAGACAAATTTTTGTGTGATCCACAAATATTTGTTTCGGGTCTGGGTGTTTTGGGACTGCAAGTCCTTCGTAGTTCCTGATATCCGTGATACAGGTTAACCCAGTGTGGAGTCAGGACTGTTGGGTGTATTTATTATTATTTATTTATTTATTACTGTCCACTGTTGTGTGGCTCTACTATTCAAAAAACTACGGTCATAATATTAAATCAATTGTTTGTTACATTGATCTACTTTATCATAGTCTTAACGTATTTACGTGACAAACCCACTTTACAAGTGAATTCACATGACGCGACGCGTGGCTTCTCTATTTACAGGTAGGTATGTATATCGAATTAATGAAATGAAATGAAACGATTTATCTTCATAACTTACAGTAAGGAAATACGCATAGCTGCCGTTCGTCTTTTCTTAACTTTATCAATAACTTTAACTCAGAGACGGTACCTAATTAACACTTGGCGGACTGTGTGTGTTGACTGTTGAGTATTGATATAAGTAATACTAGCCCCATATTGTAAACGTTCCACTTCTGAGCACAGACCTCGTTTACTGAATGAGAGGGCTTAGGCCTTAGTCCACCACGCTGGCTTAATGCGGGTTGGTAAACTTCACATACCTTCGAAATTCTTAAGGAGTAATCATGTTTGCAGGTTTCCTTACAATGTTTCCTTCGCCGTTAAAGCAAGCTATTATTAACAATTAATACACACGTTACGTAGAAGAGTTAGAGGTGTACGCTCTTGAGTCTGATTTCGAACCTGCGACTTTCGTATCTACAGTCCGTACCACTCCCCGCTTTCTGCTTCATCATGTATTCATATTACTATAACTATAATAACACGATGTGTACCGCGGGGCTTAGACCACAAGTCCTTAAATAACGAAGTACGTATTTATGCTAAAGACATCGTTACGGTGTAATGACGCGCTGTTTACTGAAAATTGTATTCTCGGTTAGGTGCTTTTGTAATCACCTATCTAGTGGAAATAAAGGTTATATTATCACTTTAAATAAATAACACTTGTAGAAATAGTGTTATTCAATTATTTTTGTTCATTGTTTTCAACAAAGCTATTAACGATTCAGCACAATTTTCCTAAACTACGAGCAGATTAAATCTAAACAATACACATTTGAAGCGATTCATTTAATATGGCTTTCAAGGTTCAGAATTTAGATAATCCCAACCAAACCACAAAGAATGGAATACTCTGAAATTCTATCATACGAAATACCCTTATTCTTTCTGCCTGGCGTAATCCGGGCTTAATGCCAGGGTCCGCCTTCTCATACCATAGATTTGACGGTATTTGGTATTATTACATGAGGTGACCTTCCTTCTGACCACCAGAATCTGCAACGGGCCTCAAGTTTCGCCATTGCCTCGTCCGTTAATCAGCAGAGTGTACCACGTGCAGGTGAGGTTGGCTTTGGGTTTAAGATGTTGGTGACCCAATTACACTCATACTCTTTCATACTAAATACACCTTCCCTCCAGGTGGAAGACGGGCAGGTGCCCGTATCCCACTCGCAGTGGAGTTGGCGCAACTTGCCTTTTAACACAAGTTACAGAAAGATTTGACTTGTAGTTTTTACGACCGGCCGCCTGCCTGACGTCCCCCCTCTGACGTCTGACGTTTCATACTAAATACTATGATTTAAATATATAAAATTTGCTGGTGGAATACATATTTGTACCCAATAGCGACCACGGTACACATAGTAAAAACCGAACATAGTGGCTTGTTAGATAATTACTCATTATTTCAAAAAAATAACAAGAAAGCTGATTTCGTTGCATTAAGAATGAAGTACAAAGGAAAATCCTGTATTACATTGGTGTCAGTGATGTTCATTAACGTCAAATTCCGTGGAAGCTGTGTGCGAGGCTCGAGATGCGAACTCTTCACTCCCGCCGCTTTCATGTCATCATTCGCGTTGTCTTCACAATTGTATAAAACCCACAAAGGAATCGCTATATCGATTGTGAACATCGTGATTGTATTTATTGTTAAAAAGCCACAGAGGTATTGTTATATTGATTGTGAACGTGGCACTGCTACTTAAAAATGTAATATTTTAATCAGCACGGACCCTAAACCTAAGCCTCTTTCCTAATCCACGCATCCATGATCCATTCTTTTGGTGATTTGAAAGACGAAACAAGCAGGTCACTCGTTTGATGATAAACGCCACGCCTGCCCATAAACAGAAGCAACATCACAAACTGCGCTCGTCATAAAAAAAGAGACTTAAAAAGTCTCATAACGCCCAGTAATTTACTGGCTTCAATGTCCTTCAAACCGAAACACAACAGTGATTACACACTGCTGCTTGGTGGCAGAAATAGGCAAAGCATTGGAATTAACTCAGACGACTCTCGCATACGAGTGGCATACCTAGTAAGTTTTTGAGTATTTATGGGTATGTATGGGATCACTGAACATCAGGTGACCCACTTGTTCGTCGGCCGACCTTTGGTAAAAAAATATTTAAAAGATTTGTCCTTGTTATTTTCACATATCGTTGAGTATTCATCATCATGTAAAAATATTCCAACATGGTTTTGGGGTTTGAACACAACATGAAGGCGTGTAAAATATTGCCCGTACCGAAATTTATTGTTTAAATATCCACACAGTAAAATGTATCGTCAAAATGCTAAACCTGAAAGGCTACATTGATTGTCTAACGTGTTAACTTGATACCCTGTTATTGATATGGAGACATAAAGCACAATATGTATAAAAACAATTAAAACAGGCGGTTTTTCGCTTGAGAACAGCATGATTAATGAACATTTATTTTATAGAAGGGGCCTGGCCACTCGCCAAATCTTTATTGACATTAATCTTATGATTTTAAGAGGCTCTATAACCCTTATAAATGGTGAAGTCGATAATGGAATTTATAAGTTGAAATGAAATCATATCAAAAAAGCTTACCTATTGAAATAAAACTAGTTTATACGGATTTTATCGCTATTTAATTTTTATTTTAGTCCCGACGTTTCGAAAGCTTTTCAGCCTTCGTGGTCACGGGAGAGACTCCGAAGCGATAAAATCCGTATAAACTAGTTTTGTTTCAATGTGTAATATTGGCGTAAACCTAATAGTATATGATCCCGTCATACATCGACCTTCACCGAGATGCTTATTTGATGAAACGTATTTTATATTTAATTTAATATGACAGTAAATATATTTCATATGGGTTGCCTAACAAATTTCAGTCCAGGATATATTTACCTAATTAATAATTAAAAAAAAAAATTTTTTTTACATTTCGCCGGTTCATTAATAGACAAATTCTATACCAATCGAAAGTATGAAGCAATAAATTTTAATTCAATAATCATACCGGTGCAAAATGCTACTATCGACCTGTTTATACCTGGCTATCCGAGAGTTGTGACCGGAAAAGAATAGGCAACCTAACGTTTGCATATTCTATGGGCTTCAAACTTTCGATTGGTATAGAATTTGTCTATTAATCAAACCGGTGAAATTATTAAAAAAAAAAAAAAAAATTATCATATCCTGGACTGAAATTTGTTAGGCAACCCATATGCAATATATTTATTGACATATTAAATTAAATATAAAATACGTTTCATCAAATAAACATCTCGGTGAAGGTCGTTGTATGACGGGATCTTAGACTATAAGAAAGCTTACCTAGTTTGTAATTTGTTATAAACTTATTAGTTTATTACCTTCCTTCCTACCTTCATGGTACCTTATTGTTAGATCTTAACCAAATTATATTAATACTTGCTTTTAATCGCGGCTCCGTCCGCCTTTTCCGGGATAAAAATTAGCCTAAAACCGGAATAAAAAGTAGCCTACAATGGTCTCCAGGGTCCCATCTATCTCTGTACCAAAATTCATGAAAATCGGTTCAGCGATTTATGCGTGATAGCGTAACAAACAAATACTATTTAACGTCACTTTCGCATTTATAATATTAGTTAGAATATCTGGACCACTCCCGGCGTAAACCCTATTGAATACAAAAACAATCATTTAAATTGGTCCACATTTAGCGGAAAATATAGTTGAATTGAAAACATCCTTCTTTTTTAAGTCGGTTGAAAATAAGTTGTGAAATAAAATAAAAACGTACATGAAACATTATATAATTTGAAATAAAATTAAAATCTCAAAAAATACAGAGGTAGAAAAACAATTTCCCTGCTCCAGATTCCGGCGCTTTTAATTAGCAATGAAAAATCTGGTAGATTTCATGTAGGAAACAAAGGGCGGGTTTATTTTTCGCTCACTATCTGGTGCTAAGATAATATAAAAAATTAGTATTCCGGAAACGATTCACTGCGTAAGGGGAATTGTCCATTCCCTTTTTTAACTCCACCATCCACAGTTTCGAAGTCGAAAAATCGTCCCTCAGGGGGGCATCGTGCATAGTGGAAATTTACTAGAAATACTAAAGTACAAACAAGTTAAACAACTGTGTAGTAAAAATTTATATAACCGTAATATAGATTACGAAACCCCTCTTTTCAATGGAGAATAATACAAGATTTACGTAAGTGACTAAGAGCGGGTTTGCGAATGCGGGTTCGTTAAAATCTTTGACACAATACCGCGATTACTCCCTGTAGATTTGCCGCTCGTAGTTCGGACATTATAATATGAATATCATAAAGTTGATTGTTACCGAAACAAAATGTTGTTCAGTCCTCATTAATCTCTCTTCTCTTTCACCTGCCCTTATCCTACTCGCAGTGGGGTACGCGCAACATACTTTTTAACACACATTTCAGAATGATTTGTATTGATATTAATTTGTAGTTTTAGTCGTCAGCTCCTCTGGGGTGAAAATAACCGAGACAAGAATCAAATATGTGTGGATCGCACATTTTTGTCTCGGTGCGGGAATCGAACCCGCGGTCTCTGGCTTCACAACCGGCTACTCGCTTACTGCGCCACGGAGGCTGTCAATGTCAAACAGAAATTTGTTCAATCCCCGTTAATGCGAAAAATCAATCGGTGTAGTCGAAACAAACGTAATTTATAAGGTATTCTGCCAGTTGTAATACCTAAAATACATTTGGTGAAATAAAAATGTTTATTGGACATTCTCGGAGAAGTCGTTAATTTAAAATCGAATTCTCCTGGAGTGGGTGTAACATAAACCGTTTAGGCAATCCCCGGGGAAATTACAAAATAAATATAAGAAAATACAGCAACATAAGTTTTCAAACAAACATTCTGGTTACATTAAATACAAATTTCCATTAGGAGGTTCGCTTGTTGAAAACATTTGTGAAAATTTCTACTTAGATCCAATTACTAAGTAACCGTAATTTAAACGTTAGAGAACATCTAAAGATTATAATATAGTACAATGTTTTGTCTAGCTAATTTAGTTTAGTAAATCTTTACTTTAGTAAGCGTCTTTCATCTAAAGTTGCGCGGATCTCGTTCCATCAAGAATTATCATAAATTCATAACTAAAATTTTCATAATGATCAACTTGGCCAAGTTTACTTTACGCTTGGTTTGTCATTAGATACCGACTTTCCTTCGAGAAATGTTGCTACGTTCATTAAAATATGATATCATATTAACCCTCTATTCTTCAAGTTGATGCAAATTATAAAAGGGTGAAGCAAAAGTGGTTTAAAATGTACAATATATTTCGAATTTAGTTATACATTTTATATCAAGACAAGCTTAGTCACACGTGGCGATTTTTTGTTAGCCCTATAATAAACACTATCATACTGCTTGGTACAGATTTACTCTAGTAATTAAAGAGGTTAAGTCTTAGTCCATCACGCTGGTCTAACATGGTTCGTAGACTTCACATACCTCCGAAATTATTTTTGTATATAATATGTGGATTTCCTCAAGATGTCACATAAGCGCGTTATTGGGATGATGTGTGTACGCTGAGGGCTGGGATCAAACCCACGGCATTAGTCTCAGTAGTGCCTCCAAATCACGTGATAAACGTATAAGGGCCACGCTATAGACAGTTTTATCTTTAGCGTAAATGGGTTAGCTCACCGGGTTTTACCACTGTCTTACAGAAGACCGACGTGAAAAAGCAGTATGCTGTTGCGAGTCGGTGGGTGAGATATTCGAAGGTCCAAATCACTTCTCAATCTCTTAACCATATCCCTTTCTTTTAAGGTCGGCAACGCGTCCATGATTCTTCAGGTATTGGATGTTCATGAGCGGTGGAGATCATTTATCATCAAGTTCAACTTAATATTTAATTAAATTCAAACAATTTTTAAGGGTGGATTGCACCTCTATCGGTAGGTAGATATTGTAACAAATAATGGTTGACAACATCTACAGATTTTGACATGTTGATAGTACTGAAAAAAAATACAACCTTAAGTAAGAGTTACACCAATCGTATGTTAGAGTTATTATAACAAGCAATGGTTAACGCATTCAAAGGTTTTATAATTTGTTTTCAGTACTACCAAATTGTCAAAATCTGTAAATGTTACTATCCATTGCATACCTACAGATGGTTGGTGTATTCCAAACTAAGGATCATCATTCAGAACGTAAACCATGTCATACAATGTAAATGTTGTTTAACATAATTATTAAGGAGCTTTAGAAAGTTTAATGCACTCTATTCATATAATAGCACCAAATAATCGCAGTGCAAATATCAAACTACTTCATCTTACGTACAAGCTATCAAGAGATCATTATGAAACTGCTTAATATTGATTCAATACTAATATTTGTATACATTAACATACGTAATTTGCATTTCGATTACGTAAACATGGGCACACATCACTCCCTGTAGTGTGTAGTTAAAATCACAGGGGGCAGGTCAAGGCAGTGCAGGAATCAGGACCCGACAATTGGGACTCACTATTACTTACTAGCTTTTGCTCGCGGCTCTGCTCGTGTGAGCGGGCTTCTACGTTTTAGTCCAGGTCACGGTCTATCTGTGTACCAAATTTCATTCAAAACCGTTCAGCTGTCAAGTCGTAATTGACCAACAAATATCCTTCACAAACTCATGATCCAAAAGATAAAAAGATTACATTATAACTAGTGGCGAAGAAGATATTTTAGAACTACGGTCCAAGCAGGGTACGTACGAGTATATTATAAATTTATTTTGTCTTTAACAAAATCTTAATTTGGCCAATAAACGGAAATAATTTCATCAGCTTTTGCAATGTAAAAAATGTGTTTACATGATATACCGTTATCGCACTCAGAAACGTCAATTAAATTTAATTGTCAATTAATTATTTCGTAGTATTCGATTATTAATTCACTTAAGCCAGATAAATATTTATTCTGCGTTACTGAGTACAGAAATAATCAAATACTCTCCTAAACCTCTCAAATATTTTTTTGTGTTATGGAAAGTAGATAGTCTGCCCACACATTGTAATGAAATTGTTAATGAAGGCTACCACATTCGCGTCTGAACGCAATATAACCCGCAACTACGGCACTGGCCGAGAGTTAGGGTAATCAGGTCGCTGGATGAAGGGTACAATCGACCTGCTGCGGTTGCGATGGAAAACTTTCGCAACCCTCGCACGAACCCCACAACAAATACATGGTAAGAAATTACTTTGATCCCTTCCAGTGTTTGCTTTTTGATTGACCACCTTTGAGCGTTTAATCAACTAATCATTTAGAACTTTCGGTAAATTATGTTTAGAATTAATAATTAATTTGAGCATTAT
Source organism: Mimas tiliae (assembly GCA_905332985.1). Classification (NCBI taxonomy): domain Eukaryota; kingdom Metazoa; phylum Arthropoda; class Insecta; order Lepidoptera; family Sphingidae; genus Mimas; species Mimas tiliae. The sequence goes on from HG995255.1 coordinate 8,509,962, forward strand.
TAACACTCAATAATTAGTTTAGCAGCTATATCTCAGCGGGGTTTAGTACGGACTATTGAGACGAAAGACGCAGGTTCGAAACCAACACCTTTGATTTTTCTAAGTTGTGTGCATTAATTGTTAATTATCGCTTGCTTTAACGGTGAAGGAAACATCGTGAAGAAACCTGCATACCTGAGAAATTCTTTATAAAAATTTCAATGGTATGTGAAGTCTGCCAACTCATAATACGTTAGCGAGATGGAGTAAGGCCTAACCCCTCTCATTCAGTAGACGAGGCCCGTGCCCAGCAGTGGGCGTGTATAATACAGGACTAAAATTATTATTTTTTAATAATTTCTGCCTCGGCGGCGCAGTTGTTATGCGTACGTGGTGCGACCGCTGTGCAAAAGTCTCTGGTTCGAAGCCCGGGTCGGGTATACATGATATTGGGTCGAACCCACGTCCTCTCGGCGAGAGGCACTATACCTTACTAACAAGTCCAGAGCAGTCGAGCCGGAATAAAAAAATACGATTTTAGTGTAGGTACGTGTCAATTATTATCTGTTTTAGTTTCTTGGACAACATACTTGTACACATATATGCAAAAGTGCTTACAAACTGCTGTTTAGAGGCAAAAATAGGCGAATCGGTGGTACCAACCCAGACGGTCTCTCGCATACGAGGGACCTACCAACTAGTTTACCACTTGCTTGTTTGTTGGCCTACTAAAGACTGTCATTATATACTCAATTCTTACAGTGCATACGGGATTAATAAGTAGAACAGCAAAACTTTGTGAATAAATTATTGCACAAGTTTAACCCACCTTATTAGAAATTTATGAATGAGTTCAAAGGCGTGCAAATACGTATTATGCTACAGCGCTATCCATGTTTAACTTGCATTAAACTACCTACTGGTTATTATATTCCAATTAATTCTGCATGTAATTATAATTTGTAAAGTTAAAAGTCATATTTACAATGGTTTGTCATGTGTTAGGAACAGTGGCGGCGTTAGGGGTCGGCGACGTCGGCGAAGAAAGTTTTACGAGTTATTAAAAGTTTAGTTATTCGTGTTATTTCCGTACGCGTGAGTAGTATTTATCCAGGGTCGTTTGGTATAGTAGAGTGATATGCGAAAAATCTTAAAAAAAGAAAAAGAAAACCTAAATCCCGATTGCAACCCGGGTCCAATTGTGAATCTAAACCATTCAGGGATCCACTCAACTACACACAAAAAAGTCAGTAAATAGGCCCAGCCGTTTAAGAGTGTTTGCGAGACTAACGCACGATTAATGTTGATAACAGCTTTACCTTCCAACTTTTTAGTTATTAATATCTGTCTCTAATATCCACGAAGTGCTGCAGTGAAGTGAAATGTTTGCCGGTCACAAGCCCACTAGATATGTTGACATTAAAATTTCAAATTGATTAAGGCCTTATACAGTCAATTCAAGAGGTTCTGCTCTATCTATTTTGGGACGGGGCTGAATCGACCCTAAATTGTGGCTATTAACTAAATTAACAATTTAGCTGTGGGCAGAGGTGGCAATCTAATGCGGTTGATTACCCTGCAGAATTGCGTTAACCATCGATTGGGGTGTCTGGTCCATAAATATCGTTCTGATTCGATTAATCAGAATTACAATTCAATTTTGTCTGACACTTGCTTGGTATACTCGTATATACCTTTTTAACGATTATTTGATGACAGTAACTAACCGACTTCAAAAAGGGAAGAGGTTATCGTTTCATAGACCGCCGTATATAGACCGATTTTAATTATTCTTATTATATTCAAAAGGGCGTACAAATAAATAAAAAAAATTGGTGAAGTACTGAAGTACCTAAGTAAAAAGTACCTTTTTTCCTGGTAATGGGACTACGCTACACCTGATGGTACATGGAGCGCAAGAATAGTAGTATATAGTAATGGTATATATCTATTGTAAGTCGGCAGAATTATGCCGGCTTGCCTAATTGCATTTTCTCACTCCGCTTAAAGGACCTCATATTGTAGGAACGAACACATGTGACGGCAAACTGTTTCACAGTTGAATGATCCGGCAGAAATAAGATTTTGTAAGGAGTATTGAGGTATAAATTGGAAACTCCTCACAAATAAGAAATGCACTCCAAGTTTGTTCTTAAGTTTTAATCAAAATGTATTTGTTATTACATAGTAATATTTATTATACCTTTTTTTATTTGCTTGAATGACGAGACGAGCAAGTCGCTCGCCTGATGTTAAGCGTCACGCCTGCTCATAAACAGAAGCAACGTCGCAGGTTCCTGGATTACAAAGCACTGCATGGCACTGAACTGCGCTCATCACCCTAAGACATAAAATATAAAGCCCAGAAATTAATTGTCTTCAATGTCCTTCAAACCGAAACACAACAGTGCTTGCACACTGGTATTAGGCGGCAGAAATAGACAAACCGGTAGTACTAACCCAGACAGCCTCTCGCTTACTAGGGACCAACCACCTAGTTAGTATCTTACAAAATATAAACAAGAATTTATTTTATCATAAACGGTTAACCGACCTGAGCTGATGTGTGAGAATATAGCCCACATCCCCCCGTTTAAACGTGTTTAAGTCATTAATCCCATAATTATTTCTGATGCTACTGCGTGATGCGTGATAACATTTACCATAAGTGTATTGTAAGAATGCGTCGGTGGCGCAGCTGTGGTGCGTAGTGCGTATACGCAGTACGACTGATGTGCTGAGGTCTCAGGTACGATCCCCGGGTCGGGTAAATTGGGTTTTTCTACTACAAGTGCTCAGTATCAGCTCGGAGCCTGGAATTGTACACAGTATGGCGATAGGTTCGCCCTCAATCACATTATGGGACGGAAATAAGTTCCGCTGAAAATGGATGTAGTGGTTACACCTCTGCCTACACCTTCGGAATTACAGGTGTGTGTGTATATGTATTATATATTATATTGTAACATTTATTATCCGTTCGTACTGATAATAGAAGGAAACACAACTTATAAATGGCATTACCTCATTAGCTTGTAAAATGTAGAACCTGCAGCACTGATGTCGTGCACATTTATTCTTCGCTTATTATAAAGCTTAACGCACATTATTGAACTACCTTATTATAAGCCATTTCATCAATTTGGTTACAAGCTATTAGTGTAATATTTATTTTAAATGTCGCCTCGTTGATCTAGTGATAGCTTGCTAGGGTTATGAAACCGTAAGGTCCTGTCTTCAAATCCTAAATCAATCAATCACAATTTGTGTTTGAATTTTCAATTCGAAAAATCAAACGAGTTGCTCGGGATTTGAATTTATGCCACATAATGCGATAAGCTCACATATCCTACCAAATCATGGAACGGAAATAAGCTCTACGGACCGTGGGTCCAACAGTAGTTGCACCTCTCTAAGTGATACAGACGTAATGTTAATAATTAATATTGTCAATACCATGATATATTTTTTATCCTGACATTGGCATATTTCATGAATTATTTGCCAATTTTAAACACTAAATCTATACAAATTTGGAATTGTCGGAATTTCTATTGGCCAGCAGCAATTCTAGAAATACCTCTACATTCTTCTCTTCACCTTCTTCCACCTGCCCTTATCCAACTCGCAGTGGAGTCAACTTGCTTTATAACACAAGTTACAGAAAGATTTGGCTTGTAGTTTTTACGAACGGCCGCCTGCCTGACGTTAATCTCTCTGAGGAGAAAACACCCAGACCCGAAAAATATATTCGTGAATCACAAGCATTTGTCTCGGTGCGGGAATCGAACCCGCGGCCTCTCGCTTCACAGCCGGCTACTCGCCCATTGCGCCACGGAGGATGTCGTGCTTATATATATTCTTCTCTTCATGTAATAAATTATTTTTGTTTGCGACTTAATTATATTATTAATCTTAATCGTGAATAGCAAGCCTAATGCGTCCACAGTAGATCGTAAAATACGCAACGCAGTTATAGCTATTACACTGAATCCCTTAAAAGTCTTTCGGCGAAGGTCGTTACATTCCTCGGCTTTTCACAATTCATTTGATTTGAAAAGAACGATACAATGAACAAATACCTATGTAAATTCTTATTGAACATTTATTGATACATATTATTATATATACTACGTTGTTGATATACAGAAACGATTAAAAGTATAGACTCAGACTTTAAAATGAAATTAGACAACGTATGTATGTTATGTATACTTAATTGCTATAAATATATTATATAAAATACCTATTGTCATCTTATTTCGATGATTGTCATACATATATTATTATTTTACGAGTGGTAGAGCCACGCTGTAGACAATTTTGTCTACAGCATGAATGGGCCGGCTCGTCCGGGTCGTTACCACTGTCTCACAGAAAACCGGCGTAAAGTAGCAGCTTGCTGCTGCGTTTCGTACGGTGAGTGAGATATCCGGAGGCCCAAATCCCCCTCCCCTTCCCAATCCCTTATTATCCCTTTCCTTTAAGGTCGGCAACGCGCCCATAATTCTTTTGTATTGTGGGCGTACATGGGCGGTGGAGATCGCTTACCATCAGGTGACCCACTTGCTCGTTTGCCAGCCTATAGTATAAAAAATATATATATATATATATCCTTTCGCGTAGTTCTTTTGGCTCTACATGTTTTTTCTGGTAACAACATACTTTCCAGTATTTTAGATGCTACGGAAACAATGATCGGATATAAAAAACATGTATTGCTCAAAGCTTTTAATCATAACCACTAGATATTAGGAATCTTTAATTTGTGATAGCGAATTAGTGAACAGCGAAAGCACTTGTGGCAGAAAGCGATTTCAACGTAGATTACTAGCCTCTACATGTTATTAGTTGATAACAGGATGGATGCAGTGCACGGGTGATTGCATAATACATTGACATATCTTCCTAACCTAAAACCAAATTACCGCAAGATATAATTATTAATAATTACAATTATGGTTGAGTCTCAACAAACCGAGCTTACTTGTAATCATTAGATTAAAGTGGAATATGATAAGAAAAGAGCTGAAAAAATACTAATCCTGCTATCACGAACTATACTTAACGTAGGTAATCACGTAACTTAAATAAAGTTTACTCCTGTCAAATAGGTGGTAAGAAACTAAAATACCAGCAGATAGGGAGACTGAGAGAATTCCGCTTCTAGGTCCACCAAGAGGGTCAATGCCAATGCCAGTGGGAACACATTGGCAGAATTGGCGAGTGACTGAAGTGTTATTCCTCTGGGAACCGTGCTTTCTGGTCGCTCGCCAAGGCTGTCCAAGGTAATTTCTGCCAGTCCAGTCTCCCGCCACTGCGTAAAGCTGATGACTGTTTGGCCTATAGTGCAAAGGAAAATGCCGATTTCTTGGCCCAATCATTTGCCTCAAACTCGACTTTGGATGATGGCGAAGCCTCTCCACCGGAGATTCCTCGGAGTACGGTGGAGGAAAGGCGGTTTCAACTTGTGTCTGAAGTCGAGCTCTCTGGGGCGGGCTTCGGATTGGGGTGAAAGGAACTTGGTTCAATTTAACCCCACGAAGACACAAGTTTGCGCGTTCACTGCTAAGAAGGACCCTTTTATCATACCGCCATAGTTCCAACGAGTCTCTCTCCGGGTTTCCAAGAGCATTGGGATCCTCGGCGTCGATATTTCGAGCAAGGTCCAGTTTAGGAGTCATTTGGAGGACAAGGCCAAATTGTCTAGCAAAAAGTTGGGTATCCTGAACAGCGCCATGCGGTATTTCACGCCGGGGCATAGATTAGCTCTTTACAAGGCTCAAGTACGGCCCCACGTGGAGTACTGCTCTCATCTCTGGGCAGGAGCCCCCGAATACATGCTAGACCCACTTGACTCCTTACAAAGGCGGGCTGCTCGAATCGTCAGCGATCCTGATCTCACGGACAACCTGGAACCTTTAGAACCGCGGAGAGACTTCGGATTTATCAGTTTGTTCTATCGTATGTTCCACGGGGAGTGCTCTGAGGAACTGTTTAGGTTGGTACCAACATCGCCATTTTACCATCGCACCACTCGACGCCGCAGTATAGAGTTCATCCATATTACCCGGAAACAATCCCGTCTAGCACGGTACGTTTCCAGCGTTCATTTTTACCACTCACATGCAAGCTCTGGAATGAACTCCCTTCATCGGTGTTTCCCGAGCGTTATGACCTGTCCTTCTTTAAGCGACGTTTAAAAAGAGTTTTCCTTCAATGGTAGGCAGCGGCTTGGCTGTGTTCTGGTATTGCTGAGGTCCATGGGCGGCGGTAACCACTTACCATCAGGTGGGCCGTCTGCTCATCTGCCTATCTAGGCAATAAAAAAAGTACCTCATGTATACAAGTTATTTTGTTTTGACGAGCTATTTTAGAGCCAGCTATATACAGCGTGTTACAGAATGGTGTGGTCAAATTTAAGCAACGTATAGTGCACGACATAAATATTTCACCCCCTGTAGTACCAAAGCCCATTGCATTTCTATGACATAAATTAAGCATTTTCTTTTCTGTAAGAGGTTAAGTGACTATAACGTTTCTAGCGATTTAAAAAGGCGATTACTAGGCGCAAAGCGATGCTTAGAGATTGTATAAAGGTAATACAATTAATTTATAGTGATGTGATCGATCTTCTATCAATAATGAAACAAGTAATAAAAATTACGTTAAAATTTTAGTATGTCTAAATTTTACTAAGTTCAGGTACATAAACACCCATTATGGGGTGTATGTAACAACCTTTAAATATGACAATATATTTCTGTACTATTTTGTATACGTTGTGAGATATAGGACACATTATAAAATACTGCAGATATTTTAGAAGCATTGAGATTTTGTCAGTTAACGTCAGTCCACGTTGAACTTAGTTATTCGTGTTCCGGGCATTTTTCGTATAGACGTAGCTCTGACGGGCGATGGACGGGTCCAGACTCCAGCTTTATACATTTTACCCATTCGTGCGAATAAATCGGCAGACCTTTAACATTATGCGAAAGTCAATTCAATACGCGTAATCTATCGAGTTGCCGGCTTGCTACGAATGGTGCTGGTAGATATTTGAAGTATATCGTAAATTAATTCACCATTTGCCATCGTGTGAGGCTATTTACAGGAACATCTACAGTTGAAATTTTGAAATGGTCTTACAAATCCTAATTTATGACTAAATTTCCGTGGTAAAACCACAAAATAGAAAAAAATATTTGGCACAAAAATGATGAACACGACACAAAAGCTTTTTTAGCACCTTTACCACGGTCATTGGGCGGTGCGATTCATCTTCGTTAATAACAAGGCCTGCGTCTCCTTATAGCCAACATTCATCAAAGAAAAAATGTTGTTACCTTTGTAACGGTTCGTTTCGGTTCTAGCATACTTCATAATAAAAACTTTTTACACACCTCCTATTAAACCTTCTTTTATACTTTTTCTTAAATACTTATAATTTTAAATTTAATTCTCTAGAATATTTTGACAGAGAGCGGACACGTGAAGATCACACTGAAAAGCTAAATGCACAAATTATCTTCTTTGATAAATCTTCTCTGCATTTGTGTAATAGGAAATACATACTATTGTTTTATGTTTGCCCCACGTTGGGCGCCAATGTAACACTTATGAGTCAAAAAACTAATAACGCAGGATTGGAGTAACAATAGTATGAGGTCATCTACTAAATTTAAGACTAGTTTAACCGAATGGAAGGAATGGTTAAGGTTTTTATCTAAATTTTTTAGTCTTCATACTATTTCTTCAATCCATAATAATAATAATAATAGGTCGCGTCTTTATATTTCCGTCAACGTGGCTGATAAACCCCTAACAGGACTTTTAGACACTGGTTCTTCTGCAACCATACTTGGGAATGGGACTCATGAGAGCCTACTTAAGGCTGGGTTTAAACTGGAAACTTGTGACTTAGCTCAATTTGTTGCTGCAGGTGGTAAAAAGCTTAATTCTATTGGTGTAATAAACCTACCACTGACATTCGAAGACCAAACTCACAATCTCAAGGTATATATAGTTCCTAGTGTGAAACATGGTCTTATTCTGGGAATGGATTTTTGGTGTGTGTTTGGGTTACTCCCTAAAAATCTTGACCGCATTGCCTTTTACGCAGAATCAGAGGTTTCTACCGCTGATTTAGAACTTAGAAATTCCAATCTTCTATGTCCTTATGACCACTTATCCGAGGAACAAAAGACGACTGCGGATAATTTAATATCGCAATTTCACGACATCTCATATGAAAAACGAGGTCTAGGTCGTACTTCGCTAACTACGCATACAATTGACACTGGGGATGCTGCCCCCATTCGTCAACGGTATTATAGAATGTCTCCTGAAAGACAACGTATCCTCGTTGAGCAACTGGATGAGATGTTGCGGGAAGACGTTGTTGAGCCATGCGAGAGTCCGTGGTCATCTCCAGTTCTCTTAACACCTAAAAAGAACGGAGAACTGCGTTTTTGCTTGGACAGCAGGAAACTAAATGCTGTAACAAGGAAAGATGCATATAGTCTGCCCTATATATCGGAAATCCTTGATAATTTACGTGATGCCAGATATCTGTCAAGCATTGATCTTTCCAAAAGTTTTTGGCAGATATTAATTTCTGAAGAGGATAGACAGAAAACGGCCTTCTACATTCCTAACCGCGGCACTTTTCAGTTTAAGTCTATGCCCTTTGGCTTGACTAACGCTCCAGCAACGCAACAGAGATTAGTAGATGCACTATTTTACGGACCTGAGTTTGAACATAGAGTCTTTGTGTTTATCGACGACATCATAGTTGTGTCTGATAGCTTTGAACGGCACATTTCATTACTGATGCGTGTCTTAGGAAAATTGAAATCAGCGAACCTTACAATCAACTTCGAGAAGTGTCAATTTTTTAGGTCCCAACTTAAGTACCTCGGGTATATTGTAGATGCTAATGGATTGCATGCTGACCCTGGAAAAATTGAGTCTATAGTGAATTACCCTACCCCTACTAACCGTAAGGAAGTTAGGCGTTTTTTAGGAACTGCCTCTTGGTATCGCAGGTTCATCCCTAATTTTAGTAGCCTATCTTCACCCCTAAGTAAGCTTACTTCACAAGGGAAAAAGGCACCACCTTTTGTGTGGTCCCCTGAGGCTGATATGGCATTCAAAGAGCTTAAAAAATGTCTTGTATCTGCACCTATACTTTCTTGCCCAGATTACTCTAAACCGTTTGAAGTACACACCGATGCAAGCGATTATGGGATTGGTGCAGTGCTTACTCAGACACTTGACGGGCAAGAAAAAGTCATAGCTTACATGAGCAAGTCATTGTCCCATCCAGAACGCAATTACAGTACTACTGAACGTGAGACGTTAGCCGTACTCATTGCTATCGAGCACTGGCGTTGCTACCTAGATAACGGTCTCAAGTTCACAGTCTACACAGATCACTCTTCCCTCAAGTGGTTCCTGAACCTGAATAACCCAACGGGAAGACTTGCCCGATGGGGTGTACGTCTTTCTGCATACAATTTCGAGATTAAACATAAAAAGGGCTTTGAAAACGTAGTGCCAGATAGTTTAAGTCGCTCAGTTCTTGTCTCTGCCATTGACACTACACCGAGTGTGCCTTTGTATAAGACCAACGATTCGTGGTACTTAAATATCTTCCATGGATGTCAAAGTTCTCCAACTTCTTTTTTAAATTACCGTGTTACTGAGGGGAGGCTGTTCCGATACATGAGGTCTCTAAATCCACTAACTAGAGAATTTGAATGGAAGGAGGTAATTCCAGTGGAGTGTCGTCAAGATGTAATCGCTAAAAACCATTCGGAACCTACATCTGGTCACTTTGGCATTTACAAAACACATAAACGTCTTTGTTTAAAGTATTTCTGGCCAGGTCTGCACAAGGATGTGATCAATTTTGTTAGTAGTTGTGAGATTTGCATTTCCTACAAGTATCCGACTCACACAGCCCTAGGAACAATGGGTAGACCTAAGGACTGCTGTCGCCCTTTTCAAATGATTAGTGCTGACTTGGTTGGACCTTTGCCTGCAACTAGAAAACAAAACACATTTCTTCTTGTGATAACATGCTGCTTTTCTAAATATTGCTTACTTTTCCCTATTAGACGAGCTACGTCGGACGTCATATGTAGGATCCTAGAGGAAAATGTTTTCCTCGTTCATGGTATTCCAAGCACTGTAATTATGGATAACGGAAAACAGTTTACCAGCAATGTGATGCGTAAATTGCTTGCTCATTACAGTATTCCGAACATTTACTATACTCCACTTTATACACCACAGATCAATACAGTTGAGCGTTATAATAAAACCATAATGATTGCTGTGTCTACTTTTATTAAAAACGACCATAGGTCTTGGGATTCTAACATTCCTAAAATACAATTTGCTGTTAACAGTGCTGTCAATGAGGTGACTGGTTTTACACCTTCATTTCTCGTATATGGGCGGGAACTTCCAAGCGATGGCTCTCATTATGTTGATGCTGATTTGGAAGATCAAATTATATTTGCGCCTCGGGATAGCTATGCCGAAAATTTTGGTGTACTGCAACAAATATTTGATAAAGTGCAACTCTTGCTTATTAAGGCACATACTCGCAATGCTACCCATTATAATTTGCGCCGTAAAAATGTAGATTTTAACATAGGCGATATTATCTGGAAACGCACGTTTTATCAAAGTGATAAGGACAAAAGATTTTCAAAGAAATTTGCTCCTAAATTTATTAAGTGTCGCATAACAGCTAAGAGGTCTAAGCTCGTTTATGAACTTGAAGACATGACTGGGCGTAACTTAGGGACGTGGCATGTTAAAGACTTTAAGCTTATTTAGACAATTGTCTAGCCAATTGGATTTTTCCCAGGAAAAATCTCATCCTAAAAAGAGGGGTATGTAACGGTTCGTTTCGGTTCTAGCATACTTCATAATAAAAACTTTTTACACACCTCCTATTAAACCTTCTTTTATACTTTTTCTTAAATACTTATAATTTTAAATTTAATTCTCTAGAATATTTTGACAGAGAGCGGACACGTGAAGATCACACTGAAAAGCTAAATGCACAAATTATCTTCTTTGATAAATCTTCTCTGCATTTGTGTAATAGGAAATACATACTATTGTTTTATGTTTACCCCGAATTGGGTGAGTGTTTTAGTATTAACTGGTTATATTTCTGTTTTTAAACCAGTATATATATATATATATATATATATATATATGTATAGTATCTACATTGTATATGATCTGGTGGCAATTTTAACCGTGTTTAATTATGTACGCGTTTGACTGCCTCACCAAAGAAGCTATTTATTGCTTTGATATAACTGGGTACTTGGATGCGCTGCGCGCATATTAACAAGCGCGGGTGTGGCAGTCAAACTAATGAATTATACCTAAGACGCCGTAATGATTCAGGGTCCTTCCGTACAATAACCTGCACATAAATCTGCGACTCGTCTTCGTGTGCAACGCCGAGGACATTGGCATATCGTCATCTCCGAGAACACCACCATCTCCGTGAACACCATCATCTCCGTGAACATATTTTTCTCCGAGGACATATTCAACGCTGGGGTCATAAAAAGCTCCGTGTACTGCACTACTCCGCGGACTTCGTTTATTGATCCAAGGCCAGTGTATCGTAACAAGGGTGTAAGGCATTTCGGTTCCTGGTTGTAGCCTTACCACGACCCTGACTATCCATGTTTATTTCTGACTATCCCTGTTAATTTTATTTGTATTCTATTATATTTCTTTTATTTAATCCTTTTGACTTTCTTATTAACTAATCCTATAAGTGTTACACCTTACAAATATACCCGTGGAAAACGGACTTAAACTGCCTAAATATTTCTTCCGTCTCGGTATGACATAAAACACTGCAGCTTTCTCAAATAATTCTACTATTAGTAGGTACTTTATTTTACATGATTACCTTATTAATCTTACCATTCTTAATCCCCGGCGCCAATTAGACAAACATATGAACTTTTAAACGACAAAACAGATTTTATTCAAACAAAGCTAATAATCATACCGACACACACACATAGACACGTATGCACACACACCACCCAGAGACAGACAAAGGGGTTAAAATTATAACACCCCTCTTTTTGTCAGGGGGTTAAAAATACAACATGTTTAATTGTATGGCAAGAAATAACAATCTCGGGCTTTTAGAATTTAATATGTTTCCATTGTTATTACATCGAACATTTAAATGACGAAGTAAAACGTCGTCAGGAAAGGCCCACGGAGAATTCACCACAAGAATTTAGTTGAGTGAAGTCTACCAACCCACATTATCGCATCGTTGGTGGGAGGGTATCTGATACATTTTTGTACCCTACTGGATAGCGACCACCATACACATGTTGAAAAACCCGCCATAGCAGTTTATTTAGGCGAGTTCCGGGGTCTGCCAGTGTAGATATATCCAGTAACTTTAGGCCGGCATATTTCTGCCGAACGTCGCGTCGCGTCATAGAGGGACGCAATGTTTCTTGACGACTGACATTATATTTGGACTGCACTATACATACATCAAGATGGCGGGTAGCGGGTGGATGCGGGCTGCTCAAGACCGGGATGGTTGGCGCTCACTTGGGGAGGCTTACGTCCAACAGTGGACGACAACAGGCTGAGATAATACATACATCAGGTCTAGCTAGTGTAATTACTTTGCCGCGCCAGTATAAAAGACACAGTGTAGTGAAGTAAGGGTCTAATCTCTCTCATTACTAAAGGGGTCTTGTGTTTGTGACCAGTGGAACAATTTAATAAAAGGTTGATATTATTATAAACATGGTACCCATGTTACCCAAAATATTATAATCCCGACACGGTGAGCAGCATTCTGCGAAATGGAATATGAAATAACAACGCGCAAGCCACTCTATGTTGGCTATCGTCTGACTATCAATCTCTTGAAGTATTAGCACCGGCAAATAATAATATTTTACCAAAGACTTTAATGTATACTACTAGACAAGCTGCGCGGTACATAGAAATTGTACCACTAAGTTGCGGTCAATTGACCGTAACTCAATATTACCATCTCGCTTACTCTCAACTAGAACCCCTATTGCGCTCCCTGTTTATGAGCTGTCAAACTCCTGCAATATATGACGCAATTTTACTTCTAAACAGCCCGTCTAGTAGTATACAATAAAGACCTATGTGAACTTAGCCAGTGAGTACTGAATAATTCAATTTTACTATTTCTATTCGATTGTACTAGGTTTGTACCGGATTGTACCGTTTTTCAATTTGTTTGTACCCCGAGGGGGTAAGAGATATGATGGAGGGAAATTTTTGTCAACCACCGCTTTAAGTGAACACGTTTTTTATTAATTTATTTCAAAGATAATGATGATATTGATGATTTTATTTCTGCATATGATGACGGAATAATGCATTTAGCGGTACAATCCATTAACACGGCGGTACAATCGGGTACAATCGAGAACAAACAACGCAAGTGTACGAAAATCGTGAAAATTCTACTATTTGCAGAATATGTGCTGCCATTTCAAGGTTCTTGATGATATTGATGATTTTATTTCTGCATACGATGACGGAACAATGCATTTAGCGGTACAATCCATTAAGACGGCGGTACAATCGAGAACAAACAACGCAAGTGCACGAAAATCGCCAAAATACTAGTTTCTGCAGAAAAAGTGCTGCCGTTTCTAAGATAATGATGATATTGATGATTTTATTTCTGCATATGATGACGGAATAATGCATTTAGCGGTAAAATCCATTAACACGGCGGTACAATCGGGTACAATCGAGAACAAAGCACGTAAGTGTTCGAAAATCGTGAAAATGCTACTATTTGCAGAATATGTGCTGCCATTTCAAGGTTAATGATGATATTGATGATTTTATTTCTACACATGATGAAGGAATAATGCATTCAGAGGTACAATCCATTAACACGGCGGTACAATTCGGTACAATCGAGAACAAACAACGCAAGTGTTCGAAAATCGTGAAAATTCTACTATTTGCAGAATATGTGCTGCCATTTCAAGGTTCTTGATGATATTGATGATTTTATTACTGCATATGATGACGGAACAATGTATTCAGCGGTACAATCCATTAAAACGGCGGTACAATCCGGTACAATCAAGAACAAACCACGTAAGTGTTCGAAAATCGTGAAAATTCTACTATTTGCAGAATATGTGCTGCCATTTCAAAGATAATGATGATATTGATGATTTTATTTCTGAATACGATGACGGAACAATACATTTAGCGGTACAATCTATTAATACGGCGGTACAATCCGGTACAATCGAGAACAAACAACGCAAGTGTACGAAAATCGTCCAAATCCTACTTTCCGCAGAAAAAGTACTGCCATTTCAAAGATAATGATGATATTGATGATTTTATTACTGAATATGTTGACGGAATAATGCATTTAGCGGTACAATCCATTAACACGGCGGTACAATCGGGTACAATCGAGAACAAACCACGTAAGTGTTCGAAAATCGTGAAAATTCTACTATTTGCAGAATATGTGCTGCCATTTCAAGGTTCTTGATGATATTGATGATTTTATTTCTGCATACGATGACGGAACAATGCATTTAGCGGTACAATCCATTAACACGGCGGTACAATCGGGTACAATCGAGAACAAACAACGCAAGTGCACGAAAATCGCCAAAATACTAGTTTCTGCAGAAAAAGTGCTGCCGTTTCTAAGATAATGATGATATTGATGATTTTATTTCTGCATATGATGACGGAACAATACATTTTGCGGTACAATCCATTAACACGGCGGTACAATCCGGTACAATCAAGAACAAACAACGCAAGTGCACGAAAATCGCCAAAATCCTAGTTTCTGCAGAAAAAGTGCTGCCGTTTGTAAGATAATGATGATATTGATGATTTTATTTCTGAATACGATGACGGAACAATACATTTAGCGGTACAATCCATTAACACGGTGGTACAATCGGGTACAATCGAGAACAAACAACGCAAGTGTACGAAAATCGTCCAAATCCTACTTTCCGCAGAAAAAGTACTGCCATTTCAAAGATAATGATGATATTGATGATTTTATTACTGAATATGTTGACGGAATAATGCATTTAGCGGTACAATCCATTAACACGGCGGTACAATCGGGTACAGTCGAGAACAAACCACGTAAGTGTTCGAAAATCGTGAAAATTCTACTATTTGCAGAATATGTGCTGCCATTTCAAGGTTCTTAATGATATTGATGATTTTATTTCTGCATACGATGACAGAACAATGCATTTAGCGGTACAATCCATTAACACGGCGGTACAATCGGGTACAATCGAGAACAAACAACGCAAGTGCACGAAAATCGCCAAAATACTAGTTTCTGCAGAAAAAGTGCTGCCGTTTCTAAGATAATGATGATATTGATGATTTTATTTCTGCATATGATGACGGAACAATGCATTTAGCGGTACAATCCATTTTATTCAGTAATAAAATCATAAATATCATCATTATCTTTGAAATGGCAGTACTTTTTCTGCGGAAAGTAGGATTTGGACGATTTTCGTACACTTGCGTTGTTTGTTCTCGATTGTACCCGATTGTACCGCCGTGTTAATGGATTGTACCGCTAAATGCATTATTCCGTCAACATATTCAGTAATAAAATCATCAATATCATCATTATCTTTGAAATGGCAGTACTTTTTCTGCGGAAAGTAGGATTTGGACGATTTTCGTACACTTGCGTTGTTTGTTCTCGATTGTACCGGATTGTACCGCCGTATTAATAGATTGTACCGCTAAATGTATTGTTCCGTCATCGTATGCAGAAATAAAATCATCAATATCATCATTATCTTTGAAATGGCAGCACATATTCTGCAAATAGTAGAATTTTCACGATTTTCGAACACTTACGTGGTTTGTTCTTGATTGTACCGGATTGTACCGCCGTGTTAATGGATTGTACCGCTGAATACATTGTTCCGTCATCATATGCAGTAATAAAATCATCAATATCATCAAGAACCTTGAAATGGCAGCACATATTCTGCAGAAACTAGGATTTTGGCGATTTTCGTGCACTTGCGTTGTTTGTTCTCGATTGTACCCGATTGTACCGCCGTGTTAATGGATTGTACCGCTAAATGCATTATTCCGTCAACATATTCAGTAATAAAATCATCAATATCATCATTATCTTTGAAATGGCAGTACTTTTTCTGCGGAAAGTAGGATTTGGACGATTTTCGTACACTTGCGTTGTTTGTTCTCGATTGTACCGAATTGTACCGCCGTCTTAATGGATTGTACCGCTAAATGCATTATTCCGTCAACATATTCAGTAATAAAATCATAAATATCATCATTATCTTTGAAATGGCAGCACATATTCTGCAAATAGTAGAATTTTCACGATTTTCGAACACTTACGTGGTTTGTTCTCGATTGTACCCGATTGTACCGCCGTGTTAATGGATTGTTCCGCTAAATGCATTATTCCGTCAACATATTCAGTAATAAAATCATCAATATCATCATTATCTTTGAAATGGCAGTACTTTTTCTGCGGAAAGTAGGATTTGGACGATTTTCGTGCACTTGCGTTGTTTGTTCTCGATTGTACCCGTTTGTACCGCCGTGTTAATGGATTGTACCGCTAAATGCATTGTTCCGTCATCATATGCAGAAATAAAATCATCAATATCATCATTATCTTAGAAACGGCAGCACTTTTTCTGCAGAAACTAGTATTTTGGCGATTTTCGTGCACTTGCGTTGTTTGTTCTCGATTGTACCGGATTGTACCGCCGTCTTAATGGATTGTACCGCTAAATGCATTATTCCGTCATCATATGCAGAAATAAAATCATCAATATCATCAAGAACCTTGAAATGGCAGCACATATTCTGCAAATAGTAGAATTTTCACGATTTTCGAACACTTACGTGGTTTGTTCTCGATTGTACCCGATTGTACCGCCGTGTTAATGGATTGTACCGCTAAATGCATTGTTCCGTCATCATATGCAGAAATAAAATCATCAATATCATCATTATCTTAGAAACGGCAGCACTTTTTCTGCAGAAACTAGTATTTTGGCGATTTTCGTGCACTTGCGTTGTTTGTTCTCGATTGTACCCGATTGTACCGCCGTGTTAATGGATTGTACCGCTAAATGCATTGTTCCGTCATCATATGCAGAAATAAAATCATCAATATCATCAAGAACCTTGAAATGGCAGCACATATTCTGCAGAAACTAGTATTTTGGCGATTTTCGTGCACTTGCGTTGTTTGTTCTCGATTGTACCCGATTGTACCGCCGTGTTAATGGATTGTACCGCTAAATGCATTATTCCGTCATCATATGCAGAACTAAAATCATCAATATCATGAAGAACCTTGAAATGGCAGCACATATTCTGCAAATAGTAGAATTTTCACGATTTTCGAACACTTACGTGGTTTGTTCTTGATTGTACCGGATTGTACCGCCGTGTTAATGGATTGTACCGCTAAATGCATTGTTCCGTCATCATATGCAGAAATAAAATCATCAATATCATCATTATCTTAGAAACGGCAGCACTTTTTCTGCAGAAACTAGTATTTTGGCGATTTTCGTGCACTTGCGTTGTTTGTTCGTTGTTTGTTCTCGATTGTACCGCCGTCTTAATGGATTGTACCGCTAAATGCATTATTCCGTCATCATATGCAGAAATAAAATCATCAATATCATCATTATCTTAGAAACGGCAGCACTTTTTCTGCAGAAACTAGTATTTTGGCGATTTTCGTGCACTTGCGTTGTTTGTTCTCGATTGTACCCGATTGTACCGCCGTGTTAATGGATTGTACCGCTAAATGCATTATTCCGTCATCATATGCAGAAATAAAATCATCAATATCATGAAGAACCTTGAAATGGCAGCACATATTCTGCAAATAGTAGAATTTTCACGATTTTCGAACACTTACGTGGTTTGTTCTTGATTGTACCGGATTGTACCGCCGTGTTAATGGATTGTACCGCTAAATGCATTATTCCGTCATCATATGCAGAAATCAAATCATCAATATCATCATTATCTTTGAAATAAATTAATAAAAAACGTGTTCACTTAAGGCGGTGGTTGACAAAAATTTCCCTCCATCATATCTCTTACCCCCTCGGGGTACAAACAAATTGAAAAACGGTACAATCCGGTACAAACCTAGTACAATCGAATAAAAATAGTAAAATTGAATTATTCATTACTCGCTGGCTAAGTTCACATAGGTACAATAAAGTCTTTGTATTTTACCCAAAACATTACAATTGATAAAATTAAATCTATATTTAATTTTACCCACGCATATTTATAGAAACCCTCAACTTGCCCTTTCAAACATATCCTTAAAGTCGGCAGGTTGTAGTAAAACAACGAGAGCTAGTTGAACACTGGTTTATTTATAAGTACCTTCACCATAATAATATTAACAATACATATTTATAAGTTACCTACTACATCTTTCTCCTTTTAACTAAAATAACACAACGTTATATGTAAGGTTTAAATAAAAGGTAACATAAGCATTAAACACTATTATTACCAAAAGATAATTATTAACAATTTATGCTTTTTAAAAACTGTATCGTTTAGTACTGTAATATAAACTTATTCTTAATCCTATCTAATTAAACATGAACGATTGTACGTATAAACTTAAGTTTCATATACAGGTACGTTAGCTAAGTGTTTGTATTTGCTTCTCGTCATAACACCAATTGGTAGTGTGGGGTCAGTTCCTGTAGGATGTAATAACTGCCCTTTACCTTCATTTTTGCACTCCACTATATTAGATGGATGTGCGAGGCTAGTACCAACCTGATCCTCCTCGTAACTACCCCTACTTCTCGGCTGTATCTGTCTGCGTATAATGTGCCGTCTGTTCCGCCGGTACTTACGACCTACTGCATCCTGCAGAATGTAAGACCTGGGTTCAGATGATG
Organism: Mimas tiliae; assembly: GCA_905332985.1. Lineage (NCBI taxonomy): Eukaryota > Metazoa > Arthropoda > Insecta > Lepidoptera > Sphingidae > Mimas > Mimas tiliae. Next base: position 8,528,978 of record HG995255.1, read on the forward strand.
GCTTCACAACTGTCATGAATTTACGTTTAGCACCATCACTAACCACTACTTTATCATTACTGTGTAATGGAGGGAGGTCCCTTGACTTTTGATCGTAATAGGATTTTTGTTTTTTCTGTTGCTCTAATATTGCTTTATAATTCTTTTCATTATTTATTCCTTGTGGAACTAATAATGAACTACTTATAGGTAACCTAGTGTTAAGACGTCTACCCATTAAAATTTTCGCTGGAGAATCCATATTATCTCTAGGTGTTGTACGAAAATTTAATAAACTCAAGAAATAATCTTGTCCTGATAATAAGCATTTTTTTAACAAATTTTTAACTGTTCTTATAGTCCGTTCACTTTTTCCGTTTGATTGTGGATACATTGGTGAAGATGTAATATGCTTAATTTCCCACTCTCGAAGAAAAACGCCGAATTCCCTAGAGTTATAAGCAGGCCCATTATCCGTAACTAGTTCACTGGGTATACCGTGTCGAGAAAATTGATCTTTCATTGCCGTTATAACAGACTTACTGCAGATAGAATTTAGTTGATTAACCTCAACATAGCTCGAAAAATAGTCCACTAAAATTAAATAATACTTTCTGTTATATTCAAAAATGTCCGATCCTAATTTGTACCACGGTATATTCGGAATGTTATGGGGTTGTAAAGGTTCACAAGGTGGCGATGAGGAGAGTAACGCACACGCCTTACACTCACGGACTTTTAAATCAATATCTCGCGACATACCCGGCCAAAACATAATCTCGCGCGCACGTCTCCTGCATTTGTCAATACCTAGATGCCCTTCATGGATGCGCTCTAGCATTTCCCCACGTAAAGATGTCGGAATGTATACCAAGTCACCTTTATAAATCACTCCGTAAATATACTGCAGTGAATCTCTGCATTGCCAAAAAATACGTACATTATTATCTATTTCATATTGACGTCTAGGCCAGCCTTGTGCTATATATTTTATAAGTATTTGTGCAATCTCGTCCTTAGCCGTGTGTTTTTCTACTAACCTTAATTTTTCACTACTGAACTGAACGTTCTTTAACATAAAGCAGGTTTGCGCTTCAACCTCTTCATTTACTTTCTCATGCATCAACTCTGGCAACGCCCCTCTCGACAATGTATCCGCAATATACATGTATTTACCTGGTGTATATATAACATCTATCTTATAAGCTTGTACACGTAACATCATCCTCTGGAGTCTCGCTGGTACGTCAGCCAACGACTTCTTAAAAATTGATTCGAGCGGTTTATGATCCGTCTGTACCTTAACGTCCGACCTACTAAATATATATTGGTGAAACCGTTCACACGCAAATACTATGGCCAACATTTCTTTTTCTATTTGAGCGTATCGGCTCTGTGTATCAGTAAGCGTCAACGAAGCAAATTCAACCGGACGACCGTTCTGCAATAACACCGCGCCTAACGCCACTGAGCTAGCATCAACTGATAACAAAACCGGTAGTTCACTAGAGTACAATGCTAACACGGGTGCATTTGTTATTTTTTGTTTCAATAATTCTACCGCCTTAGTGTGCTGATGATCCCAGAGCCATTCAGATGTTTTTTTTAAAAGATTTCTAAGGACGTTAACCGATTGCGAATAGTTGGGTATAAACTTTGACAAATAGTTCACCATGCCCAAAAAACGTTCTAATGATTTTTTATTATCTGGGTTCGGTAGGTCAACAATAGCTTTTATTTTTGCTTCATCTGGTCTCATCCCGCGCTCGTCAAATATATGCCCTAAATAAACTATCTGAGTTAATCCAAATTTGCACTTCTCTTTATTAAATTTAATTCCGATATTTCTCGCCCGCTGCAATAAACGGTCCAAACGAGCGTCATGTTCCTCCCTGCTAGAGCCCCAAACCACTATATCGTCAATAAATGAATCTGTTCCGTCTAAGTCCTCTAATAGTTTGGCATGAAATATTTCCGGTGCACAATTTATACCGTAGGGCAAACGAAGAAATTGATATCTTCCGAATGGCGTATTGAATGTGCATAGATCGGCACTATTCTCATCCAAACGTAGCATCCAAAATCCGCTGCGCGCATCGAGTACACTGAAAAAGCGCGCTCCGCGCAGCCGCGTCGCCAGCTCGCTTACCGTAGGCAGCGGAAAGTGCGCGCGCTTGACCGCACGGTTTAGCGCTCGCGGATCAAGACATACACGAATATCACAATTTTTCTTAGCCGCTATCACTATACCATTAACCCATTCCGTAGGGTGATTGACTTTACGCACGACACCCAAACGTTCCATCCGTTTTAATTCACTAAATAATTTATCACGTAACCCTAACGGTACTCGGCGGGTAGGACAGATCACAGGTTGTACAGACTTGTCAATAATAATTTTATGCATTCCTGGTAACTCACCCAAACCTTGAAATAGATCCCCATATGTATCAAAATTTACAGCATCTATTCGTTTTATAAAGCCTAATCTTACGCTTTCTTTAAGGCCCAATATATTTTTGACCATCAGATCAACCACGACAAACATAACCTCATACGTCTCATTATTACGTTTTATGTGTAATGTACACTGTCCCATGACAGGTAACTTGTGGCCGGTATACGATAAAACTGTTTTATTGTATGGTACAAGCTCGACCCTCAGTCTTTCAAAATCAAACCTATTTATTACATTTAGATTCGCTCCACTATCTAATTTAAACTTAATACGCTCACCCTTAATGTCTATATATTCCAACCACTCGTCATTTTCTCGCACGGTCGATCTTATCATGTTTACATACATTATATCTTCACTCTGATCGCTGTCGTCCCGGTTTTCAAGTTCCACATTAACATTATACACTTGTTTACTTGACATTTTATTCAAGCATACTCGCGCAAAATGACCTCGGCCGTTACACACGAAACAAATCATATTCACCGCCGGGCACCGTGGCCCGTTATCACAATACACTCTGCCGCAACGTGGGCACGGGTCGCGCGCACCGCCGAGCCCGCGCCACCGGCCACCGCCGAAGCCGCCGCGCCGAGGGCCCCTCGCCCTAGCGGCGCCACCGTCACCTCCGCGGCGCCCACGTTCGCGTCCGACGACCGCATCCACCTGTTGTGATCCGCCTGCCACTTCTATCTGCTGCCGTTCCTCTCTCGAAATCTCGTCCGCCTCACATATCTGTACGGCTTTTGCAAACGTTAAATCTTCACAACGTAGCAACCGATCTCGAACTATACCGTTAGACACGCCGCAGACGATACGATCCCGTACTAAGGAATCCACTAGGTGCTCGAATTCACAATCCTTACTGAGTAATTTTAAGGCTGTCACGTATTGACTTATTGTTTCACCCTCATGCTGATTTCTACTAAAAAACTTAAATCGTAGCATGGTTATATTTGTTTTTGTGCCAAAATACTCGTCATATTTTTTTCTAAGACAATTAATGTCATCTGCATTTTCATCCTTTGTATATGTAAATGTGGAAAATACTTCATAACCCTCAGCTCCTATGAGGTTCACTAGCAGGCTCGCCTGAACATCTGTAGGCTCTTTATTCACTCCGGAAGCCTTTAAAAACACCTCGAATTGCTTCCACCATTTTCGCCACGCGTCCGCCCGAGCGGCTGGACTGCCTTCTATCTGTAACTCCGTTGGTGGCCGTGCATGCTCCATGGTAATAACGGATCCCTTAAATCACTTCTCCAACTCAATATTTCTACCACTTTTACGCTCCAATATGCGCTATAACACACTAGATTTATATTTTCCGCTGTCACCATGTAGTAAAACAACGAGAGCTAGTTGAACACTGGTTTATTTATAAGTACCTTCACCATAATAATATTAACAATACATATTTATAAGTTACCTACTACACAGGTAACCAAAAATTGACATTCAGATGAGATGTAATGGACAGACATAGCTTGTGCCCTGTCAACACCGCCAAACTGAATGCCATGTTAAAAAATATTTCTCAGAAAGGTTTGTCAACGATTTCCCTCCCGAATCTCGGAATCCGGAAATCTCAAGGGTTATAATTGGATTAAGCGCGAGTGACGTAAGCTTTGGGCCTGTCAACCCTATTCTATATTACTTTACGTCCGAATTTACAAAATGTTCGTTTTATTTGAAAAGGCCTGCTGAAGCGGCACACTTGTTTTAATTTCATTGTATTACGAACAAAATTCCTAAGCAAATGGGGCAATAAAAAAATATTTTACATGTGCATAATGTTAGACAGCAAAAAGGCTTTAAAAATTCAAAGCACTTAGCAAGCAAGCAAAGTAGCAAGTGAGATCAAATTTAGAGTAACTCCGTAACATAAACACAAACCAAGGAATTCTATTATAGCCACTTTCCGAATTTGTGTAGCAATACATTTCCTGGCAGGATGTTTCTCATTCGGTGTTGTTAAAATCGTACAGAAAAAATGCTAGCACAATATTCCTGAAATGTTTTCACGAAATATAAAGGGCTACATGATTTTTCTCCCGGCACAATAGATTTCGGCGTGGCTCACCCCAAATTTTATTTTCACATCGAATTGTCCAACGCTGCTGTTTAGTAATTAAACATATTTAGATTTCTTTATTTTCTATGGCCAATTCCAAGACAAGTAGTTTATTATAATTATTATAATATATACGAGTATGAATGGAACGAGTGTAAAATATTTTTAAAGATAAGTACTTATTCCTATACTTAGTAAAAAGGTTAATAAAGTACTTAACCGACGAAAAAAAACAAGAGGTTCTCAATAAGTAGTAGTAGCAGGGTACTAAGGCTGAGAACGGTGAGGCTCTGAGTTTATTCATAGATGCATATTCCTAATAATTCCTAAATGTCAACCTCCGTGGCGCAGTGGGCAAGTAGCCGACGGAGAGAGAGACTGAAATTCCTAAAAAGAAAGCGAAGTGCATAACTTTATTTGTATCACTTTTTTCACAAACATAGTTTTTTTTTCTTCTCGAGAACTAAGTTCTCAATAATTAATTACAATCTAGCCTATAAGACTAATAAGCAATTTTAATCTAACTTAATTTTCTACGTATTAAGTTTAATTAAACTAAGAATAATGTCCTTAGCATTTTCTTAGAGTCTGATAATAGAGCTTCGTATGGTGTAAAAGTTTCTTCTAAATATTGAGCAAACCTTATAACTTTCTGTTCGTTGTTTATGGCCCATTTTCCTTCCCTATCCCGAAAAGGGGGAATATGCGTAATTGGTTTTTTTTTACTTTTTGTCACTTTCCAAAGAGAGTAATCCGTAGTGCGGTCACTTGTTAGATGAAGTAAGTCATTATTTAGACACTCGTCTTGGAAGATTTGGATTTTCCTATTTCGTTTCTTTGTAAGATAATTTAACAAAGTTTTGTCTGGGGGGTATCTGGTTTGCTGCCATCTTTTTCTTTGTTTTCTTTTCTCAGATAGTAAATTTATGATCTCTTTGGGATAAATGTAGCCTTTGTATTTTCTTTTTATTTGAGGTGTGTTATTCCATGCACATTGCTGAATATTGATAATAAAATTGTTTACTTCTGAGTCAAGCTGATCGTGATCCATTACTGGAGCGTTAAGTCAATAGCATTATTTAGGTCCATTGCAAAACTTTCCCAGTCTGTGAACTTATTGACCAAAGTCACCTGGCTTTCTCTGAGAAGTATTTTTTGGCTTAATGTTAATACAATTGGAGAGTGATCCGAATTCATGTAGTAGCCCTCTTCCATCCGAACGTAATTGGCAGATATATTTTTACAGATGAAGAAGTCTATAAGATCCGGTACTTTTTGGTTGTCTGTAGGCCAATACGTTGGTTTTCCTGTGCTCATAACCTCACAATGAAAATCTTTTGTTGCGCCAAAGAGCCGCCTCCCTTTGTTGTTGTTAATCTCGATCCCCAGTGCACATGTTTGGCATTAAAATCACCGCCTAAAATGAATCTCTGTCCCAGGAGTTCAAAGAGGTTTCCATATTGCTCTTTCATTATCATATGCCTCGGAGGACAATATATGGCTGCTATTGTGACGTGCCAAAATTTAGTTTGGAGAGATACTGCCACGGTTTGTATGTCCTTTTCTTCATATTTGCACTGTTCAGTGTATAATATTTTCTTTAATTATAACTGCACTACCCCCTCTGGCGGTGTTATCAGGGTGGATCGAGCTGTAAAGTTTGTATCCTTTAAATTCCAGGTAAGTCTGTTTAGTGAAATGTGTTTCTGATATTAGGCACACATCTATATTTTCTATATCTAGGACTGCCTGCAACTCATGACGATGTTGATGGAGCCCATTAGAATTCCACGACATTATTTTTAGTGCGTAATTCATTGTTGAGATTTAGAGGCGACGGTGTTGGTGTTTTATTCTAGTCTCTTATCAAAAGAACATATATAATTTAAAATTTTGTTTATCTTGTCCTCAAGGTCTGATGGCTGAGAACTCTTATTTTGTTTAACTGCTTGTGCATAGCAACTATTTTGCAGTGTTTGCACAGTTTTTTCTTTTAATTGCTCATTTATTTTGAGTACTTGGCTTTCCGGTTTTTTTATAGTAGAAGACTGTTGTGGCTGTGAAGTTAGAACATTAGATTTCTTCTTTACATTTTTATTTTTGAGATTTTGTATCTCTGTAACTGGCGGGGTGAGGAAGACCACAGTGGACGCACTTAGGTTTTTGGTCAGCAGGTTTATTGCAATCGGCTGTAAGATGTTTGCTAGTGCACTTACCACACCGTGGCTCCTTAGAACAGTATTTCTGGGTGTGCCAAGCATATGGCAACGTTTGCACTGGGGCACTAACTTGGGTGTTTTGAGCGGGTGTATTTCAATTTTACACCCTAGAATGTACTGAATACTATAGATTTTATTTATATCTTCGTCGTTCTTAAACGACAGTACAAACATGTTAAGTGGTTCTTTGCTCTTCCAACTCAACTTTCTATCAATATTTTCTATACGGAACCCCTGTGCTGATAAATCCTCTTTAATCCGTTCTGGTTCGCAAGCAGAATGCAATTTGTTCACCACTACCCTTATAGGCCTTGACTGTTTATCGTTATAGGAATGCCAGTGGTAGTTTTTTTCCAACAAAAGCTTAACAATCCCTTTGTATGAATCTTCAGTTTTGGCGTTAACCTTAACACAATCTCCATTCATCATTTTAGCCGTAAATGAAGCTACGGGCTGGATTCCGGACAATAAATCGTAAAATGTTTGATAATTATTAACGCCTTCTACAATTATTGGTGGCGGTGGTGGTAGGTTTTTGGTTTTGGCCTTTTCTATAATACGTTCTTGCGGTTGGGCACTTGTACCGGGTTGTTGAGTCGGAGATGGAGAGGTATTTAATTTCCTTTTCTCCCTGCTTTTCACCCGTATCCATTTAGTCTCTTTGGCGAGATCGTCTTCGTCCGTAAGATACTCAACCTGTTCGTCTTCATTACGCTGAGAAGATTCTAATTGCTGGGTATTTTTATGTATTTTCCTTGGAGCATTGGAGATCTTTCTAGAGCAATTGTACTTGTCCTTGGAGACTCTGTATTTGACCTTTTAGGTCATTGATAATTTGTTCCAAGTTTTCTCTCTCAGATTTTTCCTGAATGTAGTTTTGTCTTTAGTGGACATGTTGATTATTATTCAATAACTGGGTCGTGGCATTGCTTGCCGTGACAGCGATATACCGCACACCGCGACGACGCGAACGATGTTGTGATGCGTCTGCAATTTACTCTAAACTAGAGTAAGCGCACGCGAATGCTACGTTGATCTCGACGGAAATTAATTCGGTACTGACATAGATAATAATTATTAATATATAAAATTCTACACGATACAATGACATAATGTACTGATGGAGTATTTGATGCCCTTGGCATTGGAGGTATCAAGTAGTCTTGTGGATATCATTTCAAAATATTATTATCCTTAGAGTATTTTTTCCAGTTATCGTTAAGAAGCGTCTAGGTGTCATATAACCACAAAAATTTGTCATCCGAAAATGTACATAATATGCGATATATCTAAAGCTATAAATAGCAGTCAATCGATCAATCCACAAGAATCGAGCTTAACCGCTCCCAATATTCACAGGGCTTACCTCCACATGATTTATTGTCCCCAGTTAACGTACAAAAGCCACATTTTGAAAATACAATCCATTGTGGGCTCGGAAGTCATAACTTACTAGATTAGGCACAAGTATAATATAACTTATGAGATTTTTATATGTATAAAGAAATGAAAGCACAAAGTATATGTAGGTAAGTATTTGCAAGTTATTCTTTCATCCGGGGCTGTTTCTTACTGAGTTTTGTTATAATGCCTCTTGACCTTTGACTTTAATAAAGTAATATGTAGAATAAACATTTCAACAGTATTATTGACAAACTGTGTTACGAAGCATAGTTGTTAAGGAATTTACTAAAGAGTAGCTCTCCTTATTGCATAAGCTAAGAGAAGTACAGAGCTATATTTGTTATATGTATGGTCTAACATATCAATTTTTCCAAACTTACAACAAGTAATATCCGGCTCTGAGCGACCACCTACTCTAATTACTAACTTACTAAACAACGTTAGAACCCTTAATAGGAGCAATGGAAATATTTTAAATTTGATTTATTTAATTAAAAACGCATAACCCATATTAGTCGCGTTTTGGGGTCAATCATCAGCTAATAACGGGAGACCATTCCTCACCTCTTCTAATTAAGTGTAATTTATATTTTGAACTCCTCACCATATCTATCATACACCATATCTACTATATGAGCATGATAATTAAGGGAATCATAGTACATAGTTTATCGTCATACTGTTATCATTGTAATGCACGCATCGAACTGAGGACAAATCCTTTCAATTGAGCAAGATACATACAAGTGCTTTGAACTGTAACTTATATACAATAGTTTCATGTCATAGAGCCACGCATGTGCCTATTACAGAGTACATGCCTCTTGGTTTGGGATTTGAGTGATGGCCATACTGCAATCAGTTGGTCGTTAAAGGGCAATTTGTTACTCGCAATACCATTCACTAATGTTGCTCGCCTCGTATTACCTACGTTAAACCTTTACATACATGTACGTACATACGTAGATTTTAAGTTACGGGTTGGATAATAGTGTATTTAAAAACTTTCAGGGCGCGCAGATTAGGTTCCTTGTATCCGCACAAAGTTAAACACAGTGTTATTGTAGCGAATTTATGTAACGACATATTGTATGATTACTGATTTTATCATTTGATTCTGGCGCTCGCCTGCCGCTGCCGCAACATGCTCTCTTCGCTCGCTCGTTTTTTGTCACAGTTCTAACAATTGTTTATAATAGAAGCATCTAGTTATCTTCATTCCATAGAAATCACTTAAAAGGATCTCAAAAATATGTGGGTACATATTTAACATAATATATAGGTAATAAAAGCCATATTCATAAGAGAAAGGGGTAACACTGATCGGTGATATACCTATTACACGAATCATTATCAACATTACCACAAGGTTGTAGAGCCCTCGTATGCGTGAGGCCATCTAGGTTGGTAACACTGTTTTGTATATTTCTGCCGCTAAGCAGCAGCGTGTAAACACTGTTGTGTTCGGTTTAAAGAACATTGAAGCCAGTGAAGTTACAGGGCACTATGAAACTTAATAACTTATGTGTCCGGGTGACGAACACAGTCTAGTGTCATGCAGTTCTTTTTAATTTACATTTCTATGTGGTGTTGTCATTCAGGTTATTAAAGAAAAGTCATCCAAACTACTTTGAACATCTCTATAACTTTATAAGTTATTAAAACAACACACTTAGGACTACTTGCACGACGATCCTAAATCGAGTTTAACCTACTAAACCAGTTTAAGAAACGTAAAATCGTATGAAAATTTGACATGAGTAAATAAGTTTAGTCGTAAATCTCTATTTAGTATCGTCGTGCAAGTCGGCCTCACAATTTAAACTTTGTTCTTTGTTACATTACATAGCTATTGGCCTTACTAAACTTAACTTTTACCGTCACGCGCCATGAGGGTGCCCGCTACGGTCTACGAGAACACGCGCTCTATCAATAAAGCTAAATAAATGATGTTTATAAGCGGTATAACAAAATGAAAATTCAATTAGACGCAGTATAAATTAATAATTTAAATTACGAGACACGAGGTCTTCGACAATGTCAAGTGCTGTCCTTCCTTACTAATTAATGTAAGGAAAGTTTGAATACAGCGTCAACTACTCGTAAACGCAGATTTATTGGCAATTTAATTTGATGGAAGGATTCGCTGTTTCTACTATAGTAAAAAGGTAGAAGATTTTTTGCCCTTTTCATATTTCGCCCTCGTGTACCGACGTATATCACGAAGACTGTTACGGACAGGAAATTACTTCGGTTAGGTGGAATGATATAACTCTGTCAAAATCTGATAGCATTTGTTGAGTTCCAATTAACTCTATACTGAGTTCATTTCTTGATAGAATCAAAAGTTTCAATACATTTTATAAATTCTCTGGTGGATAGAATTCGAAATGAAGATATCCGCCAGAAATCCATAATCAGCGTCATTGCTCGTAAAATTCACCCGCTAAAGTGGAAGTAGGTTGGCTATCTCTGCAGACGGATGGATGGGATGGGACGGATGTGCAGACTGGACGGGTGCTGAAGTAGAGACCTCGCTTAGGCAAACGTAGTGTAAGACGCCCTGTCGGACGATGGACCGACGCGACGACTTGAAAAAGGTGGCGGGTAGCTGATAGATGCGGGCTGCTCCGGGATGATTGACGCATACTTGGGGTGCTCAATGATAAATAGTGGACGACTATAGGCTACTTGATATTTTATAAAGTATCTTAAGAAGGATTAACAACTTTTTCAAATTGCAACAATATGATGAGATATGTGACAAGTAGTCCAACAAATTTAAAAGGTAGCGAAATATCAACGTCCAATATTCGTATGAGTCTAAATGACAAATCACGGTTTTCGGTAAACTCCAATAGCGCCCGGGCGATGCTGCGACTCGATTTATCTGCAAATGGAACACCTCATATAACGTCTCACATATATTTGCGTGAAAATTGATAAAATAAATAATAGGTATATTTTTGACAGCCTCCGCGGCGCAGTGGACGAGTAGCCGGCTGTGAAGCGAGAGACCGCGGGTTCAGATCAAAACAGCGGTAAGTTATCTAGTCACCTGCCATCAGGTGATCCACTTGAACTTTTGCGGGTCTTCATCAATGAAAAAATTATAAAAATATAAATGACAAATGTTAAAACATTAGCAATCTTTCCCCAAATATTGTCTAAAATTTCTTTCTTTTATCGGCGTTATGTCTTCCTACTTAAACGCTTCCACTTCGCCCGATCTTGAGCATACTCCGTAGTGAGATCCTTGGCGCTAATGCCTCCCTCTAATTCGTCAAGCCAACGCGGTTGGGCAGTCTGCGGGATCATACTTCTGGTACCAACTGGCTTAGGCATCTACGCATGCATGCATCCACCTGCAGCATCTTCATTTACGCGACGTGAATCTCCTTGGCATATCTATTATGATGAATTTCTCATGAAAAAGAATGAATAGGTAATATCTGTTATAAAGTATATCTAATATCGTGAACTTCCATCACATTTTCTTGTACTTTAGGCATAATACGAAACTACATATTGTGTGACACTAATTACGTGCATCCAATAAAGATTGTTGTTGCCAATCTAGTTTCTGTTGAAATAAATAGATATTGTAATCAATATGATTGTGTCGAACTTTGCCTGACAATACTATAGTAAATATATCAATACTAATATCTTGTTTTTTTCTCGCACTATTTTTCTCGAACGTTCGAGTACCAGCTGCTCTTAGGTAAATTTAAATCATATTAAAACGATGCGCTGCATTTTTAAAACTTTCACAATATAAAGGCAAATGTGAATTAAATATTTGTGTTACCTAGTTTGTTTTCGTAGAGTCTGGAAGCAAGCAATTCTCGAAGGCGACGCACCTCGCTGTGAATATGATCTCCGGACACGCAAGGCGCAAATAGCGGCACTATTAGAGTCAAAATCAGACCCAGATCTAATATCACATAATCCGGTATTTTCTACAAAATAAGGAGACGCTCATAGCCATTGCACTCACTAATCAGTAAACGAATAGCGAGTTAAACAACTCTTCCACCGTCAGTCTATGAATGGGCCAACGCTTAGTGGTATTATAACTGAGCGTCTCTGTGATCCGGAGTGCACGTAAAAAGTCGGTCCCGGTTATATCAACCGTAAGCAGTGGGCGGCTTGAAGACACTCGGTGGGCCACTAATCATTCCATATGAAATAGAATCATCAATAGAATACAAAATAAGATATTCTGAAAATTGCTGAATTTACAAAATAATAGCTAACAATCATAAAATAAGTAAAAAAATACGAGCCTCGTCTCAAATATTCAAAAGGAATTCATATCATCGGTTGAACCTGAGTCGTGGCAGTTCATTTCGACTCAAACATCGACCCAAGTATCCTATGTTTTAGTAACAGGAAAATACGTTACCAAACTACAAGAATTTCAATTATACAAATTCATGGCAATTTAATATTCTGAGCTTGATAATTTATACGGCTTAGCATCGAATTTTCACTGTTCGAATAAATGATTTCTGCTAGGTAACTAAGAAAAATCTGTAATCTGGAATTACGGTTCGTTGCCTATTTGTATTTTCTTATTTCAAAATATTGTTGGGTGCGTACCTGAGATATATTTATACCCGACTAGATAGCGACCACGAGTAACTTTATAGACAAAATCACGAAATAGGTGTGCATTAAAATGAAACAGATAGTGCTGCAAAATTTCACGAAGTATCGCTTACCTCGCCTCTGACAACACTTAATGAAAAGAAGTAGCAGAAGCCCAGCGTAGAAAGAAAGGACGCAATAATAATCATCAACAGCTGTAAGTTGAAATAAACACGTTAAAATACGTTTATACTTAAAAAATATTTTTTATATATATAACACCGTACCTGCCATTTAATCGCTGCAATTAAGTAATTGTAGGCTTGGAAAGTTATATAATATAAGTCCAGTATCTTTTTCATGTGACAGTTCGAAATTTCATTGTAATGTTTGAAGAAAACATATTTATTGGCCAATGTTTTTTTTGCATCTCTAGTAGTTTTCAATGATATTTGCATGTAATGGTTGATCAAACGCAACCTTGGAAGTAAAAGACTCACCACATGACCGTAGTAATGTAGTTCGGAGGAGATGGCAATATGTACTGGTATCATATAAACCATCAAGTTAATGAACGTTATCTTTCCACAAGGTATAAAAAAAATAACAAAGGTAAATAAGATTACAATACACATTTGCACGTAAAATCTAATTGACAAGCGATCAGTTTTCGGTCTGCAACCAACTTCCATATCAAACTTATTAATTTCATAGTAATATCGACACATGCTTTTGTAGAAAATAGTATTGTAAAATACACAGAACACGTATACAATTACATTCAATAACGCAATTATACATAATATATCCAAATCATTTTTATAAAAAATAAAATACAATATTGCAGAAATACCAGACGCGGAGTAAATCAAACTTGGGATGATAAGAATGTAGTTATTGGACAAAATAGGCACTCGATTAATGCCGACGAGTAATCCGCCTATAATATATATCTTGGATAAGGTATCCACGAATCCTTTTGATTTAGTTGGTAAGAATGTGTTTATGCGAACCGTCGGAGGCGTCATGGCTTCAACAAGAGCAATATAAGTCTGCGCTGACCAAGGGACCATTTAATTTACTAATAGCAAGAGTCAATACCAAAAGTAGTTCTAACAATATTGTTGGTACTTATCTATACACTATATTTCATTAGTTTAATTAATTAGATGTAGTGGAGTGGTGAAGGCAGCGCGTGAATTATGAATATCAAATATGTCTTTGACAAAATTAATGGAATAAACTCTTCAAACATGACGATCTTGCCGATAATATTCTACACTTAAAATAATGACTGCCTCAGTGGCGCAGTTGTAATGCGTACGCGTTACGATTGAGGTCAAACGCTGAGGTCTCGGGTTCGATTCCCGGGTCGGGTAAAGTGGTATTGGGTTTTTCTATTACGAAATCCTCAGATCAGCCCGGAGTCTGGAATTTGTGCCCGGTATGGCGATATGCTCGCCCCTATCACATAAGGGACGGAAATACGCTCGGCGAAATGTGGGTGTACTGGTTACACCTCTGCCTACCCCTTCCGGGATTATAGGCGTGAGTGCGTATGAGTACTTAAAATAATATGCTAAATATTTATTTGCCGCGTACATATTAATATTACCTACATTAATTTTGTTCTTATTAACTTGAGTGACGAAACGAGTAGGTCGCTCATCTGATGGCAAAAGTCTCAAAATAAATTAAGATGACGGAGTACGGAAAAAAAATGAAAGTACTCAACGGACAACAGTACACTCGTCGCAATTATGTTATTGTATTGGAATTTACATAATATTGCTGTAACTAGGTACCTACCACTGAAAATTGAAAAATAAAATTACTTTAACAAAGCTTAGAAATCGACTTCAAAATAAAAATACTGAAATGTCAAAAATAACAATTACAACCTCTGCCTACCCTTTCGGGGATTACAGGCGTGAGTGCGTACACGTGTGAAAACTACCCAAGTGTAATGGTTGGGGACCAACCAATATTGGAGCACGATTGAATCCCACTCTAAATATTATTAATTATAATATATTCATAATTTATTATATAATGAAGATCGAAGTAGTTAGATATACCTCCCAAAACATGAAATTAATAGCTTACGATCGTAACTACTTTATGGGCTGTTAAAAATCCACGCCAAGTGAATCGCAAACATTACGACAAATTGTAAAGTTTGTGACAAAATTCTGAAGCTACCGATAATAATCGATAGCTTCGACAGTAAAGACTACCAATATCATTAAGATCGGATCGTTAGCACCTAACAACCGATTTTGGTTGTACAGCGATCTTTATCTATGTCGAGACTGTCGCCACTGAAATGGTAATATCCGGGGAACGTTTTCTTAATATTTCTTAGGCATAGACAATGATAATCGAACCAGTATTTGAGCTTTGAAGAAGAGGAGACAACAATTTTTAAACGTCAATGTACTCGACGATATACCTGCTTAGATACTTTTGTGCATTCGTAAGTTCATGTGTGCGAGCTTGGATTTAATACTTACAATAAAGTGTATGCGAGCATATGTATAAGCATATGTTTAATTAAGTCTAGGATAGGATATTATGTTATACTTATCTCCTAAACAAAAGTCATTTTTGTAGTTGAAGTAGAAAGTAGAAACAGTAGGTATGTATGTACTTATTAGCATAACGCGGACACTAGAATTTGTCTTTATGAACTTTTATCGCACCATAATTAAATAATTCATTTAGGCTGTCATACAACTTAAGAACAACAAAAGCTCTAAAACATGAAAACTTGTAAAACAATTAAAAACTTTCAAATAATTGAGAACAATTTTTCCAATACCGATATCCGTCGGAGAAATTATTGAGCAAACTTATGGAAACTGTGTCTACAAGAACCTCGGTACAAGAAAACTTAAAATGTAGCATTATATGATTTATTTCATAATACTCGTATATTCCAAAACATATTTTAATAATGACCGCCTCGGTGGCGCAGTTGTAATGCGTACGCGGTACGAGTGCTGTGCTGAGGTCTCGGATTCAATCCCCGGGTCGGGTAAAAGTAATATTGGATTTTTCTATCACAAAATATTCAGTATCATCCCCTATCGCATCATAGAACGTAAATTAGCTCGGCGAAATGTGGGTGTACTGGTTACACCTCTGCCTACCCATCCGGGGATTACAAGCGTGAGTGCGTTGTATGTATATTTGTATAATATATTTTGAAGCGCTGAGTGCTCTTGTGTAGATTATGACACTCGGAAACAGCTTACGTCGACTTGGGACTGTATTGAGAACAATTAAAAGTATCGCGTAAGATTACGGTCTTTGTACACGCGTAAGCATCTCGAGCACGGTCGTTAAGTTCTCCCGGTTTTCCATATTAAAATATATGACATTACATGTGTGATCTCGATTAAAATACGAGTAAAATGTTATTCTGTGGACTCGTTGGAACTTGCTGAACTAAGGTTTTTAAAACTTTAGGTTATGTCCCTAAGTTCCAAAGCATATTGAGAATTGATACTTTATAATCTTCGGAGTCACAAAGAGACCCCTAAAAATAGTTATTTTTGACTTTTCAGTTTTTCTTTATTAGAAGTCGGTTTTTAAGTTTTGTTAAAACTTATTTTATTTTTCGATTTTTAGTGGTAGTTACAGCAATAGCATGTAAATTCCAATACAATAACACAATCGCGATGAGTGTATTGTTGTCCGTTGAGTTTCATTTTTTACTCCGTACTCCGTCATTAGGTCTTCACCAAAATTATATAGAACTACATCGCAGCGAAACTCCATCGAATGAAATTTTTCCAACAAAATCGGTCCACAATGAGCGGAGAAATCGATGTATATACATAAAAAAGCAAAAAAACGCACCGAATTGGAAACCTTCCTTCTTTTTTTAAGTCGGTTAATTAAAGTAAATTTGACAATATAAACGCAGCCGCAGCCGCGAGTAAAAGCTTGTGTCAATATAATTAAATATATAATTCCATTGTTCTGAAAACTTAAATAATTAAGAATGACCAATTTGGCATTGAAGCAAACATTTACTAACATAATTTTGTATACCCAATTAAAAAGTCCAAATAACAAATCCATCAATAACAAATCACCGTAAACGAGTACTAGCAAACTAATAGTTGAATATTAATGACATGCTGCAAATCCATGAAACAAATAAGCTGTACGAAAAGCATAGTTGAAAATGCAAATATGAGAGCGAACGTGGCAAAACAGTTTAGAGCACTTTATCCGCTAACATCTACCTACATACAGCACAAGTATCCTTAACTAAATCCACATATTGTTTGTTATTATTACTTTATATGAACAATTGCACTCATCTAGTATATCAAGCTTATGTAATGATTATATGACAGTAATTGGGGGTATTTAACGGTTAGGTTAGGTTATTAGGATATTCTCAGGAATAAGGAGAAGTATCGACTTTTATCATACTGTAGACTCCAGACCTGCTGTAGCTATGGGTGCTAAACTTGTTACCGATACGATCTAATCGTGTAATGTTAGACATCTATTAATACAACCAACACCATCCATCCAGTAATGTTTTATACTAAATGAGACTTTATGTTATTTGAATTTACATAGTATATGTAGGTATATACGTAGATAAATCGTGTATGTTACACGGACGCCTGCGGGCAATGTTAATTAAACAAAAAGTGGCCGCAACCTATTTCAAAATGCGAGTTTTTGTTCGCGTGAATCGCACTTGTTTGAGAAGGCTACGAGTATAATTAACATCTCTTAATTTAGCCATTGTTTTGATTTTACGATAATAAGTCTCTCTAATATTGATGGAATACTTCGACCTCTGATTATGTTTTGTATTATCTGATTATGACGTAATTTAGTAAGTCTTCCACCTGCCCTTATCCCACTCGCAGTGGGGTCGACGCAACATGCTTTTTAGCACATTTTACAGACAGATTTGGCTTAAGTTTTTACGACCGGCCGGTTGTCTGACGTCAACCCCTCTGAGTTCGCCATTTAGTAAGTATACTAAAAGAAGATAAAATAAATCTCTATGGCGTTAAGTCAGCTTTTTCGTTCAAGCATTTTCTTCATAAACGCGCGTCGTATAATCAAGTAAAAATGTTAAAATCATGTTTCCTTGCAATTAGATGTTGGCTAAATATTATTTTAACCCCACTTTAATACCTTAAAAACCTTAAATAAAGTGCAGCAACAACTCATAATCCAACTAAAAACTTTCAGAAGAAAATGTTTTTTCCCTTCGTAAAACAAACTGGGTAATCATCAATATAAACCCGTGTATATAAAGCGGTGTTACAAAATAAGAACAAATGCAGTGAGGGCTGAGAATCCGCCTAAAGCCTGTGCCTATTTCGCACAAACACGCCCCACAACTATCCCGCGAGCTTGTCTTACAAAATGGAACAAGCTGTCTACACCGCAATGTCTCCACAGCGCTTACTATTCTTTATTTTAAGCAATAAAAAGAACTCTGGCATATAAATAACAAGTCTTGTGTTTAATTATTTTAACATTAGATCTTACTATTTAACGTAGTACAGTACACTAACCTCGTTAAAAGTTCAATAAACGAGGTCAACTTTTATTGCATGCTATAAATTGTTTTATAATTAATAGAAAATAAATAAATAATTGTACTAATTAATTTAATTATACGTTGATGTTAATTGTAAAACAGGGTAGGTACTTAATTAATAGGAAGGACAAGTTGATATATTGTTTATATTTTTTAGACGGTGGACGAATACTTACATTTTAGAGCATCATTTCTATACTATGTATGCTCTTATCTCAATAAATATTTAGTAATATTCTTGTCTAGTAGGTTTCAGTCTAGTAAAGCCACGAAATTATTGCATCGAACGAATACACGACGGCCAAAGAGAGATTACAAACTTTCACCAATAAAATATAAACTAGTTACTATGTCAATATAATAACTATGTTAATTTAAAAGCGACCCAATATATCTGATCCCAAAGTGCGATACCACGGGCTGCAAACTCTATTTTTTATATACAACCGAGTTGCGAGACGATCAAGCCCCTCCCTGATGGTAAGCGACACGACTTACACTGGCTACAATGTCCTTCAAACCGGAACGCAGCAGTGTTCGCACACTAATGCTTGACGGCAGAAATAGACAATGCGGTGGTACCTACCCAAGTGGACTCGCATATGAGAGTTTTATCACCTATAGTCACATATAATCCCACGATTACATTAGAAAGTTATTTTTATTAGCTTGAGTGACGAAACGAGCAGGTCGCTCGCCTGATGGAAAGCGCCACGCCTGCCCATAAACAGAAGCAACACCACATAGGACTTAGAATTAAAAAGCAATGCATGGCATTAGACTGCGCTCGTCACGCCGAGACATAAGATGTCAAGTCTCATATTACAAAGCACATATGCCATATTATCTAGGCATCATAGCCGATCTGTCCTCCAACGTTCTACTTTACCCACTTAAAACAATCTTAACTTGACCTCCTTGATTTAATTTCCCTCTCAAATGAGGTAATGCGATACCCAACCCTACTTAGATACTACAAACATGAATTTTCCGGTCCTGGTCTCAATTAATATGGGAGACAGGGTACAGGGCCCTCTGTCCGAACCCACAATCAATCATTAGCCGCCACCGCTTCAGCTCGGATCGGATGTTAATTTAAATAGCGTATTCACGTTATAACTGTGGGCATTGTGATCATTTAGAATAAACGAAGTTCTACAAAAGATAAATTTAAGCATTTGCGCATTGGAAAAATCTTTAAATATGAATTTATTTTAATAAATACCTTAGAGTGGTAGAGCCAAGCTGTTAGAGTGGTAGAGCCACGCTGCAGACATTTTTGTCTACAGCACGAATGGGCCAGCTCGACTGGGTCGTTACAACTATCTCACAGAAAACCGCCGTATAGCAGCGACTTGCTGTTGCGTTTCTTAGGATGAGTGAGATATCCGGAGGCCGAAATCCCCCTCCCCTTCCCAATCCCTTAATTATCCCTTTTCTATAAAGTTGGTACGCGCCCATAATTCTTCTGGTATTCTAGGCGTACATGGGCGATGGAGATCACTTACCATCAGGTGAGCCCCTAGCTCGTTTGTCGGCATATGCAATAAAAAAAAACACGCATTTAAATAAATATGTAAATATCATCTATAAAGTATAACTAATTGAGGCTGTGAAGTACATACTTGGGATCACTTGACCGTTATTAAAGTGACAAAGTCTCGACACTCCGTCCTTCGCAAACATCCTCCTGGGTTCACATTGTGTAAAGTGTTACCAGCAATAAGACGATGTACGGTTGTATGAATACAATTATAAATTAAAGAGTTGTGGAGATTGTATTAAGTCAATCAGTCCAAATACTAGGTGGTAGGTAGGTCCCTCGTATGCTGGCCGATGCCATAAAATACCTACCTTACGTATAAATGTAAGATGATCATTCTTTTCTATTTTGTAAGGTTTTTCGGTTTTTAAAATGTACTAATGGACTTAGCATAGAATACTTACTGCTTATAGTACCTACCATAAGTAGGTACACTCTCTGATGTGATAGTCCGTCTGGGTTAGGTACCACTGCTTTGTAACCAGTGTTTCGCCGGGTCTTCTCAGGTTGGGTCGTTTTGGATCCGGTGGTAGTTTTAAACCACGTGCCGTTTCGGTAATGCCTATGGTCCATATCGACCTTTAAAATAGAGAAAAAATAACAATAATAATAATACTTAACAATTCTGAACTAATATAAAAATATTGTAAACTTTATAGTTGCCCAGTGTATTTTGACGATGCTATGTATGTTATGTATATATTAGCTGATATGATTTCTGTAATTACATAAGTTTCTTTATTTTGTACTGACTTGTCATAAGCGCTATTTTAATTGCCTACATGATGAATAAAACTATTTAATTTCATTTCATTTCAGTACACCCACATTTCACCGAGCTTTTTTCCGTCCCATGATGTGATAGGAGCGAGGCAAACCTGTCGTTATACCGGGCATAATCTCAGACTCCAGGCTGGTACTGACCATTTAATAATGAAAGCCCAATATAACTACCGACCCCGACTATATTTACCCGACCCTGAAACCGAACCCGAGACCTCAGCACCATAGTCGTACCGCGTACGCATTACAACTGTGCCACCGAGACAGTCCACTATAACTATTAATTATTAACTGTACATATATGTCGAACTACCCAAAGTCGATAGCATATACATATAATAATAGCGAACCGTTCGAAATAAATATTTTGTTAGCAAACAAACGCCCGCTTGACACGTGACACCGCACATCTTTGAATCAACTTACATTTGATTTATTTCAGCTCAAAACATATAAGAAAAATCCTTTGGAGCATTCCACACAACATGAGAGCAAATACGACAAAAATTTTAAACATCCAATTTACATGAAGTTTTACTATTGACTGCACCGATGATACCAGCAAACCTTGACGTACTCAGGAAATGAAAACCTCGTAGCAGAGAATATATTATGCCTACCCGTAACTAAATGGCTCCATTTTACTAAATTTAAGCCCATTCTACTACTAACTGTAGATTAATTACACAAGCATACATCCCTTACAAGCAAGCAGTTCAATGTAAGTAAAGGTCTCTAATTTTAAGCAACTTTAGTCAAAGGAGAAGTCATGTAGAGTATACCTTTTTGCGTGGCATTAAAAAAGAGCTATATATAATAGATACTACTATATAACTACTTGTGATATTTTCTTGGTGGTGTGTACTTAATAGTATCATTTCTGTTCGCATCTGGCTAAACTAAAACCGAACTAAATCTAATTTCGGAATATTTTATTTTGGAAATTTAGCTCAGTCATTATCTTTCCTGTCACCGTTGTATGCCAATCTACAGAGTATGTCAGTCCTGGCATAGGAAAAATAGTTAAATCCTGTCATTTTGGTTCATTACTATCTAAGCATTACTACTTACTAAACACCCATTTGACGGGAGCTTAGACAGGAGTATAATATATTTTATTGACTTTAGTCCGGATTGAAGTTAGGTCGGTGACTAAAGACTTAACACTAATATAAAAATATTTTTGAAAAACGAAAGATGGAATGGAGTTTAGTATAGCAATTTATCCGAGACAATAAATTGTAAAAAAACGTGCACGCTACGCTACTTTTGATAGTTATGAGAGATGAAGCAAAGAATATAAAAGAACAGGAATCTGCGTCAGAAAAATGAACAGTCGTGTGAAAGATCCCTGGAATTCAGAATAGCTTGGTGACAATTTACAACATGCCCTTCAATAAGATCATTAATCACGAACGCTCCTGCCTCCTGGTGTATAGAAGACGTAAATACTGCTAGGTACCTCCACAATTCAGCTCGGACAATGCCTGTCGTCTCACAACTTTGATTAATGAACATTCCGTATACACTACAAAATGCATTCAGAGTTTTTGAAATGCTTTCTTGAATATAAAGCAATTTTTCCTAATTTGCATCAAATGGTATAAAACAATTCTAGAGCGGCAGAGTCTACCGCATACTCTTCAAGAGACGCTTCCGACTGGTGGGCTGTTGTCGACCTGGTGACGTTTTAGTCTCCCGTCCGCTAGTGTTCTGATCCACGTGTTGTCGTGAGTTGTCACGCCCAGTGTGCACACACTTTCTCCACTTATCTCTATCCTCAGCGAGCTTTTCCCAATCCACATGGTCGATCCCAAGTGAGATCATATCTCTCTTGGTGCAGTCTTTAAATCGTAGCACTGGTCTTCCAACTTCCAATCAAAATAAATACCTATCTACATAAAAAGAAACGTGTTAATTGAACGTTCGCTCTACAAATTAACTCTGGAGATTTTATATCCGCTTTATATGCGATGAATTTATAAATTTCCAGAAGGTGCTATTTATTTTGCTACAGTGAATAATCGGAGCTCAAAGATTAGTGTAGTGTTGAACAACTTTTGGAACCAAACTACGCTATATTTATCTCTTTATGTATCTGAAACTTGTGTACCTACCTTACGAGTGGTAGAGCCACGCTGTAGACAATTTTGTCTACAGCATGAATGGGCCGGTTCGTCCGGGTCGTTACCTCTCACAGAAAACCGGCGTAAAGTAGCAGCTTGCTGCTGCGTTTCGTACGGTGAGTGAGATATCCGGAGGCCCAAATCCCCCTCCCCTTCCCAATCCCTTATTATCCCTTTCCTTTAAGGTCGGCAACGCGCCCATAATTCTTCTGTATTGTGGGCGTACATGGGCGGTGGAGATCGCTTACCATCAGGTGACCCATTTACTCGTTTGCCGGCCTATACTATAAAAAAAAACCTGCATGAAATATCACCTAATGTTAATTTACCTTGGACATCTTATATTTAAAAAAAACTAAATTTAGTCAAAACAAGACGAAAGTAAAAAATAAAATAAATTATAGAGAGAATCAGTTTTTTTTATGACAGAAAAAGAAACTGCTAATAAAAATGCTTTCATCGTCTCGAATCGTCAAAGGCGTCTAAAATTTGTTATCAGAAATCTCCATGGCAGGTAGCGATGCGTCTTTTATAGTTTTCTCGATACATATTATTTTATTTATTTATTTAAACTTTATATACATAACATGTATAAAGGCGGACTTAATGCCAAAGACATTCTCTACCAGTCTACCTGTGGGTGATGCAGAGACGAGATAATTATAATCTTTAAAATGGAAAAATGTTCTTATTTGCAATTTTACGCGTCGAAGAGAAATGTAGATCTCTATTTTATACCATATAGGCCGGCAAACGAGCAAGTCAGTCACCGGATGGTAAGTGATCTCCACCACCCATGAACGCCCATAATACCAGAAGCATCATTGCCGACCATACAGTAAAGAGAAGGATTGGGAAGGGGACAGGGATAGGGCCTCCGGATATCTCCCTCACCGTTTCAAACGCAACAGCAAGCCACGACATTTCACCGGTTTTCTGTGAGACAGGGGTAACAACCCGGTCTACAGCGTGCCTCTACCACAAAGAAAATGCTAAATATGTTTTAATTTACTTTGTGAAATAAAGATATTTGAGGAAATGACCAACAGCAAATTTGATAATAAAGCAATGAAGTCAAGCATAATAAATAAATATGAATACAAATTATTCACATAAATACTAATAAAGACTTGATTTTGTTCTAAAATACTAAAAGAATGGCACATTATCCCTGATTGACTTTAAAATAATATGTGCAGATATCTGTAAATATAATATAGGGTATGGCCACTAGTGTTCTGAGATTTGATAGCGATCCTTCTGATATAAATAACAAAAAAGCGATCGGTTTTTTATAGAATAGGCCGGAAATCGAGCCAGTGGGTAATCCCTTGGTAAGTGATATCCATATACAACCACAACATAAGAAGAATTATGGACGTGTTTCCAACCTTGAAAGGATGACGGGAGATTTAAGCCTCCGGATATCTCACTCACCGTATAAAACGCATCAGCAAGCTGTTACTTCACGTCGGTTTTGTGGGGCACAGTGGTAACAACGCGGTTGAACCGGCCCATTTATGCTGTAGACAAAACTGTCTACACCATGGCTCTACCACTGAAATTCGTTCCTGTGATCATATTATATCAGTTGGTAAGTCGCCTTTACTTCATCTGCTGGTCAGCAATATGCATTAAGAGCCGTCGAGCCTTGGTGCCTGAAAAATCCTCCATAAACCTCCACACGAAACTATACAATAATATATGCGTGCCATAATAAAATAAATTATCACTTCTGGGGATATGCTTTATTTACATTAGGAATGCATGTATTAAATTGGTTTTGGATGGAGCAACCCCGTATTGAAAATATGTCTAAGGAAAATATAGTGTAAATTGTAAATTTTCTTGAGCCACTTTAGCAGACAACATAGGCGAGTGCAGTCGTAGACTGGTGCTGGTGAAATGCTACATTTTTCTTTTTTTATTCATCTCACAAACGAGCGTTGGCTCATTCATATTTACCCTGCCCAATAGATAACTTTGAATTATGACACTTTGTTGTTGTTTGACATTACTATATTTTTAGCAAGTTCAGGGTTGCGAATCTTTTATAATTTAATTGTTTTTACCACCTGCCGCCGGTTGTGTTCATCAACTTTTATAAACATCTTCCAAAGATACCCAAGTATACAATCAGTACCTCCCTAAGTATATTTACATGGTGATTTCTTATGTTTACGCGAATATTACACATTGAAATAAAACTAGTTAATTTTTAAACACTTTTATCGTGGTTTAATTCTATTTTAGTCCCTATCTTTACGACCTACATACACCTCAGTCTCTCCCGTGACCACGAAGGCTGAAAAGCTTTCGAAATGTCGGGACTAAAACCCACTACCCTTTAATCAGCTATGGTCATGGCTACGCCACAGAACGCTTGAACAACATGCAGATCAATCGGCAAACACCAGTGCGTGCAGACAATCCCGGGAAACCGTGCCACACCCGGATGCACGTTTAACAAAGCGCCTGCTATACTTAGACAGGACATCCCTACGTATAATCGTAGGCAATATTACAGGACATTGCCCACTTAACAAACATTTATATGTTCTAGGTGTAACCGACAGCCCCCTATGTAGGGGATGTCTGTCGGCTGATGAAACAGCTTCACACGTCATCCTGGAATGTGAAGGTGTAGCTACACAACGGGCGGAAATCCTCAACACATCGAGGTCACTCCGAGAAGCCTGTGGAGACACCAGGAGGATCCTGCGCTTCTGGTCGGAGTTAGGCTGGCTAGATCTCTAGCCGGCACAAACTTCACGCACAATGGCCCAACATTCAACCGGCTAAGTGCGGAGAAAAGGAGCCCACAATCAAATCAAAAATGTATGAAACAACTCCATGTTTTATATAAAGATCCACTGAAGTCTTCATCCTTGACAGGCCAACATACATATCTGTTCAGGAGAAATGAAGATTAAATATTAAGTGTGGATTGTCCTATAATAATACTAGCTAGCCCTGTAATACGTCCCACTGCTGGGCACGGACCTCCTCTGCTGCATGAGAGGGCGTAGGCCTTAGTCCCATTTGTCGGATGAAGTTAAGGAAATTGGAACAAGCAATGGTTCACGTTATAAGAATATTGTATCACTTGTTTTCAATGCTATCAAAATGTCAAATTATTTAGATTTCGTCAACAATTGATTATTAGTTGGTACAATAACTTTAACTTTAACCGACTGTCGCGGAATACCGCCAAATATTTTGATTATTTACAATTGTTCATTTAAAAGTCGGTATACAGGAAATCATATTTTTATTATAAGATATTGTGGGTAGATAATTACTGCTTGAAAGTATATATTGGAGGTAACGGAGGGCGACGAGGCTCTTTTCTCTACAGCGAGTGGACAGTGTGGTTTGTGGATTGTGTACCTAGTGCGGTAAAGTCGAATTTAGCAGTAAGTGCTAGAACATAATCATGATGACTGTATAATGCAATATTTCTTTGTGCTTTATGATTCTTTCTACGAGTAATATGGTTATCCTGCTGCAGCAGAAGTGTACCTTCGGTACAGAGAGTTTCTGCGAGTAATATGGTTATCCTGCTGCGGCAGAAGTGTACTTCGGTACAGAGAGTTTCTACGAGTAATATGGTTACCTTCTGCGGCAGAAGTGTACGTATGTACAGTATTGCTGGGTCAGGGGTGATTATAAGGGGAGGTTGGAGGTCACCTGGGCGAGTGCCCATAATTTTATAGGGCATACTGCGGTCACTGCCCGGTTCAAACTGCGGTCACTGAGCCTAAGTATTAAACATACACTACCGTATGTATGTTGGTATTTTAAATGACGTATAACGTAATCTTTTCTTTTCTTGTGTGCATGTTTTGAAAAAACTTCATTTCGCTAACCCAACATGAAAAAAGGGGGTTTCGCGACACCGACAGTTGGTGCAACCCATACTTAATGCTATAAAACGTTAAACCCAGTGTAAGCTTTGGCGTTTATACGAACTTAGTACAACTAAGAGCAGACAGTTTACTTACAGAATCCACTTAGTGTTTCAAACTGAAAGTTTTAAGTTGTTTCCTCGGACAGTGAAACCGGATTGCCGAATAGAGCCACATCCGAACCCTATTGTTTACAACGCTCAATCTGAAAAGCCTCGCAAGCTACTTTTTATTCATACAAGACAACTCAATTCAGACACAGGGGTAAAATCACCTTTATACAAGTTATGTATATAAAGATTTAAATAAATAGAATAAAAATAAATAAAAATAGTGTTCAAAAGATGATATAATATTATTATGTTAAACTATTTGAGTTGTCGAATAGAAAAAAAAAAGAAAAGCAGCTCGACTCGAAGTCCAGTTGCATCAGCTCAAAATAGTTGTTTTATTTTTAGCTTTTAGTTTATTTGAGTGGGTTTTTTTTTGTTAAAAATATTTTTACAGTACGAATTACAAGTTTGGCACTTCATAATATCATAAGAATTTGAAAACTATGAACGTATTTATAACTTTGAGGTATTAGACCTCACAGTATCTATGTGGCTGTCGAAGCTTGGGATCTGAAAGACCCTCCTTAAACACCCACACGAAACTATACAATAAAAAATCGTGCCTTAGTAAAGTAGGACAATGTAGGATAATAGACGTCGCAAGTTACAAGTTGCAGGTCTCACCGCCCACTAATCCCCTGTATAAGGGATTTTTACTCAGTAGATATTATCCGTATAAAATACGTAGGTAGCTAAGAAAAAACACATCGTAAGCAGAATTACAATTAAGCTAATACTAAGCTCTATTCGTTGTTATAAAGTTACTTAAATACATTGTGCTGGGTTATAACTTAACATCTATTATATTGCAACAAAATTACTAAAAGACATTTGGAAAGCTTTCTGAGTTATTTGAAAGCAGAGACGGGGACGTAGCCACAAAAATCAACAAAAGCTTTTGTTCAGTCAAAAGAGATTGCAAAACAAAAGCATGAGTTTGTTATCTCATCTCTTTACGATCCCACAATCCCGCCTGTAGTGTACTTAAAACGTTTACATATTAAACATACTGTTTTGTAATATTGTTTGGTTCAGGTAGCAAGTTGCTACTTTCTGTTTTCTGTGAGACAGTGGTACCGACCCGGACGAGCCGACCAATTCATGCTGTAGACAAAAATGTCTACAGCGTGGCTCTACCACTCATAAATGCATGCCACTGGATTGCGCTCGTCACCCCGATACATAAGATATTAAGTCTCACAATTCCCAGTAATTTCACTGGCTTCAATATTATTCAAACCGGAACATAACAGTACTTCCCCATTGCTGCTTGGCGGCAGAAATAGATAAAGCGGTAGTACCATCCCAGACCGCCTCTCGCATACGAGGGGAGAAGTTCTCCATTAGAATTTTGAAGGTATGTGAAGTCTGCCAACCCGCATTCAAATTCAAATTCAAATCATTTATTCTGTAAATTGGATCATAAATATCACTTTTACATGTCAATCATTTTTTAAGCTATATTACATTTACGACGGCATTTCAGGGCTAGCCATGAGAAGAAATGCCGAAACAAACTCATGGGTTATGGCCTCTTTTAATGTCCAGACATTGTTTTACAGAAATTATGCGAGTGTGATCTACAGAAATTCCTGGATTGGCCCTTTCAAGAGATAGCCAAAAGTATATCAGACATACGTAGCACTCGCACTCACATTAAAAAAATAAATGAAATAATTTATAACAAAAAAAATCAAAATGTCAATATTCCCTTACATACTAATATTGCGCCAATAGAGCAGTCAATATTAAATAATATAATATATAAAAAAAGAGAACTATGTACATCCAATTTTGTAAGGAGTGAGCGGCTTAATTCCAAGCTGTTTTGTCTTCCAGGTAATCTTTCACATTATAGTAACCTTTTTGGCAAAGCCTGAGTTTAATACATAATTTAAATTTATTAAGGCCTAATAGTTGAATATGGCTTGGAATTTTGTTGTAGAAACGTATACTTTGACACTTGAAGGAGTTACATTTTTTTTTAAGTCTTGGCATGGGCAATATCAGTTTATTCTTATTTCTAGTATTTATCTTATGAATGTCGCTGTTTGTTGTAAAAGTATTAATATTCTTTTTTACATACATTAGGTTCTCATATATATACTGAGAGGCGACAGTCAATATATTTATTTCTTTAAATAAATCCTTTAACGAGTGCCCACGATTTAGTTTGTAAATTGATCGAATGGCTCTTTTCTGCAGCACAAAGATAGTTTGAATGTCGGCAGTATTCCCCCACAATAAAATGCCATACGACATTACACCATGAAAATAACTAAAATATACTAGTCTTGCTGTGTCTACATCAGTTAACTGGCGAATTTTGTAGACCGCGTAAGCTGCAGAGGTAAGCCTTTTCGACAACTGCTTTATATGTGGTCCCCATTGAAGCTTAGAGTCTAAAGTTATACCCAAGAACTTGGTGGTGTTCACAAGGCTCAACTCCTCTCCATTTATCATTACGCTAGTCTTAATGGGTTTAACATTTGGTGTTACAAATCTAACGCACTTAGTTTTATTCTCGTTTAAAAGTACGTTATTAACATTAAACCAGTTCACTACTTTAAAAATAGTTTTATTTACATCGTCAGTAACAGATTGCTGTCGTTTGAGTTTAAATAGAAGTGAGGTATCATCTGCAAATAACACTATCTGTTGATTGTCTTTAATAACATGAGGCAAGTCATTTATTTAAACGAGAAATAGAAATGGACCGAGTATGGAACCCTGTGGAACACCCATTGTGACTACAGATACCAAGGATCTCTGGCCATTTATGTCAACTATCTGAATCCTATTATCCACATAAGAAATAAGAAGATGCAGTGCAGTATTCCTAATGCCGTAGTGGCGTAACTTCCTGACTAATGTTAGTTGGAGGACTAAGCCCTAAAGCCCTAACCCCTCTTATTCGGAGAGAAGGCATGTGCCCAGCAATGGACGTACCTACGAGTATATTATACAAGACTGGTATTATATTATTGCCAACTATGTTAAGCGAACATCATGTAAACGTACAGACTAAAAAATCATAATTTTATCCCAGGAAAAGACTAGAGCTGAACCGCTTGATAAAGCTAGTATATAAATCCTACTCCTACTATACTATTATAAATGTGAAAGTTTGGAAGTTTGTGAGTTTGTAAATTTGGATGTTTGTTAGTCCATCACGCCGTAACGACTGAATGGTTCTGGATAAAATTTGGCACACAGGTAGACCATGACCTGGATTAGGATATAGGCTATTATTTATCCCGAAAAAGGCCGTTCACGCGGGCGGAGCCGCAAGCAAAAGCAAGTACTTAATATACCCTACAACCACATACACAATCTTAGAGTAATAACACATACACAATTCTGAGCCTCTGCGCTCACACTATGATAACCTTTACGGTGGCTATCAGAAACTACGAAGGATTTACGATCCCAATTTCCGCAACATCCAGACCCAAAACACATATAATATGGATAATAATATGTGGATCACACAAACACAATATTATCTCAGTGCGGTAACTATTAACTAATAATTATTACTAATCACTCTTTGATTTATTAAACTATATACGGAAATTACAAATTTTAAGAAAAACTACTCATATATACCTTATGTTGTCACCAATTGTCACATTCGACAAAATAGACATTTTACTGTTGGCAACTGTGGTAACAAAACTAGTCAATTTAGCAAAACTGCTTTGTAAAAGGAAATATGAGTAACAGACACTCTTCCGAGATTAAATTAAGCCGGCGGGCGCCCGATAACAAGCCTAATAAGTCTGATATGACGAAAGAAGAAAGGCAAAAACTGTCTACATCTGTAGGCGCTTACAGTGGTTTACGGGTCGGGAGTCTTCTCCGCATGTGGGCTGAGGTGTCCAGAATCAACTACATGTCTGCACAGCCCCTAGACGTCATTACTTCTGGTATAATTCTTACGTTTTATCTCATCATCCTGCTTCATACACCACTCTCAATCTCTTTGCTCTCAATATCAGGTCAGCCCAACATGCGTTACTCAGATACAACATCAACATCACTCAGTACCAACATAATAATATGTTGCAGAAAGACTTTACCTTCATCTATTGAACTGGCACCTTTTAAAGTCTCGCTTATTGGCTAAATGCACAACGAGTCGGTAAAATTGGTATGCCTCATTGTTAATTTTTGTTTAAAATTTTCTCTATATTTTCATATGTAAGTTAAACTTACCTTTATGCCATGGCACTGCTATAGTAGAACTTATTTGCCTCGAACATTTAAGTAT
Organism: Mimas tiliae; assembly: GCA_905332985.1. Classification (NCBI taxonomy): domain Eukaryota; kingdom Metazoa; phylum Arthropoda; class Insecta; order Lepidoptera; family Sphingidae; genus Mimas; species Mimas tiliae. The sequence goes on from HG995255.1 coordinate 8,560,038, forward strand.
TTAGAATGTGGATATTTGAACGTTAAATTAAAGTTTTGCAATATTTTACTGATTTGATCAGTAGCGATTCGTCCCCGCTGACACAAATTCCGATCGCATTTTAATATTTTTCAGGTCAGAGCATACTAAGACGCCGCAGCATTGGTTTACCTGCAAAAGAATATTCAATACAGTATTTTGTTCCCTCCGAACTGCGTAATAAAAGTGAAGAGGATTTATTCGCCGAACAAGTGAGCCGATTTTACGCCTCAAATAAATATAAGACTATAAGGTGCCAGATAATTTGTACCCACTCGAGATATTCCGTGACAAAATTTTATAAAGAACGCTTGAAATTAAAACAATATCTCTTCTCTGTTATAAATCTGAATTTTATATATATAATTCCCCGTAAGTATGAATATTTTAATTAACATTTATCAAGCGAACGGGGTTCTTCTTTACGACACGATAAATAAACGTTATTATGAAATTCTTCGTAACTTAGTAAAGGTAAACTGGAGTCTAATTTTATACGAAATATTCGTGAAAACTTAATATGAAATATTTTCGTCAACATACTACGCCGCTCTTAATATTTAGAGCGCGTTCCGTAGGGGCCGTTAAACATCTTTTGAGACGATGTTCAGTTAAAAAGTAACGACGAACCTGCAGGGACCACTGACCAATCTGACTCATGTACGTCCTTTGATTAAGGTTACCTACATTTCATCATGCTTCACAGTTGGTATTTCCCAGAGGTAAAAATATTTTAGCCGTTCTTGTTTTATATTAGCTCCAAATAGCTGTGATTTCTGGAACGTGAAATTAATTCTTGCTCTTAAAGAGACAAATTGGTTGACTTAAAAAATGTTTGATGTAGCATAAGCAATGCATGGCGATATCAGATTGAAGAAATATCTGTTTTAGTTCCCCATTAACGTGACGCCTCTAATGAATGAAGATCAATTGTGGGGATGTTTTTACACATTCCCGGAGTTGTACGCGGATGTGTACTCTCCGGTTGTCCGGATCCGCAATATTCAAGATGTTCCGGAACTCGTAGGCGGGGTGCTCACTCGAGACGGGGTCACTCCATGTCTCTCTTATTTGAAACGTACTCCGATATTGGGCGACTTCGTTTATATAAAATTGGATCTTTCCTCAAAGGTTAGCTTCAATACATTTTGTCAGAATACATGTTGCTCGAGTATCCTCGAGGGATAATGTATCGTGATTTTGATAATTTTATTTTATATTTTTGGCGACTGACAAACGTTTATGAATTACAGCACTTAATCAATATCGAAGTATTACAACATTACAAGTACCTGGTATATCTGGATCTATCATCAAATTTACTGACTGAATTAAATGTGTTGTCTAACTTGCCGTACTTACAGTTTCTATCGGTAGCTTTTAACAGACTAAGCACGGTTTTGGAATACGACACTCGTAAGTATTGTTTTCTTTGTTGATGAATATTGTACTGTCTTAAATTTTAATGCTGTCGCAATTTACAGCTCAATGGTTTTTATCAGAAGTTCATTATAAATTCAATTCTGTGAAGAGAATAAGAGATTTAAGAGCTTTTTGGTCTATTACAATATTAGACTTATCGCATAATAACATCAAGTGTATTAGCGGACTTGAAAATTTGAGGTTCTAGATTAAATACTTATTTATTTAGGTACTAATATAAATGTAGTGTTTTACTAAAAACATTTTATTGTTTTTGTACTTATTATGTCGCAGACATACACAAAGAATACGCACCTAAATAAAGTGGCAGTCTGCTTAAAAACAGATCAGATATTATTATATTCTATTAGGTAAACACTACATAATTACTACCTTAATAGTTTAACTTTGTGTTTCTAATAACACTAACAATTTATTTTGTTTCATTACATAAAGAACTTAGATAATTCTTTACATGTACCCCTATTTAAATAAACCATATTTCGTTTAAGGTATTTGCGGCGCTTGGATTTGTCGTTCAATCACATTCAACGCCTGGAGAATTTGAATCACTTACGTTTACTTTGGCTAGACGTATCATACAATAATATTTCTAACTTTGAATTTAGTTCATGCACAGGGCTTTGGACTTTGCTTCATCTCGAGTATCTTAATCTAAATGAAAACAATTTAATTTCTTTGAAAATGTTTTCGGGATGTACTAGGTAATTAATTTCAGTCTTCCTCCTTCTCAACCCCTCGTTCCTTTCCTAAGAAGTAGGCAACGTGTCTATGTTTCTTCTGGTATTGTGGGTGTTTATGGACGGTGAATAGCACTTACCATCAGTTCAGCCATATCTTTGTCTGCTGGTGTTTGCTGAAAAAAATCCTATTACACAATCAGATGCAATCAAGATGGCATTTATATTATTTTCTGCGAATACTACGAAGACAAATGGAGGAAATTTAACTCCTTTATCATAAATATCGAATACAAAAACACCGCAATTAAATAAAACCCTAACTTAACATGTTTTCAAATGATTCATTCCTTACCAAAACGACGCGGCGCGGCGTCACAAACCAAATCTTAATTAACATGACCCCATCACGCACCCCCATATCCGCTTTAATATGGAAGTATTCTAATAGTTTAAATTTACAGATTGAGAGAACTACACGTTAGAAACAATCGTGTTAGCATGCTGTTAGAACTTGCAGTGTACATGCGGCAATTGCAACGGCTGATCGTACTAGACTTGCGTGCCAATCCTATTTGTACAACGCCTGGGTACAAAAACGTTATAATCAATACGTTTCCTATACTTCTCTGTTTGGATGCTGAACAACTCGATCCCGTAGAACAGGTACTTAGAGCTTATTGAGCTTGTTTCAGTTGTTTAACGTTTCTAAACTGCAGCAAAGTTCGTGTTTACAACTAAAATGGTTTTCACGAGAGTTAAGTTTAAGGTGTTTCACATAATTTATATTTATTTTACGGTCTCTCTTTGTGGTCATCTCAAATATATGTTTATACGTATTTTTGTGACTCTGAACTATTGTTCATTATTATTTCTGTAAATATTGCCTTTATCGAAGTCTTTACCCGTAGCCATATTAATCACTAGTTCTTATTGCACATAAGTTTTACTAAATCCTACTTTAAGAATAACATATATTCATATAATAATAATCATTCTACTGCCCTTTATTTATTTCTTTTAATCAACAAGTATTCTATACAAATCTATGACAAACTTCCAAATAATCTGATACAAGGTGATAAGTCTCTCGTATGCGAGAGGCCGTCTGGGTTGGTACCACCGCTTTGTCTATTTCTGCCGCCAAGCAACAAGTGTCTAAGCATTGTTGTGTTCCGGTTTGAAGAACATTGAAACTAGTGAAATTACTGGGAATTATAAGACTTAATAGCTTAGGTCTCGAGGTGCGAAATGCAGCTATTATTTTCATTTAAATGTGAAGTCCATATTTATCTAATTAAAGAGAACTTCGAAAATGGATATGAATCCAGATGTGAACAGTTTTGCGACTCGCCGTCTCTTGCGTTTGTTGTACATTGAACAACTGTCGAGGGCTCGTGTTTCCCCGTACATTCCGCCAGCTGATAGCACTGAAGTGCCCATAGTGGTTCTTGTGGGATACGAAGCCGTCGGCAAAGGTAAATACGCTTTCGGCTTTATATGAGCTACTTTAACAACTAGAGTGCTCAGTACTCACTAAATTGTGTATAGTGTTTATTTGATCGTCTATGGCATAATATAAGTAATGTTTTTCAGTAGATACCATTTTTTGGCATCAATGTTATTTATTTTAATTCAATATGAAACGAGTTCATTTAAATTTTCAAACTGTAATTTTACCACATATATTTAAAATTGCGTAGCATTGTTGTTTTATCCATCCCTTGGAGCACAAACCTCTGACTTTTCGAAGTTACGATTGTGAAATAAAATATCGTGAGGAACTCTGCTTACCTGAGAGTTCTCCAAAGGGAATTTCTATGGAATGTGAACTTTACCAACCCGCATTAGGCTAGCGTGTTTGACTAAGACCTAACCCTATTTTTTTTTTATTTTTTTTTTTTTATAAAGTGGGGGGACTCCCCCCCGGTTGCTCCCTCTGATACTTTTAATTCAGAGTATGTCTACCTGATTAATTCACATACCTTTATTTAAAAACTCATCAATAAAAAAAATGGAATTTAACATCATTTAGTATGCCTGGAATAAAAAAGTCTAAATCTAACATACATGAGACATACTTTTAAAACTGAGTTTATATTATTTAATAAAAATCACATTTAGTACAGTTACAATTTAAAATCGTGTCTTCATCACAAAACCAGCTTTTCAGTGGCAACTAGAAACATATAATCTTATATTACATACTGTAGTTGCCCTGTCTATTTGTTTCTTTTCAACACGCTACACGCTAATTTTTTACAAAATTGTACGAACTTATTTCTAATTACACTATCATCCAACATACCGCTCAGATTGTCTTTACTTACGATTTGGTCAACCTCTATTTCAAGGTTAGTTCGTTGATACAGATATATTGGGCATTCAGTCAACACGTGTACCACATCTTCTGTGGCTGCTGGGTCACAGATACATGAGGGGCTCTCCTTGCACTTGAAGCGATTCAAATACTCGGAGAATCCCCCATGGCCCGTGAAAACTTGGGTGAGGACTGGGTCCACCGGCATCTTCCTGATCACTTTATAGGCTTCTCTAGCGTCAGGGAAAAACAGCTTCGTTACCGATGCTGTTTCTCCAGCCCTATATCGCTCATTCCATTCGTCAATCGACTCCTGACGGATTTGTCGCTTGACGAACGAAATGGGACATCGGTCATAATCGGGCCTCCTTTTTAGAACCCTATTTATTAGTAGAGTAGGCCTTTGCCCAGCAGTAGGACATTACAAATACTTATCTTCTTCCACCTGTCCCCATCCCACTCGCAGTGGGGTCGGCGCAATACGTCTTTTACTTTTAACACATGTTACAGAATTACCAAATGAAAATGAAACTACATTTCTACGACCGGCCGCCTTCCTGACGTCAACCCCTCTGGGGAAAAAATACCCAGACAATATTTGTGGAGCACACAAACATTTTTCCCAGTGCGGGAATCGAACCCGCGTCCTCTCGCTTCACAGCCGGCTATTGCCGGCTGTGGCGCAGTCGCCACAGAGGCTGTCAATTTAATAAACATTATAAATACATGGTATATATTTTTTATAATTATTATTGATTTAGGAAGTCTAGCTCGTCGCCTTGCCGAGGAATGTAAGGCTAACATAGCACTAGCCCTCCAACACACGACCGTACCTTACCACAACCCGGACCACTACAGAGAAATATCCAGAGGCAAGTTCGACGATATGCTACTCGCCGGAGATTTACTCACTTACAGCGAAATGGATGGCGAATCTTATGGCTTAAGTAATCCATAATTATTTCTAACTACAATTGCAAAAGTTTCAAAGCAGTAAAATGTACTTATGGCTCTACACATACATACATACGCACTCACGCCTGTAATCTCCGAAGGGGTAGGCAGAGGTGTAACCAGTACACCCACATTTCACCGAGCGTATCTCCGTCTAATACTGAGCATTTCGTAATAGAAAAACCCAATACCACTTTACCCGACTTGGGGATCGAACCCGAGACCTCAGCGTTGGACTCAATCGTAACGCGTACGCATTATAACTGCGCCACCGAGGCACTGATGGCTCTCTCTACACATATGTAATAAATTATGTTAATTACTGTAGCTCGTGATTTAGAACTTATCTTCATACTACCTATATCTTAATTTTCAGGCCGCGAAGAAGCTTTCATAAAGGATGGCAAAGTGAAAATTGTATGTATGGATTTACTCGGGGCTTTGATGCTGAAATTACGCGGACGTCGGCCATATTTGATTCTTGCCTCGTGTGGGGATAAAAAGGCTTTGGCTAAAAGACAACAGCACAGGAAAGCGTAAGTCACAATAAAGTTTGATAGCCTTATTATTACTTTCGAGTTGATCTTTTACCGACTTCGGTAAAAGAGGAAGTATTTAATTTGGCGCGTTTTTTAATGCAGTTACAATGTATATCGATTTCTTCGCCATTTATGGACCGATTTTGTTAGAAAAAAATCATTCGATAGAATTTAGTTGCGATGTGGTCCCATACAAAATTCGATTAAGATCTGATGACGGAGTAAAACATTGAAACTCCTCAATTGATAATAGCACCCTCGTTGCAATTGTGTTATTATATTGTCATTTACATTCCATAGCTGTACCTACCACTAAAAATAAATAAATAAAGTTTTAATAGGTTTAAATCGGTGACGTTGCCGCTGCCGGTCAACTGAAATTGCATCGATTTCAAAAAACCTCTAGAAATTGTTATTTTTTAAATTGACTTTTGTATTATTTTTCGAAAACTATTTTAAAGTTTTGTTTAACTTACATACGCACTCACGCCTGTAATCCCTGAAGGGGTAGGCAGAGGTGTAACCAGTACACCCACATTTCGCCGAGCGTATTTCCGTCCCTTATGTGATAGGGGGCGAGCCTATCGCCATACCGATCAGTTTAACTTAAACTTATTTATTAGTATAGTATGAGTGTTGTAATATAAAAAATGCTCGTATGCCTAGTTACTGAGGCATAGGTACATATTTTATAGCCTGGAAGAATAAATAAATCAAAGAACCTAGTACAATTGTTAATTAGAGGCCAAAGCTTTAGGTGCCAGGCTTTATCCCGAGTTAATAATAAAGTCCCCCTTCTCGACGGCCTATGGGGCGACGCCGCACCGCATCGGCTGACCCCCACAATCGGCAACGGGAACCGAATTTCGCCATTGCCCTTCAATTAACCAGCAGGTGACAGATTAATTAACACGTGCAGGTGAAGTTGGCTTTTGGGCCTAAGATGTTGGTGACCACTCTGAAGTTAGTCAAGAGTGGCGTAGCAGTTATTATTTATACTACAGGGGGACAGGATACGTAGCGGGTGGCTGAAATTACCAACTTCGGACGCGCCCATAAAGATTGACGAGACTACTTCGAGGGGGAGAGGGTTTAAAATGTCTTCTAGTATGGAACTAAACTGTAATACGTTATATACAGACTTAATAACGTACTTAAGGAAATTTAAACCAAAAAACTTCTTTAACATAAATAAAACTGACTAAAAAACTAAAAGGCTACAAATAACGCGTCGAATTGAGATCCTCCTGCGTTTTTGTTTCGTCGGTTGATAACATTCGATCATGATATTTGAAAGCATTAAAATATTTCAGAGCACGTAATATGGCTAATCGGCAAAGAGTATCTTTGGAAACGCCATTAGAAAGGTCAACATTACAAGTTCTACTCTCTGGTCGTATTATAATCACAGGAATACTTAACGAGATACTTTTGGTAATTGCCTATTTCATTTCAAAATTATATATAAGTAAAATCTAAATATGGACCCTTAAATACTCCCAACATGAAAGACTGAATGTCTTTAACATGCCGATGTGGGTGTAAGATATAAACTTCTTTAGTCGAGACTAGTCGTTTGATGTAAAAAAAATGCGTTTATTCAGTTACAGTATACTCTCATTTACTCACGACTCTGCGTGCGTGAATGTCTTGTTCCGTGACAAAATATATCTGTCCTTTCCCAACCTACTTCCTTACCAAATTTCATTAAAATCCTTTCGGCCATTTAGCCGTGAAAACGTAAGATGGACAGACAACTTACTATCGCATTTATAAAATTAGTATGGAATGTAGCATTTGAGCTTTCTTTTGTTTTTGTATTTTATTTTTAAGTCACTACCAGAAGAAAAAGAAAAAAACGAATTTGTGATGGAATCGGAATGTTCGCTCATGATGGAGAGCGAAGCTCGGCAAGCGGTCCGAGACTTCGTTAAAGGAGTGAATATATTGACACTGTTAGCTTCAGTACGTATTTCTCACAATGCCTCAACATGTAATAGTGCTTGATACCTAAATTACCACTGCAACAAGTACGGTGTCGAAACGAACCGTAACCCAATTACAATTATTAAAACATAGACTTTATCATACATAGGTGAATGATTATCATGGGAGAGTTGTAAAGATATTTTATCCTATAATCTTCGGCCATTTTTTTTATTTAGTCGCAGCCTGTATCGATAAAATCTTTAAGTACAGGTTATTTTTGTAATTACCATAACTAAAATGGCACTTACGCTCTATCTATTACACTTACTTATGGTGTCAGTTCTCAAACGGAATGGGTTAGTATACCTAGATTAAGTATAGATAAATGTATAACATATTTAGTGTAGTTTCTATATGACACCATTCGCAATATTTATTTTTATTTTAGCTAATTTGTCAGCTAATAGTCAATGATATAATAAGTCACCTTACCTAACCTCCGCCTGTATCCCCTGAAGGGGTAAGCAGAACTGCAACTAATAAAATACATAATATGTAGGTGATATAACAGTAGGTACAAATAAGGTACCTACACATTATAGAGAATTGATTAAACTCTACGGACAAAATGTTACATTAACGCGAGTTTGTTGTCTTGCTAACGATACTGTGTAGGTAATAGGGTCACAAAGTCATTAGATCTATTTTACATTTAATGGCTATACTTTGTAACTCTGTTTATCCGTAACATAAATTCACTTTTTTAAGCATCGGCCGGCAAACAAGCAAGTAGGTCACCTGATGGTAAGTGATCGCCATCGCTTATATACGCCCACAATAAGATTTACGGACGTAAAATAAAATAAAAACATTCGGTTCTGATAGTTAACCGTTTACGTATTTTTAAATATGTAGTGAATATGTGATTTTTTTTGTTAAATATTAAGTACATAATTAATAAACAGCCCTGGTATTTACTATGTTATTTACAACCTTCTTAAACAATATTTCATACAATGGAAACAAACGTTTTACCCAATATTTCATCATAAACTTCAATACTTAGTAAGCACGTTCAACCACTGTTTTTTTCCATGGGGACTCATTCAAATTCCTTCCTTAATTGAACATTTATCTTGTAGTTCACACAAAATATAGTTCATTCATAAAAATGACCGATAAAAGCAACAATTACAAAACCGTATAACCATGAATAATCACAGAGCACATCTTTGGAAGAAGCTTGTAAGCGGTCTCATGATAAAAACAGCCAAATTGAATCAAGTCTGTACTCCCTATACAAAGAGTCTCAAGGCACTGTTGAGTACTACGTCAGCTACGGCAATGGGCAAAATTCATATCAAGAGCGAAATCAAGCTAAAAAGTATGAACGCATCTACCTATTTAATTCATGAACTATAAATATTATAAAATATAGTTTAGTACGATGATTTATACAAGATACAACAAACGCTTGATTTATAATATTAACACCCGAATACTGAAACTCTAATCAAGCGTTTAAGATCGTTTTAAACACATAGCCCCCCTTAGCTATCAAAATTCTATGAAAATAAGTAGCCGTTAGCTGTCAGACAGTTGAGTAGCGTTTCAGTATACGGGCGTTAACGTCATACATCAATTTAATTATCGTGGCTTACCCTATTATTCCAAACTTCGTGGCAGACTGCAGACCACAGCGATAGTTTCCAAGAGTGCCAGGGACTTTAAGTATTAAAATTTTCAGTTGAATTACTACGATTGTCGCCTGCTGTTGCGATCAAATAACAGCACATTAAAAATTGTGCCATGAACCGCTGTAGAAACTGAAAACACCTTCAAACTGAAACACTACTAACCGTCCTCCTAGATGGTTTTATATGTCTCTATCCTTCCTTGACCAAGATCTAAGTTTAAATCTGGCCTCCCACGGAAAATTCCCATTCAGCAATCTCTCTGGAGCATAACTAGCATATACCTAATCATCTACATAATAATTATTTTAAAATATAATCATAATAGGTATTCTTTTTTTTCACGCACAGATCCAGTGAAGCCCGACAATCTAAAACAAAACAAGATAAACATTCAAGCTTCTCTCACCCCAAAAGTGTTGACTTTAGCAGATACACATCTTCCACTTGGAAAGGCATAATATTACCATATTCTCTAATACAGTATAAACTATGAAACGTATATTATGAATACTTAAGTACTACTTATAGTAAATTTACATAGTTCATCAGGCGTCCTGACAAACAAAATCAGAATTCTCTCTCATTTATATCCTGCTAGCCTACAAGTCTCTGCTAAGTTTCAACTTTCTGTGTCAACAAAGAGGAATGGAATAAACAAACAAAACTAAACTAGACCACTGTTTTCGGGCAAAGAAAAGCCTACTCGTACCTAGTTGTTACTTAATGGCTCATCTCATCATATTAAACAAATAAATAAAAACATAGGTATAGTACAGGTACAGGTAGGTACTGTGCAGGTACCAGTGTTTCTTTTGTTTGTATCCAAGTTAAGTGTATAGTACTAGAATACCAAAGATTACTTCATATTATTGAATTTTATGTTATTTACAAAGGTTTATCTGTCGTGCCGGATGGTTCGAAGTCATCAAAATCAGTGACATTTACTAGCCAAGACAACGACGGAGGAATTCAAGATGGTTCCGATCCTTTGGGAATGCTGATTGAACCACGAGCAGAAAAAGATGGTAAGTTTGATGAATTCTTGCAACCAGTGTTGGTTATCATGGCCACTTCTCAGTCACGCGGAAACTAACTGACTGTACCTATTTTTTATTCTTACTCGCTCATAACTTAGTAAACGTGAAAGAAGTGAACCTTCTTTGAAATCTAACTGTTTTCTGGAATGGTGGTTTACTCCGAAAGTTTACACCTTCTATTATGTGTCTATGCCGAAAGCTATTGAAATCAAAATAAAGTCCCATTAAGACTACCTCTGTTATAGTATTGTCCCAAGGTGTAAATCAGTTACCTGAGAATTTTATTTGCAGTAGAAACATCAAAGGGTTTACGATCTATCAGTACAAGGATCCCTTGCCCGCGTGGGATGCCACGCCTAGCGTCTGGTGGATCTTTGGACGACCTCTGGCTTGCGTTTCTCACTGAAACGGGATTAGCACAAACTAGCGACTTCGCTTCATCGTCACTTAGTAAACCTACCTACCTTTTATTTTTTACTCGTGTTTTACCATACCTAAATTTCTAAAATGGGATAATTCAATATAGTGATAGAGTATCCGAAAGATACTCTGCAAAATAGGGTAACAATCTTGAAAATGTATTTTTTATGGTGAGGAGGGATTTGGGCCTCCGGAAATTTCACTTACCGTACGACACTGAACAGCAATCTGCCACTTCACGTCGGTTTTCTGTGAAACAGGGCACAGAACAATTTTACTTTAGCCAAGACTTCTTAGTTGGATACTCTTAATAGAGTGGTCGTGATTGTCAAGATGGTGGTAGTAAATGGAGGATAGTGAACGTCATCAGTCTTCTTGGCGGTGCGTGCGTGCGTTTGTTTGTGTGTGAGTGTGTATAGCAACCAGCTTGGCTCTACCACTAATATACATACACTAAAAATATGTAATTTTTATATACGTAGGTACGTATATAAAAATTACCTATGCCATGCCTATTACCTAAAAATTATAGGTATTATATATAAAATTTTATTATTTAAAAATTACCTATGCCTATAATTACATGCCTATACATACATAGGTATGTATAGCAGGTAGCAAACTGTTATCATCAACTTAAATTATCTTTTTACAGCTGATACAGTCCAACGTTACGACACAAAAGTAGACAATCCAGATTCAATTATTCATCAAATGGATTACTATCATAATGTAATATTGCTATACCTACGTATTTTCTTGGTAAAATAAATTAGTACCTACTTACCTAACTAAACACGCCCAACACTCGATAGTGACACAGTCCTGACCACATGAATATCTTGTATTGTGAGCATCAGGAACCACGAGAAACTTAGTCAGACCTGGAACCAGTAACAGACTAAGTCGGTCCGCCTCGGTCTTAGGGGAACCCCAAATCTTGAAATATCATGCAATATCAAGCATACCTATGTATAAAAACAAAAGCTCACCGGGGACCCCAAATCTATTTGCCGCCCCCTGACCCCCGAGGGACTTGGTCCGTCACTGCCTGGAACAAATATTTGTGCATCACACAAACATTTGTCTCAGTGCAGATATCGAACCTGCGACCTCATATCACGGTCGGCTATACGCCCACTTCGCCACGGAGCCTGTTAATATATAGTATCTATTGATAAAAATTTATAACAGATATCCTGCGAATCAGACACTACAACAATCAGAGATGACTACGAGGGAATACACCGTAAATGTCCAGGATTGTTTTGGGATACGGTAACTAGATATTTTTTATTTATCACTGTAATATGACAGCGATAGCTCAATGGGAAGTACGGACTGCCAAAACGAAAGTTTCGGGTTCAAAATCAGTCTCAAAGGCATGCACCTCTGACTTTTCGAAATCACTTGTGTATTCATTGTTAATCTGTGTAGTAAAACACTGAGGAACCTTGCTTACCCAAGGATTTCTGTGTTTCGAAGATATGTGAATACTACCAACCCGCATTAGGCAAGGGTAGTAAACTGAGGTCTAACCCCTCATTGGTAGAGGTTCGTGCCGAATAGTGGTATATTTAGTTTTATATATGTATATATAGTTATAGTTAGTATAGGGATATATAGTTTAATATACGGCGGTTCTTATTTATTCATATGATTTTATTGTATGGTCTTATTTAACTATGTGTGAACCATGCACACTACCCTACTCTTATGAACAGTCATAATCTATTTCCTATATTTCATTTTTGTAGGTATATATGGATGATCCATATGAGGCATTCATGAAAGTAAAAAGGATAATTCGAGAAATAGTTGAATCTCAAAAGAATATAAAGCCAATGTTTGATATTGATTTTGCAAACTTGAGTCATTACCCGAATGTTAAGAAACGACTGATCGATATACGCAACCAAATAGCGCCTCAAAGACTATTCTATTAAATAACCTTTTCTTACTGCCTGGCGTTATCCCGGTTTAATGCCAGGGTCCACCTTCCCATCATGGTTTGGTGGTGGATTTCGTGTTATGTTGAGCCACCCGCCATATTACCTCCACAAGCCGCAACGGTAATCAAGTTTTATCATTGTCTGGTCTCTTAATCAGAGTATATCACATGCAGGTTAGGTAGGCTTTGGGTCCAAGATGTTGTTGGCAGTACTTAAACTCCATTTATTCATGTTCTATTAAATAAATGATACATTTAAAAAGAACTGTTTTATTTTGCATTCAGTACAATTAAGTTAATTAGTACATATTATGTATCATACAATACAATCAAGGGAGACTTGTACAACTGGATTCATTCATTTTCCACTTTATTATAGCCTTAAAACAATACTATAAAATGTCATACATAAGATCATTTGAATACCATGGTGTCCAACATAGCTCCTAGACACTGGACAATATTATTTGCCATAAGGATGTCAACCTTCTCTTCTAAATGTCTCTTGGGGTCTTGTTTACCAACATTCTTAATGGCTAGCTGTTCTGGAGTCATCTTTTCTTCGTCTTCAAGTGCCTTATTGTAATTCTTGGCTAACTCCAACATATCAGTGACTGTTGTCTCATTAATTGAACAGTGCTCCTTATAATCTGATAATGTGAGACCGTCCATCCATGACTTCTTATGCAGATTGAGAAGCATTTTCTGCTCCAGCTCATTTTTCCTGTAGTTTATACTGATAGAGTAGTAGTGACGGTTCAGTCCATGGATGAGAGCTTGCACTGATGGCTTTTGAAGATGGCCCAAATTAGATGTGGTCTGCCGGGGCTCTTGTCCAAGGACCATCATATTGGGGTTGATAAGGCGGAATGCATCAATGACCACTTTCCCTTTAACGGACTGAATGGGGTCAACCACAACAGCTACAGCTCGTTCAGACAATGCTTCAAATGATTGTTGAGTGTTGATGTCCACACCTGACAGCCAACAACCAAATCCAGGATGTGAGTGATACCTACAAAATAACCATTAATTAAATTTTATATGCATAATTAATTATGGGTACTTCCTGTCCCAGGTATTATCCCAGCTTAATGCCAGGGTCTGCCTTTCCGTACCATAGATTTGACGGTATTTGGTATTATATGGGGCGACCCACCATCTGAACCCCACAACCCGCAACGGGAACCCAGTTTCGCCATTTCTTCATCCATTAATCAACAGAATGTACCTTGTGCAGGTGAGGTTGGTTTTAGGCCTAAGATGTTGATGCCCCTTACACTTCTAATAGTATAAACTGTAATTAACTAAAATAACTCATGAATCATAAATCATGATGAGAAGGCAGGACCTGTCATTAAGCTAGCATGATGCTTACAGATTACAGTTTATATAATTTTATATATTATTATGTATAAATACTAAACCAGTTTGTTCCCATTCACCCTGTTTAACTGTACTAAAAACCGTTTATTTCTCTCTCCTACATAATATGGGAATTACATCTATCCTATCTTAGAACAAAAATGATGCCGGCTGGAAAACTGTTGATGTAGTTTTCATCACTGTTTACTTATTTGGGGATATATGCAAAATAGAATAATTATCATGTTGACTGTGGCACATCATAATAATGGAGGCTGGAAGCCTCTGTGCTCACTATAAATAGGTAAAAATATGCATGCACGAATTTTCCACCCTCACAAGATGGTGTTTGCCTATGACATGTAAGATGCACACTTAGTGTTTTTTTTTATTAGCTTTGGATGACGAGACAAGCCTGATGGTAAGCATCAAGCCTGCCCATAAACAGAAGCAACACCAATCAGAACATTGAATTATGAAGTACTGCATGGCACTGAACTGTGCTCGTCACCCTGACACATAAGGTGTTAAGTCACATAATACCCAGTAATTAACTGGCTTCAATGTCCTTCAAACCGAAACAACAATTTACACACTGCTACTTGACAGCAGAAATAGACAAAGCGGTGGTAGCTACCCAGATGGCCTTCCGCATATGATGGACCAACCACCTAGTACAGTGCAAGTGTTGCCCTAGTCAACATTTTAAAAAATCTAAATCATCGTACCATCCAACAACCATTTCAGGGCGTCCAGTCTGCTTCAGCATGTCCAACATCTTGGCCTGGAACACTGGGTCCACCGCTTCTACTGACACTCCGGTACCAGTCTGTGGCATCGCGAACACATCAATCACACGAACTGTGTAGTCATCCACAAACTCTCCTGAAAACAAAATTTTTGATACCATATTGATTGATGAACATCGGTGTCTGGAAAGTTGAAGTTAGGCCCGTAATTGTTAAATCATTGGGTGTTAGTTATATGGAGTTTTCAAACCACATGAATTATTGCTAAGATCAATAATAACCTAGTTATCTAGCTACCAAACAATGACTTTACAATTATATGAACAATCTGATTTCTGTCTCTTAACAGCAATAGAAATAAAAACATAAAATAGCTCAAAATCTTTACCTAACATGAGACCCATAACTTCCATAGGCACTCCAGCACGACCATGTTTCAACATTTTCAAAAGGGCCAAAGACGATATGTAGACCTGCTCTGCAGTATCCACCGCCGGAGCATCTGTAGGAGGAGGCGCCTGCGACAACCCCGTCATACCACCACCGAGACGCAGCAGACGATCCATGGCAATAGTAAACTAGTTCTACACGCTGAAACAAAGCACAAACATTAGAATACCGCTTCGTTATTTTAAACACAATAACACACAACTAGTTTTATTTAATGATTATATTACTCACGAAAAAGTAATAATCATATAGCTTAGAACACTTTGCTCAAATTTATTCTGCGGCGAAAATACAAATGAGAAATATTTTTGATTTGACAAGATGACAGCACACGTCGAAAATGCAGCATCATGAAAGTGCGTTCACAAAGTACAATATATATGAGTGCGTTCATCGAACTTCATTCACCGAATTGTAAAATTCAATATCATTATTTGTCTAAACTATACACTTCTAAATTTTTTTTAAAAAGTAAATATGATAAAATTAAATATGTGATAAATAGTCATAAACATTACTGTATAAGTTATTTTTACATAAATAAGTTTTGTCCATTAAAAAAGCTAATGCAAGCCGTGCATTGTCGTACTCTGTGGAATCTATTGTCAAAGTTTGATAGTTTATACTAGAGATGTGATTGAAAACCTCAAAATTATATTATTTGCCAATTAATCGATTTCGATTAAATTTTCAGTATTCGATTGAGGACCCTCCAGGTGGCACGATTTGGGGAATGCCTACTTCACGCAGATAACGGATACCGCCCGAATCATTTATGGGATTAATGATTCAATTGATATAATATGTGAATATCACTATCAAGTTACTAATAATATACGAACGATAAATAATCGACAGATATATGAATACAGTGAATATGGAATATTAGCATAAAACTGTTTTTAGATTGCCGATACATAAATACGTTTTAAATTACTAATAATAGTTGAATAATATAATCGACTGATATATGAATACAGTGAATATTACTATCTTAACTACTATGTCTATTTCACCGCGAATTAGGTAAGAATTGTGAAAATGGCACTAAGTGCCGCATAATCTCGTAAAATACCTAATACTAACCCGGTTTCTGAAAAGCTGATCAAATCAACATTCATCTAACATAACTATGATTTTGTCACCACTGTCAAATAAATTCGACTTGCTGAAACGTTAATTAGTGGAAAATTCAATAATATCTGATGTCACTAATACCGTGTCACATACTATTTTTCATATCAATTTGAAAGCTATGTTAGCTGACGTGTGTTATATCAAAGGTGTTAATTTAACATTAATCAGCCTTTCAGAAATCGTGCGATACTGTTGTAGTGAATACAGTCATATAAAAATTATACTCATGTCTATTTTCGAGTTTCGACAAACCGAACAGTTCAAATGATAGATTCGAATCGAATCTATATTCGAATGAATCATCAATAAATTCACTGTTCTATCTCTAGTTTTTGGTTATCTAAAAAGTAGGAATCAGAAATATTTACTACTTTTTATTTAATAAATAACCATGGCTGAAGCGAAAACTGTATTACCGCCTAAATTTGCAGCCGGTCCACACGGTTTAGGTATTGTTTTTTTCTATTTCTCATTTCCTATCCTGGTACTAAAAAAATACCTTCTATTTTGACTTCCAACAATATTTCAGGAGATCCTGAAGACCGAAGTCTAAGAAAAGTAGAAGTGGAAGTTGTAATACCGAAGCTTATGAGAGAGAAAGCCAAAACTGAGAAATGCACCCAAGAAGTGGCAGAATTTGAGAAGTGTTGCAAGGATGCTTCGCTTTTAATGGTAGTTAAGTGTAGACCCCAAAACTCTGCTCTGAAAGACTGTTTATCAAGTTGGTATCAAAATGAAGAATTCAAGCGGCTGTGCACTGAACAGTACTTAAAAGAAAGAAGTGAATTTCGAAGAACTGGAGTCAAGAAACCAATTAGAAGAGCTTGAGAATTAATAATTTATTGTTATAGTTTACTTCTTATTAGTTATTATAATCTAAATAAAAATGTTTAATCATCATTATTTATTGTGACTGGAATGTTTCTTGTTAAAAGTAGTTCTCGCACACTGTATGAACTAAGTTGTTCTGGTAGTTTTGTTTGTTTTAGGCAGGCTTTTGTTACTTCAGCAATTAATACTTCCTGAAAACAGTAAATTACAAATATTACAGTTGATACACACAAGCATAAATAACAGTAATTTTGCCAGGGCTCGATATCAAAATGATCATTTATTTAATATCTTATCCTTGAGGAAAGTTGATGCTAAATTATGTAATTCACAGTATACATAGAATGTTATAATTATATTGATTGATAAAAAGGCAGTATGTATTTTTTTTTTTATAACTTGCAAATAAGGAAGTGGGTAACCTTATGGTGATCTCTATTACCCATGTATGCCCACTATACCAAAAGAAACATGGGTGTGTTGGCAACCTTAAAGGAATAGGATTGGGAAGAGGAGTGAAATTTGGGTCTCTAGAAATGCAACAGCAAGCCTAATAGTTCACATCGGTTTTCTGAAGACAGTGGTAACAACCCGGTCGAGCCAGCCTATCCATGTTCTTGCAGGACTCTATTCTATTCTTATTTGAATTTTTGCCTTCTTTAATTTTCAATGATTTTGCCACTGTTGTGTATTACATAACATACTAACAGTTTTCGGCTTCAGTGATGAGGCTTTGTTTAATACTATTTATATAATGTTAAGCCGTTATATAACTTGCATAACTTATAAATGCATGAGCATCAATGTAATATAAATGTGTTAGGTGTGTATCTACCATATTTATATGACACACTTGAAAAATCCCCTATGTGTGCACAGCAATCAATATTTTCAAAGATATTTAGATTTTGCTATATAACAAAGCAATAGTGTCAACTTCCCTGGACCTTTTGCCACTGTTCCCTGACTAGTATACAATACTCAATACCTTTACAGTAGTATTAGCCATTCTAACATGACCAAGTAGAGAAACCCAATCATCGAGTGTGTCCTCATATTTTACAATTACTATATAATCTGCATGATTGATTCCAGGCCCCTCTTTATACAGTACTGAAAAAAACATATAACTAATTTAAATTTTTATAAATTTAATACTATCCCATGAACTAGTCTTAAATTCTTACTGTAATCACCGCCAAACTTAATTCCAGGTTTTACAATGTATCCTTTGGACCTAAAATAATGGTAGACAACATATTTTTGCAAAAATCTTTTGTCAGTGAATGTGAAGAGTGCCCAACATTCTTCTATATTTAATAAACTGTTGTCATTAACAATTTGTAGACACCCAAGTCCATAAGTTAAAAAGAATGCTTCTTCTAATGTCAATATTAACTTCTCTTTAATCTTAATTTTATTTATACAGCATTTTGTCTTTAGATTCACAAAATAATTATCATCCTCAGAATCACTGTTTGGCACAATCACAACAATATCTCCCTTATCAGTAGAATGAAATGTTGTATCCTTGTTGGAACTATTTGGCTCTTCCATTTCCTCATCATCCTCACTAGAGACCAGATCTATAACATCTTTTTTTGCTAGCTTCTCACCATCACTTACAATTCTAGCAGTCAATTCATCCAAGTCTTTTAAAAATAAATCAGACTCAGTTGTGTCCACAGAGGCACTGAACTTTTTAAACCAATAGTTTCTCTTTAAATACTGCCTCCTCCTTATTATTTGTGGGATCTTATCATCATGTCGAAAATTAGGTTTAGACCGCGACAAGGACCCTTTCCCAAAACATCCCATGTGATACAGTAAAGCCATTTCCTCAGTTGGCCTCACTTCAACGTTAAATCCATTGTAGTAGCCAGTAAATACAATTCGCATTGAATTATCTAATGGAAAAGCTAGCGATTCAATAGACATCGGAAATAAGTCATTTAGGTCATTAGTTTGACAATCTTCTGATTGCAAAGTAGTCATGACAAAAGAACTGGCCAGTTCCCAAATTTATTTACAGCCGAATGTCACGGTTTCGAGTGAACAACGCAAATTATGATTTCGTTACACATAAACTCAACGTTTTTATAATAATTTATTACAAAAGACAAACTTGCAGCTGACGATTCTTAATTTATTTGATAAATCATGGAATCATCACAACAAAAACGGCAAGATAGAGAAGACGTATACAACCGTAAGTAACTTTTATGATCCGTATCCAGAGCTGCTAGTTTTCAGTATATCCATGAACTTATTTTAAGGTGTCTATTTTTATCACCATAGCCAAACAATCACAAACATTCAAATCTGAAATCATCAGAATTTAGAACATTGTCCACATAAAATTGACCAATAGTGAAAATTCTGAGTGAAAACCACAGTCCACAGATTACAGAATATCGCAAACATCAGTTCCAAAATTACAATTTACAACCTGCATACATTTTATGTATACATTTTTTTGTATAGATATCACATCTTGAATTATATTAAATATATATATTATATTATTATAATTGATATCATCTATATATAGATTTTTTCTGGAGAAAGGATAAAATTATATATATTTTATGTTGGTCAATTGAGGCTGAATAGTTTACTATACTTTAGCATGCTCAATTCTAGAAAAAAATAAAAAATGACATTTGATTTGACTGTTTATTAGATTGGCAACAATTGCCAGTATAGACAACTGTATAATTAAATTTCTATCTCTTTCTTTCAGCTACAAGAGTGTTTATAAGAGAAGGTAAGCATGGCACTATCGATGTAAGTAAAGCTAACTTCACTTTGCATAGTCACAAGACCACTCAGCTGAGGCTGCCTTCAATTCTCTATTTTTTAAAAGGAGGATCAATTTTTGGAATTTTATCCTTCTAAAATTAGGTGTGATTATAAAATCCTTAGGCCAAAATGGCTAACATCGGTGACGAAAATGTTAGCCAGCTGATCCCGTCACTGGGTGATGATAAAATCGGTAAGTGTATTAATATTTGGTATTTTCACAAAAAACAAATTGCATGTCCATGTATCGCCTATGATGTTTTCTAGATATGATTGCTGCAACCAGCGTCCTGCAGATCCGTGCAAGCGAGATCCGCCAGGTCCAGATCAACTGGCAGTCGTATCAGCAGTAAGTACCTATTGATTCCCATTGACGTCTGTTGTGAGCGATGGTCAGTATTGTTTGTAATTTATGCGATTGTGGCCAGGGGTCAGATGATCACGCAGCGCGACCATGACTTCATCGTGAATTTGGACCAGCGTGGCCAAAAGGACCTACCCGACAAGAACCCAGATGCCTGCGCCGATGTCTTTTTGAACCTCCTTACGCACATTAGCAAGGACAGCACCATTCAGTACATCCTAGTGCTCATCGACGACATTCTATCGGTAACTGTTAACTTTTACCATCACTAAACACTTTTGACTTGTTACTAATACTATGAACTTATTTCACCTATTATTGGGTGTTTAATTAATATATTTATTGATATATAATATTTGTTAATTAAAAGGCAGAAGTATAAATAAAGCAGATAGAAATATTAATTAATGTTGATATAATATGTTATATTCTTTTCTTTCTTTCTGCTGTTATCCCAGCTTAATGCCAGGGACTGCCTTCTCATACCATAGATTTGAAGGTATTTGGTATTATATGGAACAATCTGCCAACTAACACCCACAACCTGGAACAGGAACCAGTTTTTGCCATTGTCTTGTCCATTAATCAGCGGAGTGAACCAAGGGCAGATGAGCTTGGCTTTGGGCCTAAGATGTTGGGGGCCAACTTATACTCTGTTGATATGTGACAGTATTCACATATCAAATATTTATTAAATAAGTATTCTCTAATAGAATGACATACCAGCCATAGTAACTTATAAATTTGTATAATTTCAGGAGGACAAGTCAAGAGTGAAAATATTCCGTGAGTCAAAGCACTCTGGAAACATCTGGCAACCATTCCTGAACCTTCTGAACCGACAAGATGAATTTGTTCAGCACATGACTGCTCGCATCATTGCCAAGCTGGCTTGCTGGCACCCGCAGCTCATGGACAAGAGTGACCTGCATTTCTACCTCTCTTGGCTGAAGGATCAACTTAAGATGAATGTAAGTGCTTTATTATGATATAAGAATGAATGCATAATGTATATTGGACATTGCAAGTAAATATTTTGTAGAATAATTATTTTGTGATTACTAATTATTGATTGATTTTTTTTATTGTATTTTATCTTGGCCTTATTAAAGCTTTGCCTGTAGAAACTGCTTTATTATTGTTTCTCTTTGTGTATTAAGAATTAAAGTCTTGATAGAGATTTTTGACAATTTGACTAATCATGCGACTATCTTACATATTAACAAACTATCATACTAAACATCCATTAATATGCTAACATTATACACTATCTTTATGCAAAAATCATGTTGATTAGTTGCTCCGTTGCTGTATAAAAGAAAGATAAACCAACAAACACACTTTCGCATTATTTTAGGTAGGAAATGGTATTTTTTTAATATTTCAAATAATTTTTCAGATGTTATGAAATAATATATTTTTTTTAAGTTATGTTTGATAGATATTCGATAAAAAAAAATTAAGACATATTAAATAAAAAAAATTAGGAGTGTTACATAATATTAGCTGCTTGGTAATGTAGTGTGGCAATGCTTGATGCATTATTTTTTTAATAACAAAAATCATTTATGTGTCTAAACAAATGAGCTCTGACCACTGACACTCATCCATATAAAGTTATTTTGCAAATAATTTAATCTTGCCAAAGATTTCAGTTATTTGTGAAGAGTGACATATTGGGTGAGTGTGAAACAGGGTTCAAAAACATAACACAATGTTGTGAGCATCGCCAGCAAGCATCACCGTTGGGGCTTTGAGGGCCGTGATGTGTTGTCACTGAAAGGTTTGTTTTCTGGTAAGGCGGAGAAAATGTCTGCTGAGTTAGAGCATGCAGAGCAGGTTATGTTGGCGCACGAGAAAGAGAATTTCTCCGATAAACACAAACATCACAAGGACAAGGATCATGCTGATGCAGCTGAGAAATACTCGAGTCTTTACAGCTCTTTTGATGAGCTGAAACCGCATGAGGACTTGCCTCCTGGTCTGCATAAGGTATTGGATATCATGTGTAGATGTCGTCACAAAGCTGAGTGTTAAACAATATTATGTAACAAAACAATGACTAATGTTCTTCAGTATATATTAGGTACTAACACCAGAAGTTCTATAATGATTACAACTTGTCTTACGATTTTTAATAAATGTTTGTAATTATATTTTGTGCATGTATATGTCACAGGTAATTTATCAGTGCTGCTTGTTGAACCTTGGGATATTTTAAGCTCACATTTGTTTAAGTTTAAACATGCATCGAAATAATTATCACAGAGCTAAAATACGCGCAAAATAACTTGGCCTGACTGAACTTAGTCCCGGGCGACATTGCAGTTATTATATTCAGAGACTATAGATAGGATGATGGGAGGCATAGAGGGCGAGCAGAATGGCAAACTTGGAAGTTCCAACTGATCAAGTTATTTTGAGCATATTCCAATTGTATACAGCTCCAATAAAATAATGAGAATTTATTACAGATATATGGGAATTTTCTTATCCACTAACAGTTTGACGTCGTCGATTTTCTCCTTAGAGTAATCAAATATTATCTTATCGACTCTAATAGTTTTACTGTAACATATACATTTGAGGTGAAGATTATGTGCTTGAAATGCTGTATGCTGCTATATATACAACGTGTTATAGAAAGGGGCGGGCAAATTTAAGTAATGTATAGTGAAGGGTATAAGAATTTTATACCCCATAGTACCAAATCTGATTGCATTGCTAGGACCTAATTAAAGAATTTTCTTTTTTATCGAATGAGTAACATGTCGATGTCGACTTTCAACTTTGGACAACACTAAATGATGAACAGTGATACTTCAGACCTCCTTTCATTTAAATATTTTAAAATTAAAAACAATAAACAGTTGTCAAATTAATGTCAATATTAATTTGACGCAGTTAATTCGGTTTTTTTTTATTTTATGAAGTATTATTACGAGTTCAATAAATATGTTGTATTTGACTACAAATAAGTATTATGTATTGGAATTTTGTGTTGGTGCAACTGATAACAACTTTTAAGAAGCTCGTCGACTGTATTAAGCCAAATTCATAGATGGAAGACCCAAGAATGAAGTCTTTAAAATGCTTCTAGAGGATGGTACCTATATCGTCTTCGGCACACAGTCTCTTTCAGGTGTTAATTTGTGTTTAAATTACAAGTTACGTACGTATGTCTGTACATCTTATTCAAGTTTATTAAAAAGTGAGTGTCGTTCATAATAAATAATAGTGATGTCATCAGTCTTATCGAACTTAATAAACGAGTGATTAAAATTTACGTGAAATTTTAGTTTGTCTTGGTTTTCAAAAGATCCGATTCATAAGTACGAATTGTATGGTGTATCGTATGACCCTAAAATATGACCACACCTTTCTGTAACACGTTGTATATATAGTTGTTTCTTTTGTATGTTAATGAATATAGTATTTTTTTTATTCACATGGTTGTTAACATAATAATTAACATGATTGTTATACACATAAATGATTATAAATAATAATTAATGTTTTTATAACATTGTGAGGTAACCTGCATACCTGAGAAGTTCTCTAAAAGAATTTCAAAAGTGGGTATGTTTCATATAGAATTTCTGTACAATTTAAATAACTTACGCCCTAATACTGAAACGCTACTGAACGTCTCCGCCGACTGTCTAACGGCTACTTATTTCCATAAAATTTTGACAGATAATAAGGTCTTATTATGTTTAATACGATCTTAAATGGTTGAGTTGCGTTTCAGTATTCGGGCATTGTAGTAGCATAATATTGTGTGTGTGATGCTTTAATGTGTTCTAACTTACTAATTCATTATAAATTAAATACCTAATCATTTAACTTGTATGTATTTAATATCTGTTTTGACTCAAAATATATAGTCTAATAATCTTATACTGTGATTAAAATTATGCGCTTAAGTATCTTCATTTTTTTACGATTTACTATGAATAAGCGACAGTGTTCTTACGGCCTTCCAAGTCTCGTAAGACATGAGAAATAAGTACTTACTTAACTGTTCTATATAAGTTATTCGCCTTTGGTGTTTCCCGAAATAACCGATAATTGCCGACGCGCATAACTTAAATCGTAGTATTGTGCATAAAATGTATAGGTAAGGAATTTTGTAACATAATATATGGTCATAAAAACTCGAATTAAAAATTGTAAAAATGTAGTGCTAAATATTTACACAATATAACTATACGTCTTTTGTACGCAGAACAATGACTACATCCAGTCAGTGGCTCGTTGTCTGCAAATGATGCTGCGAATCGACGAGTACCGTTTTGCATTCCTGTCTGTCGACGGCATCTCCACACTGCTGTCCATCTTGGCATCTAGGGTCAACTTCCAGGTAAAGATATTTAATGTTCCTCTAACTAGCATATCATAGTATTTACGCTAATGAGAAAAAAGTTTTGCATGGACATAACAACAAAGTGATGATTACCACGATTCGTTGTGACAGCGCGGAGGGTTTATAAATTTTATTTTATTTTTAATGATGCTCAGTAGGAGAAAAAAAATTAGTTCTTCAATTATTCATTTCTTCTCTTTTATATCTGACTGTATTTATTTTAAATAACAGTAAATGTATTTGAAATTGATTAATAAGTTTTAGTTGACTTGTGATATAATTTAAAATATTCAACACATTTGACAATCTTAGGTGCAATATCAGCTAGTATTTTGCTTGTGGGTATTGACATTTAACCCGCTGTTGGCTGAGAAGATGAACAAGTTCAACGCCATTCCGATTCTCGCCGACATCCTCAGCGACTCTGTGAAAGAGAAAGTTACACGCATTGTGCTTGCCGTTTTCCGCAACTTGATTGAGAAGCCTCAAGATCAGCAGGTAAGATTTTTATTTGTTATTATCTTTTGTTCGCGGCTCCGCCCGCGTGAATATATTTTTCCGAGATTTGAGCCCAGGGCCTCAGCCTTAGTACGCTACCATTAAACCAGCCTTTGCAAGCCTTTTACAAGAGCTTGCTTCGCTCTAGCGCCACCTTGACATGATCCGCGGACCCCTTATAAAAAACCTTTCATAACATGTACTTTTTCTCTAAATAATGATGTAACATTACTGAATTTCTGTAAATAATGAGTTATGAAGTATCGATAAGTACTGTTACATATCTTTTATTTAACCTTATTATTTCTTTTTTCCCAAAACAATCTGAGCCTGGCTGTCATAGTAACAAATAACAGGCACGATAAGAGCTTTTCAAGGAATCCTAGGATAGGTTCGCGGCCCCTGGGAGCTCGCGGATCCCAGGTTGAAAAACACTGCATTAAACCAATGAGGTGGATTATTGTAAATGCTTTAAAGTAGTCTAAGCTGATTAACAGTATTTATCTGTTGAAATCAGCTCTTCCAAGGCGCCTGGCATCCTTTCACCTATAACCTGCCACCCTAACATTACTTGAGTTAAAAGGTCGTATTCCCACAAATATAGTTAATGGCGTACCTACAATTCGCTTACGGTATTTTCTATGAAATTTTTATTTGGAGAATGTATTTGTCGGAATGGCTACACGCATTCTTGATTTTCATGTTACGCAACTCTCCGAACTGAGTTACACTCTCCAGATTCGCAGTTCATAACCAATGTGATTCAGTTAATAGATCACCATGGTTATTTCCACAGATCACCGATAATATAATGGATGTCGTATACACTAAATGGGGTATTCAGGTGCCGAATTTTTGCGTATAACACCAACGCGCACTATGTAATACGTACTGCTGTAATGATGGAGATTGACATAATAAAAATTAAGCATGCTTGGTTTACATATAGATTATAGTACTTGCGTCATCTATTTATTATCCACGGTCTGTGATTACTCCTAATTTCGATGTTTCTACAAATTTTATAAGAAAAATTATGTACTTCAATTTTATATACACAACAGGTCGCCAAGGAACATTGCATCGCTATGGTTCAATGCAAAGTGTTGAAACAGCTGTCCATCCTCGAGCAGAAGCGTTCTGACGACGAAGACATTATGAATGATGTCGAGTACCTCAATGAACGTCTGCAGACTTCCGTGCAAGACCTTAGCTCCTTCGATCAATATGCTACTGAAGTTAAGAGCGGACGGTAAAGATTTATATTTTATATGTTTATCATAACCAGTGGTCGAAAATAGACTTATTTTTGTTTTTGTTTTTTTCTATTACATAAGCAATGAGATTTGATATTCAGACATTGTCAGTATGAGAGTAAACAATTACGTTTTATTCAATTTTATTAAATGTACATATTTGCTGAACATTTATATATAAATAGCATTTTGCGCTCCTCCTCCATATACACTTTAACTATGCCAAATCTCACCTTCCACCTATTTTATAAATAAATAATTTTTATATTTCAAAATAGGTGTATATAGTGGAATAGCACATACATACGCACTCACGCCTGTAATCCTCGAAGGTGTAACCATGATGTGATGGGGGACGATCCTGTCGCCATAATGGGCACAATTCCGGGCTGAGCTTACTGAGCTTTTAATGGAATATATCCTAGGATTAGGTATTTTACTAGATGGCGGCATCTATTCCAATTTTGACAATACTTAGTTATTTCCCTATTCTGTTTACGTTCGGTTGAGGCGAGAGAGACATCGCATTAAAGTGTGTATTGCTTCTTCTGCGTATGGAGGGAAGATATAAAATAATCTCATAGTAGTTTGTTTTTACTTATTCGGCTGCGTATTCATATTTTCATTAGCCATGAACGCCTACAATACCAGGTCTACTATAAACTTGATGATCTTAAAGGAAAGGAAAAGGTTTCGGGATAGGGGAGAAGAAGACGTTATTTTAGTTTCCAGAAATCTCACTCATCGTACCAAACGCAACAGTAAGCTGCCAGGTGATCTGGTTTTATAGGAGTTGGTGGTAATACAGCCCGATCATACGTGCTGTAGACAAAATTGTTCTCAATAATATCGTTTGGTGTAGTCTGGAGTGGTCGCCGGTGCACAAGTCCGCTAAGTTCTGGCGTGAGAACGCGGCCCGGCTCAACGAGCGCGGGCAGGAGTTGTTGCGCACGCTCGTGCATCTGCTGGAGAAGAGTCGCGACCCCGTCGTGCTCGCCGTCGCCTGCTACGACGTCGGCGAGTATGTGCGACACTACCCACGCGGGAAACAGTATGTATAATCTATCCTATCATTATCATTATCATTCAACGGACTACAATTATACTTTAAAATAAAACATTTATAAACTATTATTTAGTAAGTATTCAAATTTAGATAAACATTTATTTTTCGTACAGGAAACAGTATTAATATAAACTAAAAGTTCCCAACATTAAAATTTAACATGTATTTTTGTAGTAAGTTTATACAAATTTAATGGCTATCAAACAAAACATGTATCACAGATTTTGGAAAAAAAACTGTATATTATATTATAAAACTCTCGTTCCCCAGAGGAGTCAGGCAGGCGGTCGATCGTAAAAACTACAAGCCAAATCTCTCTGTAGCATGTGTTAAAAAGTATGTTGCATGACCCCACTTCGAATAAAACCCCCAATGATGGTTTCATGGTGGATGTTAATCCGAGTGTTGAAAAAAATATCGGTTTTATGATTTACAACATTCTGTATTGGAAATGCAATTTAACAAAGTTAAAAACATATATTAAGATTTCTTTTTGTTTTACAGCATTATCGAACAATTGGGCGGCAAGCAACGTGTCATGTATCTGTTGAGCCATGAAGACCCCAATGTGAGATACGAGGCTCTGCTTGCTGTACAAAAACTAATGGTCCACAACTGGTACGTACAATACGCGCAATGTAACCTGACTGTCCTGAAGTTTGTCACTACATCTGCCCTTTGTGCCTCCCTTCAACCTTTAAGCTGAAATCAATATAGCGTACTTACTTACTTACTTATTGCTGCCCTACCTGTGCACTTAAATCAGTGTCAGTATTTATAGCATGATCTTGCACTGAGTACAAGCTTACCAAACACTTAAGTCTTAAATTTGGGAACCTCTGAATTCAATACAAAGAAAAAACAAAGTAATGTTATAGCAAAATTCAATTATATTTCTGAATTGCATTAATTAAAAATAATTTTACATTATTATTGTGTTAATTATTCATTTACACACATGAAATTTTTAAGGCACTTTAATTCTGGGTTTAATGCCAACTATAAACTTTTTTCAAAGAAAAATCAAGAAAGTTATGCGTAAAATAAAATATCGGATAGCATTTGAGCTCAGCGGTAAGCTCAACATCAAATACTTGAAATAGAAATAAACAATCTCGAATATGCTCAACAAAGTTTAGCGACTAGCGTAAGATAAGTGTAAGCAAAGTCAAAGTTCGGTTTACAGATAAAATAATAACTCTAATATCTCTCGTGAGTACTCGTGATTAACTTCAGACCAACTTGAATCACGCAATGTATTTTTTTTTTGCTTTTACACAAGATGTATACACAATATAGGTCTATTCTTTCGTGCATCTGAAAGGAAATATTTATGTAATATTTGCTTTTACTCGCGGCTCCGCCCACGTGAAAGTTTATCCAGAACAACCGCCGCCCCCTTACATCATTTCACCCCCTAAGGAGTGAGTTTCGAAATATATTAAATATTTTCGAATATTGCTGAAAAGTAGCTGTAGTGTGGATGCACTATTATTTTATGTTATGTAATACTATATTGGCAGATACCACAAATGCGTTGACTCGTTATGCAAACAATTGCGCTAAATGTTTGCAAGCGATGTAACATACGGCATCTATAATATAAGGTAATATAATGTGAGATACATTGTCATTTTCTACACATGTATTTTTATTATTCTCCAGGGAGTATCTCGGCAAGCAACTGGAGAAGGAGCAGATCGATAAACAGGCCGGATCTGTTGTCGGGGCTAAGGCTTAAATGTAACGAAATGTTATTTAAAAATAGTTTGTTGTTATTGTTGCCTTTAATATGCTCGGCTTATGTTGCGGTTATAAAGTAGCCCATTTTGTACATAACATCCCAATTTATATTGTGTATTAAATGTGAACATAAATATTTTGAAAACATATTTTAAAATGTGACATAATGTAAATATTCAATTGTTCTATTTATGATTAAAAAATGTTATTCATGTATCCGCAAACCGTATACAATTTATCACAAGCCAATTTGTCCTACAGATCATTTCAGAATGATTTGTGCACATTCCTTTGGTCATTCTATGGCTACGTGATAGAGAAAATGTTTAGAGTAGTGTCGATAACTAAATAATATATAGTGGCGTTATGTGAAGTGAAGATGTAACGGATTATAACAGTATTGTTAATAAACTTCATGAAATTAGTATAGACGTTTCATTTTTTTATATTTTGTAGTAGAGTAAACAATATCCATTAATAGCAATCAATACTAACTAATTCTGTATGCAACATGCTTAGTAAAGTGTATTGCGCCGACCTCACATTGGAGTGGGATAAGAGCAAGTGGAAGGAGAACTACATACGCACTCACGCCTGTAATCGCCGAAGGGGTAGGCAGAGGTGTAACCCACATTTCGCCGAGCGTATCTTCGTCCCATAATGTGATTTGTATTGTATTTATGGTGGGGACGCCTGCAGGTTGCACAGACGGGTGATTGGCTCACGTTAATGGAACCATTTCACCCCATAATGTAATAGGGGGCGAGCCTATTGCCATACCGGGCACAAATTCCAGACTCCGGGCTGATACTGAGCATTTCGTAATAGAAAAAACCCAATACCACTTCACCCGACCCGGGGATCAAACCCGAGACCTCAGCGTTAGCTTAATCTTAACGCGTACGCATTACAATTGCGCCACCGAGGCTGTCGAAGAAGAAGAGGCAGAAAAAGAACTAATATCCTAGAAATGATAAAAGTGACAGGTACACAGTACCACATGGTGTCTACCGTCACTACGGATTACTGGTTCGTTGGTAGGTATGAATCTTTACAAAAATGAATCCCGAACGCAGCATCATTGTTTCTACATACATACACATTAGCATTAATTATGAAGACCGAGTCGGAGTCGTGCAGGTGGCGCGGTGGCGCAACGTAGACTTAGTAATGAGGTTCCGTCGACACCGGCCTTTAGATACAGAACCCTAAATTCTAAAAAACAACATAGGTGGCATATTAGCATGTGGATTCACTTTTCAAGCGCTGTGGATTAGTGTGGATATGGCCATGGCTGTGGAATACTGTGAGTGCTTGGTGATGCAACCAACGTCAGTTCTAAGCAGTCTGTGATGCAACCAAGCGTGTTTGATGATCTGGCTCAAAAAAAATGTCTTGTCTATAACTTCAGTTCAGCTTCACGCACAGTCAAGCACATGCATTTAGTACTACTCGTACGCCGTTGACTGAGAATCTATAGACTCCTACTAAAGGTGTCGCAGAAAGAGACAAGGATACAATTTCGAGGGTTACCGCGTCAAAAACAAACTACCCCACAATTTGTTTTGTTACGTGACGTCATGTACTACAATTTCTTGAGAAATAATAGGTTCTTGCTTTTGTGAGTAAATAATACAACATGGTTATTTTCAATTACGTTTTTTATTTAAATATTATTTTTATTAGCTTTAGATGAAACGCGCAAGTCACTCACGTGGTGATAAGCGTCACACCTGCCCATAAACAGAAGCAACACCAATCAGAAGTCAGAACCTCGAATTATGAAGTACTACATGGCACTGAACTACGCTCGTCACCCAGATACATAAGGTGTTGTGTCATAATGCCAAGTAAATTCACTGGCGTCAATGTCCTTCAACAATAACATAACAACATAACAGTAGTAACACACTGCTGCTTGGCGGCAGAAATAGACAAACCGGTGATACCCACCCAGACGGCCTCTCGCATACGATGGTCTGTATGTAGTTTGGGAGAAATCTCCCTTAGTAATATATTTGTCTATAAAATGTACACCATGACAGTTTGAAGCAGGTCAATGTACATAATAGTTTTAAAAATGTTAAACTCAAAACATAATATGGACCAAACTTAGAGTGGTAGAGCCACGCTGTAGACACTTGTCTACAGCATGTATGGGCCGGCTCGTCCGGGTCATTATCACTGTCTCACAGAAAACCGTAGTAAAGTAGCAGCTTGCTGCTGCGTTTCGTACGGTGAGTGAGATACCCGGAGGCCCAAACCCCCTCCCCTTCCCAATCCCTTATATATATATCCCTTTCCTTTAAGGTCGGCAACGCACCCATGATTCTTTTAATAACTTACATAAGAAAGTTATTTGATATACTTCAAATACTAAAATTCGTCATGAAACAAAAAATATAATCGTTCTATTTCATTCTTTTATACGATATCACCATCAAGTAGCTCTTTTTCTTGTGCGAATGCGACAAAAGCTATGAATTACTCTAGTTATTCTCCCTCTACGACGTACGCGGTACGATACGCACACTGTCTACTTTAAAGTTGTGGCGAGAATTTTGACAGTGTGGTTGATTTCCTATTTACTAAATCCTAAACTAGTTTAAAGTTGTGTTTGTTGTATAAACGTGGTGTGGGTTTGTGCGATAAACATTGACTGTGATGAACAGTGTATGGAATCATTGAAATTGGTGGATTTAGGTGATTTTTTATCAAGTGTATTGATCGACCTTGGTCATTCGATCCGCTTGGAGAAAATCGTTTAAGAAGCATCGTGCTGAGAGGAATTGACACCAAAACTCCAATAAGACTCTGAAATCGGTCACACTGGTGTTTCATCGTTCTGGTGAATACTTGAAATTAAATTAAATACTTGTCATTGGCTATATACCTCGAAATGCGAAGCCTTAATTTAAAAAAAAATATGATGTTTAAATCTTACAGGGCTGCCAGATTATATGATTGGTTATTAAAACTGGAATAATTAGGTTATCGATTGTCTTTTTATGTAATGTAAGTAAAAACAAAATTAACATAGATTAATCATAATCATCATTGTATTTGTATAGACTTTATTACCACTGTTTGTATTTTTTAAGTCAGTTTTGCTGTTGCACAATTTCAAGGATACAACCAGACAACGCACAATATAAAATAAGATGAATCTACTGGCAGCCCTAGAGATAAATGTCAAAAATAATACACCAAGACCCAAACAAAAAAGTTTTCATTTCAAACTCATCAAACACAAAGTAATAATTTTGCGTATTCATAATGGAAAATGTCCTTGTTCTGAAAGATTATAAAACAGTTCCTGATATCGTGCACGAATACGGACCAACAGTAAAATTTGGCCACATACCTTTAGTGATAGATAATGGTTAGTAGGAAATAATATTATTTATTATTTATTTATTTATTCGAATAGGACGGTATGAATACCACTTATACTATTCGATAGGTACAAAACAAAAAAATATTTAATAATAGATTCATCCATCATTCTCGCAAAACCTCAAAATGATGTTCTTAGAATGAAAAAAAATTTTTTTTTATTGATTTGAATTCTAACGTAGGTTCATATCAATGCAGAGTGGGTTGGTCGATATATGAAGAACCTCACTTGATATTCAAAAACCTAATTGCGAGACCCAGGAAGGATAGATGTAAGAAGGATGCAGAACCGCCGGCTACTCCTCCTATTCAAATAGGAAATGATATTTTAAATATAGAAGCTGTCAGGTGAAACCATATTTAATATTCTGTATTATTATAAATGTTAAGGTACATTTGTTCCCAAAAACACAGGTTGTGATAGAGTTCTTATAAAATGCTGAGAAATTTACTGGACCAATGTCTGTAAAAACATAATCTGCTTAACATAGCTCCATTATGGAACTTTCTGTCGAAGCAGAATATCTAAATAGTCCAGCTTATGTAAAAAAAAACTAAAATTTTTTAAACATTTAAAATTTATTCTTTGTACACAATCAAGTACTGTATTTTTTTACTTACTTACATAAAAAAGAACAAGTAATTCTATTTACATAATGTAATTATCAAATCAATAAACTTCAACATATTAAAATTTTCAGGTTTCAACTGAAGACCCAATTTGACAAGAATGTTGTGACACACTATGAAGTACAAGAACAAGTGTGTGATTATATATTCTCTCACCTGGGTATTGATAATGAGGGCTGTGTGCCTCATCCAATTGTGATGACTGAAGCTTTTGTTACCCCCAATTATTGCAGGCAGTGTATGTAATCCAATGTTATTACATATATGTTTTTTTTATATATAGCATAGGCAAGCAATCAAGCAAGTGGGTCACCTTATGATTAGTGATATTTATCACTCATGAACATTCACAATACCAGAATGATCATTGAGAGGGTACAAAGGGGTGCGGAATTCGGGCCTCTGGATATATCACTCACTTTTCGAAACGCAACAGTATCCCCTTATTTAATGTTGGTTTTCTGGTGAGACAGTGGTAACAACCTGATCGAGCCAGTCCATTCATGCTGTAGACAAGACTGTCACAGTGTGGCTCTACCACTTTATAAAGCCATCTAGTTGCATATAATATATATATAAAAAAAAAAGAGTAATGTGTGTGATCTGAATGCTATGAGCATTAAAATGTAATATTTCATTTATCTGAAATACTAATGATATAATGATTTTTTAATCAGGAACTAAATCATTAAGCTGTGAATAAAAAAAAAAAAACTTTAACCCCCAATATTAGTATTTTATCTGCTTAGTGATTTCTTAGGTTTACGCGAATATTACACATTGAAATAAAACTAGTTTATACGTCTAGTTTAGAAGTCTGCAGTTGCTGAACATTCAGATGAAGGCTCCAAACATTACCTTAGATTTGACAAACCACAAATCCTTGCCAAAGAACACCGATTCCTACCTAGGATGATTCGCGAGGCTATTGAAATTAAGAAACACCCAAATTTCAATAGAGAAGATGGTTGGAAGCTTGCACAAGCCTAGGATCCAATTATACATTTAATTAAATCGGAACCCAAAAGACCAACTGCCAGACCTCAAGATACCGTGAGCTCTTTCTGCGTAGATCGGACTAGTGTCAACTAACTTTTTAAATAATTGAAAATATATGTATAATTTTAAAATGAAGGTAGCCATTGTAACATTAACTTTTCGAGACGACCTACACCTCAGTCTCTCCCGTGACCACGAAGGCTGAAAAGCTTTCGAAACGTCGGGACTAAAATAAAAATTAAACCGCGATAAAATCCGTATAAACTAGTTTTATTTCAATTTTATCTGCTGTTTACATCTATGAAATATAATAAAATTATGAAGCATTCACTGTCATAGTTTTATCCTTTGATATTTATTGTTACTCTATGACATGCTTGCCCTCTTGCCCCTTGTATAAAAAAAACTTTTCTTTACTGCTTATTAACTGACAATTATTTATGTGTTCAGTGAGAGTTTGTAGTGTAAATTGAATGTTTCAGTGATGTCTGAACTATTATTTGAGGGGTATGGAGTACCTGCTGTGAGTTATGGAGTTGATTCTTTGTTCAGTATGTACAGGAATAATATAGGAGACACAGCACTCATAGTCAATTGTGGATACCATACTATTCATATCATACCTGTTATCAGAGGTAAAGTCATTGGAGAATATGCCAGAAGGATTAATTTAGGTATGTATTTATTGAGAGTTAGTGGTTACTCAGTGTATTGATTTTACTATGTAGTGTGTATGTAATTGAATATTTTTTTTAATATATCTATATTGTACATAAGCTGAAATGTTTTGGTATGTCTTATTTTAGGGTTTCATACTGAAAGGGTGCCACTGGAACTCTGTTAAGTCTACACTGTCTGACTGTTCTATCTTTAAATTACTATTTTTTGAACCATAATAGGTAGCCAACTGATTATTAAAGAAAATGTGTTATATGGCAGATATCCTAATAAATAATAAAATAAATACAAAAATCCTAAAATTTGTTGTATACTTGCACTTGCGTCAGTTTTTTTTATACTGACTCATCCCAATTAGCACACAAGCTCTATAAGGAGCTGTGCAGTCATTTTATTGTTTATTTGTTTATTTCATGTTATGTTTAACAATCTGCTTAGTTGATAATATAACAAAATAGATATGTTACTCAGTAGTCAATATATAAATACAATGTGGTATGTTTGGTACAAGATGCTGTCTGGATTGGAACCACCGCTTTGTCTATTTCTGCCGCCAAGCAACGGTGTGTATGCACTGTTGTGTTCTGGTTTAAAGGACATTGAAGCCAGTGAAATTATTAGGCATTATCAGACTTAACATTTTATGTCTCGGGATGATGAGCGCAGTATAGTACCATGCAGTACTTTGTAATTCAAAGTTCTGCTAATAAGAAAGCAAGCTAATAAAAAAATAAATATAAACATTTTCAGGTGGCAGTGAAATGATATGCTATCTACATAAACTTTTACAACTTAAATATCCAGTTCATGTGAACGCTATAACAATGTCACGAATAGAAGAAATACTGCAAGAGCATAGCTCAGTGGCTCTTGACTATCAGGAAGAGATCAGGAAGTGGTCCAATCCTGACTACTATGAAGCTAATGTCAAAAAAATACAGTTGCCGTATGTGCAAACAACTAGTTCTTCAGGTCTTACCGGTATGATTTTTTTGTGGGACAATAGTATCAGTTCTATTATCATAAATTAAACTTAACCAAAATATAATTTACATACATACGTTCTCACGCCTGTAATCCCCCCAAGGGGTAAGCAGAGGTGTAATCAGTACACCCACATTTCGCCGAGCTTATTTCCATCCCATGATGTGATAGGGTCGCCTACCCTATTGCTACTGGGCACAATTCCAGACTCTGGGTTGATACTGATCATTTTGTACTAGGAAAACCCAATTTTACCCGACCCGGGGATCGTACCAGAGACCTCAGCACATCAGTCGTACTGCGTACGCACTACGCATTACAGCTGCGCCACCGAGGCATTCTTACAATACACTTATGGTAAATGTTCACGCATCACGCAGTAGCATCAGCAATAACTGCCAGAAAGGACTGCCTCGCTGGCGCAGTTGTAATGCGTAAGCGTTACGATTGAGGCTGACGCTGAGGTCTCGGATTCGATCCCTGGGTCGGGTATAAGTGGTATTAGGTTTTTCTAACGGAGTCTGGAATTTGTGCCCGGTATGGCGATAGGCTCGCCCCCTATCACATTGTGGGACGGAGATACGCTCGGCGAAATGTTTTTTTTATTTATTATTTAATCTGCTACAATACATTTCTTACATAATATACCCGCCAAACTGTTAAGTTTGATGTTGGGTGTATTGTTGACACGTCTGCCTACCCCCTTCGGGGATTACAGGCGTGAGTGCGTATGTACTTTTACCTGACCTGGGGATCGAACCCGAGACCTCAGCACAGCGTACCGCATAGGTACGCATTACAACTGCCCCGCTGAGGCAGTCTCTGTGAAATGGATGGTTACAAACTAAAATAATAAACTTAACCAACTTTAGTTTGACATGAATGTAGATAGAATCACACAAGACATTGTAGATTTAATTTGAATTAAAACTGGACTAAATTATGAATTACTCTTAGTTTTAGTTTAGTCAATTTTAGTTAGTGAAATAGAATTAACTCTAACGAGTTTTTAATTGATTATTAATAGGTGTTTTGATGTAAATGTATTCAAATTATTTATTAGGTATCTTTTTGAGTTTTTCTGAGATTAAGTGTCGATTTTTCAATCTCCAAGTAAAAGTTATTATTTATCAGATAAAATATAAGATGGCATAAGGCAAAATTATCACATTATCAATATACATATATGGCGAAGCATATTATGTCAAACTGGTTCCTCGTAATGTGAACAATCTAGCTGATAAAATTTAAACAGACATTAAAAAAATGGGCCCAATTTCAAATTAAATGTATACAATTCTTATCCTTTTGTATGACTTAACAAAAACATAGCTTATCACAATCGTTTATTACTTTCAGTTTTATTTAATAAATAATATTAGACAAAATACCGAATAAATATCTTATAATTTTATTATTAAGTATATACTTTTGAGAGTTTAGACTCTTGGAAATAAAAACCGTTATATTTTAAGCTGAGCAGCAAAAAGAGCGAAAGAAGGAAATGGCTCGGCGCTTATTGGAAATAAATGCTAGAAAAAGGGAAGAGAGACTTGCTGAGGATGAGGAGCAATTAAATCAACTACTCGCGATACAGGTGAAAATTTAATTAATTCAATAGTCTTAGTCACAACGTACGATGACAGTCTCATTTATTTATGCTGGCAAAAAGTTGGTCATGATGCATTAAAACTATATTTTGAAGTTTTAACGCCACTTAAGTTCACTCTGTATCCCATAAGGGATAGGGCGAGGTGCAACTCGTGCACCCACTGTTCGCCGAGCATATTTCCGTCCCATCATATGATAAGAGGCTAACCTATCGCCATACTGGGCAAATCCGAGGCAATTTACGTGATTTTTCGTATCGAAATCTCAGAACATTATGATTGCCGGAACTAGGATTTGAAACCAGCACCCCACGTTTTCTCCATCCAATACCGCATAGAACAATGAAGCGTTTGGAGTTTTATCTTATGACATTGTTTTTACAGGATATGATAGAAGACGGCGACACTGATGAAGTTAATGACGCAATTAAGGGATTTGACATAAAAAGCTATGAAGATCTGCAGGTACTTGAAACCAATAAAAAAATACAACATCAATATTGATGTACATATTTAAATGTATATTACAGTATATCTATTTTTTTAGAGACAAATAACCAACCTCAACGGGCGTATAGAGAAGAATAAACAAAGGATTTTGGCGGCGGCCAATGCAGAAGAGAATCTCGAGGTGCGAACCACGCCTGGTCGTATGCAAGCACCGTCTGATCCAGAAGCACTTCAGACCTGGCTCAACGAAACAAGAGCTAAGGTATGATCTATCTATCTATATCACACACCGTTCCTTTCTGTAAAGTGTGACCTTGCACAGAAGGGAAGCCGATGCAAATAGAGTAACTCAGTTGTGCAACGATACTCGTAATAACTGATTAGATAGGACATCGGCAGCCCGACTACCGCTAATATCATAAAAAGAAATTATTTTTTTTTACCTAATGCCATTATCAAATACTTAATTGTAACATTGAATTGCTCCATATGACTTATATCAGGCGTTTTCACATAATTAATGCTCGAATACTGAAACGATACACAACGGTCGACTGTCTAACAGCTAAGGGGCTCTTAACGAGATTAACACAATCTTAAATGCTTGAGTTGCGTTTTGGTATTGGGGTATTTGAGATTTAAATTCGTCGCGCAACACATCCGTGTATTTAACAATGTATTAAAATATTCTTTATGTCGGACGATGGACGAGAAAATACGGTATACGAATATATCTTACTACTATTTTAAATTAGAAAGTTCTGAAGTTTGTGAATTTGGATGTTAGTCAGTCAATCACGTCTTAATGCCTGAACGGTTTTGGATGATATATCGCACACAGGTAGACCATGACCTGGATTAGGACATGACTACTTTTCATCCTAGAAAAGACTGTTTACGCGGGCGGAGTCGCGAGCGAAAGCTAGTGGCATATAGTATTTAGTATGTGTGTTGTTACTCGTTACTCGTGACTCGTCAGTATCGGTCGCTGGTGTCGCGCCGCGAGGCCCGCCGCGCGCGCCGCGCCGCCATGGCGCAGCGCCGCTCCGCCGCCGCCGCGGAGCGCATGCGCGTCATCTCACGCCTCGCCGCCGCCGGAGATGACTTCGGCGACCAGGACTCCGACTGGGACGCTTATAAGAGGTATCTATCGAACTTAACATGCTGTACGCTGTACGTTGCCCGCTGCCCAGTGTGATACACCCATAGATCAAACATAATAATATAATACTTTGATATAATATAAAGGTAATGTATAGAAACCAAGCGTGATATTTTATTTAACTACATATACTAACGTCATTACGGTGAGTATTGATTTTATAGTGTGTGTTTGCGCGTTTTGCCGAATGTTGCGCTTAATCGCGGTTCGCGAAGGGGGCATACGTATGATGACTTTACTACTAATTTATAATAAATTGCCGCACTCAGAGATGTCAATTAACTTTAATAATATCAATAAGTAATTTCAAGGTGTTCTCACCTTATAAATACAGCAGCAGGTACTAAAAGGACCGAAGTACTTATGTTTATCTACATAGTACCTTCCCTACTTAGCGTCTGGTATAGTATTGTGATGGTGTGTGAACACCATGACATATGAGGAGTGAGGACAGCGGAGATATAGGGCTGGAGGAGGTCGGATGCACACATTATAGTACGGTGTATGTACAATGCGGTATTTGTTCGCAGTATAAGTCGTTCAGCGGACTCTGACTCGGAGGTGGACGGTGAGCGTCTGGTGGAGCTGGAGGAAGCGCTGCGCGACCACGAGCCGGCGCCGCACGCGACCGAGCACTACACGCATCAGCTGCATCTCGCCATCGAACCGTACAGGTCACGTACATGCTCACATACCATATTCTACATTATTTTCACCCATTTCAAAGAATAATTAATGTTAAGAAAATTGTATGGATATGGATTCATGGGACGGAAATAAGCACGGCGACCATAGACCCACTGGTTGTAGTGCTGCTGCCCCTCCCTTCGGGGATACAGGCGTGAACTTATACATACATAGACTCACGCCTGTTTCCCATAGGAGTAAGCAGCGACAAGGGTTTTCAATTTGATACGATTCTTGCACACTTCTTTGGCCTCCTTCACTCTCATATTTTTTTCCATACAAGTACGTCGGTACTCCTAACCTAGCGTGAACTTATGTATGTATTTATGAACGATGTATAAATAATTTAACTGTGACAATATACGTAATGGCCAATATGATTATCATAATATGAATTTAATGAATAAGTCTAGAGAACTAAAAGGAAAATTAATTCCGAGACTTAAGTAACCATAATTTAAAACTCCATATTTACAGAGCACCTGAACTTATGTTCCAACCCTCTATGATGGGTAATTTGGAAGCTGGTCTAGCTGAGACAATGGAATACGTCTTTAAACACTTTAGTCCTGAAGACCAGCTGCTGTTGGCTAACAATGTATTCCTTACCGGAGGCTGTTCACAATTTCCAGGTACTTACTTACATTAAGTTCTATCATTACTTTTTTATCAGCCTGAATGACGATACGAGCAGTTCGCTCATCATCTGCATTTGCATAGATACATCATCTGTCATCAACTTAACATCTTATGTCTCAGGAGACATATGATGTTAAGTCTCATAATACCCAGTCGTTTTATAGCATAGGCCGGCAAATGAGCTAGTGGGTCATCTGATGGTAAGTGATGTCCATCGCCAATGAACGGTTAAAAAACAAAAAAAATCACGGAAGCGTTGCCGATCTTTCAAGGACAGGGATAATTAAAGGACTGGGAATGGGAGACGAGATTATATACGGGACGGATGTCTCACTCACTGTACGAAACGCAGCAGAAGCCGCTTAATTACGTCAGTGTTCTATGAAACAGTGGTAACGAACCAGTCGAGCTGTTCCGTTTATGCTGTTGACATAACTGTCTACAGCGTGGCTCTACTTATCAGAAAAAAATGTATTCAATGTCCTTCAAACCTGTGTTAACACTGTTGTTTCCCGGCGGAAATAGGCAAAGCGGTGATACTAACCCAGACGGCCTACCACCCAGTAAAATACCTACTTTAAATACCTTCGTAGTGTGTGTAGAGCCTTTAGATTTTTTTTACATACTAATAATGACTTTTGTATATAATATCACAATTTCTATACTTACTATATTAAATAAATAACACCCAACAGTCAGACACATAGCCTTGACCCCACAGTAGGATACGATTATCTTGTGTCGTAGGTATCAAGAACTACGAGAGACTTTCGGTCTCACTACACCCAGACCCGAAACAAATAGTTGTGGATCAGACAAATATTTGTCTCAGTGCGGGGATCGAACTCGCGGCCTCATGTTTCACAGTCGGCTACTCGCCCACTGAGCCACGGAGGCTGTCAAATTGAAAAAAACAATTTAATTTAATAAAGATACAATGTAGTTTCTTTCTTCTTCTTAGCCGTACACTCCTGGCGGAGTGGTCGTGGTCATGGATCATGTTAGGTTGGCTGCGGCTTTTGCGAGACTTTTCCACTTCTCTCTATTTGTGGCACTGCGTGTGCATTCAGTTAGGCAACACTTTGTAGATGATTTTATGAGGTCTGTCCATTTTGTGGGTGATCGGACGCAAGAACGTTGACCCTGTACTCTTCCTTGTATCATTAATCGTTCCTAAGAGCTTTCGTTGCGGATGATATGTCCAAACATCTTTTGGATTCGCACTTGCACAATCGACGATAGTCTTTGTTTGATGCGAAGCTCTTTCAGGATGGAAACGTTAGTGCGGCGAGCAGTCCATTTTATCCTCAGCAAGCGCCTCCGCACTACATCTGAAGGGTGTCTTATTACGGGTTTTTTGATGGATCGTCTATGTTTCAGCTCCATACAGGAAAATATGAAATATTAAGCATCTCGTTAATGTAGTTTCCAGCGGTTGCCAAATTAGGCGAATCTTGTGTCTTGATAAATCATTTTTCAAACACTCAACAAAAAAGAGGAGTATTATAAGTTTAACTAATTTGTCTGTCGGTGTGTGTGTGTGTGTGGGTATCTGTCTGAGACATCGTAGCACCTAAACTAATGGTCTGAATACGGTTTATCGATGTGGTTCTTAGCTATATTTGAAGAAGATCGATTAGCTGTTACCAATTTACAGAAGTTTTGTAATTATTATTGCCGTCAGGGGGTTTTATTAAGCGCGAGGGAGTGAGTGTGTCGTAAGTTGGTGAGGGTTCGAATATATATATGTATATGAAATATACATAATTTCGTCTACAGAAACCTACGCTTATGAGTGTATGTGTTTTGTTTGGGTGAGTGTCTGTACTATGTAAGTGATCGAGTGTGTATGCATAAAGGTGAACGTACACTTAGCCGCCCGTATGATCCGCACGCGCCGTAATCATCGAATTTTAAAATTATTTTTATTCAACGATAAAATTGCGGTTGCGAGGTTCCACGCAAACCTATTCGCGCCACGCAAGCCGCATCGTGCGATGCGAATATGTATGGAATAGGTATGCGCATATAATTTAATTAATAATAATTAATTCTATGATTGCGGTGCGTGCAGGTCGTGCAGTGCGAATAACTGTATGTTCACCTTATATGTGAGATACTAATAAAATAACTTACATGTCTAAATTTAGTCTTTATGTATTTTTATACACAACGTATACCTTTCGTAAGAATTTTGCCAAACTTCACTATGTGCATATTTTTAAGCTTCATCTCTAGTATTTGTAGTTTTAAATTTTAAAGTAAAATACTAAAACTACTTTAAAACTACTTTTAGGTTTGAAAGAACGGCTGGAAAGAGAACTTCTTGAAATGAGACCGTTTCAATCTACACACAAAGTTGTTAGAGCAAATAATCCAAGCCTGGACCCGTGGTATGGCGCGAGAGATTTCGCCGGTAGCAACGAGTTTGAAAGTTGGTGTGTTTCAAAGGAGGAATATTATGAAATGGGCGGAGAATATTTGAAGGAACATCACGCTAGCAATAAATACTACAAGAGTCCAGCGCCGATTGCAGACAATAATCTAGCGCCGGCAGGGGACGCTAATGTTGTAAAAGAAGAAATTGTTGTGGATTGTTGATATCGATACCTATAACATAACATAATAAAGTACTGTCATAGAAACACTTGCTTTTTTATTTACGCATTATAGATTACTTTTGTCCGTTCATCATAGGTACTTTTGTTTGAGTTGGGGTTTATAA
The DNA here is from genome assembly GCA_905332985.1 of Mimas tiliae. Lineage (NCBI taxonomy): Eukaryota > Metazoa > Arthropoda > Insecta > Lepidoptera > Sphingidae > Mimas > Mimas tiliae. The sequence goes on from HG995255.1 coordinate 8,603,613, forward strand.
GGGATTATGAAATTAAACGAACGAATAGCCACAAATATCATGGCACGTTTATTTTTCTCCACTACATGGCGACTTCTAAAAGAATCGTGACTTGTTATTTTGCATTCATATAGTTTCTTTTTTATTAGAGCTCTGCAAAATGAGCACTAAAGAATAATTTTACAGTGTATACTTTTCATAAAATTAAAATATAAACTCTGTATTTTATTATTTTGATCTCAATATAAATCACTATGAACTGAAAAAAATTAAATGTTTTGTTAGTTCGCTAATTATAATATTGATTGATGAGACTATAATAAAGAGTACATTTAAAAAATCACATTAAAGCATATACATAATGCTGACTACATAAATGCTCTTACAGCCCTCTCTACGGCCCGCGTCTTGTCGGCTGCCAACAATATACTTAAAGTATTAACAATAAACAATATGAACCACTTTTAGTTTAAGGTAAACAAACCAATAATAATTATAATAATAAAAATTTATCACATTCACTTCAGACTATAAAAAAATAACTATGTGTAAAGGAGGCTGTGAGAGCTACATTATATTCACGTGCAATTCAATACACCACAATTAACAAATCTAACTTATTTCAAATATAAACTAGCCTAAAAATTTTAACAATAAAGAAAACGGTTGCAATTAAAAATATTGGTCATCAAAACTCTGAAGAGCTATAACTAAATGACCGCGTACCGAATACCGAATACCGATATAAATCATCATGCCATGATGTTTGCACACAGACCGTTATAATTAATAAATTGCAATTAAAGTCTTGTAAAATACTCCAAAAGTGTAAGGGTGGCTTATAGCCGTTAAATTTAGTTTAATTAGAATATAATTATAAATAGTATAAAACCAGTGACTTAGAAATAGCTCTCAGTATATAAAAAAAGTTAAAATCCTTAGGCTGTACTCTTGTATGATTATAATGTAAGCAACGCAATATGTTGGCAAAGCGGAAGATCGCGTAAATCTAACCATACAATAGAACTAAATATTTATGTACCTTAGAGAATATGATTACACAAGGCTCACTGTTATTTTGTTTAAACTACCACGATCAAGTTAAAGTGTAACTAACCGGTCGGCGGCCGCAGCCTCCTGGACTAGTCTCCACATCTCCACATCTCTACATCTCCACAACGAAGTAAGTATACATTAACATTCACGGGTAAGGATATGTACCATTTCTTAAACCAAAAATACAGCTTACAAAACAATGGTTGGTCCATCACAACAACCGATCTGATGTTAAAACAATAAAAAAACAACAAACACTATATAGGTATAACGCTGCCAATCAATTTTGTGAGTATTCTTTTGACGTTGTGAATTCCTCAGTCTTGTATACGGTTCAAAAACAAAAGGGGGAAACAGACATAAATGAACAAACGCATATCGCTCGTTAATTACGTAAATTCAAATGGCTCAGTATTTACTCTCTATAATAATATATTAAACTAACATCGGTATGTAAAATAGTTAGATCAGTGAAGTTGCACAAATTATCCACTCAAAGTTAGCTCTAGTGGATTATAAACTCACAACTTGTGACTCCTCACTGTCGTATATTGTACGTGTAGCGTCCTCGTTTCCTTATCATTTATACAGCGAAATATAACACATTATTAGAATGTAAATAAATCTATTACACTCCAGTAATTTGTGTTTACAATTTGGTGTACAACTCGCAACAAAACGAGGACAATTATTATAATCTCGATGCCTTCATTGACTCGATCGGGGCGAAGAACATAAAGACATGAGTAATAATAGAAAACAATTATACAAGAAGAAGCATATAACAACAAAAATATATTAATCTAGAATCAATAAAGAAACAATCGCCCCAACAAAGTTACTGAAGGGTCGAAAGAGTGTATATATATTTAAATCTACCTAGTTCACTATGTTGGTGTTTCTATTTCCACTCATAATATCTATGGATAATAATAAGGTAGGTATATAAGGTAATGTACCTACATTGGGAGGCGGCGTTTTCTCCACGCTGGCCAATGCAATTACATACAAACTATTGATAACTATGGTTTTAAAAATTTCAATGGTGATCATTTTATAATGGTAGCTGTTAGATTTACACTATGTTTAAACCCAAGTTCTAGTTTGTCTAAATAATACTGTTATCAATGGCTTGGTAAGAAACTTACTAAAATGATTAAGAATTTAAAAACACGGGTTAGTTTAGATTGTTTACATTTATGTATAATTTCAGGGCAACTAAATGCATCCGTCATATTATTTTACCTTAACATACAGTGTACATAATATTTATTAAAATGATAATGAGATATTGGCCTATTTTTTCGTGATCTTTCAAATACAGAACTATCAAAATATAAAAAAATATTGAGGACTATCAAACAACATTCATATGTATATTATATTATTATATGTATACTTATGTACATCTACAAGAAATTTTGATCTTCAATAGTAGGTACCCAAATAATAGTTGGCTCTAACGCTAACATTAAATTCAAATAACGCGAACGTTCTCAGTACGATATCTGATTCAGATTGTAGAGTGAGATGGTTCTACAAATCATAAATCCTTACGCAATAATTTTGTTTTCCTCCCAAACATTTGAATAAATAAATCCTACCAATATTTACAAATCTGACCCAGCACATGGACACATACTCGTACTTTATGGAAATAAAATAATGTATAGTAAACAACACAGCAGCGGAACACAATATAAAAGTAGGTATACACGTCAGTTAAATACACTTACGAGAATATAGTATTAGGTTCTCTTACAATATTTTATTTCCAGTTCTACCCTGACCTGCAGTCTTAACTAAACTTACTCTACCGCTTCATTTACATAGAAATGGCACCAATCTATCTTTGATATCAATAATGGCAAACCATAAGGAACCCCCACAGCGGACACTTTAGCTGCACACTGCACAGTGCACTCCAGTGTAAACAACTGTCTCAAGGTATTGGAAGACTACTGCTCTATATACTATTCATTATCGTAATTATCATTACTCGAACAAATACTAATGGAAATAATGGTTTTGCCAAAACACGTTCACTAAATAGAAACGACGATATCCTATGGTGAACAATATAATGCTGTACGCCACTACTTCTAATATGAATCACTTTCACGTTTATGAGGAAACAAATGGTGATAGGTGATGGTGTTATGATTGATATTGCCTAATGTCGCTATCCGCTAGAAGGCACACAAAGTTAGTAAGAAGCTTCACAAATTATAGGCTCTGTGTATCGCACGCCCGACATACAAGTCCATCACAGTTGTCGTAACTCGTAAACTCGCGGTGGATCTCTTATTGCCACATTTAAACTCCACTGCTCCAGTGAGTCAGGACTCAGGACTCAAGGGCAAACACACACATTGAACACTGAACATAATATTACTCTGAACGTAATACGTTTAAAAAATATTGCCAATTTTATGTTGCAACAGGCACTTCTCTGGATTTCTCCAATAAACATCATATTAAAGTTATTCATTTTGTGAAGCTTTCCATATTGCCTCTCAGGACTCGGCTAGTTTATGGTATTATTTTGTACTTATTAATTATTATTATTTTATTATATATATGAACCTGAATTTTTATTTTAAAGAATCCTTACAGATTAATTGTGAGGAGTATCATCTAGAGTCCCTTTTTCACAGCGATCAAAATACATTTACCTCTCGTCGGTAACAGTTGTATAAAATTACTGAACTTCGATATACACTGACACATTCTAAGTTAAAGCATCGCAATAAGATATTGTTACATTTCACTACGTCTAATGAAGATGGGTATGACAATAAAAAGCGAATGGCGAACGTTAAAATTTAGAATTTCACAGTTGGAGATTGACCATTCACGATTCCAAAAATTTATCACTAAGCAAATTAGAATATGAGATCAAAAATTTTAGGCCTACATTCTAAACGATGAGACTTTAGTTTTAAGTAATGATTTATGAACGCCACCACGGAAACAATAATGTGATGGTATAGATAAATCACAGCTGTGGATATAAATCACAATGCACATATGATAGGCGGTACCGCTACGTGACTACTCTACAGGATCGCGCATATTGCGATGATTCGCATCGGGTCGGGCGCTAGCGAAAAATCCGCTCTCGAATAGCTTCTATACAGTTTATAATAACATGATCTATCGCATACCATGGCGCGGGCGGGGCGGAGTGGATCGTATTATTGCGCAGCAGAGTGCCACTACGGCCCACTCCAGCCCGCTGCGACCCGACATAATGTGCGCTTACCTTACTACATCCTCGTCTGTATTGTGATGTACACATGATGTCGAGGGATTCCACAAGCGTAACGTAACCGACTCCATGCTCTCCAGACAATCTTTTCTATCTTCCTACTTACAACTACCGTACTCACCGCACACAAACTAACATAAACACATCGCTTACAAGCAAATGAGGAGGGTGAGATCGTGCTCTTTATAAAAAAAATGGTCAAGTACAAGGCAAGTCGCTTATTGGGAAGGTTCCATACCAGTACAAAAATATGGATATTATAAGTTACACCCCTTTGTATCATTAGCATTTTAGCACCTAAACGAATGGAACGAATTGAACGCGGTTTTTAAAATATAATTGTGGTTTATTCGATTTTGTTAGCTTTTGATTTTGATAGCTATTATCAGACTGTGGTATCTCAATCGTCCAGCGATTAAATAATGATTTAATTATATTTAATTCATATATACTTAAGTATTTTATTATAATATTTTGTGTTACACACAATAATTATTGCACAAAGTCTAGCTTAATCGAAGTAGGAGACAAGCTAGAAATATACCACACATTTATATTTGCAAAGCTGTTAATCGGAGATCCAATAACAAAGAAATAAATCAATTTCTTAATGTCTACATACTATTTTAAAAATTCAAACGTAAGTATATATTTCCATTCTACGATAAGATAATAGTATTTTTTCGCAAATATGACCATCAATACAGCCTTGAATAGGCATATTTATGAATTCGAGTTCCATTTACATCATACTACACTACTTATTATTATAATTAGTATCAGAGCTGTGTTTATGTTAATTGATGTGTTACAATGCACAGTACGCTGGATGTTACTCGTACACGCATCACGGCCGACGAACTCAACGATGGATACAACTAAATAACTCGACGTAAACAAATTAAATATGCATGAGTCCATGCTGACGATCCCAGAGAAGGAATGCACTGGCACGCCACGCCTTCTCTCATTGTTTGTCATAGCTGCTCCTGTTGCTGGCTGCCAAATTTTAAATATTGCACTCTGGCTGCGCGCTAATCAACCGAGAGCTGAAACAATTTACTGCTATGTAGTGTGCAGACCTGTGGCCAGTTCAGGCTTTATTACACACACCGAGCACTGGTCCAGAGCCACTGACCTGATAGAGGTCCCTAAATATCAAAAAATTAAGTCTATATTACTTTAAACTCTATATTACTAGCACCGAGGGTTCTCTACTTTTAAATCCTTCAATGATGTATTGATTCTAATTACTCATAGCTCTTGTCTGCGACTCCGTTCGCGTATTATAAGAGATATTGTGTAGTATGAAAATACCTATTATTACCTAGAGGCTTAACATATGCAACACGAGATAATTTTGTCGACTCGTTTACTCGTGAAATACCAGTTTTATTTGGTAATCTCTACATGTCTATCGAAGCTAACATGGTTGCATAGAAGATTCGACTTGTTATATTAAATGTTGAAATAAATAGAGGAAAATATACTTTCAACCTCTATGTGGTATTTTGATGACGTAATTTTATCGAATGTTGACTTTTATCTGAGATATTTTCTCGATAGTTTTCTCTCGCGCGCAATATACTAATACATATGTTGTGAGCATGTTAAGCCCGCTAGTGTGACTTCGATTCTACTAGACTTAATCAGAATACATAAAAATAAGTAAGACAGATTCCTCACCTATTTCCGCGATCAGTCTGCAAGGTGCATCTGACCTGACATCTGGGGTTGTGGCGTAGGGGTATGTGAGGGTGGAGGCGATGCTGAAAAAAAAACTCAGGGTCAAATTTCAACAAGGGATCGACCAAGAATAATTAGGGTGGACCACCCTTAACATTTAGGGGGATGAAAAATAGATAGTAGCCGATTCTCAGACCTACTGAATATGCATATAAAATTTTATAAAAATCGGTTGAGCCGTTTCGGAGGAGTATGGTAACGAACATTGTGACACGAGAATTTTATATATTAGAAGATTATTTTACTACTTCTGGCCAGTCAAAATAATTTATCGAAAATTTCATGTTGCAGTTACGAATTTCATAAAAACGCTCCTAAAACTCATTTGAATAATTTGAGTATATAAAAATAATTAACCACTGTCGCGCAGTAAACAAACGTAAAGTAGCAGCTTGCTGCTGCGTCTTGTATATGGTACCCCCTCTCCTTTCCAATCCCTTAATCATTCCTTTCATTTAAGGTCAGCAACGCGCCCATGTTTAACTGGTATCGTAGGTGTACATGGGCGGTGGAGATCCATTATCATCAGGTGACCCCAAGTGGGTTGACCAGCCTATGCTATAAAAAAATAACATAGTTTTAACTTACAAATAGATGCGATGGATTGCGGTGACATCGCTGACATTTTACTCTGCGTGTCTTGCATGGACACCTGTGTACCTTGCGATGTCATGTAACGATTCACCATTGGCACAAAGCTGTAACAATTATAATAGAAATTCGTTAACAACAATGTCATAAATTTAAAAAAGAAAAAACCACGATTTTTTCTAGCCATTCTTACCACCTCTTATCCCGCTTCCCATTCTCCTTGGTTCTGAACTTTTTTGGCTAATTTGGGTCAATGGGTACGTGATGCTCGGCGATGGCGAAGCCGACCCAAAAAAGATGGGTAGTCGTTCTGGATTTGAGCCCCAATAGCCTGATCGTGAAAAGTGAAAAGAGAGGGGGAGAGAGCTTTTTCCAGCAAGGGTGGTATTTTTTAAGGTAAATACGTGATTACTATCAATCCGCATTAGGCCAGCGTCGTCAACTAAGACCTAACCCCTCTCATATAGAAACCTAACCGTCCATATTTTTTGTAACACTTGTTCACAATAAAGACTTTCCCATAATAACAAATATGTCAGAGACGTGGCCAGTATCATTGGTAGGGACACTTTTGACTAATTATTATAAAAAAATCCTCCCTTAGCAGAAGAAGCTAATATAATCTAATATAATCAATAGTGCGACAGTACTTAACGATGTAAACTCCGTTTCAATTAAATTCAACAGCGATTACAAATTTATTTGCGCTTTAAACACGCAGTAATAACATATCGTTGTTCATGTCTACATTTCAGCGTGGCAGCTGGCGCAGAAGCCAAACACAACTCTGAATAACAATTACCAAGACATTTTCGCTGTTGCATTATTTACACTATCTATGGTTGACGTGTTTTAGATCGCAAATAAAGTATCGGTATTAAATTTAGAAAAAAATAGGTACCTTAAGTCACAAACGCCGGGCGAGTCGTAGTTGCTATTGGAATTGTTAGTGTTGGTGGCGACGCTGTTGATGGTGCCGATGCTGTTCGCGGACACGTTGCTGTGGTTCTCACGGTGGACACGGTTGTGGTGTCTACAACAACGTTACAACTTACAATTACTGTTTACTGGCGTACTAACTACCTACTCTCTTAATTAAAAAGGTGAAAAAATAATACACCTAACAGTCACACATAGTCCTGACCCCACGCTAGGTAAACCTGTATCGTGGGTATTAAGGCTTGACTTGCGGACACCCAGACCCAAAACAAATATTTGTGGATCACACAAAAATTTGGTGTAGAAATCGAACCCACAACCTCTTGCTTCACAGCTGGCTACTCGTCCACTATGTCACGGAGGCTGTCAATGTAAAGTATTTAATATACTTTTTTTTTATAAATACTTTAATAGTTTATATTATTTAAGCACCTACAGTGATGTGACGTCATATCACACCGCTCCCGCACCTCACACTACCGCAGAACCGCAAACTCTATTATACGCCACCCTTATAATACCATATTAATTAATAACATTTTTTTAAATAAAATAATTATATAAAAGAACATGAACATTGAACACAAAATTTACTCAAAATTGCTTCACGAGTTATCATAGTATCCTAATATATAACCCATATAGCTTATTTTATTTACACAAAAATAAGTAACAAGAATAGCAAGATATATCGGTAAAATACAGTAGTAATACGCACCTTATTAAATAACTGTCCCTGACGAAACTTCGTCCGCAGACGCTGCACTCGTAGCAGGAGCCGGCGGAGTGTGTGCGGATGTGTAACGCGAACTGAGACTTAGACGTGAACGTCATCGAGCACCGGTCGCAGTTCAACGGCTTGTCGGCCACGTGCGACCATCTGCCCACAAATACCGAACGTTACAATAGACGTCGATATATTAGGTCAGTAAACCAAGTACCACATATACTGCATACACACATTTTAATGCGAAAACATATTATTGAAACTCGATGCGACTCGATGCAACATGACGGCTGTTGAGTCGAATCCAATTGGACTATTTCGATTGATCAGAATCACATTAAAAACATGTGACGCAACCCGACGTTTGCTCAAAATGTCAGGTCCACGTCGCGTTTCAATAATATGTCTCCGCCGTAAGTCCACGTTCAGAAATAATAATAATAATACACCCAACAATTTCAGCCGTTTCGGTAAGTATTTTAGAACAAAAAATCAAGACTGTTCGTAAATTTATGCACACGCCCTAAATAGACGACGTAAGTAATTCTGTATGTATGAAAACCAAGCGCACCACTTTTTTAAATCTGTTTTGATGTCACAAGAGCATTTTGTGAATGAGAAATATTTTTAAACCACTTAAACAACTACTTGTTAAATACCTTTAGACCACTTTAAAATAAATTTTATAATACTATGCGGTGCGATAAGACTTTTTTCGTGTATTTGGCTAACGTCTTATTGCGGTACCTTCGAGAACAAACTAACTCAACGTACGCGTGCCCAAGAATTTGCAAAGGGACACATAAATCGTTTATTAGATCTATTATTTTATTAAGTACATTATTTAGAAAAATTGCTCCTTCGTCGTCAACTAAAATACGCTACTGCATGTGTTGGTTACTTTCTAGGCTAATAAATCCTGGATACAAGTATTAGTGGTGTCGTCTGGCTTGAAGGACCAAAAACCCAATGAATATAAATTTTAAGTTCATGATGAAACTCAATCCGATTTATAGCCCATAATTATAATTATTTTAAGAGTATTAAAAAAATATTAACATTATGGTCAGACTCACCTGTGAGCTGTTACATAGCTCTTCACAGCAAAGCGTTTCTGGCAAATATCACAAGCGTATGGACGTTCCCCTGTCAATAATAATTACCCAATTAATAATTCTATAATTTAATAACCGTCTCGACTTTGTAAAAAGTAACATAAAACTAAACATAATAAAAGCAACGGTTCCAATGAAATAACTAGAAAGTAATGAACGAAAAGCGACAGTGGAGGAAAATCTATGTTAGAAAGACGGCAAGATGCGATTAGACAGTACGGCGAAATCTGAAATTAATGAATGTAAGCCAAGAAATAATAATAAATAATTACAATGCAGAAACTTAAATGATGATGTAGCGAATGATAAAATTAAAAACAACAATAAATTGCCGGTGCCACATCATTAAGTTCAGAAAGAAAATTTGTACCTGTTCATAACAATTTGCCGCCTTCGTAACCACATCTTCCGTTCACGGTGTACACATTCACTCATGTTTATGATAAAGAGCATCATTTCCATGAACAGAATAAGCTCTTAATGTATTATTATGATAATGTGAATTAGTCACCGATACAAGCAATCATACAAACGAAGGACATTTGAGAACGACGCACAACTTGCGACTATTCGTCATACAAATGCCGTTCGCGTTTAAGTAGAGAGAAGCCCCTAATGTAATGTTGGTGTTATAATAGATGGTTATCACAATAGGGTAAGTAATGTTGATAGATCGCGTGGTTATATGTCCATACCGGTATGAATGCGTTTGTGAATGTTGAGCGTGGATTTCTGCGAGAAGCGTTTGTAACAGACATCGCACTCGAACGGACGTTCGCCGGTGTGCGTGCGCATGTGTATCTCCAGGTACGGCTTGCATGTGAACGCCGCCGGACACTCCATGCATTGGTACGGACGACCTTGCACTGATCACCGGCGCACATGTTAGTTTACATACTTTCATTAAAATACAATAAACAACACACAAGCAGCGTCGTGTGTCTACTCACGGACCTCACAATCAATACTGTCCTTGTGGCACCGACAACTTCCAAATTATAAGTTCAGCAATATGTATGCATCATGTACAACAAGGGACTACAAATAGACTGTCACGATCAATTAAAATTGACAACGGCGAGCGTGCAGCACGCGGCCGGTACGAACCTGTGTGCGTTCTTTTGTGTATGTTGAGTGTAGATTTTTGCGCGAATCTCTTGAGGCAGACGTCACATTGGTAGGGCCGCTCGCCGGTGTGCGTGCGGTTGTGGATCTCTAGGTATTGCTTGCAGGTGAAGGCGGCCGGACACTGCAGGCACTGGAACGGTCGCCCCTGCACTGTGGACGAGCACGAGTGTCAGACGAGGCGGTACGGCGCGCCCGCTCCCTCACGCCGCCACACTCCCCCGCACTCCCCTCACTCCCCTCACACCCACACACACTAGCTAGTAGCCCACATATCACGTTCATCCTTCCCTCGCGCCCACATACCTGAGTGCGTCCGCTTGTGTATGTTGAGACTGGATTTCTGTGTGAAGCGCTTGAGACAGATGTCGCACTGATAGGGTCGCTCGCCGGTGTGCGTGCGCGTGTGAATCTCCAAGTATTGCTTGCAGGTGAAGGCGGCGGGGCACGACAGGCACTGGAACGGTCTGCCCTGGACTGGTGCCCAACACATACATTATAGCGGCGGCGAGGTCGCAAGGACGCTAGCCGCCCTCGCACTACGGAGGTCGCGGCGCGGACCGGTCGCCGCTCGCCGCTGGCTTCAGCTCCAAACCTTTCGTCTAGCGGCCCACCGACTCGCGACTGTGACCGATACGCGGTATGGCACGTGATCAAGAGGAGAGATTCGGAGGAGAGGCGGAGTGCGAATGCGGGGGCGGGCGGCCGGCCAGTCCGGCTCGCGGCTGTCACCCACCTGTGTGCGTCCTCTTATGTATATTGAGGCTGGACTTCTGTGTGAAGCGCTTGAGACACGCGTCGCACTGATAGGGCCGCTCGCCTGTATGCGTGCGCATGTGAATGTCCAGGTAGGGGCGGCGTGCGAAGGCCGCGGGACAGAGCCCGCACGCGTAAGGACGCCCTTGCACTGCGCCCAGTGCACACACAAAAGCGAGTAACGCACGTCGCCGACGCACGGCCGCCCGCCCGCTGCCGATATAGCCGATTGTGCGCGACGACCGATCCCACCCCAATTTTGTTCGACCAATTTTGAAAGCAGCCGTCGAATACGACGCTGCGGCGACTAAAGTGCGTCATTGCAGCGATTGCATTACCGCTTTTGTGATAGAATTAATATTCATGAAGAAATGATATAAATGACACGCTAAAATCACCGAAACTCGCGGAGTTAGGAGGGGATGTAGGGGCAAATGATCTGCGGTTTGATAATGTAACAGACGAAAGATAACCGGCTAATGCAGAAGTGTTTGAAGCGCTCTTACGAATGAGTTATAGTATTGAAATGTTAGTCGGAAGCAACGATATGGAAGCTGTCGATGGTGGGAGGATGTAAACGACTGGTCAGGCGGGCAACGGAAAAATAGGAGAGAAGCATGACGCTAGATGAGATATGTGACTGCGTATCGAGTGTCCAGTGTTCGCTAATAACGTACCGCAAGATATTATTACGGAATATAAAATATGTGGGCTACTAACCCGTATGTATCTTTTCGTGCAAATTGAGCGCGCACTTCTGCGTGAAGGACTTGAGGCAGACGGTGCACTGGAACGGCCGCTCCCCTGCGCCGCCAACACACGGACACGAGGGGACAGAGAAACAAAACAAAACCACGATGGACAAATAATTCTACCACTTGTCGCAAGTCGCAACCGTATACCAATTCATATTGTACGTACGTACTACGTAAGTATTGTGTGCACTACCATGAGGGAATTTTAAAACAATTTTAAACAATTTTATTTGTCCATCAGACACTGTCTTCCTACTATAACTGAACGAAAATCCTCACAACGTACACATGCTTGAACTGTTTGTGAATAGTTTTTGAGCGTGTCTACCTATAAACTATTATACTGGCCGTTCAAACTAAAAACAATAAAACTCATTCCGAATGCTGACCGTCTGTTGACATTGAACGAATACAAAATAAAACAACGTTATGGGAGCCCTTAAACTATTCACAAAAAGTAGGTATCAAAGTCGCAATGACAAAACGATAGAAGAGGTGACGTATTTGAGATTGCGGCTTTGAAACCGGGTGAAAATAAAAGGAAATATCAAGGGACCCACCGGTGTGTATACGTTTATGAGTGCCAAGGCTGGACTTCTGCGTGAACCGCTTGTCACAGATGTCACATTGATAGGGGCGCACTTTGTTGATCAGCGATTGGATGTGCTCCTCTAGAAATACCAACAAAATTCAGCTACAACATCGTTCCCGCTCGACGCACTGCCAATGATGATAGTGCCTACGTGTGCTAACGTAATATAATTTTAAATCATGTTCTACATAAGGATTTTAGGGGAAATGCCTACCAGTATGTATTTTCCCATGTCGTCCCAGGCTGGACTTCTGAGTGAAGCGCATAAAACAGATGTGGCACTGGTACGGCCGCACTTTCTCTAACAGGGCTCGTCTGTGCTCCTCTATAATTTATATGAGTTTCGATATAGCAACTCAGCACCCGCTCAAACAAATTATTATTTATTTCATTAATGCCTATTGTTAATGTTACGAGTATACCATTCACACACATTCAGGGGGAGGTAGGCTAACGACTACGACAAGTTACAATAATTAGTGCCGATCTGCTTCAAGGAGATCCGTCACGCACAAGTTGGCTGTAGGTATAGGTAAGAACCCACCGGTGTGTATTTTTCCGTGCCGGCCCAAACTCGATTTCTGGGTGAATCTCACTAGGCAGATGCCGCACTGGTAGGGTCGTTCCTTAGCCAGCAGCGCGCGTTTGTGTTCCTCTGAACGAAATCATCGTACACGTCAAAATCAAAGTTATATCTGAGCGATTTAAGGAGGAAAGCAAGTTGACAAGAGGGACGCGGAGGCCGCGGGGGAATGGCTTGAGAAACGTTCATACAGACATATAATGCGAGTCGGCACGGGCGTCGTTAAACAGATCAACCCACCCGTATGTATTTTCTTGTGTCGGTTGAGGCTGGAGCTCTGCGTGAACCGCATCTGACAGAGCTCACACTTGTAGGGCCGGTCCTTCACCATCAACGCGCGCATGTGCTCATCTAAAACCCAGGCCACATTGCCACATTCCAACAACATTCTCTCTATAGCTCACAACTTTGCTACTAAACAGAAGAACGCACAACCGCGCCGCACCCACACTCGGCACTCGTGAAACATACGTGTCGCGGCGTCGATTGCGTATTCTTTACCTCCCCCTGTTTACCTTACATCATTGAAGCCTTCCTCACGCCCTGATCTTTATTGTGAATCGACTTTATCATTTGGACACAACTCAAAAACTATTCACATGTGTAAGTTAAGCATATGTATTGTCAACTACACGCGAACGCGACCGGCGCGGCGGTGCGTCGCACCAGTGTCGATTATATCTTGTATGTATGTTCGGTACGAACCCGATACGTGGCTATGTATACGTAAATTGCATATTATAATTATTGTTACCGCATGTAAATGCATAAGTATCATAAAAAGCTCCGTCCAGCGGTCACGTATTCATTAAAAAATATTAACAAGCTCAAATTTCTATTGTTATATTATTGAAATAAAATTACGTCATAAAAAATGGGTTAAGCCGGAATAACCGAAATAAGTTAATGTTGTAGATTTTTAATTTTAAATATTAATTGTGTAATGGAGAAAACAAAATAAATGGCAAACAAAACAGCATTTGCTTTCAAAATAATAATATAGACGTAAATAAAATAAACAAAATATGCATATACAAAAAAAATATAACTCAAAATATAATACGACAATACATATCATAATACGCGAACATGTGGCCAAATATCAGGGCGTCAAAATAGGATACATATTGTCAAGAATCTGAGAGTAACATCTTGGATAAAGTACATAACTGTCGTCCGATTGTAAGGTGCAAAGAATAAAAACCGATGAGAATTTTAATTCTGTTCTCACAAACTAATCATAACTAATAGGGTAGCGTATAGTGGAGTGTGCGGTCGTGCGGTAGTGTCGCGGTGCGGGAGTGGTGTGATATGACGTCACAGCACTTTCGCGCTACACACGTCATCAGTTTTAGAATACACACGGACACAACAACACGTCGCACCCCACTACTAACGCTACACCATCTACTCAGCTATGCGCCATACTTGTAAAATATAGTTTACGTCTGTCATATGGCTGGTACGAACTAAAATGATAGGACCTAACTAATTTTAGTTTGACGCGACCGACATACACACATTGACACACACTGTAACTTACTGTGTGTGCAGATAGAATTTTAACTAAACTTAGTCTAAATTAAAAATTACTTTACTTTAGTCAATCTATAGTGGCCTGTATGTGTTAATCTACAGTGTATGTTAGTCGACCAAATAAAAATTAGGTCCTGTCATTTTATTTTGTTTCCACTCATTTGACAGGAATGAACTATACTTTATTTTAGTTCAGTTCGCAGCAACATGATTGACACTAGTATATTATGTACTTATGACGTGAAACTCAGAATCTCGAGACTTTCCAAAAACTAATAAGCAGAAAAATCAACAAAGTAATAATCTTTATATAACTAATGATTATAACGCGGAAACAGGAGGAGGTCGACATTACTAAATAATATTTACAAATCCAATTACAATATTTTATTTAATCCCCTCATGGTACCAACAAAACGGGATTATAATTATTTCATAAAACATTGTTTTGTGACTCTACACTTATTAGATTAATGTAACTTCCATATAACGCCTTCCTAAACCTCCATCCTATAACATTGCGGTGCGCCTACCATATGGTTAAATAATACAAACAAAGGGAAAACGAAGGCATTAATGTTCCAATAAATATATTTTCAATTTTCTCAATCAATACTCATAAATGGTAGAAAGTAAGATATGGAAATTACATTTAATTTAAACCTGACAAAATAAAACAGATTGTTAATACTTCTTTTCTATAATAATCACTTCTGCATTAAAATGAATCAGGAATAGATTGGAAATTTGTAGACCATGAATCTATGTACCACATAATGCATATAAGAAAAAAATTAAACAAAGACACGAGTTTTTATTAGACATTATTTATCAAACTTTACTAGTATGATATAAGATTCAATATCGCTTATTGAAACTTAGGTACAGAAGAAAACCGTCTACGATTCTTTTAGTAAAAACGTGTGGTACAAAATTAGGAAATTCGTATTTAAAAGTTCTTGACATTATTTTTGAATAAATACTTAGCGACATGATAGGATAGGACTCACCTGTGTGGACACGTTTGTGCGTATTGAGACTGGACTTTTGAGTGAATCGCTTCAGGCAAAGATCGCATTGAAAGGGGCGCTCGCCCGTGTGCGTGCGCATGTGCACTTCCAAATACGGTTTGCGACAAAATGCCGCGTCGCATACCTGTACATCGTTTTTTTTAATTTACTACAGACAGCAGCAGCGATAGCTTAGTGGGGTACGGACTGTCCAAACGAAAGTCGCAGGTTCGTAACAGCCTCGAGAGCATGCGCTTCTAACTTATCTAAGTTACGTGTGTATAACTTGTTAATTGTCGGTTGCTTTGACGGTGAAGGAACCATCGTAAGGAAATCTGCATACTGAGAAGTTCTTAACAGTGAGCCAACTTTGGAAAACACTAAATGAGAAACAGCTGAGTTTATGTCTCACTCCAGCGTTGATATTCTCGCTCTCACAATCCACTTAATTTATAGAGATGTGACCGATCTTATCTATCGTAATATTATAAATAAATGGAGAAATGGGAGAGGTTCCCAGTAATGGGACAGTGAAGATAAAATATAAACTGCTGAATATTACTCTATTCATCATGAAGAAAGGAAGCGACCAACATTAGTCAAATTGGCTATGTTAAGCAACCCACTCCTAGATACTTTAGACAGCGATAGATTCTATTCGCGTTAAGAAGCATTCAATTCTAAAATCAAGAACAGATATACAAGGAAATAAGTTTACATCAACAAATTATATTTACCGTGCATTGGAAAGGCTTGTTTCCAGAATGAAGTTTCATGTGGACGTAATAGGATGACGCGGACGATAATACTTTGCCGCAGACCTGAAAATAATGGGAACTATTTAGCAATTATTCGAAGGCCATTTTCCACATGAGAACATGATAAAAAATAAAATTGGTAGGCGAATTGGCTTTACTGTGAAAAAATATATAGCAGATGAGAACTGTTGCACAGTATAAGTTCACGTCTCTATTCTCGAAGGGGTAGACAGAATTAAGGTGGCGAACCTGTCGTTATATCGGCCACAAACAGTCCTGGGCAACTCGTGATACAGTACAACATTATTATATTGCTATATTTCGTTCAAACAATATCATAGCATCAGGTATATTAATGTAGTAGGTACGATTAAAGTCTATCTGCACACTATCCGAGCATGGCCAGGCACAAAAATATCGACTGCATATTTTTTTTATTCATAGGGGGGGTTAAGCACCACACTGGCCTAATGCGGGTTGGCAGCTTTCACATAGCTTCGAAAGTCTTATGAAGAATTTCTGAAATATACAGGTTTCCTCGCGATGTTTCTTTCACCGTTAAAGCAAGCGATATAATTAATAATGAATACACACGTGGGCTAATTTAGAGCCTGCGACTTTCATCTTGACAGTCCGCTGACCTATCACTGCTATAGTTAGTTGGTCATATAAAATAAAATTACTAAACGTCAAGAGTGCTTGATAGTCGACGGTCTGGTAACTGCCCGGACACTGCACCGATGATGTGTTTTTATAGTATAAGCCGGCAAACGAGCAAGTGGTTCACGTCATAGTAAGTGATCGCCACCGTCCTTGTACGCCCACAATACCAGAAGAATCATGTTGCCGATCTTAAAGGAAAGGGGTGATTAAGGGTTTGGGAAGGGGACGGGGATTTGGGCCTCCGGATATTTCACTCACCGTACGAAATGCAGCAGCAAGCCGCTACTTTACGTCGGTTTTATGTGAGACAGTGGTAACGACCCGGTCCAGCCGGCCCATTCGTTCTGTAGACAATGTCTACAGCGTGGCTCAACCACTCAAAACGTTTAGACCAAAGATGACCTCACAATTGTACTTACTTTACAAGCCTGTGGTTTAGATCGTGGTGCCGACTGACCACCGTTTGAGACTTCCATTTTTGTTTGTACTGAACCCATGTCCACACCCATACCCTGATAAATTTAAGAGATAAAACGTATTACATCATACAGTCAGAAAAAATAATTTATAAATTCTTAGTACATACTCAACAGAGAAAATGCTTAAAAATTATTCCATAAAAATCTCTCAAGTGTACAGATCGAAAATGCCTGACAGTTGGGAGATCCATACATGTTATATATTTTTAAATAATATTTATTGATTACCTGAGAACATTGACGGCCATCCATATCCATTTCAACGCCTTCATCGTCCATACCTTTAAAGCTCAACTGTAAAAAAGAATATACTTTTTTATATATTCGGGCAACAAAATAAATTTTATCTAGGTACAACACATACTTAATTATCACTTTAGGGATTCTTTAAAACAGATTTTAATTAGCAATATGATATTTTCTTATAGATCGTTAATATTTTCTTTGATAAATGCAAGTGTTTGAGACAAAGTACCCTCTTATAACAATATGCCCAATAAACAGAAAAAAAAATAGAACTAATTAAGGGCGTATTACAATCATAATGAAGGTTTGTATGTGTTGCAGATTCTCAACTAATTAGTATAGATAATTCAA
This sequence comes from Mimas tiliae, assembly GCA_905332985.1. Classification (NCBI taxonomy): domain Eukaryota; kingdom Metazoa; phylum Arthropoda; class Insecta; order Lepidoptera; family Sphingidae; genus Mimas; species Mimas tiliae. The sequence goes on from HG995255.1 coordinate 8,621,891, forward strand.
CTTATTTTTGCACGTCTTGCTATGTGTTTGTATGTATGTGTCCCTGTATATAAGTATAGAACGACGCCAGACCTATCACTGCCAGATAAAACTACTTAGTTACAAGCTTACGCACACACAGCAAAGCGTGCACAAATTACCCGATCTATCTACACAATACTGCGGACTTATTTTGTAAAACCTAACAATGCTCTAAAACCACTTACGAGTGGTAGAGCCACGCTGTAGACAATTTTGTCTACAGCATGAATGGGCCAGCTCGTCCGGGTCGTTACCACTGTCTCACGTAGCTGCTACGTAAAGTAGCAGTTTGCTGCTGCGTTTCGTACGATGAGGCCCAAATCCCTCCCCTTCCCAATCCCTTTCCTTTAAGGTCGGCAACGCGCCCATGACTCTTATGGTATTGTAGCGCACATGGGCGGTGGTGATCACTTACCACCAGGTGACCCACTTGCTCGTTTGTCGGCCTATGCAATAATAATAAAAAAAAACTTATGGTCATGCTGATAAGCATTTATACAAACAAGTATAAATGCTAGCTAGAGCAGTGGGGTAAAGTCACGCTGTGGAAAATTATGTCTACAGCATAAATAGGCCGCCTCGACTGAGACCGGTATCGAACCAGTTTCACAAATAACCGACCTGAAGTAGCAGCTTGCAGGGTTACGTTTCGTTTGGTGAGTGAGATTTTCAAAGGCCCAAATCCTCTCTCAAAGGGGTTAGTTTCATATTTTAATTATTTTGTAAACTATTTTGCAGTGGAGTTTGTTGTATAAAAGTGGTATAGGTTTATGCAGAAACATCAATGATGATAAACAGTAGATGGAAACATTTAAATAAGTGAGTTTAGGTAATTTTTGTTTTACAGTGGAGTTTGTTGTATAAAAGTGGTATAGGTTTATGCAGAAACATCAATGATGATAAACAGTAGATGGAAACATTTAAATAAGTGAGTTTAGGTAATTTTTGTTTTACAGTGGAGTTTGTTGTATAAAAGTGGTATAGGTTTATGCAGAAACATCAATGATGATAAACAGTAGATGGAAACATTTAAATAAGTGAGTTTAGGTAATTTTTGTTTTACAGTGGAGTTTGTTGTATAAAAGTGGTATAGGTTTATGCAGAAACATCAATGATGATAAACAGTAGATGGAAACATTTAAATAAGTGAGTTTAGGTAATTTTTGTTTTACAGTGGAGTTTGTTGTATAAAAGTGGTATAGGTTTATGCAGAAACATCAATGATGATAAACAGTAGATGGAAACATTGAAATAAGTGAGTTTAGGTAATTTTTGTTTTACAGTGGAGTTTGTTGTATAAAAGTGGTATAGGTTTATGTAGAAACATCAATGATGATAAACAGTAGATGGAAACATTGAAATAAGTGAGTTTAGGTAATCTTTGTTTTACAGTGGAGTTTGTTGTATAAAAGTGGTATAGGTTTATGTAGAAACATCAATGATGATAACATTCGATGGAAACATTTAAATAAGTGAGTTTAGGTAATTTTTGTTTTACAGTGGAGTTTGTTGTATAAAAGTGGTATAGGTTTATGCAGATACATCAATGATGATAAACAGTAGATGGAAACATTGAAATAAGTGAGTTTAGGTAATTTTTGACAGAGGGGGTTGATTGACTATGTGTGTTCAATTCGTTTGCCAAAGTCTTCTGCAAAGCATCGTACTGAAATAATATAACACCGAAACTCCAGCAAGACCTTGAAATCGATAACATCCGTGTTTCATGGTTCTTGGAAAATAAAATAGCAAAAAAATATCTATGGCGGGCTCAAAGGACAAGTATCCAGAGCCGTAAAATAATTTACAAAAAGATTTTTAGAGCATAGTCCATCAATAATTGGCCTCGTGTAAATGGTCCATAAAATACGCGCAAAATAACTTGCTTGGCCTGTAGTCAGAGCGGTGTCGTGGCTATTGTTTTTAGAGTCTAAAGAGTGTCTGGTGGCAAAAAGACTGGGTGAAGTGCCTAACTTCAGCCGAGCTAAGTTATTGCTTGTTGGTTGTGTATTACCTCATCATCCTGTTGTAATTCTTGTTGTTGGTGTTGTTCCATAAGATCCTGTTGGTGTTGTACTTGTTGTTGCACTATAAGGCTGTCCTTTGAGTCCTCTTGGTGTTGTTGGTGATGCATGCTGATGATCCCTTGGTTTGAATCCGAACGGATTATTGTCGGGGGACCGGAGTGTACATGTGGATGGGAGGTATAAAAGCTGCAAACACATACAAACAATTTACTGTGCTGTTAGCTCATCGTTTAGTGCATGATAATTATGAAGGATTTTATGAAAAGATTTAAAAACAGCGTGTGTAATAAATGTGAAAAATATGTGCCAAATCGTAAAAAAATATATAAAATCCATTAATTACAGTAAAATTGAATAAAACATACTCTAAATTAATTTAATGAGAATGTTTCTCCTCAATATGTATCATAAAATTATGTAAATGGTGGTAGTAATGTTGTAAAATACACCATAATTTGATATATTAACAAATTATGGTGTATAAATTAATGTTAATATGTAATAACTATGTAAATACTATATAAATGGCACGTAAATGTGTCATATAAATTACTATGCTTTATCTATGTATCTATATTTTAATATAGATAGATGGTTAGTGGCCATCTATCAGTTGGTAACAACCGAAACCGACTTTTTATGTGCCCTCCAGAGACGCTCAGATAAGAGCTATACCACTACACACCCATCCATAGACTGACCGCGCCAAGGGTTGCTTAACTTGCTAATCGTTTACCGATTAGTGAATGCAGCTGGCTATAAGCGCCTCAAAGATGGATAGATAGATAAAGATATGTGTTAATTATTTATGTTATTATTTTTACTATATTATTATTATTGGTAATCTCTATGTATATGTATGTGCAAGTATTGCAAAAAAATTATAGTATGTTTGTTTTTGTTTATACATTTACCTCATAGGCTCAGCCTTGATCTGTTGTTCGAACATGGATATAGTGGCGAGTAGGTCGCCGGGGGGTGGCACGGGGACACCCACGCCCCGCGCCACGCCCCCGACGCCCACGCCCCAGTGTGCTGGGAAACTAATGGCGGACTCGATGCATTGCACCCATTTTCAACCCCACCCACCTGCAGAAGAAATAAGTCAAAAATAAATAACATGTAAACAAACCCCACCTTATACGGAGACTCTTTGAGTGATATAATAGTGTAATATTTATTGTACCCTGGCCAAACTAAAACTAAACTAAGTATTTTTTTAGTTTAGTTTGATTTTAGTTCAATGCCAACCTTTATTCAAGAATAATTTTAGTCCTATTAAACTAAATTCAAAGTCTGTTCGTTACAGACCCATTTGACAGGAGTAAATATATATTTTTATAGCATATACACGCGATCCTTGACCCTTTACGGTTGCCCCGTTTGGACCGGTTCCCTGAACATTCGCTGTGCCGCTGTACTGCGTAAATCGTAGCGTTTAAGTGGCATAGCGCATTATCAGGGGCTATCGCACGATGTCCCACGAGGCGGCCTGCGTGTTGGCTGATACTTGGATGCCAATTACCTTCGCAACTTTTTTCTAGCGGGAGGAGGCATCCCGTTCAGGGCCGTAGTCAAAGCCCGATTGGCCTCCCTGCGCAGTGCCATCGCGGAAGTAGCTAGCCAGGCTGAAGAGTCTAAGTGCGAGGTTGAGGACTATCGCGGCAGTGCGTCCTGTCTTTAATTATGGCTCGACAGGCGCCACGGCGCGCCGACGTTCCGTCTGACACAGGTGCTGACGAGGCACGGCTGTTTTGGTTTGTTTCTGTGTCGGATAGGTAAAGAGTCTACCGTGCGCTATTACTGTGGCAACCGCCGCGAAGACACGTCCCAACCCATTGTTAAAGAGTGTCCAGCCTAGGATGAAGAACGCAGCCCTCTCAAAACATTCGTCGGTACAGACCTCTCTTTATCTGCTATGGTAGCTTCCATAGTTGGCACGACGGAGGTCGCAGCGGGCATTGACCTCCTTCTACGACCACGTCATGTCGCAGATGTAGAGTGCCGAACGGGATCGGGAACGAGCCGATCCCGCTCGCCGCCAAAGAAGAAGGAGGCGCCGGGTAGACGACTGACCAGCACCTCCTACTCTGTGGATGGGCGTTTTTGAAAAATTCTACCACGGTATCCTCTGTCTGTCGTAAGAGGCTACTAATTAGGGATACTGGAGGTCGCGGCTATGCAACAGCAGATGCGCAGCCTTCGTACATAATGTTCATCTTACGGTGCGACCCCGAGATGGACGGTAGCGCGAAAACATCGTGCTGTGTGTTGTGTTAGTCTCACATGCTCTTAGCGATCTAGTTCAGGGTTAGTTTTCAGAATAATCTATGCGGGCGCGCATGCACACACATGCCCGCACGTACTACCATACACACACGCATTTACAGATATATGCACAAATTCCAATTAGCATATGTTTAACACATTATTTACGGGGTAAATAGCTAATGTTTAGAAGTTTTTAAAAACTAAAAAACAAAACTGTTCCAGGTTGGGGCCTGGAAAGATTTTGTTATAATTAGGTATTTCGGATCATACTGTTATCAATTTAGCTAACTCAGTGTTCCTCTGGGTCCCACCGATGTAACAAACATACCCGATTATTCTACACGACTACTAGTCCATTGAATTATTAGTCCATAGTTACATTTGGGGTTGCGTTTTTTAGAGGATGCAATTTTATTTTTTTGATGTGTCGTCTATTTCAAAGTCTTGTCGGGAGTTTTTGTTTTTTTTTTTGTGTCAATTCCTTCCAGTACGATGTTTCTTAGAGGATTTTCTCCAAACGGATCGATTGACGAAGTTCTATCAGTAATAACCTTGGTTAAAAATCACCTAAATTTATTAATTTCAATGTTTCCATAAACCGTTCATCACCGTCAATGTTTATTGACAAATCTACACCACTTTTATGCAACAATTTTATTAATTTCACAGCCTCCGTGGCGCAGTGGGAAGCGAGAGATAGTGGGTTCGAATACCGTACCGAAACAAATGTTTGTGTTTGTGTGATCCACAAATATTTGTTTCGGGTCTGGGTGTTGTGGGACCGCAAAACCCTCGTAGTTCCTGATATCCACGATACAGGATTATCTAATGTGGGATTAGAACTATATGTGTGACTGTTGGATGTATTTATGAATTATTTATTTTATTTAGACTGCCGGTGGCGCAGTTGTAATGCGTACGCGTTACGATTGACGCTGACGCTGAGGTCTCAGGTTCGATCCCCGGGTCGGGTAAAACTGATATTGGATTTTTTTATTACGAAATGCTCAGTATCAACCCGTCTGTCTGGAATTTGTGCCCGGTATGGCGATAGGCTCGCCACCTATTTCATCATGGGACGGAGATACGCTCGGCGAAATGTGGGTGTACTGGTTACACCTCTGCCTACCCCTTCGGGGATTACAGGCGTGAGTGCGTATGTATGTTATTTTATTTAGATAAAAATAAGATCAACCGAACTATCAGACTTCCCGCCAAAACTCCACCTTTATACTTTATAACGGCTGGAGCTGAATTAAAGTCGCGAAAATTGACTAGTTATTTTCAAGACGAGACGCATGTGGGTTGACGTGAGCCATAGAGGCAATAGAGTGCGGGTGAAGTCCACAACATCCAGACCAGAAACAAATATTTGTGGATCACACAAATATTTGTGTAAATATTTGGGTGCGGGAATCCAATCCGCGACCTCTCGTTTCACAACCACCTAGCCTACTCGCCCGCTGTGCCACGGAGCTGAGGTGGATTTACTAATTTACTTTTTAAGTTTCTAAACTAACACAATTTTCTAATTATTTTATATTTACGTTAGTTTCTAATGTATTTATTTCTCTGTGTGTGAATAGTTGCGTGACAGTATGTAAGTAGGTACTTTAAACGTTTTTTCTACAAATAAGAAGTGTTCTCGCTAAAATAAAGTTGCTTATGTATAATAAATACATTGTTATTAATCGCTCACTTTACCGGTGGAGGAACACATCATGTTCCATCTTGTTTAAGCGATATCGTCTGGTTTTTTTTTCAATTCAAATCAAGCGACTTTCGTGTTCCGTTTAAAGGCGTTGCATTCTAACTTTATATCGAATCGGATCGTCACACGTTGGTCACAATCAATCGGTACGAACTTTCGTGTCGTGTTTTTTACGCCACATTCTAACCCCGCTTCATACCTGAGAATTCTCCATAAGAATGTCGAAGGAACGTGAAGTCTACCAACCCATAGCTTAGACATTACGGCAGCGTAGGGGTTATACCGACTGCGTGCTGTTGCGATTCGTATGGTGAATGAGGTATTCGGAGAGCATCCGCCTCTACATCACAAGCTATTATTAAGCTATTTTGGATGTTCATAGGCGGTGGAGAATACTTGCCATCAGGTGACCCACTTGCTCGTTTGCCGGCCTCTGCTATGGAAAAGAAACAAAATACTAGCTCCATCAGAGTTTCAGTCCCGTACATGTTACTGCTCCGCTCCCGTGGGTCGTCGCATTAAGTTATATAGCTACCCACCATCATCTTAACAAAACAAATATATTGTGTGAATATGACTTCATTCAATCCGTCTTACTTATTTATTTGTTTTACTTGGTGTAAGTGTTGTTACTTATAAACTTTCATAAGCACTTCTTAGTTAAACACTGTTTTCGTCTGTTTCTAGCCACTCTACAAATCGCGTTGATAGAGAAAAACAAAAGATTTTTTAACAAATCAATGTTTAAGTAACGTTTATAAGTAAGGCCCATAATCTGTCATAACTATTAAAATTTACTTTCGATCACTACAATTTCTGTATATCAGGAAGTAGGTAGGCACATAAGTCTTAGGGGGGAAGCTTGGGGCAAATGATCCTTCATGATCATTCGGATTATGTCGCATAAATAATTATGTGACATACTCCGTCTTCATTCGTCCCATTTTTCGTGATTTGTTCTAGTTTTGCGTTTCCGTAGTTTATAGTTCGTCCGTCCGGGAAACGTAAACCGGAAAACATTTTAAAATGTTTGGGGAAATCCCGGAAAATAAACTTTTTTTTTCGGTCACAACAGTAAGTGTTAGAGAGAACTTTAATTTGATTGAATTTCAAATTACATACATAGGCTCAAATCCACAGCCTATACTCCCGGAGAAGGTAGGCGTGCAACTAGTAAATCCACGGGTTCGCTGAGCTTTACTCTGACCCATGATCAATGATGTAATAGGTAACGATCGATAATATATAGCCTATCGCCATAAAGCCTATAAATTTCAAAGGCAACACATGTCTGATTTTGCGAATCAAAATCACGAATGAAATAATTGTGACTGCCCGAACTGGGATTTCAACCCAGGACCTCGCTGGCACTCTTAGTTAGCGGAGGTGGTAAAAATATAGTTTTATATTTAAACGATATTGCATCAAAACCGGCACTAAATTGTATTCAGTCTCACCGATACAAGATTAAATAGGTATCGTTGATAATTTAAAATTTTATTTATTTAGGTTCTCAATACGACGCGTATATTTGTTTTTTTTATTTATAACTACGCATGACTTTTCACAGAATGATGCGATATTGATTCGAGACGGCATATAAGTATAGCTCAAAGTTGGTCCCATTTAAAATTTAAGAAACATAGGCAGTGTTCAATTGGAGATGAAAAATTAAATCTTCGTCTTTTATGCCCCAATTTTGATGTTTCTTTCACCTAAAAATGATGGTTATTTCCTTTTTAGCTTTTTAGTTCTTTGGGTTAGTTAATTTTTCTTAAAACTTTCGACTTTAAAACGTATGAAATAATCTCGTTGGCTCAGCATATAAGGACGGCGGCCTGTGTTTGCTACCCTGGTCAGGTAATACTGCATATTATGCTTTCTAATATGATATTGCTTTTAATCTCCAATACAATAATCTAATTTGTGCGCTATCTATTAACTAGGTTATTTTATTTTTTTAAATAAAAATAATAAACTATCTTTACAAAACATGTATTTATTGTAAAATTATATTTTCGACGCGGTATTCAGTAGAGCATTATACTTTCACACAATTTCACGTCACAATTACCATGTAAATGTAACAAAGGAAACATTATTATAAGTAACTTCAAATATGTGTATTTAACAGCATCAATTACATACATGAACTTTTTCAACTATATGTATATACAGCGATAGGGTCGATAACTATGTCCGATTTTGTCCATTAATGTATATATTATAATGGAAAATACCACGTTTTTTTCTGTTAACTACTACCTATCAAAGCTTAATTGTATCTTTCGCACACCCGCAATATTAGTGTCATCACATTAATCGCACCCGTCCTTCATAAAAGATTGTTCCCCGCGTCATTATTATTGACCTTGACGATTTGAGCTCTATGTGCCCTAGAAGTGGTAAAGGTACTTCCTTTAGTATAGAAAACAGGTAAATAGCATCATTAATTTTAAATCCAAATTGTCTTTTAGTAAGATTTTTTTAAGTACCTAAGTATATCATATATACTTAGTCAAAAACTAATGTTTTTGAGAAACCAGAAATACTATCAAGACAAAGTTTTGTAATGAAACTATATTCCATAATATGGTATGGTGCTTATATTTTCCAGGAAGACTACAAATAGACGTCTGATTTTGTTTCTGATTATCTGATCAGACTATCAAATCCATCCATATATCATTTGTACTTAGGTAAGTAGGTTTATGATCTTTGATCGGACCGTATTTACTCCATACATGCCCGATTTTTTAATTCAATCATCTCAGAGCCATTCGCGCAACTGTTTGATCGAATATGGAACTCACAGAAAGATATATTTCTACTTTATCTTGAATTAATACAATTATTTTGCTTGGTTCGTCTCAAAATGTACAATCGTAAAAGTCCGTAGAATACCTTCCTATAGTCGCTACAAACTATCGGATCCGACAATTGTAAATAAAGATCCAATGTTTAATCCAAGCCGTAGCGTCGCGTCGTAAATAAAACGAGCATATGCTAGTCTACGCACGATAATACGCTCAATGTAAACGCGGTTGCAAGCTATGACTGAATACCGCGCGCGCCGCGCCGGTAAAATAAAATGTAAATAGTACCCATGAAACAAAGAAAATTCAGTAGGTAGGTACCTACGTGGGTATTTTATCATTAAAATTGTCTATTTATAATTGTATTACTTATAATTTAATATGCTCATTGGTGAGGCCTTTGACAGCAATGTGCTGTGGATATTTAAGCAGTATCATAAACTAACGTCACGCAAAATTATAACATGGTACCTATACATAATGTACACACGCGTACAAACGCGCTTATCTTTCGCATTCCTGTGTGATATACACGCACTATAAACACATAGCTACATATACATATTTGCCGCTTAGTAATCGAACGTAAATATAAACAAAACACACGAAAACTATTTAAATCATTTGCGAAACTATTAAATGGCGGAAGCTCACCGACTCTCCACCCAGTTTCCCCCCGGCCATCAATAAAATGGCTAATTCATTATTGAATTTTGTCCTCAACTAACAAGCTGAGGCTGCGCGACGCCGGTTGTCATCATACAAGTAATTTACTAACCAATATACCTATCTCTAATGTAAACAATGTTAGTTTACAATAAGTACTCTATTTATCGTTTTGATGAAAGTTATGTCATAATATACAAATGCTAAATCTGCAGTTCATTCCATTATGGAGCTTTAGTTAAAAGCGGCATTCAAACAAAAATTATTTACGAAAGAGATACTTGTATATATTGGAAATACAATGACCTTTTATAATGTGTAGAAGGAATCAGATATAATTTATTATTATTCCTTATTTATGCAAAATGTTCAGTTTCTTCGCGTTTATGTTATTCTATCGCTACATATATATAGCAAAGTTAGTTTCTACTCACATAAGTAAAGAAACACCTAAATATAGATGTGTATACGGAATCACATAAATTATATCACTAATTACACAATTTCGTTAAGATTGGCCATTCGAATTATGTTTTTCTTAACACCGACATAAAATGGCTGCTACCTCATTGTTCTGCGCGTTCGTTCGTGCGCATAGAAGCCGTGAACGCTTGGGGACGACTTCTCCGCCAATTAAAATAATGGCGCGAAATTTGAGGAGCCGTTAAATTGCGATTTAATGTTTTATTTATGATAATTATCTACATTATACATACTTACTATATATCAGTTACTAAACTTAACGATGGCGTAGAAAAATATGAACATTGTTACAACTATGACGATGAAAATCGGAATGTAAACTACCGGATCAAATTCATAGCCATTAAGTCCAGCATTAGTATTATAAGTACGACATGTTAGTGTCCTTTGTTGATGTCGCACGCCCTCCAAATGTTGGTTCAATTGATTATCAGAGTTAGTAAATATGTTACATGTTTTACAATAGTATCTCCTGTACTTTTTAGGTATTGAGAGCTTGCTTTTACGTATTTCTTCCATCACAGTGATATTCGTTTTCTTTTTTAGCACATTTATTTGCCAGCCTTGTTTTGTTGCTACCTGCAATTATTTAATTAAACCTACTGTTAAATATTTAGATAAAATAAACAACTATACCTATTTTTGTTACTGTTGATATATCTTATATCACATAATAATTTCATAATTCTATGGTAATTGTCGTCCGTACAAAAGTAAACTTACATACGTAATGATATTACAAAATCATTTTTAATAATGAACACAAACGTTGACACATTTCTAAATGGTACATTAAACGGAAAGCTAACAATAATACTATAATATAAGATTTTTAATGACTGATTTTTTATTATTACAATCTAGTTTAACCCTCATTTATTTATTAATGCGGGTTGTGAGGTAAGTTAGAACTACGTACATATTTAATTATTTGTAGGAATAAGTACCTACTACGTAGGTATAGTCTTGTTTAGCTTGTAATCCAAAATTTTATTTTGGGTAATTTAAATAATAAAATTGGTAATTTAATACATAAAAAATGTTTTGATTATGTTTTGTTGCAATAGTAATAGTCTATTGATATTATCGTCGCCATGAAAATCTGTCATAACTCATAATATCGATAGTTACCATAACATTTAATATTATTTTAATACTGTTGCTGCCACGAAGATGGAGTGGACGAAAGGTGGAGGTAATAGGTGCTTAAAATACCTATTTGTAGCTCGACTTTCATGGCCGTTCCCTATATTCAACCTATCGACAGATTTGCTTTCTGTCAATAGTGTTTTGACAGATCTTCCATACAAAATGTGTCAAAATTTTACTGCCGGTAAGCAAATCTGTCGATAGACAGAATATTGGGAACGGCCATAAATCGCTATATCACTGTCTGTAATTCGATCTTTCTTTCATTCGTAAAGCATAAGGGTATCTGTGCTACTCTAATAGAAAGAGAGATCGGACCACAAACGGACAAAATTGAGCTTCGAATAAGTATTTTAAGTGTTCAACTCTAGCTTCGATAAAACTGTCGATAGTATCAGTTGCAAAACTTTTTGATAGTTTCGTTACTAGTATTACTATCGATTGCATTCCTATCGATAGTATTACTAGACTGTTATAGTAACTATCGATACTATTTTTTACCGTATCGACAGTCAAAAATGTTACGATAATATAGACAGTTTACAAAAGTTATGTATAATGGATGATGTATACCTATGAGTTCTCAGGAAGGTTTTAATTTTATTTATTGTATTGTATTGTGATGTACATTATACGATTCCGTCAAGTTTTATGACGATTACGTAACTACGAGACTGCTGACCATAGAGTATTATACTAGACTAGCTGTCCCGCGCGGTTTCTCCCGCAACTACAACAGCTCCACCCACCGGGTCCAATTGTAAATCTAAACCATCCAGGGCGCCACCCAAACTCATACAAAAAAATCATTCAAATCGGTCCAACTGTTTAGGAGGACAGTGTATGTTCAGTGACATACACACGTATAGTAGAATTATATATATAAAGATAAGGAAATCTCTTACCGCGCGAGGCATCTCGAACTCTTATATTCTGTAATTTTTGGCATGTCTCGCTCAATGTGTAGAAACCGACAAAGGCGTTATTTGACAAAGGAATCGAGGTCCGTAATCAGCACTCTTTATGTTCCATGTTAATATAGTCCCACTCAATAAAGGTACATTTTCTTTTGGAACATTTTATAATAAATAAGTTTTAGCTTCGGCTCTGCATTCGTGAATCCGGTTTTTTTATATCATAGGCCGGCAAACAATCAAGTGGGTCACCTAATGGTATGTGATCTCTACCGCCCGATTACGACCACAATACTAGAATAGTCATGGGAGAATAGCCGACCTTAAATAAAAGGGATAATCAAGAGTTGGAAGGGGCAGGGGTTTGGGTTTTTGCGTTGCAAAAATTCCCCCGTACAAAACGCAACAGCAAGCCGCTACTTTACGTCGATTTTCTGTAAGACAGTGGGTAACCCAGTCTAGCCAGCCCATTTGTGCTGAAAACAAAACTGTCTATAGCGTGGCTTTACCACTCTAATACATCTAAGTAGGAGTTTATTGAGTCTAGTCTATCTAGGGTATGAGAATTGTGCCTAACTACATAATAAACAAGTACACCCAACATTTTCCTCAAAAATAATAAATTTCTCGGCGCGTCGTATCGCGTCAGCGCGGCGTGAGACTGGAACCTATCAGAAGAAGGTCTATATGTATGCTCTCTTTCATCCAAATCGGTTTCTGCGTGAATCGTGATGCTCCAACGAACAAACAGAAAATGTTTTTTTTAATATTTATGGTAATCATAAATCAAATGGCAACACTACCTTCGTTTATGACTTTGACCATAGATGCAATGAACGCTGTTTTTTGTTTTTGACATCTATTTAGGAGTTTTAGCGGGAATTCTGACAGTGCAGTTGATATCATATCATAATTAATTCCTAAACTGCTTTAAACTTGTGTTTGTTGTTTAAATGTGGTGTGGATTTGTACAATAAACATAGACAGTGATGAATATTGTATGGAAACGTTGAAATATGTGAATTTAAATGATTTTTGACCAAGGGTATTGATCGACCTGTGTCGTTTGATCCGCTTGGAGAAAATCGACTATGAAGCTGGACTTATCGGAAAATATTTAAACCTAAACTCCGACAACTCTTTGAAATCAGCCGCACCAGTGTTTCATCGTTCTTGTGAAAACTCGAAAATGTATTTTAAACTTGTCGTTGGCGAAATGTACTATAATACGAAGCCATAATTAAATAAAAAAAGATGTGTATTGACATTTGACACTGACATGTGTTGTTTACTTGTCTATGGTTCTTTTTAAAAGTTGTAGTCATGGCGGTAGGTCTTTATTTCTGTAAATTAAAATTATCCATTTGAATCAGTGCAAAACCTTAAAGTCATTGCTTGGTGATTTAATACAAATTGTTTAATAGTTTATAGTGTATAACGCTGCGGGTCTATTTTCGGCGAAAGTTTATTTTGTCCGACTTTAATCAAACATAACCTAATTGTTGTTGAAAACACAAATGCAGAATAAAAATGTGTTGATAACCCACATTACTAAAGTAAAAAATGTATTTTGCAGCGTGTACCACCGCCCGCGTTGAAGAAAGACAAGAAGGAAAAGAAGGTTCCCAAAGACAAATCTAAAAATGTAATGAGAAACCTTCACATCCGAAAGCTATGCCTGAACATCTGTGTTGGTGAATCCGGTGACAGATTGACCCGTGCTGCTAAGGTTTGTACATAATTTTTGTCTTGTTATATGAGTAAACTTAGTGAAAATGCCATTTATATACTGAGATGTAATGGTTGTTTCCATACTATACATGTGCAATGAAAAAGCCTGAAAAATTGGCTATTCGAGACACAAAGAAGGAATCAGTCTTCTAAGTTATTTTCAAAATTTAATAGAATATGTAATATTGATAAAATTTTGACACCGGCAAAGTAAATTCATTAGATTTAAAATTATTCACTTTTCAATTGTATAAGAAGGCAGACCCTGGCACTAAGCAGGGATAATGTCAAGCAGAAAGAATGAAAGAAAGTTGATCCATATTAGCATGAATTGTTCAAGAGAAATACGTAAATGTGTTTTTCTTTGTAAATTCATGCAAGATTATTATTTCTAATTTGCAACTTCTGAGCACTAAATAACTTACTGTTCAGAATACTTACGGAAATTACATTTATTTATTAATTTTGTGTTACATAATAAATACTGTTTATTATATTTGCTTAATTTCCTAACCATTTGTCCATTATATATATTTTAATATTTATACAATTTCAGTAAGTTTCAAATTCAAAACACACCCAAGATGGTCCCCAAGATACAGGCATTGCCTAGTTTGGGGCCCCCTGTCAAACTAAGCCTTAGCCTATGTGACTCATTTAAATGAAAAATTTACTAGATAGTAGGCCCCTCATTTTTATTAGATTTTTTGTTTAATGTGACATTTTGGACAGTCACTCCATTCCCTCCACCCGTGCATAAATGTGTGGATGTTTTCCATCAAGCATGGAAAGCAAAAATATTGTTTTCATCTACACAAAACTAAAGATTTGTCAACAAAAATGTGTAATGAAACACTGTTTAGTGTAGTGTGTAGGGTAAAACATGTGCAGGAGACCCAGCTTTATACTGAATTATTGTGATTTTGATTACTCTTCTTCTTTGATTACTCTGATTCTTACTTCCATATGGAAAAGATTATAGTTATTAAAAAAGGACCTAAGTTTCAATATGTATCCTTACCTCTTCATGTGGTTTGTACCATCATTGCAAAGGAGTGTCCACTTTTTCTGTGTATTGGGACTGTATGTGTTTACAAAGGTTATTTATAAATTTTACAGGTGTTGGAACAACTTACTGGTCAGCAACCTGTGTTCTCTAAGGCCAGATACACTGTGCGATCTTTTGGCATTCGTCGTAATGAAAAGATCGCTGTCCACTGCACTGTCCGTGGTGCTAAGGCTGAAGAAATCCTTGAAAGGGGTCTTAAAGTAAGTTTTTAAATATATTTAGTGAATTTTAAAACTTCTAAAACAGTCCAATAATGTAGTTGCAACAATAATAATTGTGTTATTCCTTCATAAATTATGGAAAATACAGGATTCAAATTGTGATGACAACATAGTACTTAGTTATTATACATATTCAAGCACTCATAGCCAGTTGCACTCGCTGATACGTAAACAATTAAAGAGTTAAGGAACCCTTGGTATGGTCAGTCTATGGATGGGTTATCACTTAAGTGGTATTTCCACAGAGGGTCTCCATGCTTCATAGGGCACATAAAAAACTGTCCTGGCTGTTATCAACTGACAGCAGTCGTTAAGTCAATTCAGAGACTTTTGGCGGCTATAAAAAAACGGCGCTAAGTTGGCGATATACAATAGAATACATTATATACAATAATAATAGTAATAGTAATATTATTATTAGTAAATAGTAAGTAGTAAGTAAATATTATTGGAAAAAAGGCAAGTAAGTAGGTGTGTTGTGTGATGGTCAGTGCCACTTACCACTGCCCATGAAAACCTACAATACCACAAAAATTTACAATGCTTTGTGGAACTTTGTTAGTACAAATTACAATATGCACAAAATAACTGTCAGCTGAAATTTGTCACTGCACTGACCCTTATACCTCCTATCATCGTTCAGTCTCCCAAACAAAATACCTAGCTGCAACACTATTTGTGACTAAATTCAAGCAATCGTGAGTTTTTTGTGTTCATTGTAAGAAATTTGTATGTAAGAAACAATAAGGAAAATAAGGTTAATTGCTTTTATACTATGAAATCACCAGACATAATTTTTTGTTGTAGGTGAGGGAATATGAGTTGAGACGTGACAATTTCTCTGCCACTGGCAACTTTGGTTTCGGTATCCAGGAACACATTGACTTGGGTATCAAGTATGACCCTTCCATTGGTATCTATGGTCTTGACTTCTATGTTGTGCTTGGCCGGCCTGGTGAGTTCCATCTGTTATTTTTATTTAAAATTATATTATGCAACATATTAAATATTATAACATAGGTAATGTCACATAATTGTTTACAAATTACCACATGTCTGACATGTCCAATTATCAGTCATACAAAATCACATGTAACACCAACAGAGTTCTATAGAAACATAGGTATTCTCCTTTATACAAAACCTAGGTTTATAAAAATCGTAGATCAGCTTTTTTTACACTGTCTGACACCCTCCGTGGCGCAGTTGGCGAGTAAGCCGGATGTGAAACGAGATGCCGCGTGTTCGAATTCGATTTTGTGTGATCCACAAATATTTGTTTTGGGTGAGTGTTTTCTTCCCAGAGGGATTGACGTCAACCAGGCGACCGGTCGTAAAAAACTACAAGCCGAATTTTTCTGTAATATGTGTTTATAAACCATATTGCGCCGACCCCACTGCGAGAAGGGCAGATAGAATAAAAAGAAGAGATTTTTACATTGTCTGCAAGTTTTATTGAAAAACAGGCTAAAATAATACAAAAATTTGTGTTAAAACATTTATCCAATCCTGTCTTCAAATTACCAATACTCACTAATTGTAAATAATAAAAAGAAATTAATACAAAACCGATACTTGCATGTTGCAACCCAGTGTATATGAAGGACATCGAAATTATTGTGTAAATTACTTTCTGAACATTTACCAAGCTCCACAACCACAACACCCGCGTTCGCGACAACGCGAAATTTATCCTTCAACCCCACAACAAGAAAGAAAAAAACAAGAAAGTTACAAACACAAAGTTTGCAAAACCTGTATTCTTCACAGTTTTAACCTAACCTAGAAATATTTATGAACAGAACTGACTTGGTAGTGTCATAGAAAATGCGATTTATTTTCAAACTCTGCACAACGACGGGTCGACGTCGAGGCATTATTTTCCCCACTACACATCTCAACAACGGCTGCAGCTGAAATCCAAACCTCCTAAAAGGCGCCTTAAGCTTAGTTACTGTCCAAATATTTATTTTTCTGGCTAGATCGCGCTAGCCTTGTCAGGTAAAGGTATAAAAGCCACAAGTGCTAACACCATACGTCTATTCGAAAAAAAACAAGACGCGAGCGGCTCGTACTCATTCTCAGCCTACATCTGATTGCCCTGGTTACACTTTGTATGTTAGCTTTGATGCAGAGTACAACATTTTTTGGTTGTTAAAATGTAAAAACCCTGTTTAGTATTATGTATGTATATTAAGCACATTTGTTCAGGAGTGTAAATAAGTACAATATATACACTCCGTAAATGATGTGCCATATTAAACTACATTCTTACAAAGGATATTACAGTATCAGTAGATATTCTTAGTAAGATAGTGGACAGTTTCATTTGAGAATAATTTATTAATTTTATGAAAAGTGGTTCAGCAGACGACGGACTTTTTGTGCGTCGAACACAGGATCACCAACATAACTCCTACAAGCTTTTAAAGGAAAGTCGAGTCGAATACCCCTAAAAATTATAAAACTAAATTGCCTTGTCTATGTTTTAATATAGAGAGCGCTTCATCATTGGGAGCTCAGTCTACAGTCGGCCGTCTCGGCTACGTTATTATAGTCTCCAGCTGTAGTTGACCTTAGGCGTGCTGCCCAAAAGCACTTTAATTATTCAAAGAACAGTCTTTCGCAGCCTGGGTCTGGGTCTTTCTGGTCTGCTGATATTATATAAAAGCCAACACCTCTGGCCACCCTTAACTGGCCTATTCAGGATATAAACTTATATGTCGAATCATACCGATTAGTCCCTGCTTGCTGCCGCTCCTCGCAGCCCGCGGATCCGTCAATAGGCCCTGGAGTGAATACACAACTTTATAAATAGCCCCTATTTCGAACAATTTTAGAAATTGCACTATGGGGGAGTTAATAAAGAAATGACAAGGTACTTTGATTTTTTTTCTGATAGTCTCCCTTATTATTAAACTTAGGCGACCTTAACTAGGTGTTTTAATTGTTAAGTAACAAGCATTTAAATATATAAATACACCAACAGTCACACACATAGTCTTGACCCGACACTAGGTTAACCTGTATTGTGGGTATGTAGGAAACCTGTAAGAACTACGAAGGACTTGCGGTCCCACAACAACCAGACCCAATACCAATATTTGTGGATCACACAAACATTTGTCTCGGTGTGGGAATCGACCCTACGGCCTCTCGCTTCGCAGCCGGTTACTCGTCCACTGCGCCATGGAGCTGTCAAATAAACAGACTACTACAGTTAATTTTCTATATTTTATGTGTAACTCGACTTGCGTTTCGAAGAGATTTTATTTAGAAGTTAGCAACATCTGTTTGGTGAACAAAAGAGTACAATAAAGGCTGACCATAGCCTTTACCCTTAGCCTCTACCCTGCTGCTACCCTTTAATCTTCGCAAAAATATTAAAAATATTTTTCATGCTGGGCTATTAGTAAATGTAACCAATCTATTTTACAGGTTTCAACGTAGCGCACAGAAGACGTAAGACCGGAAAGGTCGGATTCCCTCACCGCCTGACCAAGGAAGATGCCATGAAGTGGTTCCAACAGAAATATGATGGTATCATCCTTAACAGCAAAAAGTAAAATATAAGTCAAATAAATTTTTAAAAGTCCATAATGTTTTTATTTTAATTATAATTCGTTCTAATAGTAATCAATTATTGTTATTATCTCGATAGTTACAATCTTTATCTTTCTGTTGTATTAAACATGTCGCTTTCCGCGTCTGTCTGTTTGAATATTCGCTAACTCCTAAACCACGCAATGGATTTTTATGCGGTTTTCACCATCAGTTGATATATTTTTTCACTGAAGGTTTATATACTTACATAAAAAAGCTAATTAAGGTTTTAAGTAAGTAAAAATAAAACAATATTTTGCAACCGAGTCCCTGGTAAAAATTGTACTGTCAAAATAATTTACATGGCTTACATAGGCTAAACCTAAAGATATACTTACGTTCTATAATTCCATCTGATTCCATCATTGCATTTTTAAATGGTACCAATTTCAAGAATTGCCAAAGATCTACCCTATTATAGAGCCATTAATAAATAATCTTTGGAACTACAGAACCGATTTTCAAAATTATTTTACTAATAAGAAGCTGCACTGTCTCGTGAGATATAGGTTATAATTCCTGTGCTAAGTTTTTTTTAAACTACTTCGAGCTTATTCCAGCTACCTATTGATTCTGTGGTTTTCTTTGTTGTAGTTATTAAACGTAGTGATTATTACATGCTCTTGTGGTTATCACCTTGCTTGAGTAAAAATGTTCTGTGGTAACGTTGACAGAATACTAGGTATGTGGTAATGTCTTCGCTTTGTTGCTATAGAAACGTTGAAATTGCCATAACAACCTGGATAATTTTTGTCGAACTGGTTTTTGTATTTTACAATTACTGTATGTAGTAACAGACACATAATCAGAGGACAATATGTTTGGAGGTCTTGAGAATGAAGACAACGATGTTCTTGCGCCGAAAGAACCCCAAGCTACTTCACATGATCCTCACGAACGTAAAGCAGCCAGGGCTTTACGAATCAAAAGAAGGCAGGAAGCGCTTAAAAGGTAGGTTACATGCATATATAATTCTAAGCATATTGATATATACATATAATATGTGGATGCCTACTTTAAATGTTTCAATAATAATGAAACAGTAGGTAGGTACAGTACAACTAAGTAGGTACCTATGGTACCTACTTACTAAGGAAGAGGGTTATTATATAATAGATAGACAGGTTAGGTTACCTTAGAATACCACCTAACCTTAGGTACCTAACAATTAAGTAATAGGTATGTAAGATCACAATAGCAACTCTACAGAAGACAAGCAGTCCTGTGTGTGTATGAACTGGAATTGACATGACATACAACCTATTCATAATTTTGTCTCAAATTATGATTGAATGTAATTTCGATTAACACCTATACACCTAATACTTTGCCTACCTCTTTTGGCTACCTTCTGTTTGATCATAGAGTACCTACATTTGCGCATAGGTACGCCCTGATAGAATTATACCCTTGATATTGAAATTTTCCTAATGCGATAGGGATGGTAGGTAATAAACTACTTATACTATGATTTATACATTTAGCTGGACTCCACGTGAAAAAGTCCATTATTTCTATGCGTTCCAAGACGTACGTACTTACACGAAAATAATCCTTATCCCATTGAATCTTGGATCCCTTTTGCGTAACTACTCTATGATGGGTGGATGTTTTACGCATAACAGGATTTGATTAGGTACCACTACGATTTGAGCTATACCTATAGTCCACATCTCACCAAAGTTTCATAATGTGAATTTGATTTCACTAGGTGGTAAAAGCAGTGATAGCTCAGTAGGGAGTGGTACGGACTGTCGAGACAAGTTTCGCAGGTTCGAAACCAGCCCCAAGAACATACACCTCTGACTAAGTTATGTGTGTATTACTTGTTAATTAACACTTGCTCTCACGGTGAAGGAAACATCGTGAGGAAATCTGCATAGATACCTACCTGAGAAGAAAAAAGAAAAGGGGTGGTGGTATTAGGTTGTAGGTCCTTCGTATGCGAGAGGCCGTCTGGGTTGGTACTTGGTACCACCGCTTTGTCTATTTCTGGCGCCAAGCAGCAGCGTGTAAGCCATGTTCGGTTTGAAGGACATTCAGGCTAGTGAAATTACACACGCATCACATGTGACAACCAATGAACGAGCGTGCCGGGTCATCATGGGTTGGGATGATTTAAACCACAAAACGATTTTTTTAAATCAATTTATAAGATCAATTTACTAGATTATTGGAAACTTTGATGGTACCTATTTACCAATGCTTTGTCTTAGATTAATAACGCCTATTCTAATTGCTTTGTATGCAATATTGAGCTTTCAAGTTTAGTAGGTAAGTCACAATTACAATTTTACGCATGGAGGGGAGGAAATTATTCTTTTCGTCTAAACACGCAACAATAATAATAATAACTTAAATAATCTAGTAACATTGGTTGCTTAGAGCCGAACAGCCTACTGAGGAAGCGATCACAGAGGAAGAGCTCGGTCTCATAGAAAATGCGACAGCATCTGCGGCGGAGGAGCTTCAGCGTTTATCACTTGATGGTGCAGCCAAAGTTACAAACGTGAAAGTCACAACAGACGAACGGGAGGTTATTCGCCGCGCTCTATTTGCAGACAATATGAATAGTATGTTTTTATTATACATTATGCAGCTATTCCGTGGCTTTATTCGACTTTAAAAAAAATATAAACTTGCATAAACATTCAATGGGTAGAGGCAAATGCGCGTTTCCTGACTAAAGTAAAATCTGTTAAATGGTTAGTAAATGTTATGGAAATTGTCCTCCCCTCAGCAACATTTCATTGATTTCTGCATTAGCCTTGTGATATATTATAACTACTATTTTTGCAAATAGGCCTAATGCAGAAAATAGAGGAAGAGGCTGCTGAAGCACAAACACAATATGAGGCCATTACAGCGAATTGGGAGAATATGCTAGCAGTTAAAGATCCTCTGGATATCGACGCTGAAATAAAAGAACAGAAAAAGAAATGTGACGCTTTACTAGACCAAAAGAATACACTTATCGATGTACTTAAAAACGATTTAAAAAGATTGGATGATGCATATTACGAAGATTTAGACAAACAAGTAGGCAATTCATATTTTGTATATTCTTAATCCTAGGGAAATGTAACGAAAGTATTTGCAATCATGTCCGATGTATATTTTAGGATAAAGATATAAAAGAATTATCAGATCGAGTAGAAAAGCAAGTAACAATGATGCAAAGAGCTTATGAAAAACAATTGAGTTTGATCGAACAAGCGATCAATATAGAACGCGAAGCAATGGTAGATCACAATGACAAGAGATGGGAAGCACTCTATAAACAGCGCGATAGAGAAGAAGTAGCACATATAGAATACAATTTTAAACAGGCAAGTATAATATGAGTTACTATAAAGAGATTGTCACGTAAATTGCGAAATAAATTTGTTTAATGTTTTGGTTGTTAATATAGCTAGAAGAGCACAAACAAGAAATAGAAAGTATAATGTGGGATCATTACGAAAAATATCGTCAAGCAAAAATAGAACTTGAGTCTTTGATACAAGACTTACAAAAAGAACTGGAAAAACTAAAGGCGACTTGCATTATCAACACTGAAAAAATTGGCTATAATTATCAGGTAAGTATTCATCTTAATTTGTAGGTGCTTGCCTATTAGGCCACGCCGAAACAGTTTCCAATATCTATGTATTTCTCTTATAGATATTGAAAAAGCGTGAAGAAGAAAACGTTTTTGTAAGATCGCAACAAAAGCGAAAGCTAAATAAAATGTCGGATGTAGCTAATTCACTACGAGCAAAAATTCGAAAAGCAGCAGAAGACGGTACTGTAGAAGAAATAAAGGCTGATGCTGAAATAGTTAAATTAATGCAGACGATGGATGATTTAGAAAAGAAATCCGATCAATTTAAGCAAGTCAATCATTACAAATTCAGTCAAATATGGCGTATGGCAGCCGTTAAATGTGCACAATTGAGCCGTGCGATACGTAATGGGGAAGTGGCATTACATGCCCATATCCTTGCTGAACCTCCACCACCACCACCGCCACCACCACCAAAGAGCCCTCTGGCAAAATATGGTATATACTATGATGTTTCCTTGATTTTATAACATTTTTATTATTAGGTAATTGGTACCTATTGTCCGTAGGTATGTAGTATTCCTAAACCATAGGTATATTGAAAATATTATAAATTTTGTATATATGTATATCAGCCTCCGTAACGCAGTTGGCAGTTATGTAAAACTAGAAACTGATTCCACTGAGAACTGAGAACAAAGTTTGTATGATCCACAAATGTTTGTTTTGGGCGTGAGACCTGGGTGTTATGGGAACAAAATTCCCCCGTGGTTTTTATTATGTACCTACCGCTATTATTTGTTGGGTTCGTTGCGCTCTAGGTAGGTAGTTAAGTACCTATATTGTATTTGACCGTTTGGTGGTAAAAAGCGTCAGAAACACGTGCATACCTACTTTAAAATGTGATATTTTGAGTTCGATTATTGGTCTATTTAATAACTATTGGATAACTAGATAACAACTAGGAAATAAGAAGGACCGATTTTATGCTATGGATTAATAAAGTGATCCTACTATCCTAGTGTTCTACTACTATTATAAATGTGAAAGTTTTGATGTTTGTTAGTCAATAACGCCTTATCGGCTGAATGATTTTGGATGAAATTTGACACACAGGTAGACCTGGACTAGGACATAGGCTAATTTTTTATCGGGAAAATACCGTTTACGCGGCCGAAGTCGCGGGCAATAACTAGTGACGGATAAATTTGTTTACTCCCGGCTCCTGTAACGTTAAACTCTATGTTTATTATGTTTTACAGAACAAGAGGAAGCTGCTAATATTCTTAAAAAGGCTAAAATCGGTGAAAAAGTTGTTCTTGCTCCTAAAAATGTATCCCAAAAAGAAGATAAGGAGAGATTGGTATCTATAGAAAAATTAAAGTGTGAACAAAATAGCTAGCTATATTTAATGTTAATAGGTTACTATTCCATAATACCTTGAACTTTTCAGATCCGGCATATTCTCCAACTCGTATCAGATAATACAGGATTTTTAGTTGAAAATCGTTTATTGACATTAATAGAAAAGTATCAACCGTCGGCCAGAAATTTGTGCACATTGGATGCAATATTTATGGTAGTTATGGTGTTCTCATCGTTATTTTGTTTAAACAAGAACATAATACCTATGTACAGTATTTTGGTTTTGAAGGCTTTGGAAATACAAGCCGAAGAAGACGTGGATCTATTGTGTAAAACATTTTTGAATTATGCATTTTGTCCCATTTGCGTTGGCTTGGAAATGACGTCTCAGATGTTGGAACCTTCATGCGTATCTCAGGAAGACTCACACCATGCGAGCATGAGCGTGAAATCTATGCGAGGTACGTTCCTCTTTACTAAAAGTTTCCAATCAATAGACCGTTTGCTATATACAACGTGTTACAGAAAGGTGTGGTCAAATTTAAGCAACTTATAGGTATTCAATACTAGTAAGAGTATTTCACTTCCGTAGTACCAAATCCGATTGCATTGTTAGGACTTATTTATATTTTCTTTTTTATCGATTGAGTAACATGTTACTGGCACTATGGGGGATCAAATACATATCGTACACTATACATTGCTTAAAATTATCCACACATATCTATAACATGTTGTATATACAACGAAGTATCTAACGCAACAGAGGACGTCCACCTACAAGATGGACCGACGACATGACAAGGGTTGCAGGAAGCCGACGGATGCAGGCCGCTTCCAACAGGTCGGCCTGGAAGGCATTAGGGGAGGCCTATGTTCAGCAGTGTCCACTGCTGTCTTTTGATGATGATGATGATGATGATCTAACATTTGTTAATTTTTGCTTAGGGGACAGATTATCCATAAGGGGTAGGACAAGTATTGCAAGGAGCATTTCGGCAAGTACGTCGAGATCAGCCCATATCGGAATTAGGTATAGAAAGTGTTCCAATTAATATTTGTGTTGATCAATTCATAATATACCTACAATATATTTGTCTAACAGGAGCCACGACTTGTCACCTGCTGATCAACAGCTAATGTCAGAAGCTGATGAGATAATACAAAAATGCGGGGATCCTCAAGGTGTATTCGTATGAATCTATCATAATCCAACACAGACGTTATTCAAATCAGATCGCTTTCATCAAATTGCGTCTTCCTTTGATATACTACTATGCCTCTCGGATCACGGTGTATTTGCGACATACGCCATTATTCAATTTCATACTTACTTTTTTTACACTAGCATTATTGCATGCATCATAGCGCTAAGCTTAAATTGGAGACCGGGATACCTATAACATATTATTATAATACATAAGTGAAGAGTCTAATTGACATAATTGTGTCAGAAATCTAAGCAAATATCTCTAGGTAGGTTGTTCTATCCTTTGTTAGAACTTATCTATCATTTATTATTATTATTATAGCCCTCTGATTGGACATATTAATATATAATGTTTAGTAATCTATTCATTATATCTATCATTTAAAACAAATATATATAATTAATATAATTATTGGAAAGTGGGTAGATACATGAAGTCCTACTACTTTATGTATAGATATACTAGACGGGCTGTAATACGGCTGTATGACGGGAAGTAATAATGTGCTACAAAACAGCTGACAGATAGGGACCGGGAAAGGGGTTCTAGTTAAGAATAAGTGAGATGGTAATATTGAGTTACGGTCAGATAACCGTAACTTAGTGACGCAATTTCTATGTAGCGCGCAGCCGGTCTAGTAGTAGGTATACATTGAAGTCATAGATATTTGTTAAT
This sequence comes from Mimas tiliae, assembly GCA_905332985.1. Lineage (NCBI taxonomy): Eukaryota > Metazoa > Arthropoda > Insecta > Lepidoptera > Sphingidae > Mimas > Mimas tiliae. The sequence continues at coordinate 8,647,368 of HG995255.1, forward strand.
ATTTCTATAAAAAGTATGGCGATTAGACCTTTATATCTAAAATGATGCGCGCCATCAAGCTTCGCATTACTAAGTTTTTCGTATAATAAGATTATATTTAACGACGGCGCGCGTTGTTTTATATTCCATTTGTCTTTGAAAAATTGCTTTATTCTTCAAATTCATTTAATTTTGTCTAATAAATCTTCATTATGTAGCCGTTATCCCACCAGCGGGCACGATGTCAGATGGAAGTGGATCAGCATCAGTCCGGCGAACTGGGACACGTGGTGTAACAGTATCTTCCCAACCGACACCTCCCACACAAAAGGCTGTCAATCCTTTTCTATGTCCTCGTTAGTATTTTTTGTCGGAATTTCTGTTACCAATTAAAAAAAGTACACACCCATACGCACTATATCCATTATCATTAAATTATTATACTACTTATAGTTATAAAAAAAGCAGTGATAGCTCAGCGGGGAGTGGTATGGACTGTCGAGACGAAAGTCACAGGTTCGAAACCAGTCCCAAATGCATACACCTCTGACTTTTCTAAGTTATGTGTGTATTAATTGTTAGTTATCACTTGCTATAACGGTGAAGGAAACATCGTTAGGAAACCTGCATACCTGAGAAATTCTTATGAAGAATTTCGAAGGTATGTGAAGTCTGCCAAGCCGCATTAGGCCAGCGTGGTGGACTAAGGCCTAACCCCTCTCATTCAGTAGAGGAGGCCCGTGCCCAGCAGTGGGACGTATTTAATACAGGGCTGGTATTATTATAGTTTTACTATTTTTCAGTGGGGCATTTACTCGAAATAGAGCCAATGCAGGTCCTAATTGCTTTGGGCGAATTCATCAAAGTGTTTGTACCGCCAGAGAAGATGAAATTATACAACATATTGTGCGTAGATAATTTTACGAATCGAAGTTTTAGTTTCTACATCTAATATATTCTAATACCAGCTCATGTTTGTAGAGATAGCGTTAAGCCTCCAAATTTTGCAACACCATCTCGTCGGCTGACAAGTGAAGAAATTGATCAGTACTGGACTCACTGGAAGAGTGTTTTTCCCCCAGAGAAAGATCGGTTTTGGGATGGGTTGCTAACTGGACTTAATCATTATTTGTTCATATTGCAAGGTAAATATAATAATATGCAGGTAGTTAAATACTTCTTAAATTAGTTTTTTCGATATCCACCTAGACGGACTGGCTATAAATAGGTATTTCTTAGGTATGCTATGTTGGTGGTATTCTGATTAACATTATGTACATAACAAAAACCTTGTTGGGCGCATAGAGTAATAAGATTAAAAGACATTCGAGTGATAGCTTCACTCAAAATCTCAATACGTATTCGAAGCAGGAAATAATTCAATGTGTGCTTAGGCGGCAAATAATCGAATAATTACTTTCGCCGACACACACACAAGCGCACAAATAATGTTGCAAGTAAAGTACATTTTTTCAACAAATATATATCAGTGTAAGTGTACGATTTTTTTCCAGAACGTGAACGACTCCACGAGGAAGTTGTTATTCTTCGTCGTCGTAACACGGGTTTGCGGCGTATGGTGCGTGGTGCATTGCCAGAGTTGCCAGCTGTACCACCACGATACGCCCGACTCGGTCCTCCTGGGTTCACAGCGCCATATCCAGATGAGGCTGTTTTACCATATGCCAAATTACCGCCAATTTAATATTACTATTGTAACAATCTATTTTCTATTATCTTGTGGTTTGTATGCAAATAGTGATCGCATTTCACTGTATAATTAAAATTTGTTGTATTATTTATGAAAATCCATCATTAATAAGTAAGTTTACTATACCTCTACGTACGTCATATGAGAGAATCCATCGAAATAAGAAAACAAGAAAATTAACTCAAGCAAAAAAAATTACAGCATTAAAACTCTGCGCAAGGGGGCGGGGCTATAAAAAATTGTGTAGCTTGTGTTTAGTATGAACATTACCGTTGTGGCCACAACTCGAGAGTCCACTCAAACTACAGGAATCAGGTTCCATAAGTATATTTCTAATTTAATTATAATTTCATAACATAATTAATGGATATTATGATGTCGGGATGATAGTATGCAAGATAAGCACTCACGCCTGTAATCCCCAAAGGGGTAGGCAGAGGTGTAACCAGTTAACCCATATTTCGCCGAGCGTATCTCCGTCCCACGATGTGACAGGGGGCGAGCCTATCACCATACCGGGCACAATTCCAGACTCCGGGCTGATACTGAGCAATTCGTAATAGAAAAACCCAATATTACTTTTAGCCGACCCGGGAATCAAACCCGAGACCTCAGCGTCTGCCTTAGTCGTAACGCGTACGCATTACAATTGTGTCACCGAGGCAGTCGTGCTGCTCGGTACGAGGCACTTCGTAAAAATGGATCTCTAGTTGACACTTGATACGTCTAATTTTTGCGCAGTGCAGAACGTATCTCTAACTAGAAATTTAATATTTAGACATTAACTTTTATGGAATAGGAATATATTTTTGGCAGATTCGTATGAGAGTTATCGTTCTAGTTGTCTTATTTCGATGGTAGAGCCGTATTTTTAGGCAGATTCATATGAGAGTTATCGTTCTAGTTATTTCGATGGTGTAGCCCTATTTTTAGGCAGATTCATATGGGAGTTATCGTTCTAGTTAACTTATTTCGCCGGTTGGAGATACAAAATACGAGTTTATTGGTCTGTACGAGGTTTTTTTATACGGTTGGCAACCCTGCATTTCACATTTGTCAGTGTCGACTGTCAATCCTTCAATTGCCTTCAATTGTAAATTGTACCATTTCGCTGTGGTGTTAGCGGAGTAATTTTACTTTGAAATAAATACAACTTCCTGTGCAATTTAAATAATAAATAGAGGAAATACTCCGGTATATAAGCAAATATTATAAATTGATAAAATTAAATGCATTATGTGGTCAATAATTATTACCTACAACCAACCATCAACTTTCTTGATATCGTGATAATGACAACCTAAGTATTAATTAATAAAATATTGCGTTTTTCTGTATTTATGTTTTCGGCTGAGTATCTTGGTGCTTCTCACTTCTCAGATCTGCGGGCATTTGCGAAGCGCCGGCAGAGTTTTCTATGAATGTTAACTACTAAGCTATGTAATAGATATGTAAAAGTGCTCTTAGTGGCTTATTTGCATAAAATTAACGTTTTGATTTGAATTGTAAGATATTTTGTGTTTTCAGGATTAATTATGATAAGAATATTGTTTCACCTCTTTGGTGCTGTACAGTTCTGTTATGGATGCTACTATGATCAGGTCCACGTTAGAGTACCGAGTACATCTACGTTGGAAACGTTCGCTGGGAAATTAAAATATCTGACACATTTAGATGGGGTAAGCGTATAATCATGTCGAATATGATACTTGTTTTAGTTAAATATTGAGTTAAAGATTGGATTTTCCGGGTTTGGGCATTGAATTTATGGCCGATTTGGCGATAGGCTCGCCATCTATAAATCATTGGATTGGTAAACCATGTGTGCACTACTGTCTACACCTGCAGGGATACAGGAGTGTTATTATTTTACCTATACATTTTGGGGCTTACTTATAAACATTACATAAGCATTGATTAGTTAAACACTCTTTTCTCTATCTCTGCCAACATGATTTATAGAATGGCTAGAAACAGACAAAAACAGTGTTCTAAGCAGTGCTTAAGAAAGTTTATAAGTAAGGCTCTTTATGGTTAGTGTATCTTTAGTTACTAGTGGTTGTTGTGCTAAAATTTGTATTGATTCTTTTGTTTTCTAACAATATTAAATATGCTAGTCAAGAAGTCATCAAAAGTAATTTGTTATTTTTGCAGATAATACAAACATTGTACTTCACAATAGCACTGATGAATGATCTGTTTGGTAACAATGAGCCAACACCATCAGAGAAACCATTGATAAGACGCATCAAAGACATATTTTTCAGCGCTTTAGCATTTCCTGTAAGTATGTTTGTGGGTATCACATTTTGGGGTATTTATGCTGTTGATAGAGAGTTGATTCTACCAAGAAGCCTAGATCCCTACTTCCCATCATGGCTAAACCATGTGTTACATACAAACATTATGGTGTTCATATTGATTGACTTAATCACATCATTCAGAATGTACCCAAGGAAGAAGATTGGTTTTTCAATACTGTGTACTTTCATGTTAAGTTACATGGTATGGATTCATATCATATATTTCAAGACTGGCAGCTGGGTGTATCCCATTTTGAATGTGCTTAATTGGCCTGTAAGAATTGTGTTTTATTTAATATGTCTGGGTTTGGTGTGCAGTCTCTATAATGTTGGAGAGAGACTAAATCACTATGTATGGTACAAGGAAGTGGAGCAAACTGTTAAATCTGGGAAGAAAAAGGCTAAATAATCTACAAGAAAATGTGTTTAAGACAAATACCTAGTTATTTAATAGCGTTGCTTTTATGGATGATGGTAGATATTCAAGTAAGCTTTTGCTTAAGTGGGTTTGGGCTCAAAAAGTAGATTTTACTATTTCAAACTAAGTATAGATTGTGAGAATATAGTTGTATTACTAGTGCATTGTAGCTCGGGTCATTGGAGCTCAGAGCGAGATTCCATTATTGCACCCTTTAAACAGGTTCTGAAGAATAAAAAGCATTTATCGGGTTGATCACCCCTGGAGTTTGCACCCCTATTGCCATCCTCTAGGTATGGTGCTATTGCATTTACTGGTGAATAAGCTATAAATGGATGAAAGATGGACTTATTGTTTTATTGATCTACTTAATGTCTCAAAGATTTTACATATTATAATTTATTAAGGCTCTAGAGTCTAGATTATGAGGAATTAAGCTATAGTACATTGTGTATTATATTAATATATCACCACCTTGTAATACTCATAAATTATTTTTTAAAGTTCTATTTGATTGCAATGTTATCAGGGAAAAAATATGTGAAGTGATTATATTATTCAAAGGAGACATGTTACTAGTATAAAGAAGACAAAAAATTGCTTGTGTCTGAAGTGGGAACCTCCTCTGGTTCTTTTTCACCAGATAAATAAATACACATTTATAGAGTTCGATTATTTGCAAGAACATAGTAAAATGGTTTTAGTAATAATAAAGGCAAATTTGTTTTTACATTCTTATTTAATGACAACATTTTTAATCTGTTCACATAAAATATAATGATGCTAATATAATACTGTTGAAAAACAACATCATTATTAATATGCATGACGACAATGATGATAATTAAAATAATTGCTTGTAATGCTGATAATAAGTTTAACAATTAAAATCGGTTGTGAAGGAGATTAATAGCAATAAAAATATTCGTTCTATAAAGTGTGTAATACATGACATATAAAAATTGGATGTTGTTTATTTAGCTTTTGGAAATTTTATCATTTCTTACATGATATTCACATATCTCTCCGAAAAAAATATAGCCCACATTAAAAAGTTTGACAGATATTAATTTTATTAAGTACTGATAATAGATTTTCTAACAATATAAATCTGAACTATCGTATTTATGATTCCTTGTATGTCTTTATCTGTACATTGATTAATACTCATTTATTAGGTAGTATAATTACTGGCACGAGTCATGAGCACAGATACGACAGTAGTAGGGGCGCCTCGCACTCTTTCATTCCGCCATAGAGTAATTAATGTATGAGTGCGCAGGTGAAGTCTATGTTCAGGACACACGCCCGTACCTGTACCTATAACCCTTATCTACTGTCTGCAGCCCCGGATCTAGGAGGGGGTAAACCGGGACACCCGCCCCGGGCGGCAGTTTTAGGGGGCGCCAAAATCATAATAAAATATGATTAAAAATAAAAAACTTGCTCCACAAAGCGCCTAGCATACGGAAGTTTGGTTGGCTCACCGCAGACTTGTAAGAAAGGCGCCACACAGAACCACATACCACAAGTGAAAGTACAAATTTATTAAAGGGTTCTTATTGTTCCATTCATGAAAAATGCCAACCATTATATATTTGTGAGTTTTATAAGTAATTGTATCTCAAACGCTGGAGAGAGCACTATCAAGTTTCTGCCCCGGTTCGATAAATCGTATCAGATAATCAGGGGCTGACTATCTGTGAATATTGTTTTGAAAATATTATCTTCCTGTTAATTATTTCCAAAGCTTACACATATTTTATTTATATAAGTTTGATAGTTTCTTCTTCATTTGTTTTTATTTATAGAAAGTTGTTGTATAATATTGTTGTTTTTATTTTTGAAAACTATTGCTAATGTTACTTATTACAGCATACACTAACGAGAGTACCTATGTATCGACTTAAGTGTTGTTTAAACCGTATTGGACATGTTTTAATAAGAAACGCATTGCATGGGAATTTCCAAAACTGTTTTTTGTTTACTAACTGCAATAAAAATACATTGTGTAATACACTGACTTAATAAATAATATGGTTTAATAATTGAATATCCGTTTATCGGTTCGAAATTAATAAATGATCATCCAAGTAACAAGAGCAATTCGATCAATAAACCCAATCAACTTAAGGCGTAGAAATCAAACTTTTCTTTAATGGTTAATTTCTGGGAACAAGATTTTGATAGAATCGCTCGTTTATTAATTTCGGCCGTAAGTCGAGTGCCTATTTTGCCTAAAAATAGTGTACATGAAGTGTTCAAATGCTGGTTCATTAAATTATTTACTTAGCTTGTATCCTATACCTTAAGGAAGCAATAAATTTTATAAAGAAATTGAGGATTTTCTTAATAACTGTAGTACCTACACCTTCTTTTGATTGACTATATGAAAATACACGTTAAGGATTATAGACGAAAAAAGAAATACTGATACTGGTTTATAATTTTATTAAATAATAAATACAGTTAAAATATTAAGACAATAAATCACAGAAACACAAAACACGGTTATGGGATACGTATTGTCTTAAATCTACTTTATTATCACTTATCAGGACTAGATGTTTATTTGAACTGTGTCAAAAGTAAATTAAAATAAGTAACTCACCGTAACTATTACTTATTAACTTATGTCAAAGATGACTACTTATACCAAATGTTTTATTATACGAAACTGCAAATGAAATGCAAGTTTTTAAGAGCTGCTTGCTTTTGAAATAAGTCAGATGCAATCTAAATGGTGTAAGGGAATAGACGTAGGTAATTAATTATAAGTTAATCAAGCAAAATCAGCTTTAAATTATTGTTTTTAACATCTGTCCATTATTCTATAATAATTATGTGCGTTGTCATATTACAGTATTATGTAGAAATATCGAATAGTATTCGTAGCACGAATAGATGAAGTACAAAAATGTATACGTCATTATAATGAATAAAAGTGGATATGTTAAAACAGATCCAAACATTCGTAAGAAACATATAATAAAATTCATTTCTTTAGCAGTCAGTAAACGAGTAAATGGATCGTCTGATGGTAAGTGATCTCCAACACAAAACCAGCAGAATCATGGTGGCGTTGACAACCTTAAATGAAAAGGATAATTGATTGCGAAGGTGAAGGAAAATTTTGGCCTCCGGATAATCTTACTCACCGTAAGAAACGTAACAACAAGCTGCTACTTTACGTCGGTTTTGTGTGAGATAGCGGTAACAACCGTTAGAGTCCGTTCATGCTGTAGACAAAACTGTCTTCAACGTGGTTCTACCACTTGTGAATGACCATAAAATGATAATACGATAAGTTATTATAAATCTAATAATAACTAAGCCTCATTAAAATTAATCTGTATAATCTACAACTTATCTATTATTATTATATCGAAACAAAGTGGCCTAAAGGTAATTGCGAAAATGGCAACTCTAATGGAATTATGTTTTAATAATAGAATAATAATAATACACCCAACAGTCACACACATAGCCCTGACACCACACTAGGTAGACCTGTATCGTGGGTATCAGGAAGAGGGATTCCGGTCCCACAACCGCGCTTCGCACCCGGCTACTCGCCTGCTGCGCCATGGAGGCGGTTTCTTTTCCGCCTTTATTGATTTTTTTATTAGCTTGAATGACGAAACAGCCAAGTCGCTCGCTTGATGGTAAGCGCAACACCTGCTCATAAACAGGAACACCACCACACAGAACTTCCGAGTTACAATGCACTGCATGACACTGGACTGCGCTCGATACCCCGAGACGTAAAATGTTCAGTCTCAATGCACTGGCTTCAATGTCATTCAAACTGAAACACAACAATGCTTACACACTGCTGTTTGGCGGCAGAAATAGACAAAGCGGTGGTACCTACCCAGACCGCATACGAGGAACCTATTACCTAGTTAACTATATAAATGGAAAGAGATAGAAATTGATCATGTTGCCGTATCTTTGAGGTATAACAACTATACCTTAGCTGTTCTCATTTTTATATTGCATTTTAAGTCCTAAAAATATGTTTGTTACAATAACAGCTACTCTGGTTCGCACGACCTCAACTAATTCTCATTGTTGATTTGGTCATAATGTTATAGAAAGATATAGAAGTTGATGATGTTGCCGTATCTTTGAGATATAATAACCTTGGCTTTTCTTATTTTTATATCGCATTTTAAGTTATAAAAATATTTTTATTACAATAACAGCTACTCTGTTTGGTTCGCACGACCTCAAATGATTCTCATTGTTGACTTGGTCATAATGAAACACGTGCATGAATAGACTCATTTGTTGCGTTAGTAAAAAATACTAATTTGTCAGTTTATATGAGTTTGCATTCTTGGATTTCAACACTTCACTTTACTTAGATATAAATAATCTCGCTTGCATCTAAAGTTATTTTAATTGTGTACTAATAGTATTTTGTATGCGTATTTTACGTATCTTTACGCACTTGTTACGAGTTTGAATCAATAACATTTTTACAATAAAATAATACAAAGTCTTAGACAAATATTTCTCAATCAAGAAGTAGGTCAAGTGACGTAACTTTACCCCGGCCAAGTAATTTTGCGGGTATTGTACATAGCGTAATATTTTTCCCGCGCTACTATGCAGTACCTACCTAATATATTAGCCTACTGCATGTACATTTTTTTAGAACGCATTGAGATTTTAGAATACAGAGCTTTGGGCATTTTTAATTGGCAGCCCCATTAATCCTAGAAACAATATATAAAATTCGTTCTCCATCCCGAATAGGCACTATATACAATTTCATTTATTATGCGTTTAAATTTGTTATTTTTACGTAATTTGATAAGTTTGTTTGTTACGCAAAAAATAATATATAATACTAGAATAATGACTGTAAAATATGATCATTTGTTAAAAAAAATATTATGTACTATGCAACATTTTCCCGCTATTAATTTAAAAAACCTATTCGTATTTAGCTACTTATTATTCCCTAAATATACATCATAAATATAAAATACAATAACTACGTTTTGATCTTACGCGAGCCTTTATAGTGTCCGTTTTTCTTCCAGCCGTTACCTTGAGGTTCGCCATTCATCGCACGCAATCCGAACGAGGTCGTTTTACTTTTAGTCTCGAATAACACATCCGACTCCGTCTCTGTTTCTGAAATATCTTTACCGGTGACTGTAAGGGAAAACATTTGGGATTTTAATATTAAATAAATAATTTTCACGTTTATTTATGCATGCCCTTCTGACTTTTCTTAGTTACGTGTGTATTCATTGTGAATTATCGCTTGCTTTAACGGTGAAGGAAACATCGTGAGGAAACCTGCAAACTGAGAAATTCTCCATAATAATCTCGAAGGCCTCCTTAGGAAAATCCTTTATGAGCCTTGGTGCCAGCCACTTTGATTATGTCAACTGTACGGAATTGATGTCCTTTTGTGGGAGTTTTCAAGCGTAGATACAAAACAATATGATGGATTCACGTTAGAAATATGGCGGCTATATATACGCGGCTGGTAAATTATATCCATTTTTAAATTGGTCAGTCAGTGGGTCATTGTGTATCATGCAGTGCGTTGTCATGATGAAGCTTCTAATCACCAATTCCTTGCACCAAGGCACGAGAGGACATTTTGAAGAAAGCCTGCCATGGCGACTTCGATGCATGGAAACCTTTTTTTTAATGTATTGCACCAATCTGATCATATAGTATTTATATGTTTAAATCGGCTCACTGGCATTAATTTTCAGATAAAGGTTTACTGATTTTTTCGATTGGTAACACTGGGTGTTATAATATCGGCATGAGTCGTAGACATGATGGACAGTAGTGGGGACAGTTGAGTCCCATAGACTGACAAAGTAGTCGTGTGAAGCCAAGACTCCCCGCGCTGCATCATTCCGCCAATCAGTCTGTATAAATAAACCCAGTTGTTGTTGTGACGACTCATGCCGGTACCTGAGCCCATATGTTATAAAATTATATGAAGCGACGAAATTTGAAAACGTAGACCTAATGTAACATAGAATATCCATTACAATGCTAATATTGCTAATATAAAATACTATGACAAAAATAAAACCGTCGATAAAAACATGTATAAAAAGGAGAATATTATTTTATTATTGCAATGGGTTATGTTGGAATTTTTATGTAGTTTTTCAATTGTATTAATAATATTCTAAGAAATAACAATAATCAATAATTTTTGATACACACTTTTACTCATAAATTAATTATAGTGATAGTCATTTATATGAAAAATGTTATTATTGTAATGGTTATTCTATACCTAGTTTACTGTATGTATGTTCCGAACTTAGTTGCTTCGTTGCGGATTTATAGCATAGTGGCCCTGTACAATAGTATGGTGATTGGTGAGACTCACAAGGTTTCTCTTCATGGTCTGCGAGCGGCAGCAGTCGGTACTTGGGTCTGGCGCGTGGCTTGCGCGGTGCACAAGCTCGTCGCAGTCCGCGCCCCAGCGCCCAACAACACGCGCCCACCGAGCACAGCGCACACACACCCCCCAGACTCGCGTACACTACCGACCAGTCTGCATCGCAGCGACCACACTCACAATAATCAATTATACATATTGCATGCGACAACTAATATTATATCATGCGAACATTTCAGGAATGGCAAATTTAAGCTTACTAAAAATTCAAAGCACCGATTCAAAAGTAGTTATTTTTTTAAGAAGGTTTATTTCGGTTAGCAAGTTATTATTTCACAACTTTATGCGAACTATTCATCAGAATCGGATCACAAATTTGAAAAGTTATACGTGAGCGTACAAAAATTAACCATATACAACGCGTTACAGAAAGGTGTGGTCATATTTAAGGGTTTACCTAGACATGAATATTTCTGTACCGTAAACTACCGTATCGTTTCAAAATCTACAATCTTAAAAATTCACGCTAATTTTAATCACTGTTAATTAGGATCGATAAAATCACATCCCTATAAATTAAGTGAACTCTGTGAGCCAGAATAACAATGCTAGAGTGAGACAAACAGCTCAGCTGTTTCTCATTTAATGTTGTCCAAAGTTGCAAGTCGAATATCGACATGTTACACGTTCCTTATAAAAATGCCTGTCCTAGCAATGCAATCGAATTTGTACTACGGGGTCATACTTATATTATTGTACGCGATACGTTACTTAAATTTGGCCACACCTTTCACCATGTGTACGCGTCGCATTGAGAATCTATTCTGTATTTTCGCCGGTTACTATCTGATTATCCAATTTTTTTTTCTATTTTATCTTTTAATAAACAAAAACTGAGAAATCGGTGATGTTCTGGGTTAAAACCCAAGGCTCTCCACTTAGGACGAATATAAGCTTGGCAGAATGTGAGTCACTTTTGCTTGTCTTCAGGTATACAAACGTGAAAACCTAATTAAATCAATCATAAACTTAAAGCCTAAGTTGTACCTATGTAATGTTACATATGATTTTGAGATTAATATATAGTTACCGCAGTCAGGCATCGCATCGGGATCGAGTTGCGTGAGCAGGCTCTGCATCCAGAACGCGTCGCAGCGACACGTGCGGGTGGCGTGATCGCATGCGCCGCGACCTGAACATGTACTGAGACAGCGCCGCGACCGTACACGCACCCCCCCAGCCACGCCCGCTACACTAGCCGCCGCACGAGACATCGACAGTGCCTTTATACCCTCCATAGGCTTGTTCTGAACCACATCAAAACAAAAAATTAGAAAACATTTGTACCTTTTAAATTACTGAACAGATCTTCTAATAAATTAACTAAGACTTCAATGTATAATTACTAGATGGGCTGTTTAGAAGTAAAATTGCGCCAGAAAACGGTTAAGTTAGACTGCTACAGCGGGGGAGCGTGAGAGATAGTAGTAGTTAAGAGTACGATGATACTATTGACTTGCGATGAATTGACCGTAAATTAGTGCGCGATTTCTGTGTAGGTACCACGCAGCCAGTTAAGTACTATACATTGGTCTTTGTAAATAAATAAATACACACAACAGTCACACACATAGTCCTAGCCTCACACTAGGTTAACCTATATCATGGGTATTAAGAACTACGGGGGATTTATGGTCCCACTACGCCCAGAACCAATATTTGTGGATCACATAAACATTTGTCTTTGTGCGGGAATCCAGCTCACTTGAGTCACAGCCTAGTTATTCGCCCACTGCGCCACGGAGGTAGCTAATGCACATGCTAAGAACTATTACGATTAAGTCAGCTTTCAAACTATTGATATGAGCAAAGGTTAGCGCATAGTAGGAGATGAACATCTGACTATCTTAGACGCCTTTTCGCGTAATCGGCATGGCAGTTGTAATTTGACAATTACGCCTTCTACTAGACTTGAACGGCGGCAAAATTATCTATTAATTAATACTTATATTTATAAAGTTTTTTATTGGTTTTGGTTATGAAACATAATGATTAAAATAATAAAAATCTAATCAACTACATACTAAATGCAGTACAGGTTCTGTCCTCAAGTCTGTCTGCGGTAATGATCGGCTAGGGGGCAATGATTTGATTTAGGTACTTATAATTACGAGTCCACAGATAGACAATAATACGTTTGTTGAGTCTTGAGTGTTATTTTTTATTATACAGTAAAAGCTCCTTATTCGCGCTTCCTTCATTCGCGGATTAGAAAAATGCGACCCAATTCATATATTTGCGGCTTAAGATTTATTTATTCGCAGATCTAATCGGTACATACACATTGATATAAAGATTCCAATATGTAGGTATCCAACCGAATATCCTTTGTAAACGCGTCGTCAAATGGACTAATAAAAAAAAGTACCTACATATGTTGTTAAATGATATCGCCGCTGTATTGGTTCCGCCTTTGATACAAGCCGCCTTCGCCGCGGTGGGCGTTTTTGAGAAAGTAAACAAACAGAATGAAATCAACCTTATTACTCAATACATAAAGTATATTTTTAAATGCGGCCACAATAGACGTTCCATCCTTCGGTATGAGCCGCTTTGCGGGTTTTATTGTTTCATCTTTCCATTCGTTACAAAAATTGTGATCGAGTAACACGTCTCTGCCGCTGTCTGCCTTATATATAATGTCGACAAAAAAAAAACTAGACGACGCGAAAAATATCTGTGTTACCGCTTATAGTGAAAATAGAAATGCTTGAAGGAGCTTTTAAAAACTGCCAAGCAAGAAAACATTACAAAATTCTTTAAACTATTACCTAAACCTGAAGATAAACATTAATCAATATGGTCAAAAACATCATTTAATTTTTTTTTATATACTTGTTTTTATTTTGTCACCTAGGAACTACTACTACTACTACTAGCCCTGTATTATACATATCCCACTGCTGGGCACGGGCCTCCTCTACTGAATGAGAGGGGTTAGGCCGTAGTCCACCACGCTGGCCTAATGCGGATTGGTTGACTTCACATACCTTCGAAATTCTTATGGAGAACTTCTTAGGTATGTAGGTTTCCTCACGATGTTTCCTTCACCGTTAAAGCAAGTGATAATTAACAATTAATATAAACGTAACTTAGAAAAGTCAGAGGTGTATGCTCTTGGGGCTGGTTTCGAACCTGCGGCTTTCGTCTCGACAGTCCATACCACTCCCACCTGAGCTATCACTGCATTTACCTAGGAACGTATCCCCTATAATCCCATATAAATTACCATTCCATATTTACGGTTTCTGTATTCGCGGCATATTTACGGAAGATATACCCCGCGAATAAAGAGCTTTTACTGTAATATAAGGGCCCTAGTTATAAACTTTCTTAAGCACTTCTTAGTTAAACACTTTTTTCGTCTCTTTCTACCCATATTATAAATCGCGCTGACAGAGAAAAACAAAAGATTGCTGAACTAATAAATGCTTACGTAACCTTTACTTAGTAACTCACATTTTCAGATAAGAAGAACACCAGTTCTGTATTCCCGGAATCGATTTGCCCACGTACTTCAGTCACGTTGACCTTTATATCTCCTTTCAATAGTAATGTAATTTTCTGCACGAGCGAATCCAACTGTCCTTGTGTGAACGTCGATATGGGAATGTTGAGAGTCATTTCCAATAGGTTCATATCAAGCGGGTCTGGTTTCACCTGTACGCTTACAGTGTCTCTATCTGATTCACCCTGGTCGTCCGTTACTGTTAATTCAAACACGTATCTCCCGGGCTCTATGTTTGTTAGCTAAAATAATTAATAATGAACTATGTTTATAATTGTTTTGGATATTTTGTGTCAAATTGTTGACTTGTTCTTACTGTCACCAAACATACTTAAAAAAAAGGATTTTAATCTTGCAATGTTTTTATACATTATACAGATAGAACACTATAATTAAATAACGACATAACATAACTTTTTAATTTCCGTAATAATTATTATCATAATAATGTCCTTTATTCTGTTGGTTTCATCCGATTCCAATATTTATATGTATATATAGATAATGTAGTAAGTTATACAATTATTTTAGTGATTTATATAATTAGGGATAAAATAGTACCGATACTTTTTTAATCGACTGAATGTGAGACCAGCGGATCGCTCGTTTGATTGTAAGCGCCACGTCTGCCTATATTGTAGTAGCAACACCATTCACTTTGAAAAAATGCATGGATCTTCACTATGCTCATCATACCGAGACATATTATATGTATATCAATTTAAAAAAATAACTTCGCGCCTGACTAAGACGTATTAGATGCTGAAGATGTCCTATTAAAATGTTTGCATGGAGTAATAAAAAAATTGAACACTGTTTGATACGCCGTATTGGTACTATTTAAAGAAACTAACATTTGCTTCTCGTCATCTCTTACCATTGTCGTCTTTTATAAATATTCATAATTATACATTCTGACAGTTAGCGGATCATAAATCAAATAACGGCGTGCGGCGACGTGTATTCGAGCACGTGTAGCCTTGCTCATGGCTTGGCTCGCTCTATCACGCATCGTTTAACTGTACCATAATAGTGCAGTGCATAGAAAATATATATAACAATGAACAAAAGGTGACATTTCATACCATAAGCACCGGTTTTGTATCAGAATTAAGTATGACGGTGCCAGCAGCCAGCCCCGAGCCTGACCTCGACCACTTCCAAGTTACGATGCGGAAATCATCAGAAGACTTAGATCCATTTAAGATTAAAACAGCCAGCGGAAGATTTAATACTTGGTCGCCGCCGGCATCCGCTTTTGGCGGGCTGTTTTTATCTGTTGAAATAACATAACATTATTATTTAATGCGCTAATAATCTGTGCCCATACTTATGTGTACAAAATGTTCTGGTAAAACCACATACCGCGGGTAACATCATAGATGACGTAAGTACTACAATCTCCATGGAAACATGTTGGGCAATTTTTACATGCATATGCACTCCCGAAGGGGTAGACAGAGGTGTAGCCCACAATTCTCTGAGCTTATTTCTATCCCATGATATGTTAGGGAGCGAGTCTATCGCCATACCGCGCACAATTCCAGACTCCGCGCTAATACTAAACATTTCGTGATAGAAAAACCCGATACGGGGATCGAACCCGGAGCAATAGTACCGCATACACATTACAACTGCGCCACCAAAGCAGTTTGTATGACAACAAGACACAACACTATTGACTATACATATATCACAGACTTATGGAACCTTTATTAGCAAGGCGGATATTGTAAAATGAAAGTATGGTAAACGGGGTGACAGAGGTGATTATGAAAAATATATGTTTTTTACACATACAAACTAACGGCCATCCTATTACTATTACAAATGTGAAAGTTTGGATGTTTGTTAGTCAATTTGGATAAAAGAGATTTTCATTCCAAAACACCCGTAGCAAATAATTGTGGGTCAAACAAATATTTTGTTTCAGTGCAGGAATGGAACCTGCGGTCTCTCGTTTCACAGCCGGCTACTCGCCCACTGCGCCACGGAGAATCAAACTAAGATTGTTTAATGAAAATGACCGTGCATAATTATACAATAGCTTTTGCTCATGGTTCCGCCCGTGTGAACGGTCTTATCCGGGACAAAAAGTAGCCTATGTCCTAATACAGGTCATGGTCTACCTGTGTGCTAAACTTCACCCAAAACCGTGCAGCTAACAAACTTTCACATTTATAATAGTAAAACTAATAAAATAAACTTCTGTACATTTTATATAATAAGTATGTATATATATAATATTTTCAATGTAATTTTCGTCTCGAATTAACCCTACATACCTATTCAACCCTTTTACGGTATGTAGGTATAAAATAAATACTTACTCTGTGCTACTGTGACGGTGACATTATCAGTAGCAGAGTTACCGTTGTCGTCCAGTACTGTGAGAGAGAACACATACTGTCCCTTAGTGAGTGCGGTGGCGTTCGCGATAGACTCGTTAAAGTTTATTATATTAGAGTTAGTAGGACCGGAGAGACAGCGCCACGTGTACGCCACGATCCTGTGGTCGTCATGCGATGCGGATCCATTCAGCGTGATCCATGTTTGAGGCAGTGATATGAACTGTAATACACATATTTACACAATGTTTTCAGTTAGTTGCAAGCATGATGTTATTGATCAAAGTTGGGTGAATCATTCAGAGACGAACTTATCGTTGTTTAACGCAAAGGATCTAATCGCATCCAACAGGCAATATGTTTTAAACTTCATACATACATACATACGCACATCGGACATCGTACAAATAAACACTGATGACTTAAGTAGGTATGTACACATCTACAACCCTCTATTGGCGCTCTTTGAGTAATTATATAATACAACTAGGCTTTGCTCGCGGCTCCGCCCGCGTAAACGGCCTTTTCCGGGATAAAAAGTAGCCTATGTTACTTAGTGATAATGTAGCTTTCTAACGGCAAAATATTTTAAGAAATCGGTCCATCAGTTTTTAAGTTTATTCGTTACATACAAAAATACAAATCTTTCCTCTTTATAATATTAGTGTAGATAGAGGTAACTGAAAAGTGGGTAGATATTTGTTTACAATTCTGGAACAGGTATAGCGATTAGACTATACAGTAAATAAACCGAGCACATAAAGTAGGGGCTACGCAGTCTTAGTCCATGTGGGTGCACTTGAGCACACAGTTTAGGGGCGGGTCCATCGAGAAAGTAAAAAAAACTTTTCCTTTTTCATTATTATGTCCATGTAATACTTTATTCAAGTGTACAAGTTTAATATGTAGAATGTTATAATGCGCAATGTTAGTTTTCGAGTGCTTATTTATAATTCATGCAATAATTATTAGTGATAAACTATATATGTACACCCAAGTCCGCACTGCAGAATCATGCACCAGTTCATTCCGGTCTGTATTTACAACGAATTTAGGTTATCGTGTTATCTCTAACTTCCATTAAAGAACATATAGTTTTTTAGTAATAATGTTAAAACCATAATTCTCGCAATATCCAATGTGAGATCTTACTTCAAATAATGCATTGAGCCCAAGCTTCGTCTTTGAAGGCAAACTGTCAACAGCAATTAAAGAAAATGTAAATTTCATTTTTAAACCCAAAATTACATAAATTTATAATAGTTACGCAGAATTTACCTATACATTCAAACTGCAACCCAGTTATTGAAAGCAGTTCTCATTAGGTATATTAACAAAGATAAAATTAAAGATATTATAGTAACACTAATTTCCGTTACACTCAGCCTTTGATGGAGTCAATTCATATCCTTTGGCAATAAAATGTCTAGTTTTTCAGTATTGGTCAATTATGTACAAAGAATCATTATGCATTCGTTGGTTGAAGGGTACCTATTACCTAAGGGTAATATATATTTCCATCCGACTGGATAGCCACCAACAAAAACCCGCCATAATGGCTCGGTCTGGTGAGTTGCGTTCCAGGATCAGCTGGTGTATATACAGACATTTTAGATCTGCATAATTGTGGCGACAATCGAGGGATGATTTCACTTTAGTTACCATCAGGTGCGGTGTTACTTTGCTATCTTAGGAAAAATCTTTTCATTATATTACTCACAGTATCAGTGCCAGAATCTGCCACGGGCGGAGTGTTGGTCGGAGGCTTCACAAACACATGGACTTCGGCAGTGGAAGACTGACCCGACGAGTCGGTTACTTTCAACACAAACGTATAAACGCCTTCAGATAGATTTGATAACTGCAACAAAAAAAGTGTTTTTTAGTCACACATCAGTCTTTTCATTTAGAATGCCAGAGATGCCATTTAAGATGACGATGCTAGAAAGACAAATAAACACAAAGGGGTCAAAATCACACTTCTTGCGTTAGTCAAATTGTATCATGAAGGGCGTAGCTAAGTTTGGATGCTTCATAGTGGGGGAGATTTTCTTCAAGGGGGGGTGCCGGGTGGCAATGTCACTGACCACGCAGCACGCACCAGTGTTTCAAATATGTGTAGAAGTATTGACAGATTATTAGTTTTCGGTTACTCACAACGGTATACATAGTGGGGCAAGCGCCCCCGTACCCCACCATCGTTACGCCCATGACTATGTATTGAGATTGTAGTTATTTTATCCCACATCAGGATTTCTTGTGGCACAAGTAACTGATAAGTAAGTAGTATCCCGCGGCGATAGCTTATCGGGCAGAGGAATTTTTGATTTGTCTGTCAGCTTGATGCTCGTTGCGTCATGCTCCATATACTATTTCTTAAAGGTGTTTTTAACTGACCACTATCGGTGCGAAGTATTCGCACAGGTAGCCTAGTTGCATATACCTATTTTCGTTGTGTTCATTTCGTATTTGAAAATTATATAAATATCTGATACAGTGGTGTGGGATGTTGGGACTAAAATTTATTTTGAATACCTACCCTATTGGAATTATCTGGATTTTCGTAAAGAATAAAGGAAAATAATATTATAATCTTATCGTACTATTGAAACCCAAGTGAAGTGCCGATTCCGCACAATCACAAAAAAAAACAATTTTTATACTAAATAATAAGATAACGCGCGCAAACTATAATTAATTAAAACTTGTATAAGCCACAATCGCGCCTGATAAAGTACGATAAGTTCATAATCGTGTTGCACATTTCAAACGCAGATATTTTTGAGCATTAAGTCCCGTTCACGTTGCTTTATTTTCAACTATTTTTATTTTATTTATACGGTCACGCCTGTATCCCCAAAGGTATATTGCAGGTGCAAAAAGGGTTATCGAGCTTATTTCTGTGTCATAATGTGATAGGTATCGCCATACTGGGCACAAACCGTAAAACTCAAGTGTGATTTTTTCGAATTGAAAAACTGAAACACAAATTGTGCTTGAAATAATTTTCACACCTTGAAAAATCTAAAAATTGTTATTTAAATAACGTAACAATATACTGTATTCACCTGTAAGTAGGGTGAATGTGTGTTCTGCATATCAACAGCTTTATTTTCATCCTCCGCCGACTTCGTCCATTCCCATGACGTGATTTCATGATCATCAGTTGAGAGACTGCCATTCAATGTGAGATTATTATGCGGTAAATATATTATTACGTCCTGACCTGCAATATATTAAACTTTCAATAAATTGATAAATTTTACCCTTATTACGATTGAATTAGGTATTTCTTTAAATAAGTACAGTCCGGGCAACGTACAGTGGAATTTATGACGCAGGTATACTCATGGAGTTCTCAAATATTACGTGTGAAATTATTGACGTAGGTAATAAATACATTCTTGTTGGAACCGCAATGGTGACGGTGACGTACTACTGGAGCTATTATATTATTTAGCAAAACTAGACTGTGTTAAAATAATATCGTAAGTTGACCCAAATGACACGGTACGATGCAGCTACTGTAGATGAGCGTTTAAAGACTATCTATTTAGTTATTTGGTCTGAAAAACACGATTTTATTATGATTTATAAAATCTTGGTTGCGGCAGGCTAGGTGGTGAATAGTAAAATCTAAAGTTTTTTTTCGGTATGATATGCCAGCTTGCAGTGTGCACACATGCAAAATTAAAGCAGTCTTTACTGCTATTTATTAATTTGTTCGCTGATCACGTAGATAATGCTGGACGTATTTTGATGCAGGGTTTACTATTATTTTAAGTGGACCTAAAGGAAACATATATTCCATAAAAATACTATATTTTATCTCCATATAACGATATTCACAGGGCAGTGCTGCGCACAAAAACAAGTATAATAATACAATTTAATTATTATAATTTTTTAATAACACTTACCTGCATTTGCCTCAGGTGGATAATCTGTGTGATTTAACACAGTAATGTTGGCAGTAGTTGAATTTTTTTCATGATCCGAATCCTCTACAGTTAATTTAAATGTGTAGTTTCCGGGCTGCTTTAAGTCCTTCAACTCTAGAGTAGGCCCTTCTTGCAGGGGAGGCTGATATCCAATAGGCCCAGATGTTAAATCCCAGTGCCATGATATTATTGCATCATCATCCTATAATAAAAAAAAAAAATACTACACAGTTTAGAAGTGCTCAATTTATCTAGAATTATAAATGTATTTGAAAAAACTATTTTGTAAGTAAATATAACCTGTTATATTTGAATAAGCAGTATAAAACATTACTGCATTGTTATCACTATTGATACCAATAGGTGGTTGTTGTACAATCTTGTAAACAGAGTATTTTTTTATAAATTAACATGATCTATGTTTTTATCTTCCATAATATATAAAGTACCTATCTAAAGTTCTGTGTAAACCTTAACAGAAACGTCAAATCAGTTTGTTAACATTACCTGCAATTTTTTGTGAAAATATTCTAATCATGTGTGCAGTAAATAGATAAAATATTTGTTATTAATTAGTAATTTACCTTGCTGGCGCTACCATCGAGTACAGCGACCGTGTTGGGCAACTTTACCGTTTGTACTTGCGGCGTGATCACCACTTTTGGTGGCGTATTGATACGCTGCGGTGGTAGAACTGTGACGTTGGCATAGCCCTCACCATACGAGTTCGTACCATTCACAGTTAATTTGAAGCGGTATTGACCTTCGGTTAAGTCTGTTAATGTTACTTTGGCGCCATTTTGATTCATGTTTCCTGGAAGACGATGAACAGTTATAATCTTAAAGAGTCTCTTTTGCTACAATTGGATCTTGCTTGTTGACCAATTCAAACCGAGGAGTTTCCTGCTTCAGGTCAATATTCGGTAAAATTACGTCATGTTAGGGTTCGTAGACAAAATACCACAGAGAGGTTGAAAGTATAATTTTCTTGAATATGGAGTCGAGATTCTATGCAACCATGTTATCTTCCATAGACATGTAGAGATAACTATATACATAACATATAGACAAAACGAGCCGACAAGATTATCTCGTGTTGCATATGCTAAGTCTCCAGGCGTATGCTGTCGCATAAGTATTCATGTCCGCTACATACAAACACGTCTAACGTGTTGCGAACCGGGGATCTAGATATAATCCATTATTATAAGCAGTCAACTGTAGATAAAATCTTCAGTGTGACGATTGTAATTACCTGTAAAACCACCTTTCGGCTGATCTACTAAAGTCCAAACATAATTATAATGACTCATAGTAGCCTTCTCATCAGGTATTGTGTAAGCTGCCAATGTTACTTCATTTTCGGGCAATTGAACCTGCAAGAAGTTTTTGACATATTCAATAAATTCATCAATGAATACACCCAACAGTCACACACATATTCCTGACCCCACACTAGGTTAACCTGTATCGTGGATATCAGGAACTACGAGGAGTTCCGGTCTCACAACAACAACCAGACCCTAAACAAATATTTGTGGATCACACAAACATTTGTCTCGGTGTGGGAATCGAACCCGCGGCCTCACCGTTGCCGCCGGCTACTCGCCCACTACGCCATGGAGGCTGTCAATACCTAAGAATCTAAGTCTTAATAAATGAAAGCAACCAGCAATTGATTAATTGACAATTAATTGTCTTACCTATTAAATTGTCATCAACTAATTACTAATCTATACTACATTATAAATAGTTTACTCTTGAGAAATGGGTGTTATGATATGAACAGACTTTTTAGTATGACAGAACGACAATATTTTACACTCAATACTTTTATTTTTAGTTGTTGTGGTGAAAATCTTGCCATAGTGACTTGTGCAAGCAAGTCGCGTTTCGCGGTTAGACAGTGTATATTATTTAGTAACTTCAGGCTGGCATAAACCTGCCAACTGACGAGGGATGGAATGTCTCTTGATGGTCGACGTTATATTTGGATTGCACTGTACTTAACATCAGATCCTTTGTAGTGTGTACTTTGTCATGCCAAGATAAAAGAAAAAAATAACACTGAACACCTAAAACACTTCATTTGGTTTTAATTTAATCGGTTGACAATAGAATAGTCACCAATGTTCCATCCAGTAAGAGCTTCCTTTAAAATATATTACCTTTTTCGACACTATTGAAACCATCAAAGTCTGTACACTCTTAGGTGAGGTACTTTCTGTTTTCAAATCAGTTTTTGGATCTCCTTCATCACTCTTTTTTAACGCACTCATTGCTAAAGCTGGTTCTTTGACAAAAGGTCTCATAGTCTGCACACAGGAACCTTGAGCGTTTTCTTCTGTTCCCGGTACACATTTGCAAATACCATGTCGCATTTTCAACCCCAATGGTATGCATTCCGCATTTAATGGACAATCCTCACCACCCACTTCACATGATACTTTCTCTAAGAAAGTTGATGCATCCATAATCATGTCAGCATCTGCATTTTCCCTATACTTCTCATATGTCCTAGCATCCTCATCATCCATGGTGGGTAAATTGTTAATGAAATGAGATAGGAAGTTGTTGTCATCATCATCTGATAGGAGATCGTTGCCATGGCTTGTATATGGTGAATAAATGGTTTCTTCTTCTGGAGAATAATTGGCATTCACATCTCTGTAACTAGACTGATCAAGTATGTCCAACCAATTTTCTGGAATATTTCATGTATTATGAATTATTTATTTATTTATTTATTTTTACATTATAAAGATCAACAGCTAAATTACAACGTAAATAACAGAGTAGTACAAAAGATTAAGCCATTTATAGATCTCAACGACTATTTGATTGAATAAGAAGCATTACACGTAAACAAACGTAGGAAATTATCAGTAAAAAATTTAGGGAATTGTAAGTTATTCACTAAGATGCTAAAAACACACAACTCAAAAAATCACAAAAATTGTAACAGTGTGAATGTCACTAGTATTAAGGAATACATCCACGACTACTCCACGATTATTATTATAACATATAATAAAGAATGGCATACAAGTAGCTGATGATATAAACAAAGTGATAATACTTTTTTGACAAAACATTGCTTTCATATTTAGTGCAAATACTATTCTGTAGAAATATATATTATATATGGCTCCATAAAGATATTAAATATCTTTTTCATGCTTATTGCAAGGCCTGAATTACATTTGTAAATTTAAAACCGGCAGGTTTATGTAAGTTCCCAAATGCATTTACACATGGATCTTCTAAATCTGATATAATAATACACCTACTCCATTTAAAGACATTTATGGTAAACAACATACATACTGTTTACATTAATAATATACTTGTAAGTCCATTTACATAACTAATTACAGTAATGATTCCACCAATGTCAAGTATTACCAATTATAACAAAAATATAAATCTGTAAGGTTCAAATTAATAAAGGGTTTACCATTAGGAAGGACTGGCTTCACTAAAATCATAGACAAATGTGATTCCCATTTTCTGCTCCCTGCTCTTAGCAGCGGCATGCACAGCTCATTACTGACACACTCAACATGGTAGCACCTTGAGTCCACAATGAACACAATGTTACATGTGTTGGTTACACAACATGACATCACACATTGACGCAGGCCTTTAAGGCCAGTTTTCTGTGTGAAATTGCCAGCTGTAAGATTACCTAAAAGAAATATATTTGTTATTGAGTAAATAACAGATACATGACATAGACTCATACCTGTTTTCTATAGGGTTAGGATAACAACTTAATGACTGTATATGTCTCAAGTGCCATCATAACGTGCCTTATTGTACTTTATTTATATAAATTACTATGGGGATTTTAAAACCATCCACTTTGTACAATCAAGCAAAGGCGTAACCAGGATTTGCTGCGTTAAATGCTATGGAATGTAAATAAAAGGAACAAGGAAGACAAGACAGAAGTGGAGTTGAAACATTTTTGTGAACCCTTGCACACCATGTAGTGCCCCACCTTGCCCCAACGTGCAGTCTGGCTATGCAGTCAAGAGATTGAAGTAAGTTATGAACAAAAACAGTGGACAACAATATGAAATAAATCACTAAATGTTTATAAATCTATCAAGGACATGGAATACTTTCACTTGAACATGGTTTTAAACAAGTATGGTGTAACGTTGTTATAGAAGGGTAATTTATATGTATGAAGTAGTAGTAATAAACAAATTACTTACCGGCTGGCGCATAGTTGACGAAATTTTTTGGGTATAACTTAGGGCATTTATTACTTTCGTATTTCTCACTCCACGCTTTATTATACTGAGATAAGGATATTTTAACATTTAAGAAAAATATCAGAATAAATAAAGTAATACACAAACTAGTAACATTATTTATTTTGGGCATTATTCTTTACAAATAAAATAGAAGTAGCTTAATTTTCGCACAACGTATATATCCTATAACACTACACTGTATGGTTTAGGACTTATCTGAATTACAGGATATAAAGTGCTTTGATACAATTTATGCGTAGGCGTAGCGATAATATTGTTTATTTCATTGTCGTACATATAACTTTAGTACAATAGGTAGTCTAAATTTTCATGGTGCCCAAACCAATACATGAAATTTGATGCACAATGTCATGTCATGTCATAAAATCTATCATTATATATGTTTCTCTTTTTTGCACAGCAACGCACCTATATTACAACTCACCTGTTCTTTCATTATATGCTGTAAAAACTGTCATTCTCAACTTGGAACTCGACCAACAACGTTGTCAGGACTCAGGGTTGTCAGTCAACATTACTTTAACAAATTGACAGCACTTATGACTTGGCAGTATGGTCTTTAACCTTAGCCGGATCCATCAGCTACGAAAAAAAAACAAATTGATAGCGAAAGTAACATTTCGATTCGAGATTCATGTTTTGTGGAAAAATATTGACTTTTTCATGTACAGATTACGATAACTCGCCAAAAAAGGATCGTAGAATTTTGACATTTCTTCTTCAAACAAGACCTCATTTGTATAAAAATAATTTACCTCATTTCAAGTCTGTATCTTAAAGTTTCGATTTTTAACTTCCTTTATGAAAAAAGCGCGGGAAACTTCGTCGTGGCGGGAACGTTTTTTTGTTATGAAAATATTTTATTTAATAATTTGGCTAAAAAGTGATTAGTTTTGTTGTAGTTTGTATATATTTCTTATATTTAGTTTTCTGTAGTAGTTTGTAAATATTTTCTTCGTTGTTAGGTAAGTTTTTTTTACATATTATTTGTGATGAACGAGCCCCCGGATCCCGGGGGTGGCTCGACCCCTCAGGTAGCTGCATATGTTACCGTGGAGCAATCGGAATCTGGAATGGATACCGATTGTTCCACTAGTAACAAAAATTTAAGGAAGCGCAGCCACGCGAAAGCCATGAAAAAAGTATGTAGGCAGTGTCATAAGAAAAAAAGAATTAATAAAATGGCGGTTGATGAAACTAGAGAATCGTGCAAATGTTCAGACAGTGATTGCAACGTACCGTTGGTTCCGACATCCTCACCGACAACTTCTGAGACTTTAAAGGGAAATGATAACACTTCCCATATAGTCCCAGAAACAACTCAGATAGGTAGAAAATCTTATACATCTTCTGACTTGGCTCCATACATAATTCATGTTCAAAAAATTCAGAAATGTCCAAATGATAATGTAATATTACATCCTGTTACTTTTGGAATTTTTTTGAAGAAAAATAATTTTAAAAATATTGTTAATGGTAGCGTAAAGCGAATTGGTCGCAATAGAGTCACTTTATCATTTTCTCATTATAATGATGCAAATTCGTTCCTCTCATATGGGGGCTTAGAAGTTAATCTTTTTAAAGCATTTATACCTACATTTAGTGTGACTAGATTGGGTATAGTTAAGGGTATTCCAATAGAATGGTGTGAGGAGGATATCATTAGTAACATATCTGTTCCAATTGGGTGTGGTCCAATATTAAAAGTAAGACGCTTAAATTTTAAAGCTTTTATTGATGGTACTGTTACCTGGAAACCGTCTCAGACAGTGGTTGTAACATTTGATGGTCAGATTTTACCAAAACGTATATTTGTATGTTATAATTCCTTACCAGTGGAATTATACCACTATCCAACTGTCCAGTGTTACAACTGTTGTCGATATGGGCACACTAAAATTCAGTGTCGGGGGAAACCCCGCTGTTTTAAATGTGGGCGGGATCACAATGGAGAGTCTTGTAATGTTGAGGATGATTGTGCTGTGTGTTGTTTTTGCTCAGGGTTTCACTTTGCCACTAACAAGTCTTGTCCCGAGTTCCTCCGTCAAAAAAACATTAAAATATCTATGGCTGAGGATTGCATATCTTATGCTGAAGCTGCTAAGTTGCATAAACAAATTTCTAAACCATATGCTGATGTTGTATCAGCCCCTAAACATTCAATGTCTGCTGGTCCACTAGGTAACCAAACATCTAATCAAAATTCATCTTATAAAAAAACAATTTATTCAAAAGTCAAAATGCGCACACATCTTACACCTGGATATGACCGACTCAAACATAATGCATCATTGAATGAATATAACAATATATCATCATATGGAAATGGTCATGCCTTTCCAACTGAAATTAATAAAGACAATAAAGTTCCTCAATTGACTATGACAGAAATTATAACTACATTGTTACATGTTCTCTCACAAAATAATGTGTTTGTACCGTCCAACGTTGCACCAATACTGGAAACTACAATAAATTATTTAAATAATGGATTACACAAACATAATCCAATGGAATTGCCGGAGTATAATTAATAAAAAAAGTGATTTAATATTCCTTGTAAATAAATATAGTCCAATTATAATTACTCTTTCAGAAACATGGTTAAAACCTCATTATAATTTTAGAATCAAAGGATATATAACTGTAAGGGAAGATAGGTCTGATGGATATGGTGGGGTTGCCATACTCATTAAAGATTCTGTTCCTTTCTCCATTGTTACTTTTCCTCACCATTGTGATGAAATTTCAATAACTGCCTTGACTGTAAATAATATATGTGTTGTTTCTCTGTATATTTCTCATCCTTCCTCTTCTATATTAAGTGAAATTAATAGTCTTTTGTCATTTCTACCTAGACCTTTCTTAATTCTAGGAGATTTTAACTGTCACCACCAATCCTGGGGTAGCTCTGTTTCAAATTCATACGGTGAAGAATTAATTGATATATTAGATATGCATAACTTGTGCATATTAAATACTGGTTCCCCTACCCGTCGCAGTGATCCCAACCAAATCCATCAAAGTGCAATAGATCTTTCTATATGCACTCCTAATTTTGCATCTTTTCTTGATTGGTCTACTCTTTCTTCTTCCTTTGGAAGCGATCATTTTCCTATAAAAATTACATTTCCATACTCTAAAAAAAATTGTCATACAAAGAAGTCCCACTTAAAATATAAATTGCCAGTCAAATGTAGTACTGCCTGGGAGACATTTAAAAAAAAAGTAGATAGTATGCTTGATTCGCTTCCAGTTCTTGGTGAGGGCTGTGAGCAGGCATGTGCGGAGGCACTAGCACATATATTGGTTACTGCGGCGGATGATGTTTTTCCTGCGAAAAATAACACAAAGGGTAGAAAACTCCCTATGCCACCGTGGTGGGACTCAGAATGCTCTGTTGCAGTTAAAAAACGAAAACTAGTAGAACAGGAATATAATAATAATATGACCCAGGAAAACTTTGAAAGTCTTTCCAACACCATTGCTCTAACACGTAAACTTTTCAAGAGGAAGAAGTCTGAAGGTTGGCATAATTTCTGTGAATCAATTTCTCCCAACACTCACCCCACAATTGTCTGGCGCCAAATTAGAAGATTTAGATCTGCCCTTAATAACTTCACTTCTCCTCCTATTCCAGCTACTTTAGCTAGGGATTTCTTGGACGTATTTGCTCCTCCATGGGTTCCTCTAGATATTAAATTGCAACCAGTGCCTCCTGTAACAGATAACTCACATTTTAATAATAATGGTTCTCTAAGCCTTCCTTTTTCCATGAATGAGCTGAGGGGCGTTATTGATAATACTGTTGACTCAGCTCCTGGTGTAGATGGCATTCCTTACTCATTTTTTTCTAACCTTAGCGATAGTGTCTTAGATTATTATTTAAATTTAATAAACTTGGTAATGAAAACAGGGAAAATCCCATGGGGATGGAAGCGTCAAATAGTCTTGCCAATTCTTAAACCTAATAAAAATCCATCTGAAGTTTCTTCATACCGTCCTATAGTGTTATCTTCGGTATTGTTAAAATTATCAGAGCATCTTATTAAAAATAGGCTAGAGTGGTTTATGGAAAGTAAAGGTTTTTTGGCAGTCTCCCAGTATGGCTTTAGAAAGACTAAAAGTACTATTGATTGCTTAAGTATTATAACATCTGATATTAGAGTAGCTTTTGCCAATAACCGGTCCTTGATTGGCATATTTTTGGATATTAAAGCAGCCTATGATAACGTATCACTTTCAGTCTTACAAAATAAACTACAGACCCTTCAGGTTCCAGTAAATCTGTCAAACTTTATTTTAAATATTTTAAATGAACGATCAGTCAATATAGTATCTCCAGAATATGAGTTATCTCGGCTTATATGGAGAGGACTCCCACAGGGTTCGGTACTCAGCCCTTTATTGTACAACATATACTCATATGATTTAGAAAATTCATTAAGCAAAGATGTTCAAATTCTACAATATGCAGATGACTTACTTCTATACCACTCTTCCCATTCAATTGAGCACACATGTTCAGTCCTTAATTTTTCCCTGCGTTCCCTGTCCTCTTGGCTTCATTTAAATGGCTTAGATCTTTCCATATCTAAGAGTGCAGCAGTATTATTTACCTGCAAAAGATCTTCTCCTAGTATTAACATTGTCTATAATGACATTCCAATTCCAGTGACCAACAGCTTTAAGTATTTAGGTGTTATTTTAGATTCTAAACTCTCTGGTATTCCCCATTGTGATTATGTTGTCAGTAGAGTAGAACACCATATAAACATGCTAAGATGTCTTTCTGGAGTGTGGTGGGGTGCTCATCCTCACTCTTTAAAACTTGTATATAATGCTATAATACGAAGCATTTTCGATTATGGCATGTTCCTCCTGGATCCGGGTAATGTCAATGCTTTTAAAAAATTAGACCGTCTACAGTCCAAAGCTTTACGTATTGTGACTGGAGCAATGAAGTCCAGTCCAATTAATGCGTTACAAGTGGAGTGTGGTGAAGCTCCTCTTTCTCTCAGAAGGCAATTTCTTTCAGACAAATATTTATTTAAAATCATACAATTTTCAAATCATCCTCTCATTACAATACTTGATTCACTGCATTCGAGTATAAGTTCATCTAATTATTGGGCTCGTAAGTCTGCACCATGTTTAATAAAAAGTTACAAAAAATTCCTCTCTCTCCCTTCTCCCACCCATCGTTCCAATAAGCTACCATTATTTACAAATAGCTATGATTCTTTAACTTTCTCTCCCTTAATTATTTACAATTGTGTTGATAGGAATGCCCAAAATGTTAAACAGCAATTCAACATGTTTCTTACCGAATGTTGTGAGGGTTTCCATCATCTATATACAGATGCATCTAAAACTTCCTCTTCTCAATGTGTTGGGATTGGTGTTTTTCACACTCAATACAACATTGTGCAAAAGATTAAACTTCCTCCAGAATCATCAGTATTCACAGGTGAATGTCTTGGCTTACTTAAAGCCATTGAATATATCCTCTTGTTTAAACTTAATAATGCTATAATTTTTACAGACTCTTTAAGTGCACTTCAGGCTCTTATTAAATTCCCTTTTAAAAGTAAAAATACTTTGCCACTGATACTGCAGATGAGAGAGTTGGCATTCAAATGTACCACTAAAGGCTATTCCTTAAAGTTTGTTTGGATACCAAGTCATTCAAAGATCCATGGCAATGAAATTGCTGATAGACTTGCCAAGGAAGCGGTGCAGTGTGGTGATTTATTCCCATTTAAAAACTTCACT
This sequence comes from Mimas tiliae, assembly GCA_905332985.1. NCBI lineage: Eukaryota > Metazoa > Arthropoda > Insecta > Lepidoptera > Sphingidae > Mimas > Mimas tiliae. The sequence continues at coordinate 8,678,091 of HG995255.1, forward strand.
CAGGACCTTGCGTCGTTGGCTAAAACTTTTCTCCAAGAGTCATGGAGGGAAAATTGGTCCTCCAGCAGCATGCATAAAGGCCATTATTATTCCCTTATCCAACCCGATATACCTGCAAAGTTGTGGTTCTCCAAGGCTAAGTTTGATAAGGTGGAAACATCTATTTTAATCCGTGCAAGACTTGGCCATACGTGTTCTCCTGCCCACCTTGCTAGACTTAAAATTTTAAATAATCCGATGTGCCCCTGTGGATCAGATGTCGGCGACATGAATCATATTTTATTCTCATGTCCTCAATATGACCATTCAACATTTTTAAAATCCCTTCTGCTTCTCCGTATTCCTTTTCCTTGCTCTACACTTTCACTTCTTTGTACAAATAATTTGCTAGTATATAAAAGTATTGCTTCATTTTTCCATAAAAACAACATAAAATTGTAGATATACAATTTTTCTTAATCTTAAGTATCCATACAATTTCCATGTGCTTATACATACAATTATAATGTATATATATATTTTCCTTTTATTATTTTATGTTTTTTACTTACTTTAAAGTGGTGTGTGTAAGTAGTTGTTCTAAGGTGTAAACTTTAGGTTTAGTATTTTTATCTCTTCATTTTCATATCCGTAATATTTCTAATCCTTTTATCCAAAATTCAATTCTCTTTATCCGTATATCCGTTTTCCTTTTTCGTTTCAAAAGTTTCCTTACCTTTAACTCTGTCGTAACACAAAATTAAAAACCAAACTTGACATTGGCTGTATGCACAAGAAGTGCGAAGCCATAAGGAAAAAAAAAAAAAAAAAAAAACTTCCTTTATTCTACACATAGATATTAATATAAATTACACTGGCAATATCACCTCTTAAAGAGGTTCATCAAGCATACCTGTAGTCAACATACTTCAACAGAAATCGGAATGAAGAATTTTCTCCCTCTACGCCCATATTGTAAGAAACATTTATTTAAAGATCTTGAATTTATTAAATCTTCACAGTAAAACAGTTTTTCACTATATTATTTTTTTTAATTTCGTTTGTTTACGTTAAAAATGTCACGATAATATCACATTGCAATAAATATGTTTGCGAGTAAGCCTTATTAAGGGCCTTTTACGAGTAAAATATTCTCTAATATGACTTTTTACGAGTAAGCCTTATTACTTACTCGTAAAAAGTAAGCGCTCGCGCAGCGAGCCTAGGAGCGAAGTTGATTTAAGGGAATCGTCGACTATTTTTAACGCGCGTTAGAAATAATAGGAAATAATAATAGAGAAGTTTCAGTCCATATACGATGGAAGTAAACAAATAAATGCAATAGCAAAAACTCATTAAAGTCTGTGGTAGGTGTAGGTACAAATCATTACTTTTTCGCCATCTTTAGTACCTACCATAAAATATTTTTTATAGCATAGGCTGGCAAACGAGCAAGTGGGTCACCTGATGATAAGTGATCTTCACTGCCCAAGTACGCCCACAATAGGTACCAAAATAATCAAGGGCGCGTTGCCGACCTTAAAGAAATGGGATAATTCAGGGATTGGGAAGGGGAGGGGATTTGGGACTCCGGATATCTGACTCACCGTACGGAATGTAACAGCAAGCTTCTACTTTACATCGATTTTCTATGAGACAGAGGTAGCAACCCGGACGAACCTGCTTTAAATTGGTTTTAGATTTTTAGTTTTCTTAATTGGTTAAAGTTTTGTTAATCGAATTGAGAACCTCCTCCGTTCTTTTCGTCGGATAAGCACGTAGGGGCTTGAATTAACGTCCTAGATTGTTTCCACTAGACAGCGCTAATTTTATCCGTTTTCATTATCTCCCAATGTAGAGTATTTTTTCTGCAACTATCTGCTCTATTCTGAGTACTTAGGTAGGCTCAGCGTGTTGCGCGGCGCTGACATGCCGTGCCCTTCCATCAATGAGAGATAAAATGTGGTATATCTCTAAAGTGGATACCCGAGAATGATTCAAAATGATGAGATTTTCAACATACCTAATGGCTACGGTGGTTTTATATTTAAGTAGACTGGTAAATGCGAGTACCTAAATACCAAACTACCTATACTTACCTATTATCAAGAAAACATCCATAATAACCTTCTTTACGTACTTATTACATTTGAATGCTCATATTGTGTAGTCTTTCTTTTGTCTGGCGTTATTGTGGCTGCCAGGGTCCGTCTTCCTACTTAGACGTTTGCACTTTCTTACCGTCCTGTATGGTGAGATCATTGGCTCTCATTTATTTTTTCTAAACGTCAAACCAGCGTTTTTGGACCGTCCGCGGGAATTTACCCATGGTAGGATCTGGCACAGGCATTCGCGACTGTCACACGTTTTTTTATAGCAGAGGTCGGAAAATGCGCAAGTGGTAATTGATGGTAAGTGACCTCCATCGCCCATACATAACCAAGATACCTTAGGAGTCATGGGCATCCGGAGATCTCATTCACTATAAATAACGCAACAGCTACCACTATAACCTGGTCGAGCAGGCCCATTTATGCTGAAGACAAAAATGTCTAAAGCGTGGCTCTACCACTTAATAAACGGCACTCTTGCGGCTTTTGTAAAATGTGACCATACCATCTCAAACAAACGCATTGCAAGGTAGGTAATAAGTACTTACATTGTTTTAATTAATACGTCTCCACAGGACCGTGGCAATAACAACGTCGAACATTGATAAACAGGTAATACACGAGAAATTCTATTTTTATGAGAAAACCTAAGGAAAATGGGCGCGGGACAAATTGGTGGAATCGCGACTCTATGTAATAATAATATAATGCTTGATCTATATTGAAACAAAATCTAATCACAAGTTATTAATAATAGTTGTTGGAGTGTAAGTGGGCCACCAACATCTTAGGTCCAAAGCTAACCTCACCTGCACGTAGTACACTGTGTTGTTTAATGTACGAGGTAATGCCGAAACTTGGTTCCCGTTGCGGGTTGTGGGAGTCATGGCGCGGCGCGGCGAATCCCCACACATAAACACTAAATCCACCCTCAAATCTTGATGGGAAGGCGGACCTTGGCATTAAGTCGGGCTAACACCAGGTATATAAAAAAAATAAAGATGGTAATATAGTTGCAATTTTTCAGTGGATATAGACTTCAATAATGCAGCTGGTTTTGTTGGTACTAAAGCGGAAGTTACCGAGGGCCAATTTATGGTAAGTTTGGAACTTTATATTCTTATTTGCCCTCTCAAGAGGACTAGCTAGGTCCCCTGGGTTAGAAGGAAATAATCCTTACCTATAATATGTTTTTTTATAGCATAGGCCACCAAACGAGCAAGTGGGTCACCTGATGGTAAGTGATCGCCACCGCCCACGCCCACAATACCAAAATAATCATGGGAGCGTTGCCGACCTTAATGGAATTGGAAAGGGATTGGGAAGTAGAGGGGGTTTTCACTCACCTTACGAAACACAGCATCAAGCTGCACTTAATGCCGGGTTTCTGTGGGACAGTGGTAACGACCCGGGCGAGCCCGTCCATTCATACTGTAGACAAAACTGTCTACAGGCGTGGCTCTACCACACAGAGGTATATCCAAGTATGAGCTTGCAGTTATAAGTGTAAAGGCAAAAATACATTACTTTTGACCATCTACAAAAAAAGGATTAAATAGCCTGAATGCTGAAATCAACCCATATTTTAAATATCTAATTGTACAAATTTGGAAACTTCTCTGAAACGAATATCTAACAGCAAAGCCTCATAATGCTCAGTGATTTCACTGGCTTCGATGCCCTTCAAACCGGAACACAACAATGTTTACACACTGCTGCTTGGCGGCAGAAATAGACAAAGCGGTGGTACACCAAGTACACCAATACAAATGAAATAGTAAGTATGATAATACGTGTAGCAAGAGGAAAATTGTGATGTTATATTTCATTATTTGCTTTAGGTTTATTACTTGTCGCACGCAATGATGTTTTGTGTGGGGGCTCTAATAGAAGCTCATGTGATCCTCACTCCTGCGAGCTGTGTTTTCGGGGAAAGGTACAAGTTCGACGTCTACGCCGGTTCACATAAGTTTTTGGAAAATGCCGGCATCACTCGGCAAGTGCACCATCTTTGTATACATAAAGGTACACATATATACATGTAATAATAGTTTCTGCTGTCTTTCTGTTTCACGCATAGGTTTACTTCTGAGTAGATATCGATGTAAGGTTCACCGACAGTGTCATTATGATATTAACCGAAACTCTGGTAAGTAAACATATTATAGGCTATAAAAAAATCATTTTTATCCCAGAGAAAGACTTTAATGGTATGGATAAATTAGACCTTCGTCAACGTTGGTTCAGTGGCAGCTTACTTAGGTTGTGAATTGGTTTGCAAAGGTTTTGGAATTGGTTGAGTTCAAATCACAGGTCGGTCAATCATAATAATTATTTGAATTTTCAATATGAAAAATAACAGAGATTGGAATTTATGCCCGGGTTTGCGATAGGCTCCCCATTTATCACATCATGAGACGGAAATAAGCTTGGCGAAATATGGGTGTACTGGTTGTAATCAGTATAGCTCTGCCTACTCCTTCGGGAATTACAGGCATGAGTACGTATATAGGTATGTATACTTACTGCAGCATAACAACTTTAATAGTGGTAGAGCGACGCTGTAGGTAGTTTTGTCCACAGCATGGGCAGCCCGACCGAGTTGTTACCGCTGTTTCACAGAAAACCGTTTTAAAGTAGCGCCTAGCTGCTGCGTTTCGTATAATGAGTGAGATATCCGGAGTCCCAAATGTCCCCTTCCCAATCCCTTAATTATCCCTTTCCTTGGCAACGCGTCCACGATTCTTCTAGTGTTATGAGCGTTCATGGGCGTTAGTGATCATTTACCAACAGGTGACGGGCACGTGTTCGTTTGCCGGCCTATGCTATACTAAAATACTTTATTTATCCTTAGGTTACAATCACACAAGTCGATGGGAAGAATGCACCACGGATAATCTAGCGCTACTTGTATTGGATCAGCAGTTTTCGGTTTTCAAACGGGAGCCTGGAGCCGATTTTGTCGTAAACAGAGTGCGATATGGTATAACAGAGCCAAAGGAAGACAGCCGTATTGGAGATCCCACTTGTCGTTTATATGGGTGGGGCAGCAGGAGGAATGTGGGTTAAAGTTCTTTTTTAGGGTTCCGTATGTACAGATTTTACGCCACGTGTCTATCTCTCTATCCTTTATTGTCCTAACTTTAAAGACACTATCTCCTGATCCATAATCCGTAGCCGGATGAAATTTTCACAAAATATGTAATCTGGGCAGATTATCTTTTTTTATTAACTTGAATGACGACATGAGTAGGTCGCTCGCCTGATGGTAAGCGCCACGCCCGCCCATAAAAAGATGCGACGCTACAAAGAACTTTGAATTATAAAGCACTGCGTGGTACTGAACTGTGCTCGTCACCCGGAAACATAAGTTGTTAAGTCTCATAATGTCCAGTAATTTCACTAGATTCAAACCGGAACACAATAGTGCTTACACACTGTTACTTGGCGGCAGAAATAGACAAAGCGGTAGTATCAACCTAGACGGCGCCAGACCTAGCATCTAACAAATAAAAAAGTAATAAATATAAAAAAATTATGGGAATCTTTGGTGCGTAAGTCAGAATCACACATAACCGGCTTTTTGCAACTTCCTTTTGGTTGCAACTCAAGAAGTCGCAATTGTTTTTCGCTCATCTAAACACTAAAGTTTATGGCCGACCGCACATGAACAGCATATAGCTAATTATATTTTATGAACAATTGTCAATTTGTATGTACACACAAAAAGCATTTGCTTTTCTATACAGTGCCGTTATACGGTTAAAAAGGTAGAGCTACGCTGTAAGTACTTTATCTATGTTTTGAATGGGCCGCCTTGACCGGGATACCACTGCCTCACATAAAAACTACGTGAAATGGCAGATTGCTATGGAGTTTCGTAAGATGAGTGAGATTTCCGGAAACCCAAAAAAACTTCACTTCCCAATTCCCATTACTTTCTTTAAAATATTCAAATATTTCTTTAGTACCCAAACACAGGCTCGGTACAATAATTGACTCTTAACATTGTATTTTAGGGATATTTGATTCCATTATTGATCGAACTTCGACGCATGGAAGTGACGATCTTACCCACAGAAAAATGCCTTCCTATGTGGAACTATCAAAATAAATATCTCTGTGTTCGGCAGTTCATGTGCAAGGTAATATGACAAGTTATAGTATTTTATAATTCAACCGAATTCATAAAGGAGGACTGGAGGTTCTCAACTCGTTTGGTTTTTGTCATATCCGCCAAATGTAGACCGATATTGATGTTTTTTTTTGTATTCAATACGGTTTATTCCAAAAGTAGTCCCATATAAATTTAGTTATAGGTACTTAATTAAGTTAGAATATCTGATAACGAAGCATGATGGGAAACTTCTCAAGAGATAACAAGAAATGCATCTCGATTCAGGTTTTGAAGCAAGTTTTTAAGATTTTTTAAATCGTATAATCACTTTATTAAAACTCATTTCAGACAGATAGATTTGGAGCGTTGTGTCCGGTAAGTACGAGATGATTTTTTATTGTACATAATTCCTACCTTCGCTCTCGACGTTTTATCATTTGAACAAACAGTTTATAGTCGAGTGTTTAACGTTTACCATGTAAACTTGTGTAATGTCGCTTTGTTGAAATTGTGTACTTCATAACGTATAATACATTCGAGTAGGTAGTTACTTTGCCATCATAATCGTAAAGTAACATAAGGACTTTATTTGTTTTTTTTTTACACACTTCATACAAAGTATAGGTGGACTTCATTCTCTGTCAGTCAACAAAAGGTAGGTGCGAAAATAGAGTCATGTTATAGAAAAGGAAAACAATATCCAATATAAGCAATACATAAATACCTATATAGGTAATAACTTAAACAAAAATAATAGCCACATACATAATTTTGTTTTTTTAAACTAGGTATAATTACGAAAAGAGCGGGTGGCTCGCCTGATGGTAAGGCGCCACGCATGCCCATAAAATGACATGACACCGCACATAGGCTTACAAACACTGCATGACACTGGACTGCGCTCGTTATCCCGAGACGTAAGATGTTAAGCCCATTAATTTCACTGGCTTCAATGTCCTTTAAACCGAAACACATTAGTTCTTACACACTGCTGCTTAGCAGTAGAAATAGACAAAGCGGTGGTACCAACCCAGACGGTCTCTCAAATTTACTTTACATCTAATATTTTCCACAGGACGATCTGGGTTCAGTGATTGTATGCTCAGGTTTTGTTCATGGCATGATGACATCCCGTTTGGTGGACAGACCTTGTGGCGTTGGCTTCCTGGATTTGGCCAAGTTCAACAAGTTTTTGACATGTGGAGTGGATGATTCGCGTGACGTCGTGGATCACGATGCATTCATGGCGTTTGATTTTACGTCACCGAAAACTCCAGGAACACCTACTGTCGTCACGCCACCTCCTCATCACAACCATACTGATAGTAAATAAATGTTAACCATTTCAATTACTTTATAAATAAACCTATTTATCAATGTTAATTGATATATTTTTTTATACATACATACAAATTATGCACTCACGCCTGTAGCCATGCCATGCATCCTCGAAAGGGTAGGCAGAGGTGTTACTAGTACGCCCATATTTCGCCGAGCTTATTTCCGTCCCATGATGTGATGGGGACGAGCCTATCGCTATACCCGGCGTAATTCCAGACTCCGGGCTGATACTAATCATTTCCCAAATGAAACCCAATATCACTTACCCGACCCGGAGATTGATCCCGAGACCTCAGCACAGCAGTCGTAACGCGTAAGCATTACAACTGTGCCACCGAGGCAGATTTCATGTTGTGTGTTAAAATTTAAAAAGTGTTAAAATCCAATAAAGCTCTATTACCTATTAGTATTTCAAAACTTATATTATTTATGAATATATTTTTACCAGTGCTTACTGCGTTTAGACCAATTTTGAATAATAATAATTGATGATAATGGTTATTTTAAAGTGGTATATTCAGAAGTTTATTTTTATTTTGTATAGCATAGGCAGGCAAACGAGCAAGTTGTTCACCTGATGGTAAGTGATACCATCGCCCATGTACGCACACATACCAAAAGAATCATGGGCACGTTGCCAACCTTAAAGGAAAAAAGGATAATTCAGGGAATGGGAAGGGGAGGGACATTTGGACCTCCGGATATCTCACTCACCGTACGAATCGCAGCAGCCCAAACCCAAACGAGCCGGCCTAACAAAACTGTCTACAGCGTGGCTCTACCTCTCAAAAAACCCAATTCATCTCCCCTTATCCGACAATTACACCTTTCCTTTTTTAAGGTCGACCACATGCCCATGATATTGGTATTATGAGTGTTTCTGAATGGTGTATATTATGTCATTCTTCAAACAAGTTTTACTAAAAATATTCAGCGGTAGGCGGCAGTTTGTCTATGTATACCTGACATGGCTGATGTAACAAGTTCATAGTCGATAAATAACCATATATCTGATACCAAATTGGTAGGTCCCTCGTATGCGAGGGACCGCCTGGGTTGGTACCACTGCTTTGTCTATTTTTGCCGTCAAGCAGCAGTGGTAAGCACTGTTGTGATCCGTTGAAGATGGACCAGTCTCGGGTTGATGAGCGCAGTCCAATTCCATGCAGTGCTTTGTAATTAAAATTTCTGTGTGTTGTTGCTTCTTTTTATGGGCAAGCGCGGCGTGGCGCTAATCATCAGGCGAGGATTTTTACAATAGGGTAGTTTCCTATATTGAATTTTATACATTATTTTATAAGTAACAGAAAATGATACACAAAAGAAACCCTTTTATTAAAACACAATCAAAATTATTTCAGAAATGTGCCCGCAGTTATGACTTTAAATGTTGGTATGAGGAGAAGTGGGTGCGTAGTAGGGATATTTCACTATCTCGCTTGCACTCGTGCACCATAATGAACATTTTACACGGTGACGTCAAAGGTTGCATCGTCTGTCATTTGACAATTACCCCCTCTACAGGATTTGAATGGCTTCTAACTTATTTATTTTTGGTCCGATTTATAAAATTCTTTCTGCAATATATTTTGAGTAACGTAACTTATTGATGTAAATAATAAAAAAAAACTAGTCAACTACCCTATTAGGAGGGCTGCCGTCCTACTGGGCTACCGTCGAATACTAAATGAAGAAATAATTCAAGCAAGTGAAATTTTTATCGATCCATCCAAGATAATACACATAAGACAACACATAAGCAACTTTTTAATTTGCTTAATTAATTCAAAAATGAAATTGAATGAAAATAAAACAAAAAAATATTTATTTTTAACTATACCTTACTATAATAATACCACGGTTTCCTAGTAAGTATGAAAAGACCCGGATCTTGTAAGTTATATCTAAAGATAGGTATGAGTACATTTGTAGATAGTTAATTTCATTGTAATGTATTATAATACGAGTAGCTAGCTTTTGCTGGGTACGTCCGCGTGAAAGGCCTTTTCCGGAATAAAAAGTAGCGTATGTCCTATTCCAGGTCATGATCTACTTGTGTGCCAAATTTCACCCTAAACCGTTTAGCTGTTAAGGAGTGACTGACTAACAATCATCCAAATTGACAAAATCACACACATCCAAACTCTCACATTTGTAGGAGGATGTTCATTGTACTTCGTAGTATCTTCAATTTATTTTAAAAGAACACAACCGAAATGTTCAAACAATTTCAATGAACGTTTCATAGAACAATAAAATTAAAGTAAAATCCAAAGTACAGTGGCGGATCCAGGATTTTGATGGGGAGGGGGGGTTGACCCATGTAGGTAGTACTAAGAAAGTAGGATAATACCAAGATTAATTTGAGATTTTTCAGTGGACCAAAATGCTTTTGGCGGGGGCTGGAGCCCCTTAGCCCCAGGATCCGCTAGTGCTTATGTATAAGACCGCCTAGATATTCTTATTCTGTGGCCTTTTATTGGAAACAGCAACATTTCTATTTTAAGTGGGCCAATTTCATCTGCTTGAATTTTATACGTCCGTATAACGCTAGATAGAATGCTCTTCATAATAAGCATTCCAAAGTTTCGCCCTGGAAAAGCAATTAAGATTTTTTTTATAATTTATAAGCATTGTTTTTTGTTATATAAAAGGACATTGACAATACTGGACATTATGAGACTTGACATCCTATGTCTCGGGGTGACGAACGCAGTCCAACGCTATACAGTGCTTTGTAGTTCAGGTGCTGTGTGGTATTGCGTCTGTTTATGTGCAGACGTGGCGTTTATTATCAAGGGAGCGACGTGCTCGTTTCTTCATTCAAGCAATAAAAAAAAAACTTTAAGATAAGAAATGGGTTTTGAGAAGAAATGGGGTTAATCTCACGAAACGCAGCAGCAACTGCCACTTCACGTCGGTTGTCTGGGAGACAGTGGTCGAGTTGATACAAAGTCGAGTCAGCCCATTCCTGCTGTAGACAGAAGTGTCTACAGCGTGGATCTACCACTTATAATTCTTACTCTATTATAAGTACTTTATTGTAATATCTTTATCACATAGGCATGAAAATTACTAGAGTCTTACCTATACAATTCCTAGTACCATAGCTGAAAGGAATGAACGCGGCCGGATGCCTATTAATAGATCTTTCTGGTAGGAAACGATCAGGGTCGAACTCATCCGCATTTGGACCCCACACATCTTTTGATCGATGGACGGCGAATGCACCGACCACTGCGCCCGCGCCCTCCGGAAGTGTCACTCCGCAGTGAGCTACAAAAATTTGTTTAAAAATTTATAGTGTTTTCGCACTGTATCCGATCCAAATCCGAGACTATGATGAGATGAACTGGGAATATTTGAGACTTCAGAACACGGAATTGGGACACCTAAACGGATAAGTACAGTCATCGCGATTGTGTTGTTGTATTAGAATTTTTACATGCTATAGAGGAGCTGTACCTACATATCACTAAAACTTACAAAATAAAATAAGTTTTAACAAAACTTTAAAACCCGACTTAAACGAATACATATATAGGCTCACACCTGTTTCCCATAGGGATAGGCAGAGACAACAGATTTCCACTTGCTACGAATCTTGCGCATCTCTTTTACTTCAAAAATACCACTGAAAAGTCAAAAATAACAATTCGTATAGGTCTCTTTGGAGGCGGTGCAATTTCATTTAACGGGTAGCTTCGGTAAGTTTTTTAAAACTTATTTTATTTTAAGACCTAATTTTATGGAATAAACAATAAGACTTACGCAGATATGTGTCCTTATCAATATTACGGGCAATGATGGGAACTACAGTGTAGAGGCGCATGCTTTCCTTGATAACTCTCTCTAAGTAGAACATCTGCATCAAATCTTCTTTATTTGCACCTCTTTTTAAGTCTCCGAAAATGGTTTTCTGTCTGAAAATCAATGAAATATCAATTGAAACTAGGTATTATTATATTATATGTATAAATTAAGATGAATTTTAAGAAGGAAAAAATAAGTTGTTTATGAGTTAAATATTTACTCTTGATATGCCTTCTCCTGTACATCCTGATGGATTCCTAAAAGTACAAGTGTGTATGCAATCACTAGAGCCGTGGTGTCATTACCAGCGATTGTAATTGAATCAATATGCTCACGCAACTGCACATCAGTGAATGCAATTTCTCGTCCGAATAATAAATCTAGCACCGCTTTATGTTTTCCATCTAAAACGATATATAATCAAATAAACAACATCTTTCTACCACAAATATTTGATAAGTACATAAAAAATTTAACAATATTTTATTTCACACAAACTATTAACACAAGCTTTATTTGTTCCATTGCAACAATATTAATTGTTATTTCGGAGTAAATTTGCCTTTTGTATGTGCATTGATAATAATAATCTAGTTAACATGTGCAAGTATTGATTTAGTGTAGATCGTATGTTTTCTTAGGAATAGTATAAACGCTAATAAAATCTAGAAGCAATTTAATTCTTTATTTTCCATTACTTGATCTCGAATATGACGAAAAGAATGTTTAGTTTTTTGATGTGATCAAATATCACACACGGCAAATAGTGTTCAAATATTAGCCTATAAATTAATTCACGTGAGAGCATGCTCTTTATGGATTTTGCTGGTTTGTTGTGACTTGTGATACTTGAGTTAGGCCCTTTTTTTATTAACTTGAATGACGAGACGAGCAGGTCGCTCTCCTGATGGTAAGCGCCACGCTTGCTCATAAAGAGAAGCAACGCCACACAGAACTTTAAATAACAAAGCACTGCATGACACTGGACTGCGCTCGTCACCCCGAGACATAAGGTGTAAAGTCTCATAATGCCCAATAATTTCACTGGCTTCAAACCGGAACACAACAGTGCTTACACGCTGTTGCTTGGCGGCAGAAATAGACAAAGCGGTGGTACCAACCCAGCCGGCCTCTCGCATACGAGGGGCCTCCCACGTTGTAAAAGCCTATTTATATGATGAGTGTTAATCGCAAGCCACATATGAGAATATACAGAAATATCTTGTTTATGAAGCGTACATAAATAATAATACTAGCCCTGTATTATACTCGTCCCACTGCTGGGCACGGGCCTCCTCTACTGAATGAGAGGGGTTAGGCCTTAGTCCACCACGCTGGCCTAATGCGGGTTGGCAGACGTACATACAATTTGAAAAAAGAATCGTATGATGGCATCTATCACATCATGGCACAGAAATAAGCTCGGCGAAACGAGGGTCCATTAGTTGCAATTCTGCCTACTCTGTCGGGGATAAGGGCGTGAGCTTATGTATGTACATTCACCGTTTACTAGATACAAGCACGAACAACATGAGGAGTCATGATATCAGCATATCCTTAAGAGGTCGGATGTCGGAAACAGCTATTTTGATAATACGCCATACGCGACACGTGATAAATCCACATTGATGATACAAAAATACTAACGCTCAGCCAACAGGATCTTCTGACAACAGGATTCTGCTACTAGTTTATTTTTAATTCCGCTTGTCACTAGTCCGGTAGGACTAGATGCAAGTTGAGCCGCCGGACACTCAAAATACCTAGATAGAACTTTTGAGCAGATTCATACGTGAATACCTTAGTAGCATATAGATTAAGCAATAACTTATTATATATATATTTATATATATTTGCCATAATTTGATTGAGCATACCTACACCTAGTTATATAATTCTAAGGAAAATGCTTTTCATAAAGTAGGTAGGTACTTTTTGATATGGAATTGTAAATTTTATCTTCCCATTGTTCTTTGAAGTTCAAAGATTTTTTTATTAAAAGTACCGATTCAATTTTGTAATTTATTATACAATAAATATTTGCTCGCAGCTAGCTCCGTTCGCATAAAAGTCTTTTTCTTGGTGAAACCCCACTTTTATCACAATGAAAAAATGGTGCAATTTAATTTGACCGGCTGGACAGGCTCCGACTCTAAAGGGACCTATAGAAGAAAAATATATATTTTTGTAAAATCGGTTTTACTAAAGTCTTATTAAAACTTATTTTATTTTCCAATTTTTAGGGATGCTACAGCTAACATGTAAATTCCAATACAATAACACAATCGCCACGAGTCTACTGTTGTCCGTCTAGGAGTATCATTTTTTTACTCCATACTCAGTCAGATCTTAAACTAATTGATATGGTTAATAATTGTTTATAACACTTAGAGATAATGTAGCTATCTATTAGTGAAAGATCTTCAGAATCAAATCAGTACTTAGTTCCAGAAATTAAGTACTCCCTCCCCAGTAGCAGACTAAGGAGGCCGGGGGGAGGGCGGTCCGCGTCTCGGTCCTAGGGGGCCCCCAAATCTCGAAACCCCATCAAACCCAAAAAAGCTCACTGGGGGCCCCATTTACATTTGCCGCTCCCGAGTCTCTAATTGATTTGCTTCCGCGGGCCCATAGGAGACGGATTTAGTCCACCACTGCTCCCTAAGTCCCTACGAACAAACTCACAAACTTATAAACTTAACCTTTCTGTAATATATTTGTTGATTATTATAATATGCAGCGGATAGCAGCATACAGTGCAGCCCCGGACACTAATTACGGAATATATAAGTAGAAAATAGTACCTACTTATTGAAATATGCAGAAATCTACAAATGTAGATATCAAGTACCTACCAATTAAAAAATAATACTTATTTAAGCTTTATTTTCTATGTTTCAATAAATATTTTTTAATATTTCAAGAAGCAAAATTTTCCTTTATTAGTTATATCCATTTTGCATAGATACACAGTACTCATGGCCTTCGAAAACAAATCATGGCGTATGGTGTATGAGTTATTGGTTGAAAACGATGTGTTGTTTTTGCATAATAAATAAATCCATATTATGACGTGTACACTATTATACTATGTAATAATAACTTTAACGTTACGGTTTTTGTAAAGTAAGATTTGTAAATGGATGAATGACGTGGTCGAGACTCAAATTAGTAGTATAATGTTAAGTACATGTTCGCATAACATAATAGTGAAACTTACATTAAATATAAATTAAATCGTTCAGTCGTTCAGCAACCTTTACATGATGTGCTAAAAAATTGCAGTGATTTATTGTCTTTTATTGTATAGATACGCTTCTTCTTTTCTAATGTCTTCAAGGTCGGCATCGTAACCATGATTCTTCCAGTATATTGAGTGTTCATGGGTGTTGGTCACTTATCATCAGGTGACCCATTTGCTCGTTTGTCGGCCTCTAATAAAAAATATGAATAGACTTTACCTGATTCTTTCGCGCTACCATCGTCTTTCTTGCTTTGGTGTTCTAGGCGTCTCTTTTTAACAACCTGTAATAAAATTCGTTTTTTAAATGTCCTTCCGATGGAGGAAAAACTAAAGAAATGTCACGAATTTCTCGAAGGCAAACCAATTGCAAATAATATGATGTGAATTCATTCATATCAACGTAGCAGTTATCATATTATTTTATGAAGATGACGCTAGACATTTTAGTGCCCATCGATTATATGTTTTCTGCCAAGTACCTATTATTCGCACTATCATTAACAAAGTTCTCGCATACAAGGTACGAGTTAGGTACCTGCAGTTTAAGTACTTAGTGTAAACGTAAACTGCAGGTTACAAGTAGGCTAGCAAACATATTTCTAATTAAGTAACTGGCATGCCAATGGTAAGTTGTATTTAAAGAAGATATACCCGTAAATCCGAAGCGTAGCGCTTTCGACCAATGTGTTCTCTTCGTACTTATGTGGGGCCGAGACGCTCACACAGCAAGTCATCCACAAATTGCAAGTCAACGTGGAAGATATAAAATGGCTGATGGTAGTTGATTCTCTTCGAGATAAGATCCGAAATACGGAAATATATAGAGACGAACCATCCTCTCCGACATTGCTACGGTTGTAGCTCGAAGAAAATGAATGTAAGTGGGCCAAACTTAGGTATATTATGTCACTTATTAGAGTAGACAGCTAAAACTGCTAAAACGCTATAGCGTAGGCAGGCCACTGAGGAGATGTATCGACGATCTGGGTTTATGTTGGAAGTAACTGCCTTATAGAACAATAAAACGGGATGCAATGCAAGAAACCTACAGTCATCAATGGGTGGATGCAGGCTGAATGAGAAAAAGATGCACATGTGACGTTATACGTGCATGTAAGAATTAGAGCATCAACGGTAACGGGACTAATCGTGTTTATGCCTTTTATTTCAAGATACGGAACAGAGGTCAAAACAGGGATCCCCTAAAATGAATAATTGATTCAATCACCCTATCACGTTCTAGGTATTCCATATATTCAATTACATTGACGTCCAACAGGGTATACCTATGTAACTGTTATTGCCTTGGACTAGTCTAGACAAGGTCTAGTTTAATGCTTCTATAGAAAACGCGGTTGTGTGCGACCATGACTGCAAAACATAATGTGACTATAACATTAAGGAAATGATGCGTAAAGTCAATATTCTCATATGCTTCTGAAACACGTGGGCTTAGGCTCCAATACAACTTAACATTGTCATTTTAATGTTTATGAGAACTTTACCTCCAAATTGTAGTGAAGAGTGACTCTATCTCCTAATTAAAAAACAAAGCAGCAAATAAAGCAGCTGAGATTTTGTCTCACTCCAGCATTGTTATTCTCGTTAATACACTTCACTTAAATTGTAGGGCTGTGATCAATTTTGTCGATCGTAATAAACAATTAGTGATTAAAATTATCGTTAAATTTAAAGATGATTACTTTTAACAAGATCCAGTAGTAAAACATTCACTGGGATTAACTATCAAATGTATATAACGACCCTTAAATATTACCACTCTTTTCTGTAACACGTTGTATAGTTACTGCACCAAAAAAATATTATAGAATACATACATACACACGCACTCACACCTGTAATCCTTGGAGGGGTAAGCAGTGGTGTAATTAGTACACCCACATTTCGCCGAGCTTATTTCCGTCCCATAATGTGATAGAGGCCGAGTCTATAGCCATAGCGGGCACAATTCCAGACTTCGAGCTGATACTGAGCATTTCGTGATAGAAAAACCTAATATCACTTTTACCCAACCCCGGGATCGAACTCGAGACCTCAGCACAGCAGTCGTATAGCGTACGCATTACAATTATAGAAGATTGGGTCTAATAAGCCTAAATATACACGAAATTCGTAACTCATAACGAAAGGTTAATCTTATTTGTTTACCTCATCCGTAAATTTGTGTGTGAGGTCAATATTGTCTTTTTGCTGCTTTGCATAAGGCGTCAGGTTGAAGAGGCAATCCGGCTGGAGCCACACCTTGAATAGGCGCATGTTTAGAATTGTCATGACGGTGTGTCGAGCACGGAGGTAAGGCGTATCTGGGGAATGTTGCACATCCATGCGTTCCCCCATCGCTGTTTCTAAATAATAGAGTACATGTTACATTTATTAAGTGTATTTGCTTTGTATTAAAATAATAGAATATAACAACAATACAACTCTATAAATAATACTGCTATAAATATACAGTCCATTCTAATCTTAGGCCAGATCAGATCAAACATCATCTGCAACTAAACTCTAAACAGATTTATGGTCCGCTATAATTAGAAGAAACTTTATAAGAATAATCATCAGATCAATCTGGCAAAATCAGCTGCAGAAAAATGCTGTATTTATGTGGATATGTTATAATTGGGTTATTTTTTATTATCAATAAATCTATCTAAGTGTGTTTATACACATATAATTTATAAAATCGAAATTTTAATACCACTCACTCATTTACTCGTTGATCTCAATGATTATGAAATTTGGTCAGAGGATAGTTTGTGTAATGTAGGGGCCTGTTAACAAAAGCGTTTTTCGAAGTTTATATTTAAACGGGTGAAAAGGGAGAGTTGAACTTTGTATGAAACTTTATACGGAACGGAATGGTTTTATCCCAGAAAAAATATATTCACGCAGCGGAGCCGTTGGCAACAGTTAGAAATATTATATAATTATTCATCGATACAAAATTCGTGAGACTTTACAGACTAAGGTTTTGGATGATGAATGAAAATTAATTTCGTGTAATTTGCTTTCATTATGAAACTGTTAATAAAATATTTTGATTTTCTTTATAAAGACTTACCAAATACAATATCCAATGTACATGCAGTGATATATCGTAAGACATCAAACTCATCTCCATTTGATTTTTCATTAAGTCTATCGAGCAAAACTTGTGCTTGGTCACCGATTACGCCCAAATATTGTTCAACTATTTTATTGTGAAATATGGGCAGCAGTACTTTTCTATGTGATTTCCACAATCCCACTGAAAATAAATAAATATACCTAACAGACACACGCATAGTCCTGACCGTCGTGTCCCTTGTGTCGTGGGTATCAGAAACCATAAGAGACTTTCGGTCTCACAACACCAGACCCGAAACAAATATTTGTGGATTACACAAACATGTCTCGGTGCGGGAATCGAATCCCCTGCGCCGTAAAGGTTGTCTACATTACTAATCATAATTAAACAGTTGTTGAAATAAACACCGGCTGAGTACCATTGCATGTCAGCATTTTAAATATACGGATATTTACTGATTACATTTCGCAAGATAGCGAGTATAACATGTGTACATAATACTTACATCACGGTTGGTATACGTGCAAAGGCATCGTGGGTAAACATAGGGTTTACTTACCCGGTGCTACGAAAAGGCCGTGTCCGAGCCACGGTCGCATAAAGCGATATACGACATCTTTGTCAAGGCAATTCTCTAACACGACTTGAGCGTCTTCAGGATCTCCTATAGCTGTTTAAATTTAAAAAAAGTTAGTTGTGTCTATCTTTCAAAGCGAATAAACACACATACATGATACATACGCACTACTACACCCGCATTACGCCGAGCTTATTTCCGTCTAATAATGTGATAGGAGGCGAACCTATCGCCGGGTACAATTCCAAACTCCGGACTGATACTGAGAATTTCGTAATAAAAAAACCCAATATCACATCGTACCGCGTACGCATTACGACTGCGCCACTGAGGCAGTCGCAGTGAGTTTAGTACTTAATAATATATTTGTAATGAAGACGAGTCTGACTCTACTTAGTCTATGATCCGAAAATGATTGTCACTGCAAAATGGTATAAAAGATACCATCATGGGAAGTCAGTGCTATATATAGTGTACCAATAATGTATTTCCATGTAAATTCTGAAACATAATATGATGTCTGATGATGAAAATCTCCAACACAAACTTCTTACCTACGTAGAGCTTAGGTCCAAGCCACAGTTTAGCTGATCCTTTACTTTTATATGCCAGTGTTGCTATGTCTTCTATATTTTTCAGTATCTCTGTAAACAAGGAGATTTTTTATAACCATCATGTTCATTAGTCTATAAAGATGGATTCATAGTTGCTTTTGGTAAATATACGGAAACATTCTTGCTCTCTGCCTGGCGTTATATAATAAAAAGAAATCGTACTGCGTATATACTTGCAATGTGCGCAGTTTATATTGGCCGGTGTGAAGTTAATAACGAGCTATCTATACGTTAGTCACGAGTCAGCCGGCCATTACGATAGAAGGCGTAAAGAACGTGAGAAGTGACTAACTTTAGGTGCACATATTATTCAAGCGTTGTTCTGTACACAGTTATAGACCACAGCCGCAGACAGCAATCTATACTCAACATTTACATGGTGGTAGGTCTTTCGTTTGCGAGAGGCTATCTGGGTTGGTAACACCGCTTTGTCTATTTCTGTCGCCAAGCAACAGTGTGTAAGCACTGTTGTGTTCCGGTTTGAACGACATTGAAGGCAGTACAATTACTGGGCATTAAGAGACTTAACATCTTACGTCTCGGGGTGACGAGCGGAGTCCAAGGCCATGCAGTGCTTTGTAATTCAACGTTCTGTGTGGAGTTGCTTCTGTTTATGGGCAGTCGTGCCACTTTCCATCAGGCGAACAACCTGCTCGTCTTGTCATCTAATAAAAAAAGAATGTCCATACTTTGTGTATCTCCGATGAATAGCATAGCATTTCCGAGGACAGGCACTGTGGGTGGAACCGGTAGAGACGCGGTAACTTTATCCATTCTTTGAGCGTGTCTTGTCCAGTAAATCCAGTATAAACCCACAGCCAGGGCAAGGAGGATTACTATAATCATTTTCTTTCTTTTTGTAGCTTTCTTTTTCTACACCTAAAAACAGGAAAACAAATATTACTCTACAGGTACCTACAGTATATATTAATTAGTATAGTTGTACTTTTACGTAGCGTCGCGCTCGTATTGTTACACGTTTTGTGAGATTCAAACGATGCCATCACTGGTGCGATCAAAACAGCATTATTTTTTATAGCATGGGCTGACAAACAAGCAAGTGGGCTACAGTCAAGGGGACTGTAAATGATCTGCACCGTCCATAATCAGTAAGCACACATAAAACTAGAAGAATCATAGATGCATTACCGACCTTTATGAAACGGGGAGATTGAGAAAAAAAGATGAAAATGGCTTGTAAACGTGGCTCTACCCTTGATAAAATATGTTCTTTTGTGCCATTCCAATTGCAATAAAATACTAGAAATGTCATGTATTGGACTTTAGAATGCCCGTAAAATGCCCTCTTCCGGTTCTCGGCGCAAGGATGTATCAGTATTCAGCATAGTTCACTACATATTTACTGAAAGTCACGCTGCAGCCAGTAGGTATATATAGTTTTTGGATGAATACTAGGTATATAATCTAACTCGACTAGGGTTGGTCTGTGACCACTGTTTCACAAAGACCTGACTTGGAGTGAAAGCTTTGCTGTTGCGTTTTGCCCCATCAGTAAAATTGCTGGGGGCTAAAAATACACCTCCTCGCTCTTTCTACCAATCCCCAATACTTTTCACAAAGGTTGGCAACACAGCCATGATTTGGCTTTGTGGGCGTGAATGATGACTTGTCGGCATAATGTTATAACGAAGATTCGAATTTAGGCAGTCAAAATATCTGAGAGTTTTAAATTCGAAATACAGTACCATGTAATTAACCCGGGACTGAAATTTTAGCTTGGTATACCGATAGGCTTGCCTCCTATAAGACGCAAAAGCCCTGCGAAACGTAGAATACTCCTTTGAGGACACAGTATATAATGTATGTAAGCTCACGCCTAACGAAACATTAAAAAAAACATTATGTTTTCTAATATTAACATATTCGATGCTGGGATTGCCAACAATTAATAGATGCCACCACTTATTATCAAAAATTGAGTCGACAGCTTGTCTAGAGACTGACGATAATTTTAAGGTTTATTGCAGAAATTAAAAGGAAAAGTTGTATATATGCCGCAGCGCAGATCATATCTGTATCAAAAAATATATGTAAAATTTTCAGAACATGGATGGATAATAATTAAAAACACACACAATGTTAGAAACAATCATTAAGAACTTACATAGGTACGTTTAAATATGCAATTCTGTTAATCCGAACGGACACGGGTGCCGGCGATGGCTCGTGAACCCCGACTTGGCTTATGATGTTTTACATAATCAGCATTACGTACAATACGATCTATTGACTTACACCATATGTAGATGAATATTTGTTCACCTAATGCTGTGTGAAAGATTTGGGTAACAATTAATAATAATTAAAGGTAAGTACCTATTCGTACAACACAAAGCAAGCATTAACTATAGACATGCTAATGTTCTTTAAATGCTTTTCTTAACATAAAGCTTTTAAAACAGTTGCAATACAACGAATTCGAATAATTTTACTGTGACATGCATAGGTATAAGGAGTTGAGCCACGCTGTACAGAGCTTTGTCGACACTATGAATGGACCTGCTCGACCAACGTGTAGCAGTTTTGCTGTTGAGTATCGTATGTTGAGCGAGATTTCCGGAGGCCCTAATCGCCAATTCCCTTCCCAATTCCTATTCCTTCTCTTGAATGTTGGTAAAACACCTTTGGTTCTCCTGGTACTGTGGGTGTTTATGGGCGATAGAGATCAGTTACCATCAGATGACACACTTGCTCGTTTGTCGATACCTTTTGCGATAAAATAATATGTATGTGGCGCGAGGTTACTGTGCACTGTGCAGTCCACCTGTCGGTCCCTGTCGGATGAGCAGCCAAAGCAAATATTTTATCATTTATTCTGAGATGATTTATGTTTAAAATTACATAACTTCAGTTGCTACGTCAAGCTGGATCAAAGGACGTTTCGTACCTATATCACAATGTGTGAATTTTTAGGACAATAGAACGTTGATAACAGATACCAACTACTAAACAATATACGAAGAAACTTAGTAAATGGTTCACTAAAATTCGTACCCATTGCAGTCGAACTCACACGATGGTGTCCCATTACTCCTTCACTGTATAGCACTTTCAAATGTCCACATAATTTATGTGGATGAAGTGCCTATCGCATGTTCCTATAGTGTGTTGATAGGTATAAAGAGAAGATGGAAAAGTAAAACTTCAAAGTTCAAGTCCAGAATACGATTTTAATTACACTACACATATAAGAGTGCTATATAAACATAGAATGAGAAAGTATATATATATCAAGTAAGGCATAATCCAGTAAGTTATCCACAGATCGATTTCAATGATTATTTTTGTATACGATATGGTTTACTTTAAGGAGTTCCCATATAAATTTGGTTAAGATCTGATAACGAGGAACGGGGCAATTATCGCAAATAGACAATAGTACCTAAGTACTCCTTGTGGTGTCAGAAGTCACGACCACAATATAGATAGGCGCTTATTATTTTACGCATTATACTTATGTACACCTAATAGTTACCAACAGGCAATACAGACGAGTGACCTGTTCGTCTCGTCATTCAAGCTAATAAAAAAACATCACCTTGAATATCTCGATTGACTGCCTCGGTGGCGCAGTTGTAATGCGTACGCGTTACGATTGAGGCCAACGCTGACGTCTCGGGTTTGATCCCCGGATCGGGTAAAGTGGTATTGGGTTTTTCTATTACAAAATGCTCAGTATCAGCCCGGAGTCTGGAATTTGTGCCCGGTATGGCGATAGGCTCGCCCCCTATCACATAAGGGACGGAGATACGCTCGGTGAAATGTGGGTGTACCGGTTACACCTCTGCTTACCCCTTCGGGGATTACAGGCGTGAGTGCGTATGTACCTTGAATACCCAACATCCCCGCAACGATACGAATGTTTTCGGGGTATGGGTGTTGTGGGACCGCAAGTCCCTCGTAGTTCCTGATACCCACGACACAGGTTTACCTAGTGTGGGGTCAGAGCTATGTGTGTGACTGTTGGGTGTATAATTATTATTAATTTATTTATTATATTTTACTAAATTGTTAGCTACATGGATAATTATACTTTTGCTCTCGAAAATATATGATATAGGTACTAGCTGTCCCGCCCAGTTTCAGCCGCAACAGTTACAGCTGAATGCGCAAGTCATATTAGCTGCTAGCTTTCACTTGCGGCTCCGCCCGCGTGAATATCTTTATCCGGAACAACCCCTGCTCGTTCCTCTCAAACAAAAATCTTTATTATTAAATTACCCAAAGTATCAACTTACCAAATTTCATGATCCTAGCTTTAGTCGTTTTTGAGATTTCGTAAGTATCTAATCAGTAAATGAGTGAGTGGTATTTTGCTTTTAAGTATATACATTATTCTCCCTCTACGATATAAATAAATAAAATAGTTCTTATATATAATATAATATAGACATCACTATTTTAAATCTGCAAGAAAGCGGGATAAATATTTTGACTATGTACTTAAATGTATTATCTCATTATTTACACAATTATTTACTAATTTGATTAAATTAAATAAAAAAATAAATAAATTACTAATAAGTATGCAATTGATGTATGTTACTTGTCATGTTTAGGTACTGAGTCTATGGAAACACCATTACAGAATTGTCTTAAAAGCTTATCGTCTTACATTACTTGTCCCAGTAGGATTCAGATATCGGAAAGATACAATACCAAGTTCGTGCTAATATTATAGCAGCGAATTTATATTTCTTTTTGTCTAACTTAAATTACGTCAAGCAATTACCTAATAATGATAATATTTTCGTTACTGTTATTTTGTGTTTTTGTTTATTATATCAATTTCCGACGATTACGTAAACAGTTGTATGAATTTTCGAATACTTTACCAAGTGCAGGTGTCTTACCAATTTTAGGCCATTCGCATTGGTTTGTCGGTGGACCACAAAGTACGTTACTTTTAAAATATCAAAGGATTAATTAAATTTAAAAAATACAAAATAAAAGCAATTAATCTATTCTACAGGATTATTAAAAAACTTAAAACAGCTATGTGAATCATTGTATGAAGTTGGAAATGTAACTAAAGTTTGGATTGGTCCGTCGCTTTACATTGGTAAGTTAAATTAAAATATTTTAGTCTCATATTTTTTTGAATAAGTACCTGAGTATTTAAACCTATGTTAACTTGTTTTACAGTGACGTTTAACCCTGATGACATCCAGATCATCCTTGAAAATTGTCTTGAAAAAGATTATTCATATAAATTTCTTCAAACATGGTTAGGAAATGGACTCTTTGTTGCACCAGGCGAGTTATTTTTTAATTAAACGTATAATAAAATTCATAAAGAAATTATGCAAACAGTTTAACAATCCATACAATAAATAATTTGTCACGTAGACGTGCCATACGTAGGTATCTAAATACGTACAGATAGTTGAACTCATTTGTGCACGACTTGCTATAATATAAAATACAGAACGACAACGCCATAAATTACGCGCTTCGAAAATGTTTACTTTTTATGAATGAATACAACTACACAATGAAAGCCTCTCAAGAGAAAAGTATACAAAATCAAATGTTTTATTAGGTCATCATCATTACTTGTCTGCATTATTTTGATATTCCTAAGAGTTCCTAAGCTTTCCGAAGCCCGAAGCGCATAATTCATAGTTATTTCATTTTAATTCATAGTAATTTCAGAAGTTTGGTTTTGGGTTTGTGTGGTAGTGTCGTAGTAGCAGTCACGTAGGAAAGATATTGGTCCTGGCGGAGTTTTAATGGGGTTTAGAATGATCCTTATTGGGGAATAAGGATCAAGTTTGATGGTCACGAGTACAAATTATTTGTTAAAAATAGTTTACTTAATTCAACTTAATTGGTTGATTTTCGAGATCGATGTGGAGGTTTGGCTTAAGATTATTTATTGAAATCGGCTGATAGTAATGAGGTTATTTTACAGTGGACTTATGGAAAATGCACCGTCGTTTACTTCTGCCCATATTTCACAACCGGATTATCGAAGATTACATTGATGTGTTTGGAGAACAGGGTTCAATACTTGTGGAACGTTTACGGGAACATGTGGGAGGGCATGAGTTTGATGTTCATAATTACGTCACATCCTGCATGTTGGATATTGTCTTTGGTAAGATAAAAATTCATTAAATATTTCTTATTCGGGTTTTCACTGCCGAGCCCACCATCGTTTTATTTCCAAGTTGTACCCTTTAGTTGATGCACAGGATCAGATATCTAGTGGCGGATCCAGGATTTTGATTTAGGGGGCTTGACCTAAAATCAGAGTTTAAAAAATTGAGAATATACTATAATAATAATAATAATAAAGCCATTTATTCCATATCTTCACTTTCATCATACATTACAGTGTTATTAATTTTGTTTATGAGATATGGACCCCTGTTTGGGTAAAAGCCTCCTCCATCCTTTTCCATGACTCCCTGTCCTTGCCTGAATTTATCCAGTCGTTTCCTGCGGCGTGTGTAATGTCATCAGCCCACCGTCTTAATTGTCGACCAACATTCCTTTTCCCCTTTGGTCCAATCCATCGTGTGGCTTCAATGGTCCATCTTCTGTCTGTGTATCGTGAGATGTGACCGGCCCATCTCCACTTTAGTAAGAGTGCGTGCGTAAGAGCATCGGTGAGTTTAGTTTTTTGACGAATGTCTTGGTTCTTAACTTTATGTATTTTTCTAATTTTTAACATGCTTCTTTCCATTGCTGTTTGACTGCATTTGATTTTTTGTTTTATTTTGTTTGTAAATATACTATATACTATAGTTACTTAAAATGAAATATGTAAGGATAAGCGATGGAAATTATATTTTAGGTAGTACTAAAAAAGTAGGATAATATCAAGATTAATTTGTCAGTGAATCTAAATGCTTTTGGGGGGGGCGGGTTGAACCCCATAGCCCCCCGGTACCACGTCGCTTCATTGCGTCGCTATCAACCAGTCGTCAACGCAAGGCATCCATTGCCGTAGCAACTTAGCTCTTCCGAAGTGTCGGCAAGGGTATGGATCCATAACAGCTTACAACAAATACAAATGCATTTCGGGACACAGGGTAGTCTTTAATTCTTGACTTTGATAATTATGACTTTTTTGCACATTGTATGAGATTTAGACGTTTGGTGGCCCGGGCCGCTACTGCCCTCAAATCATAAGTTAAGCGATGACGCGACGATAGGACGTCAACTCGGTAACGGCGACTTGACCACGAATTGCTTCTTCCGAGTCCGAGGCGATGCGATGCTGTTACAATGTTAGTTAAGGGTGAAACAAGAGCTGGTTAACAGCACGAGGGTGATGGTAAGTGATTTCCAGAGGCCATATACGTCCACAATACTCGAAGAATCAACCATGGGCGCGTTGCCGACCTTAAAGGACAGGGATAATTTTGGGTCTGGGGAGGGGATTTGGGCCTCCAGATATCTCACTGACGACCGTAGGAAACACCACAGCAAGACTTCATGACGGTCTTCTGTAAGACACTAGCAATAACCCGGTCGAGCCGGCCCATTCATGCTGTACACAAAACTGTCTACAGCGTGGCTCTACCATTTTAATATGAATTTGATTTATTATTGCTTGTGGCTACATCCGCGTATGGAAAATTTGTGAAAAAAGACATTTCTGTATGGGAAATATGTATTCTCCATTTATGGGTTAAATATGAAAAAATACCTTTATAAACGATGCCTTCAGTATAAAATCAACAACCTCAACATTTCTTAATTCTATCCTTAATGGGTTGGACAACTAGGCGATGACAAGCCAGTCAAGATTTTGTTTTCTAAAAACAGACAATAGTTACCTAAATAAGTGAATAAGTATAATATGATTATTTTACAGAAGCAGCTATGGGGGAAAAAATGGATGTCCAGCACGAACCTGAAACACCTTACATGTGTGCACGCAAATCTGTCATGTCGGTCATAAGTATGCGTCTCTTTAAGCCTTGGATGCAGCCCGAATTTCTCTTTAATTTAACTGCTTGCTCTGAGCAACAGAGAAAAAATATAGACATGACACACAAGTTTACTGATGAGGTAAAACTAATTGAACATTTACTTACATTGTTGTTTAAAAAAATACTAAAGACGATTAATTTAATTGATGTTCTGGCACTATATTTTTAAGGTCGTTAAGAAAAAACGAATTATGGTCCAAACACAACATGGCAACAGCAACGACTGTAATTATAGCCGAGGTGTGTAAATATGATTTTATTATACCTCTCACTCAGTTGAACGTAAATATTGTGAATTTATTTTATAATTAAATAATAATTTATAAAAGTAGGTGCTCAAAGCCATTTGCACTCACAAATCGGTAAATTTATTAGCGAGTTATACAACCCTTGGCGCGTTTAGTCTATGGATGGATGATCGCTTAGTGGTATTTCAGCTGAGCGTCTCTGCTTAGGAGGCCACCTGAAACCTCGGTACCAGCTGTTATCTACTGACAACAGTCCTTAAGCTTAGTCTGAGGCCTTCGGGCGGCTTATACAACTTTGACACTAACTACAGTTGGTCACTACTATTCGATAAAGATAGTTAGATTTTATAAATTACTATTATATGCTATTGCTTGTCGCCCGCCTTAAAGTCTTTCCAATCATATTGCCGGATAAAACGTGGCCTGTATCACTCTACAACTCATAAACTATCTTTATGCACAAAAAAACTACCGCTCCGTTGCTGCGTGAAAGAATAATAATAATGAAATGAAATGAAATAGTTTATTAATCATGTAGGCAATTAAAATAGCGCTTATGACAAGTCAGTACAAAATAAAGAAACTTATGTATAAAAATCATATCAACTAATGTATACATAACATACATAGCATCGTCAAATACACTAGGCAATTACACTAAATTGTTTATTTGTTGTCTTTTTATTTTACATTATTAACAGTATTTGTAATATGGAAACGTTCATTATTAATTATTAAATATTTTGAGTCGGTATGGACCACTGCATTTACCGAAACGGCACGAGTTTTAAAACTACCACCGGATCCAAAACGACCCAGCTTGAGAAGACCCGGCGAAACAAACTCAGTGGGCTTAATTTACCACTGGATTCAACGCGGCGCGACCCAAACTCTGAGAAGATCCAGCTACTTGAACTCAGGGGGCTTGTTTTAGGTCCGGATTTTCAATAATTTGTATTAGGAAATACAAAGTCCTATAGTTAACTTTAGGGAGATTGAATGCGGACCATGTGTATCTCCGAAGTGTTGTTTTAAAACTACCACCGGATCCAAACGCGACCCAGCTTGAGAAGACCCGGCGAAACAAACTCAGTGGGCTTGTTTTTTGTCCGCTTACTATATTCTTGAAAAGCATGACTTGTCTTTTAAAAAATTGCCAATTTTCCGTTAGGTATTATTTATTCGCGATCGGTCGTCTTTTGTTAATTTGATAACGTTTTTTTTTTTTTATTTAGGTAGGTATTTTATGTTAGGGAGCATTCCATTTAAGCTTGCTCGTAGAATAATACAACTCATTGGTCAATTTATTTAGATCTTGGTTACTAAAACATACATTCTATTTATAATTGTTTAATTATCTCATAATTAACCTAAGCTACAGGGCCCCAGGAGGTCACAGTATGCAAGGAGGAACCGAACGCCAAACGTCTCTATCCTCTAGATATTGTTTAACATTATAGTAGCCCCTGGTCATAAGCTCACGTTTAATGTGTGTCTTGAACAAATTTTCGGGCATATCAATAACATTGTTGGGGAGCTTGTTATAAAATTTAACGCTATTACCCATAAATGACTTTTTAGTCTTAACAATTCTAAAAGAGGGTACTGAGAGTTTATTTTTGTTTCTAGTATTTATATTATGAATGTCACTATTTTTGAGAAATTTACTTAAGTTTTTACGAACATACATAATATTTTGATAGATGTATTCGGACGGCACAGTCAGTATATTACTATCCCTGAATACAGATCGTAGGGAATCGCGGCTCCTCAGGTCATATATAGCACGAACTGCTCTTTTTTGTAATATAAATATAGTGTCTATATCAGCAGCTGATCCCCACAATAGAATGCCATAGGACACAATACTGTGGAAATATGCGAAATATACTAACCTAGCCGTTGAAACATCAGTTAAGCGTCTTATTTTCCGGACAGCAAAAGCTGCAGCACTTAATAACAATATACCTAATATACTATAATAATATTAGTATACCTAGATGATTATGTATTCAACAGTCAATTCGATGTTAAACCCTAATCAGTAAATGTATCTACTATCTATGTGAATTCACGTCATATGTATTTGTATGGTTATCTGTTTTCAGTACGCAAATCTCTTTTAGAATTATTATTAGGAAACAACTTAAATCTTAATGATACAGAGCTTCGCGAACATATCGATTCAATAACTATTGCTGGAAATGACACCACTGCATTGGTCATATCCTACGCATTGGTACTGCTGGGTTGCCACCAGGAAGAGCAAGACAAAGTGTATAATGAGTAAGTTCTATTGTTTTAAATAAAGTTGAATATTTTTCTAACAAGATTCTTATATAAATAAATACACCCAACAATGATATACACAGTCCTGCTTATATCGTGGATAGCAGGAACTACGAGGGACTTGTTGTGTCGTGTGACTCACAACACCCAGACCCGAATAAATATTTGTGGATCACACAAGCATTTTCTCGGTGCAGGAATGGCACCAACACCCTCTCGCTTCGCAGCCGGCTACTCGCCCACTACGCCACGGAGGCTATCAATTGTTTATGTATTTATTTCATGACACACCATCGACAGTTACACAACATATTGGACAAATATTGTATTTCAATACAATGGACAATGTGCACTACCATTACACGTGCACTAAACCATCTTGAGTCTTACACGAATATAAAAATTATTATAATCATTTTTTTAAATCAAAATCTAGCATTATATAATATTTACATAAGATGATAAAATTTAATAGAAGACATTATGATAAAAAATTATAAATCTCTCTATTCTAAAAAAAGGTAACTGGCGCCGCCGTCGCTGCCAAAAGCTTGTCACGCTATCGCCTCCGAAACCGCTGAGGGTATGGGGTCGAGACCGATACCAATCGATGCAAAATAATGTGGGGAAGAAAGTAAGATATGTCTCATATTCGTCGGACTTTAAGTTTTTTTTTAATGTTTTGTGGAAAAACATGGGCAAAGCCTTTTGGCAGCGGTGGCGGCGGCACCAGTTACTTTTTTTTAGAATAGAGAGATTAGGCGTAATATTTACTTCAAAATCAGTCAGGCCTTAGGATTGCTACGCACCTAATATAAATTACTGTTCGACAGCCTTCGTGGCGCAATGGGTGAGTAACCGGTTGTGAAGCGAGAGGCCGTGGATTCGATTCCCGAATCGAGACAAAATTTTTGTGTGAAACACTAGTAGTTGTTTCGGGTCTGGGGGTTTTCTCTCCAGAGGGGTTGACTCAGGCAGGCGGCCGGCTTGGCGGGGTCCCCTCCGTGGAACCTGGAGGCTGGAGTCCACGCGTCGATGTACGAATGGCGCGCGGAACTCCGGCTCCGAGGAGAACGTCCCCATGCGGGGGAGATGCGATTGCGGAGATCCTACGCTCGGCAGTCCATGCTTCAAGAGTGAAGGCAGAGGCTGGCCAATCCTACGGCCGGCGCAAGGACTGTCGAGGCTGTCCGTCCAGTTCTAAACGACTGGGTTGACAGGCGGCACGGGTCACTGACCTTCGGGCTGGTGCAAGTCCTCTCGGGGCACGGTTGCTTCGGGAGGTACAGTTGTGCCGCATAGTCGCAAGAGAGCCGACACACCAGTGTCACCCACTGTAGCTGCGACGAGGACACCGCGGCGCATACTCTGGAGAAGTACCCCGCGTGAGCAGAGAAGCGTCGTGAACTCGTCGCAGAATTGAGGGACGACCTCTCGCTACCGGCTGTGGTTAAAGCCATTGTCGAGAGCGAGAGAGCGTGGAACGCGATGACTGCCTTATGGGAAACAGTTATGTCGCGGAAGGATGCGGCGGAGCACGAGCAGGAAATTACATCCCAGCTTGCTATCCGCCGCCGAAGGGTCACGCGCAGGAGGATGCGGGTGGCACTCCTACCCCCCTGACAGAGGCCTGCGCGGCGGACACGTGGAAGTCCGTCGTCCGACAATGGAGGCCCTATATAAGGGCCGGCGCTGTCGGGGCCGCGGAAGAGTACAAAAGTGTCCCCGCAGCCCCGTCCGAACAAGCGCACCCGGAGGAACATCGTTGGGTTTTAGTCCGTGGGTGTCGGACATAACCGCCCTGGCCGACCATGCGGTCGAGGGGCACCCATAAAGGGTTTCCCAACGTAAAAAAAGGTAGTCGGCCGGTTATAAAAACAACAAGCTAAATATATGAGTAACATGTGTTAAAAAGCATGTTGCGGATAAGGGCACCTGGCCTTTTTATTTCATTTTTATTCTTCCACCTGGAAGAATAACCCACAACTGACCTCTGACACAAGCCACTGACCCCTGGCAAGGAGGAGCTCTGTGGAAGGATATATCTGTAAACTCTGCTGCTGGTTCAATGAGCTGGTAAATAAACTCCTTCTATACTGTGGGCAGCGCAAAAAGGGTTCCTTTCATTACGCCCACTGACGCAAGTTAGCAAACCTAGCTTTAGGACTTGTCGAAAGGGCTAGAGGTTCATACACACATTTCTAAGATATTTAAAATGGGCAAGTGGATTGTGAGGCTTCGTCAACAACCATCACAACTTTCTTGACCTGACGGGTGCTAGAAATATTTTTGTTACAGGTTGAAAAACATTTTTAATGGATCATTACGCTCACCGACAAAAAGTGACTTATGTAAAATGGAAAACTTGGATAGGGTTATAAAAGAAACAATGAGACTCTACACTGTTGTACCTATTATTGCAAGGAAAACGCAAAGAGATATAAAACTTTGTAAGTGATTATTTTATAGTACTAGGGGCTTCGCCACTAGGCGATTTCATCATAGGCTAGCCTCGCTGCGCGAGCGCTTACTTTTTACGAGTAAGTAATAAGGCTTACTCGTAAAAAGTCATAATAGAGAATATTTTACTCGTAAAAGGCCCCTAATAAGGCTTACTCGCAAAAAAATATTTGTTATTGCAATGTGATATCAACGTGACGTTTTTAACGTAAACAAACGAAATTAAAAAAAAATATATAATGAAAAACTGTTTTACTGTGAAGAAGATTAAATCAATTCAAGATCTCTAATTATATTTTTCTATTGAATGGATATGTGATTTTTCTAGTGAATGGATAACTCAATCATTGTATAAAATCCAAGAGGAGAAAAACCAAGAAAAGACGCGATTCTTCATTCCGATTTCTGCTGAAGTATCGTTCTTTAAATTTCAATTAAACATCGAAATTTTAAGATAGAGACTTGAAATGAGGTTCATATGAATGAGAAAGATATAAATATTTTCTTTGTAACATAATGAGTATGAGAGCATCGAATTTATATATCTCGAAACGCATAAATTTTTCTAAAAAGTGGATTTTAGATTTTAATGAAAATATCAGTCTGTTTTAAATTATTTTTAAACAAATGAGGTCTTGTTTGAAGGAGAAATGTCTGTAGACTTAAAAATTAAATTAAATAGATTTACGATTTATTTAATTACGTAGATTGTAAAAAATAACTACGTCCTTTTTTGGCGAGTTATCCTAATCTGAACATGAAAAAGTCAATATTTTTCCACAAAACATAAAATAAAAATAAAAAACTTAAAGTCCGACGAATATGAGACATATCTTACTTTCTTCCCCACATTATTCTGCATCGATTGGTATCGGTCTCGACCCCATACCTCCAGCGGTTTCGGAGGAGATAGCGTGACAAGCTATTGGCAGCTGCGGCAGCGGCGGCGGCGCCAGTTACTTTTTTTTAGAATAGAGAGATTGTACACATATTTGGGAAGACATATAGATACGAGTACAATTACTTAGCATACAGGTGTCATAATGTGTCGCAAAGTGCAAGCCATATGTGAGGTATGGCCATACGTGAGCCACTTATAAAGTATGTATGATATTTTACTCATTGCCTTCTTTCAGCAACTTGCACTGTACCTAAAGACGTTGGCTGTGCTGTAGTACCATTCGTATTGCATCGATCAAAGAAAATATGGGGTCCTGATGCTGACTGCTTTGACCCAAATAGATTTCTTCCAGAAAATTGTGCTAAAAGGCATCCATGCTCTTTTATACCGTTTAGCTTCGGTCCAAGGAATTGTATAGGTATAAAATATTTTGTATCAATCAAGTTACCCTGATTACTACCACTTCAGTATCATGAACTAGACGCTGTGCCAATCATTTGACACTTGTGCGATGTAAAACGTGGGCGTTGAGGTGGCGGATTCTATTCCAGCCCCAGGTTCGCATCTGTATCTTTACGAAGTTAGGGTACACTATGTATAGCACACGGAAAATAACTTGGCCAGCCTGAAATTAGTTACAAGCGGCGTCGCAGCTATTGTTTTAAGAGATTAACGGGTGACGGGAGGTGTGGAGAGCCGATAAAGTTACTTACTTTAGGTCGGCCAAGTAATTTTGCGTGTATTTTAAAAATGCTAATTAATTCTCGATTTTACGGCTAAGAGAAACATCAAGAGGAAACCTGCATTTCTGCGAGTTCATCCCAAGAACTGTAAAGGTATGTAGACTCTACCATTGGCATTAGGCCGCATGGTGGACTAAATACTTAACTCCTTTCATTAGTTATAGAGGAAACTCATGCCAAACAGTGGGATATGAATGAAAGGAGTATGTGCGTTGCTGCGCATATAATAATATCATTAGGAGTATTATTTATTTAACTAGGGGCGTTGCCGATGTTTTTCCACAAAACATAAAATTAAAAAAAAACTTAAAGTCCGACGAATATGAGACATATCTTACTTTCTTCCCCACATTATTCTGTATCGGTCTCAACCCCATGCCCCCAGCGGTTTCGGAGGAGATAGCGTGACAAGCTTTTGGCAGCGGCGGCGGCGGCGCAAGTTACTTTTTTTTAGAATAGAGAGATATGTATTTAAATGATACTCCCTCCCAGTTACCATCATCATTACCTATACTTTTACTAACAAAGAATTCAATGTATGTACTACTAATCGGGCTGTTTAAAAGTAAAATTAAGTCAGAGGGACAGAAGCGCTACTGCAGTGAATAATCTTATTAGAATCTAGAGTAAGCGAGATGGCAATAGTGTAACCGTAACTTTATATATTATGTACCTACTCGTACCACGCAGCCGTTGTAAAGTATTATATCTTGACGTCTTCGACTACATAATACAATTTATTACTTTCAGGGCGGCATTTTGCTATGTTGGCTATGAAAAGTATTCTTGCAAACATATTAAGAAGTTATAAGATTCTGTCAAGAGGATGCGGTATACTGAAAATTGAAATATTACTTTTCCCTGTATCCGGGCACACAATAAGTATGCAAAAAAGAACACAATGAAATACGTACATCGCAAAGCTCTAGCTATTCGCTTTAAACTATTAATGAAGGTGTAAAACGGTTTCAAGAGATTCTACATAAATAATTGAATATATTTTTATATACCTGCATAACCATATATTATTCTTTTTGAGCTTTTTGTTTTATTTATTTTTGTCGATATACTGATTACTTCATTCGATACATAGAAAGCACGGAAGTTCTACTTACCTACTTCCTACAACAATGAATAATTTCGCTCACCTGAATATTCGAATGGAGCAGAATCACATTACATTAAATATGAATGCTCTAGCTATGCGTAATAAAATTAAACACCCGCCTGCGACCACGTGTAGAGCAGCCGCTCTTCTCATATTGTCTCAGGTATGTGCTCTGCTGCGTGTTGGATCGTTACATTTATTGGTTTATTTATTCTGTTTATGAAGACCAGCATAATTAAGTCGATGGTGATCCAACATCCATACTATCAGGTCCCCCTAACATCGAACCATGCCAGAGGAACAATACTCCATCTCTCATAATATTCCATCATTAAACACGTAGTTATTATATTCTTATTTAAAGTTATTCAATTGTTATACAAGTTAGAAGCCTACAGAAGCCTAGTATTCCGTGAGAAGCTAGCACTATCAGTTATAAGTCTTATAAGTTATAAGTTATCTATGGCTATCACACACAGCCGCGATCTATTCAACGTCCACCAATCAGAGGCTCTTACCCCGTCAGTAGTCTATCAAACATAGTTATATTTTCTTTGATCAAACCCGTTACTGGATCAAACACAACAACAAAAATCGAAATAAGAGTACAAGAAACGTAACTCAAGCAAAAACACGACCCCACCGAAACTGTGCAAGGGGGCGGGGATATAAAAGTCTGTACTGCTCGTTCATTCATTTAAACATCAAACACACTCCAAAAGAACATCATACCGTACTCGCAGCCGAGGACCTCGCCGCGCTCCCCGAAGCACCCCCGACCCTTCGACCGGCCCGTGTGCCGATGAAGATTAAAAATTAGATTATAAATCCCCCTAAACCCCAATCGCAAATGTCTTTGCCCCCCTCCAGTGGCCGTCCTGAGCCGAGGTCCGTATCCCCCATTAGGAGGGGGGTGGCCTCAGCGAAGGTCACTTAAATTTAGGGCTGGAGTGCCTAAAAGCATTCGCCCGAAAGTCCGGTGTCGCTGACTAAAGCCGACTCTCGTCAGGCTATCAGCAAGCATCCATCCAAAAAAAAAAAAGTTCATTCATCGATAAATAACATTTGATTCGGCCATAGGCGGCCCCTAGACGATCAATTATATTGCGCAATATTTCGAATTGTGCAATATAATTGATTGATTAGGCTAAATATTGAAGATTGCGCAATGATTGAACAAAAGTTTGAGCGACTTTAATTTTTATTGTACCATATTTTTCCATTGCATCGTGTAGGGCCAGTATTGCGCAATATTTTTTAGTCTCTGTTACATCCTGACGTGGAGAACACACTCGCGCGCAAAAACGGCGGGAAAAGAGAATCTAAAATTTTGTATTTTTTTTTGTCATTCAATGGCGTGACTAATTCTAGTAGCTCTTGAAACTGTTCCAGTCGTACATAGTTTTTGAAGTCCGCTTCCTCACTTAATATCAAGTCTTTTAAAAGATTTTCGTGAGTATATTTCTTTTCTTGTACCACTCTTTACACCAGCGACGTGTTCGTTTACGTTTACGTTTAGCCATAAGCAACAACACCACAGCTGCAGCTGTATCTTGTTCAGACATGATGCTCCAACTGAACACGAAAACATTGAGCAGTTCGTATTTTTGTGCAATATAATTGATCGTTTGGATGCAAAGTACCTTTCAATCTTATTGTACAATAAAATGTATTGCACAATGTTATTGTAGGTCTAGGGGGCCGCCTTAAATGAAGAAAAAAAAAACATTTGATTCATGATCTAGTTGACCCTTATTACTCAAATTTTTTGCGCGATTCAGAACGTCGTATCTCGATTTAGAAATATAATATTTAGACATTAACTTGTATGAAATAAAGTTGATTTTGAACGTACATTAATTTTTGTTGCGTGTGTAAGTGTTACCTTTGCATGTGCAAGTACTTATGTGGAGCCGTATTTTTGGGAGATTGGAGAGATGGCAAGGTTATGAGAGTTATCGTTCTAGTTATTTTAATTCGATGACAACAAACACATCTGAATTTTAATTCGATGTTTAAGGAAATTTATATCTACTTTTTTTTTTTCTTTCCATTATGGCTTCGCACTTCTTGTGCATACAGCCAATGACAAGTTTGGTTTTTATTTTTGCGTTTATACAACAGAGTTAAAGGTAAGGAAACTTTTGAAACGAAAAAGGTAAAGAGGTAAACGGATTTACGGATTAGGAGAATTGAATTTTGGATAAAAGGTTTAAGGATTTACTAATTTTACTATCAGGAGAGATATTACGGTCATGAAAATGAAGAGATAAATATATTAAAACAAGAGTTTACACCTTAGAATAACTACTTGTTTACACCATAAATTAAGTGAAATACACAAAATAATAAAAGGAAAATATTTACATGGAAATTGTATGTATACATAATATTATGAAGAATGGAATATCTACAATTTTAAGTCGTTTTTACTGAAAAATAACGCAATACATTTATAAACTAAGAAATTATTTGTACAAAGAAGTGAAAGTATAGAGCAAGGAAAAGGAGTACTGAGAAGCAGAAGGGATTTAAAAAATGTTGAATGGTCATATTGAGAACATGAGAATAAAATATGATTCAAGTCGCCGACATCTGATCCACATGGGCACATCGGATTATTTAAAATTTTAAGTCTAGCAAGGTGGGCAGGAGAACAAGTATGACCAAGTCTTGCACGGATTAAAATAGACGTCTCCACCTTATCAAACTTAGCCCTGGAGAACCACAACTTTGCAGGAATATTGGGTTGGATAAGGGAATAATAATGGCCTTTATGCTTGCTGCTGGAGGACCAATTTTCCCTCCATGACTCTTGGAGAAAAGTTTTAGCCAACGACGCAAGGTCCTGAGTGAAGTTTTTAAATGGGAATAAATCACCACACTGCACCGCTTCCTTGGCAAGTCTATCAGCAATTTCATTGCCATGGATCTTTGAATGACTTGGTATCCAAACAAACTTTAAGGAATAGCCTTTAGTGGTACATTTGAATGCCAACTCTCTCATCTGCAGTATCAGTGGCAAAGTATTTTTACTTTTAAAAGGGAATTTAATAAGAGCCTGAAGTGCACTTAAAGAGTCTGTAAAAATTATAGCATTATTAAGTTTAAACAAGAGGATATATTCAATGGCTTTAAGTAAGCCAAGACATTCACCTGTGAATACTGATGATTCTGGAGGAAGTTTAATCTTTTGCACAATGTTGTATTGAGTGTGAAAAACACCAATCCCAACACATTGAGAAGAGGAAGTTTTAGATGCATCTGTATATAGATGATGGAAACCCTCACAACATTCGGTAAGAAACATGTTGAATTGTCTTTTAATATTTTGGGCATTCCTATCAACACAATTGTAAATAATTAAGGGAGAGTAAGTTAAAGAATCATAGCTATTTGTAAATAATGGTAGCTTATTGAAACGATGGGTGGGAGAAGGCAGTGAGAGGAATTTTTTGTAACTTTTAATTAAACATGGTGCAGATTTACGAGCCCAATAATTAGATGAACTTATACTTGAATGCAGTGATTCAAGAATTGTAATGAGAGGGTGATTTGAAAATTGTATAATTCTAAATAAATATTTGTCTGAAAGAAATTGCCTTCTGAGAAAAAGAGGAGCTTCACCACACTCCACTTGTAACGCATTAATTGGACTGGATTTCATTGCTCCAGACACAATACGTAAAGCTTTGGACTGTAGACGGTCTAATTTTTTAAAAGCATTGACATTACCTGGGTCTAAGAGGAACATGCCATAATCGAAAATGCTTCGTATTATAGCATTATATACAAGTTTCAATGAGTGAGGATGAGCACCCCACCACACTCCGGAAAGACATCTTAGCATGTTTAGATGGTGTTCAACTCTATTGACAACATAATCACAATGGGGAATACCAGAGAGCTTAGAATCTAAAATAACACCCAAATACTTAAAGTGGTTGGTAACTGGAATTGGAATGTCATTATAGACAATGTTAATACTAGGTGAAGTTCTTTTGCAGGTAAATAATACTGCTGCACTCTTGGATATGGAAAGATCTAAGCCATTCAAATGAAGCCAAGAGGCTAGGGAGCGCAGGGCAAAATTAAGGACTGAACATGTGTGCTCAATTGAATGAGAAGAGTGGTATAGAAGTAAGTCATCTGCATATTGTAAAATCTGAACATCTTTGCTTAATGCATTTTCTAAATCGTATGTGTATATGTTGTACAATAAAGGGCTGAGTACCGAACCCTGCGGGAGTCCTCTCCATATAAACCGAGATAACTCATATTCTGGAGATACTATATTGACTGATCGTTCATTTAAAATATTTAGAATAAAGTTTGACAGATTTACTGGAACCTGAAGGGTCTGTAATTTATTTTGTAAGACTGAAAGTGACACATTATCATAGGCTGCTTTAATATCCAAAAATATGCCAATCAAGGACCGGTTATTGGTAAAAGCTACTCTAATATCAGATGTAATAATACTTAAGCAATCAATTGTACTTTTAGTCTTTCTAAAGCCATACTGGGAGTCCGCCAGAAAACCTTTACTTTCCATAAACCACTCAAGCCGATTTTTAATAAGATGCTCTGATAATTTTAACAATACAGAAGATAACACTATAGGACGGTATGAAGAAACTTCAGATGGATTTTTATTAGGCTTAAGAATTGGCAATACTATCTGACGTTTCCATCCCAATGGGATTTTCCCTGTTTTCATTACTAAATTTATTAAACTTAAATAATAATCTAAGACACTGTCACTAAGGTTAGAAAA
Source organism: Mimas tiliae (assembly GCA_905332985.1). Classification (NCBI taxonomy): domain Eukaryota; kingdom Metazoa; phylum Arthropoda; class Insecta; order Lepidoptera; family Sphingidae; genus Mimas; species Mimas tiliae. The sequence goes on from HG995255.1 coordinate 8,717,465, forward strand.
AAAGGAGTATGGAATGCCATCTACACCAGGAGCTGAGTCAACAGTATTATCAATAATGCCCCTCAGTTCATTCATTGAAAAAGGAAGGCTTAGTGAAACATTATTATTAAGATGTGAGTTATCTGTTACAGGAGGCACTGATAGTAATTGAATATCTGGAGGAACCCATGGAGGAGCGAATACGTCTAAGATATCCCTAGCTAAGGTAGCAGGAATAGGAGGAGAAGTGAAGTTATTAAGGGCAGATCTAAATCTTCTAATGTGGCGCCAGACAATTGTGGGGTGAGTGTTGGGAGAAATTGATTCACAGAAATTATGCCAACCTTCAGACTTCTTCCTCTTGAAAAGTTTACGTGTTAGAGCAATGGTGTTGGAAAGAATTTCAAAGTTTTCCTGGGTCATATTATTATTATATTCCTGTTCTAATAGTTTTCGTTTTCTAACTGCATCAGAGCATTCTGAGTCCCACCAAGGTGGCATAGGGAGTTTTCTAACCTTTTTGTTATTTTTCGCAGGAAAAACATCGTCCGCCGCAGTAACCAGTATATGTGCTAGTGCCTCCGCACATGCCTGCTCACAGCCCTCACCAAGGACTGGAAGCGAATCAAGCATACTATCTACCTTTTTTTTAAATGTCTCCCAGGCAGTACTACGTTTGACTGGCAATTTATATTTTAAGTGGGACTTCTTTGTAAAGCAATTTTTTTTAGAGATTGGAAATGTAATTTTTATAGGAAAATGATCGCTTCCAAAGGAAGACGAAAGAGTAGACCAATTAAGAAAAGATGCAAAATTTGGAGTGCATATAGAAAGGTCTATTGCACTTTGATGGATTTGGTTGGGATCACTGCGACGGGTACGAGAACCAGTATTTAATATGCACAAGTTATGCATATCTAATATGTCAATTAATTCTTCACCATATGAATTTGAAATAGAACTACCCCAGGATTGGTGGTGACAGTTAAAATCTCCTAGAAGTAGGAAAGGTCTATGTAAAGATGACAAAAGACCATTAATTTCACTTAATATAGAAGAGGAAGGATGAGAAATATACAGAGAAACAAAACATATATTATTTACAGTCAAGACAATTATTGAAATTTCATCACAATGGTGAGGTAAAGTGACAACAGAGAAAGGAACAGAGTCTTTAATGAGTATGGCAACCCCACCATACCCGTCAGACCTATCTTCCCTTACAGTTATATATCCTTTGATTTTAAAAACATTATGTGGTTTTAACCACGTTTCTGACAGAGCAAATGCAAATGGATCATATTTATTAATTAAATAAATGAGGTCACTTTTCTTATTGATTATACTGCGGCAATTCCATTGAATAATATTCTGATTGTTCATTGGATGGAGAGAGTGAAAAAGATTCTAAAATAGGGGCAACGTAGGACGGTGAAAATTTAAATTTTGTAAGTAGACTTAACAAAGCTTTAATAAATTCTTCTACATTAAGCTGATTATCATTTTCATTTTTTCTGTTATTAATTAGAGCACAACCATTCGTTGGTTCTGGAATTACAAAATCTTTTAATAGAGCATTGTGGGCTTCCCTGTTATATCCTATAACAGGGCGAGGAGGGGAGCGAGACTTGAGGAATGTTGTTTTTTTGTATGATGAGGTAGGTTGATTGAGTTGAATGGGTGCATGTCTGACTGGAGGTTGAGGTTGAGGAGAGAGTAATGTATCGGCAAAGGATTTTGTAACAGGTGGAATTAATTTTGAGGCTTCTGGATATGAAATTGAGCTCTGTGCCATATGCATTTTAATCTGCCTCTGGCGTGACTGTTCTGGGCATGTTTTGCTGGTAGCAAAGTGGTGCCCTGAACATATACAGCAATTAGCATTTCTTTCACTTAATTCACAGGTCTCTCCTGAGTGATTATGACCACACTTATAACATCTAGGTTTTGACCTGCATTGAATTTTAGTATGACCATACCGACAGCAGTTGAAACATTGTATGGTTGGATAAATATAGAGGTCTACTGGCAAGGCATTATAACATATAAAAATGCGTTTCGGTAAAACTTGACCATCAAATGTAAAAACTACCGTTTGTGAGGGTTTCCACATCACAGAGCCGTCTACAAAAGATTTAAAATTAAGCCGCCTAACTTTGAGAATACGTCCACATCCTATTGGAACAGATGTATTTTCAATTACTTCCTCCGGAGACCACTCGGTAGGTACTCCCCGAACTAAACCCATCCTGGTGACATTAAAAGAAGGAATAAAGGCCTGGAAATTATTTTTAGTCAGACTTTCATGAGAGATAAAAGCGTTAGCATCCATATGCGTTGAGAAAGACAGAGAGATTTTATTTCTGCCAATTTTTTTGACACTACCATTAATAATGTTTTTAAATTCGTGCCGCTTTAAAAATTTACCAAATAAAAGCGGATGCAGTGTGGTAGAATCATTATCAGAGGAAACATTTTTTTGAATGTGTACTACATAGGGAGCCATATCACTCCTATCATATACAACCCGAACATTTTGCGCGGGAACTTTGGTAGCGATGGTTTCTGTCACATATTTATCATTGCTTGTATTATTTGTGTTAGATGTATCCAGCTGTGGCTGCACCGACTGCGAAGTGTCTGCACATCCACAACTAGTTAAACCATCATTGGACCCTAGCTTTCTCCTTCTTTTGTTGCATTGTTTGCATAGATGACGGCGACTACGTTTTAGCGGACGAGATGAACTGGAAGCGTCCGTATCCATACCGGACTCGGACATATATGAATTACCTTTTATCTCAGGCCCAATTGTAACAAAATTGCCCGCCGGGGGGACAAAACCCCCCGGATCAGGCGGCTTATTCATACTTACAAACTAGAAAATATACTTAATAAAAAACTTACCAAGAGAAAGATGATATATGAAACTAACTAAAGAATTATAAACTACAAATAAACAGAAACATAAACCTAAACTGATAGTATTATTTACAAATTTTCGCTTTATAAAATTATAGAAATAAAAAAAACACGTCCGCCCAATACGAAGTTTCCCGCGCTTTTCTTATATCTACTTACCCATACCGATGTCAACATCGGTATTTTTTTATACATCGCAACGGAACAGGCAACGGAAGGAAATGTTAGTCCCAGTGCTGCCAGCGATAAACATAACTAGACTCTAATACATTTTGTATGGGATCGCGTGCGATCTTACACACTGCCGCGATCTAGACGCCAGCGATCCAGACATCCAGAAACGTTTCCAGAAACTAATTTTTTTCTCTGATTAGTCATTTTAGACATTCATTTTGCAATATTTATAGTTTTCATTGCTATTATACGGAATAATCTATGGTGATTATTTGCGCAAAATCATTTTTATCCATATAATCGAAGGATCAGCTGCAATTTTGAAAAAAACCTAAATTAAATTGAATTTGCGAGGTATTGCTCATCTTTCACCATAAGTAAAACATTTTATTTTGTAATTTGGCTCACACTGTAAAACTACACAATTATATATCGAAGTCAGGTTCAAACATATGTACCTATAATGCTTATAGTAATATTAGTCAATTTAAACTTATCATAATTTTCCTGTATTTATATAATAGAACACATTTTAGTCGATCTTAATGATGAATTCTTATTTTGACTACAACACTATCAAATATTAAAATGGCTTCCTTGCTTGGATAGCGTTTTCAATATTTAGGTTAGCATTGTATTCTCAGTTTTGTTTTTAAGTGTATTATTTTCATGTCAATAAGTTAAGGATTCGTGTACTGTGTCGTTGTGAATCAAACTTGTATAATGTTATAGCGTATTTCGTCCTCACAAGGTAAGGCATTCATAAAAACTGTTACAAATTAGCCACATTCGCGCTCTTGCTTTTGTAACTAAGACCGCAACTGTAATGAATTATTTCTTTAATTAGGTATCGAAGTTATTAACGATGGATTACGGCCATCCTCAACCGAATCTGTCGATGCCTCCGCCCGGTATGCCCATGGGTCCTCCTATGGGCCCTCCTATGGGTCCGCCTATGGGTCCGCCTATGGGCCCACCTATGGGTCCACCCGGTCGCAACAACATCCGCCATAACTTTAGGCCTTTCAACTACCAGATGCGGTTTCCACCTCAGGGTCCCCTTAACATGACCCAAGACGATTTCGATGGTAAACGCTTACGTAAATCTGTTATGCGTAAAACTGTAGACTATAATGCTGCCATTATCAAAGCACTAGAATGTCGCGTATGGCAACGCGACTGGCGGGACCGACACGCTCTGCAGCCGGACGCTATGTACACACCTGATCTCTTACCGCCGCCTTCTTATCCTGACAATCCTATAAATGCTGTGACAACGCGTTTCGTTAAAACTGCAACAAACAAAATGAGGTGTCCCATATTCGCCGTAGCGTGGACGCCGGAAGGACGAAGATTAATAACTGGGGCTTCCTCAGGAGAATTCACGTTATGGAATGGTTTAACATTTAATTTTGAAACTATCCTTCAGGCTCATGATTCCCCAGTAAGGTCTATGGTGTGGTCACATGGGGAAGGATGGATGGTGACTGGTGACCACTCAGGGTTTATTAAGTATTGGCAAAGTAATATGAATAATGTTAAAATGTATCAAGCTCATAAAGAAGCAGTTAGAGGCATAAGTTTCAGTCCTAGTGATTCTAAAATAGTGACATGTTCCGATGATGGAACACTGCGTATCTTTGATTTCTATAGATGTCAAGAAGAAAGGATATTGAGAGGTCATGGGGCAGATGTTAAATGTGTCCAGTGGCACCCAACAAAAGCACTTATTGTCTCTGGCAGCAAAGATAACCAACAGCCTATCAAACTATGGGATCCAAAATCAGGAACAGCATTGTCAACTCTTCACGCTCATAAATCTACAGTTATGGACCTCAAATGGAATGATAATGGAAATTGGTTGATTACGGCTTCTCGTGACCACTTACTTAAATTGTTTGACATTCGGAAACTAGGATCTGAATTACAAATTTTTAGAGGCCACAAGAAGGAAGCTTCAAGTGTGGTATGGCACCCAACACATGAAGGATTATTTTGTTCAGGAGGTTCTGATGGTGCTATTCTATTTTGGAATGTTGGCACTGATAAAGAAGTTGGTTGTATAGAAGGAGCACATGAATCAATTGTTTGGACAATGGCTTGGCATCCACTGGGTCATATTTTGTGTTCAGGATCTAATGATCATACTTCAAAGTTTTGGACTCGCAACCGTCCAGGTGATCTCATGAGAGACAAATATAATTTGAATACTTTACCTCCTGGTGTACAGGATGATAATGATTTAGAAGAACCAGCAGTCATACCTGGTATGGGTCCTGAAGACAAGGTTGAAATATTTTCTTCAGATACAGACAAAGTTATACCTGGCTTGGACTTGGACACAACATTTGTCCCAATGGAATTTGAGAAAAAAGTAAAGAAAGTTCCTTACAGTAAGCCAATTCCAAGGAATTTCCAAGCTCAATGGAATTATGGACCTACAGCTGATGATGCAACATCTGAAGCTTTGACTCAAGCTTTGGTAGAATCTGTGCCTGGAGCAGTACCTTTACAACAGATTACACCATCAGCTATATTTATTTATGGCAAACTGATTGGAGTGGAACCTGGATCAAAGCTTGAAAAAGCCATAGCGGATGGACCTTTGGCCCTTAAAAAGTACATAGCTACAGGAGAGATAGAGGAACTGCATGATGTCATGCCTCACTTGGAAGATGATGCTGATGAAGAAAACTACCAACCCTTTGAATATCCAGAACAAGAAGAAAATCTTGATGGAAATGAGGATGAAGAGATGGAAAAGGACAATTATGATGATTATGAACAGGAAAGGGAATATTATGCTGATGAAATGGAGGACACAGAGGAAAATAAAAGGGAGCAGGATGAAGATAACTACAACAATGGGCCAGACATGAACAATATGGGCTCTATGAATAACATGCCACCCATGGGTAATATGATGCGACCACCAATGCCAATGGGCAATATGAGACCACCAATGGGGGGACCTCCAATGAGGCCTATGCTTATGCCACCCCATATGACAGGCATGCCTCCTCCTATGGGTACTATGCCACCAATGACGAGCATGCCGCCACCATTAGGAACCATGCCTCCCATGAATGCTATGCCACCAATGGTTAATATGCCACCAATGAACAACATGCCGCCGCGACCGCCTTTCTCTGACAATGGGTTTAATAAACCCAGATTTGATTCTAATTACGACCGGTCTTATTCACCTAACAACGAGGAATATAATGAAGAAGAACCCTACGAGCAAAATTATGAAGATGAAAACAACTATAATGAAGAAGATAGTGGAAATGATGGATTTTCACGCAATCAGCGATGGGATGGCGGCTATAGAGGTAGGAGTAGAGGTAGGGGTCGTGGCATGAATGGGCACGGCGGACGAGGTAACTGGCGTGCCAATAGTGGTATGCGTGGATCCCCACGAAACCGTAGAGGTTCTGGCGCCAATAGATCTTATAGAAGAGGCGGCAAACCGATTTCCAATTAGCATAGGGCTTATATTTTACTCATGCACGGACTAAAGTTTTCACTATTTACGTTTAATTATTATTTTTACAAAAAGTGTTAATACAAAGACAAAATAGTGATGAAACAAATGGTTGTACATAATTTTTATTTACAGCTTTTCTCTTGTTTTTGTAAGCTGTAAAAACAATAAATTCATATTATGTTAACATTTCGATATTTTTAGAAATAAACAGGTGGTATTGTATCCTTGATTGCAGTGGATTATGGTGAGTTTATCTGTCTTATGATATAAAATAAAAACAGAATATTTATTTAAAGCTATTTTATGATCTCAGGTAATTATTATGTGAAGAGAAGAAATGGAAAATCTTAAGTTCGTTCACGGAGAACTAGCTTCGATTTACAGCATCATAGATTTTTAGCAGCGAAGACAACATAGTGGCATCGCATCGACATCACAACTTTATAGTAAGATTCTGGTATTTATTGAATTTGTTTTGTCAATAATAAAGATTCACAACAAAAAAATAACTTGGTACCAATCAGTTTGTAATATATTTTTAATAAACAGATGAAATAAAAAATAAAGACAATAAAATATTAAGTGAGGTCCTAGGATTATCCCATCCTTTGTACATTCTGTCAGTACTCAATATGTAAAATTCAAAGTAGAGCTGGTTGTAAATATGATTGTTTAAGTCTTTGTTTATATTGATTGTCACAATAAATATTTCATTCACGGCAAGTTGATTTAAAATGTATGCTGTTTTTTGTGTTGAAAAATTCCAGGTCAAGAATTTCTACATTATTACAACATAAGATATGGCTAACGTTGTCATGTTAACTCATCACATTTCAAAATAAAATGGTAATTTCCCAAATGCACAGATTTACAGAAAAGTCGTTTTTGTGATGCACATGTTAGATATAATGTTGTCATCCCATTCAGACTAAGGATAGTGGTATAATAATTACCTTATTTTTTTATAACTTATAATCAACATCACTTTACTCCCAATGCTTGTACGTTTTTTATTGTACCAATGCAAGCCTGTCGAAAGGTTCGCCTTGTCTAATGTCTTATGTTGTAGGGAAATTAGTCTGCCTGTACTAGCCAACATACATTTTATTACTCTACTCCAGCGATTGTTTTTAACATATTCGTCGTTTAGTTTCAACACAACTTATTTATATTTCTTTTACATCATTACTAATGTACTGACACCCTTGCCTACCAAATATCCATCCTTGGACCTCTTCCGGATTCGGCGACGTTTGGATAATCTACTTGTAAGAGATTTCTGCTGCACTTTTTTGTAGATTCAATAAAAATAATTAAATTTCAAAGGGTTTCATTTGACATCGCCCTATACCTTTAATAAAGAATAATTGACAATTAAAGTGTAGTTTTAATTTTTTTTTTATTTTTACCCCCATTGTTTGCACAAAGTCAAAATAGTAAACTTCCAAATTTGTTTGTTTCAGATGCTCTGTAAGAGATGGTTGTGCTCCATTATTTTAGTGTCGGTATGTCGTGCGAGCCAGTACGACACAGGTGGAGACAAAAACTCCATTGCGGATCTCACCGATAACACCACAGAGCGTTTAGAAATTATCAATGGAACACCCAATTATAGGCTGATTAAACCAGATAAAAGTACACAATGGTTTCCAGAGCGAGAAAGCAAACTTGATAGTTGTGTAAGAAAAGCACCTTGTGAGCGCCTCAACAAAACAACTTGTCTAGGATCAAAACTACCCTACGACAGAACCAGTGTGCGTCTAACATTTTATGATAATCAACAACAAATCCAAAATCAATTAGAATTATACAGAGAGTTGATTAATGTGCCAAATTGCTGGGCCGTTATACAGCCCTTGCTATGTGCTACATTAATGCCAAAGTGTGAAGAAATACTTGGAGAAGATATGGTGTATTTACCTTCTTATGAGATGTGTAAAATAACTATGGAGCCGTGTGCCATCGTGTATAATACTTCATATTTTCCGTCCTTTTTAAAATGTAACACTACTCTGTTCCCGCCGCGTTGTGATAACGCTGTTCGGGAGATCAAGTTCAATACCTCAGGGAAATGCTTACCACCACTCATTCGTACAGAGAAACCATTACACTTTTACGAAGGTAAGATTTTATCTCTTTCGATACAATGTTTGTAGAAGTACATATTGCATTCAGTTCTTTGACGTGACGTCAGAATTCGGATCTGGATGTTTTCTCACCAGTGGAGTTGATGTCAGGGTGGCGGCTGGTCGTAAAAGCTATGCGCTAAATCTTTCTGTAACATGTGTTCAAAAACCATATTACGTCAACCCCATTGCGAGTCGGATAAAGTCAAGTGGAAAAAGAACGAGTTCGTACCGGCACAAGTCATGATTACAAGCTCGTCGTCTATTGGACACTCAACTGAGACCCCCACTCTACATCTGTGCTCACAACTCTTGCCGTTAATTAAAGCAGTGTATTTAAATAAAAACAATTATTTTTAGGTATTACCGGGTGCGGATTGCCGTGCAGCGACCCGCTGTACACTGAAGACGAGCACCAACAGATCCACAGGTTGATCGCGTGGGGTGCCGGTATCTGTCTCGCGCTAAACCTCCTAACTGTCGCCACTTTTCTCATAGACTGGCGTAGCGCGAACAAGTACCCCGCTCTGGTCATATTTTATATCAACGTGTGTTTCGCTGTTGCTTCTATGGGGTAAGTTGGACCAAAGTAAATAATATTGTCATTCATTTAAATATAAAAACAGCCATACTTCTGCCATCATCTTAAAATTGTACGTCGTATGTACGTCTTCTTAATCAACGTAGGAAGGCGGACCCTGACAATACTCCGGGGATAATGCGACAAAAAAAGAATGATTGCAATCATTATTGTCAAACATAAGCTCATGCACATGTAACTAGCGCCGCAACCATGTTTCACCGAGCTTAATTCCATCCCATATTGTGATGACGAGCCTATCGTCATACCGGAACTCTGATTCAATCCCGTAACTCGGATTCAATCCTGGACAACTATGATTTTTCATATATGAAATACAAACGCAAATTATGATTGCCTGACCTTGGACTTAAATCCAGGCCAGGAACTCACGGTTTCTCATCTAAGTTACCAGTAGACCAATGAGGCCAATGAAGTGAATAAGTGGTAGTCATTGTCTACGATATGAAATACTAGCAAGTATTTGCTTTTAGGTGGCTCGTTCAATTCGGCGTGGGATCGAGAGATGACATTGTTTGTTCAAAAGATGGAACGCGAAGACAAGGCGAGCCGTCGGCAGAGGAGAATCTATCTTGCGTCGTTGTGTTTGTACTGGTAAGTATTGATAATACGCTCAAGGTAACTTGGCCGGCCTGAAGTTAGTGTCTTTAAACTAAATCATTATTAACAGTACTTACTATCTAGCTGTAGTTAACTGATTACTGTGATGTGTCAACAAATTTAGAATTACAATCTAAGATAAGAAAGACTGTGTATAATATGTTACAGAAACCACACCTATTCACTGTCGTCAATTATACCGGAGCTTATGAAAATCTAGACATCCTATAATTGTTAATATCTTAGATACTATTGATCTGTTTTGTTGTCCAAATGAAAATCTGACTCCCTGCCGGCCAAGTTATTTTGCGTATAGTTTTTATTATATATGAAGAATGTTCATGAAAATATTTTTGTAAATTGTACAAATAAATGCTTTCTTAACTTGATAAATGTTATATATTTCAGGTATATTATTTTATGATGGCGGCTTGCGTTTGGTTCGTGATATTCACTTACGCTTGGCATATGAGTTTTCGAGCTTTAGGTAATTGATTTATTCTTTTTGTAGCATTTAATTACGTTAATTCAAACAATATTCTGGCGCGTAACGTTAATGTAATTTGTTTTAATAACTGCAGTAAATTTCGGATTTAATTTTCATCCGCCCTCTGCGACTCCCGTCGCAAAAAGCCTAAAGGGTAGTCTTTTTTTATACAACTTAGTAACAAGACGAGCAGATAAGCATCGCTTGATGGTAAGCGCCATGCATGCCTATAAACAATAACAATACCTCTCAGGATTTCGAACTAGAAAGCATGGCACTGCACTGCGCTCAACTGCTCGGGACAAAATATTAGCTCTCATAATGCCCAGTCATTGCACTGGCTTCAATGCCCCTCAAACCGAAAAATAACATTGCTTACACACTGTTGCTTGGCGGCAGAAAAAGATAAAGCGGTGGTACCAACCCAGACGGCCTCTTGTACACGAGGGACCTAACACCTAGTGAATAACTTTATATTATGTTTTGTTTAGGTAAAATTCAAGACCGTATCGACAAGAAAGCTGCGTACTTTCATTTAGTGGCGTGGTCGCTGCCTCTGATATTGACGATTACCACGATGGCGTTCGGCGAGGTGGACGGCAGTAGTGTGACCGGAGTGTGTTTTGTTGGCTACGTGAATCATTCGATGAGGGCTGCTCTACTATTGGCACCGTTAGCCGTTGTGCTTACCCTTGGAGGGTATTTCCTATTGAGGGGTGAGTAACGGAGTTCAAGGATGGGTAAAGTCATTTAAGTAGGTTGTGGACGTATTATGTAGTGAAGAGAATGAGTTTTTAAACAGTTTTTAGTAATCTTTATCGCCATTCGATTCCTCTGCTCTAACCCTCGAAGTTCTACGTTGTAACAATTCCCAAAAGCAGTTTCCATGATTCTTCAGGTATTGTGGATATTCACGGGCGGTGGAGATTACTATCCAAGTACCCAGTTGTATGGGAACCCGTTGTGGTTTATTACAGAGGATGCTCTGCCTTAAACCACAACAGGTTTCCATAAGTAATGGTTGCAGGTGTGTTCTCGCTGGTGGCGGTGCGTGTGTCGAGTCGTGACGTGCTATCAGCTCGCGCGGCCAACAAGATCCGTCAGACCATCACGCGCTGCTCGCTCACCGCTGCGCTCGTCGCCATATTCATCTGCGTCACGTTCGCCTGCCATATATACGAGTTCAGGAACGCCGACCTCTGGAAGGATTCATTTAAGAAGAATATCATGTGAGTTAGTACTACATGTGCATTTTTTTTGTTAAATACAAAGAATTCAATGTATATGACTAGACCAGTTGCAGTTTTTTTCGAAGGATTAGTGCTATTAGCGTATATTGCTTTTACAGCTTCACCTGACAATAAAACCGGCGCTTATGGCGCTCTTGCCAGAAGTATGTATAATAAATTTAGTAGCGATTAAGTACAGAGGCGCCCCTTAGATGGCTCAGACCTCAGCTTGAGGATTGCTGGGGAGTATAGTTTAGGGCCGCCTCTGCACATCATTGTGCCGAGGGCCAGTTGTAGGAGTTCTTCACTAGCAGGCAGGTGTCCTATGTCGAGGTCGCGTATTATTATTACAATTCGAATTGGACAGGGAAAGTGCTGCTTCGATAGCGACTGTGATGGAGTCGTTGGGATCTGCCGAAACATGTTTGGGACGTCGACGGAGGAGAAACCGGTTGCATGATACATATAAATTGGGCACTTAGTTACGTTCAGTTCACCGTACCATCATCACATACCATCTCACTTTTATAGAATTAGCTTATTCACTCCACCTTCTCCCGCTCCTCCGTCTTAGCCGTCAATTTCTTGCGTTATGTGGTGCAATTGTAGTTGTAAACAACCCGTTTAGTAGTATACATACATAGTATAATATGTCATTTTTGGTGGAATATCGAAGCGCTCATAGCAAGTTGCCCTCACTAATCTGTAAACGATAAGCGAGTTAAGCAACCCTTGGTTGCAGTCAGTCTATGGATGGGTGACCGCTTAGTGTTATTTCAACAGAGCGTCTCCGTGCTTCGGAGGGCACGTAAAATGTCTGTCCCGGCTGTTATCAACTGATAGCAGTCGTTAAGCCAAGTCGGAGGCCTTCGGGTGGCTTGAAAAACTCGACACTAGGTTGGCCACTAACCATTCGATAAGAAGAAGAAGAAGGTGGAATAACAAAAAACTACAGTACATAATATATCAGATACTTGAGAAAATTATATTTTGTGTTAACTAAAAACTATTACCAAAAGGGTTTTGCACTAACGAGAGGAGCTAGGGTTTAGTTTACCATGTTGGTTTAATTTGTTTGTTAAGAGTAGACTTGACATAGCTTCGAAATTTTTCACGTGAGATATCCAGAAGCCTCTTCCCCTTCCCACTTAATCACCCCTTTCTTTTAAGTTCGGCAACGCGTGTACCCATCGTAGACCCATTTGCTAGTTTGTCGTTCTGCACCATTAAAAAAAAAATACTAGATCTTAATATTATGATGTAATAATATTGTTTGCAGTTGTCGCCTGGAGTCTTTGAAGGACAGCTCTGTATCGTGCGGTTGGGGCGTGCGACCATCCGTGTCAGTACTACAGCTGCGACTGCTGTGCTGCGCGGCGGCGGGCGCACTCATGGCGTCCTGGACATGGACACCTGCTGCACTCGCCGCATGGAGACGATACCTCGCACGGTACACTCACTCATTATATTACTAGCTTACTGGCGTGCGTCCGTCCGGTCGGTGTCAGTACTGCAGCTGCGACTGCTGCGCACTCCTGGCGTCCTGGACCCATGTCCAGACTGCCTGTGATTGGTGACTGCTAAACAGATCGCGGCTGTGTGTAAAGATCGCAGGTAGCAGGATCGCCGATGCTTATCGTAGCTGTGCCAGGGAGGCATCAAAATACAGTCTTGAGATACGTGTGAAATAATTATTATTTGAATTGAAATAAAACTAGTTATTACGGATTTTATCGCGGTTTAATTTTATTTTAGTCCCGACGTTTCGAAAGCTTTTCAGCTTTCGTGGTCACGGGAGAGACTAAGGTGTAGGTCGTCTCGAAAAGTTAATGTTACATTGGCTACCTTCATTTTAAAATTATACATTTATATTTAATTTAGTAACAAAAGTTAGTTGACACTAGTCCGATCTACGCAGAAAGAGCTCACGGTGTCTTGAGGTCTGACAGTTGGTCTTTTGGGTTCCGATTTAATTAAATGTATAACTGGATCCCAGGCTTGTGCAAGCTTCCAACCATCTTCTCTATTGTAATTGTTTTTCAATGTGTAATATTCGCATAAACATAAGAAATCACTATATTATTTGAATTGTCAGTAAATGCGGATGTTCAGTGGAGGAGGAAGTGACTCGTCGTGCCCACAAGCACGAGTTGATACGTCGCGCGTATCGTCGCCGCGCCGAATTCGCAGCTCGCGGCAGACTCTCCATCTCACTGGGCGGGTCGCGACAGGATCCCGTCGGATTGTGTCTCGACCACACATCTCCCATTGACTATCCAGAAGATGCCAAACATGAAAGGTACGTAGTACGTACTCCATTATCATTTTATTAATTATTGTTTTTACCACAGACATTATATCTAGATAGATGCCGCAAGTTCTGTGCCATTTTTTGTATCTCAGGTGATGTCATAAAATCAATTTAGTGGTTAGAAACTCCTTGAACCACTTTAGAAGATTTTAAAATTTGTCATAAAAAGGCAATGGTTCTGTGTTCATATTGTGTCATACTGCAGTAACAATGAGTACAGACTAAATCGAAGTATGTATGCACAAGATTATTTAGTGGTAGAGCGACGCTATAGATAATTTTGTCTACAGTATGAATGGGCTGGCTTGACTGGGTTGTTACCACTGTTTCAAAGAAAAATAATATAAAGTAGCAGCTTACTGTTGCGTTTAGTACGGCAAGTAAGATCCTTGTAGGTCCAACTCCTCCCTCTCTCTCTCTCAATACTTTCATTATAACTTTATTTTAAGGTCGGCAACGCATCCATGATTGTTCTGTTGATGTGGGTGTCCATGAGCGGTGGAGATCACCTACTATCGGGTGACCCACTTGCTTGTTTGCCGGCCTCTGCTATAAAAAACGATTTCTCCCAGGATTTCGTCTCAATTTCGGCACGCGAAGTAGGTACACTTTCGGCATTTATTAAACCTATGTTGCTCTTAAGAATTACAATCTGAGTGTATTTACAATTGAATTTAAGATGTTTTTTGCATTTACATTTGTCAACAGTGGTGAGTTATCGTCGTCATGGGCGGCGAACTTGCCGCGTTTCGTCCGACGTCGAGACGCGCTCGTGTTGCCCGCACACACACACACGCATCACTCGCTCAGCTCCACGCCGGATCGACGAAACTCACAGGACTCGCAGATCAGCATCAGTCTGCGACACGTCTCCGTAGAATCCAGACGCAACTCCCTCGACAGCCAGCTTTCGGTCAAAATAGCTGAAATGAAGACGAAGGTGGGACGACGACGAACAAAACACACCAAAGCAAAAAGGAAGGCTCGAGCGGCCACGGCACGCAAGGAAAGTACACCCTCCATTGAAAGCCAAATAAGTCGCTACTGGCTTCAGGCTGTGGCGGCCAATAATGATCGGTCGCGAGAAGAAGTCAAATTTAGCTTCGATTGACCATTACAGATCATATGAATTAAGCAATTCTACTTAATGTGCTTCGGACATATTGTGATTTATATGACAGCTCAGATGGATTTATTTTTATATGTTGAATAGGCAACATAGTGCAAATTAGTATAACACACACAGATAAAGGTTGTGTTAAGCAAAATGAATATACATATTTTCAACATTATTACTAAGAATTCAAAGACTGATTGGAACCTCTACCTATATAATTTTATACCCAAATACATTTTAAAAGACATCCATGACAGAGACAAGATGTGATAAGCGTAAACTCGAATCTACCTAATGGTATTAGTGCCATAATGTTTGCAAAAATATATCAAGAGTGACTGACAATGTTACGAGTAAGAATAATTTTTGTAAGATTATATATATGGCAGCATTGTTTATATTATTTGAAATAACGTTTTAGTAGCGTTTTTTAAAGTAATCATTGCATTTGCAGTATAGTGTTGTTGCGCTATATCAGAATGCAGCAGTTGTGATACTACATGTAAATGATGTGAGGCTAACTTATCTCAGGAGCGATCGCAGCTGTATTAGTTTACTTATAATCGGTATCTCACATTAATATTAATGTTATAAGTAGTTTGTATGTGCGTGTGAATTTACTCTAAATTATAATTTATAAGTCTGCGCTAGCTTTAAATTTTTTAGCACTTTTTACAATAAAATACTTATTCGATTTTTAATATACATTGTTTTATTCTATTTTGCATGCTATTTTGCAATTTGGCATGCTGTAGTTAGTCATGAGAGGCAATGCAGTTATTATTTTGAGATTATCGACCATTTTCAATAAACTATCTTAGTTTGATTCAACGGACAAATAAACCATCGGAATACAGTGAAGGTCAAGCATACAAATTAATTAGTTTGATTTATGTGATCTATCCGGATAATTACTGAGGTAGTTTATTTAAAATAGCTGTAAGTACGTTAACATTCTAGGCTCAAAGACAACCTCACCTGCACGTTGTACACGATTAACGGCGAGGCACGTAGAGGGAGATTACCTAGAGAAATTCATAGCTTTTGTCGCATTCGCACAAGAAAAAGAGCTACTTATGGTGATATCGTATAAAAGAATGAAACAGAACGATCATATTTCTTGTTTCATGACGAATGTTTAGTATTTGAAGTATATCAAACTACTTGCATAAACAAAGTTTGACAATTGACGTATAGTTGTCTATTGTCTTCCTGGTAAAATAAATTAAATAATTAATAATTAATGTAAAAGTAAAAATATATGCGATTATTTGTTGTTGATAACAACGTCGACTTACTATTTATATAATTTTCGAAGTAACCATGGTGCGGTGTAGCATTTTAGGGTGTAAAAGTGATAGTGGATGGAAAATGCCGGACTTATCTTTTCATTCGTAAGTATACCACGCTTTATCAGTAATAAAGCTGTAAAAAAATATATTATTGTTTTTAGAGTATTCTTGAAGTAAAATTCTTCGTAGTAAAGCATTAATCAAAGTAAATATCATATAATAAAATTTATAACCACACAAAATTACTCCGTTTGGTGTTGCCGAAATTTCAATAAATTATTACCCCATATTATGGGAAATATTAATTTTGCAGTATGCATTAATAATAAAATTCAATATAAGAAATGTATTAATGATGTATGAAATGACTCGTTTCAGTTTTCCTGAAGATAATGTTTTACTGTAGAATTGGATTGTATCAACGTAAGACATTGATATTGGACACCAAAACCATCATCAATAATTTTTAGCAACATTTAGAGAAAAATTTATTATTAAAAAAGAAGAAACTGACTGTACTGCTTTGTAATGCTGTACCTATTCTGGTAAATATTTAGTTTAAGCATGTATAGCAATAATCAATAGAAAAAGTACCTAAATTAATTATATTTTAAATATTATTTTATTTATTAGGATCACAAACCGATATATATTGGTGTATTTAATAATACCAATGGTATTTATATTTGAGTAAAGGCTTTTTGATATAACAATGATAATTCTTGTCACAATAATAAGTAACCACAGAATTCAAATATTCAGAAAATACAGTTAAATTAAATACGCAGTACGCCTGTTTTGCCCAAACGGGTAGGCAGAGGTGTACCTAACTAGTATACCCACATTTCGCCTAGTTTATATTCGTCCCATGATGTGATAGGAGGCAAACTTTATCGCCATACCGGGCACAATTCCAGACTCCGGGCTGATACTAAACATAGCATGATAGAAAATCCCATCCCGAGAACTTTGCCCGACCAGGGGATTGAGCCCAAGACCTCAGCACAGCAGTCGTACCGCGTACGCATTACAACTGCGCCACCGAGGCAGTCGAAAATGAAAGTAAAAAATTCTAATTTACATTACAGATCAATAATATAAGCTTTTGATTTAAATAAGTTATAATCCATGTTTTTTATGGTATAGGCCGGCAAACGAGCAAGTGGGTCACCTGATGGTAAGTGATCTCCACCGCCCATGTACGCCTACAATATCAAAAGAATCATGGGTGCGTTGCCGACCTTAAAGGAAAGGGACATATAAGGGATTGGGAAGAGGAGGGGGTTTGGGCCTCCGGGTATCTCACTCACCGTACGAAACGCAGCAGCAAGCTGCTACTTTACGCCGGTTTTCTGTGAGACAGTGATAATGACCCGGAGGAGCCGGCCCATACATGCTGTAGACAAGTGTCTACAGCGTGGCTCTACCACTCGTAAGTTTGGTCCATATGTTTTGAGTTTAACATTTTTAAAACTATTATGTACATTGACCTGCTTCAAACTGTAATGGTGTACATTTTATAGACAAATAAATTACTAAGGGAGATTTCTCATAAACTACATACAGACCATCGTATGCGAGAGGCCGTCTGGGTGGGTATCACCCGTTTGTCTATTTCTGCCGCCAAGCAGCAGTGAATTTACTTGGCATTATGACACAACACCTTATGGATCTGGGTGACGAGCGTAGTTCAGTGCCATGTAGTACTTCATAATTCGAGGTTCTTATCACCAGGTGAGTGACTTGCGCGTCTCATCTAAAGCTAATAAAAATAATATTTAAATAATAAAAGGTAATTGAAAATAACCATGTTGTATTAAAAAGCAAGAACCTATTATTTCTCAAGAAATTGTAGTACATGACGTCACGTAACAAAACAAATTGTGGGGTAATTTGTTTTTGACGCGGTAACCCTCGAAATTGTATCCTTGTCTCTTTCTGCGACACCTTATGTAGGAGTCTATTAGATACTCAGTCAACGGCGAGGCATAATTTTTATTTTTTTATTTTTAGCATAATGAAATCAATCAATCATTTATTTACTTGTGATACGTAGGTGGTTACATTGTTGAAGTAGTACATCATATATTAATTAGTGCTCCATGATCAGCCTCACATTGGCATACAAGTATAACAAAGTTTTTTAAAAAGAAAAATGAAGTAGATATTAAATTAGAGGAAAACAGAATTCATAATCGTAGTTCATAATTAATTAGGTATATCTAAATTACAAATTAAATTAAATAAAAATAAATTAATAAATTTAAATTAAATTTGAGTCAGAATAAAATTTGAGTAATTATTTAAATGCCAGAATATAAAGTAAATAATTAAGATAATAATGTCAAACATGTTAATTAAAGTCATCTCTTATATAATCCAGTATACTATAATAACATTTCTTGTTAAGTAATTTTAACAGTTCCTTTTTAAATTCATCCAGACTCAGATTTTTTAACAGTTTAGGTAGATTGTTGTACAGTACTGGAGCCATATAGAAAATGCTTTTACGCACTAGAGCAGTATTACACTTGTACAAACAAAGACGAGTTGGATCTCTTTGTGGTCTTTCATATACTTCTGAAGCTTGTTTAAAATTACTTTGGTTAGACCTCACAAAAACACACACTTCATACAAGTAGAGAGTGGCAACGTTAGTATATTATGCTTTTGATAGTATGGTTTACGACTATCACTAACTGTTAGTAACTAACTAGGCGATGCCGAAACTTGGTTCCCGTTGCAGGTTGTAGGAGTCAGTCGGCGGGTCGCCCCACAATACCAAGTACCTACCGTCAAATCTATGATACGAGAAGCTAACCCTGGCATTAAGACCGGATAACGCCAGACAGAAAGAAGGGCGGGTGGAGTGATTCGAGAAAGTTATTTTGCATTTACATATTGTAAATTTTAATCATTGCTTCGTTGGCAAATAATAGAAATTAGCTGTTAAATGCCGGGAAATTCATGTGATGTTTTGATTCGAAAACCAATTGTGATGGCCTGACTAGATTTGAATCCAGAGAATTCACGGTTCTTTATTTAGGTTGCCACTAGACCAATGGTCCAAAAAAAATTGGTGTTATAAATAATATTGTCCCAGTGCTGGGCACAGGTCTCTACTAATGAGAGATGTTATGCCTCAGTCCTTTACGTTGACCTCACTGTTCAAATACCTACATTCGAAATGTTCAGTGAAGTTCACTCAGATTGAGGTGTTCAAGCTAGCGTTAATTAAGAATGAATATACCTTGGGTTGTGCGTAGTGAGCACACACACAAATACATAAGATAATGTTTCGAGATTTCGGTCGAACCTATATACTCACTGTCAGATATACCTATGTAAGTGGTCAGAAGAATATACACATTCATGAAACTCTGTTGGCGATAATGTATTTTGCTCTATTTTGATTAGTCCATGTCATTTATGTTATGGGTTTCTTTGGGTGAAAGAAATAAAAAATCTTATATTGATATACCATGTAATCATAAAAGCAAGACAAGCAAATTATGTCACAGAAAATATATCTATTGCTAATACCCTAGATCATGTCATGTATAATGTTTGTAATGAATTTACAATCTGTAAATTAAAATATAGATAAAATCTATAATACCTATTAGCATAATAATGTAGGTACAAGAGTTTTATAACTATTGGACGTTAATAATGCTATTAACATAGCCTCCTTACAATTTTATTATTTATTCCTAATCAATAGGAAGGCAAGATAAAATGTAAATTAAAACAATTTTTCATTTTAATTGCTTAACTAATACCTATTATGCAAAATGTATTCATTCCGTAACTTTCCAAAACTTTTTCCTATAAGTCTTCTCAATTAGATATGTATAAAGCAAAATGTAGAGCATGTATATCTCTGGTGACACATATAATATTAGTTAATTGCTTTACATTTATCAAATTGAGAAGAGTTATTAATTATTCGCAACATTTCACTGCTATAGTAGTTAATTATAGCAGTTCTTACGAAACCACTCTTCCCAAGTAAGTGTTCATAAATAAACAATATCTACCTACTTGCCCTGTTCCCTTAAAATGAAGAATGAACAATAATTGAAAATGTATTCACTGTTTAAATTGTAAACAGTGTCACCACTAATTAAGGTACTAATAATCACAGATGCAATTTTCAAAGTGGCAAGAACATAAAAGAATAAAGATCGTCAGTAGGTAACGGATTTGTTGTCACAAATTAATTTAAAGAATACATTTTAATGGGTAAGTTTATATATGATGGTATATTAACCGGCACAAATCGCGGCCATAGATCGACAGTAGTGGCAGTCGAGAGTCGAATAGACGACCAGCATTGCCTGACGAACCAATGGCGTGAAACTTCTGCGCCACAGGTTCCTTCATTTCGCCAAACAGAACTATAAATTAAACTATTGCGCAGGTGCAGTTCACGACTCGTGTCGGTATCTGTATTTGTGCTCACGGAAGAGAATCCGTGTGCCTACATAGTGGAAAGAAATCCAACATTAAAATGTATTCCGAAAATTATTCCAGAATGAGAAGTCTTAGAAATATTAAACTAACAAAATACTATGTATGTGCATACCTTATATATATAATAAACGCTGCCCAGCATGCAAATAACAAAAAAGATAATTAAATATAGGAAAGCAACACCGAAAAATAATATGATTTAACACTTAAAACCCTACAAGGAATGTAGAAGAACTATACTTAAATCTAAAGTCAAAATTGCACAATTCAAAAGGAAACTCGATTCTTTGGCGCTTATAACTATGTAAAAAATCACAATTCAGTGTCTAGAATATAAATTCGATTAAAAACCTATACTACATGTAGTAACTGAAGAATCACCATAACTAATTTTATTATTATGTGCAAAATTATGCTATTCGACGAGGTGACTTGCGCTTACCTAAGTGCACACCACCTAATTAAATTCTATGAGCTGCTTTGTTTGTAACAAAAAATTATATCTATTAAGTAACAGAACCACAGACATAGGTCTAAATAGACGTCGCAAGTACTGCAATCTGTATGAAACGCGTGACACATTTTTAGGAACTGCAAATATCTTAGCAGCTTTTTAGCAGTATTTAAAATAAGTTATTACGACGCAAATAGGCATTTTTTTGTGTTTAGCTGGCATTTTATTGCCGTAAAAGCGAGTGCAGACTAAATCAGAGTACGCCTGCACAAGGCCCCATACTTCATCTCGACATGCCAAGTACTTACACATCTATTAGATCTAGGTCTATGAACAGAAAATTAGTCTAGGACATATCACACATTCACAGCAGTCTTCTCTACGTTGACCTCGCTTTGCGTATATTTTTCTTCTCAGTATCAGTGAATCCAAGAATATTTTCAATAGCGTTGAGGTGTCCTTGATGATTCTCAGGATCCGTGAGGAAGTAATAAATAGCCGATTTTAAAAATTGCAACGTCACCTCGGGATCAATGTTGTTTTTGTTTCCCTTCTGCGCCTCGACAATGCGACGGTACATCGCCTGTAAAGACATTATTCACTATATTATTAAAATCTATACCAAACACGCACGCTGCACACGCAACGTTGTCCGGATGTAAATTAATAATTACTAAACCAAAACAAGTTATCTACAAATATTTTTTAGAGCATAACAGTTATTTTTCTGACATGTTGTAGGAATTGGGCTCATTTGGACTATATATCATATGGCTCATTGTTGGTTCACTGTTAAACCGCGTTGAAAGGTGTGATATAGAAAGAAATAGCCACCCACCATATGACTGTCCGCATTGTGCGAACGTGTCCATAAATAATTTTAATTACTATTTAAAATAGATATTATTAATTAGTAATTTATATAACACGTTAATAGCACATCTACTGATTTAAGTATTTTATAAAAGATATGTGCAGCATACAATACCAAATTATACTACCAAATAGTTTATTTTACATAACTCTATTAAGCTTAGCTTTGTGGCTTTGGATATACATATACATGTCTAGATATTATATCGTGGCGCCATGACATTACGCTGTAGTTAGTTTTCCTCGGGTTGTGTGCATGATTATAGGTATAGACTATAGAATAATACTTGACGCGCCCCATCTGTATCCAATTATGTAAGTACATATACAAATTGCACAATATTGCTTAGTTGACAAAAAATATCGGGATAATTTTACTTTGAGTGTCATTCATGAACCTCGGAAAAATTACTTGTGATGGGCGATGTATGCTACAACAGATAACGGCTATACGTTTTTGTTTTTGTTCACCACTGTCTCTAGACATGTATTTCATTAAAGCTACGTAAACTCGCAAAAGAATGCTTATAACTACAACTATACATAACTATTATTACATATAATATATAACTTATATTACTTGGTAATACTTAACACCTATACACATTAAATAAATATACCCGAAAACCAAAAGAGGCTGTTTCAAACAATAGCATGCAAAGCCTTGGCCAAGGTATTTATGGTACAATACCATAAATTAAAACATGAATTTGCAGTTAGTAGCTAAATAAGTTTAATTATTCTACATTTATTAGTTAGTGTTGAAGCAATTAATGCTATGGACATTGACTTATGAACTTTAAGTCTGTATTATATTTAAGAACAATAGTTAAGCCAGTTCTTTGTTTTGTAGATTTATATGGGATGTCAGTTTTTTTGGCGCCAAAAACGGACCAATCACATATACAAACTTCGCCCCTATACGTTCGCGTGGACTATGAGACCTCATGGTAATGTTTATAAATAAGGGATAACATGCTGATAGATTTTACCATGCTTGTGTAAACTATACTATACTTACTGCAAAATTTATTATAAGTACTAGGTTTATTGATTAGGCAACTTTATTCGATATTTTAATCGATGTTTGATACAAGCGACTGCTTTTAAACTATAAAGAATATATCTAGCCGGGAGGTTTGAGATTATTATGATACATTTTCAAATAACTAAATTTTTATATCTGTCAGTGGCGAAGGTTCCATACATGATTCCTTCCCATTAAAAAGTATCTTATGATTTTATATATGTATTAATGACATAATGAAGTGACAAATAATTAACTGTAATTATCTAAATTGGTGATACTGGTAGCAATTCGTAACATATAATTCAAAAAATTTAATGCAATATTGCAACACTCATTATATTTTGGTTCTGCTTCCCTTATTACCCTGTTAATTTTTTATCCTTCGCCACTGATATCCGTCCAATTATTATGTAGTCTCTCATGGGAAAAAATAAAGGAGTAATGTCCTTGTGAAAAAAGCGAGGTGATTTAAATTATAAAGTGGTTTAGTTAAAGTGATCTTTGCCAGTTTTCCGGTATAAATTTCCAACCTTTCGAGCTCCTAGGACCCATAAAGAAACAGCCTCCTTTGCACTTAGCAGTACTTGTGACTTTGCCGTTCGGTCCTCTGTGAATGCCGTGTCCTGTAATGCACTACACGTTAAAGCGGGCTCCTGTTATTTGCAACTACATGCACATTCTAATCTCAGTGAGTAAACAATGCACGGGTTAATTTCATTAAAACAGTGTTAAATAAATTTTTATAAGTATTTTCACCTACATTTCAAATATTAATTGGAAAAGTTAGAACGTTCAGATTGATGAAAGTTGGATGATTAAAGAGTTATCACTGTGAAAAATAATTACTTTCAAAGGAAATTTAGCGATGTAATATTATTTTTCAATGTGATTGGATTGTGAATGGATAATTGAAAGGCAACATACTCGGACTTTCTCGAGCTCTGTCTGTGTAATCTGCAACTGCTCCAGTAATTCCTCCACAGACACCCGGCTGACTTGTCCTTGTGAACTTCCAGCTTCATTATCCTAGAACAGAAATATTAATGGGTCATTTAATATGAAATTTTGATATCCGGAGGCCCAAACCCCCTCCCCTTCCCAATTCCTTAATTATCCCTTTCCTTTAAGGTCGGCAACGCACCCATGATTCTTTTGGTATTGTGGGCGTACATGGGCGGTGGAGATCACTTACCATCAGGTGAGCCACTTGCTTGTTTGCCGGCCTATGCAATAAAAAAAATATGAAAAAAAATAATCTGTGAAATAAATGTCATTTTAAGCAACAGTTGCAACAGGTGTTTATCTTTACTACCTATTTAAAATGTCAGAATTAATACTTGTTTTGATTTTTAAAATCACACCTGCTTAGTGTCGTGCACACATACACATACATAGTTAATTGCATAATTTAATGATATATTATTAAATCAAAACTGAAATATACTTTGTAATGTGAAACATTTTTTTTGTTTAATTTGAACTTTAACATTGGTTTGATAATAGTATCAATGTTGTTATCACAAACTAAAGAGAGGACTTTATTATTTTAAATGGCAAATCTGCAATTAGTATCAATTAATTAAAGGGCCTTTTTTTTAATTTTAAGTATTTCAATATTATTTCTCAATATTCAAATATATAACCACCAATTAATGTATAAGACAGCTAGTTTCGAAAATATTTTATTTAGTAAGTAGCATTAACTAAACGCAGTGATAAAATAAGTGCTTACTTCGAATAAACTAAATTAAAATTATTTCATTTTCGTTTTAGTTGACAAAGACATAAAAGTAATTTTTGAAACAGATATAACAAATGGAGAAATAAAATAATTACCTTATCCAAATCAAATCTAGCAGCCTCAACACCTTTCTTGTACATTTGCAAATACATTGAGCGATGTTTGTTTTCTTCCTCCTGCAACTGCTTGCTAGCCTCCTCTAATTGCTTCTCTAGAGCATGAATCCTATCCTTAGCTTGCTCATAGTTTGGCAGCAATTCACAATATCTTGTGTTTACATCAGCCAACTTTTGCAACAACGCTTCAACTTTATCATTATGGATCTTTTTCATTTCTTGGGTTTCACCCACATGAGATCTAATGAGATCTTCAATTTTCTTCTCATAATAGGCTATAAGGCTCCGGCGCTCTTCCTCCACATCACCTTGTTCAGTCATGCTTGATGCTTCATGTGTCAACATGTGAACAGATTCCTTTGAGTGTAGTGATGAATTGGTGAGATCATCGAAGTGTCCAGAGTCAGTGAAGGAGCCTTGCATCTCATTACGACATTTGGTAGGTGTTTGATCCTTAAACAGTGGACTGTCAGTAACATCATAAACTCTACAGTTCTCTTGACATTTAGGACTGCTATGAGCTATTGAAGCCTCTTCAGCATTTTCTCTTATTGTAACAATTTCACTGGAGTTGGATTTTTCATCTGGCGAACATATTGATGCTTTGTACAGGCGAAGTTCTACAACTTCTTTTGTGAGATGAAATATTTCACTGTCCTTCTTTTCAAGATCCTTTTTAGCCTGGCTAAGCAAGTTCTTAAGCCGTCTGATTTGTTTTTGTGCTCGTTGTGTAGGTGTGAGGTATTCTTCACCTGCAAGTCCTGCATGGGATGAGCAGTGTAGAACATAACGCATGGACCGACCACTGAATGTGGTCCCATTGAATGGGGCATATCCTGCATCAACGGACGCTGCAGTAGCTGCACTTCCATAGCTGTGTAGAGATTCATCATCAGGTAGATCTTCAGGTGATCCAGGTGGTGTGTGAGCAGAATCTGTCATGCTTAATTTCCTATCCACAAACACATCATGTGTTTTAAGACAGGTCTTTTTCGGTTTTTGTTGGGCATTTGAATTAAATGACTGCAAAGATAATAAAAAAAACACTTCAAAATAATGTTCTCATTACACATAGATACTTACTTATAGAATAAAAATAGTCAGTAACTTTGCTGCTTACAATATACACTTGTTAAAACATTACATAAACTGATCTTCAGATATTTGGTTCAGGCAGATAATAAACACATACATTTTTTTATTCTTACTATTATTTTACTTTAAATGAAAGACATGAAACCAAATACAATAAGTTAAGCAAGGATGTTGTCGTGGCATTACTTCCAAGCGCAGTAGCCATGGTAATGTTTTAATAATTTACAAATGTGGATTAGTGGAACTCACATGGCTTCGCTGGCGATGGCCCGGCTCCGGGAGACGAGAACCATCGCTGCGCTGTTTCTGGTGAGTGTTTTCCGTGATTATTGGGATTAATTTCCTTGTAGAAAGCGGTGACCGCTGCACCATCTTCTCGCCGCGCAGGCGCAGTGAGGAGCTGCGTCGGAAATTACTACTGACATTTGCAGCGCAACAATGCTCATCATGGAACTCTCCAATCCTTCTGCTGTAGTTTTTATTCATTTTATTTTATTCAATAATTCACAATAACATACCGGACTGAAAACGAAACAGGTGTTTTGTTAAATTGAAGTTTGACTTTGAGCACATGCGACGACGTGTATTGACATTTGGAAAAATGCTTAATGCTGATCATGCATTTTGTTTCAATTAAACGTGATGTATTTATTTATTTTAATATTGCCCCAAATATAATACTAGTAAAAAAATAATTGTAAATTGCGTACAAAGATTTATATTTTTATCTGTCGGTAGACTGTAAAGCACTAGAGCATTAGTTACTTTAATTCAAAAAGTAAACAATCAGATCAAACACGCCTGAACACGCCTGTACATGGCTGTACAGTACATTTATATTTATGAATTTGGCAACATTATAGTTCATATTTCCATTTCCGTTTTTCTAGTTTAAAAATAAGGCTTCTCTTTAATTATGCATATAGCCAATGACAAATATTTATTAGTTTCAAGTATTCGCAAGGGCGATGATACACCAGTCTTGTTGGAGTTTTGGTGTCAATTCCTTCCAGTACGATGCATCATAGACGTTTTTCAACGGTTTTCCAAGCGGTTCGAACGATCCGATCCGTGTTTCATCAGGACATAAATAAATTATACAAAAAAGAAATGTACGGCGGTTAGAATTCAAAACTAGTTGCTATGAGTAGGTAAATGTAAAAAAAATATATATACACGTCGAATTGAGAACCTTCTCCCTTTTATTTCGTTGGTTATAAAAACAAACACAAATGAGAATGAAACATTAATAGTCACTGCATGCAATAAGCAAGGGAAACGCATAAAATAATACCTTTGTGCATTATTCTGTGGTTTCTAAACTAGGACAATGAAACCGCAGTATGGCTGTAATATTTTTTCTAAAATACTAAGAAGTTTATATAAGTTTAGATAATTAATAAAATCCCAATTAGTTGCAAAAAAATATTGTATGATGAAACTCTTGTTTACGAGGCCACACCATACAAAAAAAGTATCGTATGAGGTGGCCTCGTAAGTGACGATTTTTAGGGTTCCGTAGCCAAATGGCGGAAACGGAACCCTTATATAATATCGTCTTGTCCGTCTGTCCTTCCGCATGTCACAGTCATTCTACTAGGGGACGACTAAGTATTAACACTTTACGAATGATATTTGAAGGGTAAGTGTATTTTATGAACCGCTACACAAATATGTACTGAAATGAAGAAAAAAAATGCTTGGGGTGTTCATAGGTACATGAAACTGAGACATGTTTCTTTTGCACATAGGCTTATAGTATAAGCATGAGTTTGTATCATTGGATAGGTCCCTAATAATGATCTCAAAGAAATTGCTAAATTACTTTTTTTACTATTAATCACATATAGTGAGATATGCATATCTAAAATCGTGAAAACTGTGCACCCGTTCTAACTTTTAAACTACATGGTGCATAATTCGGAAAAAATTAAGGTAGCAGCACAATTTAAAAGGCAATCAACGAAAATTGGTTTCAATAAGCTAGGTTGTAGGTATAGTTTTTGAGATATGGCGTATTTTCTGTTACACAACGGAACCCTTCATCGTGCGTCTTCAGACACGCACTTGGCCGTTTTTTTATTATATTCTCATCTTTGTCATGCGGTAAATTGTTTCGTTTGCGTTTTTATTTACATACAAGATGGCTCGGTGAACTTGGTACCTACTAACAACCTAAAATTTATTTAATTGTAACTTTTTATAAGTGATTATCAATCAAAATGAATTTAATTAATTTCGCTTTAGCCAAATCTATTCTCAAAATCTAGAACCTTTGTTTAACGAAAACAACATTATTTTAAATGTAATAGATTTCACATAACCACACTTAATGAATTATGCCTTCCTTCCTTCTGCGATCGCGATCACGCATGGCAATTGAATTTTATTTTAAAGAGATATATCGCCAGGCGAATAACTACTCTTATGCAATATGGGTATTTTAGTTTGTTAATTTACGACGTTTATTTAGAAAATTAATTACTACCTGTGCGGGTACGTAATCGTAATATGTAGTAGGTATGGATATTCCCCGTTGAAATTACCATTGTCGTGTTTACTAGTTTTATAATTATTTATCTTGTTATAACCTATACAATAGAAAGTAGAGACTAGTCTGTCAAGTGATTAGGCGTTATTAACTGTACTATCATAAAGTGCATGGCTGTTATATTTTTTATGTAATATGTATCTAAACCTGCATTGCGTTATTATATTGATAAAATGGCTTAGAATTTTTAGTGAGCAAGTTAAGAATGCTCCGGAACAAATTTACATAGAGTAGACTACCATCCGTCAGTTAATATAACAAGCAATGGTTGACGACATGTAGAGATTTTTACATTTTTGTAAAGTGGCCATCTTAGGCTCAAGAAACTTGGTTCCCGTTGCGATTTGTGGGGGTAAGACGGCGATTCGCCCCATATAATACCAAATCCATTGTTAAATCTATGGTATGAGAATGCGGACTCTGGCATTAAGACGGCATAACGCATAACACGAGGCAGAAAGTAATAATTCAATCAGACATTGCGACACAAGTTCAATGCCGTAATAAACTGATCTATTTCCCTCTAACATAGTAGTTTGTCAAGATTCAATATAGAAATGTAATAAAAGTAATGTTAGACGATTTATTACGAAACCGGTTTCAGTTGCACAACAGAACGATAATGCCGACTGCTGACTGCCGACTGACGGCTACTTACCGCGTAATATTTCGAGAATAAGCACAATAGATGAAAAAATTATGTTTATTACAATTTGAAATTAGTAGGTTAGTATTATTTCATATCAAGTTAGATTGGCATGTAATATTAAATATAATGCCAGCCCTGTTATACGTCCCACTGCTGAGCGTCCGTCCTTTACTAAATAGAGGATTTGCCCTCAGTCTACCACGTTGGCCTAATACGGGTTGGTAGACTTCATATACCTTCCAAATTCTTATGGAAAATTCGCAGGTATGTAGGTTTCCTTAGGATGATTTTCTGCACCGTTAAAGCGAGGGATAATAATTAACAATGACTCCGCACGTAACTTCCCAATGTCAGAGGTGTGTGCCATGGAGCTGGTTTCGAACCTGTGGCTTCTGTCTCGACAGTGGGTAGGAATCCCGCTAGATCATCTCCGGCATTACATTGGTACTTGCTTATTTCAAAATGCAAGTCTAGTCCAGCCATCAAGGCTTGGGCCCCTGATACAGATAAATGAGGCCAATGAGGAAAGCCTTACCGGAAAGTTTATCTTTGGATTGTTTGAATGGGAGCTCCATAATCACAGATACGGACAGGTCACATGAAGGTGACGAGTCTCATGAAGGTAATATTTGCAGTTAGGTACACTTTAAACATTTAGATGTGGAAGCCTAGTAATTGTTATTTACATGGTTATAGGATCGAGGACATGGAGGTATTTATTTGAGGGCATTGACTTCGGATGAGGTTTCGTATGGAAAAAATAAAATTCTACCATTCATAAGCTGTCCGCTTTCTACTGAACCCCGTTGAAAGACGATAAGCCATGGAAGTGGTGTAGCAGCAGCATTTCAACAAATAAGGGCCAGTGATATCGTGCGCAAAATGTCTAGAGGTTACAACCAGGGAACTGAGAAGATTCAAAAGTTTTCTTTTGGCGTAATGTTTTGTAGGTTCTAGCTTATCTGAGGATAAGCCCATCTACTTAGGGAGGAAGGTATATTTTACCTGACACCTACATAAACTAACGGAGTTCTTGTGAGATACGACAAGTTTGGACATAAGTTGGAGGTTTCTGTTTAAAATGGTACAAACGTCCCCATTTTACTATTGCACCTCTCGAAATCACAATATAGTTCATCCTTATCACTTGGAAACACTCCAGTTTAGCACGGTGTGTTTCCAGTGTGAATTTCTACCACTCACGTGCAAGCTCTGCATTATCGGCCTACATGTCCTAGTGTTATGACCTATGCCCTTTAAATGAGGCCAAAAATAGTTTTTCTCCAAGTGTAGGTAGGTGGCTGTTTAGAGCTCTGCCCGACGTTACTCATGTAATGAATTTCAGTCCATCAACAGTGGGTGTAATCCATCTAACTTTTAAATCCCTGTAACTTGATTCCAGATTAATTGTAACATTTCCAAGAAAATTAGGTAATTTAACAAAATCGCTGATTACTTTGTTTACATCACCTGCGAGTTTTATTGAATATATGATAGTAATAGAATGTTCAGTATCAAAGTATGTCAAGAAAGTTGGGTAAGTACGTAGTAGTATATAAATATAAGAAGTACAATGTTTTTAACTGCCAATATATTATTTTAACCTTGACTTATCGCGTAATCGTTGAAACGTATGATGGTAACTTTTATACGTAACTAACTACCTATGACAGACCTCTCAAAACACGCATTTTTCATAGAACGTAGTGTAGGTAATTCTTATAAATAAGAAAGTATGCGTGGAATATTGTTTTCACTTATCAGCACTTAAGGAGTTAAGTAATTTATTTATTGTAGGTATAGCAACGGACCGAGACTAACGTTGGGAAAGAACCCTGCAATATTTCATGTGAATTATTTCAACAATGAAATCGGTGAAACTGTTCAATTCAAGTGTTTCTAGCACAGGTTTCTAGGGCTCTGTTTGTATTGTAACATTTAATTATTGTTGAAGGTCGTATATCATACACCGTAGTCGGCAACTAGAGATTAAAGCCGTAATTATGAAAAAAAATGCATTTTCAAACTTGTTTATTTATTGTTTTTAGCATGTTTCTAACCAAACATCAATGAATGAAGAAGAAACTTCATGTTTTTTTTGGGCAGACGGTCTCCTTATGGTAATATTTAGGCATAAGTATTTTGACTTTTGAAATAATTGTGTGTAAAACATAGTTACCTAAAATACATGGGTACTACCTACTGCTATTGCATAGATGCTTATTATAAAAGGTTAATAATTGTTGTTACGGACTTGGGTTTCTATTTATTTATACCAATAGTTATTTTTAAGGTAGGTTATGGCTGTTCAAAATATATTCTATCGACAGATTTGCTTACCGGCAGTAAAATTGACACATTTTAAAGGAAGATCTTTCAAAACACTATTTATTGATAGTAATCAAATATATCTTTAAAGAGAATATAGGGAACGGCTACTAGTACCTATATGCATAATGTTATGTAAGATAATTAATACTATGTTTTTAGAATCGGTACATAAAATAATATCCATCGCATTAGTTCATACCTTCATAATTCATAATGTTTGTTTCTTTTTATTATATTCAATAAAAATTTACTGTACCTAAGCATTTAATGTTTGATACGGATATTTTAAATGGAGTTTCACTTTATAAAACTAATTCATTCCTAATTCTAAAAACACTCGGAAGTTTCCTAATGAACGTAGCATTAAAAATCCTGTTTGGTGTGTGTGTTTGGAAGGCAGTGTGCGTTTTTTTTATTTGTTACGAGTCTGATCTCAGCTCAAGGTCTTATGTTCCGTCAAAAACTATGAAAACCTCATTTTAGCACACTGACTTATTTTATTTTTATGATAAACTTTTGGTGCCCTTCATTGTGTAGGTAGATATACCTACTAAGCAGTACTAACGTTCTGAGAAAATCTTAATAAACATTTCAAGCGAGTTAAAAACAAAACCTTGGTATCCACTAAAGAAAATAAGTTTAGAAAAGTAACTTGTACTCACCAATTGCATCTTGCACAATATTCTCAATGTTGGCAGTGAAAATATGATCGTCGGAACATCAGTAAAACACATTGCATATAGCACAGTCGTAGTTCGAAACATATAACAAGTCGTTCGTAAAATGTTTATCGAAGGGTAAATTGAGGAGAATCAACTTAAACATCGCAAATTGCATAGAGTAAACCATCCACGTTAACTTTTACGCTAAGAATGTTGCGGTAAGTTGTCGGTAGGAGCGCAGTGCGTGCTTGGTCAATGTTTGTTCACGGTATGTTGGTGCCGCCGCCGCCGTCGCGAGCGCCCCTCTGCGGCCACGTCGACGCAACAAATTCACCTCGGTACACAGTTTGAACTCCACAATGTTACACCACAACCACGACACGCATTGATGGAAATTTATAAAAAAGACGCCAAACGAAAACGTATTACGTACATTTTATATCACAGTGATCATTTAGCCGCAACAAACAGTGAGGTTGCTGCGCCATCTGGTGCTGCACTGCAGTTATACAGCTATACAATATTCTCTTCTATACCGTTACTTGGTTTTCTGCTGGTTG
Source organism: Mimas tiliae (assembly GCA_905332985.1). Classification (NCBI taxonomy): domain Eukaryota; kingdom Metazoa; phylum Arthropoda; class Insecta; order Lepidoptera; family Sphingidae; genus Mimas; species Mimas tiliae. The sequence continues at coordinate 8,750,331 of HG995255.1, forward strand.
TATAACAGCATTTGTCAATGCAATTTTTGCTTGCTTTTTGATAGACGTGATCTTTTGTACAAGTTTTTGTATCTAGATTATGGAAGTATGCAGCATGAGTAATTGAGTATTAACAGTACGTCCATGAAGCGAAGTAACCGACTTTTATGAATATTTGTTTGTCACCAAAAAAAACAAGGTGCTTATAGATATTGGACAAAAGCAATGCGGATGGAAGTCGCGGCGGCAGTTTTTTGTTCGGTGGACAATTATTACGACATACTCTGATTACTATGAAAATATGCTTCCACTAGTAAACAGCCGAGTCTGCGTTGATTTTCTATTTTTTTCCTTACATTCAATTATAAATAAACGCGTGCGTTACCTATGCTTACAGATATGCTTTACACAGGCAAAACACTGAAATTATACGTTTTTTCTTTAGTTACCTGTAATACCTACAAGTTATTGACCACATAAAATTATAATAATAAACAAAACACTTTTTAACCGACTTTAAAAAGGAGAAGGTTCTCAGTTCGTCTTACTATAGTATATGTTAACTACAAAGCGTAGAGGGAGCTACAAAGGCACTGAAAGAATATTAATTCGTTTTTCTTATCTGTACCTACTTACTAGAAGTCATTGACCAGGAACAATTATTAATAATACACAAAGCAGTTATTAACCGACTTTAAAAAGAAGAAGGTTCTTAATTCGTCTGTATATAGTATATGTTTTTATGTATGTTCATGCATAACTCCGATTTTATTTGTAAAACACATTGCCTTTAACATAAATGATGAAGTTTTAGATTTTCTTTCCCAATTTCACTCCCTTAGGGATGGAATTTCTTCTTGAAATTAAAATAGACTAAATTTGAACTGAGAGAGGTGATATTTAGGTATTATTCACAATCTGATAGAAAATTCATACTGTTCGTTACTTATCGCACTAGTTAATTAATACACTTCCTGTGCAATGTGTTACGTTAACGGAGTTTATGACCCTCGAAGAGTATTGCAGAACTTCTTTCTTGAAATCTTTCATGCGTACATTACTAATTATACATACGTTCGTGGATATTCGGTTACGTGCCAATCATACTTTTTAGCTAATTAAGTATGCCTTAAATTCTTTAACGATATATTATAGACACGCCGATCCGCTGTTTATGTTTAAACGCGTTTGGTAAAAATTTATTCTAACGTTTTCTCTACCTAAAACGCGTAATATTTTTAGAATGATTTATATTTCACCTTGAATAGGCATGAAACCTATAAAAAACATGCCATACAAGTGAAACTACGTTGCCAATAGCTCAACTTGGACGGTTATTGTAGTTTTGGCAAGCGTCCAAACCGCGTTCTTTTTAACCAATTACAAAATAGGAGGAGGACCTCAATTCGACGTCTATATTTATTTTCATGACCACTCTTATCTTATAATGAGTGATCGGGTTTGACGATTCTCTTTTTATTCGCTACTTACCTAAACAAAGATGGTCCCATCAAAATTTGAAGAAAGAAATTCGCCTCTAAAATGGTGTAATCATGGGCGAAATAAAAAAATGATGTCTGCCCTGCTTAATGAAAAAAAGTACGTAATAATTTTCATCAGATTTCTTATGTACTTTTTATCAATCATGTGCATAAAAAACTTTTACCTTGTATGTGGATTGGCTTGCTCATTTTTGCCTCAGTGTAACCAGGATCTCTATATTATGCTCGTACAAATGTAGGATCGAGAGTTGGCGTCCTTGAGGTATTCAAGTTGTAATTTTGCTTCAGAATGTATACTTTTATAGAAGAGATTGCTTTCACGCCACAATAACTCGCAAATAGGATTGATATATACTTTACACTGGTACTTTAATATGAATCTACATACTTACGACTGTACTTACGTAATCTTAGTCTCTTTCTGAAATGCGATCGCGTGAAGATGATGACATCATACAGACCTTCATTGGATTAAAAACATACTTTTCTGTTTAGTAATTGATCTGGCTCGGATATCCGGATAATGATTGAATATTCGTCCTAATTCGTGAAAAACGATTTCCAAACCGCAAATCTTAATCAAATCGTACCTAGTACTGTAATGACTTTCTATTACGAAACGTGCTCGTCCTTGCCTCAGCAGCACCAATGAACAAATGTTGATGAATCATTATTATTTCAAACGGAAGTTTCATTTCTTACCTAGATTGGTTGTAAAGTTATTGTCTTAAATATATAATTCAGGTAAACTTTTTGAGTACCAAAAATGTTTTAATGTATGAAAAATACACGCTGTAGTTACAAACCGGGTTGACAGCCTTGCCATGAAGAAGCCAGTTTTTTAACGAACTAAATGACGCGTAGTCGTTTAAAATACTTACGGAGTACGACGCGACGTATTATTTAAAGTGATTGCAAACCAATATATTTTGTAATTTAAACGGATATGTACATACATACATACGCACTCACGCCTGTAATCCCCGAAGGGGTAGGCAGAGGTGTAACCAGTACACCCACATTTCGCCGAGCGTATTTCCGTCCCTTATGTGATAGGGGGCGAGCCTATCGCCATACCGGGCACAAATTCCAGACTCCGGGCTGATACTGAGCATATCGTAATAGAAAAACCCAATACCTCTTTACCCGACCCGGGGATCGAACCCGAGACCTCAGCGTTGACCTCAATCGTAACGCTTACGCATTACAACTGCGCCACCGAAGCAGTCACTACACGTGATGGTAAATACAGTCATTCCAAATATATATTTTACCGACGAGATTAGTATTATATTATTAGAAAGTAAGAATGTGTTTTTCCGAGATGAAAGTAGCATAGGAATGTCCCTAGTCCTGATCATGGTCTAATTGTATACACCTTGTTTCACTTTAACCGTTGATTGACAAACATCGAAATTCACAAACTCACAAACATAGTTTCATATTTATAATAGTAGTATGATAGTTGGATTGTTAGCTAAGTAAAGTCAGTCCACTTACTATATGGACTGGCTTTGATTATTGGTTTAAGAGAATGCCATTTGCAAATTTCTTGACGCTGAGACTAGATCGGAATGATATTTTGAACATTTAAAATTACGAGAATTGGCCTTCTGGTCGTGCCGGCCCATTCAGGGCATGTTTACAGCGTGGCTCTACCACTTCACCACTAAACTTAGCAGGTGTTTTGTTATGTTTAAGTCGTCTGATGTCGCTTTCGTTATCTTTGGAATACATTATGAGATATGGTTGACACCACGAGCCCAAAAGTGTTGCCCGGTCTTTAATACTAACGACGCGAATTTACCAGCTTTACAAGGTGGTAAGTCCCTCGTATGCCGTCTGGGTTGGTACCACCGCTTTGTCTATTTCTGCCGCCAAGCAACAGTGTGAAAGCACTGTTGTGTTTCGGTTTGAAGGACATTGAAGTCAGTGAAATTACTGGACATTATGAGGCTTAACATCGCATGTCTCTGGGTGACGAGCGCTGTCCAATGCCATGCAGTGCGTTGTAATTCAAAGTTCTGTGTGGCGTTGCTTCTTTTTATGTGCAGGCGTGGCGTTTACCATCAGGCGAGCGACCTACTCGTTTCGTCACTCAAGATATAAAAAAAGCAGATGAACTGAGTGGATGGAATTTCTCTGGTCCACACTTGATTTCCGCTAACCATCCCCCAAATGTTTTATCTACCTCTAACCTTGGTAACCGGGAGGAGGAATTTAAAATCTGGCTCATACTAGAAAACATTTATACATACATGACGGCTTCCGTGGCGCAGTGGGCGAGTAGCCAGCTGCTAAGCGAGATGCCGTAGGTTCGATTCCCATACCCAGACAAATGTTTGTGTGATCCACAAATATTTATTTCGGGTCTGGGTGTTGTGGGACCGCAAGTCCCTCGTAGTTCCTGATACCCACGATACAGGTTAACCTAGTGCGAAGTCAGGACTATGTGTGTAACTAGTGAATTATTTATTATTATTGTTTAATGTTATTAATTTTTTTTAATTAATGCACCATTTAAAAATGTAAAAAAAACCTTTTAAAATAAAGAGTACTGTACATAATAATAATACTAGCCCTGTATAATATACGTCCCTCTACGGTACTTACTGAGCATGCGCCTCCTCTACCGAATGAGAGGGTTTAGGCCTTATTCCACCACGTTGACCTAATGCGGGTTGGCAGACTTTTTATACCTTCGAAATTCTTATGCAGACTTCTCAGGTATGCAGGTTTCCTCAAGATGTTTTATTCGCCATTAAAGCAAGCTATAATTAACAATTAATACACACGTAACTTCGAAGTTCTTGGGGCTGGTTTTGAACCTGCAACTTTCGTCTCGAGAGTCCGTACCAATTCCCGCTAAGTTATTGCTGTTTTTTATATATACTTATGCCTCTGTTTATATGCATACATTATATTTATTTATATATACTTATCGGATCTGCCATGAGAGTATAAAAAAGTTTATATTTGTAATTAACGTGCACACTTCTATCTCTTATATCCATAGATTAAAATATTGTGTGATGTCTACAAAGTATAAAGTTGGTAAATATTTTGCAGTGGAATCGCGTTTTGACAAATGACGGGAAAGTCTTGTGTATCTTATTTCTATATAATTTTAAGGAATAGGCTCGCAAACGAGTTGGTATTACCGGTGTAGGATGTAATAATGTTAGGGACTCGGCCCAATGGTCATCCGGATGTTTTCCATCTCACCCGAGAGGCGCGTCTCAACGTTGGGGCCTAATCGGTGAACTTAGTAAAACTGTCCTGCCTATCCCCAAGGTGGACGGTAGCGATAAAAAAGCGTAGAAAGTTTTGTCTACAGCAAGTTAAAGAAAACTTGTAATATTTTTTTATGAAAGACCGGTTTTAGACATGGTAGCATATATTGACATGTCTTTTCTTTTTTCTGACTTGGATATGAGACCATCCTGGCTAAAGTCCTGGCCCTATGACGACTGTAAGTCAGTATCGATAGTCACACGAGTTTTTTGACACCGTTGAAGATCGGCGAGACTTCGAAACTGTTTTTATCCCGTAAAGAAATTAATCAAATAGAAAGATGCGGAGGAGTTGGAGAAATTGTCCTTCGTAGCAAAGGAGACATAATAATGAAATAAGAAGATATTAACCTCAAGCAACATTTACAGCCAGATGGACGTCACGAATGATAATTAATTAATGGGTACTATCGTGCCAGCTGTTAAACTTCGTTCCAATAATAGACTTCTGCCAGTCAGATCTTGAAGATGCCGCACTAAGGTTCTTTTGATTAGATAGGAGATTGAACAAAGATTAAGTAATATACTAATACGAACTTAGTGTGATAACTAAACATGTGAAAAGTTTATACGTACATACGTTTTATGTAGACACTAAAATATTACCTTGCGGTTATTTCTGTGAAAGGATGCGTACGAGCATGCACTGTGTAAACATGGTTTTGTATGTAAATATATTTTATGATTACAAAGTTAACCAGTTTTTGTCGATGGTATTGACGGACAAGTTAATTCAAAGCCATATATTTTCTTGCTTCAATGCGCACACGCTCTCTCCAGATTTCACGGGAGGTATGAACACATTTGCATGTACGTGCATTTCAAACCAATTATAATTAAGTACATCAGATAAGATAATAAATTCTATCCTCGGGTATGAGGTTACTATCCAAGGAATTAGATTATTGTGTGGAAATAGAGCGGCCAACGTTGGCAAACATTTACAATCTCAGTGTAAACTTGTTTATATTAGATTTTAACAATTTTTTTTACAACCGCTAGCTTGTTTGTGTTTACTGTTCATTCATACGATCTTCTTATCTAACTAATATGGTAAATATAGAAACGTCATGTCGCAATGTCTATTAGCACTAGGGTCTGGGAGAGGATTTTCGTGGAATTTTTAATAGTTCGTATAGGGTAAATCTGGTTATATTCAGCATTCATTGAGTATGGAAGTATTTCGAAGGCATGGTCACAGCTTAGGGACTAAGTAAAATAATAAATAAAATAAATACACCCAACAGTCACACACATATTCCTGACCCCACACTAGGTAAGCCTGTATCGTGGGTATCAGGAACTACGAGGGACTTGCGGTCCCACAACACCCAGACCCGAACCAAATTTTTGTGGATCACACAAATATACATTATTTACTTATTTATTTTACAGAAGGCTTACGGACTAAATTCCACATTGTCCACATGTTGTCATTTACAAGCCTCAACGTATAAAATTAAAATATCAACCTTATAGAGTGCACCAACAAAGTATCATATTAACACGTTTTACAAAATTAAGTTATAATTAATTACAATATGTATACTAAGTATAGTATTATGTAATTAAATACAAAAGGGAGCTTGCTGTTGAGTTTTTGAGGTTGACATATCCGGAGGCCCCTATAACCCTCCCCCTCTTTCCCCAATCCTCACTCCTTTCCTGCATCCATAATTTTTCTAATGTTTAGGGTGTTCATGGGCGGTAGAGATCACTTACCATCACATAACCCACTCGTTCGTTTGCCGGTCACTGCTATAAAAAAAGTTAATTTAACTCTATTCATTCACTGAAAATATAAACACTATATTTTTTGTTTCATTTTAAAGGCAATATTAATAAATTTCGAACAGAACTTAATAGCTATCTCATAGTTTTGAAAAATCTATCGGATTATGTTAAATCATTCTTCAAAAGGCATTATCTACATATCTTGTACTAGCCTTTGCTCGCGGCTCCGCCCGCGTGAACGGCCTCTCCCGGGATAAAAAGTAGCCTATGTTATAAACCGACGTGCATGTATGTAAAATTTAATGAGAGTGAATGAGGCCAAAGAGGTATGCAAGGATCGTAGCAAGTGGAAATTCGTTGTCTCTGCCTACCCCTATGGGAAAAAGGCGTGAGTCTATGTATGTATGTATGTTACTCAGTGATAGGATGTATCTTTCTAAAGGCAAATGTTTTTATGAAATCGATCGAGTAGTTTTTAAGTTTATTTGTTACATACAAAAATACTAAAATATCTTTCCTCATTATAATATTAGTATAAACGTTCAGCCGTTACAACATTATTTTGTTGTAAAAAGGATATTGTTAAGATAATCGTTTCAAAATATTTGCATTATGTGGCATAATCAGCTTTTATGTTTCAAATGAGTAGGTATAGATTGTTTTGGATACGCGGCAATTCTCCATGAATTTCAAATTTTGCCATTACATTACATTACATACTACATGCAAATATATTTTACACGTTTATATTTTGTCGCGTGTACATATAGTGCATGCCAGATAGAAATTAAGATAAGCAGAAAGTTTTAAAAGTAGTAAAACTACTCTGTAGACAGTTTTGTCTATATCAAAAACTGGTCGCGGTGGAACCACTGTCTCTTAAAACCGGCATGAAGTCCCAGCTTGCTGTTGCATTTCGTACGATGACTAACATTTCCGGAGGCCCAATCCCCCTCCACTTCCTAATCCAAATATCTTTTCTTTAAACATCCCTGATTTCACTGATTTTATAGGTGTTAATGCGCGGTGAAGATCATTTAACATCAGGTGACCCACTTACTCCTTGACCGGCTCGTGCTATAAAAACATCATTGTATCGTTGTTACTCTATCATTATTCATCATTAGTATTGCAGAAACATAAAAATATTCAAAACCCGACTTCTAAACCCGAATCGGGGTGTTGCTGCTATACGTTGAAAAGTTTCCCATTTTTCCTTATACTTTATCATATTTTAACCAAATTTATATAGGACTACCATCGGTCTGAACCCTATGAAATATAAAAATAATACTAGCCCTGTATTATACACGTCCCACTGCTGGGCACGGGCCTCCTCAAATGACTGATAGGGGTTAGGTTTTAGTCCACCACGGTCTAATGCGGGTTGGCAGACTTCACATACATACATTTGAAATTCTTATGAAGTGCTTCTCTGGTAAGCAGGTTTCCTCACCATCTTCATTCACTGTTAAAGCAAGCGATAATTAACAATGAATACACACAGTACTCAGAAAACTCAGAAGTACGAGTATATGCTCTTGAGGCTGGTTTCGAACCTGCGACTTTCGTCTCGACAGTCTCGAATCTAAGCATTTGAAATATTAGTAATTTTACCAATTTCGGGAAGACAAGTACAATGCAAATGATACTTATGTAATGGAAATATCCGTAACCAACTTTCCAACGTAGCCATGTTATGTACACATGACAACACGTGATGCGACCTTGTCAAATATGAAATATGTGTTAAAATACCTGTTTACATAAATTATGGAGGATTCGTTGGTGTTCTCATTTTGTTAGTCATCTAGTTGGACGTGTTAACAACAAAGGCAGAAAAACCAGTTTTGATATTTTGGTCGACTGTTATATTACAATTTTATCTCAACGGATATTTTTGTAGATGGTATGATACAAATATTTATACAGTATGTGACAAAAACCCTGTTGGCCTTTTTTTGGGTCGTGAAGATAGTTATATAGACAGTTTAATTATAATAATTTAATAAACAGAAACGATATATTATCCTTACACAGGTAACTTAAAAAATGAACATAATTAAAAAATGTTATTTGTATCTGAATTTCTGTGTGGATTGACGAGGCCGCCCAACAGGGTTTTTGATACATATTGTATAATCGTTTATTATTATTACTTTAAGACTGTTGTTAATTTCCACTTTCTGTACAAATATTTTAAAATATTATGATGCTACTACCCGCTACTGCATACGTTTATATTTTCGATACTTTGTCGCCTTCCTTTAGTTAATCTTTATTTTTTATCCGGGCACGGCAAAAGTGTGAAGAGAGTGGAACGGGACCACTAAAATCTTACGCCCAAATCCAACCTCACCTGCACGTGATACACTTTGCTGATTAACGGACGAGGCAATGACGAGACTTGGTTCCAGTTGCGGGTTGTGGGAGGACCGGCGATGGGTAACCCCATATGATACCAAATACCGTCAAATCTATGGCACGGTAAGGTGGACCCTGCAATGAATACCCGGGATAACGCCAGGCAGAAAGAAAAATGTATATGTTTATGCATACCCCCGCCAAATGTGAACCATTTTGATAATTCGTGTAGCTGATAGCTCAGTGGGAAGTCGCACGGACTGTCAAGACGTCAAATCTATGATACGAGATTAAGGACCTTGGCATTAGGCCGGGATAACTCCAGGCGAAAGAAAGATGCTGGCACGGAAAAATTGGACCTGAACCTTGATGTTAAGTACAGTGCAATCCAAATATAATCTCGACCGTCAAGAGACATTGCGTACTACGACGATCGGCACAATCATGCCAGCCGAAGTTACTGGATAAACACTAGTTGACCCCGGAATGCGATTCGCCTGAACGAGCCACTATGGCGAGTTTTTCACCGCATGTACGCATGTACGGTGCTATAACATCAAAAAGTGCAAAAGTTATTAGTAACGAGCAAACCCGATAATAATTATTACATACATACGCACTCACGCCTGTAATCCCCGAAGGGGTAGGCAGAGGTGTAACTAGTACACCCACATTTCGCCGAGCGTATCACCGTCCCACGATGTGATAGGGGGCGATACTATAGCCATACCGGGCACAAATTCCAGACTCCGAGCTGATATTGAGCATTTCGTAATAGAAAAACCCAATACCGCTTTACCCGACCCGGGGATTGAAACCGAGACCGCAGCGTTAGCTTAATCGTAACACGTACGCACTACAACTGCGCCACCGAGGCAGTCAATAATTATTGTTGTGTATAATTGCATTAGACTATAATTTACTAAGGAATGTGTACATGCTGTATTGGAGATTGTACCTATTTAAAATTCTCTGTTGCATGAAAGTTTTGCACTCTAAACCCCACAGAACACAGGAATAAAGGTTTCTGTGACCTGTGCTACACCCTGTAAGAAACTTATCTACCCATGTTAATATCCATGCCAAAAAATACAGTGAGGTCCAAGAATTATATGAGATCTGCTGACCCAATCGCTGTATAAAAATATACGTTGTGTGTAGGTAATTTAATTTCATTACGGAACTTTCTGTCGAAGCAGAGATTGTATAGGAGCTCTTCTCAATTTAATATATTTATAAAGAAAAGTATTTTTATGACTTTAATTTTACTAAATCGACTTACCGAAAACACTATCTCAGCGCTGGACCTCGGCCGCCATTACAAACAGGACACAGCAACCCTTACACTAATTGTTTACAATGGTAATCGCTCTGCGTCCCGCAGTAAAAGACTTAGGGTTATATATAGACCTAATCTTGAATTGGCAGGCCCAAGTAACCTCTATTTACCAACGAGTCACTGGCACCCTTCACGCTTTCTATTGCCTGAAGGACTTTCTCCCGTGTAAAACCAAGACGATGCTTGTACAGACGTTAATCTTGTCTATCCTCAACTATGGTGACGTATGCTATCATGATCGGAATGCAAATTTCCTCAATAAACTTGACGGTATTCTTAATATCTACATTCGATTCATTTTCAATGTCAGAAATACAACCATGTATCTTCTTACCGCTGCCAACTCAAGTGGTTACCCATCCGCCGGCGCCGAAATTTGCGCGCTCTTACTAAACTATTTTCTATTCTCAGTTCTCCTAATCTACCCTCTTACTTAACTTGCAACTTTCAATATCTTGGATCTTACCATGACAGAATCCTTTGCTCTACTGGCAGTCTTCTTCTCCAATGTCATCCTCACAATTCTGACTTCATCCACTTCTCCTTCACAATCCAATCTATACTTCATTGGAATGCTCGAAATCAGGACGTGCACCAATCGGCTCACATTTTAAATTAAATGTGAACTGAACATTTCGGATGCCCATCTCTGATGACGTAGCAAGATCAGTACCCTAACAGATTTATCTCATAATATATAACACATGTATGTATATTTATTGATGTATGTATTTATATTTGTATTTTATATATTTTTATTTATTTAGATAATATAGCATAGTCTTTTAATATGTTGTATTAGTCTAAAATATTTAGCTTTTCTTTTATAACTCATATACACTCATATTGTCTCGTCTCTGCATTACCCGTAGGTTAACTGTTAGAGAATGCCCCTGGCATTAAGTCCACCTTTATAAATAAAGTTTAAGTAAATAAATAAAATAATCATGAGCTGTGGGAGTCGCCAGAGAACTCAAATTGCCTTGTCGAGTGACCAGAGTCACAAACTATGAACCGAAAGCATAAAAAACACAACTAAATTACGCTCGTCTAGGTTCAACCTTAGTTCCTAGTTCCTACATAATATATCTTATCATTAAATCAATTTCGAGACATTGTGTAACATCAGCATTTTTTTATGTCGTAATGTTATTGTGTTGGACAATACAATACAATTTTTGTTTTTCCTTTAAACCTAATTAATCGACCTTGAACAGTTTTCATGGAAATTGTATAAACATAACATTTTGCTTCAGTGTAATAAATCACATATGTTTCTCTATCGACCTGATAATGTCAACTTATCATTCCTTATCATTACTGATCGATAGAACAACTTCATGGTTTGATAACAGTATTTGCGCGGTTTTGTATTATAAAAGTGTATTGTCTGATATTTTGGGCTGGGAATAATTTTGATATTTTTGACCATTCCCTGTAGTTTAATGTCCAACATGAGACAGCATTTATTTGCTATGTGTATGTTTATCTGGGTTCAGTTTAATTTAAAATAATCTGTTTATTATATATTTATTTAGCAGAAAGCCGACATTTGTATATATGTGTGTATCCGGCTAGTGTATCACCTAATGGTAAGTGATTGCCACCGGCCATAACTACTAGTGATTTTCAGAATCGATTATTGTTATAATCGATTAATGGGTGTCATTTCACAGTTCAATTTTGTTTCCAAAGGAATGGCATATAATATTACTTAAGTTCACACCTGCATCCCTGAAGGCGTAGGCAGAGGCGCCGTGAGTGCTGCATACACATTTCGAAGAGTTTATTTCCATCTCATCAGTTTGATAGGTAGCTATTAGCCAGGCTAATGCTAACACAACACAATAACAACAAGCAAACAGTATTATAAAACAAAACCGATATGTTAGATAAATACTGTCGTAGGGTTATACTGCAGTGTCCTATTCAGTTTCATACTCAAATGTTTTGACCAAGGCGCATAAACTCACGAGGAGGGTTTGATATAAATGAATATTTGGACTATTGATTCACACTAATTTGTGGTTGCGTAGTGGTGGAAATTCGACCTCCATAATCATATTCTTTTTGTTGTTGTTGTTTGCGAAATTTGACATTCAAACATTGACCTATAACCGTAGACAATGAATGTTTTATTTAATCTAATTGTAAATGTAATGTATTTGTAACAGATATTATGTATAAATAAATTTCTGCACTCCTCCTCCATATAAACTTTAATTTAAATCTCATACTCCTCATATTGCTTAAAAAGGGGTACAAAGTTTTCTTTTCGCGTAATAATATATAGAAGATGTAATGTATATGTAATTACTTGCGTTTTTATTTATGTAGTCTATATATAGCTTAGTTTATAGATCCTATAAAGGGTTTGTGTTGTTTGGGTACAAGTACAACCATTTCCTAACTTTAGTGGTCGAGTGACCTTGATAGTGACCACTGTAATCAGAAAATGTGACTCTGTCCTGTTTGAGGGACCAGACTTTGTGTATCAAGTTACATTGTAGACGGGTTAGAGCCTTCTATATTCGTCGTTTTTTGACTGAATTAATTAATATATTTAATATTCGATTTATATCTAAACGGTTAACAGAACTAGCACGACATTAAGTATAAGTACTATATTAATCTTTGAATCTATCTCTTACTATGTATTCAATCAGACTATGAAAACATTTACATACATACATAGACTCACGCCTATTTCCCATAGGGGTAGGCAGAGACAACGGATTTCCAGTTATGAAAACATTTATTGCACAATAATAAGCAAAAATACGAAACATAAAATAAATAATGGAACGATATCCCCAATAGGTGCTCTGAATTTAACGTAAGTAATATTTTACCTTCGAAAAACAATGATTTCTGACAGCCTCCGTGGCGTAGTGGGCGAGTAGCCGGCTGCGAAACGTGAGGCCGTGGGTTCGATTCCCGCACTGAGACAAATGTTTGTGTGACCCTCAAATATTTGTTTCGGGTCTGGGTGTTGTGGGACCGCAAGTCCCTCGTAGTTTTTGATACCCACTATATAGGTTACCTAGTGTGGGGTGAAGACTATGTGTGTGACTATTGGGTGTATTTATTTATTTTATTATTTCATGAATTTTTTAGCGAGCAGCGATAGCTCAGTGGGGAGTGATATGGGCTGTCGAGACGAAAGTCGCAGGTTCGAAACCAAACCCAAGAGCACACACCTCTGACTTTTCTAAGTTATGTGTGTAGTAATTGTTAATTATCGCTTGTGTTAACAGTGAAGGAAACATCGTGAGGAAACCTGCATACCTGAGAAGTTTTTCATAAGAATTTCGAAGGTATGTGAAGTCTGTCAACCCGCATTAGGCCAGCGTGGTGGACTAAGGCCGGACCTCTGTCATTCAGTAGAGGAGGCCCGTGCGCAGCAGCGGAACATATATAATGCAGAGATAGTAAAAAAAAATGCATTTATTAATGACACTGTTATGTTGTACGTAAAGTTTAAGGTAATGTGGAGGTTTGACATGCCATCTTCGGCGACGGGGTGTATCTATTTTTAACGCGGGAGCGTCAGTCCTAGTCATTAGCCGACTCATTGCATGAGGCCAACGACCATGTCTTGCAGCGACACGGATAATTTTAAAAAGTCATTGCCCTTGAAGTCATTTGAACAATTACTAAAGAATCCTCGAACATCATTTGAAAGTAGCAATTCAATTGCATTATTTATGTATTGATTACAATTGACACTATTTTGAAGTTCTTTGTAGGAAAAATATTACTTTATCTCCTAAGTTCTGGAATCTTATCAGTAGTTATTTTATTTAGTTAATAATAAAAAATGTTCACATTTTAGTGCTAAATATAATAAAATATGATGAAACAAAATATGTTTTTAACAAAGAAATGTAGTGTTGACGAAATCATAACAAAATGTCATATTATGTAGAGAAAGTCAGAGATGTCGTTGATGTCTTTGACTCTGAGAGTATTGGATACTGTAGTATACGTAAAAATATGTCCGAAGTTACAAATTTTATAGTTTATTTTGATAAAAGTTATCTACAGTATAGTAAAAATCGATTAAATAATTAATAATACTGTTAGTTTTGGTGCAGGTCGTGTAAAGCACCTATGAATAGTAGAGTCACCGATAAGAGGTGAACTGTCTATCATAGTAATTTGTAATTCACAAGCGAAACGTCGCGTCGCCTGTTATGGTCTCCAGCTATTATCGAGTATCACTAACAAAGCGCGGACGTTATACGTTTTTCGGCCATCCGTCTATACGATGTATAAGGCTTCGTAGAAATAATGGTTACAAAGTAGATCACTGTCTCTCTCACTCGTCATTAGTCATCTCTTTTGCACCCAAGCTACGTCATCGCAGAAACCAACCAGCCAATTGACCGGTATACTGCCAACCTTCAGTTTTTTATTTATAACTCGCTCTGCCTGTGTAAGTTATGCCTTCTTTGAACTGTATCACTTGCCTGAGCACTGGCTCGACTGAATTGTTCACTATGATACCAATGAAATTTTAACAAAGGTTCTTTAGGTTCGAAGATGTGTGAAGTGGTATTGGTTGCCACCCAATATATTTTAGGTGACACCAATTAAATTGATAATTCATTATGTTTTAATTAATAAAAAAATTGTAACTATCTATTTATATAGCGCCGAATTACATTATTCAAAGTACTTAAGTCGATAGATAGATTTAAATTCCTTTATACCTCCGAGACTGTTAAAATAAATTAAAATGACGTGGCAGCTACTGGGAAATTACTGTCAAAAAAATCACCATGAAACATTCATAGCAATATTTTGACTCGCACGCTCGCCGCTAGCGGCCGCAGCTTGCTCGGGTCGTGCATTTGTTGCCAAAGTTTTAACCTAACCAAGAAAAATATATTGGATTAAATTATAGACCATATTGTTTGTAACCATTTAACTGGAATGATAGAAATTATCATAAAACTTCGGACATTCATTGGATGTTAACATACACCAGTGTATCTTACTTATGATATATTTCGCTTTGAACATTCGCGTTACCATAAGTAAATAGACCGCAGTTTTACAAAATAGACCTAAAATGTGTCTACTACTATTAGTTTGTGGTCTCGGGACTAAAATAGATAAAAACAAGACCAAAATTTTTTTTTTACTAGAAATACGTAAATAATATAAACTTTTATTTTCCATAATCTATCATCATAAATAAAGATAGTTTAGCAGAGAGTGATTGCCAAGGTGAAAGACGCGATACTCGTACATATCCTAGGTGGGATATCCCACCTAGGATATGTACGAGTATCTCTGACATTTCTATGTTACATGTGTATTCATTATTAATCATCATTTCTCAGCAGTAGAACAGTATTACATAAATACTGTTACAGGGTTGTATTATTATGATCATAGAATTTAAAAAAATAAATACAGAGTAAGTACCGATAAGATGTTATCTTAACAAAAATAATTCAGTTTTGAATTTAGTATTCTTATATCAGTTTAAGTACTATGTAAGGACTAAGACCAAAAACACAATTTTAAGTGTTACGTTCTAACCTAGATATCAGGTTCATGTCCGTACGCTTAGTTTACTCGCTATAGGTAGTAATTGGTCGATGTAAACGAAGCATTATACGGTTTAATGAACGGGCGGCGACGGTGGCGGCGCGCGGCGTGAGCACACGGCGCAGTCTGCTTCGAGCTCCAAGCGGCGCGCGCGCAACTACGCGTTACGACAGTGAAAGGCCGCATGACTCACACCAAAACCAGTCATGACCGAGTACGCCGAATACGACTGGAAACTGCATCAAATGCAAAATGAGCGACTCTGCGAAGCGGCCAGAAAACGACTTACAGATGGAGATAGACAGCGCGCCCTCGTCGCTCTCAAAGATGCAGTGGACTCCAGTCTCAACCTCGCCCTACGTGACAAGAGTCGATGTCAAGACGACAATTTTTTACGGCGGTTTTTATACGCGAAGAAACACGATGTGCAACAAAGTTTCGAACTATTGGTGCGTTATCACCAGCATCGACGCGAACATCCGGAGCTGTGGGCACCGGCAGATGGCGGCATGCTACGCGCGCTCGCCGACGGCCTTCCCGGCGTGTTGGCGGAACGGGACAGGCGCGGTCGCTGTGTACTGCTCATGTTTGCATCCAACTGGGTCCCGCACACCTGCCCCCTGCTATCTGTCTTTCGAGCTCTATTACTTACTTTGGAACGCACTCTTGAAGACGTACAAAATCAAGCAAACGGTTATGTGATTATCGTCGATTGGACAGAGTTTACTTTTAAACAATCGTGTAGTTTACAAGCTAAGGTGCTAAAATTAATGATCGACTGTCTGCAGGACTGTATGCCGATTCGGTTTAAAAGTATACATTTTATCGGACAACCTTGGTACGTGGAGACCGCACTCGCAGTCATAAAGCCTTATTTAAAAGCAAAAACGAGAGAGCGCATAGTCCTTCATGGAAACAATTTGTCAACATTGCACGACGCTCTACCCCTTGATATACTGCCCGCTGAATTGGGGGGAGAGGGACCTTCGTACAACTCGGAACGTTGGCTACAAGAGTTTTGCCGGAGCGAAAATATTAACCCCGCTCCAGTGACACCGGTTACAACAGCTGCATCCGACGATAACGATCTACCATCAGCGAAACTGGACAAAGCCTATAAACAAAAGGATAATGCAAACTTTTCTTTTAATGGTAGCGAAAAAAGTGCAAAGTCAGAGTTGTTGCGGGATAAAGACTGAGCTTATCGGACGCAGTGATCGCAACGTGGTTATAATGGACAGCTCCGTCCCTGAGCACGCCACCGGAATATCGAAGCATTTTACGTGATTCGGTATGCATTTTGTGATAACGAGTGAATTGTGTTAATTTATGACCTAGAACTAGAGACTGCTTAGAGTAGCGTAAACAGCTTATTAGAAACGTTAAGGATATAATGAAGTACACATTAGGGGCTGAAGTGCATTTATAAGGTCTCAGGTTAGGGCGACAACTTTCTGTGCCTATTATCGATATCTGCGGGCATTCAATTAAGCCAAGCATAGTGGGAGGCGATAAGGTCGGCGCATCTTCTGCGTCCGGCGCGCGGGCGAACGTAACGGTGCTGAGCTCTCGTTTCGTTGCATCTATACGAACTACGAACCATGATCATGTTCGATGCAACTAGCTCCATCTGTATTCATGTCGCATATTCACCTGTCCATTTACTAATGTACTTTTTGACTAACCAGTACTTGTAGATAAAAATATCTCAATAATATTTAAGGCACTCTCATAGTAACTTGTAAGTCGATAGGTTTGTAGATATACGCTTTAATCATGTGAGGCTTACAGCGCATTTACCTATTATGTATAAGTATGTTTGAAAATATTCGTTGCTGATGCGTTTATTATAATAATAAGTATCCATTGTTTGAGTGTAAATGACGATATGACCTGAGCTTGTGTGTGTGCGTGTATGATGATAGAGCAGTATTAAGTTATTGATGTATGTGCAAGCTAAAAACACATACGAGAAATGTACTCGTTTTTGTACCGTCCATATTGCATGTTTATTATCAGCTACTCTTGCTAATGAATTCATTTTGCTCTCTTATATCTATTTATTTAATTAATTAGTTAAGACTCAATCTGCATCTATAATTAAAATAGTGTACATAATACATACGGTTATTTTAGAAACATTAATTGCTTAGTGGTCAATTTCTATCACAAGATTTGTAAATTGTAATAAAATTGTGACTGAAACATTTAGATTGATATTATGAAAATAAAATACACATTGAATAGAAAAAAGTTTTACTCTGAAATTACTCTATAGATATTGGCTATGCATACCAAAATAACTGACACGGCCGTAATGTTGAATCACGAAGTAGCAAGTGTTAACTAAACAAAGAGCTTGTTGTTTGGAAAAGTAATCGTTTGTCATGAAGCATCTAATACTCCTAATTAGTTGAAGACTTGGCTTACGAAATAAACCATAATTTATGTTCAAATTCAATTCAAATAATTTATGCTCAAATTCACATGTTCATTTTCGTATCATTGTAATATTTGGTAATATTGACCTGTAAAATCGTGTTGCACATTTGTTTAAAAATCAGCAAATCAGCTCTTCATCTAATCTATTCTATAATTTTGAGTCAGATGTAAGTTTAAATCAATATTGTTTATAAATGACTGATGTAAAGTTTAACAGCTATCAGCTAATAATAAACTCATTGTTTTGGTCATCATTAAAACAGTCTAAACGCTGTTTGAAATAATGTCGGACTTTCTTAAAATGTCAGGATACTCCTAGGAAATATAGTTCCCGAGATTTAGTTGCTTAGATGCTATTAGATCAGCATTTTTTTATTTTTTTTTTTATTTTTATTACCTTGAATGACGAGACGAGCAGGTCGCTCGCCTGATGGTAAGCGTCACGCCTGCTCATAAACAGAAGCAACGCCACACAGAACTTTAAATAACAAAGCACTGCATGACACTGGACTGCGCTCTTCACCCCGAGACATAAGGTGTTAAGTCTCATAATGCCCAGTAATTACACTGGCTTCAATGTCCTTCACACCGGAACACAACAGTGCTTACACACACAGCATCAAATTTTAGTTGATCTAACGCCCAAGGATTCCAAGCGCTGATTTCAGTCAACTATATTTCTAGCTGTTATAGTTCTGGATATCCAGCTTAGTGATTTTCACGCCCGAAGGGTTACATGATGGGGGCACCGGTAAAAACCGAGTTTACCTTGTCAAGAAAAAAGCGGCAGATGGGATGTTTTGTGAATTTGCTCTTTTTGGGATTGATTTTGGAAAAAAGACTTCTAAACGCGCTATGACATCCCATATGGAACCAATCTTTAACATCATGTTTTGTACTTATAATTTTATTCTCAACTTTCTATCCTTAGAGATAATGGATATTTGTCAAGCACACATAACTTCTATGAAAATACCCAATTAAGAATTCCTTTATTTAAGGAGACTCGTTTACCATACTACCCATTTAATAAAATATACCAGAATTAGAAACAAATTGGTAAAACAATAAATGAAGACAAAGAAGAGATTATAACAGTAATATTTGTCATAGCTTCTGACCACATTAACAACCGAAAGCATGAACGATAAAACGTCTTACGAGTAAAAGCATATTAAAATAGGTATCAAACACGCTTATGCATAGGTACAATGTATTGTTCCTGTTTAATATTATCTATGGCGTAAATAGACAACGTTTATGGTGTGTAGACAATGGGCAATGAACCGAGCGAGGCGCGGGCGCACCGGCCATGTGAGTCACGTGGCGCTTCCGTCGTTTACTGCAACGGAAGGAAGGTACCTACGCACTCTAAATATCGCGTAATGTATTGATTTATTACCGTCCTACATAGAGTATAGGTGTACTATAAGTATAATAAAGCTTAACCAAAATATGAACTTTGCATAGATCATGAATATGAAAGCATGTGTTTCAGAGACATCAGTAAGTTCTAATCCAATGTCGGCCCTACGATAGATGGTGTCAGTAGAGGCACGGGAACTCCAGGAGTCGGCACAACCTCGCGTCGTTTCCGTTCTCAGAGTTTAAGCTTTCGCCACACTAAATAAATGGGATAAGCGGTGTAAACTACTCAAGCCGGTACTGTTCCAATCTAATGTGTACATATTAAACAAAGAATAAGATCAACACAAATGAGGTTTTGACTTTATGATTATAGAATTGAGCAAGATAAAATATTGATCAATTGACTATCTGCCTGCATTCTGCAAGTATTAATCAGTCCTTTCTACATAATGTTTATAGAGACAAAGACTTATTCAATGTTGTCTCAATAATTGATTATGATTCACGCAGAGAAAGTACGAGTAGGTGTGCATTCAATCTTACTAGGAATTGATAATTATTCTCCGACCACAATTCCTGGTAAAATTGTCCTTTCTTCCATAATGCGTCGTTGTAATAGTCATGATCCTTTACTTCTGCCATGTATTCACTATTGTAGAGAAAATTATTTTTTAGTTGAATAACTCACATTTATAAGGGAAATCACAAAATAGGTATTATTTATTGCACTTTTAGTAGACAATACTTAATACTATCTAGGTATACTTTATTGCAGTTTTTCTCAAGTTTTTTTTCATCTTGGTAAAGTTAAACGGTTTCCGAAGAAAGTACACATCCAATAGGCATCAACACGTATTGGCCACGTTTATAACTCGACCACGTCGACGTTGCAGCGGTTTCTTACACAATTATTATAAATAATGGCAAGAAGTGTCCATATTTTCCTGCCTTTACTCTGACCGAAAATAGCTCTTCCATTACTGATTAAAGTATTAATTCTATTTAGATATAAGCCTGCTTCAAGAATAGTCGACTCGATGACGTTAAAACCATATCCATCAATATCTGCTTAAAGTTTAATTAAGCCAATCAACTGACAAACAGTTTACTATTTAGAATTACTTATATGTTCCCAATCGAAAAATATTTTTTCCTTTTATTGATTATCAATGTTCGGTTTCAAAGTGGTATGGACAAGTTTTTCTAGTTCTCGTAAAATGTTAATAGTAGCCTATTAAACCGATGCCGCGATGTAATAAAGTTCTATCCGTCAACGGCAGGAATATCTCTAGACGTTCATTCTAATTAGTTAGGTGGAATACATTGCTTATGATTCATGCAGGGAAAGTTTTCCTGTAGTCTATTTATTACTTACAAGGACGAGGTAAGAGGTTAGTTTCATATAGCCTATATCCATCTTTATAATCCCACTATACACTTATATAAATATGATTTTATTCTTCGGTTATAATATCAACTCTACAGTAGAACAAAGTTGCATTTGTAAAATCTCTACTTTCAGTGGAACGTTCTAATAGAGTTTTTTTACCTTTCTATCATCTTATACTATTCTTACCCAGTGAAGAAAGCATTAACAGTTTTAAAGCGCTGCAGCTGTACCAAAATGTTCCGATTTTTCAAAATAGGCGAGTGAAATGATAATGTCAATAGAGTCACACTGTAGACAGCATGAATGCACCGTCTCGACCGCATAGTCACCACTGTCTCACAGAAAACTGACGTAAAATTGCGGCGTTTCATACGGTGAGTGAGATATCCGGACGCCCAAATCCTCCTCCCCTTCCCAATCTTTTAATTGTCGTTTGACCGTCTATTCTATAAAAAAAGATAAATACGATACTTGTTAATGACGAAATTAAAACTAGTACCTAATCAGCTCACTCAATTATTTTCGAATTTGCATTTCATGTATATCCTACTATCCTACTGCTATTATAAACGGGAAAGTTTGGTTGTTTGTGAGTTTGTGAATTTGGATGTTTGTTAGTCAATCACATTTTACCGGCTGAACGGTTTTAGATGACATTTGGCACACAGGTAGACCATGACCTGGATTAAGACATAGCCTACTTTTTATCCCGGAGAAGGGGTTTCATGCAAGCGGAGCTGCGAGTAAAATTTAGTAAACCATAATTAATGGCCAAGTTGCTCTATTTGTGGCCTGTTTTATAACGTCCAAGGAAACGATAATTATCAGATAAAATATAAGATGGCAATCAGCAATATACAAAATTAAACAAAGAAGCGTATTTCAAAATGATACGTTAAAGTTTGCTACGTAATGGGTTATCTGGGGATCCTGAAAATGTCTGGACGGTCTTATGAGTAGTCAAGGAATGCAGCTCAAACTATAATAATATGTGTCGTAAATGTGTTATTCGAAACGTCTCGACGTTATCGGTGATCATGACTTAGTACTAAATGCTACTTATAAACCGTATTTAAAATATGTATACTTCGACTGAAACATTAATTCTTCGGTACCTTCTTTTATAATTAAACGGTTTATTGTCTGAAATTAACATGAGCTTTATTAGTTACTGAGCCTAGTTTTTTTAGAAACAACCGGACGCTTGATATCTAATAAGTAGACGACTCGTTTTTGTACCTAAACTGAGATATATTCACTGATGATAACAAGAATCTTTATGATGGGTGCTGAGAAAGGGGCGGCTGGTACTTACTACATGGCCTGGGGCCTAGGGCGGCCAAGACTGCAAATCCGACCATACTCTGTATCTTATATTAATCTATTTATATGATCAGATTTCAGAGAAACCGTTTACTTATTACTTAACAAATCAGAATAAAGAAAAGTCATGCTGAATTAAAAATTTCGAAATTTGAAAGTGAGAACACGTTATGACTAACGGTTTTTTCTATGAATAGTATACAGATACAGACACAAGTATATACTTTAATGGAAATTCCGAAAGATACAATATAAAACTAAAATAAATATTACATACTAATATTAATATGCATAAATAGAAGTTATTTTTTGTACGTGACATAATTTGCAATTCAAACTACAAACAGATCTCAGTTATTCCGGTCAGATAATGTAAGGTTATCTCTAGATATCGTTTCATGTGTTGAAACCTTGAGTTGTTATCAAGATTTGGATTTAAAAACATGTTCTGTATAAATGGCTTATAAATGGATATACACGTTACAATCTAGTTTGCATGTATCTCAAGGGAATCGTCATTTAGTTCACTAGGTTGACAGCATCGTGGACATCAGGAACTACGAGGGACCCAGACCCAAAATATTTTTTTTGTGAATCACACAAATATTTGTCTCGGTGTGGGAAGTCACAGAATTCACAAGTGTTTATAAGAGCTAGGTAATAAATATACTATACTCGTTTTATACTCTACAAAAAGAAACTGCTGTTCACATTCGGTTCAAATCTCCTCTAGCGAAAGACTAGGGAATTACTATAGCATGGATATTATATCGACAAAGAATATTAATATACCCCTTTACTTATACCAAGGTGCTCTCAAAATTCGACTAAAGAATTCTAAGCGGCCGTCTAATCTGCTGGTTTGTAACTTTGTTGACTCTATCGAAATGTTGACCCCTTTGGTAAACGTGCTAGGCGAATAGTTCCCCGGCAGTCGAAATTCGGAATCTACTATAGCAATTTCGCGATTGCGACAAATATGAACTACCCTTATGTTTATCTTTTTCGTGTTTAAACTGTACAGAGATAACCATAAGACAGAATCATAGTAAAGTCGAGCTAGACCACAAAAGAAAACTCAAACCTAAGAATATTCATATATAAATAAATATTTTTTGCTTGGGGGAAGGATACCTGATCATTTATATAACCGAATGGTAGCGATCACTGTACATATGATGAAAGATCTGCCATCGAGGCTCGTTCAGGCGAGTTGCGTTACGTGATCCTGATCTATAATTCAGTAACTTCAGGTCGGCTTCATTCTGCAGACCGTCGAGGGACACAATACGACGAGTGGTAGAGCCACGCTGTAGACTATTTTGTCTACAGCATGAATGGGCCGGCTCGTCCGGGTCTCACAGAAAACCGGCGTAAAGTAGCAGTTTGCTGCTGCGTTTCGTACGGTGAGTGAGATATCCGGAGGCCCAAATCTCCCTCCCCTTCCCAATCCCTTATTATCCCTTTCCTTTAAGGTCGGCAACGCGCTCATGATTCTTTTGTATTGTGGGCGTACATGGGCGGTGGAGATCGCTTACCATCAGGTGACCCACTTGCTCGTTTGCCGGACTATACTATAAAAAAAAAATGCGTCTTGACAGTCAACATTATATTTGTACTGCACTGTACTTAATATCAAGTCCAATGAAGTCACTTTGCCGTGACGGGATAAAAAATAATAATAATAACTGTACATATTGGTTCCACTTATAAGAACAAAAGATGTCTTACTAGACCATCAATAGCACACCCACATATTGTATCTTTAGTATCCCAACCGTAAACAAATAAAATTAAATAACCTTATTGTTCCGAGTTTCATCATCCGAAACAAAGCGTGGCATGGTATGAAACAAAGGAACCCATAAACAGATGACGTTTAAATATTAACGACGTAAGTATTCTGTTATGAAAATCATTTTTAAGATACTTTAGTAAGGGGGCACTAAAGGGAGATTACAAGACATTTTTATTCCATTATAAGTCTTTTACAACAGCTTGAATTATTACCTATATTTTACCCAATGATGAAATAACGGAATAAATAACGCGTATTTTGTAGAGCATTTCCGATATGTCAATCAATTAGGTCAGAAAAGAGATGATATCCTTCATAGAAACCATATCGGCACAGTGATAAAATGATAGACAAATGTTTGATAGACCTTATCTTATCTATGATACTACTTTCTAGAAGATTTACCAAATACAAGTTTATTATTTACAATTCAATTATCTACAAATTAAACCGATTATTTTTAATGATATATTCAAACAAATTGTGAAAAAAAAATTGAGTAACCTTTGCGCTTTGTTATATTAGTGGATTTTAAACCATAACGCATGTTATATTATCAATTGAATAAAATTTGGATGTGCTTAATCTCTGTGTATCATCATGCTTACCGAGATATTATTATGTTTTTAATTAATACGCCTTAAGAGTATAAAATAAGCTTTATAAATTTTAATCCTAAATGAAATCCTTCAATGATCCTAAGTATTATATTTCTTTCTGTCTGGTGTTATCTAACGTTTCCTCTTCGTCTGCACTTGAGCATCCTTCGTAGTGAGACCATTAGCTGTCGTGTCTCCATTTATACGTCAATCCAGCGCGTTTTGGCCGTCCTCGTCCTCGCAGGATCGTACCTCTGGTACAATCTGGCGCGGGCATATGCGGCTGACGTTCTCCTGTGGTTACTTCATCCCACGACTTTAAATTCAATACCTAAATGGATATTTAGTTTTCTGTATCGTAAATAAATTACATCACCACACATTATACGTGCTTTAATTTAACCCACGTCTGCATGAAAGCAATGAACTTGATGTACGCTACATGAGTAGATAAGCGACTAGTCATAGTTTTAACTCAACATTTTTGTTATTCTATTTACCTACTATAAATTTTATTTTCTTTTTAGGTGCGAATTAAAATGTCACTCTGTTCTTTATAAGTAAATTTACATGTTATTAAAAATTATATATTACTAGCTATTGGCCTCGGCCCCGTCCGCTTTCTTTCCGGGATTAGAAGCGTATTTCCTAGTCCAGATCATGGTCCACCTGAGTGCCAAATTTCATCCAGTTCCGTTCAGCCCGTAAGGTGTGATTGATTAACAAACATATAAATTCACAAACGTTAAACTATCGTGTTTAAATATCTAATATTAGTCGGAAATAGAAGGCTTATGTTTATTGTTAATAATGTTATGATTTTCCAATTAATCTTAGTCTAGTATTTTTTTCTCGTAATGTTCATGTACAGAAAATTCATATCTATGCATTGCGTTAAACCTAAGAGTGTCATACTGACTAAAGTGTATTTTAGATTTAAGGGGGAAAACATTACTATCTATTTATGTTATCTTTTAAGAACGGACACAAAGAAAATAAAATAAGTTAATATTGATATTTACCATTATAGAGTAATAAGACATTTACCATACCTATAATCTTCTGTGTTAAAATGTTTTCTTTTTCATTCTAGCACAGCAAAGTGATTCTATTCAACCTGATGGAAAGTATAGCTCAGTCTAAATATAATGTCGATCGTCTATTGCGTTAATTTAATGATGAATTATGCAGGCCTTTTTTCCCGCGGGGAAAATTCCTATTACGGATAGCTTCCGACCCCTGGGGAAGGGGGGATAGTTATACCGGACTCACCAGCCTTCCGACCCAGTTGTCTGAATGTCCGCTGGGTCAGGTCCCTAACCAAAACTGCCTATGATGCTATAGCGACTAAAACCCCGTGATAAACTTTTTCAGCGCAAATTTTTTCGGCCTTAAGGGATCCTGAGTGTGTTCTGGATTGCTACCGGAATCGCCTCTACGCTCTACTGCTTCGTAACCCGTCTCTTAGGGGACTTAGGAACCCCGTTTACTATAAGGACGCATTTCGACGTCCTAAGCAGCACGATATTTCGTACTGCCCTCAAACTCGGGGTCGCGGTCGTACCGTAGAATGTACATCAAGTACGAAGTATGAAGGCTACGTATCCCCTGTTGCGAAGTTGCAACCGCGACCCCAAATAGTCTGAAGTTATTGAGTAATACACTGGATGACACCGGCATGCGACTCGTCTAAACGAGCCGCTATGGCGGGTTTTTCACCATGTGTATGGTGGTCGCTATCCAGTTAGATACAATAATGTATCGCGTACCCTCCCACCAACTCCACCACTAAAGTTTGTAATAAAAGGAGATATAATTCCGACGTCCAATCATTTTTACAATTGAGGTCAAAGAAAAAATATTGTAGACAAAGATTGAACTCACTCGAAGATTGGAATGGCATGCAATGAACAAAAAAATATCTTAATGGCCATGATGTCTCTTAATAACACAATGCTTACCTACAAATGCACAAACGTGACTCGCGAGTCGCACACTGCAGGTGTTGATCGACCGGTGTCATGTTTCAAAACACCCTTTGCGCTCAACCCGGAAGTGCCTTGCCGTGTGATATTTCACAAGAATTTCTTATTTCTAGAAATAAGGATGACAACATACTGTCATGCATTGTATCAAGATGTATTTACCCCACTATAGAAATTTACGACCTTGTGCTTTAATGTAAGCGTGTCGTTTTAACCTCACTCGTCTGTGCACCTGGCAAGTTCATTTAAAAAAAATATATACGAAGTTGCGTTCTTGCTTTAGTGATTTCGAACCTTCAATAAAAGTTGTTACATAAATGTTACTTTTAAATTAACCCAACAAACTGGCTCCTTTAGGGTGAATAGGGGCAGTACTGAAAAAGCTTTTATAAACAAGATACATTGAATCAATTATTATCTGTACTTGAGAATATTCTTCATAAGAATTTCGAAAGCATATGAAGACTATTAACCCGCATTAGGTCAGCGTGGTGGACTATGGTCTAATCCCTCTCGTTAGTAAAGGAGGCCCGTGCCCAGCTGTGGGATGTGTATAACACAGGGTTGTTATTAATATTATCATCTGTGAAATCATACATATTTTTGATGGTTAAAAATCAAGTTAGAGGTGATAACAGTTAAGTCGATCATCTCTGTAATAATTTTAGTAAGTGTAGCGTTTCGTACGGTGACTGTGATATCCGGAGGCTCAAATGCTCTTCCCATTCCAAATCCCTTAACCATCCCTTTCCTTTATGGTCGGACTCGGCAACGCGTCGTAGTAGCGTAGTACGGCAAACTTCAGGTATTGTGGATGTTAAATGGAGATCACTTACCATCAAGTGACCCACTTGCTCGTTCGCCGACCTATACTATAAAAAATCCTGAATCATCCCCTCAATCCTATTAATTCCATTTTGACAACTTGATTATAATTTGTTATTCAAAAGAGGATAGTAATAAGTTTTGAATCCATGTAATTAGTTAACGGTGCATACTTGAGAGTACCGTTGGACGTTGGTGGCAAGCAAAACGTTGCGCGTTGCCAAGCCTGTGCGGTTTAGATCACATACCACTAGTTACCGCAGATATGATGAGGTGACTAACATATACAATTTCATATTATTCCTGTATCATACTCTTGTCTAATATTACTTACTAGTCTTTTTTAAATTTGTAATAGGCTTGCGTTTGGCCACTATCTCGTCTGATGGTGAGCGATGATGTGGTCTAAGATGAAGTACGCTTGACTAGCAAAAAACCATAGTCTCTGATATTACTTACCTAAATATAAAAGTACTCTTTGTTGTGCAATTAGTGGAGACTAGTTACCTACGTATAATTAATTTATAACTATTTTATACTAATGATATATATATACTAATTTAGTAGCGACTGTTAGCAAACGAGGTGGTTTTTTGTGTATAATCTAAGTGTTGCTAGGTTAGTGGGGAGTGGGACAGGCTACCAAGACAGAAGTTCCGGGTTCGAACCTCCAGGGTATACATCTCTGACTTTTCGACGTAACAAGGGGTTCTTATTTATTTATTACTAGTTTATGCTCGCAGCTCCACCCGCCTGGAAAGCCTTTTCCGGGATAAATATGTCCTAATCCAGATCATGGTCTTCCTGTCTGCCAAATTTCATCCAAAACCGTTCAGCCGTTAAGGCATGATTGTATAACAAACATCCAAATTCACAAGCTCACAAACATCCAAACTTTTACATTTATAATAGTAGTAGGAAGTAGGATATAGGTTTTAACGTATGTATTCATTGCTAACTAGGGCTTTATCGGTGAAGGAAAGCGAGTATGCAGCATTTGTCTGACTTGCGCGGCTCTACCACTCACAAAACAAAAATGCAAGTAATATATGTACCTGTATAATATATGTAAGGATGTAACAAAATAGATTGAATGTCCATAACGACTAAATTATGACAAATAACGACAATAATTATTGTATTACGCAATCAGTACCTACTTATGTGAAAATAGTTCTAGGGTTCTATTCTAGGCTTGAAGAAACAAGCAGGTCACTCTCCTGATGGTAAGCACCATGACTGCCAGTAAACGATAAAACAATACCTACCACACAGAATTCAGATTCAATGTCTTTCAAGTTTCAAACCGAAACAACAATGCTTAGACACTATTCCTTGGTGGCAGAAATAGACAAAGCGGTAGTACCAAGACAACATCTCGTACACGAGGGACCTACCACCTGGTTTATCACTTTATAACTGCAGGAAAACATTATTGTTTAACAACATAATAATATGCTTATTAAGACAGCATTATTTTAAACTGTAATAAGTATAAGGAAAAGTTTATTTTACCTTTTTAAACGTAACTGTAATTCAGTTGTTGACTCATTATATAATATGGCTAGGGTTGCCAACTTTTTGTATATGAAATAAAGCATACTACTAATAGTATGCTTTAATTTTCTTCTCCAAAAACGAAAAAATAAATTTTGTACAAGGTGGTAGGTCCCTCATTTGCGAGAGGCCGGCTGGGTTGGTACCACCGCTTTGTCTATTTCTGCCGCCAAGCAACAGTGTGTAAGCACTGTTGTGTTCCGGTTTGAAGGATATTGAAGCCAGTGAAATTACTGGGCATTATGAGACTTAACACCTTATGTCTCGGGGTGACGAGCGCAGTCCAGTGTCATGCAGTGCTTTGTTATTTAAAGTTCTGTGTGGCGTTGCTTCTGTTTATGAGCAGGCGTGGCGCTTACCATCAGGCGAGCGACCTGCTCGTCTCGTCATTCAAGCTAATAAAAAAAAAAAAAATACCTACATATTTCTAAGTGTTTCGCGCCCGGGCCCCAGTGAAGCACTACAAAGATGAATGTTTAAATAAAGCTCTTTATACCAATGTTAATAAAAATAGTATTTTGTATACTTTATTCAGAGGCAGCGCTAGACCTAACGTGGACGTCGGCGACGCGACATCAGCTTTGTAAGGTCCCTTTCATTTCCAGTCCATGACAAATTATACACTAATGTATGAATATTCAAGCATAGCTAATTGATGCTAATCAAAAATTACACAGACTAATCCAAGTTAACGACTCGGGGATTCCCCGAGTCTCTGCGCGGAATCGTCTAACTTACCCAGTGTAGCCAGACGATTCTGGATAAATACTACTCACGCGAACGGAAATAAATACAAATAACTAAGCTTTTATTAACTCGTAAAACTTTCTTGCGCGACCGATTAAGGCGCGAAGCAGTCAGCGGTCGCCGAAGTCGCTGACGCCTAACGCCACCACTGACTTTATTTTTATTGAACAGTAAACAGTATTGTAACGGAATAAAGCTTGGATGGATGGATTGTTATCAAAAGTTAATTGGTCAAATTTCGATTTTGAAAGATTATCTATTCTTTAAATGTGTTTTGTGTAAAAGTAGCATAATAGTCATTGATGATTGTCGCACTTATTATATTATAATACTGTTTTGACAACCTTAAATAATGCAGTGGTCTGATGCGACGTTGGAATACATCTTGTCCCAACTCCCACCTACCATAAATGGAATGAATGACTCCAAACTCTGTAGCCCAGAGAGTGATTACAACAAAAAGCCATTTAACCGATCGAAACGATGAGTAATTTTGTCGAAATGGTAAACAAAAACGATGATAAATTGTTTATATAATGTTGGAATAATTATTGTAGTTTGTATCTAGATATAAACTGGGAATTATATACCTACTTATAACAAATTAAGTATTTGTTAATCTTATTTTAAATAATTAGGGCAATATTTATCGCTATAAAAGTTATCCCGAGTTTGAATAAAACATGAATAAAAAGATTTTTTTCTTCCAGAGTTCAAAACTTGCAAACCAGCAAGTGAACCTGGATGTCCAGAATTTCATTAGGTATAAAAATTTGCTATCATATAAATTATTGTAAATCTAATGTAATTCAAGCCATTGTTTCGAATTCATATATCACTACGGAGGATGCTAAAGTTCGAGCGAACTGGACGCTTTTATGTAACAAGATGCATCTTTACATCAAACTGACCGAAGCTGAATCAAGCACCAGACCGAAATAAAGAAAGCTAGAGTCTTGGAAAACACTAGGCTGGAGTAGAGCTAGCGAACTGGTGATTTACGCGCTGAGTGTATAGTTACCACGCGTGCAGCCAAAACCGGGCATGTTTAGCTTTTTACGGTCATGTCCGGCCTGTTTAGCTTGTTTTAGGCATTTTTGAACTCGTCGCACGTCTATTTTGCAGACCGAGCGCAGCAATATGGAATATCACGATCCATATACAAGATATTAGTGGTGATAGGTCTAATTTTGATAGAGCCACGCTGTAGACAGTTTTGACTACAGCATGAATGGACCGGCTCGACTAGGTCGTTACCACTGTCTCACAGAAAACCTACGTTAAGTAGCGGCTTGCTGCTGCGTTTCGTACGGTGAGTGAGATATCCGAAGGCTCAAATCCTCTTCCCCTTCCCAATTCCATAATTACCCTTACATTTATCTTGAAATCGGTCAAACCCAAGGTTTTACAAGGTGGTAGGTCCCTTGTATGCGAGAGGCTGGCTGGGTTGGTACCACCGCTTTGTCTATTTCTGTCGCCAAACAACAGTGTGTAAGCACTGTTGTGTTCCGGTGTGAAGGACATTGAAGCCAGTGTAATTACTGGGCATTATGAGACTTAACAACTTATGTCTCGGGGTGACGATCGCAGTCCAGTTCCATGCAGTGCTTTGTAATTTAGGTAATATTCTGTGTGGCGTATGACTTTTATTCCTTAATTGTCAATTCCTGATTGTCTAGAGACTAGACTATAGAAAATAAAGTTGTTATTTACAATACCAAAATTCCAGCACCCCATCTAGGGAACTTGAATTTATTGCTTTATTGATGGACATTGTGCGTTCGATTCGCTTGAAGAAAATCTTTTAAGAAGCATTGTACTAAAATAAATTAACACCAAAATTCCGGCAACACCTTGAAATCGACCATTCCCGTATTTCATCGTTTTTGGAAAATGTATGTACAGCAAAAAATATCTAAGACGGGCTCAAAGGACAAGTAGGTACCTATCTAAAACCTTAAAATAATTAATTAAAAAAAGGCAGACGGCTGTGGATTGATACTTGATGAAGATAGAAAGTTCAAGCTTGGAAGACATTGGAAGAGTATTGAAATGGCGTCTAATCTTGGATTTGAAAATATTTACGAAAGACAATGTAAAAAATTGCTATACTATTGTAAATTACACGTAAGACTAGGCAGTATGGTTGAAAACTATAGCATGTCCTATGGACGGAATATTATAAAAAAAATATTCTTGATGATATTGGTGAGTGGTGACTGCTTGCTTGGTTAATATAGCTCATA
Source organism: Mimas tiliae (assembly GCA_905332985.1). Lineage (NCBI taxonomy): Eukaryota > Metazoa > Arthropoda > Insecta > Lepidoptera > Sphingidae > Mimas > Mimas tiliae. The sequence goes on from HG995255.1 coordinate 8,782,384, forward strand.
GCGCCATATTACAGCGCGATATTTATTCCCAACAAATCTAGCACGCTGTCTCAATTTCTAATCGACGCTAGAAATATAACCTTGCTATTTGACTAGCGTAGATATAGAAAGCGTAGCGTGGCAATATTATAGCGACGCAGCGCGCCGCGGTCAGTCGCGCTCAGTTGCGCTGCGCTATCGCACGCTGAATGACGTATGCTTATCATCGGCTACAATGAATCGCGGCCGCGCTTCGTGCTATATTAAAGCGTATAAAAAAGCGCGCGAGAAAAATACAGCGCGTAGTCCGTAGCGTGCTAATAAAATAAATTTGATTTGAACACTACTACTTGATGACCGATGACAGATGAACATTGAACAATCAACTAATGCGTATCATCGCTCAACAAACTTTTTGGATATCTGCCTGAAATAGTGTATTGGCTTCTATTTGGAATTAAGCAGAGATTTTTTTATGGGAAGTCAGTCAACCAAAATTGTTCGTACTACAACGATGGCAGGTTCTACAGAAGTTCAACTATTCATTAAAGATGCAATTTCTAAAGATAAGGTGGTTGTGTTCTCTAAAAGCTACTGCCCCTACTGTAAAATGGCTAAAGATGTGAGTATAATTAACATTTTTGTATGTATGTATGTAATTATATGTATAATTAACAGTGATTGTGATTTTTGAAACTTTTATGATTCATGTTGGGGTATCTATTCTTTAGAGGTAGATTTTGTTTAAAAATGTACAAAGTAGTAAATCTTAACAAAACTGTTTCTAATTTTGTAACTTAGTATGTTAATAGTGTTTTTTTTTACTTTGTCGAGCTGATAATTTCCACGCGATTTAGTTAAAATAGATAAATGCGTGTAACACTGATGATTCATGCTAATAGATTGTGGTGGCCTTCAGTATTTTATGATGTAATAATAATGTGGTAGCAAATATAAAAAAAACATAGTGATAGTAAAGTACAGAGAATTTGGCCATTGGTTTATGATGTAATAGCTTTTGCTCGCGACCCCGCCTGGTGAGCATCCTTTCTCGGAATAAAAGTAGTCTATAACCTAAATCAAGCCATGGCATACCTGTACATTTTCCAACCCAATGATCACCCATCCAGGTGTGATTCTAACAAGCATCCAAATTCACGAACATCTAAATTTTCACATTTTTAATAGTAATATTGGTAAATCTGTTGTCATCTAACTGAACTAAAACCATAACAAGTATTTTTTTATATAGTTCGGTTTAGTTGCAAGTCAACCTTGATGACACACATAACTAAAAATTAGTCCTGGTGCATGGAACGGTAACAATATTAAATTTACATAATTATAATAATATTATGGCACAGTTGTAATGCATACATGTTACAGTTAGTACAAGTATTAATCTTTATTTATTAATATTTCAGGTGTTCTCAAATGTGAAACAGCCGATAAAAGTTTATGAGTTAGACGAGCGTGATGACGGTGACTCCATTCAAGACAATTTGGCGCAAATAACAGGTTTCAGAACTGTAAGTATATAATAATAATATAATAAAACACTATCAGATGACCCAATAACTCATTGTCAGCTGTTTCATAAAAAAAAAGAAATACCTGGGGTTTTATCAAGTTTTGTTAGTGATCCTACAAACACCCGGTTTATTAAAGAAAAAACTCTTTTTTTCTGGATGATAAATAATAATAATCTCACATGTATTGCTGATCACCCTTCATAGTATTTTGCCCATTGTCTTATATTTGATTCAATTAGATTTTTGTAAGTTGAGAGCAAAGTAGTGTTTAAGAATTTCTACTATTGAGTCAATCAGTATTCCTGTGATGGTTAATCATGGTTGGCAGTGGCCGACAATATGGGTATGATCATTAATAACATATTGATGTTTTGCCTAAATTTCTTGTAACATGACATCATTGATGTATGTAACTGTTAAGTTAATGGCTCATTAGTATTTTTAATGTGTAGTTGCGACATATTATTTTAAAACCATTACTCATAAGTGTTCGTTTGAATGGTAAAGCCACACTGTAGACAGTTTTGTCTACCCACTTGCTTGTTTGCCAGCTTATGCTATAAAATACTGTCTTAGGATAGGCAGGTTATGCTTTTTGGGTGTATGTACGTAATATGAGTATAGATTTCAGAGACTGGTTACAGAGAACACCAAACAAATAGGGAGATATTCCTTTTTTATTCTCTGTAGACTTTCATAAGTGGGTATCAATAAATTTATCCTTGTTTGGGAGTCACATTGGGCATATGACATGACGAAAAAGGCAATTAAATTATTAAATGTAAGTAAGCAGATTTTCACAGAGGATCAAATTGACACAGTATTCTTTCAATATATGGTGGTATCTTTAGCATAAAAAGACACTAATGAAACTGACTAAATAGAAATAACACAACTAAATAGGTGTATAATGAAATTTCACTTTTACAAAGTTGTATTAAAATCTCAAAGTACATTGCACTAGAGGTTTATTAAGAATATATAATTTAAATGTATGATTTTTCTTCTTTAAATCTGGGTTAGAAACAAGATTAATAATTTTAGTTCCACAGGATTGACATACTTATCTTGACACACACACAGAACACTGTAGATGGTTTTGAAATTAAAACTATGTTATAAGTCTATATTATTTATTTTGGACATAATCCATAAAAAGAATTACATTATGAGAGTTAACCTACAGAACATTTACAACAAATTCAAATTACATGAATCATTCTTATATTGTAATTTATGTCCGGTGGCTATTTTTGTATACATGATTGACATATATGATATTTCTTAGTTTAGTTTCAGTTTAGACTAATAGTGGACTAAATTCTTTCTTTCTGCCAGTGCTGACTTAATGCCAGGGTCCACCTTCTCGTACCATAGATTTGACAGTATTTCATATTATATGGAACCACCCACTGTCAAAAATCACTTAATTTAATTTTAGATTAGCTGATGACAACAGGATTGATACATACGCACTCACGCCTGTAATCCCCGAAGGGGTAGGCAGAGGTGTAACCAGTACACCCACATTTTTCCGATCGTATCTCCATCCCATAATGTGATAGGGGGCGAGTCTATCGCCATACCGGGCACAAGTTCAGACTCCGGGCTGATACTGAGCATTTCGTAATAGAAAAACCCAATACCACTTTACCCGACCTGGGGATCGAACCCGAGACCTCAGCGTTAGCTTAATCGTAACGCGTACGCATTACAACTGCGCCACCGAGGCAGTCCACAACAACAGAACTGATATTGATTTAATCTTGTTTGTTCCAGGTACCACAAGTATTCATCAATGGAAACTGTGTCGGGGGTGGATCTGATGTCAAAGCATTGCACTCCTCTGGAAAGTTAGAGCCCATGCTTATTGGTTAAACCTAAAAAATATATTTATAGAAAGTTCAAAGTTCAGATTTGTAGCATTAAATGTTAAAACATGACAAGTACCTACAAGTTTGTTATCTATTCATAATATAATTTTCATTATTTGCGCATTTAAAGCTTGTTGTACTTAAAAAGTATGCAATAAAAATATACTATTTATGTTTTATTTTACTTTTCACGTAAGAGAGAAAATGTGTATGTCAAAATACGTTCATATTTATTTGATTAAATGTGAAATATATACTTTTTATTATTTGTGTTGTTTTTATTTATAAAATAGGTACTATAGATGTTATAAATTACTATATAAAGGCATTAGCATGATACTTAATAAACGAAATAAACAGAAGCAACACTAGACACAACTTTGATTTACAAAATACTGCATGCGACTTCACTGCGCTCGTCACCCCGAGACATAAGACAATAATTGTCATAATGCCCAGTAATTTCACTGACCAGTATCCTTCAAACTGGAACACAACAGTGCTGCCACATTGCTGCTTGACGGCAGAAATAGACGAAGTGGTTGTACATATCCAGAGGATCTTCTTATACGAGGGACCGGCAGGTTTACCAGATAGCAACACAGTAAAATTATACCGTGTTCACATTATATTTAAAAATAAGAGGCAATAAATTCTCGGTGTATCATAGTTAAGTGACTATGGACTTCGAAGGTACCCTTCGGAACGGCCCGCTGACAAACAATTCATGTATGCTGTATCGCTATTTTAAGCTAGACATTGTGTTGGAGTTGATAACTGCACATGTTGAAAAGGCCTATCCATACTTTATTTTTTTATATCCCACAGCCTTCGTGGCACAGTGTGCGAGGAGTTAGCTGCGAAGCGAGAGGCCAGTCTCGATTCTCGCACCGAGACTAATGTTTGTGTGATCCACAAATATCGTGTTTCGGGTCTGGGTGTTTGTAAGACTGCAAGTCCTTCGTAGTTCCTGATACCCCCCCTGTAGGTACAGGTTAGCTTAGTGTGTGTCAGGACTGGGGTGCGTAGTCAGGAAACCTCCACGCGGTGTACCCTGGGCAACGGCGGTCAAGATGACCGACGGCCGATATCCTGACAACGGCTGGTTGGCGGTCGTCGCCTGTTGCGGCGGCCGTCGTCTAGTTTGTAGGGCTCGTGTTCGGGCTACCTCCGGGTTTTTTCTCGGGGGTGTTGACGGGCTCGGTGTGCGCTCACCCCGCCGCCGAGTAGCCAGTGGGGGGGACCTTCTCTCCCATTGTCACCGTCGTATATCGTAATCTGGTCATGGAGGTCTGTGGTTATGTCTCGCGCTCCTGATCAGACCGAGGGTCCTGGCTTAGCCGCCCGGACCGCGAGGGAGAAAACCTCTATAAAAAGTTACCCCGAATCCCAAGCGGCGGCGCACCGCGAGGGGATGCATGGCCGATGGGTAGTTCGGTCGTTAGTGCGATCCCCCGCCGGAGTCCAGCCGAAACTCCGAGCGGGTTACGCCTAGGCTTACCCAGGTACAGGGGGCACTGCCTGGGTGGACCATTTATTTCCCCCATACTCGTGGGAATTTTATGGAATATTGTAACCCTAAAATTTTATGTACGAAGTTGCCTGGTCCGGTGCCCGACTCCGGGTCCGAACAGGCGGAGGTTGGAGGGCGTAAGCCCGTAGACGGTCAAGTTGTGATGGAAGAGCTGGGTGCGATGCCCGCATGTAGTGTGACTGCGGATTTGTCAGTGACAAAATCGGTTGTCATTCCAGAAAGCGGACAGGCGGAGGTCGGAGGGCGCAAGCCTGAAGACACTGACGAGGTGGTGAAGGATGTGGGTGTTATGCTCACAGAAGTAACAGCGGAGTGGCCTGTGCCAAACTCGGTTCTCATTTCTGAGCCGGGTCATAGTCGTGCATCTTCGTGCACAAAAAGGAGTCGCTTGTGGCAGGGGAGTGATACGGACTCTGTTCGCTCTAGGTCCGTACATTCCAGTGAATCAGAGTGCGATGTAGACGCCAAAAGCACTCGTCCATCGCACCGACGAAGGGGTCGCCCGCGGAAAGAGCAACAGGAGCTTAATGCTCAAAGTCGTGAGGCTGCCCGACAAAAGTCGGAAGAGGAGACGGCAGTAAAGGTCCACCCCTTCTTGAAACCACCGCCTCCTCCAAGGGATATACCTATGAAGGAGATAGAGGAGGATAGGGTCGTCGTCCTCGAAGATCTAAAGGAGTGCGGGCAGATTATTAAGATGGTGTCTGCAAAGTCTGGAAATCTGAAGGGGACTTACCAGAAATCTCTGAACCGAGTAGTAAATACAATCCAGAAGTATGCGACTCAACCCGAATCCTCTGTGTTGGCTGGCCTCCAAGAGGATGCTAATAAGTGGAGAGAGATGTGTGCTCGTCTCGAGGCAGAGAAGAATAAGCAAGCGGAGGAAATTGCTTCCCTTCGCCGCCGCCTCGATCAATTGGAGGCCGATAAGAGCGTACACCAAACGGTGGAGGCGGTGAAGCAGATCGAAGCTCGTTTAACGGCGCGGTTCGAGTCGGCGCTCATGGGGCCCTCCCAGAGACCACCGTTGGCACATGATGTCAAGGCCAGTCAAGAAGAGCCAACCAAACTGCAGCCATCTGCCGCAGTTTCCTCACAGTCTGTGGGAAGCAAAGGAAAGGGAAAAGGAAAGGGTAAAGGCAAGGGTGCTTCTCTACCAGCCCCTGCTGTAGTTGCCCCAACCGCTGTCGGACCTGTAAGCGCCCCGCCGCCCGCTGTAGCTGGGCCTTCAACGGCGCCTACGCTAGCTTTCGCTGGGCCGTCGCAGCCACAGCCAGAGAAGAAAACTGGTAAGATCAAGAAATCTGCCCCAGTCTCAACCGCAGTTGTGCCGCTAAGCCTGGCGGCTAAGCCCACCAAGGGCAGCAAAAAGAAGAAAGATCCTCAGGCCATGCCCCGAGAGTCTCACCCACTACCGTCAGCCCCTGTGTCCATGGACACGCCGTGGAATATTGTGGTGGGCAAGAAAAAGAAGGGCAAATCCAGTGTGGCACCGGCGGCAAACTCGCAGCAACAGCCACGTAGAGTCGAGCCGAAGCTTCGCCCTCCGCGTGCTGCGGCGGTCATAATATCATTGACGCCGGCGGCAGTGGCGAAAGGATTAACTTACGCCCAAGTCCTAACTGAGGCCCAGAGTCGGGTTAATCTTAACGGTCTGAACATTCAAAGGCTGAAACCAAAATTTGCGGCCACGGGTGCCCCGATGTACGAGGTGCCCGGGACCAACAGTGAGGAAAGGGCCAACTCTCTCGCCGCAAGGTTAAAGGAGTGTTTTGAGGGGTCGGAAGACATTCGTGTCTCCCGGCCCACCAAGTTTGCGGAGCTGCGATTGTCGGGGCTGGATTACACGGCTACCCCCGAAACAGTCACAACGGCTCTCTCGGAGGCCGGTGAGTGCGGCAGGGACACCATTAAAGTCGGGGAAATCCGCCCCGACCGTTCGGGACTGGGCACTGTTTGGGCCAAATTACCTATAAAAGCGGCTCAGAAGGTTAAGGGGGCGGAGCGACTGTTAATTGGCTGGGTCGCGGCTCGAGTAACCGTACTTGAAGCCAGACCATTGAGGTGCTTCCGCTGCCTTGAGTCGGGGCACGTTCGGGAGCAATGTAGTAGTGGTGTGGATCGCAGTGGTCTGTGTTACCGCTGCGGTCAACCGGGCCACAAAGCCCGACAGTGTAATGCTGCGCCAAATTGTGCCCTCTGTACAGCGGCTGGTATGCCTGCTGGGCATCAAATTGGGGGGAAAGCATGTCCTGCTTCCTCCCGCAAGACCCGGCACCCGCCCCGCAGATATGGTGCATCGGCTGCCACTAAGGCTACGGCCCAGTCGCAGCCGCAGAGCCCACCGCAGGCCGAGATGGAAGTGGAGGAGATCGCCCAATAATGGCTTTAAAGTTCCTCCAGGCGAACATCAACCACTGCGCCCGTGCTCAGGATCTTTTAACCCAGAGCCTGGCGCAGTGGTCGTTGCAAGTGGCCGTGGTCGCCGAGCCCTATTTTGTCCCTCCCCGCGATAACTGGGCGGGAGATCTCGACGGGTTGGTGGCCATTATTACTCAGGGTGCCGCTGGCTCTCCCCCTTTCGCGCGAATAGTGAAGGGCCGGGGATGTGTCGCGGCTCTGTTGGGAAATATTTGGATTGTCGGAGTATATTTTTCTCCCAACAGACCCCTTGCTGAATTCGAAACTTTTCTCGTTCAGCTGGGGGCCCTGGTAGTGCAAGGTCAACCTCACCCGGCAATCGTGGCCGGCGACTTCAATGCCAAGTCCGTGGCCTGGGGTTCGTCGGCGACTAATGCACGTGGTGAGGTCTTGGAGGAATGGGCGATCTCGGCCGGTCTAGCCGTCCTAAATAGGGGGTCGGTGGACACGTGCGTGCGGCATAATGGCGGCTCTATTGTCGATCTGACGTTTGCGAGTCCAGTCGTCGCACGCCGTGTCCAGGGCTGGAGGGTCCTCGCGGGCGTGGAGACGTTATCGGACCATCGTTATATTAGGTTCGACGTCTCCGCGTCCGCCATCGCCCAGCCCGGTGGTGGACCGAGTGCCCCGCATCGGGACGGCCCGCGGTGGGCATTGAAGCGCCTCGATAAGGAGGCCTTAGATCTTGCCGCTCTGGTGATGTCGTGGCTCCCTGTGCCGGACGGACCGGTACGGGTTGAGCAGGAGGCGGAGTGGTTCGGAGTGGCAATGTCGGATATATGCGACGCCGCAATGCCCCGGGTCAGACGCCTCCCGCCCCGACGCCAGGTGTACTGGTGGTCGGAGGAGCTGGCACAGTTGCGCGTCGCTTGTGTTGCAGCACGCCGCCAGTATGCCAGGCACCGTCGCCGCCGTCTAAGGACGGAGGAACATGAGCACCAGGAGCGGCAGCTCTACGGCCTCTACAAAGAGGCGAAGAGAGCGCTGCAGGTGGCCATCAAGAGGGCAAAGGTCGTGGCGAGAAAGGAATTTTTGCAGACTCTCGACAGCGACCCGTGGGGACGCCCATATCGCTTGGCGATGAATAAGCTTCGCCCAGTGGCGCCTCCGCTGTCGCAGGGTCTCCAGCCAGAATTTCTGGCTGAAGTCGTCGCGGCCTTGTTCCCGGCCACCGTGGAGACCACTCCTCCACCGATGGCGACCCGCGAGTCAGCGCCATCGTCGAATTCGGCAAGGGATATCTCAGAGGTTTCGCCCGCTGAATTGCGGGCGGCAGTGCTTCGGCTGCGGGGCAAGAACACCGCCCCGGGGCTCGACGGCATCCCCGGCAAAGTTTGGGTGCTAGTAGTCGAGCACCTGGGTCCGAGGCTCCGTGGCCTATTCTCCGCATGTCTGGAGCAGGGCGTCTTCCCGTCACGCTGGAAAACCGGGAAGCTCGTCCTGCTCAGGAAGGAAGGACGACCCGCAGAGTCGCCGTCGGCCTACCGGCCCATCGTGTTGCTCGACGAGGTCTGCAAGCTCTTCGAGCGTATTATTCACGCTCGCCTCGTTGAGCACCTTGAGGGGGTCGGCCCGGACTTGGCCGATTGCCAGTTCGGTTTTCGGAAGCGCCGATCCACCATCCACGCGATTCTGCGGGTGAAGGGACAAGCGGAGGAAGCAGTAGCTCAGGGCAAAGTAGTTATTGCGGTGTCGTTGGACATCTCCAACGCATTCAATTCCCTGCCCTGGGCCTGCATTCATGAGGCACTGCGGTACCACGAGGTGCCGCCCTATCTTCGGCGTTTGGTGCACTCGTACCTCTCTAGTAGGGACGTAGTGTATCCGGGCGCTGATGGGTGGCATCGTAGAGAAATGACTTGCGGTGTTCCACAGGGCTCAGTCTTGGGCCCACTCCTGTGGAACATCGGTTATGATTGGGTTCTCCGTGGTGCCAACCTCTGGGGCGTCGGCGTCACTTGCTACGCCGACGACACGCTAGTTACAGCAAATGGCAGGACTTTCCAAGATGCCGCAATTTTAGCGGCGGTCGGCACCGGCCACGTCGTGAGCCGCATCCAGCGGCTGGGTTTGAAGGTGGCCCTTGAGAAAACCGAGGCCATTTGTTTCCATAGGCCTCGGAAGGGGCCACCGGCCGGTGCTCACATTGTTGTGAACGGGGTGCGGATTCCCATCGGCTCCACTATGAAATATTTGGGTTTGATTTTGGATAGCCGGTGGGATTTCCGTGCCCACTTCAAAAGTTTGGGGACAAAATTGTCCCGGGCAGCGGGTGCGCTTTCAAGCCTGCTGCCCAACTTGGAAGGTCCTGGCATCCCTTGCCGAAGGCTGTACGCCGGAGTCGTGCGGTCCATGGCCCTGTATGGAAGTCCCGTCTGGGCCGAGTATTCCTGGGCGACCGATGCGCCGCTCTGCTGCGCAAGCCACAGCGTATAGTGGCGCAGCGGGCGATCAGGGGCTACCGCACGGTTTCATTCGAGGCGGCATGCGTATTGGCCGGTTTCGTCCCGTGGGATCTGGACGCTAAGGCCCTCTCCGCCGCCTTTCATTGGCGGGAGGAGGCGTTCAGACGCGGGCAGAGACCGGCACCGAGAGAGGTGGACGCCGTACGCGGCTCCCTCCGCAGAGCCGCCGTGGAGGAGTGGCGTCTCAGGCTGGAGAACCCGTCAGCGGGTCACCGGGCCGTCGCGGCAGTGCGCCCTGTCTTTCACCAGTGGCTGGACAGGCGCCACGGCGCGGCGACGTTCCGACTGACACAGGTCCTGACTGGCCACGGTAGTTTCGGCCGGTACTTGTGTCAAATAGTCGGCACGGAGGAGTCGGCCGTGTGTCACCACTGTGACAACTGTCCGCAGGATACGGCCCAACATACATTAGAGGAATGCCCAGCCTGGGACGAGGAGCGCAGCGCTCTCGTTGCAGTCGTCGGAGGAGACCTCTCACTGCCGGCAGTGGTGTCCGCCATGGTCGACAGTCGGAGGTCCTGGCGTGCGGTGGCCCACTTCTGCGAGGCCGTAATCTTGCAGAAGGAGAGTGCCGAGAGGGATCGGGAACGAGCTGATCCCTCCCGCCGCCAGAGGAGACGTAGGAGACGCCGGGGTGACGACTGACCGGCGTCTCCCGCCCTGTGGATTGGGGGCGTTTGGAGAATTCCACCACGGTATCCTCTGCCTGTCGTAAGAGGCGACTAATAGGGGCCATCGGGGGTCGCGGGCGCGCAGCGGGGGGCTGTTGTAGCGCCATTGATATTCTTGTACGTGTGACCCCGGGATGGACGGCAGCACGGGTGGTCGGCCTCGTTGCTGTCGTTGACGCCGAGAGCGTCCTTCGGTGGCGGGGGCTTCTGAGCCCCCCATATTTGGAGACTGGCCGCAAGGCGGCACCGCGCAGGAACAGTTCCGGCTGAAGCCGGGGCGCTTCTCGCCTCGGGAACCCGGGGCAGTTCCTAATGCGCCGAAGATGGCCACCGCGGGGTTTTTAGTTGGTATGCCGGTGTAGGGTGTATATAGTGTTAGGGACTCGGCCCAGCGGTCGCCTGGATGTTTACCATCTCTCCCGGGCGACTTAACGTTGGGTCGTAAGGCCGGTGAACCCAACATAACCGTTCCGCTTCCCCCCGAGGCGGGGCGGTAGCAATAAGTCGCTTTTCCCCGCGACAACAAACAAAAAAAAAAAAAAAAAAAAAGTGTGTGTCAGGACTATGTGTATATACTGTTGGATGTAGGTATTTATTTATTAAATATAATAAAAAAAGATATCTTAAAAAATCAAACAGGTCTATCAAGAAATTAGTAACCGACTGCGAACATTAAGCAATAAGAACAATATTATAAATATATTATATTTCTTATATGAAAGATAGTAAAGTCTTGCATGAAGACGTTGTTAGTATTTTTTATATTTTCATTTGTATATTAAGTCGCCCCGAATAAAGCTTAAGAGCACAATCAGCTGAATTAATTTTAGAGATTCCTCCATAAATCCTTCAGCTAAAGTCACTTGTGCTCCCTCCCTAAACGGTTTATTACGCACACGGGATGAAAACATCAGGCCCACTCAAGGCCACTACGCGCAGCCTGCGAAGGGCTAGAGATACCCGCGCGCCCAACCTACTTACTAATATTATATCTCCTATGTCATTGATAAAAGCATCGTTTTTGCGTAACGCGAAAGAGAATTGTGTCAATTAAGGTGTAGTGTGTGCGAATGAGATGGAAAAAGCCGGCGGGCGACGGCTGGCACCCTCGCGACCCCCAGTCGCCGCCGCCCCAGCGTTAGCTTCGCGCGCCCGCCGCTAGTTGGCGTTGCGAGCCCGCCCAAGCACAACATCATAATATTACATCTTATTTAGCCAAGATTCATGTAAACAAAGCTCAATTGGATGGTTTTTATTTGTGTGATTTATGTTTATTATATTTGTACTCAAACTTATAAAGTATCTATCAAATTTAAAGAACATGACGTGATTTTAAAGAGTGAGCGGGAGGAAGCGAAGGTATGTTGTGTTCACGTTTATTTATACTAACTTATTCGTTGGTTTGTCTTTACTCACAGCTTCAATATTTATTTAAGCAATGGTTCTACCTCTGGTTTTGGAATATATTAATAATTGTAAATAAAATGAAAATGTATTTTTTTTGGTTAATCTATGCATGTATTACTTACATATGAATGCCAATAATACTTTTTCATTGAAATGAAATGAAATAGTTTTATTCATCATGTAGGCAATTAAAATAGCGCTTATGACAAGTCAGTACAAAATAAAGAAACATAAGTAAGTACAAAAATCATTTCAGGTAATATATACATAACATCGTCAAAATACACGGCAACTATAAATTTTACAATATTTTTATATTAGTCCAGAATTGTTAAGTATTATTACATTCATACACTACATTCTCGTAATTTTTTTCACAATATTTTATGTATTATTAATACAACCAGACTTCATCAGTATAATATTAAAATGCGGAGGAGAATAGCGAATGATTATGCTCTATCAATAACACGTGTCATATTTCCCTCGCTTTTGTTTCTTTTGTTTTCAGTTTTTCCGTAATCTTATATCACATTAGCACTCCATGGGATCCATAGCAACCGTAAAGGTACTGATTGTTACAATATTTTCCTACTTTATTTATATAGCAGCGCCTAAATCTATTTTTCAATAAGTGGGAACACTCGCATTTCTACGTAAATTTTATCGTCAATAAGTAAATAATTCAAGTTCTCATTCAACCAAATTCTATTGCTAATTTGAGTCACGGGTAATGTACAGAAGATATGAATATAATTTTTCCTTTTTTTTTACTTTCCCTTACTATTCAATATCCAGCAATCATCTCTATTTGCAAAAACTTTATAAATGTGAATAGTATTTGCGAAAAAAAATGTACTCAAATAATCTAAATTGGTGTCTCAGGAATAATATAATTCTATGAAACGGCTAATTAAATAATTAAAGTTAATTTACATTTCTGAGTAAGACTCGTAAACAATTTATTCTAGTCTGGTCATTACGTGTTTACATCCTCGGTACTCAGCAAACGACAAAGAATAATCGGTTTCCTGAAAGCCAACGTCGAATATCAATGATAGACGGGTGTTTTGGAAGGGCGAGTTCAGGCGGGCGGATTTTACCTGCCCGCTACCCGCATATAAGGCGGGTGGCACATGCAGGGCGGTTCAGAGCGGCTCCGACTCTCGGCGTAGTACGTCCTGTACCCGCGGTCCTGAAAACTTTACAACGAACTTTATACGAAAACATTTTAACAAGTTTTACTGAATTTGTGGGTGATTAGTGATGAGTTAGTACGACTCGTGCTTTGGGTAAGGATGGTAGTGAATTAACTTGCCTATTTTTACTTTCTTTCTGATAATTTGCATTGATAAATTATTTTGAAAGAAAGAAGAAGAAAGAAAAGTAATTTATTTATCACAACACATTACACAACATGCATACATCTATTTAAATTATGCAATAGGTATAGCAGGATTATTGCACGTTGTGGCTGTGAGTTATGACAGGTAGGTGACCACTCAGCGTAATGCTGTGCTGTGGTGTGACCCGCAACACAGCGCTGACTTTCAGTGGTCACCTTAAGTGACATCCGGACGCAATAATTTTGTTGATATAACAATCGGTATATCTGCCCTTATTTTATTTAGATTTCGCGATATTTCACACTTAGTATATGTTTTAGTGTTTAGTAATTTTAGAATAATTAATAGAGATTAAATGAATTAATATTATTAGTATTTTAATAGGCGTTTAGTCTCATCGTTTTGTCTATTTCTGCCACCAAGCAGTATTGTAAGCACTATTGTGTTGGTTTAAATGACATAGAAGCCAGTGATCGTACTGGGCATTAGACTTTACATTCTATGTCTCAGGGTAACGAGCTTACTGCAGTGCAATGCAGTACCTTGTAATTGTAAACTTTGAGTGGTGTTGCTGCTGTTTATGGACAGGCGTCACGCTTACTTTCCGACGAGGACCTGTTCGTCTCGTCTTCAGGCAACCAATTATGTAGATAAGTAGTTATTTTACATACCATACAAGGTTTGCGCAAACCTGTCGGAATAGGAAAAGTTTCCCAATTACGGCTAGGATTACATATCTACTAATCAGAAAACTTGCCTACGAGTTCTCGCTTCGTTCCAATGATAAATATACTATTTTAAGGAAATAATTATATTTTTATCCTTGTATTGCGGAAATATCAGCGATAGTTTAGCGGGAATGCTACACGAGACGAGTCACATCTTCGAACCAACCTCAACAGAATGCACCTCTGACTTTTCTTCGTTATTTGTCAATTCATTCTTGCTTTAATGGTGAAGGAAACATTATGAAGAAACCTGCATACCTGAAAATTCTCCATAAGAATTTCAAAGGCATGTGAATCTGCCAATCCACATTAGGCATGTGTGGTTGAGTAAGACATAACCCTTCACATTCATGGAGGAGGCTCTTGCCCAGTAGTTGTATAGTATAATATAGGTTTGATGAAAAAATGCGGTATACGGTTACAGTCAGAAGAGAAATGTACCTATTAAAAATGAAATTACATAGCTAACACTCCGCTTTTAACTAACGCACATAAAATGCATTTCCAGGTACTAACAATGGCAACGTCGAGTTAATGAGACTAAACTTTTGTTTTATTTACAAGTTCATACAGACTTACGTTGCACACTCGTCAACACCACAGCATGCTCTCAGTTGCATATTCATGTGCGAAGTTCTTATGCTAAAGGTTTCTGCAAATATGTAGTATATGCATAACTAATTTCCTTTTTAAACTTTTATTTCCGTGTTGTTAAAACGCAGACAAGTGCACTTATCGTATTTTTTTTGTAAAAAGCGCTTGATTTAATATAAAAACAGTTTATACGCAGTCGATGCTGAGACGAAGTCTCCGTTCCGCGGAAAAAGGGGAAAAACTCGTTGCTTATCCGCTCGTATGTCAACAAACCCGTCTAGTGTCGACTGCTTTCTAAGCGCTTATTTGCACTCATTACTGAGGGTGAATTTATAAAAGTACTTTATAGACAGCATCGACTGCGTTTTTGTGCAAGTGTGCAGTACCTATTTTTTTGGTATCTAGTTTCATAGTTACATTACAGCTGCAACGTCGCGCCTGCAACCTCGAAACGCTAGCAGAGGTGCAATTACTTCAGCACTCATGTTTCGCCAAGCTAATTTCTGTCCCATCATGTGATAGGGAGCGAACCTATCGCCATACCGGGCACAAATTAAAATCCCGAGCAACTGATGTGTGACTATTAAAATGTATGTGAGTTTGTGAATTTGGATGTTTGTTAATCAATCGCGACTTAACGGCTGAACGGATTGGGATGATATTTGGCACACAGAGGAACTATGACCTAGATTAGAATACTTTACATGATGTTGGGTGTTGGCATTGAAGAAAAAAACTTCGTAGAATTTACTGGAAGAAAACAATTTTTGTGAATTAAAAGCAAATATCATTTTTTCATGCTGTTAATCCGTGGCGCAGCGGGCGAGTAGTCGGCTGCTAAGCGAGAGGCCGTGGGTTCGATTCCCACACCGAGATAAATGTTTGTGTGATCCACAAATATTGGTCTCGGGTCTGGGTGTTGTGGGACCGCAAGCCCCTCGTAGTTCCTGATACCCACGACACAGGTTTACCTAGTATGGGGTCAGGACTATGTGTGTGACTGTTGGGTGTATTATTATTATAGTAATTAACATTCGATTTAAATTTTTCAGTCCATTAATCAAGAATTTCAAACAACTATATATTCAGCATAACGATTGAAATAAAAAAGTAAAAAAATCTCAGCAGGCGAGTAGCCGGCTGCGAAGCGTGAGGCCGTGGGTTCGATTTCCGCACCGAGACAAATGTTTGTATGACCCGCAATTATTTGTTTCGGGTCTGGGTGTAGTGGGACCGCAAATCCCTCGTAGTTCTTGAACTCACGATACAGGTTAACCTAGTGTGGGGTCAGGACTATGTGTGCAGACGTAAATGTAATATAGCATAAAAATGTGTAACATTTAAAAGTGATATTTATGATCCAATTTACAGAATAAATTATTTGAATTTGAATTTGTGACTGTTGGGTGTACCTACCTATCTTGTATCATAATATGTTGCAGTATTTTTTCCCCGGAACAGTAGATATTCCGAACCAAAACAAAACTCATTATAAAGATATAGATCGGAAAAACAGATTTTCAGATTGAATATTTTAAAGTTTTGATGAAAAAATATATTAATTAAACGCTGCGAATGCGTCGGTGGTTGGCTCATCAAAAATGTATAGAATTCGTATGATTTGCATAAAAGTCATTTTATTGCCTCGAAAGACAAACAGAATGGGACATTAACTCTTGGAATGAATCCAGAACTGCGGCGTGAAGTGTGGGTATTTACTTATTTGTAATGAAGCACCTGAGGGCAGGTGCCTTGTCTATAGGAATCGCGTATTGTCTCTTTGTATTCGACACTTGCGTTTGTATTTCGTGAGATAAATATCAATAGTTGCCGTTATTTTGAAAATATATTTAGGTATTTAGAAGCTAAATCGAGAAAAAAATCATACCTTTTTTATGAATAAAGTGAATTACAGGGTTCTTATTAAATCATTATGAATTCAGTTAAGTTTTGTTGTTTTAATATTTTGTCAGCTAATATAGATTTGGCCGGCCTATTCATGCCATACACAAAACTGTCTACAGCGTGGCTCTACCACTTATAAATACGAATATTATCGTTATAATTTTGATTCATATCTTGAATGTATGAAACTTAATAATGGTGAATTTAAATTAAGGGCGACGGTAGATCCCATACAAATCAGCGAACAAGAATTTTAACAAGTGTCAGTAGGAGTTTGTCAAAGAATTCAATGAGTTTTCTGTAATTATGTCGAGCAAGTTGGCGCATTCATTAGTCGTGTTGTGTTTAATATTCATCAGGGTGGTGGTGCGGTGGTTCGGTCTATAAGTAGCATTTTTACTTTACGACTCCCTGCCAAATCCCAAGTAAGAACACAAATTACATGGAAATTAGTCTAAGTTCATTTCCACCCAAGTATTGTTACAAAAGACTTTACTCAAAAAGTTACAAAGTTGGATGTTGTTTGCCGAACCTGCGCTCATTTCAGTTATTTTTAGAACTTAGCAATGAATTGAAAACGGCTATGTTAAGTGATTGATAGTGAATTTATCATCGACAAATATGAGACGTTTTTAATGGTGAAGGAAACATTGTGAAGAATCCTGCATACTTGAGAAGTTATCCATAAAAATTCTGTCAAAAAGTCTGTCAACGCGCGTAAGGCAAGCTTGGTGGACTAAGGCCTAATCCCTCTTAGTCGGTAGAGGGGGCCTGTGCCCAGCAGTGGGGCATGTATAATACATTGCATATAATAAATAGTATATTAGTCTTTTTCTCTTGTTTCAGATGGTTAATCGGACGTTACAGCTGCTTAGCGTAGAAATAACATAGCTTCCTCAAAATCTATATAGTTTTAAACAAAAAAAAAAATAGTACAAAATTATCGAACTTACTCTATTTAAACTATAGTTAGACAAGACACATCACTGAAATAAAAGCAAAAACCGCTCGCTATTTTGTACGGTATTATGCTACAAAGGAATAGTTTTATCGATTCGTCGTAGCTTAAGGAGGGAGACAATGCGAGAGGTTCTCGTAAACCATCGATATCTTGCGGGTTGTGATTTTTGTCGGGTTGTGTAAGTGTACCGGGGTGGTAGGGTGTAGTGGTAATGTGCGAAGATAAGGAAGAGGCGCGTAGTGAGGCAGCGGCGGCGGTGACTCCGCAGCGACTGTGCTGGGCGCGCCGCCCGCCCGCGCCGCTGCCTGACACCAGGGGACTCTGTTGTGCCAAGCTGCTTAGGAAGAATGGAAAGCCGAAAAAGGTAAGCACATTCCACAATAAAAATCATTATAATAAAAGAGCAAGTAGTTGGTGATATGTCATTGCGGTTACAATAGTTACAAACGAAAGTTCTATTAACATTTTATTACAAAATATTGAAAAGTGTAGATTATGTATACTATTCATCTATCAAAGTTATCATCGATTTATGAAATGAATGTAATTCTTGTGTATTGAGAAATAATTTAAAAGTGTCTTGCAAAAAACCCTCTGAATAACCCCTCTCTAAAATAATTTTATTTATTTATTATAATTTAATTGTCTACAATTTTCTTTAATTGCGGTTCATGGTTGGGTGAGCCGACAAATTACTTGTACATCGCAAAATCGGTGCGCGGAAATTATAACAGCATTTCAATTAGTTATTTAAATGAAACAGTCTACCCGACAGTCAGGTATCCCTCATATTTCAAGCTAGAGCGCGTTTAAGCTCACTATCATCGAAGTTTCGACCGAGTTGAGCCACGGTGGTTGAGTTGCACCGTACTTGTGAAATTCACTATTTCGTTTCATTGGTATCAGCAGCAATCTTAGTTATTTCCTCTTTAGTATCTTCAATCGAAAAGGTTTCGCGAATGGCCACCACTGCTAGTATTTTATGTATTGCTTATTTATTATGGTTTAGTTTTAAATTGTTACAAAGGTTAGTTAGTGGATAGCCATAAATATGTATTTTATGAATTTACAAATAATCAGTGATGTTGATAATCGATTATCAACAATTGATTAAACCATTATTTAACCCTCAAATAAATAAATATAATAATCGGTCCTAATCAATGTCTAGTATGATAATTAATTACTTAATTGCTTTTTAAAAATAAAAATCAGTCAATCTAAATCTAGACTTAGATATTTTAGGGCTATAAAGGCTGTTATTGCCAGCTAATGTACCGTTACCGAGAAAATTGTTATTATTATTGAAAATATCACACATGAGTTACTCGGGTTTATATGCTCGCCCTCTATCACACCATGGGACGGAAATAGGATCGACGAAACGTGCAAACTTCACTTCTGTCTTCCCTTCGGGGATACAGGCGTAAGTTTTATGTATTATTTAAAATGTATGTATCAAACCAATGAACAATGAATACTCTAGTTGATAAAATACGGATTATAGTCTAGTTTGGTTACCAAATCATGGTAATTATAGATTATTATGTTATTCTATAAAATAATGAAACGCAAAGTTCTTCATTTAATGTTACAGATATCTTTGCTAATTTGAATTGCATTATGACCGACCATTTCCACTACAGCTACAGAATCAAAATTGATGATAATCATATAACTACCGAGCAAGACAAATAGGCAGTTCGTGGTCCTTCTAAGTTTGAATCAAATTAGTTTTCACTGACTTCGGGAAATGTTTTGTTTGATCCTCGGGGATAACAAACAAAATTCTATTTTTAGGAGCCAAGAGTATTACATCATTCCCGAAGTCATAGTGCCTATGCGAATAAATGCTTTTTATGAATATTTTCGTCTTCCTGGTTGTATGAAGATTGCAATTAGTTGTGTCATCCTACTATCCTACTACTATTTTAAATGTGAAAGTTTAGATGTTTGTGAATTTAGATGTTTGGTAGTCAAATCACGCCGTAACTGCTGAACGGTTTTGGATGAAATTTGGCGCAAATTAGACCATGACCTGGATTAGGTCATAGGCTCCTTTTTATTCCGGAAAAAACCATTCACGCGGGCGAGCAAAAGCTGATTAGTTAATAAAATTCCCTAGTCATAAAAAAGGTACATTTTAGTTTTTTTTCTGATCTAAGTTAATAATTGCAACTATCCTTGGACTACCTATCGTAATTGAGAAAGGAAGGAGTGATTAAATATTATTTTACTATATATGCCTTCATAATATGCCCGAATGTAGAAACAGCGATACAATTATACCATAAAATACAAACATATGCTCACGCCTTTACCCCGAGCTTATTTCCGTCCCATTATGTAATAGCTAGCGAGCCTATCGCCATACCGGGCACAAATTCTAATCGCAGACAATTCATGTAAGATTTTTCGAATTTAAAACACAAACAAATATGATTGCCCAACTTGGGAATTGAACTAGGACCTCACGGTTCTTACCCTTAGTACGCTGCCACTACAACAATGAGGCGATATGAGGCATAAAAACAAAACATATATATAATTACATCAACATATTTGTAGCGGTAGATATAACATAAAGCTAAAAATATGAGTGCCTGATACCTACCATTTTCATGGCTAGATCGGAAACATTGAAACAAGATGTTTTTCTTTGTATCAAACAGCATTCGAGAGTGGTTTCACTATTTTGCAATTCTAAGTCCGGGAAAGAGGTTTCAATCTTACTAATGTGTCTGCAATATGTATCTTTACTATATACTCGTATTACGTACATATATGATGTACGAGTGTGGGGACAGTGTTCAATCTTAAAGTGCGTCTCAACTTGTGATATTTCGCCGCACCGAGAGGCGTGACTAACAAACACGCTTGACAATCTATCAAGTATGGACGGTTGTCAAATGTTACAATCTAATGTCTTGGAGCATCGATATATTAATCGAAGTATCGGAGCGATCCGCTCTGACACTCCGTAACATTTTACCGTGTTATTTAAGGATTTGTCATTTTTTGTTTTAAGTCTCGCCATAATGACACAGTGTATGTTATGACACCCGTTCACATTAGCGTAACAAATACGTATGACAACCATGCCTGGTGCGGCGAAATTTCACGGAAGTGTGGACGCATTTTTTTACGTTTGCTTTGATACACAACTTATGGTTCGATGCGCCGACCCCGCTGCGAGTGCGATAAGGGTTGGTGGAAGAAGAAGAAGTCACCTTATGGTTCGACGACATAACATATTGTAATACTAATTTTTATTATATTTACTGCGTTCGCAGATATTAAATAGCTTATCTATTTGAGCTATCTTAGATGACACCTTAATATATATTTATCTATCAATATCTTATATAGATAGTTTACGGGTTGTAGACATTGCAAGTAGTCTTGATGTAACGCATAATATGAGTATTTACATACAGGCACAGAAAAACATGAAATCTCTACACTAGTATTGTCGATATGACTATATTTCAGTTATTACAATTTTGTCTACAGCATGAATGGGCCGGCTCGTCCGGGTCGTTACCACTGTCTCACAGAAAACTGACGTAAAGTAGCAGCTTGCTGCTGCATTTCGTACGGTGAGTGAGATATCCGGAGGCCCAAATCCCTCCCCTTCCCAATTCCT
Source organism: Mimas tiliae (assembly GCA_905332985.1). Classification (NCBI taxonomy): domain Eukaryota; kingdom Metazoa; phylum Arthropoda; class Insecta; order Lepidoptera; family Sphingidae; genus Mimas; species Mimas tiliae. The sequence continues at coordinate 8,803,447 of HG995255.1, forward strand.
TAATTATCCCTTTCCTTTAAGGTCGGCAACGCGCCCATGATTCTTTTGGTATTGTGGGCGTACATGGGCGGTGGTGTTCACTTACCATCAGGTGACCCACTTGCTCGTTTGTCGGCCTATACAATAAAAAAAAATATATATATATGTAACCCAAAAATAATATTATTTAAGTAGTCCAAAATTGTAAGGCGAACTGTCACCCATTTTAAAGGCAAGAATTCGCCTCGAGTTAATTAAGCTTTGAATAATAATTATGAAGAAAGTGATTTTCTTCCTTCGAAAAAACTGCTGAAGTTGCTAATTTGTAATTAAAAGCATTTGGAATCCTTTGTTGGTACAAACTGCTGCGGTAATGAAAAAGTTATCGACTTCAAAGCAATTTTTTCCTCTTAGGATTAATTTTTGGCGTTCACTAGAGCAGCGATTCCTAAAGTGGGTTCCGTGGAGTCACTAGTGTGCCGCGATTTAGTTATATTTGTAAATGACTTGCGGCGAACCTCGGATCGGATTCACAAAATATCCAACCACATTGAAGATGAACTCATACACGGATTAAATGCTTCTGATATTATGTTTGCTCATTTCATGTAAGATAATAATCATTTAATAAAATGAAAGGCATTTCTTGAGTGATCTGTAGTTTTAAAACATTTGGGAACCGCTGCTCTAGAGTCTAGTTCATGGTATTTCTATGTAACTTTATCGCTTATCTATTTACATACTTTTCAGTTAGACATTTGAATATCAATAAAGGATGAGTGAATCTATTCAAATGAAGGAGCGGGTAAAGAGTTTTGCATTAACATAATTCTCAGATTAGACGTCCTTTTTTAGTTCGACATGGAAACGTTGCTTTTGTGTAAACATGATTACGGACAACATCTCTTCCCATGCTGTAGGTACAATAACTGAAAAAGAAAAATAATAACCAGGATTACTTAGCTGTAAAACAAGAGCGTGCCTTTGTATTGAATCAAAAGTCTTGAGTTGTTAAGTAATCTTAATACCTACTCCGAATTTGACTTTGTGTAACAAAGGCCGTGTTTTCCTCTTCGAATTATTCAATCAGCTTGAGTTTATAAAATTGTTGCTTTTTTGTAAAGTATATATTTTATACAAATGATTGAGTTTGAAGTTTGATAATTGTTTTTTATAGCAGAGGCCGGCCAACGAGCAATTGTGTCATCTGATGCTAAGTGCCACCATCCATGAACATCCACAATACCTAAACAATTAAGGACGCATTGTCGACTTTAAAGGAAAGTGATAATTAAGGGATTAGGAAGGGGAGCTGTGATTTGGGCATCCGGATATCTCAGTCACCGTAAACTTTTCACTGTTGTTAAAGATATCAAAGAATAATTAAAATAACAGTTGTTACATAACAACGATAAAATCAGTGTTTATGTGAAATATACTTAAAAATGTTACTTCTACCCGTCCATAAAGATTTTAAATCTGTAACATAAATAAAGGTGGGGCTGTAACATCTAGCCGTCTACGGATAGATCCTAGGCATGGGCTGGGTGATGTCCGTAATAAATTGTGGTAGAAACAGGGGCGGTGAGAGTAATAATTTACACTGCTGAGCGGCATTTAGAGATCTGTTCACAGTATATCTATAGTCTGACCGAGTGTTAATTCTCCTTAGGACCAGGATATAAAAGATTTAACGCCGGGGGACTTTAATCCGTACTCCTCCAGTCGAAATGTTAGATATTATTTATCTTGGTTTAAAATGACGGGGTTAGCTACATTGAGTGCCTTTCTTTAGTCTTAAGTGCACTAAATGAGTTTAATTGAGTTATTTATATTGCACTTGGAAAGTTTCCTAGTAAGTGATCTGAAGCACGCGATTTCTAGTGATGTTGCGTGTGTTGTTGATATTAACACGTGACGGATATTGTATGTCAGCAAAATTTAGAAGTGTACTTTTCCTCGTTATTAATGCGTTTCTATTCCTTAGGAATTATATTGAATCATCTGTGTATACTTAATCCAAAACCCAAGACTGTCAGTCAGTCAGGCAGGCCATGTAATATAATCATATATATACAGGGTTAATTTAAAAATACTAATAACCTCTTTACATCGTACTGAACAACTTTATTTCTATAACTTTTAATAATTCATAATTTCTAAAAGACCTATTACGTGCAGCCTATTAAGGAGCGTCTGTAACCTTTTAGACAGATGTCGACAAATGAATGAAAGTCCGTATACCGACACTTCATATTTCCCACTTTTCTACATAAAACCACGCATTCACGAAAAATCCAAAAAAAAAGCACTGATACAATAACCTATTGCATCTACAAGTAAAATCCGTTACACTTTCTATTTGAATGTGTTTTATTTGAAAAGGATCTGTAGATCCTTTTGGAGATCTGTAAAACTGGAGATTTGAATCAATAAATAAGACATGAGAATGTAAAATATCTGTTACGGACAGAGCTAGTGGATTTGAGTTTCGTTTCCTCTATTTTTATCGATAGTTGAGCAACTCGTAGAACATTTTAAAATGCATTTTAGTCGACGTTCGGTTCTGATGCGAGTTCAAACACGAAACTTGTCGTACGGATACTGTAACTACTTTACAAAAATGTTCCAGCCAATCAGTTTCAATAGGGTTTCCTTGTTTGTATTGAAAGTACCTAGTTATATAATATTAGACATAGTTTTAGGGTTTTATACCCAATAGGGTATTCAAACGTCAGGATATTTTGTCCTGATATGTCAGGATTTGTAGGCACTAGTTAGTATAATGAACAATTAAAAAATATTTGAAAATTAGATTCTCTTCTTTGAAAAAACAACAACATTATATGTATTGATATACATATGATAAAAACGGACACAAACTTATAGCAAAAGTCAAGTAAGTTATAGAAATATTTTAATTTAATTATCTTTTTTATCATTTTTCATCCAGTAACGCTCTGGGTATACCCCGAGTCGACTCGGTGTCGAAGGAAACCCTCTTACTAAGCCTACTCCGCACCGACTGTATTTATGTCTACCTGTCTATTAAATCTATCTATATAACCTTTAAAAGGCACTATCATTTCAATCGTATTAGATAGCCGGCTGAAACTTTCACCAAATTATTATGGCGGATATGTTAACAAGTAATGAATAAAAGAAGGTAAAAACTAAGCTACGAAGGTAAAAACGAGTCCTCTCGGTCTCGTTGTCTATACTGACATTTACAGATAAGATACCAAAAAAATAAAAGCCTAATAAAAATCGAACTATGATGATCGACATCATAGTTCGAGCCTCTGTGGGCGAGTAGCCGACTGTGAAATGTGAGGCCGTGGGTTCGATCCCCGCACCGAGACAAATATTTGTCTTATCCATAAATATGTGTTTCAGGTCTGGGTTTTGTGAGTCCGTAAGTCTCTCGTAGTACATACACATGACACAACACTTGTATCTTACTGTGGGGTCAGGGCTGTGTGTGACTATTCAGTGTTATTTATTTATTTATGATATTACAATCACAGGAGGTCTTGTTTCTGGTAATATAAAGTTCGTAAAAGTAAACTAATAAAATACACAGAAATAAGAAAATTTATTAATTTAACGCATACGTCGATCGTCAAAAAAAATTGGATGACTTTTGCTTATGTCATTAAGGTGCCCAATAAAAAATAAGTAGTATTAAACATTATTATTGTTACGATTTTGGTATTAAATAGATGTTTACCCTTTGATATTATATTATTATAATACACGCATTATATTGTTTAGTGTTTGTCCTCTTCTTGTAATAAATAAATTACTCAATAAATTAGCATATAAATCAACTCTACGGTCTATCTGAAATGAATCTACAAGTTAACTTTGCCATTGTTAAGTTAAACTTCTTCAATAACGTAGAAGTCGGGAAGATTTTAAAGAGCGCGCAATAAAGCTGGATATTCACAGTCGACGTCGACGCAAGATTTAATATGGGCACGGGCGCATTCCCTCGCGACACGTAGCCTCGTTCGAACTTCTACTAGTGTATTTTTACCGGGAAATAGTGTAAATTCTCTCAGTTTTCCATTTGCTAGAATTTCAATCAATTACTAAAGTAATTTTGATGGATTACATTGTTGAAATACCGAATGGAAATGAAAAGGAATATTGTCATGTATGTTGATAATTGAAAAAGCGATTATGATTATAATTTTTGCCATCAATTATGACCAATTATCAAAATAATCGATAACTTATAATCGATTATCAACATCACTACTGTCATAAATACTGATTTTCTATTTCAACCAAAATATGTGGACCGATTTGTATAATTATTTTTTCATTCGAAAGAAAGTTGGTCCGAATTTAATTTCAAAAAGAAATTCCGCCCATAAGGTGTGAAATTGGGGATTAAAGATTCAAACTTTGTCATTTATGCACCAATTTTTATAATTCCTTTTTACTAAAAAAGTGAAATACAAAACGTTTTTTTCTTTTTTAATAATACTGACTCAAAGAAACTAAAAACATAAAAAATAGCAATTATGCATTTCGCTAACGACAAGTATATAATATAGTTTCAAGTCTTCACAAGAACGATGAAACACCGGTGTGGCCGATTTCAAAGTCTTGTAACAGTTTAGGTGTCAATTCTTTCCAGTACGATGCTAATGTTTCCATACACTGTTCATCACCGTAAATTTTTATTAAATCGATATCATGTTCATACAACAAACGAAACTTTGAACTAGTTTAGGAAATTATTAAATTCAGAGATCAACCGCACTGTCGGATTCCCGCCATAACTTGTCATGATTTTCATTAAATGATTTTGTCTCTACTGAGTACCGACAATAATGTATTAGCTGTTTTAACCTCTGCATAAAATCCTTTTGAAAGTGATTATTTATGTGCCCGCCATTACTGACTTAAATGCATTGATCTTAAATGTGACAAATAAGATGACTGCTGACACGTCACTTTCATACAAATTTACCAGCTCACGCATACATATAGACATGCATAAATCAATTGCTCTATACCTTGAGTGGTAGAGCCACGCTGTAGACAGTTTTGTCTACAGCATGAATAGGCCGGCTCGTCCGGGTTGTTACCACTGTCTCACAGAAAACTGGCGTAAAGTAGTAGCTTAATACATTTCGTACGGTGAGTGAGATATCCGGAGGCCCAAATCCCCTTCCCTTCCCTTCTTTAAAGGAAAGGGATACCTAAGGAATTGTCCTTAGGTATCCCTTTCCTTTAAAAAATGGAAACCTTATTAGGTCGGCAACGCGCTCATGATTCTTTTGGTACCTATTGTGGGCGGCCGTGGGTGGTAGAGATTACTTACGATCAGGTAACCCACTGGCTATAATTTGCCGGCCTATACTATAAAAAAACCTCCCTTTTCACCTGACCACAATTCCTCTTCTATTATTATTTATAATCTTTACATTATCTCCCCTGTGCCGGGTACCTTTCGCTTTTACTCTCGGGAAAACTGTGTGGCAAACTCTTCACACCGAATTGAAATCACCGGCTGCTACGTGACTTTAAACCTACGCTGTGATCAACGATATATCAAAACATTTACCTCAACGTCTCTCCGATTGGTCGCATTTTCTTTGGATATGTATTTCCTTGGAGATTTAGTTTGATGTTGTTTATTTTGAAAACTTTTACGTGATACTTTGATGCTATATTCGTTGATATATAGTGTATCAAGTCTCAACGGGTTTCATACGATATACACAATGTCTAGTACTAATCTTGTTCGAATTTGTTTTGGATCGTTCCAACCTAGGCTCTCTGCTCTTATAACCAATAAGAATCTGGACTCTCAAAGTAGCGTTCTAGAGATTATTATAACGTAACAATAGTGAAGAGTCCTTATAATACGATTCCTACCGGCTTACCTTTCAAATATTGACAAATAATAAGCCTGTACCTGTTTATTATTTGTCAATATTTGAAAGGTAATAAATAACTATACAATTATAGTGATGATTATAGTAAATAAAATAGATGTTAGAATCGACTTGAAAACATTCACTTTTCGCCATTATAACACAATATTTACTTAATCGTTAAATTGTATCAACTTGCAGTCTACTGATGTTTATACACTTTTAGATTAAGATTTAAATATTGTTATGAGTTTGTAAAAGTAATTTACTTCCTAGGTTCAATGATAGATCGACCACTGTCTTGCCACTATCCGCAGTGAATGACGTAACTTGATTGATTGATATGTCTTCCAAGTAGAACGGCAGTGCTTCGGCACTTTTTCATTGTTACAATACAAACACATTCATCAAATATATACATAAAATTAGAATATAGAAGTGAGCTATAAAAATAAATATAATATCGAAATAACCTGTTACAAACATTTTGTAATAACTGTTTTTGTTTTAATTGTTGAACTACTAGCTTTTGCTCGCCGCTCCGACCGCGTGAATATCTTTTTTTGAGACAAAATGTATACTCTTCCTCAGGATATAACCTAATTTCATTAAAATCCGTTCAGCCATTTAGCTTTGAAAATATAACAGACAGACAGGTTATTTTCGCATTTAAATATTGGTACGGATTTATGTTTTCAACGCCCGCTTAAGTTTTATGTGAGACCGCTGGTTCGATTCCGACTACCGAGACAAATATTTCCGCAACTAATCCGCAATTATTTGTTTCGGGTCTAGGTATTGTGAGACTGAAAGTCTCACGTATTCACGACACAAGATAATCGTATCTTAATGTCAGGTCAGGACTATGTGAGTGTGTTTGTTGGATGTTATTATTGTTATTCACCTAATAACACTATAAAAAGCCAACAGTACCTAACAATTTAATATACGCTTCCCCGTATGTATTAACAGCTTCATAATGTTAAATAACGTTTATTTAGACATGCCCTTATTGTTATTGAATTCATATTGATTAGAAAACACTTCCATTTGTAACGTGACCGTTAGTAAGAAACCCCGACATCAATCAGAAAAATATCTGTAATTTTTAACGGCTGCACAGATTTTCTTCAAACATAGCTATAAACCATATCTATTAAATTTCGTTTTTAAAATAAACCGCATTAGTATTGACCCATTTGTTTAATCGCTCTGGTACCCCAGACAGATACAACACACAAACACAAGTTTTTTTTGTCGGGGGTAAAAAATAGAAACCTTATTAGTTTTAGAATTTGTATTATTTACAGGTACGAGTACATACTCAAAGAAGTTACCTATTTACATCACTTATTTATAATACCTAATATTATATATCGCGTACTTTCTAAACACTGTCATCGTCAGACCTAAATGTAAATGTTATAAAAATATCCTTTCAAAATACCCCATTAAGATTTGATAATCTTAAACGCCAACAAGATCAGATACTATTAAATCCGAATAGAATAAACCGATCACGTATTTATTTATATATCGAGAACTCATTAAATCGAATAGAAACGAAATCTGGGTGGCTGCTGGTGTCACCCCGAGTGCTGAGTGCCACCATTATTCCATCGGCCGACGTCGATGGGAGCAGTGCAAACACTCACTGTCACCCCTCAGTATTAGAACCTATAAGGGCATTCCGAGACAGAGCCATTGTGAGAGGAAACTACGTAGAATATTATAGTGGTCTTCGATCTTTATATTGATATTTTCTTTGTAATTTGAAAGGGATATTGTTACTATAATAGAATACTTGCGTTGTTTTAGACGTTATATATAAATTATATTATGAGCACTGTATTACTGGGTACGACACTTATCTCCTAATGACAGGGTTAGGTTTTAATCCAACACGCTAGTCTAATCCTGGTTAGTAGACCAGTTAGTAGACTTAACAACCTTTGCTCAAAGTTAGTCCCATTTAAATTTTAAGAAGAACTTATACCACTAAGGGGATGAAAGACTAAAAATTCGGCATTTATGCGCCAATTTTGATCATTCTTTTGCTAAAAACAAAGACTTTATGACAAAAATAAAACCAATTCAAAAAAGTCTAGACACAAAAATCGGTGCTGTCAATATCAATGATCAATAAACTGCGATAGCGGCGACTCAAAGTTTATTATTTTAATTTTAAGTTATTTATTTGTCTGAGTCGGTCTTATTTTGGGTAAGTCTTTATTTAACTTATTAAATAGTTTATGACAAACAAAGTACTTACCTACCTACGAATATTCATTTCTATAACACCTCGATCGCCTAAAATCACTAAACATTATACAATTTTTTAAATATTCTATAATATCTTTTCGAAAAAACATTGTTAGTAATTCTACCATTTGTGACTGCCCAAAAGGGTGCTGAGAAATAGTTTCATTCTCAAAGGCTTTAATCAAGATTAAGCTACGGTGCTACTCGTAGCTGTCTGTGTATTTAGTCTAAATTCATACATTTAAGTTACCTAATCAAGCGTTGTTTCATTTCCTAAGTAGGTATATAAGGCGGTATATTGTGGATTTTTTATGGTTACAGACTTTTAAAAGTAGTTTTATAACTATGTAAGTACCTACTAGCTGTTGCAAGCGGCTCCGCCCGCATCAATATCTGTTTCTGGGATAGAAATATTCCGATCCATAAAAAACATACAACGTTTAACCCTTATTTTGCCCCCTTAATATTTATATTTCTAAAAATCCTTTCTTAGCTTACAAAAACTATAATCTAACCAAATTTCATGATCCTAGTTTTTTTTTTTTTTTTATTAGATTGAATGACGAGACGAGCAGGTCGCTCACCTGATGGTAAGCGCCACGCCTGCTCATAAACAGAAGCAACGCCACACAGAACTTTAAATAAAGCACTGCATGACACTGGACTGCGCTCGTCACCCCGAGACATAAGGTGTTAAGTCTCATAATGCCCAGTAATTACACTGGCTTCAATGTCCTTCACACCGGAACACAACAGTGCTTACACACTGTTGCTTGGCGGCAGAAATAGACAAAGCTGTAGTAGTGTTTGTGATATCGTGAATAATCAGTAAGTGAGTAAGTTGAGTTGAGTGGTATTTTTGATTGAAGTACTTACGCGGTCTAATATAAACCAATATACCTATCAATTATCCAGCAGCGATAGCTCAGCGGGGAGTGGAGTACTTTCGAAACTAGAGTCATAGGCTCAAAACCAATCCCAAGAGCATGCACCTATGACTCGTATAAATTATGTTCGTATTCATTGTTAATTAACCAACCCGCATTAGGCCAGCGTTGTGGACTAAGACATAAGACCTCTCATTCGTAGAAGAAGCCCGTGCCCAGCAGTGGGACATTATAATACATGGCTAATGATATTATACTAATTATCCAAACCCTAAAATAAGCTAAGAGTACGTCTATGTATGAATTTATCCTTTTGCTTTCTTCAGTAGGTCTAGTATAAGGTTTGATAGTTTTAGAAAATGATTTCAGTTTCCATTTTCTCTCTATACTTCGACTCGACTCGCAGTAGCCACTACTGGAAACTGTACTACAATTGATTATATGAGGAATTTTAAATCATATTAGGTATTCGATTACGAAATTAGTTTTCGAACGATTCTTTACTTTTCTACAGTATTAATTTCTGAGTGTTAACACTTTGTGAATAGCAATTTTATGCGAATTCGAAAACTGACCGTATTTCTAACTCGTTTTATACCTACTGTTTAAAAACAGAAGATATGTTAAACCCTAAATGATGTCAAATAATAATCAAACATAAGATGGCTTAAATAGGCTTACTAGACTTTTTCCGCTCAATTAGTTTCAAATAAAACAACAGAGCACAAACGTGTAAGATCATTAGGCGGTATGCATATTAGGTGACGGTAATTCGCTGTCGAGACGAGCTTGCCCTCGCTGTCTCTGGCGTCATTGAAATGAGCACTGATTTTCAACCTCACCCTTTTACGTCAATCAAAGTGTAGAAACTATTTCTGAATAGGGTATATTACATCCAAATGCAATCACATTCGTACCGATTGTAATGTTATGTGTAGACGAGCTGTGTAATATAACAAATAGTAAATATAAAAAGGATCAATTGAACAATCGAAGGATATAGGTACTGATAATATTTTATTTAGATAGTGGTAGAGCCACGCTGTAAATAGTTTTCTCTACAGCATGAATGGGCCGTCCGAGTTGTTACTATTGTGTCACAGAAAAAGCAAAGTAGCAGTTTGCTGCTGCGTTTCGTACGGTGAGTAAGATATCCGGAGGCCCAAATCCCCTCCCTTTCCTTTAAGGTCCGCAACGCGCCCATGATTCTTTTAGTATTGCGGGCGCACATGGGCTGTAGAGATCAATTACTACCAGGTGACCCAATGGCTCGTTTGCCGGCTTATGCTATAAAAAAAGAACGTTGTAAAATATTGTTTTAATAATATCAGCTATGCAACTCTGACTTCTCTAAGTTATGTGTGTATTAATTGTTATTTATCGCTTGTTTTAACGGTTAAGGAAACATCGTGAGGAAATCTGCATACTTCTGTTCTTCATAAGAGTTTCGAAGGTATGTGAAGTCTGACATCCCGCATTATACCAGCGTGTTGGACTAATGCCTAACCTCTCATTCAGCAGAGGATGCACGTATTAGTATTATATTATTACAATATCATCTACATCATATAAGTATTATAATTTTCATGTTAAATACCCACTAAATGTGTTTAAAAGGGAATAACATAATTTTATACAGTTGTACTTACAAATAGCTTGAATAACCCACAAACTTTTTTCATAAAACGTATTTAGTCTTATTCCCGATATTCTATTCAAATCACCAATATCGCCATATCTTATTGAAAAACAACATCGCTTCTGCATGCACAAACATGTTTGATTACACTGCAAGCAATATTGCTTGTTTTATATCCAAACTCTCATATTTTTTATTTAATAAACACGTGTGGCCACCGAAAATGTTTTGCGATAAAAACATGTTATACTTATAGAACATGTATGTTTCCCTATTTTGCATTCACATTCGGTAGGGAGAAAGTGTTTTTCATTGTCGTGAAGTGTTCCCCGTCGAGCGTGACAGACGTAGGTCCTGTAACCTCGGACCGCCAACCCTCCATGCACGGGTTCACTGAGCCTCAAGTCTTTGCTCTTTTTCAAAGGAACTATTGTGTTTAATTGTGTATTGTAAAGCGACTAATACTATCTCATAGAGGCTTTACTGAGCCGCAGTTTTAAGCGCTTGGTGAGCACTGCAGTGTATGTTTCTTTATTAAATAAATAATTATAAACTAGATAGCAGGCGTTTTTAAAATAAGTTCACCCGTTTCTTTTATAAAACACAAGCATAATTTTCTAATACACATACACTTTATCAGCTTTGGGGGTTTGAAGGACATTGGAGCCAGTAAAGTTACTGGGCATTATGAGACTTAAAAATTCTAATTCTAAAATCTATGGGTGAAAAACGCGACTGCGTTACTACTATACGTAGTATCATGCAATGCTATGTAATTCAAAGAGCTGTGTGGCGTTGCTTCTGTTTATGCGCTTACCATCAGATGAGCGACCTGGGGGTCAACCACCTCTTAAAGCAGTCTTGTTTTAATATTAAAGTGAGATTTCGTACCATGATATCATACAAGCAAGCTTACTTTAATATTGCAATGGTTGAGCAATTTTGGTGACGTCAGCCTAAATCGTTCAATCAAAGCGTACCATGACGTGACTTTTGACAGCAAGTATTATTGTTTCTACGTCAAATCTAGCAATTATAACAAAGTTACTTCTTTGCGGCGATCATAACATTGTTTTTACCTTTTTCGTTTTTTAATAACCAAAAACAGTTCTTATTATTATAAAAAGTAAGTGAAACATATTCGTTTTAATAATTTTGCGGTGGTTTACCTAAATATGGAGAAGATTTACTCATTATGTGATGTGATTCTAGATGGCTAATGAATACTAATTATTTGAGTTTATGGAAGCCGATAATGCTGAAAAGAACTCATCGAGGTAGCAGCGTCGAAGACAATTGCGTGAAGATTGAACCACTTGAGATTCCTTAGATCGCGTCACTCGTGAAATAAGTTTGTACAATACATTTCTTTGTCATAAACATCGAATCACTGAACACATTATATACTTACATTCTGATCGCCATTTCACTAATAAATCAGTAATTTAATATTTAGAAGAAATCACAATTTACTTAGTAACTTTATAGTTTCCCGCTGTAGTACTTTTGTTCTGTACGCTCGGTAAAGCCCCCAAAGAAACACTTACTAACGTAAGGCAACCATTCCGTACGGTAACATTGCACATTTTGTCGACATTACATGAGAGAAATGTACTATTATTGATAAATAATTAACAATAATATTTTTTAAGATCGTATATAAAGGTTTTAAAAAATAATAAATTTATTTGGTAAGGATAATATTATTTGTGAAGTGGCTTAGTTAAATACGTGTTCCGCAACGAGTGCGAAAGTGATAAAATATAGTGTCCTCTCGTTCTAGCATAGAGCAATAATACATTTTCATTCGCTGTTTCACATCTCTATGCCAGGACAAAACAATTATGTTTTGTGAAGGTCATGGTACGAATATGAGTTTTATTATTTCACGCTTGTATTATGATCGTCTTGAAACATGATGGTTTTTATAAAGTTGGTGGTTGGCCCCCTGCTCGTTTTGTCATTCAATCTAATAAATATAAATAAATTTTGAATAATGGCTGTTGTATGTAAAAATAAACTGCCTACGCTACTCGACTATGAAGTAGTGTTTGGTTCGAACGGCGCTGTAGTAAATTACAAAAAGTGATCGGTTACGGTTACTAAAATATTATTATAGCGGGTTCACACTGTTCGATTTTAGTTCATCGACTAACTTAAATCAACAAAATCTGTATGGTTTTTGTTGATAAATTCAATTGAAAGTCTGTTCATACGGTTCAAATCGTATGATCAACTAAAATCGAACCGTGTGAATCGGCTATTAGATTTGCCCTCAATTTGTATTCAGAGGATTCGGCTGAAAGAAGGGTTTCCAATCGTGAGCGAGCGCAAAGCTCTCGTAACTCGTGAGGACCATTGTCTCTTGATTTTTTTAAACGTTTAAAGCACGAGATTGTAATTACCCTCACGTGGCCGCCGCTAATGAAAGACTTACTTAAGTAACAGCGCGGTAGACGGAATTATCAAGTTCGAAATACAATTTAGTCCTTAGGCGAAGTTCATTTTGACGTCGGCAAAGTGGAAAACTTCGACCGTCTTCATTTTTTTAAGGGAACTTTTACATCGTTTGTAATGAAATCCTACCGCGGTGAGAGGATACGGATGAGACACTTTAGCGTCATAATAAACCGTTTTAACGTAATGGCGCAATTTTAGTTGACCCTTTGGCGCCTCTGAGATTTCCTCGTAGTGTATTTCATAATTTTCTTTGGTCTAGTCGTTAAATTAATAATAGTAATTTGCGTGGTAAGGGTTGTGATGTAAAGCTTATCTGCGTGGCAATTAAGGAAACCTCTGAGGCTATTTTTTTCAGCCGGCTTGCGCCTGGAGCCAGCTGATTGCTAATTCCGCGACAAAGAACGCCATTACGCCACCACAGCCAACTACCGACGGACAAATGAAAATATTTCCAACTCGCAATTTGAAATATTTAACCAATCTAGAATGCGGCCAAATTCTAGAATATATTTTCTGTTTACCTTATTTTTTATTGTAGACTGTATAAAAACGCACTAAAATTGTTTAGTATTTTTGTGCACACCCTGTGTATATATTATTATAAACGCAGGGGAATCCCGTTGTAATGAATTTAAGGGGACAATCATAGCGCCGTAGTCTAGAGTCATCAAATGTCATGAATATGCCAGCAAAAAAGAGTTGTTCGGGTGATTAATTACGAAAATGTAATGATCTGTATTTGCATCAAGTTCGAGTTTAGTTTAATATTTTAATAGTCGATAGAAATTTTTGGAGATCCTATTGACTAAATATAAACAATAGTTTGATTTTCGATGTTAGATTCTTAATTATAAGGCAGAGTTATATTTAACATGAGGATTTGCAAAAAAATAGCAGTGATTTCTTACAATGTAGGAGTCGTCAGTTACTGAGCAATGACCAAATTGATAAAGGAAAGTGAGTAGGTGAACTGAGGCGAAAGCTAAACATTTTCAAATGAGAAGCCGACGTGACTCAAGTGAAATAAATAAAATATTTTTTTAATGTATAATATTTGCTTAATTATGCCAATAATCCGTATGAATTTATAGGATTTCTACAGTAATACATAGTATTTATTTTTTGACATATTTATAAAACGAAGCCGTAAAGAATCATGTTTATGGAGCCTTCGACATTGATAGACGAAAAGTAGTACTATAGAAGATAGAGAAGTTACTCAGCCATACATCAGACACACCTTAAGGCCTGATCTGAGCGTACCTCACCGAGACAAGACACTGCGACCCCAACGACAACGCACCTCAAAAGAGACCTATAGTTGCAACTTGTAACCACCGGCAATGACAACATTTACTACACACGTCACGTAAGATCGATAATCAAACAGTTCTAGTCATCGTCTCCCACCTACACTACATTGAGGACGTTAATCTGATCTTCGTAATGTAATTAATCGCGATGTTCTCGGACTTGTGTTGATCTTAATAATATCACGTGTTATGAAGGCTTTTTCGTCTCATACGTGCTGTACATTTTATGTACGGAGTAAATCTTTTATTTTATATTGCAATGTAATGTAATAATTCACTTTACACTGTCGTAAAAGTACACTCTTATATTCAGAAAAACTTAATTTATCATGTCTGGTTACAATCAACAATGTTCAACAAAATAAATCAAAAGTTTATTAACGTAGCAACGAGCTACGAGTACACCTAGATGTAGCCCGTAGCGCTGCAGCGCTCAGGGTACAGCGTAGCGGAATAGTGGCGTAGCGAGTCAATACGCTTGCTTGCGAGTCAGCTGAACAACTTAAATTGCCTGAAAACACAAGTTCTTCGTCAGCCGCGTAATAAATGTCGAAATAAGTTTTGTTCGTTGTATACTCAAACGCGAATAACAATACTTGCATCAACGGAACGATAACAATTTTATTTTATGAGAGCATTGTAACTTTTCTGTAAAATAACGCAATATATTAAATTTAGTTGATCAGTTACTTTGGTCTTTTTATCACTGTTTCTATTGCATTGGTAAGGTTTGACTTGAATTGAAACATTATTTTTATTTTGGTAAATTGGTAAATCTTCTTTGAACATTTAATAATGAGTGAATAGTTCCGAATAGTAAACTCAATTACATAAACTGACCTTTATTTTAACGTCAATAGATATTTTTCATTTTTTCTAAAACACCGTCCTTTTGCCATTAATCTAATTTCAGTCATAATAACTTACAAAGCCAATTACTCTCCTTAATTAGGGGTCCAATAAGATATGGCAAGGGTCAAATGACCTAGAAATTATAGAGAGATCCGAAGTCATTACGGTAACAAGTTACATGGCAAAGCAATCATCGTGGGCCAAGGGTGTATAATTAGTGCCTACTCTATAATTAATTTGCATGAGACGTGTAATTTCCATACAAGTTAGCTTATTTAGTAGTAAAATATACGTAGATTATATTAGAGGATTGTTGTGTGTATGATAATCTGATTAGTTTGTACAAAGCATCTAAAATCCAACTAAATACTTAGTTTTTGGTCCCTCGTTTGCGAGAGGCCTGGTATCACCGCTTTGTCTATATCTGCAGCCAAGAAGCAGTGTGTAAGGATTGTTGTATTTCGGTTTGAAGGACATTGACGCCAGTGAAATTACTGGGCAATATGAGACTTAACAATTTATGTATCGAAGTGATCAATGCAGTCTAGTGCCATGCAGTGCTTTGTAATTCATAGTTCTGTGTGGTGTTGCTTCTGTTTATGGGCAACCGTCACGCTTAACATCAGGCGAGCGACCAGCTCGTTTCGTCATTCAAGCTAATAAAAAAACTCATGCACAAGTACGTGATAGAAAACTGATTCTCAATATTACCCGTACCTACATACATACATTCACGCCTCTTTCCCATATGGGTAGGCAGATACAACAGATTTCAACTTGCACAACTGTTTAGCCTCATTCATTCTCAATTGTCATTCAATAAAAGCATATATTTTATCGAACTTACATTTTATTATTTATTCATAACTTGCAATTAGTGTTTAATGTGTATTTTTCATTCATAACCAGTCCGTATATATTTTGGAACAAAATTAAAATAAAAAAAGCATTAAATCTAAGTTTTCTGTCATTCATATTAATTTCTATTTCATACATACATACGCACTGACGCCTGTAATCCCCGAAGGGGTTGGCAGAGGTGTTACCAATACACCCACATTTCGCCGAGCGTATCTCCGTCCCATGATGTGATAGCGGGCGAGCCTATCGCCATAATGGGCATAATTCCAGACTCCGGGCTGATACTGAGCATTTCGTAATAGAAGAACTCAATATCACTTTTCATAGAATATAATATCTAGAGCTATAATAATTGCACTGGAAAAAGGAGTAGAAGTGTTCAACTTCATATCGAATCGAATGAAACTGATAAATTTCACTTCAGAAAGTTCCATAGTGCGATAGATTATGTGGATTGTGGGGCTTGTATGTCAATATAACAGCTTTTAATGAAGTTTCCCGTTGAACTCCTCTCAATTGAATTGAACTACATTTGTTGGCAATTTCCCGGTATTCCCATGCTTATAAAATGGTAGTTTTTGGAATAAATTGGCAAAACGTGAAACGGGAAACCAATTTTTGGTACAATTTAAAAATGTTGGGGGAAAATTTTGTGAGACACGAATTTACCCTCGATTTACATTCGAGAAGGACGCTGGGCACGGAGGGTCTAAATCGAATTCCTGTCGTTTCACTTGTATGGTGGTCGGGACTCGGATCAGGAGTCTATTACACGGTATACACCTACTATCTGTTTGTGTTCTATCTCTTATCAAACTTGTTTATCTATTTTGTATTTACCTACTCTTTTTATACTGACACGTCAAAATGACAACAATGATCTTAAGCACAGTGCAATCCAAATATATGTCGATCGTCAAGAGATATTGCGTCTCGCGACAATCGGCAGAATTATTCTGGCCTCAAGATATTGGATATACACTGGCTGTGGCATAACGAGTCACTATAGCGGGTTTTTCACCACGTGTCAATGGTCGATATCCAGTTGGGTACAAAAATAGGTACCTCCCACCAGCAAACTTATTTGAGAGTAGCCAATGTCGAAAATGAAATCATTCTGTAACAATACATTTTAAATACAATTTACGCTAGCGATATTTGGACGACCTATTGATTTTTGCATGTACGAGTATGAATATTACAACAGTTAGTGACGGAAGCCTACACGTATTGGTTCAGTTCAGTAGGTAGACATGGAAAACTATGCTTTTAATTTCGTACTGACAAGTTTTCAAGTAATTCGAACCAATTTAGTATTCATAAGGACCATCTTCAATGTGAATTCAATACTTTTCCGACGGAAACGAAATGAACTCTGTCCTCTTTGTGAACATTCACAGTCATAAGAATTGTATTTATACCATGAATTACAATTACGAAGGAGATGCGTGCTTCAAATATTCTCTTGTCGCATTCTGTTGTCTCTTTTTAAAATAGAAACTTTATTCAATTATGGAAACGAGACTGACAACATTCCTCCTTACTCAATTTACGTGCAATGAACGTCTGACGAATATAATGACGTAGTTACACCAATTTAAGTTTTATTTCTGAAGCTAGTTTAAATAAATTGAAGCTGAATGAATTGCGGCGCATAATAAAAAGGTTTCTTTAAGAGTTTTTAGAGAATAGTATTGATATTGCATTTTTTTTTATTTAAAATGTATGTGTATACTTTATTTACTATATTTTGTTAAGGTCTTACATAGTTTTTAAAAGTAATATCATAATGATTACGCAAAAAATTACATCAAATATTAATGCTATATTTTAATAAGGTACGATAGATCCAAAATATAACCTACTAGCCTGCAGCTCCGCTCGCATGAATGTCTTTCCGGAACAGAAATTACGCAATGTTCTTCCCCAGGATATAACCTATCATATCATCAAGATCCGTAAAAACGTAATAGACAGACAAACAGAGTTACTTTCGCATCTATAATATAAATAGATGGTATGGATCAGTAAGTATAGTTGTAATTTGATGTTGCAAAAATCTTAATGTAAGCAATGCATTTCTCACGCCAGAAATGACATCACTATTCATAAATGCATATAGATTTAGAACATTTGTCGTCACCTCGATTCGACAAACAATTTATAGTAAAAACTAAACGAAAAGAATCGTACATGAATTTTGCATACTTTGTCGTGGGTAATTTATCCAAGGGGAATGCTCTGTTGTGCCCGAGTCACAAAGGGTTGGATAAATCACATTACCGGCACGCGTGAATTGTAAATTGGACATTACTCGTTACACCTCCGTGCGGGTCTGTGCGGCCTCGTGCGGTCTCTCGTGCTCTAGGGTGTATCCGAAGGTCGTATATAACCCATTCCGCATAACTTCTAAAAATTAAAATATATCATATCAGACATTTACTTACGAATAACTGATAGACAAGTTTTATATTATGACAGTAACAGATTTTTTACATGAACTTTTTTAAGCTTTGTATTAATTTTACTAGTGATTACACTTATTGATACACAAATATCTTAAACCAAAACATTTCTTCGTATTACTATTAAAACATTTTATCCAAAAAGATAAAATAACAAATTCAATCCGCCGCCACGCCGTATGCTACTTAAACCACGACGATGTGGCGTAGCTTTTTTGTATAGGCAAAAACACAAATCATCCAGATTATTGGCGTGGGTAAATAGTGTAATTAATTTTCTTAAAATTTATGTAAAATGTGTAATTTCAGCTGGGCTTTTGCATGATATGAAATAAGCTCGCCGGACTACACGTGTTGAGTGATGCTTGTTTCGCTGAATAAATTAAATTGAGTTTTGGGTGTTGGTCTGTTTTTGGAACGCGTACTTTTGGAACTAATAATAATGTATGGAGTACATTCATTTGTTGTCCAACAAGGATCGTGTCAAACGAATTTTACACAGAAAACCTCTCACCAAATTTGTACGAAATTATCATTTTAGTTATCGCTATTACAAATCGTATATACACACATACTGCATTATCTTACAACACTCCTCTTTGTCGTCGCGTGTTAAAAATATTTGATATATACATCATACAGCATTCATTAAAAATTTACTCACGCTCGTAAATTAATAGTAAAGTACATAAACACTGTTGATTTATAAAGTCTTTACATGAATGTAATTGTGGCACGGTTATTTTTCGTGCAATCAGACCAATACCAGCGCGTAATTGGCGCCCAACGGGGACTTAACGAGAGTGATTGTTCGTTGATGTTACAAATACCACAGACATTGGTTGTTTATTTTTATAACAGCGATCTTGTGGGCATAGTCAATATTTTTGTTTTTCAGAATGTTTAAATACATGTTTAGAAGCTAGTTCTAGAAAACAGACCGCTCAAGTATGAGTCGAACTCGAACACCGAAGGGTCCGGTATCTACGTTTTAAAATTTTTACTTTTTGTTATGTTAGGATAATATCATCTATTTTGGCATAATTTCATCCATCAATCCATAATGATTCAGGAGATAGAGCTCTTTAAATTTAGTACAAACACGACGTAGATTTAGAAATAGAGTTCCGTCGATACGTGAGTATGGAACCCTAACAAGAAAACTCATTTATTCTCGTTCATATCGATGACAATAAAAAAACATACATACAACTTACGTACACAACATACAACGTACATTTTATACATACGTTAAGTGGTAGAAGCCACGCTGTAGACAGTTTTGTCTACAGCATGAATGGGCCGTCTCGACCGGGTCGTTACCACTGACTCACAGAAAACCAACGTAAACTAGTGGCTTGCTGCTGTGTTTCGTACGCGAATGAGTTATCCGGAGGCCCAAACAACCCTCGCCTTCCCAATCCCATAATTATCCCCTTCCTTTAAGGTTCCCGCGCCCATGATTCTTCTGGTATTGTGGGCATACATGGGCGGTGGAGATCACTTACCATCAGGTGATCTACTTTCTCTTTTTCCGGCCTATATATAAAGAAATACACTTTAACATTGATTGAGCAACGCATATTCACAATACTATATCAATATCTTAGATTATATTGTCATTTGCCGATATATTAGGGGTAATATAATGAAATGTAGGTTATTTGTTTTGTTCCCCGAATCACCGGCGTGTTCAGACAATTTTTGGTATCAATCGCTGAATCGAAATCGCTATGATGCATCATACATTCCCAATTTTGTTTTGATGACTGCCATAATGATATTGTATCTACGTGTCTATGGTGTAATTTGTAGCTAAATGGATGTTTCATTGACGTATTCGCTATTTTATCGTTGTTTATGGTTCGATTAATGTTTGCTTCGTACTCGTTCATATTCAGTTTATTTTGTCAAGTATATTTTAAATGTTCTTTTATAATGTGAACACTGTGTATAGAGCGGAAATATTTTATACGCAGATAGGTACCTAGTTATATGTACAAATATTAAAGTTATACCAATGTTTTATTTTGAAACAATCTTTTATAAATATATTAGAAATGTAAAAAAATAAAATAACCAGATTATAGAAGTAGTTATAATGCCATTACTTATTTCAATTTCTACAATAGCCGATTTTACGCTTTTAGTCTATTTCTAATGAAAGGAATTTAATGCACTTTATGAAGCATGCTCTAAAAATGGTTATGAATGTGTATGTGCATATTCATGTTTGTAAATATATATTTTTTCTGAGGGAAGGAAATAAGATAGGACACAATTTTATATTTGTGTTATTAAACCTTTTGGTGCTATTTACAATTATTTGATAGCCGCAAACAAACGTTTTTATTTAAATCCTTTTCGACTGTGTTAGAAAAGCCGAATCAAGGTTTCTGAGCTAGTTTTACAGTTTAAAGTGAATGCTGAATAAGAGCCCCTAAAAGTATAATACCAGTCGTGTCTCGACGTGGACATTATATTGGACTACAGGATACTTACCAGTAGGTGCAATTTATTTATTGTGCCAAGATAAAAGTCGTAGAGCCACGCTGTAGACACTTTTGGCTGCAGCATGAATGGGCCGGTTCGGCCGGGTTAATCATTGTCTTACAGCAAACTGACGTGAACTGGCAGCTTACCACTGCGTTTCGTAAGGTGAGTGTGATTTCAGGAGGGTCAAATCCACATTCCCTTTCAACCCCTATTCCTATGCTATCAGGTTGGCAACTAATTTATGATTAATCTGGTATTGTAGGTGGTCATGGGTGGTGGAGATTACTAACAATCAGGTGATCCATTTGCTCGTTTACAAAAAAATACGAGAAGCGTGTAAATTGTACAATTATTTGTTGCTTTTAGCAACAAATAAAACAGAACGAGCACACGGACCATCTGCTGTGCGGTTCATGATGCAAAAGGAATGTAGTTTCACAGGCCGCCAGCCCGGAACAATTGAATTATGCCCAGCTATTAAATTTAGCACGTCCCGAACACTTTATGCCTTTGGTAATCGCCAGTTGTTAGTATAACGATTTATTTAACAACGTAGCTTTGATTTTAGAGAGGCTGTTATTGTAGGTGAACCGTGGGTTTACCAGTATCGTTTACTCTATGCTACTTGTTACCGGTGGTTACAATATTATGGGTTCAACATTTAGGTTTGCTTATGTAAATTGACAAACTTACAATGCAAAACAGCCTCCTAACGTGAGTTGACTTACAAGCAAAGTCTCTTAATGTGATTTACATAATACATATTATCGCTTTCCAAGTTTAATGTGTTTACTATTACTATTAACACATACACATCTCTAATTGCATCGTATTAATGATCGAACCCGAAACCTCAGCGCAGCAGTCGTACCGCTTACGCGTTATATCTGCCGAAGGAGTCTTTTGATTGAATTGTATAAAAAAGGGTGCTCTACATTGTGGAAAAATCAACTCCAAATAAAATACTGCTATGTTTCGGAACATGCATATATCTAGTCTTTATTCTAAATGTTGGTGTGGGTTCGCTTTGTTTCATCGATGGACCGCTACCGCCACTTACCGCTCTTTGTGCATTACCTCGTGTCGGATCTCGCCCGAGGCGTACCGGGTACAGCCCGCATGCCGCACGGGGTGAGAAATTCTACTGAACCCAATCAGCAATCGTATAAAAACCCCTTTAGGAATCCTCGGCTCTGTAATTTATCTACAGCGGTATGTTAGTGGTGCCTAGTTGGGATTTTGGTCATTTATAATTAACTTCGGAACTGTATTTTGATAAATATTCTCGGCCATGATGTTATTCAAGGCTTTTTGAAAATGGAATTATCTTACCCATTATCATTTTTAACCTTTCTCCACCTTCGTAAAAAAATATTTTTTTACCATTTGCTGTATTATTATATTATCGAGGGTATGTAACACTTCTTTGGTGAGCAGAGGATCCTGCGGCCCGCCTGATGGTAACCGGTGTCTACCGCTTATGAAAATCGGCGCTACCGATCCATGCCGATTAAAAAGCTCATCCAAAAAATATTATCTAAATATTTCAAATACACATAAATGTCTCGCAAACGATAGCAAGCCACGCAGAAGGCCTCCATTCCAAGATTTACGTAAACACAACGCAACTATGACATAAAACGTTAAAGAAAGAAATTATAATTAATGACCAATAACTTACGTCGACCTACATTTCTATTCGAAATGTGGGTGTAACGCGCTTGCCATCACTCTATAGTCGGCAGGAGGGCTCGGCTCCTTCGCTGAATGCCACGCTCTACAAGTTAGATGAATTAAAGTTACTTTCAACACCTTTTTGGCCGACTTTTTCAAGCAAGAAATACGCTTTTGCACTTGCAAAGTTTGTTAAAACTCCACCATATTATATTCGCGCTTTTGTTTGACAAATTAATTTATGATTCAAATTACGCTACATGATTATATTTTGCATAATATAAATTTATTTGTAGAAACAGTGTTTTGAGAATAGATAGGTAAATAATCTCCTTAACTCATTATATTCTCTTTATCTTTATTTGCGAAAGTCTCACGTCATACTTGAGGTGTAAAGTTTACTCCTAAATTGGCTGAACTTGCCCAACTATCCCTATTTATCATTTTACTTGTCAAGAAAAAATATATTGTGTTTGCAATCTTGTATTTCTACCTGGCGCTGTCAGAGGCATGTGTACCTTATCTTCTTCTCTTATATATAAAAATCTATTGCTTCGTTAGTCTCGCTAAAACTAAACTAAACGTTTGGACCGATTTTGATGAAACTTTTTCTGTATATTTCAGTGGGTGGTTTAAATGGAATTATACATTGCGGATGAAACCACGTGGGACATCTAGTTTTATATATAAAAGTGAATGTTTGTTGTACTATTTGTTTATTGGTCTTCTGTGTGTTTACATATCTTTCATTCAATTGAGCTGAGAATTTGTACAGTTATTGCGTCAAGATTTCTGACAAAAAGAATAGGTGTTAACTTATTTATTGTATAGACCAAAGCCCCCCTAGGACACCGATAAACTAATCACAAAAGGAAGCTGGGAGCATAATCTAGTATTACATAAGATAAAAAGAAAATATATTATATTTTCTCACATATTCGGAAAACTACAAAGGTTTGACTACGCTTATAAAAAAAAACCAGCTCCGGGCCTTTTCCACAAATATAATCACCAAACTGTTATTTAAAGGTTATTTTGATATGTATCAAATGCGTAGTATGTACATATGCCTGTAACTACCCGAAAGGATAGGCAAAGGTATAACCAATACACCCACATTTCGCCTTTTTTCGTTTTTCGTCCCATGAAGTGACGTGTGGCGAGCCTATCACCAGACCGGGTACAATTCCAGATTCCGGACTTATACTGAAACCCGAGACCCCAGTACAGCACTCGTACCGCCTACGCATTACAACTGCGCAACCGAGGCAGTCTATCTTGATATTCATGAAATATTCTATAATAATACCTAGACACTATTTACGGTATAATCGTATACTGGTGAGAGTTACGAGGTCAAATGAAAATGTATGATGAATTTGTTAAACTATACTATACTTTTAAACTGTTATAGTCATATTGATGGAGGTATCGCGTTTCGCCCAAACGAAAAAAATATATCAAAAAGATATTATATTTTCACTATTGAACACATTTTCAACAGAATTATTAATTTTTGCCAAACATAGTTAAAATGTTATAATAATAAACATCTAGAAATAGTTATATACACCAAATATACAAAACAGTAAGTCTACTTTACTTTGTACTTCATCATGTTCAAAGATCACGTTCTGGCAATTTACTTATTACATGTACGAGAAGGAAACGTACCGCGTGTTTCGATTGCGAACTTTATGCATGCATGATGAGCCATGATTAGTTTACAATTCAGTTTAACATATCTTTGCGCTGTCGTTTTAATATCAGTGATATGGTGATGTTGTCGCGAAACTTTAATGGGATATATGCAACGGATTCGTGCCAAAACTTTGGTGGTTTCAGTGCGCGGTGCCGTGGCCGTGGAGAGATTAAACATGATGTTTATTAATACGTCATGAAATATTTTTATTTTTTAGTAACTACATTACTAGTTTGACAGCCTCCGTGGCGCAGTGGGCGAGTAGCCAGCCGTGAAGCAATAAGCCGCAGGTTCGATTCATACCCAAAAAAATGTATGATCCACAAATATTTGTTCCGGTCTGGATTTTTTATCCCCATAGTGGCTGACGTCAAGCAGGCGGCCTGTCGTAAAAACATACATACGCACTCACGGCTGTAATCCCTGAAGTGGTAGGCAGAGTTGTAACCAGTACACCCACATTTCGCCGAGCGGTCCTCCGTCACGTCTGTGATAGGGGGCGAGCTCTTCGCCATACCGAGCCCAATTCCAGACTCCGGGCTGATACTGAGCATTTCGTAATAGAAAAACCCAATATCACTTTTATCCGACCTGGGGGATCGAACCTGAGACCTCAGCGTCAGCCTCAGTCGTACGCATTACAACTGCGCCAACTGCCTCAGCAGTCAAAAAACTATAAGCCAAATCTTTCTGTAACATGTGTTAAAAGCATGATGCGCCGACCCCACTGCGAGTGGGATAAGGATAGGTGGAAGAAGAAGATGGAGAAAAATAACAATTATAAATAAACAAAAAAATACTCAATATGTAAAGTAAAGATCAGGTTCTTGTTGAAATTGACATAGGATGTAAAGCAAACATAAATTCTTATTGCGTATGCTTCCCTGAGAAGACATTCGACAGCTACCGAGGGGCACTCAATGCAATTTCTCTCGTGTCACCGCTAGTTGCAGTCAATTATCTGATAAGCCACATCACCCTTCACGTGTCACACAATACGGCAAAGAGGACGAAACGCTTAGTCTGCTCTTTCCTCGGTTGATTGGATTTAGGCTTGGCTATCCGTCGTGAAAAATATCTATAATTTTATGTTCATATAACCATGTTGTTTTTATAATGCAATAGGTATATCAAATTATAAATATAATATAATCGTCGGTGCATCTGTGTGTAGTCGTGTAACTTTTTTAATTAGCTTGAATTACTAAACTATAATAGCAGGTCGCTCGCCTAATGGTAAGCGCCACGCCACAGAAATTTTATTTACAAAATACTGCATGGCACTTTACTGCGTACGTCACCCCCGTAAGTTTTTAAGTCTCATAATGACCAGTAATTCCACTAGCATCAATGTCCTTCAAACTGGAATAAAACAGTGCTTACACTGCTGCTTGACGGCAGAAATAGACAAAGCGGTAGTACCTACTCAAACGGCCTCTCGCATACGAAGGAACTACCACCTAGTAAACTTCTGAACTACTTGACCGACTGAGGTCATATTCACACCATATGTTTGTTCTGTTCCATATATTTTCGAGAGCATGGTTTACAGCTATATAGAAAGTCAAGCAGTAATATGCACGTGGGTGAGACCGCGAGGGATAGTTAGTATAATCATATAGCCATTTCTTTTTAATAATCTTATACTACAATCTTACCGTTTTATCATTCATGTTTAAAAATGTTACCTCTTTATAATCCAGTGAAATTATATAAGATTCTGCCTGCCTTTTATTATTATCAGTATCTATAAACAATAATTATATAAAACGTCAAAAGTTAACAACAATCGTACCACAAATCAAATTATTTGTAGCAATTTATTTGCTTTATATTGTCCAATTAAAAGCTTCGGATGTCTAAAATTGATTTGTAGGCGAATGAACCTTTTGTAACACAATTGTCTGGACGCCGAACGTCTGGGGAGTTTTAATTTCCTTGTGTGTGTTGAGGTGAAAGATATTGCGGAAATTGTTACTCTCTCTATGCCAAACTATTTTCTGTCCTTATGGTTTTGTTCGGGAATTTCAAATTGTACAATATTGAACCATCGTAGCGGCTACTTAGTTTCTATGGAATATGCAACGTGTAACCTTTCTGTAAGATGTGTTCATATTTGAGACTCGTTACATACACTGAGTTTACCGTTTATATATACGGTATCTTATTAAAATCTAGACATTCTAAAATTCCACGCTAATTTTAATCACAAATTTTATTAATATCGATAAATTATTTTCATTACATCTGCACGCTCAGTACCTAATGGCTTCAATCGTATCAGCTGTTTATCATTTTGTGTTGTCCAAAGTTGCAAGTCAAATATCGACATGTTACTCATTCGGTAAAAAAGAAAATGCTTTATGTCCTAGCAATGCAATCGCATTTGCAATAGATGCAATATTGTTATGGGTGATATGAATGCCAAGGTAGGGAAGGGAGAGGTTCAGGGAGTCGTTGGGAAGTATGGTCTAGACGAACGGAATGATAGAGGCGATATGCTCGTTCAGTTTTGCCAAGAAAAAGACCTCATTATCACAAATACCATCTTTGAACTTCCAGCTAGAAGGCTGTATACATGGACATCTCCAAGGCATAAACCCGACCATATTATAAGAAATCAAATTGACTTTATAATGATCAACAGCCGATTTAAGAACTGTATAAAAAGCGTGAAGACGTACCCAGGGGCCGATATAAGATCTGATCACAATCCCGTAGTTGCTGAATTGTCATGTACTCTTAAGAAAATACGGAGGAAGAAGAAAAATACCAGAATTAACATCCGGGTTATTAATGACAAAGATATACGACCCAAAGTATCAAAAGAGATAAATCAATGGGCGTTGGACAGCGTAGAGAAACCACCAGATACTGTAGAGGAAAAATGGCAAACGTTGAAGACCAAAGTTACTAAAATCAATGAAGAATTGCTTCGGCCAAGAGAATGGGAATGTAAGCAAGTTTGGATGACGGATAAGATTTACCAACTCATGGAGGAGAGAAGAACCTATAAACATACTGACTCTGTAAAATACAAAAGCCTAGATAGAGATGTACGGAGAGAAGTACGATACGCTCGGCACTCCTGGCACCAACAGAGATGTGAATATGTAGAAGAGCTATATGCAAAACATGATGCATTTAATTTGCATAAAGAAATCAGAATCATGACTGGAAACCTTAAATTGGCACAACATCAGATAGTGGACGGAAACAACTTGCCGATTCTTGACATTTCCAAGAAAAATACTGTGTGGGAGCAATATATTACTTCTACGTTTGCAGATGACAATAGAAGCCTTGTGGTACCAGATAGTGATGGAAACGGCCATGCTTTTCTGTAAGAAGAGGTTGTGAAAGCTTTGCGACGTGCTAAAACAGGAAAAGCTGCTGGACCAGACAACGCTCACATAGAGGTACTAAAACTCATTGATGAAGAACACCTAGCTGCACTGGTGAGCTTGTTCAACCTCATTTACAGTACCGGTTAATTACCTGAAGACTGGCTGAGATCGACTTTTGTTACACTTCCTAAAAAGAAGAACGCGAAGAGATGTGAGGAATTCCGTACAATCAGCCTCATGAGTCAAGTCCTGAAGCTGTTTCTATCGATAATACACGAGCGAATAAGAACCAAATGTGACGAACAGCTCAGTGACAGCCAGTTTGGATTCCGAGCCGGAGTTGGAACAAGAGAGGCTTTGTTCTCAGTACAGGTTTTGGTTCAAAAATGCAGAGACATGCAACAAGAAGTCTACCTTTGTTTCATAGATTATGAAAAGGCGTTTGACAGAGTACAGCACGATCGCCTAATAGAACTGCTCAAAGACATAGGACTAGATGGAAGAGACATTCGCATAATACAAAACCTGTACTGGAACCAACGAGCTGCAGTCAGAATTGATGGTGAAGAATCCAACGAAGTTGAGATTAGAAGAGGAGTCCGACAGGGTTGTATTTTATCACCCACGCTTTTTAATATATACTCGGAAGCGATTATGGCAGAAGCTCTGGATAATCTGGACTGCGGCGTCAAGGTTAACGGTCGTCTCATTAACAACTTGAGATACGCCGATGATACAGTTCTCATAGCTTCTTCGGAAAGGGAACTACAGAAAATCGTCGATCGAGTAAATGAATGTAGTGAAAGGGCCGGTCTCAAAATGAACGTTCATAAAACCAAAGTAATGGTAATTTCAGGTGAATGTGGTCTCCGGCCACATGTAACAGTATCTGGTCAAAGACTCGAAAGGGTTAAAAAGTACAAATACCTTGGTACCTGGCTTACTGAAGAGTGGGATAGCGACTTTGAAATAAAATCTCGCATCGAAGTTGCTCGCAGTGCCTTCGGTAAGATGAAAAAGGTCCTCTGCAATCGCAGTCTTAAGATCCCACTGCGTATCCGCCTGCTTCACTGTTACATCTGGCCGATACTTCTATACGGATGTGAGGCCTGGACCATCAAACAACATCTCAGGAAACGTATAGAAGCATTCGAGATGTGGACTTATAGACGTGTAATGGCAATATCCTGGACTCAGAAAATTACTAATGAGGAAGTCCTTCGACGGGTAGGTCAAAACCGCAAACTTTTGGACACTACTATTTTCTCCAAAACGTCAGTAAATTAGTGTTCTGGAAAATTTCTTTTATTACTTGAAAACAAGCTAAATAGTTCACTTTTAAGGGCCGACTACCGATGGTCACGTCAAGCGTCAGACGCGTCAGTGACTGTACGATCCGTCATCACTCTACTATGCTTGACAGCTAGTGACGCAGTACGTAAGTAACACTACCGTCAAATGGTCTCTCGTATATTTACATAGTACTGACGTGACGCGAAAATCGTGAAATCGCCCGGAAATCTATCTTAATAGTTGTAATTAAATAAACTACTGTCATTTGAACTTAAGTAGTAGTTACTAGCGCGACGATCTTCACGGTTCGATTTAAATAACCCCAAAAGTTGTCCCATATTTCATTCTATCGAGTTCATGTCGAGTTTACGAATAATTAGATTGTGTGCTTACTTGCTATTACTACAAACTGTAAAGCCCGCCATACACATTAGGTGAAAACACGAAGATAGAATAAAGGTGGGAGGTATCACTTAAAATACCTATTTGAAGCTCGACTTTGTATCGATATCTCACTGTCTGTGGTCCGTTCTCTGTTTCATCCGTGAATCCCAAGGGTATCTACGCTGTAGGCAGTTTTGGCTACAGTACGAATGGACCGGCTCGACGGGGTCGTTACCACTAGCCTCGTACTGACTGAGCGAGCAACCTCGCAAAGCCGCCTTGCGAAACAAATGCTCGGTCAGTCAGGATGTGCCCCGCCTGTGGCAAATGCGCTCGCTGCCTCGCCTGAGCCGAACGTTGTCAGTTTTTAGCGATGTTCAAAGGCGCCTTGGTATGAACGGCTCCTACACTCAGGACGGTTGTGTTTTGCTTCGATTGCTCGCGCTATGTTCATGAGCATAACTAAAAATGTGTAAACAAATCGGCTCGGTATGGCCTCGCGCGTCGGCCTCGGGCGATAAAATTTCAGACCGAGGCAGCCTCGCGCGGTTATCATCGCGCGACAAACGTTGGCTGCTCGGTCACCATCAGGTAATCCACTCGTTGGCCGGTCTATGCTATAAAAAAAACATACAAATGTGTGATGATGGTGACCTATAATACAAACAGATTTCGTATTAGTTTTTCCTTGAGTGACGTACAATTCGGATGGCAGGATGTTTGCATATTCGTGACAATTCGTAAAACACGATTATACCGAGCCACATCATTTTATTATAGCACTACACATATTTATACAACTCATTATAGGTACGTCATGTATAACAACGTGCTCACAGACGAAAGACTAAAATGGTATTAGCATTTATATAAAATTCTCGGAGGTAGTTATTCTCAGCTACAATTTGAGGAGTGTTGAAATAAACCATTTACCCGCTGGTAATGAAACTTGCAAGTGGCTACGGAATTGAGTTAGAGTGTGGTCTATACAAAACCAGCCCCCTTTGTCGCGTCATCAAACTGCAAATTGATAGTTCCTGGCAGGGGCCGCTGGCCACGGTCCGCTCCCCGCTCTCCGCGCCAAGCTTTTAAACTATCACAGTACTATTACATATTCTGTGCTGCTGCGATTTCTACCAAAACAAAGCAAGTACAGCGGTTTAATCCGTATCAGGGTGTTCTACAAAAATATTTTTCTTTTGAGTTGTATTAAATTCTATTTTTGTTTTTGTTTTATCAATGAATGTTATATCTGCATTACAAATTGACGAATTGTATTATGAAACGTAAGTTAACTTTAAACTAGAGTTACATCAGTTAGTATCAATATGATCCAAGTTCAAAGTTAGTTTATAAGGCCGCCAAGGATTCCGTTCTTGTCTGTGCTTTAGACTCGTTGAGTCTTTGTTAAAAGAAATGAATTACCACAGACATCCATCTGTGCTATATCTACATATCATCGGACGGGTAACATTTAACATAACATAACATAACATAACATTACATTTCGTATGCATAATGCAATATAAGAATATTCTTTTTCATTGTATCACAATATTCTCGCTTACTGATCTGTGCCTACAACATCCTTCGGTTAATATAACCAAGACGTATAAAACTATCAAATTGGGATGGAATTTACACAAATTGCTATAACATTTTTGGTCTTAAGTGGTTCATTCCAACGCGAACGCTTCTATTCTTTGCAAATATGCTTGTGAACCAGTTCTAGCAATGTGAGCAGCTGGTATGAATGGATATTGCTTCCTCCTAGAGGTCTAGCTAACTGCATAGTGGTTAACATACATTGGCATGTTAACATACACTGAAAGATATAATACTTATTGCGTGATGGTAAATACAATGTAGTTTCTTTTCAACCGACTTAAAAAAATAGAAAATTCGCAGTTGTCTGTATTTTTTTATTAATGTATGTTAAGTGATATTGCTAATTCGATAGGCCTTACCTCGGTAGTCGGTTTGATAATGAAGATAGAGAAAAAAGTAGAACACTCCTCAACGGCAAATGTTTTACTGATTGAACTCAGGTGTTGTTAACGGTTACGTAATTAAACTTATAATAATTATTAAAATGTGTGTTATTTTGTAAATAATAACACTCTTTATAAAGCAATAACGAATGTAACATTACTTTGTGCATGCTTATTCAACTTCTGAGAATTCCAACACGCTACATAATAAAAACTTTCCGCATACACTGTGTACAAACTCCAAACACAAACTCGCTCGCCATTCTAACTGTGATCACCTGAAAAGCGAGTATTTGACTCAAAATGTACAGTCGCAAATACAATTAAATACCCAAATGTGTAATGTACACTGGGTACTGGCAGCTTATACTAATGAAACGCAATGAAGCGCGCGCCGCGGACCCGTCGCTATGAGCCATCAGTCCGATATACCCGCTCGCTGCAGGTTAATTAAATTTTGACACCGACTGTACCGCCACATCCGATATACACGGGAACTGTCCAAGTGGATGATCCGCTACTGAATTACAGTATTAGTGACGTTTGTACGTACGAGTGGAGTATATCCGACTATATCGGAGCTTAGATTTATTCGCTAATGAAAGTCAGGGACTGTGGTTCAGACGTATTTTCTTACACAGTTATTTAAAATGTCCTTTTTAGAAATAAATGCCAAAAATATTCTTAAGTGTTTTGTTGGTTAAATACAATACAAAAAATATTTTTGTATTAAAAATTCTAAAGATGTTCTAGGTGGCATGTGAGAGGTCGTCTGGGTAGGTACAACCTTTGTCTAATTCTGCCGCCATGCAACAATGTCTAAGCGTTGTTGTGTTCCGGTTTGGAGGATATTGAAACCAGTGCCATTACTGGGCATTATGAGACTTAACATCTTATGTCCTGAAATGATGAGTGCAATATGTGCAGTGCTATGAAGTGCTTAATTCTGAGCTAATTCAGAGTTCTGAGTGTTGTTGTTATTGTTTATGGGCAGGCGTGGCGAGCGACCTGCTCGTCTCGTCATTAAGTGTAAAAAAGGGAAATTTACGTATAAGCATTACTTTTAAGATAGAGGCCAATGTAATAGCATAGCTCAAAACGTACATAAAAGAAAAGTCCGCATAGATAACCTTGTCCCTGCATGATTCGATAATAAATCAATTTGATTCGATCGCATATCCTAAACAAACCTTGTTAATCGGGCAAACATAATCTTCAATATAAAAAGTGAACATCTCTGAGCAAACTTGGGTCCTTGGATCCAAAATTAAAGTGAACAGTGACATATAACCCTTCTGAGCTCTGTTATATTATCATATTAATCCGTTTGGACATATTTACAGAAGAATCGCTGACAAACTAATATTATGTAGTCATAGATTCGTTTTAGGTGGGAAAAATAAAAAATACTAAAATTGATCTATGATGCGTGGAGTTAAATGGTAGAGCCAAGCTGTGCACAATTTATTCTACAGCACGACTGGGCTGGCTCGACTGGGTTGTTACCATTGTCTCACATAAAAACAACGTGAAATAGCAGCTTCCTGTTGCGTT
Source organism: Mimas tiliae (assembly GCA_905332985.1). Taxonomy (NCBI): domain Eukaryota; kingdom Metazoa; phylum Arthropoda; class Insecta; order Lepidoptera; family Sphingidae; genus Mimas; species Mimas tiliae. The sequence goes on from HG995255.1 coordinate 8,836,500, forward strand.
TCATACAGTGAGTGAGATATCTGGAGCCCCAAATTACCTTCCCCTTCCTAATCCCTTAATCATACCTTTCCTTAATGTCGGCAACATTAAAGGTATATGGTAATGTCGTCCATGCTTCTTGAGGTATTGGATGTTCATAGGCGGTTGAGATCACTTACCATCAGGTTACCCACTTGTTCTCTCATTTGCCTCTGAATTAAAAACTATAGATCGATTTGTATAGTAACCAAGCGTGCCAATTTTTATTACGTAGACTGACGATGTCATCGCGGTGCACATATATTTTATAGTGTGCGTTGACGCGTTGCTGAAAGGAGTACACATACATACGAAGTCTATATTATTCTGTATCTAATGCCTAATATATCGATTTTGGTATGATAATAATACTAGCGCTGTATTATACATGTCCTACTGCTGTGTACGGCCCTCCTCGACAGTATGAGGGGTTAAACGGGGTGGGGGTAAGGCTTAGTCTATCACGCTGTCCTAGTGCGGATTGTCAGACTTCACATACCTTTGACATTCTTATGAAGAACTTTTCTGGTATGCAGTTTTCTTCACGATGTTGTCGTTAAAGCAAGCGATCATTAACAATGAATACACACGCAACTTAGAAAAGTCAGAGGTGCATGCTCTTGAGTGCTGGTTTTGGAGCCTTTGACTTATGTCTCAACAGTCCGTACATCTCCCCGCTGAGCTTTTGCTGCTATATTTTGACATAGACAAATAAAAAATTCGAACATAACCGGCGTTATCTGGCACGAGCCTCATTATATATGTGTTAATCAAACTGATAAAATGTGAAAATAATATATTTTTATGGGTTGATTTCAATTTACGAATGAATTGAGTTTTAAATTCATAGTACCTAATATAATTACTTACGCGTAAATGCTTTTTTTATTATCCAAGATGCTTGGTAGTTAATTAAATAAATAAATAAAATTATATGGTTAAATGATTATATGGTTTGGTGTATATAATTGGATTATCCCATCATGTATTCCAAAAACGTTGCTTGGCGGCATAAATAGACATAGTGCCTAACCCAGTCAGCCTCTTACATACAAAGGGCCTACCACCTTGTGTGTGTTTTTATAATGGAAGCCGACAAAAGGGCAAGTGGGTTACTTGATCAAAAGTGACCTCCACAGCCCATGAACTCCCATAATACCAAGAGAATCCCTCGTTTGCGAGAGGCCAGCTGGGCTGGTACCACCGCTTTGTCTATTTACAAGGTGGTAGGTCCCTACTTTGCGAGAGGCCGGCTGGGTTGGTACCACCGCTTTGTCTATTTCTGCCGCCAAGCAACAGTGTGTAAGCACTGTTGTGTTCCGGTTTGAAGGACATTGAAGCCAGTGTAATTACTGGGCATTATGAGACTTAACACCTTATGTCTCGGGGTGACGAGCGCAGTCCAGTGTCATGCAGTGCTTTGTTATTCAAAGTTCTGTGTGGCGTTGCTTCTGTTTATGAGCAGGCGTGGCGCTTACCATCAGGCGAGCGACCTGCTCGTCTAGTCATTCAAGCTAATAAAAAAAAAAAAAAAAGAATGATGGTAGTTATCGACCATAAAGGAAATAATTAGGGATTGGCCTCACCATATGCAACGCAAAAGCAAGCTGCCAAATCCATAGGGTCGGATTTCTGTGAGACAGTGGTAGGTACATACAACCCCGGTCGAACCAGCCCTCATGGCTATACCATTTAACTGTATTTAGTATTAACTAATGTCTATAATATATCAAACACTAGTTAACAAGAGCTAAAGCAATTCAAACAATTGTCCAATTTCACTCCCAAATAACGAGACAATCAAAATCCCAAAACAAAAATTAATATGCGTGATTTTTCAGAGCAGTTGAAATGGTAGCATTAGTGAAATCCCTTAAAACGGTAATCCTCACGTCGTTTTCGTAGTCCAGACTAAATCCAATTACGCCGAACCGACGCCAAGCTGTACGCTGTGTGCTACATACTTCCCACGGAATTACATTTATATTACTAGAAGTGGCTGAGCGTACTCCGACGTTGACCTATTTAGCTTGCATTTTATTTTATTGCAGAGTGGGTTACAGAGGATTTAATGGAATGCATTAAAGGATTAATTATTTTAATTTTTTTTGTTTGGGTTAACGTTTACCAAGTAAACATAGCAATATTTTTTTTATCCTGTGACGGCAAAGTGACTTCACCGGACCTAAGTTATAGTTCGGTCTGTCAAGAGACATTGCATCCCTCGACGGTCGTCAGAATTATGCCAGCCTGAAGTTACGTGATATACTGTGGCTGACTTCAAAACGCGACTCGCCTGTACGGGCTACTATGAGAGGTTTATCACCATGTGTACAGTGGTCGCTATCCAGTCCGGCTTTACTATTTATCAGCTCAACTTTACTTTTACAATATCCTTATATGATCAACCAACTGCATATTCATATTAAGTGACTCCAAGGCAGCAAATAACATCTCGCAATCAATTGATAAGATTTTTGTGACTATGAGTTTGTTGAGATAAACCCTATCGAACTCAAAAAACGAATAATCAAAATCAGTCCAGATTTGGCGGAAACATCGAATAATATACATACAATAATCTGTTAAAATGGAACAATGTCATACTGAATGGCCTACAAGTTAAGTATCTGTCACATTTTAAATATAGAGAAGGGTCTTTGGTAATCATACTTCTAGTGAAAATGTATCCATGTAAAAATGTAGGAGACTGTACCAAATGCAGCAACGAGCAAGAGCAACTAGCAACGAGCAGTGAGCACGGCGCGGCATGATGGCAGGCGCGAACTGTCGAGTGGCGTCGAGTACCAGGACGTGACTATCGGCAGGCTGTGATAGGATCTGCGGGACACTACATTTTATATTAAAACTTATTAAAAACTGACTGCAAATTGTTTTATTGCGTTTTATTTCATTTAATAACAACTTTCATGTACAACGACGACTAGTTCGAAACCCTTTCCTGGTTAATTTCGTAATTTAAGGTTTACTGTTGTAAACTCGTACTCAGAAATGGTAATAAAATTTCAATATCCAATAGATTATATTATTTCTCAGAGCTATCAATTGTTATTGACAGCCTCCGTGGTGTAGTGGTTAATTTTATTGGTGTTCACACCGTTCAATATGAATGTGACATGACATAAAATATCACTGCACACAATGCACCGTTCTAAAGACAATCTCGAGACGAAATGCGCAGGGAAACCATGAATTAATAATGATGAACAGCCAGACGGAGGTTGTTAAAACTTTGGCCGTTCGAAATCCTAATCCGAACAAACTAAGCACTAAAAAGAAACGCAGCCCTCAACGAATGCTGTAAAATTCTTACACGAACAAACAATACTTACAGAATTGGTTATTTTAAACTCCATCATCCCTTTCGTCAAGTTCTAAGTGAACCGAATTGTTCAGAGTTAAATTATGTTCCGAACAACAAGAATGTTTCAAATTGCTGTAGTTACTGTGAAAGCTGGCGTAATCAAGTGACTACCTTGTTATTAATTTTCAAACATCGTTGTGATTGAATGAAGCACAGTTTGACGTAATTAATAGGTCGTTCTGAGAGCGATTCATAATTGGACGACCCTAGACTATCACGCGAATTGATTGCTTCATGCAAAAAAGGTGTCGATAAACCACGCCGCAAGAGCTCTTGAATATTAATGGTTGATATTGAAGTGGTTTTGTCAGGCACACCGCACAATATAAAAGAGCTCGTAGTCTACTTGGTAATTAAATGTTTGGTTAAAATGGTTAATAACTTTTGTGATTTCTAATATTCTTGAGCAGTGAAATAAATCATTTTCATTCAATAACCTATCTGACTAAACGTTATTAGAAGTTGGCGCTTAATAATCTCTTTGAATTAATAGAAAGCTTGAAAGTACGTTAGGTAATGTCGTTACCCAAGTATCTAGCCAAAACTCATAATAGTCGTAATGGACTACGCTCAGGAGTATCGGGGGATAAATTCATGACTTTGCGATTTCAAACTATTCCGCCGGGAATATTATAGCCATAAGCCATACATACCACTGTCAAGTATATGAATACTAAAAAATAACGTTCACTGAAGTCATAAATGGATATGACAAGTTAATACAGTAACAATGAAACGCTTCTAAATTATCAATGGGAAGGTAGATCCGTTAAAGTGTTGGTAGTGGAGGGAACGGACGCGGTTAGTCCCCCGTGCGACGAAGACGGCGACGCGACGTCACGAGTGGAGCGCCGGGACAGGATGGCTGCCGTCCTCCAGCCTCCTGCACGGAACTCAATCATTAGTGTGCTCACTCAATGTGAAAGCGATTTCATCCCCGTCAGCCCCGCTTCTTTGAAACTGACGCAATATTGTCGAAAGCAGGAAAACACTTTACAAAAAAATATATTACCCGAGATGCGGTGAAGAAAATGAGGACGGAATGCCAGGAGCCAATCGAGCGAACGAGTCTCGTTGGCAATACGCTCTCGCGTTTACGTTATCGATGATGTTCCCTGCCGAAGTGCTCCAGCTGTAAACGTAAACGAGCGCCAGCCCGGTTACAGGCCCCCGTCCGCGTCGCCCGCGGTTGTAAACTCTAGCGTCTCAAACAACTTCGTTACAACTCCGTTCTGTTTTGTTTCTGGCCCGCAATATTAGTTTTAGTCAAAAAGCTATTTTTCAACCCGAAGTCGAAAGGCTTGTAAAGTTTTCTAATTTAGTTAATTTGTACTCAACGTTTCGTGAAGCCTTCATTTCTGTTTCCTTTATATTGGAGATAGCGGTTATATAAAATATTACTTTATGAATTTCACAATGATTGTAGAGATAACATTGGTACAAATTGACCTCTGGTTGGAAAGTTTCTTCTCTTTGTAATTAACTGAGATCAATTTAAACTACAAATTGTGCGAAAGTTTTTCAATGTAAAATAAACATACGAATTGCTCGGAATTGTAATTTGTGCCGGTATGGCGGTAGGCTTTTTATTTTTTTTATTAGTCTGAATAACGTAACGCTCGCCTGCCCATGAACAAAAGCAATACACAGAACTACGAGTTTCAAAGCACTGCAAGGCATTGGACTGCGCTCGTCACCTCGAGACATAAGATGTTAAGTCTCATAATACCCAGTAATTTCACTGGCTTCAATGTCCTTCATACCGGAACATAATAGTGCTTACACTGCTGGCGGCAAAAATACATAAAGTGGTGGTAACAACCCAGACTTCTCCAATACGAGGGACCTACCATATAGACACATCCCTTATCACATCATGGGATGAAAATAAACTCTGCCTATCCCTACAGACGTAAACTAATTTAATGTTTTCAAAATAATTAGGTAAGAGGTATGTTTTTGTGTGCAGGTGCTGATGTTTCCGGAAGAGGGCTGGGCGCGCAGTGCTTCCTCGTCATACTGGACGCTACAGCCGTGTTGGTGGCGTCGATCCAGGTGCAAGGTGGTTGAAGTGGCTGGCACAAGAAGGTAATTCCAAAAAAGTTGATTTTGTCAATCACACACACGGAAATCCTGTGTTCTATATTGTTTCATCGTTTAATACATACCTGAGTAATAGCTATGTTACACAAGTAAATATCAAAGCCGTAGGCATCAAAGCTTCATCTTTTTATGGTGGATACACAGCCTACGACTGCAAAACCAAAATGACAATAATGAATATGTTAATTAACTGTGTAAATTTCCTAACTCAAAAAATACCATATTTCTAATTACACTCAATATTAAAATTTGAATTAAAGCCACAAAGGAAATTACGGCGGCTAAAGATCATAGAAATTAAAACTTTATATTAAACGCCTTAACGCTTGTGAAAGGAAACACTTTATCACGTTATGTTGGGCATTAAGCACGGTTTTAGCAATTAAACGCTCCGTGACATCCGCGATTCAGGTGAAAACATAAAGAACAGCGCACATCGAGCGAGGCACAGCGATAACAGGCAGTGCGGAGCGGCGCGGCGTAGATTTCTCGGATTTCAAGAGACTGTTCGCGCCGTTGGTTATTAAGAGTCATCAAAAATGGCATTATGGTTTTAGCATATGTGTACTCTTATGTCCTCTAAGTTGTAGGCTAGGCATTCCTTACTTGGGATTAGATCTGTGCCTAACATGACAAAGAAAAAGTAGAGTAGAGAAACAGAGTACCTATAACGAGCCTTCGTTTCCCTAGAATTGATCATAATATTTAGTTTACAAGATGTAGTGCCTCCGTTGCGTCGATAGCAGCTTTGCCTATAACTCAATTGACAGAGACAGTAGCGTGCATTTATGTTATTAAAATCCTCGTTGATGCGCTCGGTCTGCCCTGACCCGAAAACGGAAAGCTGGCACACCAGCACGCGGCCAGGATGGCTGGATTTGACAAACGGCGGGAAGTGACCGGGACGCAACTATCGCGCGATCACGCCTGCAATGAAAAGTGGCGTGGACGTGCCCTTAATAAACATGACCAAAAGTAGAACGTTATGCGCTATATCTGTTTTTAAAATAATTGCTAATGAGATAAGTTAGTTTCCATAGTAAATAAACGTTGTTATTACGTATAAAATGTGTTATATTTTTTTGGAAACCAAACTGGTTTAATTAAGTTTTTGTTTATTATTATTATGTGTTTATGTACTGTTTGATTCCTTTATTATATAATATAAAATAAATTTGGATTATATTTACTGTAAGATAAACTTGCATTATGAAAAAAAATAGTTAGTTTTGGAAAAAAATATGCATCTTAACAACTATAATAGTATACATACATACATACGCACTCACGCCTATAATCCCCGAAGGGGTAGGCAGAGATTTACATCTCAACGGATCTGGTTACCCAGTACACCCACTTTTCGCCGAGTGTATCTCTGTCTCATAATGTGATAGGGGGCGAGCCTATCGCCATACCGGGCACAAATTTCAGACTCCGCGCTGATACTGAGCTTTTCATAATAGAAAAATCGAATATCACTTTTACTCGACCCGGGGTTCGAACACGAGACGTCAACATTGCAACTGCGCCACCGAGGCACTATAATAGTGAGTATTGCAACGGAAGTATACTCGCAACTAACATAATAACCAAGATGTTTTTATCAGAAACGACAATCGAATTGAACCATATATTTTTTAAATAAATACCCAAGTACAGAGAATTTCTAATAACAGTTTACACGCGTTTAATAAGTTTTAACTCGAGTTGAACATCTAACGAGCTTAAGATTACCACAGAACTGTGAAAGCGGAAAAATGTGGGCAATTCGACATGGCGCGGGCGCGGGCGCCTGGCTAAACGAGAACCGTTTACATTAACGATTATTGCTGCTCGTCCGAACTACTTTGCCTAAACGACTCGTATATCATGATAACATCCCCAGATATACGTGGATGACGCCCGCTGTATCACATACGGGGTTAATATGTTTTATAATACTTTTACATCCACACTAATATTATAAATGAGAAACTGTCTGTTACGTTTTCACGGCTAAACAGCTGAAGGGATTTTAATGAAATTTGGTAAGGAGATAGGTTATATCCTGGGGAGGATATAGGGTACTTTATGTCTCGGAAAAAAAATATGTCCCGGGAAAAAGATTCACGCAGGCGGAGCTGCAAGCAAAAGTTAGTTATAGAATATATAAAGCGTAGCTATATTTAAAACGTAGATATAGTTATCTATTTATATATAATACCTTACCTCTCTTATTACCTTCGGATCGCTAAATCATGTGGCGTATTCGACAATCTGCACGTACATATATAATTACTAGCTGTTGCTATGCATTTGTTGTTGAATATGCATATAAAATTTTATAAAAATCGGTTGAGCCGTTTCGGAGGACTATGGGAACGAACATTGTGACACGAGAATTTTATATATTAGATAATAATTAAAAGAACATCGTAAACGTTCCTTAACAAAACTAGAACGAAGTGAAAACTTTGAACTATTCAAACGAAGTTTAGCCTGTTGAAACGCTGCCAGAACCATTCAGACTTGTAATGGACCGCAATTACCGTCACCTGTAATTCTGTGCATACATCACTTACAGGATTTTTGAGCTAATAAATGCCTCGTAGCATTCGCGAATTTATATTGATTTTCACAGCGTAAATTGTAGGTAAAAATGTATATAGTGCATTCATAAGTAATAATTTTAGTTGTTATTTGTAGATAAATGTGTTTACGATGTTATTGAATCAGAAAATGCTTTATGTCCTTAATCATAACGGACGACTTATGACGACGCGATTGTCTCTGACGAACAATCAAATTCTAAAAAATTACTTGATGCCAATTAGAGTTAATTAATGTCCCTGAATGCGGCAATTATGATATAATCTTATGTCTAATGGTATCGTATATCGTACTTATATTATATATTTTTGAAAATGTCATCGTTGTATTTATTTCTTTGGCACAAACGCAATCGTCATCATCCAATAATATAGACGCCTTTACCATCAAAAACATGTCGAAGAATCGATTTCAATGAATGTAAAATATCAGCAGACTGTAACCTCATATCCTAACTAATATTATGAATGCGAAAGTGAGTTTGTTTTTTTATTACGCCTTAATCGCTGAACCGATTTTAATGAATTTTGGTAGAGATAGATGGGACCCTAAACCCTGTGGACAGTTATAGGCAATATTTTATTCCGGAAAAGGCGGGCGGAGCCGCGAGCAAAAGCTAGTAGTTTATAGATGGAGAGGATATATCGCATGACCGAGGCACGGATTTAACCGTTCCATAATCTGATAGGAGGCGAGCCTATACCGGGCACAAATTAAAATATTTCAAATTGAACACTCAAACACAAATTGTGATTGTCTAACCTGGGAACTGAACCTAGGACCTCACGGTTCTCAGCCTTAATGCGCTGCCACTAAACAAATTAGGGTATTTAAACACTCTACTCGTAACTAGACAATTGCTACATACTTGAACTAAATCTTTTAAACGAATCCTAAATGACACCAACGTCACGCACTGATCCTATTACCAGTTTAACGAGAGAACTGAATTGAATGGACCGTAGTAAGTATGTAATGACGTAGAAAACTGGCGCAAAGCTCATAAACATTTTTAATTTCACCGAGACGTCAGGGCAGACGTAAGATGTTGAACGCTATTACCCGGTGGGCGCCATTACAAGACCGTTAGGGCTCCGTTAGGTACGTGTTGGATTCGCGCCCTACTAACTGGTATACGTGATCAGCGTTCGGACTGCGAATTCTGAACAAACTCATCAAGACACAAAAACTCTCTCTCCAAGTTTTTATTTATGTGCCGCGTGATTTTTTCACTCTCAGTATGAAAATTATCATTATTACTTGCAAATTATTTTATTATAATGATATTTTATGATCTACACTGATATTTTAGACATCGTGTGACTCGGTGAGTCTGTTTGTAGAGAATAATCTGTGGAACTTGACAGCCTCCGTGGCGCAGTAAACGAGTAGCCGGCGGTGAATCGTGAGGCCGTGGGTTCCAGTCCCGCACCGAAACAATTTTTTTGTTACACATAAATATGTGTTCTGGGTCTGGGTGTTATTTTTTTTTATTGTATAGGCCGACAAACGAGCAAGTGAACACCACCGCCCACAATACCAAAAGAGTCATGGGCGCGTTGCCTACCTTAAAGGTAAGGGATTGGGACGGGGAGGGAATTTAGGCCTCCAGATATCCCACTCACCGTACGAAACGCAGCAGCTAGCTGCTACTTACTACGTCGGTTTTCTGTAAGACATTGGTAACGGACGAGCCGGCCCATTCATGCTGTAGACAAAATTGTCTACAGCGTGGCTCTACCAATCGTAGTGTTGTGGGACCACAAGTCCCTCGTAGTTCCTGATACCCACGATACAGGTTATCCTAGTGTGGGGACAGGACGGTTGGGAGTTTAAAAAAAAGATTCTATAAATTCTTTAAGTAATAGGAAACTACATACATTTTCCATTAATGCTACTATAGTAATACTACTACTACTCGTAGTACTTGAAAGCTGCTGTCTTAACGTTAATAGTTAGCTATTATAGCTATACATTTTCCTTCTGGTTATGATCATGGTATATTTAACACATAAAAATTTTACCTTCATAAAATCCCCATAGCGTCATTTCACCACTTACAATAAGAAAGAAAGAAGGAAGTTTATTATTGGAGCAATAATTACAGCGTTGAAAAAGCAAAAAATAACATAATTTTTTTTTACACAAAAACTTTTAAGTATATACTACGCAATTATTGCGCCAAAAATATAAATAAGCAATACTGCAGCGCTGGTTTTCGATGAGATGAAGCCCAAGGAATTACCATAAGCACAGATTAACTAATAGTTAATTAATTAAATAAAAGAAATTTACCATAAGCACAGATTAACTAATAGTTACTACATAATCTGAATATAATTTTTGCGACAAAAAGGAACCAAATCATTAGTAAGGTAGGAATGTGTGATGTGTGATTTTGTTTGTGTGTGTGAGTGCGTGCGTGTGTGTGTCAACAATCGATATAATAAAATTTTCATCTACATAGCTTTGAATTAACTACCAGTTTGTTACCCCCCTGTAGTTAGTACTAACAAGATAAGACCCGAATATATGTATGATCATTACACTAGTAGTAGTAGTAGTAGCCAACTCCTCCCTATTTTTCTATTTGATTCATTTCGTTGCCGGATAAAAACACATTTGCATTCCCAGAGACTCGCCGAGCTTCATTGCTCGGTGTCGAAATATGCGTGCCACTGTCGACCCTGGCTTACAGGAGTTACAGTGGCGGGTGTGTAGGCGGGATAGTCTCGTAGTAGTATGACGCCATGTATGAATGTATAAATCAGAGACTGTTACTGGCATATTACGAGGCACGAGCGGCTGTGGTCCCAGGTAGGCAAGCATCCCTGTTCGCACTAATTCTTGCTGCCTGGACAAACGACCGCGCCTTGTCGCCTCGTCACCTCGCCGCCTGAGAAATATAAAGAAAGATTATATTTTCTAACAGATTGCTATGTAGACTGGTGAAATAAAACACGTTCCTATGATTATAGTGCCAGACGTTTCGTTGTATTATTGAAAGATTTGTGAGGCAATGTTTAGTAATGAAACAGAGCATACAACACACACACACACATACTTACACCCACAAGCACGTACGTACACTGCGTGCGGGTACGCACGCTCGTTGGGCGTTTAAAACAGATTAATATTGTTCGTCCAAAAAAGTAACAGGACAGTGTTAATTATATGTACCTTTATGTTGTGTACTGGAAAATGTACAAAACCTTGAAGTAACATGGTTAATACGGAATGAGTAACACACTTGTTTGTGCAGACACAGTACCCACGCGCAAATGGTTGTGAGCGGTGTGAATGCCGTCTACATCGTCGGCACCTTCAAACATCTTGGCACCGATGCTGATTTCAAGGTAAAAAAATATATTTCTCTATTACTGAATGATGAGACAACCAACAGTCACATATAATCCACTACACCACGAAGGATGTCAAAATATTAATTAACAATAATCATGCATTTTACAAAATTTTATTTTTATCCGTCTGTAGCACTAGTCCCATTGTTTTGTTCCATGATGGGACAATTGACACTATGTCGGGCCAGTAACTTGTCCCATTCGACAAGGGACACCAATATTTTAGTCCCAGAAATCCCATCTCATCCGTACCTACGGTTCCTACTGTACACTTTTTTTAGGTATATAGGTACGTTATTTTCAATTTATCTTCATGGTATGTTTCATTATAAAAACAGATCTAAAAAGTCTCATATTTCATAGTAAAAATTGAACTTAATCTAATGTAACTTTTGGCAGACCCGACCAATACGCTTCCGTTTTTCTACTGCAGTAAAAATATTCACATCAATTTTTGTCTACAGCTCTACCTGACAACAAATGTAACGCAGGCTGATTTCAACATGGGGTACACAATGACCGGGACCCTAGAGCGTGGAAGCAGATCCTCCAACATCTTCCAAGTGACTCACTTCGCCGTCCTGCGCCGCTGTGACCACGACGCTCATCACCTGAAAACATCTTAAATAATAATAATGTTTGAAAAACGGTTGTGTCATAGTTGCTACAAAATTTTCCCGTGGAGTTCATGCTCAGAAAAGCGGCTGTAAAATGTGAGGCAAAGGAAGTCACTATAGAGAAAATGCTAACATGACTAAATCTAGTGGGCAACTGCATCACTGCAAAATTGATGGGAAATTAAGTTATTTGGGTTCATGGCGTTTTAAACTACACTGAGAAGGGTTTGAATTGTTCTGGCCACTAGATTCATTTTATAATGTGTACTCAACTTATAGCTAAATGTTAGAACGGCGAATATTTTTATTTTTATAATTGACATCTATTTGTAAATTGCACTTAATATTGCATTTTATGTTCGTAGCACACTTCATCTCCTAGTAATTTTATGCCATTAACTTTGAGCTTGAAACATAATTTGATAGTCAGGCTAGATTCATTAATTTAATTAGTCGTTAGAAATGACCTCAACTAGATATTTGCTAGTCATTCTACAAGTCATTATATTTGTAAAATTATATTGCCAAGCGATATTACGATCTCGATTTAAATACTTGTTAGAAACAAATTTATTTAGAAAATGTATTAAACATTCTTTAATTATTATCGTAGTTCTTTTGTTATTTATAGAAATGTAGAAAACTAGTTGATGTAAATAATTTTACCCTTTCATATTATGTATAATTGCTTTGTAGTCGTAGATTTAGTAATAATTCATAATTTATTTTTATAAATTCTTATATTAAGAAACGTAGGTTTGTATTAGTTTTTTTATATGCAGTAGAAACAGATTTAGACCTTTTTATAAAATAAGATATAAATCAGGAGTCATGCGTACCTGCTATATGTTTCGTCATTAAAATAAGTGCAGAAGCGTCTGGTTAATATTTTTCAATTTAATCACAGTATTTGAGATTTTCCTGTTCATCGAAAATGTTTTGATAAGTGAATTGAAATTCATTTTAAAATGGCTGTGAGCTAGATGTAGTGTATAGCTCCTTCGCGCTTCGGTGAACAAAATAATATTATATTGGACCGCTTCGTACGTATATCGATCGTACACCGCAAGTTGTCCCATATATCCAAGTAATATGAACAAACTATGGATTTTGCTTTGTCCACCTTTCATATGTAACATATCACCATATGGCACTTGTTACGTTACAGCATCTGTCAGATAGCAAACCGAAGGCGTGGCGAAGCGTTTAGATTTTGTACAGACACATTTCCACGATAAGGAATTATCGCACGATAGAGATGAGAATATAACAAAGCTATCGTTTACAGAGTCACGTTATACAATTTGCCAGCGAGATTCATGACGCGACCTCGTAAACCAGAGTTTTGTGTTATATTCGCGCCTATACCACGTATGGACTCATTTGAATCTAGTTACAACTAAGTTTACCAGACGTCAGGATTTTTTCTGATTTTTAGGAACTTGCCAGGATTCTGGGCGGACTTCGATAATATCAGGATTTTTGATAATAAACACAAAGCAAAAAAATATATTTAAAAGTATATTCTTCTTTGCGAAAAAATAAAATTTAATTTGACTAAATAGTAACCAACCGAATGAGTACAATACCTGTTATAAAAAATGCAACATGCTTATTGCAAAAGCCAGGAGCAGGCTTTTACTTAGGTCTTTTTTTCATCTTGTAACTAGTCACACCAAAATACGAAAACAAAACTTGATAAACCATGTATTTATCGCGGGTTTCTTCGCCACGCCTTCGCTCTGTTCTCTATATGACAAAAGGAAAGTCTTTATTTTAAAGAAACTATGCAACGCCACTCCATCCTTGCTTCAAATCGAATGCGGTACAATGTATCCTAACTTTGATAATTGTCTAAAATCTAGATCCAAATCTTTCTAGAAACACTTAATTGTATTAGACGTAAGTGAAACCTATACATTAAGATGTTTGATGTAAAAGGGTTGATGAATACAAACGTCCAATATCGCACTCCCTCCAGTGTTTACACACATCATTTTTGTACAAAATTACTATGTATTTTATGGCTCCTATTTGGCATTTTTTTCTACTAAGCATAGTTTATGTAACGATTTTTGCTTTAACCATCTGTATTTGAAATTTTTGTCCATGTGCATAAAAGCTTAAAATACTTAAGTTTTAGAATAGTTTTCATATACATACGTATACTTTGGGCATATGTACGTGACTGATTCTTACAATTTTCATCATTAATTTAGGCGAAGAGATGCTTCGAGTCAGAATCAAGAGTTTTCTCCAATTGAAAAATTGAATAACAGTAGATTTTTAATATGTGACGATTTTAGTCTTCAATTAAATAGAATGTGTAACTATATAGGGGCGCTGTCAGTTTAGCCGTTTGACGTCGAATTAATGTCGTGTCGGAGTTGTGTATCGTACAACCCATGGGATTTTTTTTGCATACTGTTGACGTGCACCAAAAGTCTAAATGGAAAGCGCCCTTACGCTAAAGTAGAGTCTTTAGGCGGTATCATTAAAAAGCAGTAAATAATTCAGGCACGGCAGCAATAACAGTTACAACCATGATCGTGCGAAACACGTATCGACAATAATTTGTCGAAAGTGCTTACACTATTGCATTATAGGATAAACATTATCATTTTCTCAATAAATACTCTGTGGATGTATTAAATATACACAATACGTGTAGTAATAAGTACATTGTATTTCGGTATGCTGCTGAATGGCTTAATAGCCAATGGAGTTCATTCAGTAGATTTGTGTATCGTAGAGCTGATACGACAGATGTATAAAAGGGCGTAGATATCTAGAGCACGCACGTCTACAAATGATCATCAATGAAAGATTTCCTAAAGAGCATATGTTTTACCATTATATATCAGTTTATATTTGTTAGTACGAATTCTCTGCAGAAATAAGCTGCCGAAAACAGATATAGAGGTATTGTAGTTACCAACGAACTGCCATGAAATCCTTGAAATGAACTCGAATGATTCAAGTTATAATATAATCTATATCTAAATCTATCTATGTTATGCTTCGATAATCTTGGTCTAACGAAAATACAAACGCGTGATGGTGATTACCTAAAACAGACTTCTTGAGTGTCTGACCAGGGTGCTTTCGATTCAACGAACATTCGATAAAATTACGTCGTTATGTTAGGGTTCGTAGACAAAATACCACAGATAGGTTGGAAGTACTATTTTCTCTAATTTTTACATAACGAGTTGAGTATTCTACGCAACCATGTTGGTTTCGATAGACATATAGAGATAACCAGATAAAACTGGTTTTGCACGACAAAACGCGTCGATAAAATTATCTTGTGTTATATGCTAAGCCCCCTGGTGCGAAAGACTGCAGATTGATTGCTTGTTCGACAACAACGATTGCCCAATCGTAGCACTGTACCTATATATGTCGGTTGTGGTTTGTTATTGTGTTTCGATATGAATTATAATGTATGTTATTATGACATTTGACGAAAAATATTCTTTATTTTTTTAC
This sequence comes from Mimas tiliae, assembly GCA_905332985.1. Lineage (NCBI taxonomy): Eukaryota > Metazoa > Arthropoda > Insecta > Lepidoptera > Sphingidae > Mimas > Mimas tiliae. Next base: position 8,852,066 of record HG995255.1, read on the forward strand.
CTTATTTTGAAACACAGTTAATATACAGTATGTAAAAAAACCCTGTTGGCTCTTTCTAGGTCGTGAAGGTAAACATACGAGTATAGACGGTTTAATAAAAATAGTAAAATTTATTTAAACGACATATTATTTTTACACGGGTAGCTTAGAAAAATGAACATATTTAAAAAATGATCTTTTCTTCTAAAAAGTGATGAACAGCTGAGTGATGTGACGTATTAACGAAGCCGGGCGCGCATGCGGAGCGTTTTATGCACGAAGATGCCGCAACTTGCTATCTCGCTCTGCCTCCGACTCATCGCTCTTGCAGAAGTACTCAATCGAAATACGGTTTACAAATAATTAAAGTATAAAAAAATAAATATGATTATTTTTATACTCTCATTTTCGTAAGCGAGTTATTTCATTACATTTGAATATCGATTCTGATATCATTGTTAAAACGCTCAACATGGTTTTTGTTACATATTGTATAAGATGGCCAACTATACGCTTGCAATATTTGTAAATAAATCTTCATATAAATTTATAGATATATACAACCTCCCACTTTAATTATAATATAGATATGTTTATTCACTAATGGAAATGTTTCATCACATCCATACTAATGTTGTTGACTAAACATAAATATGCAAATGGTACACCCGATACAAATCCCTCTTGGGAGAATAAACCGTTTCTCTCTTCAAATATTAGTATCACGATCCCTATTCCTTAAGGTTAAGGCTCAGTGTCTATCCATACAGATCAGAAACTAATATTATTTTTGTATCAACAAATTTATTTTTGACAACTACTTACTACAGAGTGAGTGGTACTTATATGAACTGATAGAAAACCACAGTGCATTTTATTTGTTAACGACTCGAAATGAAAAACCAATATAACAAATATAAGTTGTCTATGTCGTCTCAATTTATATTTGACACATGAGTTACCCGGAATTGGAATTTGTGTAAGAGACCTATAACGTGATAGAAAAATAATAATTTCGGAAAACTGTGAGTACAGTTGCACCTCTGCCTACTCATTCAGGTGTAGGTATAATCGTATTTTTATGTATGCAAAAAATATGTGAAATATAATATACACGGTTGTAATGTTAACTAAAGACGTAAATACGTGTAGTTGTCTATGCAGCTTCCATTTAGCAAAGTGTTTCAATTAAAAATACTTACAGAGCTCGTGACAAACAAAAGTCCTTGCACATCCATTTAGATCTCTTTAGGAACAAGCTAGTCTGTTTACTTAAACGTAGTTCAAGTATTAGTCATAATTAAAGTGCCAAAGACAATTAGGGAGCTTTTAATATAAGTTTCAATGTAATGTAAGACGAATATTGTACATAAATCGCTTCAAATTTTAATGTTGTCTTTCTTATGTCGAGATGACTCAAATAAATTGTATAAAATTAACTAAATGTGTTTTTTTATAACAATTAAAACCAGCTTTTTTCTAGTAAAGGATAAGAGGCAACTAAACTACGTTAAAATAATATGGTATGTTAAAAGTTATTCCAAAATTACCTATTACCCGTTTATACATTCTATCCCTGCGTTTGTAAAAAATAAAGTCATCACTATTCTGTCCTACTTTTATTGGCCTTCAGTAAAATCGAGAGTACAAAATCCAAAGTCAACCTAGTTTCCTATTGAAAAAATATCCATTATTGCAATAATAATTTTAACCAAAATCAGAAACCATTATAATGTGTCTTGACATACCAATCATAAAATTATAGTGCTAATGAAGGCCTTTGATTTAACAACGTAGTTTCATACAATTTAATACACCTAATACGTACTCAACTGATAACCTAACCGATAAATTCCCCCGATGTCAACTAGAAATACATCTGTAACTTTTAAACGGCTGAACAGAATGTTTTTCAAACATTACTAAAAACCACACGCACGCACGCACGCACACACCAACCACAAAGGAGTCAAACTTATAACACTCCACTTTTTGTCCGCGGTAAAAAATAAATGAAGCATAATAAAGAAATGTATACCCACGTATTTATTGACATCAGATCTTGCAGTTTCACTTTGTGGTCACATATCGGTAAATGCGGAAGCGTAACATTGCCGTCCAATGTATAATGAGCCTGTTGTTTATTACCGCTGCTGTACCGGCCACTGGCCACTCAGTCACAATTCAGCTTCGAGACAGAATGTGTTTCAATCGCAAAGTTGTTTTAATTACCGGTGCAAGCTCCGGTATCGGTGCTGCCTGCAGTTTGAAATTCGCGAAATCATCTGCTTTACTCTCGTTAGTCGGACGAAACGTTGAAAATCTAACAAATACAGCTAAGGAATGCGAGCAATTAAGTGGTCTCAAACCATTAACGATTATAGCTGACATTACTCTGGATGAAGATGTACAAAGAATTATTAGTGAAACTATAAACAGGTACGGACAGATCGATGTTCTGATTAATAACGCAGGAGTTTCATCAATAGAGGGAATACAAAAGGAAATGAAGGAAATGGATGCCTACGATCATATAATGGATACCAATGCTCGCGGTACGTACCATCTCACGAATAAAGTTATTCCCTCCCTCATAAAAACAAAAGGGAATATTGTGAATATTTCAAGTATTCTCTCAACGAAACCACTACCGATAATGATGGCTTATTGTATGTCGAAAGCGGCTATAGATATGGCTACTAAATGTCTGGCTGTAGAACTGGGGTCAACAGGGGTCAGAGTGAACGCTGTCAATCCAGGCCCCGTGAAAACGGAAATGTTCAAAAGAAGTGGATTAACGGAAGAGGGCATCGCTCAAATGCTTGCAGCTGTCGAAATGAAAGCTCCGCTGAAAAAAATACCCCAAGTAGATAATGTAGCTGAGTTGGTGAAATTTCTGGCAAGTGATAAAGCGAATTGTGTAACTGGGTGTTGTTACGTTATTGACTGTGGAATATCACTCGCAGAAGCGGGTAAATATTGAACGCGTGAAATTTAATCAAGTTTAACTCAAACAAAGCGTAAACATGTTTCAATTAAATATTTTTACGTCTCACTTCCAAGACGCTGAAATATGTTTATAACTCCGATAACGTTGTTGAAGACAGCTAATTTCTCAGTGACTCCACCGAACAAAGGCGTGGAAAGATTAAAATATGTTAAGCGGTGTATTAAGGCTGGCAACAAACAAAAGCTGCCAGACCGAAGTACTGATAAACACTGTAAGACGTTCCCGGGAGTTTCGACAGAGGCTCATTTAGATTGCACCGCGAATTGGAGGGTTTTCCCTTAAATATCCGTTCTTTTCAGGTACGTAATTGAGGTAATATATTCACTTATCTGAAGCTCGTGATCCATCCCCAGGTACCGTAACACCGTGTTATCTTGTGTTAATTTCACCCCCGTAATCGTCACGCAAATTGATTGTGCTCTCGCAGCCACTCTAAAAACAAAATTAATGTTTGTTTAGTAATAAAACAAAAATATGTAGCAAATTCAATGATCTTACGACATCTAAGTATTACGTATTAAGTAGTATGTAAAGACATCATACTTATATTTAATAGCATTCGTTTGTTGTAAACCTAACTCAATGAGTTTTATACTAGTATTTTTTTTAATATTTAATCCATTTGAGTCACTGACATTTCTTATATAAAATATACCGTACAGACACTGTACACATATTGTAATGGACGATATAAGGTGCTTAGCTGACGATCCTAAAATCGAGCCGAGCTATATTAATAAAGGTCAATGAAACTCTCATTGTCTGAATGAAGGTCAGATACAAAAAGGAGAATTCGTATTTTAACTGGACTAAGTAGAAGTAATTTATGACAAACGATATTAGATATTAGGTAAATTAACAATTCACATGAAAATTACTAATGTTTTAAAATACATACACAAGCTCATGCCGTCATCCCCGAAAGGGTAGGTAGAGGTGCAACTGCACTCACGTTTCGCCAACTTTATTTCCGTACCATAATGTGATAGGAGGCAATTCGACCACAATACCGGGCACAAAGTCCAATCCCAGACAATTAATTTGTGATATTTCAAATCGAAAACACAAACACAAATTGTGATCCCCTCGTTGGTCTAGTTACATAGTAAGTACTAAGACTGAATACCGTGAGGTCCTAGGTTCTATTCCCAGGTCAGACACAATTGATTGATACAATAAATCACATATAAATTTCTCGGAATTGGAATTTGTGCACAGTATGTTTTAAAAAATATTGCCTACTATGCAGAAATAACACTTAACGCGGGTTCGATTCCCGCACCGAGACAAACGTTTGTGTGATACACAAATATGCAATTGATCTTTCTGTAAAATGTATTAAAAAGCATATTGCGCCGACCCCACTGCGAGAGAATAAGAAAAAGTGGAAGAAGAGAGGAGAATTAAAGGAGATTATATGACATACTAACAATTAATTTTAGTTCTATATTAATGTAGTTAGGTAATTTGGTAAATGAATATGGTAATTTATTGGCACGTGTGCACCGGTACCGCAAGCCGAAGCTCGTTAACATGAACGCTGTCGCAATGTCGGCGTGTTATCCGCGATTAATATAATTCCCTAATTTATAAACGTTGAGCGTCGCTCACCCCGCGCCCCTCTTGTTATTGGACCAAACCGCGGCTTTCAATTATGTAGCGCTGCTAAACCAGCAACTGCCATAACAAAGTCTAATGAGCAGCAACATCGATACAGTTCCACTTTTTATTCACCACTCTAAGTTTTACCAAGTTAGAAGCTTACGTAGTCATTAGCGCTTGACTGCTAAAACTTTGCACATAAACAGGCTTATCAATATTGTATACACCACTGTATTTAAACGTTTTTTTATAAAAGCTAGCGCGAAAAATGGAAACAGTGGTATTTTATCATAATTTAACAATTTTTCTGAGAAATTACTGGGCATTATGAGACATCTTATATCTCGGGGTAACGAGCGCAGTCCAGTTACATTCAGTGCTTTCTAATTCAAAGTTCTGTATGGTATTTTACTCTGTTTTGTTCTGAATAATAGACATAGGTATACCTACTGTATTTTATTTCTAAGTCGTTACTATGTCCTCTTCCTCAATACCTGCCCGTAACTTAGTCAATGAGCGTCGTAATTATCCTTGTTCGAGTGCGTTTATTAACACGTACCTATATCTTTTGTCTTTATTGTTCCTCGGTCTCTTTATGTCTTCGCTAATCGATAATTACACGAACATTTTGTGCGTCAATGTTGTTTGAGTAATGAGAGAATAAAAACTTAAGAACATATTTTTTTATTTTATGTACCTTCTATGTATAAGATCGTTTATTTTCTCACGTTTGAAGAAATACTAATATTTAAATTCTAATGGTAAGGTAGAATAGCATAATCAACAAAAAAAACTAAACTTTATATAAAAAATATTTCAGAGTACCTACCTTCTTACAAACAAGCATTGCAACCATCGAAATAAGATTACAAGAAACGTATCTCAAGCAAAAAAATACCCCACCAAAACTTTGTGCAAGGGGGCGGGACTATAAAAGTCTGTGCATAATATTCTTTAGTTGACACTTGATGCGTCAAATTTTTTGCGCAGTGCAGAACGTCGTATCTCGATCTAGAAATTTTATGTTTAGACATTAACTTTTATGAAATAAAGTTGAATTTGAACGTTCATTAATTTTTGTTATTTTTTGCATGAGTGTTACGTGTGGATTACCTTTGCATATGTAAGTAAGTGGAGCCGTATTTTTAGGCCGATTCATATGAGAGTTATCGTTCTAGTTATTTTATTTCGATGATTGCAACCCATACCGGACAATGGGCACGTGTATTCATAAATAAAGATGGTTAATATAATATAATTAACAAAAATTATGAAACAAAAAAATCCAAGAATTAACAAGGCTATGATTAATTTAACAACTATCATACTTAACTATTAAGAACACTGTACTCTGAATTCATGTTTATTTCCTTTTATTATCGTATATTTTAACGTCTGACAATTGTGGGGTGAATCAAGCATGTTTAATGCGGCGACTGCATATCACGTACAGGATTAAGACTGCATTATTTCAAGCATCTACGTGTCGCGCGCTGTGTACATGTTTATGAGAATATTAAGTTTGTGGCGTCCGTGATGCTTCACCTTTACTGCGGTTACACATTTGGCGTATTCGTAGCGCGTATACCTTCGTTTTTGCACTCGACCCAAGGCGACATAATCTCTTACAACGCGCTTCTATGCTCGAATCATCAACGGGGGAAAAATGAAGCATCAACCCACCCGAGCTACTTTCGAATACGGGTTGCTAACGTGAATAATATGACGACGGTGTACACGCGAAAAATACGCTCAACGTGTAAACTCTCTTAAACTCAAAGATATACAAGGAACTTCAACGTTTATGTCTCCATTGTAATAAGTACGTTTTATTACTGTATATTGTCTTATAAATTAGATATTTTGTTTCAGTTTATAACAGAAATAAAAGTAATATGTTTAAAGTTTCCTAACGAACTGGCGTATTATATGTAAGTTATACCGTAGTATTGTGACGTAAGTAAGGCATGTTTGATACAGTAAAATTTTCTTATAATTATAACCTAGTTTGTGATAAGTACCTTCATTATAGGGAAGATTTTACACAGTTTTTAAATAAAAGCAACAATAATGCTTTGCGTCCCGCCTGACAAATATAGGTACCTTCAACATAAATAAGGAAATTCAGAGCCCGTATATTTGCTGACCCAAAGACAATTTCGTACGTAATGCCGCTTAAGCAAATGCACAAAGAAATACAATGCTGTAATAAGTAAAGGACGGTGCCGTAGTACACCCTTGAGATGAGAAAATGAGCGGCGCTTGCACTAGGTCGCATTATTGGTCATCTCAGTTTCAGATCACGTCGGACATCCTATTTGTTGACAGTAATCTTGAAGACTTGCCAGCTAACCCGCCTAAATATATTGGTAGTATAGGCCCTGGAGACCGAAGAGGCTCTGTGGATTCGGTTCGTGGTGATCATTCCTTGTTTTGTTGTACTTGGTAAAGGAATATAGATGTTGTGTAGTTTGGAATAAAATCGAAATCACCAAAACATTTCCAATATTTGTTTTGATACAAAAGGTCTGCGCAATCGACAGGCGTCTATTTAAGAATCCAGCAGATTACTTTGATTGGAATTTGTATCGCACGTGTTGGGAAAATTTTCTTTGAAATACTATGCAAATATACTAGATTACCGCGATAATATAGCAACAGTCACGAAAGATTAAAAATTTTATCAAAACTATTAAATTATCTTTCTTTCTGCCTGGTGCTATCCCGGATTATTACCAGGGACCGCCTTCCCTTTATTACTTGACGGAAGATTTGGTATTATATGGGGCGACCCACCTTCAGACTTCCACAACCCGCAACGGAAACTAATTTCCCCATTACCTCGTCCGCTAATCAGCAGAGTGTACCACGTGAGAGGTTGGCTTATGACTTAAGATATTGGTGGTCCACTTAAACTCCAAAATTATTAAATGATCATTAAAAATAAGTGCGATGCTTTTCTAAATATTATTATAGTTTCGATTATAATGCTGGCTTTTCGTATCTCTCATAGTAGTGCTAAAATTAATGATAATGACCGTGATATGAATAAGATTTTATGAGATACAATAACTGACCACGTGCGAGTCGGGCTCGCGCACCAAGGGTTCTGTACGTGTACCACTCCCCTCAAATTATTACTTTTATATTTTTATTATTTGTCATTATATCCGCTATAATTACGCATATTCTGTAAAAATTTGAACCGGGTACATATTACGAATCAGAAGATAGAGCCCTTTACATACAGAACAACGGGCGCAGCGTAGACTCTTTAATTGAGAACCCTAAAAGATATTAGAACATATAAAAATACACACTCACGTCTGTAATCCCTGAAGGGGTAGGCAGAGGTCTAACCAGTTCACCCACATTCAATTCACATTCATTCATAGGGAGCGAGCCCATCTCCATACCTGGCACATTTCCAGACAACGGGTTGATACTTACAATTCGTAATAGCAAAACCAATCCCAACCCTTTACCTGACCCGGGGATCGAACCCGAGACCTCAGCGTCAGCCTCAGTCGTAACGAGTACGCATCACAACTGCGCCACCGAGGCAAAAAATATTAGCTAAATAGTTTTTCGTTGTTATAGCTGAGGCCCGCAAACGAGCATGTGGGTGAGTGATGGTAAGGTATCTCCACTGGCCATGAACAACCACAATACCCAAAGAATTATGGAGACGTTGCCGAACTTAACTCTTAAATTGGCAAGACAAAAAATATAGTTGAAACATATATATGTTTTGTGTTTTCTCGGTAAGAAAGGGATAATTATAGGATTGGACATGTGAGGGAGTTTTGGGCCTCCAGTTACCGTACGAAACACAACAAGAAGTTGCTACTTGGAGTCAGCTTTCTGTGAGACAGTGGTAACAACCCGGTCGAGCAGGCCCATTCATACTGTAGATACTGTTAATTAAAATAGATTACAGCTACTTAAAGATGTTTATGCGTATAAGATTTGTACGGTGTCATTAGCTAAGTGACATTATGTAGATATATAAGGTAGTAGAAAGTACAAAGACTTTAATGTAAGTACGTTTAGTTAACAGAATCCAACCTTTCCAATAAGCCGAAAAAGTTTTCTTGAAGCAGGATAAGTAATATAAATACGGCACGTAATCATATTTCATCAAGAAAGCTATTTTCCGTCGGCGGATCCGGTCCCGTTCCATGATGTTTATGTCCCTCATATGAAACACTTCAATTTGATTTCAACTTAACTACATAAACAACGAGCGCGTTACATCATATTCCACGATCGATAAGAAATATCAAACATGAAACAAATAAGGAAATATAAATTAGTAATTAAGAAACATTTGAAGTCAATACAATATCAAATCCATGATGGTTTCGGATACTTATATAATGTTTTTGTCGTATCATGATTTTGAGCCGTTTTTATTAAGTAGGTATAGGAAAAAATCAACCCGTTGCATAAATGAAAAAATTAAATTAAATTACCATTTAGGTAAATAAAATTTTACATTTAAATTTGTATTTCTACTCGTAAAGGAATCAGAGAGGAAATACTAAAACTCCGACATTTATGCACCGACTTTGAATTTGGGACCACCATCGGATAAAGCAAAGGGACAGCTCAAAAAATAATGAAGCACCCAAATGAACTGAATGCGGATTTTAACCGAAAGGAGGTAGTTCTCAATAATTCGTCTTTATATATATTTCTAGCTTTTGTTCGGGGCTCCGCCCGCGTGAATAGACTTTTCCGAAATAAAACTTAGCTATAACCGTCTCCAGGGTCCCATCTATCTCTACATCAAAATTCATCAAAATCGGTTCAGTGATTTAGGCGTGAAAGCGTAACACATAAATAGATATTTTTTTCATAAAAAGTATCCTATGTTACTTCTTATACCTCCAAGAATATGTGTACAAAGTTTCATCATGATCATACATTTTTAATATTAGTATGAAGTATGATTTTCGTATGCGAGTTAATTCATTACGTTTGAATATCGATTCTGATATCGCGGTTAAAACGCCCAACAGGGTTTTCGTTACATATTGTATACATACATTGTGGATGCTCGCACGACGCGAAGCAACCAACCAAAATCGGTAAAGATGCATCGCAAAGGCCTCTGTATCGAAGGACCAACTATCGATAACCCAACATTGCTCAAAACTAAAACCACTCTCAAGAGTGGACGACTGAAGAGAGAGAAGTATATTACCGTAATTAATATCCCTAAAGAGAATAAACCCCATCCACCGAGATTTCATTCATAGCTGGCGACCCATGCGAAACCGAATTATGCTAGAACCGAATTTTGAGAGCCTTTTCAACGGAACTCTCTAGCCAGTGAAATATGCAAAAAATATTACGTACGTAGAAGGAAAATTATAAAATGTTCTTTAGAGTTTATTTTCCCGTACATAGTTGCTCAGATAATCAATCTATAAAAATATGATACAATAAAGAAGAAATATTTTCTCAGCTGTTGATAATAAAAAAGGTGGTTTACTATTTGTTTTCAACCTTTTTCTCATTGTTCTTGGGTAAATGTGCAATATGACACACTTGTTACGGGAAATGTCTCTACTAGTTATACAAATGTGTGTTACACGGGGAAAATTTCTTATACGACATAGGCAAAGAAAATAGAAAAATCTCTTTACGAGGCCACCATCATACGATCCCTGCTGTCAAATACGATATTTGTTTTTTTGGCCAACGTTGCTAATGGTTCGAGTTATTGTCCCGAACTGCTCTACTCCTTTACGCTAATCAAAACAGCCTACGAAAACATCCACTATTGCATGCACCGTTCGTTGCTACAAATTAAAGACGGAATACCTTCTCCATATGTAGTGCCATATTATCTATTAACAGCTTCTCACATTTGAACATAGACTTATTTTTTTCGAGTGCACACAGTATCAAGAAATATAAATTCTTAACTAGGAATATTTCAGCGACGACCAACACTAACAGTTCTAATAACACATTTGCTTCTATTTTTTTAGATTATTTTTTTACACTTTCTTATTACTTTCATAAATTTTGTAGCTATATAAAAGAAATATTCTTAATCCTAACATTGTTAATAACATGCTGAAGCTTTTAATTGGCAACCGTCTTTCCACTTATATATGTGTTGTTTATTTTGTCATTCGTCTATAAGCCTTCTATAAAATTAATTAAATTAAATTGCATGACGTACTGGCCTCTTGAGTGGCACTTTTGTGTTATACTCTCGCATCTATAATTCGATAAACTCTTTCCGTGTAAATGTGCCTTAAGCTAACGGTTATCATTAAATATCGCTCGAAACACTATTTATCCAAAAGAAATAACACCATATTATTTTCTCATTACGTTTCCTGCAATATAAAATAAATGTTTTTCCGACATTTACCAGAATTAATGATGATTTCGATATCATTGCTAATCTAAGAAATCTACTGAAAATGTATTAGGGCCGATATTTAATTATAGTCTTTCCTATGTTAATATACTTATAACAAGTGATTTATGTATTAACAATGATATATGATACATATTACTATAATACTTTATTACTATAGAGACGCCTTTTTTAGCAAAGGGCGGCAAACGAGCAAGTGGGTCACCTGATGGTAAGTGATCTCCACCGCCCATGAACGCCCACAATACTAGAAGAATCATGGATGCATTGCCAACGTTAAACAAAAGGGAAAATTAAGGAGAGGTGGGATTTTGGCCCCTGAATATCTTACCGTACGAAAAGCAAGAGCAAGCTATTACTTTACATCGGTTTTCTGTGAGACGATAGTGGTCGGTAACAACCCGGTCGAGCCGACCTATTAATGTTATAGATAAAACTGTCTAAAACGTGGCTCTATAAAAATGAACACAGTAAAAAAATGTGACCAAAAAATTTACGAGGCAATTAATAAGAAAATATCGACAGATACTATACATAGCTCTTATCATAGGACCTCAAAATATAATATAATTATAGAATTTATGAGAAATGCTATTAAGAGTTATAAAATTGATTTTACAAATAAGAGGCAAATGTAATAATGTATGTATGTGTGTAAACATTTATCCGACACGCTTATAGAAAATACACAAGTACACACGTAGACGACCCAGCGTTTATATATCAGAGGAACGTGACCAAGCCCCACCTCCCAAATTACAACGCAAGCAATAATTCAATCAATCGCGGCTTAACTGGCTCTCTCCATGTTTACAAACACACCAACCCTTATCACGCTGCATTGAAGACCTTATCCACCTTACGAAGACCCTCCTATATTATTATGATAAATACATATGAATATACCCCATTGTTTCGATTTTCAGCAAAAGGAAAAATATAAACAATGCCCTGATAGTTCTGTTCAGGCAGCGGTTAAGCTTGGTTGTGAGCAATATGAATTTTGTTATCATCATCACCCTCGCCACATGGATTCGTTACTCCACCGGTAGAGACGAAGACAAGATCATGAAAGGTTGTATTTTGCAAACTATTTCACTTTTTTTTTTGCGGAATTTTGTCACTGGTTTTCTACGTCTAAACCTTATGTATACCAAATAACAACTAAAATGCGGACATTACAAAAGGTCTGCCATGAATTCATAGAATGAATTGCTTTTAGTAAATTGAGCAAAGTGACCGTTTTAGACCTACTGATTGTAGTACTTCACGGCGGTTGGCATGCGATACTTTGGAGTTTACAAAACATTTGATTTTCATACACAAACTATTTAATATACATACCTTAAGCATAAACTTACGCCTGTAGTCTCGAAAGGGTAGGCAGAGGTGTAACTAGTGCGCTCACAGTTCGCCGAGCTTATTTCCGTCCCATGATGTGATAGGGGCGAGTTTATCGCTATACGGGGCAAAAGTATCAATCCCAGTAACTCATATTGTGATTCCAAATAGGGATTTGAACCCAGGCCTACAAGATTTCACATATAAAATTAATAACTACGTTCTAGAAACAAGATATAAAGTAAATAACTAGGAACTATGTCGGTGTAGGTGGGTAAAAAAGAACACAAAAGCAAATATTATAAAAATGAACGCATAAAAATCTTTGACATTCGATTTTAACAGCCAGTTTATGTCGAAGTTTAATTTAGTACAACTGTAAGCCTGGGCTAGCTAGTAGTCCCCGAGGGAGCTTTAATGGGACTTCTGGAAACGTCCGTAGAGTAAAGAAATCTAGTATCCGCAACTAGATTTACACTCCTTAGATACCAATAATGTCCTTAGGGAAGCAGTGTGAAAAATATCTGGCCACATTAAAAAGCTTACTTTATACTGCAGTTTTGTTTATAACTTAGAAAACGTATAATCTTGTAAATTAGTAGAAAAGTAAAAAAATACGATCATTCTTTATCATTATTAAAATAAATTCAGTTTAAATATCGGAACAATATAAAGAACACCTTTTGTTTTGCGTTTTGAGTTTTAGGGTGTTGCTTATCTATATGGGCAGACGTGGCGCTTACCATCAGGAGAGCGACCTGCTGGTTTCGTCACTCAAGCTAATAAAAAAGGCTATGTCACTTGTTTTACTCTAATTTATGAATGAAATGTCCTATTAATTGTCAATTGCTTACATATTTCTAGGTTGTTTTTGGCCAAATGAAGTATACGAGCCGTGTTTCGGTGGTTGCGCCGAGGTGTCCTGCGACAACCCGCGCAACCACTTGCGACCGTGCTATCCGTACTGTGAGCCAGGCTGCGTGTGCGAAGGGCCTTATGTGAGAGATGACAGAACGCATCAATGTGTATTGCCGCAGGATTGCTCGCCGTTAGTACAAACTATCTATCATTAATCGACGAAAAAAACGGAGGCGTTCTGAATACGCCGCGTATATATTTTTACTGTTGTATGTATAACCCCGCATAACCCCGCCAAATATGGTCCGATTTGGATGATTCTTTTTTCATTTGAAATTTGCTTAGTTCAAAGTTACTCTCATTTACATTTCAAAAATAAATTTTATTCCTAAGGGGCTATTGGGGGTGAAAGAATAAAACTTCGTCTTTCACTAAATTATTTTATTAGATTATTTCACTAAAAAATCTAAATAAATTCTTTAATTTTTTTAAATCTATCTACAATTGACCATTAAATTGGATAGTTTAACATTTTTGTTTTTTTTATCGTGTTTTATTTTTTTAATATTGTACCTACTCTTCACTACATGATAATTCCCTTGTAGGTAGGTAGGTGGTAGGTACCACCGTTACGTCTATTTTGGCAAAAAATTAAAAATGTGTAACCACTATTGTGGTCCGGTTTGAAAGATATAGAAACCTGTGAAAATACTAGGCATTATGACACTTAACTTATTATGTCTCGGGGTGACAAACACTGCAGTGTTATGTGGTACTTTGCAATTCAAAGTTCTGTATGGAATTGCTTCTGTTTATGGGCAGGCGTGGCGCATACCATCAGCTCGTCTCCTCATTCTGACGAGTAAAATAACTTTGCTTACCGTTTCTTTTTTAATAATTTAATCTAGACTCAGTCACAATAAATCATCCTAAAAAGGCTTTTCCTGTGATTTATTTATACTACAATTGTACAAAGTAAGAAAAATGTTTATAAATGTGAAGAACCCGAGCTAACGCGTTAACCTGTAAAATTTGTTTCCTAATTTCCAGAACCCAAATGGGTATCCCAGTACCAACAAAAAGGATGGACAAGACACCTGCTCCGAAATACGCGGGCAGGTCGTTTCGAGGCCACGGGAAAAGAGACGACACGCCCGTAGAGTTTTCGGAGAACGATCTGCCGCCTCCCAACAATAAAGTGGAAGACTTCAAACGACCCTCTGAAGTGTCCAGAATGGGCAATTACTTCAATATAGTAATTGCGCCGCCGCCTATCAAAGCACTTCAACCAAGGAAAATTATACAAAACGATGCTTTCAGATCAACCATTAAAAGAATTTAAAACATACGCTTGCTATGGTTTTATTTTTGATTTTATAGAGAAACTTATTGTAATCTCATCATGTACCTTCAATGATAAAAAATGCACATAATATTCATAATACCAGTCGTATCTAAATAAAACATATAAGTTATAATAATTTTATCAAACACGTTGTTTCAAATACACTGGGTGTCAGGGAAAAGCTTCCAAAATTTATGGATAATGTGTTTGACCATTTCTAGTTTCATATTATCTAGAAAAAAAAAGAAAGAATATATGAATTGTTTCCTTAAAAAATGTGAATGGTAAGTTCTTCGAAGTTTTTAGAAGTGGTAAAGCCACGATATAGAGTTTTGTCTACAGTATAGATAGGCCAGCTAAGTTTGGTTATTACTTCTGTCTTAGAGAAAAAGGACGTGAAGTAGCAGCTTGCTGTTATGTTTCGTACGGTGAGTGATATAGCCGAAGGTCCAAATCCCCTTCCCCTTCCTAAACCCTTAATTATCCCTTTCCTTTATGTTCGACAGCGCATTCTTGAATCCTCAGGTATTGTGGATGTTCATGGACGGTAAGGATCACTTACCATCAGGTAAACTTGCTCGTTTTCCGGCCTCTGCTATAAAAAAATCTATATGATTCAAAAATCTCACTAGGCAATCACATCAAAACCCATCGAGTAAATGAGAGGTACTAATTAGTAAGGTACAAAGTTGCTTTCACCTCCCATGAAATAATAACAATGCTACATAGCACAAATCACACACAACCTTCGTGGCGCAGTAGGCGAGTAGCCGGCTATCAAACGAAAGGCCGCGGCCGCGATTCCCGCACCGAGACAAAAAGTGTTTGTGTGATCAACAAATACTTATTTGTTTCTGGTTTGGGATTTTTCCCCAAACGGGTTGAGGTTAGGTCGTTAAAACTACAAGCCAAATCTTTCTGAAACATATTGTGTTAAAAATTGTTGGGCCGACCCCACTGCGAGTGGGATAAGGCGGAGGAAGAGATGAGGAGTTATCACAAAAACATTTCCTAAATCATAATAATATGTACTATTTTTTTATAAATTACTGCAGTAATACAAGTCATGCTAGTAGAAGAGCTCGAAAAAGATATACATTACGAAGAGTATCTTAAAGTAGTATCTTGAAGGTCATCTTAAAATATTCACAATTGGCCGACATACAGTAACATCATAAAACACAAATAAGAAACAAACTACATATTCCTTTGTAAACTATTTTTCTTTGGCCTCGATAACGTCTAAGCGCCCACGTCCGCTGAACTCTACTTTTTGCTAAACTACTTTAATTGTCATTGATTACTCGCAAACCTGCAGTTCTGCGAAACAGAGCAGTAAATACCGCTGCATTTTTAAACTAAGTAATATGTGTGAACAAAAGTTTTAAGATGCGAAAACTTTTGCTACTGGCGCTTCTATTATGTATGTGTGTTTAGACATGCTATTATTGTTATTGATGCATATCAGAATTTAACCTAAACAAAAAACATATATTACAGATGACATCGTAGCATTTGCAGCTAGACCGGGTAATTATGATTACGAAGATATGGATGGAAATAAAAGACATTCGCTTATAGACGATAGAAGAAATTGGAGGAAAAAGGCTCTGCTAAAATCAGAAGATCATAAAGACTGGAGCGGACGAACTCGTCACGATTATGATAATCCACGGTATTTGGATGAGGACTCTAAACCTTTTAATGGTATAGAAAGACAAAGAGATCAGGATCTCTCGGCGTATAGAGGTCAAAGTCATTATGAAGATTTAGATAAAATAATTGCACAAGCAACACTTAAAAGTTCAGAATTAGCACATTCTTCAGCAATCATGTAATTATAAATATAATTAAAATTTATTGTAATGCTCAATTTAAAACGTGACTCATAACATTTTATTCATTTTCAGGGACAAAGAACCTGAAAAGAAACCTGTCGCTCTGAATTGTGAAAGACCGCACGAAAAGTAATAACTTACATTATTAATAATTATAAAATTTAAATTCAGTTCAATTATTTCGCGTGTAAATTACAATTTACATTTATAACTTGCTTATTTTATATAAAATGTTCCATTTTTTGTATTTAGGCGCTAGTCTCCGTTAAATATTTTATTGTTTCCCAAGATGCAAACTTGCTTATCGTAGAAGGTATCCTATTCACTGTAATGTTTTTATTTGGAACATTAATAATATCACTCATATATTCTAATTCTTCGTAATGAATGAAAATAATGAATCGTTTTAGATACGAAGCCTGTTTCTCCGGGTGCGCATCGGTAACCTGTGACAATCCTCGGGATCGTCTGCGACCTTGCTATCCGTTCTGCGAACCTGGCTGCATATGTATTCATCCATATGTCCGCGACGACAGAACACACAAATGTGTTCTACCTGAAGATTGCACTAAGTAAGATTTCAATACAATGTTCTTAGGATGGTTTTGGGTGGTGATGGACAAACTTCAGACGCAAAAGAGGTTCTAAATCTAAGAATCTAACAAAAGACAAGTACTTAATTAATTAGCCAAAACTTAAATACCTACTTCTAAATATCGTAGGGCTGCGTATACATACATATATTGTCATTTTGGCACCCAGATAAAAATTTACTAAAATATGGATTTCAACAAATGTACTTAACACTTTATATAAAATCATGTTAAAAAGTAAATATTAATTAGTGAAAAACGTTAGTCAGCCAACGAAACCCGTAGATTTTAAAATGCTGTTTCCCCGATAGAATTAATTCAAGCTATCTTTGTCGTTTTATTAAATGAAGCTCACCGCTAATTAAAGGCCTCATAATGAAGATTATTCAATGAATGAGGTGAAACAGTGACTTTTGGGAGGCCTGTTTCATTGCGGTTTTCGTCATTACAAGTAACTATAAGCCAAACATCAATATATGTGTTCTTATTTTTCTGGTGTTTTTATTTTTGCAGGGGACTGAAAGGAATACCTGACCTGGGCGAAGATATTTAAATAAACTAAGTATATATATTTTTATAAGTTATTAAAACAAATACTTACATTATACTAATGTTTTATTTTCCATCTCACGTATTCTTATTATATTGTTATAGAAGCAGTCGTGTTAGGTTTTCGAATTAATGCAAAATATTATAAAAAATGTTTATATGATTTAATCATTCTGTGCATTTCTTATTTTATACGAACAATTGGTATTAAATTAATATATTTTAGATTAATGTAGTAATTACCTCCAAACACTCGTGACAGATTTAAAACAGTTTTTAATAAACGTACGTACATACATACATACGTACGTACCCACTCACAAGGGTGTAACCAGTACACACACATTTCGCCGAGCGTATCTCCGTCCCACAATGTGACCCCTATCACAGCCTACCGCCATACCGGGCACAAATTCCAGACTCCGGGCTGATGCTGAGCATTTCTTAATAGTAAAACCCAATATCACTTTAGCGGACCCGGGAATCGAACTCCAGACCTCAGCGTTAGCCTCAATCGTAACCCGTAGGCATTACAACTGCGCCACCGAGGCAATCCGTAAATGTACGCTATATTAATATATTTTTTATTCGCTTGAATAACGAGAAGATCAAGTTGCTCGCCTGGTGGAAAGCGCCACGCATGCCTACCTAAACACTAGCAATACCATTCAAAAGTTTGAATTACTTTGAGTTACATGGCATTGTGCTCGTCACCCTGAGACATTACACGTAATAAGCAGTAATTTAACTGGCTTCAATATCCTTCAAACTTGAACACAATACTGCTTACACGCTGTACTTGGCGGCAGAAATAGATAAAGCGATGATACGGCATTTCGTATACGACGGGTGGTTCTTTCATAACCATGAACTGATTTATAAGGCATGGAAGGAGTGATATAGTTATAAAAAGAGTTTTTTTTCTCTTGGCAGAGCAAAGACTACACTGCACCTGGTAAGTACAGTGCAGTCCAAATATAATGACCGAGAGACATTGTGTCTCTCGACGGTGGCCAGAATTATGCCGGCCTGAAATAATATTATACCGACTGACCCCGGAACGCGACTCGCCTTAACGAGCTACTATGGCGGGTTTTTAGCATATTGTGTACATTTATTTAATTCATAACATATTTAGGTATTATAGATGTCTTATTAATACATACACCAATTTACAAAAGTATTGGTTATTAGGAATCTACATTTTTTTTTATAGTATAGGCCGGCAAACGAGCAAGTGGGTCACCTGATGGTAAGTGATCTCCACCGCCCATGTACGCCCACAATACTTAAATAATCATGGGCGCGTTGCCGACCTTAAAGGAAAGGGATAAGTTAGGGATTGGGAAGGGGAGTGGAATTTGGGCCTCCGGATATCTCACTTACCGTACGAAGCTGCTACTTTACGCCGGTTTTCTGTGAGACAGTGGTAACGACCCGGACGAGCTGACCCATTCAGGCTGTAGACAGAACTGTCTACAGCGTGGCTCTACCACTCAAAGATTTATTGTATTCGGCTATTGACATTATGTGAATGGTTTTGTATTGGTTTTTATATTTGTATAGATTTTAGTTTTAAATTTATAATTAATATAACTAAGTAACATCAAAAATTTGGTGAAAGAATGATAAAAATCAATAAATGTCATCACATTTATAATACTCAACTATCCATATTTTTCATTTCAACTCTATTAACATAAAATAATAATACTAGCCCTGTATTTTATACATGTCCCACTGCTGGGCACGGGCCTCCTCTACTGAATGAGAGGGGTTAGGCCTTAGTCAACCACGCTGGCCTAATGCGGATTGGTAGGTAGACTTCATACCTTCGAAATTCTTATGGAGAACTTCTCAGGTATATAGGTTTCCTCACGATGTTTCCTTCACCGTTAAAGCAAGTGATAATTAGCAATTAATATACACGTAAATTAGAAAAGTCAGAGGTGTATTTTGCTCTTGGGGCTGGTTTTGAACCTGCCACTTTCGTCTCGACAGTCCATACCACTCCCCACTAAGCTATCACTGCTATAGTCTATTATAGTGTAATAACATATACTACCCCTATTTATTTTTATCATTACAACACGTCATGTTACTCTTTTTGATATAGAGACATTAGTTTACGCTTAAATGAGTAATTAAGTGAATTGTACTAAGGCATTTTATCAATTCAATACGTATGTATTGTATCGTATAACAAAAAGCAGTCATAGAACCAACTCATTGTTTGAACACTGGCACAAAAACACGGTTCAGTTCATTCTGTAAACTTGGCATTATGTGGTAACATTCAATTTCAGTGGAAAATTTGTAAATGGTTTTAATTCAATGAGTAATCATGTTTAGTTTCAAATGGTTTTATTCTAATTCTCAGTATAAACTAGAATGTTTTAAATTTTAATGAGATATATTCCCAATAGAGCTGTAAAGTTTAATGGCGTTTGTTGTGAGCATCTGGCTTTTGCTTATGTCCCTTCTTCCATTCTGTTTCAGTCATGGCAGCGCTCAATACGGTAAGTTTAATATATGATTTATCATCTATGATAAACCTGATATAATTTATATCTCTGTTACTCGTAATGATAACTTGGTTTTTTACAGAGTGTGGTCCTCACGGCAGATTTGAATATTGCATCGATGGTATCCCAGGATGCGTTATTGGATGTCACTGTCACCCCGGATATTACTTTGACACCGACACCAAAGTATGCGAACCCAAGTCAGTATTATCTTTGTACGAAACTTGATGAGAAATATTTAGACATTTTAGAGTAAAAAATCCTCTTTGCTTTTAGTATAAAACTAACACAGGAATATCGAAGAAATTATGTGCCAGAGCCGACACGGGTCCAAAGTTCAATGTTCAATTTCCAAATAGCGACGACTGACCTGGTTCCCACCCTTACCAATCCGGTTGACGCAAGGATCGATGAAATTACCAAAGACGCAGACGATCTGGGTGATTGGTTGTATAATCAGTTTTTTAAAACTATTGAAAACCAAGTCATTAATAGTACCGGTGATAATGACCAATTGTTAACCAGAAGAAGCGGTAGCATGGTAAAAGCAAAAACCAAACGTAGAAGTCGCAAAAACAGGAAGAAACCTAACAAAAAGACGAAGCGTAAAAAGAAAGGTTTAAAGAAAAAACTTTTAAGAATTACAGAAGATGACAGTTTATTTGACTCTAGTTCAAGTGCTACATCTGATGAGGACAGCAGCTCTAGCTCCAGTGAAAGCGATACAGACACGTCATCCGACAGTGCCAAAAATGCCAAAGGTCATGGACACAAAAAAATCATCATCTTTAATAAAAAACCTAAACCGCCGTTGCCATCTTTTATATTTCTACCAAACATGGATACTCCCTTCTATCCACCAATTGGCTTGCCACCGCCACCAGTCGTACCTATGTATCCATTCGTACCTGTGCCTCCAGTAGCACCTATACTTCAATATCCAGGTAATATGCATACGATATCTTACTGATATGAATTGGTCTAAAAAAAAATAAACACCGCTTATTTTTAATAGGATTTACATTTACAACACAGAGCAACAAAAATGAAATAAGTAAGAGTAGTACAGTACCAACATCACTTTTAACTACAACAACTACTAGTGCTACTATCACAACTGCTAGAAGTAGTGGAACTATAGCAACTACAGTTGCGAGTAATGCTGGTGACGTGCCTAGTTCGGATCCTGCGACAAGTACAACAATAGTGGCTAGTGAAACGACCACTGCCAAACCTAGTTTTAGATCAAGAGACTCATCGCTATATGGGTAAGATTTACTTGAGACTGAAAACTTATATTTTTTGTTTAAACAGTCCCATGTTAATTTGAAATCCAATATTGCTTTTACAACAAATTATGTACACCGAATAGGGGAGATATATTTCCTGTAGGATGCCTAGCATCGGTGATTAACGAGGCAAGCTTGTTTACGCTCTTAAAAAAACGTTATGGAGGTTTTGCCTGAGGCTGTCCTATTATACATATATCTTTCCACAAAACGGATGAGAGTTACTATAACATGTTATATGTACGATGTATTACAATTATTCGTTTCAACAGAAGTGTGCATTTAAAAGAGATGTATTCTAAAAATGTATAGATAAGTTATAGGTAACCACTTTCTTACCTCAAAATTAAAAACACTACAATATTGGTGTAAGATGCCCTGTTTTAAAACGTTTAAAATTTGAGGTTACCTTTGTTACAGAAAAATGTTAAGTACTAAAAATACACATGCTCAGCGCAATAAATTAGTAAGTACATGTTATTATTACATATTATTTATGTTGAATTCCTAAATTCAAATCAGTTAAACGACTCTTATTAATTTTTCATACTTACAGTTACAGAAATTGAAAGACAAAATAAACCGAAGAAACAAATTAACTGACATAACACCATTCCACGATGATTATCTGGGTATGGAAGAACCACTAATGGATACTATATCAAAACTCGATTATGGCAGACAGTTGCAATCAAATGGCATTGAAGAAGAAATGCCAATAGAAGACGTTGATTTTAAATATCTCACGGAATTAATTCATAGAGTCGATTTGAATAACACACGTAAGCCACTGCAATATCCAACGCGCCCCAGAATACCTCCGGGAGGAAGAAGAAACTATTATCTCGATCCCAATTATTTACCCAAACCTATCCAAACATACAACAGTGATCGACCTTATAGAACAAGGACTAAAAATCCCGATGACACTTATTATTCCAACTTAGGTAGACAGATAGCTACAATGATAAGAAAAATAGATGTGAATGGAGAAAGACAAATTGATATACAAGTAGAAAAAGATAATTTTCAAGCACCGGAACACCCAGTTTTCAATGAAAATAGTCATGCCTCCCGATCATTTTGGGAAAGATCTGTTCGATCTCCGTTAAAAACCTATTTTAAGCCACGTGACTCAAAATTTACGTACTTGAAACACAGCAATGAAAATCTTTTTAATCTAGAAAATATAGTTGAAGTGGCCGTGACCACAAACCCACCCTTAAGTCTCCGAGAAATAGAGAATATTATAAACAAAATGGAACATACAAAAGTAAGAGTTCAAACGACAAATGACTCAGTAATGACAATGCCACCACGTAAATTAAATGTGGATCTATTAATAAAAAATCCTAACTGTGAGAAATCCGGGAATTGTAACTTGGTAAGCAGTGTTCAGCACGAACATGTGCCACCACGGGACAATTTTTACCGTTTCATAATAAACAATGATCAAAAACCTACACTTCCTACACCAATCCCCACAATCAAAACGGATCACAATATTATTTTTCGTACTCGTAACAATACTCCAACTAGAAAACCACCACACATGCTCAATGACCTTACATTAAACATTCCAATGATAGGTTATTTAAAATTCATAAAGAATTTACCCACTTCAACAACAACGAAGAGGCCAATTGTATACCGCCCGAATCCTATACAATACAACCATAAAAAATATAACTATTTTACTAACAACAATAATGACGTGTTTGGGAAAACATCGTACCCATATTATTATTCTACAATTTTCAGAAAATATTATCAACCCGTAGTAAAACCTTCTAAACAATCCTATTTTCACCATGAATTACACCATTTTGACTATTTTGATGAATAGTATAAATAATAATATAGGTATTAATGAAAATAAAAGCTACAAAATTATAAAAATATTTTAATATACTCCTCAGGTATTTGGTAAGTATAGTATAGTATCCGCCGAAGGCTTACGGTATATTATTTATTAAACTCAGACTATACTATTGGGCTATAATGCAACGAACTGCACAGGATTACGTGCTGGCAAACATCATTGCGTTTAATAAAATTATAATATCCATTACTGTTTATGTAAAGCATACATTTGGCTAATAGGCCCGATACTATGTCATAGAACATCCTCTGATTATTTTGTCTGAGGCATTTGAACAGATTGATTTTATGCTCCGTGGAAACGCTAATATACGACATAATAAAATAAAATAAAATTTTATTATTATGTATTTGTATGTCATAAGGCCAAACATGATTGATCGTTTTTTTTTATATTTTAACAACTTGCATGCTTTGTGTGTAGGTATGTATACTCATGTTTCACAAATAAAAATCTTGAATCTTGAATCTTGAAAGCTTTCAATATATTTAGACAGATTACTCGACGCAATGTATGCGTACAGCATACATTATGAGCGTTGTTGAGCACGGGATAAATGGTAATCCTGTTGTATTCTTCACAGACAATTTAATTCCCATTTCAAAACGTTGGACGTGGTTCGTGGCGGCTGGCGTAGTAGAGAGCTGCAGATTGTGTTCATACGATCAGCATGTGAATTCGAGCGCACGCGACGCGATCGTGGCGCTGCCCAGTTGCGCTGACAAACGTATATTAGCGTTTCCACGGAGCATAAAATCAATCTGTTCAAATGCCTCAGACAAAATAATCAGAGGATGTTCTATGACATAGTATCGGGCCTATTAGCCAAATGTATGTAGCCACACGTCCAATAACCTGAATATATTGACGCAATAACCATTTCATTGGCAAAGTTAGACACATTTTGTAGCGACAATCAAATTTCGCAAATTCAAATTGGTTTTCGTTTCTCAAACTTTTCACCCAGCAATAAAGTTGATATTAGGTCGAATGTTCAAATATATTAGCGAAATTGTTAATATTATTTTTATTTATTATATAAAATAATAATAAACTATGTTATATGAGATTCGCTTCACAGATCCAGTGGCAGAGTAAGTATTAAACCTATGAAACTAATCTAAACAGTTTGAAAGTAAATCTCACCTATAATAGTTTTTTCTTAAGTAATGGTTTTGAGTCTTAGGCACTAGAGCAAACAAAATATTCATGTGAGTTTTTAGATTAGATGAACCCACGTGAAATGCCTTGGATTGAAATGTCCCATCAGTCATAATGGAACGGAAATGAGCTTGGTGAACCATGTGTAGGTACCCCAGTTCGGAGATACAGCTGTGAACTTAAAACTAAAAGAATAATTGTGTGACAGGCAAGTAAAAATAATATACAACGGTAAAATAAAATTAGCTTTTTCAACAATTTGTAAAATACATAGTTTAAACTAAACCAAAGATTTTAATGTATACTACTAGACAGGCTGTTTAGAAGTAAAATTGTGTCACATAACGCGGGAGTTTGACAGCTCAAAAACAGTGAGCGCGATAGGGGTTCTATTGGAGAGTAAGTGAGATGGTAATGTTGAGTTACGGTCAATTGACCGCAATTTAGTGGTACAAGTTCTATGTACCGTGCAGCTTGTCTAGGTTAATCTTTTAACACGCGTCAATTTTTGGTTTATCTACTACATGTATGTTAGACACTAAATATTTGATTTCACCTATCGAAGAAAAAGTAAAGTTTTACTCAATAGTAAAATGGCTGACAATTTCTCTCTACTTTATTCCGATTTCTTCAAACATTGGACGGGTGGAATGTTTGACATGCGTCTTTACAATGTGCGATAATGTTGTAGCCTTTTGAAAAGTATATTTTGGGTTATCACGGATGGTTGTTACCCCATAGTTGTAAATTATAGTTTTATGTATGCTTTATATGACTGCCTCGGTGGCGCAGTTGTAATGCGTACGCGTTACGATTGAGGTCAACGCTGAGGTCTCGGGTTCGATCCCCGGGTCGGGTAAAGTGGTATTGGGTTTTTCTATTACGAAATACTTAGTATCAGCCCGGAGTCTGGAATTTGTGCCCGGTATGGCGATAGGCTCGCCCCCTATCACATAAGGGACAGAAATACGCTCGGTGAAATGTGGGTGTACTGGTTACACCTCTGCCTACCCCTTCGGGGATTACAGGCGTGAGTGCGTATGAATGTATGCTTTATATAGTTAACTGATGATGAAACATTATAAACAAGTAGTTTCAGCTCGCAAGTCCACATTTATATCACCACCACACATTTATATACCACATTTGATATATAGACAAGCAATATTCTAAATGTGAACCGACTCACATTTAACCTCTGGGATACCTACGAGTACATAACATTGACTAAAATCTTCCTCGAGCATCGCTATAATTGTGCTGGTTGTTTTGTCGCCTTATCATCATTTTCATTTTGGAGACCGCTTAATAATTGTATCAAAACTTAAGAAGGTCAAGGAAATTTCAACAATTTGCGCCACAATTGGTGAGAGCATTAATTTTCTTTTACTCATTTAAAAGCCCGCCTTAATTCTTCAATTTGAATTTGAAACGAACTTTTTAAAAATCTTTGTCACTTCACTAACATGCCAATGACATACTGAAATGAATAATAGGTAAAATCTTTTTCGTAATGTAATTTTTCCATACAGGGAAAGAATTAAAACCGCCCGATTTTTTTTGCAAATGAGTGTAATATTTTGATGATCAATGACCAAAATTGATCATTCAATTGGTCAGCTATGGGCAGAATATGATGAATGAACCTCAATGATTCAAGTTAACTAGAAAAGTCTTGCAATCTTTTGTTTCATCTTAAAAAGTAGCATAATGTAAATGTGCCGATCGGTGGTAGCTCGGATTTGGCAACCACCACGAAATGCCAATTTCCATTCAGGCCACTCCGTTTGTTGTATTTCGCTTCTTTGAGAGCTCCCTCACCGTTGTGACACTATCTTAGACTTTTACAACGTGGATTGGACAGAAAACAAATTTCTAGATGTACAAAATTTTGATAGTATTTAAGTATTAAGTAGTTTCCCCCTATTATTAGTCCTTAACGTGGAACTTCAATACTGTATTTTGTCTAAAATTAAAAAGAAGAAAAATATATACGTATATACAAATATACCTAACTACAGTGCTTTTTTAAATTAAATAATGCGACATATTCAATCATACATTTAACTGACACCAACAGTCTATTACATGATGCCAAATAACTTTAGTCAACAGACAGTAGTGAAAGCAAAATAGACAGTCCTTATCCAGTAAATGTTATTACTCGAGGACAATCTGTACTAAGTTCAAGAAGACTGAGTTGAAGCATCTACTGAATACTAAGCGACAGTTTACCGCCTTCAATTTTTCCTTAAAAAGTACAAATATTTTTAAGTAAGGACTCAAAACATTTATTATTTTTTAAAGATTTAATATTAACGGGTGCTTTGTTTAAGAACATACTCTTATTAATTGGCGGAATAGCTGCACTCTATGCTCGTCGCCATTAACCAAGAAAGAAGAACAAGAATACTCTTATTATAATTATTGTTGAGGATGCCCTGACTAAAGTTTATCTTAACAAAATCGTTTGTGTATCGAAGTCTAAAGTTATTAAAATCGCCTTCTTACTTCAATGGGAAAGGTTGCAAACATCTGAGTTTTTATTAGTTGAACCTTTTATCTTAATTTTTCACCGTGAAATATAAAGATCAACAACAAATCATTAAATTATTTATAAAGCAAATGGATTAAGGTTATTTCGCAAAAAAGAAAAGGTAATTAGTTGGCTTTCGATGGGTCGAGCCGGGTCTTGGGACGGATGGAAATACATTAAACTGTGATGGGCAAAACACCGAAGCTCGTGAAACCCGACTCTGTTCACTCGAACTGGGTCAATCGGAACAACAATATCCATTGTAAAGCTTTCATTTTAATCCCAACTAGAAAAACTTGTGCTCTAACTAATAGGTTAAATGAGTTTACTAAAATTCAATGTAATTTTCAGGAATTGTTCTAAAAATTACAATCTAAAGGAAATATCACCGAATTGATGAAATTTTAAGTAATGTGTTTTGCCCTTGGCTTTTACAGTTTTAATCAATTCATAATTACATTCAATCTATTTGAGATTTAAAGAAATTGCGTTTACAATAATTTTTAAAGTACAAACAATGTCCTATTATTTCTCAAATTTGGAGTAATGTTACTACTACAAATATATATTTTTTTAAAGTCTCTCCACTAAAAACTTACTTTTATTTCTGTAAAATAAAGAATATTAGAATACCTCGGGAACCCAATTCTGTACATAGCTATTTACACGCGATTTTTTGTAAGTACTGAGAGTTAGGTTTAAAATTACCATAAAAGTAAATAATATTATAAATAGGAATAGTGTATCAAATCGCGTTCACCTTTTAAAGTCGGAAATACAAAATGAACACGGACATGGTGCGCGGAGTACACATACAAATAAGGTCGAAATTTATTTGACGCTCCATCGGGGCGTTTTTCCAATTTTCATATTTCCCACATTCTGAACCGCCGGCATATCTACTAAATCTCAGACCGATATTTTTATGAAATTGAATTGATTTATAGTGTTTGATACTATCTTTAATACACAGCCCTCTTTCCTTATGACAATAACAGTAATATTAACATTTATACTCGTACATAGAATCCATTAATTATTATCATCTTATTGTATTGTAATTGCGTCGGTGGCGCAGTTGTAATGCGTACGCGTTACGATTGAGGCTAATGCTGAGGTCTCGGGTTCGATCCCCGGGTCGGGTAAAATGATATTGGGTTTTTCTATTACGATATGCTCAGTATCAGCCCGGAGTCTGGAATTTGCGCCCGGTATGGCGATAGGCTCGCCCCCTATCACATTGTGGGACGGAGATACGCTCGGCGAAATGTGGGTGTACTGGTTACACCTCTGGCTACCCCTTCGGGGATTATAGGCGTGAGTGCGTATGTATGTATTGTAATTTAAATTGATAAAATTAACTCGCGACACAAGCAGACAAGATTTACAGCCCATATAAAAATCACTGCAATGTATTACAACAGAACCTATTTTCCTTAAGTAAACGAACATTTTCCTGGCTTTCCTTAGCAGACAGTTTATTTATCATCATTTCAAGAACCCAACTCGTTTACACAAAAGCGCGTAGACTGAAAAAAGTGAACTGTGAAAGGTAAAGTAGTGTAGTACGGCGACGTAAAGTCGCGTACTCAGCGCAAGTGTACTCGGAGTGGGTTGTAGAAATTTCCCCAAGGCACGTTTACGACGCACCTGCCAGTGCCCAATCTTCAGCTCAATAACATCATTGCCTCAACGCCGCGCAAATTATTCACAACAATAAGGAACTCAAAGAAAAACTTAAGCAAAGTTTTTAACTCTCCGCGCGGATACATCTTGAGGCTGATGAGTTGTTCAAGAATTATATTCGTGACACATACGAATGTATAAAACAATAAAAATATGACTGCGTAGCGTCACGTCGTACGTAATATTGAATTGGGTATACATACTTTATTTTTTAAATAAGTTTCTTACTTTCATAAATAGTAGGTACTTATGCGCATCTTTAAATTGTAATACCAAGTCTTCAGTGCGAGCAATTTATGAACTACAAAATAAAACCAAAATTTATTGATTACCTCGATGGCGCAGTTGTAATGCGTACACGTTACGATTGAGGCCAACGATGAGGTCTCGGGTTCGATCCCCGGGTCGGGTAAAGTGATATTGGGTTTTTCTATTACGAAATGCTCAGTATCAGCCCGGAGTCTGGAATTTGTGCCCGGTATGGCGATAGGCTCACCCCCTATCACATCGTGGGACGGAGATACGCTCGGCGAAATGTGGGTGTACTGGTTACACCTCTGCCTACCCCTTCGGGGATTACAGGCGTGAGTGCGTATGTATGCTATTACCACGACGGAACCATACATTAAAAACGTTTCTGAAACAGCTTAAACTTATAAATTGTTTATTCCCAAACCCAATGCTAGCTAATTTACGATATTAATTAAATTTGATAAATATAAATAATATAGATAAAAGTAGCTTCAATATGTTTCAAAAATGATTAGTAAAGGCGCAATCTAATAGCTACAAATCCAATGGCAATAAATTCAAAGAGGCATACGATGTCCATGCTAGACAGACACCCGAACTACAAGTTCTCAACCCCAACAGATCCCAGCAGATCAAATCCTCAACAAATTAGGATTAGATAAGGGTCTGTGTGTTTTTAGGACAAAACAGTAAATATTCGCTTCGAAAACTCAATTTGTATTCTCATCTGAATCAGGTAAAACAAATTACGCACCAATCGTTTAATCCTTTTTAATTAATTCCTTTAATAATCTTATTTCTTTATTATTAAGTCCCACTTGCACGCCGATCCTAAATCGGGTTTAACCCACTAAACTTATTTACGTATGTCTAACTATCATACGATTCGACGTTTCTTAAATTGGTTTAGTGAGCTAAACTCGATTTAGGATCGTCGTGCAAGTCGACCTCAACCTTTAAAATCGTGTTTAAGAAATGGCCCGTAACATCGTCCACATACCACGAAGACGCCCAATACCTGAATAAAAATTCTCAATGCAAACAATTGTGGCAACTACTGGGGCACAGCGGGCGCATAGTATCTGGTACCTACTACTATAGTTATATCCTCTTTGCCTACTACCTACTGAAGTTACTGAACATCGATTGGTCTGGCCCATATGACAAATCTAAAAAAAACGTAGTGCTGGGGTACTTAACTTCTATGAAAATACTCATCGAAGCGATACTTAAAATACCTAATTAAATTTTACTACACATTGAGTTAATGGCATTATTACCGTGTTCACACGTTTAAATTATAGAATGCCGACATATAGTAAGACTACAATCATATAAAATGAGTAAGTGTGTAACTACGCAAGTTTATTTACTGTTAGTTCTCTTGAATCTAGATAACTATGCATTTCTTAAATAAAGAGAGAACAAACCTTCTTATATATAAAATTCTCGTGTCACAATGTTCGTTCCCATACTCCTCCGGCTGGACCGATTTGTATGAAATTTTGTGTGCATATCGGGTAGGTCTGAGAATCGGCCAACATCAATTTTTCATCCCCCTATATATTAAGGGTGGTCCACCCCTTAATTTATATTTTTTAGACAAAAATTTTTGTTTTTATTTTTTTATGATACAGCATTAAAAAATACATACAACCCAAAACTTTCCACCCTCTACGATCAACCCCTATTTTTTAATAGTGACATTAGTATTTTTGTCAAGCGCGTTTCTCACCGGGACTCGCTTGATGCGCCCACTAGGCTACTTTAATCGTGGAAATAGGCATTCACGCGGGCGGAGCCGCGAGCAACAGCTAGTTATTATATATAATTCTACTGTACGTGTGTATGTCACTGAACTCCTCCTAAACGGTTGGACCGATTTGAATGTTTTTTTTTTGTATGCGTTTGGGTGGCGCCCTGGATGGTTTAGATTCACAAATCAGCCCGGCAGATGGCGCTGCAATCGGGTTCTTACTATAAATAAAATTATATGTTGCGAGTGAAACCTCGCGGGACAGCTAGTATAATATAAATAATAAAGATTTTGATTATAAGGTCTCTAAATGTGCCCTTTAGC
This sequence comes from Mimas tiliae, assembly GCA_905332985.1. Taxonomy (NCBI): domain Eukaryota; kingdom Metazoa; phylum Arthropoda; class Insecta; order Lepidoptera; family Sphingidae; genus Mimas; species Mimas tiliae. Next base: position 8,882,995 of record HG995255.1, read on the forward strand.
CATTTAACCCAACTTCTAATTGTCTAAGGTATCAGTAGGATTTTTTCCCAATCAGTTGTTTCAGAGATTATCACAAAAATTCTTAATTAACAAATAAGCAAACTCACAAAATAATAATCGTATAGAAGTAGATACCGTAACAGATATGCTATTATTTTTATCGATTTAGTTGAATTAATTAAGAATAACCCGATAATAAAACGATTTCGATATCCTGACCAATATGGGGAACACCATACGCTACATCACTACTTACACGTGCCATATCGGGGAAAAAGTATGAAATTATAACATCCGTTAAGAAAGATAGGAATGCACAGGTAATGAAGTTGATCGGCTAACTGGTGAATTATAAACGTTGATTTATAGCAGAATACACTAAGTAGTTACAAAATCAATATCTAATATACATCCTAATATATTACGGCACTGGAATTAAAGCGAAGATCTACTCAAAGCGGTTCGAGTATGTGCAATGCGCCACAGAAAGCGGTTCTGCCGGGGACATTTCATTTCTTGATTTTTGCGACCGTGAAAACGAGTAATGCCGAGTACTAAACTAAAACGGTATACCTATATACAACCTACTTTTTAGCAAGTGTTTATATTTTTACGTTTATTTGGATCTTCAAAATATCATAGGATTGTTAAGACCGAGATAAATAATAACACACACAGAATGTGTTATAGATTAATATACAGTACACTTTCTTTATTTTGTCGCCTCATTAATCTATTGGCAGCCTACTTAGTCTGAGGAATCGTGAGATCTTGAGTTCAAATCCCAGGTCAGGCTATCACAATATGTGTTTGATGTTTATATTCCAAAAATCACACAATATGAGCTGCCCAGAATTGGTATTTGTGCCCGGTATGGTCTCCTATCACATCATGATGTGAAAATAATCCCGGCGAACCGTGGGTGCACTAGTTACATCTCTGCCTACCCCTTCAGAGATAGAGTCGTGAGCATATATTTATGATTTATTTCAAAATATTTAGAAATATAAAATATTTATTTAAACAAATTTAGCAAGATTATATTAGATATATTCTATAGATTTATTATTATTATAACAGACTCCAATTGAAGTACATAACCAAATGTAAACATAAAATATGTATTTGAAGATTATTTTGCAACATATCATATATTATAAGCTATAGCTCCGTGCAAGAGGTGCTACACGTCTCGAGATCCTCCCAAAGTCTTCTTTGATTTATGTTCCGACTTAAATTACCTACTCTACCTTACGTATACTCATTGCGGCTTTACATAGTAAATTACGACGAAATTGTGCTGATTTATTTAATTAAACTTTCAAATAAGTGACGACGCTTCCGGGGTTTCTTATATAAGATTATCTGTATTCGTCGGCCTGAAATTAGACATATTTATATTAATTTGTTTTGAATGCTGTGATATAAAACTTCTGTTGATGATAGCAGGTAAATGATGATAACATGATGTAAACGTATGATCATGGAATATCACTTATATAAATTAATTATATACAATTATATTATCGGTTAATCGCGTTCTGGGACCACTCGATTAATCTGTCTACTTAAAAAGTAATTTCAGCAGTAGTTAACAATAATAGTAAAATAGTTTTTTATTTTCTTATCTTAAGTGTGTATCGCCTTATTGGTGTAGTGGCAGCGTACTAAGGCTGAGAACCGTGCGGTCCCGGATTCAATTCCAAGGTCAGACATTCACAATTGCTGTTTAAGTTTTCGATCGAAAAATAACACACGCTTTATCCGGGATTGTAATTTGTGTCTGGTATGGCGATGAGCTCTCTCCCTATAACATCATAAGACGGATATGTGCTCGGCGACACGTGTGTGCAGCACTAGTTGTACCTCTGTCTACCCTTTCGGGGATAAAGCTTAGGTAATTATGTGAACTATACATTAATTTTAGATCCAAGATTATACCTAGTATTGATTTTATTGTTAGTTTTTTGACAGCCTCCGTGGCGCCGCACTGGGCCGAGTTGCCGGCTGTGAAACGATAGGCCGCGGGTTCCATCCCCACGCACCGAGACATTTGATTTGATCTGGGTCTGGGTGCTGTGAGACCGTAGTTTTTCGTAGATCCTGATCCCCTTGGTTAACTTAGTGTGAGGTCAAGAGAATTTATGTGACTGTTGGCTATTTTTAAAATGTTTTTATTTTATACGGAGGCATTAATGTTTAAAATCTTCTACTAATTTTGTCTTGTCTCAGTTTTATGCAATAGTATGTAAGCACTGTTGAGTTTCGGTTTAAAGGACATTGAAACCAGTAAAATTATTGGACTCAAAAAAAGTCCAGTGTCATGTAGTGCTTTGTAATTTAAGGTTCTGTGTGGTATTGTTTGTTTATGAGAGGCGTGGCACTTACCACCAGGCGAGCGAAATACTCGTTTCGTCAGTCAAGCAAATAAAAAAAAATTATCCTGATGCATCCAACAATTTCTTCCAACTCATCGATCTATTTAATGGATCTGGCGATATTACGTTTTCCCCTCGGACTCATTGTGTTACATGTAGAGTCTATATGTTGTAAAGATATGGCAAGCCCATTGTCATTTAAGTAATATTATTAGTGACTATAATCTCGTTCGATTTCGTTTTTTATAACATTATTTTTACTAGGTCGATTTAAAAGAAAACTTCTACTATCTTATTGTAATTGCGCTACCGTTTTTGTGGCAAGAAAGATATATATATTTTAGCAATCGCACAATCAACGCTTTTTCTAAACGAATGTTGCTTCGAAAATACGAGCCGACAGATAAAGCGTTGGATCGGAAAACTGATTATTTTATGACTCCACCGAGTTGTAGGGCGGATAGGATAGGCTTCTGTCGGGATTTGGCCAACCTCAATTATAGACAATGTACTACCTAAACGCCTACAGCAATCTGTTGTACAAATTACAATGGTTACTAAACGCTTGCTTTAGGGGTGTTTCACAATGTCCCTTACATTTTTATGCGCTAAATTATCCGTATATATAGGATATACCATTTTGATACACCGTATCATAATTTTTTATAAAAAGAGGGATGATATAAGTTTGGCCCCTTTGTCAGTCTGTGGGTGTACCAGGTAAATAATAAATAAACCAATATACAGTTTTAAGTTACGTTTATGAGGAACCTAAGTAAGGTGATTGTAAAGTGAACTGACGTGTGAATCTCTGACTAAACAAATATAAACATAGATATTAACATATTATCTGATACATTTTTAAGAACGTAATTGAGTAAGTGACACTTGGTTACCAACTCCTAGCCCTAAAGTCAAGATGAAATAGCCCCAAATAGCCCTAAATACAAATATCGAAAACCACAAAAAAAGCCCTGTACAGAGGGTAACTTGTGCTGTTTCTTTTCCACACCCAAGAACTTCTTTAAAATTCAAAGGCCGGAGCCATGTCTGTTGTGAGAATTATAATACAGCGTGGATGGTGATTAATAAGCATATATATACCCAAAAGCTTCTTGATGGTGAGCCGCGTGCACATAGAGTATTATGCCGGATTCACACTCTCGGATTCGTGATGACTCGTACAGGTTCGGCAGCAGTGTGTATTTGGCATTATACTTTGTGTAATTTGTGTAAGAACTTGAACGTTTTGCCTTTTTTATTTTTCTTTTACTCTTTCAAACAATAATACATGAAAACATTTTTATGCCCTAAAAATAGCCCTAAATTTTTTTGGGCCCTAAAAAAAGCCCATTACACATATTTGAGCCCTAAATTTAGGGCTAAAAGCCCTAAGTTGGGAAGCCTGCACTTGGAAATGTAAATGATTACGCAGCATTTTACAATTTACGCTTATCATATAAAGAATGTAACAAAAACCCTGTTGGCCCTTATTGGGCCGTGAAGATAGTCATATAGACAATCTTATCTTACAGAGATAATCAATCGGAATACGATTTACAAACAATAAATTAATTTAAGGGTTAAAATTAAATATGATTATTTTTATAGTTCCAATTTTCTTATGCGAATATTTTCATTACGTTTGAATACTGATATCACAGTTAAAACGCCCAACAAGGTTTTTGTTACATATTGTATAAACCTGTTAAAATATTATTTTACATAAGTAAATATTCGTTTGACTCCGATATCCGAGTGACTCCAAAGAAATTAGTACAGCCACTCGGATATTGGTTGCATGTTACTTATCCGTATATCGAAAATTACTGCAACGTATAACTGGCTAATTTTATTTTAATCTTCTTATATATAAAAATCAATTGCTGTTCGTTAGTCTCGCTAAAACTTAAAAACTGTTGGACCGATTTTTATGAAACTTTTTGTGGGTGTTTGAGTAGGTCCCTGGATGGTTTACATTTACAATTGGACCCGGTAGGTGGCGCTGCAAGCGGTAGATGTTGCGGGTGAAACCGCGCGGGACAACTAGTCTTATATATAAAAATCAATTGCTATTCGTTAGTCTCGCTAAAACTTAAAAACGGTTGGACCTATTTTGATATTTTTTTTTGTGTGTTTGAGTAGGTCGTTGGATGGTTTAGATTCACAATTGGATCCGGTAGGTGGCGCTACAAGCGGTAGATGTTGCGGGTGGAACCGCGTGGGTCAACTAGTAGTAAATAAAATTAGCCAGACCGAAGGTATTTTTCTGATATCAAAGGTTACATATTTTACTATCACACATTTATCACATATTTAAATCACTTATTCTACCATTTACTAAAACAACAAGAAGATAAAACAAAAAACAATATTCACCGTTCTCGTACAAAAACGCCAGAGGGTGGCGTCGCTCTAATTTGATTATAGAAATATCTTACTTTGTCCACCGTCGCGATAAATCTTCACCGAGGTATAAGAAACAAGAAATTGTTGGAAATAAATAAAGAAAATATCCGTGCGAAACTATTCACCTTGACTTCATAAAATATTACATATCTTTTCTCAGTGGCGCAAGGATAACGGTTTCTTGATCTTTTTTGTTGGTCTACAAAACGTCTACAACGAAATATCAAGTGTGACTTGTTATTGTATTTTCTAGGGTTCTGTACGCAAAAGGTGTTAACGGAACTCTATTCCTAAGCCTATGCCGTGACCGTCAGTTCAGTCTGTCAGTTCATCTATTTGTCGGGGGTTCTGTCTTTTCAGATATCTGGCTGATTTCTGTGAGAATTTTCTCACAGAATGTTTTCGTATCTTAGCAAATAATAATAAAATAAACAAATGGAACCTTCGGTGCTATTCACACGGGCAAAGAGAATATCACACGGGGTCCAATTCCTTAAAGGTCGGCAACGCGTCCATGATTCTTCAAATACTGTAGATGTTTATGGGCGATAGAGATCACTTGCCATCAGGTGATCCACTTGCTCGTTTTCCGGGCTCTACTGTATAAGAAAGGACAGACAGACAGCGAATGTGGCCTCTGTAAAAGGTATCCAATGGTTGGGTCCGTAAAAAAAATATATTTAATATTTTACCGTGTATTATTTTAATTAGGGCACAATTCCTGTAACCAACTGAATGAATAACTCAGCAACTTAATTAAATGCATGTAGAGCATGCTTCTGCTGTATCTCAAACACCTGTTGTGAATACATATTACGTAATATTGGTGCAAGTTATTAACTTAAATCTACATACTAGTGACTCTACGATAGAAGTGCATGGATGTTAAGCTAGATATGACACTGGTATATTTTGTCTCACTAATCTCTCTATCTATTGCGGGTGTAAAGGAAACGTTTTCGAAAACGAAGGCAGGTGGTAGTGTTGGTGATTGTAACCGCGATACTGCAAAATCGCGAAATAAGTAATTTTTTTCACGCACAGTCTTGTTTTGACCAATAAATACAATGCCATTTAATTCAATTAATATTTAAAATCATATTTTTCTTAATATCGTAACGTAATGCCAATAAAAGAGATGATAATGAAAGAAGCGCAGCGCACGGTGCGATGTGCCTACTGACTATTGAGGCGCGGTAATGTATGCAGGTCATTAAAAAAATACTTAAATTTTTCCGTACAGAACGGCAATGTCATAGGTAAAGATCTATTATAATAGGGGGACTAGGAGTCAAATAACATTTCTAGATAATAATCATCCCGCTTCGGTATGGAAGCATGTCTTGAACTACGAGTAAGTTCGCGTTACAAGCCTGAATATTATGTAGACGGCAGATGCAACACCGCTCATAAATTACCAACACCACCACAATCTGATCCTGTTAAACTCTATATACGAGTATCTAAATAAATAATAATTCAACAGTGAAATGAAATATCAACTTATTCCACTAAATTATTGTTTCTCGGTAAACTGACATGCGACATAGAAAGGTATTACTGAAAACATAAATAAGCCAAGCAAGACACCGGTTTATAAAAATATTACGATCACTGTTTATTATCATGGAGAACGACAAATAACTGTGACGAAACCGATTTGTTTTTCCCATCGATTCCTTTTATAAAGATAAAAACTAATATTTATTTTTAATTTTATTGTAGGTGTTAGACTTCGATATAATATCATTTTAAAGTTCATCCCCTATCCAAAATTTTGTATTTATTAGTTACTAGCTTTTGCTCGCGGCTCCGCCCGCATAAATGGTCTGTTCCGGGATAAAAAATAGTCTATGTTCTAATCCAGGTCAGGTCTACCTGTGTGCCAAAAATCCATTTAAACGTTAAGGCGTGATGGACTAAAAAACATCCAATCTTTAACATTTATAATAATAGTAGGATTACTTATTAATTATGATGTAATTTTAAAGCTTAATCACAGCCCTCGACAACAATAACTATAAAAATGAACCTCGTATGCGAGAGGCCATCTGGGTTGGCACCACCGCTTTGTCTATTTCTGCCGTCTAGCAGCAATGTGTAAGCACTGTTGTGTTTCGGTTTGAAGGACATTAGAGCCAGTGAAATTACTGGGCATTATGCCACTTAACGCCTTCTGTGTCGGGGTGACGAGCGCAGTCCAATGCCATGCAGTGCTATGTAATTCAAAGTTCTGTGTTGTGTTGTGTCTGTCTATGGGCAGACATGGCACTAATCATCAGGCGAGCTGCTCGTTTCGTCATTCAGACTAATTTAAAAAAAGCAACTAACAAGTTTAATATAGTAGAACGCGTGGCAGCAGTTATTGCAGTCTGCTGCAAAGTTGAACAAGTGCCGAAAACGACTTAAATTAGAACTACACCGTGCGGTAAGAAATTTGAATTTTTTAACAGTTACCTGTGCCTATAAATCAACAGAAAAGTCGCTCTAAGCTCTCTCAGATAGCTTTCTCGAACGTTTTAAAATGTAAATTACCTACAGGAAACATCCCTTACACCTCTACGTTTCTCGTAGGTGTAGATACCTACATCATAATACCGTGATCGTTAAAGTAACCTATAATTATATACTTCTATTTTGTCGATTTTACTATTACAATGATTACAACTATTATAACCGAAAATACCCCATATCTCAAAAACTATACAACTTGAAACTAATTTTCGTTGGAAGTGCCTTTTAAGTTATATACCTTTATATGTCCGTCTTCCCTAGCTTTAAAAAAAAACTGGATGATTTTTTCTGCGGAAAAGGAAACGGGATGGAAATAATCTCGGCGAACAGTGGGTGTACTACATAGTTGCACCTCAGCCTATCCCTCCGGGGATACAGGCGTGGGAGCTTAACATGTTATTATAAGTAATACAAAGAAAAAAAAGTAGGTATAAAATTTTAAGTATGTGCATACGGGGTAATTTGCTAAGTTACTAAGGGTAGACCTTATAAAGTCGTTAATGCGCTCTGACTTACCTACATATGCATCTGTCAAATTTGCCTTGGGAACATCGAATTAGTACCTACATAAACAAAGTAAGTGGAATGCTTATGAGAGCAAAAGTGGGGAAACAGAATAACATGTTCTTTTCTTGGCATAATTTAGCAATATTAAATATGGGTCCTTCCTCTACGTATACGGTGCGAAAATCATTTGGAACTAATTAAAAATGCTTAGAATAATCTGTCATAACTAAAAATCGACCAATGAGCTGTTAGCAACAATGCCACTCATCTCGCCGACTTCTGAGTGTCGCACTGTAAAGTTTTTATGCTATCTCTTTGCCCTACACGGCCCTACATGTTAAAACAGTCCTAGCGCCATCTAGTAATTTCTATATTAACTGTTCAGTCGCCCTCAAACATAATATGTGCTCTCTAGTGGGTTTTCTAGCAACTAAATGTTAAATTTATTTTTATGTAGAGTTTCTCTTGAATGAGTTTGCCACCAAAACGCTAGATGGCTTAATTAACCATTTTGTTTATAGTCGAATAAATATTGAGTTTTATTAGTTGTAATGCGTACGGGTTACGACTAAGGAGCCTCGGGTTCGATCCCAGGGTCGGGTAAAAGTGATATTGGGTTTTTCTATTACGAAATGCTCAGTACGAACCCGGAGTCTGGAATAGGGTAGTTGACTAGATTTTTTTTATTATTTAAATCAATAAGTTATGTTACTCAAAATCTATTGCAGAAAGAATTTTATAAATCGGACCAAAAATAAATTAGATAGAAGCCATTCAAATCCTGTAGAAGGGGTAATTGTCAAATGACAGACGATGCAACCTTTGACGTCACTGTGTAAAATGTTCATTATAGTGCACGCGTGCAAGCGAGATAGTGAGATATCCCTACTACGCACCCACTTTTCCTCTTACCAACATTTAAAATCATAACTGCGGGCACATTTCTGAACCAATTTTGATTGTGTTTTAATAAAATCGTTTCTTTTGCGTATCATTTTCTGTTGCTTATAAAATAATGTATAAAATTCAATATAGGAAATTACCCTATTGTGCCCGGTATGGCGATAGGCTCGCCCCCTATGTCATTATAGGATGGAAATTGTATCGGTAAAATGTGGGTATACCGGTTACACCTCCGGGTGAGTGCGTATGTTGAATATCATTCAATGCAAATTCGGGTAAGGGTCATCAAAATGTACTCTGCGGGGATGACTTGACTGAGCACAAAGATAACTTGGTATTTTCTATATAACTTAAATACTATTGCCGAGACGCCGGGCACTGCCGTAGGTGGTATATACTGCACTCAGTCAGAATCGGTGTAAACTGAGCAACATATACAACGTGTTATACAAAGGGGCGGGCAAATTTAAGCAGTGTATAGTGTAGGGTATAAGTATTTATCTCCCATAGTACCAAATCCGATTGCAATGCTAGTACAATAATTATAGAATTTTCTTTTTTATCGAATGAGTAACATCTCGATATCGACTTTCAACTTTGGACAACACTAAATGATAAACAATGATACTATAGACCTCCTTTCATTTAATTATTTTATAATTAAAAAAACATTAAACAGTTGTCAAATGTCAATATTTATTTGACGCAGTCAGTTCAGCAAGTTCTGATTTTATGAAGTATGATTACGAGTTAAAAAAATATGTTGTAATTGACTAAAAATAAGTATTATGTATTGGTGTAACTGATAAAAGTTTTTAAGAGGATCGTCGACTGTAATAAGCCAAATTCATAGATGGAAGACCCGTGAATGAAGTCTTTAACATGTTTTTAAAGGATGGTACCTATTTGTCTTCAACACACAATCTCTTTCAGGTGTTAATTTGTGTTTAAATTACAAGTTACGTACGTATGTCCGTAGAAGTACGTGCATCTTATTCAAGTTTATTAAAAAGTGAGTATCGTTCATAATAATTAATAGTGATGTCATCAATCTGATCGATCTTAATAAACGAGTGATTAAATTTTACGTGAAATTTTCGGATGTCTTGGTTTTGAAAAGATCCGGTACATAAGTACTAATTGTACGGTGTATGTAATGACCCTAAAATATGACCACACCTTTCTGTAGCACGTTGTAGAGATAAGCCGTTAGCCGTTAGCCGAAGCGATGAGCAGGGATGGTTCCGGCAAAAACTGGAGCACTTCTCACCTCGGGAATGCTGAAGAGGACCACCGTGGGGTTTTGGTTGGTATTATAGGGTTAGGGACTCAGGCCAGCGGTCGTCTGGATGTGTTCCACCTTCACGGACACCTTAACGTTGGGTCGTAACACCGGTGAGTCCAACCATCCTGCCATCGCTTTCTGAGATGGGGTAGTAAATCATTATTCCACTCTACGCACGTAAGTAACAGCTTGCTGTCGCATTTCGTACGGTGAGTGAGATATCCGGAGGCCCAAATCAAACCTTCTCTTCCTAATCCCTGAATTATCCCTATTTTTAAGGCCCGCAACGCGTCCAATATTCTTCTGGTATTGTGGGCGTTAATGAGTGGTGGAAGTCACCACATCACTTATTTGCTCGTATCTCGCCGTCTGCTATAAAAAATATAAAACATCAAAACCTGCCACTAGTAATCTTGGGACTGATAATCACTATCTTCTTGCGTAATTAACTATAATATTACGAAATCATTATTTTACTTACATTGTAGCGAGCACATTAGTCTAATCACCGCATGAGACTGTCTTACTGCCAAATATTGTTATAATGCTTTATTGTACATAGGTACACAGTAAAAAACGAAAAAGACAAAAAAATAAGTTTTATACATAGTACAAATAGTACTTAGGTAACCACTATGTTTACTACTGCTATGGCCCAATTCATAGCCATTCTGGATAAGATTCAAAATTGAGTAACGTGGATTCGACGATCTCTATTATACATAAAAACCGTATCGACAATGGCTTTTAATTTCAACCTTCATTGTTTCAATTTTATAAACATAAACCCTAGTTAAAATCTATTTGGTTCAATTAAAAAACGTACATTGCTGATTCCAGAGGTTGATTCAGTTTAAAATCTTGTTGATAAAATCAATATTAGTTTACTAAATTACACTTGTAAAAATCAACGACTGCCTAGCGGAGAGTGGAATGGAATATTATTAACGAGAGATAGAGGTCACGGGTTTGTTCCCAGACCTTTGGTGTACACACCTTAAAAGTGAAACAAAACATCGTGAGGAAACTTACCAAACTTAAAATTCTCCGAAGGTGTGTGAAGTCTGCATACCTGCATTAGAACAGCAAAGTGGACTTAGGTCAAGGCCCTATGTATGTACTTTGATTTATTTATAGAATTGAATGATATTAAATTATTATATGCGATAAGTTTATATATTACTATGTATTTCTATATATTTAATAATTTACTCCCCATCTTCTCTTGTTACTTTTACATAGCTGCTACGAGTATGTATATGCTTTGCACCACCCAATGGTTGACTGGTAAAGAATGCATCTGGCATTAAGTCCGCCTGTATATATTTTGTATGAAGTGTAGTAAATAACAAAACGGAAACAGGCGTAACTAAAAAGAAACAGACATAGGTTTTTAATACCAGAGGTCGGCAAACGAGCAAGTGGGTCATCTGATGGTAAGTGAGCTCTACCGCCCCTGAACATCGACAATACCTGAGGAATTATGTTGCGTTGCCGACCTTCAAGGAAAGGAATATTTAAGGTATTGAGAAGGTGAGAGGATTGCCTCCGGATATCTCACTCAGCATGGAACAGCAAGCTGCTTCACGTCGGTTTTTGTGCGACAGTCTTCGATATAATATATCGATGGAGACAGCGTTAATAACCCGATCGACCCGGCCTATTCCCGCTCTAGCCATAACTGTCTACAACGTGGCTCTACCACACTAACACTATTGGAACGCATTTCGACACACAGCTAGTATGTTATAAACCTATGCGAATAAATGAACTTGTGACAATTAAAAGTTAAAAAACAGATAAACATAATATCTTGAATCAAGGTTTTGAATGCTAACAGCTGCAAAGGCACAGCTAGCCCCGACACGCCGCGCCGCGCAGGTCGTCGCAACGCGCCGAGTGCCGACCGACGAGCGGCATTAGCAAGTCCCCGCCCGCTTCGTACGCCCGCCCAAATAAACGCGCAACTAAAATAATTACACGGGTAATTTAAACGTACTAGTTTTCCATAACACTGCACTCTAGTCTCTACAGTTAGCCGTTCCGAACAACCGCTGGTGCTACAAAGCTTACGTAAGTTATAACAAGTTCATTTTAGTAGACTGTTTGCGATCAGTGTAATATGTTACATACATATATCTAATGCAGTATAATCGATGCGTCCATTTTGCCCTTTATCGGTCCAATCGTTTCATAAATCATTAATTGTAGATATAAATACAAATAATTAATTAACTGCATTTTGTAATGGGGATATTAGGTATTTATTGTCTTTAGAATAGTTTTTTTACGAGTTCCTATCTTACAAACTATACCTACATATAGAAACATATTATCTTTGTATCAATGATAAATCGATGGTGCGTCTATTTACCTTGTAACGTTTGAACGACTTCACCGATTGAGGTCATATTCGCACCATATATTATTTGTTTTCGAGACGATGCAATGGTTCAAGGCTATATAACATCACGCTACGACCTACTACGAGAGCGGAGCAGTAACATGGATGCGAATGTGGTGTCACGTTATATGTACTCCCTATGTATCTATGTTCGTTCGCGATATTCTCAAAAACTAGATAATGATTCAAGTGCGATGATTGATCCACTATGATAGTGAATCAATTTATATAGTTTTTCGTTTGTTATAAATTAAGCTATCATTTTATGTAGTAATGTATTAAAAAAAAGTATTTATCAATACATCGTATAAAACAAAGTCGGTTTCCGCGTCTATCTGTCTGTTTGTCCATAAACCTAAACTATGCACCAGATTTAAACGCTGTTTTCACTATCATTTAGATAATTTGTTTTTTTGTTCACCTGATGGTAAGTGATCACCACCGCCCATGTACGCTCACAATACCAAAAGAATTATGGGCGCGTTGCCGACCTTAAAGGAAAGGGATAAATAAGGGATTGGGAAGGGGAGGGGATTTGGGCCTCCGGACATCTCACTCACCGTACGAAACGCAGTAGCATGCTGCTACTTTACGCCGGTTTTCTGTGAGACAGTGGTAACGACCCGGACGAGCCGGCCCATTCATGCTGTAGACAAAAGTGTCTACAGCGTGGCTGTAGAAAGAAAGAAAGAAAGAAAAGAACTTTATTTAGCCAAAAAAAAGTTGTTGTTGTTCTACCACTTGTTCCGGTTTATATCACACCATGACCCATGGGAACAGGGCAGTAACAGGAAACCGCGTGGGGCAGCTAGTTTATTATAAACTAGTGCACACCTAATGGGCGAAATTCGACCGTATTCTTTTTGAACGTTATTAGGTTATTTTGTTCAGAGTAAGTTTAAGGATCTCCATAATCAAATATTGTTTTTCGGATTTCGTTCTATTACGTCAGCTGCGAGTGTGTACACATTAGTATATAGGCATTGGCATATTTGTACACATTAGCGAACTGTGTTGTTTGAAATTGGCAGTATGAACGTAAAGAATAAATGTTTTATTAATCGACACAAAAAACATAGGTTCTCAATTCGTCTGTATACATTTTTATGTATGTTTACGCATAACTCCGCCAAATTAGATGATACTTTTTGTATTCGATAGAGTTTACTGCGGTGATAATCAAAGTGGTACTAAGTTTTCTCTTCACTATTAATATGTAGGTACTATTGATCCATTAATAGTCGACCTCTATAATCATATACTTGATCATATCTATAATTTCGTTCTATTACGTCAGCTGCAAGATTGGACATTCAGACAATGTCCGTATCAGCGTAAATAATTTGCGTTTTATTTTATTTAACTTCATATATAATTGTTACAGATATTTTATATAAATAGCTTTCTGCACTGCTTCCCCCTATAAACTTTATGTAAACCAAATCTTACACTTCTCCGTGCGCGCATTAATCTTAAAAAGAGATACAAGGCTTTCTCTATACTGTCTCTTCTCTCTACCTGTTAAGTATTGAAGATATAGTTAAGTATTATTCTAAGAGTTGAGTATATAATGCTGAAAGAAGCACAAACAAGACTTTGTCGCCGTACCTACACAAAATATAAACGCCAAGGATCCAACAGCCTCCAACGTTGTTGTTGGAAATGTTACCTATGTATATTACGCGATATCTCCACCAAATGATTACCGATTTCGATGATTATTTTTATAATGGATAGTTTCCTACGATGATAGTTATATGAATTTGGTTATGATCAGGTGACGGAGTGCGAGGGAAAAAATGGAAACTCCTCAACGAATGAGATTTTGTATTTGGGATTTCGTACAATAGGACCCACTTAGAACTGTTCCTGTCCCACTTTATTAGAACTGTTCCTAACAATGTCATAATATTTTTAAATACAGCATAAAGAACAATGAGAAAGAAAACCGCCCATCTGAGCAGTGGCGGATCCAGAATTTTGGTTGGGGGGGGGGGAGGGACTTGACCCAAAATTAGAATTTGACCCAGGTTGGCGACTGAGGTGTTTTCCTCCCTGTGGATTGGGGGCGATTGGAGGATTCCAACACGATATGCCCCTGTCTGTAAGAGGCAACTAATGACGCCATACGCTTATTTCTTCACTATTATTTTTTTCAAGTGTGACTTATTTATGTAACTACTTCTATGACACGGAAAATTTGGGCTAGTTAGATGCGCTTCGAGTATTTTGGTGCCATGGGCAATACTACCTATAGCTTATGATGTCACTAAACTGGTCTTATAATGGAGGCGAAAAGTGGCTATAGGATCTTCGATTTGGCGGACGTAGTCCTACCGAGTATGGGCTCTTTATACGCTTTCTACTTAGTATCTGATGTTACATTTAGCAAAATCATAGGTGAGTAGGTACATCTTGAAAATGATAAAGTGAATGATTAAATAAATATAAAATGAACGAGTGGAAAGTACGATAATAACGAATTTATGTTCATGAAAGTCGTCTTAAAGATATATTACTTAGTTTTGCTCTCTAATTATATTAATCATATTATGTACCTAATTACAGAATGACGTCACCAGCCATCACCAAATCTCCAGAGAACCAGAAAACCGAAAAGAAATCGCCTACACACTCTGTAAACAATGCACAGCAAAATTCACCCGAAGGCACAGCAAACTCTTCATCGACACCCCAACAACCAGAACTATTCGGTTGGCTTAGAATTTTCAAACTAGCAGACCTTATGGTGAAACAAGGTTGTTAAATCTCCAATTTATTTATAGAAATCTAGACAAAGCAATTAAAAATGTTAGGTCGTTTTTAAGAAAATCTTAGGTCATGCAGGGGGCCCTAAGAATAGAATTTGAGGTCCTCTAAGTTTAAAAAAAAAACAATAGGTATTGTGTCATAGCTGAAATTACCGTCAAATAGTGTTAAGCCAATTGATTTTGCGATTTTAATTTATTTCTATGTATGTAGAATTGTCTGGTTAAGTACGTACCATAAACTGATGAGCTATTGAAATGAGATAATAACTCGTCACCACTTAAGTAGGTACCTATCGGATATTTCATGGTAGTAAATGCAGATGTAAATGCCAAACCGATGCCCGGATTCGTGCCTTCGCCACATTTAGTTTCAGACTGCTGTTTTTAAGCGTTCCCGCTTCCACAGGTTCACCCTTTGCTCTAGGCGCTGTTTGTACTCGTCTACCAGTGCTATGTCATCGGCATACATAAGCACCCATGGTTGCAGCTAGAGTATGTCTGCCGTCGGGACATCTAACACAACCCTAAATAGAACTCAGCGCCAACCCTGGTGGACACCTACGGTGATAGGAAAAGGGTTGGTATCGCCAACAGCAGGCCGTACCAGTGACTCGGATCGGAGGTACATATCCTTGTATACGGGAGTTATACAACTCATCTGCCAAGGGTCAGGCATTCGGTCTTCAGGATGTGGTTAAACAAGTCGACAAAAAGCTCCACACCATATGACTACATCGCCTTCCACACCTCTATATAGGGATGTTATCAGGCCCCATCGCTTTCCAATTTTTCATGCGACCTTGTCTTTTAAGGACCTCGTAAGGCGAGATCGGGGCCACTAGTCCTTGGTTCGGAGGCATATCAGGGAGGGACCCAAATTCTGGGTGTTTAGCAGTTTGTTGAATTAGGAACGCCACCTCTCCTTCACCGCGCTATCCTCACAGACCAAAACACCCCGGAAGTCCCTGACACATCGGCATTTCGTTTTTTTTTTATTATTTATTTAACTTTATATACAAATGTATAAAGGCGGACTTAGTGCCAAAGGCATTCTCTACCAGTACCAGTAATTACGAGTGTCGCTTTCTCCCGGGCCTTAGCGAGCCGATATATGAGCCTTTGGCCTTCTGCGGTCTCTAGATTCTCGAACAGAGGCGCCAGATCATCGTGTCGGGCCTTAGCCACGGGTCGCGTAGCTGCAATTTTGGCTGCTCGGTATGCAGCACCATCTTCATTATGAATAGTCATCCTACTGATCTGGTACCTCTTCAAGATCAGATAATCTTTTTGTGATGAGCGGTTTCCACTTCTGAGCTTGATGAGTTGCTCGGCCCCTTTTGGACGTGCATACATGTTCACTACGGCAAGGTCTGAAGCGGTACAGGCTCTAAAAGCACCATAACCCAATAGGAGGGAATTATCAAAGTACTTAAATGTATTTTGTTTCAATATATGTAATAGATGTTTTGTAGCTAAGTAGGTAGGTACCTACATTTTAGTATGAAAATAAGGTATGGTCTTTATAGTGGTATCCGTATTACTGATCTAAATATTTTTATTCTTCAGGTACCATATTATTGATGATAGTTATGTAGTTTTATGAATAAACTTTAGATTTTTAATTGGTTTCCTTATTTTAACCCCTTTTAAAGATGTTCATATTACGCAGTGTTTTAATTATATAAAATAATCAAAGGCAATTTTAGTTAAAATTTTGTAAGGTCATACGTGTATCTTCAAGATGAGGTACCTTCAAACACAAATATACATTAAGTAACAAAACCCTGTGGGCGTTTTAACTGTGATATCAAAATCGATATTTTAACGTAATGTAATAACTCGCATAGGAAAATGAGGCTATAAAAGTAATCACATATTTTTTTTAATTTAATTATTTTATTGTTTCTGAACCGTATTTCGATTGATTATCTCTGTAAGAGCGATGACTCGGAGCTAGAGCGAGATAGCAAGTTGCGGCGTCTACGTGCATCAAACGCGCCGCGCCGCGTAAGCGCCCGTCTACGTCAGTACGTCACATGAGTCAGCTGTTCATCACTTATCAGATGAAAATATATTTTTTTTTATGTTCATTTTTCTAAGCTACCTGTTACCTGTGTAAGGATAATATCTAGCTTCTGTTTATTTTTTTAATTTAACTATTTTTATTAAACTGACTATATGTGTCTTCACGACCTAGAAAGGGCCAACAGGGTTTTTGTTACATACTGTATACTAAGTGGGTATATAATTGTTACGGTCAAAAGTAATAATTGTTGTTAGTATTCATGCAGCGATAGTTCAGCGGAGAGTGGTAAGTACCTACAGACTGCAGACGAAAGTCGCATGTGCAAGCAGCCCCTAAGGCATGTACTCGTAGGTACTTTTTCAAGTTACATGTGTATTAATTGTTAAATTATCGCTTGCTTAACGGGAAAAGATCATCACACATCATCACATCATACCTGAGAGAACTCTCCACAAGAATCTCGTACGAGTGTGAAGTCTGCCAACCCGCATTTTTTTCCATATTAATTAACCGAAGGAGTCCCTGCTATTGGGATACTGGCGACTCCTTTGGCATATTTATTAATATGGTTTAAAGACGTTATTATTTAAAAAAAGTGTTACATCGAGTAAAGCAGATGCGCGCCTTTGCGCGGCGGTAACCCAACCACAAAGTGTGTAAGGTCACCCCCGCACATAAGCGCGCATGTAGTGATTATAAAATTTTGTAGGGTGTGTTATTTTACAAGTTTACACAAAACCAACCCGCATTAGGCCGATATGGTGGACTAAGACCTAACCCCTCTCATTCTTAGAGGCGGCCCGGGTCCAACTGCGGAACAGTATAATGAAGGGCTACTCTAATCTATATCGAATGGTTAGTAGTGGCTTACCTAGTGTCAAGATTTTCAAGCCACCCAAAGGCTTGGCTCAAGGACTGCTGTCAGTTGACAACAGTCGGGACCTTAGATTCCGGACAGACTTTTTATTCCCTTTCGAAGCACGGACACGCTCTACAACTACGAGGCCGCCCATCCAGACTGACCGCGCTAAGGGTGGCTACAACTAGCATAACATGCTAGTTGTTTACTGATCAGCGAGTGAAACTAAATGCAAATTTTACAATGCAGGGCTGATGATAATATTATTCATCGTTAGTCATTACAGATCTGTATTAATATTAAAGCCAACATTTTATATTATTTTTTTTCCCCCTATAGTAAGGTACAATTTTTGTAATGTTAGGTGTACCTACTTCACATTGCACAAACTGCAAGTATCTGCGTTGGTCAAGTCACTCCATTTATCCTAATACTCACAACTTATGTCGGATTGTGACATTTATTGTTTTGAGAAAAGCTGAAATAAACGCATGTAAAAGTACCTACCAATTATCATTATGTACTATAATTTCAGCAAAAAATTGTCTTATAGGTAAAACAGGATATGGTCCCGCCTTCCTGGATATTTAGAATAGTACCTATTCCAATTTCACTATTATTTTTCTCATTCAGTAGTAAAATAACTTTTTTAGTACCTACCTAGCTAAATGGTACAAAATAGATACTTAACTTTATGTTGCTCAAACTGCAAACTCTGCCTTGATCTAGTCATTCTGAGATTCTCGCGGCAGAGTATTATACTATATACGGAAATCGCGGAAAGTCAATGACATCGGTCTGTTGACTGTAACTTAAATGAAAAGTGGATAGGTATAAAAACAGAGATAATTTATCACAAGTCGAAGGAGAATACATTAGGATTTAGTAGGTATTGACTAACGTCTTAGTACATCCACATTTCGAATGCTAACTTTTAGCATAAGGATAATACTTTTTTCGTCTCCATGTGAATCTAGCGCTCAACCTGTTACTCTCGATTCTATCAGGGATGAGATCCGTGACTTGAAACGCCAGTTAAATGGTCTACCTTTTCTTATCACCGATATTCGTACTATAAAGCCATAATACGCCAAATCTTTCTGTAACATGTGTTATAAAGCATGTTGCGCAGACCCCACTTCGATTGAGATACGAACAAAATACTATGTTCCCAAACCCCGCTCTGTTGTAAAACTATCGTTTAATGAATAAATAATCCTTAATTTTTCATGTTTTTATTATGTTTCTTTAAATCACTTAATTATTGAGTATCATAAAAATCATTGGAAAAAAGAATGTTACAAAACTAAAAATAAATACACTTTTGTGTAATATTTTTTAATAGTATTGGTAGGTAGGAGGTACATAACACACAGGAGTCTGGGTTGTTTTGGGTAAAGGGAGGAAGTAAGTTACAATACTATTTTAATATGTACAAAATATACAATTATAATTACATGCTAGCAGTTAAACTATAATTATGATCACAATTTCTTGCTATCCATACACTGTCAGAACAAAACCAACGGCGAGTACAGCAGCAGTTCGCGTTCGGAAGCGGCTGTTGTGTTTATACTTTATAAACAGTCTAACTCTCACTTTCACATTTGCTGCACACTTGAGATCAAATGTTATTTTACAAAATATTACAACTCTATCATCTCACACGTGGACAACAGCCGCCACCGAACCACAACTAGAGCACGTAACCATTCCATCCTCATATAACCACTCATGCTTCTAGTGAATGCGTGAATGCGCGAATGCGTCGCTATGCTCTACGCTCTTAGCTCTACACTCGAGTCTGCGAGTAGTGAGTACACAGATCCGACGTCGTGACTTCCTCAATTAGCCCAGTTGAGGACATCCCGAAGTGGAATCTGACCCTTTAATACCAATCAAACTAATAAATAAACCAACTAAACTATATTATACTTCTCACGTATAGTTACTTTCTAAGATTGAAACAACTTTTGACATCAATCGTTCAAAGAATCAATTTCGTCTCATCTGCTTAGATATAACATTAATTTAAGTGTTTCTTTTTTCAGAATGTTAAATATTAGTAATTGACATTTCGATAACGTAGAACATAGGATGTAACCATCAAATGAAACATTGCTATTTTTACATAAGTCAACTTTAGTGATTTCTTAGGTTTACGCGAATATTACACATTGAAATAAAACTAGTTTATACGAATTTTATCGCGGTTTAATTTTTATTTTAGTCCCGACGTTTCGAAGCTTTTCAGCCTAACTTTTTAAATCTAACTTTATCCAAATCCCGATTGTAACTGGAGACCAGTAAATAAATTTAAAACAAAACATAATCATGCCACTCCTTGTTTACAATATGTCTGCATTGTCGCGAAAAGATAATAATTATCGTTTATTTCGTGATTTAAAAAATATTACGTTTGACCACTTGCTCAAAAACGCTATTGAATTTTTGTGACGACACAACGAAGTCGTCCTTTTATCCCACAGTTCACGAAGGCGCATACAATTAAATTCTGCCTTAGAATCATTTTTGTGGAAAAAATATCGTGATTACCACAAAAATATTTACAAACAAGCAGAATAAGCTGCAAAAGTACCATCATTGTGAAACATTCGTAAATGTAACCCCGACTATGACACAATTTTGTAACTATCGAGCTTTTTCCAAGCTCCTAATTGTTCAATATTATTTATGTGGTGATTACTATACTGTTATTCCACGTAAATAAGTTTCAAAACAGGTTTTCAGTGCGGTTGCTTGTGAGTTGTGTGATCAAAGGACTCTGTACCGACATCTTGACAAATTGACTGTGATGAGTGACTACACCGAAAATCAGATGTATGTTTTAGTGGTAATTTTAATAAGTGAATTTTTATTGTCATTTTTACCGTACGTGCAAATGGCAACAACAAAAAAATGAGTTGTACCGTGAGAAAAAAATATATAATTTAAGATGTTTACGCAATACAGAAAAATATAATATTATTACACAAATGTAATAAAGTAAATAGAAGCATATGGCAGGTGTTGATGACAATGTTTAGTCAATGGGTACATCCCTGTAAATCATACAATGAATACGTAAATACGTATCTTGATCGGAATATAAACGCCATGTATAATTCTCATTTAATTACTTATATTTTTAATGATGTCTAAATATTATATTTGACGTGTTTTTCACTATATTTTAGGATATCTTACGAACCTATTTACATTGAGTTCCTTTACAAGGAATCCAAATTATAATAAATATAGAGCGTACATCAATGGGCATCTGTTTACTATTTAATAAAATTATAAAGTATGTTAAAATTAATGGACGAAGTAACGAGTTCGTTAAGTGTTTCTCTTAGCCAAGTCGAGAACTGTTTGCGACGGAAACATGACAAACAATATATTACTTTACATATACATCCTAATTTAATCTTAAAATCAATATTACACGTGCTATTATTTTCTATCGTACATTATAAAATTACAAGACATAAAATATTTTGTACTTTGCTTTTACGTACGACAGAATTGCGCCGCACAATAATCTAACTATACGTGCAACGTTTCTAGAATGCCGTTTATCCAAGAATTTATGCTGAATAAAACACTAAAAATAATTATCATATGAGAAGTACAATATTGTTGAAATTTGTGTTGAAAATATTGTTTGTTTGTGAATAATAAGAAAACAGTTGAAAGCGACTCAATCAATAAATTATAACTGTAATTTACAGAAACAAAATGGGCCCTAACTATAAAACATTTTAATCAGCGATTACTCTATCAGTTTTATATTTTTCACACACAAATAATTTGGCGTAAGGAAGAATGTGGCAAAACAGTCATTAGATAAAACGCAGATTAATAACGTTTATAGGTAAGGGGGTAGACATTTAACGTGAATAAACATAATGTGCAGTAGCGGCAAATGAGGATGGCCAGTATAAGAGGAAAACTGTTGCGGTAAGCCGCGATTGGAGAGGCAATGAGATCCGTTGCGTTAAACGTAGGCGGCTGCGATATTGTTACGTGATCAGCGAGAGTAGGCATGGCCGTGGACATTACACTCTGCATTCTGCAATCTGCACTCTATATAACAGAGCGAGAGCGAGGCGGCGACCTCTACAATTTTTCACTCACTGTTGTTATTTTTTTGTTTAGTTGACATTTACAGAATCATCGTTAATGTGTTAGAGGAATGTTAAATATAAATACCGATCGATTAATATGTCATGACCACAACCCGAGAGGATATTTGACTAAATATTTACTTAGCAATAAACGTCGCCGCCACGCAAGACCTCAAAATACGTACTAATCAAGTAATTTAAAATAACTTCTCTCACATACATCACAATCAACTGGACCGCACAAGGCTGAGACAGCACGCACAGTGAAATACAAGGAATAATATTTTAATTCATTGATGGTTATTTTTTATTAATTTAAATGGTATTTGAACGAAATGTAAGGTTTAGTATTAGTAGTCCAGTCATAAAATAACTCTATATCTGAAGAGGTTGTTCTCCGCAGTTGACTGCCGTGCTATAATATGTGACAAGTCGCCGCCGATCGCAACTCACACACTGTTCTTTTTGCTCCGTAAGACTATCTACAGTCTACATTTAAGTCAGAATCACAGTTTATTTTCCATGTGTATTTTCCTTAATTTAAAATTATAATTACTTATGATATTTTTACAAGTAAAACGTAATCATTCGACCCAGTATTCATGAGTTTTCCATTACCTACCGTAATTACTTAAACAAAACTGTATTTAAGTTCGAATAGATTCGATATTTACAGAATTTAAATTACTTTAGACCTAATCGCTTAAAACAAAATAACAATTTACACTAACAATAAAAAATGCTCGATAGATTGCCGCTCATCTAATCGGAACCCAAAATTAAATATATTTTTATCGAGTGACTTTGCCGTTTAGTATATTATTTTTTTATAAATTTAAACTCCGAATAGCGTCGAGCCCAGTCGACCATAACAAAAGTATTTATACAAATAAGCTATGTCTTACATCTAGCACTTACAGAAGTGAAGGGTAGTTCGCTATGGAGGCGCCGACGCTTCACAATTACTATTCACATCAATAAACATTCGCTGTCTCTACTATCGCGACATACGAAGACACTTCAACTTCGCAGAGGTATAACTCAATTCCTATCAATTTTAATTATTATGTCGACAAATTACTTCAACAATCTCCGTATCTAATTTTCTTACCAGGTCGATCGATTTCTAAGATAAAAATAAACATTACAAAAGTTTTCACAACCTGGCCATATTTACAATGCTTTTATTATAAATATTCGAACGACCGTCTAGTGGTGTTTGCGTGATATTTCGGTGAGCTAGATAGCTGTATAGATTAGTCGAACCGTTGTTGAATGTATTCAGACGGTGGCTATGATTATAAGCAAGTGCGCAATGTCTGCGACGCGATGCATGAGGTCGGGAGCGATGCGAGTCAGGTTTTCGTTCGCAAAGTCGCACGACGGGAAGATATGCACCGTAAACATCGCCTGTACAAATAATTATTAAAAATAACCATTAATTTAAAATAGATATCAAATAAAATGTTAAAACAAATATTGAAACGTCAATAAATACCTGTTGGTGTCCGGGTGGGGCTATGTTGACGATGCCGGCGGCCTGTTTCCGTTGCAAGTAAGTTATAAAGCCAGCGGTCAAGTTGGTCGACTGCTGCAACACGTCCATGTGGTCTCGGCCGCACGGCAGCGCGAGCAACATACAGTGTTCGTTCTCCATCTGTTTGTCATTAATGATAAAACGTAAACGAGAATGTCTAAAATTAAAATAATACGAAATTGGTAAGCCATGAAATATGACTTCTCTTTCGCTACGGCTCGCATTGTGGTATGCAGACTTACTGCTACTTATCTATATTTTGAATAAAAAATACGAACGAACGACTGTTCGCGTGACCATATGGTCTAAGATCCCCGCTGCAGGATTGGTGCGTTCATCGATTTTTTGTTTAAAACCAAATTTTTATGTTTATTTATAATTAGGAGAATATATATTTACTAGGGTGCCTATCAAAATTTGGCCGCCATTATTTTTAATAAAATTATTTTTAATTGATTTTTGGTAAAAAAAATCGTTTATTTCATTTTTAAATTTAATAACGTCTACATCACGGTAATTAATATGAAGATTCTAAAAAATCACGGTTGCCGTTGCGCACCTGGCCGCACCTCTTTGCAGCCAGGTGTAAACAGGTATGATTTCGATAAATTTATACATTTATAACGTATATTTATTAATTATATGTCAAATTGAAGCTAATTTTTTTCTATTATTTATCATATATGGTTGCTTAATTAAATCTGGCCGCAAATAAGGGTTACTGGCTGTTAAAGATGATAAATATTTAAGGTAGAGTGAAAGAGAGTTAGCGCGTAACGTCATTTGTCAGACAAGGACAGCGGTTGCCGGCTGTGCGACGCTTTTAAGCCATTGCGCATGCGTCGAATGCTAGTGTTCTCAACTGAACAGATGCGGCATTTTTATTCTAACATAAAAACCACGCTGTTTTGGAGTTCGT
Organism: Mimas tiliae; assembly: GCA_905332985.1. NCBI lineage: Eukaryota > Metazoa > Arthropoda > Insecta > Lepidoptera > Sphingidae > Mimas > Mimas tiliae. The sequence goes on from HG995255.1 coordinate 8,907,637, forward strand.
AATAAACAACGTTTTATATTTACATTGTTGTTTTATTTGTGCATCTAAAAATTATTATATTAATTAACGTAAAATAAAATTGATAAAGATGAAGTCGTGTTTTTTGTGTAACGAAAAAAGCAATGTACTCGACTTTAATAATATTTCAGATTTCTAAATAAGAGTTACGGAAATATGGTGGTAGTTACAAGGTGGTAGGTCCCTCGTTTGCGAGAGACCGGCTGGGTTGGTACCACCGCTTTGTCTATTTCTGCTGCCAATCAACAGTGTGTAAGCACTGTTGTGTTTCGGTGTGAAGGACATTGAAGCCAGTGTAATTACTGGGCATTATGAGACTTAACACCTTATGTCTCGGGGTGACGAGCGCAGTCCAGTGTCATGCAGAGCTTTATTTAAAGTTCTGTGTGGCGTTGCTTCTGTTTATGAGCAGGCGTGGCGCTTACCATCAGGCGAGCGACCTGCTCGTCTCGTCATTCAATGTAATAAAAAAAAATATATAAATATAAGATAATTTTTTTTAATTTGTAATTTGCTTAAATGTTTAATTAATATGTAACAGACGATTAAATACTTGAATAAAATCTAATAAAATTTTCAAATAGTACTTTGGCAATAAAATTTTCTTTTACTTAAGTCACCTTGGTTTTATTTTTTAATTTTTTAAATCAATATTAAATATCGACATTCTAATTAGCAAATTGTCTAACTCCATTTTAGAGAATCTTCTATTTGTACGAAAAAAACAATTAGTTCAAAATTTATTATCATTTTAAAAAACCATTTAATATCATTAATATCTAATAGAGATATAATATTTAAGTTTGAATCATTTAAATAATTTGTAATTGGATTATTGCTACATCAAAATGTTAAAAAAATCACCCTCTAAAAAATAAGGAATTAGACAAATTGCTAATTAGACCGTCGATATATCAAAGCAATATTAATTTTTTGTTGCAATTTTTAAATTTGTCATTTTGAAAAAAATTACATATTTTTTGGAGTATTTATTATAAGTCGTCTCTATTACTCCCCGGTGGTTGAGAACACTAACATTCGACGCATGCGCAATGGCTTAAAAGCGTCGCATAGCCGGCAATCACTGTCTTCGTCTGACAAATGACGTTACGCGCTAACTCTCTTTCACTCTACCTTAAATATTTATCATCTTTAACAGCCAGTAACCCTTATTTGCGGCCAGATTTAATTAAGCAACCATATATGATAAATAATAGAAAAAATTAGCTTCAATTTGACATATAATTAATAAATATACGTTATAAACGTATAAATTTATCTAAATCATACCTGTTTACACCTGGCTGCAAAGAGGTGCGGCCAGGTGCGCAACGGCAACCGTGATTTTTTAGAATCTTCATATTAATTACCGTGATGTAGACGTTATTTTATTTAAAAATAAAATAAACGAAATTTTTTACCAAAAATCAATTAAAAATAATGGCGGCCAAATTTTAATAGGCACCCTAGTAAATATATATTCTCCTAATTATAAATAAACATAAAAATTTGGTTTTAAACAAAAAATCGATGAACGCACCAATCCTGCAGCGGGATCTCGTACTATCCCTGAATGGTTTATATTCACAATTGGACCCGTTAGGTGGCGCTGCAATTGATAGGTGTTGCGGGTGAAACTGCGCGGGACAGCTAGTATACTATATATGTTTCTTTACGTCTATATTCGAAAAATTATGTGTAGAAACGTATCTATAGCGACACCTGTTCGCCTGGCGCGTCCATTGCAATATGGGCGTTATATTGCAATGGACGTCCTTCATATTATCCTTCGTCAACAAATTCAATGACTAAAATAAGAACTTTAGACATAGAATCATGTAAGATATAGGAGTCAGTCACGTCGTCATAAATTTTACGACAATTAATGGCAAAAGCACCAACCTTCATCTTGCGATGCACCTGATCGAGCTGCTGGGGTTCGAGGCGCATGCGTTGAGCGATACGCAACAGCGGCGTGTTGCCGTGCGGAGACAGCGTGTCGCCCGCCACGCCAGGGTTGCCGCCCACGAAGTGCATCTGCACCGCGGCAGAGTCGTTCTTCAACGCCAGCAGCCCCTGCCACATCACCGGATACCGCTGCAACGGAAACCGATTCGGTCACAGGACTGTCTCGAGTTCAAGCTCCATGTGTCACGTGTAGCATGATGTAGCATGATGTAGCATGGTGTAAACACTCACCCTGAGCAGCATCTGCAGCGAGTCGGCCTCTCGCGGGACCTGCGAGGCGTGCGGCGGGCCCGCCAGCCGCGCCACGTGCGCCAGGTGCCGCCCGTGCAGCGCGTGCGCGGCGGGCGCGGCGGGCGCGGCGGCGGGGGCCAGGCCGCCCGGCGCCAGGCCGCCCGGTGCCAGACCGCCCGGTGCCAAACCGCCTGGTGCCATCCCGCCCGGCGCCAGACCGTGCGCCGGCGGCGGTGACCGCACAACCACACGCGTCGCGTTGAATCCTATATAAATAAATAAATACACCCAACAGTCACACACATATTCCTGACCCCACACTAGGTAAACCTGTATCGTGGGTATCAGGAACTTCGAGGGACTTGCGGTCCCACAACACCCAGACCCGAGACAAATATTTGTGAATCAGACAAACATTTGTCTAGGTGCGGGAATCGAACCCACGGCGTCATGCTTCGCGACCGGCTACTCGCCCGCTGCGCCACGGGAGCTGTCATATATATTTGATACAATATGATATAGGTACTAAATGTTGCTCGCAGCTCCACCTGCGTAGGTTTATTATGGGATAAATAGTAGTCCGGGTCCTTCAGTGAAATACCTATGTCACTAATGATATCGAAGTGCATGGATATCCAGTTTAACATAAATCTAAACATACAAACTTTCCCACCTCTTATTGAATTTTAAAAAGCGCTAAACTACTTGTTTTATTAATTGTGTTTAAGAAGTAAGTCAGTCAAGGCGTCATATAACTTATTATTAATTGTATTTTTTTGTTGTAATAAGCTAAGTTTATAGATGGAACATCCGAGAATGAAGTCTTTAAAGTGCTTCTAGAAGATGGTATATCGTTTTCAGCACACATGCTCTGCATATTATTTCTTAACCTACATTTGCGTTTAAATTACAAGTATGTACATGAAATGAGAATTACGTATCTTGATTTTGAAAAGATCGGAATACTCAATGAAAGGTGTATGTAATGACTAATGACCCTTAAATATGACCACACTTGTCTGTAAATGTATATACCAGCATTGCAGCATACTTAGCCTGAGAAATCGTGAGGCGTTGAATTTAAATCAAAATTTGTACTTAAGTCGAATCGACACATTGCCCGGGATTAGGATTGTGTCCGGTATGGCGATAGGCGCCGTATTACAGCAGGGGACAGAAATAAGCTTGGTGAACCATGAATGCACTAGTTACACGTCTCCGTACCGTTTCGGTGATAAAGACGTGAACTTATGTTTGCATGTAAAAAAATCCCTGCTGAAATCTGGGATGTTTTATTGGTGGACAGTCATAGCATCGATTTGTTTGGCATGGTATAGTTGTAACTTACGTAGTTCGTCAGTGACAGGTTGTCGCGGAGAGTGTGCAGGTCGCGGTACTCGTGCAGTGGGTACGCGTCGCAGCTCTAGCGGCGGCGTCAGCGGTGTCAGCGGCGTCAGTGGCGTCAGCGGTGCCGGCGTCAGCGGCGTCGGCGTCAGCGGCGTCGGCGCCTCGCAACCCTCCGCCTCCAATGATCTGCATAAGGAACACAAAACATCCTCAGACGATACTTATAATCTATTTATATCATAATAATATAGGTAACTAGTATCGTCGGCTGTAGAATAATCCACTTATTATGTTTGTAGACTAGCGAAATTCATTTTTTACTTAATTTGAAAGACCTACGCCCGAATACTGAAACGTTAATCAACATATTTTCATACAATTTTGACTAGCTGTCAAAATTCAAGTCTAGCAAGAAGGCCTCAACAGGTTTAAAACAATCTTAAATCCTTAAATAGCGTTTCAGTATTAGCTTATTAAAATAAATTCACAATGACTCACCTGGTATATGGTAAGGGTGTTGCTCGATTTTCATGCTGTGTTGCACGGAAATGCTGTTGATACATCTGATAGTGTTGATGTGAGAAATGAGGATACATTCCGTCTCCCTGAAAATAAGGACAACGCATTTTATAAAACCTTAATGTATTTCGTAGGACGTACGACGCATATTCATCAATGGTTTGGTTAACTGAGCACTTAGTTAAATTATGGTTTACCGAAATCACTGATGAAATACGCTGACGCGCAGGACTTCTTGTTAAATCGGCGGACTGTTCCAGACGGCATGAACAGAATAAGGTCGTGAACATTCAATCACAAATATTGTACGAGCACAGTCCAAAAGAGCACCGTCGATCATTTAATAAAATAAAAATCCCACTCACAATTGTCATCTGGCTCTGAGGGCTGATCGAAGGCACGCTCGTGATGGTTATCCGTGACGGGGCACCTGGAATCACGCACAATAGTCACGCTAGGTTCAGAAAAGGACACGACAATCTCGCTTTGATAGTACATACCAGGATGGTGCGGGCGATGGTGCGGCCCTACAACGGCAACCTGCTTGGCGTGTCCCGCGCCATGTACCGCGCCATGTCCCGCGCCATGTACCGCGCCATGTGCCGCGACATGTCCCGCGGCGAGTCCGGCCAGCGGCTCGGCAGGCGGGTGATGTGCACCGCGCGGCAGACTGGCGCCGCCAGTGTACGCGCGGTAAGCACGCGCCGCACCGCCCACCATGCCGTCTCCTTCTCCACTCCTGGAATATGCCGATCCAACATACATTTTATGACCTATTTTTTAGTTTTAATTAATTTAATTAGGCACTTTAAAGCGGTGAGGCCTGATAACATCTCTATCGAAGCGTAAAAGGTGCTGTAGACAATTTTGTCTACAGCATGAATGGGCCGGCTCGTCCGGGGCGTTACCACTGTCTCATAGAAAACCAGCGTAAAGTAGCAGCTTGCTGCTGCGTTTCGTACGGTGAGTGAGATATCCGGAGGCCCAAATAACCCTCCCCTTCCCAATCCCTTACTTATCACTTTCCTTTAAGGTTGGCAACGCGCCCATGATTATTTTAGTATTGTGGGCGTACATGGGCGGTGGAGATCACTTACCATCAGGTGACCCACTTGCTCGCTTGCCGGTCTATACTATAAAAAAGGGCATCTATGGTGTGTAGCTAAATGCCCGACCATTGGCGGGTGAGTTTTATAACTCCCGTGTACAAGGATAAGGATAGTGTTCAGAAGTACCGCAAGAGCTACCGCATTAAGCTAATGTGCCAAACCAAGCTCCACCATGAGTGTACTATTTTCGGGTCTATTTACAATACGACTTCACGCCTTGAAGTGGCTCTATGGATGGGTCCATAGAGACGCGATCAGATCGCTGGTCGAACATACAGGACAAATAAGCCTCTGCATATTGCATTTTGGATTACAGCAGGCCTTCGACTCGGCAGATGATCTGGTGGGCGCTTAAGGTTAGGACCAGAAGACTATGTTGAAATCATCGGACTGCTATTGGCGATACCAAGAAACCTCTTTCCGATTACCATTTGTGTTCACGAAGGTTTTGTGCTGAACCCTTTCCTATTTAGCATTATACTTGATGTCTCGACGAATATACCGAATATACCGAAATATACCGAAGCAGCCACCATAAGTGTTCATGTGTTTGTGCCTAAGCACCTGTTTCACCATCTCTGAGTAAATCTTACTCACCAAATAAAATATTACACATTCAAATATAAAATTCAAATTCTGACATATACTATACTCAAAGAAAGAAAAATGTTACTGGGTACTTTGAAAAATAGCTGTGTTACACGTCAATTCTTACTCGAATATTGTAAAATCGGCCCTTAGCGTCGAAATTTAACAGCTTGATAAGTTTACCTCACAGTCGATGTATTGTATTTCAAAGGTTTATTATTATTTTACTTTGAGATAAAGTATATTAATTATAGCAGAAACGTACTTAAAATGTATGATTTATACATGCTCTAATGCCAAAATACATCTACAAGCCGGCGCCAAATAGCAAGAAATCGGCGAATAATGTAAAGTCCACTTCTTTTTGAATGACAGAGTTTTTAATGCTATTAACAATATGTAATGACATGTTAGCTGAACTCGGGGAAGAACTACGGTCTTCAAAGGGACGGCTTACGACCATCCACGGAATTCCAAGCGAGTTCCTCTGTATTATATACTTTTTGTGGTATTGGTATTTTATGTGGTAGCCTAAACTTAATAGTACATACTGGTTAAAAAGATTTTTATTAGCTTGGATGACTAAAGTCGCTCGCCGGATGGTGAGCGCCACGCCAGCCCATAAACAGAAGCAACACCATACAAAACTTCGAATCACAAAGCACTGCATGGCACTGGACTGCGTTTGTTACCCTGAGGTATTAGATATTAAGTCTCCATAATGCCCAGTAATTTCACTGGCTTCAGTGTCATTCAAACCAAAACACAACAAAACCTACACACTGCTGCTTGGTGGTAGAAATAGATAAAGCGGTGATACCAACCCAGACGGCCTCTCGCATAAAAAAGGGACCTACCACCTAGTAGATTATCAAAAATCGTTAAAACATGATCGTATTCGTATATATGAATCGTATCGTATGAAACATTAGTAGGACATAGCAATGAGAAAAACACCGACCTGACGAGCACCGGCGTGGCACGATCTGCGGGCCGAAGCGGTGCGGGGGTGGCGGGCGCCGAGGGCGGCCGGTGTGGCAGCGCAGGAGACTGCACGCGCGCATCCGTCGCCTCCGTGGCTCCGACAGGCACGAGCGCGGGCGGCACGCTGTCCCTCTCCCTCCCTTCGCCGCCGGGTGCCGCCTGCGCGCGTTCCACCTGCTGCTGCGCCTCGAACGCGCAAGTCAATTTTGCACTGATTTCTGATATCATCTTTTTTGGAGGTTTCGTGATTGGTGTGGGGGCTGTCGGGGCGATCGTCTGGCCGACGATGACGGGAGTCGTCGATGTTGTTACCGGGGCCTGCGACTGAACCGGGGCGGGAGCTGTTCCAGTCAACAGAGAGGGTGCCGAGATGGACGGTGTAGCAGCAGTATTAGGAGCGGATACAGGCACTGACGTGATGATGGTGCGCGCAGGTGCTGATTGCATTGATTCGTCGCGTACTATAACAGTTGCCTCTTGTATTCGCGGCACTTTGGCCTCAATAGCACAATCTTCGCTTCTAAAAATTTTTTCGTCTCCGCTATCCATCGACGCATCTGATAGACTTGTGTCCCTAGTTCTTTTGACACCTCTAGGCGATTTACGAGTATCTATCGTAATAACCTTGTCTTGTAAGCTTAACTTAGTCCCAGTTTGTCGTGTCGGCCTCTTTTTACCTTCTTTACCAACCTTCGTGTTGGAAGTCACTACTTTTACAACATCCTCAATAACATCGTCTACTGTACTCCGTTGAATGTCTTTCTCTTGAAGTCTCCTAGATTTCCGTGTGTTAACGGTTGAAGATGACGGTAGGGCAAAATCTTCAGCTTTTTCTTCTTTGTTGATTTTTTCACCAGATTTAATATCTTTGTGCGTTATACTTAGTGTAGATGTGGGAGTCATGTTAGTGTGACCGGATAAAGGGCTCTTTATTGTCAAAATCAACCTTGGTCGAGTTTCTACTTTATTTGAAGTAGCGGATTCATCACCTGAATCTTCATGAAAATCATACACGTCGCCTGGAATCGTATTCGCGTTATTTTTAGCTAGATTTTTTATTTTCTTATCCACTTTCGCTCGTCCTCTGCCCCGTTTCGCCGAAGTACCTCTATGCGGTTGTTTTGAAATCTGACGTGTTTGTACTCTATATTGTGATTTGTCCAGTTTTTTACCTCTCATATTACGGCCTCCTCTTTTAGTAGCGGGTAGTATTTTATCAACATCAGATATAATATTGAATTCAAAATTATCGGATAGTTTGTTACATAATGTTTCTGTGGAAATTTCTAAAGGTGAGCTTGTTATATTTGCTGTAGATTTATCTGTTTCCTTTCCACTTTCGTTTTTTATATCATTTATTTCCGTAGTTTCATTGCATAACGAATCAACTTTTTTAATCACCGATTCGATATTAAGATCTTTAGCACTCCAAGAGTCATTTTCATCAATACATTTAATGTGATTCTCAGTTGATTCCGAATGATCAGCTATTACATCTAAAGTCTTAATGTCATCATGTTTATTAAAGTTTACCAAATTATGTGTTACCACTTCCTCTATTATAGGTATGTTTGTATCAGCATTTTCTAATAAAATATCTTTTTCGGATATATTATCCTCTTCTGATTTTATTTCTGTGTTTGCACCAACATTATCTTCGTTAGTAAGTTTAAACGCCTCGCAGGTTAGGATATTCTTATCTTCTTTGTCATCAGATGTTGTTTGTTGATACGAAGACTCCTCAGATATTGTAAGATTACATGATTTTTCTATATTATTTTCTTTCTTTGGATAATCAATACTCTTACCAGTTTCAAAGTTTGATGTATTAGTGTTAATCAAAGTTACAGTTTTACCAACATTGACTTCCAGTTTCTTTTCAGGATCATTAGTTATTTTAATTTCATTTGTGTTATCTTTGAGAAGTTCTTCGAAATCAGTTTCACCCTTATTGAAATTTTCTAAAAGAGATTTATCAGAGTCTAGCACATTATGCTTAACAGTAGCATCTTTTTCCAAATCCATATCTGTTTTGACATCATTTTCTCGAGGTGTATGATCTTGCAGCGAGACATTATGTTGGGGTTCTTTGTCATCTTTTGTGTTATACCTAGAAACTTCATTTTTACTACTAGTTTTCAATAATAGCTGCGACACTGCTGTGATATGGTTAGTTGGGATAACTGTGGTACTAGATGTTTCCACTTTAGTTAAAACAGATGGTGTTTTGATTGACGCCATCGCCAACACCGAAGGTGGTCCTTTATTTGACTCTATTTGGATCACGTTTCCCAAGGGTGTTGATGTTAGTAACCGTTGAGAATTTACTGTATGTATGACATTAGACCCTTGCCCTCTAGTCACAGAATTTGTTTCTTGCAAGCTACAGACAACAGATTTAGCGCCACTTTGGATAATTGAAGCAGTAGGGTGATTCACTCCAGCTACGTGAATGATAGGTGACGGACAAAAGGTCCCGTGATTTAATTTTTCCAACTTTTGCAGTTTATTTTCTCTCTTATCATTTATTTGGTTTACGGTGTTAATTAAAACTTTATTATTAACATGACCAGACGAATTAATGCTGGTAACATGTATAGCATTTTGCATTGATATTAGGCGATTTTGCGCCATTACTGTAGGGTTAGTGCTATGCTGTAAATTTGTAGGTGATAGTATTATTTTAGAACTTTCTATTATATTTTCAGATATGAAATTCTGGTCGTTTTTTCTTTGTTCATTTGCAATTACTTTCTGTTGATTTATCAAAGGCGTAGTTACACTGATGCTTTTAGTTTGTTGAACAATATTGTTTACGTTCATCTGTTTAGATATTGGCGCCAAAACTGGTGTAACAGGCAAGCGATTAAAATGTATTGGACTGCCTTGCGCTTGTACTAATACAGAGTTAGGCCTGTTTGGGGACATCATTGCTCTCGTTCCATGTGGTATATGTACCGTTTGAATGGGACTTAAAGGCGGTTGTTGCATCCTTACCACAGTGACTTGGCCAGGAGATCTTTGCTGTATAGTATTGGGCGACGCTACTCCACCGGAGTTTATATTCTGCTGTGACGTATTCAATATAGCCATATTAGTACGCCTTGGAGATGTCATGTTTTCTCCTTGAGGACTAGTTTTAGGACTCAATAGGCGAGGATCGTTAGACATTCGAGGGGAAATTACAATTCCTTGTTGTTTTTGATATAAAATATGAGGCTCTGGGATTTTAATAGTGGGTGGTTGTATATTGGATACTGGCGGACGGATCATTTGATTGATAACTTGATATGGAGCACTAACTCTAGTTGGGGCCACGATTGGTCTTAGAGAGTTACTCGTTGGTGAATTTTGATTTTGAGCTTTTATTTGTAAAATATTCGCTGTAACATGAGTAGTTTTATTTTCATTTTTATCTCTGTTAACTATCGAGTTGGTTTGGATGTTTAAAACGTGAGGTTCAATCAATTTATTATTGCTTAGGGTCCAAGAAGTTATAACAGGAGTAGCAGCTGATGTTATAATTTGCAAATTATCTCTTTTAGCCAGTTGAAATTTCACCTCAGTATCATTCACTTTTGAAGTAGTAGTTGCAGTTGCAGTTGTTGTTGTTGTAGTAGTAGTGGTACTAGCAGTAGTAGTAGTGGTATTATTTTCACTAATATTGGGAAGTACTGTTTGCATTAAAGAGGTTTTCGGTTTTGATGCTACACTATTGCTTACTTCAACTGGTTTAGAATTCTCACTACTGGTACTAAGGGCCTGATTCGTGGCAATAATATTAATCGGCAATCTTTCAATTGCATCCTGAGGTGTTTCTTCGACATCTTCTGTGTCAGTATCAATTAATAAAAGGTCATTATCGGACACCGGAGTATCTGGTTTAATTTCCATTTCACTTGCATTCAAATTCTGTACAGCTTGTCGCATTTCTTCGGCGTCTTCCTCCGGAATGTTCTCAGTCTCTATGTTTACGTTCACAATTTCAGTTTGATTACCACAAACAGTTTCAGGTTCTTCATAACGATTAGTAAAGTTATCTGCTTTACCCCCAAAGCTTTCACCTAAAAGGGCAGCCACTGCATCTTCAGTCTCTTCTTGTGAAATAACTGCTCTAGGTTTTTCATCCACTTTTTTCTCAAGTTTAGTGTTTTTAAGTTCAAGCTTTTCAGTAGGTGGTTTCTCAACAATCTTATCCACTTCGTTCTCTAGATTACATATACTACGGACAGCATCTTCACTGATGTTACTGGTGAATTGTTTGAATAAATCCACTTTATATTCAGATGAGGTTTGTGGAACATTATCTGGAGGTAAGGGTATTTCGTTAACATTATCTATAGGTTTTGCAAGAATTTCCTGTGTTGGTGGCATAGGTATTGCCTGAATATCAATTATAGATCCAGGGATATGAATCATTTCATCAATGTTCACATTATTTATGGGACTGGTAGGGCCATTCTTGGTAGTGTCAGAATTTTCAGTTTGATTTAAAGTGGGTGGACTGTCTGTTAATCTAGGCAAGCTGGGAGACTCCGCAAGTGATTTACAATCATCACCTTTATCGACCATTGGCATAGTTGGCGATTCTTTTGGCAATGGTATGTTTAATATTGTCGGTTTAGGAGGTGATGACGAAATAGAATCATCAGTAATAGTATTTTCTGGTCTTTCAATTTTGTCGTGATGATAAAAATTATGCTCCTTTCGAGTTGGTCTCTCTTCTTTACTTCTTTTTTTCTTCTTTTTCTTTTCTTTGCAATCTTTTTTCATTTTTTCTTGTTTCATAAACTCGCTTATCAAATTGGAATCTATAAAACTTGTTTCCATATGATCACTCTTATCAGGACCCTCTGGAAGTTCAATCCTCAAACGGTTGTCCTCATCAGTCAGGGATTCAGCAAAAAGTCTTGCTTCTATAGCCTTGCTCACAGCATCTACATCCAAGCTATTTTCATCTTCCTTAAATAAACGCCTTTCCTTCCTCTTTTTTTCTTTCCTGCGCCTATTTTCGTCCTTTTCTTTAAGTTTATTTTCACCATTACTAGTTTTAGATTCTAATGTATCAATTTTGCAATTAGAATCATATTCCCGAGATGAAAAATCAGACTTGTGCTTTGAATGAACTTTCGTTTCTTTATCAGATTCATCAGACAACGGCCCAAATATATCTTCCATCTTCCCATCCTTTTTTATGTTACTCGAACTAGTTTCTGAGACAAAATCGAAACAATTATTATTTGGTGACTTTTTATCTTTTTTAAATTTAACTTTGTCTTCTCGAGTGTCATCTGTGTCAATGCTCTCTCGCATTTTCTCTTTCCGTTTTTCTTTTTTGTTACTATGACGGCGTTGTTTTTCCACAGTTTTATGCTTGTTTTCACCATCTAAATCTCTATGATCACCTTTAGATTCATCATCCGAGTACAAAAACTTGTGTTTTTTCTGTTTCTTTTTGTGTCTTTTACGAACATCTGTAATATTTCTGCTCGATACGATAGATTCGTTCTCCGAAGAAAAATCGTTGGATAAAGATTTTACAAAAGCGGACTTATATTCTCGGTCCATATCTGTACTACAATTTGTTTTACTCTCGTCACAATCACTTTTTCCAAATAAATTTAATAATGAATTCTTTTTTACTTTCCTCTCACTGGATTCTTTGTCACTAGATTTTCCGTCATTTTTATTTGTATACATTGAATCAGAGTCCGAAAAGGGCTCCTTTTTAATTTCATTAAGATATAATGGACTTTTACTAAAACTCCTTTTCGGCGTGTCATCGTCTGACGTATCTGACATAATACGAGTCCTAGAGTTTTTGCGAGATAATTTATTCGGTAAATTTTCTTCATTAGACGTCACATCAAAATATTCATCACTTTTCTTTGTGTCACAATCAGAGTTAGTAAGATGAGATTTCTCAAGTCTTTTATTAATATTTTCTTCGTCAGAGCTGTTCATAATTGACGACTTCGAAGCCTTCTTTTTATCTTGGTCTGAATCACTATCTTCATCCCAACTCGATCTTTTCTTTTCTTCTCTTTTAGCCCTACTTTGTTTAAGTTGACAAAATTTTGCTTTTATCTTTTCTTGGCGCTTTTCTTCCTCTTGTTTCTGCATATTTTTACATGAACGTGCTTTAACTTTGTCATACATTGATATATAAGTCGGACCATCATCAATTATATCAAAAATAGAATGCTTTTTAGGTTCATCTGAATCAGAGCTATCACTAGTTTGAACTTGTTTTCGATTCCTGCGTTTGCTACATTCACTTTTTTCTTCTCGACTCTTACGATCTGTTGACATACGTTTTTCACGAGCTGCTTCTTTTTTCTTTTCCTCACATTTAAGTCTCTTATCATCCTTATTTTTTACCATCAATTCAGCTTGTTGTAAAGCATCCTGTTGCATTTGTAGTTCTTGGATTTGCTGCAATTGTTGAATTCTTTTTTTTTCTTTCATTTCTTTCCTGAGAGCTTTCTGCCTTTCGTCTTCTTCACTAGATCTTAATTCTAAAGTTGCAAGAAAGTCTAAATCTTTATGTAATCCATCTGGTTGTATATCATTTATTTTTTCATCTTCATCTTTCGAAATTAGCTTCACAGACTTCATTCTATCGGCATGTTTATCTTTAGAATCGCTTTCTTTGTAATCAACAAACGCATCATCGGGTGGTTTAACTTGATTTTTTTTGTCATCTTTTGTCTTACTCTCAATAATTTTGGCAAAATGTCCCTTATTAAATTTTGCTGTCTTATGCCTATCACTAGATTTCGAATCCTTAGAATCTCTTCTTTCAAATACTTTATCATTTTTAGATTTCTTGTTGTCATCGACTATAGAATCGAGACTATCTTGAGAAGATATTCGTCGTTTATGCCCAATATTAGACGGCAAACTCGAACAAGAATTTAGGCGTTCTTTCCTTTTGGAATCAACATTTGGTGAGTCTAGAGAGTAGTGTCTCTGTTTTTCAGTTAAATCTGTTTTGATCTTAAAGTTATCATCGATGTTTTCAGTTTTTACTTTAGTATGAAATTCCAATATGTCTTTATCTTCTCGACTTTCAGTTTTAATTTTGACTGTATTTTCACATTTGATTTCCACATTTTTCGATAAAAAATCTTTATCATTGTCAAGTTTTCCAAATAAATCAGTTTGTTTTAATTTAAATTTCAAATCTTCTTTAACATCACTATTCTCCAAATCTTTAAATCTTACTGATTCATGAGAAGTCCTCGACGCTGAAGAATCAGTTGAATCCTTGCGAGAAATTTCCCTCATTGTTTCGTCTCTTGAGCTTTTCCTCATTTTAATACATTCAGAATCTTTTTTATTTTCTTTTTTTGTATCGCTATCCTTTTTACATCTTTCGTGTCTATGTTTATCATCTTTTTTTAACTTAGTCTCATCCATCGATTCTTTCCTCTTATCTTTATCGTTTTTCTCCTTCCGGTGTGGGTCATAGCGTGACGTCTTTTCTTCAAAATGTTTGCTAGATTTTTCAGTGTCACGATCATCTTTTTTCTCCTTTTGTGTTTTTTCCTCTTTTTCGGTTTTTATTTTATCAACTTTGTCTACGAATTTATCAACACATATTTCTTCTTTGGACTTTTTTTCAATCTTATCAGATACCTTTTCAGTTTTACCTTTGGACTTTTCATATTCATGACGCTCCTTTTCCGAGCGTTCCTTAGGATGGCGCAGTTTATCTCTTTCGTTTTTTAAGCGATCATCGTGTTTTTCGTTGTCATTTTTTTTATCTACTGAAATGTGTTGTTTCATGTTATTGACATATTTTTCCTTTTCGAAGGTCTTTTCATATTGTATGTTTTCTTTTTCTTGCTTCGTGTGGTGTATTACGTTGAGATGTATGTTATGATTATATCTTTCTTTGCCATTTTTGTCGCAAGGTTTTACAAGATCTGAAGTTAATTCAAAGCTGTCTTTATGGCCTTTTATAGTAATTATAGAATTAAAATGTTTTTGATGCAAGTCAGTATCTTTTATATCTTTAGAAACATGATTAGTTATTAACATCTCTGTATTTTTTTCACTATCGTTCATTGACTGGCACACTATTTTAATTTCGTGATCATTATCTACTATAGATCTATTCTCTGCTCTTTCATGATATCCAGGTAAAAGTGTAGTATTATCACCTGTTAAGTCATTAGGTTTTTCAATTTTAGATTCCAATTTTAAACATTCGTTTCGCTGTTCAACGCAATTAATTAACAAATCCATTACATCATGAGCAATTTTTTCTTCTGAGTGAAATAGCCGCGGTTGATCAGATGGTTTATCTGATGGTTGGTCTTCCTTAAAACCTTCAGCCTTTACTGTTAGTGATGAAGACACTTTGTTTTCACAGATGTTTGGTTTAGTACAATGGGATGTAGCCACATCTACAATTATTTTATTTTTATAATCAATATCAACAGATTCAATACTCCCTTGACATTCTTTTGTTTCAAAATCAATAGAATTTTTCTTTTCAGTTTCGCTATTTCCGCAAAAGGAGTCCCTTTTTCTTCTAGTAACGTCTTCTTTAGGTTCATCCAAAGGATCTCTTGAAATCACAGGGGACAATCTACCACTCGAGTCGGGTTGCGATCGATCAGTCGAAGGCGTTCTGGGTCGAATACGCGAATCGAGCTTATAGTCGCTTTCATTAAATTTTCCTAGTTTTTCGAATTTAATAGGCCTTTCCGGTCTGTTCAGACGAGGATCTGCTGGCCTGTCTGACGTATCCGTTTCCGGATCGGTCGAGTTTGAGGTAAAATTTTGAGAATGCGATGTTAGTCCTAAGTGACTCAAAGATAGATGCGGCGAGTGAGATGAATAAGGGAGTCGTAGACCACGGGCACTACAAGAGGACCGCGAACGCGGGCTGCTCGTCGGGCTAGGTACTCGCACCGAGCCCTCTAGTCTTTCTGAGTCTTCGTCGAAAACAGATCTCTTCGCAAGCAATGACCGGACAACTTCAGAAGGTTTCACTTCATTGATATCTACTTCAAGAAGACGATGACGAAGTCGGGTGCGATCTGGTGCATCTGCCGATGTTCGAGATCCGCTCCATTTTTCATATTTTTCATCAAGACTTCGTATACGCTCTTCCAGAGAGGGCGAGTGCGGCGCAGAGCCCGTGCTGGAGGAGGAAGCGGAGGGCGGTCGTGGCGGCGAGTCCGGCGCTGGCGCAGGCTGCGGCCGCGGAGTCGGCGGCACGGTGCGTAGTAGTTGCACGGCAAACTTGGGAAGTGGTAAACTCATAGGAAGCGGAGGGCGGTCGCGCGGCGGCCGACGGGGTTCCGCGGGTAAAGCGTCGGGCTCGTCCCGCAGCGGCGTGCCGGCGCGCGACCCTGACCCGTCCCGTCGTCTGCGATGGCGTCGGCGACCACTGTGACGCTCGCTGACCACCCCACGCGATCCAGAACGCGACCGTCGTCCACCGATCCGCAGATGCCGCTCCTCAAAAATTTATACATAATATTTGTTAGAATTTTAGTTCTCATTGTCATTTTTCGCTATTCGCCACAGATCACAAAAAAATACACTTCATAGTATTTGACATTATGTAGTACATACCTTTGAATGTTTCCTGTCTTCAGGACTAGAGTCTCGTCTATGTCTTCGCGCACGGTGCGGTGAAACAACAACAGATTGCAATCTATCCTCGTAAGGTGTCTCTTCCGTCTGAGGACTGGAACCCACTTCGTCGTATACCCTTTAATTATACAAAATGGATACTGTAAATTCTAGTAACATAATGTCATATGTGTAGTGTTCTATAAAATTACGGAACTTAGATGGGGAGATTTAGGTACCTTTAAATGTCCGCTATCTACCTCTAGAAAAGAGACCACTAAAGGATTTGTATCTATATTTATTTAAAACCTATCTCTTGCATTTTAACAAGGCCAGTATTACGACCCGTAATACGCTTCAAGTTTATTCGGTCGTTCACTTATAGGACACCAGTACTTGATGCCAACTGTATGTATACTCAACTTTATAAAATACTCAAAAATTACATGGTTATTTTTTTTAAGATTTGTTTCGTATGCAAAACATACATGTATTTATGGGCAACGTTACCCCGGTTACTTAACGAGTACTAGAAACACTATAATACCATTGTATCTACTTCACTCATAAATACATAAAAAAAAATAGACCTATAATTTGTTTGTCTTCTATCCTTTATATCAAACCACAATACACTTCCTTCTTTTTCGGTCTTCTACTATCCCCCTTTCCTAGCCCCATCCTCGTCGTTGTCTTTGCCTGCCGGCCAAGCCTGTAGTGGTTACTATTATGATCCCGTGCTGTTAATTAATTATTTAAACGTATTGACGACTCTTCTTTTGTGTTTTCAAAAGTAAAAAAAGCTTTTAATTTTTTAAACACTAACTAATACTTACTAAAGACTCATTAATTTCTTTTTGGTAATCAAAATTACAGTAGGCATACTATATGTTGTCGCCCAATCGCAAATTACCCACATCATGAAGCGCCTGATCATTTGATGAAATGCCCCCATATCATGATATAATATTGTTTGAAGAGAGCTAAAGAGGGCGCTGTTCCTGCCTCACCTACAACTAGCTTCACGACGTCCCACCACTATTCCGGTTGAGGATTCCGCTCGACGCGGCAGTAACTTCACTGCGTTATAGGGACTCGGTACGAAACGGACGCGTGCGCGGTTTATTAATTTTAGACATAAGTTTATTCTTAATAATATTTTTTGTATTTTTATTACCTTCAATGACGAGACGAGCAAGACGCTCGTCTGATGGAAAGCGCTACGCCTGCTCATAAACAGAAGCAACGCCACACAGAACTTTGAATAACAAAGCACTGCGTGACACTGGACTGCGCTCGTCACCCCGAGACATAAGGTGTTAAGTCTCATAATGCCCAGTAATTTAACTAGCTTCTATGTCATTCAAACCAGAACACAACAGTGCTTACACACTGTTGGTTGGCGGCAGAAATAGACAAAGCGGTGGTACCAACCCAGCCGGCCTCTCGCAAACGAGGGACCTACCACCTTGTAGATTATGTGTTCGATTTAGTGTTAATAAAAAATAGGTGTCATTATATAATGTTTCTCTTTTTAGTTTGCTTCTGATTATATATTTCCTAACAATATAATATCAATTGGCCACATCATGATGTGCCCTTGCCAGATCAATGAATAATAATCTTTGCTTAATATTAACAACTAAAACGCACGGCCGCTTCATGATATAACAGATTAAAACACAATCATATCGTAACATAATTACATTATGCATCACTAGAAGCGCTGACAGCGGTATTTGTTTATGTGATGTAATACACGAAAGTAGGTTGACCCTGCAACGAAATTCGACCGAATTTCAAAATATATGAATATTCAAAAAGAAATGCATGCAGCTATTCAAAATAACACGACCGTTTAAACTTGTAAAAACTATAGATGAAATAATAGTTTGACTGTGGCGCTCGCCGCGCCGGCCGCGCGCGGCTGACGTGTTTATCGTCACAATTCTAACCTAACGTATTTACGTACGTAATACGTATTTTTTAAATATGGGATAAAAAATTGTTATATTTTGTAGGTGGTAGGTTCCTCGTATGCGAAAGGCCGTCTGGGTTGGTATCACCGCTTAATCTATTTCAACCGCCATGCAATTGGGTAGTTGACTAGATTTTTTTTATTATTTAAATCAATAAGTTATGTTATTCAAAATCTATTGCAGAAAGAATTTTATAAATCGGACCAAAAATAAATAAGATAGAAGCCATTCAAATCCTGTAGAAGGGGTAATTGTCAAATGACAGACGATGCAACCTTTGACGTCACACTGTAAAATGTTCATTATAGTGCACGCGTGCAAGCGAGATAGTGAGATATCCCTACTACGCACCCACTTTTCCTCATACCAACATTTAAAGTCATAACTGCGGGCACATTTCTGAACCAATTTTGATTGTGTTTTAATAAAAGGGTTTCTTTTGCGTATCATTTTCTGTTGCTTATAAAATAATGTATAAAATTCAATATAGGAAACTACCCTATTGTGTGCAAGCGCTTTTGTGTTCCAGTTTGACGTTTCCAGGACATTGACGCCAGTGAAATTACTGGGCATTATGAGACTTAACAACTTATGTCTCGGGGTGACGAGCGCAGTCCAGTGCCATGCAGTGTTTTGTAATTCAAAGTTCTGTGTGGTGTTACTTCTGTGTGTGGGCAGACGTGGTGCTTACCATCAAGCGAGCGACCTACTTGTCTTGTCATTCAAGCTAATAAAAAAAAACACAATCAAAATAAACATGTGGCAATGCAATACATCTATCTCGCA
Source organism: Mimas tiliae (assembly GCA_905332985.1). Taxonomy (NCBI): domain Eukaryota; kingdom Metazoa; phylum Arthropoda; class Insecta; order Lepidoptera; family Sphingidae; genus Mimas; species Mimas tiliae. The sequence goes on from HG995255.1 coordinate 8,926,760, forward strand.
GAAGATACAACTGTACTATACTTTAAACGGTCGTGTTATTTTGACGTAATCACCGTGCTGAATTTTTAACAGACTTCAAAAAGGAGGAGGTTCTCATTTCGTCGTCTGTTCACGCATAGCCCCGCCAAATACACACTCATTTAGAATAATCTTTTTCTGTTTGAAATAGTTATATTTCGTGATGTTCATAAAATAAATTAAATAATATTATTGTTACCATATAAATTTAGTTACAATTAAAAAAAACTCCTCAACGGAAAACACTAAGCGCATCGCGATTCAGGTTTTAATGTGTTTTTTTTTAAGATTTAAAATTATAATTTGACCAAGTCTTGCATTTACGATATAATCAAATGTAGATGACCAAATCGTGAAACGTTGATGATTAAATGATCTGGCCAGTTCTAGTTGGCCATGTGTTGAAATTCCTCCATTTCATGATTTGGTTGAATACTTCATAATGTGGGAAGTTCTACGATTGGACACAAACATATAGACAAATTCTAACCTGTATCGTCGATCCGCCGCGTAGTCCGTGGGATCATAATGTTCGACAGTGGAGTATCGCGGGGTACGCGATGATCCACGGCCGTAACTCGAAGCCCGCGACCGAGAACCGCAGTTCTCGTATCTGTTACGAAATAATATATTTTTCAATATCATTATAAGTAGTATAAAAGAAGCAACCAATAACCGCAAACTTACCGCAGAGATTCGTGTCGAGTGGACGGCAAGTATCGCGTCGAAGCATCTCCGACCAACCTTTCGGAGCCCGCGAGTGCAGCGGAGCCGCCGTGCTTTTCCAGCTGCTCATAAAAGGCTTCCTAAAGAGACAGACGAAAAGTGAGAAGAGGACATAAAGAACGCGATAAACGTGGTACAGCATTTTGTATTGTGTCTTGTGTTTTGTGTAAAGTGGAACGCACCTGACACTCGCGCGATGCGTAGTCGACGCAGAGCCTGGGATGGTCGGGCTCGGTGGCGGATACCGCGGCGGCGACGCGCCGCAGCTCGCGCACGGCCGAGCCCGCCGCCGCCGCCTGCTCGAAGTGCACCAGCGCCGCGCCCGCAGCACGGTCCACGCACACCGACGTCGCCGCGCCACATCGCGACACCGCGCCCAGCACCTGCACATGTACACACCACCATCTGGCATCTACTGACCTCGTCACAACATTATTGCGCAGTGCAACCTCACTGCACCAGTGGGACACCGGACGATACGCTGCCCATACTGACACTTCCTGGATCTAAACTCGTACCTATTTTATTGTCGAATTAAGACTATGTGTGCGACTGTTGGGTGTTTTTATTATTTTAAGTAATAAGTACCTCTTTAGTCGTGAAATACATTTTATTTTTAACAAACTTCAAGAAAGAAGAAGGTTATTCACATTAATTGTCTTTTTTCTTTGTGATGCCAATTTGAAAATTGCGTGTTTACCTGATGATGGAAATGGAGAAAATTTATAATTTTTTGCGACTTTCGCTATGGTTGATTTCAACAGGAAAGTAAAGTTTGGCGATGAAGCAACATCGTATAGCAAGCTAACATTGATTCTGTACAACTAATGCAGTCGGATAAAAATATATGTCCGCCAATTCATACAAAATCGAACATTTTAACATGAGTTATATTCGACATATTTTGCACGTACATCTGAACATTAACACTATCTAAACTTGTACTAAGGCCTACAAAAGGTTGTTCGAGATAGATACTGCTAGAGTGAACGAAAGTTCAAAAAAGACAGCGTGTGAAGTAGTGTGATAAAATTATTTAAAAAAACTGAAAGTAAGAGTCAATCAGTGGAGTGAGCCTTCCCTTTCGAAGACGAAATATTACAAAATGTCGCTTGAATACCAAAAATCATTTCAGACGGTAAGTATTTTTTGTATATCCAGTGCCCTAAAAAAAGGTCGCGAAAAGCCTCCTCGCAGCAGAGAAGTCTCCCACCACGACAATGCATGCATCCACTCTGCTAAAATAATAACAGCATTTTTTAAGAACTCACACATGGAACTGATGGGAGCATTCCCTACACAGGTCGGAACCTTAAGCCTGCGATATCTTATAATTTCTAAAAATTAAGGATAACTTAGAGATATATTCCTTATAGAGATAGATTCCCTACTGCAGAAGCGACGCAGCATCACGCGACTATGATGGCGTACGGTGACATCATTGAGGAGACCTCTAAAGAAGACTGGACCAACTGATTTCTCCAATGATATGAAAAAGTGTAAATTGTAAAGCGAATACTATGAACAATTTTGAATACAATAGAAACATAAGTGTTTTACGTTATCAGAATCCAGAAACTTTCAGTATGGCCTAAGCACAGGAGTGATATTATTTTTAACATGATAAAGACAGAAAAGTTATTATCTTAATATGACACATTTGTACCTACCATCAGCTGATGCAATGCTGGTGTCATCGTGACCATTTTATATAATAAAAGCGATAGTCAAGCATTTATACCTGTTTCTCAGTGTGTTCAGTGAGCCCATCGACCCAGACGCAAGTGGTAGCCACGGGTTTGCCAAAGCCGAGTTTGACGCGAGATCCTCCTACATATTCACCGTCCATGGCGCGTATCGCTTCTACCACGCTTGATATCGAAGCATATTGACAAAAAGCGTAGCCAGCCCCTCCGCCGCTCCCCTTTTTTATGTCGATTTCGATTATTCGGCCAAAATGCTTAAATTTGTCTCTAAGCTGTTGTTGCGTAACATCTTTTTCTAAATTACCGATAAATAACGTTCTAGTTGCTTTCGGGTGATATTCGTCTATATCAGTCTCGTAAGGTTTAGCCGAATCTGCATCTTCGTCGCAACTTTGGTGAGGTGCCACAGAGATTTTGCATCCGAAAAAAAGCTTATCCTGTGATACTTCTAAAGCTTTCTCGACATCGGACGGCTTCTTAAATCGCACAACTGCATATCGATCTGCATTCTGGCCGACAACTTTAACCCACATAACTTTTCCATGCTTCTTGTACTCGTGATAGAGACCATCCTTTAAAGAGCTGTCCGTTGATCTCGTTGGCAGGTTTCGGACGCATATGGCTAGAGTTCTTCCGCTCGTCGCTGCCGCCCACTGTCGCAACAAGCAGTATATATTGAATACCAAATAAGTGCGCAAAATTATCTTACAAGTATGCATATTTGATGAATATGAACTTTTATCCACTACGGCTTACATATTTTTTCATAAGCCTATAGCAGTGATCTGAATTTTACAAATCCAAACATCAGAGTAGCAGTACTGGTGAATTTATATAGGCGCACGGACATCCCCTGGCGAGTGCCTCTTTTGAGATAACGCTGTTCAGTGTGATTAGGCATTATTTATTTTAAAAAATCAGCACATACTTGGTGCTGGGTTGGATGCGGCGCCCGATGGTTGGCATGATGTGCGAGCGGCGGCTGTGCGGCAGGCGTGGACGCGCGCGACGTGTCGCTGGGTTCGGGCGAGCTGGATTCCGACCGCGAGGAGCCTGAGCCCGAGTGTCGCCGTCGCCGGCCGCTCTCGGTGCCACCGCCCGGTGTGCCGCCGCCCGGTGTGCCGCCCGGTGTACTGGGCGTGCTCTCACCACCCGTCGCTCCTGTCGCTCTTTCGCCACTCGCATACCATCGATGATGAGGTGTACTCCTACAAAAATAAATATTCACGACTACAACTCAAGTAATACAATTAATATAAAAATAAACATGTAGTGGATAATTGGAATTGTCGAGATTTGTTTAACCACAATGATCACTTCGGCCTTAAGTCTAGTGCCACAAAGGCGTAGCTTGATAGACCTACATGTATTCGTCATTATACGCTTGGTGTACGCCTGCTTGCTGCTTAGATACAAAACTACCAAACTGTCCACGGAGCGGCAACGTCGCGCTCGCGTCGGTGCATGTACGCTAGCTACATGACGCCGCGCCGCCGCGCTGTGCGCTCCAGCGTGTCATACGTCGGGCGTACATCGAGTTGAGCTGCACGTGTTTATGTATAATAATATGTAATAGTCAAAGACTTTAATACTATAGACGGGCTGTTCAGAAGTAAAATTGTGTTGCATACGCGGCCGGCGAGGCGGGAATGACGTCTAAGGCGTGGAAGCGAGAGGAGTTGAGAGTAAGCGAGATGGCAATATTGAGACGGTTGTTTTATTTGGTATTAGTTTTCACAATAAATTACTTTTTCGATCAAAACCAAGAAAAAATATAATTACTTCCATAAAATAACTTCAAATTGAATGAATAATATATGCAAATAATGAAAATATTTTATGGGTCACAATAAACAATTTCGTGCTAGTTTATCGAATTTAACGTTCGCAGCTATTCAAACAACACAAACTGCTCTTGACGCTCTCGCGGGCGACTAAATGAGTTGCGGTCAATTGATCGTAACTAAGTGCGCAATATCTTTGTACCGCACAGCTTGTCTAGTAGTATACATTAAAGTCTTTGGTAATATTAGTGCAGGGTGCTATAAAATCTGATAAGTAAATTTTTCCATTATATAAAATAAATTAATACACTATAATATTCTGATAATACTATTACAGCTACGAACAATCTACAACTGCTATTAATAATTTTCGTAAACCATTATCACTACACTGCCAAACCAGACGGCCTCTCGCATACTAGGGACTTACCACTTAGGATAAAAATTACTTGAAAGACTTGCTTTTAAACCGAGCGTCGACTAGCACAGCCTGTCACGTCACTACATTCTTCGTTTATCCTTAGTTTGCGATGAAACCCAGATCGTTTAGCTTACTTAGCATGCATAGTTGAGTGTACGCTAAGCTAAGTGGGTTCAGCTAAACGAAGTTAGCTTCGTTTAGCTTAGCTTGCGGTGTGTCCTGCGCTTTAGTACGTCAGGCAGAGCACAACCAGCTCGGCGTATTTTGAAGCGTCTTTGAAGCTACGCCTCCGTGGACGGTTCACCTTAGGCATTCAATTTGGCGTCTAATGTGTTTGTTACCTTTCGACATTTGAAGGTGGGGTCGCATAGGGAGCTGTGGAGTTGTTGCGCTGATACCTGCCGTAAGCAGCGGGCGTGTTGCCACGGCGACAATACTCGGTCGCACTGTCATTGGTGCCGCGCCAAGTGGCCGGCGCAGCTGCGGACGCTGCTAGTGGGCACGTGTTGCCAGTGCCGTCCTCTCCACCACTGAAAAAAAAATGAGTTTTATGGTAAAACAACTTTTGTTTTTGCTTTTGGTTGTCCGTAATAATTTATACATCTAAACTGAAGCAGATCACTTTCTTAAAACAGTCATAATAATAAGTTAGATAATTAAATAATAAACTATCATGTATTACAGATATATTTTCAATAAAGTACTATTTTTTCGTTTGTGAACCATGCGACAATTTCAAGCTCCTATACGAATGTTAGTTGTCCCATATGCTATTTGTCTTTGAATACTGTATTCTGGTTGAAAACAATCGTATGGCCGTGTTACATTTTATGGTTGCACAAGTAAGAGTACATACATACATACATACGCACTCACGCCTGTAATCCCCGAAGAGGTAGGCAGAGGTGTAACCAGTACACCCACATTTCGCCGAGCGTATTTTCGTCCCTTATGTGATAGGAGGCGAGCCTATCGCTATACCGGGCACACATTCCAGACTCCGGGCTGATACTGAGCATTTCGTAATACAAAAACCCAAACCAAACACAAACAAACTTTACCCGACCCGGGGATCGAACCCGAGACCTCAATGTTGACCTCAATCGTAACGCGTACGCATTACAACTGCGCCACCAAGGCAGTCACATTGGCACATATTGGCAATTTAGACGAATATTGACAAAATACTTCGTAGTTATGTGTCTTTGGCAGGATAACAAAAGTAATGTCCCCTTATTCCCACATTTTACTATTTAGATAAATGGAGACAGCACTACGACTGATCTAGTCAATAGTAAAATGTTCTCGAGTATCGCGTGATCGAGCCCGCAAATGCAGTGACCTTTACTTCATTCGGTCATTTCGTCCGTAGCTGTTACAGAGGCCAGATGTGTTTATGGTAGGCCTTCGTATAGCCGAATCGTATATTTTCATAAATAATCACATCTTTAAATAAAATGTTCAGTACACTTTAGCAGATATATAGTTTAATACATACATACATAGACTCACGCCTGTTTCCCATAGGGGTAGGCAGAGACAACGGATTTCCACTTGCTACGATCCTTGCATACCTCTTTGGCCTCATTCACCCTCATTACATTTTTCATACATATTTTTCATTAGTTTAATAATGTATACATATATAATATTTTGCGACTTGTTAGATAATTCCAGTTACAAATATTTTTCCGTTAAATTCCTCAGAGTCACTGGTCCCCTAGGGTACTTTCGGGGTGACCCAAGAGCAGCGCTGATAATTGGCGGGTAATTACCTGAAAAGCGGATAATTTCAGGTGATTTTATGATGGCGGGTAATTTTGTCGGGTAAAAACGGGTATTCTAAGTGGCTATGTACCTAACACATACCATACTTGTGGGCCTTTATTTTTTTGTTTGTATATTGTCATAGTATTTCAGATGTAACATGTACAATTTAATATGTGAACGTGGAATGGAACGTAAGATGAATGAATGGAAGAGAGCTATGGGTATGAAAGAGAGAGAAATACACGACGTAAGATGGAATGCGAACACTTGAGTTTTTGTTAAAATAGTTAAGAGGTTTAATGATTAAAAGAATTAGAAGAAATACTGTTTATCGATCCTGAGTGAAAGGCCGACTCCTAAACGCTGTAGCGAGTATATTAGGCAGAGTGCTATACGATATAAATCTCATTGTTATTTGTATCATTTAATATTTGGAAGCTGCTTTTCATATGGAAAATGCGAGATTTAGTGGTGGTATGATATTAAATAGGATAGCTAAAAAAAGAAGTAGAATAAAAAATAGATTACATTTTTATTTAATTTATTTCAGAAATATAAAAATCGATCAGTTTACACGAGAAATCAGTATTTAGATAAATTACTCTTGAATTTTAATGTGTAAATTCACTAGTATTTAACATACGCACTCATGCCAGTAATCCCCGAAGGGGTAGGCAGAGGTGTAACCAGTACACCCACATTTCGCCGAGCGTATCTCCGTCCCATATGTGATAGGGGGCGAGCCTATCGCCATACCGGGCACAAATTCCAGACTCCGGGCTGATACTGAGCATTTCGTAATAGAAAAACCCAATACCACTTTACCCGACCCGGGGATCGAACCCGAGACCTCAGCGTTGGCCTCAATCGTAACGCGTACACATTACTACTACGCCACCGAGGCAGTATTTAAATAATACGTACAACAGAGTTTTCTGCGTATAACAAAGATTTTCCATTACTATCTATCGGTACATTCATTTATACTCATACTTAATTAAATGAACAACACGCAGATAAATATTATTAATTTGAATATAGTAATACCGGCTGGCCACATAATTAAGAAAGTTGAACAAATTATAAATTTTGTAAAAGATGTGATTTTTAAACTTTTGACGCCTTTACTCTATAACAATACTAGAACATGATTATTTCAATAATGGGGAAGGTAACACTTGTAACAAATCTACTAGGGAAGTCATAAAAAAACTTCGGAGAGGAATTTGTCATATAAGATGACCAGACCATGACCGTACAAGATGACCATCCATCCACATTGCTCGAAAACGAAGGTATTCTACGCGCTGAAACATTTTAACATGTATCGATATACTTCAAATATTCATCACGTGCTTAAAAAAAAAAACACATCGAGATGATCGAAATATTGTTCGCTTAGCAAAACAAGATCCGTTTAAAGGGTCTAACGAGATAAGAAAAGAGTATTTTGGCGAAAACAGAGATCTTATGACAAACGATATGTACGACGCCCTTCGAATAAAGCATTCGAACCCAAGTTCACAAGTGACCTTAAAGCATGGTGGTAGAAATGTGAAAAGTTGCAGGAATGTTTTTTATCCGCTCATAGAAGGAAAACTGGATCAGTTTCAATATAAAAGTATTCCGAAAGAAACAATGCTACCTAATGCTCTAGACACGTTTCCGGTTATTTGGAAATTTTAGCACGACAATGATCCAATACATATTGGACGTTCAATGAAGTAGTTCCTCGTATCTCAATCCGTTTCTTTCTTAGACTGGCTAGCTAATAGCTCAGATCTAGACCATATAGATCATATTTGATGCAAAGTCAAGAAAAAGGTGTCAAATCGTCAATGTGGCAGCTGAAAGTGAGCTGTTCCGACGTTTTTAGAATAATGGAACAATATTTCCATTTAAAAATAACAAAACATTTATTAAGTTATGTAATGAAATGTAATGTAATTAAAAGCCGTGGATATGCCACTAACTATTAATTTCATTTAATAATTTAATTATTTACCTCATTCATTGTGTATTCACTTACGGTCTTATACGTAATGAGTTGTCGAAATTTTATAAGGCTCTTATAAAAGTCTAGCTTTTGCCCGTAGCTCCGCCCGCGTATATAGTGTTATCTATCTATCTATGAATTCCCCCAGATTTTTTTTTGCGACTATATTATAGATTTTGCAATCATAGTTGATTGATTAGAAAATACAAAAAAATAAAATGCCACCCATTTCTTTAATTCTAACATCAGACCTGTTATTTGTGACTACGAGACGTCCCAGATATCGATTGAATTCAATCAGCCTTAAAACAAAGAGATACAAAATGGCGTCCACTTTATTAAATTCTTAAATCGGATCTAGCAAACTCATTTTCGCATCTTTTTTATAGTATGGAAGTATGGGTTAGATTCAAATAGTTATGGATAACATACATTTTTAATATCGATTGACTACACCATTAATATCTGTCAACAAATTTTACAAGGTGGTAGAACCCTCGTATGGCCGAGGCCGTCTGGGTTGGTACCACCGCTTTGTCTATTTCTGCCACCAAGCAGCAGTGTGAAAGACATTGAATCCAATGAAATTACTGGGTATTATGAGACTTAACATCTTATGCCTCGGGGTGACGAGCTCAGTCCAATACCATGTAGTGTTTTGTAATTCAAAGTTCTGTGTGGTGTTGCTTCTGTTTATGGGCAGTCGTCACGCTTATCACCAGGCGAGCGACCTGCTCGTTTCGTCACAACAATACATGTACATCTTAAGTTACTAAGGAATAATGTAGCTTTCTAATAGTGAAATTAATTTTAGAAGTTACAAACATTACTATTTTATCATTATTGATTTATGTAGGGCATAAAATAAATACAAAATTCAACCCTTTTGCAAATGGTATTTTACTAAAATGTGAAACACTTATTTCATTGTTTATAATAAGCAATATGTCATATTCTGTATCATAGAAACGTTTCATACAAAGTTCTACACCACCCTTTTAGCCCCTTACAATGTAAATTTCCAAATGCCTTTCTTAGCGGGCCCCTACATTACCTATTACTTTACTATTACATTAATTTGACTAAATTTCGTAATCCTAGCTTTGGTAGTTTTTGCGATATCGTGATTAATCAGTGAGTAAGTGGTATTTCGCTTTGATTGTTAAAAAGTGTTATTCATAATTATTTAATAGAGCTAAAACGTTCATAAACTCTGCTATAAAGTGTCTATAATTTATAGAAGCTAGGACCCTTCCATAAATCTATTTTCGTTCGACAGCCAAAAATCATTGCCGATTTTATATTCATATTTGACATTTGATTTTCGAATGATATTACCTATTTGTTTATATTATGATTTTTTCTTTTCTTTTAATAATGGCTTTGCACTCTTATACATTTTGAAAATGAGAACAATAACTAGTATATTATATATTTTCAAGTCTTTGAAAGAAGGATGAGCTACCGGCGTAGCCGATTTCAAGGTCTTGTTGGAGCTTTGGCGCGAATTTCTTCGAGCGGGTTTAGGATATGGAACACGGAATATATCTCGCGCGCGAGAGAGATCTACTGAAGACTAATATCTCGGGTAAAAGTGCCAACATTCGATTAAATTACGTAGTCAGACAAAATACCACAGCGAGGTTTAAAGTACTATTTTCTTTATTTAATTTACTTTATGTCTACTTTTGACATAACGAATCGAATATTCTATGCACCCATGTTAGCTTCGATAGACATATATTGAGATAACCAGATAAAACTGGTTTTTCACGACAAAACGATTAGACAAAATCATCTCGTGTTTCATTGCATATCCTAAGCCCACCTGTACGATGCTTCATAAATGATTTTCCCCAACCGGATCGAATAAAGTCGATAAACCCGCTCCGACCAAAACCACCTTTAAAATAAGTGGCTGATCTCACTGTCAGAACTCCCACCAAACCTCCAGTTTCACGAAACGAGCAGGTCGCTCGCCTGATGGTGAGTGCGACGCCTGCCCAAAAACAGAAGCCACACCACACAGAACTTTGAATTACAAAGCATTGCATGGCACTCGGTTGCGTTCGCCACCCAGATACATAAGTTGTTAAGTTTCATAATGCCCAGTAATTTCACTGGCTTCCATGTCCTTCTAGCCGAAACACAACTGTGCCTCAAATTGCTGCTTAGTGCCAGAAATAAACAAAGCGATGGTACCGACCCAGACGGCCTCTCATATACGAGGGACTTACCACTTATGTACCGGCTCTTTTCAAAACCGAGACATCCTAAAAGTTCATGTTAATTTTGTTCACGCTTTAAAATCAATAAGATTGATCACATTACTATTAATTATCTTGAACAACACTCGCTTTAGAATAAACTGGAAATACGTGTACGAAATTATACGGACATACAGCTGACCACTCTGTATAAAAGGGACAGCAAGGCACTAAGGCTCACTAAATAGGGGTATAACAGTACGTAACTTGTAATTTAAACACAATTGAACACCTGAAAGAGCATGTGTGCTGAAGACGATATAACATCTTCTAGAAGCACTTTAAAGACTTCATTCTCGCGTCTTCCATCTATGAACTTCGCTTAATACATTCGAAGAGCCTGTTACAATGGGGGATGAAATACTTATACGTACACTATACATTGCTTAAATTTACATACACCTTTCTAGAACACGTTTTATAAAAGGAAACGCATAACGGAACGTAGTATGAATATTGTCATAATAATGTATGATTAATTTCTGTATTGAACCTGTGGATCCATTATAAACCTGGGTATTATTAGATCTTTGCTAGGTCGATGAATTATATATAATAACGACAAGTCATAACCATCTAAGACCGTATCGAAACTTAGGCCCGTAGAAACAAAACTAGAAATAGAACAACACTCAAGTGAGCTCTTTGATTGGTACGTTTTTGTTTGACGCCAAAAATAGACCAATCACGTGTACTGCAACACGTATCACCCAAAAATTTTTTTTTTGGAAATTATGTGATTTGTTGCTTTTAATGATAATTTTCTTCCAATGAATACTCAATGATGAAAAATAATGTTATCTATTTTTACCAAAGACTTTAATGTATAACTAGACGGGCTGTATATAAGTAAAATCGCGTCACCTAACGCGCGAGTTTGACAGATCAAGCGGGAGCGAAAAAGAGAGCTAGTGCAGTAACTATGTAGACGCCGACGAAGAAGTGACATTAAAATGCTTTTTGCCTTTTTCAGGTTTGTCTCTGAGAGTAACAATACGACGTTTTTATTGTAACTGAATTTCAATTAATTATACTGTATGTTTAACATGTGTGTTGAATTTGTGTAAGGGAACAAGAAATAAATAAAAATATATATATATATTATTTTTATGCCCTCAGAAGACTTCTTCGTTCTTTGAGAATATTTTTTACAATATCTTAGTATGTAATTCAGCATTTTCGTAAATATACTATTTCCATCCAATATCTGAAACACAAACACCACACTTACCTTACATCTACTAAAATTCACTTTAAATAAGTAAGTATCTATTCCTACTTTGGCGTATCTTTTTTTGTTGTTTCTTAATCTACATTTTAACGCTTCGGTAGCGCTACTCGCTCTAAACTAATTCTGGTTATGAGTAAGCGAGATGGTAACAGTGAGACGGCTGTTTGAGTTTTCGTTCACAATAAATAATATTTTCGAAGAAAATATAGATATAATAAAGAGATATTAAAGTTCCTGGACCTTAAAATATATGCACGTAATTATTGGCAACGTTCTATGGGTCACAATGAACAAATTCTTGTTATTTTGTCAACGTTCGAATAGCCTCAATGACAACAACCGTTCCCGTCGCTCACTCGCTGTCGACTAAATGATTTGCGGTCAATTGACCGTAACTTAGTGCGCACTTTCTATGTACCAGACAGCCGGTCTAGTACTATATATTAAAGTCTTTGATTTTTACACGTAAATACACTATAGGCGGGCATTTTTACGGAGGTCAATACGCACGTAATGTCAAGTTTGAATGGCGGATCACGCAGCGCAACTAGTTTATATACCGCCAGCGTCGTGTGCCGGGTCGGTCACTTCCCTGTATCATGGTTGAGGACGCCGATGACTGGCACATGTGTCAGACTCGCGAATGGGTGGTGCCTCTGTGTGGACTGGTCTACGCACTGTTTCCTGTTTGTTTTCTATGATTGTTAAATGTTTCATAACATAAATGGAGCTACTATATTCCCTATCAAATATTGTAAAGCCTTTATGCTCTTAATAATAATTATAAACTAGTATTGGAAAGAGCAACGTTAGTTTCTTGCCCGTTCTTCTCTAGCGAAACAGCCTTCCGAACTGACGGCAGAGTTTTGACGGAATCTAAACAATGTATAACATTTTATGGATTTAATTAAAATTTTGACTTTGTATTTGATAACGTTAATGAGTACGGCTCTAACACTTTGGCACAGGGGGGTAAGCGCTCAATGGCACCTCTCCGGTTAAATACTCAAATATATAAACAGGTCAAACATTGTTAGGTTTTTGTGCCTAGTGCCTACATACAACATGACCTGGTCTCTAGTATGTAAATAATAGTCTAAACTTAATAATTTATGTGGCTTAGGAAAGTACCTAATACCACGGGAAGACGGTTACTCGGCGTCTTTATAGCTTGTTATTAATATGTCTGTAAACCATTGTACGCGGATATTTGTAGGTGGCACGCCGCACGACAAACTAGACAAAACTCTAAAGGCATTAATTAGGTTACTAGGTTGTAGATCCCTTATACAGGAGTCCGTCTGGATCGGCCGCTTTGTCTATTTCTGCCGTTATGCAGCAGTGTGTAAGCAATGCTGTGTTTCGGTTTGAAGAACTTTGAAACCAGTAAAATTACTGGACATTATAAGACTTAACATCTTATGTACCTACTGCTCGATTGAAGAGCATGCGATCCAAAAATTTGTGTGTCCTTAGCGTAACTTATTGGCAGGTCCCTCATACCACTGCTTTGTCTATTTCTGCCGCCAAACAGCAGTATGTAAGCACTGTTGTATTTTGTATTTTTTATACAATGCTGCTTGACGGTAGAAATAGACAAAGCTTTGGTACCAACCCAGACGGCCTGACATGAGAATATAACTTATTCTGAGTCTTCATAATATTTGTCTGCCTGCATAATCTTTCATTATTCACTTAAGTAAGTATCTTAGTGCTTGTGCTTAAGAAGCTTAGTGTTGCCATACAATCTATGCGGAAAAGGTAAATAGTGTCAGCATTTATCCCTGAACAAATGTATTACAAATATTAGAAGTTTTCTATATTATTATGAACATACACTATGTTAGCGAATATTTATTGTGATATTACGTCATATCGATTGATGTCGAAGGCTTAACTTAAAGTTGTACGAGTATAATACTTTTATTATTTTTGATAAATACCATGAATGTTTCGTTTCGTACGGTAAGTGGGGTATCCGGAGACCCGAAATCCCATGCCCTACCTTTTCCAATCCCTTATCTCTTTTCTCTAGGTTGGTCATTTTCTATCAGGTGACCCATTAGCTCGTTTGTCGGCCTCTAGTATAAAAAATAATATCGATGTAAATTATGTACAAATTATTTGGTGTAATGCATTATAGTAGTAATAAAGTAATACATACTCCGTCGTTCTTTCTACCTGGCGTTATCCCGGTTTCGTGCCAGGTTCCGCCTTCCTACTAAGACGCCTTAACTTCGCCCGATCTTGGGCATCATCCGTAATAAGATCATTGGCCCTCATGTCTCCCTCTAATACGTTAATCCAACTGTTTGTGGGCCGTCCGCGGGATCACACATATGATCTGGCACAGGCATTTGTGACCGACATACTCCTTGGGTTTCCTCAAAACGTGACACTTAAGTTACTTAAGGTGTAACATGACTGACTTTTCCGCGACGTGGATCTCCTTGACATGGCGCCTAAGGGCAGGCCACGTCTCACGAGAGAGGTGGTGACAATTCTCCCTCCGTAGAGCCGCTGTGGAGGAGTAGCGTCTCAGGCTACAGAACCCGACAGCGGGTCTGAGGACCGCGGCAGTGCGCCGTCTTGGAGTCAGTGGTTAGACAGGCGCACGGTGCGACGACGTTCCGATTGAAGCAAGTGCTTACAGGTCATGGAAGTTTCCAACTGCCCTCAGGATACGCCCTGTAGATTGGAGACGCTTGGAGAATCCCGCCATAGTATCCCCTGCCTGTCGTAAGAGGCCACTATTGGGGGCCATCAGGTGTCGCGGACGCGAAGTGCGGGGCTACAGCGCCCTGTGAACATTGTGTGACCCCGAGATGGACAGCAGCGCGGGGGGTCTATCTCACTGCTTCCGTTGACGCCGAAAACTTCCTTCGGTATGCGGGCTTCTAAGCCCCCCCTAAATATGGAGACAAGATTGACACTCAGGAACAGTACATTCTTGGCGGAGCCTGGATTACTCGCTGAACGCGCTTGAGTAGCTCTTAATACTCAATCAATATAATTTATTTCTTTATTGAAATGAAATAACACAACAATTACTAATCCCACCCACTTGCTACCACTGCCCTTGGCAGTCGCATCACTTTGGCTTCGGCCAAACCTTCGATTGATTTTTGACTACAGCCAAAGGTGAAAGGAAAGGCGAAGGTACGGTCGGACATTACATTATACTTATTAGGTTCACCTTCCATTCCAATGAAGATTGTTCACACGCGTGAACGCCTTTTTAGCTGTATGATAAAAGTATGTACGTTATTACAAAAAATATATATAATCTCTGCATCGGTGGCGCAGTTGAAATGCGTACGCGTTACGGCTGAGGCTGCCGCTGAGGTCTCGGGTTCGATTCCCGGGTCGGGTAAAAGTAATATTGGGATTTTCTATTAGGAAATGCTCAGTATCAGCCCGGAGTCTGAAATTTGTGCCCGGTATGGAGATAGGCTCGCCCCTTATCACATCATGGGACGGAGATACGCTTGGCGAAATGTGGGTGTACTGGTTACACCTCTGCCTACCCCTTCGGGGATTACAGGCGTGAGTGCGTATTATAATCAGGATAAAGCTGAGAAAATAATAGATATAACTACAGATTTTTAAATAACATGGGTACCTTAGACTATAAACCCATAGATGTATCCATTATTCTACTTCGTAAAGTGAAAGCGAGATCGTAAGATACCAAACATTGGTAAAAGAGAGAGACAAAAGGTTTATTTTTGGTTACCGTCGTCATGTTGTTTGTCAAAGTGTCAGATTCGTTTGTTTCTTATACTTCAGTAAGGCGGTTTGACAGAAAATTTTATTTATTATGTTTTGTGAGGTATTAAAGGAAATGAAGACGCATACAAGATAAAATATACATTGATTGATGCAAGAAGACAATGGTAGGGTGTAGTGTGTTAGGCTGTAAAAGTCGTAGTTAATAAAAAAAATGCCGGCCTAACCTTTCACTCGTAAGTAGTTGAAAATGTTATTAATTTGCTGTTGTAATGTCATGTGATGTAAAAATTAGTAAACTCTGAAGAAAGATTTAGTGTCGAAACCATTAGGAATATAGAATAATAGAGTATTTTTACTCAAAAATTAAAACCACGGAGGCTATCTTTAAACTTTATAACAAAGTTTTGTTTGTTTGCAAATAAATATTTCACTAGATAGTGATTTCTTTTTACCAACTTCAGTTAGATACCCATCTGTGTGATACATATAGTTCGGGTTCATAAGCTACAAGCATTTTTAATTTTTTTTCATCTATTTTATCTACAGTAGGTATCAATGGGCCGGCTCGACCGAATTGTTCCCACTGTCTCACAGAAAATCGATGTAAATTAACGACTTGCTGCTGCGTTTCATACAGTGAGTGAGATATCCGAAAGCCCAAATCGCCTTCCCCTTCTCAGTCCCATAATTATCCCTTTCCTTTAAGGTCGGCAACGCGTCCATTATTCTTCTGGTATTATATGGGCGTTCATGGATGGTCACTTACCATCAGGTGATCCAATTTCTCGTTTCTCGGCCTATGCTATAAAAATACTTTTTTAATTAAGAAACTCGGTAGTTTGAGTTATCAACGTTTTCCCCTAAATGCTGGACATAGTTGTTTTTCGTTACTTTAAAGTGAGTTTAAACTTAAAAGACAGGAATTTGACAGGAGTTGTGATATTTATTCCTAAACATGAAATGGGGAAATAATTGTAACGTAGCAACATTTCAAGAAATCTAGCTGTCTCATGGGCGGCCTCGCCATGGATCTATCTATAGGTATATAATCTAAGGGTAGTAGTACGGATTAAAAACAAATAACTATTAAAAAACATGGCACTTGACACTATTTTAATTAATTTGTCACCTTATTCGTCTTGACGAAAAAGTTTGCATAGGAACTACATTTTATGATTGTCAACCCTATATTAATAATCTAATATCTGGATGACAAAACTCAAAACGCAACAGATGGTTTGGCATAACTTATCCTTTATTTTAAAGTCGTAACTGAAGTAATAAAAAAGCGGCGATACCCTGCGGTGAGTAGAATAGAATACCGAAGCCTAGTGGTCGCGAGCTTGAGTATGGATGTGAGTGTGAGTACTGCTAAGTGCCGATCGATACCAGACGAATGGAGCAGTATATACTATTATACTAGCACGTTTTACTGTTCATTGTTAATTGATATAATAATAATTATTATATAATATCAATATGTCAAATACTTATTAACGCTGTTTATTGTTTTTGTATGCGTGAGAAATTAGGGCGCGTCCAATTTCGCATAAAAATATTTATCATAATGCTGCCTTTTTATAGCATCGGCTGGCAAACGTGCGTGTGGGTCACCTGATAGTATGTGATCTCCACCGCCCACGTACGCCTATAATACCAAAAGAATCATGGGTGCATTGCCGACCTTAAAGGATAGTTATAATTAAGGGATTGGGAAGTGGAGGATATTTGGGCTTCCCGATATCTCACTCACCGTACGAAACGCAGCATCAAGCTACTACTTTACGCCAGTTTTCTGTGAGGACGACCAGGACGAGCCGGCCCATTCATGCTGTAGACACTTGTGTCTACATCAAAATTATCTATTGTCTGTTTCTGGGCATAATGTTTAATAAGGATAACCATCCCTATATTTTTTTAGCATAAAAGTACTAATTGTATAGTATAGTAGTATAAGTTACTAATAGTTGACATAGCTTTAAAAGTCATAATATCGGATCGCTTTTAACCTAAAATATAAAACGCATAATGGTATGAGTACAATACTCAATAATACTCAATTTTAATGGGTTACAGTGCGGCCATGTGTATAATTAATAGTATTTACAATGCAATAGGCATTGTGATATTTTAGCCTTTTTGGATTTGTAGAAGGCTTTCGAATGTGTGCCCCGACAGGCCAGTTCGGTGAGTGCTAAGGGTCAAGCGTGTGTCAGAATCCTATGTTGACATCAATGCGGACATATACCGCAGATTTAAGTTACTGGTACGGACTGCTGTTGGCGATACCAACCCTTTCCCTATTTTCATAGGTTTCCACCAGCTTTTCTTTTTAGTATTGTGTTGGATGTCACCACGGCGGATATACAAGAACAGCCCCCTTGGGCGCTCATGTATGCCGATGACACTGGTAGTCGAGGAGTGACAGCGCCTAGAGCAAAGTGTGGACAAGTGGTGTGAAACTAAATGTGACGAAGATGTATGTGATGTGTGTGTGCGGTGAAAACGGGCAAGTTTAAATACCTAGAGTCTGAAATGCACGGGTCACGACGCCACTTGGGCTAAGTGGTAGGACGTCACAGGCGTTAATTGCGACCGAAAGATGCCAATGAGATTTAAAGGTATCATATACAAGACTATCATTCGACCTGCACTCTGGTTCGGGATCCACGGAAAATTCGCGGAAATGAAGATGCTGTCGTAGGTGTGCAACGTAAAAGGACTACATCGTATACGTAACGAGTATATCCGCGGCAGTCTTCGTTTCCGCGATGTAGCAGATAAGCTTCAGGAAAGTAACATAGGTGGTTTGGTCAAGTTTTGATAAAACTACAAGACTACGTCCCGTCGGTCGCAGATACCTGAGCCAGATCATATCAGGAGTGCAATCTCGCGGACGGTTTAAAAAACGTCGGCTTGACGTATTAAGAGGGAGACGAAGCTGAGGACGCTCAAGATCGGGCGAAGTCGAGGCGAAGTAGTAGTTGAAAGTAGAAGTAGTGGTTAGTAGAAAGGTGGATCCTGGCACTGAGCCGGTATAATGATATAAAATATTAAATAAAAACTATGCCTAATCGGTTATTACATTTATACACTAACAATTTTATGCGTGTCAATATGCACCCGGGAAATAATTATTTTGAAAAACTTAAACATAAACATGTTAAATTTGTTACATGGACATAATAATAATTTCGTAATAATTATATGCCTATTTAGAAAAAAGAAACTTGACTGTGTGCTAAACGATGTCACAGACTAGACGGGAACGTGTTTATCAATCATCAGTAGTTTAGAACCGTGCTATGGCACCGCTTGAGATACCTTCTTATAGTCCAGGTTCCACGGGCCATTTTTGCACTTGATTACTATCAAGCTAATTTTCCGTGAGTAGCTTCATTTTGATGAGACGTCCAACAATTACCTGTACGCAAACTGATTGTGGTAGGTAATAGGGGTAGCAGGGATAAAATATGTTGATTTGATGATACTGCTTTTTTTTTATATTGGCTTGGCAAAGTGACTACGCTACACGTGATGGTAAGTATAGCGCAATCCATGAATACAAGATTTTATAATCAAGTGCAAAAATGGCCCGTGGAACCTGGACTAATAATAGTAAATGATAACAGCGATAGTTCAGCGGCAAGTGGTATAGAATGCCGATACGAAAGTCGCAGATTCGAAACCAGCCTCTGACTTTTCTGATTCACGTCTGTATTCATTATTATTTATCGCTTACTATAACGATGAAGTAAACATTGTGAGGGAACCTAGATGGCTGAGTTCTCCATAAGAATTTCGACGATATGTGAAGTCTGTCAACCCGCTCAAGCTCGGGGGTGTTAGAGGTAGGTCAGTGTGGTAGGACGGTCATATGCATGAGACCGTTCGGTTAGCACCACCGCTTTATCTAATTCTGCCGCCAAGCAGTAGTGTGTAAGAACTGTTATGTTTCAGTGAAGCCAGTAAAATTTCTGGGCATTATTATATTTAACAATTTATGTCTCGGGGTGACGAATACAGTCCAGTGCCATGCAGTGCTTTTTTAATTCAACGTTCTGTGTCGGTTAATGCGGAAGCGTGGCGCTTACCATCAGGCAAACGACCTGCTCGTCTCGTCATTCAAGCTAATAAAAAGAAAAAAACTAAGACTTAAATCCCTCTCATTTAGTAGAGGCCAGCCAGCAGTGGGACTCAGCACTCAGTCCCCGAAGGGGTAGGCAAAGGTGTAACCAGTATAGCCACATTTCACCGAGCGTATCTCCGTTCCATGATGTAATAGGGGGGCGAGCCTATCGCCATACCGGTCATAACTTCAGACTCCGGACTGATACTGAGCATTTCGTAATATAAAAACCTAATACCACTTTTACCCGCCCGAGGATCAAACCTGAAACCTCAACGTCAGCCTCAGTCGTAACGCGTACGCATAACGACTGCGCCACCGAGGCAGAAATGTAGTAATAAATGACACTTATTTTTGCCGTTGTGTACTACACATAATATTATTGAACTTTTCGCATACACACATATTTTTGCCAAGATGTCGAACACATATAATTTTGCTTGTTACTGTAAAATAAAATAAAAATGGATTGTTTATGCTTTAAATAACTCGATTTTACAGTTATAACAGGTGTTATATTATATAATCATATTGTTTGCCTTTTATTTCGTTAAAAATATATTAAGTACGGAAGACTCCGAAATAGCTGATCATCTGCTGACTTAAAAATTAAAAACCGGCCAAGTAAGTGTCGGGCCACGCACAGTGAAGGGTTTCGCAGTGTAACCGAAAATATCCCACAGGTCAAATACTATACATGCAACCTAAGTTATTGAAATAATTTTTCGCCTTGGCTCGCCTGGTGGTACACGCCACGCCTGTCCATAAACAGAAGCAACGCCACACAGAACTTTGAATTACAAAGTACTGCTTGACTCTGGACTGCGCTCGTCAACTCGAGACATTTTTTTTATTTTTTATAGTATAGGCCGGCAAACAAGCAAGTGGGTCACCTGATGGTAAGCGATCTCCACCGCACATGTACGCCCACAATACAAAAGAATTATGGGAGCGTTGCCGACCTTAAAGGAAAGGGATAATAAGGGATTGGGAAGGGAAGGGGGATTTGGGCCTCCGGACATCTCACTCACCGTACGACACGCAGCAGCAAGCTGCTACTTTACGCCGGTTTTCTGTGAGACGGTGGTAACGACCCGGACGAGCCGGCCCATTCATGCTGTAGACAAAATTGTCTACAGCGTGGCTCTACCACTCGTACATAGGTTGTTAAGTCTCATAATGCCAGTAATTTCACTGGTTTCAATGTCCTTCAAACCAGAACACAATAGTGTTAGTACACTATGGTTTGGCGACAGAAATAGACAAAGCGGTAGTACCAACGCAGACGGTATCTCGCATACGAGGGGCCTACCATCTATTTTCGTTGGTAGTTAAGTTATATATAATACTAGCTGTTGCCCGCGCTAATATCGCAAAAATACTAATATCGCTATTAAAAAATTGGGGTTGATCGTAGAGAGTTGAAAATTTTGGGTTGTATGTATTTTTTAATGCTGTATCATAAAAAAATAAAAGCAAAAAAAAAATTGTCCATAAAATAAAAAATGAAATTTAGGGGTGGACCACCCTTAACATTTAGGGGGATGAAAAATAGATGTTGGCCGATTCTTAGACCTACCCGATATGCACACAAAATTTCATACAAATCGGTCCAGCCGTTTCGGAGGAGTATGGGAACGAACATTGTGACACGAGAATTTTATATAAACAAAGATTGTCTTGAATTTTTACAGATTTTTACGCTCTTAGTTTAAAATGTACACATTTCAAATGTACACATGGGGGTTTCTACACATTTCATGATTTTGGACAAGAATATCTCACAAACTAATGACATAAGTACAAAAAGCTATTTAGCACCTCTATATAATCTTCCCTATTATATAAAGAAGAAATATTTGTTTGTTTGTTTGCGTGTATGTAGGAGGTAACGTTTGGAAGCTCTGAACCGATTTAAAAACTCTTTCAGTAATAGGAATATATGCAGTAATAGGCTAATAACATAGGCTATATTTATAATAATAATAAAAACACCCAATAAATATACATTTCACTGCGATTTGTGAACACGGGCCCGATGATATCCGATTTTGTAGTCGATTTGTATCAAGGTCTAATTAATATCTGAAACTACTACACTGATTCAAAAAAATATTTTACTATTAAAAAGCTACATTATCCCTTAGTAATATAGGATGTATTTTACTGGGATTTGTGACCACGGTGCCCCCTAGATATCGATTTGGAATCAATGCGAGGAGTATTCTCTGGGACTCCGGATCCGATTCTAAAAAAAAATCACAACTAACAAGTTATCCTTAAGTAACATAAGCTATATTTTATTGTATTTTGTTGTAACTTCAATGATTATTTTCTATTGTCTATTTATAAAAGAAAAAATCATCTCTCAGTTACATGTAAATTTGATTTCTTAATTTCATTAAACCTTTGTATAGCGGAAGAGAAGCCTTAGGACTATTCACAAAATTACCTACTCCAAAAAAAGACCTGTTCGCTGAATATCGCATTCTTTAAAGACCTGTTCGCAGAATTAATCATTTTCATAAAGGCTTATTCGCAGGATGACTCATTCTTAAAAAGGCTTATTCGCCAAATGCCATCTTATAGAAAAGTCTAATTTCACGTCATGTTCATGCGAATAAGTCATAATTATGTGAAATAATCCGTATTAGATTCTCTTTTATATTTTATTTTATTATAAGGTTGAATAACGAGACGAGCAGGTCCCGCCACGCCTGCTTATAAACAGAATCATTATTTTTGCTGCCGATAAAATAAATATTGTACTTAGAATGTATTTTTTTAAAAATCTAAACGCATTGTTTTAGGTATGTTGTACTTGTCATTCAACATTCCATCCTGACTACGGAACCCTTCACTGTATGTGGTTCGACACGTAGTTGCCCTGTTTTTACAAAAAAAAATAATTATATAGTATAGGCCGGCAATCTAGCAAGTGGGTCACCTGATGGTAAGCGATCTCCACCGCCCATGTACGCCCACAATACAAAAGAATTATGGGCGCGTTGCCGACCTTAAAGGAAAGGGATAATAAGGGATTGGGAAGGGGAGGTGGATTTGGGCCTCCGGATATTTCACTCACCGTACGAAACGCACCAGCAAGTTGCTACTTTACACCGGTTTTCATGCATCCATATCAATTAAACCGTTCTAATTGGTAGGCAAAATAGTTAAAATTGTATTGCATCGCTCCAAATCGAATCAACAATTAATTCGATATCTCATATAACTCATATTACGTCGCGTCATGATTAATGTCGCGTAGTATCTATTTGTCCATGTCTTTTACACTTTGCGCAAAACTGAGATTGTAAGTATAGATTTGCAAGTAAAATTAAGCCGCGCGGAAACGACGTTAAGTTACAAATACCTATTTTGCACATCTACATGCAGTCGCGGACAATTAATTAGAGACTGTTGATTGCCCTAAATTGGCCCTTTCAAGTTCGACGGAATGGGGCAGACTGCTGCGGCACGCGAGTGCGATTAAATGAGGGTATCGGGATAACGGCCGTACAACGGTGGGATGTAAGGCCTTCGTAATTTTATTGGTGCGACCCCAAGACGAACGGCAGTTCAAAAACTTCGTGCTGCGGTAGACGCCAAGTGTCCCGACTGAGAGGGGGCTCCCAAGCCCCAAAGGAGATGGGCCACAAAGGCCGTCCTATTTGTGCCGAAAGAGGCCATTGTGGGAATTTTAGGCGGTACACCGGCGCGGCCTAGGAAAATCGGCTAGGGCCCCGATCCAGAAGTCACTGGGTGTGGACCTAGATCGGAAGGCCGGTGAGGTCGGCATAACATCCCTCCACTCCGAGGGAGTAGGAACGTGGGACATGCTAAAAATAAAGTTACATTACTCATTTACTGGTGCCAATTCATTGTTGAAGATTCAGATTGTTGTACATCTCCATCTCTAAAATTCTCTTATTTTAGTTAAAGAGACCACTTTCGACTGTTTATTTTGATATTTTCCGGCCCGAGGGTGGATAAATGGGTATGGGTATGGGTATGGGTAAATAAATGGCCTAACTCACCGGTCTTCCGATTAGGTCGCATCGAGTGACTACTGGATCGGGACCCTAACCAATTTTCCTACGCCGGTGTACCGGCTAAAAACCCCGCGGTGGACTCCTTCGGCGCAAGTGGGACGGTTCCGGCAGTTCCTGCCGGTACCGCCTTTGCGTTATACTTTTGCGCCCCGTCTCCTTTGGGGCTTGAAAGCCCTGCAGTCGGGACGCTATCGGCGTCTACTGTAGCACAAGGTTTTTGCACTGCCGGTCGTTTTCGGTAGCATCAAAGAAAATGTGCGAAGGCCGCATATCCCCGCTGTACGGTCGCGACCCCCATACCCCCAATTAGTCGCCTCTTAAGACAGGCAGGGGATACAGAGGTACAATACTACAATGACCCCAACCCACAGGCCGGGAGGCGCCGGTTAGTCGTCTACCCGGCACACAATGGGTCAGAACCGTGCATATCGTCTCAATTTATATCCGTGATGGAGATATTATTATAGGATGTTCAAGTATTTATTACCAGCAAAAATAAATATTGTAATTGTAAAAAAAATATATATCAAAATCGACACTTGAAGTTGACAATTGTGAATATTTCATCCTAAGATTTGAAACACACGCGAAGATATGGTATGGGAATTGATAAGATTTCTATTTTGCTTTCTACCACGATGCAAATAGATAGTGGTCAAGTCATCTCTTTCTTTCACTAACTACTATATTGTTATCTTTGCACGTATTAATAGTCAAGAGCGTCATAGGAGATCGTTTCTACACAAACAATTTAATGTGGTCGGTTGGTGAATTCAAAGTAAAATCTCATCAGCGCCGTTTTGTGGTATGTACGTGCCACAGCACAGCATTACACCGAGTGGTCACCTACCAGTCACAGCTGCGGCGCCATCATCGTAGTTATGCAATAAAACCTATTATTTCTGAATATTTAGACGATGGGAAAACTTGACATTAGTTTATTGTAATAAATGTACTAAATAAATCCAAATATTAGATTTTCTTTATTTATATTATTGGTAAATTTATTATATGTAAATTCGCCAGAAATGGAGAAACGTGACTCATGGCAGAATTCAGGACTGCATTCGCAATTGTAAGCAGTTTGGGTACGTGATACGTCATGGTCGCCAAAGTGTGTGCTTGCCGCGGCGTTTGTGCCGGGTCGGTAACTACACTGTAACATGGTTGAGGAGGCCGATAGTTGACGTGTCATACTCGTGAACTGAAGCTGCTTGTGTGGACGCTTGTGTGGACTGATCTGCTCAGACTGTTATTGACAATCTATCATAACTTTTTCATAGTCTTAATTTGGTCATCGTACTCGTGCGGATCATGCACAAAAATCATTATAATTTCATTATTTTACTTCATAATGTTTCTCATTGACATAATAGAGCGGCTGTAATTCAAAATAAATTGCAATAATGTAGTATAAATAATATTGTAAAGCAGTTTTGAAAAGAGCAACTATCATTCCGAACTGGCGGTAGAGTTAACATATGACTGAATTCTAAATTATGTATAACATTTTATATAAATAATAATAATACTAGCCGTGTATTATACACGTTCCACTGCTGGGCACGGGCCTCCTTTACTGAATCAGGGGTTAGGCCTTAGTCCACCACGCTAGCCTAATGCGGTTTGGCAGACTTCACATACATTCGAAATTCTTTTGGAGAACTTCTCAGGTATGTAGGTTTCGTCACGATGTTTCCTTCACCGTTAAGGCATGTTATAATGTACAATTGATACACACGTAACTTCAAAATAAATTGTATTATGTAGTGTAAATAATATTGTAAAGTAGAGTGTCTTCTCCGTTTTTCTTAACTAAATATAATTCCAAACTGACAGTAGAGTTGACATTTGACGGAATTCTAAATTATGTCTAACATTTTATATTTTCAATAAATAAATTAATAAATTTAATTTGGTTTGATTTTACTAAAGCCGTATTTTCACCTGCAAGTGTACGACGGTCTGCCCGACAGTACCTTGCAAGTGTAAACTACGTAGCAAGTGCACTCGTGACAAGCGTTTCCTGCGAGTAGTTTCGAGTGCAATTGATTGCAAGTCTAAACATGTTCAGATCGAGTCGCGACCGATCTCGTTGGTTATCCGTCTAGTTTCGTATGTACTCGCGTCTGGTCGGTTTTGACTTTGTTAATTTAAAAAAAATGAGGCAATGACAGACACGTGAATGGTCTCGTCACGTAAATGGTAAATCATAAAATATAATTTTAAAAAAAGACTGCCTCGGTGGTTGTAATGCGTACGCGTTACGATTAAGCTAACGCTGAGGTCTCAGGTTCGATCCCCGGCACGGGTAAAGTGGTATTGGGTTTTTCTATTACGAAATGGTCAGTATCAGCCCGGAGTCTGGAATTCGTGCCCGGTATGGCGATAGGCTCGCCACCTATCACATCGTGGGACGGAGATACGCTCGGCGAAATGTGGGTGTACTAGTTACATCACTGCCTACCCCTTCGGATATTACAGGCGTGAGTGCCTATGTATGTAATTTTAAAAACTCTACATTTAATAACATCACAGAAGATTTGTCTATAACTGAGAATGAAGTGTCCCGTAAAGTGGATAATTTTAGTATTATAAGTCAATGGCAGAATGAATTCAAAATATCAAAGATCAAGTAGAGTATAAACACTAAATAGCATGGTATACACTATCTATACCACTCGTGTGTAAATACCTCTGCGATAAGTTGGATAGTATGATCCGCGAGCTTCTCGCAAGATATTTATATCAGAAAAAAAATGCAAGAATTTATACGACATCTAAATGGTACTTAGTGCAAGAAACTCATGCAAGACTTCCGCGAGTGTTCTTGCAGATGGAAACATGGCCTTAGGTATACACTTAATTTCCATAGCTTTCACATCTATAACTCTCGTGTGTAAATATCTAGACCGATGTCTAGTCTCGTATTCTCGCACTCGCGGCTAGTCTTTTTGTGAAATAAAAATGAGTAAACAATGAATGACAGACACGTGAATGATCTCGGGAAAATACTATTATATTAATAGGGTTTTATGACTTCAACCTTTGTTTGTGGGACAACTGGCATGTGGATTATAAAAATAGAATTAAAAAAACACTCCTAAATCAACTGCGGTCATACGAATAAAATTGAATTATTGTTGAGCATCTGTATTTCGCGTACTAAATTTTGGTAATATATATGCGATAAGTTGCGATACTATGATCTGCGAGATCCTCGCAAGATATTTATTACAGAAAAAAATTGCACGAATATAAACGATATGTAAACGACACTGCAAGAAACTCATGCAAGACTTTCGCAAGTGATCTTGCAGGTGGAAACGCGGCCTAAGGTCATGTCCAACTGTCACGTCATCCTCGTCATCATCTGGGAAAGCCCTATGTCCAGCCGTGGAACACACAGCGGGCGTGACGGAACTACTGCGAAGCATCGACCGGGCGTAGGCGCGGCGTGCATGGAACACTGCGGGCGCCTCTGAGCGCGTGTGACTGGACAGCAGCAGATCGCAAGGGGATCCAAAGGTGACGCACAAGCACACGCACTGCTCTGCGGTGTAATTTCACTAAAGATGTCGAACGATTTAGACTCTGTACAGACGATTCATAGCATAGTATCTGCGAGACAACGTTTTTGGTGGCTAATCAAACAGATGCGAGAGCGACATAATCTACCGCAGGTTTGACAAGAGTAATTAGCGGTGGTTGGTGCAGAGCCGCCTTAATGTCGTTTCATTCTCTTGCCAGAAAGTACTCAGAACCAACCTTTAACGCAAAATTTGCGACCTTCCGTTACACGTTTGCGCCATGCTGAGTGTTTTTCCGCGAGCTTATCCCAGTCTCGGATGAATGATGGGATAAATCCCAGCCTTAGTGCAGTAACGAATGCAAAAAAAAACGTTAGGAGGCAATTGCTTCGTTTATAAAGACTGCGCCAAGCGGGGCATGATTTCCTTTAAAATTGACGATCATAATAATAATAAATACTTCTTAGATATGTCTGACATATTGGCTGCCTGAATGAATTACAAAAAGGTATATGATTTGGTGCCTCATACTGGGATCATGAGAGTGCTGGATTTGTACAAAATTGATACAATTCTATGCACCTTTCTTGGAACATGTATGAGGCAGTGGACCACTGTCTTGGAAGTATGCAGTTGGTGCGGGTCCCCCTGATTGCGATGAGCCAATTAAGATTGAGTGGGATTTAGAAGATTAAGAGTGAAATGAGAACTGGCAAGTTCCTATGGTATTGAGTACTGGTAGTCGCAGAGAGGTATGGAGGAGCAAGAAACTACATGGGAGATTCTATCGAGCTCTAAAAAGGCCCTAATATGGACTAACTGGTTTTCGTGTCTTGGCTACGTTTCGGTCAGCTATTCGGGGAAACCGAGGGGTTTGTCTTTGCAATTATGGACGAGTTTATCAAAACAACAACTAAAGAAAATACATCCTGAAGGATGGTACCGTCGATATCTGTCGGGCATGCCACCGTCCTGGAGAGTCAATCAGTCAAATTATCTTGGATTGTTCGTATCTTCCTAGCGGCGAGTACTTGCATAGACAAAACCTAGTAGCCAAGATCATATTACAAGAAACTTGCTTTTTAGTATTTCCTTGTGACCGACCGCTGAGGTACCATATTATCAATATGTCCCCCAGCCGGCTCTCGGAAATGGACATGCAACGCTGTATTAGGTTCGATCTATTATCACGGACAGGACTATTGTTGCCAATAAGCCTGATATTATGGTAGTTGATCGATTGGCGCGGAGGGTAATAAATACTTGTTGATGCCACCATGTCGCATGACAAAATTTTCGAAAAAGCCTTAAATGACAATATGTCCAAATCTTTAGCCCTGACACATAAGGTTACTGACATGTGGGACGTGGACTCGAAAATCATTGTCCTGATAGTCGTTTCTTCTAATGGGCGAATATCAAAGAGCCTCGACCAACACCTCCAGAGGCTCTCAATTAGTCGTTGGGTCAAGAGCCAGATTCAGAAAGCGGTGTTATTAGATATATGGCACGCATTGTGTGGAGGTTCCTCACTCTGGGGTCCTAACCATCGATGGCTTGGCTCCTAGGCCTCGCCATTGGTCTATTTTTTAAATGTTATATTTAAAAATGTAAAAAAAACTTTTAAAATAAAGAGTACTATACAAATATAATAAGTAACAAATAATCGTTGTTTAAAGCCCAGTGACCACCCTCCACACACTCCACCCTTTAGCCACTTGTCTGGTGTTGCTCCCTTTTCGCTTTTTTAGCAACTATTTTAGGGAACCCATCTGTCTAAGTTAAAAAGGCACTTGACTATGATATCAGTGTTATTAACATATAGAATAAGAACCCAGAGCTCCCAAACATACTTTATTTTCTGAAAGACGAAATGTGGGGCATCTTGAATTCTGATGATTTTTATATATATTCCATAAAATATTATTATAAAATAATATGGAACACTACCAGACACTTTCCGCCGGCCATAACTTCCGCCAGACTCTTTAAAGCTTCCAATTTTTTTATTAAGTAACTTATTTTCTGACGCGTGATTTTTATATATGTTACTTAGGGGATTATTTAAAAACATATATTTGTTCAGCCAGACAAATCGCAAGGACGAAACATCCTCCGAGACACCAAAATATTCAGCCGTGAGTATAAACGCGACGGTACTATGCTCGTGCTTTGAATTGAGTAAAATATCTAATAGGGATTTCGATTATTGGATTGATATTTTGCCAACTGGATCGATCTTAAATCGTGACAAAAATAAATAAATCGAAGATCGATCTCTACTATTGTCTACATAGAGTTTTAAAAACATTAGCTTAATCTGACTGTAAATACTCTGGATCCCATATCAAAAAACAAACGCTGTGCGTGTTATGGTTTTGTTTGGAGGTACTGCAGTGTTACCGTTTTAGCAACTGTGTCGCTATATGTAGTTAGCTAGAGCCAACAAATAATTTTTAAGTGTAGTATTTTTATTTCATACATTTAGCTAATATTTTAACTCACTATTTTGTAAACTAACAATTTTTTATGACACACAACGGCTTTTCCAATAATAATGCGGCAACGCATATAGACTGTTGTAATCTGTGTTAGATTGGAGTTCGAGTTGCGTGCGGTTGTAATGTTGTTAAAAATCAGATAATTAAATTTAAATTAGTTCTAAAAGTCATGTTCATCCTACGACTAATTTGTTTTATTTTTTAATTAACTAAAATAATAGTTTTTTTTATTTAGAAATTATAATAATAGGAACAAATCTATTTACATCGTTTTTTGATGACTGCTTTTTGATGACTGCGTCGGTGGCGCAGTTGTAATGCGTACGCGTTACGACTGAGGTTGAAGCTGAGGTCTCGGGTTCGATCCCCGGATCGGATAAAAGTGATATTGGGTTTTTTATTCCGAAATGCTCTGTATCATCCCGGAGTCTGAAATTGTGCCCGTTAAGGCTTTAGGCTCGCCCCCTCTCTTGGTTATCGTTGGGTGTATTCTTCTATAAATCTATGATAATTATCTACATACATATGTTCATAAAAGTACATTATTCCGGATAATTTAGTTATGTTTCAGAGTTTTTAAACTAAATAATATTTTATATGAATGTCGGAGGCGTTTACTCTTATTTATAAATATTTAACTTCCCTTTCTCCAGATATAAAAATACGAGCGTAAATTTTATAAATTTATGATTTTATTAATATATAATTTGTGAACATTACATGCTTGCCACCAAAATATTTTTATTATTTGCTTAACCTATTAGTCAAACATCGTCAAAAATAGTCGCATTGTTTTTTCTTACTATGTTGATTTTACATTCCTAAATTACGTTAATCAAAATACTGAAAAAATATAAAACGGATAAAAAATAAATAAGTAATGAGCCAATAGTCTGGTGGAAGATAATCTAATCACACGATTATCAAATGACAGAGAATGGATGTGAGGGAAATTGTGAGATATTTCCAAACCGCGCCCATCTTTGCAACTATTAATATTTAAAATATTAACTCCAGCCTCATTTATTTATATGAACCAATTTTGATTTTAGTTTTCACAAAAGGGTTTTCCTTCTATTATATACATATAAAGGCAAAATACCACTCACTCACTGGTTAATCACAATTTCTCAAAAACTACTAAAGCTAGGATCAAGAAATTCGGTAAAAATTTGAAATTCGTTAAGATTTTTAATATTTTTGGAACTTGAACAAGTTGAACTTTGTATGAGACTACTTATTTTAACTTTTTAACGACTTAATCGATCGAGGTCATATTCACACCATACATTTATTTTGTGGAGACGATAGTTCCTAACTATATATCATCACGCTGCGACCAACAGGAGCGGAGTAGTAATCTATATATATCAAAGATATATATCTCAAAACAGTTAATGCTAGGATAATGTTTGGCAACCTTTATCCCAGAAAAACACATTTACGCGGGCGGAGCCGCGGGTAACTGCAAGTACATATATCTATCTATATATTATATAAAAGCAAAATACCACTCACTCACTGATTAATCACGATTTCACAAAAACCGACTCTAGGATCATGAAATTGGTCATATGATAGTTACTATTATGTAGACGTCGACGACGACCACGACGTAGTTCGTATAAATTAGTGTACAAAATTCAAGTAGGGGCAACTAGTCTGTTCTTTGTTACTTGTTTGAATCTCTACAAATAATAATAATTGATAAATAAATTTCGTAACATCGATATTATTAAAGATTGTAAGTCCCTCGTATGCGAGAGGCCGCCTGCCTTGGTACCACTTAGTTTGTCTAATTCTGCCGCCAGACAACAGTGTGTAAGCACTGTTGTGTTCCGGTTTAAAGGATATTGGAGCCAGTGTAACTGCTCACTAATAAAAAAACCTTGATAGATGGTAACCCCCTACCACAGGTTTAGTATTAGCGCAACCTACTGTGTGATATGTCATAGCTAAATTGTGACCTATACTTGTTTTTGCCATTCAAAGCTAGATTAGCTAGACTGATTCTCGGGATCAAAGTTTTTGTATGTAACTTATTTATTTTTGTATCTTAAGTTCAATTATATTACTATATTTAGCAGAAATGTGATTAAGGTATATTAAATACGTCAAGGTTATTATAAGTTGAGATTTAAATTTTAAGTTTTAAATAAATGTTATTTCAGTTTGAAAAATTGATTTAAATATTCTACGTGTTATTAATCAGAATGTGTAATTTCTAGAAAGTGTCATTGTCAGAACGTAACGTATATCGTCAGGGTGACATTTAAGAATGTTGTTAGTTTTATATCAAAATTATATACTAGTAGCGCCATCTATTGATCTTGTTTAATACTATGGTAGGTTGAATGTGTAATGTATGGTTATAATATTTTAAATAAATACGCGTTCATTCGCTTTGTCTCCTCGTCAACTCGTGTTTGAATTATAGGTTATGTGCCCAGCGCCGTTAGTTTTTTATTGTTGTATAGTTTTTCTCAGAATAAAACTAGTGAAATATAGTTAGCGACGTGTTATTCAGTGAAAGCAATAAAAGTTTGCAAGAATGGCATGCAACTATTTAGTGAATGTTCCCAAGTTGAGGGGACGAGAAAACTATAATGAGTGGGTGTTCGCCGCGGAGAATTTTCTTATCCTAGAGGACATGTTGCATTGCATCAAGCCAGCAACTGGGAAGTCGTTAGAAGCCGCCGATGATTCAAGAACAAAAGCAAAATTAATAATGACTGATAGTGCGTTGTATGTACACATAAAGGACGTAAGCACTACAATGGAGTTGTGAAACAAATTGAAGGCTTTATTTGATGACTATTTACGAGAAAAATATCTCTTTTACGTATGTAATTTGATCTCAATTCGCCTAGAAAATTCTACTTCGATGCAGTCTTATGTGACGCAGATGATAATCGAAACGGGACAAAAACTGAGTGGGGCAGGATTTAAAATCAGTGATGAGTGGATCGGTTGCTTATTATTAGCAGGATTAACAGATAAGTTTATGCCCATGAAAATGCCAATAGAACATTCGGGCATTAAAATCACGACGGACGCCATTAGAACAAAACTCATGGACATGGAAACGGAAGTTAATGGAAGTGATCAATCTAATGAAGTTAGCGGTGCATTGGCAAGTGGCACGCAGAAATGGCAACATACGAAAAATAATAATTTATCTATGGCCAGCGGGCAGAGAAGCCAACCTAAGCAAAATGTCAATGTCAAAAGTCACGTCAAATGTTACCGATGTAAACAACCGGGACATTATAAGAATCAGTGTCCAAATAATGATAACACCAATATTCGTACGAAAGAATTGCAACGTAAACAAACTAATGCATTTAGTGTGGTGTTTTTAAACGGTCACTTTAATAAATACGACTGGTACAGCGACTCTGGCGCGAGTATGCATTTAACTGCTAACGAACAGTGGAACGAGAATGCTACGTATCACAAAATGCAAAGTATCTGTGTCGCTAATAGTGAAAAACTACAAATATTATGTTCCGGAGATGTGACCATTGTAACAAAAACTGATCAATGTGAATTTGAAGTTCCAGTCAAGGGTGTTTTATGTGCTCCAGGATTGACTACCAATCTGCTGTCAGTGAGCTAGTTGATAAATTCCGGGAACAAAGTTCAGTTTACGAAGGATGGCTGTGAAGTATTCAATAGAAACAGTGAACTAGTGGCTACAGCTGCGCTAAACAATGGAGTGTATCAGTAAATACTTGAATAAAATGACAAGTGCTGTTGAAGGAATGAACCTACAAAGAAAGGTTAACGTAGGTCAAGACATCATGTACAACTTGCTGCGAGGGTAAACAGTGCCGTTTGCCATTTACAAATGAGGGATCAAGAAGTAAAGAATTGCTACATTTAATCCATAGTGGACCTATGGAGCAAGCATCACTTTCAGGATCCAGGTACTTCATATTATTTATTGATGACTATAGTCGCATGACATTTGTGTACTTTATCAAACATAAAAGTGAAGCACTTAGATGTTTTATAGAATTTAAAGCAAAAGTAGAAAAACAAACAAATAAGAAAATAAATATTTTAAGGAGTGATAACGAATGTGAGTACTGTAACAAAGAATTTGCATTGTATCTCAAGGAGGAAGGTATCACTCATTAAAGAAGTACCCCATATACTCCTGAGCAGAATGGCTTATCAGAAAGGAATAATCGCACAATTGTAGAGAAAGCTAGATGCTTGTTATTTGATGCGAATTTGGGTAAAGAGTTCTGGGCGGAAGCAACAAATACTGCGGTTTATTTACAAAATCG
Organism: Mimas tiliae; assembly: GCA_905332985.1. Classification (NCBI taxonomy): domain Eukaryota; kingdom Metazoa; phylum Arthropoda; class Insecta; order Lepidoptera; family Sphingidae; genus Mimas; species Mimas tiliae. Next base: position 8,960,918 of record HG995255.1, read on the forward strand.
TACCGTGCTTCTTGCTTTAAGTGAATAGACTCCTTATGGAATCTGGACAGACATTAGTCACTTACGCATATTTGGTAGCAGTCAGTACCAATCTGCTGTCAGTGGCAATCTATGGTCCATGTGGCTAAAGAGAAACGCCAGAAATGGGACAGAAAATCTGAGAAGCAGATACTTATAGGCTATCCAGATGACATCAAAGGTTACCGAATTTATAATCCCAGAACGAGACGAGTCACAACTAGCCGAGACGTAATCATCATGAAAAGAACCTTGAGGTCAGTGTACCAATTACTGAAAGTGGAGAAAACTCAAGTTCAGTAGGGGACGCTACTGACAAGAATACATCAAGTTCAGAAGATGTAACTGGCGATGAGGAAACACTACGTGGAGAGACTTCAGATGACTCTTATATCCCTAGTGATTATGAAGATGCTTATGACACAAATGAGCAGCGTGAGAAATCATGCAGAATCAGAAAAAAGCCTGAGAGGTATGGCATGTCAAATATTTGTATTCCAGAGGAAATGTTTGATGATGCAAGTGGACTATCTCTTGAAAAGGCGTTACTGGGACCAGAAAAAGAACAGTGGTTATCGGCAGTAAAAAAGGAAATTAAATGTTTTGAAGACAATAATGCATGGAAGCTAGTAGATATGCCAACAGGTGGTGAAACTGTAGTGAAGTGTAAGTGGGTACTGCGTAAAAAACTGGACAGTGATAATAATGTCTGTTACCGTGCTCGTTTGGTAGCCAAGGGCTATATGCAGAAGCAAAATGTGGACTATTCAGAGATTTTTTCGCCTGTGGTTAGGCCTCAGAATACAGAAAGAACCAGAAGCCGCGTTCAACTGTAATTGCGAGCTACACGCTGTGTCCAAAAACCAAAACAACGCCCCCCGCCCGCGTCACTTCCCACCCGCGTAATGTTGCTAGCTCAGGCATTATTTGCCCGTTTTTAGGGTAAATTTTGGGAGTCTAGGAGGTGAGATAATAATAGAATAAAAATTGTCCTATTCTATATAATAATGTACCTACGTAATTGTCTCAAGAAGTCGATAGATTTATTGAATAAAAGACGCTTTAGAAAAAAAATACATTTAATTTCCTTTTTGCTGAGTAAGCTTTTTAAAATATTGTCTCTTAGAACTTGAACTTATTAACAAAGATTTACATTTAGATAAATGATGAAATCTTATGTCTAGGTATTTTTCAATCACAGCCCTTATCAGACTGTTTCTGTGGCTTAAACCATTTATATGGCTATTCCCAACTGGAAATATGTCATCTTTTCCTACGAATTGCTTATAAATTGAAATAACGAATGCCAAACGTTGAGAATTCGAGGTTATAACTATATCCTCGTTTGAAATTCTTCGAACGTGTGCTTCGCAAATACAACATATGTCATAAACACACTGAGAAGAGAAACAAAGACCACCTCTATTCTTTAAACCAATAAGTTTATGAAACCATTTGACATCAGAAGCTAACATAGCTTCTATACAAGACTGACATTTTATAAGCTTCACTAGGTAATAAACAACACTCCCAGCTATGTAACCTACAATATATTTGGATAAGTCATGTAGCTGAGGCAAGTCAGAAGACAATAATTTTGCGATACTGCCACCATTTTTTTCAATAGGTGATGTTGTTGAAACTTGACTAAATAGTTGATCATTGTCTTCAAATCTTTGCGAGTGTGCTGAAAAATTAATTGCTTTGGTTGATGATGAACAATTTAATATGCCTATATTTTCTAGAGGTATACAATTGCTGCTATCAGAGGCTTTAAGTTCTAGATGACATAATACTTTTCGATAAATGCCTTTAAATTGTTTTGCATTTGGGTTATCGTTATGGCCCCCGTGCATTCGTATCATCCCGAAGAGTAGTTCTAAATGGTCTTGACTGAATTTATATGTTGGTATAAATACAAGCATACTGTCAATTTCAACTAAATTCGCGTATAGGCATTTCAGACTCTCAATACAAATAAAAATGCCAAGAAAACCTGTTTTACACGCACATTCTAAAATCGGTTTGTAGCTTTTTATTATAACTTGTCGGTCATCTCCCTTGATTTTTCTTTTCGTGGCATTTTTAATTTTTAATCCACGAATATATGTTGTCATTCGATCAAGAAAATCGTAAATCATGTCTTTATTGCTTCTATTCAATGGTTGCTTGAAATCAAATTGTTTCATATTACGGGAGTTAAAAATATCAAAGAGATTATTCATGTTGTCTATAAAAAGTTCGGTTGGTTTAGAATTTTTGAATGCTAACAATTTTGCATCCTCGCGACAAAATTTTAACGCTGTTGCGACACTTTTACTCAAAACCTGACTAGCTAGCTTAACCTTCATAATGTTGTTACGAAACATTATATGCCTACGTGTAAGCTTATTTGCTATATGGAGCCCTTCATTTTCCTGAAGTTTATTAAGCTCACATAGTAGATTCCAATTTATTTCTTGGTCATTTTCATCCAAAATATATTTTTTTGATTCAAAATGATTTCTTATTAGTTTAAACATATGTACGGGGTCTAAGAAAACAGCTACATCAGAATTGTCTACCGGGTGCTTAAACGTCGTTTTCATTTCACTTTCATGGTCTATTTTACATCCTAGTAATTTCATTGCCGTTATGTTGGTTGCATGCCCATCAAACGTTAAAGAAACTACTTTAACACCAGCATCGTGACATTTGATGAGACATAATTTAATTAAATTAACTTTTTGTTCTGCATTTAAACCGTGTACTAAGAAATATCCAAGAGGTAATTTGAAATTGTCGTTAATGCAATTCAATAAAAGAACGTATGCTTCAGAAGCTAAGGTTTTGCAATTTTCAGAAGTACCAGTCCCCATGTCTACATATCCGCAATTCTTTTTGCCATCCCATAAAGATTGCTGTCTGATGGACATCTCATCAGCCATCAACGAACAAATAATTTTACGCTTAGAAGACTTAACCTTTTCTTTTAAAGCCAAAAACGATTCATCTGAGAATCCAGGCTCTCCGCTTATATTAGAGTACCACCTAGACAATGTTTTCGGGTGTGGAAGGCACGTGTCAAATGTAGCTCTTACGTACTTATAGGCAGTCGGAGAAAGAAAATTTAGTGTAAGACAAAACTTTTTGATCTGGGGATTGTATTTTGGTTTCTTCTTTTTTAGAATGCATTTTCGATATACATTATTAAAAATATCAGCTGTTACAACATTTGTTGACAGCAGGTCATAAACATCATCGTTGACGTAACGATTATTTTTTAAATTCTTGAGAATACCTTTTAAAGATTCGTTCTTTTTCACAAGACGTCTATTTTTTTGTTGCAATGTCTTTATTCGTCGGACATGCTTCTCAGAAAGAATTTGTTTTTTGCGTAATTGGGATCTTAATTTAACTTTTTTCGGCGTGTCAAATATATAGTTCAAATCGGATATGTTTACGTCACCAATCTCCAAGTTTGATTTAGCGGGCGAATGAAGTTGCTCAGCGTTTTTTGACTTTTCCATGTATGACCCGGACTCTTCTGCTATTATGGCCAAATGCTTACTTGGAAAAGCTTCTGTCTTAAGTCTTTTCAAACCACATTTTGTCTTATAAATGTATTTCTCCTCAAAATGCATCGAGCAAACTACGCTTCGCTTCGATGGTTTCCATAACTCTTCCAGCCGTGCTCTTTGTATTATTTTTGTCCACACCGCTTTCCTTTCTTCATCAGCAGGGAAGCTAAAATTTGAGATAACTAATTTATAAACATAGTTTCATACCCGCTCCCCCTCACCCCTTCTCCCTCACACACACATCAAAAAATGTTTAGAAATCCGATATTAACATACTATTTAATAGGATTATTTGGTTTGGTACACACGGGCTGCACTGATGCTTTATACTTTCTTTTTTCAAGTCGGTTAATTTTTATTAAATTACTTATTAATATTCTACATTGAATAAAAGCCCTCAAAAGGTAATAAAAAGAAGGGTAAATCAAAACTCTTATATTGGCAACACTAACAAGATGGATGCATCATTATCTATGACAATTGAAAACTGAGAAATTTATTCAATAATTAAATAAGTTGATACCTAAATACGATACTTACACGTGAAATGTGATGCCATCTTGTTTCTTTTTTAGACCTGCTGCATTTTTGCAGGTAGGAACGACACAAGACGGCATAATTTAGTTAAATTGGTCACCGATAAAACGCGTCATGCGTTCCGACGGTCACAAGGTCACTGATCGGTCGCGCGTCAAACTACTCTATTTAAGAGTAGTTTTAGTAGCTTCAGTATTAGGCGCGCTCACGGTTTCTGGTTCTTTCTGTATTCTGAGGGTTAGGCATTCAACTCTGAGACTATTATTTGCATTGTCTGTTAAAATTAAGTTAGATGTAACATCTTGATGTCACTACGGCATTCCTGAACGGGGACCTTGAGGAAACTATTTATATGCAAACACCGGATTGTTTGTTAGATTCTCAAAATAGTAATAAAGTACTTAAATTGAATAGAGCAATTTATGGGCTGAAGCAATCCTCTAGGGCCTGGTACAGGAAGGTTGACGAGTGTTTAGTTGGTATTGGTTATAAACGCTCTAATTTAGATCCATGTTTGTATACTAAAAATAAGGGTCATAAAAAGACAATAGTAGCCTTGTATGTTGATGATTTTTCTGTATTTTCAAGTTATAATGTTGAATGTAATCATTTGAAAAAGGTATTAAGTTCAAAATTTAAATTAAAGGATCTAGGGCAGGTTAAAAATTGTTTAGGAATGACGGTTAATATTGATAAAGTTAATGGAACAGTTACTTTAAGCCAAGAAAATTATGTTGAGCAATTGTTAAATAGATTTATTATGGCAGATTGTAAAGTAGCTGATACACCTTTAGAAACTAAGTTGAATATAAATGTAACAAATAAAAATTATGAAAAGCAAATACCTTACCAGCAACTTATAGGCGGACTTATGTATTTAGCAGTTCTGACTAGACCTGACATTTCATTTCCAGTAAGTTTTCTAAGTCAATTTAATAATTTTTTAACAGTGAAACTTGGGCATATGCTAAACGAATTTGGAAATATCTTAAGAAAACTAAACATTTTGGGTTGAAATATACTAGATGTGGTAGTTCAAAATTAGAAGGGTTTGTAGATGCAGATTGGGGGAATAATGTCGTAGACAGAAGGTCTTATACAGGTTTATGTTTTATGTTAGCTGGTAGTGTTATTTCATTGGAGGCAAAGAAGCAAAAAACAGTTGCCCTCTCAAGTACAGAAGCTGAATTCATGGGAATAGCTGAAACATGTAAAGAAGCTATTTATTTGCAAAATTTGTCATAGGAAATAACTGATAAATCATACACTGTGACTTTATTTAATGATAACCAGGGTGCACTTAAGCTGTCCTCAAATAATTGTTTTAATAAAAGAACCAAGCATAGAGATATCCGATATCATTTTTTCAAAGAATGTGTGGTTGATAAAATTGTATAATTAAAATATTTGGAAACAGCTGAAATGCCAGCAGATTTGTTTACAAAGGGTTTAGGCAAAGTTAAGCATTACTATTTTATGCAGTTGTTAGGTATACAGGATGTTAAAAGATTGTAAGATATTTGGTTAAAATAGATTGTGTGAATTGCTGTGTATCTATATTATTTTGATAAGTGAGGGTGTTAGTTTTATATCAAAATTATATACTAGTAGCGCCATCTATTGATCTTGTTTAATACTATGGTAGGTTGAATGTGTAATGTATGGTTATAATATTTTAAATAAATACTCGTTCATTCGCTTTGTCTCCTCGTCAACTCGTGTTTGAATTATAAATGTGACTGCCCGCATAAATCGAATAATTTTTCCGAGCGGCAAATTACTAAAACAAATTATTATCAGAACTATAAATTAAACTTAAAAACATTTTAACAAAATGAACAAATAAGCTAAAAATAAATTGAAACTAATAACAGTTCAATGATTGATTCCACCGACTCAAAATAGTTTAATTTGCCTGCTGGGGTGTTTTTAGAAAACAAACTTCGATGCTTTCAATCCCGAATTACAATGGGTTTGCTGGTACCTATTGAGGAGTTTCTCGTGTTTCCACTATATTCCGTCATTAGATCCTAACCAAAACTATTTGAAACCATCCTTGAGTAAATATTCCTTTAATATACAATAAGAATCGCTGGCACTGTCTCCGTGTATGGAATCACTTATATTATTATCCTTTGATTCCTGTCCTGTGGACGTTAATCTATGATAGGTTTGCCGGAGGGTATAAGGAGAATCGGGAATAGGGCATACCCTATTATTATAATTATCTTAAGTAGTTCATTATGGGCTAGCTAGACTGCCTTGGTGGCGCAGTTGTAATGCGTACGCGTTACGATTGAGGCTGACACTGAGGTCTCGGGTTCGACCCCCGGGTCGGGTACAAGTGGTATTGGGTTTTTCTATTACGAAATGGTCACTATCAGCCCGGAGTCTGGAATTTCTGTCCGGTATGGCGATAGGCTCGCCCCCTATCACATTGTAGGACGGAGATACGCTTGGCGAAATGTGGGTGTATTGGTTACACCTCTGCCTACCCCCTTCGGGGATTACAGACGAGAGTTTTCAAATACAAAAGTCACATTCTGACATACATACCTGGAGAAATATGACATATTAGGTACTTTCAAAATAGATTCTTTTACGTTAATTAGTGGTTAAAGTTCATAATATAGGTATATATTATTCCTCCGATTTTTTTTCCTATTTTTAATTTTTCCAATAATAATAATTTTCCATGCTATGTGTGGAGGACTTATCCGATTCCAGAATGGGGCGAGGACAAATTTCAGTACAGTAAGCAATCCATAGAGAAGACGACTCTCGGACCTTACTACGATCGCATTTTGTATGAGAGTACTTTGAAGGGGCGCCATGTCTTCGCCCCATGTTTCGTCTTTTCTGTGTGGTGTGCGCGTAAGAGTCAGGTAGAAATATAAATAAGCTGTAGCCGGCTTGTTTTTAATCGATTGTTATATCTGGGAGAGCGCGGTCTAATCACGTATTTGATGTCAAAACTATGAAAGTGTAGATTCTCACTTAACAAATAACCCGTCAGGTAGCAGTGTGTGTAAATAAACGTGCCCATAATTAAAAATAATTTCAGAGTGGTAAAGCCACGCTGTAAACAGTTTTGTCTAGAGCATGAATGGGCCGGCTCGTCCTGGTTGTTACCATTGTCTCACAGAAAACTGGCGTAAAGTAGTTGCTTGCTGCTGCGTTTCGTACGGTGAGTGAGATATCCGGAGGCCCAAATACCTTCCCAATCCCTTAATTATCCCTATCCTTTAAGGTCGGCAACGCGCCCATGATTCTTTTGGAATTGTGGGCGTATATGGGCGGTGGAGATCACTTACCATCAGGTGACCGACTGGCTCGTTGCCGGCCTATGCAAAAACAATATCGTTAAAAAGTTTTAACTTAGACAAGCGTTTTGCACTTCATAATCAGCAAATGTACATAAAAGTGAATACGTCCCTAAAATAAACTACAATTTTTATACATACACGTAAATAGAATTTCATAAATCCAACAGTAAGTAAGGCCAACTTGGTCTATCTACTCCACAGTAATCTTCGTGATATACATACATACATACATACATACATATAAAAGCGAAATAACACTCACTCATCACACAGTCACTAACTGATAATCACAAAAACGACTAAAGCTAGGATCTTTTTGTAATGAAGGTACCCCCCGCTAAGGAAGGAATTATAGAAGGTGGGTAAACTTTGATTGAAACTTTTTAAATATGGATGTGAAATTGAGTACAAACATTGCTTATTCAAAATAATGAAAAACGTGTTTAATATTTTTGTAAAATTCATATCCCAGGTCGGGCAATCGACCGAAATCGACTTGCTTCAGATTGGAATTTGTACCCGGCATGGCGATAGGCTCATCAAGGAAAATAAGCTCGGAAAACCGTGAATGCAGCAGGGTCTATATTGACATGCACAAAATTATTAGTCATAATTTTCAATCGCATAACTTTTTGGCATAATCATCACTCCGCATAATGATCAAATGTAAGTACCGATTTGGCATAATACCTATCTCTTTTCATAATAGTCTGTAAGCCCTAAAGGTTTTCGTCATACACTTTTATCGTATAATGATAATAATATCTCATAATGTTTTAGACTCACAGGCCTTCTTCAGCTGTCCCCAGACGCTAGAGCATGGATTGCTGGGCTGGACTTACAATTGTAGTTAAGCACAATATACTAATCCTACACGCCATACGAAATAATAAATAATAATAATAATGTTTTAGCATAAAATTAAATGTCTAAAATATCGCAATACCTATTCAATTATAAATAACGTTAATTATACACACATGTTCCCGATATGGGCCACCCCCGTCACACCATAATCTATTAAAATCACTCAGAGTTATTAGTCCAGGTTCCACGGGCCATTTTTGCACTTGATTACTATCAAGCTAATTTTCCGTGAGTAGCTTCATTTTGATGAGACGCCCAACAATTACCTGTACGCAAACTCGGATTGTGGTAGCTAACAGAGGTAGCAAGGATAAAATATGTCGATTTGATGATTCTAAAAAAATTATTACTAACTGGCTTTTTTTGTTACATCTCAAGATAATTATCTAAATTATTAGAAAACATATTTGCCCTACAAAATGTATGGTTTGATCAAAGAGTATGTATCGAGTGAGATCCAATATGTATCGATAACGAAGTCATTAAAAATTATTACTAACCAGCTGTTTTTTTTTACTTAGTTAATATTTATATAATTTAACAGTCATATTGTCCTACAAATTGCGTGGTAACGTTATCGCGGTGCTCCAATTGAATACTTACTTACTTACTCCTCTGGCGCAGCGACCCGAAGTGGGTCTTCGCCTCCGAAACAAGAGAATGCCATCGATGCCGGTCTCGCGCCGCGTCCCGCCAATTAGCGACTTGGAGTTCGCGCAAGTCTGACTCTACGGCGTCCTTCCAGCGGTATCTAGGCCGGCCGAAGGGTCGGCGGCCAGTCGGGGTTCCAAGATACGCCTTCTTGACACCACGATCTTCTCCCATCCTCTCCAGGTGGTCCATCCAGCAGAGTCTCTGGGCTTTAGCTTCTCCTATGATGTTAGGTTCGGCGACCAGCTCCTCGATCTCCAAGTTTCTTCTTACCCTCCAAGTCCCGTCTGCTCTTTGGGTCGGGCCCAGAATCTTGCGCATGATTATCCTCTCCGCCACTAAAAGCTTATCTTCTTCTTTAAGAGTTAGTGTCCAGGCCTCGCTACCGTACAACAAGATCGGTCTTATGACAGTTTTATAAATGCGGATCCTAGTTTTCCTGCTTAGTAGCTTAGACACCAACACCTTATGAAGGGCTGCACTGCAGCGAAGAGCGTTGTGGATCCGAATGTCAATTTCCTCTTGCCGTGTGTTTGAGTCCGTGATAGTGCATCCCAGATATTTGCATTTAGCGGCCCCCTTGAACGAAACATCTCCAAAGGGCAGGTCTTCGCGCCTTTGCCTAGTATTTCTATATCGCTTCATATGAAGATATTCCTAACCAATTGAATACATATTTTAAATTCATGAAATTAAAATAAATGTATTTTCTGTATTTTGCTTCTACAGCTGAGTCACACCGGTACGCATGCGCCGAGCATTGCTTACTGCGTATTAGGTATCCCACGTTAGTGTCGACCAAAGAGAATATAACTATAAGACGACTCTTAAATCTCTCATCTCATCTATCATCTCTTATGTAGTCCCGTCCGACTACATACAAACTTTTTAAAAACACCCTGTTTAAGACTAGTTCCATTCCAACCAACTTAAAAAAACCTACCATTCCTACCAAGCAGTTGTCAGCTACAATAATAGAGACGATCTGTGTCTACTATTGTCTATCTATATAGAGTAGATTGAAATATCGATATCGGTATATAAATATGGATACGGTCGGCCAGACCCTATTTTATTCAGGATTTTAATCTATATAAAATAAACCAAACAATAAGTATGTGCAATATTATTTTATTTGAATTACAACATCAGAGTGAAGTTTCACAAATAACAGTATACATATTCATTAATCCTATTCTATTATTTTAATCCTATAATATTTTCAAAGGAACTAAATGTAGTCAATAGAACACATTAGATGACTAAAAATAAAAAAGATTTACTTGTAAACAACGAACGTAGGAATGGCACGTTTTTACCCAACTTATTGCAGTCGTGTGTGTGGATTTTGTTATGTCCCTCTTTTCAAAGTGATATCTGCATGCATAGCGTAAACCATGCAACCACATAGCTAGCCAGGTATTACAAATCCTCTGAGGTCCGATGATTAGCACCACTTACTTTGTATACTACAATAATTGCAAAACGTATAGATTCGTCATATAAGTGCATTTAATTATTATTATTTAATTATAGTGAATAATAAATAATTACAATATTGAGTGTGAATGGTACAGTTGGGAGGGGAAGGCCTCGGCGAACTTTCATAGATCAAGTTGGAGCTATTCTCGAGAAAGGCCAGGTCAGGAGTACCCTAAACCGACGTGCATGTATGAAAAATTTAATGAGGGTGAATGAGGCCAAAGAGGTATTTAAGGATCGTAGCAAGTGGAAATCCGTTCTCTGTCTACCCCTATGGGAAACAGGCGTGAGTCTATGTATGTATGTATTTAATTATTATTGGATAAAAAAAGATGTTTTCACTGTATCTTATGTTACAAATAGGAAAACGAAAAAATGAGAATTCTTGTCGGACTAGTGATACATACCTGTTTTCTTGTAGGACATTGTTTCATTTGGGCAGAGAACACACTAACCTATAATGTAATATTTTTATCACTACTAGAGTTGTGTCAACTAAAGTTATGTAAAAAAAAAATAGGGCCAGTTACAAGATGACAATGAAGACATTTAATAATAAGCTTAGAACCAAATCTACAAAACAACTTTATGTCAAAGTTGTTAGGTTAGATTTCAATTTTATGGTAATGTTTGTGAACGTGGGTGCGCCCGGTGCAGTACTAGTTTCACCTCTGCCTACCGGCCTACCTTTGGGGATACCGGCGTGAATTATTGTATGTTTGACATTTGTCTAATCCCCAAGTATTTGTTTCGGACCTGTTGTGGGACTGAAATTCTCCCGTGCTTCGCGATACCCAAAACATTTGATAATCGTATCTTACCACAATAAGATAACTAAGATACGAGTATCAAGTATATCCCACACGATCAGGTCTATTTGTATGTCACTGTTGGGTGTTACTTTATTTATCATACATACATACATACATACGTACTCACGCCTGTAATCTCTGAAGGGGTAGGCAGATGTGTAACCAGTACACCCACATTTCGCCGAGCGTATCTCCGTCCCTTATGTGATAGGGGGCGAGCCTATCGCCATACCGGGCACAAATTCAAGACTCCGGGCTGATACTGAGCATATCGTAATAGAAAAACCCAATACCACTTTACCCGACCCGGGGATCGAACCCGAGACCGCAGCGTTGACCTCAATCGTAACGCGTACGCATTACAACTGCGCCACCGAGGCAGTCAGATTTAATCAGAGTTATCATGACAGCCTCCGTGGCGCAGCGGGCGAGTAGCCGGTTGCGAAGCGTGAGGCCGTGGGTTCGATTCCCGCACCTTGACAAATGTTTGTCTGATCCACAAATATTTGTCTCGGGTCTGGGTGTTGTGGGACCGCAAGTCCCTCGTAGTTATTGATACCCACGATACAGGTTTACCTAGTGTGGGTTCAGGACTATGTGTGTGGCTGTTGGGTGTATTTATTTATTTGATAAATCTGATTTTGGTCGAAGATTCCGTTAATGGTCATAATTAATTATTTGTAGTAATGTTTTTGTAATTTATGTCAACATCTATGGCAGATCAAAATAGCTTCCAAAAGAAAACTAATGTAAGATATTAATCATAACATATTTTTAAATGTGTGTTTATGACTATATTATCGTATTACATATTTAGTTATTAATAACAAAGAAGCTTACGAGATATAAACTGGGTTTCAAATACGACATTGCATTCTAACTCCAAAAAAATGTCATTGCTCGATAATATCCGACATGCGAAAGAATTATGAGCAGAGAATCTGAATTACTGAATAGGTTTGAAGCATGTATTTTTTTAGGATTTTCATCAATAGCTTACTTTGCCCATAATTCATAATAGAAAGCACTTTATTAATATCGTCAAAAATAAGTATATTTAAAAAAAATAACCTATCTCGTTCAGTAAAGGAGGCTCGCCCGTACCCAGCAGTGGGGCGTGTATAAAAAAAGAGCTAGTAAAATATATATATAAAACGTATCTCTAATGGCGAGGCCTAGGACCCAGCTAAAGTAAACAAAGGTGAGCTTATTTTTTTTTTTTTTTTTTTAATACTGGCTCGGCAAAGTGACTACACTACACCTAATGTTAAGTGCAGCGCAATCCAAGAATACTGTCGACCAACGACAGACGATGTGTCTATCGCAGGTCGGCAAGATTATGCCGGCCTTATTTATTGTACCAGCCCTGTATTATATACATACATGCCACTGTAGGGTACGGCTTATTTAAATAATAAAGAAAACAACATAGGTATATACTGCATATTTTGTTGAAAATATGGAGGACTATAGATTTGATTGCCACTTACGCGGAAAATATGTAAAATATCATCGACATGGCAAGATAAAGACAAGACATATAAAATATCAGCGTTTTCAATATTTAAAATATTATTTGTGGTCAGATTTTACAACCAATTTTGAATATTATGTTTTCGTAAAAGGGTTTTTATATGCATTATTTTCTATTGCGTATACATGCCTGAATGAATGAATTCAAATAAATACATGTAATTGAATTCAAGTTCATGCATCAACCCTATTGCCTCTATTTCGATAGGTTTAAACATGACATTATAAATAATAATTAAATACGCCCAACAGTTACGCACACAGTCCTAACTCATCATCAGCCAGTCTCCAGTTCAATACGCGGTAGCTCTGCTGGCTTACTATTCAGTCCTAGTTCGGTCATAGTTATAATTAATGAAAGAGTAATCTCTAGTGCATCCTGGACATGGGATTGTGGTCTGTAAATCAGTCATATTGTAAAAATGGCCAATAAACCATGAGTTGAAGTGATTATCGTCGTTTTATATTTTTTTAATAATACTCTTAATAGGTAACTCGTTATATTATATAGTTACTTACCTAAAGTAACTTCAAATCAAATAAATAATATATGTACGTAAATAATGACAATGTTTTATGGGTCACAATAAACAATTTTGAGTTAGTTTGTCGAATTCAACGTTCGCAGCTATTCAAATGACAACAACTGTTCTTGTATCTCTGTTTCTCTCTTTTCCACACTCCACCTTACGGCCATTCTCAATAACTTATTGGTAATTGGTAGAGCCACGCTGTAGACAATTTTGTCTACAGCATGAATGGGCCGGCTCGTCCGGGTCGTTATCACTGTCTCACAGAAAACCGGCGTAAAGTAGCAGCTTGCTGCTGCGTTTCGTACGGTGAGTGAGATATCCGGAGGCCCATATCTCCCTCCCCTTCCCAATCCCTTATTATCCCTTTCCTTAGGTCGGCAACGCGCAATTCTTTTGTATTGTGGGCGTACATGGGCGGTGAAGATCGCTTACCATCAGTTGACCCATTTGCTCGTTTACCGGCCTATACTATAAAAAAAAAACCTACAAATTTAACTGAAAGTGATAAATAGTTAAAGATATGTTGACTGTTACTGCCGTGTCAATATCAAAAACACAATGTTTAACTGAGATAGACACTATTATCTTTGAATGATGTTCAACCCTAGGGTCCAAACGAAAAGCAGCGCGAAGCTCTTAATGATTCCTATCTACCTTTGCTTTTTGAAATGCCGATAGGTACCAGAAGTAGGCATTTTAACTGTTAATAAGTATAAGTTTTGGTTTACTGTTGTTTAGTTACTGTCATGTGTAAGTAGGTTATTGAGAGTGGCCGTTTGTAGGAACAGTCCGGACTCATAAAAAAAAATATGACAACATCACGGCGCAGTGTAGAAATACTTACTGCATTATAATAATTGTATTTACTGAAATACAATTATTATAATACGCCTTTGGCTTATTTTACTAGTACATCTCTCTATTCTAGAAAAAAGTAACTGGCGCCGCCGCCGCTGCCAAAAGCTTGTCACGCTATCTCCTCCGAAACCGCTGGGGGTATGGGGTCGAGATACCAATCTATGCAGAATAATGTGGGGAAGAAAGTAAGATATGTCTCATATTCGTCGGACTTTAAGTTTTTTTTTTATTTTATGTTTTGTGGAAAAACATGGGAAAAGCCCCTAGTACAATACAAAATAGTTGAATGTTATAAAGTAGGAACTATTGTCATAGTGTATAAATGTAAATATATATATTATATGTATAAATATATTATATATATACACATATGTTGAAGTAAACCATAAATAGAGATAACGGAAACAATAGAAAGATGACATCAAGTTTTTGAATTAAGAGTTTAAAAATATGTTGTATGTATTTAAATAAAAACAAGTATTATGAATTGGTGTTTTGTGTTGGTGCAGCTTATAAGAGGCTCGTCGACTTTATTAAGCAAAGTTCATAGCTGAAAGACCCGAGAATATAGTCTTTAAAGTGCTTGTAGAAGATAGTACTTCGTCTTCAGCACACAGGTTCTTTCAAGTGTTAATTGGTGTTTAAACAGCTACAAGTTACGTACTTATGTCCGTCGAATTAAATACAAGTTGTTTATTAATAAGTAGTAGTGGGACAAACGGCTTAATTTTCACAACGAAATTAAACGTTGTGCTTATCTTTTTAAGCTAGCTTATAAAAAAGCTTATCACTTAAAACACTTTTAAACAGACTTCAAAAAAACTTCAAAACAATTTATCGCCATAAATTTTTGTACAATAGTTCTCAATGGTGGGTATGCTTCGTATTTACGGTACGTTGTTTTCCGAGGCCTGTCCGCTATATAATATATAATTCCTTAATCAAGTCACATTTGTCATACTTGATTGAACTTTGGGGCTCAGCGGCCAAGACAAACCTCAAAAAGCTGCAAATTACATTAAACAAACTAATCAAACTACTTTTTAACCTAAATTTTCGTACACCAACTAATACAGTTTATAATGTTACTAAAATAATGACCTTAACGCAAATGTATAAATATAATACGTGTATTTTAATAAAGAAAATCATTAGAAAAGACCTACATACCCAAATATCTTTTACAAAGAAAGCCCAAATCCAACGCTATTTTATGAGAAATGCGAATAACATATGTCTGCAAAAACCACGTACATCTAGCTATGGCATAAAAAATCTTAAATATGAAGGGGCGAATCTCTATAATAAGCTACCAAATGATATCAAAGAAATACAAAGTATGGCATTGTTTAAAAACAAATTAAAATACTACATCTTAAAAAATACTCTAAAATTTTTAACCATCTACGAATTTAAAATTACAAAATACGATTGACTAATTGATTATAGGAAAAAAAAGAAAGAAAAAAAAAACAAACCATTAACCATTCCATCCGTATACTTAATAAGGCCGTAACACTGCGCACTGACGGCACTCGCTATCAATTTTGTTAGAATTTAGTTTTAATCTACCCACACACAACATAATGCCAAACTACATACACAATCACAACAAATCTTAAGCCAAATTTACTTTTGTGTTTGTATTATTGGTAATTAAGAGTTTAATTGAGTAACACTAATCATGTAATTGTATAAATATAAATAAAAAAATAAAATAAAAAAACGTCCCGTCGCATGTTCACTCGAATGTAAGCATTACTGTATTTATTCTTGTATTTCTCATGCAAATGAATTGTAATGTAATTCTTTTTGAGGAATAAATGTCTTAAACCATACAAATCAACGCATTGTCCCCTCTTGACATTGTCAAATTTATTATTAAATGTACATCCAATATTCTATATTTACACACTTAACATACCTATCTACACTATATTTTATTTACACTTAAAAATTATTTACACTAAACACACTATAGTCCTCTGAACTATTTACAATAAGTTAAGTAAATGAACAATCTCATTTACTTAATTAAAAACACCGAACTCGCTTACGAACGAACTTGTGATGTATCAAACATAAACACATGCTTCGTTCCCGACAGCGAAACGCATACTTAGTAGTAATTTTAAACATAAACATTAACAAATAACGAAACAACGGTCAACGGTAAAAAATTAACACAACAAAATATAAGCGACCAAAAATAATTTACTTATAAACAATAATAAATATTATGCAATCAAACGAAATTAAATTTAGTAGCATAATCGTTATGATAACATCGTTTAACTTTCGACTTTATATCTTTAAGTGTATTTTCGATCGCTGTCACGACAGCGCTAGTGCCAACGGGCAACGATCAACGCTAAGCGACGGCCGGTGATGCAACCACGCATAACGCAACTTTTTTTTTTTTTTTTTACTAGCCATTTTTTTTATTATATACGTCCCACTGCTGGGCACGGGCCTCCTCTACTGAATGAGAGGGGTTAGGCCTTAGTCTACCACACTGGCCTAATGTGGGTTGGCAGACTTCACATACCTTCGAAATTCTTATGAAGAACTTCTCAGGTATGCAGGTTTCCTCACGATGTTTTCCTTCACCGTTAAAGCAAGTGATAATTAACAATTAATATACACATAACTTAGAAAAGTCAGAGGTGTATGCACTTGGGGCTGGTTTCGAACCTGCGACTTTCGTCTCGACAGTCCATACCACTCCCCGCTGAGCTATCACTGCTATTATATATAACGCAACTATGTGCCGTTATAACGTCAACAGCTTAAACTTACAAACGTACTTATATGCTTGTTATAATAAGCAGAGCTTAATAATTGCTTTTCGTTATAACGCCCATTTCTATTAATAAGTAATTGTCGTTCATAATAATAATTAATAGTGATGTGATCAATCTTATCAATCTTAATAAACGCATGATTAAAATTAACGTGAAATTTTAGGAGGTCTCGGTTTTGAAATGATCTGGTATATATGTACTTACTGTAAGGTGTATGTAATGACCCTAAAATATGACCACACCTTTCATGTAACACGATGTAACATGTTGTATATTATATTAATATTATGATTAGAGATCCCTCTTATATAGTTATTTCCTTATAGGGCATGAGCGCAGGAAGCGGAAAAATAAATTTGAAAAATCTAAGAAGTAGCAAGCAATAATTTAAGACACACATACTGTGATAAAAACTTATGTTATAGTTGCTGTGAATGTACTTAATTATGATGAATTTTAAGTTTAATCGAATATAATCCTATTTATATTTGGCATATTAGTTCGATTCACGCTGTAGACAATTTCGTCTGATCGTGTTTCCTTAGATGTTACTTATTGGTATTTTGAAAAAAAAATAAGTAAGAGTAATAATAATAACCTTTTGGTGACCTTTTTGGGGAAACCGAGGGTTCTGCCTATGTAATTATGGATGAAGTTATAAAGACTAACAACTATAGGAAACACATCCTGATCTGATATCTGTCGGGTATGCCACTGTCCCGGAGAGTAAATCAGGCAGGTGATTTCCGGTTGTTCGTATCTTACTAACGGCGAGTACATGCATAGACATAACCAATAGTATCCAAGTTCATACAACAGCAACTTGCTCTTCAGAATTGCCTTGTGACCGCTGAGGTACCATATTACCAATATGTCCCCCAGCCGGTTCTCGAAAATGGACATGCAACGCTGTATTGAAATCGATATATTATCACGGACAGGACTATTGTTGCCAATAAGCCTGATATTGTGGTGGTTGATCGTTGGCGCGGCGGGCAATACTTGTGCATATCACCATTCCGCATGACGAAAACTTGGACAAAGCCGAAAGACAAAGTGTCCCAAACATTTAGACCTGGCACACGAGGTTACCAACATGTGGGACGGGGGCTCAATAATCATTGTTCGGATAGTCATTTCTGCTAATGGGCTGATACCATAGAGCCTCGACCAACACCTCCAGAGACTCAATTGGTCGTTGAGTCAAGAGCCAGATTCAGAAAGCGGTGTTATTAGACACTGCACGCATTACGAGGAGGTTCCTCACTCTGGGGTACAAACAAAAATATCGACTTGAGTGAGATAAGAGTAGCCCTCGGACAGCTTCACAACAACAAACAATTCAATTAGGCCGGCACAACTTAGAGACAGAGGTAAAGAGAAATTCGGTTGAGGTAGGCGGAATTTGGGAAACTACGTATAGTTTTGGAGTCGTCGATTCCTCAGTGCTTAAAACCCAGAGTTTTTAATCAGTGCGTATTACCCGTAATTACCTACGGAGCTGAAACGTGGACACTCACCAGCAGACTGGTTTGCACATTAAAAGTCGCTCAGCGTGCCATGGAGCGGGCAATACTTGGGATTTCTCTGGTGGATAGAATCCGAAATGAAGTCATCCGCCATAGAACCAAAGTCACAGACATTGAGCGTGTTAGAAAAATATAGAGAGTCATATAATATACTAGCATTTACCCGCGGCTACGCCCGCGCAAAAGCCTTTTTCTGGGATAAAAGTTGCCTTTGTTCTAATTCATATCTTGGTCTGACTGTATGCCAAATTCTACCCAAATCCATTCAACCGTTAAGGCGTGATTGATCTACAAACATCCAAACTTTCACATTAATAATATAAAAAATTCATCCCTCCCCCTTTACCCCTTAAAATTTCTAACAACCCTTTCTTAGCGTGCCCCTATATTACACAAACTATCTTTTGACCAAACATAATCCTAGCTTTAGTAGAGTTTGAGATATTTATCTTCAATATATTCAAATTACTGTTCCGCTCCCATGATTCGTAGCGTGATGATATATAGTTATAAACCATTGACTCCACAAAACAAATGTACGGTGTGAATATGACCCCAATCGGCCAAGTTGTTCAAAAGTTAAAATAAATACTTTCATACTAAGTGCAACCCCCTTCCCCCCTTATGCAAGAGGAATCTTACAAAAATGTGAATCACATATTTCAATATTTTTGATAAGCAATATTTGTGCATAATTTCACAGTCGTATTCCGTTCAATAAAAAAAGTTTCATACAATATTCAATCCTTATATATTTCCCAATATTTTACCCCCTTAAAATGTGAATTTCCGTTCTTAGTACGCCTCACTATTATACAATGTATCATCTAGCGAAATTTCATGACCCCAGCTTCAGTAGTTTTTGAAATCGTGATTAATCAGTGAGTGAGTGCGTAAGTTCAACCACTCCTCCCCCCTTTTCCAAATAAAATTTCGCAAAAATTGTGAATTACATATTTCATTAATTGTCATAAGCAAAGTTCGTGCATAGTTTCACAGTCGTATTCCGTTCCATTAACAAAGTTCCATACAAAGTTCAACCCCCCCACCCCCCTTTTGTAAGTAGAATTTTCCAAAAATATGACCCTCATATTTCATTATTTTAAATAAGCAATGTTTGCGCTCAATTTCACAGTCATGTCCCCTTCCATAAAAAAGTTGCATACAACCGACAAACCCCTCTTTTACCCCCTTTAAATGTAAATTTCCAAAAATCCGTTCTTAGCTGACGTCTACATTACACAAACTATCATCTGACCAAATTTCATGATCCCAGCTTCAGTAGTTTTTGAGAAATCGTGATGAATCAGTGAGTCAGTGGTATTTCGCTTTTATATATGTATATAGCTAAAAGTATATAGTCAGGTATAAAGAGAATATAAAATACTTTCATTGCTATAAAATCCATCAGGGATAAATCATTTGTAACCATCTAATTTACTACGACATTTTAACTTCTTCGAGCAAGTATATAAGTAGGTAAAACAGGAAATAATACATAGAACATAAAGTTAATATCTTTTAATAAACTACCATCACTTCGGAATATATAACTGTGAGAAAATAAGTGGCGGAACAAAACCCATCAGTATATACTATATAGTCACTGTACATATGTATATACAAAACTTATGTAATACTAATACATAAGCCACAAATAATACTTAGCTTTAGGTAATCCTTCAACAGTCACATAGGTATCCCAATTGTTACAATATATTTCGTGGTTTATCATATCAGACTATTTTACTCCTTTATACAACACAATTACTATTATTATATAATAAAGAGCAAACTGACAGAGCTTCGCCCTGAAGCACAAACTAAATCAGACTGTACTTTCGAATGACAAGACCCCTCTTTTTATCATAGTTTTCCCACTCCAAGAAACCACGAGATAATATTAACCAACCTCAATTTAAGGAAATGAATGACTGTATACAATATAAAATAAATCGTCATATCTACAGTTTCAAGCCAGTGTCCGTATTCATAATAAATAGGTTTATAAATACATCTTTCATTATTTGAAATAGATATAGACATTGCCATATTCGATTTTCCTAACACGCGCATAATTAGCACGCTAAAGTGGAAGTGGGTCGGTCATGTCTGCAGACGGACAGATGGTGAGCAGACATGTGCTGAGTGGAGACCGGGATTAGGCAGACGTAGTGTAAGACGCCCTGCTGCATGATGAACAGACTACTTGAAAAGGGCGGCGGGTAGCGGATGGATGAGGACTACCAAAGACCGGGATGGTTGGCGCACACTTGGGGATGCCTATGTTCAGCAGTGGACGGCAATAGGCTGATTATTATAATTATATATTTTTATTATAATTATATATTGTAATGTAAAAAAATCTTTTAAAATAAAGAATACTGTACAAAACTAATAAATAACAAATTTTAAATGTACATCTTTCTTATGTGAAGTAGTAATTACTAGCAAATAGTTACTAAAACTTTGCATTGCTCAAACTTTAAATATCTGCCTTGATCCAGTTATCCTGACCGTCACAACGACTTTCGTGTATAACTTTGTGATATGTTGAAAATATGAAATAAACGTAAACATATATAACGTGTTACAGGAAGGTATACGTTTATTCCATCTTTTCAACATACCAAAAATAAGATATGTAAGAGTGGTAATTAGATAATAAACATTCACAAAGAAATAAGTTAGTACTAAATAGTAGCAAATAGGTTCTAAAACTTTGGATAACTGAATATACAAACATCTGTCTTGATCCAGTCATCCATCCATTATTGTTTATCATTTAGTGTTGTCCAAAGTTGAAAGTCGATATCGACATGTTTCTCAGTCGATAAAAAAGAAAATTCTATAATTATTGTACTAGCAATGCAATCGGATTTTGAACTATGGGAGATAAAATACTTATACGCTATACTATACATTGCTTAAATTTGCCCGCCCCTTTCTATAACACGTTGTATATAGCAACTTTAAGTTTATGCACCTAACTTCCGATACGACCATTCTTATGGCCGTTCCCAATATTAATCTTCAATTTCACGATAGATAGCTATCGTCAAACATCCGTATTGTTCTATCTACTGCTTGAATTCGTCCCTATTTTTCAGATAAGTACGTCGGATAATAGGATAGCAATAGATAGGCAGTCTATCCGGGCCCTCTTGTTTGATATGTTCATACAAGCTGAGAAAGAGGAACTATTGTATAATTTATGTTAGAAAATATGAAGATATGATTTAGATTAGAAATATAAGTTTTAATTTAACATTTATCAATAATTCTTATTTTTTACCACTGTAAATGAAATAATAATAACGAGAAATACTTAATATGTTGCAAAACACAATGTATTAACGAAACGTTTTACTGTCAATACATTACGGCTCTGAATACAAGTCCTTTGAACGTCTAACGAATTAAACCCCCAGCGAATTTGAGGGATTTTACTGAAGTGGGGAATTATTTTGGTAGGGAATTGGGGGTTTTAATAGACATGACGCGATGATGGAGTTCGCATTAACAAGTAGTTAAATGTCTCTTGCACATGATTTGATTATCAAAACGGTGCATTTTATTATTATTTATGGGAATTTAAGACATTTGTTATATTTTCTTTTAAATTTTTACATATTTTATTTAGATTTTTGTATTTCAGTGCGAGTGCCATGTAAGCCTTGTATACTCATGGCTATTTCTTCAAAATGCATTATTTATTTAGTTTCTTTACAGCCGAGGATATCTGTTTATCGGTCAAAATCTACCGATAAATATAAAACTATATAACTTTATCGACAGATAGCGCTTAAAAAATATTGGACGCTTGAACTGTCATTTTCATAGTGTCGTATATTTGTAGTCAGCTATCAGTCCTCTCATAAATAGACAGCAATGAAGAATAGGATTGCCTATCATTAGTATGTTTATTGGGACGGTCAAACGGAAAATAGATAACATTTTCTATCCCCGGTATAGCAAAACCAGAGACAGACAGAATATAGGGAACGGCCATTAGGGAGTATAGTTCCCGCATATGAATACAACATTATATTAGATAGTATGCTAATAACATTTGGAGTTGTATACTATATTATTATGGATCTTGTGGAGACTAGGAAGAATTTAGTGTTTTCAAGCGTTTTTGCTATGCGTATTATTGGAATCCAGTTTAACAGCTGGCGTAATCCTCCACTTAATGACATCCGTGGTTGTTTACATCTGGGTTCTACAGTAATACATGCCCTTGTGCCCGAGGTTATTACCTCTTTTGTTCATTATTGATTTTGTTGCTTTGTTATGAGAGGAAGTAGACATTTTGTATTTCCAAGACCGTAACTTTTTTTGAAATGAAATGAAATCGCTGGGTTACAAAAAATAATCTAAGAAATCTGCTGACCCAATTCTTTCTCTCTTTTTGCATGGCATTATCCCAGCCTAATGCTAGTCTTCTCGGACCATAGATTTGATGGTATTTAGTATTATATGGGGTGAACCGCCGTGTGAAAACAATCCGTAAATAGAACTAAGTTTCGCCATTGCCTCATCCGTTAATCAGCAGAGTGTACCACGTGCAGATGAGGTTTTTGTACAAAAATACTAGTACTAAAGTTTCATTACGGTATCTATCAAAATAGATTTTTTATAAGAATGCTCAACTTATGTGAAGAAAAAGTTTATAATAGGCAGTACAAAATGCCTTTAAAGAGTTTGTTTCCTTCCGTCCAACCCGTTTTTGTGACCTATTACCCCGAATATTTTTTTTCCCACGTGTCGGATCGATGAGAACTTTTCACATTTCATTTTTAATAGTGTTTTGAACAATCCTACCAATTTTCAGCCAAGTGTGAATTATTGTAACCTTGGATTTCTAAATTGACCGGAGTATATATAACTTTTTGAATTATTCAATTCGGACATTCCATTTGAAAGATATCACGAGTTTAAAAATTTAAGTATTAGAAAAAAGTTGCGTGGTAGCAGCTCACCCTGCTCGGCTACCTAGGCGGGTTAGGTACGGGCCGTACGGGAGGGGAGTCAATGTCAAGAAATGAAGTGCTCCTTACGCAAAGGTCGTGTGCGGAATCGAATAATTCTAGCATGAAAATATTTTGAATTCGCTTACTAGGTAATTAAACTCAACAAAAAAGTTCTTTCTAGAACTAAACAAAAGTTATTTTCAGAACTAAACCAATATTTTTCAGATTCACTGATATTGTAATTTAATTTGTTTTATTGTAAACTAACAGCTTAGTGACTTAGTAGTTCTTATACTGTATAAAAGAAGAAACTGACTGATGCATGAAATTTTGCACAAAGGTTCCTTTTGACAGCTCCGTGGCGCAGCGGGCGAGTAGTCGGCTGCGAAGCGAGAGGCCGTGGGTACGATTCCCACACCGAGACAAATGTTTGTGTGAACCACAAATATTGGTCTCGGGTCTGGATGTTGTGGGACCGCAAGTCCCTCGTAGTTCCTGATACCCACGATACAGGTTTACCTGGTGTGGGGTCAGGACTATGTGTGTGACTATGTTGGGTGTATTATTATTATTATTATTAATGACTTAATTGAACATTAAGAAAGATTTTTTGTAAATTCATCTCCTAAAAGGGTCAATTAGTGGATGAAATGGGTGACACATCTATAGAACGTACCGGATATCGTTTCCAAATAACACTTAGCACAAATAGAAAAATTACTCATAATCAAAGAACTTTAAATAATATAAGTATGTTTGAGGAATGTCTATGTTTTTAAGTATTTTTTTTTTATTTACATTTTAGGGGTAAAACGGTGTAGCGAACTTTGTATGAAAACTTTTTATGGAACGGAATACGGTTGTGAAATTGAATACAAATATTGCTTAAATATTATATTTAATGAGACACATGTTTCACATTTTTGTAAAATTCCACAAAATAGACTGCCTCGGTGGCGCAGTTGTAATGCGTATGCGTTATGACTGAAGCTGACGCTGAGGTCTCGGATTCGATCCCTGGGTCGGGTCGCAGTGATATTGGGTTTTCTATTACGAAATTCTCAGCATCAGCCCGGAGTCTGGAATTGTGCGCGGTATTGCTCTATCACAGCAATTTCATAGATAAAGACCTATTATTGTTTTACATTTCACTTTTTATTTGTACGAATTCTTATTCTTCCGCGTGTTAATATTATTTTCTGTACCAAAGTCACCAAGATGATTCGGCACATTTATTCTTTCGATTTCACGATATTAATAATCTCCTCTTGTTTGAGCTATATCTCCTATATTTTGGATTTTTAGAGAACAGTATCAAGTATTGTTATATTTATTTTTTCTATAATACACAGTTAATCCCACGTGTGTATATTTTACTTTAAACGTACTTTAAACACCCGGCTCATGGGCTGCGTTTAAGAGGCTTGGCGGGGATACATTCAACGCACGCAAAATACTCGACGTTTTAACCAATGTATGCTGCTTAACCTCACTTATAGCGCCAAAACATGGACGCTCACACAAGAAATTATGCACACAGATGAACAAAGACCGTCACAGAGTGATGGGCAAGAGAGGCCCAGCGTACAGTACCACCTGTCAGGTGGGTGGAAGAGATTGTTAAGTTTCAGGGTAAAACGTGGATGAGATAGGCGCAGGACTGGAATTATTGGTGCGATAAAGAAAAGGCCCATGTTCAGCAGTGGATCGCTCCATATAATATCAAATACCGTCAAATCTATGGTACGAGAAGACGGATCCTGGCATTAGGCCCGGATAATGCCAGGCAGAAAGAAAATAAGATTTATATCTCCAGTTTAATACAATAAGCAAGGCTAACGTTTTCACGTACTTGGATGAACTTTAAACGTCTGTAACTTTTTTCTGACGTGGAATTCAGTTTCCTTGTCATAGAATATATTGTTCTTCTAAATTATACCTAATGATAGCTAATGATATATTCCTCAAAGTGCTTCAATACTTGGGACATTTTGTCCATTTTCCTTAGAAGAAATAATTCTACACCTAACGGGATGAGCTGGGGGATGAAAGAATAACGCCCGGTTTCTGAAAGGCTGATCAATGTTAAATTAACTAATCAAATGTCAAATCTCATGTCAAGTCGAAATTGAGTTGCTAGAAGCGTGATCAACACCTTTGATTTGACACACATGTTAGCTAACATTACTTTCAAATTAATATGAGAAATCGTATGTCAAACGGTACTAAAGAGAGATCAAATTTTATAAATTTTTTCATTAATCAACCTTTCAGCAACTCGAATTGATTTGACAACGATGTCAACTCAAAGTTCTATTAGTTGAATGTTGAATGTTGATTGATCAGCCTTTCAGAAACCGGGGGTACAGCTGTAACATGCACCGATTCTGATATTTTTAATAAAAAAAATATATGAAATTTTAACTTTAAAATAATAATGACAAAAAAACTAAAATAAAACAAAACAAATATATGTTAAGTCGGTTGCATCAATCATTGACCGATGATCTGCAATCGTCAAAATCGGTGCGTTATGCCGAAGTTTTAGTATGCAATCTCCGATTTCACCACCATTACGGTTGGAAAATTACCTTCAAATATAAATAAGACATTCGTTGAAGTATATGACAGCCTCTGTGGTGCAGTGGGTGTGTAGCCGGCTGTGAAGCGAAAGGCCATGGGTTCAATTCCCACACCGAGATAACTGTTTGTGTGATCTACAAATATTTGTTTCGGGTCTGGGTGTAACTGGTAGGTGAATTTATTTATTTATTACTAGCTGTCCCGCGCGTCTTCACCCGCGTGCATACTACTGCTCCGCTCCCGTGTTTCATACAAAGTTCAACCCCCGTTTTACCTTGTAATGTAATGTAAAAATCCTTTCTTGGCGGGGCCCTTACATTTTATTTCTTATTCAGCATACCCCGCGCCCGCTGACCGCTGCCAATCGGGACGGACGAATGGCCCACCAGCCGCTCTGCCCCCGCTTTTTAAATCTCTCGAATCTAGTAAGTACTATTTTTTTAAGATATACAATTTCAATTTGATCTATATCGTAAGGTTTAACCAGCATTTGCAATGGATGCGCACATTTTTTTTTTTGTTAGGACATCACATTACAAAACTTTGAATTTTTCGGCTTTTCTCTACTATAATATGCATGTATACTACACATAAATCTTACTCTTTTAATCACTATCTATTGCTGAAACTGCATTAAAATCCGTTGCGTAGTTTAAAAGATCTAAGCGTACAAACAGCGGGAGCGACTTTACTTTATACTATGTAAAGAAAGATATTCTATCAAACAACGAAAGAATCATCAACATTTGTAAAGAAATGTCAGAGATATGGCGTATAATATACAAAATATTGATAGCATAGGTGTACATTTATGCATATAAGGCTGTCAATATATTTTAAAATATGTAGACAGCCTCCTATATATTTTAAATTACATCTAAATAATTATACCCGAAAATTCTCGTTTTATTTTTCTTACTATGTTTTCACACTTTTTTCTGAATATCATTATTTAAATGACTCATTATGATACGTTATGCGCGGTGGCTTTGTTTTCTATCTAGACTATTTACGTAGCAGCGATAGCTCAGCGGGGTGTAGTACAGACTGTCAAGACGAAAGTCGTAGGTTCACGGCTTTCGAGCATGCTCCTATGAATTTTCTAAGTTACGTGTGTACTCATTGTGATTTATAGAAAACATCTTGAAGAAATCGGCATACCTGAGAAATTCTCCATAAAATTTCGAAGGTATGTGAAACCTGCCAACCCGCATTAGACGGCGGACTTAGATCTAACCCGTCATTCGTAGAGGAAGTCTGTGCCCAGATACTCGATTTTTGTCCCACTGTGCGCCAGACGAGATCGATGAGTTACTAAAACACCGATCACATGCAAGTTACTATAAACACGATGCAGTAACCAACGCAATCGCTAAAACGCGCAATTTGAACACAGCGATCTAACGCAGAAAGTCGCCTAATTGCTATGCAGCATCGAAATCGCTGAATCGAAACAATGCTAAAAGTATCGTGTTTGCAATGGCGTTTAGCGCGTCTCGAGAACGGACATGTAGACCTGTAGTAAATTTTATATTAGACGAGCAGATATACGTTTTAGATAGCGCGACCACCACTCTTTGACATTATATTATTTTTGCTGACTGTGTGTATACATTTTATATATTTTTTATACTTTTAATCTATTGTACTGATAAAAAACTATAGTTTCTTTTATTCTTCGAGCACCACGCGAAAATTACTGGATTTTCAGTTATTTATTTTCTATTGAGTATTCAATCGGCATGTTATCATCAACTTCTATAAGTGGTAGAGCCTTGCTGTAGATAGATACCTTTGTGTGCAGAATGAATGGGCCGCGCCGGTTGGGCTGAATGAGCGTTACTCCCAGAAAATCGAAGTGAAGTGGCAGCTAAAGCTCGCTTGCAGTGTTTCATATGATTGAGTGAGATATCCGGAGGACGAAAACCGCACCTTCCCATCCCAATCCCCGTTCCTTTCTTTAAAAGACGGCAACGCATACATGATTCTCTGACATTGTGAGTGTTCATGGGCGATGGAGATCACTAACCATCAGGTGACGGACTTGCTCGTTTGCCGGCATATGCTATAAAAAAACTGGATGTGGCTTGTATTCGATGATTGATTGAATTATATAAAATTGTTCAACAGTAGCATTGTTTGTGATCACTTAACTTTTGTACGACTTGCCCGATTAATGTATTCACAGCATATATTTATTTTAACGAGACGATGGTCCTATCGGAAGCTAGCCATCTTCCACGTAAGCGCAGCAGTAACATTCACGCGGATAAAACCACGAGGGATAGATAGTGATACCTATAAAATTATATTAAAGTGTGTACGGAGACATCACATTTATGTCTCCGAATTCAAAGAAAATTAGTTATTTATGAAAAGATCATAATATCATACATTTGACTCCATTGATGTTCCATTTATCGATCGTATTAGATCGATAGCTTATAGATAGCTATATAGTTTCAGCTGTATTTATAAAATCTGTGAGATAAACAGGACAAAAAAACAAATTAATTGAGAAATAGCCAGTAAGTATTGTAAACAAAAACACACACAGTTAATAACAAAGTGCACATAAAATAACTAGGGGCCGCCGCCAGCCACAAAATATAAACTTGAAGAAGTAGGTATGTATCTTCGAGTATTACCACAGATTTTTCAGTTGTACAACACTGCACTCCGTGATCCGTAACACAACTGAACACTGTCACATTTTTCTCACTGCACTATGTCACTTATCCCATGGACTCCGCACTGCAATCCGAGTTCACTGCAATCCGTATCAGATGTCAGCGGTGAATCATTGACATGGCGGCGGCGGCTCCGAAACTTGTGCATGGAATAACGTATACATGCATTCAATACTCCAATATCAAATGACGATATATAAATAAAGCGGTTTACTCACTAGCATCGTTATGTTGTCAAGCGTATTGCATTAATATTGGGACAAAAATGCTTCCTATCTGTCTGTCAATAGGCAAATTACACATATAATACTGCCCGTTATTGAAGCGCACTAACACAAGTAAACAGGATTCCTTGGTAATATCAATCTATCCTACCTGGTTTAATAAACTTAGTCACATGACAGCTGCGTCTTATCTGTTTTTTTCATATTCAAAAAAAGAACTGAAAAAAATCAAGTAGGAATATACTAAGAATGCATTTAATGAACAAAATAAAGATAATTGAAAAAAAAGCAAAGCAAATGAATACGTAAAGAATGGTAAGAGTAGATGTGAGGCATGCTTTGGTATTGAGGCACATCAATAAATAATGAATGCTTGGAATATGAAAAAAACAGATAGATTAAACGAAAAATTAAGAAAAAGGTGCACTCACGTCATGTGGTAGCGCGATACAGAGGCGGGGGCAGGAGTGGAATTCACGGAGGACGAAGAGCCCGAGTAACCGGAACCGGCAGGTGAGGAGCCGGCCGAGGGCGCACCCGCAGCCGACGGTATCGCAGCCGGCTCGTAATACTCGGTGGTAAGGGTACGTTCGTCCAGCACATGCTCTGCATTGTGCGCCTTTGATGCAGACTTGATGTCCATGAATGCAACTGTGGCACAAATGCCACTGTTCCCGCTACTACCCACGCCAATGGTAGCGTTTTCTGTTCGACCCAATAATTTGACATTCTGGACTCGGCCATAGCTGTAAAAAGGAATAATACTATTTACCCATCGCGTAGGAATGACAAGAAGGTGGATGGTTCGTGAAGGTTTTGAGGGTCATTGTTACAATATTGGGACCATATTGGTGTACATAAATAAAAAAAATAGAGTAGCTCTGTAACCGCAATCTACTTTAACTTTTGAAATCAATCTGATATAAAAAATACATCAAAAGCCATGTTTGAAGTATATTCTGTATAAAGATTTCTATTTATGTTGTAATATTTAATTTACAACAACCAAAAGGTTCAGTCCAAACCTCTAGGATAATCATCGAATATTTAATTCCGAATCCGTGATCCAGATCAAACGGGAATTGTAAAAAGATTATTTAGTAATAAACGACACACTGCGTCTTTCTGGAATTGGTTAACCAGGTACCTGGATACAATGGTATATAGCGATTACAAACAGGTATCATCTGTCTACATCCATGCGGAATAAGCTGTGAAGGTATACACAAACATACACATAAACAACAGATTTGCGAGCTTTAATACAATAAATTGTATTTTACATTAGCAAACACAAAGTGCAATAGAAAGGCGTGAACACAAAATGAATGAAAGATAAATGAAAATTATCGTCGGCATATTGAAACCAGGCTGTAGATACACAACAACAATAAAATGCATACAGAGAATATAAGGATTAAAGTAGTTAGCGTTAGCAAATATTCACACACATAACACATTCAAGCAAATAGTTATCAAATTATTACTTATGGTGTTTAGGCCTTACTAATGTTTCATCTATGTATAAACAAATATCTGTTTGCCAATGTCTAAGATTCCACTGCTGTCGAAAGAGAACTATTTATGTGAAGCCAGCAAACAGTAATTGTTTGATACACAATTTTGCCAGTGTAAAAGCTTCATTGCTGTTAATTTTATAGTCGGAAAAAATATTTTAGTTGAGATTTATTTTACAATAGCAACTTTATTCATTATAATATTATTCATTTTTACTTATTTCATTATTACGTGTTAGATACATTGTAACCTTAACAAACAAAATAGAGCTGTTATAAGTTTGTTTCAATCTTTCTATTTCCAACATGCGTCAAGCCATACCCCTTTAATTCGTCAAGGCGTTTATGAGAAAAAGTTAATAAGTTAACTTCAAAATCAGACTTAAAACTCAAATTGATGTGCGTTTTCTGTTATCGGTTAAGGAGTTTCCTATTTTCCCTCGTACTCCTCATATCTTAACTAACTTTATGTAGGACCACCATCGAAATAAACTTATCGAATCATCGAAATCGGAGCATATTTGTCGTAGTTATGCGTTAATATACATATACGAATTGACAACCACTTCCTTTTTGCATGGATATTTATAGCACCAATTTAAAACTTTTTGTAAAAGAATCGTCAAAATCGATGCACAAGTGCCATATACACGAATTTTGTAAAAAAAAAGCAATGGAACGAAACCCTCATGCCATGAGCCCTTTTCACTTCGCGTTTTACCGTTGGAGTACTTTTATTACCTACATACCTAGTAGTTAAGCAATTCAATAATATGCTAATCTATTCCGCGTATAGTAAAGAAGTAACTTTTATTAACACATTACAAATATTATGTAAAAACAACTCAGGGGCACACTCATATGGGTATATTATTAGACGTCTCATGTATAAAAATATTATGTTTGTTTGTCTATATACGTATCTATGATATTTATCTAATTGCGATGAAAACTTTGTGAGTTGTACGTTGTGGTATTCCGTGAAGATTGTGTGAAAAATCTATCTATGCTCAAGTACGGGAAGTAGTACGGACTGCCGAGAGGAAAGTACAAAAACGCAGGTACGAAATCGGTCCTAAGAGCGTTTCACCTCTGCGTTTTCTAATTTCAGTGTGTATTTATTGTTAAGTATCGCTTAATTTAAGAGTGAAGGAAACATCGTGAGGAAACCTACATACCTGAGAAGTTCTCTATAAGAATTTCGTAGGTATGTGAAGTCTGCCAACCCGCATTAGACAGCAGTGGGACGTCTATAATACAGGGCTGGTATTATTATGCTCATATGTGTACTACTTATTTCGAAAAAAAAAAAGTTATTGCATCACATGCCGGGCACAGATAGTTAGTTCATATTAATAAAAATTTGGTGACGTAATCATGACGCATTACCGACGTGAATATATAATTTGATCACTGTAAATTCAATTGTCGTAAGGGATACACGTCCAAATGTTCCTTACGACAATTAAAATTACGGATATCGATTTATCAACCTTGTAATAAACTGTCTCCCTTATGAGTGAAACACATACCTCCTCTTATGAGTGGTTAGGCCTTAATCTCCCACCAGCAATAACCCGTATTCCTAATGTACGTAATTTACGCAATATTATACACAACTCGCAGCCTCCGTTGAGCAGTGGGCGAGTAGCCATTGTAGAGGCCGCGGGTTCGATTCGCGCACCGAGACAAATGGTGTAATCAAAAAATCTTGTCACTGAGGTTATCGCACCTAGGATCAGAATGGGGTACCAAGAATCTGGTAGAGTTCAACGCCAAGAAAACTCACGTGTGCGCGTTCACGTGCAAAAAGTCCCCGTTTTCTCCACTCCCCGATCTTCAGGGTATCCCGCAATACGGAATAGCCTAAGTATCCTGGGCATGGATATTTGCTGCAATCTGAATCCAAGGTACCACACATCGAGGGCGTAATATCCGCCACCTCACACAGGGTCGGAATCCTGAAAAAGGTGTCCCGAAGAATTCCGGTCAGCTTTACAAAGTGCAGACACGACCGGGACTGGAATACTTACTCGATACCTTGGACGGATTGCAGCGACGGGCTGTCCCAATTGTGAATGATGCATACGTTACAGAGAATTTAGAGCCGTTGCAACTGCGTAGGGAAATTGCCTCACTTAGACCGAGAAAAAAACCGACCCGGGGATCGAACTCGAGACCTCAGCGTCAGCCTGAGGTATAACGCATACGCATTACAACTGCGCCACCGAGGCCGTCACCTATATCTATCTATATAGATATCTGAAAGGTAAAGTCCAAACTGACTCATCGCCGCCCAGCCAAAACCGTTAAGGAAATTAAATTAAAATTAAAAAAAAATTAATGGTATTGTTGATTTTATATCGAAGGCATCGTTAAAATAGGATTTCCCGAACCTTAATCCCTAAAGGAGATTGCAAAATATGTATGAGACTATTTATTGGTCTAATTTACACGCAGATTAAACCGCGTGGAACAGTTACATTGTAGACTCTAAAATCTGTTCGTAAACTATTATAATCAGTAATACATATTATTAATAAATAAACCCTTTTTTTATGTATGACTCCCTTGTATGTCGGAGTTGCAGTATGCAGATGCGCCATATTAAACTAATACCACTGAACTTTTAATATAGTTCAATATTTTACTTTTTCAATATGTTACTAAGAAACCTTTAAATCAATATCATTCATTAATATACTTTTACAGCTAGAGCATTTGGATAATCCACATAACATGATCTGGCGATTTTGTGATTGTACGTTTACTAAATTAATGGGCAGTTAAAAAAATAATTATAGATATACGCACTCACGCCTGGTATCTCCGAAAGGGTAGGCAGAGGTGTAACCAGTACACCCACTTTTCGCCGAGCGTACTTACATTCATGATGTGATAGGGGCGAGCCTATCGCCATACCGGGTATAAAAAAGTTACGTTTAATATTTTCATAAATTTACAAAATACCGAATAACTCGCTATTATTTTCTTTTAGCATTTTTCCGTCCTATGATGTAATAGGGGGCGAGCACAATTCCAGACTACGGGTTGACACTAAGCATTTCATGGTAAAATAAACCTAATATCACTTTACCCGACCCGGGGACCGAACCCGAGACCTTAGCACAGCAGTCGTACCGCGTACGCATTACGACTGCGCCACCGAGGCAGTCCAGTCAGGCAGTCAGTCAATAAAATGTAATATTAAACATTAGACAAACAAATAAACTTTTATATACCGCGGCGTGGGTGTGTGTGGTGCGTATGAACTAGCGCTTGCTGGTAGTGCCCACCGCGCGCACTAATTTGGCGTACTTCGCACCCACTACCGCGAGCACTGCGGTGCGGTAAATTAATGAAATCCTTGCTTTTGACTCTAATCTAGACATATTCTTATGCTCCGAACATCATAAATAGTTCACCAAAATAGCCTAGGCGTTATCTGGAGACGTTGAACATTGCCAGCAGCCAAAGACTTTAATGTATAACTATACGCGCTGTTTAGAAGTAAAATCGCGTCACCTAACGTGCGAGTTTGACAGCTCAAGCGGGAAAGGGAGCTAGTGCAATATTAGACGCTTACGAAGAAATGACATTACTAAAATGATTTTTGCCCTTTTCCGGTTTGTCTCTGAGAGTAAACTATACGATGTATTTATTGTAAGTGAATTTCAATAATTATACATTATGTTTAACATGTGTGTTGAATTTATGTAAGAAAACAAGAAATACCAAACACGTAATGAAAATTTATGCCCTCAGAAGACTTTCGTTCTTTGAGAATATTTTTTACAATACCCTAGTATCTAATTCAGCATTTTCGTAAATGTACTATTTCCATCCAATATCTGAACACACAAACATCATACTTACCTTTCACCTACTAAAATTCACTTTAAATATGTAAGTAATATGTTGTGTTTTCTATCCTACATTAAAATGAACAAATTCATGTTATTTTGTCGAATACAACGTTCGAAATGCCTCAAATGACAACAACCGTTCCTGTCGCTCGCTCGCTGTCGACTAAATGCGTTGCGGTCAATTGACCGTAACGCATAAGTGCGCACTTTCTATGTACTAGACAACCGGTCTAGTAGTATATTTTAAAGTCTTTGCCAGCAGCATAAAAAGCTGAGTTAGGCACAAATTACCGTAGGTAGGATTAAAATAAATAATTTTACTGTGTTCAACCTTCAATGTTGTACTTATTGCGCTTGGATGTATTTCTGTAAGCAGTAATGTTCATGAATAAATAAATAAATAAATAAATGATTAAACTACGTTACAAAGTTGTACTACACCAGATGGGTATTAAAATGACTTTCTCTACCAAGTTATAAGTAACTACTCGTAGATAATTAATTAAAGTAAGGTATATAATAGGTATCTATCAAATATTTCTTTACATTAGATTTAAACTTGTATTTTTTAGTTTCATCGCTTACATATTATGTCCTTGGGTACAGCATAGGCCTGCAAACGAGCAAGTGGGTCATATGATTGTAAGTGATCATCGCCCATGTACGCCCACTATACCAGAAGACTTATGGGCGCGTTGCCAACCTTAACGGAAAGAGATACTTAAGGGTGGGAAGGATAGGGAATTTAGACCCCCGGATATCACTCTCCGTACGAAACGCAGCAGCAAGGCGCTACTTTACGTCGGGTTTCTGTGAGACAGTGGTAGCGATCCTGTCAAGCCGGCCCATTCGTGCTGTAGACAAAACTGTCTACAACGTGGCTTTACTACTCATATAGTATCATTATGGACCCTACAGGAAATATAATAAAACTTCAAGCCGATGTTGGTACTGATTGTAATTTTCGTACTTGTATATTATGTGTATATTAGTAGATGAGTGGTACATAGTAGTAAGATATTTGTATATTTTGGCGTTGTATCTAGATAATAGAATGGAAGGCGAGCGTAGGAGCGGCAACATCGCGTGTTTGTCTGCTGACGCTAACTTGCTGATCAACACGGCAACCGCGCATTTTTTATCGTGGCTTCTCGCGCTCGTTCTCTCGCATTACGCCGACGCGCACCACTGCTCGTCCGGTTAGACGTGTTCGAATAGTTGTTTATTTTTTAAAAAGACCTCTGTTCATGATTGCTGCCAAATGTAGGAGTTTCTATATAATTATATTGTACACAGATAAGAAATAGGTATGAAGTGTTAAACTAAAATGTTGAGTGTTCCATATTTATTTTGATTTAATGTTACGTAGATAGAATAGAATGATAATGGCGAAAAACTGACATTTATTATCCTGTTTAAATACCGCCCAACAGTCACACGCCTATGTGTGAGCTATCCCTGACCCCACAATACAGATATGAATCCTGTGTCGTGGGTATCAGGAATTACAAGAGACTTGCGGTCTCGGACCCAGACCCCGAAACAAATAGATATTTGTGGATCAGAAAAATATTTGTCTCAGTGCGGGGATCAAACCCTCAGCCTCACAATTCATAATTGGCAACTCGCCCTCTGCGCTACGAAGGCTGTCAAAATGTCAGTATGGCAAACTGTAACTTCTCTTAACATAATTATTTTAAGCAACTGGTGTACAAATTTACTTTAAGAATATATTTTACATATGAGACCCAAACTAAGCATACGCTTGTATCTTGGGTAATAATACCAACCCTGTATTATATACGTCCCACTGCTGGACAATGACCTCATCTACTGGATACGAGGGTTTAGGCCTTAGTTCACCACGCTGGCCTAATGCGGGTTGGCAGAATTACCATACCTTCGAAATAATAATACACCCACCCAATAGTCACACACATAATCCTGACTCCACCCTAGGTTAACCTGTATCGTGGGTATCAGGAACTACGAGGGACTTACGGTCCTACAACACCCAAACCCGAAACAATTATTTGTGGATAACATTTTTCTCGGTGTGGGAATCGAACCAACGGCCTCACGCTTCGCAGCTGGCTACTCACCCACTGCACCACGGAGGCTGTCTTAAATCCTTATGAAGAACTCTCACGTATACGGGTTTCGTCACGATGTTTCCTTTACCATTAAATAAAGCGATAATTATCAATGATACACACAACTTAAAAAAGTCAAAGGTGCATGCTCTTGGGACTGGTTTTAAACCTGCGACTTTCGTCTTGTCAGTCCGTACCACTCCCCGCCGAGCTATCACTGCTTCGCCCGACTAACATAAAATATTGCCTGAGCAATGAGCAAGGCATGAACCTCCGTGGCGCAGCGGGCGAGTAGCCGGTTGCGAAGCGTGAGGCCGTGGGTTCGATTCCCGCACCTTGACAAATGTTTGTCTGATCCACAAATATTTGTCTCGGGTCTGGGTGTTGTGGGACCGCAGGTCCCTCGTAGTTCTTGATACCCACGATACAGGTTTAACCTAGTGTGGGGTCAGGACTATGTGTGTGACTGTTGGGTGTATTTATTTTTATTTTATTTAAAATATCCAAATAAAATGACGTACTTATTCAAATCGGGCCATTTGTGGGTACTGGTGGATGCCGTCAAATGCGTCGCTACGATCCTAAGATGGGTAAAGAACAATGGCAGACTCTCATACATAATTTTATTTGAGATCAAATTGTTGCATCTTTAAATGAAAAAAATCTTGTATAATACGCCGTAAATTTCTAAGTAAACAATTTCATATGTTTATTTAGAAATTTACGGAAATTAATTAATTTAATTTTTGTGAGAGAAAGCCGAGAAAAAAAATCGGTTTTCAATTTCTAAAGGTTATGTTTTATGTCACTTCTAACTTGCTTTCATAATCGTACTACAATGCATATAATATATTTTTTGTTTGCACGAAGCGTGCCGGAGATACTTTATGAGCCGATTTATTACGTTTAATTATATTTAACGTAATAAATCTATTCTATTTAGAGGAAAACAGGATCTGACAGCCTCAGTAGCGCATAATAATATAGAGTTGCAAATTCGAAATAGTAAAAAGTTAAAATAAAGATGTCTGCAATAATAATTAAGTACTTATGTAAAACACAATTATTTTTTTTTGTCGAAACTAGTTATCGTGTAAATGAAGTGAAATCAGTTTAAAAATGTGAAATAATTTCTAACCCCACCATTTTTATTTTTGGCGACAGAAAATAGAAGCACTTGTAGCAATATTAACAGTCTGGGTCAAAGTTACCCTACTTGAGTGTTTAATAGCACAATCCCCAACAAAAATTTATATGGCAACACTAAACCAATATTTGATTTTGCCTTAGGTTTTTGCATTGGTCAATTAACTTTCCATTTTAAATAAAAAATAATCTGCGGCCTTAACTTATTTAAATGATTATTTGAAAAAATATAGTTTAATATTAGACTTTGTTTTGTATATATGTCATTTTAAGACGCTCATATTAAAATCACATAAGAATTTGCCCTTGTTCTTTAATAAGGTACCTATGAAATTGACGATTTTCAACACTGGGAAGTGGCAACTTTGGATTCAAGATATGTCGTTTTTTTATAATCATCATCATCATCATCCTCAGCCTGAATTCGTCCACTGCTGGACATAGGCCATAATAGGCCTTTTTTATAATACTTAATTCAAATTTATTTTAAACTAGATTCCCGGGTGAACTTCGTACCACCTAAAATTTATTTGGTAGTAACTCTTCATAAACGATTAGCAATAACAGTTCTGTATAGAACACCTGTCAAAATAAAAAAAAAAATTTTTTTTACTTTTGATTTTTCGGCTGTTCCTGTTTGTTTTTCCTAATTTTCTTTTTTTGCTAAATAACCCCGTATTGAGGCGAACAAAACAAAAAATATTCAAATCGGCATCGAAAATCTTATTTCGATGCAAATCGGTCCAACATTTTAAAAGTTTTAGCAAGTCTAACGAACAGCAATTGTTTTTTATTTTGATTTAGATGATTAAAACCTAGTTAAGTTCTGTTTTTAAAATAGTTAAGACAGAGATCTGCATTTCCGCCGTTTCCACTGTCAGAGGTGATCCCTAATGCCCATGAAAACTCACAATATCAGAAAAATCATGGGTGCGTTGGCGACTCTGAAGAAAAGGAATATGAATTTGACGTTTTCAGCCATAGGAAATCTGACACCGTTCGAAATTCATCAGACAGTTGCCACTTCACCGTCGATTTCTATGAGAGTTTTCAATGGTATATTTTTTCTACAACCCTTTTTCCTTTGAAGAGGTTGTTGCCTCCCGTCCAGCCGATTTCTTCAAGAAGTGCACCGATAAATTACCACTGCGCTGGCAAAGATGCATCAATAGCATGGGTGGTTACTTTGATTAATAGCAATAAAAAAACATGGAAAATATAGTTTATTTTTTTTCGCAAAGATCGGCTATTTCATAGGTAAATGGACCTATTATAAAAAAAAGCGAAATACCACCCACTCACTCAATAATTATTATTTATCACGATATCTCAAAAACTCTTAGTTTTAGTTAAGATCAGATAATAGTTTGTTTAATGTAGGCGTATAATTTTAAGAGGTTAAAAGGGGTTAAGAGGTTGAACTTTGTATCAAACTTTTTATAGAACGAAATGCGGCTGTGAAATTTAGTACAAATATTGCTTATTAAAAATAATGTGACGTGTCATATTTTTGTAAAATTGCTCTCGCTTGAATTTTGTATATTATTAATATGAAAGTTTGGATGTTTGTAGATCAATCACACCTTAACGGCTGTACGAATTTGGATAAAATTTGGCATACAGATAGACCAACACATGAATTACTTTAATCCCAGCTATAGCTACTTTTATCTCTGGAAAAGACGTTTACGCGGGCGGAGCAGCGGGTAACAGCGATTAATATACGAATAAAAAAAAAATTGAAGGAAATGTTCGAAATTTAATGGCTCTATGGTCTACGCATAGTTTTAATGATATTGTTTATCTTATCATACAGTATTATATTGTAACGTTAATCACTATATTTCACAACTAAACATAATGTGTAAGTCTCCGTGGCGCAGCGGGCGAGTAGCCGGCTCCTGCGGGTTCGATTCCCGCACCGAGTGAATGATTTTTATCCACAGTTTCGAGTCTGGGTGGTTTGAGACCGAAAATCTCTCGTAGTTCTTGATACCCACGACACAAGACTCGTATGTTAATGTGAGTTTAGGTCTATGTGTGTGACTGTTGGGGGTATTTATTTATTTATTAAATGTAATTAATGCATTTAGCGACAGTAATTTGCGGTGATGCTGTCTTGCAATAGAAGGTCGTTCGCTATATTTGTACTACACTGTTACATATGTTTAACCGAAAAATATCGCAATGTTGCATTGCAGAAAGTACTCACGATACCAGACTCAGTAAAATTAGTTTTCTGTCTCCCCAGAGGGGTTTAGGTCAGGGAGGCGGCCGGTCTTAAAAACTAAAAGCCAAATCTTTCTGTAACATGTGTTGAAAAGCATTTTGCGCCGACCCCACTACGAGTGGGATGTTTTTGTATGCAATGTATAATTTATTATATTTATATAGAATAAACGGTGCTAAGTTGCTTTAGCTTATGTTTCGTTCAAACAATTTTGCTTCAACTAACCGCCTGCGGGCGAGCCTTGCGGATTTGTTTCGTGCGTCGTCTTGACTAAAAACTTCCCTTCGAATTAAATTATAGCCTTCAAAAGGATCGGTCTGAGCAAAATAATTCGAACATGTCCGATTATTATATAAGCGATTACTTTAAATACCGTTTTTTTTGTTCATTCTAAATGGTTTGCTATCTTTCTGTAGCTTCAGTATCGATTTAGGTGTAAATGGGCCACCAACACCCTAGGCTCACCTGCACGTGGTACATTCCGCTGTTTAACGGACGAGGTAATGGCAAAAGTTAGTTCTCGTTGCGGATTGTGGGGTTCAGATGGCGGGTCGCCCCATAAAATAGGTACCAGATACAATCAAATCTATTATAGGAGAAAACAGACCCTGACTATAGCTAATAATTAATATCCGGGAAAACGCCAGGTAGAAAGAAGTAGAAAGTCTAATGTATGATATTTCCAAAGCATACAGACATAATAATACTTCATGAAGTGGATACGCTATTGATAAATAAGTACTAGTAGCCCCATATCATGGGATGGAGATACGCTCGGCGAAATGTGGGCTTGCTTCGGGGATTACAGGCGTGAGTGCGTATGTATGTAGCTCCATAAGAAAGGTAATATATTATTATAAAGTTAATTTGTACCAAAAGACATGCTTGGTGTTTCAGATGTTACAGTTGGTGTCAGTGTAATATTTATAATAATAATATAAATAATAATAATAACAATTATATAACAATTAAAAGCAATTCGCCAAAAGAGGTAGATATAATACTATGAAATAGGCAATTGTGTTATTTCTTTACAATAATCGCCTTCGTATATATATTGTTGGAATTTTATATATAAATATTGTTCTCAGTTGGCTCTATTATTTCGCCAAATTACGCATAACGAATATTAATTAACCAAAGAGCATATAAATAATGTATTAATTCGAAGTAAGTGCGAGATATAACCGACGCCACAAAGAGTGATTAAATCGGTCGATGTCTGATGCGACGTTGCCAGTTTTACGTTCTTACAACATGGCGGCGCCGCGCCGCGCCACACCGCACCGCGCCGCCAGGCACTCACCGTACCCGGTTTCCGCGTGAAACTCGACTCGACAAACTATGTATGTGTGAGTGTGTTTGAGGTGGTATTGGAAGGCCAACAGAGGGGAGCAGTGCGGGGTGCGACGAGCACCGGCGCGGCGCGGCGGTGTTGCCGCGGCAAACAGAGCGATAGGGTGAGCGGGAGGGGAACGGAGATACCGGCTTGGTGACGTCATCTACTTTCTGAATAACTATACGTACTTTAGTCTGTCCAATGTTGAATAAATGTCCGGCCGTGTAACAATTTCAACCTTTCAAACTAAAATAATTCATATAACAGTTGCCTAACGGAGTAAGTACGTACTTCAATAAGGACCGTAGTTTTCCAATTTAATAATTTTTATTATTTTGAGAGCTTAGATCAACAAAAAGTCGTGCTTACATATGTTTTTCAAATAATTTGATTGTATGTGTGACCGCTTTGTTTGTCACGTGTCTGCCTGTGACATAGTAGCTCTTAAATGATTTGACAAATATCAATACGGTTTTTTCTATTTGACAGCTTGTTACCCGGGCGGGTTCTTATTTAAGTTTGAAGATTCTGTTTTTTTATAGAATAGGCCAGCAAACGAGCAAGTGCGTCACCTGATGTAAGTGATCTCCACCAACCATGAACGCCCACAAAACTAGAAGAATCATGGACGCGTTGCCGACCTTCAAGGAAAGGAATTGGGAAGGGAAGGACTTGAGCCTCCGGATATCTCACTCAGCAATCGAAACGCAGCAGCAAGCCGCTACTTTACGTCGGTTTTCTGTGAGACAGTGGTAACACGAGCCGGCCCATTCATGCTGTAGACAAAACTGCCTACAGCGTGGCTTTACAACTCCTAAATGTCGGAGTTTTATAAACAGTTAGATCATTTAACTTTCTCATATTAAATTTTAAGGCCGAAACACAGACGATTTCTCTGATATTGATGGTGTCCATGGGCGACAGTGATCACTTACCATCAGGCGATCCACTTGCTCGTTTGCTCCCTTTTTCATTAGCTTCAATGACGAAACGAGCATGTCGCACGCCTGCTCATAAACAGAAGCAACGCCAAACAGTACTTTAAATAACAAAGCACTGCATGACACTTGACTGCGCTCGACATCCCGAGACATAAGGTGTTAAGTCTCATTATGCCCCGTAATTTCACTGGCTTCAATGACCTTCAAACTGGAACACAACAGTGCTTACACACTGCTACTTGGCGGCAGAAATAGACAAAGCGGTGGTACCAACCCAGCCGGTCTCTCGCATACGAGAGAACTACCACCTCCCACTCCCATAAAAAAGATTTTCAACAATTTACTCACGAGAAAACAATTCGACACGTATATATTTGTATTTTTTTAAAGGTTGGTATTGAAATAGGCTCAAATTTTTGTCGGTTATGAGTTAAGTGAATGAATGCTATGCACTTGTATGAATGTTATTTTTCCTTTGAATTGATAAACAATCCACTCTAATATTGTTTGGAGATAAATAATTATAGAAAAATAATTTATTTTATAACCTTTTTGGATTTATAAGGTTAACATTAGAACATTGTACGCGTTACGACTGAGGGCGATGCTGAGGTCTAGGGTTCGATCCCCGGCTCGGGTAAAACTTATATTGGGTTTTTCTATTACGAAATGCTCAGTATCAGCCGGCGTCTTATGTAGGTTCAGGCCCGGTTTACAAAGCAGCAAACGAACATCACTTCGCGCTAAATCACAATTATATGAGTTACACTCCAAACATCGATTATAGGAATCATTTCACACAGCTGATTTCGTAGACATGGATGTGAATGATTGATATCGATTTCCATGTATAATAAAATGTCCTTTTACCTGGTGT
Source organism: Mimas tiliae (assembly GCA_905332985.1). NCBI lineage: Eukaryota > Metazoa > Arthropoda > Insecta > Lepidoptera > Sphingidae > Mimas > Mimas tiliae. The sequence continues at coordinate 9,003,910 of HG995255.1, forward strand.
AAGTACAGGTTATTGACCTGATATAATCTTAATACTGTTAATTTAACAAGTCCTGTAAAATAAATAAATAAATAATAATAAATAAATAAATCTAATAAATCTCTTGGATTTGTTCTTCGAAACAGCAAGGAATTTTAAAAAACATCTACTACAATGTTACTTTATAACAGTTATGTTAGAAGCAAGTTGGAATACTGCTGCTCTATATGGGCGCCAACTTATAAAATACATATAGAAAGAATAGAAAATGTCCAAAAAAAATTGCTTAAACACCTAAAATACCGTAAATTCGTTCCTAAAAATATACGTACATATGAAGACAAACTAATTTTTTTTTAAATTCGGTCCTTGACTTTTAGAAGAGAAATGCTTAGCATGGTGTGTCTATATAAAATATTAAATAGTACTTGTGACAGTTCATTTGCATTGAGAAAGTTTTCTCTTAATGTCCCTTCACGTCCTCCGCGCAAGCCCCCCCCTACATTACATGTCCGCCGCTGTCGCACTAACGTCGGAAGACACTCCCCCTGTACCTCGGATGTCAGCTTTGTATAATCAGCTTTCCAGAATAATTAATAAACTTGACATATTCCATGATTCGCTCCCTACATTTAGGAAAACTCTTCTAGAAGAGTCTGAAATTTCTACGTATCCCTAACATTCTGATAAATCATACTGACCATCTTATTTTGCAAATTATTTTAATATTAATTTTAATTCTCTAATTTTCTAATTTTAATTTAATTGAACTAAGTACTTATATAAGATTGTATTTATTTATGCATACTGTGTTTGCCTGTAATTTGAGTTGCAATAGGTTCAATTGTTATTAGTGTTAATATTTAATGTACGTATGTATGATTGTAAACTTTGTTGGCGATCCTTAAATAATAAAATAAAAATAACAATAAAAATAAAAAACAATGAAATAAAATCGTTGAAATTATTACATAGAAAGTAATAATTACACAGTTCTTTTAAGCAAATATCGTAAGTACATTTTAAGTTTAAGATGTATAAATAAGTAAAACGAATAAAAAGTGTGTGTCCCTACATTCCAAGGAAAAAATAAATTATACACGCATACCATCGACTGTCATACAAAAAGGCGGAAGGAAGTACGCGTTTTTTTTATAATTTACCTCGGAGGAATTCCAAATTCCTGATCTTATAAGAAAAAGATAAAATAAATCTCGTCAACGAATAATACTAAACGCATTACAATAACTATGATAAAAGTCATCAAACCCTCAGCTATTGTTTTTTTAGTTGGTTCTTTGTTAAAAGGTTTTATTTTACAATTTTTAGTGAAGCAATCATAAAATCGGTGCAATAATGACGAAGCTTTCTTTCATTTCCTTTATCAACCAACGTGTTTTTTCTCCAACTTCAAATGAAACCAGCTTCGAGGTGAACCCTATCGAATAAATAGCACAATAATCTATTTTTCATAAAGCAAGGGGTAGGTTGGTAAAGAAATTGTAGTGCAATAAAAATAAGTATATAGCGTGAATGAGTGACAAAAAGTGATTGACCTAGAACAGCGGTCGGCAACCCGCGGCCCGCACCAAAATTTTCGTAAATAAATATCCCTTCATCGATTTTTTTGAAATTTAGCTTTTATTTTATTTGTCTGTTCTTGGCCTCATTTTCAGACACTGTTTATTTCCTACTTATGAATAAAATGTAGCATTCCTGGGTCAGTTGCAAGTCGAGAGTTAAGTCTATTATATATATAAAGATATGCGCGTTTATATATAGTCAACCATTAAATGTAAGATCGCTTTAGTTGTATGTTATCTTGATTGTCCAAAACTATTTCGATCTTATTTCAGTGTACTATTTTATTTATATCGATTTACATAATAAAATCTTTGTGTTGGAATTAAAATACACTAAATCTTACTTTTTCAACATTCTTATCATATAGTTAAAACATACACTAAACCATATTAAAGGCTTGTTAGATAATATCGGAGTAAAGTGCCGAATAAGCTATATGTAACTAAATATACATGACAGGATTTGCGTTTCACACTCGCCAAAATAGCACTTACTGGTACATATAGTTCTAAGTAAGTTATATGTCGAATGAACTGCTAATTAGCATACACATGTGGTGGTTAGGTAGCTTGACAGACGATAGTTGTTAATAATAGTTATTCCGTATTAGGTACGTTGTGTTTGTTTTTTTTTTATTATGAAGCTATAATATTAAAATAATACTATATTCGATACACTTGAAGTCGAATTTGATGAGCTTTTTGATATTTTAAATAAACTGCGTAGGGTTTGGGGAAAGTGAGGGTTCTGTCTTTGAAGAAGAAGAAGTTATCAAGACTAATTACTACAGGCAAACACATCCTGGAAGATAATACGGTCAAGATCAAACGGGCCTACCTTCGGATAATAAAATCAGTATTGTAATTTCGGGTTGTTCGTATCTTGCTAACGGCGAATACATGCATGGACATAATCTAGTAACCAAGATCATACAAAAGCTACTTGCTTATCGATATTCGCTGGTGACTTCTGAGGTTCTATAATATTATTATTTTCCAACCAGTTATGAGAAAAATTGTCAGGCACCGGTAAATTTGTATCGATCTATTATCACGGACCGAACTATTGTTGTCAATAATCTAATAATGTGGTTGTAAATCTATTGGCGCGCTGGGCAATGTGTTGTTGATTCAATCATTCCGCATGACGAGAACTACGTAAAAGCCGAAAAAGACAAAATATCTTAATGTGGGATGTGGGCTTAACAAGCATTATCTTAATAGTTGGTACTGATAACGAGTTGATACCAAAGAGCCTCGCCCAACATCCTCAAGAGGTTCTCAATTGGTGGTTCGGTCAGAAAGCACAAGTAGAGATATCCCGGGGCGTCCTAAATGCGCCGAAGAGAGATACCACGAGGTTTTGGTTGGTATTACCGGTGTACGGTGTATATAGTGTACATCGCAGCTTTGTTGCCAGCCACAATTCCATCGATAATGCCACGTTCATTGGCGCTATCATCGTTATCAATTTCAGTGCGACATATTCCAGAAGTTTCGCCGGACGAATTTAGGGCGATGGTGCTTCGACTATGTGGCAATAAATTGGTCCCGGGACTCGACGGTATTTCTGGTTGGTTGTGGGTGCTAGCCGTCCAGTACCGAGATACAAGGGCCTGCGGATTTTTCTCTTAGTGATTGGAGTAGGCTCTTTTTGCATCCCGGTAGAAAACTGGTAAGCTGGTTTTGCTTAGAAAGAAACCCGCTAAGTCGCCATGGGCTTACCCCGGCCTGGCGTGCTGCTTAACAAGGTGTGCAAACTATTCGAGCGGATCGTACGCGCTCGCCTCCTCGAACACCTGAAGGGCATCTACCCGAGCCTGGCAAACTGAAAATTAGTTACATCTCCCATCTAGCCCACGAAATGGCCGGAAAACCGGTAAGTCCAGCATAACCATACTTTTACTTGGTAGTTATTCGGCAAATGGCTTTCCCTTGCAGCAGAAAAAGCAATGAGCGCACAGAGCTCAAATCGTCAAGATCATCGGCATACGTAATACGTAAGCGTATATAGCTCAAAACGTCAATAACATTGGCGTTAACATCGTAAGAGCACTTGTTCCTCAATTCAGGCTCAGTTGTCACACACACCTCTTCCTCTCACAATGTAAATTAGTATAGTTTTAAAATATTTTTTTTTTTGGTAGTACCTCTAAATTATAGTAAATACTAATTACATACAATAGATATAATTGAAAAGTGTATATAGATATTTGTCTATATTTCTGAAACAGGTCAATACATAGCAGTTAGATTTTACGCATCAGCTACTTATGAGCTATGCTTTATACTTGTAAGGCATAATATATATCTTTGTTACATATACTTATAATAGATAGTACATAACATACATTTAATTTTACATCTCATTTTAACATTTACTATTTTTACCTACTCCTTTCGACTACGTCCACACTTTATGAATTTGTTGTTGAAGGTGATGTAGTTTAAAATAATTTCTTTTCTGTGACAGCCTCCGTGGCGCAGTGCGCGAGTAGCCAGCTGCGAACCGAGAGGTCGTGGGTTCGATTCCCGCACCGAGACAAATATTTGTGTGATCAACAAAAGTTTGTTTCGGGTCTGGGTGTTGTGGGACCATAAGTCCCTCGTAGCTCCTGATACCCATGATACAGGTTTACCTAGTGGTAAACCTGTATCATGGGTACGGGATGTATGGTGGGTCGGGACTATGTGTGTGACTGTAGGATGTATTTATTTGTTTAAAATTTGAGGCTTCAAAACTCTTGAAATAAATTGTTCTTTATATTTCTTAAATCATTATTATTATTTCTGTTTGTCAGGAAAAGAGATACACATACAGTGTTTTTGAATGATTTCAATAAGTCAAAATTTCAAAATTTTCAATGAGTCGGTTAATTTTCAGATATCGCAAGTCAAGGCCTTATCCACAATGAAGGGAAATATTCACTTACCAAGGCTATGTTTTGACATTAGCTAAGGGAGAGGCTTGACATTTCGTTCAGGTGAACTTTGAAATGTCAAGACATTCATAAATTGATGGCTTATTTGAAATAGGTCATACACGACTTCAACATGTGTTTTACAAGTGTTTATAGTTTATTTATATATTTTTATCATATATACAATATTGTAAACATACATACGCACTCACGCCTGACCTCGAAGACGTAGGCAGAGGTGTAACCATCGTACCGCGTACGCAGCTGCTACATACAGCTGCACCACCGAGGCAGTCCAGTATATTTTATGTATTTAATTATCCTAATAATTATACATCCTAACTAGCAGTTAATTACCCGCGGCTCGGCCCGTGAAAATGATTTTTTCTGGGATACAAATTGAGTGTTCTAATTTATATCTTGGTCTACATGTATGCCAAATTTTATCCTAATCAATTTAGCCGTTAAGGCGTAATTGATCTACTAACATCCGAACATTCACAGTAATAATAGGTACATATTAGGAAACAAACCCCCCCCCCCCTTTCTCCAGTATAATTTTACAAAAATGATAAACACGTGACTTATTATTTTTAATCTATATTTGTGCTCTATTTCACAGTCTTATTCCGTTCCATAAAAAAGTTTCTCACAAAGTTCAACCACCCACCCCCTCCTTTTACCTCCTTAAAATGTATTTTTTAAGAAAAATCTTTCTTAGCATGCCGATACATTACACAAACGATTATCTGACCAAATTTCATGATCCTAGCTTTACTAGTTTTGAGATTTCGTGTTTAATCAATCAATGAGCGCGTGGTATTTCGCTTTATATGAATATAGATTACTGTTCCGCTCCCATGGGTCGTAGCGTGATGCTATGTAGTTATGAACCAAACAAATTTATGGTGTATATGACCTCCATCCGTGAAGTCGTTCAAAATTAAAATAAAATATAAAAATATAAATTCCTAAAAATCCGTTCTTAGCACGGCGTCTACATCACACAAACTATCATCTGACCAAATTTCATGATCCTACTTTTGGTAGTTTTTGAGAATTAGTGAGTGAGTGGTATTTCGCTTTTATATATGTATATACTTGTATATATTATATGTATACATATATATCTTAATTATTAGGTTATAAGCAGGCGAGTTTTAGAAGTGAACAGAACCGAAATGGAAGAGTACAAAGCGTATTCACAAATATATAATTTTGTATAGAGAACACATTGAATTTTGTAACATTATTATGCAATATGAATGTTGCTAGCTAGTGATGGCTCTGCGGGGTAAGAGCGCGCGAGGGTGCCACCCCGCACAGTATGGCCCGACACCACCCGCGCTCCTCGCTCTATCGACCTGCGCAGGAAACCCGACACACCGCCGTCACGGGCTCAGGCGACCGACCCAACCGAATTCAACCCTTAACCCCACACCTTTAGCCATTCACCGGCCAGTTTTATCCAATTCTAATCTTAGATGCTGGTTTTACCGCCTGCTGAATAAAGACGTAAAATTACGGTTATTTTTTAATCACACATGTTCTCTACTAATTGAGAGTGATGCGATTATTGAGATCATTTGAATGTGGCTTCTTTAAATTACAATTCACATACTTGTGTCTTCGTCAGCAGGTACATACCAACACCGTACCTAAACATATTTTTCGCAGAAACATTGCGTGTGGTTTTGAAGTATTATTCGTTTCTTCTACCTGGATTAAGCACAGGTCATTGACCAGGTGCAATCTCCGTAATAGTAACATAAAATAAAAATAATTGCTTTCAAATACAAAATCCTCAATAAAAATTACATAAGAAATTAACAACAAAAAAACATAGCGTAAGACTTTTAGTGTAATTAGTAAAATAAATGACATTTTGGTTTACATTTTAAGTCAGGGTCAAGAAAGGCAAGAAAACCGAATGATAGATACGTACGTAGCAGGGCTTTTATTTCCCTATGAGTTTCGTACTCCTGGGGAGCATCTCACATTCGGTGAGAGGTGCAAAATGACAAAGATTAAAGGAATGCTCTTCCATTGATGAAGTTGATGTTATTGTTTGGATAGAAATACACTATATTAATATAACAAATGTGTAAGTAACTGTTACGTTACTGCAACTGTCTGTTACGTTTTCACGGCTAAATCAATAAACCGATTTTGATTAATCCAAATCGGTACGAAAAAAGCTGGAACCCTACATAAAAACAAGCTATATTTTACAAAAGCTAGTTTAACATAAATCAAGGTTTGGTAATCATTGATAGTTATTATTACTTTTATCGACTAAAATTAAATCGTAGGTGTACTAACTACATGATGCATGACTCTGGGGATTCAGACATATGCAAGATAGTTACGCAATAAAGTATAATTTATTTTATGCTATAAAATGGACGATTTATGCAGTTTAATATTGCATTGTGCACTTCCATTTGAAACAGAGTTAAGATGATCGCATGACTGTAATGAATAACGGTAAGCCGGCCCGCTTACTGTAGAGTGTAGACTGTCAACGAACGGTACTACTACACGCAACACAGATTCATTGCAAACCAACTTTACATATATGTCTGTTAAAGTGAATATGTTGTTACTTTACATAGTTGATCTCTTCTATTGCCACTAATTTACGTACTTATTATTTTAAAATTATATGCAAACCCGCATTAGGCCAGCGTGGTAGACCGAGGCCTTAAGCCATCTCGTTAGTAGAGGATGAATGTGCTCAGCAGTAAGACAGTATGCAGGGCTGATATTATTTATTTTAAAATTAATTATCAAATAAATTATATTAAACTGGATTTTTAAGTTGTTGAAGGAACTTGTTAGCAAGGTTGTTTTCCAAAGATTGATGTGCTATCGTGTGGATTAGTTCTCAGATAACTGTCATTTTAACTCGCGACAAAAAAGAGGAGTGGCATAAGTTTGACTCCTTTGTCTGTCGCTGTGTATGTACACTCTGTGACACTCTGTGTCGCTGTGTGACATCGTAACGCCTGAACAAATAGACCAATTTCGAATGCGTTTTTTTGTGTAAAGGCTGTTTAAATCGGGTTGATTCTTCACCCTGTTTGACGGCATATGTTCAGTAATTTATAATTTAGCTACATGTTCGAAGAACCTGTTCAACTCTTTAATACATAGTTACAAATGATTTCTAATTCACGTCAGGGGGTTTTCAATAGTTATTGTATGTTGTTTGTTTAAAGATCGTAACTTTATAATTTTACATTTATCTATTTCTAATTGTTTATCGATACTTGACTTTATGAAATATATCTAAAATAATTTCAGGGCAGCATAATTCAGCGAGGGACGCAATGTTTCTTGTCCAGTGTGTAGTCAGTGTTGTTTTTCCTATTTATAAAAAAAAATCGCTTTATCGTGCCAGAAAAAAAAAACACTGATTCTACTACACAATATATGTGTATATTATGTAAGTAGTATAATAATGTATTTTTTTTTTTTTATCTTGTGTCTCAAGATGAAAAGCGCAGTGCCATCCAAAATGTTGTAATTCAAAATATGGGTGATATTGCCACTGTTTATGTGTGACGTTTACCATCAGTCAAGCTATCTCGTCTGGTCATTACTTGCATAAAACACAGAAAGTTTATGTTTTTTTTTATAGCAAAGGCCGGCAATCGAGCAAGTGGGTCATCTGATGGTAAGTGATCTCCACCGCCCATGTACACCCACAATACTAAAAGAATTATGGGTGCGTTGCCGACCTAAAAGGAAAGGGATTGGGAAGGGGAGCGGGTTTGGGCCTCCGGATATATCACTCACCGTACGAAACGCAGCAGCAAGCTACTACTTTACGCCGGTTTTCTGTGAAACAGTGGTAACGACCCGGACGAGCCGGCCCATTCGTGCTGTAGACACAAGTGTCTACAGCGTGGCTCTACCACTCTAGGCCAAATTATGTAATATCTATATTTTATTATGTAATAATTACACAATATCTCATGTAACACAAAAATAAATAGTAGTCATGGGTGTGATGGATGATCTAAATAGCTATAAACACGTTCAGATAAAAGTACGCTAACGTAATTTTATTATTGTCGTGCGTTGTGTATGAGCTCTCCAGTCTCCACAACCGCGTTCCAGGTTCGTCGGCGCAATGGCGTTATGCGCATTACACCTCACCTCACCCCCTACAATGGTAACAGGGCGGCGCGGTGCGGCGCGGCGGAGAGATCGATCGTACCCAACTGCGACTAAGCGCACTTTGTATATCCTTCACGTCCCTATTTTTCAGCTATGATTTCGGAAACATTCGCATCGTGTCAAAAAAAATACCTATCTTCTACTAGGGTTTTCCAATTTCCAGGAAAAAAACATCACATTTCAGGAATATTAAAAAACTTTATTAAATGCATAATATTTTAGTAAAGGTTGTATTGTAAGCACATAAACAACATATAACATAACTATTTGTGTGATACATAGCAGCTATTTATCGTATACTTTATGAACTAGCAAAAATTAAACATTATACCTTAGAATAACAACTTACAGTAGGTAGATGTCGAAACAACGCATACTCACAATCGTAAGCTGATAATTCGCTAAGTGTGATGAGTTTACTTGCACAGAAACGCAAAAGGAATGTCAGCTAACATGTATTTTCCTAAAAATTTGGTAATGTTTACGCACTCACCCCCGTAATCCCCGAAGGGGTAGGCAGAGGTGTAACCAGTACACCCACATTTCCCAATACCACTTTACCCGACCCGGGGATCGAACCCGAGACCTCAGCGCTAGCCTCAATCGTAACGCGTACGCATTACAACTGCGCCACCGAGGCAGTCATTTTATGTGATATGATTATATTTTATTGTGTACAGTCTAAAGTGTGGACAAAAGACGGAGAGAAGGACCGCGTAAATAATACACATACTTCCCCTACCAGCCCACAACACCTTGTTGTCATATGGATATCTATTTCATATTTAATGAGTATATATCGGATTCATCCGTGTAAGACTACTTATTACAAAAATATTCAGGGTGGGTGAGCCAGTCCCGTCCTAAACACCATTTCCATTTTAATAATACGCATAACACTTCGCACTAAAAAAAAACAGTTCGGAAGCCTTAACGGTTAGGTTAGTTTCATCCCAGATTTAGTGTTGAAAAATCAATTAGAAAATAAATAAAACCACAACCCATGAGATATCAAACGAACAACTTCAATAAATAATGATAACCCGAGCTATTAGTGCAGTGTGATAAAATAGTAAAACAGGATACAATAGTTCCGATATGATACGAGGTGTTTTTATAATCTTCTTTGTAATTGATTGATTCAGTTACTTACTACAGTGCATTGCATCATTACTAATATAAATAGTAAACGTTTCGAATACAGATTCGTGATAGGTAGTAAGAAGTTCTAAACAATATTTTAATCCTATTATGTTTAATTTTTGCGAGTTCATAATCTTTATATATAATAAATAACTCCAAATGTGTGTGATATTTTGTTTTAAGTACTTAAAGACAATAATTTTTACAAAAATATGCATTTTATAAAGATGTTCAACATCTCCTGGATCCATGCTGATACTCGAATATAAGTGCGAAAGTCTGTCTATCTGCCGGTACTGCGACGTTTTCAAGATTAAACCGCCGAACCTATTTCGATAAAATGATAGCTTGCAGTGCAAGCCTTGCACCCGGTACGGATTTAGACAGCGTTTTGCTCCAGTAAGTCACGCGAGCTAGACCGTATTTAAAATCTAGTTATATTATAATTCATACACACGCAATACGCGTGGAATATATTCATGTTAAGTATACGACTTAGTTTTAAAAAACATATATAATATCTTACTTGCACTAATTAGAAGTCATTGACCTGGTAAAATCCTAATAATAATAATTATTGTTTATTATTTACCAGATTATTATTTAAAAAATTTACGAAAATACTTTTAAAATATAGAGTACTTAATAATTAACAAACGCTGTAAAAACATAAAAATGTCAAAATTACACAGGCATTTATACGTATTATAAACAAAGCCATTTTAAATAAAGATAGGTATAGTTTTAATATAATATGTAGAATGTTTGTTTACATTTTAAATCAGGTAAGGAAAACGAATCATACATCAAAAATCATCAGACCATTAACTATATGAATTGGTATGTTGGGTATCGCGCCGCGCCCGCGCTCGGCCCGACACGAATACAAAATACGTAGAAGCGATGTTGCCGTCCCGTCAGTTGTGCGAGCGTGCGACGTTGCCAGATCTCTCGCAGGTCGACACGGCTTACGTTTAGCCAAGCTCTTCAAGACAACCCGCCTTAGTTCAGACTTCTGCGTTATTGCACGATGCGAACAACTTATTAAGTTGAACTAATAATAATTTCATCATATTTTTGACTAAACAATAAAAATGAAATTAATTTCTAGACTTGCGCTAAATTTAGGTTGATTATTATCGGTTCTGATAATAATTATTAAATAATCATTAGTATTTCTTTCTTCTTGATAATTTCGCACCTTGTTTTACATAGAATTGTGATCAAATGTAATCTACATTAATAGATTAAAGTTAAACATTCAATCGCGAGTTTAATCAGAGCTAAAAAAATAAGTATACATATATACATACAAACTCGTATCTATTAGAGATTGTTGTCCACAGTTTCCTATCTCGGGAAATTATACAGCTTTAAACAGAAAATTTTGCGTCGAGAAATCCTAGGAAGACAGGAAAAGGAATTCGTTAATAAATTAAAGTAGAAAATTAGATTAAAACCTAGCTAAATAGCTGCACGACTACTAAAATATCACGTGAAGAGCTGCTGACAATATGGTCACGCTCATAACAGGGAAAAACGAAGGCAAAATACCAAGAGAAAGGAGCCCGAAACGGTGGTCTGACCAGGTGTCCCAAAAACACCTCTACAAATTGTAATGTTATTTATCGGATTTATTTTTTATAATCGGATTTTATGTATTGTTGTAAAATGACAATACATACGACATTCGCTGCGTTGTATGCACTGCGATTGATGCGCGCTATCTTAATAGTTATTACATGTAAAGCAATTACTATTTAGTTAGGTTACGTTGAACGCAACAGTAGTCGCAGCGTGAGACGCAATGCGTCAAGGGCACACAATAAAAAATGATTTATTTTCATAATATTCGTATGAAGAAAGTATCCTTGTTTATTGAGTCAAAAGTTTCCGTTCAACGCATAAAGGTGCGATTCCGCAGGCGACGGCAGTCAGCAGACGGCGACTTTACAGTATTCATTTTTTATGACGCCGATTCCGACATACGACTGCAACTGCCGCGCGACAGGACGTAACTGCACTCCCACACAAACACAGTACTGCCGTATAAATTCAACATTACGGACGTGTTGAAGACTAAGAAAGCGAAAATTGTATTAATTTAGTCCTGTGACGTAACTGCAGCTGCTGTCGGATTCGGAATCTATGGGACGGCAACTGAAGTCCGACAGAATGTGCCTTCGCCTGCGGAATCGCACCTTAAGGCGGGCGAGTGCGAAGTTACTGCAGGAAATAACCGAATTCTAGTTAAGTGTAATCAAGATGGTAATATTCAGACGGCTGTTTTGTATTAATTTTCGTCCACAACAAATGCCGTTTTAGAAGAAAATCAAGAAATAATATAGTTACTTTAAATCAAACTAATTGAAGTACAGTAAAAGCTCCTTATTCGCGCTTCCTTCATTCGCGTTTTCACTATTCGCGGATTAAAAAATTTCGACCCAATTCCTATATTCGCGGCTAAAGATTTCTTTATTCGCGGATCTAGTCGGTACATCGGTACATACACATTGATAAAAAGGATTCCAATATGTAGGAATATCCTTTGTAAACGCGTCGTCAAATGGACTAATAAAAAAGTAAAATAGACCTTATTACAACTATGCCTAAAGTATGTTGTTAAATGATATCGCCGCTGTATTGGTTCCGCCTTTGACACAAGCCGCATTCACCGCGGCATTTTTGAGAATGACAACAAACAGAATGAAATCGATCTTATTACTCAATGCATAAAGTATTTTTATATTTTTAAGTTACAAAATTCTTTAAACCATTGCCTAAGCTTGAAGTAAATAATTAATCAATATGGTCAAAAAAACATTTTTATATATCAATTGTTGTTTATTTTGTCACCTAGGAACGTATCTCCTATAATCCCATATAAATTACCATTCCATATTCACGGTTTCTGTATTCGCGGCATATTTACGGAACGTATAACCCCGCGAATAGAGCTTTTACTGTAATTAATTAATTTGATTGAAGCAACATTTGCCACCATACCTGCTTTCAGCTTTACGCGTATTTATGTACAGCATAAGTAACATATACATAATATAGATTATATTTTATTTATTTGTGATCATATTGCCCCCAGATATCGATTGTGTAGTCAATCGACAATAAAATTGTATGCTATGAATAATTATTTTAAATGGTAGATCCGATATTAACATTGAAAAAAGTAGCCCCATTTTGTTTTTCTTTGTTTAAAGACCGACTGACTTCAAAATCAAGATCTGGGACGTCCCGAAGTTAAAAATGGTAGATCCGATTTTCGCATTGAAAAAAGTGGTGCCATGTTGTTTCTTTGTTTTAAGGTCGATTGACTTCAAAATCGACATCCGGGACGCCCGTCAAAAATGGTAGGTTGATCCGATGTTTGAATTGAAAAAGTGGCCGCCATTTGGTTTTTCTTTGTTTTATGGCCGACTGACTTCAAAAATGATATCGTAGCCGTAAATACGTTATTTAGATCATTAGAAACATTGGATCTAAATAACAACATAACATAAAATAATCTTTTCTGTTTAACTCAAGCTGTTACGCAGGCGGAGCCGCGAGCAAAAGCTAGTAATTTATATATTCGAAATATTATTCTTGCGTTAAATATATTATACTACACTAGGTCAGGTTTCCAAACTTCGTTGCGTAGATTTATTTTATAACATAAAGTCCTACAGGGATCTCGACGTCTACAAAATCCGATTATGGCGGGGTACATCGGTAGTCAATCACATGCCACCTGTAATTTGTAGTCGATCGCAGATAATATGAGTTTTAGTGCACCACTGACATAAGCCAATGGTGAGGTGCTTAAATTGTATTATGTAGCATTTGATTTTAGTTTGTAGCAAGTTCGATGACCTAGCTAACCCCGCCCGCACGGTTCTGCCACTTTCGGGCGCAACATTGCAAAACGGCAGATCTAGTGAGTCGCGCGTTTGGTTCAATGTGAAATACATATACTAAATTATATATAACTGACAACTAAACGTGATATATAATTTAGTCAGTACCATATTATGGGGCTGAACAGAAGCGACGAATTTGTTAAAATTCTTGGTAGTATTTTATAATATTTATTTTATTATTAAAAGTAAACATATAAATAGACGAGTAACGAAACATAAATGTATTTTTAAGGAATTATAAGGGTGTACGTAGAGAATGTGGTAAAGTTTGTTAGGGCGTTCTGGCTAAACGTGGTAAAGAACGTTAAAGTGTTTAATATCAATATTAAATTTCGCGCAACTTTTTCTAGTTTGGTAGCCTTGACGAAATGTTGTCGATCAAATAATAATCGTAAATGGATTAAATCCTTATGCATATTAACATTCAATATCTGAAATCCTCATGGCCTCATCCGTTTACTTCGATTCAGGCGGCTATTTTTAAAAGACTTCAAAGGGAAAGGTTTTTAATTCGTCTGTTTTTAGGATTCCGTACCCAAAGTTACCAACGGAACTTTATTACAGAGCCTCTCCCGTCTATCTGTCTCACCTTTAAAGGGCTCGTTTGAACAGTAAAAGGTAGCTGACTGAAATGTTCACTGAATATGTGTTATTATGGCCGATATCCCGACAAATAATAAAAATAACAAAACGTAAAGAGAACAATGGTGAAATAATTGTTGATGAAAATCTTAAGCACCTACGAATTTCATACTTACAACTTAAATGGACAGTTATGAAAAAACCTTGCAAACCACAGCACTTTCAAATTGAGATATTGATTATTTTTGTAATACATTAATTTAAATGGATAATTTAAAGTTTTTTTTTCAAAATTGGATATTAAAACTTACGATTTTGCTAAAAATGATGGAATTAAAGTTACTATACTGTAACTAACATAGCAAAGTAAAAAAAATATCACAATTTGAGCTTGCAGTAGATTCAAAAGATTATGCGTATAAAATTTACGTACAAATATTTTTACGTTATTTAAGTTATGTTTATACTTATTTACTTTTAAATTTTTAGTTGTAGGTAGGTACAACAGTTGCTGCTATGGCCAAAGACTTGAATACTACAGACGGGCTGTTAGGAAGTAAATTTGTGTCGCTTAGGCAGCCGGCGCGAGCGAGGCGGAAGTGACGTGTAAGGCGGAGGACCGAGAGGAGTTAAGAATAAGCGAGATGGTAATATTGAGACGGCTGTTTTTTTTTTTGTATTAGTTTTCTTCACTGGTATTTATCATTTTCAAAGAAAGCCAAGAAGTAATATAATAGGTTTTTACTTATAAAATTGCCATTATGTACGAAGAAAGATATAGTAATTTTTATTTCATCTTTTATAATCTATTAACCAAAGTAACCACCCATGATATCGATGCACTTTTGCCAGCACAGTGGCAATTTATCGATGCCCTTCTCGAAGAAACCGGGTGGACGGGAGGCAACAAACTGTTCAAAGGCATTTTGTACTGCCTGTCGAGTTTTGTATTTTTCCCCCGTCAATAAGTTGGCCAAAGTAGTAGAAGTCTGTAGGCGCAAGGTCTGATGAGTCTTGAGAGCTTCTAACCCCAACTTTTATAGCTTAGAGATCGTCTGTTATGGAGTATAGGGTCGCGCGTTGTTGAGCAGACGAACGATTGACCAAAGCTGGCTGCTGATGTGCGAATTTCTCCATCAAAACACAATGAGACAAATTGGAAATCTTTTTGGCGGGAAAAATATCAATACCTGAGAAGCAGAGAAACGAAACGAGTAAATGAGTTGCGGTCAATTGGCCGTAACATACTGCGCAATTCTTTGTACCGCACAGCCAGTCTAGTAGTATACATTAACGTCTTTGGCTATATCATGTAAATTACAATACAATAAGTCGTAACACAATCGCGACGAATGTGTTATCTTTTAACGAGTTTAATTTTTACTCTATACTCAGTGATCAGATCATAACCCAATGTATATGGGACCACATCACAGGTGAACAACTCTTCCGAATAATTTCTTTTCCAACAAAATCGATCCATAATTGGCCGAGAAATCAATGTACATATACATACATAAAGAAGCAAAAAGCGCAGAATTGAAAATCGCCTCTTTTTTAAAGTCTGTTAAGAAATTATAATTGGTTAATACGCTCAAACAAAATAAATAATTACATAAGTGACATTATAATACATCTCAGCGAAAATACTTTACGGTGTGTTCTTTTGCCGTTAAACATCGTGCGCAGAAGTTTTATTACATCGTGTATGGGCAGTTGGCACCCTACGATATATATGATCAAATGGACATGGCTAATGCTGCAGTTAAACGGCGTGTGCAAGCGCGAGCCGAGCCACGGACGGTGCGAACTTTATCGTCTATGAATAATTCTACAAAAGTTGGGCAACTTATTACCACATTTTGTTTATTACAGTTATAAGTGTAATCAATCTATTACTATTTTGTTAAGAGGTCTTGATAACTAATATATTATCCTAGACCGGGCCAGTCACTTTATCGACTTTAATAACAATATCAGCCCTGTATTATACTGTCCCACTGTTGGACACGGGCCTCCTCTATGAATGAGGGATTAGGTCTTAGTCCACGACGCAGGCCTAATGTGGCTTTCCAGACTTCATACACCTTCGAAATTCCTATAAATATATGCCACGAATAATTTTTTCGTCAGTTAAAAATACCAACGAAAAAATAACAGAGGTTAGTATTGACAATCTCCTTCTCTCCTTAACTTGGTTAACAAAAAGAGGAATACCTTAAATATCTGCCATAGAATCTACTTGGTTTAAAAAACCTTGCCTAGAGTGGTGGCTCCAGGAGTTAACGCTGTACCCCACGCCAATTACCTTGACGATTTGCGGTATAATCTACCGGAGTAGAGGGTTCGCGCGATTTTTTTTATTTCAACTTTTTGTACAGAATGTTGTAAAATACGTCACGTATTTTTATTCGTTTACAAGGATTATTTTGGTTAAGGATTAATTTCAATCGATATGTTGATTTACTAGAAATTTTGCGACAAACTTATCTTCTCGTCTGTGGAGACGTACCGGTTCCCAGTATAGGAAATTTGTTCTAAAAGTAAACAACACAGACTACATGTTATGAAATAGCAGTAATTAAAACTTTTTTATAGACAAGTTGAGTGCACTTGTACAGATTCCGCTTCGACTGAAAGTTCTGCAATGAAGCTTTATTAAATAAATATTTTTAATACAGCAATTGAGTCAGCAGATTTGTAAGAATGTTTTCCAAGCCAACGTAATTTTTACAATTCAGCTTTAGTTACAGTCTTAAACACAAATGACAGGTTTCTCAAAAAACTTAGTATTCGCCCACTTTGCCATGGACGCTTTCTCTGAGTTATAAACTAATGCGTAAAAATATGTTTACAAATAAACTACATACTTCAAATTAATTTAATAGCGATAACAAATTCATTTGCGCTTCAACATCGAATCGGACAAACATTGTAACGTGACGCGGCAGCAAAAACAACTCTGTATTACAAAGTCGTTTTAGTTGTCGCTTTTGCTGCTTTCGCAATCTATATATAGTATGCGTTTGGACTGCAAATCAAGTTGTTAATCGCTACTAAATTCATTTGAAACAGGTTTTAGATAGGTTCCTATTTCGTTGTGAACAAAAAATACCATAATCTCTCAAGATTTATAAAATACCCTTTTAAAATATAAAGACAATACATATCAATGTGTAAATATTATGTTTCCTATTATTCATATCATCATGTATTTCAGATGATTGATAAAATACGACTTGGATGACTGACCACTTTTCATCTATGATAGATAGGTAACTGTACTCTGTAGACGTGAACAGACAAACACGTGCTAAATTTCAAATGCCTAGATAAGAAATAAGTGAATGATGGGGACTTTGAACCCAGTGAAATTTCTGGGCATTATGAGACTTAAATCCTCGGTATGATGAGCGCATTATTTAGTATTTTATAATTCAAAGTTCCGAGCTGTATTGCCACTGTTTAATTAATGGGCAGGTGTGATGCTTACAATCAGGCGAGCGACCATAATTGAACTGTACATACTAAAATAATATGTTTAATTTTTCCGAACAGATTATACAAACAGTTGTGACGATTCAATTCAATTATAGAACTCCCTCCACTTTGTAGTGGTATATTTTGTTATGAAGTTGTTCCGCAGACTAATGTACCTTGAAGATAAGGAAAACAAATATTTAATATGTGTGTAATACGCGAGTCTCGTGGCCTATTTGAAAATTGCACCAATAACGCAGTAAAATATTATTTATTCACCACCCCAAACGATTAATTCCAATATTGATATTATACGTCCCATTACAATATAAAATAGTTACTCGTGACCCCCAAGACATCTGCCACATTATTATGACTCATAAATGAGCCCTTACAACGCAATACGCACGTGAAACTCGACAAAATGTCGTGAAACAAAAACCGACATGAGCTGCTTGCTAGCCCGCATGGTTTGCGTCTGGCAGCATTTGGCGTTCGGATAGGGTGGAGTCTCAAAATGTTAAAAATATTAATCATATTTGTGACATACGTATGCATGATGAGAACAGTTCGGACGGACGGTACAATAGCACCTATTGTACCGTAAACATTATATGGCATAATTATATACAGCGACCACTACCTAAACCTCGTTGTCTTTAAAATAAGACAACCTGAGGTGGGCCTGTTTTCGTAAAACAAAGTGAATGAAGTAGATAAATATATATTTAATATGCTTTGTTACGTTAACGAGATGGTGTAGATGTTATGATGACATCAATAGTGTGAATCTTTTAAATCCTAACGCCTCAGACGTTTAAAACGCACAAGCCCACAAGACTCATGGTAGCTCCCATACAACGGCTGTTTAAATTCCTGCAAAAAATAGTTAGTATAAGTACGTAAAAGCGTTTGGAAATTACCGTTTGAAGTGCTCCCTTATTCGATCTTCACGAATGTTATCGGGTAAATTTCCAACCCACAGATGCCGAGTCTCTCTAACCATCTTGCTTCGAGCTCCACATTAGGAATCATTACCCGTTCGCGTCACTACGTGGCAAAAATCAATTTTGCGCACAATTGTGCTTTACACATTTTGATAAATCACACTAAGTTAACTAAAACCATTGTTTGAAACACACAAATTGCACTTCTTGATAAAACAACACTATCTTTCACTTCACGACATTCGATAATCTCATCACAAAATCCACTTCACTATAAACACACCACGTAATAGACGCGAGCGTACTCTTCGCAGCTCTCGAATTGACAGTGGAGCCAGCTTCGACGCGAGTTTGCCGATAAGCTCCGCCTTCTGACCGCTGCCGCGCAAAGTGGAGTAGGGTGCTCAGCAACTATAATAAAAACTTACCATATTTTCTTTATACAAATAGTTAAACAATTTCGTAAAAATCTTATTATTTGATCTATTCATTTAAAAAAAAACTAATACTAATAGTAAATAATTTTAAGACTCAAATATTTCTATGGTATGGATGCTTAATATTCAATCATCATGAGAAGAATTACGCAAACTCATGATTTCTGTAGATTTAAAACTTATGTCATGTAATTCAGGTAAGAATAGAGTATTCGATAACGTATTTTCTTTAATTCTACCTCTGAATTCAGTACGCAATGTATAGATATAAGGGTCCGCTGGCCAGTTTACCCTAGAAACAGTCTTTCTCTTTCTGTACGAGCGTGTCTTTCTCGCTTTAACATATTGTCACCGAACGCCTGTGTTGCACTGTAAAAAAAGATGCCGATTTGTAGGTAAATTCAAATTTCATTTAATGCGCTAGAAGACGGATATAAAATAACAACACGTAATTTATTACTTATACTGTTTTAGTTTTATTTTTAGGCCAGCTTAATATGAAAACTTGGTGTAAATATTATAATTTATATATTATAATATGGTAAAAGTTAATCCTAGTTAGAATTCTATAACGAAATTTAATGTTTGTGACATCGGAGACAAAAGATTAACTGCCGAACTTTGAAATGCGAATTAACTTTAATTGTCACTTAGTATTTTTTTAGAATTCAATTAGTTATTTCCAAATCAGAGCTAGTTATTGCCTAATGCTCCGTTAATGAGTACTTACAGAAAAAAAATATGTTCAGTTACTGAGTACAGAAAATGCTTTATGCTGTATTAAATAAATAAATAATTTTGATTTTTTAGCTTGAATGACGGAACTAGCAAGCCGCTTGCCTGATGGTGACGCCCGCGCCAGGTCTATCCATAAACGGACGCAACTCCACACAAAACCTTGAATTACAAAGTACTGCCTGGTATTGGACTGCGCACGTTACGTCAAGGCATATGATGATAAATCTCATAATGCACAGTAATTTCACTGGTTTCAAACCGAAACACAACAGTGCTTACATACTGCTGCTTGCTTGTGTTATCGGTAAAGCGGTGATACCAACCCGACTGTTACTCGCATACGAAAGACCTACCGCCTAGTGATAAAATGATCTATTTATCTGGTGAGAGAGGGCAGATTTCTGATACATTTTATAAATTATACCCAATTGGATAGCGGCCATACTGCACTATGGTGGCCTTAGCCGTAGTAGCTCGTACAGGCGAGTCGCGTTCCGGGGTCATCTAGTCACTAGGTATAATATTATATACAAAGTGTTACAGAATGATGTATGTAAATTTAAGCAATGTATATTGTACGATATGAGTATATCATCCCCCATAGTACCAAATCCGTACATCATCATAGGACATAATTATTATAGAATTTTCTTTTTTATCGAATGAGTAACATGTAGATATCGACTTTAGACAACACTAAATGATAAAAGTGATTCATCAGGCCTCCTTTCGTTTCAATTTTATAATATAAAAACATTAAAACAGTTGTAAAATGTCAACATTTATTTAACGCAGTTAGTTCGGCAATTTCTAAGTTTTTGAATTTTGATCAAATAGCTATACTCTATGCTCGTCGCCATTAACCAAGAAAGAAGAAGAATTATGATCACGAGTTAAAAATATGTTGTTATGCTGATAATAGCTTATAAGAAACTCGTCGACTGTATTTAAGCAGAGTTCATAGATGGAAGACCCGAGAATGTAGTCTTTAAAGTGCTTCTAGAAGATGGTATATCGTCCTCAGCAGACAGACTCTTTTAGGTGTTAATTTGTGTTTAAACTACAGTTACGTACGTATGTTCGTAGAATTACGTACACGTTGTTCAAGTATATTAAAAAGTGAATGTTGTTAAAAATAATTAATAGTGATGTGATGAATCTTATCGCTCTTAATAAACGAGTGATTAAAATTAACGTGAACTTTTAGGATGTCTCGGTTTTGAAAAGAGCCGGTACATAAGGACTTGCTGTAAGGTGTATATAATAACCATAAAATATGACCACACCTTTCTGTAACATGTTGTATGTATGTCCAGGAACTTCCGGCCGGTCGCGGCATACCGTTGAGTGACATTGCGTCCCTAGATGTTCGGTATTAAACAGAAGGTTTTTTGGGATGGGGTTGTATTAACAAAGTAGAAACTATGAGAAATAGAGAAACATGGTCTAAGTAGCCATGAGCTCGATTTTTGCGAAAAAATGGCATGTTTACATTTGTTTAAAAGTTTCTTGTTTGATCGCAAAATCAACAAATCGGCTGGTTTTAAAAAAATATGACCCCCTACCTACCTAGAGATTCTGCTGTTAATACAAATCAATACTTGTATAGCAATGTATTGTTGAACATGAAATACATGTAATAAAATGATCTATTTATCTGATGAGAGAGGAGAGATTTCTGATATATTTTATAAATTATACCCAATTAGATAGCGACCATACTGCACTATGGTATGGTGTATACCATAACTATAATAAATTTATTTTATTTTTATACATTATTTGCTACGCATACCAATAATTGTCTACATAAAAAATCCAAGTTTGTGGAAATTATTTGGCTTCTTTCGATTAGCAACAACAACGCAATGTAGGTACGTACTACTACAAAAATCAGCATTATTTGTCTTGCAAAAAGGGCGGCAATTCGATTCTTACCAAGTACCTACCTACCTATGTTGAAATTTTGAACAAATTAAGGACTTTCCGCTAGCCATTTGTTTTATCATAGGTTTGATTTAAGTACCAGTCAAATAGCAAATTTTTTAAAAATAGGGAAATATACCATTTCTGTTTTCATAAATCGAACTTATTACTTTAGACCCTTTTTCTCTATTTTTCATATTTTCGGATTTCGTCATACAATCCCATCTGAAAAGATCATCCACCCCTTTATTTTCACTGCACTGTACTTAATATCGGCCGTACCTGGATAAAAAAATGCCTAATAGTTGTCTTGACTGATTGACTGATACATCAACGCAGAGCCTAAACCGTTGGGGCTACAAACTTGAAATTTTGACAGTTGATTCCTTTTAATTTTGTATAAAACACTTTTATGGAACGGAATACGATTGTGAAATTGAGCATATATGTATAGTGCTTTTTAAAAATAATGTAATATAATATGTATTTCGTCTTTGAACTTCTCATAAAAATAATTTATTTTAACTTTTGACCGATTGAGTTCATTTTTACATCATACATTCATTTTATAGAGCCGATAGTTTATAACGTCACGATACGACCCACGGGAGTGGAGCAGTAATCTATATATTTTATATCAAAGCGAAATAACACTCACCCACTGACTGATTAAAACACGAAATTTTGTGTAATGTAGGGGGCCTGCTAAGAATAGATTGTTGGACATTTAAAATTTAAGGGAAAGAAAAGAGGCGGGTGAACTTTCTATAAAACTTTTTTATGGAAAGAAATACTGTGAAATTAAGTAATAATTATATTGCCTATAAAAAATTAGTTTGGAGAAGGGGCAGAGTGTTGAATTTTGGATAAAACCTGGTATACAATTAGACGAAGACATACATTAAAACATAGGCTACTTTTATCTCAGCAAAAAACATTTACGCGGCCGGAGCGGCGGGTAACAGCTAGTGATTTCATATAAGTAATAATATTCACATCTCTGAATACGGTAGTAAGGAGGCTTTCACGTTAATCGGCACGATGTCGTAGATGACACCGATATTATTTTGATATTTTTTAATCGACGGAACACAAAAGGAGGAGGTTCTCGATAGGACACGTATATTTGTTTTTTTTTAAATGTAAAACTACACATAACTTTGTCACATGTAGACGTATTTGGAATTTCGATGATTCTTTTTTCATTCCAAAGGGTGTAGGTAGCTCAAAGTTGGTCCTATTTAAATTTCAAAAACAAATTCTACCCTTAGGGAAATCGGGGATTAAAAACCAAAACTTCGTCATTTATGCACCGAATTTGATGATTTTTCACTTATTGTTTCCGTCTGGGCGTTATCCCGGCTTAATGCCAGGGTCGGCCTTTCCATCATGATTTGACGGTGGATTTGGTATTATGTGTGGCGACTAGCTATCTGACCCTCACAAACCCAACCAACCTCGCAACATGAACCAATTTCTACATCAGAGTGTACAACGTGCAGATGAAGTTTGCTTTGGGTCTAAGTTGTCGGTGGCCCACTTACACTCTATGAATCGTCACTTTGATGATGCTCTCACTAAAAATATTAAAACAAAAACTTAAAAAAAAAACCGAATGAAAAAATGTATAAGCTAAAAATAAAATACTTAACCAAATTTGAATCAGTTCTTTCTATCTATAATAATTATTTTTATTGAATTATATAGCAGAGATATTAATTTTTATTTTTGGACCCTTATTTTTTTGCATTGGTTTTATTTTTTAACCGACGAAACAACGCAGGACGTTCATAATTCAATGCGCTTTTTTGTATGTTTAACTCCGCCAAATGTGAACTGATTTGAATAATTCTTTTTTCATTCGAAAGAGGATATTCCACTACTAAGGAAGTAAAATCGTGGATGAAAGATTCCAACTTCGTCATTTATGCACCGATTTTGATAACCCTCAATATCCCCGAAGACTACTTCGGGGATACTAAGCCTACTAAGGCAGAGGTACACCTCTGTTTACAACCAATACACCCTCATTCCGCCGAGCGTATCTCCGTCCCAAGATGTAATAGGGGCCGAACCTATCGCCATACCGAGCACAATTCCAGACTCCGGGCTGATAGTGAGCATTTCGTGATAGAAAAACCCAATATCAGTTTTAACCGACCCGGGGATCGAACCCGAGACCTCAGCGTCAGCCTCAGTCGTAACGCGTACGCATTACAACTGCGCCACAAAGGCAGTCAAACAACTAAGTACTTATTTAAAAATAAAAAACAGACTCAAAAAAACTAAAAAGCTAAAAATAAACAAGTTGGAGTCGGTGCATTCTTTCATTGACAATTACATTGCCATAGGTAGCAACGATTTAAAATTGGTTATATTTAACCTTTTAGTATTTTGATTAGGTTAGGTAAAATTAATTTTCTTAAAAAGTTGTTATGTTAATTAATTGGATTATTTATTTCATAAATTACCAATTGCGGCAAAAGAAATAAACAAACAGCAGATTGAGCCCCATCGAAATAAGATTTGAGCCCGCAGTCCGCACGGTGTTTGGTTCAATGGAGTGTCGTGTGAACGAATGACAGACGGTCGGCGCGGCGCGCGGCGGGCTCACAGGAGAGTCGTGACCACAGATCACGGATATTTTAATAGACAATGTTAGTCTAAGTAACCTAATTCCTAGTTCAGTTCATGGTATACCTGTATGACAAATTGTATTTAAAACCGATCAGCTGTAATGACTAACCTTTGTTAGTCAACCCAATATCACTTGTACCTAATCCGGGAATCGAACCTGAGTCCTCAACACAGCAGTCGTACCACGTGCATTACAAATGCGGCACCGAGTGCGCCGGCAGTTACATGTGTCATACTTGATTTACATACATCACAAATACTTGATTTTATCGAGACGCCAGAATCTTATGAGGAGCGAATATCGAGTATGGACTTTGACGCATCCTCGCCCATATATCATCATCAGTTATCACCGAACCAGTCGACGACGACATGTCCGTATCGAACCGGTCAGTGACAAAGCGCTATAAATGTCCCTATATTTATTTCAGTGTTCCGATGCGTATTTCCGATGTATACAAGGCCAGTATGCAAGGGGATGAATCTAATCGCGTATACTTTGTACTGATCTACGCAGATAAGACTGGTTCCGAAATTCTCTGCGTCAGTACGCAATGCGGACTAATTTGGATTTTCGTTACGATGCGTCATTTTCCATCATATTTACTTTAAGACAATATACTATAACCTATGTTAGGTTCAATTGAAAGTTACAATAGTAAACGCGCGAGTCGAGCGACCAGACTTAACTTAGTTTTATACGGAGTAATTTACTTCAAATCAAACTAACATTATCCACTACCCATAGCCTATATCATACCAATTTTTACAAATGTCTTTTTTATGAAGTGCGATTACGAGTTAAAAAATATGTTGTATTTGACTAAAAGCTAGTCTTATGAAATGGGGTTTGTATTGGTGCAGCTGATGATAACTTACGAGAAGCTCGTCTTATTAAGCCAAGTTCATATAAAGAAGACTCGAGAATGGAGACTTTAGAGTGCTTCTGGAAGATGGTATATCGTCTGCAGCACCAGACTCTTTTAGTGATAATTTGTAACATCAATTTGTGTTTAACTTACAAGTTAAGTACGTTTTACGTAGGATTACGTACACGTAATTCACTAAAAAGTAAATAATAATTATTAGTGTTGTGAACGATCATATCGACCTATTAAAATTTGCGTGGATGTTTATGATGATTTTGATAAGAGCCGGTATATAAACACTGTCAGCCTGTCAGATGTATATTGTAATTACAGATGTGAATAATAATATTCCAAAATATACACGAGCAGTTTCCTATGGCTGCATAATTGATACTGGCTTATACAAGTCGGAAGTATGCTGCTTCGATATCGGTGAGTGTATAATATCGGCAATATCGGGAATTATATATATTTACTAACTGTCCCGCGCCGTTTCACCAGCAACATATAATTGATAGTTAAAACCAGATTACAGCGCCACCTACCGGGTCCAATTGTGAATCTAAACCATCCAGGGCGCCACCCAAACGCATACAAAAAAAATCATTCAAATCGGTCCAGCCGTTTAGGAGGAGTTCAGTGACATACACACGTACGGTAGAATTAAATATATAAAGAAGATAATATATTATTTATTAATTTATGCTCGTAGCATGAATGGAAAACCTTATTCTTTTGCTGCTTACTTGTAAATTTACCCGCAATGTAAAGCGTAGTAAACGCGGGGTCAATGAACGCGTGCATCCCCGGCAAAACTTAAAAACTCAGTATACATTTCATGTGTTAGTAGGTCCCTCGTATGTGAGAGGCATCTGGGTTGGTACCACCGCTTTGTCTATTTGTAATCTTTGTTGTGTTTCGGTTTGAAGGACATTGAAGCCAGTGAATTTACTGGGCATTATGAGGCTTAACATCTTATGTCTCGGAATTACGAGCGCAGTTCAGTGCCATGCAGTGTTCTGTAATCCAGAGTTCTGTGTGACGTCGCTTCTGTGACGCTCAATATCAGGCGAGCGACCTGCTCGTCTCGTCATTAAAGCAAATAAAAAAAAATACAAAGCGCGCTCGTCGTTCGGGTGCTGAATGCGCGCGGACGTTGACATCGAACATCAGCTGTCTTGTTCGTCAGTAATAAAAATACGGTCTCTTTAAAATACCCTGTATGCTAAAAGACCCTGTATGCTAAAGACGATATACCATCTTCTAGAAGCACTTTAAACACTTCATTCTCGGATCCTTTATAGATGAACTTGAATTAAAACAACCGATGAACCTCTTGGAGTTATCAGCTGTGATGAAAGACTTATATCGTACACTACATGGCTTAAAATTATCCACACCTTTCTACACTACTAAAACTTGTTTGTTGTAAACGTGTTTTTTCTATAAATGTGGTGTTCATTTAACAAATTCACACCACATTTAAAGAACAAACACAACTTTAAAGTAGTTTATGAAATAAATAAGATAAGATATCAACCGCACTGTCAGAATTCCCGCTAAAACTCTACTAATATAAATTCTTGTTTTGATAGCCTTTGTGGTGTTGCCATCCCAAAAACTCTAATATTTAAGTAGCGAGCCCGAGCGAGCCGCTGCATTTGTAGTTTTGACATAGGAGTTTTGGCGGGAATTCTGACAGTGCGGTTGATCTTTTATTTTATTTATTTCTTAAACTAGGTTAAAGTTTAAATAATAAAACATACCTCAATCCCATTAAATATATACCTACCAAATACTAACTAATTCACGTTGGGCCGGATCAAGAAGAATAAATAACATACCAGAGTTTCAAAAGTCCAGAACTTGACATTAGCAAAATCACCGATCACATCGTGGAGCCAATTAATAAAAAGAAGAAGAAGTTTAAAGTTGTAAAAATTGTCGTAGAGAATATTCTTTGATGTGGTGTGGATTTGTACAATAAACTTTATGATGGAACAGTGTATGGAAACATTTAGATAAGTGAATTTAGGTGATTTTTGACCAAGAGTATTAATCGCCCTTGTGCGTTCTATTCGCTTGAAAAAAGTCGTCTGAGAAGTATCGTACTGAAAGAAAATAACACTAAAACTCCGGCAAGACCTTGAAATCGACCATAACCGTGTTTAATTATTGTTCTTGAAAGTTATAGGAATAGCAAGAAATATCTAAGACGGGCTCAAAGGACAAGTACCGAGCGCCGTAAAAAGAAAACATTTTGACACAATAACAAAATAAAAATGTAATTTTTATGTAATCTCATCGCTCAATTTATGCTTTACCAATGGGATGATTGCTTATAAAACGTTTTGTATAATAAAAATATATAAACATGTCATTTAGAACCAGAAGCTTAATATTAAAGTTGCGTTACAATTACTGTGCTTCAAGGAATAGTAATCTGTATAGAAGTTATGCCCAAGAAAAATCGAATATTGCTACACCAGACGGTATTACCATTAGCGACAGTTGTGTAGAAAAATTAAAACAATTGTGTGATAGCAATGACAAATTCTTAAGACTGTGCGTGGAGAGCGGAGGTTGTTCCGGTTTTCAGTACAAGTTCGATTTAGATGACAAAGTTGCAGAGGATGATAAGTACGTTTGCATTGATACTTACAATTCGTGCACAATAACTTGGCTGGGCTGAACTTGGTCACTTCACCCGTCCTACCTGAAGCCTTCTTTTAGTATTTGAAAACTATAGCCTTGACGCTGCTCGTTACTAGCTTCAAGCAGACCAAGTAACTTGTACCAGTTTTTTTTACCATCATTACCATTTTGATTCCATTCAGTTATAATTTTGATTTAGGTACACATATATATATATAGTACTCATAAAATAAATTTGTCACTCTGAAACCAGGCTTGTAACATGAAGCACTTTTGATACCAACGGTGTATATTGCACTGAGCGAGCAGGATGCAAGCAAGCATTAAACATATATCAGTGATAGAGAAGAGAAACAATGCTATTAATGAATTTGCACTGCTGTTTTAGTTGGAATTTACATTACTGCTCAGCCATTTTCAGCAAACTTCAGAGAGGCAAAGTTATTTTATTTGTACTGTGCTACTCTAATCAAGAGATGAAGCAGTTTTTAAGAAATGAAGTAAAAAAGTTCTTACTCAAAGTAGGTATTTACAAAATAAAATACTGTAACACAAAGAACTATTAAATGAAATTGTTCAGTTGAGATCCTCAGTAATATGGGACTTGTTTGGAATGGTTGTTCTGTTTCACTCTCATAAGGTCAATATGTATATTTTATTAATTTGTGACATGCCAGACGAAACAGAAATTATCACAACAAATACTATAACTTATTGAAAAGTACTGTTTGAAATGCTTAATATATGGGCTTGACACAAAATTTGTTACCCATATTTAATTTTTACTTCAATGAATTGAATACTTTTTTCTACATATTTTTTTTTCATCTAAATATACATATTATTTGTTCCAGAATATTTCAGAGGAATGGAGTAAAAGTAGTGATTGATGAGACATCTCTAGATTATATCAGAGGTTCCACGGTGGACTACCACACAGAACTAATAAGATCCGCTTTTCGCGTTATACAAAATCCCAATGCAGACTTGGGGTGCTCATGTGGGGCTAGTTTTTCTATAAAAATTGACTAATTAGATAATGATCATTTTAAAAAACATATTTAGATTTAACTTGCGTTTTTTAGTAGTATCGTGTTTGTCATCAACAGCACTACCGCCTCTTCGTCTTCGTTTCCGGAAGCGATTCCATTACACCCGTGGCGTGGCGAATACATACGAGTGAACAATAGACTTACGGCCATTTTCAATAAATGATCTTAGGTTGATTCTCGGGATAGATTGCACAAATGAGCCAATCAGAGTGCAGGTTGAAGGTTACGCTTAGTAATTACTTAGTTTGATTCCCATATCTATCCGGTTAATCAAACTAAAATCTTTTATTGAAAATGGCCGTTAGTGAAATGTCCACGATACAGTTGTACTGATATACTGCGCTTCGAGTGCCGGTTCGTGCGAGTTCGCACGTGCGGATACATAAAATTATAATGCTAAAAATGATTTATTTATTATAATGTGACTATTTACTGACTATTTTTGCATCTAGTATGCATTTAAAATTCTAAGAGGTGTTTATTTCTATTACTGTTATTTAATTTTAGTTAGTTACCTACACTCAAACTGCTGTACTCAAATATGTCACTGAATTTTAAGTATTTGTTCGCCATTTCTTAGCATTCGATAATTTCTCAGAAAAATAAGAATATTTCTGTACTCAGTAACGACACATCAAGTATTAACTGATAATATATTATAATTAATTGACATCTCTGAGTCTGGCAGTAAGACAAGTAAATGATAGATTAGATTTGTAAATGTAATGATTGTTTTGTAAAAATCCAATTTCAATGGTTAAAAATAAAACATTGCAATTATAGAACACTGATGGACGTATTTCTTAAGTATTTTAGTATGTAAAATATGCTAACAACTTGGGTAGGTTTTTATCGATTAACAAAGTAGTATTTAATTTATTTTACATTGTCTTCAATGCTATTTTGTTAGTCAACAAAGATTTTTTTCTTTTACCATATATTTTACATGTTATTGATCCCGATTCTTTTAATACATACAACACCAATTGTTGTCAAGGCATACATATAATAGTCTGAAATCTCTACTGTTTGCATGCCGAGAGCTTTAAGTAGTACCTACAAATTAGTGGATGGTAGATACCTCGTATGCGAGAGGCCATCTTGTACCTGGTGATGTAGGTACCACGACATTGTCTATATCTGCAAACAAGTGGCAGAGTGGAACCACTAGTGTGTATCGGTTTGAGGGATATTGAAGCCAACTAAATTACATCATAACATCTTATGACTTGGGGTGATGAGCTCAGATCAATCCTATGCAGTAGGTGCTTTGTATTTTAACGTTAGTGGAGTTATCCGTGGTTATACATTACAAATAAAAAAGAACGCGTCGAATTGAGAAACTCCTCAGTTTTTTCGTCGGTTACAAAATTGAGTGCGTATTGTGTGCTCATACTACTTGGAAGTTACAGACGGCCTTATGTCAACTGCAAACATAACTGCAACTGTCGCGTGCTGTGCAGTGCTGTCGATATAGCAGAATCCACAACAAAATAATATTCATGAATGCGTTACCGACCTAAAGGAAATGAATAGAGATTGGAGATACTTGTAAGAGGGCGGAGATGTTGTGACCTCCGGAAATCTCACTAACCATACGTACATACGAAATGCAACAGACAGCTGCCACTTCACAACGATTTTCTGTGAGAAAACCATCGCTAAGGAGAAAATACTTTTTCTTTCTTACTATAGGTACCTACTAGGTATTCTGCCTCGACTGCCTCGGTGGCGCAGTTTTAATGCGTACGCGTTACGACTGAGACAGATGCTGCGGTCTCGTGTGCGATCCCGGGTCGATTCGGGTAAAAGTGATATTGGGTTTTTCTATTACGAAATGCTCAGTATCAGCCTGAAGTCTGGAATTGTGCCTGGTATGGCGATAGGCTCACCCCCCATCGGCCATCACATCATGAATCGGAGATACGCTCGGCGAAATGTAGGTGTACTGGTTACATCCACATTGCCAACCCCTTCGGGGATTACAGGCGTGTGTGTGTATGTTACCAAATAATCAAATTAACGTTGAAATAAAAAAGGACAGTTTGAGCGTAGTAAATGTTATTAATTATATTTTATTAAAATCATTTAATGCTTGGTACTTTGTCATTCAGAATTAGGGATAAATCAATGAGATTGAGACACGTTGATGGCTGCCCAAACGTTATCCAACTTTGCCGATGGCAAAGTAATCACAGGTTCGTTCTTCGCGGAATTGCTAGCTGACCTGGAATTAAAATAAAGTAAGATATTTTAAAAAATAACTGTCTCCTTACATAATTGTACCTATTTCTTGCAATATTATTAAATAAAAAATTTGGCCCAACATTATTTTTATCATATTATGTTACAGTAAGATTTGGCTTGTAGTTTTACGATCGACGTCAATCCCTCTGTGGATGCTTCTACACATTTTTTATCTAAACGCTACTTCTTAAATAAATTATGACGCTTTCAAGTACAAAAGTCACACTCTGAATTCCGAATACTCACGCATAACGGATAACGCAACTCAAGCATTTAAGATCGTATTAAACATGTTCATACTCTCTTAGCTGTCTAAATTGTATGAAAATAAGTAGCCGTTAGACAGTCTGCTGTTGAGTGGCGTTTCAGTATTCGGCCGTAAGTCTGAACACCCGCTGACACCGTACCTATACCAAATACCTACCGGAAGAAATGTCTTATACACAGGCCTTTTAAAGGTAAGGCAGGTAGATAGGTACTTTAAAAGATAGTGGTTAAATCGTAAAAGATTACAGTAAAATGGAGTGAAAAGGATTGCAGGGGTGATTAGGAACAAAATTGGTTTAGTTTATTTCGACATGTAAAGATAAACCGCAACTAACTAAAAACTAATAAGTAAAACTTTTGGACAAAAATTTACTACTAATACGTACCTACTTCACATAAAGTAATAAAATGAAAAACCAATTTATATTTAATAAAGCATAATAATTCACCACAAAATAATTTATTATCTTTGTCTTGTAATATAATTTATAAACATTGATATAATATCAATCCATTACCTACGTCATTACCGCTGTCAGAATAACTTATGAGATGCGAGTTTTATTCATTCGCCGAATTGTACGTACTTGTGGACGACTGATATCAGATATGTAGTGACCCCAGTGCAGTCCAAGATTCCGGTAAAGAAAACCTGAACCAGTCACTTGGCAAATTGTGGTCATTGGTAACTCAACCTTAAGGTTGTCTGGAAGAAATCGCTGTTTGCGATAAGACCGCCCATTGTATCACCCTTACTGTATGTTCCTCGTTTATAAGCTACCTACTTTATTTAGTGTGCAATAAAGAATATTCTATCTATCTATCAACAATTAGGTGATTCAGTTTTATATGATGATGAGATTGAATCAATATTTTTTCGTATATTAGTAGAACAGAAGTAGCGATAGCTCAGCGGGGGT
This sequence comes from Mimas tiliae, assembly GCA_905332985.1. Lineage (NCBI taxonomy): Eukaryota > Metazoa > Arthropoda > Insecta > Lepidoptera > Sphingidae > Mimas > Mimas tiliae. The sequence continues at coordinate 9,036,395 of HG995255.1, forward strand.
TGAGTAGGTAGGTACGGACTCCGCCCTGTGGATTGGGGGCGTTTGGAGAATTCCACCACGGTACCTATCCCCTGCCTGTCGTAAGTGCCGACTAATAGGGGCCATCGGGGGTCGCGGGCGCGCAGCGGGGGGCTGTCGTAGCGCCCTTTGTACATAATATTCTTGTACGTGCGACCCCGGATTGGGCGGCAGCACGGGTGGTTGGCCTCGTTGCTGCCGTTGACGCCGAGAGCGTCCTTCGGTGGTGGGGGCTTCTGAGCCCCCCATATATGGAGACGGGCCGCAAGGCGGTACCGTGCAGGTGCGGTTCTGGCTGAAGCCGGGGCGCTTCTCGCCTCGGGAACCCGGGGCCGTTCCTAATGCGCCGAAGATGGCCACCGCGGGGTTTTTAGTTGGTATGCCGGTGTAGGGTGTATGTAGTGTTAGGGACTCGGCCCAGCGGTCGCTCGGATATTTACCATCTCTCCCGGGCGGCTTAACGTTGGGTCGTAAGACCGGTGAACCCAACATAACACGCTTTTCCCCGCGACAAAAAAAAAAGTAGGTACGGACTGCCGAGACGAAAGTTGAAGGTTCGAACTTCGAAACCAGCCTCAAGAGCCCCAAGTACCTTTGACTTTTCTAAGTTACGCGTGTAGTGTATCCATTGTTAATTATCGCTTGCTCTAAAGGTGAGGAAAACTGCATAGCTAAGAGTTCTCCACAAGAATCTCGATGTATGAACTGCCAACCCGCATTAGGTCAGCGTGGTGCACTAAAGCTTAACCCTTCCCATTTGTAGAGGAGGCTCGTGCCTAGCAGTGGAATAGTATAATACAGGACTGAGTTTAGTATAGATTAGTAGCATGCTGTTCAGGTTAGTACAACACAGCAACGTTGGAGCACATATGAGCACATAATCTGAAATCACATCTTCAGAAACTTTATCGTCGGTAGAATCACTGTCACACTGACACAGCATCCAGCGCACATCGGGCACTGGGGCATCATACTACCTATGGACATCGCAGAGCATCAGTAAAGACCCTCATTTGAGACAAAAAATAAATCATACAAATGGGTGAGTAGGATGAGGTATTTTAAAATCACGCCCTGCCCTAACGTTTTAGTGTTGAGCTCTGCTGGTATACGTTCAAAATATATATCGCACCCTTAATAATATAAGGGCTCAAGTCAAAAATTTTGTAAACTGTGATTTAAAATGCAAAGGGCACAAGATGGAATTATCTACCGGTTAGCGCTGACAGAGAGAGAAAAAGGACAATAATGACTCGGTAACGGTATTTGTGCCTCTCTCACATTCTCCCCGTGCGTCTCCCGTTCTTACTGCTATAAGGTAGCAATCAGTAACGTGCCCATACTTGTCGCAAGCGGACCGTTCAAACGTTGGGTTATTCGTATTTGAGCCCTTCTATGACAAAAAAACAGGTGAGTTTTGATCTGAACGTTTTATATTATATGGAACAATTTGTAGTTGCGCCGTTATATTATAGAAAATGTAGTAAATTTGTGGGTCTAATTAATAATAGATCGCTATATTGACAAAAAGTAAAGATGTTAAAGGGAATTATATCTTATTGGTTCATTATACTACGTAAATTGTTTTATGTGCGATGATACTCTTTGTAATAGACCCTTACTTACATGAAAATATTTTTTTTTTATTGGGCCTTTTAAATGAACAGGAAAATAAATGTTTTAGTAAATTTTAAAAGTTTTATTGTAATAACGATACAGTTTAGTGACTTCAAGTGTTTTACTAATTAGATAGTCTATCTTAGATAATATTTTAATGTATTATTAAATTATGTAATTTTGCAGAAAAATGGAATCCTGGGCTCGAAAAATAATAAACCAGGCGGTGGGATCTAAGTTCTTTAGACCACGCCGTAGAGATAAACCTCAGAAACTCTCGACCGACACACTCGACCTCGTGGCTGAACGACGTGTTATGGCGCTGCAGTCTTCCGAAGATGCTGAAGCATATCGGCAGCTCAATAGACGAATATGGAAGTCCTTGCGACACGATGCCCGCTATTTAACCACTGCAACCATCAAGGCCACAATTCAGCGGAATAGCGGCTCTAAAGTGTTTGCAAAGGACCTGTCTATTGGGCAAAGCCAACTGTCTAAGCTGAAGACGGAAGACGGCAGGGTAGCGTCGACTAAGGCAGAGGTATTGAGAGATCGAGAGTTACTACGGACAGCTTTATACCTCGGTTGCCAAACCCGTCACCAGCTCGGTCGAAGACGCGAGAGCCGAGCTGGTCCGACACTACAGTGTAGATATCCCGAACATCAGCCTGTGTGAGATTGAGATGGCCCTCGGCCAGCTTAAAAACAACAAGGCGCCGGGCGAGGACGGAATAACTGCAGAGCTTCTGAAAGCGGGCAGAGCGCCGGTACTGAAAGTCCTTCAGAAGCTCTTTAATTCCGTCCTGCTCGAGGGCGTTACGCCTGAAGCATGGAACAGGAGTGTGGTGGTTCTGTTCTTCAAGAAAGGTGACAACACTTTATTGAAGAACTATAGGCCCATCTCACTCCTGAGCCATGTATATAAGTTGTTTCGATGGTTATCACGAATCGTCTCGAGCGCAGGTTGGATGACTTCCAGCCTCCCAAACAAGCCGGTTTCCGAAAAGGCTATAGTACTATAGACCACATCCATACGCTGCGGCAAGTTATTCAGAAAACCGAGGAGTATAACTTGCCACTTTGCTTAGCGTTTGTGGACTATTAGAAAGCCTTTGATTCAATCGAGATCTGGGCGGTGCTGCAGTTTCTCCAGCGGTGCCACGTTGACTATCGGTACATCAAAGTGCTGAGATGTTTGTACAATAACGCCACCATGTCGGTCCGAGTACAGGAACAGAACACGAAGGCTATTTCACTGAAGAGAGGCGTGAGACAGGGAGATGTGATTTCTCCGAAACTGTTCACGGCCGCGCTGGAAGACACCTTCAAGCTCTTGAAACGGAAAGGATTTGGCATCAACATCAACGGCGAGTACATCACTCAGCTTCGATTTGCCGACGACATAGTTGTTTTGGCAGAATCGCTGGAGGAACTAAGCCCTATGCTCTATGACCTCAATCGTGTCTCCCAGTTGGTGGGCCTTAGGATGAACATGGACAAGACAAAAATCATGTCGAATGTTCATGTTAGGGCCAACCCAATTAGTGTTGGAGGCCGGAATCTCGAAGTTGTAGACGAATATGTCTACCTAGAACAGGTGATCCAACTAGGCAGGTCCAACTTCGAGAATGAGGTCAATCGTCGAATCCAGCTCGGTTGGGCAGCGTTCGGGAAACTACGCAAGGTCTTCTCGTCCAAAATACCTCACTGCCTGAAGACGAAGGTCTTCGACCAATGTGTGTTACCAGTGATGACATATGGGACTGAGACGTGGCCTCTTACAATGGGCCGCATACATAGACTCACTGTCACTCAACGGGCTATGGAGAGGGCTATGATTGGTATCTCTCTACGTGATCGAATCAGAAATGAGGAGATCCGTAGACGAACGAAGGTAACCGACATAGCCCAGCGGATTAGCATGTTGAAGTGGCAGTGGGCAGGCCACATAGCTCGCAGAACTGATAGCCGATGGGGCTGAAAAGTTCTCGAATGGAGGCCACGTACGGGCAAGCGCAACAGAGGACGTCCACCTACAAGATGGATCGACGACCTGACAAGGGTTGCAGGAAGCCGATGGATGCAGGCCGCTTCCAACAGCGAGGCCTGGAAGGCATTAGGGGAGGCCTATGTTCAGCAGTGGACGTCTTGTGCCTGATGATGATGAATGGCTTTTACTTTTGATACTGATTTTATTAAATTATTACTTTAACTTTATCTGATATTTTATTTATAAAATAAGTTCCGATACAATAACTTCAGATTTGCGTATTGGTTTGGTGATAATATAGAGTACCAATTATGATTAAAAACGAAACAGTTACAGGCACATTAATAATATATCGTATCAAACTCAAATAGCTCCAAATTTGTGCTATGTGATTTTGTAATATATGGGCCTAACTTGAAAGTGTTTTTTTCAATTATTTGTAATTTACAAAATTTATTTAAAATAAAATAATTTTTAATTGCTATCTATAGTATAGTTACTAAAAAACTAATCTGCAGAATTTCACATTTATAACTTGAATAACAAGCATTTTCTTCTAAAAATATGCTGGAATGTAGGAATCCTGAATCTTTAAACGAGATTTCCCAAAAAACTACTTTTTCGTATTATGCCTTTGTATTACTAATGGCCGTTCCCTATATTCTGTCTGTCTTTAGTTTTGCTATACCGGCGATAGAAAATTTTATCTATTTTCCGTTTTACCGTCCCAATAAACTTACTAATGATAGGTAATCCTATTCTTCATTGCTGTCTACTGATGAGAGGACTGATAGCTGACTACAGATATACAACACTATGAAAATGACAGTTAAAGCGTCCCAATATTTTTTATGTGCTATCTGTCGATAAAGTTATTTAGTTTTTTCTTTATCGGTAGATTTTGACCGATAAACAGATATCCTCGGCTGTAAAAAAACGAAATAAATTACGCATTTTGAAGAAATAGCCATGAGTATACAAGGCTTACATGGCACTTGCACTGCAATACAAAAAACTAAATAAATTATGTAAAAATCTAAAAGAAAATATAAAAAAAATCTAAAATTCCCATAACTAAAAATAATGCACCGTTTTGATAATTAAATTAAGTGCAAGAGACATATAAATATTTCTTAATGCGAACAAAATAATTACCCACTTCAGTAAAATCCCCCAAATTCGCTTGGGATTTTTGTTCAAAGGACTCGTATTCAGAGCCGTAATGTATTGACAGTAAAACGTTTCGTTATTACATTGTGTTTTGCAACATATTAAGTATTTCTCGTTATTATTATTTCATTTACAGTGGTAAAAAATAAGAATTATAGATAAATGTTAAATTAAAACTTATATTTCTTATCTAAATCATATCTTCATATTTTCTAACATAAATTAAACAATAGTTCCTCTTTCTCAGCTTGTATGAACATAACGCACAAGAGGGCCCAGATAAACTGCCTATCTATTGCTATCATAGTATCCGACGTGCATATCTAAAAAATAGGGACGATTCCAAGCAGTAGATAGAACAATACGGATGTTTGACAATAGCTATCTATCGTGAAATTGAAGATTAATATTGGGAACGGCCATAAGGGTGCGATATATCAATTATATTTAGCATTCTAATAATTTAATAGTATGACCATAATCAGTAGTAGAAGCACGGGCTTGCAGCAGTTTGCGAAGCAATTTGCTTGCCTCCGCACTATTGGCTGACTTATGGCCGTTCCCAATATTAATCTTCAATTTCACGATAGATAGCTATCGTCAAACATCCGTATTGTTCTATCTACTGCTTGGAATCGTCCCTATTTTTTAGATATGCACGTCGGATACTATGATAGCAATAGATAGGCAGTCTATCTGGGCCCTCTTGTGCGTTATGTTCATACAAGCTGAGAAAGAGGAACTATTGTTTAATTTATGTTAGAAAATATGAAGATATGATTTAGATTAGAAATATAAGTTTTAATTTAACATTTATCTATAATTCTTATTTTTTACCACTGTAAATGAAATAATAATAACGAGAAATAGTTACTATGTTGCAAAACACAATGTAATAACGAAACGTTTTACTGTCAATACATTATGGCTCTGAATACAAGTCCTTTGAACAAAAATCCCAAGCGAATTTGGGGGATTTTACTGAAGTGGGGAATTATTTTGTTCGCATTAACAAATATTTATATGTCTCTTGCACTTAATTTAATTATCAAAACGGTGCATTATTTTTATTTATGGGAATTTTAGTTTTTTTTTAATATTGTCTTTTAGATTTTTACATAATTTATTTAGTTTTTTGTATTGCAGTGCAAGTGCCATGTAAGCCTTGTATACTCATGGCTATTTCTTCAAAATGCGTTATTTATTTCGTGTTTTTACAGCCGAGATATCTGTTTATCGGTCAAAATCTACCGATAAAGAAAAAAATAAATAACTTTATCGACAGATAGCCCATAAAAAATATTGGGACGCTTGAACTGTCATTTTCATAGTGTTGTATATCTGTAGTCATCTATCAGTCCTCTCATCAGTAGACAGCAATGAAGAATAGGATTACCTATCATTAGTAAGTTTATTGGGACGGTAAAACGGAAAATAGATAAAATTGTCCATCGCCGGTATAGCAAAACTAGAGACAGACAGAATATAGGGAACGGCCATTATGGGCTATGGCCTAGGGCACTCTATGCCTACTACTTACGAGTTTTATACACTGGCTCTAATTAAGTACATACAACAATTTGTTCAAGTGACTGCCTCGGTGGCGCAGTTGTAATGCGTACGCGTTACTATTGAGGCCAACGCTGAGGTCTCGAGTTCGATCTCCGGATCGGGTAACGTGGTATTCGGTTTTTCTGTTACGAAATGCTCAGTATCAGCCCGGAGTCTGGAATTTGTGCCCGGTATGGCGATAGGCTCGCCCTCTATCACATCACGGGACGGATATACGCTCGACGAAAAGTGGGTGTACTGGTCACACCGCTGCCTATCCTTTCGGGGATTACAGGCGTGAGTGCGTATGTATGTAACAATTTGTTCCCGTCTTTGCACCAACTCCAAAAGCGCGTAAAATAAGCACAAAAAAGAACAATACGTATATTTTATTGCTTTATGTATGGTAGTTGTCAGGCAGGCGGCCGGCGCGGCGGTCGTAAAATACTACAAGTCAAATCTTTCTGTAATATGTGTTAAAAGCATGTTGCGCCGACCCCACCGTGTGTGGGATTAGGGCTGGTGGAAGAAGATGTATGGTAGTTTCCTCTTCAAGGTTTTATTAAACTTGTTTGAGGCGAAGTGAATCTAATATACAATAGGAAAGTTAAAGAAAGTGAAAGAATAGAAGTTCTGAATCGAATTTAAAAGGACTACCTAATTACCTGTCAGTAACAGTACTCTACAGTTGTCTACTGTGCCCGAGGCAAAGTAAGCGTGGGTACCTAGTAGGTACCCACGTTGGTCGTCCGGGAGCGAGGTGGGCTGGCGAGATAGTTAATTCTATTCTTTATCGAATGGTACCTACTGACCATTACCAGGACATCGTTAATTGGCCACTGGGCTGACCTAGTGTCAAAGTTCTTCAAGCCGTCCGAAGGCCTCCGACATGGCTTAACGATTGGTATCAGTTGACAACAACCGGGACCGATATATTTACGTGTCCTTCGAAGCACGGAGATGCTTAGTTGAAATACCACTAAGCGGTCACCCATCCATAGGTTGACCGCGCCAAGGGTTGCTTAACTCGCTAATCGATCATTGACTGCAACTGGATATGAGCGCCTCATAACCTCGATATAGTTAATATCCAAGGTTAGACCTGGCCTCGATTAGATCAGGACCGATGTGATCGGCTGGTGAAAACAGAGGCATAGCAATGGAGTGAAAAGTGCTATGATGGTGATGATGTATATATTCCAGGACTCGACAGTCACAAACATTCCATTAAAACTACTTAAAATAAGTTTTTGATTATTTTTTATTATCCAACCATGTTTATATTTTTAGTTTAAAAGCAACACTTACTGCTGCAATTCCGCGTTCATGACGTGAGCATCGTTGACTTTTTTCACATTGTGTGGAGAATAGCGGTTGTAAAGGCCCCAAATGCTGTTCATCAGCTTGCTATTATATTTTAATGGGGACAGCTCCATTACTGAAATTGAGATTATTTAAATAAGCTTTTGAAAGTAATTATAGGTAGATATAATTATTATTACTTAGATATACCTACTTAATAATAAAATATCAGAGTCAAAAAGGTAAGTAAATACTTAGGAGAATTTAGTTTCTTTTAAGTATGCACTTATTGGTAACTTGTTGCTCTACAAAAAGTTTAGGTACAACAAAAGCGAAATAAATTATTCTAAGTGATTTCTTAGGTTTACGCGAATATTACACATTGAAATAAAACTAGTTTATACGAATTTTATCGCGGTTTAATTTTTATTTTAGTCCCGACGTTTCGAAAGCTTTTCAGCCTTCGTGGTCACGGGAGAGACTGAGGTGTAGGTCGTCTCGAAAAGTTTATGTTACAATGGCTACCTTCATTTTAAAATTACACATTTATTTTTAATTATTTAAAAAAGTTAGTTGACACTAGTCCGATCTACGCAGAAAGAGCTCACGGTATCTTGAGGTCTGGCAGTTGGTCTTTTGGGTTCCGATTTAATTAAATGTATAATTGGATCCCAGGCTTGTGCAAGCTTCCAACCATCTTCTCTATTGAAATTTGGGTGTTTCTTAATTTCAATAGCCTCGCGAATCATCCTAGGTAGGAATCGGTGATCTTTGGCAAGGATTTGTGGTTTGTCAAATCTAAGGTAATGTTTGGAGCCTTCATCTGAATGTTCAGCAACTGCAGACTTCATAGAGCGTCGATGTTTAACATCAGCTATGTGTTCTTTTACGCGGGTCCCTATGCTTCGTTTAGTTTGTCCGATATAGGAGAGTCCACAGTCACAATCTATTTTATATACACCCTGTTCTTGTAGAGGTATGTGACACTTGACAGATGGTAAAAATTGACTAATCTCCTTGGGCGGCTTGAAATAAGTTTTAATAAAAGCACGCTTCAGTATAATATAGCCGAAACCAAATCTTCCAAAACAACAATATATCGATTAAACAACTTGCGATCACAGAAGGACCTAACTATTCTCCGTGCGGATAAAGGGAACGCGACAGTAGTATTGAATACGTCAGATTATAATAGTAAAATTGAACACCTTTTGTCGGATGAAAGTACTTATAAAAAAGTCAAAACAGACCCGACTAACAAAGTTTTAAAGGCTACTAGCTCTTTAATAAAAAGTTACTCCGACACATTAAATCTAGACGTAAACTTACTCGTTCCTTCGTGTGCAAAACCTCCCAAACTGTATGGGTTACCAAAAATACACAAGCAAAATGCTCCACTACGTCCTATTGTGAGTCAGGTCGACACACCAACCTACAGTTTCGCTCAGCACGTAGCAAAAGTGCTTTCACCACTCAGAGGAAACACTAGAGCATCTGTGAAGGGTTCTTACCAATTTGTCAGTGATATTAAACACCTACAATTAACTGACAATGAAATCATGGTCAGTTTTGATGTCCAGTCGCTTTTCACGAGCTTACCATTACAAGACTGCATCAAAATTGTTTCTAAGAAGTTAGCGGATAATAACATGCCCTTAGCATATGCAGAATTGCTTGAACATTGCCTCACATCTGGCTATATGTTGTGGAACAATCAATTCTATGTACAAGTGAATGGAGTGGCTATGGGCTCACCCGTATCTCCAGTAGTCGCCGATATTTTCGTGGAAGACTTCGAGGAGACAGCCCTAAGCACATCCCCTGTCTCACCAAGATTTTATAAACGGTACGTAGATGATACTTTCACAATTTTACCATCTGACAAAGTAACTGCATTTTTAGATCATCTCAACTCCATTAACAATAAAATTCAATTCACTATGGAGTTGGAACATAATAAATCTCTAGCCTTCTTAGATGTTTTGGTTATCCGTAATCCTGATCAGTCTTTAAGCCATACTGTGTATCGGAAAATGACCCATACTGATAAATACTTGAACGGTGAATCTCACCACCATCCAAAACAGTTAGCTACCGTGGATAAATCCTTGTTCCAGAGAGCACAAGGAATCTGTGACGAGAAACATCTGGCTACTGAGTTATAGCATGTCAAGCGAGTACTGCGAGACAATAAGCTCCAAATTCCACGTCGCCGTCACAGAAACCGAGTGAAACCAGCCACAGTTGAACGTGCCCCTGTTGTATTACCATATGTTAGAGGTGTCACAGACAAGATTGGCTATATAATGAAGCGTGCTTCTATTAAAACTTATTTCAAGCCGCCCAAGAAGATTAGTCAATTTTTACCATCCGTCAAGTGTCACATACCTCTACAAGAACAGGGTGTATATAAAATAGATTGTGACTGTGGACTCTCCTATATCGGACAAACTAAAAAAAGCATAGGGACCCGCGTAAAAGAACACATAGCTGATGTTAAACACCGACGCTCTACGAAGTCTGCAGTTGCTGAACATTCAGATGAAGGCTCCAAACATTACCTTAGATTTGACAAACCACAAATCCTTGCCAAAGAACACCGATTCCTACCTAGGATGATTCGCGAGGCTATTGAAATTAAGAAACACCCAAATTTCAATAGAGAAGATGGTTGGAAGCTTGCACAAGCCTGGGATCCAATTATACATTTAATTAAATCGGAACCCAAAAGACCAACTGCCAGACCTCAAGATACCGTGAGCTCTTTCTGCGTAGATCGGACTAGTGTCAACTAACTTTTATAAATAATTAAAAATAAATGTATAATTTTAAAATGAAGGTAGCCATTGTAACATTAACTTTTCGAGACGACCTACACCTCAGTCTCTCCCGTGACCACGAAGGCTGAAAAGCTTTCGAAACGTCGGGACTAAAATAAAAATTAAACCGCAATAAAATCCGTATAAACTAGTTTTATTTCAAATTATTCTAAGTTTCACATGAATGTTATTAAGAACTCTACTATTATAAAGATCATAGCATCGATTACTCAGACGTGGTTTACGGCTCATAATAATTAATTGAGTGGCTTACAATTCGTATTGAAGTATTTCCCAGAACCGCCGCTCTTACGTGTGTTAGATAGTTTCATATCGTTACTTTCACGCTGAGTTTCTCGAATGCGGCCTGCAATGAAAGCCGACGGCGGAATCGAAGCCATGTTATTCAGTTGGCAGGCTGGAAACAAGGAAGATTATTCATTTTATTTTTATTTATTTGATTTTATTACTAATAAATTTACAATTGATAATAATTATTATTATTGTCGCCTCATTGGTCTAAAACAGCGTAAGTAAGTAAGTAAGTAAGTACTTAGGCTATGAAACCGTGAGATGCTGGATGGGTTTAAATCCCAGGACCGGCAATCGCAATTTATGTTTAAGATTTCTATTTGCAAAATCACACATAAGTTTCCCGGGTTTGGAATTTATGTCTGGAATGGCGATAGGCTCATCCACTATCACATCCTGGGACGTAAAATTAGCTTGGCGAACTGTATGTGCACCAGTTGCGCCGCTGCTCACCCCTTCGTGGATATACCTAGCAGCGGATCCAGGGGGAGGGCTAAGAGGCTCAAGCTAAAGAATTTGAGTCCATTGACAAATCTCAAATTAGTCTTGATATCATCCTACTTTCTTAGTACTACCTACAATATAATTTTCATCGCTTATCCTTACTTATTCCACTTTAAGTAGGCATAGTATATTCTCAATGTTTTTAATTCTAATTTTGGGTCAAACCAATAATCAAAATCCTGGATCCGCCACTGTACCTAAGCATGAGCCAAAGATAAAGTTGATGCTAATCAATAATAATACGAAAGTAATTTAATTCTTACTTTAAATTACGAAAGTATAAACCATGAATGGGACATAATAAATATTGATAAGGAGGCTAAGATGATGGTAGAGATAACAAACGGCACGCGTTAAAAATTATAAAGTGTTTAAAGTGATCAACTGATTTTAACCCTAATCACATTATTTATGGTGCATGCTTAGGTTGACTAACAGAAAGCAAAAAAGCATGCTTTTAATAGCATATTATGTATTGGTGTACTTATTTTCAAGAACTGATATTGTTTGTGTTAACAGTTATCTTAAAAAATATTTTATCTGAATGTTTTACGTAGTACCTAAATTGCGTTCTGACGAACTACTATCAATTAGGTCGGTAACAAAAGAATTACAAAAGTTAGGAATTATTATGGATAAATCGAGTACCATATTCGCAAGTCGCAACAACTACCTTTACACAACTTGAAGAAGTTACGCAGTGTCGAGGTGCCGAGATCTTGAATGTTGAGGCCTTTATTGACTTGGCCTCTGCAGACACCGCCGTACGGGTTAGTCAGCTTTCTTGTGCCTAACAGCACCATGAAATCACACTAGATCTCTAAAATATAACAAGACAAGTGAATTGCGAGAGCAAATGTGCACAAGCGTTTGAATAGGCGTTCAAGATGCCACTGTTCAAAATGGCTGCGAGACATGACCCCTGGGAGTTTATCAGTTGGCACCGCAAGCCGCAGCGTAATGTCCACATAAGGACATATTTACCTATTTAAGATAATACAGTGCGTCTGAAAATACGAATCGGCTATCAAAATGTTAAAGTACCTACCACTAGCATACGAATATCTAATGTAATTATATCCATAAACGTATTAGGTTTATAGTTTTATTGTTAAGTATTTGAAAAGGCGTATTTAATTTAACTTGTTGACGAACAAATTTTATTTTTGCTTGCGGCTTTGTCCGCCTGAACTGTCTTTCTCAGAATAAAAAGTAGATATGTCCTAATCATGGTCACCTGTGTGCCAAATTTCATCCACAACCCTTCAGTCGTTAAGGCGTGATTGACTAACAAACATCCAAACTTTCACATTTATATTAGTAGTAGAAGTATTAATAGTAGGATTTTCGTACTGTGTATCGCCGGATACAAAGTAAAAATATCGTTCTACCATCTATCATAGACATTGCCTAAAATAAATAGTGTACCTACTTTTCGCAGTACAGAGAGATGTTGGTACAAGCTTACATAGTCTACATAAGTATAATTGTACTAAGTATACACATACAATTACCGACAAACATACCTATCTAATATTTTGGCCACAGGCCAGTGACCTTTGTTAATAGATAGTTCCTAACATTTTACTTGAGTCCAAGTATGTGTACCAGATATAAAGGAATGTTGCCAGAGCCAATTTTTAAATAGCGAAAAAGGTGGGACACTAAATAAATAAAGATTTAAAATTATTTTTTAGGCAGTTACGTGTTTTTATTACCTATTTGAAATGTATTTATCACTCGAATACTGAATCTCAACTCAAGTATTTGAGATCGTGTTATCATGATATGTATCTTTTAACTGTCAAAATTGTATTATTGAAGTAGTTGTTATAATAATATGTTCGGCTGATGAGATGCGTTTCAGTTTTATAGTGAAACAATAAACTTATAATGTTTAAAATTTATTTCGAAATAAGCAACTTGCTTATAATTTACCTATGTTATGTAATATAATCATAGTTGTAAAAATCATGTTTCACCAACGTTAATGTATCGAACTCCTGTTATAATACCTATTATGTATAAATTCATCATGTTAATTTTGAGAGCGAAATTTTGATTTATTTTTATTTGAGGAAAATATTTTATCTTAATAATCGATACTACAACCTGGGCAATTGCCCCGTTTGCCTTACCCTAAATCCGACCCTGAAAAGTATTATTTTCATATAATCGTAGTACCTCTACGTCTTTATATAACATAATTGAGAACGCTATATATTATATACTTAAATAAAAACGTTGATAACATAAGTAGTGTACCTACAGACAACCATTTTAGTTTTCACTTCTGCGAAAGCGAATCTACTAATGACAAAGGAACAAGAATATTTAAAATTTTATTTTTACAATAACATAATATGGACAAGTAGGTAGGTAACTTCTTATTTTGATCATATTTTATCAATGACATGCTTGTGTGACCTGTGATACCCTGTATCTATTTGGGTTTCTTAATGTAGTCAGATAAATATTGTAACATACGGGAACAGTTGTTTTACCTGGGTGCTTAGCATATACAACTCGAAATTATTTTGTCTCTTTTTGTGGTGAAAAACCAGTTTTACCTGATTATCTCTACATCTTTCGAAGCTAACATGGTTGCTTAGAATACTCGACTCGTCATGTCAAGAGTAGAGATAAAGTAGAGAAAATAGTACTTTCAACCTCAGTGGTATTTTGTCTACGAACCCTAACACGACGACGTAATTTTATCGAATGTTGTCACTTTTACTAGAGATATTAGTCGTGGAGTGTTGTCAATAGTTATTTCTCTCGCACGCGAGATTTCGTGTTACATATGCTAAGCCCGCTGGGGGCTGTGGTTAAAATATATTTCATAATAAAATGCAAATGTACAACCGGAGAGAGGGCTTTACGTAGGTATATGGCTACCAAATGGCTATTGTCAGTATCAGTCTCAGTCTCGATAATAACATATTTATTTCACAAGATTATCACTTCCTTATATATTCTTCCTCTTGGTCTACAACTAGTTCAGAATAAAGATTTATTGTCAGTTCTGCTTTATTATAGATCCTTTGCCACAGCACCACTTTACACTGAATTTATTATAAATGAACCATTAAAAACCCTGACATTAGAAAAAGATCTGTAGTTTCTAAATGGCCAACAGATTTCTCCAAACACGGCTACGAACTATCTTTACTAAACCAGCTTTCAAACAAATAACCACATTTAAATCCTTGTATTCGTTTATGCCCGTCAAATTTACATATACAGTAACAAAAGGGTCAAACTTATAATACCCCTTTTATGTAGAGGGTTAAAACATCTAATCGCACTTCAATATGATCCGACATATATATCGCGGTATGGTGGTGCGATTAAAGCTTGGGAAATTGAACTTATTTTCATATTTAAAATGCGCCTATATTTTCCAAGTTATAGTACAAAAATGAAACAAATATTGTTTGAATTAAAACATATCAGTTCATATATTCACACAATATAATAATATTTATGCTTACTTAACTACGATGTTGTACATTGATTTTAATATAATTTCACCGTAATACTACAAACTCAATGACACATTTACCAATCAATACAACATTCATATTTTATAACAGGTATCAACAACTTTACACAATAATACAGAATTATTACTGTTCGAAATCGAAGAGGATCACAGACGTAGTTTAACACGTACAATAACATTCTAAAAGCTGGAATAGAGGTATTTATTATGATCATGCAGCACAACATTTGCTGCATCAAAAAAACATATAAATTCAAACCGTGTACAAATATAAATGTTGTTAGAAAATATTTTATTTTACACAATGTCACATATTGTAAGCACGTACATTTTACTCGTTGAGGTAAACCTAACACGAAAATAAACTTGAAATCCACGTCCCTCGCGTTCGGTACTTACACCTATATTAGGATTTAAATCATAACATTTAAGTACCTTGGTGCTGCTGAAACTAATAAATACATCTAAAATCATAATAAATGCTGCTATTTATCTTTAACAAATATATTACAATTAAACAACACCGCATGTCGTCAGAACTCGATAGCATAAAATGGTAACACATGGTGGCACTATTAAATTTGTACATGATTGCTTTGGAACTCAGTTTCTGTGTTAGTTTTACAATTTAGGGAGTATTCTTGATGTAGTAAATTGTTACGTTTAACTCATGCTACACTAACAATAAATAATGATATAAATAGGGGCGTTTAGATGAGTCCGGAGTGTGGGAGAGATGCAAGTTGCGACACATCGCCTCAGCCACCACTCGCGATGAGATATTTTATCTGAAACAATGTGGGCCATCTTACAAACATTCGTTTTGATAATAAGTACTTACGATTCTATGACGTTAGTGGAGTCATTGCCGAATATGACGCGTGAATGACGCGTTTGTTTATATTATGATGAAATACATGACAATGGTGTAACATAATAAAAGGAGAAAAATGTTGTAACTATTGTCAAGTTTTAGAGAAACAATGGCTGACGAATGACAGAGACGAATAACTTTAGTTTGTACTTTAATTGCATCGAAATAAGGTAACTAGAACGATAACTCTTATATAAATCTGCCAAAAATACGGCTCCACTTACTTACACATGCAAGGGTAATAAAGGTAATATGTACACGTAACACTCATACAAATATATTCATACAATCGCATTCAAATATTTTTGTTTAAGACAGCTTGGTCGCGCCTGTCTCCACGTCGGTCTCAGCTATCGTGTGCTTTCAGTTTGTAATTGTTACCTAAGTTGTCTAATAGGTCCTGATGACCGGCGGCACGGTCTTGCACTCGCTCTGGTCGAGCGTGTGGTCGATGACGGGCCGGTACGACAGCTTGGTCGCGCCTGTCTCCACGTCGGTCTCAGCTAACGTGTGCTTTCAGTTTGTAATTGTTACCTAAGTTGTCTAATAGGTCCTGATGACCGGCGGCACGGTCTTGCACTCGCTCTGGTCGAGCGTGTGGTCGATGACGGGCCGGTACGACAGCTTGGTCGCGCCTGTCTCCACGTCGGTCTCAGCTAACGTGTGCTTTCAGTTTGTAATTGTTACCTAAGTTGTCTAATAGGTCCTGATGACCGGCGGCACGGTCTTGCACTCGCTCTGGTCGAGCGTGTGGTCGATGACGGGCCGGTACGACAGCTTGGTCGCGCCTGTCTCCACGTCGGTCTCAGCTAACGTGTGCTTTCGCCAGTGTTGCTCGAATGTGAGTTTCGTCTGTAGAAAAATATTTAATATGTAGATCGACACCTATAGTTTAGTTGACAGAATGAGCAAAAATTCAATATGTTTGGTTGACAGAAACTAACTGTGACGTTAGGACTATCGTTATATTATTATGTAATGCAAGTGACCTGTCCATCAAGCGGCTTGGAATAGTCGTACTCGTCACGTCGAGTCTTGAAGTCCTCCCGCGCATGCGCACCGCGTGACTCCTCTCTGACGAGGGCGCCCTCTACGATCTGCACGGAGTTGATCATCAGGTTCTGCAGCTCCAGCGTCTCCACCAGGTCAGAGTTCCAGATCAGAGACCGGTCAGTCACTTTTACGTCTTTAATCTGCTTGTAGATCTCGTGCATTTGACGCTGACCTGATCAGAGAAATTAGCATCTTGTATCATATAAAAGTTCAAAAAGGTCGTAGAATGTCTTATAACTTCACATGCAGACTTCTAAAAATCAAATAGGGCTTTTTAAGGCACATATCGGATGGTTACGTGAAACGCCAGACACAAACGTTAGTAACACCGCGTTTAAGTGTTTGTACTGTCTAGCTTGCATAAGTGACTATTTGACATTAGCGTCACTACCGCATGGCGTCACTGGGGTCTTCAGTATAATATCGACCGATGACGTCACTTATGCTCGCGTCTAACGCCTGACGCGACCGTCCGAAATATGTCATAATATTATTCGGTTCTAGTATATACTGTATATAGAGTACGTGAAGTTGTAAGCAAAATTTGATTTTAGAGAAAAGTCAGGCTTAACACAAAGTATTTGTTTTAAAATCACTGCGGCGTCCAGACCGTACCTTCTTCAAGCGTGGTCTTCTGCCTGAAGACAGCGGCGTTCTTCTGCATACACTTCTGCATCTTGAGCCTGAGGTCTGCGGTGGAGATGGCGCCGTCCGCGAACCGAACCTGGTCGAGGTTCGCCACGCTCGCCTCGCCTGTCGACTACAATATACAATATACAATATGCAATACGCAATGTGGACGGTTCTGTACCATAAAACGTTTACATATTTTGTATGTATGTGTTTTAGTTTTTTTTCTTTTCTTATAATAATAATTAATGATTTTCTGGGTTTTTCCTTCACTAATAGCACAATACCTTCTTACGTACCAAATTACCAAGTATTCAAATTGTAAGTAACCGGTAAGTACCCTATAAAATTTTATGGGTGTTTTGATTGCATCAACATAGAAGCTTAAATTTGTTGCACCTTCAAGGAACTGTATTCCTTTAGTATTTGGTATAATATCAACCTGATACTCATTTCTGACAAAAAAGGCTTTGACAGATGGACAGAGATAGGCATAACGGACAACAAAGTGATCCTGTAAGGATTTAGTTTTTGCCTTCTAAGGTACGCTAGTCCCAAAAGTACCTAAAACTTTTAATGGCCTATTATAAATTCAATATTAGCTATATTCCTGGCAATCGGATTGATTTATTGTTGTCATCGGTGGGGTCGTACGTTTGCATATGAGCTTTGATAACAGAAACTTACGCGTATATGAAATACGGCCGTGTTGTTGCATTATACGCTTAAAGAATGAGGAAAGTTGATAACAATATGCTTGGGGGTGTATTCAATAGATAACGTAAATAATGGGTACATTCAAGTCTGTCGGCTTTATCGATTTTTTTCTCAGAAACGGCTTGGTGTATCAAATTAATATGAATATGGTATATATTCTGCTCAATTTTCATATACACATATAATTTTTAATAAATTCTACAGCGCCATTTTAAAGTTTGTGCAGTGCGAGTAGGACTCGCGCCTTGAGGGTTCCATACCAGTTACATGTTTTACCCAATGTGTGTATATTTATTATATTATATGAGTATCTAGTAACATTTTTTTTATTGCCTGACGAGACGAGCAGTTCACTCGCCTGATGGTAAGCGCCACGCCTGCTCATAAACAGAAGCAACGCCACACAGAACTTTAAATAACCAAGCACTGCATGACACTGGACTGCGCTCGTCACCCTTAGACATAAGGTGTTAAGTCTCATAATGCCCAGTAATTTTACTGGCTGTAACATAACATAAGCTTACCCCTATATTTCGAAAAGAGTAGGCCGAGGTACAACTAATGCATACATGTTTTGCGGACAATATGTAGCAGTTAGCATTGATAGTTATAATTATTATGAATGATATAGTATGTGGAGTAGCGAGTAGTGAGTAGTGAGTAGCGAGTAAGTATGATTGGTGGGAGGAGAGTACTGACGTGGTTGAGCGGCGCCTGGCGGTCGCCGGGGCGGCTGGTGTGGGCCACGGTGAGCGCGCAGGCGCGGCCGAACACCACGATGTCGAGCAGCGAGTTGGCGCCGAGGCGGTTGGCGCCGTGCACCGACGCGCACGACGCCTCGCCCGCCGCCAGCAGCCCCGCCACCACGCGGTCCGACCCCTCGTAGTGGGTGATCACCTGCACATACAATATATCCTCCCTCATATTGCAATACGTTTAATGTCACTTTTGACGCACTTTTCTGGAGAGGCGAAAAACACTTATTTGTAGAAACTATCGGGTTACGACTATAGATGTTTTTTAACATCACATGCCACTCTTTCTATCTTTCCATATTTCGTTGTTTCTATATTTATTGATCAATCAAAAAGCAAAAATAGAAAAACAAGGAAAAAAAATATGCTATCTATACTAAGGCCTATGCCACGCAGAGCTAGTTATTTATATAAACATGTATACTGATGTGTTTTACCTACCCTATTATATAAAGAGAATATATTTGTTTGTTTATGTGTATGTAGGGGGGTAATCTTTGGACCTACTGAACTGATTTAAAAAATTCTTTCACTAATAGAAAGCTGCACTATCCCTGAATAACATAGGCTATATTTGATTATGATTTGTGACCACGGGGCTCCATACATATTGATTTTGTAGTCGATATGAAGAGTATTTACTGGAACTACGGATCCTGTTCTAAAAGTATTTCACTACTAGAAACTTACTATCCATAACTCCATAGGCTGTATTTTATTGTAATTTATGACGATAATGCCCTCTAGATTTCAATTAATGTAGTCAATCGTCATTCAAATTGTATGCTATCGATATTTATTTTAATCTAATCCATACTTCAGTACTATTATTATAAACGCGATTTTTTTATTTTTTTAAATCTAATCCATACTTCAGTACTATTATTATAAACGCGATTTTTTTATTTTTTTTAATATCATGATGACGGACTTCAAAATCGATATCTGGGATGCCACTTAGTTGCAAATAATTAAGCTGATGTTAGAATCGGAATAATGCCCGTCATTTAGTTTTTCTTTGTTTTATATTATAGTTGATTGACTTCAAAAGCGATAACGTAGTCGCATATAAATTTCTAGGGGAATTCAACGTACATAAAATTACGTTTTCCGTTTAACCAAGGCTGCTACGCGGGCGAAGCCGCGGGTAAAAGCTAGTATATCGGTAGTCTCGGTAGATAGTTGCTGTACCGAAATAAATCGCCAAAGGGGGGTCAAGTCACTAGGTGTATTGATAAAACAGCTAAGGAGTCAACACTGGCGCGGTTGTAGTGCGGGCGTGTATACGTGTGAAAATATCGACACTATATATACAACATTCTATATCACAAACCCTAACATATTTTCAAGGAGTAAAGTAAAGGAAATTTAGGGATTTAAACTAATGAAAAATACGTTGACCTGACGTAACTCGTATCTCTGTTTATACAGTAAAACTATATATCAATTTGTATATTGTGTTCTTGGGTTACTGTAGCCTGTAACAGGTAATATTGGATTTAATTAAACTTATTACCAATACAAATGAAACAGAAGTGTACCTCCCCGCGGTAGTTGGTGGGCGTGCCGCCCATGTTGTAGTGCACGGTGGGCAGCACTGGGATGGGCTCCTTGGTGACGTCGACTCCTGCGAAGATCATGGCAGTCTCGGATATACCGGGCAGACGCTGACGCAGCTGTTCCGGCGGCAAGTGATGCAGCTGCAGGTGCACGTGGTCGGCGTCCGGACCGCATCCACGACCTATACAACAATAATACATATACACTAGCTGTTGCCCGCGGCTCCGCCCGCGTGAATGCCTATTTCCAGGATTAAAGTAGCCTAGTGGGCGCAGGATGGGGGGTGATCACATATATAATATATTATATATTAAAAAATAGGGTTGAAAATGTAGGGTTGTATGTATATTTTTTTTTTAAATTTTTTTATCATAAAAAAATAACAAAAAAAAAATTAGGGGTGGACCACCCTTAACATTTAGGGGGATGAAAAATAGATAGTAGCCGATTCTCAGACCTACTGAATATGCATATAAAATTTCATAAAAATCGGTCGAGCCGTTTCGGAGGAGTATGGGAACGAACATTGTGACACGAGAATTTTATATATAAGATACATAAGCTAAGACAAACATAAGCTCACGCCTTTATCTCCGAAGGGGTACAAGTGCAGCTAGTGCGCCCACATTTCGCCGAGCTTATTTCCGTTCCATAATGTGATAGGTGGCGAGCCTGTAGCCATACCACAAATTCCAATTTCGCGCAATTCATATGTGATTTTCATTCAAATCAAAAACTCTGAAACACAAATTGCGATTTCCCGATCTGGGGATTGAATCCAGAACCTCACGGCTCTCAACCTTAATACACTGCCACTGGATCAATGAGGCGACTATACTAATATATTGACTAATCCTACTATACTATTATCCTACTATTATAAATGTAAAAGTTTAAAATGAATTTGGATGTTTGTTAATCAATCAAACCTTTGTGATTTACCGGATCTGGGTTGAAACTTGCTCGTTTGCCGACCTTTGCTATAAAAAAATACCACCGATATAATTACCTTCCATAATCTCGACAGTCATAGCCCTGGAGACGACGTCACGACTGGCCAAGTCCTTGGCGACGGGCGCGTACCGCTCCATGAACCGCTCGCCCTTGGAGTTCACAAGGAAACCACCCTCACCGCGACAACCCTCCGTCATCAGGCAACCGGCGCCGTAGATACCTGCAACATTGTTCACAAATCACATACTATGGGAATAGATGACACATACCAACAACACCTGGATATACCGCAAGTGTTACGGGGAGCAAGGCCACCGTGGGGGCCATCGATTCGTCATCCGCCAGTGCTTAGCGGATTTGTTAAAATTAAATTCACTCTTGTTTCTCACATCGAATGATTGTCACGCCTTATAATTTAAGTAATATTGTAAGTTAAAATAAATACATACATACGCACTCACGCCTGTAATCCCCGAAGGGGTACGCAGAGGTGTAACCAGTACACCCACATTTCGCCGAGCGTATCTCCGTCCCATGATGTGATAGGGGGCGAGCCTATCGCCATACCGGGCTCAATTTCCAGACTCCGGGCTGATACTGAGCTTTTTGTAATAAAAAAACCCAATATCACTTTTACCTGACCCGGGGTTCGAACCCGAGACCTCAGCGTCAAGCCTCAGTCGTAACGCCTTCACCGAGGCAGTCGAAAGTCTTAAGAAATGTCTTGTTTATTTTTCTTTGTTTATATGATACTACATCGATGCAACAGATGTATTACATGGTCAGTTTAACTGCTAAAGATGTGATTACTTGTTTTAATACATAATAAATATTTCATAAGCACAGTACACACTGCTTTTTATTGGGTCATCAAAACAATTATCAAGCACTTATTTACTTGGTAATACACACTCATTCGTAAATGTATATTGATTGCTATAAAAACGAACGTAAAAACTCCAATGTTAATCTAGAACACAGTTTTTCCCCGGCTAGAACTCGATTTTCTGTTAAACAATGCTCCCCGTAGTAGATACACCATGTTCGTGTCGGTCCATTCACGCTATAGAATAAACTGTCTACAGCGTGGCTCTACCATTTTACTTCAAGGGTCTTGAAAGTATAGGAACCGCTGCTCTAGACTACTCTTTCTAGCTTCTATTATCTCCATTATATGGTCGTCTGTAAGAGATTGCACTTAACGATAAGGCTGCCAATTGCTATGTCTATTGTTATTTATTAATTTTTACTCCCTAGTCTTCTTATATGTATATAAAAATCAATTGCTGTTCGTTAGTCTCGCTAAAACTTAAAAACGGTTGGACCAATTTTGATGAAACTTATTGTGGGTGTTTGAGTAGGTCCCTGGACGATTTATATTCACAATTGGACCCGGTAGGTGGCACTGCAAGCGGTAGATGTTGCGGGTGAAACCGCGCGGGACAACTAGTGTACAATAAAGAATAAAAAGAATTATAATAAATGTACTGACCTGTGGGATGGAACTGCACAAACTCCATATCCTCGTTCTGCAGGCCCGCTCGTGCCGCCATGGCGGTGCCGTCTCCTGTACACGTGTGCGCTGACGTGCAGCTGAAGTACGACCGACCCGTGCCGCCAGTAGCAAGAATCGTGTTCTTGGCTTGGAACCTGACAATGATACCAATTTTTTTTCAACTCTGTATATTATACACTGTCCGAATGCTGAGCACAGGATACCAAGCTGGCTTGATGCCGCTAGTCAGTATTTTTTCTATAAAAACGTGTCGGGGAGAGATGTACGTCAATATAATTGTATAATAATAAAAGGTGAGTTGAAAGTTATAAGCCCTCAAAAATCCATATTTCAACATAAATTTTCATGCATTTTTGGACATGAATAAATAACATAAGGAGTATAAAATTACCGAAACTAAATTCGTACAGGCATAATTTAATTATCCAATAGTATAAATAACTTTATTTTCAATTTTAAATCAGTTCATTCAGTGAGTGTTTTATAAAATCACCGATCCTAAAGTCTATTTATCAATTTTTATCACGAATGATTGTGCATTTCACTCGAACGCTTCACACCGTGCGATGTTAGGGTGAGATAGCATGCGTTTTTGCTCCGCCTACTAACGAGTTCGAGCTGTCGACTAGCGTGCTCTTAATGGCATAAATTTGTATTGTTATAAGTTATTTAGCAAACCTTACTTATATAAAAAATGCAAGTCGTAGATAGCAAGTTCGTCATCAACGATATATATAAGAGATTACTGAATTGACGGTAGATAAAATTATAATTTACAACATACGTCTCACACGCATTAATATCGATAACATAAAGATAGGAAATTTAAAAATCAACAACAAATATAATTAATTAGATATTTGTTATCTTCCGAGAATGCGGACTCATTATTGATTTTTATGACAGGATTTCATGGACTACGAATTTGACAGGGTTTCGAATCATTCACTTAGCTTTTAATTCTATTATAGATTATAGAAATAAAATTTGAATTATACTGGGTTGTCCAACATTATTGTACATAACTTCGAAAATCATTTTAGCGGCTGTTTCATTGAACCAAAGACATACAATTTACAACGTGCATACGTCGCGTGAGTTAAGCATCATTTGACACACATTGTAGAGTAACTACACTTTGTAATTTAGGTAAAAACTACTAAAGGACGTCCACCAGCTCCGCTTCTTTAAATTTGCAAGTATGCTTTGTGATATGCACAGGCACAACGCCCCAGTGGGCTAATTTTCGATTGTGGTTATTATTTACTAGCTTTGGCTCGCGGCTCCGCGCGCGTGAAGACTTTTCCGGGATAAAAAGTAGCTTATGTCCTAATCCAGGTCATGTTCTACCTGAGCGTCAAATTTCATTCAAAACTGTTCAGCCGTTAAGGCCTGATTGAGTAACAAACATCAAAATTCATAAACTCACAAACAATTTATAATAAATAATAATATAAATATATACACCCAACAGTCACACACATAGTCCTGACCCCACACTAGGTAAACCTGTATCGTGAGTATCAGGAACTACGAGGGACTTGCGGTCCCACAACACCCAGACCCGAGACAAATATTTGTGAATCAGACAAACATTTGTCTAGGTGCGGGAATCGAACCCACGTCCTCACGCTTCGCAACCGGCTACTCGCCCGCTGCGCCACGGAGGCTGTCAAATAATAGTAGTAGGAAGTAGGATACCTGTGTAAAGTTCCATCTTCGAGGTTGAGCGCGATGCATCCTTTGCAGACGCCATCCTCCATCAACAAGTCGAGAGCAAAGTATTCGATGAAGTATTCGCAGTCGTATCTCAACGACTGACCGTATAGTGTATGCAGGAGGGAGTGGCCGGTTCTAGCAACAAAAAATATGCAATAATGTTTTAGTAGGTTTTAAATTGAGTTACTAATCAACTGTCTCCTGAGACATATTAGGTATAAGATAGATCGGTCATTTGAGTTAAAAAATTTGGTTCCCGGAAATGGATTTGTGCGGTAATATGGCGATAGATTCTTGGGAGTCTTGAGGTATTATTGTTATACAAAATATGACACAAATAATAAAGAATTAAAACCAGTTTAGTTTACGAGCATACAACTCGCGTTGATCGCCACTTTACGCTAAAGTGCATGTACAATATACGATTAATATTATGCGCTTGGACAATTTCCGGATATCCAAGCGTGGTCAGTCAACCAAGAGAAAAATAAGTAGGTAGGTACATTAATCATTTGAACAGCCTGTCTATTCTTGAAATAGGATTTCAATATGGAAACAGTTTTAAAGCAATTTTGTTTATGTCTCGAGTATTCTTGTAAGCGATGGTGGCGCCAATCAGGTATTATATGTATTATATTATTATTATAAGTATAGTATTATGTATATATTATTAGGAATTAAAAAGTAATGATTTATTTATCGACAGCCTCCGTGGCGCAGCGGGCGAGTATCCGTGGGTTCGATTCCCACACAGAGACAAATGTTTGTCTAATCCACAAATATTTGTTTCTGGTCTGGGTGTTGTGGGACCACAAGTCCCTCGTAGTTCCTGATACCCACGATACAGGTTTACCTAGTGTGGGGTCAGGACTATGTGTGTGACTGTTAGGTGTATATATTTATTTATTTATTATTATTTCAATCATTAGGTTTAGAGCGGATATGAGTGATTACAAACTCTGTAAGTATAGTTTTTTGTCATCGACAGGCATCGCATTGCACACTACACGCGGGTAACTTCACGGTAAACGATCTTATCAAAATCCGAAGTCGATTTTAATTTCCAGAGTTGTAATTTTAATCGTAATGGGATTGGAATCGGCTTGGAATGGGATTCATATTACTTTAAAGAGTAGACAACATTTCTATCTATATTGGATCAAGCACAAGCATATTCTGATCACGGGAATATTTTCGAATGTTTATATTTCACCGTGTTAGTAACCCTGGAGACCCGAGCTGGCATTTCCGACCGTTGAACAAGGACTGGATAAAAGAACGAAACACAAGTCGTGGCATTGATTATTTCATAGGTAATTAGAACATACATTATTGTTATTACATACATACATATATATGCACTGACGCCTGTATTCTGTAATCCCCGAAGGGGTAACCAGTATACCGACATTTCGCCAAGCCTATTTTGTCCCATGATGTGATAAGAGGCGAGCCTTTCGCCATACCGGGCACAATTCCAGACTCCGGACTAATACTAAACATTTCGCGATAGAAAACCCCAATATCACTTTTACCCGACCCAAGGATCGAACCCGAGACCTAAGCACAGCAGTCGTACCGTATACGCATTACAAATGCGCTACCGAAGCAGTCTATTTACTACTATTGACCGACGTAATTATTATTATTGAGTTATAATTATTATTAAACATTTGTGTACATCGTTGCATTATTAAGTAACTAATATATTTTAAAATAATAATATTCTTGTTACCTCAAACAGCTATATCAGACAATTTTGGCGTCAAATATCAGTCGAATTTTTATTCCAGACAAGTTTTTACCGTGATCGTATAAACGCATTAATGACAGAGGAAGAACCTCTCGTCGAGATAATATGCATGTGGCGTACCTCATTAAACGAGTTAAACCTGTTGACTGTTTCAACATTTCCACTAATTTGATCGTGAACTTGTTGCATCAACAAAACATATCAGAGTTTTTATAATAGAGGCTATGAAACGAGCAAGTGGGTTATCTGCTGCTAAGTGGTTTTACAAGGTGGTAGGTCCCTCGTATGCAAGAGGCTGTCTGGGTTGGTAACACCGCTTTGTCTATTTCTGGCGCCAAACAAGTGTTTAAGCTCTGTAGTGTTTCAGTTTGAAGGAAATTGAAGCCAGTGTACTAAATGGGCATTATGAGACATAACATCTTATATCTTTGGTTGAAGAGCGCAGTCCAATACCATGCAGTGCTTTGTAATTCAAAGTTCTGTTTGGTGTTGCTTCTGTTTATGGGCAGGCGTTGCGCTTACCATCAGGCGAGCGAACGGCGCGTTGCGTCACTCAAGCTAAAAAAGTTATCTCCACCCCCCCGTAAACACCAACAAAGTATCATGGATGTGTTTATTTGGACCTCCGGAAATCTTATTCACCGTACGCAACTTAACAGCAAGCTACAACTTGACGTCGGTTGTTTGTAAGACAGTTGTACTACACCAGTTGAGCTTTCATGCTGTAGACAATATTATCTACAGCGTTCTGCCAATCAATAGGGTAGATGACTAGATTTTTTTAATTATTTAAATCAATAAATTACGATACTCAAAATCTATCGCAGAAAGAATTTTATAAATCGGACCAAACATAAATAAATTAGAAGGCATTCAAATCCTGTAGAAGGGGTAATTGTCAAATGACAGACGACGCAACCTTTGACGTCACTGTGTAAAATGTTCATTATGGTGCACGCGTGCCCACTTTTCCTCATACCAACATTTAAAGTCATAACTGCGGGCACATTTCTGAACCAATTTGGAGTGTGTTTTAGTAAAAGGGTTTCTTTTGCTTATCATTTTCTGTTACTTATAAAATAATGTATAAAATTCAATATAGGAAACTACCCTATTCAAGCGTGCCATTTTTACTACGTAGACTGACGTCATCGCGGTACACACATATTTTATAATGGGCGTTAGCACACAGCTCTGCGCTGAACATACGAATACGGAATACGAAGTCTACAAAATAATATTATTATGATGATTACTATCCATTGATTACACATGGGGTGTAAGTGGGCCACCAACATAGTCCAAAGGCGACCTCACCTGCACGTGGCACTGTCTGCTGATTAACGGACGAGGCAATGGCGAAATTTGGTATCCGTTACGACTTGTGGGGGTCAGACGGGCGTTCGCCTTACATAATCACCGCCAATCCACCGTCAAATCATGATGAGAAGGCGGACCCTGGCATTATGCCATAATAACGGCAGGCAGAAAGAATGATGAAAAATATCCATTGTACGTGGTCAACGCTCACAAAAATTTTTGGTAAAACTATTTTCCTGTATAGTTAGCGGCATCACAGTGTGTGGCAAAAAAATGGCGTCATGAATCAAATAATCTTTCATAATCATCGACGCGGACGGACGTTGGCATTTTAATGGCTATTAAGTCATTAAAGTTGCATAATTCACATTACCTCAAAAAGTTATTTAAACATAATTTACACGGACGTTATAATGGGTTGTTTATTTATTATTATTTTGATATTTTTTTGAATTGGTTATGGTGCAACTAGTCTCTATCAGTAATGGACCAAGAATGAGCGTAGTACTCGTATATAACGTGAATAATACATACATATATACGCACTCACGCCTGTAATCCTAGACGGGGTAGGCAGAGGTGTAACATATACACCCACATTTCGTCGAGCTTATTTCCGTCCCATGATGTGATAGGGGGCGAGCCTATCGCCATACCGGGCACGATTACAGACTCCGGGCTGATACTAAGTATTTCATGATAGAAAATCTCAATATCGTTTTACCCCGATTCGAGGATCGAACCCGAGATCTCAGCACAGCAGTCGTACCGTGTACGCATTACAACAGCGCACCGAAGCAGTCTCGTCAACATGAATAATATGCCATACTACATACTTCTACTTACTTAGATAAAGAACAAACTTACGGTCTGATCAGTTTTTACCCGACATCGAAAAGAGGGAGGTACGTACCCACTTAATTTGTCTGTACTTATATCATTTTTACGCATGTAAAGCGGGAGACAAAATAATAAACTAATTATTATTTATAACTGGAGTAGCCATCTGGCTACTCCAATTAGCACACCCATGGGTACTTTACATCTGTAAAGCACCACGGGTGTTATTTAATTTTTCAGACTTATAACTAGGCGGCCGGTCATAAAAACTCCAAGGCAAATCTTACGGTATCATGTGTTAAAAAGCATGTGGGGCCGACTCTACTGCGAGTGGGATAAGCTCAGGTAGAAGAAGAAGATAACAAGTTATCAAATACCAATACGAATTCATTCATTCAACGGATGAATGCGGTTACTAACTAATATGTCGATATACTAATCCATAGTTATCCACAGCATTTATATTCATTTGCATTTGAAGACGTCTTTATCATAATAAATAATAGATCAAGAGCGATAGTTTAACGACCTTTCGGCCTAGGTGGAACGAAGTGAATAAATTAATAATGACTGAAAATTACATGACGGATAAATTAACCATACATCCTACATATACCACGGATGTCATTTTAAAGGAGTAGCCAGAGGTGTAAAGCGTGCAATCTCGCTCAGGGCCGGCTTACGATATTATTACGGTAAATGAAGCGGCCGTTTCAGGCGCCATCCTCGGGTTAGACACCTGCGCATGGCCCTCATATACTAAACCCCATGGCCAAGGGTGCCATATTTTGATCCTGCTTCGTTTTAAAATTAACCTTGAGCCGGCACTGTCCTCATTAATTCAACAGTACCTACCTCTGTAAACATCATCTCATGTAAATTGACCCGCCTTGGTATTGTATTTTGAATATAACAAAGGTCAGCAACCGAGTAAGTGAGGCATCTGATGGGAAGCGATCTCCATCGCCCATGAATATCCACAATACCCGAAAAATCATGGTTACGTTGCCGACCTTACTTGAAAGGTGTGAATTGGAAACGGCAGGGGGAGTTGGGGTTCCGGTAATCATCCGGTAATTCACATACCATAAAAACCCTAACAATGAACTGATACTTCACGGCGGTTTTCGTGACATTGGTTAAAGCCCGGTCGAACCAGCCCATTCAAACCGGTTGCTGTAAGACAAATAGACAAATGTCTACAGCGTGACTCTACCACAGTCGCACAAAGATAGATTTTGTTCATTATATGAGACGAACCACACTATGATACGATAGGAGCCGAGTCTACTTCCATATTAGACACAAATCTATTTCCGTTTGTTTGTTTTTTGTCGAAGTCAACAGCCGAAGGTACTAGGTTAATCCGCTGGCTTCAAGGCTTATAATTTACACTTTGTGACGTAGCCAGTGTGGGTGCTAATTGATTATGCTGATCTATTATTTAACACCTATCCTATGCTTCTTTACAAAGTGTAAAAAGCATGAATGGGCCGGCTCGACCGGGGTGGTATCATTGTCTCACAAGTCACACAATACCGACGTGAAATGGTAGCTTGCTGTTGCGTTTCGTACAGTGAATGAATTTCCGGAGGCCTTCTTCTAACCCCAATTACTCTCCTTTAAGGTGTGCAATGCTATAATTCATCTGATATTAAGAGTTCATTGTAGACATCGTTTATCATCGGGTGACCTACATGCTCGTTTGCCGGTCACTGTTATAAAAACCTTCACATTTTTATTTAAGCCCACTTGCACGACGATCGGGTGTAACTCACTAAACTTCTTTACTTATGTAAAATTTTCATACGAATTATCGTTTCTTAAACAGGTTTAGTGGGTTAAACCTAATTTAAAATTGTCGGGACTTAGTACGTAAAACGTACCTGTCAGCAACCGCGCAGCATCTGTGGGCTTGTCCACCTTTACCGAACTTGAGGGACTGTCCACCGAAGGCGCGCTGGTAGATTCTGCCTTCCGGGGTGCGGGAGAATGGCATGCCATAGTTGTCGAGCTCGATCACTGCGTGTGGGGCTTCCCTGGTCATGTAGTGAATGGCATCCTGGAATAAATACAGGTTCGGAAATAGGGTTGTCTAAAAGACTACGATTTTTTGTTTTATAAATTTATAATTTAAGGCATTTCCTTCGATTGGTTTTTGAAACATATATCGTAATTATGAATACACAAAGAACGTAAAATTAATCTATGGCAAGACAATCAAATTGTGTGATCTACAAATATTTGTGTCGAGTTCGGGTTGAGACTGAAAGTCTCTTATAGTTCCTGATACCCACGACACAGGACAAACGTATCTTAATCTAGAGTTAGGAGTACCTAAAATATAATGAATGTATGACTGTTGGGTGTTATTTATTTATTTGACACAATAAGATCATTATCTACCGAAGTTCAATATTAAGCTTTTGCGCATTAACACCATTACGGAATAATATTATGTATGTACAAAATAGCCCTAATAGATTCATCAAAGCTCGCCCAAATTGTTAAGGACGTAAATTCGTAATTTAGGATTTGATGACATATTGTAGGCATTGAAGAAGGGTTTTCTCGAAATTTAACGCCACAGGGGAGAAGTGGGGTTGCAAAATTTGTATAGAAAATATTATTGGTTGGTTAAAACTTCACCGAGCGGAACAGCGAGCAAAGGCTAGTTTTACATATTTTTACCAATAAGTACATGAAACGCCCGATTGAGAAAATGTTACCAACATATAGTAATTTCGGCTCGCGGGCTTTATAGTTTAATCTTATCGAAGTGACTCATTACGTAATGCGTCCAGTATTCATAGACACTAATCGGTATTGAATGAAATGTGGTATTCACAAATTTCCGAAGATTTTCTAGCGCTAAACATAATATCCAAACATGTTTTAATGTGTTGTACACGGAAATTGATATGTATAACTTTGTTTTGGGAAAACCAAGAATATCAGGGGCATATATATCATTCTTTGATGTGAATTATGCCAGAACCAGCAAATTCTCAACAATTGTGTAGCCTGGTCAACATTTAAGAATAGTCTTAGAACTCCGCCTTACCATAGACACATTAGAAAAGCATATGTATCTATGGCCTTACTACGAAGGGACGGAAAGGAGTCGCGCCGCGCCGTCGCGTCGCTTCGCCGGTCTTCCATTTGTAGATTTGGAAATAATAAACATATTGGAACATCGGCGGTGTCTATTCCGTTTCGCTCCGCCGTAGCATGGCGAGGCCTTGACCCCGAGGACCACGAAAAAATTGCTCAAAGCGAATCCGTTTCAAGCGTTGCTTTCGTGGCCCAGGCATAAGGTTCTCGCCAGACCACGACCATTTTCATATTTATTTGATTCTCCACATTTCGGTATTGCGTCTTCATAGTAAGGCGTGATCCGGATAGTTGAAACGGGATACAACAGGGGGATCCCAAGGTTCAGTTGCGAGTCACAAGTTGCATGGTTTTTGTGGATCAATTCGATTAAAAGTCTATTCAGATGGTTAAAATCGCATGCGATTAACAGTTGATAAACTAATCATATGAACTTGTTATAACATACAACGTGAATGGAAGACTGACAAATATAAAATATAGCATATCACTATATCAGTAAGTACATACATCGTATGAGGGCCATGCCCTCATGATCGAATTCCTGTTCTCAGTGAAAGTATTAGTTTTTAATGTAGGTACATTCACAGTCACACTGGGTACCTATTCTTCCGAAGTAAGATACTGTAGAAATACATTTAAGTTGAGAACGTCCTCCGTTTTTGAAGACGGTTAAAAAATAAGGCCATCGTAGCAAACGTTGGTCAGTTTCTAGCTTGCTTGGTGCTAATTTCATTTAATGAAGTCTACGTATGGCGATTCACTGATAGATAGCTCATAGGACGGTTCCTGAATTGCTTGTTATATGATTGACTTCGGAGACAAATTTGGCCTAGAAAAGTCTAAGGTTTTTTTAATGCATGAGGCTCTAAATAAGAGTTCTAGAAAAATCTTGGTCCTTTAGCTGTGTTAACTCAATAATAACGTTTATTATATCGTATTTTAATGTAATGACTCACAAGGTATTATCCTAATTATTTACGCTTGAATGATAAATTACGAAACGATATACCTAATTACTTATACTATTAGCGTCTTACCAACGCTTTAATATCTTTATTTAGGTATAGAATGTACTTTTATTTACACAGATGTATTGTCAAATACGTGAGTAGAATATCGCTCAAATATTGAAACGCTACTCAACGGTCGACTGTCTAATTTTGACACGATAGAAGGCTCTTAATATGTTTAACACTATCTTAGATGCCTGAGTTGCGTTTTAGTATTCGGGCGTAAGTTAGTTAGTTTCTGACTACTGATAATATGATGACTGAATTTCGAAGTAAAGTATGTAAAGTCTGCCAACCCGCATTGGGCTAGGCGTGGTGGAGTAAGGACTAATCCCTCTCATTCAATAGAGGAGGCCCGTGTCCAGCAGTGGGAGGTATATAGTACAGGGGTAGTATTATTATTAATATTAATAATACGGAAATACTCACAAGGGTAAATAAAACACATAGTTTAATATTTCCGTATTGAGATTACTAAACATAAGTATTGAATTTTCATCACACGCATGCGCTATCTGCCGACTTTGGAGTGGAGCATTATTCAATATCTAAATTGTTTCACTGGTTTGTAACTCTGCAGGGGATTCGACGCACTCTATATTTTAAAAAACGATAAAGGTATCAATGTCGTACTGAGTACTGATAAAATAACACACCTACCCAGCTATATCTTACAGAATTTTATTAGACGAAAACCGGTTTGACAACTAAATTCGTCGATACTCGATTGCATGGAAAGTTTTTACACGTGTACTACGTTTGGGGTCACGTTTCTCAAAAAGGATTATTTTATAAGTTTTATGCATCGTAATTTATTACTCGGTACTATGCATGTTCAATAAAGAATTTAACGCTGATAGGTACATGGTGTAATAATCTAACGAAGAAAGTTTTATTAAAGCGAGCATAAGCCGCAAAATGAATAATGAAACAAAAAATACGTCCGAGTGCCGATGACGCAGACGGCAGAATACGCAGGCGTTACGGGTTTTTATGGTAATACTGCTGATAAGGAAAATTCTTAAATACAAACAAACTTTATGCAAATGGTCCAAGCCTCTACAGACCTCGTCATATTTATTTTTATTTATAAACGCCATTTTTGTCGCAAACAAAAGTTGGCACAGTATCTGCCTTTCACGAGTTTTAACTATTGCAAAACATTTTTATGTAACAATCGTCCGAACTTCTAAACTAAGAAACTTTTTTTTGTCTGCCTAAGTGGCGCAGTCGGCAAGTAGCCGGCTGCGAAGCGAGAGACCATGGGTTCCATTCCCACACCGAGACATATTATGTTTGTGTAATCCACAAAAAATATTTCAGGTGTTGTGGGGCCGCAAGTCCCTCGTAGTTCCTGATACCAATGATACAGGTTAACCGAGTGTGGGGTCAGGACTATGTGTGTGACTGTTACGTGTTTATTTATTCATTTATTTTTAATGAATGGTAAATGAAGTTAGTCGATCAGCCAATCGATCTTTTAGTAAGTAATATATTTGGTATCATAAGTTGGTATCGAACATTTTATACGGGGTGTAATAGGGCGTTATTCCAATTAACACTATGAAGGAATTCTTAAAGTAAATTACTTACGGATTATTTTTATCACCGTAGATGATTTCATCAACAATTAAAAAGATAACAAGAGGGATATAAAGGAGATGGAAAGAAGTAATAATACATTAAAGTTAAAAGGTAGAATGTCCGGGAAGAAAACAACGATTGGTGTGATCACTGTGAACGATTCACGGCTAAATAGGGCCGCTCGATATCTTAGATGACGTAAATGTCGATCAAATAAGTATGTTAATGGTCACCATGAATATAATAAAATCTAATTCAATTTCATCGTTTTGAACATTCAAGGACATCTGGAGAGTACGAAAGAAAATATGGAATACGACAATAATGAAAATATTCATCCTTTAGATTCTATGATATAGGTTATGTATGCCATTCATCAATAATAGGTCTCGGCCCGCCAGGATCTTGTGGCGTACAGAGATTTCAATGTGAATGTGGCAAATTACGTCCTGGGCAGCATGGGATTATCGGGATTTCTACTAGGTATTTGTTTTCAAATACCAATTTCCTATAAGAATCATTTAGGTGTCTAATTTTATTGAAATATGGACTCAAGACCAAAGTCCAAACACAACGAAAGAAGGGGAAAAGTTGTCGTTTAAAACTATTAGTTAACATGTTATTATCAAGCATAAAAACACAAACATATTAATATTTTTATACTTACTTGCCACATTGACAGCACACAAAACATTAATTTGCATATTCAATGTTATTTATCACACTGATGTGTTAATTTGTCGGCAAACATGCACTCAATTAACATCCTCAGAGACATCAAAACTTCTACAAAAACTTCAAAATTGTACCGTCAATGTTATGAATGAATAACGAAAATATTATTTCGTCTGGTCACTTTTAAATCTACTAATAAAAATAAACATGTTGTGTCAGTATTTAGCATAGTAATACTTCAAATATTGGAATTTTATTGGTTTGTAACTATTTCCCTTTTTATTAATGCTTCTGTATGGCAACTTGTATTGTGGCAGAGTTATTGGATCATCATTGAGAATTATGTTTTATTTTAGGTTTAAAACACAACTAATCTAACAAATGGGACTAACAGCTAACTATCAAATATTCAAAATGTCTAAATTTTTATATGTATCTGGATGAGTCAACATATTCAAACAAAGTCACACTCTAACATACCTGCAGGAAAATGTACTAGGTACTTTCAAAAGTACATTTGGTGGTTAAACCTTACTTGAATGTTGTGAAACGGGACCTAAGTGGGATTGCTTTTAAATAAGTAATTGTTGTGAAAAACTGCTCAATTATTACCTGGTCTCCAAGCCAATCTGAACCTTTGACTGTGTCATACATGTGCCAGAGCCAACTGTCATCTTCCATATTACCTGAAAATAAAAGATTTATTGTAATTATTTGTATTGACTCTTCCTATCCTCAACAATCTATTTTTAGCTCTCAGCCATATCTACACTATCATTATAAAGATGTAATGTTTGGATATCTGTATGCGGTAACCTCGGGCACTACAGATCCATAAAGATTTTCAATGTTTTCTTCAATCCATTGCATTGCCTATAAACCAAGCAACCAAATGTGTCTCATAACTATGTACCTGACATAATTTTATCAAGTAAATTTATTGTTTTAATAATTTAACAAACTTACTTTGTTTTGTTTAATTTCTGATTTCTGAATTCTTCACTGGTAGTAAGCTATATTATCCCTGAGTGCTATATGCTTTTTTGATTATAAAATACTTGATTAAAATTGAATTTAAAAAATATTAGCCTCTTAAAATATTTAAAAATAAATATATAAAGAATTTAACTGAACAAAGCTACTAGCAAAAACTAGGTTTTTTTTGGTTTTTATATTATTAGCTAAGTTTGGTACTGTCGAAAAACCATCTGGCCAAAAGAGAAAAAAGAGAAAGCAAAAAGATTTGAGCAACTCTTAGTAATAATGCTGACCTTTACACTGAGAAGGATTTTGTGTTGAAAGAAAGTAAGAAATCATGTAGCAGTATTAGGAACCAACCTACCTGAATTCTAAACAAAGGTAAAGGTATTCTGAATATGAAAATATTGATAAAGTAATTGAATCAAATGTTTTATTCATAATTATTTGTAACTCTCTATTAAATCTTAATTAATAAACCTTTAATTTTCCAACAACCCAGTCCAATAGAATCTACTGATTGCTCAAAACAGTGTATTTATAGTGAACAATTATGATATACAGAATGACTATTTTTATATCTGTGTCCATTATAAATTTTCTGTGTTTTTAAATATAACATAATATTATAAAACTTACCTAAAGCAGCATTGATTCCACCTTGAGCAGCAACGGTGTGAGATCGAGTAGGAAATAGTTTTGTGACAACAGCAGTTTTGAATCCTTCTTGGACAAGCCCAAAAGCAGCACGAAGGCCAGCTCCACCAGCTCCGATAACCAGGGCATCATGCTTGTGGTCAACCACTGTGTATGCCTTGGTCATGTTTGAGTTACTAGATGCATCCTTGACAGGTGTAGCGCCTCCAACTGATAGATGAAGATTTCTGTATAAATACGAAGCCTGGAACAAATAAATATAATCAAATACAATTCTATTTTTTGTAGATATATCTTTTATGGTTTGGATAAAAAAATATATATTAATTTCCTTGTGTTAAAATATTACAAGCCTTAATAAATTTAGTAATGATCTTTGTATCAGAAAGAGGATATAATTCTTTTATTATATTTGTGCCTCTGCATGAGCATTAATAACAATAATAAAAACAATGTGTACATATTCAGTCATGTTGTGTGTCAATGTTTTGTCTTGCTTCCTCAGGGGTAAACCAGTAAGACAACACAAAAGGTACAACTATTATATACAAACATAAATCACAACATCAATAATTAAAATACTTATTTTTTTTCTAATCAGTCTGTTATGTAAACATTTTTCATACAAAAAGTGTAAATAAAGACAGGTATTTCATGAGAATTAACAGTGTTACTTATTTCTGTATGATTTGTAATATAGTATTATTTTTGGAAATATATACCATACACATAATACATACATACATACCTTATTTTATATTCTTTTTATCACTTTTAAATGTTGTGTATGGAAAAGATGTAAATTATGATATATAGAGAGATAAATAATGATATCATCATATAGAGAACAGTAAAAGTAATCACTCAGTTAATTACTCACGCTATGAAAGTAAAATCGGCTACTATTACAACATAGCACAATGAAATCGTAAACAATTTGATAAATTGAATATTATAGGACCATTTTAACAGGAATATCAATGCAAATTGAATAATAACGATTCACGACAATCTAATGGATAAAATTGATTTGTCCAAAATATTTTGCGGCCGTTTACCGATTACATAACTTATTTACAGATTTGTATAAAAATTTACGTTTTACATACCAGCGAGGCAGGGCTTCGAGATACAGCTGCTTTCATTATTGCACTCATGATGGAACTCTCTGTCCGCACCCGGAGTACAAAATTTAATTTTCAACACCCAAAAATCACATTCACGAACACCAGCGCGCCGTGCTGTTTGTCTCGAGTCTTGACGTTTATGACGTTGACGTATCGTGAGTATTCGTGAAATGATTCGTGAATCGCGAGGCGTGAATCGTCGTCGTTGTCGGATGACGGATCGGAAACTTCTAGGGACGCGCTATGGCCGCACCAAAATCCGACAATACTACAATCTAACTAAAATAATGTCATAGTATTTTTAATACGAATCTAATTATGCGTTTCAGCAATCTTCGTTTTTCTACTATTTATTGCGAATTTGCCATGAGCCAATTTCAGGGCCTTATCTGGGCCCTCACTCGAGAGACAAACGTTAAGTAGGTACGATCGGTATGTACTTCTTTCTTTCCACCTGCCCTTATCCCACTCGTCGGAGTTGGCGCAACATACTTTTAACGCATATTACAGAAGAAGTACGATCGGTATGTTTTTTATTTTATAGAATAGAATAGGCCGGCAAACGGGCCAGTGGGTCACCTGATGGTAAGTGATCTCCACTTGTTGTAAAAAATAAGAAGAATCTTATAGAATAAGAAGGTAAGCATTGTGGTATAGTCATTTCGATAAAACTTATCAAAATCAGCTTGAAACCGAGATTGCGAGATTAGCCATTGTGGAGAGTGCGAATAAAGTTTTATCAGAAATCACAACAATCAAGGCCATTTTATACAGTGGTAGACAGATATTTAGAAACACCAAATATGCCTTTTATTTTTAGTATAAATTAACTACAGCAAATCCACATTATAAAGTAATAATTTTTCACATATTTCCAAATGAATATTACTCCAAGCTTCTTTCTACACATGCGTCGTAAAGTTTATTGATGTTAGTGATATGTTTAACCGAAAATGTTTTCTTTTTAATTTTTCATAAATTCTCCATTGGATTTAAATCCGGGCTGTTTGCAGGCCACTCTAACACCGACATTAAATGATCTCTTAGATTCTATATAGCTTTGTTTTAAGTTTTTGATCATTGTCGTGTTGAAATATCCAAGTGCTGGTAAATTATCGTCGGAATATAGAATCATTGTCTCTTCAATCTTTATCTTGATCTTGCGTATCCCGCAAAACAAGCCCACAGTTTAATATTTCCGCCACATGTCTGCCTTTTTAGTAAACTTTTAGTTGCCTTCTTGATTGGGTTACGTTTGGCATCGGAACGACCTAATCTTAGTTTGTCAGAAATAAATAAAACATTGCCAATGAAACTGTCCAACCAATGGTCCAACCCAAAGAGTATTAAACTATTCATGGAAAATTCATGGGTCCAACCTCAATACTTTCTTGCAAAAGATAAAATGAATATTCGTATGGAGTGGTACTTTTCTAGCAAGCCTAAATAAATTTCTTGTAGGTTCATCACAATTCTTATTGTTAATAACAATGTTAGACATAAATTATCAGGACTCTGTAAAATAGCGGAAAAATCCTTAACTACTGACGTATTTTCATATAAAATAAATAAATTACAGAATAATCGAACCGTTCTGTTTCTTTGTTATAACTTAGTACTTTATCTTGTTAGTTTTTTATTACTAAAAATAAGTATTATATTATATTTTCAAAATTGACTTATTAATACTTCATGATGTTTATTCAAGAAGCATTAGCCCTTTATGATACGTAATAAATTAATTATCAAGTACTATAGTTTGTACTAAAAGTAAAAGTAATACTTGCTGTGTATAATAAAAATGTCCACCACTGTACTTGTACATACTTAAATTAAGCGCCTGTTGCCCCACCTCTGAGTAAGTGCTACTTACCAAATAAAATATGTCACCAAGGGCGTAACCAGGATTTGCTTCAGGCTGGGGCGAGATTTACTGCAATAGGGGTAACGCCATGTCAGGTATAAAAGGATCAGTCAGCTGTGGAGCAGAAACAATGACCAGAAACCTTACGAACCACGCACCGGTTTATCGAATTAGACGTGATAATTAAAAAAAATGTAACTAATGTCCTCTTGGTTCCTGTTGGTGGGGTTCAGACGGCAGATCGCTCCACATAATACCAAATCCTCCGTCAAATCATGATGGGAAGGCGGACCCTGGCAAAGAAGAAGTACCTAATGTCTGCTTATGTACTCTACTCATGTCGATATTCACGATGGGGCAAGGTGGGGCGCTTGTGATACGCCCATGGAAGTACACTCTGTCATATATCTACACTGGCAGAAAGATGTCTAGAAACTTTAAACTGCCTTTTACGTTATTGGTAGGTAAATCTTCGAATATTGTAAAATAGGGACTTAGTCTACAATATGTGCAAAATTTATTGGCACGCTCCGGCCTGAAGTTAGAGCTACATTGTGGAGAATTTTGTCTACTTAAAGCATTAATAGGCCGGCTCGACCGAGTAGTTACCACTGTCTCACAGAAAACTGATGTGAAGTAACAGGCTGCTGTTGAATTTTGTACGGTGAATGAGATATCTCCCCTTCCCGTCCCAATCCCTTAATTACCATCAGGTGACCCGCTTGCTTGTTTACCGGCCTATAATTCATTTATTTCAAATATCATTGGACTCATACATTTACAAATTTTTACCACTTAAACATAAAATTTATATCCTGATCCGCTCTGCCATACAGTGGTATGAGAGAGATTAGGTTATTTTTTTATATTTATTGTTTTGTATACATAATTATGTTATTTACAAATAAATAATAGTGTAAGCCTTATATTTTTTATATATTTTTTAATTAGCTTGAATGACGAGACGAGCAGGTCGCTCGCCTGATGGTAAGCGCCACGCCTGCTCATAAACAGAAGCAAAGCCACACAGAACTTTAAATAAGCACTGCATGACACTGGACTGCGCTCGTCACCCCGAGACATAAGGTGTTAAGTCTCATAATGCCCAGTAATTACACTGGCTTCAATGTCCTTCACACCGGAACACAACAGTGCTTACACACAGTGTTGTTTGGCGGCAGAAATAGACAAAGCGGTGGTATCAACCCAGCCGGCCTCTCGCATACGAGGGACCTACCTTGTATACATAATACCTAGTGTAAGCAGGGTTTCCAAATCTGGGGTCCGCGGACCCCTAGGGGTCTGCGAACCTATCCTAGGGGGTCCGAGGACAAAATTATGATATCAATGGTGCTATCGATCCGCGCCGTGGTAAGCTAGCGGTAGTGGTCTGCGGATCAAGGTAAGAGGGTACTTGGGCTGTGCTCTTGAAAAAGGTTGGGAAAGGCTGGTACGTAAGATCGCAGATCGCGGCTGTTGGTGGAAGGCTTTACTTACTTGCAAAGATATCCGCATGTGT
Organism: Mimas tiliae; assembly: GCA_905332985.1. NCBI lineage: Eukaryota > Metazoa > Arthropoda > Insecta > Lepidoptera > Sphingidae > Mimas > Mimas tiliae. The sequence goes on from HG995255.1 coordinate 9,077,405, forward strand.
TAGCATCCGTATAAAATATAGGACATATTTGTTGTTATATGTATTAATATTCTGCAGTTTTTGTAATGCAAAGCTGTTTATTAGAATGGTTTTTTTGCGGGAATTCTGACGGTGTGGTCAACTGCAATTTTTTTTCTAAACTTGTCTAAAGTGGTTTATTGTATTTAAGTGATGTGAGTTTGTGCAATAAACATCAATGGCGTTGTTGGGCGTTCTGTTCATAAAGTGTGTGTGAATATGTGTGTATAAAAACATAAAATAAGTAAATTTTGAGGTTTTGTCCAGGTGGATGCCGAGTGGATCGACTTTCTTCGTTCGATCCGGTTAGGAAAAATCATTATAGAAGCATCGTACACGAAAGAATTCATACAAAACTCAAACAAGACCATGAAAGCAGTCACACCGGTTGTTTCATCGTTCTTGTGAAGATTTGAAAATGTATTATACTTGTTATTGGCGAAATGCATAACAATGCGAAGCCACAAGGAAAAAAAGAGGAATTGATAGATATTAGAGATGTGAACTGATTACAAATATGAGAACCGGATTTTATCGATTACATTGGAGAGAAAAACCGGTTTTTAGGTTTTTTAAATTTACATACATACATACATAGACTCACGCCTGTTTCCCATAGGGGTAGGCAGAAACAACGGATTTCCACTTGCTACGATCCTTGCATATCTCTTTGGGTTCATTCACCCTCATTAAATTTTTCATACACGCACGTCGGTTTAGGGTAAAAAGGTTTTTTTAAATCTGACACTCCTTTTCACTTTCATTGCAATCTTTGGACAATTCTTTTTAAGTGAGCCAACATAATAGAAATTACCCCTTTATTAATTTACATATCTTGCACTTGGAAGTTTCACTAAATGTAATTCTTTTTTGAAATTGTTACGTGTGATAGGATTATCTACTTTCAGCATCCTGTAATAATGTTCGTAGATACAATTTATTGAAATTAACAACAAAAAGGAAAAGAAAAGATTTTCTATAAACTTCATAGTCATTAAATATCTCAATTATTCAGTTTACCACCTTTTCAATTCACAATGACTGAATATAACATATTTTGTGAAAAAAATAATTCAGGATTAAGACATCTGTATTTTAACAACGATGGAGCCTAAAATAACTAAGAGAGGTTACTTGGGGTTCTCCAACTTCTGAATTAACAAAACAGTGATTCTCCGACCAAAGTTAACACGAACGTAGTCTAGAAGTTCGGATACACGAAATACAAATCGGTTCGTTTCATAGATTTAGTATGGTTCTATACTACATCTATAATTCGGATAAATGTTACTTTTGTTATTTTTGACATGGACTATTTAATTTGATCATTTTGTAATGTATTGAAAAGTAATCGGCATTTCTAAATAAAAACCGGTTGTTACAGGTTTTTCTAAAACCGGTTCACATATCACTAATAGATGTCTAAACTCAAATGTCAAGAGTTTTGGCGGGAATTCTTACAGTGCGGTGGCTCTCTTGTTTTAATTGTTTCCTAAACTGGTTTAAAGTTGTGTTTGTTGTATAAAAGTGGTGTGGTTTTATGCAATAATCATTAACGATGATGAATAGTGTATGGAAACATTGAAATAAGTGGATTTGTGTGATTTTTGATCAAGGGTATTGTCGACCTTGTGCTTTCGATTCGCTTGAAGAAAGTCGTCTAAGAAGCATTGAACTGAAAGGAATTATCACCAAAACTCCAGCAAGACCTTGAAATCGGCCACACCCTTGTTTCATCGTTCTTGGAATATAAGAAAAGATATAACTAATGACTTGGCAGCATGGTCTCTGATCTTAGCCGGTTCCTTATGGAACAAAAAAACAAAAAAAAATTATTATCGTAATAATTTCAATATTATTTATTTAAAAATATATACATATTAGCTGCTGTTCTTTGTGTGAATAATTCCATTTGGCAAATTTTACTTCGTAAGTTGCTCTATTGTGTCGCAATGGCTGACAATCCAAGTAGTGACGGTTTGTCGGAGGCAGAAAGATTGAGAGGTGATGTTTATAAAGTAATACTATAATAATTTATAATATTCCAGTTGCTGTAAAATATTGGTCGCAATACTAGTATAGTAGATATGAATTCTCCACGGTATCGTGGGTAAATATGATATGATTAATATGCTATATATTTCAGAAGAAGAGTTGGCTCGAGAGCTTGACCACAGCGATTCAATTGAAGATGATTGTCAAGAGATTTCACTAGAAATTGAAGAGAAATTACTCAAAGACGAACCGGAATGTAAGTTAATGTGTGTGATTCTGGTATGGCTTACCTGTTTGTTAAAAAGCTATAGAGTACTCCTATAGACATATGACAATCTCTAGCCAGTTAGCCAGTTTCGTCTTGTGCTCTATGGGAACTCTGCACCTGACCTGATAGCCCCCTAATGCCCTAATTTGTAATTCCTTAAATAAATATAATTTTCTGTCTAAATTAAAAAAAATGCATCACAATATTTTGGCAGCAATTTTAGTATTTAATATTGAAAATCAAAAGTTTATTTGTTACTTCCTAAACTAGGTCTCGAAATGGTGTATACATTGATTAAGTTGGTCCTCAAATCAAAATATTACTGTTTGTATTTCAGACACAACTCTAGTAAACTATGGAGAAACAGAACAAAGTACAATATTGGATAGTGAAGTGATTGAAACATACTCGGACAGTTCACAGAATGTTGAAACAGTTCACAAGGCCGATGAATTGGGTAATATTTACACTGAAAACTCAGACACTTATACACAACAGAACACAATCATTGATGTTGCAGATCAATATGGTTCATATGACAATGAATACCCATTTGAAACCTCCGATATGATGTTAAAATCAGACAATGTTGGTAATAAGAGTGATAAAAGCATTACTGAGGATATTGATAATACTATTGTGCCAAACATGAATGATTTTCAGCAAAGTGAAAGTTCTAATATGGATGAACAGACAGCGGAGGACATTATGAATGAAAGAGAGCGGGATAAGAAGAGTAAAAAGGAATTAGAGGAGGAGGAAAGAGAAAAGATGCAGTAAGTTATAACATTATAATATTATAAATTTGTTCAACTGTAAGTCAGAATCATGCACTCAGGGTTCTATACCCATATAGTCATTTTTATGTCTTTTTTTATAATTTATTAGGTATCCATCATAACTCTTAATAACACACTCTTGATTCATAGCCACCTACTTGGCCACAGAATACTGTCTAAACATTCTTATGATTACTTTCAGGGTCTTGGTATCAAATTTCACAGAAGAGCAGCTAAACAGATATGAAATGTACAGGCGAGCAGCATTTCCTAAGGCGGCAGTTAAGAGACTGATGCAGACTATAACAGGATGTTCTGTTGGCCAGAATGTTGTCATTGCCATGTCTGGTATTGCTAAAGTATTTGTTGGAGAAGTGGTGGAGGAGGGTAATTATATTTTTTATATTGTAAATTGTCATAAGTATGCAAGCTGATATATCGTTTTTCTTCTTCAATATTTTATCGTGATATATTGAAATGTTTATGATGTATCAAAAACTTCATAGAATAGGAATAAGTGAGAGTTGTACAAATGTCACATTCATATATCAATATTTCTTCTCAATGTATCAATATAGATTTTATTGCCTCATTGGTCTAGTGGAGGCCACTTAATTTGAGAAATTGTGAAGTCCTGGGGGGTTAGCATATGCAACACGAGATATCTCGCGCGAGCGCGAGAGAGATAACTATCGACGCTAAATTTCTCGAGTAATATTGTCAACATTCGATAAAATTATGACGTCATGTTAGGGTTCGAAAACAAAATACCACAGAGAGGTTCAAAGTATTATTTTCTCTACTATATCTACTATTGACATAACGAGTCGAGTATTTTATGTAACCATGAGGCTTAGCATATGCAATACGAGATAATTTTGTCATCTCGTTTTGTCGTGAAAACCAGTTTTCTCAGTTAAAGATAACAATATAATATCTGATGTTTTATATGTTTTAAATTGATTTTAACACTACCCTTTTTATCCCACATCTTTGGAAGGTACAAACACTTTTTAGAATTTCCTCCACTCCAAAATTACAATTCGTAATCCTATATATTTAAACCAAGTAATCCTTGTGTGCAGCACAGACGATTACAAGTGCATAGTGGACAGTTATAATAGTTATATACTTCGTTATTGTGCTACATAGACAGTAAGTGTAAATAGTGAACGTTTATATACTTTGTTATAGTGATTTAACAGTTACAGTTCTAATCGTGATTATGTCTTGACAGTTACAGTTTATATAGTGAATATTATGTTTTAACAGTTCTATTTGTGTAGTGTTTATAAGTGTCTAGGTCTTTAGTGTTTTAGTTATTTTAAAGTGTTTACAGTTACAGTTTTATTTGTTGTACATACAGTAGTATGTTATAGTGAAAATAATTTGTATTATGTGTTTTTAATTAAATAAACAGAGGGGTTCTTCTCGTCGGTATAGCCGGTGGCTAGGATAGGGAATTCCGCGATATTTTGTCCTTTTCTGACACATAGGTCCATCTCGCTCCTTCGCTAAGTGAAACCTCACTATGCGTTGGAGCGAGATGGAGCTGAATTTTGTATAAAAAGCGTGCAAATTCTTTCAGCGATACAGTTTACAGGAAGATTTCGGGCTGAAGAAAAGTAATGGAAGAATAGTAACCACCAAAAGTACCAAAGGGGGGCGTGGCTTTTACAGTTTAAATTCAGTGTTTTCTTTCCTATACAGTCCACTCTCACATTCAAAGCAATTTTCATTGCGCTGTATTTTCCTATGATACAGTTTCTGCCCGTACTGGCCTTCCGGTGCCTTTTGTACATATACGAAATATTACAGTATATGTATTGCAATTTTCATTGCAAACCACCAGTACATAAGGGCCTATAACACATACGTACACACATACCACTTACACAATACCCAACGTACGGGATACAGTAAAGTCCCGTACATTTTGGTCACTTCGAGCGCCGGATAATTATATAACCGGTCTACAGGTAAGTGGTACTAACGTCGAATTCCTGCAAGAATCAAGATGCCGGTAACAAGATCTCGTCACAACAGCGTACAGCGTCAACGTTCGGCTACCGTTTCTGCGACCGCCTCTGCCACCGAAACCACAGAACAGACAGAACAGTCGGCGAGCACAGGCACCACAGGCACAAGCGCCACCGTAACAGAGACAACACAGGCGACGGGATCTCAAGACATCACCGTACAGGAAATCGCTATTCAAACAGAAGTCACGGCCGAAGCCACGGCCGCCGCCCCTCAAGAGCCCGTCCATACAGAACGCTGCAAATCGCACCGAACCAAGAAGTCGGCGCGTACAGTCAAGCTGGCGCAAGCAAAAGAAGAACTCCTTCGTCTACGCATAGAGCTTGCCGCCACCCGCATTGCAGCGATGGAAGCGGAGTCTGAATCCGATAGTGAAGAATCCATATCGGATCGACAGACAACGCATCGAGTCACAGAATGGCTTGATCGAAGCCAACGGGAAGTGTTGGCAATAGAAGCGCAGCCGCAATTAATTCCGCCGATGCAGAATGAAGCTACGGTTACAGTCGCGCACCCAGAAGCCACGCCCCCCGAACCCACAGTTACAGTAGCGACGCCGCGCGTCGTCGAGCCGCCGCCCGCTACTGAAATACAGCAACAGAACATCGTAGCGCCGCCTCGTGTTATCAAGCCGTCGCCCGCTGCGGAGAAACAGTACAGTGTAGCGGAACCTCGTGTCGTCGAATCGTCGCCCGCTACAATCAACTTAACAGAACTTGCGTCAGCGATCGCCCTCGCCGCAAGAACACCGCACCCGCTGAACCGACAATTCCACGAGTTGCCTCAATTTAGCGGTGCGCATCAAGAATGGCTGTTATTCAAAGCAGCATTCAGGGATTCAAAAGGATCATACACAGAAACAGAAAACATCGCACGCCTGCGGAAAAGCCTCAAGGGACTCGCCAAAGAAGCCGTCGAGAGCCTACTTATCTACGGCGCGCCTACTGAAGAAATCCTTCAGACGTTGGAAACTCGCTTCGGACGACCGGACGCGATCGCGGTAGCCGAATTGGAGCGGCTACGCACACTGCCACGCCTCACGGACGCGCCTCGGGAAATTTGTACATTTGCAACACGCATCGCGAACATCGTCGCAACATTGCAAATGCTAAAGAAGAGCCATTACCTCTACAATCCGGAAGTAACGAGAGCGATCGTCGACAAGCTTACGCCCGCGTTACGATACAGATGGTTCGACTTCGCAGCAGTGAACTCCGAAGATGAAGCGGACCTACCCAAGCTCTCGCGTTTCATGAATACGGAAGCGCAGAAATGCAGCCCCTACGCGAATCCGGAGGCAACAACGCGCACCACCGACACTGAAGCGAAAACGCAGCGAGTTCCCAGGAAACAGAAAAGTTACACAGCGGTGGATCAACGAAGCGAATCCACGTGCCCGGTATGCGGAAAACCCGGACACAAGACAGAACAGTGCCACACGTTCAAAGAAGCGGACAACAACGCGAGGTGGCAACTCGCCAAAGAAAAACAACTTTGTTTTGCGTGTCTTCAACATAAAGCGAGGACTCATCAATGCCGGGCAAGAAAGTGCGGAATCGACGGGTGCATAAGAAGTCATCACGAGTTGCTACACTTTCGACGCAAGCCTACAGTAACAGCTGAAGAACCCAAAAGTGAAGTGGTCACCAGCACGTGGTCAGCGGTCAAGTCACAATCCTATTTGAAAATCATACCAGTGCAAGTGTCCGGGCCAAAGGGGAAAGTCAACACTTTCGCCCTACTCGACGACGGATCGACGGTTACACTCGTCGACGGGGACATTGCAAGACGCACCGGAACCAAGGGGCAAAGTGAGCCACTTCACATCGAGGCATTCGGCAACGCGGAATTTGAAGCGACGAACTCCCAGCGCGTTCGGTTAACGCTACACGGAGCTACAGACAGTCATAGTATACAGGCGCACACGATATCGAAACTTCGTGTCGCACCACAGAAGATCGCCGCTTCGGATCTCGCAGGTTGCACGCATCTCGTCGACATCGCAGCTCAGCTCAAGTACGCGAATGCTACACCCGGCATACTCATCGGTCAAGATAATTGGCACTTGTTGCTCGCTTCAGAAACACGTCAAGGAAGACGCAATCAACCTGTAGCGTCGTTAACGCCGCTCGGGTGGGTGCTCCACGGCTCAAGAACGCGTTCGCTCGGACATCGATTACACAGAGTTCATCACCTTCGGCGCATTGAAGACGACATGGACGAACAGTTGCGACAGTACCTCGCCATCGAGTCTCTCACCATAGAACCGAAAAAACCGAAGAGTGACCCCGAAGAGCGCGCACTTGTCACACTACGGGAGTGCACACACCGGCGGGAGGACGGCCGCTATGAAACAGCGTTGTTATGGAAAAACACAGATCTTCCGATGCCACAGAACAGGGAGAACGCCTACAAGAGGCTTCTCAACACAGAGCGCAAGATCGACAGAGATCCGCGCCTACAGGAAAAATACAGCAAACAGATGTCCGCGCTCGTTGAAAAAGGCTACGCCGAAGTCGCTCCAGTCTCGACGCAAAAGGGCAAGACATGGTATCTTCCGCATTTTCCAGTCATCAACCCGATGAAGCCGGACAAGGTGCGAATCGTACACGACGCGGCGGCGCAAACCCGAGGTGTCTCACTCAACGATCACTTGCTTACAGGACCGGATTTGATCCAATCATTACCGGGGGTGATTATGAGATTTCGTCAACACCCCATAGCGGTTACAGCAGACATTGCCGAAATGTTTATGCAAGTGAAGATTCGTGCTCAAGACAGGGACGCGCTTCGATACCTGTGGAGGGGCGATGCAAGAGGCGATGCAGACGTCGTCGAGTACCGCATGACTTCACTGATATTCGGCGCGACATCTTCCCCGGCAACGGCAATTTACGTCAAAAACGTCAACGCCGAAGCATACAGAGACAGTCATCCCGCAGCTTATCGCGCAATCGTGAAGAATCACTACGTCGACGACTACTTGCAGAGCTTCCCCACAGTTGAAGAAGCGATACAGACATCGGTCGACGTGCGCGACATACAGAAAAAGGCTCACTACGAGCTACGACAGTGGGCGTCGAACTCGCCGGAGGTACGCCGAGCACTCGCTACAGATGAAGACAGACAGACTACGTGCCTACACGACGGCGCGACTACAGAACGGGTACTCGGACTCATTTGGAGATGCGCTACGGACGAGCTAGCTTTCAACCTAGACCTAGCGCGCCTGCCTCCCGGAGCGATCGACAACGACGCGCCAACCAAGAGAGAAGTTTTGAAGATCATCATGTCTCTCTTTGACCCACTCGGACTCGCCGCGCCGGTGACATCAAGAGCCAAACAGCTACTACAGGAGATATGGCGACGCGGAACCGGATGGGATCAACCGATCGACAGCGACTTGAGGACACAGTGGACAGATTGGATCGGCTATCTCAAGCGACTCGCTGACATACGAGTCCCCCGAAGTTATCTACACTACAGTCAAGCCGTCCGCCTCGAGTTACACACCTTCGTCGACGCGAGTGAAGTCGCATACACCGCTGCGATATACTGGCGTATCACAACATCGGACGGAGAAATACACACATCGCTCGCGCTCGCGAAAGCACGCGTCGCGCCGCTCAAGTTAATGTCAATTCCACGTTTAGAATTGCAAGCAGCCGTAATGGGAACTCGTATGGCAGCCGCGGTCGTCGAGGAACACGATCGCAAGCCCGACGCGAAAACTTATTGGACAGACAGCAAAACAGTTCTCACATGGTTGCGAAACGGAGCCCGCGCATATCGTCCATACGTCGCGCATCGTGTAGCGGCAATAGAGGAACACAGTACAGTAACAGAGTGGAGGTGGGTCCCCACCAAATTAAACGTCGCGGACGACGCTACGAGGGATGTACCGCAACATATAGACAGTGAACACAGATGGTTCACAGGTCCGGAGTTTCTGCGCAACGACCCGGACAAGTGGCCTACAGAAACTACAGCTTCACCGATCGAGACCGGCGAAGAAAGAACATTGGTGGTACAACGCAGCCCTCTACACTCGCTCGCCGCGGCGCTACCGGCAGTCGATCGTTTCTCCAAATGGGAAAAGTTACTGCGGACTACGGCGCGCATCCTGCAATTCATTCATCTTTGTCGGCGCACAACAGCGTCGATAAATTACAAAAGAAACAAGCGAAACAAAGAAAAGGATGCAGCGTGGACAAAGCTGCCGGCAAAACAGACAGCGCGCGTACCCCGCGCAACACAGAAAGTCGCGGCATACGACAATCAATATCACGCCATAGATGGCACACTTTTACGACGCGCGGAAACGTTGCTGATTCGACGGTGTCAACAGGACAGCTTCACCGAAGAAATTGCGACAATCAGCGGTGGCGGCATCCCTCCGGCGCAGAGTCGTCTACACAACCTGTCAACAGAGGTAGTGAACGGAGTGCTCGTCATCAAGTCTCGCATACAAGCAGCGCAAGACGTCCCGGAATACACCAAGAGGCCTGCAGTACTCGACGGGAGACATCCCGTGGCTCGTCTCTACGTGGACTACGTGCATCGAACCTTACACCACGCAGGCGTCGAGACTACGCTCAACGAGTGCAAACAGCGATACTGGATTGTGCGGCCGCGACCTACAGTGAAAGCAGTGATACACGAATGCTTGATATGTCGCATTCGAAAAGCATTGCCGCCGACGCCGTCTACAGGGAACCATCCAGCGTGCCGTCTGGCACATCATCGACGTCCGTTCACATACACCGGCGTGGATTACTTTGGACCGCTAACAGTAACTATAGGGCGATCCACACAGAAGCGGTATGTGGCATTGTTCACGTGCCTGACGACACGCGCGGTGCATCTGGAAATCGCAGGGTCTCTGACGACCGACTCTGCAATCATGGCTATAAGAAGGTTCATCGCGCGGCGCGGCGCTCCGACCGAAATCTGGTCGGATAATGGTACTAATTTACAGGGTGCTGACAGGGAGCTACGACGCTAGACTTTGGCAACCCTAATTGCCGAGGTCGAACATGTGGTCAACAGCCGACCGCTCACACACGTCTCCGTTGATCCCGATGATCCGGAGGCGTTAACTCCGAACCATTTCCTGCTCGGAGGCTCCGCCAACGCGGTGGCCCCGGGCGAATTCGACGACAGCGATGCAGCAGGGCGCAGCCACTGGCGCGCCTCGCAGCGCCTCGCCGACCTCTTCTGGGCTCGCTGGATGCGCGAGTATCTCCCGGAGCTCCAACACCGGCGGGAGCCTCACGACCGAGGACAACAGCTGAGCAACGGGGACCTCGTACTCATCGCCGACGGGACGCTGCCGCGGAATGTGTGGCCGCGAGGCGTCATCTCCCACGTCTACCCTGGACCGGACGGCGTCGTGAGAACAGCGGACGTGCGAACCAACAGTGGAATCCTGCGGAGACCCGCCAAGAAGCTGGTCATACTCCCGGTGAAGAGCGAGGCTGCACGGCAATAAGTTCTGCGCCGTCGGCCCAGCGACGACGCACGGCGGGAGAAATGTGCAGCACAGACGATTACAAGTGCATAGTGGACAGTTATAATAGTTATATACTTCGTTATTGTGCTACATAGACAGTAAGTGTAAATAGTGAACGTTTATATACTTTGTTATAGTGATTTAACAGTTACAGTTCTAATCGTGATTATGTCTTGACAGTTACAGTTTATATAGTGAATATTATGTTTTAACAGTTCTATTTGTGTAGTGTTTATAAGTGTCTAGGTCTTTAGTGTTTTAGTTATTTTAAAGTGTTTACAGTTACAGTTTTATTTGTTGTACATACAGTAGTATGTTATAGTGAAAATAATTTGTATTATGTGTTTTTAATTAAATAAACAGAGGGGTTCTTCTCGTCGGTATAGCCGGTGGCTAGGATAGGGAATTCCGCGATATTTTGTCCTTTTCTGACACATAGGTCCATCTCGCTCCTTCGCTAAGTGAAACCTCACTATGCGTTGGAGCGAGATGGAGCTGAATTTTGTATAAAAAGCGTGCAAATTCTTTCAGCGATACAGTTTACAGGAAGATTTCGGGCTGAAGAAAAGTAATGGAATAATAGTAACCACCAAAAGTACCAAAGGGGGGCGTGGCTTTTACAGTTTAAATTCAGTGTTTTCTTTCCTATACAGTCCACTCTCACATTCAAAGCAATTTTCATTGCGCTGTATTTTCCTATGATACAGTTTCTGCCCGTACTGGCCTTCCGGTGCCTTTTGTACATATACGAAATATTACAGTATATGTATTGCAATTTTCATTGCAAACCACCAGTACATAAGGGCCTATAACACATACGTACACACATACCACTTACACAATACCCAACGTACGGGATACAGTAAAGTCCCGTACACCTTGTATATTTCATTTAACTTACTTAATGTAATGTTTGGTTTTCAAGGAAATGTTTTGACCGTTTTTAGATGTTTTACTTTCGAAGTTTATCTAGTTGAAGTGTTAATTTTTTTAAATACTTCGAGCAAATCTATGTCCCAAATACTGTAATTATTGCTACCTCACTCATAATTACTGTTGTTTTTAGCTTTAGAAGTGCTGGAGAAATCTGGTGAAGCTGGTCCATTACAACCTAAACATCTCCGTGAGGCATTAAGGAGGCTCAGGGTACGAGGTACTATACCATCAAGGAAAGCTCACAGGGGTTTGTTCAGGCTCTAGCCATCATAAGTAATGTGTAATTGTTAGAAATATTAATGAAACAAGTTGTTTGTGTATGTAAGTAGGTATTCAATACAATACAATATATTAAATAAATGTATTAATAAAATTTAAATACCAAATAAAAAAGACGAACGATCACGTAAAATAAAAATTGGCAATTTTAAATTGACAAGTCATTATTGTTGAGATTATAGAAATTGGACCAAAAACAAGCCCACTGAGTTTGTTTCGCCGGGTCTTCTCAGACAGGGTCGCGTTTGGATCCGGTGGCAGTTTTAAAACAACAATTTAGAGGTACACATGGTCCGTATCAATCACCTTAAAATAAAAATAGGACTTATTATTTCCCTAATTTATTTTGGTATGATAAACCGGACCAAAAACAAGCCCACTGAGTTTGACTAGCTGGATCTTCTCAGGACTGGGTCGCGCCGCGTAAAATCCAGTGGTAAAGTAAGCCCACTGAGTTTGTTTCGCCGGGTCTTCTCAGGTTGGGTCGTTTTGGATCCGGTGGTAGTTTTAAACCACGTGCCGTTTCGGTAATGCCTATGGTCCATATCGACCTTTAAAACAGAGAAAAAATAACAATAATACTAATACTTAACAATTCTGGACTAATATAAAAATATTGTAAACTTTATAGTTGCCCAGTGTATTTTGACGATGCTATGTATGTTATGTATATATTAGCTGATATGATTTCTGTACTTACATAAGTTTCTTTATTTTGTACTGACTTGTCATAAGCGCTATTTTAATTGCCTACATGATGAATAAAACTATTTCATTTCATTCATTTATGCACAACACAATGTGCAATAATTTTTCCACTTTATGGAAGGTATCCCTGGGGGGTGGAGGGATTGTCGTGCTGAACTGACCAGCCTTCCAACCTAGATGACGTCCAAATGACTCCTAGATATTTTGAGTGGAGCCACCCTTTGGGCAGATTTATTTACAGAATTAATGAGCCAGCTCGACGGGGTTGTTACCGCTGTGTCACAATAAGCCGACGTAAAGTAGCAGGTTGCTGCTGCGTTTCGTGCGGTGAGTGAGATATCATCATCATTATCAGCCACAAGACGTCCACTGCTGAACACAGGCCTCCCCTAATGCCTTCCAGGCCGACATATACATATATACATATATATCGAGTGAGATATCAGGAGGCCCAAATCCCCTCCTCTTCTGAATCCCTTAATTATTACTTTCCTTTAAAGCAATGCGTTCATAATTCTTCTGGTATTGTCAGGGTTCATGGGCGATGGAGATCGCTTACTATCAGGTAACCCACTTAGTCGTGTGCTGGACTATGCTATAAAAGATTAGGACCCTAACCAATATTCCTATTTCAGTAATACCGACTAAAACCCCCATAGTGGCCTCCTTTAGCACAAGTGGAGACATATCCGGAGGCCCAAGCCCCCATTCCCTTCAGTATTCCTTCCTCTTAAGGGCAGCAACGTCTCCATGATTCTATTATTGTGGGTATTCATAGGGGGTAGATAGATCACTTGACTATCAAGTGATCCCCCTTACTCGTTGGCTGGTATATGCTATTAAAAAAGGGATGGTCCCAAGGGATGCTGGTTTACCAGGATTGCTGCTTTCATTGTCCCTGCGGACACAGTCTCTAAATTAGTCTGCTTGTCGACATACTTGACAAAAATAAGTTAGGGTCTCGCTATACTATAATGGGACTGAAGCGTATCATCATGGAGCCGTCACTGGTCTTCCATATTTTTAAACGAAATTACGACGTGCGCTACGACTTACGCCTAAGTTCGTTATATTATGGCGGAACCTTTATTTTATTTTAATACCTAAAATGTTTTTGTTAAGTATCCAATAAGTGTACTATACGCGCGATTTAAATTGGCCTGACTGATTTTAGCCACTACACCCAGTGTCTACGCCGCCGGCCACCCTATAGTCTCTGAAAACAATAGTCGCGATGCGGCGCGTGGCTAACTTCAGTCAGATCGATCAGAAGTTTTTTCGCTTGTATTATACTTACCACCATACACAAACAACTTGCATTGTTGATTTACATACACTAATGTTTAGATTATTATGAGTGTAAATATTAACATTAATATAAAAATGTATCTATACATAATTCTCAAGTTATTATCAATTTTCACTTTAAGATATAGAATGGTAATAATATATAATTATTAATAATAAATAAACTCAATAGGTCACACACACAGTCATGACCCCACTCTAGGTAACTGTTTCGGGAACAGTTACCTCCGAGAGACTTACGATCCCACGACACCCAGACCCAAAACAAATAATTGTGGATGACACAAACATTTGTCTCGGTGCGGGGATCGAGTCTCGTTTCACAGCCGGCTACTCGCCCGCTGCGCCACGGAGGCTGTCAAAAATTGGTAGCAATATTTCACAGTTTGTGATATTGTAATAGGCACTAGGCCAAGTTTTTATATAGTGTCTGTTAAGTGCTCTACACACCGAACCCGCCGACCGACATATGCCAGCGGATTTATTAATGGGACGGGTTAGTAGGCTTAGGGCATCGAAATAAGATGACAAGAAACGTAACTCAAGCAAAAATATTACCCCACCAAAACTCTATAGGGGGGCGGGGCTATAAAAGTTTTTTTCCTTATTTTTTTTTATTTTTGCATATGTAAGTAAGTGGAGCCGTATTTTTAGGCATATTCATATGAGAATATCATTCTAGTTATCTTATTTCGATGGCTTAAGGCCTATTGCAATATATTTGAGTAAGATGGAACCACTTATTAATAGCTAGGAAAGCTATTTTCAAAAGTATCTAGTAAACGTCTTTCTCCTGTGGGCTTAGCATATGCAACACGAGATAATTTTATCGACTCATTTTGTCGTTAAAAACAGTTTTATCTGGTTATCTTTATATGCTTATCGAAGCTAACATGGTTGCTTAAAATACTCGTCTCGTTACGTCAAAAGTAAATAGAGATAAAACAGTACTTTAAAGCACTCTGTGGTATTTTGTCTACGAACGACGTCATTTTATCGAATGTTGTCTCTTTTACTCGAGATATTTGTCGTCGATAACTATCTAATTCGTGCTAGAGATATATCGTGTTGCATATGCTGAGCCCCCTGGATTTCATATCTCTGCTTAGGTAGGCAACCACTAGACTAATGAGGTAATAAAATCTATATTGATCCTAGTCCAAGGTCACGGTCTACCTGTGTGCAAAATTTCATCCAAAATCGTTCAGCTGGTACGGCGTGATTGACTAACAACCATCTAAACTTTCACATTTACAATAATAGGATAGTATGATTTGATTTACTAGGTAGTTAGGTCTCTCGTATGCCATAAGCCCTCTGGGTTGGTACCACCGCTTTGTCTATTTTTGCCGCCAGGCAGTAGTGTGTAACCACTGTTGTGTTTCAGTTTAAATTTTGAAGCCAGTGAAATTTCTGGGCATTATGAGACGTTAAGTCTAATGTAATCCGTCAGGGTGACGAGCGTAGTCCAGTGCCAGGCAGTACTTTGTAATTTAAAGATCTGCGTGGTGTTGATTATGTTTATGGGCAGACATGGCGTTTACCGTCAGGCGAGGACGTATATAGCGCATTATAGGAAAAGTAGCATGTACTTAATATTTCTAAGTATCAAAAAGCAGCCGCTTTACTATCCACTCAATTAAAACATAAATAAAAATATGTATCCTGCAACATAGTCAATTCTTCTCAATTCTTTGTCATAAATATTTGTAAATGGCAATAAAAAATTTGATAACTGAGCATATGTTTTATATGAATAAATATAATCGTAATTTTTATAAATTAAGCTTTTGGGTAGACATGAGTAATACTGAAACTGGATATAACATTCAGAATTCATTCAGGTCAGAATGGCGGACATAGCATGATTTCTATATCTATCATTGGTAATTTTCCTTCTGCCTGGCATTATACCGGCCTTTTGCCAGGATCAGTCTTCCTACTTAAATGCTTCATTTGTTCATTGGTGATTAAGTAAATAAATAGACAATAGAACACAAAAAAAATATTGTCTATATAGGTGGACCAGCTTAACTGTGAATTGAAGAACTTTGCTCTCTTCATTCCAGTATTGGCATTAAACGAATAATCATTCATTATGAGGGATATTTCAAGTGTTTTCACACAAATTACATAAATTCGTTTATTCTTAGCCAAGTTCCAGAAATTATAAGTGACTTTCAAGATTCCTAAAAATATATACCTTCAATAGCTTTATAGTTAAAAATAAAAATAACATGTATACCCATGATCCGAAAACCTATACATGTTAATTTGTTGTTTAGTGGATGAAGACATTATTTTCCACTAACAGAGTAGTTAACTAAACCACTTAAACATCCACTAGCCACGAAATAGCAGAATTTAGACACTAGGATAATTCCACTAAGTTGGGAAAACTGTCTGTAGTTTCATTTCACAGTTAAGTTGGTGGCTCTGTAAGCGACGTTAGTGATCAAAAGGATAAAATATTTATGAAAAAAAATATGTTAGCTTATTTAAAATAATCTGGTAGGGATGTCTTAAGAGCATTCAGTCTTGAATGCTCTAAGGCTGTGTCGGGGTCGTTGTACCCAATATTTTATAGCAATAAAATACGAGAGGTATGATAAAATGTTAATTTATTACATGATAAAATTGTTATTCTATTAAAATTAATATACAACAGTCACTAAGGATTATTTATAGTTCGAAAACTTTGAAAATAAAATCAGTCTTGTTAAAATGGCCAACTATACTGTGGACAAGAGACATTGATGGAAATCCTTGGAAGATGTAATTATAAAAATATTTTCCATATTCCAAAACAAAATAAAAATATACATAAAATTCCATTCAAAACGAAAATAAACAAGTTGGCACTTACAAGTTACCTCAGAAGCCATTCATACATTGGGACACAAATTCTGACATTTTCAAGTTTACCACATATCACAGATACTTTTGATTTCCAAGGCTACCCTGGCCAGATCATTTGATACATCATGTAAAAATAAAATACACAATACTCTGCAAATAAAACAGCGTCTTCCACCGAAATAATCGAAAATTAGTTCTATCTACTTGAGAAGGCACAAATTAGTTCATAAATTATATAAATTTGGTAACATTACAATTATTAAGTTCATTATCTACATTACTAAACTTTTCAAGCAAAGCTTTAACTTATTTTTTTTTGGAATAAAGGCAGCAATGGTCCATTGTTAGATTGTGTGCGCATTTATACGAATATACACTTCATATCCGGGTACCTATTTCTAAGGCGTACTTAAATAATTCTCAAATGCAAACTGGCTCAAACGTCAACATTGAGCTCACAGTAGACAGTAGTACTTTCAACATGCAAATCAAAGAAGATTCAAACTTGCACGTGAAGTAGGTGTTTTATCAACATTAATGTCGGTATAATTTATATATTATTCAATAATTTAGGGCATTAAGTTCTGTGAACAAGATCCTTCCTGAGTCCCTATGCTATGAAGTAGGTATAGAATAGCCATTACAATAATAATACCTAATATTTTTTTATATAAATGACTACCACAGATGAATTTGTAAGTAAAAACATATATGAAAAATTATTGATAATTATTATTTATTGTTGTTCCCTCTAATATTTTTGTTTAAGTGATACATAACAATAAAAAAAATGCAACATAATACGTTGCAATAATAAAAAAGTTCTCTTTATACATGCTTTTACCGGCAGCTTTTATTTTAGTTATAGTATTTTATATTAGAAATATCATTTTGACAGATATTCTGTTACATTAGATTTACATTTTCGAACTCCGTCTCTTCGTATCATCTTATAGCATAGGGACCCTGAAACACTATCGCATTCACCGCAGAAGATACATTCCTCAATATATAACATTCGATACACATGTACCTGACGTAGTTCAAACACGGACTAGATAACTAGGTATACTGTCGCGTCATGTAATATCAAACGAGTAGTCGTTTGACGCCGCATTCGATGCAAAATTTGGCGGTATCGACGGGGAACTTGCTGCCGCACTCGTGGCAGAACCTCGATAGTCTTTGTAACGGTGCGGAGTCGCGTCCGCGTTGTGTCGCGTGCAGCGACGCTTCTGAACCGCTCGAGCTCAACTCACCCTGCGGCTTCCATGTGCCGCTGCGACGCGATGATGTACGGGAACTGGTGCCTACCACTATACACACACACACATACATACATACGCACTCAACACTGTTAGGGGTAGGCAGAGGTGTAACCAGTACACACACATTACGTCGACTTTATTTCCGTCCTATAATGTGACAGAGGGCGAGCCTATCATCATACCGGACACAAACCAGACTCCGGACTGATACTAAGCATTTCTTGATAGAAAAACATAACATTACTTTTACCTAACCCGGGAATCGAACCCGAGACCGTAGCACAGCGGTCGTAACGCGTACGCATTACAACCGAGACAGTCAATACATCATTTGCAACTGTGTTTCCCGAGCGCTATGATCTATCTTTCTTTGAGCGAGAT
The DNA here is from genome assembly GCA_905332985.1 of Mimas tiliae. Classification (NCBI taxonomy): domain Eukaryota; kingdom Metazoa; phylum Arthropoda; class Insecta; order Lepidoptera; family Sphingidae; genus Mimas; species Mimas tiliae. The sequence goes on from HG995255.1 coordinate 9,095,756, forward strand.
TTAAAAATATATTTCATCCAACGGTAGGTAGCGTTCATGGACGGCGCTTACCATCAGGCGGCCCACTTGCTCGTCTGTCTATATCGGCAATAGAAAAAAGCTCACGCCTTTATATCCGATGGAGTAGGTAGAGGTACAACTAGTGCTGGTACCCACGTTTCGCCTAGCTTATTACATCCCATGATCTAATACCTAAGAGGCGAGAGCCATACCGGGTACAAATTCCAATACCGGGCAACTCATGTGTTATTTTCGAATCGCAAACTCAAATATAAATTGTAATTGCCTGACCAGGAATTTGAATACAGCCCAAAATATCGACCTATTCAGTATCGATTGTATCGTTTGAATTCTAGTTATTAAAAGTGCCAAATACATCAAGTAGGTATACCTAATCCCGGGCGGCAAGAAGCCTTTGCTCATAATTAATATTATTTTAATTGATCGTCAATTAGTTGGCAACTGTACAAGCAATATTTAATATTTAGGAATGTTGATTTTGAGGAAGTTGTGGTTTAGAATATTAAGAATCTTAGTGATTTCTTATGTTTACGCGAATATTACACATTGTAATAAAACTAGTTTATACGGATTTAATCGCGGTTTAATTTTTACTTTAGTTCCGACGACGTTTCGAAAGCTTTTCAGCCTTCGTGGTTACGGGAGAGACTGAGGTGTAGGTCGTCTCGAAAAGTTAATGTTACATTGCCTACCTTCATTTTAAAATTCTACATTTATTTTTTATTATCTATAAAGTTAGTTGACACTAGTCCGATCTACGCAGAAAGAGCTCACGGTGTCTTGAGGTCTGGCAGTTAGTCTTTTGGGTTCCGATTTAATTAGATATATAAATGGATCCTGGGATCCAAGCCTGGGCTTGTCAAGCTTCCAACCATCTTCTCTATTGAAATTTGGGTGGTTTTTAATTTTAATAGCCTCGCGAATCATCTTAGGTAGGAATCGGTGTTCTTTGGCAAGGATTTGTGGTTTGTCAAATCTAAGGTAATGTTTGGGGAGCCTTCCTCTGAATGTTCAGCAACTGCAGACGGTGTTTAACATCAGCTATGTGTTCTTTTAAGCGGGTCCCTATGCTTATTTTAGTTTACCCGATATAAGAGAGCCCACAGTGAAGGTAGGCAATGTAACATTTACTTTTCGAGACGACCTACACTTCAGTCTCTCCCGTGACCACGAAGGCTTAAAAGCGTTCGAAACGTCGGTACTAAAATAAAAAATTAACCGCGATAAAATCCGTATAAAATAGTTTTAAGAATCTTAGTTTTTAAAAAATATTACCATTGAGTACATGATTATCCGACTGTGGAGAAGGTTCATCTATTTCAGCAGATCGCTCCATCGCGAGGAACTCTTCACTAGATAAAGACCTATTGTCCTCTTTGTGACTGTTGCCTGTATCAGAACCGACTGGACCTTTATCCAATGGTGAAAGTCCGTTTGGCTCTTTACTACAGATCGTCAATTTCGCAGGTGATATTCGGTTTAAACTGAAAATTAAATGCACAATGTACCATCAAGAAAAGAGAAGTAACCAAGCTACAATTTTTATATAAAAATTCATCAAGAGAGCATATTCGGAAAATTTTGTATATTATTAATGAAGTGAATTACCTGACTAACCTGCTATAAGCTGAATCATTACTCGATTTGCCATTCGGTGTGTAGTTTCCATTGGATATGGTTTCTTTATTCTTCGGTTTACGTTCCAATTTTGCAAGTGTGTCACGTTTCATTGTATTGTTATTTGCATTCAAGCCATAGTTGACTATTACTTTGCTTGATTGGCTATTGTCATTTTTTTCGGATTCGTAAAACTTATCGAAATCTTTGAGTGATTGCATTATATCTTGTTCAAGTTGATCTGTTCTGTTGCGACCCTTCGCATACTCTGTTTTTTGTACGCTTTTCTTTTGGATTGAGTCCAGGAGGGAGTTGGATCGTTTCACAGAGGATGGGAAAAGGTTGTCACCGACAATGTTATTACTGCTAAAATTAAGAGACATTGATTTGTTAACAGGAATCATGCCATTAAACATTTTTGGTGATGAACTGACACTACTTAATCCTGAAGTCCTATTACTTTGTGTAAATTCGGACTGTTTAACTATCCTAGTTGTAGAACTACATGTACGTTTGTTTTCTCTCTTATGTTTATTTATTTCGTCATCGAATGAAGTCATGAATTCTTCGAGATCAAAGTCCTCGCATAGAGAATCATCGTCTCTAACGGAGGTCTTTGATGCTATGCTTTGTTCTAAAGAAGACATTATTTTATCATATTGTGAACTCAAGTCGTGTATTGGCAACGTGTTAGATTTATTACTATTGTTATTGGTCTCGATTTTCTCTAGTTTATTATTGGACTTTGTGAGGCCATTAATTTTGTTATTATTACATATAGTACTAAATGACTCGAATTTAGCTGGCAAATTTTCTGTTGTAAGTAGCGATTCCATACTGCTAATTATATCAGGATTATTTAAAATTGTATTTACATTTATAGGCAAATTATCGTTTTCATTTATAAGCCTGGGATCAATATAGTTACTGTCAGTCATTGATGAATTGTCATCAGTGAGTATAATATCGAGATTGACAAAGTCCTTCTTTTGGTCATTACTATTTATTTTGTCTAATTTAACAGGTTGTCCGATTTTTGACCTTTGGAAGCTATGATACATAGATGTGGAAATTTTTGGCATTTTATCTTTCGGTTTTGGTGTGCTGTAACTAGAAGCAGTATAGCTAGAGAAAGATCTATTTAAATTACTATTCCGAGTAAAGGAGGTTTTTTCCGATGTGCTAATATTTTCTTTGCTCGATTTTGTAAATGTTGTGTTTAACTTTGGATTCGATTTTTTGTCGTTTCTATTTATTCTGAAAGAACTGCATCTACCACCGAATGAATTGTGATTGTTCTCATTGTTTGTGCTACCAAATGATTTCATTCTTTGAAGAGTGGGAGTCTTTTGATAAGTTTTATTAAGTGTGTCTTTCATCATTTTAGTATTATTAGGACCATGATAAGATGTAGACAATTTGTCTTTTGTAGTACGTAGGATTGGAAGGGTTCTGGAATCTTTGGATAAGTTGTGTATTTGTTTAGGGGCATTGGTTTCAGAAGACATAAGCTCTTTCATTTGTCTAGCAGCTGATTCGAATGGGTCATAGTTATCGTCAAGTCTGTAAAATATAACGAAGAAAAATAAATTTATTAGCTATAACAACTAAATTTCAAAATTCCACTCTATACTGATATTTTTATAATATTATTGTGTTACGGACACATATTTAACTTTATTTTCCATTTAATATGGTGGAATTTTGAAATTGTTAGATTATTTGTTGCTTACACTTAACAAGGGGGAAGGTAAGGTATTGCGTGGATAAGAGGGGAATAAAGTAATCTAACCTCTTGTTTTCTATTCTAGGCAGTTTTAAAGGCGGCGCTTCTGATGAAATAGACTGATTATCGCTGTCTACACTTTGCTTGACAATAAATGTCTGGTATTGTTTGTCAGCACGTGTTTTTGCATTTAATGTTCTGTTTTTTCGAGTAGGCTGATGTATTTTAAGCAACTTTTTGCGATTTTGATGCACTTTTGCCTCCAATTTATTCGTTTCTGTTATAGACGGGAGCTTAAATCCAGAGGAATCATTTCTTTCCAAGTTATAATCGATTGTAATTTTAACATCATTTGATTTGTCATCATAAAATTTAAGTTCATAAACAGTAATGTGTTCCATGTCGGAGACTTGTGTATTTGCTTTATCTTCGTTGAATTCTTCAATATTTAGTTCTCGCTTTAAGTCATCACCGGCATCCCCAAGAAGTTCTTTTAAATGACTCTTTAATTGGTCGAAATTATCGGAAAATTTATGTGTGCCTTCCTCTTTACCTTTGACATCAGTGTTTTCTAAAGCAGATTGATTAACGGTTTCTAATGAATTAGTTTTAGGAGTATGAAAATTTTCTAAATCATGTTCTAATCTTAAGTTGTTTTCATTTACAATCTTAGTATCCATCAATTTATCAGTCATACTCATGAATTCATCTAAATCTGCTGGATTTTCTGTAAACTTTGTATATGTTTCACCACTACCATGTCTTTGTTCAATACTATTTTCTTTGGTTTCATCAATATCGTTATCAACAGAGTTATCAAATAACTCTTCACTTAGATCATGCTCATAATTTTCTTCAATATTTTTAGCGGATAAATGACTTAGGTCCTCTGATTCGGAATACAATTCGTCGATATCACCATTAACTGTATTAGTTTCATTTTCTAGAATACTAGTTTTATTATTATAATTTTTAAGGTAAACTGATGATTCATTATAATCGGCGATAAGATTTCCTGGCATAGTTGATCCTATTTGTGAGTTGTGAACTAATAAGTTATCTTTTGAGCATTTTCCTTCATCATAATATTCTGTTATCTGTATGTTGTTACAAGAGCTAACAACAATTGGATTTTTATAAAGCAGTTCTACCTCTGGCTCGACTCTATTGTTGTCCACATTTTTTAAAAGCTCTTTTGCGTTTGATTTATTCCTTCTATTGCATTTTTTTATTTGTTTCTCAGTTGTGGTATTATGAAATACACAAGGCACACAAAGTAATTCCGTATTTATGTTATACAAAGGATCTTTATAACTACTTGCACTCGGCGGGCTCTCTTCGAGACTATCTAAACTCATAGTACTTTCTTTAGTAATTTTAAGAGGATCAACTTTTTCCATATTCGGTAAATTATTGTCTATGTTTTCGTCCAATACGTTAACCTTTAAAGAAATTCTAGAAGTAGCTTGTAATATGTTTGTCTTTTTCTTTTGTTTAGGAGTAATTACTTGCACTTCTAAGTTTTCTTCCGGGACGAAAATATTTTTAAGAGGTTGATTTTTGTCGGGGAGTACCGTTTTAATTTTTTTCTTTTGTATTTTTGGCACAGGTATAAGGCTTTTTTCACGATTTATTTTAAGATTCTCTTTTTGATCTTTCTTTTTATCTTCACTGTATTTATTGGCAATAGCTTCGAGTTTTTTCAATTGTTGTTGCTTTTTTATATTCATTCTTGTTTTGGGTTTGTTTAGTGGTTCAGGTTTTTTTATATTCGGGTCAGTACGACTTTGATGGACGGAGGATGGAGTAGGTTCTTGGGTGTTTCTAGGGTAGGGGAAAGGAAGATCATTATGTAACTTAATAACAAACAAGGAGACAGGAACAATACAATTAAAATGCTATAAAATTAACAATCAAAAATTAATAAAAAAAAAGCCATAAACTCTTCCTTCCCCCTTATTTGCTAGCAACTATAAATGATTAAATAAATTAATAAATAATATTGATACCTGGAACTGCTAAGATCTCTAGCGAGTCTGGCCTGCCTTGCTTTAACATTGGCGTCGCCTGACGATTTATTTTGTGAATTTCTCGAGTTTCTTATCACGGGCACATGGTGCGATGTATCTTCGTGACAATCATTACTAGACATAGATTCTGCAAGATTACAAAACAAGGTGAAACATTATAAATAACTGTGATTTGTATAATAATTCTTTTGTACTCTTCAGAATTGTAAAATAATAAGATGAAAACACTATTGAATAACGAAAAACTATAATTATTTGGCATGTGACGATGCACAGCATCTGTGAGAGTGCGTCATACTTCCCTTGTAGCATTTCCGGTCAATTTCTAATGTTTCCGCTCCGTTTCAGCCAATCAGCGTTAAGTAAAATGTCACGTGGTCACAGGGGATCGCTTGCGGTGCGCTTGCACCATCTTGCTTCATAGCGTCATTTTTCTTGAAAGAAGCAACATCGATTGCGAAATAATATTTTTTTTGATAATTGCAAAATAAATTATCATAATCATATTTAAATTTTTAATTACAATGGTAAATTTTTTGCTTAAAAATATAGTTACTAAATTTTTTAGTATCAGTAAATAGTGATATCGGCAGTGGAAAAAGCAGTGTTTCGGTGGGTAGTGTTAACTAATGTTTAGTTATGAGTAATCATAAGTATGGTGATTCCGGGCGCACGATTGACGACGGCGGATGACCGCACCGCCGCGCCGCTGCTGCTGCCGTTAATAGCTATTGGAGCGCCACGATAGGTCTCCGACTCTGCGCGAGCGACGATCTTCGACGTTGAGCGTCTCCAGCGATTCAAGCTTCGCAGATATCTGAATATTTTCAGACTCAGGTAAAGCGAAATCGACGTGGTAGGTAAGTCACAAATTGAATATTTAGCTTATAAAGTGAGCTTTATTGTTGCATAAATACGGTTCGGTATCCCGGCGGATCGTAACACGTCTCGCGGGTACCCGCGACTGACGCATCTATGCTATTGCCCTACACTAGTATGCAACATTTTTTATATTTAATCGGCTTGCCGCTGTTATCGCTAATTATCCGGTTGATGCACTGCAGTTAAATTTGGGCTTATTTAATATGATCATGTAAAGCAACTCACAAGTCCTCCAACAAATTGGCAATTCGGTTTGGAGAAATGTGCTGTACTCAGACGCCCTAAAAACTTATAATGCATCGCCGGGGTTCGTCATTGAGACACATTGTTACGGGTTCTTACCCCTAACAATTTTTAATCTTTTACATGGTTAATTCAGAGAGGATCGTGAAGGCACTAATCAAAGCCCTACTTGCGCAGCGTGAATTCCTAAATTATAATTTACAACAAATAGTCGGTTGGGCAGCTGCTTCGAACACAGTTTTTATCACCCTCGACCGTGTTTGACAAAATATCTAGGTTATTCTAACCTGATTTAAAAATGTTATAATAAGGAAGAAGTGGTGTAGCTTGTTTGCGGAAAACGAGCAGAGTAGATAGAAAATCATCGGGAGCGTATGCTGAACGAGTTGTCTAATAAGAACTTGCGAGACACATGCTGTGCATTGTCTCTGCTTAATGATAAAAGTTTTATTGTTACGTAAAACTTGTACTATTTCACGTTAAAGAGTGTGAACAAGTTAGCTCGAGTGGCGTATGTTAAGCTCCCTGGATACAGCATAGCTTTTACCATTCTCTAAGCGTTGCTGTCAAACCAAGCTCCAGATATATTTTAATCAGTCTTAGCTACAAATATATGTATTCAAAACAAGTGGCACCGATAAGTGAATTGGACCTTGGTACAACCGAGAGGGAACGCGCTTGCCATTTACCTCCAAACCTCTCCTGATCTACCCATCACAGAGGCTACTACGCCGGTTCATACGCATTCACGCCTGTATTCTCCGAAGGAGTGGGCAGAGGTGTCGCTAGAACACCCACATTTCGCCGAGCGTGTCTCCGTCCCACGATGTGATGGGGGGCGAGCCTATCGCCATATCGGGCACAAATACCAGACTCCGGGATGATACTGAGCATTTCGTAATAGAAAAACTCAATACCACTTTACCCGACCCGGGGATCGAACCCGAGACCTCGGATTTAGCTTAATCGTAACGCGTACACATTACAACTGCGCCACCGGGGCAGTCAATATCATAATCCGGTTAAATACCAAAAATATACCTCTTTGATCACGCGAACTCAAATCTATATCGCCAAGCATTTTCCTGCAAGATACATGTAATTCTTTGTGAGGAATGCTCAGACAAACAAAAGGCGATCAATAACTCAGTAACTCGTCCATGCAGGAACGGATTTTACGGAGGCTTCCTGTGAGCGTATCGCAGGGAGTGGCCTGGCGCTTTGGGCTCCGTAGGCCCTTCTCGAATCGATAACGAGAATGCACCTGCCATTTACCTCCAAAAACTGTTGATCTACCCATCACGGAGAATACTATGCCGCGCCGGTCGGATACCAATCAGTCAACCGGCATGTCGCAATGAATTGAGGTAGTTATGGAATACCATCAATGTGTGCTCGGGATGTCTGTGACTCAGCCTTTTGTCGTCAATGCTTCTGCAGAATGTCATCAGCGATCTCTGAGACTGGTGTCTCCAGATGATGAATGCGGACTGTTCTACCAAAGAGTTTTTCATAGCTGACGAACTAAGGAATGTGGATAATCGTCTACTTGGACGAATTCCTGATAGTGGGACAGTTGGTAAATCTGCTGCAGTCATAGATAAATATACCCCTGGAAACTCGAGACACTGGGGCGGACCATCAACTCTAAAAATTTCAACCAAGAGGGCGCCTACACAGCCGTCACCTACAACGGTTTCCCAGAAAACTTTCCAGACTGCGAGGCGCCGTCTGGTTTGGTACCGCTTAGTCTATTTCGCCCAAACAGCGGTGGGTAATCACTGAGGCATCCTACTACGGGTGGGGAGCACAATTAGACTACCTCACAACGTCGGGCATTGCAATAAGGAATTGTTTGCAATCCTGGATGCATTGAAGCATATCAGTAGGCGTAGTACAAGTTTTAATAGTTTTCTTAAACCTATTAAAACATATATCTTTTCTATTGTTGTATACTCTAAAAGGCGACTCACAAAGAATAATAAGTACTGTGAATTTAAATTATAGTATAAGTGCATAGTGATAAGCCAGAGGTGTATGTTATTTCAATAAATAAATAAATAAAACGATGAGAGTTTTCGTCTGCCCTCCATACGTCAAGTATCAATAGCCACTAGTGGGAACTATTATGAATTAAAATTAATAATATGGTTATTTTTATTTCATATTAGTCGAATAGGAAATTAGTTTTCAAGCGATTCAACGACTACTTCGACGGGTCGCCATGTAACGCTACGGCTGGACATCGCACAGTCGTTTCGTTTGTACAGAAAGATGGTGGGACGCGATCCATGGTTATACTCGGGATGACTTACCAGCGCTTGACACTGTTGGATAAATGGTGTATTTCAATTTCTGCTGAGTACATTCTAGACAAATTCAACAATATTGCGTCTGGACTGTCTGAAAAGGAAGTACAGGTCCGATTGACAAATTCTTCAACTAGCTCTTACACAAATATTCCATCAGGTCGGTATTGCTCAGATAGACCTAATCGCGATGGTATTAAGAAAATACGTGACGACGGACTCTGCGGAAGGGGTGTTAGTAAGTAGGTAACGTCAATGCGGAAGAAAGTTTTTCGGTTACTAGATCTACATCGTCGGTCACGCGGCACATCGATAAAAATCCAAAAGTGGGATCAGGTATTTAAATATAGATCAGACCATCGATTTACCGTCCTCTCAAGTGTAGGACTGTTAGCTTTTTAAACTCTTGAAAATTGGAGTTGTAATAATGTCACCAAGGAGTGGTCTGAAACCGGAATATCTTTACTTGGATTATGTTGAGGATGTTCGTCACAAATATACCCAGTATTGTATCGATGAATCAGGTGATGTGGCACGAATCATTTTGCCTATAAACATCAGAGTAGTGTAGGTTTATTTAAATTTTTGGGCCATCTATTTCTTGTAGAAATGTTACTAGCTTATCCTACTATTTTGTAGCACAAATCAGTTGTTTTAAGTTTTGAATGAGCTAGTAATTATTAAAATTTAAACTAGAATTTCTTGGATTACAGTAATATTGAAAGCTATTTCACTTCGAAGGCCTAAAGTAGAGAACATTTAATTCGAAGCGGCTTAATTGACTAGTTGCCGGCGAACTGGCCAAATTAGCATGTGCTCCTCCTAGCGTCAGGAAGGCTTGCACTTGAGCTCACACATAAAAATCTCTTGAATATGGTGAGAAGAGAAATTACTGTACATTAAACCCATCGTTTGGTTCAATGGCTGATACAATATGTTTGTACAGGCAATGATCGGGTTGGATATTAGATATAGTAAATAATAGTAATGTATGCCCTAATTATTGGATTCATGAAGTAACCAATTTGGGGACCGAAGAACGTATTGCGAAATGCAATAATGCCATAGTTATTTCAATACGAGGCCCTAATCAGGGTGTCTCGCAAACCATTATAGGAAATTGGGTAAAGTCCTTGCTCGGGGTAACGGGCAAAGACAAAATACCTTTGCGAAGTTTTATCAAAAGCAAATTAGTGGTAAGTGGCTCTTAGCCATCAGAATCAGACCTTTGCTAAACTTTGAACCAGTTCCATAGATTGATTAATTATAAATTGATATTCATATCTCTGTTCACGAATACTTAAAGCATTCTAAAAGCTTATAGTGCATATTTATAGTGTTAAGTGTTAATCATCATTAATGATTTATAAGGAAAGCACAATATTATTTCTTATATATTTCAGTTGCAGGTATGTTTTTATTTTAATCTCAATCTTCATCACATAGCGTCGTAGCGTGGTCACCAGGAGCTATAAACAGGTCTCTCACAGATGCTGTGCATCGTCACATACCAAATAATAGTTCAAGTTTTACATAACAATAAAACTTGTATTATTATGCAGAGACGATGCACAGCATCCCATTAAGATCTCCTGGTGAGAGACTTCTATGAAGCAAGATGGTGCAAGCGATCCCCTGTGACCACGTGACATTTTACTTAACGCTGATTGGCTGAAACGGAGCGGAAACATTAGAAATTGACCGGAAATGCTACAAGGGAAGTATGACGCACTCTCACAGATGCTGTGCATCCTTTCTGCATAATAATACAAGTTTTATTGTTATGTAAAACTTGAACTATTATATTTTTATGACTACTATCTATATCTATACTATCTTCTTCTATCTTAACTTTATTGGTATCACTTTCTACATATTTATTAAATGCACCAAGATAATTTATTTATATTATAATAATTTATTATTTACCTGGGAGTGCGCCACCAACACCTTGGGCCCAAACCTAATCTCACCTGCACGTGGTACCCTGTGCTGATTAATGGACGACGCTATGGCGAAACTTGGGTCCCATTGCGGGTTGTGGGGGTCAGACGACGGGTCGCCCCGCATAATACCAAATCCAAATTATGATGAAAAGGCGGACCCTGGCATTAAACCGGGATAACGGCAGACAGAAAAAAATTTAAGAGTATTATTTACCTGAAGCTCTAACGCGTCCTTGTCTATAATCGCCATATTCTTTGGGAGGTGGAGGTGACACGCCCCGTGAAGAGTCCACAGACGTCGATCTGCTGTTCGATGATTTTTCACGTGTTTGGGATGATCTGTAATGTTCGGATGAGGATTGAAAATTTAATAAAAATGTAGTCCGTATAATAGTTTCAGGATGCTATTTGGAATTTAATTCATAATAATTCGTAAAATCAATAATGAAACATTTAATTTAGCATTGTGTTTGAAACACGAGGTAGTATGGAATGTAAAATAAAAGACGGTCACGGACCTATTATAAGTATTGTAACTGCTAATCGTTTGATTCCCGTTGCGGGTTGTGGGGTTCAGACGGCAGGTAGCCTATACAATAATACCAAATCCACCGTCAAATGATGATGAAGGAAGGCGGACTCTGGCATTAACCGGGATAACGCCAGGCAAAAAAGAAAGAAAAATATCTTACTTCCGTGCCCTGACCGGCGGCGCCTTGTATTGCGTGCGCGCGTTCAGTCGATGCTTGGCGTCGGTGATGTGTGGCGGCGCATGCGCGGGCGCGGCGGGCAGGATCTTCGCTTTGTCCGCGCACCACTCCACGTGCCGCTCGAATGCGCGCACGCCGAACGCGCGTGCGCAGTGCGGACATTTTTGCAGCTCTGCCGTGGGCTGAGACAATACCATGTAAATTTACTTATATTGTGTATGGTAAATATTTGATATGAGATCTTGTAAATTAGTAGGTATCAAAGACTTCAATGTATGCTACAGACGGGCTGTTTAAAATAAAATTGCGCCACATAACGCAGAAGTTAGACGGCTAAGACAGGGGAGCGAGAGAGGGGAGCTACTTAATTCTAGTTAAGAGTAAGCGAGATGGTAATATTGACTTTGGGTGAGTTGACTGTAACTTAGAGCGCAATTTTTACAGGTACACATTGAAGACTTTGGTAGGTATATGAATAATACACAATTTACCTACAATGATTTATCTTTGTACAACCTAAACTTGTATTTTAAACTCTTCAATCAAGTGGACAAGACAGTTAAGATAAAATAATATCATTATTTTTAAAACAGCAATGTTAGGTCCATTACATAATATACAAAGTCATGATCTTTTAACAGATTGTATGTAAAGCAACAAATATGTAATATGTAACCTACCTTCATGATAGCGCTCCTAACAGAATGTGGCTTAGTTTTTGGCGTGGGCTTAGCCGTGTTTGGAGGACTTTTCTCAAGAAACGGACTGTTCTCTGGAAGACCGAAATTCTTTGGCAAGTATTGTTCCAGATCCGTACCTGAAACATTGAAAACATATAAACGTAGGTACAAAGTAATTATCATAGGTTAGTCACACGTGCATCATAGGTGTGTTAATTTAGAACATTCTACCACTCAACGTGATTAATTTTAATAGTTTCTAACAGAGCATGTCAAGTGAACGCATTCCGGCGAACAAACAGATCATCGCTCACCGAACAAAGTAACCAGACGCAGTTGACAGATGCGACGCATGCATAAATACTTAATTAGAAACTTGAACCGTATTGTTTTGAATGACTACCTATTGAAAATGAAACAGTACCTACTTGCTAACGTTGGCGACGCGACGCCTTTCTCTAATTCACTGGCAAGGGACGTTGCGTGGCGTAAGAACTATTAGAAAAATAATTACCTTCAATATCGCGAGCTGGGTTAGCTACTTGATCGCGGCGCGTGATCTTTTATAAAATATTAATTGACCAAACCAATTTGACTGCATCGGTGGCGCAGTTGTAATGCGTACGCGGTACGACGGCTGTGCTGAGGTCTAAAATTCAATCTGATTAAAGTGATATTGGGTTTTTCTATTATGAAATGCTCAGTATCAGCCCGGAGTTTGGAATTGTGCCATGTATGGCAATAGGCTCGCCTCCTATCACATTATGAGAGGGGAATTGGCTCGGCGAAATGAGATGATACTGGCTATACCTCTGCATAACCCCTTCCGGGATTACAGGCGTGAGTGGGTATGTATCTATGCACGACAAATTTAATCAAAAATAGTTCATTTCAGAACTAGATAGGTATAGGTATTTAAAATTATTGAAGAGTGTTTATAGTAAAATTAAGCATTGATGTATGATTGTATATTAGTACGGTTAAAGTTATTAATGTAAGGGAGCTTCCTGTTCCAATAGCTTCTATATTAATAGATCTAATGTATGGCGTACTTAGCGCAAGGAGAGGTAGGATTTTGTTGAATTGGTGTGACTTTCGGCACCGAAGTCGAAAACAACTATACTCTTAAGTATTATGCAGGTACTTATTTATTTTCTTCAATTCCATACAAAAATACGGCCGAGTGCGCATCAGAGCACGCACAATAAGGTGTTCCGTAGTATAACGAAAAATATCGCATATGTCAAAAACTACACAACCTAACTTATTGAAACCAATTTCTTTGGACATAGTACCTTTTACCATACCATAGTACGTAACATTTTCGAGTCGTCGATCCCTCAATGTTTAAAAACGAGAGTTTGTAACCAGTGCGTCCTACCCGTAATGACCTACGGAGCTGAAACGTGGACACTGACCAGCGGACTGGTCCACAAGTTCAAAGTAGCTCAGTGTGCTATGGAGCGAGCAATGCTTGGAATTTCTCTGGTGGATAGAATTCGGAATGAAGTCATCCGCCAGAGAACTAAGGTCATCGATATTGCTCGCAAAATTAGCACGCTGAAGTGGAAGTGGGCCGGTCATGTCTGCAGACGGACAGATGGTCGGTGGAGCAGACATGTGCTGGAGTGGAGACCACGGTTAGGCAAACGTAGTGTGGGACGCCCTGCTGCACGGTGGACCGACGACTTGAAAAAGATGGCGGGTAGCGGGTGGATGCGGGCTGCTCAAGACCGGGATGGTTGGCGCTCACTTGGGGAGGCTTACGTCCAACAGTGGACGACAACAGGCTGAGAATAAGTAAGTACCTTTTAAGACTAGAATTAGCTTGAATTATTTCAGACTTATACCACGTAGTTTAAATGTTAGAGGGAAGGGGACAAGTTTTTCATGACTTTGGACACTCTTATCTGACCAATTAATGCCTTATAGAAAAAAAATACCCTCAGTTACGCGAGAGCCACCCTATTTTTTTCTTAATACTCACTTAAACTTAACTTGTGTAGCGGTTCATAGAATGCATTTTACCACCATTTAAATTTCATCCATATAGTGTCAGTGGACAGACGGACATGTCGAAATTATAAAGGTTCCGTTTTTGCCATTTTGCCCCGTAACCCGAAAAAGCCCTTCAAATGTAAGAAAGTACGCAATTCGCAAATAATATATGAAACCTGAGTCGGGTATGGATGTGTACACCTACTCTCTACTAGGTATCTATTTATATACGAGCAACGGTTACTGCATGGGTATTGAGGATTTTGCAACTTCATATTCTACTCTTTCTCAAAACGTCGCGGTCGACGAAAATAAAGACGAAGCATCGTTTTTTCTACTGCTAGCTGTAATTTATAATGATTCAACGCGCAAACAATAAAACTCAATCATTTTAACAACTTTGGAGTCCCGTGATAAATGTATCTCAAGTTAGATGGCTGTGGGCGTGCATTGCTAAATGAATGGTACACAAATATATATTTATGTAAATACAGGCCTCGTTAGTCACTTCACATCGGTCGAAGCAGCGGCGCGGCGCATTGTCAACACCACAATAATATTTACATACTGTATTTTTCACTCGTCGTGTATTTACTACTTGGATGAAGGCAATTGGTTATAACTTCAATATAACGTTCGCATGTAGCTTACAAATGAGACGTTATTTCACGTAATACATTGTCCAATATGTGTTATAGTTTAAGCAAGATGTAATTTGAATATTCAATGTTGTTTTATACTGCAACTTCAGACCTTGGAAGCTATTTTAATGTGTAAAATTATGTGACACAGAGAATGTGTTACATCTAAAGGTGGTAATATTTGATTTCATAAAACCTGTCAAGATTTTAGAACTTTTACCACGTAGAATGGTAATTTTTAAAACGTTATCGTAGAATATTTTCACTTGAACTTCCATAATATAATTCGACGACGCGTTGATATGGTTACCTCATTAAACTAACGCCTTGGGTATACTACCTAGGATCTAGCCTAGCTTAATATTCATTTGCAAACAAAAGTTAAATTGGATGTCAAATTTTCAGTCGCTCCCTTTTCTGATTGCGCCCTGGCGTACTGTTATCTAATTCTACAATACAGGTGGCCTTCTATTTTTCGGCTTACTCTATAAATACATTTATGACGTTTGCGTGAGGCTAAGGTGGAGTTTAATGTACAATTAAGTTCACGAGATAGCACGGGTGTTAGTAAATCTCACAGGCCAGTGTAACGGAAGGTGGTAAACTTGTGAATGGCTCTTTTATATTGGATGTTATCCCGCAGGCGGGTGATTAACAACTTCGATTACTGCAACACGCCGTTTTAATTGGTTTTGACGCCTTGTAAGGTAGCATCCAAAATAAATGAGCCATCCTTTTTGGTATATAAACGTACTCCCACTCACCGGAATTACTGTTTGTCGCCTTCATACCTTATTATCCACAAAAATAAAATAAAATCAATATTACTCATGCCAATTGTACACAAATATATCTGACAAATGGAATAAAACATATAACCAAAATACAAAGAACAATCAGTTTTAAAATAAAATCTATAAATATTGAGAATTTAGTATAAACACCAGGCAAATATCAATTCGACTACAATACGAGTAATAATAAAAACACATGTTAAAGAGAGAGAAATATACCTACTAATTATAATTTTTGTATACTAAATAATGATATATAACCACACAAATTACAGACACAAATCCTAGCTAAACAAATAATAAAATAACATATTATTCCCAAAAGCGAAAGTCGTCTTGCATCACATAACATTATATTTATCGAATAAACACAACTACACCAATATTTGTTATAGAAAACATAAAACGATCGCTTCTGGATATCGAATGTAAACTAGATAGCTTACCTTCTCGCCTCTGTCTCGAAGAATCGAAAGTCTTGCGTTTCTTCACCGTCATCTTCTCACATATCTTGGCATGTTTTGCCAATGATTGTGGTACAAAAGTTCTCCCGCAGATAAGACACGGCATTAAGGGCAGGGGGGCTGCAGGTTCTGGAGCCACGGGAGCCACAGGGTTAGTGGGTACCGGCGGTGAAGGAGGGGGGCCCGCGCGGCTCGGTGGCGGTGTCCGAAGGATCGGCTGATACGACTCATCCTGCTCTGGTGATGTGTCTGGAGGGGACTCGGGTGACGGTGAGCGAGACGACTTCGAAGACTGTTGCTGTTGTTGCTTTTTACCTGCAATTATGACATAAATATTTAATGAGATAATAAATTGCGTCTAGTAAGCCTTGAGAACTTGGAGACAAATTAGCAGGATGTTGAAATTATTATTTTTACAAGTATCTAGAAACATCAGCGCTGTAACATGGACATTCAAAGTCTACATACAATAGTCGTAATGGAAATACACACTCAAGGCAATATTTAAATAGTAACTACAAGTGCAGAATGTTTAACTTGTCTCGACGACACAGACAGTTAGACGCGATTCCATATAGAGAAACAAGTATGTACATAACTCTTTAGCACTGTGATTCAAGGTTGCGTGCTTTCCTTGACTAAATTCGTGAGCAATTTTTTATAAAATTTAGAAAAGGCATTCGTAGTAATACATGCAAGGGCGAGTGCTATGTAAACATGACGTAAGTCGCCAGTTACAACCTCCATATTGATTAGTTAAATTACGAGGTAGGTCGCGCGATCCCCAGCGAAAACTTCCCCCTAAAAGTAAGCCGTCACAACAATACAGTCTATATCGTAATGTGACGCAATTGTGCTAAAATTATCTAAACAAAGATAATGTTATATACTATCTATATTGTAAACAACATGTTAAAAGGAAATAGAATTAAGAGGTTTTGCTCAAAGAAGTCATGCTGAGTCTGAGTAATTAGAAAGCATAACTGTCACCATGGAATAGAAATAAATCCTTCACCTATTCCATGACAGTCACAATAAGCAATTCTGAATGTACGTTTGTAAAGTTAAAAAAAAACTATCAGTATTTGGTCGATGAATTCAAGACGAAGATACAAGGTGCGGTGCCCCAACTTTAGATCGGTGATATGAGTGGCGCCGTCGCGTCGTCAAACGTCCATTGATTGATTTCCAAGTTTGACAGAAAAATCTATACATTTACAATTAGTTCCTAAGTTTGCCATCGCCAACGTGTAATATTATCGTCATACTCTATTACTACGAGTAGTTTATTATAGTTATTTCAAAATATAGGTGTAATTACAGTCAAAGACTGATTCATTATGCGATAAAACTGCGTCGATACTATTTGATATAATATGTATATCTGTAGAGTGCATCACTTAAGTATAATTGTTTATGTTTATTTACAACTCATGAATGATACAAGCAATCTTGTCATAAGTTTCCAACGCAACAACATTCCGGTTTCAATGAATGTCAGCCGTCGCGTCATTAACTTACGAGTTACGTAATATTATATAGGCGTGATATACTACGTTTCAAAGTCGGAGAAACCAGATCGGTGACCTTGAATGCTTGTTATTACCATTAATTACAAAATGGTAAATGATTAAGGCAGTGCATGTCAAATTTTGGTAGTAAAAGATAATATTTATGCACAATAAATCATCATATGGTATCTGTAAATACAGCCGGTGCGCAATGATCGGGTGGCTGAACTCTTAGAAGCGGCGCAGGCGCATCCCGATTGAGGGCGTTCGGGCTGTGCGCATGACTCGCCTACTAATTGACTCAGGCCGGGTCCAGTAAAACGGTTTTCTAGTTTAAAATAAGAACATCTTGATAGGAAGACCCCACAGCGGCATGTCTGTGATCATTACAAACACATTTTTTTAAATGGTAAACAGTCACATTATTCATAATAACCGACTGTGTCAGTGGCGGCATGAATTTATTAAGTTGTTCGAGTGTTACTAGACAAAAAAACAAGAATGTATTGTGCCAGTAGGTAATTTTATATTTACAGAGTATTATATCATTAATCGTAATACATTATTCATTCCAAGAAACGTCCGTGAGACGTTACCTATTTGTATTCCATGTCACATAAACCTAAAAGTGTTTCTTGACACTTTTCTCATCTTAATCGAGGATTCGGTGTCATCAACTGCTTTGTACGCACTATTAAAATTCACAAGCCATCAAAGGATTTCACCAATTTAATCTTCCGAGATTGTTTGTTGTAGCCAATACCAGGTATCTGGTATCATCATGCCGTGCACGGATCCGGAGCACGTGCGGCGAACACAAATTTATACAGGTTTTAATATAACGTTACGTTCGCTGTTAACAAGCGGCAATGGCGGGCGTCTGTTCGTCCGCATGATCGGCAGAGATGGACCACATCAAAGAGCACAGTCCAAGTAATGAACGGAAGGCAGAAAATACAATTGAGTGCAATTATTATCATTGAATTATGGAATTTGTTCCGTCCATTCAGTTATCTGAATTGGGTCATACATATTTTGTTGGATATTTTATTGCAAATTTATTATTATAAATGCGATGAAGTGATTTTGTCTGTATGTTATATTTTAACGGTGAAACAGCTGAACTGATTTTGA
This sequence comes from Mimas tiliae, assembly GCA_905332985.1. Taxonomy (NCBI): domain Eukaryota; kingdom Metazoa; phylum Arthropoda; class Insecta; order Lepidoptera; family Sphingidae; genus Mimas; species Mimas tiliae. The sequence goes on from HG995255.1 coordinate 9,114,462, forward strand.
TGACATTTTGTACGTATGATAGTAGAATTACTGTAGAAGCCGCGAGCAAAATCTGGTTTATTGTAACTTAAATACGACGTAATATTTTTAGTTGACTTTTTGTTAAAGCTATCTTCTATGTCGGAAGACTCTGTATCACATACGGTCGCATATCCATATACCACTGAAACGCGCTTTGCATAGCTTGTCTTTGATTAGGCAGATCTTGAAATTACCCACTTTCTTTACTTTCTCGAGCATAATGACACCTGGTGCCCATCGCAGCATCTCCGTTGAGTGGCATGAATTCTGTAGGTATGTGTCTTTTTAACCTTTTTCAAAATGGAAGAGGTTCTCACTTAGTCTGTACTTATATATGATTTTATATACACGCATAACTCCGACATATATGCACCGATTTGGAGGACTACTATATTTTAAAGTTTTTTCCGTGGTTGTCACTGGCCCCTTATAAATTTGGTTAAGATCTGTGATCGGAATACGAGGGCAAATGGAAAACTCTTTAATAGAAATGCACCATCGCGGTTTTGAAGTTGTAAACTTATCAAAGCCTTCATTCGGCTGCAGAAGGCAACGTTTCCTGTAAACAATAATTCCAGGGTACCTATTCCCTACTGTAAACGTGAGCGTGCTATCACTAATCACGCCGGTCCACTATCACTTATAAGGCAATGAGTTTTATTGCGGACGCGAGACAGCACGGCCTGAATATCTCTCAGTGCATCTGAGTAACAAGTTGTTCAATGTTTTTATTTCGTACACGATTAAACCATTTAAACACTGTGCTATACAACTGGTTTGCGTTACAAGATATTTAAGCGGAATTTTTTTTATGGTATAGGCCGGTAAACGAGCAAGTGGGTCACCTGATGGTGAGTGATCTCCACCACCCATGTACGCCCACAATACCAAAAGAATCATGGGTGCGTTGCCGACCTTAAAGGAAAGGGATAATTAAGGGATTGGGAAGGGGAGGGGGATTGAGCCTCCGGATATCTCACTCACCGTTCGAAACGCAGCAGCAAGCTGCTACTTTACGCCGGTTTTCTGTTTGACAGTGGTAATGACCCGGACGAGCCGGCCCATACATGAAAGCGTTTGGTATAATTATTATGCCTTGAAATACATAAAACGGCACTATTAATTGCTTATGTAATTCTTACGTAATCCATTTCAACCTAAGGTTGTCTGGGGGAAATCGCAGATAGCGATAAGACCGCCATGTGTACTTCTTTTTATTATTTATTTTGCAAGGTATCAAGGTAAACATATACAATAATACATATATTTATTTAAAAATAAATATATAAAACGTAAGTACGCTGACTTTAGGCTTGGTTTATAATAACCAATCATTACCGCAATTCAAAATAACTGGATGGTTTTAACCCACTATTAAAATTAATCTACGTTGTGTAATAATGCCGTATAGGTGGTTTCATTGTTCCGCAAAATAATAAAGTGTTCTTCAAATCCTTTGCGGTAAAAAACTAGTAAGAGTACCTAATTATAAAATTCTCTTCGCACGCATGTTTAAAACTCGCATTGTTTTCAGTATTGTATGACATAGATAAATCTTAGCAGGTGGTAGACCCATCGTATGCGAGAGGCTGTCTGGGTTGGTACCTCCGCTTTATCTATTTCTGCCGCCATGCAACAGTGTGTAAGCACTGTTGTGTTCGGATTTGAAAGACATTGAATCCAGTGAAATTACTGGGCATTATGAGACTTACATTATATCTCGGGGTGAAGAGCGCAGTCCAATGTCATACAGTGCTTTGTAATTCAAAGTTCTGTGTGGTGTTGCCTTTGTTTATGGGCAGGCTTACCATCAGGCGAGCGACCTGCTCGTTTCGTCACTCAAGCTAATAAACAAAAAAAAAACACCCCCCAACTAGATCTACGAAACAACAACTTGATGAAGATACAATAAATGTCTGAATAAAGAAAATAATGTCTATACAGATACACGAGTTGCCTGGATGGAAAACTTCTTGAACTTATACATTTAGGGTGAGGGAGACACGGTGTTTGGTTGTACCTGGCACTTAATATTGTTTTCTGAAGGCGTTCATATGGGGACGAGACACTAAACTTTCATTTTGATCAAATATGTATTTGATAAGGTAGACCTAAGTACTAGTAACAATAAATAAAGAGATGGTGGTAAAAATCATACAAAAATTCATATGTAATTTACATCGCTCTCCTTGATATTTGTCTAAAGGTTCAAAGTCTTTAGGGGTTTTGTGGTTCAAAGACATTCTAGGACTAACTATTATCACCGATACGTAGAACATGACGAAATTACTTCTGAATACTTACAGTTACAGTTCAGCCTTAAATGAATAATGGCATATTGTAAGATCCCAAAGACACGAAAAACACTGAAACGAATAGATAAATGTGGCACGTAATGGGTACAACACCATACAAGAAATTCAAACAAATCGGAGATAATGAATGCTAACACATTCGCCATGATTTCGATGCACAGTTGAAAGAAAACACTTTTATAGGGAGATAATTTGAATATAAATTATGCGCTAAATGAATCCGTGCATTGACTGCATTAGTAAAGTGTGGATTTGTTATAACAGGAACATGGTATTAATATTCCGCTGGGCCATCAGAACCGGATAACATTCAACGGCAAAAGATTCGACCACCACACGCCGATGTATTTCTGTCAACGTCTTTTAATACTTCAAGCATATTCTCGACACCTTTTTATTATTTCTTAAATTTCTCGGAATTTAACATTAGATAACGTTGCGTAACGTAATGATTTTGGACAAAAAGAAAGCGTTACTTTATGAACTTTAATTATAAGCAACAGTTCCGTGGAGAATGTAATAAAGCACGAAATTACTTCCCATCTGAACAAACATTGCCGGTGAAGATTATTCGCACGCAGAAATAAAAAAAATCTATCGGTGCCGTCCGCTTCGCTTCAATAATTGGTAGAGTGGTTTACAGTAAAGCCACGCGAATCGTGATGTTTATGTACAAAATAATTACTAATCTATTAACCTGATTCAATATCATGCTTTCAAAGTGTGAGTAGCTCTTTTGATGGAATAACGTTTCTCCTTATATATCTTTTTAGAAACAGAGTAAAATAAAATTATGCGAGAATTTTTATTGACATATTAAATTCAAATTACAATATAACGACATTTTTTGAAATTGTAAACGTTTAAATATCTTGGTAGACACTTCAGTCTTAAGATAACTTTCATCTATAGTATGAATACTATAGATGATGTATGTGCTGAGCGACGCGAAAATATTTATATGAAAGCAGATAAAACTGGCAATAACGGATAACTAACTGAAAAGGAATGTCACGCAGAAATGGATCATATCACGAATGGATAAAGTGTACAGATCAAGCAATATAACTAGAGAAATCTGAATAACATTGGTGTCGCATTCGATCTGATATCCAAAAATTGCTGTAACAAACGACACATGTCAGATGAAAATTAATTTACACGTTCGCAATTTGTGATATTGTGAAAGACTTGGCCAGTGTGGCGAAACTTAATCCACACGTATTGTCAATCATTCGACTTCACGATCTCGCGGTCGTTCGTGAGAACAGATTAAATGAAAGTGACCGTAACAAAGTCCGACGGTAAGCTCAGGTAAGTCCATTATGCTGTATCAAACACTTTCATATGAAAGGTCACATTGTGGAAACATGTCCGTGAGAAGTTAGAAGCCACGTATGCAAACAACTGATACACGAAGCCACGTGAGAGTTTACTTACTCCATTCACACCTTATGTAAACAAAGCTCAACCTCAAAGCAATCGTTACTAAATCTAACACTGTTTCGGACTTTGGAATATGTTAGTACAGTTGAGTGATTTAGCTACTAAGCATTTAGTATTAGCGGATATATGCCGATTGCTGGCCAAGAACTAACTGCGGTGGCACTGTAGCACGTAGGTTCTTCTAGAGTTCGGTATCTTCTATATTAATAAAAATGAATGGCTAAATTTGTTGCTAAGCGCAAAACTCGAGAACGGCTGAACCGATTTTGATGTTTTTTTTTAAGTGTGTGTTTAAGTGGGTCCCTGGATGGTTTATATTCACAATTAGACCCGGTAGGTGGCAGTGCAATCGGGTTCTAACTATCAATTATATGTTGCGGGTGAAACCGCGCGGGACGGCTAGTTTTATATATTTTCTCTTCCATATTTGTAAAAAAAATGTTTGGGTAAAGCATATCGACACATAGAGCCATGTCACACTGGACAGGTACCCCAGGGCCGGCCCCGGACCTACCACATGGCGAACGAAGCGGCCGCTCTACGTGCAGTACCGGAGGTAGGCGCCTAGGCACCTTCGCATGTAATGGATAGAGTTCAAGCTTTACCTACAACAAACCACACAATATTTATTATGAGGCAATGGGCGCCATATTTAGTCCTCGCAGCTTCGGACGTTACTAAGTACGGATATAAAAAAGACAAAATGAACTAATATTTTCTTTTTGGGAAGTCAGTAACAATCCCAACGTTCATCCGAAACACATCAAGTCCTGCTCAAACCATGAAATACTTTAAAACCAGTCGAGTTTATTGTAATAGTCGTTTGCGTACAAAAGTTAATATTATTCAGTTAGATATTAGTTACTTTTAACCGTCAACAAAAAGAGAGATTTTATAAGTGTGTGTCAGTCAGTGGCATTGTAGCGCCTAAACTAGTGGACCGATTTGGATGCAGTTTTCGGTGTGAAAGCTAGTTTGATCGATATCGTTCTTAGCTATATTTGAAGTGAGTTTGAAAGGGTCTGATCAGCCGTTTATAAGTTATATGTTTTTCTAATTGAATTTTGTACCGGTTAGGTTATACATTGAGTGCCGACAGCGAAAGTAAAAGGCATAATATTTCCAAAGTTCCCGCACTAATAACAAATAGAAATCTGTCCTATCTTCAGACGGCGTGCAAAGTAGATTTTGTAGTGAATGCCGATGAAAACTAATACTGCGATCTCAAATATCTTCTCAGAACTATTCGAACACCGCGAAATATCGCTCGAGTAAATGTGTATACTGTATATGTGTCTGTTACGATTTCACAATGTGGTTATCGACTCCACATCCGTCTCTGTACATTTTTCAGGGTGACATTATTGAATAGCTGTGAATTTTAATGACTAATGAATATAAATAGCGATGCTTCGTTGGTATGCAAAACCAATATAAATAAAATATTTATTCTTAGTATTTCAAACACATCAAAAGAGTGCAATATTTAACTATTGGTATTATTGTTGTGATGAGAATCGTGGTTGATATAAGGACTATAGCCCTAGCCTAGGTGCAAACCTATTCCTCGGCACTATTAACTGACTAATCATAAAAGTCAATAGACATACATATTATTGCTAATTAATTAAAATAATTTCGAATACCAATAATGTATAGGAAAAAAACCCGCGATCTTAATTCTCAAGAGTCAAGAGCTTACGAACTTTACAGTGGTAAAGTTCGTAAGTCTCGTGTGACTCTACGCGATAGAAATAGAAAGATAACTAAGCAGTCGATTGGTTAGTAAACTGAGGTAAGTATTAACTTTTTTTTAAATCGGTTAATAATAATCATAATAAGACTAAAGGAGTATCGTAGGGACGAAGCAACCCCTAATTGCAGTCTTTTCGGCAGGATGTATCTAAAGATGTCTCTCAAGACACTTATAAAAATTAAAAATATGTTAAGAGGCCTCCTTAGTTCAAGGAATTATTGTAGGTATTAGGTATAATACTGGCGACTGCTACCAAAAGACCAAGAACATCTGCATGTACCTACTACGGCCCCCACAGATAACAACAATAAATGAAATAACCATTCCAGTATCAAGAAACCTGAATATCGAGTTTCATTATCTACATTGTTACCACATTTTACGGCGATGTATTCGCTAATTATTACAATGGATAATTTTTAAACTTGCATAAACACAAGTATGATCTGCTATTAATGTATTTGTACAGACTATATAGCAAACACAATGTATCAGTTGTGTCATCAACAGCCATAGAAAGACTACTTATAAAATACAGCATCTTTTTTTTATGTCAGTTATAATATAACGTTTAACAAAACTTAGAAACAGACTTCAATGTACAGCAATAGCATGTAAATTCCAATACAATTGCGGCGAGTGTACTGTTGTCCGTTGAGGAGTTTTTTTTTCTCCGTACTCTGTCAACAGATCTTAACCAAATTTACATGTGATCACATCACAGCTAAACTCTATCGAGTGATTTTTTTTCTACAAAATCGGTCCACAATTGGCAGAGAAATCGGTGGTACATACATAAAAAAGCACACAAAAAATAATAAAACGCCGAATTGAGAACCTCCTCCTGTTTTGAAGTCGGTTAAAAAAGAAAATGATCCACCAATCCCACATAGTTACATTTCAGATTTAAGATATTCCGTATAACAATGAGCCATTAGTTCAACAAAAGCTCTGTGATAAGAGACAATAGCGCGACGTCGCTACCTGACATTTAACCCGCATTCTCGTTTATGCGATAAAAATAAAAACAATGATCTTGAATGCGACAACAGTCAACAGGTCATTAAAGAAGTAAGTCACCGCAGAATGATCGTTTGTTATAATTGTGGTTGAAAGGAGGAAGAGATTTCCCTTTAATAATGATGTCACTTTAATTTAGGTACCTATGTAAGTTCGTTAAAGGTACGCGACCCCGTTACGTGAGCCGTCGACAGTACCTATCCACTACGGAGTGATTTCTTTAAAAGGATTTATCTGTATAACTTGGACACGTTTTGTGAACTACTCACAGATAGCTCGCTAGATAAAGTGTACTGACAGCATCTAGTAAATGTGGTATTTACTCTATTAATAGAAAAAATTACCCTGTTCAAATATTTTGTATTAATGTATAAAGTATTAAAAAAGATTCAGAATGGAATAGTTTATTTATTTATTAGGGAAAACAACAACCATAAGGTTTTATAATACGGAATTAAAACTAAGCAAGTCCAATCACTGCTTTCCACATACTACAATTTATTATATTAATTTATATAAAAATGTAAAAGTAATTTACTTTAAGATGATAAAAATGACGAAATAATGATTGGTTAAACCATCAAAATATAAAAAAAGGTTAAGCATACAAATCACTACACGTGCCATTTTACATCTTATCAGCGGTACACGCAAATAAACTTACTCCAATTCTACTTAATTTGTCTAATTAAATTAACTTTATCAATAACATAAAAACTAATTCTAATACACTAAATACTTGCTATTCATCTAAGGTCAAGTACCTAGTAGATGAATATCTAGGTCCCTTACGAGAATGAGGACGCTGTTAGAAACCTTATCATAAAACAAATTCAACTACTTGCTCACGTAACTCACTTGAAACTATGCAAAATTACTGAATATTCAAAACCCTTCAAAATATTCCAAGACACTGATGATGAAAAATGATAGATGAGAACAGCTATATTATGATCACTAGATACACAACACAATATTATCGATAACAACCGACGGTAGATGACTCAATTAAAAACAAACAATAGACACTTCCCATCAAAACCGCACATTAAGACAATCTTAAAAACACACGTTAAACCTACCTTTATACTGTAATAATTAAGAAAACAATCACCTTTCTTACGACGAAATTTGATTCCACAAGGCATCGTCGATTTAAAAAATAAAAATAAAATAAAAAATAAACGGTGAATGTAGAACATGTGCCGTTATGAACACTATCTTACACACTGGAGTGGACAAATAGCGTAAGCAGTAAGTAACAACATTGCGAGAGTTGCCACCATGTGTTTATCAGCAACAATAGTATTGGCGCTTGGCAGTACATACCTACTCCAACGTTTAGTGCTGTTTCACGGTTTAATGTTTTCAAGAGCTTAGATTGTTCTGTTACTAACTATGTGTGTTTGAGCAAGCACTCATTGATTGATAAAATCCCAATTTGAGAATACCGTATGACTGGAAATTAAGAAAAGCAATGTTTTATTGACCACTTGTCAGCTCGAATTATTTTATATCTTACAGTATGGATTCAAAACAAACTGATTTACATAAGCTAAAATATCATACTTTACCCGTAAAATATCATCGTAACAGGTATAAATGCCGTCACAAACATCACCCACGCTAATTATTTTTAAATGACCAACCCAATCAATGTATTTATTTTTATATGCACTCGACGATAGATCCGGCTATCTAAATCGTTTTAAAAGGGTAAAGTTGATTCAAATGTGAACCGCGGCCGTTGTAAGTACCGTCTTCAAACTTCAACCCCACAAAGTAAGGCGTTATCATAAAATCACTTAAGACTTTCTCAAGGGTACGTGCAGCTGTTCATTGCAAATAGGGTTGCGATGAATGTAGTAAAACTGACTGTTACTACAGCTGTTCCTTCGCACACTGACATTGGAATAAAAAAACGGTTAGTAAATTTTATTATAATTGTAACAGTACATTTATTTTATTTTATTCAATGGATTATTTTTTTAATGCCTAAAATATGTATTAATTAATGTGTAAATAATTTTGTTGTCGCATGTACAACCTATGAGTGAATTAATTTGAGTATGCCAAAAAATTGCGGGGTCCTACAATGACAATAGCGCAATAAACGTAAACGTACACTTATCCGCACAAAATGGCAATTCCGCGCTTCTGTCACCGAATTATAGTAGGTGTTCGTTGTATGAAATTATATGGCCCTCGCACTCTATTCCCGCCCCGGATATGTGGACGTTCGTCTTAGTTGTCCCATTACTTATATTTTTAAGTTGTCAATAATATTCAGAACTAAACACTACTAGATTCACTCAGTAACTGGAAAAACTTTAAACAATTAAATGAAGCTGGCCGCTTCATTTCAATAGAATGCAATCATTAGCCAATAAATTACAATATTAAAGTAGATTAGAAATTCTTTAATGAATAAACAACGAGACCACTTATGGTTTTACTTTATATCTTGGAATCGTAGGTTTTAAAATCTAATTAATTGTTTATTTTTACTTCGTTTTTTGAAGTATAATTGAACGTTCATCATGTACCATGTACATGTACTCAAAATAATCAGTAAGACGTGACCGTAGCAGTCAACAATACTTGCGTACATTTTTGTGCCTCGACGTGGTTTGTGTTATCGCATAAATTTCCAACATAATGTGTGAACGTACCTTTTTTCGAACTAAAAATAGACTTGAGTTTCGATCTGATTGTACTCTTCATTTTCAGGAACAACTCTCACAATACGACACCAATTTCACAGACAAGTGTTGCGGACATCGGGCCACAACAGACAGAAATATACACGACACTACGTCCTCAAGTTTTTCAGGCGATCCCGGCTTTTTGTTCCTTTTGCCGCTCTTATTTCCGTGCCACGAAAATAGTCCTAACGTAACACTTGCACCGGCGCAGACGCATCACTCATGTGTAGATAGTGTTTATAAAAGGAACCACTTCAATTAATTTTTTTTTATTTTATTTAAGCAATATTACAACAATGTCGCGCATCAATAAGTCTGTAGATAATACCGGTTGGTTTTAGCACATAAACTCGATTCGTTTATCTCGTCACGTTATCAACTCTTATCGTAACCATGTAAGTAGACGTCAGACGATAAACAAATTTAAAAAATAAACATATATTACACACACGAGTTTACTGGACACGTTCGAGTAGAATACTGAATAGTCGAACTTATAATTCGGCTCGTAATAAGGTATGTCGCGATAGGGCAGAATTATTTGAAAGAGCTGCGCGAGCGACGGTTGCACAACGATCCGTTTACGATCAATAATTTTGGTCCAAACATACACTGATCTTTCAGGCGGGAAGGATCACACTGACGCCTATTCTTGTTGGTGCTTTGAACGCAACTAACACGCAGCGCACGCGCAACGTCGAGAATAATAGAGAGCTGTCTGGTATTCCCTGTAGGTACTGTACAGTGTACCAGGGCACAATAATTGACACAAATCCCGGAGCCCTCTTCCGTTAACAAAATTCTGTTTCCGTCGGCACTCAATCGAGCGGTAAACTGAATTTATAGGTGCATAATTCATTCGCTTTCAACATAAGTGACAACTAGAAACTCGGCGTCATAATATGTGGGCCTTTCAAAAGTGAATCTGGATGGCGCTTTCGGGAAGTGAGCCGATTCAAATTGGGATAATAGGTTCGGACTACGTATAAATTACGAGGGGTGCGAAAGAAAAATACCAACAAAAACGATGGGGTAAGCGGGACAAGACGTCACAAAAAATGAGGAATTCGAAGAGTTCTTTGAAATGGTTGCGATTTGCGGTAACGTATCGTGGGAATTTCACGCAAAGGACCGACCCATGCTTTTAGTTTTGGTTATAGGTATATGAAATTAATATAGAATAATTCCTATCTTCAAGTTTGTTAAAAATAACATATTATTTACTAGTTTATGCTCGCGACTTCGCCTGCGTAATCAGCTTTTTCGGGAAAAAATAGTCAATGTCCTACCTGTGTGCTAAATTTCATCTAAAAACGTCCAGATACGTTAAAGCGCGATCAACTAACAAACATCCAAACTATTACATTTATAATAGTAGTAGGAAATAGTATAAAGAAACAATACATAAAATAATTTATGGCAAAGTATTGTCTATCACATCATGGGACGGAAATAAGCTCGGCGAACCCTGGTTGCATTAGTTGCACAACTGCCTACGGCTTTTGGTTATAGGCGTGAACTTAAGATATGTTTAAATATTACCCACTCGTAATAATTAGGGAGTCGTAAGTCGTAACTGTAAGCCGCAATATCTGAGTAACTGTAAAACAATACCAAAATTGATATTTTCTCAAATCCGGATCAAACACTGAAATAGACAAGCTGAAACCCATCCATAATTACGCGCGTTCACTTTGGATGTTAAGTCGTTAACGGAAACATAACGCATCCTCTTTGGTCAAACTAATTTGGTCCTGTTGAAAATGACTTCCTTATTTCACACCGATCTAAATTACTACGCTTGTTCAGTCAAAGTCACCGCCTTGCTCTTCATTTCATAGATTAATATTATAATCACATTTGCTTTTGCAATGTTTGTCTAGTTCTTATCGTGGACACTATGAACCATCAGCTTTCACAAAATAATATGACCTTAATCGATCAAGAAATCTAATGCCACAAATCTAATATTTTCATAAAATCTGAGACTCTATATATCAATAGATTTTTCAATTAGCTTGAGTGACGAAACGAGCAAGCAGGTCGCTCGCTTGATGGTAAGCGCCACGCCTGCCCATAAAAAGATACATCACCACACAGAACTTTGAATTACTAAGCACTGCATTGCATTAGACTGCGCTCGACACCCCAATACATATGATGTTAAGTCTCATAATGGCCCAGTCATTTCCCAGGCTGCAATGTCCTTCAAACCGGAACACAACAGTGCTTACACAATGTTATTTGGCGGCAGAAATAGACAAAGCTGTGGTACCAATCCAGACGGCTTCTCGCATACAAAGGACCTACCACCTTGTAGCGTTGATGCGTCTTTTGTGTGAACGTGTAACTTTCAAACGATTATTTTGTGAAGGCTGAAAGTTCACAGCAATATAACATTACGCTACGAACCACGAGAGCGGAGCAGTAATATACACACCGGTGAAATCACGAGGGGCAGCCAGTTATTCAATACAATACAAGAATGTTCCTGTAACTAATCACACTATTCTCGTTTGCAACACACAGCGGCTAGACTGCAATTTCGAAAAATAAACAACAGTGCTTGATACCCGTGAAATATGCTAAAGTGGTGAACAAATGTTACGTCTTGTGTCATAGGTTTGTTTAGACTTGCCTCATCTAGCTGCCATGCCGCCTCTTTTACGAAATTATCTTCACGCATGTATAATAATAATAATTGCTTTCTTGAATAATGTCTGATGCGAAACCATTTATCGACCAGTTTGTTTGTTTTATTTATTTCAGCATTAGTGGTTGCAGCGTTATAAATGTCGGACAGGAAAATATTTTCCCAGGTTCAAAGTAATATCGTTATTTGCTTCCTATTTAAGATTTCTTCCAACAATGATGAAATAAGCACTGTTAATTATCTCGATTTGAGTCTTAGTTCTAAACCCAAATTCCGATTTTTCAGGTGTGAAGGCAGACACGGTATTTATCTAATATTCAACAAATAAAACTCCTTTTTATCCTGGCAAGGCTAATGAATACATCTGATGATAAGTATAGTATATTCTAAATAGTTAAGTATCGTCGAATGACAAATAAAATAACATAAAAACTAATCTAAATTGACTTGCCTTTTAAGAAATTAACTTCATTACACGCTGCAATCACTAGAAACAAGAATTAAATTACCTCACAACATACATCTTCTTTGGTTGGGGATTGAACGGGATCAAACACTGGCTGCAATACAAGCTTTGCATGACAGAGATGGTGATATATTGAATCATAGGGAAAGAACAGTAAAGGTGTATCATGATTTGTGATAGTAAGATGCCCCAGTACAGCACGCGACGGCGCGCGTTCAAGCAAAGCGAGAACACACTTGGATGCACACCCCGAATGGCATAAGGATGGAAGAAAGAGCCTTTATAGAAAGTTTTAGCCAATTTTAATGACGATCATAATATAAAAAAAATATTATGATATGAGTAGATGATGAAATATGATGTAGAGTTCTCGTTAATCTTTGTGGCCGCTCTGAAGTTAGCGGCGTAGCTGATATTACATAGAGACTAAAGGGTGACAAGAGGCTTAGAGGGCGGATGACGTGACTAACTTCAGAGCGGCCATAAAGTTTGATTAAAACTATGCAATTATTAAGGCTGATTCATCCGTCAGTAAAGTTGACATTTTGATAGTACTAAAAACATAATATGAATTGTAATCGACCTTTTAATAAAGTGAACCATTGCTTGATACAATAACTAAGATGATGCACAGTAGATAAGTGAACCAGTCGAATATTTCTCTAAATATTTACGTTGCACTTCAGAGTCGTGCAGACCTTCCTCTACATGACGAAGTATGCCTAATTAATGTGGCAAAACCGCAAATTCGTAATCGGCAATAAACTACTAGCCAACCTAACCTTTAGCTATGGTTACAATATATCAAGCATATAGTTTTGTATACAGCACGAATAGGCCGGTTCGATAGGGGTAGTACCACTGTCTTGCCACAGAAAACCGAAGTCGCAGCTTGCTGTTGCGTTTCGTGGGGTGGGTGTGATTTCTGGACGCCTTAATACCATAGCTTTTCGATCTTTGATTTTAAGGTCTGCAACGCACACACACAACGCACGCGCGTCTTCTGGTATTGCATGTGTTCATTGGCGGTGGAAAATACCATCAGGTGACTAGACTGGAAATAGAAGAGTTTGGCGAACAAAAGTAAAAACATCCATATTCACTTGAACTAAATCCAGAGCATTACAGCATAAGTGATAATAATTTTTAAAAAATATAATGTATTTGCAAAAACAATAACGGATGGAAATTATTTCCATGAATCTGCAGAACTAAGTAAATAACTTATGCTTTTGTGTCGTTATTTTAATGCCGTTTGAGAAAGAAAAACATTATGTAACGCGTTATATTATGCAATTTTGTGAGGCTATTATAACAGAAATTACGGTTTCTTTCCTAATAATGTATCTCTTACATATACTTCAAGTATTTTTTGTAAATAAGATCAAAGCATAAAGTACATTTACAGTACAAGTACAGTTTCATAGCGATTTTTTTTTCGCCCCGATACACCCTGAGGACTTGTTCTTTTTGACCCCACAAACACGTAACGCGCATGTTTTACGTTAAATTCGTGAAATCAGGGTCCATATTTCCTATGGGTATGACTGTATAAATAGCCAATGTCAAATGTTCATAACAAGGCGTTAATAAATTTTATATTGGTGAAAACACATATAAAAATACCACTCGATTGTCAACTTGACGCAGTTAACACTACGCGTTCGCGTTAATGTAACGCGGGTGCGTTACGAGTCAACACGGTCATACAGAAAAGGCCTCAGCACTCTATTGACCACGTTTTACGGAAAGTAGGTACCTATATGAGTAAGTTTCATTTGTCCATATCTTTACTCACCAATATAATTACTTTTCCTATCCTATACACTGAAATTAAAACCCAAAAATGTGTCTACCTACATAAATTCTTTTTGGATAAAATATTTAACTTCCTTTCCCACCAAGAGGCGGACAAGATATTCGATTACCTACGGAAATTCAGACCACAGCCCTCAATGTAGCGATCGTGGTAAATTTGATATGTTCCGTGCGTTCTACTTGCCCAGCTATAGACGAGATCAATAGAGATGTTTTGGGGACAACCAATCACCCATCGTCAATACTTTGAATAGCGAGACACTATAAAAAGTAAGTACTTATTGATATTGCTTTCAATAAAGATATGTTTACAGTTACATGGTCCTATACACAATATATTATTATTACATAACGATTTTCTTATGTTGTCGCGGGGAAAAGCGATTTATTACTACTGCCCCACCCCGGGTGGAGGCGGGACGGTTATGCTGTGCACTACCGGCCTTACAACCCAACGTTAAGCCACCCGGGAGAGATGGAAAACATTCGGTCGACCATTGGGCCGAGTAAAGTATATATGTACTTACACCCTACGCCCCAGCAATATCAACTAAAAACCCCGCGGTGGCTATCTTCGGCGCATTAAGGACGGCCCTGGGTTTCCGAGGCAATAAGCGCCCTGGCCTCAGCCGGAACCGATGTAACGATTGCCTCCCTGAACATGTGGTATATTAAATAACATTAAATGTTAGTCCCTACTGGCGATCAATACCTACTGAATTCAGTATTGTTTTTATAACAGAAGCCTTAGATCGTAAAAGCCGATAAACGAGCAAATGGATCAACTGATGATGTCTAGCGTTCAAGTACACCCACAATACCAGAATAATGAATGCAAAGGGAAGGGGGATTTGGTAATTTTAGAAGCTGTGTTATAACAATAATAGACAATTATGGGGGGTCTTTGTATTCATATAAATAATTATTTGTCAACAACCATAGGTATTTCTTTCCTAAACATTGCACTTTCAGCAAAAAATAAGAATGTTATGATTCCTACACGAAGCACAAAAACTTCTAATGAACGGAAGAATGATCTCACGGTGTCGTCGTCATTGTTTTTGTACTTAATACCTACGGTAACACAATACGCTGAGATACCAGTTAGTCTACAGCTCCAAAAGGAAAAACACGCTTCTCTACACATTACGCAACAAAAACCTGTTTAGGACCCATTACCGTCACTCAAAACTCAAAACAAGGAACTGTTACAATCTGGAGCATGTCATCACGCGACATTCTTATTTCAAGCTCGTAACGCATTCGATAATATAATTTGTGAATTTGAATCTCTTTATCCAGAACAACCCCTATCCTTTTAAAGCATTGGTGGAAGAATCCCTTATCAAAAGTCATCCCATTTTCGAGATATCGCGAAATACGTATTTGCTTATTTATTTTAGGAGTAATCCTACGAAGCTTCGAGTCAAAATAGCACTGTTTTGCATTCCAACAAAACAGATATTATGTGTAGAATAAAACACACAGCGTAATAAGTGAAGAAGCTGTCTATGGTTTTGCTTTGACTATGGTATACATACTGTTTTCCTTTGTGGTTTCCGGTTGGTTTACTCTTTTTCTCACCAGAGGCGCCACTGTCCTAGTCAAAGTTTTGACGAGGTGACCGTTATTCAAATCATAGGAGTCTTCACTCACCTGCAAGGCTCTTGCTGCTACGCTGTGTGTTTTATTCTACACATAATATCTGTTTTGTTGGAATGCAAAACAGTGCTATTATGTGCCTTTATAAAACACACAGCGTAATAAGTGAAGATCTGTTTGATATCTGCTGGTGAGAAGGAATAAAATGCACAAACGCTATGTGATTAGTATTATTCTACAACTGTATATGTACACCTTTTAGAATCTCAGTGTAGGGTTTTCAAAAGGGTATGGAATGTAATTAAATATAATGCAGTTATGACAATATCTAAATTTTTATTAGTTGTATAACATATGAATCATTTAAAAACTAAACTAAATTAAACCTCTTGTTCATAGTGAAAACAAACATTCTTATTATAATCTCGAAAACAAATATAATTAAGGATTTTAATAAACATAATCTCCCTTATTAACTAAACCGCTTGTTATTGAATGATTAAAACATTAGTTACTTGAACTATCAAATCATATTAGAAACATTAAAATCAGTATCAATCAGTGTCTTAGACAACTGAAAAAGTAGAATGCAATAAATCTTCTGAATTATCAATTTCACGCTGTACGGGGCGGCAATAATGATTAGTAAATGTAGACATACTCTTCCAATTTCCCCTGTCCAATATCTCCTGTACAGGTCTATTTTCGACCCAGCTTCTAGAAGCTACCGCAGCACGAATACTCCCTGGTGGTGCAGCTATATTAACCTCTTTAAAAACGGATCTGATCCATCCAGCTATCATTGTCCTAGAAGCTGGTTTAGTATCTCCCGTAATAGAAATAAAGAGATTAGTTACATTACCACCTGCTGTTCGACGGTTCTCAGATATTTCTAAGAGTTTGGTTACATGTCTAACTGGGCAAATACTAGTATTTAAATGCTGTAACAGTAACCAGCCAGACTGTTGATGCGATCCTGTATCAGTCTTTGAACCAAATTTAGGCCATAATATAATCTTTTCGTTCTGGATGAAAAGACTATCCTTAGTAACTTCTAATAAGGTTAGGTCATGTATTCTGCGGCCTGACGCCAGTAATAATATCAAGGCTGTACGCCTTGAAATATCAAAATGGGTCTCAGAAATTGGTGTAGTTATCAGCCAGTCAAACAGCACTTTAGTGTCCCAAATTGGAGCTTTCCTAGTTTGTGGCCTAGATTGAGATATGGCCTTTAATATTTGTTGTATGAAAAAGTTTTTGTTATAATTCTCTTTCGATGGTCTGCAATAAGTGAATATTGCAGACTTATGTAGTAGTATTGTGTTGTATGCCAGTTGCTCCTTGAGAAAAAGATTTGCCAAAAAACGCGCAATATTGTCCCCATTCGGAGATTTATCATCTATCTCGTTCGATCTACACCACATCTTCCACCGCCTAATAGGTGCTTTATAGGTGGACAGGGTTGAGGAGCGCCAGCTCCTATTTAACAAATTTTGTTCACTTGGGCTCCAGTGAGCAATCTGTTTCGCCCACCCCCAACCTTCCAAGCTTGAAGATGTAACTTGGTCACCTGAGTGGGTGGTTGACCCGTGGTCTGATCTATGAGGACCTTCTGCAGGTCTACTATTCGTATTGGTTGCGACAAGGCTCGAGCTTGCAGGTCTGGCAACCAAAAACATTGGGTCCACTGGGGTGCTATCACTATGTAAATTCCCCATGCGTTGTTGAGGTGTTTTAGTACCCTGGGAATTAGATTGGGTGGTGGGAACACCCAAGCCAGGCTGAAATCCCATTCGCGACTGAATGCGTCGCAATATCTGGCTAATCCATCGCTTGAATCCAGCGTTACGTAGCTGGAAACGACGGCGGTCTCTTTGGACGCGAACAGATCTATATCTGGGATACCCCACAATTCGAATATGACCTCCGTGGCCTGGGGTAGTAAGTGCCATTCGGGTACTGGCCGACCCCTCGAGAGGCGGTCGGCAATGCCGTTTAACCTCCCCGGGAGGTAACATGCCGACAGCGTTATGTTGAGCTGCTCGGTTAGCTCCAGAAGCCTGCTCGTAAGGTCTAGCAGTGCAATGGAGCGAGTCCCACCCTGATTTTTTATATACGCTACTAGTGTGAGGTTGTCCGACTGCACTAGGACATGCGCATTTAATAGGGTCGTTTGCTGACTTTCTATGACTGCAAAAACTGCGTACAGTTCTTTTATATTGGAATGCCAATTCCTTTGGTGCGGTCTCCACTTTCCGGCCAAAAGAACACCGTTTAATTGACCACCCCAGCCTGCATCCGCTGCATCTGTGGCAAGGAAGTGTGTGACTTCCTTCCTTTGGAGTGAGACAGTGCTGTGCTCTATCTCCTTTAACCACCACTTCAGATCTTGTATCACAGGAGGGATTATTAATCTCCTCTCCCGTGCTCTTGACTGTTTGAACGTTCTGAGAAAGATCTGGAATTTGCGGCAGTGTACACGGCCCCTGGAGACAGTGTGATTGGCAAAATTTAGTTGGCCTAATAAGCTCTGAGCCTGCTTCAAGGTGCAGCTCTTTTGTCTTATGATGTTGATAATCGCAGCCTTTATTGAATGTACCTTTTGGACAGGTAATTCTACCACATTGGCTAGAGTGTCCCACGTTAAACCCAGATAGTCCAACTGCTGGGTAGGGATTAGGATTGATTTCTGGTAATTTATGTGCCAGCCTAAAGTCTCTAAGAGTCTCACGGTCTCCGCAACCTGCTCTGTAAGGCTGCGAGGATCTTGGTGGGCCAAAAGGTAATCGTCCAAATAAACTACGACCCTGATTCCCCGAGCCCGAAGGATTTCCGCAATCCAGTTTGACAGGGCTGCAAAAATTTGAGGGGCTGAACATAGGCCGAAAGGCAAGGCTGTTAATTGCAAAATCTCTTGTTTGTAGATGACGCGTAAAAAGCGTCTGTGTGTCTCCGCTATAGGTAGATGAAAATAAGCCTGTTGGAGATCTATCTTTACTAGCCAATCCTGACCTTGGAGGAAATTCATGACATCTACTTGAGAAATGAGCTGAAATCTCCTTGTTGCTACATAATTGTTGAGATTTCGTAGGTCGAAAATGGGACGTACCCCCCCGTCTGGTTTCTGGATAAGAAACATCTTTGAAAAGAAACCTGAATTTATCATTGGTGGTTTCTCTAAAACCATCTGTGACTTTAAGTCCTCTATGACCTTTGACATCTGATCCGTCGCCTTGGTTGCTAAGGCTTTTCGGATCTGACTGTAAGGGTACTGCAAAGGAGGTTTGCGTTTGAAAGGAATACGGCAATAAGTTACAACTTTTTGAATAAATTGGCTGGCTCCTAATTTCCTCCAAGCTTCTACATGATTCCTTAAACATCCCCCTTCGAAATTGTGGTCACTTCTGAGATGTCTTTGGGTTGTGACTATATTCTGAACCCCCTTTGCGTTGACGAAAGGGCTGGTTCTTTTTAAACTCAGTTTTATTTTTTTGAGTACGGTGAGTCTTATTATTATTATTAAAATGTTTCCTAACTTCTTTCTTATGAGGGTAACGATTGGAATGAGAAGATGTAGAGGGTTTATCTTCTTTTAAGTAATTTGGTGTATTTAACCAGACCTGTGTACCGCCCAAAGATTGTATAATAGGTAACAATTTTTCACGGCTAAATAAATACTCAGAGCTTGGCGGAATTCGTTGTAATGTAGCTTTTAAATTAGGGTTACCTATTTCCTTCAAAATCCTATCGCGCCTAGTCTCTATACATTCACCTCTCTTCCCACAAATAACCTGCATTATCGTTTCCCATCTCTTATTACTCTCCGAATTAGGACCAAATATACCAGTCAGCTTGTGTACTAAGGTGTCAGAGTTTAGGCTTTCAGGGTTAGTGGCAGCCCAATCTACTAAACTCTGCAGACCTACTTGTAATGATTGTCGTTGTTCTAGAATCGCATTGGACAATCCAGCTAATAAATGCTCTGTAGAATGCAAATAATCCTTCTGTTTATTAAAATGGCAGAGTTCTTCGTTAACCTTAAGTGCAATAAAACCTGGGCTAGCGACACACGACTGTAAAGCTTTTTTATACCGAATGGATTTCCATGCCGGTGTTTCAAATTTTTGCAACTGCTCTAACTCCCTAAGGCGATCCTTATCAGCCACAGGAGTGACCATCTTACTATCGAAATCAACATGAATCTCACCCAAGGAAACATTACTTTGGGTAGGATTACTTAAAAAGGGTGTTCGTGAAGTTGACGGAATTACTTGTATGCCGTCCGACGGTACATTTGAAATATTTAAATTGTAAGGTAAATGTGTAAGGTAATCGGATATGCAAGCCACCTGATTCATTAATGCGTCTATTCGTGGATCACTGAGGGTAGTAGAATTACGCCTATGATCACGTCTTGAGCGCTTGTTAGGTGGTGGGCTAGCGAAACCCTCCTCGTCTTCTGAAGATGAGGAGGATGAAGAAAAGTTCTGTATCTCTTCGCCTGAGCCCGAAGCCTCATTTTGTTCTCCCTCCGGAGCAGCAAAATTAGGTTCAGAATGGTCGCAATCACGATTAACACTCATTTCTTATGCAAAATATTACTGCCAAAGAAACTTACCGAATCTGTGTTTAAAATTCACTAACTATTCACTCTAGTTCTCTTAATTCACTGCTTTAATTGCACAAAAACGTTTACTCTTTTCACTGTTCCGAGAGGTCCGTCACGAAGCAAAATCACAAACGCTATGATTTGAATAACGGTCACCTCGTCAAAACTTTGACTAGGACAGTGGCGCCTCTGGTGAGAAAAAGAGTAAACCAACCGGAAACCACAAAGGAAAACAGTATGTATACCATAGTCAAAGCAAAACCATAGACAGCTTCTTCACTTATTACGCTGTGTGTTTTATAAAGGCACATAATGTCTATTTTATATTTTTTCTCCATACAAATTTATGTACTAAAGAGGTACAATAGGGGATTGTACCTCTTTAGAGGAAGAATTTTCAAAAATCCCTTCTTAGAGCTCACTTACGTCATTAAAGAAACCTTTGTGTAAAATATCAAATTTGTAGCCCCAGCCGTTTAGGCTCTGTGTTGATGAATCAGTCAGTCAGTCCGGACAAGTAATTATATATGTATATATAGATGTAACTGTGGATGTATCATGTAACAAACGTAATAACATATTGCGGTGATCGCGGAAGTATGAATACTTTTCTGTGATTTATTGTAATCTTATTTCTGTTATTAGTGATGTATCTGATGTATTAACACCAACATCGTGATTATACTTCACCTGACAATATTAGAGGACAGAATTGTATAAAATCAAAATCACCAGTATTGTACAATGGAACCAGTCTTAAAACCGGTTAAAATAGCTCCATCTTCAAATTTAACCTTTGCAGAGTTCAGTCCCATTTAGAACGGCACATAAAGACTTTGAGCAACACAGTATAAAACACTTAAAATGCTTCTTATTAAGGATAAATATACGCAGTTATGTATCCTTTAAGGAAAAATCGCAATGGAAAACGCTGAGGATGACAAATAAGTCATTGACAACTGTACACATACCTTTATAAAGTAGGTAAATGGTACAAATAGTTGTATTGCAGATCGTGCGATTTGTTCTATGTAAATCGCATTCCTTCACAGTCCAGCGAAATGTGTACTCCATGGATATCTATGGTAGTATAGCGGATTACGAAGCAACTGTAACGCATTAAGTGGCGAGGTGTGTCTTGCATTGGGATTTGGAAGACAAAGGGGAATATCCACATAGAGTATTTTCAGTAGAGTTCAGGTTCTATGTGGGTTGAAGGATTGTTGTGCCAGGTCGAACTAAGCCTTAAGGGCGAAAACTCTAAGTAATTGGAAGGGAAGGAGTTCTAAAAAATACTATGGTTGTGATGGGTTTTCATTCTTAGTTGTCGTCTCCAATAACGTACCTACGTCAATTAATATCGTATGCGGATTTCAATAACAAATTATTATAAACTTTTCGATGACCATTGATTCTTGACTTGCACACGTAATAAACTAAATGTTACTAAAACGAAAACTAAAGTTAACACGCGGATTTCTAACACGCATATTAGTTCTTAAGTTCTAAAAAACGTTGTTATGACTACATATTGGATGGTTATGTATAAATGGTTATATAGTATCTAATACCTTGAAATTAGTAAAAATCAAGCTTCTACAACTAGCAACAATTGTTTAAAAAAGGTAAGAAAATTGGTATGGCATGATGCATTAAAACTCCAAAGTTTGGCCCTTATATTGTTTTCTGTCAATCAAATAGATCGTTTTGTATCGCATTTTTATAGTAAGAATCAGTAAGATAAGTAAGAACTAAGAGTTATTTGATGAAAACTGCTTGAAACATTATAATAACAATGAAAGTGACAAAATGCCACAATGCATGTCTAAGTAGACAAATTGATAAAAATAAATAGATACACGCTACATTTATCGTGCTCACGTTGTAGATGACTTGCGATTCAGCTAATGGTGAAGACGTGACTCTGTTTTAAAAAGCAATTTTATTTTAAACTATAAACAAGGGATTAATACAAGCCATAAACTTTGAAATAATGAAATCTGATCGGATGAATGTGTTTGTGAGGACGGTGAATGAAAATAAATGTAGGTGTGTTATTGCCTTACAAATGTTTCCGAATTGTTTGTAAAAGGCTAGCGTGAATGTCATATTTGGCTGTTCCGCTTCCCACACGTAATATTATTATGATGCACCTTTAAAACAAATTCGAAACCTCTGTATTTAGAGACTCGTCATTTCTTACAACACTGTGTATATTATATATGCAATATCTGTTATAATTTATAAGTTTGAGGTAGCTTCCAACTTAGTCTATGTAGTAAAATGTTATATTCAATCTGTTTGCGACTAAAGAAAACCTTTTATTTTATTCTTTTTTTATAGCATAGGCCCGCAAACGAGCAAGTGGGTCACCCTGCCCATGTACGCCCGCGGATAATACCATAACAATAATGGGCGCGTTGCCGACCTTAAAGGAAAGGGATAATTAAGGGATTGAGAAGGAGAGGGAAATGTGGGTCTCCAGATATCTCACTCACCGTACGAAACGCAGCAGCAAGCTGTTACTTTACGTAGATTTTCTGTGAGACAGTGGTAACGACCCGAACAAGCCAGCCCATTCATGCTGTAGACAAAGCTGTCTACAGCGCGGCTCTACCACTCAAAGATCTTTAAAACAATTGATTTTGATTGGAGAATGACAAACACATTGCTAACATCATTGTGTGTATTGTTTGACCATGTCGATACATCAACTTTCTCTATTTACTATATTTCAAAATACTATTAAAATTTTCAACGCTTCATACAAAAATTCAATAACTCTGACAAGCGCGATTAGGCTAAGCTTGTGAGAGCTGTGTATGAGTGGTAACAAACCAAGTCATCGAGCACAGGTCAAAAGTAGCGAATGCATGATTGATGATGCCAATTTCCTATTGATCGCAATAATGGTATCATGTGGCGTTTGCGTAAGTTAATCGATTTTAAATTAGGTTTGTTTAGGAAGTTACTACTTTGTTATTTAAAATATTATTAGGTACCTACGTACTGATAATTAGCTAATGGTTGATTCTGCGCATTTATGGTGTAGACGAGTGTCTCCAGCGTGGCTCTAACACTTCCTACTAAATATAGTAGGAATTATCTATTTTGAAACCGCGAACGTGCCGAATTTATTTGTTATCTTGAGTTCATTATTTTACTAGAGGCCAGCGTTAGTATATTAATCACAATTGATATCAAAAACTAAATACAAAGGCAGTTTTCTGTGTAAGTAGATTTTATAACAAGACTGACCACTTATTTTTATTCCATTTACCCACAAGGCTCAAATCCACATGGGTCCAGAATGGTACACAAATAAAAAACAAATATTCAAACTAGAGACACAATTGGATGAAGTATTTTGAGCAATCTACAGTCTACAGTCGCACTGCTTAAATATAAGCTATGTAGAGTCAATAAACTCTTTATTGTAGCACAAGGACAACGATGACCGATCCAAGAATTTATAACGCACAATTACAAATGAAAATATTATGCTTGAACTCTGTAATCGATTGTGCACCAAACCCAAAGAAAACTGCCCACATGGTAACACCCGCATTCATAACACATTACTATGAGGTCTCATAGAGCGCAGCAACGCATAAATAACGGACCAATCACGTATACAGAAATGGTTAATTAGCAAAGACCTGAGAATATGGGATTAAGACTAGTTAGCTTGGCCACTACTTTTTTCGCACATACGTATATGGTGTTAAATGAAGGCCACTGCCTACACTTGATGCAGAAACTGGTGCAGAGTAATCAAGTCAACTGTGATTGCTGTCTTAACCATTATACGTTTTAAATTAACCGTAAAGTAAGAAATCGATGTGGTTAAATTTATGATGATTTGAATGCCGTTACTGATCTGTAGAGGTGAGCTATGTTTAATAGCTTATACTTACTATGTTTAATACTTAATAGCTAATTTCTCAACGACTAGTAAAAATATGTATTATTTATACATACATACAAGCTCACGCCTTTATCCCTGAGGGGTAGGGCAGAGGTGTAACTGGTACACTCAAGATTTGTTAAGCTTATTTCCGTCTCATGATGCCCCCTCCTATCACATCCTATCGCCATACAGGGCTCAAATTCCAATCCGAGGCAATTCATGCGTGTTTTTCGAATCGAAAACTCAACTCCTAATTGTGATTGCCCGAACTGGGAATTGAACCCAAGACCTCACGGTTCGCAGCCTTAGTAAGCTGCCACCAGACAAATGAGGCGATTATTATAATCCGTTACATTTATACTCAAATAACTGACGACGGTAATGACCAAATTTAAATGAATGATGAGCTAATCGCTTTCGAGTGGGAAGATCAATAAAAATATGAACACGCTTTTCGCACACTAGCACTACACAATACTGTCGAATTATTAGTTGATACACGAAATCCTATCAAGATGACGTGAATCGAGAATATGTCTGTAACACTTTCACTAGTGATTAATGTTTCTTTCATTATAAATATATTTTGAAAAATTCTAAGCGTCTACAATATGTCGGTGCTTAAAGCAAATAGAGAGTGACTGTTTATCGTTAACTATGATGTAAGTTTACCGACAGTGTAAATGTATTAATAGATACTTACAAACTTTTATAATAAATTAAAGCATGATTACGATAGTTAAACGAGAAATAAGAAAGTAATCTGAAAGTTGCGTCGGAGTTAACAATGAGTAGCAAAACATTATTGTCAAGATTATGAAAATAAACCTGATAAACATTAGATGGTATATTGATAAAAATGAAGTTATTGACGCCTACGTTGTATTATTTATGTTCGGCAATCGAAAGTAATTATGTTGTTGAGTGAATCGAAAATTATAATGAAGAATGTTCTAGCGATGAATAATCTCGAAAGTTCTATATTTTGTAGTGATATTTTATTGCAGATAGTGAGAAAATTGATACAATCAAAACGAATTTCTACGTTCATAAAATAATTGATAGTTGGTCTATGGGAGCGCCGCTAATCGTTCGTCTGTATATATTTTTTTATTGTACCTGTGTTCGCCATAACTCCGCTAAATGTGGACCGATATAGATGATTCTTTTTCGATAGGGTTTACTGTACACCATGATTGGTGGACGGTAAATTTTAAGAAATATTTTTTCTGAAAGGAAGGATGAAAGACACCTTCATGCACCAATTTTGATAATTCACTAAAATAGTAAACAGCCTCCGTAGCACAGTAAGCGAGAGGCCGCGGGTTCGATTCCCGCACCGAGATAATTTTTTGTGTGATTCACAAATATATTCGGGTCTGGGTGTTCTCCCCACAGTGGTTGTCGAAAGACAGGCGGCTGGTTGTAAAAACTACAAGCCAAATCTTTCTTAACATGTGTTAAAATGTATGTCGCGCCGACCCCACTGCGAGTGGGATAAGGGCAGGTGGAAGTAGAAGACTAAAAATAGTAAAATAAAAAAGTTTTTATAAGTAAAAATCTTTTGGCTTCCGGTTTCGACTGCGTTCCATTCAAACTTTTCTACTTCCCCCCTCGCTTTGAATAGAAATTTGAAAGACGCCAATTAATACCAAGTTTAAAAAAAATACCATAGAAATATTTATTACCCTGAAATGAAATGAAGTGAAATGGTTTATTAGTCATGTAGGCAATTAAAATAGCGCTTATGACAAGTCAGTACAAAATAAAGAAACTTATGCATAGAAATCATATCAACTAATGTATACATAATATACAGGCAATTACACTAAATTATTTATTTGTAGTCTTTTCATTTTACATTAGTAACAATATTTGTACTATGGAAACGTCCAGAATTATTAAATATTTTGAGTCGATATGAACCACAGACACTTACCGAAACGGCACGTGTTTTAAAACTACCACCGGATCCAAAACGACCCAGCTTGAGAAGACCCGGCGAAACAAACTCAGTGGCTTAATTTACCACTGGATTTAACGCGGCTCGACCCAAACTCTGAGAAGATCCAGCTACTTGAACTCAGGGGGCTTGTTTTTGGTCCGGATTTTCAATAATTTATATTTTGGGAAATACAATGTTCTATAGTTAACTTTAAGGGAGATTCAATGCGGACCATGTATATCTCCGAAGTGTTGTTTTAAAACCACCACCACCCTACAAACTTTCTTACTTGTCAACATTGTAGATAGATTAATATCATGATGATTTGAAATTGGTACAAATATTATATCACCATCTTCCAGCAATACATTGCAGGATTAGATTACAGACCAGTAATAATATATACATATCATATTTATATAAAAGCACAAGTTCAGAATATGAGAATAGCGCTAGAAAAGAGGGTCAAGTAACCTTTAAAACATACAATTATCCTTGGAAGTAATTTCCTCTCGCCAAAGATACTTCTTTATTGTACCGGAAATCATAAGTTCCTTATATAGGTAGCGGTAGCACTAACCAAACATAATTTTAACATTATTGTAGTAACATTAAAATAAAATTACTGCTGACTCTATCATACACTTTTCATGAATAAATGGTAGAGCCACGCTGTAGACAGTTTTGTCTACAGTATGAATGGCAAGACTTGGTTGCCGTTGCGGGTTGTGGGGGTCAGACGGCGGGTCACCTTACAAAATACCAAATACCGTCAAATCTATGTAACTAAAAGTCAGAACCTGGCATTAAGCTGGGATGACACCAGGCAGAAAGAAAGATGAATGGGTCGGCTCGACCGGGTTGTTACCACTGTCTCACAGAAAACCGACGTGAAGTAGCAGCATGCTGTTGCGTTTCGTACGGTGAGTAAGATATCCGGAGGCTCAAACCCTTTCCCAATCCCTTAATTATCAAATCTTCGCTCTACTTTATGATCGGCAACGTGTCCATAATTCTTTGGATATCGTGGATGGTTATAGGCGGTGGAGATCACTTACAATCAGGGGACCCACTTGCTCGTTTGCCGGCCTACTATATAAATAGAAAGAAGAATAAAATATTCATAAACGTTGCAAACTCGTGGTAGAGTCATAAAGCTTAAAATTTATTGGAAATAGTTATAAGACATAGAACATACATAAGATCACGCCTGAATCCCCGAAGGAATGGGCAGAGGTACAACTAGTGCTGTAATTAAGGCTCGCGGAGCCTATTTCCGTCCCATTATATGATAGATGGCGTGCCCGTCATCATGCCAGGCACTAATTCCAATCCTGGCGTACTCGTGTGACTTATTGAATCGAAAACTGAAACACAAATTGTGATTTCTCGACCTGGGATTTGAATCCAGACTCAAGCCTCAACAGTTTCTCAGTCTACGAGCGCTGCCACTAGACCAATGAGATAAAAAAAAATACAACTTCTGCAATTAAGTAATACCTAATAGTGGTGATTCGGAAAATAAATTGCGATCCAGCAATATTATTGTAATTAAGAATTTACACACAAGTGTTATAGTTAGTTATAAACTATCCAACAGTGTGTATTTGTTACAGTTTATAGCCCCGGGCTAGTGCGATGTATCACGACAGTATTACGAAAGGTGTTACAAAAATGTAGAGCTCCTTGTAACAAGTTAAACAATGTGTATAACCATCATTCCGTGAATACATAGCAGATAGCATCAGACTCGACATTTATTAAATAATGTCCTTCCAATAGGACTTATATCTGTTTTTGGCGTTTCCGTTTTTTTTTCTCTGAATGCAATCCCATTCTGTACATACTTACCTATCTATTGCCTAATTAAATTGGATAAAATTAAACCGCCTCAAAAAAACAAAAAATAGCATAAATAATTTTGGTTTGGTTTTCTCAGATGTGCAGTTGTAATGTGTACGCGGTACGACTGCTGTGCTCAACTCTCGGGTACGATCCCGGGTCCGGTAAAAGTGATATGGAGTTTTCCAATAAGAAATGCTCAGCCCGAAGTTTGTAATTGTGCCCGGTATAGCGATATACTTGTCCCCATCATCATGGGAGGGAAATAAGCTCGGCGGAATGTTTTGGGTACATATTTTTTACAGAATCGGGGTTTTCAGTTTTCCGAGCTCAAAAATATCCGGCTTTTACTTGAATATATTTTAAGCCGTTCCTGTCACTGGGATAACTAGGAAACTAGGAGTTATAACAGACCTAATCCTGCCTTATATTGATGAGAAGTAGTTTTCGCAAAATGTTCTGCTGATTTTTGCTCACATATCAGCTATCGAGGTTCGCGAACTAGCGTACTTACTAGGGTAAGATGACACACCTGGCAGTATGCCAGTGGTACCGACCTACCTCATACAGATAGCAATTTTTTTACTAGGATCTACTATTTACTATTTGGTATAATAAAACGATACATACAAGAGTAGGAGTCGTAGTAAATTTTAGTAGTGACGACCAGCCCATAAAGCGCGGATTTCACATATTAGACAAGGAGTCTATTGAGAACTATTGGTCTCACTACGGAGGATGCTTAAGACCAGGTGAAGTGGAGGCGTCCTAAGCAAGAAGGTGGATTCTGGCTCTAAGCTGGGATAATACCAGGCAAAAGAAATACAAGTAGTCGTGACGACGGCTAACTAAATCTATGCAAGTTATTGTTTGCGTAAATTAACTTAGCCGGTCTGTAGTCACGAAAGACGTCACAACTATTGTTTTCAGAGACTAAAGGGTGGGTAAAAGGAGAGGGCGGGTGAAGTGACCAGTTCCACCAGTTCACTTTACGTGTATGCGGGCATAGATTCAGAGCTCTCGGTCTGAAGGCGTCTAGAAATGCTGAAACCCCCATTTTATAAATCGACACTAACAGATCTTCTGTACTATCGAAGCTATCCTTCGATATTTGATTAAATTACAATTAGATTTTTGTCTCAGTAGTACCTAGTCAAAAATAGAATTGAGAACAAAAAGGAGGGTTTTGCATCGGCTAAAAAGGGTCCGAAACTCTATGTATCCAGGCGCCTTTTCATCAGAGGCGGCCCATGTAGTGACTAACCTCAGCCCGCCTAAGTTATTTAGCACGTATTGTAGTCTCATAAAAAGTTACCAAATATTTTGAATGGTCAATACGGAGTGAGAAGTCTAATGCCAAAATATAAGTTCTTAAAAATTCAACATCCTAACAGCACGCACAAATGATACCACTGTTGAAATTAATAAACGACTTTTGAGCATAACAATCTAAAGTTCACATTTTATGTAACATGCGTAATAATTGTAATCGTACCTAATGGTAAGTTAAAATCATCTTATGGTTAAAATAATGTTTTTGTTTCTCACGGGAAATGTCGGTTTTAGGAGCATCTTGTTTTACGAGGTCATATGTGATGTGACACGGTGATGTACTTCTCATGAAAAGAGGTGAATGTGGCCCTACAATTTTTTATAGCATAGCCCGGCAAACGATCAAGTGGGTTACCTGCTGGTAAGTGATCTCCACCGCTCATGTACGTTTACAATACCAAAAGAATTACAGGCGCTTTGCCGACGTTAAAGGAAAGGTATATTAAGGGATTGGGAAGGGGAGGGGGATTTGGGCCTCCGTATATCTCACGAAACGCAGCAGCAAGCTCCTACTTTACGCCGGTTTTCTGTGAGACAGTGGTAACGACCCGGACGAGCCGGCTTATTCATGCTGTAGACAAAACTGTCCACTCTACCACTCAAAGAAGCCGGATTATTACAGTTCTCGAGTTAAACCCTTCTTCTAATCGTTATTTATGTATGGTCATTATATTCAATTTATTTCGTCTTCTTGTTCACATAAATTGGTCATGGAATTATTAATTAACGCATAGAACAAGTTATTGGATGCTGGGTTTTTAAACAACTTCAAAAAAGAGGTCTGCAATTCGTCTATATTTTTTATGATTGTTATGCGATATTTCTGTAAATTTTGACGATTCTTTTAGTATTTGATGGCTTTTAGCCCGAGAGTTATTCAATATAAATTTTAATATCTGGTAATAGCTCGACGGCCAATGGGAATCTCATCAAAGGATACTAGTAAACGCAACGCGATTCCGGTTTCAAAGCCAGCTCAAGTTCTTAGATTATGACTGTATATTAGCTACAATTCTAGATTCATAAACAATGAATCAAAAAACACGGTCTTAACTCGTCTCGTGGAGTTTAATAAAGACCACCGCACAATGAGTAGTGTTCCTGACCGTCCCAGACTCAATAGAGCCTAAGTGTCGCTGTTTTATTTGGTCATGGATTTTACTGATGACGTAATCCGACCTATTGCGCGCCCTGCATATTGACTGACCATAGATACCACGCGATAACACACCGGCTAGCCATATTTGTGATCACCTATGCTTAATGAAATCAATGTTGATTGGTATGTAGTGTTAACTAACGTCGAACAATCGCTGGACCTATATAATTTAGTTACGTAGGAATTCGTGTATAAGATGTTAGAGTTATAATGAAACCTAAGAACTTTATCTAAGGTTAAAAAGTTATAGGCACCCATTAGGTATTTCTATACCAGTTTAATTAATTCTTATATCTAGGCATTTTAATAAAACGTAGGTTAAAAAAAAGAGAAAGCTTTAAATTATAATGAAAAAAAACCGTTCAGTTAATAACGTTGTGAACAAAATTATCCAATCAACCTCTGTTTATGAAACTTTAGAAATATTTTTTTATCCGTGGTACACTCGGCTGACTAACGTACGACTACGAGGCAATGGGACACCTTGGTTCCCGTTGCGGGTTGTAGATGTCAGACGGCGGGTCGCCCCACGTAATAGATACCAAATCCACCGTCAAATCATGATGTGAAGGCGGACCCTGGCATGAAGCCGGGACAACGCCAAGCAGAAAGAAAATTCTGGCACGGCAAAATGACTGACTATACTGCACTTGTTGGTAAGTACAGTGCAGTTCAAATAAAATGTCGACCGTCGACAGAATTATGCCGGCCTGAAGGTACTGGACACACTGGCTGACCCCGGAAAGCGACTTGAAGGAACAAGGCACTCTTCTTCTTCAACCTGCCCTTATCC
The DNA here is from genome assembly GCA_905332985.1 of Mimas tiliae. Lineage (NCBI taxonomy): Eukaryota > Metazoa > Arthropoda > Insecta > Lepidoptera > Sphingidae > Mimas > Mimas tiliae. Next base: position 9,145,854 of record HG995255.1, read on the forward strand.
CACTCTCAGTGGGGTCGGCGCAAATCGCTTTTTAACACACGTTACAGAAAGATTTGATTTTACGATAGGCCGCCTGCCTGAACCTCTGGGGAAACAAGAAGGAACAAACCACTATGGAGGGTTTTTCACCGTGTGTACGGTGGTCGCTACGCAATCGGGTCACAAATATGTTTCAGGTACCTCTCCCACCAAATTTTTGCAGTAATCATGCGAATAGTGATTTAATAGTTTCCTGGGTGTTTCTGAGAATTAGATTTAATCTCCCCATGATAAAAAACTAACTCATTTCACAATAATAAAGTTTAATTAAGGTGAAAATAATTAAGTTAGATGTTGAAAAACATTCTAATCATAAGTATTTGGCCTTTTTGGCCATTTCCACTTAATTAGTCTCTTGAATTTTTAATACAATTTAATACAATAATTCGTCATCGCAGTGTGTGGGCGATCGGTAGAGGTATTTTATGTTGGCTTATACATATTTACATACTTGTACTGTACCTAATTCAAGTACTTAAATAAAGAACGACGCACAATAAATGCATTTTAGGCGTTTTTATAATGGGCCTCCTATTCGGAAGATAACTTCTGATCGACTCCAGAACTCGTTTTGTGTTAGTAGATAAAACAAACAATAAAAACCTGTATGCACACAATAATAATACCTATATGGTAAGTAGATATCGATTAGACACAGCACGTAGGTGGAGAACAGGTGGTAAGCATTATAACGTGCATCCAAGATTTCCTTTAAAGACTTCAAATGCTAATCACTTTTGAGATGTAGATTTTAAATTCTCAGAACATCATAGAACATTGCAAAAGGAAGTACTTAGGAAAAATGCTAAGCTGTCTTTACGTAATTTTTTTACGTGAAAAAATAATAACTGTTAGATGTAAATCACTTGCGAAATAAAGAATTAATATTGTTATCATAAATGTTTACAATTTTAGAGACAGAAATCAATCTTTAACAACAGGATTTTGTATAGATCCAAAATGAACATGTTTCACTGTTTAATTTTTTTGAATAATGGCGCTGATAGTAGTGAGTTTGTGTGATATCGAAAAACGAAACCAATCGAACATTTTACTTTAAAATAACTCACCTTCGTAAATCTCCATGTCGATTTCAGCCACAAAAATTAAAAGTTTCTAAAATAAATCGTTTCTATGACGACGCATGACAGCAAAACTCTCATCAGATACCCATTGAATGTCAAAATTCAATGTCAAGTTTCTCACAGTTCACCAAAGACAGTTCACACTAGAGCTTTTCAAGTCTGGTCTGAAGTCAGCCATAGTTGGTGTAATAGTTTTATCATGTTTTAGTCAAAAGGTTCTGTTTGCATTATTTATATTTTTAAAATCATTATTATTTTATGTGTAAAATATAATTCAGTAAATAGCAATAAAATCTCGCCTGAATTTTTATTGTTCCATCGAAATAAGATTTTTTGTCAATAAAAATGATCGACTAATACTATAATATGGCTGACGTGTTAAATAATCGCCTCCCTAATCTACGTAAAAAAAAATTGAAAACGTCGACGCGATTGACGTGCGTATGGCCATATAATTTTGTTTCGTTCTTTTTGTGTTATTGCAAATAAAATTTATCTTTTGGCTCTATAAACTAGAAAATACTAACACTCCCTTAAATAATCAACAATGGGTTTAACAATATCAAGTGTATTCACACGGCTTTTCGGAAAAAAACAAATGCGTATCCTTATGGGTAAGACATGACAGCTCATCGCTTGTAGATTGCGTAGAATTTCTTGTATGTTATCAGATTGGTTTTATTTCAACCAATTAACTGTACTACAACTTGTACATGTTTTTTTACAGTGGGACTTGATGCCGCTGGAAAAACCACTATACTTTACAAATTAAAGTTGGGTGAAATTGTGACTACAATACCAACTATCGGGTTCAATGTAGAGACAGTAGAGTACAAAAACATCAGTTTTACGGTGTGGGACGTCGGTGGTCAGGACAAGATCAGACCGCTTTGGCGCCATTACTATCAGAACACCCAGGGATTAATCTTCGTAGTCGACTCTAGTGACACAAAAAGAATAGCTGAAGCCGAAAATGAGCTGGCGAACATGGTATGTTTTCTTTCTATATTTTGGAGTTTTCTCTTCATTAGCGTTAACACATAACCCTTGATGACTGACCATTTTATTGAATACTTCCGTCTTAATTGATAATTTTCCTATCATAAAAATGAAACAATGTGCAATATTTTGAAACATTGTGTTAAAATGTTGTTTCAGTTAAAAGAAGATGAACTAAGAGATGCAGTGATTTTAGTATTTGCCAACAAACAAGACATGCCAAATGCTATGACTGCAGCTGAACTTACAAATGCCCTTAACTTAAACAACCTGAAGAATCGTCGTGTAAGTTACCCATCAAATATTTGTATTGGTTCTTTCACCTGTACATGATTTGTATTAATTATTAATACAAGTATTTCATTATAGTAATAAAATACTTTATACTACATATGTATACTTGGCCAATCCACTTGCTTATACTATGCATAAGTGTGGATAACTTGCAAACACTTTCCAAAACCTTCCATTGACTTCTAACAAAAAACTGAAGATAGATTGGCGGTAAGCACTTGCAAGCCTAGACAAGAAAACACTTGATCCACATGTTGGATTCTGTAAAGGCTTAGCAGGTGTGTGGGTATGCTATTATGTATTTATTATAAGTATTAATTTTCTTTCACAGTGGTACATTCAAGCTACCTGTGCAACACAAGGGCAGGGGCTGTATGAGGGCTTAGACTGGCTTTCCAACGAATTAGCAAAGAAGTGAGATGCAACAGATAGTCGGTAACAGGGAACAAGCAATATAAATATTCCCTATACAGACAAAATCAATGTTCCATGTATTACACCCAAAAGACTATGAGACATTTTAATGTAATTAATTATTGTGTTATTTTAATATTTATTATGCTAAAGGCTTAATCCACAGCCATTTGCTATGATTTTAAATAGTGTAAAAACACCCCAGTTAACTTATAATTTTCCTTTAGCTATTTGGGGTAAAACAATATTTCCATCATTGAAAATACATATGTATTTAAAAATACATGCTAACTGGCATTCAATATATCATTGTATATCTTTACATGTTTATAATTATTGGTATCTAAAAATGTACCTATTGGAAATAAATATGTGAAAACATAGAATAAGATCCTAGAATAGTTATTTCCCATACATCTCCAGTCTTTTCTATGGTTATTATGAGGTATGTTTTAATCATGGCAAATAGGTAATTCCACCATGTTATGCAGGAAAAATCTAACTCTCATTGAGTAGTTATGTTGAAAGTATTGCCACAAATTAAGGGTGGATCCTTTACACATAGTCACAAGTCAATGAGGGTTGAATCTTTCCCACCTAACAAGGTACATTTTCTATAACAAGTTCAAAGTGTAATTGAATTATTGGCTGTGTAATTAGACTATACAAAAATAAAAAATTGCATTTACTTAGCACAAATGTCAGTTTTGATATTACATGCTTGTTATGCATGTGATAATGACAATAAATAGCTCTGGCTTGATTATTCAGTGTACTGTAAACAATTCCTTATTAATTGCCTTTAGAGATAAAACTTTAAAAAATTGTCTAGTTTATAAGTTATTAATATTTTTTTGTATTTGTACTATTATAATATTATTATGTACGCATTGTCGAAATTAACTTCTTGTAACTTAAAGAATTGTTATGGTTGCTCTATAAGTAAGGCCTTGTAGACACAAAAAATATTTCAAGTTAGCCATGATACTTTTATCACATAACTCCATTTATTCATAAAATACATTTTCAGTTTTAATCATTAGCATAGAAAAAAATAGTTTTAAAAGATTTCCCCATTTACAAAATTAAATTTATGTATTAGGTTTCCATGAGGTCGAGAAGAGTTTACTTGTTGGTGCTTACAAGGTCTCGCACATTTATAGAGTGACTATTTGCTGTCAATATTTGAGACAGTACTACGATAAAGTTGTGCGCTTTCGTATTCGTTTTTTACGCGTATACAGCCAAGCCTGGTCAGCCACACAACGGAAAAATAAGTTAATAGTTTAATGTAACAACAGACATGAATTAGATCATCATCATGCGTATAAAATAGACGAAGATTGTCGAAGCACCTAACTTTAATCGCAGGACTGTATTTTTATCTGCCACAGTCATAAAATCGTCACCATTATTTCTATTTCTTCCATATAGGCCCCATTGTACGACGATAATAAATAGAGTTTAACCCAAAGACTTAATGTATACTACTAGACAAGATGCGCGGTACATAGAAATTGTACCACTAAGTTGGGGTCAACTGACCGTAACTCAATATTACCATCTCGCTTACTCTCAACTAGAACTCAAATCGCGCTCCCTGTTTGTGAGCTGTCAAACTCCCGCGTTTTGTGACGCAATTGTAATAAAATTACTTCTAAACAGCCCGACTAGTAGTATACATTAGTCTTTGGTTTAACCCAATAAACCTGTTTAGGAAACTTCAAATCTTATGAACATTTGACCTAAGTTTAGCGACAATTTAAGATCGTCGTGCAAGTGGGCCTTATTCATTATGATGCAATGTGAGTGGTTATATTCTAAATGACAATGATATTTGAGGTCTTGGTATTGTGTTGTATGTAAATATGTAATGATGTGTCATCTGCCAAAAACGATTTTAAGTCTTGTGTGGTCATATTGTATGCTTTAAATATAATATTTCATTGCTTTGCAGACATATTAAAGTATAATATAATAGTGGCAAATAAAGTTTAGGTGTAAATAAAAATGGATTTTATTACAATTGCCCACTTTATTTTTAAAATGATTTTATCTATTGTTTACATGGAATATATTACAGAATACAGATAAGTTTTAAGTGCCTTATGTTCTTTGGTGTTATCTGTGATAAAGCTATTGATGACTCCATTTTGCTTTTCGTTTTTCAACAAAACTCATTATTCCTTCTTGTCCATCTTTCGTATTGATGTTATCTACCATGATATCCTGTCCCAATTTGTAGGCCTCAAATAAATCAACATCGATTTGCTTGTAGAAGAATTGCTTTCCCAACGCAACAACACTTCGGCTTTTTAATTTTATTTTCTCAGTTATATTTCCTACTTCTGTGTCTAGTTCATCGGCTGCCACTACTTTTGTTACTAGGCCACTTTCATAAGCTTGCTGTGCTGATAATGGTTCACCTGAAGATAAGAAATAAAGAACATAATTTACTATTTATTACCCTACAAAGACAGCTAGTTAAACATCTCTCAGAAAAGCAAGATTATTGGCAGTAATTTTAACATAATTATTTCTGATCACTAATAAATTATCTAACTTTTTATCATTTTATTTTATAATGAATTAATAACAATAGTACATCACTATTTAAATTATATTGTCATATGGATTCATAAAAATACCTGTAAGTAACATGTACATAGCTCGAGATTTTGGCACAGCTCTGCCAACAGCTATTCCAGGTGTAGAACAAAAAATTCCAAAGTTTGCTCTAAAACAAAAGGTTGAAATGTTTTCGTTTCAAAATTATAAAAAGACTACCGCAAAACTGAGTGAATTGGGATGGTGCAGTGAATTCCCGTGAATCCCCATCTTAGAAAAGTTAAGTTAAAAGGACTTTATTGAGGAGGAAAAAGGATGTTATCTAAAGTTTAATTTTTGTCTTAAATGTATAAATAAATACACCCAATAGTCACATACATAGTCCTGCCCCCCACTAGGTTAAACTGTATGATGAGTATCAGGAACTGCGAGGGACTTGCGGTCCGCCAAAATAGAAACCCGAAACAAATATTTGTGGAACAAACATTTTTTCTCGATGTGGGAATCGAACCCACGGACTCACACTTCGCAGCCGGCTACTCACCCACTGCGCCACGGAGGCTGTCTGTATAGAACTTTATTATTTTTCTTTTAGTTAATTACAGTTTATTCAAACAAACGAAACTAGTTTTGTTCCAATTAACCCGTTACCTTTATTCGCGACAGCAAAATTGCTATAGGTCAATAGTATTCTATATATACCCTAAGCCTAATGCATGGTCTACATGTGTGCATCATTCAAATTCACTCAGCCCTTAAGGCTTGATTGAGTAACAAATAAGTACATATACAAATTCACATGCACACAAACATCCAAAATTCCACATTTAGGATGCCAGGATTTTCAAGTGTTTACCCAGGAGTTGAGAATTTGCTAGTATCGGAGCATATAATTATATCGCATGTTGCAACTAGTTGGCACCCTGCTGCTGTTGCAAATCCATTCACCTGAAATATAGAGAACCTATATTAAAAATATATATATTTCGATTTCAATCAATTAAAGGTAAAGTCATACACCTAATCTCACTATTAATTTACATTTCTTAGGCTGGTGTTCAACGAAGTTTAATCAGTTGTTTATATGTTTAATATCTTGTTTAAACACACTGATAGTCAAGTAAGCTAAGTGGCTTACAAAGTACGTAAGTTAATTTATTGAAAAATTTCCAATGTAAACAGCAGTGTAACATCCGAATACTGAAAATAAGTAACGTGATAAATGTTGAGTAGTATTTCAGTATTCAGGCGTTGGTTACTGTAAAATTAAATTTCAAATCACATAAGCTGTGAATTGGGAAATATAAAATGTTCGATTTAGAAATTTATCCAGACGACATAGATGCGTTTATCTATGAACCACATTCGCAAGTCTTACGTAAGCCCGTAGGTTAAACTTACAAATCGTCGCTTAGCTAACAATAACGCGCAAGTTAAATTGGCTTAGTTTTCAGGAGAGATAAAAACTGAATATTTTTATGAACGTGTGTGATGTAAACTAATGAGATGCGCGGTGACATTTGTGTTATTTGAATAACATGCTTTGTATGAATAATTTTAATTTATGTGTAATATTATTGAATACGAGCCAAAAACAATATAACATGGCCAATTTTCGAGTTACGCGGTATTGTTAGATAAGCGACGAAAATGTAGTTTGTAAGTACCTACGCCAAACAAATTAAAATTACTTTACTGCATATCAATATAGTATTATAAAATATGATGCTGCTATATTCATTATTTATTTACCTTGGCTATAACAGGTATAGGACTTAGTACAATAGATTTCATTAATTCAGTTGCCTTACTGAATATTTGTTTATGTTGGTCCACTCCTCCGGTAGACTAGAAAATTATGTAAAATAATATCATATTATAACATATAATAACTAATGTTATAAAGAGGTGAAGTTTGTGACTATGTGAATTTCTAGGCCATCATTCGGTTTTTTTCCATCTAAGGTATACCTTAGATGGAAAATAATTATCCATAAGTACTACTACCTATTATGATAAAAGTGGGCATGCACAGTTTTTTTATAAGAAATCAAAATATTAGGATCAAAAAACTTAATCATGCGAGCAGAACATATTTTGTGAGTGGTAGAGCCATGCTGTAGACAGTTTTGTCTACAGCATGAATGGGCCAGCTCATCCGGGTCGTAACCATTGTCTCACAAAAAACCGGCGTAAATTAGGAGCTTGCTGCTGCGTTTCGTACAGTGAGTGAGATATCCGGAGGCTAAAATCCCCCTCCCCTTCCCAATTCCTATTATTCCTTTTCTTTAAGGTCGGCAACATGCCCATAATTATTTTAGTACTGTGAGTGTATATGTGGCAAAGGAGATTACTTACCATCAGGTGACCCACTTGCTCGTTTGCTGGGCTATACTTTAAAAATAGAGCTGCAAGCAAAAATATACACAAATAATGAATTAGTTCTAAAGTATTTGTGAAATACCTACCAATAATACATACTTACAAACTCTTTTAAATTATGTCCCGCAGAGAAAACATTTCCTTTAGCTGAGAGCACTATAGCTCTCAGAGATACATCATCTTTGTTTGTGTTGATTGCTTCTATTAGATTGTTCATCATTTCCAAAGACAATGAATTTCTGTAAATGTGTATATAGTACAGTAGGAATAAAACTGCATAGCTATTGTTTTTCCTGTCTATTTGTAAAACTTAGAATTTTGAATATGAATGTTAAGTTCCCTCTGCATTAGGACAGTGTGATGGACTAAGGCCTCACCAACTCATGAAAAAGCCTGTGTTCACAGAGGGAAAGTATATGATACAAATCTCTAATAAGCTCTTATTTATACTAATTGTATAAATTTAGAACAGATGTTCATCAATTTTAAATAGGCCAATGTTGTCTCTTGCTCGTTCTTCTCGAGTGAAACAGTCTTCCAAACTGGCAGTAGAGTAACAATTTTACGGAATCTAAATACTTAATACAAAACATTTTATGGATTCATTAAGGGTTGATATTATGATTTACAAACTTTGTTTTCTCATGCTGCAAGGTGATTTCACGGGTTCCATTGCTCTCAGTTGTAACCACATATTCATTGTGGAGACAGCGGTTAAATGCAAGATATGGTCTGGTCAATGATCGCTGAAATAGGTACAAGTAATTTTATTAGATATGAATAGCACACGTTATGGACATAAATCATAATATGGCAATGTTGTTAATAATTACTTACCTGAATTGACTTAAACATTTTACAATTCTCAATTTTAAGGTTATGTATGAGATCTTGCTATAAATAAGTTATCCATTATGTTGTTTTAATTTACATTCATTACTTTATACACTTTTTTATCAACTATCAAAACATCTTTATCACAAAAATACAAATGTCATTTTAGTGTTACTAGATTGTATATTGAAATCTAGTAAAAAAAAGCCCGCGAATTTTAAATTGAATACTTCGCGCCTTGCCAAAGAGAGAAACAAATCATATTTAAAAATAAAATAACCAAATTAAAAGATTTTATTTTTATTTACACCAAGATCTATTTGAATCAGTTTCCCAATATTCTGATTCTGATTGACCATCGTCATCACCCAGATATTCGGCGCCTTCATCTTCGGCTGTTATTAATTCTGTGACGGTACTGAAACAAATAAACATACTATTAAAATATGTACAACATCGTGTCGAAATAAGTATGTTAATACTTAAAAGTACTATCATAGTATGCCACACAGAGACATACTTAAAATTTTTGTAGTTCTTATCTTTTCAAACATAAAATAATATGTATTTTGTCGTTTTATTTTTTTCTCAATGTAAATAGAAGGTTAAGAGATTCTTCTTTTACTGTGGTTTGGGCGTCCGGACTGGTTTTTATAATACAAACCAATTCATTGTTTCTAAAACAATAATCGTGACGCGCGCCGCCGCTCATGACTTACCTAAATGGGACGAGCAATTTATTTTGCATATAAAGTTGCCAATAAAAAGTAGTCGTAGAGTACTCCAATTTTATTACGACTTACTTTAAAACCTCTTCTTCAAACTTGCTATGTTTGGTTGAATGTTGACTAGCTACCATAATCTTAGAGGCAAGGACTTGATCTAATAATGCCCTCACTTCAAAGAGTAACTGGGTCGTCTCCTTCTTGCATCGTACTTTTATTGTCGATATTGAAATGAAACAATCGCTTGTGTCTTCATCTGTGATAGACAGTATTAGTGATGAAAAAGATATTCATTATTAGTCCAGGTTCCATGGGCCATTATTCCACTTGATTACTATCAAGCTAATTTTCCGTGAGTAGCTTCATTTTGATGAGACGCCCAACAATTACCTGTACGCAAACTCTGATTGTGGTAGGGAATAGGGGTAGCAGGGATAAAATATCTTGATTTGATGATTCTGAAAAAAATATTACTAACCGGGTTTTGTTTTGTTAAATCTGATGATAATTATCTAAATTATTCGAAAACATATTTGTCCTACAAAATGTATGGTTTGATCAAAGATCCAATATGTATCGATAACGAGGTCATCAAAAATTATTACTAACCAGCTGTTTTTTTTTTGTTTACTTAGTTAATATTTATATAACTTAACAGTCATATTGTCCTACAAATTGCGTGGTACGTTATCCCGGTCCTACGCTCAAAAGTTGTAGTACAGATCCTTGATGAAAAAATAATTACTATCAAGCTGAATCTTCGTGAATAGCTTCGTTTAGATGAGACGCCCAACAATTTCTGTGCGAAAATTCTCGATTGTGGTAGCTAACAGAGGTAGCAAGGATAAAATATGTCGATTTGATGATTCTCAAAAATTTATTACTAACTGGCTTTTTTTATAAATATACTCCCCCTGTAAAGTATATTTTTTTACTCTCGCACTGTTAGAAGTTCACCAAAGTTATATTTTGTTCTTGTGTGTGGTTGTTTACCCTCTGATTAATAGGTAATAGAGTTGGTCTCGTGGGATAATGAAGTTTAATAATATAATACCTCTCGTCACTTTGAGTTCCCCGAAGAACAACAATGGCAGTGTATACACTAAGGTGACATCGATGAGGTACAGATTCGTTGACCGTTGTTTCAACCAGTATACGAGCCAGTTGGCACCAGGTTTCAAATTCAACACAGGGTCTCTTATGTTGTTTCTGCCAGATACAACATTCAGTACACTGCTGGGGTGTAATGCGATATCACCGTCTTCTGGGGTTCGAATCTTTATACGCACTGGTTTGCGTTTATTCATTGCATTTAGGTTGAGCCATCTAAAAATATATTTGTAGTATTTATTATTGATTTACAGGGAGTTCACACCGATCGATATTAGTTGGTCAACTGCTATAACTCATGCGAACAGAATAGACGTTCAATCGAATTGATGACCAGAAACCATACAGCATATTTTTTTGTCGATTCAAGGCTTGTTGAAAGCCATTCAACTCGTCTGAACTTGTTATTACGGCCCTTTTCAATAAACAATCTTAGTTTGATTCCCCAGATAGATAGCGGAAATAAGGTAATCAGAAAACAATTTGAAGTTCATGCGTACAAATTACTTAGTTTAACTGAATGATTTCTGGGATCTATCTGGATAATCAAAGTAAGATCGATTATTAGCTTTAGTTAATTAACATCGTTTATCACAATTGGCAATTAGTTATATAATATATATTGAATATTTATCGTTGTAATAACTATGAATCTTAATAAAAATAGATTACAACATACATTAATTTAAAATACTTTCTACTTATGAAATGTGGAGAGTGGACGTAAGGAACCCTTGGTACGCGAGTCCCAATCGCACTTGAACCATTTTAATATAGGTACTCACTTGACAGAGGCTATGTTAGGATACAATGAAGCCGCAATAATCGCTTTAAAAAGACTGAAGTTTTCCGAATTACGGTTTTCCCAATTTGATTTTACATTTCCCGATGTCAGGAATCCCATTTGCCTGAGATTTTCTCCCAGTTGTTTTTTCATTTCCGACAACATTTGTACAGTATTATTGGACAGGAAGTTATCGTATGCGAAATTGCGTCGCCCTTGGTTACTGCAGATTTCCCAATTCATTATAGCTTCGGAAATCGCCACGTGGTCGCTCGGTTCGCCTTGTGCGAAACTACGTCTAGCTTCATCTACTTGTTTTTCTTTACCTACAAAATAAATTATAAAAAGGGTATTTTCCAGATAAAAGTTGTGTGTGTATAATCGATTTGAAAGCTGGTTTAATCGACATGGGTATGTTTGAACAAAATGTAATTATAATTTTCTAATTGATAATGGAGGCTTTTATTCATTTAATTATCTGTAGTTATACTAAGGTATATCTTCTAATATAGCACTAGCTTTGTCTTTTTCTTCTTATAATTAGACCACAAAAGTTATTAATATTAGTTGTAAAATATAAAAAAATACCTCTTCATACTCACCGATAACAAGCTGGAAGGGATCTTTGAACCCCCAAACGGCGGCCACACTAGCGGCGCGGTCCAGACATCCGAACAACGCACCCAGTAGCACCAGCTTACCAGCCGCGGGATGTACGGGCAGACGGGCCAAATGCCAACCCAAAGGCGTTAGCGTCTCCCGCTCATCTAAAGCACCGCATCTAAAACGAAATGACCATGAAGTCTTACTTTACCATTTCGTCGAGTGTACATAACTGCTACATGATAGGGTGCAAGCGGTGGATGCATACAACGAGTACCTACGTCGAGTGCACGCAACAGGTACTCGTCTTGCGTGCACGCAACAGGTACTCGTCTTGCGTGCATGTACTGTGTACTGGAAAAGGGTCCACTCAACCGGTACTTGTATAGGGTGCATGCAATGGGTCACTTGATAATAGATAATCCACACAGATATTATTGGTGGAGGTAAACTGAAAAAAAAACCTTTTAAAACAGAACTATCATGCAACCAAAAAGTTAGTCATTGATGTTGTATTTACAGAGAAATAAATTCAGTTAAACAATTAAAAAAAACGTTGCCTTTAGAAACTGTCAAACGAATTCAATATGAACGTCAAGATTTTATTTTATCGAGTTTATTTTGAAAACCGCGTCAAGCAACCTTAATAAAATAGATGATTTTATGAAAATATACTTACTGTTGCAAATGTTTCACCGCAGACTGTATGGTAGAGGCGGCGGGTGGTGCTGGCATTGAATTTAAAGCATCCTCCGCCTTTCCCAGCCTCAGTCTCTTCACAGAGAGAACTGCCTCCAACAGGTCGCTACGTTGTATTTCTGGCTTTAATCTTTCCTCTAGATTTTTTGCCCGATATGACGTCACCAAATGGTAGCAGATGCCAGGCTGACAACGACCAGCTCTGCCTCGTCTATAATAATAAATAAATATTTATTCAAGACATATTGTGAATGCATGGTATTTACCAAAGAGGAATGGAGAGAAAAATAACTAATGCAGAGCAGTGTTTAATTATGCTATAACTTATAGGCCAAAATGATCAATAGTTGTTTGCCATTTAACGAGTGGGTCGTTTGCTTGATGGTAAGCCTAACGCCTCCCATAAAATGTAGCAAAACTACCCAGAAATAAAGGACTATATGCATGGATACTAAATCTCATAATACCTAGAAATTTTACTAGCTTTCCACAGAAATCGACAAAGCTCAAGCCTATTATTCTTCTTCAAGGTCAGCAACGTATGCATGATTTCTCTGGTATCGTAGGTGTTCATGGGCTGTGGAGATAACATCAGGGACCCACTTGCTCGTTGACTGGCTTCAGTTAGAAAAAACATATCTCTTGCATAAGAGAACTCTAGAAATAAATTACACCTAAAAACACTATAAATATCTTCATTAAAATTCCAACATACCGTTGCCGTAAATTCGCTTGCGACACCCATTCCGTTTTCAAAGTAGTGACATTTTCGTCAATACTGAAACCACTGTATTTCATCTTGCCACAATCAACTACATACACAATGTCATCGATAGTTATCGACGTTTCGGCTATATTTGTCGCTATAATAATCTTCCTTACGTGTGGAGGAGGCCTCTCAAATATCTTATGTTGATCTAAAGATGGTAACTTTGAGTGCAAAGGATATATTTCGTATGCGGAATACGGGAACTTTTTGCTCTGATTCATTTTCGACAACAATTTTGTGATATCGCCAATTCCGGGTAGAAATACAAGGATCGCTCCCGGCTCTCTTGTACAAATGTATCGTACCAATTCATAAACCAAGTCGATGTTTAAGTCTTCGATCCTCGGGTCTTGTAGTGTTAAGTATACGTTCCTACGTATATTCTGTTTGATCGATTCTAGCCATGGACCTGAAGACAAATAAAATTCCATAATTAGCCAAAATTACAACAATGTCTAATATAAATTATTTATTATAGAAGTCGCTAAAATGTTGATGTCATACAATGCTGAAAAAATATTAGTTTCATTGGTCTTTATTTTATCTCTTTCATAATTACTTTCATTAAATAGTAATATTACAAATTCGAAAATAACTCTGTCTGTCTATTGTATTTCACAGGTGAACAGATTTTAATGAAATTTGGTGCAGAGATATGTTACATCCTGGGTATATATAGGGTACTTTTATTCAGGGAAAAACATATTTACATGGACGGAGCAGTATTATTAATCTTTTAAAAACCATTGTAGCAAAAAAGAAGCACATTACACAATCATACAATTTATTCGATTTACTCCTAAACTATAATTCCAAATACAAAAAAACGTTTCGGTCATTTTTATTTCTTTTTGATTTAAGAATCGAATGGTGTATTTAGTATTGCGAAATTACGACTTTGATTTTTTAGTACGCTATGTCCGACCTCTTGAACCACAGTGCGGGGGTTTATTAGGGAGTATTGTATAGTATTAACTTACTAATATCCGCTCTATATTTAACATCTTTCTCTATTGCATTTGCAGCAGCCATTTTAAATTTGTTCAGATGTTTGTGCCAGGGCTTGCTTGGAGTTTGCTGTTGATTCCGTCCATCAAATGGAAGTTCATAATTAACTAAATCCAGTATTTCTTCTAGATATATATCCTTGACAGGGTATGCCAAGCCTTCAATATGTGCCATTGGACAGTTGTCAAAATACTCAGATAGTTTGTTTGCATCTATTGTAGCACTCATTAGTATTAGATGTAAATTTTTACGTTTGCTGAGAACCTGCAATAATAAATGACATAAGAAATGCCATCCATATTTTTATGAGAATATACGAGAAATTCTAATACTGATTTAAATGTCACTAAATTGTAAACAGTAAAATGCAGGTTTCACTAAACAGAGACACAACAGAAAAAATAAAAACCTCAGTTCAGTTATCAGTTGTTCCTCACTTCTAAAATGAAACTCCAAATTTAGTCTATAAAAAATCTATATCTATAAATTTTATATAAATTTTTTTTAACCTTTTTTAGCATGCACAATGCTAGGTCTATATGTGTGTCCCTCTCATGCACTTCATCCAATATGATATGGCTGAATTGACTTAGACCTTGGTCCACTTCCAGCTCAGTTAACAGTATACCCGTTGTACAGAAAAATATACTACCAACGCGTCTCGGTTCTACTCTGTAATGATTAGATAAATTACTAGAGTCTAACCTAAAATTACATGTACCAACAAACAATTTTAAGTCTAATTTCATACAAAACTAGTGGAAGTTTAATTCCGATTGTCTCTTGCACAGAAATAATGAAGAAAAATAAACAGAGAAAACTATACGCGAAATAATATAGAAATGCTGAAGTTAGTCACTTAACTCATCGTCATCTATATGTCATCTTATCTAAAAATGACTACTTCATCTCTCTTTTAACCAAGTATACACATATTGTACTTACTTTTCCAATCTCACTGCATATCCAACGGAATTCCCCATTGGTTCACCTCTTTCCTCTGACACCCTCTTAGCAAGTGAAGAGGCAGCTATGCGTCTTGGTTGAGTAACTAAAATTTTTACTTTCGAACCTGTTTTATTTTTAATAGCATCATCTAGGATGATTTGCGGGACCTGAAATTATGGTAAGAGACATCATTTTAACTGAACATAGAAATTAAAAGAAAAATTATCTTACAATGTCTTCTTAAATAAAAATATTATATGAGACTTATTGTAAAAATATTTCTTTTATTAGATGAATAATTCTTTTTGTATGTAGTGGCAGGTGGCAGCAGACAAATAAACCCGTGAGGACCGAATCATCACATCAAATCAAAAATACCTTTAATAGATTGGCCCAAATAATTAAATAAAAAAGAACACAATGATTTTTGGGAACATAAATAAGCTCAACTAACAATGGGTGCATTCCATTGCATTTTGTACATGACTAGGAATACCGTAGGCTCAAATCCTTCCCTTTCCATTAATCCCACACAATTTTCCCTTTTCAGTAAATTCAACAAGGAGTCTCATTCTTCTGGTATTGTGGATGTTCAGATTTTAACTCTGCCGCCATCACTCTTCAGTAGCATGGAGAGTCATGGTGCCGGTCCCAAGCCCGGAAAAAAGAGGAGGGCACAGGCCCACAATGCAATTCTCCTCGGAATTGCATTGTGTACCACGATAAACCCCCCTAAAAAATGATGAAATGTACAAGGCCAAAAAAGAACTACCCCAGGAGGGTACCAGCGTCTCCGGCGCTGGAGAATCCCTCCCCGGCGGAGCCAAGTCTGAAAAGGACATGGCGAAGCCGGGCTGCTCCACGTATTCTGGGGGGAGCAAACTTTGTGCAGAGAGCGAGCAGAGGTTGGAAGAAATCATAGAGGGAGTAAAAGAACTGTTGGAGTCACCCGTGAAACCTGACGGTATCATGGAAGGACGTAGTACGCCACAACCGCGAGGAAGTGGAGGAAACGGCCCGAAACCAGCGACGCCACAACCTGCGGGAAGTGGAGAAGCTGGATTCCAAACGGTTCTCTCCAAAGCGAAGAAACGTAGAATGAAGAGACAGAAGAGTATGCAAGTCTTGGATGGGTCTGCCCAGAAATCAAATCCTGAAAAGGAGACGACAAAGGGAAGACGCGCCAAGACAAAAAGAGCAAACACTGATCCGGACGAGCAAACGCAGCAACGTCTATCGAAGCGCCCCTACCTGGGGTCGAAGGAGGGGCCGCGGAGTTCCGCAAAGGAACAAAGTGACCTCGCCCTAATGATCTACAGGATGGATGGTGTTCCGATGGACGAAGCATTTGCGGGCTACGTTAGGAGGAAAATATCAGAGCTAGTGGGCGCTGGAGTGAGGGACAGGATCGGGGGAAGGAAGATAGCCTTCGCCACGTCGGGACTGGTGTCAGAAGGATTCTTCCTCGTGACACCAATGACGACCGAGGCGAGGGACTGGCTCCTAGAACACGATTTTGGCCAGCACAACGACGCCTTGATAGGAATAAGGAGACTAGATAGGGCTAGGGCTTCCATCTGGATACCGGGGAGGAAGGAGGAGCACCCAGGAAACCTGATGGAATACATAGTAGCGCAGAATGATTACAGAGAGGACCTGAAGGTGGAAAGCTGGGTTCTCACCGCCAGAGATTCTTTCCCCGCTGGGGAGAAACTGACGGTGGGGATCCCTCAAGACATTTTTGATGAGCACAGGGACCATGCGTGGATCAACTTCGAGGCCACGCAGGTCCAAGTGAGACTCACTAAGCACGGACACACGAAGGTCAAGCAGGACACAGTGAGTAAGGTGGAGGAAAACGCCACGCCTAGTGAGTCAAGCAAACCCACTGAGGGGGCGCAGGCCGCTGGGAAGGCGCAGACTGCCACCCGAGCCCGAAATACACTGGCAACTAAGCCGCCCCAATCGGACGCCCCGTCAGGACCCAGAGCAAGCGATTGCATGGATCTCGAGGGGTGAAAGAATCGGGGAGAGCAAGGGAGCCAGAGCCACAACACTAGACACAGAACACACACACACAACACCACAATCATGAACACCCACACAAAAACACAAAACACAAACACACAAACAACAAAGATAGTACAGCTAAACATGCATCACTGCAAGGAAGCCGCGGCTGAATTATGTGATTATGTGAGGGCAAAGAACATAGATCTGGCACTACTGCAGGAGCCATACGTTTACAACAAACGCGTGGCCGGGCTGGGCTGTCTGGGAGGAGACCTTATATACCATCAAGGTGAGGACAATCCCAGGACATGCATCTATGCCAGCAGAAGGATAAAACCCCTAGACATTATAACATGCGAATGTTTCAGAGATCTTGTGGTAGTACAACTTATGCTGCCAATGAGGGACAATTCAAAGAAGAGGGTGGTCTTAATGTCGGCGTACATACCGAGCGAATCGGACTTCAAACCGCCGACCAAGGAACTCGAAGAGGTAACAGCTATGTGTTCGAGCAAGGGCATCCCCTTCATTGTGGGTTGCGATGCAAACTCACACCATGAGGTGTGGGGAAGCACAAACTGTAACATGAAGGGGGAGCTCCTCCTGGAATACATAGCAACGTATAACTTAGTAATCTTAAATACAGGCAACCTACCAACCTTTGTAACCAGAGCCAGACAGGAGGTTCTGGACATTACTCTGGCCTCGGAGGAGATAAGCACATATGTGAAGAACTGGCAGGTAGACACTAATGAATCCTTCTCGGATCATCGCAGAATCACCTACCAAATAGAAAGCAACATAGAAACATACAAGGTAAGAAACAACCGAAAAACGGACTGGGCACTATTCGACAAACTTATTGGAGAGTACACCCAAATGCCGGACGAGGGTCTGACAAACACAGCACACATAGAGAAGAGAGCAGAGAGGCTGGAAACGGCACTTAAAGAAGCACACCACAAAGCCTGTCCCCTCCGAGAGGTAACATGTGGTAAGGGACAACCGTGGTGGAATAAAGCATTAAAGCAAGACCGAAAGAAAACAAGACGTGCCCTGAGAGTGGCGCTAAAGAAGAATGACGACAACCACTGGGACTTGTACAGGGCACAAAGGAATATAATGCGCAATAACTACCGCAAAGAAAGCAGGAGAGGCTGGAGGTTCTACTGTGCTAGCATTACGGAATATCCGGAAGCTGCAAGGTTAGTTAGAACATTAGCCAGCGACAAGATATACAAATTAGGTAGCTTGACAATGGGGGACGAAACAATAACCGACCCTCAAGTCATACTAAAAACAATGATGAGCACTCATTTCCCGGAATGCACAGAACCCGCTGAAGGGGAAGTGTCAGGGGGAGTGCAAATCGCATATAGTAACGACATGGAATCCATAGTCAGTGAAGAACGCATAAGATGGAGTATCTCAACGTTCGCGCCATATAAGGCAGCTGGACCAGACGGGATATTTCCTAAAATGCTACAACAAGCGTTTAGATACATCAAGAGAGACCTCATAGCAGTATTCAAGGGTAGCATATCCACAGGATATATACCAAAGAGCTGGAGGAAAGTACGAGCAGTCTTTTTGCCCAAACCAGGGAAAAAGACATATCAGGATCCCAAATCATTTAGATGCATTAGTCTCTCCTCATTCCTGTTAAAGGCACTAGAGAAACTAATTGACAGAAACATAAGAGAAGAAATAGAACAAAGTAATAGGTCACTACATGTCAATCAACATGCATATATGGAGAATAAGTCCACGGAGACAGCCCTCCACAACTTAGTGGCTTTAATCGAGAAAACACTAGAGATGAAAGAATCAGCAATTGGGTGTTTCTTCGACATTGAGGGCGCTTTTGATAAGGCAACCACAAACGCGATAGAAATCTCAATAACGAGGGAAGGCATCAGACCACAGATCAAAAGGTGGATCATGAACATGCTAAGTCAAAGGACAATGACAGCGGAACTAGGTGGCGCGACATACACGGTCAAAGCAAGCAGGGGTTTTCCGCAAGGGGGCTGCCTGTCACCACTTATGTGGTGCCTACTACTGGACGACCTCATCAGAGAAGTGAATCGCAGGCACATCTATATGCAGGCGTATTCGGATGATGGGGTCATGATAGTAGCGGGAAATGACCTAAATATGTTAAGTATCAGGATGAGTATAGCTATAAAAATAGCCCAGCAGTGGTGTAGGGAAAGAGGACTCAATCTCAACCCTGACAAAACCAAGTTGGTCTTATTCACCACAAAGAGGAAAAATAAAGAACTACCACCTATATCAATAGATGGCAAAGAGTTAGAAATAGTCAAAGAAATCAAATACCTAGGAGTGGTGATAGACGACAAACTGTTGTTTAACTCACACATAAGTCAACAATGCACAAAGGCAAAAATAGCCATTATGCAGTGCAGTAGAGCAATCGGTAAAACTTGGGGATTGAAGCCAAATATAATCCACTGGATATACAAGGCCATCATACTCCCGAGATTACTATACGGAGCTCTAGTATGGTGGCACAGGGCAACCATCAAGACAAATTACAAGAAATTAGCCCAGGTCCAAAGACTCGCTGGGCTAATGATAACAGGAGCATTAAGAACGACTCCAACAGCTGCACTAGACATGATCCTAGGCTTCATACCGCTGGACTTGGAGGCAAAAAAGAGAGCACTAGAAAATTGCTACAGACTAAAGTCCTACGACTTATGGAAAACAACACACATAAACAAAGGACATACAAAAGTAACAGAAATTATTGAAGGAAAAATGTCGATGATCATGGCCAACAATGACCTAATAAAAAAACAAAGGATCTTCGACAAAAAATACAGAGTACACATAGGACCTAGAGAGGATAGTGTGCTTCACAGACGGCTCTAGGAAAGAATCAACAGGACTGTCGGGGGCGGGAATATACAAAGTCACGCCATCCAATACAGCTAAGATAACGATAAAATTAGGCAAATTTGCTAGCGTATTCCAGGCGGAAACCATGGCCATACTAGAATGCGCTTATCGAATAAAGGAAACTACAGATCAGGAAACTCAGAAAATACTGATCTATAGTGACAGTCAAGCGGCCCTAAAGGCTCTTGACAAACCAGCAACGACATCGGCGCTAGTGAAAGAGTGCAAAATGGCACTGAACGCACTAGCAGCTGAGAGAGAACTAATCATTGCCTGGGTACCGGGACATCAAGGAACCAAAGGCAATGAAAAGGCTGACGAGCTAGCTAGAGAAGGAGCTGATGAAACGTTTGTAGGACCAGAACCGTGTTTACCCATACCGGAAAAGGCTACAAAGGGAGTAATTAGCAGGAAGATAGCAGCAGAAACAAATGCTAGGTGGAGAAATACAAATGGCTGCCGCCAGTCCAAATTCTTCATCAAAACATTGGACAAGAAAAAGACAAGACAACTACTCCAATTCAAGAAGGAGGACATCAGGATAATCACAGGAATAATGACTGGACACTGTGCACTGAACAGGCATTTAAAGATAATAGGCAAGATCGACGACTCCTCGTGCCCAGAGTGTGGAGAGGAGGAGACCAGTCACCATTTCCTGGCAGAGTGTCCAATGTACTCTCTGCCAAGATGGGAGCTCCTAGGAACCGATAGAATAGAAGAAGATCAAATGCAGAACATAAAACTGGGAGAGATCATCAGGTTCAGCAAGACAACAGGAAGGTTTGCAAAGATAGAAGGGGGCACACTGCAGGAGCACCAGTGAAACCAGTGCTCCAGGGTGGAGGCTGCCATTAATGCCAAGGCAAGGCTGGGGACGCATATCCTGAGTGGAGGATTGCCGCCGGGGGTGGGAGTGCATGCAGGCAGACAACGTCAAGCAGCCAGCACGGACCACGTATTGGCTGAGCGTGGGCCACCCTGAAGGTCATGACGCAGCAGGTCTAAGGATCGTCTGTGGCGGGACAATAAATGGGTGGACTGCGCTGGGCAGTAGTGGACAATTCTGCAAGGTGTAAACCTGGTAGAGCTGGCCACGATGCCCCACAGAATGCGTCTGAGCTGCAGCCGAAACCTCAACGGTGGAGACCATCTCCCAGGGATGGAAATATCTAGCCAAGCCAACGCTGTACAGGCAGCAGCACCTAAACTGGGATTAAGGGTGAAATGGTTCCATTAATGTGAGCCGATCACCCGTCTGTGCAACTTGCAGGCGTCCCCACCATAAATACAAATACAAATGGGTGGTGAAGATCACTTACAACATTGACCCAGTTACTCGGTTGCCCCCTTCTACTATAAAAAAAGTTTAATTTAAGTAAGTAGATAAATGAATAATACACACCTGTGTAGATTTTCCACACCCAGTCTCACCACTGATCACAACAACTTGGTTGTTTTTGATCACCTCTAACAATTCTTCTGATTTTTTATATGCTGGTAATATTTGCCGAAATTGCAATAACTTCTTATACCCCTGTCTAGTCAGCATATCTTTGTAATCTTCATGTATAGCTAAGCTATAATCTTCATCATATTTTAGACTAATACTGCCCTTGGCCAAGCATTCATCAAGTTTTTCATCAAAATTACCACTAATGATATCCTCATATCCATATTTAAATGCCTTTGTTTCTCTTAGGCCTAGTAGTCTTTCATTGTCTTTAGACTTATACTTCTCTGTTTTTGAGCTCCCAGCTTTGGTATTATCATTTTCTGTACTAATTGGAATAAAATCTGTACATGCAGTTTCTACACTTTTCAATTCATTTTCTGAGGTTGCCTTACATTTTTTAATGGGTATTTTTTCTGGCGGTTTCATGTCTGTACCCTCCACTTTCAATTCTACAGAGTCTACTGCACCAGTTGGTACTTCACCCACATCTGGTGGTGTTTCAAACAAATCCAAATTTTTCATTGGCTTGATGGTAATATTTAGCTCCTTTGCTATTTCTTTAATTGATATTAAATTATTTTGTATTGATGTACCAACATTAGGTGGTATTGTAAGATTTATCTGAAAAGTTATAGCTATTTATAATCTTCCTTTCTACCTGGCATTATCCCAACTTAATATCAGAGTCTGCCTTCTTGTACTTTACGATTTGCCCGTATTAGGTATTATACAAAGTGATTCGTCGCCTGACCCCCACAACCCATAACAGGAACCAAGTTTCTTCATTGCATTGTTGGTTAAACAGCAGAGTGTACCACATGCAGGTAAGGTTAGCTTTGGGCCTAAGACGGTGGCCAAATAACATTCCTATTATACCTATTTGTAATATTGTACAAATAAAATTTACATGGAAAATAAAAGTTTTTTATTGTTGCCTTGCCTTGTTGGTCTAATGACAATGTACTTAGCCTGAGATACTTGTGTGGTCCTGGGTTCAAATTGCCCAACTTGGCAATCACAAAATTTTACTGAAGCGAAAAATCACTCTAATTGCCTGAAACTGGAATTTAGCTTTGTATGTTGATACTTGATATGTTCACCATCAATTACAATATTGTAGCATAAGTTGGAGAATGGATATGGTTGGCGAACTGTGAGGGTACTAGTGGCACGTCTGGCTACAGGTATGAGCGTATGTTATGTTCAAATTAGTGTAAAACGTCGCGGTTTCAATACGTGCGCATATTACTGCTCTGCTCATGAAGGTCTATAAAATATACATGTAAACCTTCGGGAAGAAATTGTTAAAATGATAGAGAAAACCTCATTAAAATCTGGAGCGTAATTTAGAAGATCTAAGCGGATAAACAGATATACAGACTCGTAAAGCGACTTTGTTTTGTACTATTTATTTTGATGATAAAGAGTGAGCAGGTTTATTTGTTATCGTTTCTTATATGTACCACATGTTGATTTTCTGTCTTCCCTTTCTTCATTTGTCGTGATTTGTAATAAAGCCCAATCTCCTTGCCTTTCAGGCCCGGCGGACGGCCGTACGGTCTTTTGGGCGGCATATTGCTTCACCTGCAATTATATATTAAATGATTCATAATAGGTGCATGGCTTTAACATATCCAGGTAGTTACTTCAGCGCCAAAATCTTTAATTTAATAAACTACCTAAAAAAGCAAACTAACTTTACCGAATTCGTCGCCTTCAGAAACACAGATTAACTTTTTTTTTTTTTGTTTGTTTGTTCCATAAGGAGCCGGCTAAGATCAGAGACCATGCTGCCAAGTCATTAGTTATATGTTTTCTTATATTCCAAGAACGATGAAACAGGGGTGTGGCCGATTTCAAGGTCTTGCTGGAGTTTTGGTGATAATTCCTTTCAGTTCAATGCTTCTTAGACGACTTTCTTCAAGCGAATCGAAAGCACAAGGTCGACAATACCCTTGATCAAAAATCACGTAAATCCACTTATTTCAATGTTTCCATACACTATTCATCATCGTTAATGATTATTGCACAAAACCACACCACTTTTATACAACAAACACAACTTTAAACCAGTTTAGGAAATAATTAAAACAAGAGAGCCACCGCACTGTAAGAATTCCCGCCAAAAACCCACAGATTAACTATTAGTTACTAGATTTATTGACATTTGTAGCGAATAGGGATGTGTAATAAATTCCGACGAATTGTATTATAAATCGATTCTAAATTTTACTGTTATTCATAATTGATTATTAATATTTATTGTTCGATTGTTTTATTAATTGGGCCTAAACCATTTCAAATCGGTTGAATCGAGGAATGTAAGTGGCCCACCAACATCTTAAGCCAAAGCTAACGTCACCAGCAAATGGTACACTTGCTGACTAATCAAGCGTAACTCAACAGCTGTTAGGATTTGATTAAAATGTTAATGAGCGATTCTCATTGTATCACGAAGTGATTATCATTAACATTCTAATTTCTTTGGCTCAATCTCTATTCAAAAATTGGACATAGAAAAATCAAACTTCGATCAAACCAAATCGAGATTGTAAACTGAAAAGAACAGTAGTATGGATTAGGGGCCAAAACTCTACATATCACCCTCTTTATAGTTACAAAACCTTGTTGGCTTAATCTAGATTTTTACTTTCGTTTATTTTTTAAATAAGTTCAATTTTTTTTGCAATCGACCAAGAAATTTTTCTTTCTGTCCGGTGTTATCCCGGCTTAATGCCAGGGTCCGTATTCTCATCATGATTTGAAGGTTCTTGGTATGAAGTGGGGTGACCCGCCTGACTGACCCTCAGAATCCGCAACGGGTTAAATAATCTTTCAAATTATAAAAGTCGCATCCAAATCGGTCCATTCGTGTGCCACAGATATATGTAAACATACACATATATATATGTATACACACACAACATAAGCACAATCATGCATACATAGTACATACTTTTCGAGGGTTACAACATGCGCAGAAGAGTGAAGATTCGGAACTAGTTGACTGTGACAGAATAAAATGACATTGAGACGACTTGGTATTGGTCCATTGTTATATTTGTATATGGATATGGGTTTTTTTTCTTGAAAATTCTGCAGTTTGTGGGGTAATCGCAGCCTCTAACGTGCGCCACGCAGGACAGCCTCCGTGGCACAGTGAGCGAGTAGACGACTGTGAAATGTTAGGCCGCGGGTTTGATCCCCGTACTGGGACAAATATTTGTTTAATCCGCTTATATTTGTTTCAGGTCTGGTTGTTGTGAAACCGAAAGTTTCTCGTAGTTGACACAAGATATTCTTACCTTACTGTTGGGTCACGACTATGTTTGTGACTGTTAGGTAGTATTGTTATTTAGCATTCGTATAATTTTTTAGCATGCGAAGTCTCATATAGCATTTCGCATATTAATACAGTTGCGAATTTATGTGAATTATGAATTCATTGGCCACTTCGTAATTCATATATTAGCGGGTCGCAGCAACAGTGGCAACGTGCGATCCCCTTCGCATCCGTGGGGACACTAAATTATTGTCTGATATTAGCAAATAGCAGTAGCACGAGTGATTAGCGTGATAGACACGAGAATTCACATGCTAATTAAATGAAATCGTAATAGCATTCATTGCCATTACTACTGTTGAGAGCTATTTATCTAATCTGGGGGAATGGGCGACGGTCCCCTGGTAACACTGTCTGTCATTTAAAAATCAAGGAGTTTTGGCGGGAATTCTGACAGTGCGGTGGCTCTCTTGTTTTAATTATTTCCTAAACTGGTTTAAAGTTGTGTTTGTTGTATAAAAGTGGTGTGGTTTTGTGCAATAATCATTAATGCTGATGAATAGTGTATGGAAACATTGAAATAAGTGAATTTAGGTGATTTTTGACCAAGGGTATCGATCGACCTTGTGCGTTCGATCCGCTTGAAGAAAGTCGTCTAAGAAGCATTGAACTGAAAGGAATTAACACCAAAACTCCAACAAGACATTGAAATTGGCCACACCCCGTTTCATCGTTCTTGAGAAAACAAAATGTATGCGTCTGAAGGACTTGTATCCATGGATATGAATAAATTATAAAAAAAAAAAAAAAAAATTTAAAAATCAAGTACTTTTACAAGTACAAGTGAAGTTGAACAAACATGAATCTTATGTTATTTGGTCAGAGATATTTGATATTTTTTATTACATGCGGGTACTTTATACAGTTTTTTTTCTATATCTTACGAACTATTTTTAGTTTAACCTTTCTTATCGGTGTGAATGAAACAGTATCGCGTTCAGCCACTATGTTACACAATGGACACTGGCGAAATCACCGATCTACGGTGGAGCCAAACACAATTAAAAGAAGAAGAAGAAGAAGTTGAACAAAACTTAGATTAGGATCTGTAAAATCATAATTTGCATGAAGTTAATTGTTGTAAAAGGAATATAATGTTAATAAAAAACGTAAGTAATTGTTATATTGTTTATTCTTAATTTATAAGTATGTTAGACATTTTATGTTCTTTAAAACGACAGCAGAGAACACGAAACAAATGTTCGATTTTAAGTTCCTACGAATAATAGACAGATAATAAGTTGAAAATTGTCTCTTACAGGAACTATTTTCTTTACTATGCAGAGGTCGAAAGAAAAAAGTCATAACACTAATAATACTATTGGTGTTTTTAATAAATGCCATGTTCTACGTAAGCTTGGAGCTGTACCATACTGTAAAAAGCAAGAATAAAGATTCTTGGTATAACAGGTAAGTTTACTTACTACAATTTAGTGTCATTGTAATTATTTTATTGGTACACCATCAGCAGTATTGTGTGAGTGTCCTGTGTATAGGTTTTTTAAATTTCATTTGCTACTTCTAGCTATATAAATTCTGGCAGTCTTCAGTCACTTTGTTTTCTTAGGTCCCTGCCTTAATTAATAATACTCTGATCTTGCCATACTATGACAATGAAATAGTACAATGTTCTATTTTCAAATTGTTGTATGGTTTTTTAAAATAAACTATGGTGATGTTCCCTAGTAGTGTGGTATGGCTATGTGTAGTTATCTTGAGCTTTTTTATTTTAATTTTTTTATAGTATGGGTGGCAATCGAGCAAGTGGGTCACCAGATGGTAAGTGATCTCCTCTGCCCATGTGCGCCCACAATACTAAAATAATCATGGGTGCGTTGCCAACCTTAAAGGAAAGGGAGAGATTAGTAAGAGATTGGGAAAGGGAGGGGAATTTGGGCCTCCGGATATCTCACTCACTGTACGAAATGCAGCAGCATTCTGTTGTACAAATTAACTTTTTTCCCATACCTTATACCTTGTGTTACATTAAATTCTGTTCTGCATACATACATCTTTCCATGTGGCCTTCTGTAATTTGATCTAGTAGACATAAACCTCATTATAAAGGGTTATTATTGCTATATATGAGTAAATAACTCTATTCTAATATGAAGGTTGTTCTACTTTACTGATTACTAGCATTTGCTTATGGTTCTGCCTGAGTGAACACTCTTTTCAGGGATAGAAAGTAGCCTATGTTCTAGTCCATGTTATAGTTAAGCTGCAAGCAATTTCATCCAAAACCATTGAGCCATTAAGGTGTGATTGACTAACAACCATCTAATTTCACAAACTTGCATATATCTTAACTTTCACATTTATAATAGTAGTAGGATTATTAAAACGATTTTTAATCAAATCCACAAATAAAGACCACAAATAAAATAATTAATATTAGCTCTCATGGTAATGTTGCTTTAAATATAAGAAAACAGGAGCAGATCCAGAATTTTGCTGAAAGGAAGCAATGTTAGTTCAATAATTTTTACCTTCTTTACATGTTATCTTTAATTATATTGATGTATATTTTTTTATGAAAGAGGTGGCAACGGAGCAAGCGTCCACCTGATGGTAAGTGATCACCACCGCCCATGTACACCGTCAATACCAGGGGATTTGTCGGTGCGTTGCCGGCCTTTGAGGAAAGAGTAGGCTTGTATAATTGTAATGATAACATCAACATTGCTTGTTTCAGTCTGCACTATGACAAAAACTCATATGTAGATGAAACTGGGATGAGAGTTATAGTGGGACACTATATTGGTGGTATTGGAGGAGGGAATTTATCTGCAGGTATGTTTCGTCTATAGACTTCTTATACCTGAAGTTATACCACCTTTTGCTATAGTGTCTGCTTTCCTTTTTTTTTTTATTGATTAATTTATTTAAATACAATAATCGTTAGTATATGCATTCGAAAACCACTAAGGTTTATAGTGATGCTATAAACCTACGTAGATGCTTCTACTTCATTGGGTTTGTGTCTTGAGCACGATCTCTAGCTCTGATATAATGCTAAAATATTCGACAAATTCAGTGTAAAATATTCGACAAATTCAGTGTAAAATATTTTACAAATTCAGTGTAAAATATTTGTCAATTTCAGTGTATAATATTTTACAAAAAGTGTAAAATATTCAACAAATTATGTGTAAAATATTTTACAAATTCAGTGTAAAATATTCGACAAATTATGTATAAAATATTTTACAAATTCAGTGTAGAATATATTTCAAATTCAGTATAAAATATTTTACAAATTCAGTGTACACCTTTTATTATCATAAAAACGAAGGTCTTTACTACGTTTTTACAGATATAATACACAGTAACAATTATGACCCAGTACCAGGGGCAGGAGAAGGTGGCAGACCTGTTCAGTTGTCACCAAGAGAGCTCATCACAGCTCGTGAACTTTACACATTGCACTCTTATAACATACTCGTTAGTGATAAGATATCAATAAACAGAAGTCTTCCTGATATGAGGAGTGAAAGGTAAGGTATTATAATAAACTAGCTTCTGCTCATGGTTTTGCCTGAGTTTAAGTTTTTTATGGGATAAAAAGCAGTTCCTTCAGTGAATTATATATTTCACTAGCTGTCCCACCTGGTTTCACCCGCAACACAACCCGCTCCCTTTCAGTGAAGGGATGTTTTTTATCCCTAACAAGCTGTCTCGCGTGGTTTCACCCGCAACACATAACCCGCCCCCTTTTAGTAAAGAGATACTTTTATCCCAAACTATCCGTCTCGCGTCGTTTCATATAAACCATCCAGGAACCTACTCAAACACACATACAAAAAAATCATCAAAATCGGTCCAGCCTTTTAGGAGTTTTAGCGAGACTAACGAACAGCAATTGATTTTTATATATAAGAAGATTACTTGTGTTGTAAGATCACTTAAGTCAGGTTTAAAATTAATCTGACCAGAAATATTATTTCTCATAAAAATTTTCCTAGCCCATTTCTCATTTTTCAAAATGCTAAAGAGCATTGATCCCAAATTTCAAGTAAGAACCAGAAAAAAATACATTCCATTCAAACTTTCTCACCCCTGTAAATTGAAAAATAAAAATACATCTCCTTAGTCGCTATCTGAAAATAAAATAAAATAAAGTATCGCAATAGAGTTTAATTTAAAAGCATGCTACTATACAAAAATAGTTTCGTTCTATTCCTAACAACTTGGTGTCTCAGTTGTAGAAATGTGGACTATGATATGGAGAACCTCCCGACGGCAAGTGTGATAATAGTCTTCCACAATGAAGCCTGGTCTACTCTCATGAGGACCGTTATGTCTGTATTGTTGAGATCGCCGGAACATCTGTTAAAGCAGGTGAGATTTCTTATAAGAAGTCCTTCGATACCAGTACCATACAAATAATAAATATGTATAGAAGTGAAACTCACATTCAAGGTCAACGATAATAGCCCAGCGTTTGGCGTTCGCTTATCGATAAAGTCAGAGCTTACACGATCCATCATATTATTATGTAGGTACTACTTATGTTACATGCTTTGCTGTATAATACATTACCCTCACAATGGTGTATTATTGCAGTATATTTTATTCGAAATGGGTTCCTCAAAAACTTAACGATGAGTAGGAAGTACGTCGTTGACGCGTTGCCAGGGTAAAGTTGACGCGTTGCCAAAGTTTATGATATACTGACAGTAGATGAAACATGGTTATTTAACTATGATACTGAAACAAGGCGACAGTCTACGGTATAGTGTTTTGATAGGTATTATTTTTTTTGGTTTCTATCCTACCAAACCCGCCATATTTTCCTGACCTAGCACCTCGTGATTATGCAAAGAAAGTTGCTTCCAACTTTGAGATTTTTAAGATGTCTAAATAAGAGTACGTATCTGTATTTTCCAAGTGGTTTAGACGAGTGGAAAAGTGTATAATATGTGTTCATGATCACTTTGAAAAAATCTATTCCTGTTATAAAGAATAAATTTTTGAGAATCTAGTTTCTTTTGGCATGATGTTCGTGATTGTGATCTTCGTAACTATTCATAGTCCCTGTCAGTACATCATCGCTTAGTGGATGATGACTGAGTGATCCCCCTCTGACTGAGTGAGGCGGTAATGTCATCATTAATATATTTTCAAGCGTCGCGTTTGCGTGATAGACGGCGGGTTGATTACTTCTTTGATCCCTTCTGAATGAGTCTGGAAATAAGCAATGACCTTTTTTCACACGACCTGGTTGCCTGGTAGCTAACTGGTGTCTGATATATCTATTGAATATTTCTGATTAACACGTTTTCCTTTTATGTCCATTTTAAGATAATTTTAGTGGACGACGCGAGCGACCGCCGTTACTTAGGCAAGGAGTTAGATGATGCCGTAGCTAGATTGGACAAAGTACAGATACTAAGAAGTTCAGAGAGAAATGGACTCGTTGGCGCCAGATTGAAGGGAGCGACGAAGGCAACGGGAGATGTTTTGGTATTTCTCGATGCCCATTGTGAGGTGAGTTGTTAATATTTGTTTTATTGCCATATAAACGTCTACCGAAGCGCGCAATAAATAAAATTGAATGGATCGTACAATTAATGATAGTCGATTTCAAGTTTTTAAAAAAAGGTTTTTTTTTAATTGGAGTATTGGCGAGTGTGTGAGAATAAGTACCTAATATATAATTTTATACAATGTATTCTAAAATTCAATTACTGTAGCGCGTGTGGATCATGCATTATACACCTATCCGCATAGGCACATCCTTTTGATGGCTTAATTGATGGTTATAAAGTTAATAGTGAACTTATGGTTAAATAGTATTGATTTTACTTTTACGGGTTAAGATATTTTACTTAGAAAAATCACAGAAATGCATTGCGCCTAAAATTATTTTAATGTGTTCAGCTGTTAAAACGATATAACCGATGTACCTATTACGTTCTAGTTGGATGATCAAAGCCCAAATAATTTTAGGTAACCTACGGATGGATCGAACCTCTATTGGAAAGAGCGGGGAGTGACGATGTTTTCATCTGTCCTCATATAGACTTATTGTCTGAAGACACACTCGCATACACCAAAAGTATTGACGCACATTGGGGCGCGTTCAGTTGGAGATTACATTTCCGATGGCTCGTACCAAGTGGGGAAGTGATGTTAAAAAAAACGGAAAATCCTTCAAAACCATACCCAACCCCTGCAATGGCAGGAGGGCTCTTCGCTGTGAGAAGAAGTTTGTTCTGGCGTCTAGGCGGATATGATGAAGGTATGTTGATATGGGGAGCGGAGAATTTGGAACTGTCATGGCGGGCGTGGCAATGTGGTGCCAGGGTGGAAATCACTCCATGTTCTAGAGTGGGTCATATATTTAGAAGGCACAGCCCCTACAAATATCCAGGTGGTGTTTCCAAGATCTTAAATTCTAATCTGGCTCGTGCAGCTACCGTCTGGATGGACGAGTGGGCGGATTTCTTTTTCAAATTCAATCCGTCTATATCAGCGATACGCGACCAACAAAACGTTTACGATCGAGTTGAACTACGAAAGACTTTGAATTGTAAAAGCTTTGAATGGTATTTGGAAAATGTTTGGCCTCAACACTTCTTCCCAACGAATGAAAGATGGTTTGGTAGGATTAAGAATGCGGCAGGAGCTTGTTTGGGCGCTAGTCCTGGAACGCCAGGTCTCGGTGGACCAGCGGTTGGTCTCCAATGTGGCTATGACTTGGATCTTGATCGATTATTAGTCTACACGCCTGAGGGTAGGATCATGGCTGATGAAGGCTTGTGTTTGGAACAAGGCAATGGCCGGGCTATTTGGAAAAGTTGCAGCGACAGCCTCAAACAAATCTGGGAACAAAAAGGCCCAAGATTGAAGAACACAGCAGGGTTGTGTTTGACTCTGCTGGTTAGTGATAAAGTTAAGGAAGGTGTTGACGACCCATTGACTGCCAAAAGATGTGTGGAGAATGACGGACAGATATGGCATTTTGAACGCGTGCCTTGGCGTTGAACAATGTGATACCGTAGATAGTACAAATTATATGAAAATAAGGAGCTTTTAATTATTTGTATTACGAGAATAATTTAGTCATTAGTACTTATAGTAAACAGAATACACGTTGAATTGAGTTTTGTTGACACGCTTTTATACACAACATTATAGTAACATAGTATTGGAATTAAGATATTATATATTTTGTATTAAGAATACTTAAATTCCTAATCCTTAAAATTCCTGATGAGGATATATATAAAAGACTGCGTGAAACAGTGGATATTAACAAAGGACACAGATCCTGGCATAGGCAGAGATGGTTCTAGATAACAATATAGGCAGTTACTAACATGATTGTACGAAACGTCGACGTTCATCGATTTGCTTTTGAATCGATTTTGCAATCGGTTTCTTTTGAATCGATTATGATTTTTTATCGCCTTGGTGGAAATTCCTCGTAAACAAGAAACAAGGCCTTGGATATAAATAAGCATTTTATAGCCTTAAATCCGAAACTAAATAATAATTTTAAGTGTAAATATATAAGTACAATAAGTAATCCTAGTTGACACCTGTGATGTAAGATATTGTAACAAATATTTAGGGCACCCATCGATATAACAGACCAGAGGATGTGATCATGTAAGGAATTAATATACTCAATATAGTGGAACATAGTTGGCCTTATTAAAAAATGTAGACTAACTAGGTAAATATCAACTATTTGCTATATTATACCATAAAATAAACTGACCTATTTAAAACTAGTTTAAAGTTAGTCTACATTTTGCAACAAGCCTGTTCAAGTTTAGAAATAAGTACAAAATGCAGGCAACAATTTAAACTATCTTTATGTGTAGTTCTATATTTTTTGTGTAGACTGATATATTTTTTATTGTTTATTTAGGTAGCTCTTTATTAGATCTGAATTCCTTTTCAAGTTTTAGCTCTTTCAATAGCGTATTTGATTGGACTAGACAGCAATTCAATAAGTTGAAATTTGATAACATAACATTACTAACTTTTTCATGTAGGAAGTTAGCAAAGTGTGACTAAAAGCTTATTTACATTTAGTGAAGCGGCAACTATAGTTGGAGCATGTAAGAGGATAAGATAGGTGTTAAATTATTAGCATAAGGTTTAACACCTGCACTGAGTACTTGATCAAGTGTTAATAAGTCTATAAAAGATTTTTTTTTTTTAATGACGATATTTCTTTGTGCAAGGTTTAAATCGTATCTGATTTAATTACTAGTATTAGGGACAGAAGCAGTGATAGCTCAGCGGGGAGTGGTATGGACTGTCGAGACGAAAGTCGCAAGTTCGAAACCAGCCCCAAGTGCAGACACCTCTGACTTTTCTAAGTTATGTGTGTATTAATTGTTAATTATCACTTGCTTTAACGGTGAAGGAAACATCGTGAGGAAACCTGCATACCTGAGAAGTTCTTCATAAGAATTTCGAAGGTATGTGAAGTTTGCCAACCCGCATTAGGCCGGCGTGGTGGACCAAGGCCTCTCATTCAGTAGAGGAGGCCCGTGCCCAGCAGTGGGACGTATATAATACAGGGCTAGTATTATTATTAGGGACATAATGTATAGGCCTGACAACGCCGCCCATTGTATTTTGTATTTATATGGGAGTATGGTGTGACGCGTACGTTTCACACAGCTATACACATGCACATACATAGCTGTTCTTGTGTGAATGTCTCGATACCAGTCAAATACCGTCTTGCTTGTTGAATTATAGATAAACATGCTTAACGCTTTTAGCTATACTCATGAGGTAATTTTTTAAACTTCAATGTTTTCTTGTTATTGATCTACTAAAGCTTTAATAATGCATTTATATTTTTTAATTGTATTATACAACGTGTTACAGAAAGTTGTGGTCTAATTTAAGCAAAATATAGTGTCCGATACAAGTACCATATCCGAATAAAGCATATTCTCTTTTTTATTTGATTGAGTAACATGTCGACTTGCAACTTTAGACAATACTAAATGATAAACAGCTGATACGAATGAGGCCGTTACTAGGCACGCAGAGGTAATTTAAATAACTTATAGTGATGTGATTGATTTTAATAATCGAATGATTAAAATCAGCGTGACATTTTAGGATGTCTAGAATTTATAATTTAAATTATCAAATGATAAGACCCGGTACAAAAACATTTACTGCCAGGTGTATGTAACAACCCATAAATATGACCACACCTTTTTGTAGCATGTTGTATATTATAAATATTTTATTTATTTTATTCAGAATCTAGCTTTTCTAGTCTTGTTTTTCGTCATTTTTTTAAAATTATATTAATATGATTGTTTATCAATTTTTATGTTTAAGCAATTTTAACAGTAATTTGAAAAGAAACAGTAAATATTTTGATTGCAGGTAAATATATAGTTGAGTTTTTTGGGGTTCGGTCGCGACTTGTGCTGCAATACTATAAAGTGACGTTTCACAAGTAATGTTGCCATGTATCAGTATTTTTTTAAATTACATTCCAGTTTTTTATATACGTTTTAGGTAAAAAATGTTTTAATTCATTGTTGTTATAAATTCAGTTATTATTGTTCAAATCTGAAATATAATTGTATCATTGAACTACATGTTATGTGTTATGTGTTAACTCTAAATTAATTGTTTTTAATGTAACTGTAAATGTATCTGTCTTCCAAATACAGTACGAATACTATAATATTATTGTAGTTTCGGCAGTATTTTAAAATGTTTAAGTATTATTTAAGTGCAATTCGTCCATAGTTTTTATTATTATGTTTCGTAAACAAAGGTTTTTTTATTTTGTTTGATTGCAGACACGTATTATCAAACAATATAAATTAGATTTCGTTGATATAAATTCTGGTACAGTTGTAAAAATTGGTTCTTTACCGTAAAATTAACACATTTTAAATATTGCGCCGCGCTGCTTTGAATGTAATTTAAAATTTTGGTTTTCATTTTAATATTGGCAGTTTTGTTTAGAAATATGAATACATTTTAAAATGTCGTCGCTTAGAACATGATTAAAAATATTTGTTCATTTTTGTGAAATACTTTTAAGGAACGTGACTAGAAATAATAACTCGCACATTGCCTTTCATGTCTTTTTAATCCAATATTACTCATATAACAAAAGGTTGTATGTAACAGGGAATACAAGATGTTTGTACGTGATTAAATTACAAAATACGTTAATTATCGTTTTGTAAGTAAAACATTATATAATACACATTCGTTTCATTATACATCCCTCACCTCAGAATATAGTATAGTAATAGAGAAGCGAGAGTGATAAGAGGTAAGATTTGCGCCCTGTTAGCAGAATTGCAGCTGTCTCCATAGCAGATGAAGCATCGTGCGTCGCTATGACTTCGAGCTCTTTCTACGGCCTCTAGGCCAAGGCAGACAGAATCGACTTGTGCGCGGGGTATGCACCCTTTGATCACGTCTACTGTGTTGCCAACTGAAAAAAAACGAGCGAATCAGTAATTTGTAGAATTTTATTTTTAGATTTTTACATGTCTACAGCATGAGTGGGCCGGCTCGTCCGCGTCATTGCCTGTATCTCACGGACAACGGCGTAAAGTAGCAGCTTGCTGCTGCGTTTCGTACGGTGAGTGAGATATCCGGAGGCCCAATTGCCCCTTCCCTTCCCAATCCCTTACTTGTCCCTTTCCTTTAAGGTCGGCAACGCGCCGATGATTATTTTCGTATTGTGGGCGTACATGGGCGGTGGAGATCCCTTACAATCAGGTGACCCACATTCTCGTTTGGCGGACTATGCTTTAAAAAAATGCGAATGTTTTTTTGATTGCTGAGGCAAGAGCAAGTGGTAACAACCATGGTCGAGTCGGAAATTCTTGCTCTAGATAAAACTGTCTACAGCGTGGCTCTACTACTTACTCAGCTTGGTTCTACCACACTTACACAATGTGGATACTCACATGATTTATCATCAGGCGTAGCTACCATTTTCAAGCAGCGGTACTCAATAGGTACCCGCGAGTCGGTCGTCGGCGGCGGGTGGCCGAAATTGTGCAACCACTGCGCTGACACCCAGTTATTAGGCTCACATTGCACTAGCCTGCCAGGCGAGACAATCTCCTGTGGATGGCAGCCTAGGCATCTCTGGTAGTAGCAGCTTTCCGAAGCCACTGAAAAGAAAATCCTGATATAATATTCGTAGCAATATTTGGTTAGGGTGTAATACACACAATACAACTATAGTTCTGCCAACTTTTCTGTGAAGTGGCGACAATAGGAACTACGGCCGTCATGTTGAAATGTCTATTGCTTTCGAGTGCTCCGTGTGTTTTATTGCGATACGACAGTGACGATACCATTCAGTTTACAGAAAAGTTGGTACCACGATAGAAACAAGCGGTGGAGCCATAAATAAATAAATACACCCAACAGTCACACACATAGTCCTGACCCCACACTAGATAAAACCTGTATCGTGGGTATCAAGAACTACGAGGGACTTGCGGTCCCACAACACCCAGACCAGAAACAAATTTTTGTGGATCACACAAACATTTGTCTCAGTGTGGGAATCGAACCCACGGCCTCTTGCTTCGTAGCCGGCTACTCGCCCGCTGCGCCACGGAGGCTGTCAAATGCCATGCTGTAGAACGTTTTGTTTGGAGCATGAATGAGCTGGTTCGACCAGGGGCTTAGTTTAGAGAACACGACATAACTCGCGCGCGAGAGAGATAACTATCGAAAAAAAATATCTCTGGTTAAAGTGTCAACATTCGATAAAATTACGTCGTCATATTAGGGTTCGTAGACAAAACACCGCAGATATTTTGAAAGTACTATTTTCTCTACATTATCTCTACTTATCGACATAACGAGTCGCGTATTCTGTGCAGCCAAGTTAGCTTCGATAGACATATAAAGACTGGTTTTTCACGACGAGTCGAGAAAACCATCTCGTGTTTCGCAAAGGTTTGTATTATTAAATTCGCTTAAATTTGTTTTATCCTGTCGCGGCAAAGTAACTGTACAACTGTCCACTGTACTGTATGTTAAGTACAGTGCAGCCCAAATATAACGGTTATCCAGAAGCCCAAATCACCTTCTCTTTCCCAATCCCTTAATCATCCCTTTCCTTTAAGATCTCGTCCACGATTTTTCAGGTATTGGGGATGGTCATGAGCGGTGGAGATCACTTACCATCAGATGATACACTTGCTTGTTTGCCGGAAGTTTGCCGGCCTTTGCTATAAAAAAAATACGTCAACCGTCAATAGGCATGAAGTTATTGGATATAGAATAACTGTCTGATCACAGAACGCGATTCGTCTAAACGAGCCACACACATGGTTTTATATCATGTGTACTTGAGTTGAGTGCGATATAAAATAAGTTGCTAGAATGTGGTTTTGTAATGACTACACATTTAATTTTATTTGTGATATCGTCTGCATTGCTGAAAGATTCTTTCTGGGTTTTATTTAATACCGACATAATGGTTTATTCCTAATAATAACAATAACAAAATTCTAATTTTGACAAACAAGATTATTGGAAATCGTCACGTTTAACCTGGTTGACGTTTGGTTATGTTTCCGGATAAAGTTTCCGTATTTCTAAATAAAATATTCTTTTGAGATAGAAAAAAAGAGTAACAGTAAAAATTTCATTCTAGAGCTTTTAAAATTTCGGAAGTAACTAGGATGTTTAAAAACAAATTTATTTATAAATTTAGTGCCCTGATTCTAACTGACCCTAATTCTGACTTGTGCTATTTGAGTAAAAAAATACCTACGTATAGAAATAGTTTAGCTACAGTATCGAAGTTTAGTCCAAAAGACATTCATAAGATTTTTATAAAATCCAAATAACTTTTGAACTATGCTATTTTGGGCCACATACATGGGTTTACAATAGATAGGTATTGAGGGCCTGTCTTCTATCGACCTGCTTTCTTTGGTCAGCTGCCAGTGTTATATCTTGGATACGCGTATGTTCAATTTAAACAGGGTTTTATTAAGCAATACATCGTAAATGTACTTTGCAGTTTATTTTTTCCAACCTGTGATGAAGATCTTCCATTTAGGTTCCATTCCGGAGACGTGTGTCAGTAATTTACTTTCTGACAAATGGTGTTCATCAAGTAATATCTTCGCGTTGGTGCTTAATCACGATCACAAGTCCCGGTATAAACTCACTGGACTGATTTCTCGCGAACGTGAATTATTCTTAAAGCGAAGACGTGTATTTAATTAAGAGCTCTCTTAATTATATGAAAGCGTAAAGATCATTTCACACTATTAAAAGATAAGCATTTTATGTGTACCTACGCTAAGCTGAGATATTTTCTAAGAATTTATATCGTTTGTCTCCACTGCGAATGGACACGTGACAAGGCATTTGGTGTATACTAAGAATGAATTATTGTTTCATTACAATATTGATGACCGTATCTTTAGATCATTATCAATAACAATAGGCTATGCAAACTCTAACATTGACTACTGATGAAAGTTTTGACTTGTGGCTTTCTGCATGGTGCATGTCCAATCGAATTGTGCAGCGGCCTTTACTCGACCGTAACCGACCGACGTGCCCGCCTCGTAATGGCCACTTCTGACTGCAGTTTACGTTTGTTTTAACCGCTGCAATCATATGTCATTTTCCCGCGTTTCGCGCCATTTTACCGGCCATCAGCCGGCGCGGCGTTCCGATCCGCTCGTACCCCACGTAATTATTGAAAGCGAGAGAATCTGCTCTCGATGCTTGGCTACGCCGAACCGCTTATTGCGCTTGTAGATGTTGTTGTAGGCAACTTTTTACGGAGATAATTTCTGACGCGTACATAATTCATGTCAGAATAAGTGATAAGTTCACTACCTATGGAAAACTAATGTAGGTACACGAAAGCGGAAAGTAATAACGTTGTCACTTTCATCTCTTAATTATAAAGGACAATTTCTATTGGAATATATGGGCCAACATTTTCAGGATCCAGGCTCACCTAACCCGCAAGTATTGCAACCTGCTGGCTAATAGATGAGGCACTGGCGACCCACAAACCCGCATCGGAGTTGTCGCTTGAGAGCTAAGCAGTCCTCAACTGAATATTATGGTGATAGAAATGTGCCTATTTATATTTTCTGATTAAAGCACTTTCAATGATTACCTAGGTGGTCCCTCATACGCAAAAGACCATCTGAGTTGGTGCTACCGCTTTGTCTATTTCTGCCGCCAAGCAACAATGAGTAACTACTGTTGTGTATCGGTTTCAGAGAAATTACTGGCCATCATGAGACTTCTGGTTGACGAGCGCAGTCTAATGCCATGCAGTGCTTTATAATTCAAGATTATGTGTGTAATACGCACTGTATGTAAATACGCACTCACGCCTGTAATCCCCGAAGAGGCAGGCAGAGGTGTAACCAGTACACCCACATTTCGCCGAGCGTATTTCCGTCCCTTAAGTGATAAGGGGCGAGCCTATCGCCATACCGGGCACAAATTCCAGACTCCGGGCTGATACTGAGCATATCGTAATAGAAAAACCCAATACCGCTTTACCCGACCCGGGGATCGAACCCGAGACCTCAGCGTTGACCTCAATCGTAACGCGTACGCATTACAACTGCGCCACCGAGGCAGTCAAGGTATATGTGATGTTGTTTCTGTTAATGGGCAGTCTGGACCATGGACATACTATCAGGTGAGCGACTTGCACGTTTCGTAATTCAGGGTAGAAATATAAAGAAAAAAGCATAATTTTCGCAATGCTAGTTAGTAATAATAAGTAAAAGTTGCAGTATAATTAAATATGTTAACGTAATGAACACCAAGAATATAGTACTTAAAAGATCTAAACATTATAAAAATAACACTCTTTCAAAAAGTAATGCAACTTTGTTGTATGATGGTGTCGAAATATGTGTCAATGAAGGTATTCAATCACATTACGAGGTCTCACGCCGGCGAAGCGTTGGCGCGGAAAAATGTCTGCGTGCGACGCGACGTGAGACGTCTCAGGGCGATCGAGAAAGTAGATGATAGGCGTTTGACATAATTGTGCACGGATTGTGCGATATATGTGAACAGTCTATTGTAATTCCATACGAGGCTTCAGTTACGGCGCAGAAATATTAAATATATTTATACGGAGAAACCTACGAGGATGGTTTGGGAAATATGTTGTGAAAGAATATCTTTAAATGTTGATATAGAATATATATGACGGAATTATACAATACTCTTTTTATTATTATATCCTAAGCCATATTTTAAATATAATTTATGCACCGTTAACTTCAAAAATCTAATTTAAGAGAACCAGCTCTACCTTCATATTATTATTATGTCGTTTATCTGATATT
The DNA here is from genome assembly GCA_905332985.1 of Mimas tiliae. Taxonomy (NCBI): domain Eukaryota; kingdom Metazoa; phylum Arthropoda; class Insecta; order Lepidoptera; family Sphingidae; genus Mimas; species Mimas tiliae. The sequence goes on from HG995255.1 coordinate 9,186,187, forward strand.
TTTGAAATAGTATTTTCTCATTATCGCTAGCCTCTAAGTCTAGAACTAATATTTTTTTCAAGTAGTTACTCTTATAGACAGTTTCCGTGGCGCAGTGGGTGAGTAGCTGGCTGTGAAATGAGAGGTCGCTGATTCAATTCCCGTAGCGAGACAAAATTTTTGTGTGATCCACAAATATTTGTTTATAGTCTGCGTGTTTTCTCCCCAAAAAGGTTTACGTCAGGCAGGCGGTCGGTCGTAAAAATCACAAGCCAAATCTTTCTGTAACATGTGTTAAAAGCATGTTGCGCCGACCCCACTGCGAGTGGGATAAGGGCAGCTGGAAGAGTTACTTTCATAGTGCATTTTGAGGGTTACCTAAATAGTAATAACGAAACCTTATTATAGAGTCTACGCCCGTATCACGCCGTCTGACTGTCCTACCTTTAAAAGGCTCTATCTTTTGAAACATAATAAGTAGCCGGCTGAAAAGGTCACAAAATATGTGCTATAGTACACATTTAAACGGTACCTATGGAACCCTCAGTGCACGAGACTGACTCCACTTGATCTTTTTTATGTAAGAGGAGCAAACAAATATCTAGATCACGTGCTGGTAAGTGACCAGCCCAATAATAACAAGTACAATATCAGTGTTCATCAGTGCGACAAAATAATCATCATAAAATAATAGGCACTTAACTTACGCATGTAATCCCCGAAGTGGTAAGCAAAAGTGTAACCAGCACACTCACATTTCGCTGAGCGTACCCGTTCTATGATGTGATAGGGGGCGGGCCTATCGCCATACCGGGCACAATTACAGACTCCGGGCTGATACTGAGCATTTCGGAATAGAAAACCTAATATCACTTTTACCCGACCCGTAGATCGAACCCGAGACCTCAGCACAGCAACCGTTTAACGCATACGCATTACAACAGCGCCACCGAGGCAGTCATAAAATAATATACCTATTATTATGATAGAACATAATAATATAAGATTGCATTCTAAATGACTCATTGTTGATACCATTATTCTATTAGCATTGCTATTTACATGTCAAACAGGCATGCGGTAACATATTTATCAAAATATGAAGTAGAATTATATGAAAGATAATATATAGATTTCACTCTAATGTAGTATAATGGATATACATGTACGTACGAGTACATGATGCTTGAACAACAAAGTAGCTATTTTTTATTTCGTGTGTTCTCTAAATTATTTAAATGTCCGAACACAACAATGAATATATTCCAAAGTCCCCATTATTCATATCGGGTCACATATCTCTACAGTGACCTAAATTCATGATCACAAAATCCGTAGCCCACGCGTCGCGCCGCACTGTGGCGACACTCCAATTCTACAAGCACTGACAATGTAAATATGATTGTCAACAGCGGAATAAATAAATATTTATCCAGAGGCGAGATGAGTCTGTTCTCCATTGTTTGGAGGTGATGCGCGGGCGTCCAGCCGCTCATTCAGACAAACAAATTGAATTAAACAACGTCTTGTAACACTTTGTTTTCTGTTACAATGAAACTAGATGTCACCGGTGACTACACCGCTGGATTACCTGACAATTACGAAATATTTATGATGCACTCTCAACACATAGTTGGTTTTGTTTCTTTTATATTATTACTTACCCAATGGTATCAGTCCAGTCACACCGAGTATAAACACAAACATTTCAACACATTGAAAACTATTTATAACACAATATGTACACAACGTCCGCTATCACTGATTCTATCACACTAATCACAGTGCGAATCGTTTTTATCTTTATACACGTACCGTTATCACAGAGCTGTAAATTATTTAGACTTTTCTAGTGGAAAACAAAGGTTTATCGGCCTGAAATTTACAGAAATTTCCAAGCGCTGTTACTGTGCGTTCTGAATATCATCAACTGACGAAAATAAAATGGTATCGGTAGTCACGACTCGGCATCCGAATTTAGGCGTTGCCTTTGTGGAATTCATACTCGGCGATAACTAAAGTTAGTACTAATTCTTGGTACAGCTTATTCGTTTTAATTTAAATATTAGCGTTTTTTATAGCATAGGCCTGCATACGAGCAAGTGGGTCACCTGATTGTAAGTGGTCTCCACCGTCCATTATCGCCCACAATACCAGAAGAATCATAGACACGTTGCCGATCTTAAAGGAAAGGGATAACTATTAAGGGATTGGGGAGGGTAGGGGGATTTGGGCCTCCTAGGCCGCTTACGTCAGATTTCTATGAGAGCAGTCTGTAAAAACCCGGTCGAGCCGGCCGGCCCATTCATGCTGTAGACAAAACTGTCTACAGCGTGGCTCAACCATCCAAAAAAATTTACTGTACTGTAATAGAAATAATAATTACAGGTAACACACAGGTAGCTACTTGATAACGTCAGCAATCCTAACAAACATGTTTGTGTAAGTAATTTGTGTGCCACCCAAAGTAGATTTATTTAAATACACAAATAATTAGAACATGTTATTTTGCACAAATTCTAACATCAATTATTAGACGTGTGAATGTCTCATAATCACATGGGCAATGCTTTAGTATAAATAATTATTATAAGTGGTAAGTGAACTAGATGGCCTCTGAAGGGTAGAGCCACGCTGTACCCGGGTCGTTAGCACTGTCTCACAGAAAACTGACGTAAAGTAGCAGATTGCTGCTGCGTTTCGTATGGTAAGTGGGATATCCGGAGGGCCAAATCCCCCTTCCTTCCTAATCCCTTAATTACCCCTTTCCTTTAAGGTCAGCAACGCGCCCATGATTCTACTGGTATTGTGGGTGTACATGGGCATATATACTTTTCTAATGTGTCTATGACATGGGCGATGGAGATCACTTACTATCAAGTGATCCAGTTGTTGGTTTGCTAGCCTATATAATATCAGAATTGTATGTAAGCCAACAATCATTGGCGAATAGCATTGTCCCTGATTCTTCCTGATTCCTGTAAGGTTGGCAATGCATCCATTGGTATTGTGGGTATTCATGAGTGGATGCCATCACTTACCATCCGGTGACACAATTGATCGTTTGCTATCTTTAGTTCAAAATGAATATTCTTCTTCTTATCTAATACTTGTTTAAAGATGCCAAAATTGAAATTAATGCCAATCTTGTTGCCAAATACACAACTGCATCAGTCATAAACAGTAAAATTCCACAGATTAACATATTCGATTTTATCACCACTATTAAGCACCGAAATAAAATTACAATTCAAATAGCATTTGATGGCAACACGAGTGCTTCAAGTTACGTAGGCAACTAATTGATTAATAACATGCTTTAATTAAAACGTGTTATTTGAGTTTAATGTGGAGACTACCACTTATTGGTAACTTCCGCGAGTGAATCAAAGATGCCGATGTATTCTAAATGTCTGTCATATAATTAATAGTAACGTTTTTGGGAAAACAAGTAGTAGTCTTATCAACCCACTTGATACAACTTTGAATACAGACCATAATAAAGAGATTACAATATTAGCAAAGCGAAAACTTTGATAAAAAAAAAAATAAGTATTTATTTCTTGATTAAAGAAACGCAGCAGTTTTTCGCACATGTTGCAAGAGTCGATGATGTGACATTCAAAATACTTCTGGAACGTTGGTATCAATTAGGTAGGTGTTAACGTCCCACAAGTACGCATCCGTCCACGTTGTCGGTCGTCTGGTTTCATATACTGTTTGTTACTATTCTCAACTGCTCATAAACCTGGCCGTCGACGTTTGGTTTGTTCAGACGGACGGCAATTTATCGATGCTCTTCTTGACAAAATCGGCTGGCAGCAAACTCTTCAAAGGCATTTTGTACCGCCTCTCGGGTATTGATTTTTTCCGCCAAAATGTTGACCCGAGTGGTAAATACCTAAAGTTGGTACCTGGGTAAATAAACAAAGAGCGCTTTTCAGATCTTAAAGATTCTAGAACTCTAAATTTTAAGTGTGCAGGTTTTATAGTTTCTGAGTTTTAGTGGTGTCGAAAATAGCTCTTAATGGTTTGTGTAACACACCACACACTTCCACACATACTCACACACTGTCATGCCCGCCGGTATTTCGCTTCGCCCTTTTCTGCCTCAAACTTGGCGGACACACTGCCGTGTGTCTAGATCGGCCTAGATAGACGGTTGCAACGGTGTTGTTAGATCAACGAGGCGATATTCAAACAGAAGAGTATAGATTAAGAATATAATTCTTCTTTCGCTATTCAATCTATACTTCTCTGGAACGTACTCCCACTCGAAATCAGGTCGTGCACCACACGAGTGGCTTTCAAAGTGAGAGTTCGTCAACTATTGTTGGACGGAGTGGCAGCATCACATATATTTATATATTGTATTTAAATATATATTATTGTATGTTTATATATTTTATTCTGTATTTTAGCTTTTATTACATACTATGTAATATTTTTATATTATGTATCTTCCTACTTTGTTCATCTCTGCATCACCCTAAGGTGGTTGACTGGTAGAGAACGACTTTGGCATTAAGTCCGCCTTTATACATTGTATATAAAGTGTAAATAAATAAATAATTATTGTTATATATATATTTATTTTTCATAGCATTAGTTATTTATAAAAAATATTCATAGGAAAGTTACATAATCACATACTTATACACCAAACAATGCAAAGCCATAGTTGAGCTTGTAATCTCAATAAAGATTTGCTAAATAAATCAAAACAGAACTTTTCCACTTACCTAGTTACATTTAAGGAAGCGATCTATTTACTAAATTGATAAAATGCTAGTGCAAACAATCTAAATACAACGGTAGAGAGGTAGCGGCGTGTTTCATCTATTGAAAGGCGTCATGTCTCGCCTAATTTAGGCACCTCACCATATAGGGGTCGACAGTAATGCTATGATAAAATGTAAAACGTACAAAGCATTTTTGACTGTATTTAAATATGAACAAAGTCTAATTTTCTTTTGAATATACTTTGTGTTTCCCATATACTATAGATTGTGTTCCCTGTACTACTTGGAAACAATCCCGTCTAGCACGGTACGTTTCCAGCGTTCATTTATATCACGCACGTGTAAGCTCTTAAATGAACTCCTTGCCTCGGTGTTCCCCGAGCGCTATGACTTGTTCTTCTTTAAGCGATGCTTAAAAAGAATATTCTTTCAACGGTATGCAGCAAGTTGGCTGTGTATCTGGCATTGTGGATGTCCATGAGCAGCGCTGACCGCTTAACATCAGGTGGGCCGCTAGTTCGTCTGTCTATCAAGGCAATAAAAAAACAATATGCGCGAAATATCTTAGCGGGAGGGACGTTAGTTACTTCACCTGCCTTCTACACCTCCCACCACCCTTTACTCTATGAAAACAATGGTTACACCTCTACCTACCCCTTCGGGGATTACCTACAAGAGTCAGTGAGTATGAATGTATTTGCAACGCGGCTTGTTATCTGCCAACTCTTATTCTATTATGAGAGGTTGCCATAATTTTTTGACCGACTTCAAAAAACGATGCGGTTCTCAAATCGAAGAGTTTTTCTGTGATGTACATTTACTCTATACGGTCACCTTGATGTCAAATTATTTTTTAAATCTGTAATTTGGGTTAAGAATCGCAATTGAATTAAAGTAGTGAGCTACAATGCTAGGTATCAGTAGAGCCCTATCCACCGTCACATAAGAGTGTCGTATCAGTCATCAAAGGGCTAGAAGAAATGGAAATATTCCTGAAAGCGAGCTGTATACCGCTTTGTCTATTTCTGCCGCCAAGCAGTAGTGTGTAAGCACTGTTGTGTTTCGGTTTGAAGGACATTACAGCCAGTGAAATTACGAGACTTAACAACTTATGTCTCGGGATGACGAGAGCAGTTCAGTGCCATACAGTGCTCTGTAATTCAGAGCTCTGTGTCACATTGCTTCTGTTTATGGGCAGGCGTGAGCGACCTGCTCGTCTCGTCGTACATTGATAGGATAAAAAGAATCCTAGGGTTCCGCGGAACCCACTTTAGGAATCGCTGTTCTAGGTATTTTTGTATATACAGTTGTTTTATTGCCACTAGACCAATGACACGATATAAGACGAGGTTTTACTTTCACATTTATTTTTATAGCCCGCCGACCTTTTTATGTGTCTGTATTAATTCATGTCGCAGATGCCGGTTGACACATCATACAAGAGATGAAGCAAAGAGGTTTCGTGTTGGCATGTAACACGGATGTCTCCGATAGATAAGTGAAGATTTCCAGATGTCCGGTCACTATGTTTGTTCCGTATTCATGTCCCGTACGCGAAGTTAGGACTTTATATATTTTTGTAATCTATATACAAAGAGAAAAATCACTCGCTCACTGATTACTTAAACACGAAATCTCAAAACTACTAAAGTTAGGATCATCAAATTTGTTTGTTTGAACAAAAATGATTGTTTGTGTAATGGAGGGGCCCACTAAGAAAGAATTTTCTTGAAAATTACATTTTAAGGGGGTAAAAGGGGGGTTTGTACGTCGTATGAAACTGTTTCATATTATGTACCTATTATTAATGTGAAAGTTTAGATTAATAAATAGAATAGATCAAATTAATATTTAGATGTTTGTAGATCAATTACGGATTACAGGATTTAGAAAAAAAAATGGTAGACTAAGATATGGCTTAGAACATGGGCAACTTTTATACCAGAAAAAGCCATTTTCGCGGGCTGAGCCGCGGTTATCTGCTAGTTGATAATGAAACCCACATATAATTCTGAGTCTGGAATTGTGCCAGGTATTGCGTTAGGCTCGCCCTATCACATCGTGGGACGGAAAAAAGCTCGGCGAAATGTGGATGTACTGGTTTCACTCCTGCCTATCCCTTCGGGGATTACAGGCGTGACTGCGTAGATACTGTTTTTTTTGTGATGTATATAAAAGTACGATTATTTAGTCCGTGAGTAGTTTGTATGAAATATTTGCATTGTTTATTCTACGGAGTTATGTGCAACGTGTCTGACCTTTTTTAAAACATATTTGTAGCATTTGCAGAAGCAAAGGCCACTATATATATTTTAACATAGTGTTCGTGATATATTTCCAGTGACAAAACAGTATGAACAGTGTTACCAACATTAAAAACTGTTAATCCAAGGTCTATGTTTTTGGATATTTCTGTGTAATATGTTTTGGGGTGTATCAATTATTATTTAACGAGACCAATGTCATAACACTGTGGTATAATACTATAGTTAATTAGCAGATATTCAAATAAATCACAGCATTTTCATTTTCACAAAAAAGTACTAACAGCTAAAATGAAATAAAATTACGCAATTCGTCAATCTTCAAAAGCGAAAACCATCTGATACGAACTATCACATCTCATAAACAATCATAATTCAGATATGGCAACACTAAAGACTACCTCGCTTACTATTTCGGTTTTTGCGTAGGTATGGCGGCGCAATTTTTGTATTCCTCTTTGTACTTAGATCAGATTTTGCAGACGTGAAAATAATTCTGAAAACAACGCCGTGTGATAGCCATCTTGCGATAGACATCATCTGACCCAGTTGTGCAAGGGCAGTCGTAAAATATTATTATTTGGGCTGGTAACACGTAACATGTGCATCCCCATGATTCTCACGTATGAAGTTTTGATGCCGGACGATTATGAGATTTCGCAAGGTTTTTTTTATAGCATAGGCAATCGAACAAGTGGGCTACCTGATGGTAAGTGATCTCCACCGCCCATGTCCGCCCACAATAGCAAAATAATCATAGGCACGTTGCCGACCTTAAAGGAAAGGTATAATTAACGGATTGGGAAGGGGAGGGGGATTTGGGCCTCCGGATATCTCACTCACCGCACGAAACACAGCAGCAAGCTGCTACTTTACGCCGGTTTTCTCTAAAAGAGTGGTAATGACACAGTCGAGCCGGCCCATGCATTCTGTAGATAAAACTGTCTACAGCGTGGTTTTACCACTCGAGAGATAAAAAATAAATTGTATTATAATAATAATGGCCGATAAATCAATTTTATCATTAGTCGTGTGAGCGTTGCGTTGCGTGTAGTGTTAGCGTTCTTAGGCTGGGAAACCGGAGGCCCTGGGTTCAAATCCTAGGTCGGGCAATCACAATTTGTCTTTGAGTTTTTGATTTGTAAAAACACTTGGATTTTGCACCCGATATAGTGATATGCACGCCACCTGTCACATCCTAAATGGAAATATGCTCTTAGCACTCTCATGGAAACTATTGAAAAGTAGTTCAGTAAAAGACTGTGTACGTTTTTGCGTGTGATAAGTAAGTACAAATCTTCAAAGCTATATAGGTAAATTATCAAAACAAGAACAAGGTTTTTACTGAGTTTCACGTAATAAGAAACATAGATGGTAGGTCTCTCGTATACGAGAAGCCGTCTGGATAGGTATAAACACTGTCTATTTATTATGTTCCGGTTAGAAGAAAATTGAAGCAAGTGAAATTACCTGGTCATTATGAGCCTTAACATCTTTATGTCTCAGCCCTTGGGGTGACGAGCGCAGTCCAGTGCCATGTAGTACCATAATAATTCAAATTTCTAATTGCTTCTGTTTATGGGTGTGACGAGTTGCTTATTTATTCAAAGCTCTAAAAAAAGAATTCGATCATATTTAATTTTAAAAGCGGCTTTCACTAAAGTAGATCAATTAATTCTCGATCGAAACATTAAGCGTACAATAAATTTCTCAAAAATTTCAACGATAACAGGAACAAGTTCTGGAAGTCTTGTGTATATTAAAAAGGTTTTATTTATCTTGGACAATTTGTTAACGCCACTCTTCATGCCTTCTGGTAGCCGTGTAATTGAATCTTCTGGTTTTCGAAGATTTATTGTCGTCATTATGTTGAGCTACTGTCTCTTGATTAGCGAGATTATTAAAAATGTTGCCAACTAAATTAGTGCTTTCGGCGGATGTTATTACGTCCATATATTATTAAATTGTATTGAATTGATGAAAGATTAAAGTTTAAGCCAAGTATAGATATAGATGTACCAACATAACTGTGAATTGAGCAAAAGTGCGTCGTTCTGTTCGCTCCAGTATTGCCATTTTACGAATAATCATTTATTAAGAGGGATATTTCACATTAGGGTTATTCGTTTATTTTCAACCAAGTTCCAGAAATTATCAAAGTGACGTTCAGGATACCAAAAAATAGCTATATAATATCTTCAACGTCATTTCTTTAAGAAAATCGTCTGGATATTTCTGTAAATTGTATACCCATGATCCGAAAACCTAGACATGTTAATTTCTTTGTTTAGTGGACGAAGATATTCTTTTCCAAACTGAGTAGTTAACTAGATAGCAAAATTTATACACTAACGGCGGGTCCAACTCACCAAATCTAGTGATATTTCTTCTAAGTTGGGAACACTGTCTGTAGTTCCATTTTCTGCCATTTCACAGTTAGGTTGATCCATCTATACATTTACATACATGAGCTCAGGCCTGTACTTCTCAACTCGTGTATGATTTCGAATTAAATACCCAAACACTAATTGTTATTGCCCAACCTGGGATTTGAGCTCAAGACCTTGCGATTTCTCAATTTAAAAACGCTGCCACTAGACCAATGAGGTGATACATTTACTGTCTAAGTATAATTTAGTCCTCACGATTTTATTGTATAATACAACACATATTTGGGATAATCAAAAAAGGGTATCTATATTTACAAATTTAGAAGGTAAGTGTGTGAATAGATCACACTTTAGATGCTCTAGCAAGGTTATCTGTCAATTAAACCTCATAAAACAATAAAAACGCGGCGGATTACTATGACGCGCGAAAGTTCATAGTGTCAATAGTTTAGGGGTTGCGACCTGCGTAGAAACTGATTATCTGGATTAAAGTTTTATTAGATGAAATTATAGTTAACCTGGCTTCGCTCACGACTCCGCTAGGAACTCCGGTATAATTTTGAGCCTATTTTTTTAGTGTATGATTACAATTAGGACTAAGGAGACGCTTACACCGGACCACTTGGGACGTATGTGAGATGCGAAGCAGAAGACCGCGGCCGCCGCGGGATTTACTGCCGGTGTATGGAAAATTAGGGACTCTGTCTAGCACACACTGGACTTGGTTGAAAAGTCGGCGAGTCCAGCATAACCATGTCTCTTCCTCCGGGGTTGGGGCTTAAAAAGTATCATTCTACTGAAGAGAGATCAAGCAATATTTATGTTTCTACCCAACCAATTTGAATGTAACTAACCTGGGTTTAAATACTATAAAATACATAAGATTAAATAAACTGAAAAAGTCAGGTTTAAATCATGTTCAAATGATCTCATTTGAACTTGGAAGATTCCAGGTTTAAAAGGTTTCACAACATACAAACATGGCTCTGCTACAATTTCATATTAGTATAGATTAGTCGGCGAAGGAATGCGAAATGTCCGTCGGCGACACAGTGACCCCGCGATGCGATCGAAGGACGGGACGCGACGCGCGGCGAGTGGCGACACGCGGCGAGACGCGATCGCGTGTGATACACGCGCGCACGTCGCGTGCGCCGCTGCCCTCACGATCCTGTGCCGTTATATTTAATTTATCTTTACGTTTCTTTTTGCTTTCGAAATGCCTAATTCTAATATTAGGCTTATCTAATCTTAACCCTAATTTGACACATCCAGCTATGGATCTAGCAGCTAGGGTTCTGCCTACAATCTCCTAGAGCTACTTTATTTAAATTATTCTGGGGACCAAGTATTGGCGATAGGCTCGCCCCCTATCACATTATGGGACGGAAATAAACTTATGGAAATGTGGGTCTACTGGTTACACCTCTGCCTACTCCTTTGGGGATTATAGACGTAGTGAGTGCGTATACCAAGTCAGTATGTTAAATGTTTCCTCGGTATATTCGTTTTTCCGACGGTGGTTAGCTCTATCACTCATTTCAGCAAACTCTTATCTTCTTTCTCTTCTCTTCAAGATAAGAAGCAACAAAAAGTCATGACTTCACATTTTTTTAATGTATATTATTCATAATCTACTATTTACCATCGCACTACCCGACACCGTAGTCGAGTTCATCCAACGTTCATACCCTCTTCCTCGATGTTTCCCGAGCGCTATGATCTGTCCTTCTTTAAGCGAGGCTTAAAAAGAGTTTCCTTCAACGATAGACAGCGGCTTGACTGTGCCCTGGCATTGCTGAAGTCCATGGGCGGCGGTTCCGCTTACCATACCATACCACATTGGGCCGCACGTTCGTCTGTCTACCTTAGCAATAAAAATTAAGAAAAAAAACAAAAAGTTAAGTCGTCAGATCAGTATTGGACACGAATTATGTGTGACGCATAAAAACGTAACTTTCAATACAATTATCCCACTACTGTACAGAAATCCAATCCGACGGATTTATTAGCGATTTAATTGAAAGCCGCCACTCGCTATTGCAAAAGGACGCTTCGTGTCACAGTTTTTCGTGTCTGAGACTAATTGAAAAATATTACCATGAAATAAAAACATTACCAAACCGCAAGGCGTTTATTGAATCGATACTTGCGATCTTTGCGTGACTTCCAATACTGAAAGGTGTCAATAAAACGAGAAGGATGTTGCACAACAGATGGACAATTGTAACACTTTCAATGGATAAATCGCCTAAGGCTTTACTCGTGCGATTTAGTTTTTTCCTCGTGACGTAATCTCAGTTCTACTGCGGGTATAAGCATCGTCTCACGCTATCAGAATAAGTTGGACCGTAGCCTTGCAAGCTTATCGGATTTGGCGATAATTAAAAATATATATTATATGACTGATTATGAACTCATGGCATTTGTCAATTGATTTGGACTATTTACTGCTTCGGTGGCGCAGTTGTAATGCGTACGCGTTACAATTGAGGCCAACGCTGAGGTCTCGGGTTCGATCCCCGGGTCGGGTAAAGTGGTTTTGGGTTTTTCTATTACGAAATGCTCAGTATCAGCCCGGAGTCTGGAATTTGTGCCCGGTATGGCGATAGGCTCGCCCCCTATCACATAAGGGACGGAGATACGCTCGGCGAAATATGGGTGTACTGGTTACACCTCTGCCTACCCCTTCGGGGATAACAGGCGTCAGTGCGTATGTATGTCTGTATGTATGTATGTATTGTTTATATAAAACGCGTTATATTTACTGTCATTTCCCTTCATTAAGTGTAACTATGAATTATATTGCAATTGTTGGTTTCTAGTTAAGTTTATTGTTAATGAAATGAGCTGTGTTTTAGTAGGATATTAAAGTCAAGCTTTGTTTAAATAGTTAATAGAGTTTTAAAGATATTGTAAACGCAATTATGAAGCCTCTGTAGACTTTTCCTATATTTAGATATAACATTTCTACCAGGTGTCTTTTTTTTTCTTGGCACGCAAAGTGACTACACTAGACCAGATGTTAGTACATTGCAGTCCAAATATATTGTCGACTGTCAAGAGATATTGCGTGCCTCGAAGGTCGGCAGAATTATAACGGCCTAAAGTTACAGGCTGGTCCCGGAACGCGACCCGTCTGAACGAGCTACTGGGGTAGGGGTTTTACAAAATATCACGTATGGAGGGTACATAGGTAGGGGCTTTCCATTTTTTTTATGGCATAGGCCGGCTAACGAGCCAGTGGGTCACCTGATGGTAAGTGATCTCCACCGCCCATGTATGCCCACAATACGAAACGTGTTTTGTTAAAACTAAAAATATTTTAAAACTAATATTGTACGTATCGACATACTCGTATACGTAGATTGTCAAGTAAATAAATTTTAAACGTCAATTACACCTTCACACCATCCTGATCAATTTTCGTCGTTTGTGTAATTTTCGCAGAAATTATCACCGGCTACGGTAAGCTCTTATAATCATAACTTAACGTGTTAAGCACATCGCATAAAAATCGATGAGTGTTAAATTGAATTCGGGGAGCCGCGCAAATAAGAAATGGAGGCGCGAAAATTGCTCGAAGTACCATTTAAAGTATCGTTAAGGCTTGTCCGGGAGAAAATATTGTAATCACATCATGTGAGTATGCTTTATGAGCTGGGAGATGTGGTCGCCATTATTTCCCTCGGCGCGTTGGTTTAGTTTATACTTGGAATTTTTAAGGTGTAGGGATAAGCGATGCTGAATGCCGATACAGTGGTAAGAATCGATATTATTAACTTTTGAAATATTTCGAGGCAACGTTTTATTCCTTATCTTTTAATATGTTTTTTTATTTTTTATTTATAGTAAAGCTTTCCCTTTAGTTTGTTTGATGATGAATAATGAGTTATTCCAAATGTTACTAATCTAACTAAAGTCGAAATGAAAAGCTAGTTTTAACATTTTTATTGCTTTTGGCTTTCCATTGTACGTCTGATATTTAATTAAGCTGAACTTTTTTAAAACATTACATAAAGTAGAGTTTGAAGTGTGCGACCGAGACAGGAGACTGCGACGACAGATACATGTATGTTTGTATACAATATGTATAGACATGTTTTGAGGTATACGACTAAGACCCGAATACTGAAACGTTACTCAACGGCCGACTGTCTAATGGCTAGTTATTTTCATAAGATTTTGACAGATAAGAGCGCTTTAACATGTTTAAGATGATCTGAAATGCTTGAGTAGCGTTTCAGAATTTGGGCGGGAGACAGGCGATCACGACGCGTTACTCTTTCGATATAATTGCATACAAAGCGGGCGTGACGTTGTCGCCTAATTCGCGGCGCGCGTCCCGCTCTCCTATCGAAAACTTCGAAGTCTAACTAAAGTATTGTTTTGTTTGTTTTTCATATAATATTCTTTTTAAACACTTGACAGCTACATATTATATTAAACAAAAATAATAGTACAATGCAATGGATAATGTGCACTAGCATTACAAGAGTATTAAACTATGTTTAGTCTTACAGGAATAACATCGATGTTTCGATTCCTTTAAACGTCGCCGTCGGTGTCGCGGATCTCTCATCACGACACCTGTTAATTTGCCAACAATCCGGCTTGCATCGCATTCACTTTACACTGTGTAAAGAGAAACGTTGTTTATTAGCTCACTTATAATAATAAATTACTGAATATTCGTGTGCTCGGGTAATTGAAATCGTTTTATATGCCGCATCGTTGAAACTCGCCAAAATGTTTGATGATGTGATGGAATACTGGCCCGAACCCCGAATCATGACCGTCATGTAAATAATGACTGGAATTACTGAAGAAAGAATTCATTCAAAGAATTCCCTAGAGACAAATCTGAAAAGGGTGTTTTAGGAATTTTCTCCAGTGGGCTTAGGATATGTAATACCATTCTCGCGCGAGAGAGAGACAAAAAACGGTTGGTAGACAAAATACCATAGCGAGGTTGAAAGCACTATTTTCTCTACTTTATATCTTCTTTTGACATAGCGAGTCGAGTATTCTATGCAACCATGTTAGTTTTGATAGACAAGTAGAGATGACCAGATAAAACTGGTTTTTGACGACAAATCGTGTCGACAAAATCATCTCGTGTATGCTGAGTCCCCAGGAGAAATATTCTACTTTCTATGTCGAAAAGTTCACATTAATAGCAATCTACCATTCAATCAGTCCTCCTAGTCCTAACCCCATAGTAAGTACCGAGTCTTGCGTCGTGGGTATCATGGACTACGAGACCCTTTCTGTATCAAAACACGTAACCGAAACAAATATATGTGGATCACACAAACATTTGTCTCGGTGCGGGGATTGAACCTACAACCTCTAGTTTCACACGGCTACTCACCCGCTGCGCCACGGAGGCCCAAGAATTCATTATAATTGTTGGATCGGTAAGTATTTTAACTGGCTTTTTGTAAATTTAATATGTTAATATGATGAATAATATAGCACTATCGATACACAAGATTAGGAAAAGAATGATCATTTTATGTTAGTATGGTTTCCGTTTGTTTTGTAGCTTATTGCTTGCATTCTATTCGCAAAGGACCGCATTTAATGTTTCATTAAACAACTAATTAGAAAAAATTGTTTGACCTCCGTACCGCACCGAAGTATGTAATCGTGTTATTTCATTACATATAATTTTAATTTATTCTATTTCATCTCAATACTTCCACAGACAAACTCCATGGCGTAGTAGGCTGGCTGTGAAGCCGCGGGTTTCATTCCCGCATCGAGACAAAATGTTTGTACATTCCTCACGTAATTGTTTAGGGTCAAATATTTGTTTTCTTCAGGCAGGCGACCGGTCGTAAAATCTACAAGCCAAATCTTCCAGTAATATGTGTTAAAAAGAATTTTGCCACTACGAGTGTGATAAGGGCAGGTGAATAGATTCTGTGAGACAACACCTAGTGGCAGTCTAATGCCTTCAGGGATCCGGGGCGGCAAATCGATTTGAGGCCACCGGTGAGTTTTTTTTTGCAATTTTTTTTTACTAGCTAGAATGACGTGACAAGCTGGTCACTCACCTGATGTTAAGCGCCACGTATGCTCATAAACAGAAGCAACGCCACACAGAACTTTAAATAACAAACCACTACATGACACTGACACTTACTCATTTTGAATAAGATTTGTAAAAACTTATTTGAAGTTTAAAATTTCAAGGAGTTTTGCAAGTGGTAGAGTCACGCAGTAGACAGTTTTGTCTACAGCTTAATGGGCCGGTTCTACCGAAATTTTACCACTGCCTCACAAAAAATCGACGTAAAGTAGTAGCTTAAGTGTAACATATTCAGAGGCTTCAACCCCGTCCTCATTCTCAATCCTTTAATTATCCCTTTTCTTTTAAGGTCGGTAACGCGTCCATGATTCTTTTGGTATTATGGATGTTCATGGGCAATAGAGATCACTTCAGGTTCAACACACTTGCTCGATCGTCAGCCTCTGCTATAAAAATCTCATAATGTAAATTTTGCTTGACTACACTATTTTAGTTGTATAAATACCATGATTCTAGCTAGTTATAAGACATTATTATTTAATCAAACTGCCGTAATTTTGTTTATGTTCCACAAAGTTATGATTAAATTTAATAAAGAAATAATGTCTCATTGAATTAATTTAACACGTGATTCCATTAACTTGTGTATCTAGATGCAATAGACGTGTAGTTTACCAAGTTAATCAGAATATTTACATTATAGCCTTTATAAAATCTTTTATATACGTAGTTAAAATCAGTGGTATATAATAATCTAAGTATATTAATTATTAAAACCTGCTAAGTGGGGGTCGATTTACGAACCGAGGGCTTCGCCCCTTAAATATTCTAGGTTTTTTTAAATTATTTGTTGGATATTTGCTATATCATATCTTTAATAGCATAGATCGCCAAACAAGCAAATGAGTCACCTGATTGTAAGTGATCTCCATCGCTTATGTACGCCCATAATACCAGAACAATTATGAGCGCGTTGCCAACTTAAAAAAAACGTATAATTTGGAGATTGGGAAGGGGAGGAGGATTTGGGACTCCAGATATCTCACTCACCGTATGAAACGCAGCAGCAAGTCGCTAGTTTACATCGCTTTTATTTGAGACGGTTGTTATGATCCGGTCGAGCTGGCTCTTTCGTACTGTAGACAAACCTATCTACAGCATGACTCTACCAGTCAAAATCTGTATTGTGTGAAAGATTTAGTTGGGTACCATTACGGCTAGAGAATTTTAAAGGTAGGACACATACAGACAGTGTACGTTTAGTAAAGGGATCTGTTGGCACCCTAGCGGTGGGACCCTAAAAAGGACCTTCTATACTTATGTAGTAAAAGTTGCAAACAGACGCATGCGAGCGACTTCTATGCTCTATATATTCATGATAAAAGTTAAATCCTGATTAATACCTTTTACACTTTATTTCTAATGCAATAGTGAAATAAAACATGTGTTTCACCTTCGCTGATTGTCATTCATAAAAGAAAAACTTGTAAGGAGTAATGATTGGTATAAAAAACCCTTGCAACCGTTGGAATCGTCGTAATCAAATTCCAAAGGTCACCATAAGTAGGTCGATGCGGGACGGCAGTCCGATCACGTACTTGTTTATTTTAAAATAGTAACGCAAATAATGGTGGAATGATTGTCTGTCGAAAATAGCCCCCAATCATCTGCGGACGTGCTCGAAATGAGATCGATGTGTCAAGGATGCTGAGTTAGCCGAACCATTTTAATATAAAAAATAATGTGTTCAAAGAGTGTAATGAGTTAGTCACGAATTTGTATCATTTTGGCGAAATTGAGATTGACTTGTCATAAAAAAACGTAATCGGTAATGATCTTTATCATTTGGCATTGAAATTCATGTATTAATGAAACTTAAGCACAACTTCAAGATAATAATAAAAAATAAATTAAAAGAACTAAAAAAATCTTCCATTCATATTTTTATATCGGCCATGCTTTGTTGATCCTTTTCTATAATGTCTCGTGATTGGATTTGTGTCTGGCGTAAGGCTCGCCCAATCACATCATGGGACTGACATACTTTAAAGAACTGCGGAAGGACTCGTTGCGCCCACCATATGAAGGGATATAGACGTAAGTCAATGTTATATTTTTGAATCGCATCTCCTGTCTCGTCACAGCACATAATATGGATTGTGATCCGTATCATAATATCTAGAATACTGTATGGGACTTGTCTTTCCTACAATGCAACAAGGATTGGACAGTTTTTTAATTATCTTAAATGACGAAACGAGCAGGTCGTTCGCCTGATGGTAAGCGCAACGCCCAACACCACAAAGAACTTTAACCTTAGACATAAGGTGCAAGACTCATAATGTCCAGCACTAGTGTCTATTGACTTGTGCCCGATATGACCAATAAACTGAGCTTAATAAACTCTGTTTTTTCTTTCTTCGTTCTTTCTTCTTCTTAATAACAATATACCATAATGCCATTGAAAATATCGTGGCTAATTCTGAGATTACTCACTGCACCTCTTTCATTTCTTTAGGGATGTAGGCTTGTGTTGTACTGTACGTCTAGGTAGTAGGTATATTTTATATCATCCTTTTATTTTTGGCGTTCAACATTATGTAGGTACTAAATACGCGGATAAGATTAAGGTTTGAAAATAAATCGTACTTCCTGTGTTTGCCATAATTAGCAAGTTGAAATATATGTAATTTCATAATTACAAATCCTGGGCCAAAATATTTCAAGTTTGTTTTGTCCAAAACCGAAGGTGTGGGGCGATTTAATCCACTTGTCTGAGACACCGTATTTATGATTAATATTTTCCGTATCCGTATTAATTATTACGTATTTAACTGATATTAAAAGAATTATGCTTTTTTTATTTAATAACCTTAACTCTATTGTACTTATGTTGGAGACGTATTGTATTTTTGCTCTTTTGCGTATGTACATATACATTATGGGACGAAAATATGTTTGGCGGAATTTCGGTGTACTGACTACACCTCTGCCTACCCTTTCGGGGATTACAGGCGTGAGTGCGTATGTATTAAAGATTGTTGGTACATTTATTTCCATGACAAAAAAAATACTGCATAGTCAGATTTGAGTGACAAGAATTCAATTAATTAAAACTCTAGTTGTTTGTGCAATCGAATGCAAACGATATAGGCCGCTTGCACAGTAACAAGCAATTCCCAATGTGACTGTTACACTGATTTAAACTTTGATTAATTTAATATTAATTGATTTGAATTAGTATTAGTGAAAGTACAAAGTCAATTTGAGTAGTGAATGAAGTATCTGTTGTTGATACAATGTATTGTTGTTTGATAATGTGTTTGTTATACAATGATGAACGTGTAGAAGTGACAGACAGAGACAAGCTCGTAGACAGTAAATCAAAAATGCTATCTAATGAATTTCTAAAGCGAAAAGAACCGTCAGTGTTTCATAAAAACTATGCTGTTATATATTTTTTTATATATAAATAAATAAATAAATAAATATTTAAATACACCCAACAGTTTCCAGACCCCACACTGGTTAAACCTGAATCGTGGGTATCAGGAACTATTAAGGACTTGCGGTCTCACAACACCCAGACCCGAAACAAACATTTTGTGGATCACACAAACATTACAAATAAAAAACAACCTAAGAAAGTTAGAATCAAGACTTAAGTCTTAAACAATTTCAATTTCTAATCTTAGTCTCAATAGTCCTGAAAAAGATTGTTGTAATTTTTATGTTTTATCTACTTAAAATGTATTTTTTATTGTTTAAACATCATGTGGTATCATGGATTTCGAACAATACTATCAACTTTATGACTTTAAATTAAAGATTTATATTCATAGTATAGATCTTAGAGGTATAGATGTAGTAGAGTATGAGTGGGTCACCAACATCTTAGGCTCAAACCTCATCTGCACGTGGTACACTCTGCTGATTAACGGACGAGGCAATGGCGAAACTTGGTTCCCGTTGCGGGTTGTGGGGTCAGACGGCGGGTCGCCCCATATAATACCTCTATGGTACGGAAAGCCGGACCCTGTCATGAACCCGGGATAACGCCAGGCAGAAAGAAAAAGATTAATAGTATAGATATCCATTTTTTACGTTCCAATATTATTTTTAAAAACCTTTAATATGTAAATATAACTGTTAATTTTATTGCATTGCTATAATCATTATTGCATTGCTATAATCATTATTGCATTTTCTTGCATTACGAAACAAGACCAGGAGATTTTAACCTTTTATTTTAGTGCTATCTGTCAAAACTTGCTCGGTTATTGTATTTTAGCGAATTTATTATAATGGCAGTATGATTTTAAGTTCATTATGCTACTGTTCTTTTATATAACTGAAATAAACATAATATTAAAAGTTACATAATAAAGATATGAATCGTCGACTCCGCAAAACAGACAATTTAAATTGCATTTAGATGACGGTGCAACTTCTGTATTATTTCGCAACAAAGATTTCAATGTATTGAAGGTTAATTAAAATTTATGAACTGTATTATGTCGTGAACTTATATTTAACTGCTACAATTAGAAACGTCAATTAACTTTAATTGTCATTAAGTAATTTCTTAGAATTGTATTATTTCCATATTCAGAGCCATTTAATTTGTTATGCTCTGTTCCTGAATACAGAAAATGCTTTATGTTCCATTACTGATTACATCAAAATATCTTAATTGACGTCTCTAATAATAATCAAATGGAAACCCGAAAAGTCTAATGGATATTTATGTTTAACTTATATAGTTAGTTAATTTATTAGTATAATTTATTTACAGTAAGAATGTAGAGCGCTTTCCTCTTTCTTTCTAACAGGCGTTATTCCGGCTTAATGCCAGGTTCCGCCTTCTCGTACCATAGATTTCACGGTAATTGGTATTATGTGGGGCGACCCGACATCTGAACGTCACAACCCGTAACGGGAACCAAGTTTCGCTATTACCTCGTTCGTTAATCAGCAGAGTGTACCACGTGCAGTACAGGTGAGGTTGGCCTTGAGCCTAAGATGTTAGTGGCCTACT
Organism: Mimas tiliae; assembly: GCA_905332985.1. Lineage (NCBI taxonomy): Eukaryota > Metazoa > Arthropoda > Insecta > Lepidoptera > Sphingidae > Mimas > Mimas tiliae. Next base: position 9,206,637 of record HG995255.1, read on the forward strand.
CAAAATCCCTAATAAGTTTAAGTAGAATGCCTTATTAAACCTCATAATTGATATTTAACTTGAGTTTTTTTTTTATGTAGCTTGAATGACGAAACAAGCAGGTCGTTCGCCTAGTGTTAAGCGCAACGCCTGCCCATAAACACATACATCACCACACAGAACTTTGAATTACAAAGCACTGCATGCCACTGAGTTGCGCTCGTTACACCGAGATGTAAGGTGTTAAGTCTTATAATGCCCAATAATTGAACAAAACAATGCTTACACACTGCTGTTTGGTGGCAGAAATAGACAAAGCTGTGATATCTACCCAGGCGGCCTCTCGCATACGAGGGACCTACAACCTAGAAAAAAATATAAAAGCAATGCAACATGTGATAATACATCGTCATAATATTTTCCTGTTTTAAATAAAACTTTGTAAATCACATTTTTAATTACGGAAGACATTTAAAAATATTATAATGAGTTTTGAATCAGTGGAATTTATAAATTCCATCCAAATTCCATTACCTCAACGAAGCTTGGAACATTTAATTTTAAAAATAAAAACCTGACAATGGTTGGCCAGTTATTTGTTTAATAATTTTTTTTAGCAAAAAATATAACCGTTTCAATAAAAGCTAAAAAAAAACTTAACAATTTTGAGTCGGTGGTACTGTGGTCCTGTAATAGTAATGAGTAATGATACCACAGAAAATGGTTTAGTTTTATATATATCTTTCCATTATATTTGTCTTTTTTGTTAAAATGTTTTATTGTAAATCTTTTTAATGAAAGAATCATTAATGTCGGTGCATAATGTTTTAGTTTTTCATCCCCGATTTCACCCCTTGGGACTGGAATTCTTCAAATTTAAATGGGACCACCACCGCAGTAACACCTATATAATACAAAATTTTGTATTTTTTATTAAATCGGGCTCAATAAACTTCCGACATTTATTCCTGTTATTAAATTCGATAGAAATATTTTTCCATTATATGATAGCGGTACCTTTAAATAATTCAGATAAGTTTTATCTTATCGATTAATTAAAAGATAACCAATTAGCACAGATGCATGGCCAACAATAAATAAAACACTCATACGAATTATGCCATTGGGTTATTCGCGCCGCCATTTCTTATTCATCGTGGCCTGTAAATTCGACTTTATGATTAATTTCGAAATTTTCATTTTAAATTCAATCCTCGTATTTTGGCTTCTGATAAAAGCGTTGTTACGTATCCTCGAGCTTCTCATATGTGTCTTTATAAACGTCTAATCTATGAAGGTCGCTTGTGTATCAAATTGATTTATTCCATTCTTACTGGTGTGATAACAGGTTTTTTTATGAGCTTGAATGAAGAGACGAACAGGTCGCCAGCGTTACGTCTGCCCATAAACAGAAGAAATACCACACAGAAATTTGACTCCATTAAGTCTTATGCCCAGTAAGATAAAAAGGCCAATCCAGGAATTTCTGTACATTACACTCGCATAGTTCTGTAAAACAATGTCTGGACATTAAAAGAGGCCATAACCCATGAGTTTGTTTCGGCATTTCTTCTCATGGCTAGCCTCGAAATTCCGTCGTAAATGTAATGTAGCATAAAAAATGACTGACATGTAAAAGTGATATTTATGATCCAACTTACAGAATAAATTATATGAATTTTTGAATTTAATTTCATTAATTTTGAATTTAATTTCCTTCAAACCGAAACAGAAATTACACATTGCTGCTTGGAGACAAAAATAGATTAACCGGACCTACCTAGACGGCCTCTCGCATACAAGGGACTTACCACCTAGTAAAATATGCCCACCCCCATATCTGGAGAGAGGCCTCTGGCACGTATCACGAGTATGTGCTGTGCAGTTTGAAGATTCTGATTGGTGAAATTAGCTTCGAGAATCCAACTTGCCCATGAGTTACTATATTTATTTCCTATAGCTCTACAATCGGTCTTAGCCTCTCTCATATATTTAGTACAAGAGTGCGTAATCCTGCATGCAATTTATACTCATAGTACACATGTTCACGTCTGTATTCTTGAAGGGGTAGGCAGAAATGCAATGGAACTAGAGCATTCACGGTTCGCCGAGCTTATTTAATTTCCATCGTGTGATGTGATAGGGGGCGCCTTTCGCCATACCGGGCACACATTCAAATCCCTGAAAAATGATTTCTGAATTGAAAACTGAAACACAAATTTACCTACGCGCAAGAATTCGAAGAAATAAATAGACGAAACGATAGTTTCAACCCTGATGGACTCGCATACCTACTTATGGAATATTGCACTTGCATTGTTTGAATTGAGCCGAACTGATGCAACTGGGCCCTATAGGGTCAACATATCCCAATAGGGTCAGCACAGTATGTGTACCGAATGATTAAACAATGCCTAATTAGATTAGTGCCACGTTTGAAACCACAATACCTGGTGACCATTAGGTAATGTTTGAATTATTCACGGGCTAACATCCAACGCTTCGAAAGGGCACCGATATGGCAGTAGAGGGCAGTTCGGTAGCTAGGAATTTGTAAGGGGGCCAAGGGAAGAGAAAGTCAAATAATACTTTACTGAATAAAGTATTTGATTTGATACAATTAGTAGGTACCTACGTAAGGGAGTCAAGGGAAGGGAAGTCAACTCACGCCCTTACGTCACGTGCACTTAGGCAATAGTGCAAATAGACAACCCATGCGCCGAAATATTTCCATCCCATAATGAAATGAGAAGCGAGCCAATCGCCATATCGAGCGAAGATTCTAGTCCCAGGCATGTGGCATTCGTATGTGATTTTTCAAATTGAATATTCAATCTAAAGTTATTGTGAACCCCGCCCGACCTAAGATTGGAACCTCAACGGTTTCACAACGTAAGTACGCTATCAGACCAATGAGACAACTGTGAATGCCTACATACTTCACTTATACCTTATTTCAAATCTGGACAAAGATTGTATTCATTTTAAAGTACATATACACACACACACACAAGCACTCATGGTTATATTTTTCGAAGGTAAGTAGGTACACCCACATTTCGCCGAGTTTATTTCTGTCCCATAATGTGATACAACAAGCTCATCGTTATACCGGGTACAATTCCAGACTCCGGGCTATTACTAATCATTTCGTGATATAAAACCAAATATCACTTTTATCCAACCCGAGACTTCAACACAGCAGTCGTGCCGCGTACGCATTACAATTGCGCCAACGAGGTAATTTTAAAGTATTGGTGCTCAAAGACCATGCCGACCCACTCTGAATCCGTCCCTGGTGCTCGATATAGCAAAGAGAATAAAGGAGTTGTCTGTTATCTACGGAATTCGGCGCGCAGGCGCTGTGACTCACGCCGGCCACACCTGACGACCCAGCCGCTGTCGAATTCCATGTTTCGTTAGTCCAGTACCCTTTAATTGGCAACCTTTGAACCGGTTTAATGTTACTAATAATTGAAACTTATGTTTTCGCAGCATTATGTCTTTAATTAAAGAAATCGAGCAGTTTAGTTAATACCAATAAACTGTAGATAACATTGTAATATAATTATTTTTATATAAGCAAGTATTTTCCTATTGTACGTCTAATACGAGTTTACAATACGCCCAGTAGCTATAGTGTGACAGTAGCTATTTCGAGAGCTGTCACGTCATTCGTATATGACAAATATATATTACTAGCTTTTGCTCGCAGCTCCGTTCGTGTGAACAAACTTTTCCGGGATAAAAAGGAGTCTAATCCACGTCATGGTCTACCTGCACCTAAGATACCTAAAAAATTACCAAAGCTGAAGGATCATCATGAAATTTGGTCAGATGATAGTTTGTGTAATGTAGAGGTCTTTTTTCGAAAATTTAAAGGCGCGGGGGGCGGGGGAGGATTGAATTTTGTATGAAACTATTGAACGGAATATAACTGACTTTGAGCACTAATATTCCTTACAATTATCCCGGAAAAAGACTTTTAAGCGGGCGTAGTCGCTAGCAAAAGCTAGTAAATCACAAAACTTTGTAAGGATTGGACGTCAATATTCTGCACTATATTAGTCAACTCGAATGACTAAGATTTTGTATTATAAAGGTGAAACAATAAAGTTGAATGTTAAAACAGTAGATAAAGTATACTTGCTATTTCAACAGACAGCTTAGCTAATATGTCAGAAACTGGTTGGAATAATATTTGTGTATTCAAATTTATGTTCCTTTATATTATTACATTGTCCAATTTTCATTAAAAACACTACATTTTATGCTTTATAGTATACTAGCTATTGCCCGCGGCTCCGCCCGTGTGAAAATAAAACGTAGCCTATAACCGTCTCCCTCTACATCAAAATTCATCAAAATCGGTTCAGTGATTTAGGCGTGAAAGCGTAACAAACAAATAGTTTTTTTTTCATAAAAAGTATCCTATGTTACTTCTTATACCTCCAAGAATATGTGTACAAAGTTTCATGATGATCGGTTAAGTAGTTTTCGCGAGGAAGCGTAACAAACAAACTAACATTCACATTTATAATATTAATAGGATTTGTCTGCCTCCATGGGGGAGAAGACGGTTATAAAACGAGTGGTGACGGGTTCGATTGCCATACCACGACAAATATATGTTTCTGGTCTGGTTGTTGTAAGACCAAAAGTATTTCATGGTTTCTAACATCCACGATAATTGTATCTTACTGTGGCGTCAAGACGATGTTTGTGAGTTTTTATGGGATAAACGTAATCATATTATAGTTGATAATACTAGGTACGTAATGTTATTTTGTTTTATAATGCATAGATTAGGCCGGGATATCTAAAAAGCAGAATAAGAAGATTACTAATACTATATGGAATTCGTATTGAGGATTTGCTTGCTGTAAAGCTGTGGGATGCTATATTATGACTCATGATAATGCTGGAAGCGCACAATGCGACTGCGCATCAAACAAATAGGGCTGTTTCATAATGCTAGGACGTTCCAATTTGAGTTACGTTTTTCGTATGTATTAACATCGAAAGTAATATGCTCATCCCTCCATCACATCACGGGAAGGAAGCTCGACGAAATGAGGGTGCACTAGTTGCACCTCAGCCTATTCCTTTGGGGATAAAGGCGTGAACTTATGTATGTTAAATAAAAATAATAATACTAGCCCTGTATTATATACGTTCCCACTGCTGGGCACGGGCCTCTTCTACTGAATGAGAGGGGTTAGCCCACCACGCTGGCCTAATGCGGGTTGGCAGACTTCACATACCTTCGAAATTCTTATGAAGAACTTCTCAGGTATGCAGGTTTCCTCACGATGTTTCCTTCACCATTAAAGCAAGTGATAATTAACAATTAATACACACATAACTTAGAAAAGTCAGAGGTGTATGCACTTGGGGCTGTTTGTTTGTATGTAATCAACATTTAACTACTTAGAAATTGTAAGTGTTAATATTATTAATGTAATGTTTTTCATTCATTTTTATTCCATCGGTCGATATATATTATTTATAAAAAGAAGATCGCAGCACATCGAATCAATCTTCCGACAATGGAAAGTGAAACCGAACGGGACCAAACTTCCGGAATGTGCACAGTTGTACTACAATGATTTATTTTCCTCCAAGCAATCAAGATTTCACGGGTTGTGTGTACGGTGCAAAATGAGTTTTGTGGTCAAACAATTGATTCCATCTCGGTCCGTATTCGCCGCAGATTCTTAATTTCACACCGGGTTTGGATTATAGAGCTCTGAATGAAACCAATCAACAGAATAAAGAATGCGCCTACATAATTGGTAAAGCGTGACCGTGTAGTTTATTTGTTGATGGAAAGAGCGGCATACAAACTTCTAATAATATAGTTTTGTCATATGTCATGGGTATCGAGAAGTACGAGAGACTTTCGGTATGACCAGACCTGAAACAAATAATTACGAATTAAGAAAACATTTGTCTCAGTTCGGGGCTCGAACCCGTGGTCACTCGTTTGACAGTCGATTACTCATCCGCTTAGCCACGAAGGCTGATGACGTACATAGATATACGAATTTTAAGATGTTAGTGCCATAAACACAAAAGCCTTTTTGGAAACTTTACAGTTACTTGAAAAGTATGACACTACACTAATCACTTGTGATTGGATTGGTGATTGCTGAAATGTATGACTTAACAGATGACTGAATCAAAGCTGTTAAACGTAAATCTTTAAATTGATTTAAAAAATAAGGACGTTTCCAATCTGCCTTATTTTTTTGGATTTTACTCAATATACCTCTGGCAAATGTAGATCGATTTTCAAGTGTCTTTTTATGTTCTATAAGGTTTACTCTGAGGGTGGTCTCATGTAATATTGGTTGAGATCAGATAATAGAATACGAGGGAAATTGGAAAGCCTTCACCGAAAAACAGCAAATTCATCGTGATTTGAGTTTCAAATACAGTTTTGAAACTTATGACTTATAATTTTAGGATTTAAAGCAGTAAAGAGGTGTTAAAATTAAAAATATGTCACAGTTTACACGAATCAAAATATATTATCCATTTATTGTGCTTAATTGGAAGCATGCAGATTAGTGATTGTCCTATTTTAAATAATCGTGATTATGAATGCGATAGCGATCCTTATCATCTAGCAAATGCAAACATCCAGTGTTAGTAGTTAGTATCCAGCAATTTTAAGTTAGGTATAATTACTGTTTTTTTTTTATATAATCACTAGCTTTCGGCTTTCCATCCGCGTTTTTGCTTTTTCCTAGGACATTATTTTTCCGGACAGAAAGTACTATATGACCTTACCCAGCATATTACCTATCTAAATAAAGAAAAAATCCGTTCAGCTGTTTAGCCTTGAAAACGTAACAGACAGACAGACAAAATTACTTTCGCATTTATGAAATAACTACCCGACCTGGGCATCGAACCCAAGACCCAGCGTTAGCCTCAATCGTAACGCGTACGCATTACAACTGCGCCACCGAGGCAGTCTCATATTTCATAGTGTGAATATGTAAAGGAAATTAAAAAAATAATAATCATATTCGCATAGTTTTAATAATAAAATATAATTTTGCAAGGAATTCCGTTATTGCCAAGGCGAAAATGCCAATCATTTAAATTGATTTCAAGAAAGTAAACTTGTCACGATAATCAGACGAGTCATCTCTCTATATGATGAACAGTAATGGATATAAAATTCTCAGAAGTTTTGACATAATAACATCAATATTGGGTCAAAGGAAGACATTCACCGAAATTATGTTTTGGATTACATTTAAATTCCTCGAATGAAGAAATCGCAATGTGGATTTACAATAAAAATATGGGTAAATCAGATTGTATCACGTTACACAAATGATTGTAAACATTCACGAATGTGGCTCACGAGCCACAGACCTACATAAAATTTAAATATGTCCATAATTTAAAAAAATCTATAAACGATGTCAATTATTCCCATATCATACAAATGTTTTTGACAATAAACTTGGATATTGAATTGGATATCTCCACGTATCTTATTGTAGTGTGTATTCAAGCTATTGAAGAGCATTTTTCTAACTACTAGAATACACTGCGTAAATTATAACGCTGTTAACCAAATAATCATTTTCAATTCTTAAGCCACATGTTTTTTTGTCGCTTCAATAAAACATGTTTTTATCGTTATTTGCGTTCTATTATTTGTTAAAATATGTTATTACGTAATCTATAAGTAAGTAAGTATCGTAAGGGGGCAAAAGATATGTGCAAGGTTCGATTCCCGCACTGATGCAAATATTTGCTTGGGGCCGGATGTTTTCTCCCCAGAGGGGTTGACGTTAGGCAGGTGACCGTACACCGTGACAGGTGTCGTAAAAACTACAAGCCAAGTCTTTCTGAAACATGTGGTATAAAGCATGTTGCGCCGACCCGATTACGAGTGGGATAAGGGCAGGTGGAAGAAGAACATGTGATTCACAAATATTTGTTTCGGGTTTGGGTGTTGTGCGACCGCAAGTTTCTCAAAGTTCCTGATACCCACGATACAGGTTAACCTAGTGTGTGGGGTTAGGATTATATGTGTGACTGTTGGGTATATCAACTTATTTATTAAATTAGCTTTTACTTACGGCTCCAACCGCACGAACGGCCTTTTCAGAGATAAAAGTAGTCTTTTCCTATTCCTGGTCATGGTTTACTTGTGTGCCAAATTTTATCAAAAACCGTTTAGCCATTAATGCGTGATTGACTAACAAACATCCAAACTTTCACATTAATTTAGAATAGTAATAGGATTTTATCCCAACAGCTCCGTGAGATTTAATTGCAGATATAATTTCTTTTTATTTGCAAGAGTAAAAGGGTTATCAGATTTATCGATCAATCCCATCATGCGATTTTATTAACGCCATACATTATCGGAAATTATTCTTCACTGGTGAAAATCGAGGTCTCCAAATTGCCTCGTAACGTCAGAACCGTGCAAATTATACACGGCACTTCACAGTAAGTATCGGGAACATTTGCGCCGAGACTTTTCACCCAACTTTAATACGGGCCAACGTAAATTTAAATTGTTGATTTTAAATCTTATATTTTTACACAAAATGCACCAAAATTATGCGTCGAGGCTACATTATTATTACGAAGTAACTGGGCCATGAGTTATTTACATATTTGAAGAAGATATGGATGGCAACGGTTTAGTAACGGTGTGTCTAGTGCGAGTTTTTCGATACCTGTCACATCAGCTCAGCTCATTTCATCCTTATGAAATGAATATGTTTCCAATACAATCCGCTAAGGGTGACATACGGATCTGCATACATATTTTCGTTAATAAGGATGAAGTGACAGGTATTTTACTCGCACTAGAAGTACAAATTCACAACATTTATATAATATATTATATGTACGTAGTTGCCAACTCACCTATCTCGCTTGAATGTATTAAAATCGTCCACGTGTTTAAATTTTACTTTGTCTGTTTTTATTATTTTTACAATATCCACAACAATCCATACTTAACTTTATAAATGGTAAAGTAATTCTCTTTGTCTGATTATTAAGTTTGCACGGCTAAATGGCTGAACTGCTTTTTATGAAATTTGGTTAGGAGATAGGTTATAATCCTTTAAATATGGTATCGTTTGTCCCGGAACAATAAATTTTGTCCCGTATTATATTGTGTTGCTTTGGTTTATGGGCAGGCGTGGCGCTTATCATCAGGTGAGCGACTTGCTCATCTCGTCATTAAAGTTAATAAAAAAAAGATAGAGTCTTTTAAAGGAAGGATTGACAAACATAACCTTAAAAGGCGGTCAATAATATTATTCTCACACTGTTCCTCAATAATAATTCTTTATGTTCAATGCAATAATGTAATTCTCGCATTACCATTGTAATTTCCATCTTCATTCTTCATATTTGAGGTCGGACTCGTGTGGTCGATTACCGCAATAATACGTCAAATTTGGGAATGACATTTAAAATTCAATGTTCATTACGCAGTCGAAAATTTCTTCAATGATATTTTTGAGAATTGAAACGGCATTAATTTTGGAAATGTTACATTTTGGATTATCGGTTGTCCTCACGGAAAATATACTGTTTCTTTATAGCATAAACAAGCATAAATAAGGAAGTGGGTCCATAAATATATATTTACGTGTTTATGGTGGATCGTCTGCTAGTTGCACAGACGGGAGCTTACGTTTGTTGAATCAGTTCACCCTTAATCCAATGCCTTTGATAGTAAGTCATCTTCATGACGCCCACAATACCAGAAGAATCATAGGCGCGGGGCCGACCTTAAAGGAAATGGATAATTAAGATATCCTTTCCTATGGGAAATGGAAGGGGGATTTCGGCCTCCGGATATCTCACTTACCGTATCACGACCTCTATCATTTTGTGGCTAGACCACCAACTAGTTACGCTAGATGAATAAATGGGGAGTCTGAAGAAATAGTTAAGGAAAAAACATTTATCTTGCAGGGCCATCTGCAGGGCGTCAAACAAATGGTTGCTAGGCTTTCTTAAGCAAGAGAGTTGCCAGATGCAATTCCAAAATATCACGAGAAATAAGGTCTATTAAATCAGTAGGTCAGCTAAAAAACGTTAAAACCTAGATTTACAACATTTTCGTGGATGACTCATAACAAGGTCATCTTATTATTTTTCTAGAAAATTCTATTTTTTCAGTAATTGTTTAACAGTTTTAGGGGCAAATTTGACCGGGAAACCCATGAAAAAACAGTATATTTCTTTAGAAAATCAAATAAAAAAGAACGCTGTATTACACTATTCTACAGCTGGGCACGGCCCTTTCTACGAATGTGTGAGATTAGAACTTAGTCCACCACGCTGTCCTAATGCAGGTTGGTAGATTTCACCTACTCTCAAAATTCTTATAGGGGGTCCTCGCTCTACAAGTAATCAGGTTTCTTTACGATATTTCAGTATATTTTTGGAAAAGTCATGGAAAATCAGCAGATCTGGCAACCATACAAGATTAAAATTCTAAGTATCTAGTCTTTACTTAGTCGCTGTTCGCACCTTAGTGGACTACATAAAATAGCTCTGTAACTCGTGCTCCGAATGTTAAACAGAGACAAATGACAAAAATAACTATTGCAATATCGAATCTGATTGTTCGCAAAAGGCATATTCCGCACGTTATCTGCTAGACTTTACGTAAGGTTGATAGAATGGATTCAGTGTTAGATATAGGGGGTCACAAATATTTTTTAGTGATTGATGTCAACGTTTGATAACCTCCAGGCGGTCGGTAAAACTAGTAGGCAAATCTTTCTGTAACATGTGTAAAAAAAACACGTTGCGCCGATCTCACAGCGGTGGGATAGGAGAAGGTGGAAGAAGAAGAAGGAGATGCATTAAATAACGTACCTCCGACAGCCTCCGTAGTGCAGTAGTAGTAGTAGAGTAGCTGGCTGTAAAATAAGAGGCTGCAAGTTTGATTCCCGCACCGATACTAAATGTTTGTGTCATCTACAAAGATTTGTTTCGACTCTGAGTATTTTCTCCTGAGAGGGGTTGACGTCTAGCAGGTGGCTGGTCGCAAAAACTACAACTCAAATGTATCTGTAACATGTGTTAAAAACATGGTGCGCTGACCCCACTGAGAGTGGGGTGAAGCCAGCTGGTAAAAGAAGATGCCTTAAATAATATACGAGGTCTTAAAGGATGGTTTTGGAGTTCTGTACCAATGAATTTATCTTGTTAGGATTTTTACATATCACCAAAGACCATATTGGAAGACTGCGTTTTTAGAGGCGATGTAAAATATTTGATAATGAATATACATGATGCTACCGAAATTACTGAAATTCGTTATTAATATAATGTCTTGTGTTGGGTCATCGTAACAGAATAATAACTGAGTGACGAGGTTTGACAGATGTATTGCCGTAGGGGGTCATGGCCAACGCAACCACTTCCTAAATTCAGATGTGTCGCTGTCACTGATTATGGGTCGTTCCGCGTTCGTGCTGTGGCGACGCTTGGAGCGGTCTCGCTGTCCGCTGCGTGCGCATGCGCCGATTTTCACCACTCAATGTGTATTGTGATCTTAGATGTCTGCGATTTGTGTGATTATCAGGTTAGAAGTTAGGTTTTTTATATAGTTCCCCACGTAGATTTGTGATGGTGCTTGGATTTATACTATATTTATAATTTTTTATGAATTTTATGCTAATAAAATATCTTGGCGATGAAAAGTAGATTTGAGTAGTAGGGACACTCTGTATAAAGTTTTGTTTACAGCATGAATGGGCCGGCTTGACTGGGTTGTTATCACTGTCGATACATTTTGTACGATAAGTGTCGATCTGGAGGCCCAAATCACCTCCTTTCCTTCCCAATCTATTAATTATCCCTTTCCTTTAAGGTCTGCAACGCGTCCATGAATCTTCTGGTATCATGGGCGATGGAAACCATGTATGTACCATCACGAGATCTACTTACTTGTTTACCAACCTATGCTATAAAATATATATATTTCGCTTTACTCTATTAATTAATTACTTTAAATCTATTAATCTATTTAATAAGCAGCGATAGCTCAGCGGGGAGTGGTACGGTCTGTCGAGACGAAACTCACAGATTCGAAATCAGCCCCAAGAGCATACACCTCTGATTTTTCTGAGTATTTAACGTGTATATTAATTGTTATTTTGTTGCTCTAACGGTGAAGGAAACATCGTGAGGAAACCTGCATACATGAGAAGTTCTCCATAAGAATTACGAAGATATATGAAACTCGTATTAGGCCAGCGTGGTGGACTAAAGCCTAACCGATATCATCCAGTAGAGGAGGCCCGTGCTCGGCAGTGGGATGGTTATAATACGGGGCTAGTATTATTTTATTATATTTTACTCTAGTCTTGTAATCGAGCGAAAGTCAATTATTAGTAAAACTTAGCGAAAAGACTCACAATTCATACATTACCATAAATGTCGAATTCAAAGAGCAATTTAAGCAAAAGCTAAACAAATTGCTTGATGCCAAACTGGTGTTGGAATCTTATAGACAAATCAGGCTTTTAGTAGCAGAATCGCGTGAGCTCTAAACCTGACTAGATGACCTATGATATATTTAACGCGCGGTAGGGGCAGGGCGTGGCAGGGACGCGTGCGCAACTAGGCTCTGTTAGAACGGGCAAGGGGTGAGGGCAGAGGTGCAAGGAGGGGGCGCCGAAGGGACAGTACTAAAGCGTTGTGGTAGAATGGAAAAGTGATGAGCGATAATAAATTGTTTTATTTCGCTCCGTGACTGAAGTGAGTAGAGTAAGGGAGAATGTTTCTATGATCTATCAATGTTTATTTTATGTTTGGGTGTGGCGACAACATAACCTTCATAGCTCTTGATAGCTAAGATATAAGATTTTGTCTTGGTTGCGTTGTTCAGGACTATGTATGTGACTAGTGGGTGTATTTACTTATTTATGCATGAGCAACGATTCTTATGGATGGATCGATGATAGAGATAAATGTTTAATTCATTTTATGGGAGATATGACAAAGGGTATTTTTTATAGCTCAGGCCGGCAATCATGCCCATCCCCTCCATGAACACCAATGAACACTCGCAATATAAGACCATAAAAGAAAGAATGGAATTCGGGATGGGCAGGCAGTTTAGGCATTAGGAAATCTCAATCATCATAAGAGACGTAACAATACTTTACTTCACGTGCTTTTCTGTGAGATTACCAGATATTTTACTCGCGTTGACCCATTTATACTGCAGAAAAACCTATAGCGTGTCTATAGCGTGGCTCTACCACATATTATTTCACTAGATTTTGCTCGTGGCTCTACCCGTATGAAACTTTTTTCCTTCCTGAAACTTACTTTCAGCACAATGATAAAAGTGACTAGCACTTAGGCATAATGTAGCTTCCTATAGGTTAACGAATTTGCAGAATTATATCAGTAGTGCCAGAGATTACAAACAATCTCAGAAATTTAAAATGTAACTTCTACCAAAATTAGCAACGGCTAGGTTGCAAATATATATTTCACAATATCCGCGAAATATCTGCTATTCGCTTACATCTTAGTGTTGGTGACAGGAAGAGTGGCCGGCGCGGCCCGTCGTGCAGCCATCGCGGCCGGCTATTGATAAATCATCGACAGGCCACGCGCGCCCCCGGCGTGGCGCAGCGCGGCGAGCTGCGCAACTGAAACACGCCGCCGCGCCGCATCGACTCACTTTACCTTACCTTCATTTCTGCAAATTATCGCCGTTTGGCATTATAAACATCGATGGATATCGATATTTTACCTTTCTTTCTGCAGGGTCCGTCTTCTCGTACTATGATACGAATACGAATACGAATCTATGGATTTGACGGTATATGGTAGGTATATGGGCTGACCTGCCGAACGCCGTCTGACGCCCACAACTTGCAACGGGAACCAAGTTTCGCCATCGCATCGTATGCTAATCAGCAGAATGTACCTCATGCATGCTTGAGATGAGGTTGGCTTTGAACCTTGATGTTGGTGGCACTTACACTCCATCCCCATCGGATATCCATATTTTTAACAAAGTAAAAAAAAACACCTTTAGAAATCTTTACTGGATGAAGAATTTTATTTCATTTTTTTTATTAGTAAACTAGTTTCAGCGAGATAGTTCTTAGTTAGGTTTAGAAAAATATGTGTCCGAAATCGTAAAACCGAACGATAATTAAAATAAATGAACAAAATATAACAATTGTAAGAGATTCTCTCAAGTAAGGAATTATTTAAAATGATCCGAATTCGTCTTGGTAATATGTCTGATTCCAAATGTCTCGTATTTTAGTCTGAGAATCCTACTGCAGGATCAGGGCTATGTACGTACTTGTCGACTGGGTATTTTATAGCAGAAGCCGGTAAACCAGGAAATGGGCACATAATAGTAAATCCACGGTCCACGAACACCTGCAATACCAACGAATTGCCGATTTGCCGACCTTTAAGAACTGGAATGGGAATTGAGAAGGGGAGAGGAAAATCCCGGGCCTCCGTAAATCGTACGAAACACAACCTGGCATTTTACGTTTTTTTAGTGTCAGACAGTGGTATTAACTCGGCCGAGCCGGCTCATTCATGTTGTAGACAAAAGTTTTTATAGCCTGGCTCTACCACTTTGGTGAATGTATTTGCGTACGTATACAGGTTCAGAGGCACTATTTATAATAATATGATTGCCATATGGGATTAATCGGTACTAGGTGGTAGATCTCTAGTATGAAGGAGGCAGTCTGGGTTGTGGTGGTATGCTTTGTCTATTTCTGCCGCCAAGAAGCAGCTTGTAAGCACTGTTGAGTTTTAGCATTATGATATATACCAACTTATGTCTCAGAATGGCGAACGCAATCTAGTGACATGCAGTGCTGTGCAATAAAAAGTTCTTTGTGGTGTTGCTTCTGTTTATGGGCAGGCGTGGCGCTTACCATCAGGTGAGCGACCTGCTCGTTTCGTCATTTACGGTAATAAAAAATAGAAGATCGGTCTCAGTGCTTCGAGACGGAATACTACGTGTTAGCGACTGAGCGCCTAAAGTGAAATCTATTAGTCATTTGTTTTCGAGCAATAAGGTTTCTAGGTAATAGTCTACAAGCTTGTAATGGTTCTATAGCAATTGAAGATTACATATTTGATGATAGATTAAGAAAATGCGGGTGGAAAAGTTTTTGGAGTTAAGGACCACATGCACGACAATGTACATACATATGTATTTAGGCCTACTTGCACGACGATCCTAAATCGAGTTTAACCAACTAAACTTATTTACTTATGTAAAATTTCATACGATTTGACGTTTCATAAACAGGTTTAGTGGTTTAAACCCGATTTAGGATTGTTGTGCAAGTGGGCCTTAGCCACTAAACTATGTTTAAACAGCACACGTTCCACTGCTGGGCCTACTTTATGGATTTTTGTGTGTTCGTGAACACACATTGGGTGTTTGTTAATCAATCACGTCTTTATGGATGAACAGATTAGGATGAAATTTGGCACATAAGTAGATTATGATCATGGCACAAGTATTAGGGTTTGGTCTATTTTTATCTCGGAAAAAGAAATTCAAGCGGGCGGAGTCGCAAACAAATGTTAGTTAGTTTATAAAAATCCCCACTAAAAGCAGACTTAGACATTTAAACATTAGACCTAGCACATTGAAACTAATGGCTAAAGATGGTTGAAACAAGTTTGCTTATTTACGTTAGCTATTTTGTTATACCCGTCTATTACTCATTGGTGTGGAAGTAAATGAACGTGTTTGGAATCTACGATTCTAAATGAACTATTGTATACTAAATGGACTAAATATTTACACTGGCGCATCTCCACAATTAATCTTTGTCCATTTAAGCACATGCTTGTATGCGTGCGTGGGCGCCGACAGCCACGTATCTTAATTAAACCATTGTGCGTCTTATTAGCTAAGTAACAACTAACAGTACGTGTAATGTATTTAGCGCGATGTTAACTCGATAAAGGTTAAAGGTATTTAGTTCACAAAGGAGGAATTTAAATTCGTATAAATTTAGTACTGAATCGTGCGTTACCGATACTGATTAAGTGAATTTAAATTTTATTTAGTTACGATAAAATGGACCTACATAATGCAATACATGGTTCAATTTCGATAGAAACTAAAGGGTGTTATTTGTGGGTAAAATTAAACGCACGAATACACGTTGTTTGAAAATATGTTTTCGTTAATTCATTTGAAATAAACCGTTGGTAATTTTCTGTTACGAATGTTGTTTTTGAATAATTGGCTGAGGTTTCTGTGGAGCTACAATAATACGCATAATCGACAACCTCAGTGGCACAGCGGGTGAGTAGCCGGCTGTGAAGCTAGAGGCCGCGGGTTCGATCCCCGAACCGAGACAATTAATGTTTGTGTGATGTACAAATATTTGTTTTCGGGTCTAGGTGTTGTGGGACCATAAGTTCTTCGTATTAGTTATTCGTTCTTGATATCCACGACACAGGTCAAACGGCCCACTGTACAAAAAATATTTATGTATATCATAGCTTCATTACAGAAATTTCTGTCGAATCAGAATTTCTATATCTAAGTTCGTTCAAGATATGTACAAAAAGTTCAACTACTGTTATTTTATAATATTTTACGCAAAATTTCTAGGGATTTGACGTATAAATTAAATGGATCCTTAACCAAAATAATCCTTGTGGTCAAATAAAAACGTGATGTATTACTCTAACAACATAAGAAAAAAAGTTGAATTAGCTAATAAAAACCATTAAAAATACTGCCGGCGCGCTGCATATACTTAGGTCGCGTGAAACTTCCCTGCCGGTAAATTTTTGTATGCCGCATACAAAAAACATTTTAAAAATATGGATTATTATCTACTTATATATAAAATTCTCGTGTCACAATGTTCGTTCCCATACTCCTCCGAAACGGCTGGACCGATTTGTATGAAATTTTGTGTGCATATCGGGTAGGTCTGAGAATCGACCAACATCTATTTTTCATCCCCCTAAATGTTAAGGGTGGTCCCCACCCCTAAATTTATTTTATATTTTTTAGATAAAAATTTTATTTTTTTATGATACAGCATTAAAAAATACATACAACCCTACATTTTCAACCCTCTACGATCAACCCCTATTTTTCAATGGCGACATTAGTATTTTTGTCAAGCGCGTTTCTCACCGGGGGCGCCCACTAGGCTACTTTAATCCTGGAAATAGGCATTCACGCGGGCGGAGCCGCGGGCAACAGCTAGTTGATTTATATTATTATTCACTTGGAAAAAGTTAATTAAGTTATTAATTTATATTATAAAAATAAAATGAAGAATGATCTCCATGGAAGATCTACCTTATGGATCAGTAGTAGTAGTAGTAGTAGTAGTTAAAGCTTGCGTTCCAATATTAGACCGTTGGAGTACTAAAACTATAAACATTGCTAAAATATCATTTGATTTGCCAACTCTTTCTGTATCTTGGGAATGGTCATAAAAAGAGGCATATCGACAACCGATAGCATCGCTTAGTGAATTACTGGCTGGCCAGTTACATTATTTCCTAGGATCTCTGCATAGATGTAGGGCCGCTGGATATAATATAAAGATACAAGTTGATACAACCTTGTCTTTTTATTTCTACAAAAGGATGATGAAAAACGACTCTCAGCCTTAGTACGCTGTCATTGACATGATTTAATACTCGACAATGGCGAAATAATTAATAATCGGTGGGAGCCATATTCTAAATTTAGAATAGAAGAGTTGTCCATAAGAATTTACAAATAAATGAAGTTTATAAACTCGCATTAGGTCAGAGTGGTGGATGAAAGATATAACCCCTCTCATTGTTAGGGGAGGCCCGTGACCAGTAGTGAGACAATATATTATGATACAGCCACATCTATCCAACCTATGTTTTTGTCAGCCATTATTTTGTAGCTTCAGTGAGAGCCGGGAGAGACTAATGGACTATCAGTGCAATAATTCAGCGTGTGGTCATTGTCCGCGATTCGCACTCGCCATTCGCGGTCTATCTGTAACGCGGTGACAAATTTATTAATGTACTCTATTGTAACGGTAATTTGTAGCTAATCTGATGAGACGCTCCGCTCGAATCGATTCGGTACGCCGGACCCACGATTGTGGAATTGATTTCTTATTTGCTTAAATCGATTTGTTCATTTGTAAAATTGATATCTGAATTAAGGTGTGTAGGCAGATAATGCAATAACAATTGATTGATTTCAGGTGATTAGTCAAGTGTCAGAATAAAACTACCTATATGACTTAATCATTGCTGTCATTGGTCTGGGTGTTGTGGGACCGCAAGTCCCTCGTAGTTCCTGATACCCACGACATAGGTTTACCTAGTGTGGGGTCAGGACTATGTGTGTGACTGTTGGGTGTATTATTATTATTATTATTTAGATACAACAGAGGGTTACGACTTAAGCCCGTGTTACATAGGCCAACGACTTTACCTTAGTTTGTTTATTTAAAAACCTACGATGCTGAGGTTTCGCGTGCCGTACTGGCAGAATTTTCAATGGTAAATATAGCAAGATTGATAAAGATATTCTATCGTTTCGAAATTTAACCATATTTTACATATATTTTTATACTGCAATCACTTTGAAAGGTCTGTCCAGGAAATTCTTGCAACCAAACGTCATTTTCACGATTCGGCCTATATTATACCCTTAATGCACTTAAAATATGTACTCTCTTTAAACATATACCTAGCTTCTCTAGGTTTTAAAATACCTTTTTATTGTAGGAAGTAGTCACTTCCTTCGTAAAATTTAAACCTTCATTACTCTAATGCGCACTTACGTATTACTAACTGAGTAGCTACGTACCTCTTGTGGCGTAATTAATCGAACATTAAACAGGTGTGAACATAAATATCTTGTTGTCCAAACATCCACACAATTTGCATCGCAACTACGGTTTCACGTAATATCATTTGCATATAACTAAACAAGGCTGAAACCAATCAAAAGTATCTCACTTTCTACGCCTCAATAGCATCCGCTGTTACGCAAGCCACGACGGACACTCCATTAATATATTCCCCAATTTAATTCATAATCAATATTAGATAGCTTCGAAACTCGTTACGAATAATGCAAGGCCATCGAAAGTAATTAGTCCGGACGTAGACCACCTTGACGACAGCTTTAAGGCTTCGTTGTCAAGGACGGGTGCGGCTAAAATAAGATTCTTTAAAATATTCAAGTAAATTACGGTTTTATTGGCTCGCAAGCCGCACGCCTAAGGTCTTGAAATTTCTGTGCTCGTGCCGCAACTGTGATATTTTAATGCTATAAAAACTTGTATGTTTTACTGTTATGCAGTTGCGTTTGTTTGCTCATAGATTTTTATCGATTGTAAAATTTATAGACTTTATGATCGATTAAAATCGATACACCGTTTCATTGATTGTAGGTATTGAGTTTTTGTAGAACTACTTTAACTGGATTTAAATTGAATATTATTTATAAATGGAGCGTAACCGCAAGGTAGGGAATTCGATTTTATAATCAAAGTGCACATTTTCATAAATTAAGGGCAATTAAAATACTGTAAAAATGGGGAAATACATATTTACAGATACAAAAGTATATCAAAGATCGTTTCGTGGAATTGAAACCGGAAAGTTTTAGTTCGTTTAATTTTATATGCCTTGTGATAAAAAGGCTGAATCAAGACTCAATCAAGTGTCAATGTGATGTGTTGCGATTGATTTCAAGCGAGCACTGCTTTACTTGCCTGCTTTGTCTATTTTTTACAAGATCGGTTAGTCAACGTAATTTAATTCGAAAGGGACTAAAGAAAATAAGAAGTTAACAAGCTTGAGAGTGATAACTTTAGACTTAAGATTATTGACAATATATGTTTCTAAGTTAGTACTACATTGTAAAAGTTAATCCAATACCTTATTATAATAATTACCTTCTTGAAATTCTTCTAGCGCTTCTCCAACTAGTGAAAGTTGGCAGTCATACTGTCTTTTATCTTTTGCGAGACGAAATAGTTCAGCAGCGCTCGATATCCCTGTCTTCTCTAGGATGTTTCGCAGCCATGACTTTTTCCTTCAACCGCTTTTCCTTTCACCAGCATAAGGAATGCCATTATCATAAACGTAGGTAATTGGATATTATGACTGATAGTATTTGTTGAGTAAATTATACTATTTAGTTTTACTACTCGTTATTACAAAAAATCCTAACGAACCATTCGCCAAGCTACTTCGGTTTCTAGACTAAGTAACATTTTGTTAGTTAAAACATATCTATGCCTCGGTGGCGCAGTTGTAATGCGTACCCGTTAAGATTAAGCTAACGCTGAGGTCTCGGGTTCGATCCCCGGGTCGGGTAAAGTGGTATTAAGTTTTTCTATTACGAAATGCTCAGTATCAGCCCGGAGTCTGGAATTTGTGGCCGATATGGCGATAGGTTCGCCCCCTATCACATTATGGGACGGAGATACACTCGGCGAAATATGGGTGTACTGGTTACACGTCTGCCTACCCCTTCGGGGATTACAGGCGTATGTATGTATGTATGTAAAACATATCTTGTATATTGGTGGTTCGAAGAGCTCATTGAATCAACTATCTCGATTGTTGTGGTAGTTACGGTAAAGCCAAACCCATAACTTGTAAATTAAAATAAAAATAAAAACTATTATACTACTCTGTAGATCTCTCGTTTAAAAGATTCCGTCTAAATAGGTACTACAACTTTGATTATTTTTAAGCAACGTAAAATATCCTCCTGTTTTCTATTCGTCTTTATATATATTTTACTAGCTTTGCTCGCGGCTCCGCCCGCGTGAACAGTCTTTTCCAAGATAAAAAGTAGCCTATGTTACTCAGTGATAATGTAGCTTTCTAACGGCAAAAGAATTATTCAAATCGGTCGAGTAGTTTTTAAGTTTATTCGTTACATACAAAAATACAAAAAAATCTTTCCTCTTTATAATATTAGTGTAGATTATACGCATAATTTGGTATTCGATTTATATTCGGTGGTTGTCTCATTTAAATTTGAAGAAAAATCCCCCCCCCCCAAGCCTTGGATGAGATCGCGGATGAAAGACTAAAACTTCAACATTCTTGCACCTATTTAGATGATTCTTTCAATAAAATTTCACAAAAATAATAAATAAAAACGACTAATAATTAAAAAGCGAAAATGAAATTAAACAATTTTGATCGTAGCAACATTTTTTGGCGGTAGAAATCATTGACCATTGAACTGCAATATCACCTCCAAATTATTTAATTACATTTTTACTGTTGTATTTATTTTGAGTTGCTTTTATATTTTGTAAAGATATATATGGTGCTCTATATGTTTATAGTTCTTATGCACCGCATCCGATCCGAATCAAAAAAGAAGAAGAAGAGAACAGTTTAAGTTGTAGACAGTTTTGTCTACAGTATGAATGGGTTGGATCGACCGGGTGGTTACCACTATCCCACAGACAACTGACGTGAAAAAGCAGCTTGCTGTTGCGTTTCGTATGGTGAGTGAGATATCCGGAAGACTAAATCGCCTTCCCTTCCCAATCCCTTTATTATCCCTTTCACTTTAACCGAAGTCGATAGGAACATAACTTATGAGGTACGTTTTGAGGTACGCGACCGAGACAGGAATACCGAGATGCGTGACGCGAGTCTCGTTCACATATCTAAAATATCTAATATAAGAAATGCGAAAGTGAGTTTGTTTGTTGCTTTCAAACCTAAATCGCTAAACCAATTTCGATAAATTTTGGTACAGAGTTAGATAGGACCCTGGAGACGGTTAAAGGATATTTTTTATCCTGGTTATAAGCTACTTTTTATCCCGGAAAAGGCTGTTGACGCGAGCGTAGCCTCGAGCAAAAGGTAGTATTCAATAAGAATATGTTATTTTGCCGTCGGGTTTTATCGTATAGATCGGCATTTGGTTGATTAAAAACTTATCTAATGTCGATCTGTACACCCTACATTGAATTTCATTCAACCAACGCGCGAAGTCAATCGTAATAAAATCGAAAGTGCAAGGTGACGGTAGATGTGCGAACCAGTAAAAACGTCGATGAGTAAGCCAGGCCACAATAGAGCCACACAATTAGTACACTCCAACAAGGAAATAGTTTGTCATCATAACAAGCAAAAACCGATCACGAAGTTTACGTTGCGTGAAATTGGTAAGGTGTTTTTTGCGATGCGAGCATATTAGTCCGTAAATGTGACTGGTACGGACGACGCGGCTGAGCCTGGCGTTACGTGTCTCGCACCGTTCAATAACTTTCAATATTTCAGTAGGGGAAACTGCAGGAACTGTTTTTTGTAAACGTCTGATTTCATAACATTTTGTGTCACCTTAAAGGACGAAACGAGCAGGTCGTTCGCCTGATGGTAAGCGCAACGCCTGCCCATAAACAGAAATAACACTACACAGAACTTTGTATTACAAAGCACTGCATGTCAATGAACTGCGCTCGTCGAAGGTGCAACAGTGCTTACATACTGCTTCTCGGCGGTGGTACCAACCCAAAGGGCCTCTCGCATACGAGGGACCTAGCACCTTGTAATGTGTATGACTACACAGTGACTATACATCACCTGATGGTAAATATAATGTCAACCATCGTGACGCATTGTGTCTTTCAGCGCCAGTAAGAATTATGCCTGTCAAAAGTAACTGTATATACAACGTGTTACAGAAAGGTGTTGTCATATTTTAAGGTTATTACATACACTTATGTACTGGCTCTTTTCAAAACCGAGACATCTATAGTTTCACGTTAATTTTAATTACTCGTTTATTAAGATCGATAAAATTTACCACATCACTATTCATTTAATTTTACGTTCGTGCGAAAATGTGGATTTTGAACTTAATCGGACTAAACTAAAAATTTGATAATTTGGTTTTAGTTTTGTCGGGTGACAACAGAATATCTACCATTGTGTTTTTAAATTGACCAAAATAGCAATCTTAGGAATTGTTATTCGATTAACTACGTAGTGAATGATAGGGTAAATGTCTGAACAAGGTACTGTAGTGTCAGTAGCTTTGATATAATTTGGTTCATTCTTCCGCGTAGCCAAGGTCATGCCGTTGAGGAATCGTTAACAAAAACGTCGTCACCTTCATTACCTTAACCATTCGTAACAATGAAGGGGTGACTAGATCAGACGAATTTAAAAAATGTATTGGAATTATTTTTTATTGGTCATATTGTAATTTTTATTTTTTTATTATAAATATTGCTTTAAATTATGCTAGTACTTTTTAGTTATATTGATTTTGTGTATATTTATTATTATTTTTTATTATGAATATATTAAAATAATTTAATGAAAATGTTAAACTGTAATTTATAATTCTTTCATGTCACTTCTCAGGTTTCTAGATTTGAAAATAAAACTGATCTATGTGCCGTGCCGATATATTTGAAATCGCATTCGCTTATACAGTTCAGCAGATTTTTGATGCCTTTCATGATTCTGAGTAGGTATTTTGACGGGTGTGCTTGTGCAAACACAAGACAAGGTCAAATGGCCAAAAATATTCAGTACCGACACTTTTTTAAATCTATTTGTCACAACTATTGCAACTTCGCAAAAAATTACCGATGAAATTTAATTTTGTCAAATCCGTCAATTCGAATATTTAATTTGGAAAATCCTTTTCACAGATTACAGAAATAATTAGTTTTTGCTGAAAACAAAATTTTCCTTAGCGCTGGTTTATTGCAATATTAAAATGAAGTCGGGTTAAAAAAACGCGTCAGTGTACACCCACAAAATGACCTTGCAAACAGTGCATTACTTTTAACTGTTTATTTCATGTTCGTATAAAAAATATGCAAAACGTTTCATAATTATATGCGCTCCAATTTTAACATGAGGTTTATAATAACAGTAATAGACGTAGTGTTGGTATGCAGTAGCTGTTTTGATTGCAGGTGCATAAAATAATTACCTAATTACTTATTATTATCTATTGGGGTTTGGCCCCCATATACAATACTTCATGTATTATAAAATTTTATTTGTTGCCAATAAATTGGTTGAAATTTCGGATGGCGCAATTCGTTGTAAACATATTGTAAAAATAACGTAAATAAATAAACACAACCGACAGTCACACATAGTTCTAGTATAGTCCACACTAGGTTAATCTGTATCGTGGGTATCAGGAACTAACCACGAGGGACTTGTGGTCCCATACACCTGGTCCCGAAAGAAATATTTGTGGATCACATTAATATTTGTCTCGGTGCGGGAATCGAAGCCACGGTCTCTCGCTTCAGATTCAGCCCTAGGCTACTCGCCCACTGCGCCACGGAGGCTGTCCTTTGATATGATAATTGGTGGTAATTATTTTGTATGCTTTAATTTTATTTTGTATAGGATAAAGACTTTTGTAAGCATTTGACTAATATATGTTAAGAGATAAAGTGAAAATGTGGTTTTTAAATATAGGTACTCGTAAATAGTTAAAATGTTATTAGAGATTCTGTACTCGTTTTATGTATTATATAATTAAAGGATATAAATTACTTTATTATTTGTTATTGTATCGATTGTACCACAACCTTACTATAAATAGAATCGTCTGTTTTATACGATACAGCAAATTGCTCTATAATTATAATGGGTTAACATATCAACGTGAATTGAACTACGTGTGTATTAACTTTATTTATTGATACATTAATTGCGTTATATCTTTACATCATTCGAATAATCGCTTGTTTATGGTAAAATTGGTTTGCATAAAAGTTATTTTAGTTACTAAATCGATACTAAATAAACTACTATGCTTTAGTCACTTACGCAATTTCTTCCGGGCTTAAGTACTGAGAGGATTCTTTTAATATTTTCCACAGGGATAATATGATGTCCGCAGAACGACATCGAGTGTTTTTATAGGATAAAATGTAAGTTCAGTGCCACCCATAAATGCTTTTTGTTGTTATTTTGTAACTGTCTTAAATTTGCCACTTAGGAGGCTAGTTAAAAATAAGGCACTATTCTGTGACACCAAAAAGGAATGGTTGGTTCAGTATGCTGAACTGGTTTTCTTTAGGTCCAAATTCTCTAAATTTATTTTATTTATAAGCCTTTTTTTATCCCGGACGATATGTTTTGCACTAGTTTTTTTAATTTCTGTCTAGTGGGCGAAGTGGTAGGCGTTAGCTAGTGTAACATATAAGAGGGACCACTCTATAGTTACTAGATTGAGATCTTCCTCCCCTAACAAGACTATTACATTTCACCGTTTATCTGTACTTGCAATAAAGTTAATCAAGCTAGTTAATTTTATTAGCACTTCCTAACAGTTAATGCAAATCGTTTCATTGGCCAACTCTAATTGCTGAAATGGTGGGCGTTCGATGAATGATTAATTGCTTTAATTATTATTATAGTCTCAGATTATAGTAAATGTGCAATGAAGGTATTTTTGCATGGTTTTTCTGTAACTAGATTTATGAAATCGGGCCAAAAATTCATGACTAAAACGGTGGTTTAGTGCGAGAATATTTTTTTCTCATTGGATCTTTGTAAACTGACATCCTAACAATATAGATGAGTTTGTTTGTTTGTTACGCTTTCACGCCTAAAACGCTGAACCGATTTTTAAGATTTTAAGTACAAAGATAAAGGGGACCCTGGAAACGGATATTAGCTACTTTTTGTCCCGGAAAAGGCTGTTCACGCGGGCGGAGCCGCGAGCAAATGTTAGTATTTACATATATACTTTGCGGTAGATATTATAATAGATTGATTAATTATTATTTATGCTTAGCATAATAAGTTTTTTTTATAGTATAGACCGGAAAATGATCAATTGGGTCACCTGATGGTAAGTGATCTCCACCGCCCATGTACGCCCACAATACCAAAAGAATTATGGGTGCATTGCCGACCTTAAAGGAAAGTGATAATTAAGGGATTGGGAAGGGGAGGGGGTTTGGGCCTCCGGATATCTCACTCACCGTACGAAACGCAGCAGCAAGCTGCTAATTTACGCCGGTTTTCTGTGAGACAGTTATAACGACCCGGACGAGCCAACTCATTCGTGCCGTAGACTCAAGTATCTACAGCGTGGCTGATATGCTGATAGTTTGACTAAAAATGACGATGATAGCATCAAAGCATAGCATGTTAGGGTTTACCCATTCGTTTCGTTTACGATATTTAAATCACATCGAATGATCAATTTTGAGCTTTGTGTTCAGTTTGCTCATTCTGACTGCAAAAAGTTATTCGTTTTTCTTTCCTTGACTTAAAATATAAAGTGCGGGGCAGTATTTGTTAATTTATTGTTATTTAAGAAGGTACCTACGTTGTCAATCACATCTACCAATCTAGAATAATTATTCTGTTCTCAAAAGTTCGAAGTGTCTGGGTGTGTATTATGTAACAGAACATGTTAGTTTTTAAACCTAAACATTTCTTTTTTATTATTATTTAAAATCAAAAGTTGGATCTCTTCCGGGGATACACTTGTCTGTATCCTCGAAAGGGTAGGCAGAGGTGTAACTAGTTTTGCACCTACGGTTCTCTGTTCTTATTTGATGATGTGATAGGGGTGAGTCTATCGCTATACTGAGCATGCATTCTAATCCCGGGTAACTCTTACTCATGTGTAATTTCTCGACTTGGGATTTGAACCCAAGACCTCACGGTTTCTCAGCCTAAGTATGAGGCGAAATGTAACAAAAATCACTTTTGTTTTTATGTTTTTAACTACCTTAAAAAAGGTTTTTAATTCCTATGTACATATATGTTTTTATGTATACCGCGATCATGCATGCATAACTCCGCCAAATGTGACCGATTTGGATTATTTTTGTATTCGATAGGGTTTACTGAGATGGTGGTCCCCTTTATTTGAAGAAATAATTCCACCCTTAGGGGGGTAAAATCGGGGATTAAAGACTAAAATACCTTTGTGAACAGATTTTGATAATTTCTCTAAAAATAGCAAAATAAAAACTTCATAAGAAGAAATAAGACTAAATCAAAAATAACTAAAACGCTAAAGCAAAATTAACCGATTTTGAGCCCGTGACAGTCAATGACTACTACAGTACCACCGACACAAAATTGTTCAGTTTTATTTTTTGCTAAAGGGTTTTTATTTATAATTTATATTACTCACAAATATGACGTTCTTAACGTTGCATGGTCTAATATGGACAAGTTGACCGGTGGCTTGTTCGCCTTCTTTATAAATATCTTGATTAATGCTGTCTGTCTTCTCTTTAATATAAAATGCCACTTAGTTCAATACTCATTACTGATTCTACAACCAACCTGCGTTTTAAAATCTGCACCTTGTTTAATAATAGTGAAAATATACGAACTTCTTAAGTAGTTGTACATGTTACATAACATAATGCAATTAAAATGTTAATATTGTTTTTATACTATTTTTTATTTGCATCGAAGCTATCGACAGCCGCCGTGGCACAGTGGGCGAGTAGCCTGTTGTGAATAGAAAGGCCGCGGGTTCGATTTCCGCACCGAAACAAATGTTTAATAATTGTTTGTGTGATCTACATATATTTGTATTACATATGCAGTGTGTTGTGTTCCGGTTTGAAGGATATTGAAGCCAGTGAAATTACTAGGCATTATGAGACTTAACATCTTATGTCTCGGGAATAAGAATACAATTGTAATATATAATATAATAATTATAATTATTGCGCAATCGAATACCATGCAGTGCTTTGTAATTCAAAGTTCTGTGTGGCGTTGCTTCTCTTTATGGACAGGCGTGGTGCTTTTTTTTTTATTCGTGTACTTCAATTTGTATTCTGATTGATTCTTTGTGGGATTGTTCCGGAGACTCAATCTTAGATTTATTATTGAAATTGGCCGTTTATAGTATTTTATTGTGATATCCAAAGTTGCTAAACGTTCGCAGCAATATTTTCGTGGAAATGAAATTCCTTAATTCAGATAAATGCATCCTCTTCATAATGAAGACTTCATTTCGCCGGAGAGCCCTTCCATATAACCTCAACTCATTCATTTTCGTCACCACATATTTTGTAAATATTAAAAAATACACACTTAACTAGATAGCAAATATTCTTAGTTAAAGTGTCATTATTACACTTATTTGAACTTATGTCATAGCGACAATATCTTATATCTAGACAATATTTTCAATTATAGATAATTATTGACATCCTCCGAGGCGTAGTGGGCGAGAGCGGCTGCGAAGCTAGAGGCCGTGGGTTCGATTCCCATACCGAGACAAATATTTGTGTGATCCATACAAATTTGTTTCGGGTCTGGGTGTTGTGGGACGGCAAGTCCCTCGTTGTTCCTGATACCCACGATACAGGTTTACCTAGTGTGGGGTAAGGGCTATATGTGTGACTGTTAGGTGTATTTATTTAATATAGTTAGTTATTTTGAATAATATACCGGTTTCTTTATCAGATATTCCATAACAAACTGCAGTAGATTTTATAATCATGCGAAATTTACTCAGTCAAAGTGACAGGTTTATTGCCTTAACTAAGCTAAATATTACCTTACTTATCAAAAATATTAATTACGCGCAAATCAAGAGTATGAAAGCATAGTTAAGATTTACATGAGCGTAGAGCTCCAAATTAGCCCATTCGTTTAGGTGCTATGATAGAAATACACACACACACACAGGCAGACAAACGGGTTAAACTCTACCTCTCTTTTTTGTCGGGGGTTAAATATAAAGAAAACAAACAAATCGGTGTTCATGTCTGCAGGTAATTGCAGTTACACCATAATAGCGCGTACAAATGCTAAATGCCCGTTACCATAAGATTCGCGATCAAAGGTTTGATTTAATTTTAATTTTAGCTGAGACGGTGCACGTACGGTCATGCACGAGCGAGCAGGGACCTTGGCGATTGGTCCTGTACCACGAGATGTGACTTGCACAACTCAGCTCCGCTATTTTTGATACCGGTTGCCTGTCCATTATGATGACTTTACGGCTTTTTTATTAACTTTATTTATTGCGATAAAAAAACCTTCGGTAAAATTGCGGCCTTTTTGTGTTGGTCAATCGAATTAAAATTACGTATCTTTATGAATTCGTCTTGAATGTCAGTTTAATGAAATTATCATCATTCCGGTACGTAAAACAAAGATCGGCGCCGAAAGCGAAAGTAAACAAACGCGCCTTTGTTACAGTTTCGTTTTCAATGTTGCCTCTAGTTATTTTAATTTATTTTTATTACCAGCCGATATGCCATAACGTATCTGATATAATTTAAAACAAACCGCAGCGTACCTGACAATATTCAATATTGGCAATTTTGCAAGCACGAATATTACAAAATAAAATGTGCAATCGATCACAAACTTATCGAAATCCGATACCCACATGGAGAGGCGGATCAATGACATCATTTGGCGAAGCAAAGATTGCCTGCCAACGTCGTCTACCTTTACTGATAAATCATAGAATTTTATTACGACAGTAGTCGATAAACCTATTTGTCCACGTACAGATTCACATAATCGAGCTGTACTTGACAGATATGGTCTCCTAAATCATAAGATTATTTTCTTTGTAGCTGAGATCTATTGGATTAGCAACCTTAATGTTTCAAGCATTAGAGGCAACAGTTTAGATTCTGAAAAGGCGCATATGCCTCCCTAAGAATCTTTTCAGTAATATGCTAGTAATTTTATGATGGGCTCCTCCACGCCTGTGACGGATAGATCGTAAATAATGTAGAGATAAAATGTTACAAGCTACTTGATATCGCATGGAAAATATTAGGTGATATTTTTTGGAAAATTAGTTTATAGATTGTTATTATAGAGCCTTGATCAGATATAAACAATGATAGAAAAGTTTTATGAATCTGCCAGTTTCACAATTACGGTTAAAATATTGTGAAATTAACCCTGATTCACCAATTATCGTTTAAGACGGCTATTTTTAAAAGTACTTAATATACAACTTTCTTCCGGTATATATGTTAGATTGTGACTTTTGTGTTTGAACGTGTCATAATTATTTTATTTTATTTATTTATTACGCTTTATATACATGGAATATAAAGGCGGGCTTAATGCTAAAAGCATTCTCTACCAGTCAACTTTTATTTTGTTAATTATTTTGATTGGTAAGTAGCATTTACTCAATAACAGACGATAAACATAATGATAAATTTTTAGGTGTTTTACACAATAGAAAAATAGTTAGATATGATAGAGAATCTGTATTGTTGAATTAATCTACGGTATTCACATGTACCGAAGTCAGAGTCACGACAGCGCACCTTCTCTGTGACCCAAAAGACAAATCGAGATGAATTGCCAGACCATTCTTTCCTACCTCCTTAGTTTGAAACTAATGTGGCAGCGGGAACATTACCACATTTCATAGCCGTGCCATTAGGAAATGCCTAAATCATTTGTCTGTAGTATTATTATCTCAGATTTATGCCTTCGATGTGGCAGAAACATCTTTGACTATCGAAACTGAAAATATCGCTTTTTACTTTATTACGTGTTAAGTTTTGATAAATGTTTAATATTTCATAATTATTAATGTATTAAGTTTAATATAATTTTGCATAATCGCACACCGTTTTTGGAACGTAAGTTGTCAATATTAATCCTCACTCGCGTCGTATAAGAGCTGACAGCAGCTTCCTATATGAAATCTTAATGAGGATGAGAGCACATTTCAACTTCATATAAATGCACTTTGTGACCAAATATCAATCAAAATCAAACCGGATCACATAATTCAGTAAATAGCGTTGGATGTTTTACCCGTTGGCACTTGTGACACGTAAACTTTGAGATTGCTTTACACTGAATTTGTTTTATTTTTATGAGTTTAACTAAAACTTAAAAAAACTACTTTAAATGCATTCGCAATTTTTTTCTTGCATTCCGTTATAATATCTTAACCAAATTTATTACCTACCTCTATCGTTTATTTGGCGGACATATACATTAAAAAACATACGCGTCAAAATAAGAACCTGAAGGCAGTTAAAATACAGGTTTTTTGTATGATGAAACGAAGCAATCTTGAGCTTTTCGTCTATGATATTCTTCTTCATGTTCGTTTTTCCTTTTAACTTAGACTCTTCAATATAGTATCAAATATTTTTAATTATTTTTAATCTGTTTCGTATAAATATACATAGAATGATGTAGTATGACTTTATTAATTAGATGTAATATATATAAGATAAAGATAGTTATACCAGTTTTAAAATTTAATTCTGCGCTTTTCACGTGCCGAAGCGGTAAGGTATTAAACAAAAGTTTAGTACAGGACTAACGGGTTGCTTAACCGGTGACCTGTATATGTCTTTAAATTTCGCCTCCGCAATGACAGGGCCAGTAAGTTACAGCGGAGGTCACATGTGCCGATATTTGTTCGCTTAATATTCTTAATTACAGCTTTTATTGGATTTCTCAATTATTACCTTACAATTGACGTGATATTTAAATTGATCTTCTGTCTTATTTAGATTGCTTAAAAATGAAGCGCACGTATTAAATTTATTACCGTGTAATTTGTATTAGTTTAAGTGATTTCTTTAATAAAATTTATGCATATACAATAAACGTTTCAGTAAAGGTTGCGGTATTAAAATATGATAATCACAGAGTTATGTGAATTTGCATTGTAAATCGAGATACAAAATTATATTAAATTAGTGTAATGGGTTATATGCAATTTATAAAATTAACAATATTTCAATTTATATATTTTTTAAATAGATCTCGGATGTAATATATAACGTAAAGCACATTAGCACATTTTTTTGCGCAACGCGACCTCCGACTAATCTTATCGATAATCTATGCCTATGCGCACCGGGATGACAACATGTACGTAGTAAAATTTGGCAGGCTAGTTCTCCACACATATTGTAGTACTTACACGATTTATTATATTATCCAATTTACTATGCTGGTAGTAGAGTACCTGAAACATAATTGTATCCAACTGGATATCGACTATTGGCGACCACATGGTAAAAACCCGCCATAGTGGCTCGTTCCAGCGAGTCGTGTTCCGCGATTAGCCAGTCGGCCAGCTACGGTCAACCAGTGTATATATTTTTTTTATTGCCCTAGACAGAAAGACAAGCGGGCGGCCCACCTGATGGTAAGTGGTTACCGCCGCCCATGGACTTCAGCAATGCCAGAGCACAGCTAGTCCATTACCTACCATATCCAGTTACTTCAGTACAGCATCATTCTGCCGGCCGTCGGCGGACGCAATGTATCTCGACGGTCGACCTTATATTTGGACTGTACTGTAATTACCATCAGGTACAGTCTAGTCACTTTGCCGCAAGGATAAAAAACAAATGTAAAGTTAGAACTTAGTTTATAGACTTTTTATTTCGGGTTGTTTTTAACAGTATTTGATTTTTCTGATTTAAAATTGTAGCAGTCAGGCCACATACGTATTGTGAAGCAGTTACAAGTCAGACAAAATTGCTTGCAAAATTCGATAGCATTTAATTTTAAGATCTTTAATCTTTAAGCCGCCAGGATATGTGCGGCCATTACCAGTTCACAAATGAAGTTACATACTTACGTACCGACCTGAACATTAAAATCAACCTGTCGATTCTGACATGCCAACTGCGTGTGCGTCAGTTTTTGATAATTCATCTTCCTCAAGACTGGACGATACTCCGTAATACACTGTTGAAATATGATTTTTAAAGTTTACAGTTATTTCCGAGTTGGAGTTTAAATGACTTTTAATAAGTCTTTAGAAATGTTGTACTTTGGAAGTTAATATTCCCTATGATTTTTTTTATAGGAATAATTCCATTGAGTATTATTGATCATTTACTGGTGATTATTGTTTTATAGCAAAAGCAGCTAGTGGGTTACCTCAAACTGGTCACGTCAAGGCGATTCTAATCCCATTACTATTCTGTGAGACAATGGTGTGATACCACTCGGACCGGTCCATTCATGCAAAACTGTACACAGCGTGGTTCTTCTACTTATTTATTACGTATCGGTGATTTTTAGTAGAATATTCTCTATGAATATTTTGCGCAATCATGGAATGTATAACGTTGTAACAACATTTTCTAATTACTGTGACGATCATATCGTGCCATTTTGAATTATTCGTTTTATTGTATGTTACGTTATTACGCAATGTTAAAGTCGATTAGTTAGGCTCTTGTTTTCGAGACTGAGACTGATTCCCAGGAGGCTGGCTCGTCGCAGTGCGTCCATACCGTAATAAGGACATTCCACAAATCTCTCGCGTAACACACGTGGCAATTCCGTGGGAATATCAACATTGAACACATTTTATTTGCCCGATTTAGTTTGGGAGGCCTCAATTAATTATCGTGCGCCACTGACATTAACGCGGCTTGACGGAATTTTTTCACTTTTACGAACCATAATGGAGTTTGCCTCTGAGGTAATTTGGCTGATAAATTGGAGTAGGGCAATATTTCGAACCTTGCGGGAGAGAAACGTTCCATTCCGCGTAGCGACCGCGAATTGTAATTACGTAACAGCCTGTAACACCCGACGTAATTATTAGACCGGCTTGCACTTGTTACGATCACGTGACACCCGCCAATTGACGCATAATTTTTCATACAAAATTTCGGACTTTGCGTAACTATAACCGGTATTTTTGCACGCTCGATTTTATGAAATTAATTTATGCTCCGCTGATCAACAGTTATTTATTCCCTGCTTAGATTGTGATAAGAAGACATCTGTGGGTGTGGATGGATGTCGCAACGTGTCATTTGTATTAGCTTAAAGTTTTTCAAGGGCGATACGCCGTCAAACTTGTTTGTTTTACTCGACTCACGAAACCTAAGGCTTCATCTACAATGAGGTTATGAGTGGAGAGGTGTCTGCATAATTCTCGGGTGGCTTGCTTTTGTTAATAAAGGGTGTAATAGTAACGCTTCATGTGGTAGTGTTGTAATTACGAACATGATATCATTAAAAAATAACGATAAAAATATATTTTCTGGAAACGCGCGCGCGCCTCTCGCGCCCTGTCGATGGCTCTTAACCCCTAGTAACCCCCAGCGTCAGCTGATTTTTTACGTGCGTTGTTACATTGCCCTATTTAAAAATATATATTGAAATTAATATTTTATTTATGATATTTAAACGAGCAGGTCGCTCGTCTGATGGTAAGTGCAACGCCTGCCCATGAACAGAAGCAACACCACACTGAACTTTGAATTATAAAGCACTGCATGGCATTGACCTGCGCTCGTCACCCCTAGACATACGATGCTAAGACTCATAATGCCACACACACACAATATAATACACACTGTTTGGCGACAGAAATAGAAAAAGTGGTGGTATCAACCCAGACGGCAATTCGCATAACATTTATCCTAACATGAAGCTGCCTGAAGAATGAAAAAAAAAGATAGATTTATTTATTTCACGAATTTTTTTAGGTGATATCATGTCCATAATCACCAGCAATACCACCAGTCTCAAGTTTCGGTAGCGTTTCTCTTACACCCAGTATAATAGCGGTTTTTTTTGTCACTTGTAAGCCAATTATAAAATCTAGGAGCAAGCTCGTAAAATGCAGCAGATTGTAGAGGTTTTAATGACGGAAATGTGAGACATTTTAATATTTTTTATTTGTACATTAAAAGTGGTATAACAATAAAAATCCATTTTAAAGTAGTAAATATTGTATTAAAAATAGAGCTTGAAATAATATTTAGTATCCCATTTTAACACAAGTTTGGACGCATGACAAAAAGTTTTTCAATCCAAGGATTCATTAATATTAATTTGTATTTATTCACCATTTTAAAACTTTAACTCAATTAAATAAAGCATTATAGCCTACACTACTATTGAAGTGCATGCTTCTTTACACACAAATGATTTAAGAGGTGTGCCGTATAGAGCCTCAAGAATGAAATAAAAAGCCGATATTTCGAGTCCTCTTTTCGCTTCGGTAGGACGCCGCGCTTCGCTAACAATTTGAAATGAATTCAGAAATTAAATCACATGTGATATAATATGGGAACATCGTGATGACTAAAATAAAAAATTAAATTACCTCTTAGTTATAATGAAAACATACCACTGTAACAATCAATTTGCTAATGGGCTATTGTGCCCATATTTCGTAATGCTCGCCATCGAGTGCCATCGAATTCCATTCAACGAGATAACTCGGGCGTTCAATAAATAATCAAAAATCACAGATTAAGTGATTATTGGCATAATTACCACAAAAATTGATAAGAATTTCTTTTGTTACCGTATCGTTGAGTAAATTGCTGGTACGGCGCATTAAAAAACCACTCTAAAAGAAGGGCAGCGTTGCAAAACCTTGGAGAAAGGTAGCCTCCTTTATTAAAGGCGATCGTCGAACGGACTTATTTAAAGTCGCAATAAAAGGTATGCCTTAATGATGCTGACGCCGCGCCGATATTAATATTGGACGAAGTCGTCGGGCTGGATCTTCGGTTAAATGTAGTTATAAATTACGTATTTGGTGCGGATGCGAATGTGCTGTGACGCGATTGCGCGGGCATTTTTTGTTTCCTTTTTATTTAACGTGTATAGTGGGTCAAATGTGCACTCACGCCTGTATTCCCCGAAGGGGTAGGCAGAGGTGTAACCGATAGGTACATCCACATTTGGCCGAGCTTGTATATGCCCTATGATGTGATAGGTAGCAAGCCTATCGCCATACCAGGCACGATTCCAGCTTCCGGGCAGATAGATATTTTGTGATAGAAAAACCCAATATCACTTTTACTCCACCCGGGGATGGAACCCGCGAACTGACAGTAAAGCACTCATGCCATGTACGCATTTAAACTGGGCCATCGAGGCAATTCTGAAAATGGGAAGATGGCAGTCATGTTGAGTCAAAATTTTGTAAAATTTAAAGCGGTTAATTGTTTGCTACCTTTCGATAACTAGCTAAACTACTAGTAATATCTTTAGACTTATCCAACTATAACTGGCATTGGGAACTCAAAAATAGTGTGGTATTAACGATGTTTAATTTTTTATACTTTTCCGGTATAGGTACTTATATGTCAGAGCGTGAATATATTAAACGTGTCACAATTTATTTAGTAAGTAGCATTTACTCAGAGGTGAAACAGGCGCTAAATATTTCTATTGAGATGCATCTTAATATAATAAAATAATAATAATATCGTTTATTTTCTCAACACAATGGTTGTCTTAAAGTTGATATAACATTAACATAATTATTTATATACACCACCTTTGTGAGAGACTGGTGCCTGAAGTAGGTTTCGCTAGAAAACCTGTATTATAGGTCACCAGTAAATATGGATATTTATTGTTCTGGTTAATTTACGTATGTATGACCCGAATATAATAATATGCCATTTTATTAACATACAATGAGTACGTAGTAAAATTATTGTATCCGATGACATACAAAAACCGCGGATGAAATTGTTATGGCATTAATAAATAAAAGTGTTGCCATTTTTAGTTGTAAATAATAAAGACGATCTTCGTAAATATCATTCTGTTATTAAAATATTATCACGCAAATTGTGAGTAAGCGATGGTCATTACAATATTTATTTGGTTCTGCAAAAATATTGTTGTGATTTATATGTGAATTTCGCCGTTTGTTTAAATCAGGTTAGCGTCGGCGGCGCTGCGGGCGAGTGGCTATGAAACACGAGGCCGCGGGTGCTATCTCCGTACCGAGGCAAATATTTGTGTGATCCACATATAGTTGCTTTGGGTCTGGGTGTGAAAGAGATCGAAAGTGTCTCGTTGTTCCTGATACCCACGACACAAGACTATGTCGCGATGTCGGTGACTGTTGGGTGTTCTTATTATTTATTTTGCACATTAGGAACTAAGTTTCTTCATTGCCTCGTCCGTTAATCAGCAGTGTAAAACGGGCAGTTGGCTTTGAGCCTAAGATGGGCTACTTACACTTCAAAAATATAGTGTTATATGATTAGTAGCATAGCTATATATGATGTTTTATATCGAACAATAACAAACCAATGAATGAAGTGTTTCAATGAAACGAATCACACATGGGAAGGAATTGCGCAGTTGACCTTACCACACTCACATTACCTATATCATATAAATTTTGCATGAGCTCTAATGTTTCCTGTCATTACTGCATCATTGCCAGGGCTGGACTGACATGAAGGCAAGGAAGGCAACTAACGACCACTTAGAAGAAACGTATTTTGAGAATAAAATATGTATAATACATTCACACTGTAGTCAGGCTCCAGGGCTACACCCAGTCCTGCCGCACACCACACGTGTGGACACGGCTGATACTCAATCATGGGTAACTCGCCAGTCGGGAGAGAACTCGCTTCCCGTAGTGGCGAGCGTATTTATAAGGTGACATCTGACGTATATGCATATACATCAAATACTTGACAGTAGCTATACCCTCAATAGGCATATACTACACATACATACGCACTCACGCCTGTAATAGAGGTATAAGTAATGCATGTACTACATTTCACAGGGCTTATTTCCGTCCCATGATGTAATAAGTTGCGAGCCTATTGCCATACCGGACACAATTCCAGACTACGAGCTGATTCTAAGCGATTCACTTTTACCCGACGCGGGTATCGAACCCGAGACCTAAGCACAGCAGTCATGCAGTATCTACATAGTTTTTCTACAGCATGAATGGGCCGCCACGTCCGGGTTAGTAAAACGGTGTTATAAAAAAACCGATGTGATGAGGCGACTTACTACTGCGTTTCGTAGGGCTAGTGTGTTTCCGGAGACCTAAATACCCCTCTGCTTCCGAATCCTCATTCCTTTTATTTAAGGTACGGTATCGCTCCCATAATTATTACTGTTCTGGTATAGCAGGTGTCCATGGGCGGTGGAGATCACTTACTATCGGGTAATCCACTTGCTCGTTTTCCGGCCTTCTGTAAAAAGTCATCGGCTTTTCCATACACCCAGTGCTTTACGTGAGTGGTAGAGCCACACTGTAGACACTTTTGTCTACAGCATGAATGGGCCGGCTCGTTCGGGTCGTTACCACTGTCTCACAGAAAACCGGCGTAAAGTAGCAGCTTGCTGCTGCGTTTCGTATGGTGAGTGAGATATCCAGTGGCCTAAATTCCCCTCCCCTTCCCAATACCTTACTAATGCCTTTCCTTTAAGGTCGGCAACGCACCCATGATTATTTTAGTATTGTGGGCGTACATGGGCGGTGGAGATCACTTACCATCAGGTGACCCACTTCCTCGTTTGCCGGCTTATACTATAACAAAGTACTTATTTAGTCCAGTGGTATTTTAATACAACAAACGGTTTTTGTGTCACTAGAAGATTATGTTCAGAATTTGGTTCAAGTGCAGTTGTCCTAATACTCTTCAACCCGAACGACAAGACGAGCCGGTCGCTCGCCCGGTGGTAACCACCTTGCATGCTCAATCAATCGCAACACCACCCAAAACTTTGAATTATAAAGTAGTTCATGATATTGGATTGCGCTCGTTACCCTGAGACGTAAGAAATTCAATTTAATTATGCCTAGTAATTGCACTGGTTTCAATGCTCTTCAAACCGGAATACAACCGTGCTTACATCGTACTGATACTTGGTGGCAGAATAGACAACTCTATTTATATCTTTCTCTCTTTCCAGCTATGCGTCTCACATGGTGGTGGGGTTAGCTTTCCTTATACTTCTTTTTCATTTCGCTCTGTTCGCGACGTCGTCTTCAGTAACTTTACACTCTCTCATATCCTTCGACACTACATCTTTCCACCTTATTTTAGGTCTGGATCTTCGACCAGAGATAGAAAGTCGTAGTGCTAAATTCCCTACGGTGTCAGGCGGCTTCCTCTCCAAGAGTCTGTACCATCGCAGCCTGCTCTCCTGCATCTTATCAGCGATGTCACGCACGCCGAGGGCAACTCTATTTATAAATAAATCTTTAACTGACTTAATTCGGCTCTGGTTTTTGCTCAGGAACAGTACAAGATCAGTTTATTAATGTGTGTATTTATTTTGGTACTAATTTTATAATTGTAGGTAATAATTTCATGATTACTACAAGAAAATTATATATGCGCATAATATTTAATGTTCTTTGTGTCTTATCGAAAACTGATTTTAGCCGAAACCAAATATATAATAAGAGCAATATCCTGTAAGGCATTGTAAAGTTGTATATTTTACCATAGTAGGCATAACGTGTCGGCAAATAAGATGACGAGATTGTAGCTCAAACAATAAAATTACCCTATCAAAACTCTGTGCTGGGGCTGGACCTTCTCTACGAATAAGAAGTATTAGGCCTTGGTCTACCACGCTGGCCTAATGCGCGTTGGCGGACTTCACATACCTTCGAAATTCTTATGAAGAACTTCTTAGGTGGTTAGGTTTCCGCACGATGTTTCCTTTATCGTTACAACTATAGATTAATTATTCATAATGAATACAAACTTAATTTAATTTAGAAACATCTAAGGCGCATGCGCTTTAGGCTGGTTTCGAACCTGCGACTTTTGTTTCGGCAGTCCGTACCACTCCCCGCTGAGCTACGTTGCCATTTTTATAGTATAGGTACAAAAATAATTGAGCGTCAAATTAATAACCTCCTACATTTTTTCGTCGACGGAAAATATGTAATATTCGTATTCAAATTAACATGTCTATCCTATCATGCGAAGATTTCGTATGCACGAGAATAAATCACGTTTTGAATATGCGATTTGATTTGTACAATTTATTTGCTCTTTAAGTGACCTTAATTTTTTATTGCATTACCGATTAAACAGTGTCAATAAAAAGTACGTTGACGAATGTGTAGTAGCACCGGTGTAATAAATTAATTTATTATCTTTAAAAGCCTTAAGACCTTTATTTTTAAGACATTTATTTTATAGTCTATAACAGTTTATTTATAAAGAGATAATAAAATAGATGCATTCAAAGATTAAATATCAGATTCGTCCTGATTCGTCATTCGAGGTTAACATATTTATTTCATATTCACTTTAGTTACAAATAATTCAATTGTTGTGTTTGTGATATGATTTTCAGCTGAGACAATTCGTGCAGACCTCAGAATTAATGCTTGATATGGCGATAACCTCGTTTGCTATGACTTTTAACCGCAAAATGTGGAGAATTTAGATGATTATTTTTGTATTCGACAGTTTACAGTCGCGGTAGTTCTACTTACATTTGAAGAGGGTGAATGCTAAGCGGATGAACAACTAACACTTCGATATTTATGCCCCGATTTGGCGATTCTTTCACGAAAAATAATAAAATAAAATATTTTTAACAAACTTAAAATGATTTCAATCATTGATCATTAAACTGTGATACTGTCTCAAATTATTTAATTTTGTTGTTAGCTTTTTAGTTGACTCCGTGGCGCAGTGGGCGACTAGCCGGCTGTAAAGCGGCCGCAGGTTCGATTTCCGCACCTAGACAAAAATTATTGTGTGATCCACAAAAATATCTTAGTTTATAGTCTAGGTGTTTTCTCCCCAAAGGGTATGATGTCAGGTACGCGACCAGTCGTGAATAGTACAACCCAAATCATTCTGTAATATGTATTAAAAAGCCTGTTGCGCCACTGCAAGTGGGATAAGGG
Organism: Mimas tiliae; assembly: GCA_905332985.1. NCBI lineage: Eukaryota > Metazoa > Arthropoda > Insecta > Lepidoptera > Sphingidae > Mimas > Mimas tiliae. The sequence continues at coordinate 9,247,279 of HG995255.1, forward strand.
CAGGTGGAAGAAGAAGTAAGCTTTTTAATTATATTGGGATGGAAATATCGTTAGTAAAGTGTGCATTAGCTCTCTTCTAGTAGTAAATACTTCTCAGCAGGGTTCAATTGTCTTCATTACAGAAGTATAAGTACAAGCGTACCTGCAAACTTGATTGCATAATTAAAAGTTACTTTACTTTGTAGCAGGCCCATAAATTTTATTATGATGTACAATGAGAAAATATATATGATATAACTAGCTGTACCGCGCGGTTTCACCCGCAACATATAATTGATAGTAAGAACCCGATTGCAGCGCCATCTGCCGGGCTGATTTGTGAATCTAAACCATCCAGGGCGCCACCCAAACGCATACAAAAAAACCAACACACAAACAATAATAGCTCAACCTGGGACTTGAACCCAGAAGTCCACGGTTTCTTAGCTTAAGTAGGGCTACCAGTAGACCAATGAGGCGTAAATGTAATTAAAATGAATTAAACAATTTATATCCAAGTCTTTGAAATACCGCATTCGGTTAACTAACGTCATAGTTATTTATATTAAATATTTATAAATGTCTAAAAATCTTGATTAATCTCATTTAAATCAATCTGAATTATTCAATAAAAATTATCTTCATGCATACGTCAATATGTAAATTAGGTCTGGGTACGAATCTTAAACGCTCATTGTGATATCGTTACAAATTTATTCGTGTAACGTTGTCAGTGATAAAATTAAATGTTTTGTAACAACGGTAATTAAACTTTCATAATTCGTTGGTAGCGTTGCGCTTTCGGCTAATTACGAGTGTAGAAATCTTATAAAACTTATGTTTGGAATACATTTTCATAGTATTTAATGAATAATTAAATTAAATAAACCGACTGCCTTGGTTGCGCAGTTGTAATGCGTACGCGTTACGATTAAGCTAACGCTGAGGTCTCGGGTTCGATCCCCGAGCCGGGTAAAGTGGTGTTTAGTTTTTCTATTACGAAATGCTCAGTATCATACCGGAGTCTGGAATTTCTGCCCGGTATGGCGAAGGGCTCGCCCATCACATCGTGGGACGGAGATACGCTCGGCGAAATGTGGGTGTACTAGTTACACCTCTGCCTACCTCTTCGGGGAATACAGGCGTGAGTGCGTATGTATATTAAATACAATATAAAACCATGCTGCGGTAAACTCGTATAGTAGGGGTACGCACAAAGATCAAAATAGGTATTTTTTTAATAGCATCAATGATGGAACGACTAGGTCGCTGGCGTACAGATGGTAAGAGCCACGCCTACCAATAGACAGACAAAAACTACACATACCTTTTTTGAGTGGTAGAGCCACGCTGTAGACACTTTTGTCTACAGCATGTATGGGCAGGGTCGTCCGGGTCATTATATCTCACAGAAAACCGGCGTAATGTAGCAGCTTGCTGCTGCGTTTCTTACGGTGAGTGAGATATCCGGAGGCCCAAACCCCCTCCCCTTCCCAATTCCTTAATTATCCCTTTCCTTTAAGGTCGGCAACGCACCCATGACTCTTTTGGTATTGTGTGCGTACATGGGCGGTGGAGATCACTTACCATCAGATGACCCCCTAGCTAGTATGCCGGCCTGTGCTATAAAAAAATAATACATATATATGCTGTAAAATTATACAGCATTAAAAAATACATACAACCCTAAATTTTCCACCCTCTACGATCAAGCCCTATTTTTTAATATTTTTGTCAAGCGCGTTTCTCACCGGGTGCGCCCACTAGGCTACTTTAATCCTGGAAATAGGCATTCACGCGGGCGAAGCCGCGGGCAACAGCTAGTAAAAAATAAAATTGCTGTCGCATGTGGGTATAATATCAAGTTCACAGCATGCAGATAAATCCAGTCCGGCATCCATGGAGATCGTGTCGTGATCTACTCTGATTCTATATCGTGTAATTATCATCGCTTCAAGTGCAAATATAAGTAATAATTTTATAAGGACGCATGAGTTTCCGCACAATAAACTTTTCCGGTAGGTACAACATGATGTTCAAATAATGGTTTATAGATCACTCTTTGTTAATGGTATTTATATTTGAATACATGACACGCTGTCGAACAATGACTTATTAAGGACTTATCCATTAGCCTTTGACAGCTATGATTTCTTCACGCATTGCAGGTATTGGTTAATTGCTTGTCAGTTTAGAAAAAAATATAAGAAAAGTTTTTAGATTTCTTTAAAAAAGAAATCTTAAGCTACACTATACCGGATTTACAAGGCAAAATTAAATCATGAAATAGGGACACACTCATGGGAAGAAATATACATTCCTTCCTATACACAATATGATCTCTATCAAAAATCATGTTGGCATCCAACCTATCCTCCAAAACGAATTTACCGAAACTACTGCCCTGGCGCGGGCGGTCAGGTTATTATTGGATAATAATGATAATAAAATATAGATACGTTAGGATACATGAAGTTGGTTAAAAAGTAGCCTTGTTTGCCTATTGCACGTTTTATACCAGACAGTTACAATACCTACGTAATTTAAAGTTACAATTCGTCTATAATGTATTTAATTTAACAATAGACCACAGTATAATAGCCGAGGGTTCTCCAGAATGGGCTTCGTAAATTTTGCAATATCGAGTGTGGTTGTAATTAGAACCGCGTCCGGACGGTTACAGTATCCTGATTCTAACGCGCACACATTTTATAACATCAAATGTAATACATGCAAAATTGGGTAACTTATTCTCGACCTTAACCTATTGTCTTTGGGTGTAACATTCTCTGTGACAATAGAAACGTGTAGAGAAATGATTTCATCTGCAATTCAGCATGATGGCTCGAAATAAAGGAATCAATTTAAATACACTGGCAAAGGAATTTGAACATTAATCTCCTAGTAATACAGATGAATTTTCAATAATATTGCGTGGAGCTTAGTACAGTGTGGGATAAAGATTTATATGGTTCCTCAGAAGCTAAGTGTGTTTCGCAAGGGTGTATGCTATCGCATCGAATTCATATCGCCTAATTATAAGGCATGGTAAAGAGGCTGATTCAAGTCGATGTCAATTGCGAGCCACGTTCATTCAAGTAATGCGCAACATTGTTGTGGTGTTTTTAATGACTGTCGTACTTTGTTGAATTGAACAGTTTTTTGTACAAATATAAATATGTAAATCTTGAGAGGAGCCGTTAACCGCCCATGTATTTTGATTATTGGCGTGTTGTAAAACATATCAAGGCAATGTAGATTGTTAATGATCGTTATCTGAAGTATAAACGATCGATATTACAGGATGTTAAATTACTTGATTAACGCTCTAAAAATAATGGAGACAGAATATAAAATTTCAAATTATAAAGATAAAGATCGATGGAGGTCGAACGATGTAATCGTGGAAGGTGGCCTTAAGGCATGTTTTGAAGCACGCGACCGAGACAGAGAGACTGACTGTCGTGAACTAGGCGATAGCGACACGACCATTTTGTATAACATTATATGGAATAGGTCGCTTCTGTCTCGGTCACACACCTCAATACGTACCTAATTGATTGTGGGCTCCTTTTCTCCGCACTAAGCCCGTAAAATATCGGGCCAATGTGCGTGAAAACATACCCAAACTATTGGATACAAAGCGGATGTGTCGCTGGTGTTCTCAGTCGCGTACCTCAAAACAAGCCTTTATATATTGATACGTTTAAATTCCGTTGTCTAACTATCACATTATCAGTGTAGTGAAATATTCGACGGCGGCTCTAAATACGGACAAATTAATTTGATCTGCGATGTGTTCGAGGTTGGCACGAGGTCGGCTCGCCGCTCGGAAATTCTTTAATAAACAAAAACTTATTGCAACAATTGTGCGAGAGGACGCATTGAATTATGCACGTGGCTTCCTTTATTGCGTTTTTATGACGTCATTTTTGTAATGCCATCACTTTGGCTCAATGCGACTAAGAGTTTACATACGAAACGACCCAATATCCATAAGTGGTGCGTATTCTGTTGATATATTTTGCGCAGTTTTTCCGTAATGGCGATGCAGGCGGACAATTTTAATGCGTACGTCAGTCTGGTAGGCAGTGAGACGTTACCGCGGATATATGACAGTAACGAACTCAGAGACCCGTTTAAGGGGACCACATTATGTTGCCTTTTGACATCATTAAAGCGACGGAGCCGGTCCGTGTAACCCTCGTAAGACGGGAATTATATGCGAGCTCGTTTTGTTTTGTGAGGTTAAAAAACGTGGTGACGTTAGGTCGTAGGTGATTGAAGGTTTTATACGATGGTTTATTATAAATGTTTGCTACAAATGCATAAAATGCTAACATTTTAAAGTCTTTATGCAAAAAACATTTTTGCTTCTTGTGTATTTTTTCCTTTTCTGGACCATTTTTTCTTTTTATTCACTTGAATGACGAAATGAGTAGGTCGTTCGCCTGATGGTAAGCGCCACACCTGCCATAAACAGACATAAGAACTTTGATAACATAGTAATAACTGCATGGCATTTGACTGCGCTCGTCACCCCGAGACATAAGATGTTGACATCTCATAATAGTAATTTCACTGGATTAAATGTTCTTCAAACCGAAATAAACATAAATTGTTGTTTGGCGACAGAAATAGACAACGCGGAGGCTCTAACATTGATGGCCTCTCGCATACGAGGGACTTACGATGGATAAGATAGACCACTACATATTAGATAGATGAATGGATAAAACCTCATATACGCGGAAAGAGTTTATTGCACGACGTTGAGAAAATAAACAGAAATCTCTGGTTTACGAGGCCGTGAAAGACGTTTCTCGCTTCCAAATTGCATGACAACGAGAGTTTTCTGTTATATTCTTATCGTTATCGTGCGATAAACTCTCTCCGTATTTATTGAACTTTAAGCTTTTTGTATTTTATTGTGTGAATTCTTAGTTCAGTCACGATTTGAGGAAACTACAGAAGAACATTGCATCGGTCGCAATTGTCTGTGCCAGATCGTTCTAGGGGTACGATCCAGTGGACGGCTCAAACAGCGCTGGCTTGACGTATTAGAGGGAGACATGAGAGCTAGTGGTCTCACTACGGAGGATGCTCAAGATCAGGCGAAGTGGTAGCGTTTTAGTAAGAAGGCGGACCATGGCAATAGGCCGGGATAATGCCAGACCAAAAGAAAGAAAAAACATGAATCGGTAGTATGTCAGGAAGTTATATATAGACGAATTGAGAACCTCTTTTTTGCGTCGGTTAAAAAAGTTGTGGTTACTTAAGGGTACGCCATTCGCAGAAATATATACCTACTGCTATAAACAGCTAACATAGGGAAGAAAACTAGTGGCAAAAAAACATGACAACTGGAAGAAATTATTGTTTTAAAACACATAGCTTAGGAAACTACACATCAAATGCATATTAATGACATGACAAGAAAATTACCTAGACTGCACCTTACAGCGTTTCGAGCTGTGTATCCAGTAATTATTTTAACATAGTTATCTACGTAGCTACGAGCGGTGTTTATGTTTAATGATATAATTTTATTGAAAGTCCGCGCTAGTACTCTCTGCCGCTTGGATGGAAAATGCTGAATTCCTCAATTTAGATGCGTTGTTAAATATGTTTTCACTTAGGAGGATAGCAGCGATAGCTCAGCGGGGTGTGGTATGGACAGGTGAGGCGAAAGTCGCAGGTTCGAAACAAACCCCTCCTCACCTCTGACTTTTCTATATTACGTGTGTATTAATTGTTAATTATCGCTTGATTTAACGGTGAAGGCAACATCGTTAGGAAACCTGCATACCTAAGGTTTCTCTATAAGAATATCGAAGGTATGTGAAGTCTGCCAACTCGCATTAGACCAGCATCGTGGATTACGGCCTAACCCCTTTCATTCTGTTGAGGAGGCCCGTGGCCAGCGCGGCGCGGTGGTGGGACGTGTATAATACAGGGCTATTATTATTATTTGGAGGATGTTCTGGATTCTGGATGTGCTATTCTGCAGGTCATTGTGATATAGCATAAGATATCTATAAGGTATAAGTATAGTTTAAAAATAAAAAACTACAAAAACACACTTCAAATCCGGAACCACGGTGTATTTGCTGATTTCTATTGAGGGATTTCCCATTTTTCCCTCGTACTCTATCATTAGATCTTAACCAAATTTATATAGTACCAAACTCGAAAAAACCCTCATTGAACACAAATATAGGTAATTATCGCGGAGATATCACGTAAAATACACGACGTGTTACATAAAGTTGAAGACAAATTTTAGCTACGTAAAAGTATTACACGTAGTACCAATCCCGATTGTATTGCAATTGGAAATAAATAAAGCATTTTTTTTTATCGAATGAGTAAAATGACAATATTGAACTTGCAACTTTGGACAACACTAAATGATAAATAGCAGAGATTTTGTTGAAACAAAAGCTGGAATAGCAATGCTAATTTATAAGGATGTGATCGATCTTATCGATCGTAATAAATGAGCGATAAAAATTAGCATGAAGTATTAGGATGTCTAGATTTTGATAAGCTCCGGATCGCAAACACTCAGGGTCAGGTGTATGTAACGAGCCTTAAATATGATCGCACCTTTATGGAACACGTTGTATAAAAATATAGATGAATTGAGAAAGATTTGCAATTCACTTTTTAAGCTCATGCCGATATCCTCAAAGGTGTACGTGTAGGTGTTATTAGTGCATCCATGATTTACCCATCTTAATTCGGTCCTGTGATGTGATAGGGGCAAGTCTACCCTACGGGCCTATAACCTGTTCTATACCCTATGGGATACAAATTCCAAAACCGAGTAACTAATGTGTAATTTGTAAAATTGAAGATTTGCTGGTGGGATGATACCTGATAATTTTTGTACATACATACCGTAGTATTACCATACCGTAATACTTATGTGACCTTTTTTTTTATTAGCTTGAATGACGATACGAGCAGGTCGCTCGCCTGATGGTAAGCGCCACGCTTGCTCATAAACAAAAGCAACGCCACACAGAACTTTAAATAAGAAAGCTCTGCATGACACTGGACTGCACTCGTCACCCAGAGACATAAGGTGTTAAGTCTCATAATGCTATGTAATTTCACTGGCTTCAATGTCCTTCAAACCGGAACACAACAGTGCTTACACACTGTTGCTTGGCGGCAGAAATAGTTACCACGTTGTACTATCTGATCTATTATATTATCGAATATATTATGCTGGTGGGAGGGTATCTGAAACAATATTACCAATTGGATAGCGACACATGATAAAAATCCCACCATAACGGCTCGTTCGGTCAAGTCGCGTTACAGGGCCAGCCAGAGTATAATATCCAGTAGCTTCGTGCCGGCATAATTCTGCTGACCAGACGCCACCATCAATAATTGTTTGGACTGCACTGTACTTAACATCAGATCCAGTGTAGTCATTTTACCGTGCCAGTATAAAAAACTAACATAATTTGTGATTGCCAGAAATTTAAACCCAAGACCTGACAAGTTTCTTGAACTAAGTACGCGACTAGACCAATGAGGCTTTTTAATAGTATGTGGATAAATACAAAACATTCGTATCAGAGAAAACAAAGTTCTTCAGTTAAGTACTTCACGCCACCTTACTTATAAGTCCATAAAACTGAGGTATGGAACCAGAACGGTTTGTTAAGTGTGGTATATCTTCTTCGATACCGTAAATTACACTTATTTTTCACGTTTGATAATCGTGTGTGTTCTATAGACAAGGTGCATATAAATAGCGTCTTTTAAGGCACACTTTATACCATTAAACTTCATTGGAGCAACCTGAAAGCATTTACTTGTAACATTTGCCAAGTGACAGAAGCTTGGTAATAATGTCCGTGATAGTAGCTAGCTGATGACCCATCCATTATACATTTACATAGCAATCATGTTTCGGCTGTAAAAAATATATCTCGTTGAGGACTTCGTTTGGAGTGGAAAGTGGGCCAATGAATTATGACGTGTTAATGTACTATTAATGTTAATGTATTATAGTATATATATCGGAATAATTCTGACAACCGTAGAAGGACGCAATAGCTCTTGACAGTCGAATGTTTTATATTTGGACTGCATTGTACTTACGAGTAACATCAGATCCAGTGTAGTCACTTTACCGTGACCAAAAATATATATTATTATTATGTTTGTCTTACCATAATCCCGGGACTACAGAGTCCCCAACCTTTGAAAGGCGTGCGTGGGGCCGAAGCCAACACATACAAGTCAGTTAGACGATTCTAATTTAATATTGTGATGAGCGGCTAAAAGATGGAGAGGTGTCATTGGGCTTTAAACAACGATCATTTCCTCCCTTAGGGCCCCATCACGTTGCCCACTAACCACTTACGTTTCGGGCTGGTAAAGGCGAGCCAGAGATGAAGAACAGGGTGTTCCTCCGGGAGCACTCGGGTATGTAGGGTCGCTACTCTACAACAGCTGACCACAACCTGCAGTGCGGGCTTATTATTATTAACATATTTACTCCTATACTAGCCAAGCTTTAAAAATATCTCAATGGTATGGAAATATGGTTCAACGACTGTTACAACAACGCAAATATTACTACACTTGGCATGACATAATCGTAAAATTTGCAAACTACCTGCTCTACATTATGGAACTGCCATAAAGTCATTAACTTAGAGGTTTATTGCACATAAGCAGACCTTTGGTAGCATTGTGATCGTAGGACAACGTACGAAACAAACAAAATCTTTATAATGAGTTTATAGCATTTATGCGCCAGTTTGCGACTAATTTATGATGCCTTATTAACAACTGATTTATTTTGTCGTCATACCTGCAACCAGAAATATAATTGCGATACTAAGGTTCAGTTCGAACTAAACGGAAAGATCCTCATAGATGCTCAAACGTCGTCTCGGTCATAATTCAAACTGAAACCTAAAGTGCGCTTTGGATGTGCAGTGGTCCGTGTAATAATTCAAGAATGCTTGAGCAAGGTTGAGGGTGCGCTGTCGCCACCTCCACGAAAGCAGAACTTTGTAGCTACCAGTGCATGTTGTCTCAGCGGGGGAGACGCGGGCTAGCGGATTTCCGGGCCTGAGTACTCGAGCATGCGGAAGGAAAATCTTAGTGACTACATCGGTTCTATGCAATAATTCAATTCATTCTTTGTCAATAAAAATTACGTGAGTATTTTTACGCTTGGTCTGAACTGGGTCTAATGCTTGCGTACTACGTTAATTACTATAAAAAATGAGTGTTGGCAACTGTTTTGAGCGGATAATGTTCTGTTGTCTCCGCTCCAGGCTGATGGGATGATTACAGGTAATTGATTGTTGACGGTTCTAGGCGAGTTACTGTGGTAGGTTCTTAATTGTATATTAATTACCATATGCGAATAAATTAAGTACAATAAAGTAGGTTAGTTTATGATGTTTCCAGAGTACATTTGCTATTTTTAGTTATAAATCTTAATCAACTTAGTAAGGCCCAAAGAAAAGCCTTTTGTTTAATGGATTCTGATTCAGTCTGAGTCTGAAACGGTAGTTCGTCAGCAGCTGGTCAGCAGGTTGTGCCATGGATTAGAGAGGTTGGCATAGATTACGAAGATGTACATTAAAAATACGGCATAGTTCGAGATATGGAAATTGGTGCTATTGTGGAAATGTAAAAATGTCATAGGATTACATGTGTTGTTCTTACGTGATGTACTTCTGAGTAACTAATCTGCTGTTTTTGTAACTATTCAAACTGTTAAACTGCTAAGATATTGATCTGCTAAGTAATGGGACTTCACACATAAACTATTACTTTATCTAAAGAATAATAAACTTGATACAATCGGCAGAATTCCATCCTTTTTGCTCCTACTAATGCCCCTGGTATCATTGCACCGAGCTATTCAATCTTTGTAACTTATGCTTTTTGGGAATAAAATTTAAGTATTTTTCACCATCACAAAGTCAAATGGACTTTGTGTATGTTGAAATTAAGATGATATCTGCTTGTTACGCAATGGTTCTTGAGGTCTTTCGAATTGTAAAAATAGCCCGTGCTTAGCTCGTGCCAATTTGTGAATAGCGCCGGACGCTCCAGGCAGCTTTCTTTCCTCCATTGCTAAACTTGTTAGTTGAATATCACTTCCAATGTTAAATAGGGCTCATTGATTTATCGATATCGATAAAATTCATCACTACCCGACCGTTAAATGTGCACTAATTACGTGACGTTTCAACTAAAGTTGCTTTTACAAATATGCGTTTCTTAGTAAATCAAAATAAAGTATGTTTATTTTAAACAATTTTTCTTTGAATTTGGGTTAGCGTTGTTTACTGTCAAGGTTTTGGAATAAAGTAGCCTATGTTGCGGAGATTTTGATCTTTATGTGTCTATTCATCCGCATAAGACTATCGGTTGTTTGCAATCGCTTGTGCAAATCGTTTAAGAACACCCAGCACATATCACGACACGCTATGTTGCTGGGTAACTGTTGTGCTGAATTCTGTTATAAGTAATTTTAGTATTATATTCAGATTTTATATTTATTTTTGCAATAATGTCCGAGGAAACGTTATAGGAAGTAAGTAACGTTATTAAGTAACATAGCCACGTAGACAAGGTGTCTACAGAGTAAATGGTCTGGCCAGATTATTATTACCACTGTCATATTATTTTATCGACCCCCAAACGATCAAAATACATTTAGATCGATAAATCTCTTGATCTGCACTATTAGTGATCTGGCTCGCGGCCGTAGCGCCTACCGACCCAGCTCATTAGAATGATTGATGCTGTGTTTGGACGTGTAAGCACTCGTACTAGAACTAACCTCACATTATTTTGGTCACGAGCCAACACGCGTGTAATGATACGCACGAAAGGGTTTATTGTTGGTTTATTTTTATGTAATTCGTCTGATCTATTGATGAAGATAAGCGTTTTCAACAGCTCATGTGTTGAACGTGGGCGGAACCGCGAGCAAAAGCTAGTATTGAATATAATTATATATGAATTCATGACACTTTGAATTTGCAACCTAAGTTGATCCTAATTTGCAAGTTCCAGGCAGCATAGTGTTAAAGGTGTTTATTAATCACTTTCATTGCAACGATGGGTGGCGGCGATCGCTTACCATCAGGTGACCCACCCGCTCGTTTCCTAAAAATTTCGAGCTATCGTGCGCTCTTCTCAATCTGATATTAGGTTAAATATCTGTTGTTTTTCAATACATGGAACTGCAGAAACACCAAAAGGGAACTGATAAAACAACTTACAAACCTATTATTACGATTTAAATTCATATGATTTGCCAAGGACTAGCACGCCTGTTATGGCGATAGGATCGCTCCCTATCAGGTCATGGGACGGAGATAAGGACGGTGAATTGTGAGCGCACCTCTGCGTAACCTTTTGGGAATACAGATGTATGGTTATGTGTCAAATATCAAATAAAATATACGTTAAATTTCCTTACATACATACGTACTCACACCTGTAATCCCCGAAGGGGTAGGCAGAGGTGTAACCAGTACACCCACATTTCGCCGAGCGTATCTTCGTCCCTTATATGATAGGGGGCGAACCTATCGCCATACCGGGTACAAATTCCAGACTCCGGGTTGATACTGAGCATTTCGTAACAGAAAAACCCAATACCACTTTACCCGACCCCGAACCCGACTTTACTTTGTCGAACCCGAGACCTCAGCGTTGGCCTCAATCGTTACGCATACGCATTACAACTGCGCCATCGAGGTAGTCAACTATTACTACTACTACTACTATCAATCATACAAATATCAGATTCGGACATTGCAATATAAAGATTCATGATGACATGCTTTATAATCAGATCATCTTGTAGTCGACTGGAATTTCTTATTATAATTACGACCGATAGTCGTGTACGATAAGGGGTAAATTAAGAGATATATGTCTTCCTCGTGACGGCTGTGGGCCGCGGGCTCTCTTCCATCAGACTTCTGTACTGACATCTAACAAGCAACTGTTGTGAAACATGTTATGTAAGGCGTTTTATTATTATGAACTCATTAGTAATTGTAGTCTTGATTATGCAGGCAGCCTTGGATTTGCAAAGTTTTTTTGGTGTTCTGTAGATAAAGGGTGTCTTCTTCTTCGGGCACTCTTGAATGAGTTGTCATTGTTGTTAAGATGGTGTTGGTACACGGAGGGTTGTCAACGTCATCTGTCTCCTTGGCAAAAGGGTGCCAACAGAACAGTAGGTGGTAGGTCCCTCGTATGCGGGAAGCCATTTGGTTTTGTACCACCGCTTTGTCTATTTCTGCCGCCGAACAGCATGAACAACACTGTTGTGTTTTGGTTTGAAGGACATTTAAGTCAGTAAAATTACTGGGAATTATAAGACTTAACATCGTATGTCACAGGGTGAAGAGCGCAGTCCAATGCTATGCAGTGCTTTGTAATCCAAAGTTATGTGTGGTGTTGCTTCTGTTTATGGGCAAGCGTGGCGCTTACCATAAAAACTACAAGCCAAATCATTCTGTAACGTGTGTTGATAAAAAGCATGATGCGCCGACCCCACAGCGAGCGGGATAAGGGCAGGTAGAAGAAGAAGAAGAAGAAGAAGAAGTTGGTGGTAATAATACAAAAAAACTATAAAATATTCTGAACGTGGTGGTACGGAACCGTAGGTCCGCGAGTCCGACTCATACTTGGCCGGTTTATATTAACTAGACAGCCTCAGTTGCACAGTGGGCAAGTAGCCATCTGCGAAGCGGGAGGCCGTGGGTTCGATTCCCATACCGAGACAAATGTTTGTCTGATCCACAAATATTTACCCAACCAACGAACCAGGTGAAACCCACGAACCAGGTTAATCTAGTGTGGGGTCAGAACTATTTGTGTGATTGTTGGGTGTCTAAAATGTCTACATGACGCACCGATATTTAAACAGTTGTATTTCTCAAAACAATGCTAGAAAATATCATAACCAACGCTCTCTACAGTTCAGTTGGATTGCAATTTAAAACTATAAAAACTTTTCCCATAAAAGTTTACAACGTGGAATAAAGGCAAAAAGTGCGTAGTCCGTAGAAGTCAGCAATATTCAGTAGTCTTTATTGTTTCACGTTTTTTTTCTATCATACCGCTATCTACATATTTGGAGCATGTAATAAATCATAAAAGCCTGAGAACTTAAAGTACCAACAGCAAGGAATCGCCACGATCTGTTATCAAGGGACTTATCAGATTTTTTTTCCTCCTAAATGTGACTATAACCGCTCTTATAGCGTTCCACAATCCGCATACAGAATCAATTCCATAATATTATTACGCTAGCACTAGGATTTTGTAGAGGAGACGCGGATTTTAATTGTTTTTTTTTTTTATATTAAGCGTCTGTGAAGCGAGAGGCCGCAGGTCTGATTTCCTCGCCAAGACAATTTTTGTGTGATCCACAAATATTTGTTTCGGGTCTGGGTGTTGTGGGACCGTAACTTTATCGTAGTTACAGATACAGGTTAAACTTAGTGTGGGGTCAGGACTATGTGTGTGTTACTTGTTACTTGTATTTTCAGATTTTTTCGTAAAAGCTAGTTTTATGCTTCTCTTTTTAGCTCCCGATAAGAGTAGTGATATAAATTTGACCCGTTTGCTTGTTTGTCTCTGTCTGTTGGTCGGTAGTATCGTAGTGCCTAAACGGTGGGTCCAATTTGAATGCATTTTTTTTAAAGCTTGTTTAAAATCGTTATGGTTCATCATTAAAATATTACATTTATTTCTAATGGAAGTTGGAGGTTTGTACCGTAACATACTTTACGTCTTTATTACTGTTACTTCTTGTCAAATTCGACGACCTTTTATGTTTCTCTTGTCATATGCTGCATCCTCTATTCCATTATTCACTATTCCATTCCATAAAATTTTTCATACTAAGTTCAACTCTCACCTTTCCCCCCCTACATTTCCAAAAATCCTTTCTTAGTGGGTACTTACACCTTACATAAACTATCATCTGCCCTAATTTAATGATCCTAGCTTTGGTAGTTTTTGAGATTTCATGATAAATCAGTCACTGAGTGAGTAGATTATGTATAATCACTGCATAGGTAATTATTTATTTTACAAATTCCTGAAATTTGGATTTAGCAACATTTTCAACTATATTTACAAAGTCAATTCGACTTGATCATTTACTCAACTATGTAGGTAAACATTTATTATTCATGCCGAAGGTACTTACAGGTGTCGGCTCTACGCATTTCTATTGGCCCACGTATTTATGATACATTTATTACTACGGTATAAATCTCGATAGTGGAGCAAAAACGGCCTCGCGAGGCGGGCTCGCCTTGCGACATCAAAATCGCAAGTCGTTGTATGAATAAAACATAGATATGATGTATTATCATGTTGTTAGTGTAGTGAGTGTATTAGTAATGTATTGGGTTCGGTTAAGGCACGTTTTGAGGTAGTTACCTACGCGACCGAGACAGAAGAACGTTACCTTAATGGTCTAAGGGAGAACGCAACACATGACGACATCATCCATCGACATGCTTTGTATGCAATTGTATTTATTTTTTACAGCATAAGCTGGCAAACGAGCAAGTGGGTTACCTGATGGTAAGGGATGATTAAGGGATTGTAAAGGGGTATTTGGGCCTTTCGATATCTCACTTACCGTACGAAACGCAGCAGCAAGCTACTATTTTACGTTGATTTTTTGTAAAACAGTGATAACGACCCGCACAACCAGCCCAAAGAAGACAAACTGTCTTAAAGCGTGGCTCTACCACTCAAATATGTTTTGAGGTATACAATCGAGATAGGACACCGCGACAATCGAATGTTTTAATATAATTTCATACAAAGCAGTCGCATTGTTGCTACCGCTCAAGCGAGTCAGCTCACGATACGCGTCACGGTCTCCCTGTCTCGGTCGCGTGCCTCAAATCAACCCTTTACAAATCCGTGCGTAGTCATCGGTTTCATCCGTTGTGTAATAGGGTTGAGTTTTATGCGGTCAATGAGGTTTTAAGGAAGAGCTACGATAACTTAATCGATTACAATTATGTTTTAGTTTCGGTAATGAGACTGACGAATATTTGCATATTTATCATAGTCCTTGTGTTTTTGCTTCTTGAATTAATCAGGCGCTATATTTAATCGATTTAATTTGCATTAAGGTCTCATCATTATAATATCTTAATTTGTATTAAGCTCTATTATTTTAATCAGGAGATGGATCACAAGTTGGTAGGTCGCTCGTATGCGAGAGGCGTCTGGGTTGGTTCCATCGCTTTGTTTATTTCTGCCGCCAAGCAGCAGTGTGTAAGCACTGTTGTGTTCCGGTTTGAAGTACATTGTAGCCAGTTAAATTACTGGAAATTATGAGACTTAACATCTTATGTCGGGGTGACGAGCGCAGTCCTATACCATGCAGTGCATTGTAATTCAATGCCGATATCAGAGGTACGATCCCGCTGACACAAACGTCCCAAAAATCCCCTGGGCTGATTTATTAAAGAGCTATATGAGCAGGCCGGCAAACGAACAAGTGGGTCACCTGGTGGTAAATGATCTCCACCGCCCATGTACGCTCACAGTACCAAAAGAATCATGGGCGCGTTGCCGACCTTAATGGAAGGGGATAATTAAGGGATTGGGAAGGAGAGGGGGATTTGGGCCTCCGGATATCTCACTCACCGTACGAACGCAGCAGCAAGCTGTTACTTTACGCCGGTTTTCTGTGAAATAAAGGGTACAATTACATAATTTACCTTTGGGACTCAACGATATTAATTTCAGTTACAATATTCAATTTCGATTTATTCTACGCTATTTTTTTATGTTTCTTTCTTAGATACACTTTCCCATCAGATGATTACAATGGCGTCTTGGGGAATTGAAACCGATTGGTGCGGTTGCACAAACCGCTTCTTTTGTAAACCGCAGCTCCGTATGAAATCACACTTACCTACATTGCTAGTTGATGCATATCTGTAACTTAGAACTGTTATTATTTTACTTTCCTACGATAGGGATCATTTAGACGGCGATAGTGTGGTTTTAGCATAAATGACAAATGGGTAATGTTTTTTGTTTTTTTTATCCTGTTTAGTGACACTGGACCAATTCTCGTATTTAACTGACACTGGGAATTAATTTTAACCGAACTGAGATTAGATTTTGATTTGACTTAAAAATGGTATTCTGCTTCTAAGTTCAGTCCGGTGTCACCTAATCTTAATCTCATCTCGATGTCATTATAATCTCAATTCAGTCACAATTTTGACGTTTATATATGGACATGTGTCATTTAAAAATGTTAGCTGAATACCGTTTTGGCTTCAGTCAACTTTTATTCTACTTTCGATCTCATTACGATCTATGTTCACATTTGACGTTTATTATTCATTTAAGAGAATACTATTTGCAACTTTATATACGCACTCACAGCTGTAATCCCCGAATGGGTAGGCTAAGGTGTAACCAGTAAACCCACATTTCGGCGAGCGTATCTCGGTCCCACGATGTAATAGGGGACGAGCCATTTGCAACTTTCTTGACTAGATCGGAATAATATTTTGAACATTTGAAAATTACGAGAATTGGCCTCCTGATGGTAAACACAGTGCAGTCCAAATATAATGTTGACCGTGAAGAGACATTGTGGAGACAGGCGTGGGGCGCTTATATTACCATCAGGCGAGTGACCTCGTCTCGTCAAAATTGTTTTTATTTATATAAAATATACTTACTTTGAAACAACTTATAATTTGAAACAACAACGAAAGAAAAACACATTAAGCGAGTAATAAACGGACCTTAATAAAAACCAAATTACAGCGTTTCAGCGTAAAGGACAATCCCTAAAGCGGGTAATAGGTTTAAGTTTTAAAACAAAATATTATCGAATTATACATAAAGTTGAGAAGTTATTTCAAACTATTTAAACAATAAAGCAGCTGGAAACGACAGATTGAACTAGTATCATAATTTCGGAAATACAACAATATTTTAGGGCCCTATAAATATATTTTCTGTCTTGCGAGCCGTACCTTACCTTTAACTATCACTTACCATCAGGTGAACCTCTTGCCCGTTTGCCCACTCTCACATAAAAAACATATGTATAAGTTGTCAGTTTTATTAAGTAATAGTTTAAAGGCATCAATATACACCACACCGTACATACATACAGACACCATGACGCAGTGGGCGAGTTGCCGGCTATGAAGCGAGATGTAGCGGGTTCGATTCCCGCACCGACCCGAAATGTTTGTATGATCCAAATATATGTTTTGGGTCTGGGTGTTTTCTCCTTAGAGGGGTTGACGTCAAGCCAGTAGTAAATTCTATAACATAGGCTGAAAAAATCGCTAAAAACATTTTGCGCCGACTCCTCTGCGAGTGGGATAAGGGCAGGTGGAAGAAGAAGGTATAAACACCTTTATACGTAGAGCCACGCCGCAGACACTTTTGCCGACAACATGAATAGGCCGGCCAGACCGGATTATTACCACTATCTCACAGATAACCGACGTGGAGTGCCAGCTCGCTATTGCGTTTCGTACGGTGAGTGAGAATACCGGAGGCCCAATTCTCAATTTTCCTTTAAGATTGGCAACGCATCGATTATTCTTCTGGTATTGTGAGTATTCGTGGGCAGTGGATATCACTTATGAGGTGACCCATTTGTTCGTTTGCCGGCCTTTGCTATATCAAAAGTCGTTTTACTGCGTAATCCACACCTGTGCCTCATATTCAATTCAGAAGTATCCGCTCCATTGGTATGTGTGATATTGTAATTAAGCTAGTTTTGCACTCATTACAATGTAGACTAAGCTAGTTTTTTTCTTATAATTGATGTTGGAATTTGTCCTCATTAAGCCCCGTTTTTATTCATCCCCGTATATCTTATATTGTTTTATTATTTTAAATTGGCATTATTAATGCGTTTATTGATCAGAATAAGAATATTTTATGTTGTAAAATTGTCGTTGAAGTTATTATTTTATCTAAAAAAATATTGTTTTCGTATTGATTGAGTCTAATTAAATTTTTGAATATTTTGTCTGGAGGTTTAATTATGATTTTATATGGGTTATAAAATGCGCTATTCGTTGAATAATCTGTTTTAAAACAACTTTAGAATATATAAATCTATATAATAAAACACTTTAAAGAAAATTAAGAAAGTTTGATATTTATGTAAACAGGATATCTATAATATATGCCTGTTTCTATGGAAAACAAACAAGCAGATTCGTCTGTTTTTTTTACTAGCAACATACATCATCATAGACATCATTCGAAAATAATTTGTTCCAGTTTTATTTAAAGAAAAATAACTGAAAAGCAAATCAATAAAACTTAACAGAGTTGTGACGATTAAATAAAACTTAAAATGTAGAGCTTGTAAAATAGACAATTAAAAAACCATGTCACGTAAACCGACAAGTAGTCTGCGGTAGTTTTTAGTAAAATGTATTATTGTTTTAATAAGCTAATTTTTTGGCGGTTTTCTGTCGCTTGTTTTAATTCATTACGACTTTCTATTTAGCAATATTAATTATCAACAAAGTTATACATTTATTGAAGCCTCTTTTAATTTAGGAAATTATAGTTAATCTGCAATGGCGGTTTCATTTTCATATTTTTATCCATTGCATACCTTCTCTCATGCTTATACATATTAACTTAATTCTCAACTAGTTTTTACTTGAGGCTTCGCGCGCATGAACAACAATTTCTAGGATAAAAAGTATCTATCTCCTAATTCAGGTTACGGTCTACCTGTGTGCCAAATTTCATCCAAAACGGTTCAGATGTTAAGGCGTGATTGACTAACAAACATCCAAATTCACAAACTCACAAATATCCAAACTTTTTCATTTATAATAGTAGTAGGACATATCTTCACCATCGAGATTACTGTATAACAAAGAAATCCCGAAAGTTTCAATGTCGAATCTCACCGAAGCAATTTCCATTACTGTATAAATTGGTGAACTGATGAGCTACGTATTTCGTGGGAGCGGCGCATGCGCTCTCGGTCTCGTTTATTTTCGCCCCGCTAACAAGTTTTTTGCTCCAAGAAAAACTTACGGTACCGAGAAAGCCGTAACTCGAGCAAAACGTGGACGTTACTGTAATTATCTATTTTGTATTATTTATTTATTGTATCCAGACAGCTTAAGAAATGTCACCTTGACCTTGACTTGTTGACAGCCTCCATGGCGCAGTGGGCGAGTAGCCGGTTGCGAAGCGTGAGGCCGTGAGTCCGATTCCCGCACCTAGACAAATGTGCCTTGTGTCTCCCTTGTAGTGCCTGAGACCCACGATACCAGTTTTACCTTCTGTGGGGTCTGGACTATGCGTGTGACCTGTTTGGCATATTTTACATACTGGCAATCAAATTTTAGAAGCGTGTTGATTTGTAGACATAGTTGAAGGAATTTCTCGAGATATCAATTCTTAAGGCGGGAAAGGGGTGGGTAAAGTTTATAAAATGTTTTTAAGATGAAATTTATTTGAAACTTACTATTAAGAAGACTTTAAAGTCGACGAAACAACTTGCAAAAGTTAGAATGATATGCCAAGGATTGGATTTTCAATTTTGTATCTAAAAGTTGATAAAAGCATTAGATGCCCATCTGTTTACTTCTTCGAAATACAGCTGTATTGTCGTGTTATGTTATAAAAACACATTAGGAAATGAAAGGAGTCTATAAAGAATGGAGTCTTACGCCGTCCAGCCTTTTAGAGCCCACCCTACAACATTTTTTATTTGAATAAAAATATTTCAACTCATTAGGAAAGTTATTTATTTATGCATAGTTGCGGGCATGTTGAGCGATAAGTGAAACCGGTCGCGTAACATTTACCAAATGAAAAACTGTATCGGTGTAGAAAATCGCCTAGCGGATGGTATAGAGAGTGAAAACATTGTGGCCGTGAGCGAACTGGATCGACCAGCGTAACATGATCCTTATAATGTAGCGACGCTCCTCTTGTGTTGAACGTTTCCTCGATTGGAGGGATGTGAGGTAGCTCATGATAGTCTGGACGCAATTTATGTTTATCATGGTCTTTTAGTAGATGTCTATTATAGACGTGAGTGAAGCCGCGAGCTGTATCATGGTGTTTTTCTTCATGATACAATGCGATTAACTTTTGTTTACTTTGGAATTCCAAGCATAACTACAGTGTATTTATTTATAAATGCATCTATTCATGTGTACTATTATTTTATAACGGATTCTTCTTTATTCAAAATATGTTATTAAAGAACTGATGGATTTTACCATTTCGGTTTTGAGTAATAAATTTTTATGGAGAGTTGTCACGAATGCTGACTGTTGTGACTGCCTCGGTGGCGCAGTTGTAATGCATACGCGTTACGACTGAGGCTGATGCTGAGGTCTCGGGTTCGATCCCTGGGTCGGATAAAAGTGATATTGCGGTGTTTTCTATTACGAAATGCTCAGTATCAGCCCGGAGTCTGGGATTGTGCCCGTTATGGCGATAGGCTCGCCCCCTATCACATCATGGCACGGAGATACGCTCGTCGAAGTGTGGATTTACTGGTTACACCTCTGTCTACCCCTTCGAGGATTACAGGCGTGAGTGCGTATGTATGTATTGTCACGAATACTATGGTATTTAACTCAAAGTAATTTCAAAGGAACTTCCACGTGAACGCGGTTAAATATTAATACTCTATACTCCATAGTACCATTTCAGAATGTAATGAATAAACATTCTTTAGTTTTTACACTTAGTGCTAGAGTTCTTGTACCTGTCTGGATAACGACCACCATACACGCGGTGAAAAACCCGTCAGTGACTTGCGACTTGCGTCTGCGCATCACGTTCCGGATGCGTCTAGCGTGTAGTTACTATATAGTCTGGTATAGTGAGTCTCACTCAGGAGATTCTCATTATTTATTTTAGTCGTTTTTGAAGATGAAAAAAAAGAAGATTATTTATTATCAGACTAAGCACATAAATGAAATGAAATTACATCCTAACAATATTATAATCATTACACCAATTATAGCCAACCCACTGTCTAGATTTAGCTATGCCCAAGCTATAATCTCTGGTTATGTATTTTTAACGTTGATAAGTTCACATCTTTATCCCTTGTAGTAGTCATAGGTGCAACTAAATACATCCACTGTTCGCACAGTTTATCTCTGTCTCATTATGTGTTAATTGGCGAACCTATCGCCATATTGGACATCGATTTGATTTATAAAAAATCAACAGCTATCATTGAGCAATGTCAGCTCACATAGGGACTCAGACCTCTCCATAAACTATGAACGCTGAAGAGTTTTTCGATAGATTTGATTCTACAGCCAGTACAAGCCTGAAGTACTTCCTAGCTTACGTTTGGTCACCATCAAAAAATCTATTTGGAAGGTTTTCTTTAGAGGCTTCATTATAGCTCATAAAAAGCATTGATAGCTCAACAAGGAGTGGTACGAACTGTCGAAACGATAGTTGCAGGTTTGAAACCAGCCGCAAGAGCATGCACTTCTTACTTTTTAATTTACATGTGTATTCTTTGTTAACTTCCGATTGCTTTAACGGTGAAGAAAACATCGTGAGGAAACATGCATAAGTGAGAAGTTTTTCCTAAGAATTTCGAAGGTATGCGAAGTCTGCCATCCCGCATTAGACCAACGTGGTGGACAACGGCCTAATTATCATTCAGTGGAGGAGGCCCGTGCCCAGTAGTGGTACGTGTAATATAGGGTTAGTATTTATTTTGAATTATAACTAGTTTATACGGATTTTATCGCGTTATCATTTAATTTAGTCTCGACGTTTTGAAAGCTTTTCAGCGTTCGTGGTCACGGGAGAGACTCTTCGAATAAAATGAAAACGCGATAAAATCCGTATAAACTAGTTTTATTTCAATGTGTAATGTTCGCGTAAACATAAGAAATCACTAGTATTTATTTATTTATTTATGTTATAAAAAGCGAAGATGTTCAATAAGTCGTGCAATACTTTTGGTCGTTTAAATCACCGGCCGGGTAATTAGGCTTCATACCCGAGGCCGCCGCACGTACCCTCCCAAATATTCGTGTCTTCCACGCACCTCATTATTTCGGAATCTGCTCTTGTTTTGCAAGTTGCCACCGGGGGTTTTCTTTCTTTTTTAAGTTTAACATACTTTGTATGTACGAGCCGGCGACTGGAATAATTTAAACTGTTTTATAAAATGTTTCTTGAGGATTTTGGGAACCTGAGTGTAAGTTGGCTTTTTGTTTTTATTAATTGGTGTGAATAGCAATGAAGATTTTTAAATATTATGCTATTGAATAATGTTATATTTTCCGCTTTGATAAATTTATCGTAGATTTGTATATTACTTACTCGTTGTTATCAGGGGGAGCTAACATGAGCCGACGAGATATCACGTAAGCGAGTGAGAAAACTAGTGACGACAAATTTCTTAGATAAAATTATCAATTTTCAATAAAATTACGTCGTCATATTAGGGTTCGTAGACAGAATATTTCTTTGGTATTTTGTATTGTATTGTAAAACCTACTACTTTCTCTACTTTTGACATCAAAAGTCTTGTATGCAATAATAAATGGGAATATATTAAACTCGTTGGTTAGCTTCGATAGACATAAAGAGATAACTATTCACAACTGAGTATTTCCTCGTCACGTAGTTTACCGCTTGCAGTATCGAAACATATCTTCGAAAGTAATTTAGTAAATGAAAAAAGTTTTACTTTCGCTGAAATCCTATTATGTGCTAATAAATGATCAGTAGGTATATTATTAGGTAGTTCAGCGGTCTAGACAGCTTTGTCGTTAAGTAATGTGCATTTCTATCACGATTCACTATTAACTTATGTTATATTGTTTTGTTTAAAACCAGCGGTTATTTGTTACCTAGACTGTTTCATTATTTTGTGGGGAGACTAATATTAAATGTTGTTGTTTTAGGCTTATAAAGTCCAGGGTTTTTATATTATAGGTCGGACAATCATAATTTGTGTTTTAGCTTCCGATTAAAAAATCACACATCAGATGTCCAAGATTGGAATAGAGTCCAAGAGTCGGTGGTATTAATCGTTAACTAATAAACTACAGTACTACCAACTCAAAATTGTTTAGATTTATTTAAGTTCTTAGTTTTTGATTTGGTATTACATACATATGCACTCACACCTGTACTCCCCGAAGGGCTAGGCAGAGGTTTAACTAGTACACCCACATTTCGCCGAGCTTATTTCCGTCCCATGATGTGATACGGGGCGAGCTTATCACCATACCGGGCACCATTCCAGACTTCGGATTGATACTAAGCATTTGATGATAGAAAAACCCAATATTACTTTACCCGGCCTCGGGTTCAAACCTGAGCACAGCACAGCAGTCGTACCGCGAACGCATTACAACTGTGCCACCGAGGCAGTCGGTATTAGTTTGATTTTTGAGTTAAGTATTATTCTTCGTTAAAAAATATTTATTCTATATTATAGCTTATATCGTACGTGCTACTCACTTAACTTAAAAGGGGTTGATCGCGTGATGGCCAGAACATTTCTGTTATGTTTCTACGTTTCAAATGAAACTGGAAAACCAAGTTATGAATAAAGTAATCCAATATTTCTCTTAAATGGCAATCATTTAGATGAAACAGGATGCTACTAAACGTACACTGTACGAAGGTTTACAAGGTTTCATTTGGAATTATAATTTCTAATCGAAACGTTTTAATTTGAAGCGGCAATTATTGACGTGTTTCTTACTTTATTGCTGCAAATTTGTTAAGAATTTGCAGCTAATTTATATGTACATGGATTTTGAGGTAGCCTTCCGTGTTATTTGAAATCGTAGTTTGAAACGAGATTGCAGGTTAGATTCCCGCACTGAGTTTTTTTTTGTGATCCACAAATATTCGGATCTGGTTGTTGTGGGACCGTATGTCTCTCGTAGTTCCTGATACTCACGATACGGGGTCAGGTCTATGTGTGTGACTGTTGGGTGTTATTTCCTTCTTTCTTATAGTATGTTATTATCTATGCTTTAGTTTAGTAATTTTAATACCGACTACATTTTTTTTTTTTTTGGTATATAGGACCGTTGATGATAACAAAGACAAAGAGTAATATAACATAAGCTCACGCCTATATTACCGAATGCGTAGGCAGAGGTGGGAGATTTTTGCTGGTAGGAGAGTTCCCAATTATTTTTATACCCAACTGGATAGCAAGGATTCGGTGGCGTAGTAATGCGTACGTGTTACGACTGAGGCTGACGCTGAGGTCTCAGGTTCGATCCCCGGGTCGGATAAAAGTGATATTGGGGTTTTCTAATACGATATGCTCAGTATCAGCCGGAATTTTGCCCGGTATGACGTTAGGCTTGCCCCTTATCATGGGACGGAGATATTCTCGGCGAAATGTAGGTGTACTGGTTACGCCTCTGCCTACCCGCGTGATTACAGGCGTGAGTGCATATATATGTAATAAATGTATAATAACCTTCCATAGTACTTCCTTACCTAGTGTGTTTCTCTTACTTATTACTAAAAAAGAACAATACAATAAATAAATAATACAAGTGCACATTAAATTAATTGTCCTTATGCTCAGTGTATACTTAATAAGTTAAATACAGTCCATAAATGTTACTGCAATATATCAAGTTTAACAATAACTTTTGATTAACGTTGCCATATTTTTAAGTGCGTTTTTCTTTTTATTAATAAATTATGCTGATATGTGCTATTAAAATAGGTTTTAATATATTGAAACGAAACGGAAAAACCGAAAATCGCCGCACCAATGCAGAATTTATAATGTAGTTACAGACGATATTACTTTTCGGAGCATATGCATTACTAGCTGTTGCTCCCGGGTCCACTCGCGTTAAAGTCTTTTCCGGGATTAAGTTATTTTTTCGTCTCAAAAAGTTTTTATGTCGTTCCTCAGAATACACTTATCTCCTTATCAAATTGAATTAAAATCCGTTCGGCCGTTGAGCCGTGAAAATAATAATATTACTATATTAGTATGAATTATTTCCAGGTTCTGTAGATTTGATTCTTTTAACGTTGAGGTGTAAATGAGTGTGTGTGATAGTTATTGTGTACATGACAGCCTCCATGGCGTAGTGGGCAAGTAGCCGGCTGCGAACCCACGGGTCGTGGGTTCGATTGCCGCACCATAACAAATGTTTGTGTGATTCACGAATGTTTGTTTGGGTGTTGTGTGACCGCAAGACCCTCGTTGTTCCTGACCCAAGATACAGGTTAACCCAGTGTGGGGTCAGGACTATATATGACTGTTAAGTGTATTTATTTATTATGAGTCTTTAAACATTATAGCAATGTTACGCTATCACTTACTCTTATTTTTAAAATATTACGATGGATTTACTATGGATTTACTAGCTTATTTGATCATATTTATGCGTGTATAAGCTGCGGTTGCATGGTTTATTCTATACATACATATACATATTCTTAAACTAAACTCCTATACTACATACATACATACATAGACTCACGCCTGTTTCCCATAGGGGTGAGAGACAACGGATTTCCACTTGCTACGATCCTTGCATACCTCTTTGGCCTCATTCACTCTCATTAAATTTTTCATACATGCACGTCGGTTTAGGGTACTCCTATACTTTGTTAATTTTATCCAAATCTTTCCAACGTACCTACTTACAATTTTTTCGAACCTTTCGCCTCCTATCCCACGCTGCAAGGACTAAATAAAACGAATCAAAAGAAAATACTTACATTTAATTGCTATTTTCACAGCAATACAAGATTCCACCTGACTGCAAGGCGGTTATCTTTGCCCATGGAATCTTGCAACCGTGTAGAGCTTTTGGTGCTTTTATCAGATTTATAAAGTTTTAACACGTTTCACGGGACGAACGTGTAAAATATTATTAAAATAAAAAATTGCCAGTCTTATTAATCACGGATATTAATAAAAATTGGCAATTTGTACATTTAGCTGCGAGATAAGAGGTTTCACTGTAACTTGATGGGACCCTGTTTTTGAGGACCGGTCGTCGGGAAACTGCTACCACGCTCCCAGTGTTCCACCACACTGTATAATTTAGCAATACTGGACGACATTATGCACAATAGTGTGGACGTTTATCGTCACAGCTACCGTGTAATTATCGATGCCCGGTGCACTCATTATGTGTACGCTGTTCCACTTTATCGGACTTATGGTAACGTTTCACGATTTGTGGTAACTGCATTAAAATGATGCATAACAACGTCCATCGTCGACACGGCTAATGGAATTTGTTCGAGTTTATTTCGATAATTACAGTATTTGCCGCCTCGGGCTACAGGTTTGGATACTTAATTTGTTTATTACAATTTATGGACGTAGCATTTAATAAGTTACGATGTCGGTGTTATCACGTAATTTGAGGGTGCTACTTCAGATTCAATGAATATGCAATTAACAATAGGTAATTGTTGCGACGCGTGTCCGTCACGGGCGACAATTTATTGCTATTCGTGAAGCAATTCGATTAATTTCGATTAATTCGACACCATCTAGTAATTTTGAGGTGTGTCTTATTGATTGAGTTGGCTTGCGGATGTGATATTATGGAAATGTGATTATTTTGTGTTATTATAATATAAAAAATAGAGCAACGATTGTAAATTTGCAATACAAATCGTAGCGGTTGTTTATCCTTTTTTTTAGCATATAGGTCGGCACACGAGCAATTGAGTTACCTGATGGCAAGTGATCTCCATTGCACGTGTACTCCTACAATATCAGAAGAATCATGGGCGCGTTGCCGACCTTAAATGGAAGGGGTAATTAAAGGGTTGGGACGGGGAGGGGGATTTGGGCCTCCGGATATCTCATTCACCGTAAGAAACGCAACCGCAAGCTGCAATTTTCTGTGAGATAGCGGTAACAACTCGGTCGAGCCGGCCCATTCATGTTGTAGACAAATCTGTCTACAGCGTGACCCTACCACTTTATGTCAAAATAATAAAAAAAAAATAACGCAATCTCTGATACGATTATCCGATTTTTTTTTCAAGAGGAGACAAACGAGCTGGTGAGGCATCTGTTGAGAAGTAAATATTGCTACTCATAAACATCACAGTACCAGAGGAATGGTCGGTACATAGTCGGTCTTTAAAAGGTGACAAAAATGAATACTACTGTTTTTTTTTGTATTTTTTTTAGCGTTACTAGATCTATCACCTATAGATCCTCGTATGCGAGAAGCCGTCTGGGTTGGTACCACTGCATTGTCTATTTCTACCGCCAAGCAGGACATTAAAGCCAGGGAAATTACTGGGCATTATGCGATTTAACTTCTCATGTCTCGGGATGACGAGCGCAGTCCAACGTCATGCAGTGTTTTGTAATTCAGAGTTTTATGTGGTGTGTCTTCTGTTTATGCGCAGGTGTGACGCTTACTATCAGGCGAGCGACATGCTCATTCAAGCAAATAAAACAATGTAGAGGTCTTTCCAGTGCCGGTGCCGGTCAACTGAGATTGCACCGACTCCAGAAACAACTCTAATCTTCATCGTTCATGTAAGAAATGATTGTTATTTATGACCTTTCAGGGTTAAAATTCATGTACTTTTCTGAAGTCGGTTAAAACATGTGAGATTCACATACATATTTATAGTGACAAAATCAATACCTTATACGTAAGTCTGTTATTTAGAGCGCGCTGTAAATAAGCAAGTTTATTAGGCCTCGCCCATGTGCGACTCTATAATTAATTTATCTCGTCCTCATCAAAATATCTGAGGCATGAAGTCTCGACCAGAAGCGCCTTAATCACTGCCTCAGTACTGTAGTTTATTGCAAAATCTTGTTACATTTCCTGCCGCTTATTTGATGGCTTATCTATTATGTAATTAAGTTTATAGATAGCTTATAAATAAATAAATCTACAATCTCTATGTATTATATATCAAAGGTGTTTTTGTTGTTGTTCCATAACTTTCATAACTCTCCATGAAATTTAATGATTCAAACACTATTTTAAAGCTTATGTTTGCTGATATTGACGATAAATGTTTTAAAATTATAGGTTTTGCCAAAAAAAATATGAAAAAATAACATTCCCATCTGTTGTATTGTTAATTTAGGATTGCGCGCATCGACAATTTTAAGAAGCGCGATAGCGCTTTCTGAAATCGTCGAATAGATGTATTGTGTTTAAAATTAATAAACATTTACTTTTACTTATTTCTACTTTATTATATTACGTAAATCACCACTATCAGTGCGAAGTATTCGCACGGGTCTCATACTCAATATTTATTTGTTTTGAATCCAGTATCCATACATGGTCCCATTGCTGGGTACGGTTCTTCTCTACCAATGATGAGAGTTCTTCACCCTATTTAAATTATTTATTTTCCGCGGGGTAAATCCAATTTACGGATAATTTCTTAGGTTCAAAAGGGATATGGTTATGCCAGGCTCGCCAGCCTTCAGGCCCTGTTCTCCTCATCCTGGTCAGGTTTCATCATCCTGACCTTATGTGAGTTGGTAGACTTCACATACTTATTTTAAATCCAAACATAAATTCTGACCGACCTGGGATTTTAACTCAGGACCTCATGGTTTCTCAACATAAGTAGGCTGCTAGTAGATTAATGAGGCGATACATACCTAATATACCGATACATATCATACATAATTAGAATAATTACTTACTCCTCTGGCGCGGTGACCCGAAGTAGGTAGGCCTTTGAAACAAGAGAACACCATCGTTGTCGATCTCGTGCCACCTCCCGCCAGTCAGCAACTTGAAGTTAGCTAAGGTCTGACTTTACGACGCCTTACCAGCTATATCTAGGCCGGCCGACGGATTGGCGGCCAATCAGGGTTCCAAAACACG
This sequence comes from Mimas tiliae, assembly GCA_905332985.1. Lineage (NCBI taxonomy): Eukaryota > Metazoa > Arthropoda > Insecta > Lepidoptera > Sphingidae > Mimas > Mimas tiliae. The sequence goes on from HG995255.1 coordinate 9,276,165, forward strand.
CATTCTTGACATTAAAATCGTCTCCCAACCTTTCCAGGTGGCCCATCCTGGGGAGTATCTGGACTTTGGCTTCTCCTATGATCTTAGGCTCGGCGACCAGATTCTCGATCTCAAGGTTTTTTATATCGTCCCGACTTTGGATCAGACCCAAAATATTATGCATGATTTTTCTCTCCGTCACTAAAGCTTACTCTTCTTCTATAAAGGTTAGTGTTCAGCACTCGCTACCATAAATGAAGAACGCTGTTATGAATGATTTGTAGGTGCAGATTCCCGCTCAGTAGCTTGGACACTAACACCTTATGAACGACTGCACTACAGCGGAGGGCGTTGTGGATCCGGATGTGACGTTGTATCTTCCCGTGTGATTGTGTCCGAGAAAGTGCATACCAGATGGTTATTTTTTTATTAGCTTGAATGACGAGACGAGCTGGCCACTAGCCTAATGGCAAGCACCATGCCTGTCTATAAAAAGAAGCATCGCAACACAGAATTTTGAATTTTCAATGCACAATTTTTTTGATATCATAGGCCGGTAAACGAGCAAGTGGCACTTGATGGTAAGTGATCTCCACCGCCATGTACGCCCACAATACTAAAAGGATCATGGGTGCGTTGCCGACTTTAAAGGAAAGGAATAATTAAGGTATTGGGAAGGGTAGAGGGATTTGTGCCTCCGGATATCTTGCTCACCATTCGAAATGCAGCAGCAAGCTGCTACTTTACGCCGGTTTGCTGTGAGGCAGTGGTTACGACCCGGACAAGCTGGCCCATTCATGCTGTGTGTACAAAACTGTTTACAGCGTGGCTCTACCACTCAAAACATGGCATTGGGTTGGACTGCGCTCGTCACAGCGAGACATAAGGTGTCAAGGCTCATAATGCCCAGTAATTTAACTGGCCTCAGAAATACAACAGTGCTTACACCCTGCTGCTTGACGGCATAAATAGATAAATCAGTGGTACCAACCTACCACCTAGTATCTGCCCCTTTAAGCGAAATAGATCCAAAGGTCGTATACGAATAACGTGACAACTATCGAAAAAACTCATACTACGGCTACAGATATAGTAAAATAATTTTGAAATTGAAAATATTTCTTTGATCCAATAAACCAATGGTTCTGCCATCAGGTTACGCAATATTTGTCAGTGTACTGGAGTGGGTGCTGGAGGCCTGTTTCATCATCGACCTTGCTCTCTGTTAATTAGCCACGTCACTGAGCGATGTGATGGATCGGTCACCTGTTTTCAAACCGTGATGTACGGATACTAGATGTGAATTGGATAAAATAATAATATTATTGTTAGCTTTATTGATATTGTTAATATTATTGTTAACTGCCTCGGTGGCGCAGTTGTAATGCGTACGCGTTACGTATGAGGCTGATGCTGAGGTCTCGGGTTCGATCCCGGGTCGGGTAAAAGTGATATTGGGTTTTTCTATTACGAAAAGAAAAGAAATTTTTTTTCTATTATCAGCCCGGAGTCTGGAATTTTTGCCCGGTATGGCGATAGGCTCGCCCCCTATCACATCATGGGACGGAGATACGCTTGGCGAAATGTGGGTGTACTGGTTACACCTCTGCATACCCCTTCGGGGATTACAGGCATATTCACGCGTATGATTATTGTTAGCGCCAATCTCCTTTACAATTATCCTAACTAATATTATAAATGCAAAAGTGAGTTTATTTGTTGCGCTTTCACGTAAATCGCTGAACCGATATTGATAAATTATTTAGACAGACTCTGGGGATGGTTATAGGCTACTTTTTATCCCGAAAAAGGCTGTTCACGTGGGCGGAGCCGAGACCAAAAGCTAGTCTTTATATGTTTATATAAATCATCTTAGTTATATCTTTTGTCAGTTTTTCTTTGTCAGCGGTGTCGAAGGTTTTTATTATGAAGGTTCAAGCCTGTGCGTCAAGCAGATATTTAGGGTTCGTGGTGTTCGACAATAGAGAATTATTATTTGTCATTAAATCTGATATTGTTATACTTGCAATTACTGTTTTAAGACTTTCGAGATTAGTATACAAAAGTACTATAATATTTAAAAAAAACAGGTCTTAATAGCGTAATATTTAAAGGTATAAATAACATTTTTTTTTATTTCTCGTCGTTTTGACCGAGTTCCATCGGGTGTGGTCACGCGTTGATATTTATATCTTTATATAATACGCAACCCGTTTTTGAATATTATAGTATGTATACTTGCAATAAAATTGTCGTCAAGTTAGAAGTCTGCTATTTTCTTTTATTTATTTACCACTTCCGATTACTGATACCGTATTATCTTATTCTCGGATTGTGGTGACCACCAACCATCAGGTAATATTTGCTCATTTGTTGTCTTTAGCTATAAAAAGAAATTGGAAGCCTTGAACCACTGCTAGGCACGCGCCTCCCCCATAATTAGGAAGGGTTAGCCCTTAGTCCACCACGCTGCCCTAATGCGGGTTGGTAGACTTCACATACGTTTGTAATTCTTTTTGGAGAGTTCTCAGGTACGCAGGTTTCCTCACGATGTTTTTCTTCACTGTTAAATCGAGTGATAATAATGAACACGCTCATATCTGGATAAAGGCTTAACTCCTCACACTCGTAGAGGAGGCCCATACCCAGCAGTGGAACGTATATAATACAGGGCTGTGTTATTAATTACATCATTTAGCACATAACTTAGAGGTAAAACATAGAGGTGCGTGCCCTGTAGGCTGGTTTCACTTTATTTTGTGGTATCGAAGTAGTTAAGACTACATTCTTTATTTATTTTTTTATTAATGAGCAGGAGTGTTTTTATGGATAGCAGATGCCGGAAAACGAGCAAGTGGGTCACCTTATGACCTTTTCCGTCTCCAACCTTTTTTGTTTTTAACAGATTGGATATTGCTTAGATTTTAAAAATAAACAAAATTTCTTTAATTGGGCCACTTCCATCAAATTTAAATCCGCGGTGTCATGTCACCTCAGAGTACGCTCTCAAAAATCACGCAATTGACCACAGACAGGTTGATTTCAATGGTTACATCTTATCTGCTCTGATTGTACATGTACGGATGTATTTCATATCTAGACGGCCTTACAAAATTATATTTTGGAGGCTACCATTGGACCGTAGTTTGATCGAGTTTATATTACCTTTTGTAGTTTTATTGTGCTGGTATTTAAAGAAATAATTGGGAAATGTACTACAGCTGTGTCAGTTCTCTTATACGTGTAGTGCATAATTGAGTAGGTTCCTGCGGTAGTAGAGCGGTGGGGGGTACGGGAGGGGGTGATAATGAATGAAATATGATTTATCGGTACAGTCGCGTGCCGCATGTTATGAACACACACACAGCAAGCCCATTCAGTACTGAAAAATTAAAATGAAAATATTTATTGAATCCATAAAATGTTATACATCATTTAGATTCAGTCAAATTTCATTTATAATTTTGAATAGAGTTAGAGCAGCTCAACTTTTGCCAACGAGGAACATTATAAAGTAAAATATTGAAATTATAATGACTATTGCGCATGATGATTGACTGATCTAGGTACTCAGTTAAGCACAACTACTCTATAGATATGTGAAGGAATACGCGAGATTTATGTCCGAATACTGACATATTACTCAACGACCGACTCTCTAAGAGAAGTAGCTTAGCTTAGAGAGTCATTTTCATACAATTTTGACAGATAGGAGGGCCTTAACATGTTTAATACGTTTAAAATGCTTGAGTTGCGTTTCAGTATTCGGGTTATAAAACTTTAAATGTTAATGTTAAGTAAATGTTGAATTAAGAAAATAATATTTTACTACGTCAAATCAAGATAATAGATATATCCAACATTTTAGTCTACAATAACCTTATATTTTTGTACAGAATATTTGCCTTATCGAACTGCTAAACAACAAATTCTCACCCACCGATCTCTTATTTAATAACTACCGAAAATAAACACAAGTATTGAGTGTACCAAATAATTTCATGGATCATTAAAACTTACGGATCGGACACCTTTTATTTTGTCCTAGATTTGTCAATAATCATCCGCGGTTGTATTTCAGCAATTTGGATCCAAAACGGCATGCAAAATGAACAAAAGTGGTAATTTAGTAGAAGTTTTTCAATAAGCAATAAATAATGAAACGCAACAGTGGCCGCACGCGCCATTAACAAGGCCCGCGCAGCCGCCGCACCGCGCGCCGTGCACCGCGCCGCACCGCGCCGTGGCATCGTTGTGCAACCGGGCCCCACCCAACACAGGCACGTGTATTGCAAGTCATGAGTGAGCAGCGGCCAAATAAAATGAATTGGGATATTTAATACACCTACACTATATATAACTAACATATTTTGCTAAATCTATACAATCCGTAGAGCTTTTATTGTTTTTTAAAAAATGGTTTGTGTTTGTTACTTTAATAAATTTAAAAATTATTATCACTTAAGTGTAAGGACATTTTGCAAAGACAACTTTGTTCTATCGTAGTGTTAAAGCACAAACTTCCAGGCTCTTTCCCATTGATGATTCGTTTTGTACCTACACTGTGGGTGATGGCAGGCGATGGTAATTACAGATTTTCAGGTAATCAACGTCTTTGTCAAACACATACTTAAAATTCTTATAGAGGCATGTTAATGCATATTATTTAGAACGAACTATAATATCTACATATAGTTCTACTATGGTATAGTGCGTGCCGCATCGCACAGTTGATTCCAAGCATGAGCAGATTTTTTTATTAGCTTTACATTACATTGTTAAGAAAAATATAATTTTGATTATTATTTAAATAAAACGTCATTGTATTTATTAGTCCAAACAAGACTGTGCGTGAAAAAATATACGTAGACTTATTTAACGATTTTTTAGTGGTGTCTGGGTCACCAACACCTATCTTCGGAAGCATTTCCCTTACAGTCGGTATAGCTAGTTTCGATAATGTAGTTATTTATATGCTCAAACATACCATGATTGTTACTATCACGGCGTATTTAATAACGCATTTCCGTATAAGCGTTTTCCGGTGTTAAGTTATGAATTGCCGCCATTCAATAAAAGTATACCTAAAGTTAATAATACCTAAATAATACCTAAGTTAAAATAGTTACAATTCAATTTCAGAGTTTTTTGTTGTCTTATTCGTTTGACCCAGTTGCATGAATAGACATCATAAGGAAGTTTGAAAAAGACTTTTTATACCAAAATACAGAACGTTTCCTTATTTACTTATAGTAGTATGTAACTGTAATGTAATTCTTATGATATATTTAATATTTAAGGTCTGTATCAAAATGTTCGATTAAATTTTAATTCCGATTGGGTTGGCAATTTAAGAAGTATCATTTTGCATACGGTTCTCTGTATATATTGACAGCTAGATATTTTTGTATTGACCTTCCCAGGGTCCCATCTATCTCTGTACTAAAATGTATTAAAATCGGTTCAGCTATTTAGGCGTGAAAGCCTAATAGAAAAACTCATTTTCGCATTTATAAGATTAGTTAGGATTATATTATTTGTATAATATAATTTGAATTAAAAGCTCGCGACTTGCTCCAGCCCCTTAGTGATACCGTTCGTGTCCAACTCTCGTGTCTATGCTATACATAATACACTATACGTACACTACAATAGTTATCTTACCACTTTCCACATCTATATTAGATCACTTCGTCACCCTTTTTTCTTTCTACCTGGCGTTATTCGGCTTGACGCCAGGGTCCGCCTTCCCATGATATGACGGGGGATTTTGTATTATATGGGGCGACGCGCCATCTGACCCCACAACCTGCAACGGGAACCAAGTTTCGATATTGCCTCGTCCGTTGATCACAGAGTGATTACATGCATATTCGTTTGACTTTGGCCATACGATGTTGGTGGGCCCACTTACACACTGCTACTATTATTTAGATCACCGCGTCATCCATTCGATAAAAAATCTAATGAAACTTTTGGCGATTGTCATTAAATCTGTTCACAGTGAATAAAAACATTTGTCCTTGAAATACCTTTCTAACGTTCGGTTGAGTCGATCATCGAGATACTCGATCGAGATAACGTATTCATTAAATTTGTAATTATTTCGTTATGAATGTATAATAATAGAGCTTATCTTGTTTCGTAGGCAAAGGTAATGATGTATAAGGTTTAGTTAGATCGGTATCTTATTTATACGATACTGCCGTGCTATCGAAAAACGTTGTATGATTTTTAGCTAAACTGAGTTAACTATATTTGTCATAATAATCTGATACCGAATCTATATGCATACATATCACATAGTTTATTTAAAAACCGGTCAAAAGTGTTCTATTTAATTTACAATAAAGTCTTACTCTTTTACCATAATAGGTACACATGTTAACAATTCTACGCCCACTAACGTAAAGGCAACTGTATAAAGAAACGGATCTTTGTTTTTGTCTAATCAGATTAGATAATTGTTATTTACTTAGCTAATTTGAGCGATCATTTCGGCTATCTGTCGTTTCTTATTTTAAATAAGTATTGTGGCAGAGTAGTTAGTGATCTTTACCTACACTAGTTTATGTAGATTTGTATTTTTATACATGTTTATTACTATATCTTGTTCTTCCACCTGCTCTTATACCACTCCCAGTGGGGTTGACGCAACATGCTTCTTAACACGTGACAGGAAGATTTGTAGTTTTTACAAAATGCTCAGTATCTGCGTGGAGTCTGGAATTGTGCCCCGTATGGCGGTAGGTTCGGCCCCTAGCACATAATGGGACGGAGATACGCTCGACGAATATGTGGGTGTTCTGGTTACACCTCTGCCTACCCCTTCGGGATTACAGATGTGAGTGCGTATGTATGTATGTAGAAAAAAAGATTGTACAGATGTGAAAGTTTGGATGTTTACCACACAATTAGTTAGATCATGACCTTTTTTGGTGCGGGAAAAATCCAGAATCACCAGCCTAAGACCATGATCTGGATTAAGACTATGATACTTTTTATACCCCAAAAAAGTTATTCACGTGGGTGTAGTTGCGAATAAAGCTTATTTACCCCTAATTTGAAAACTGACTTTCATATTGTATTGAGAAGCTCTCCATAAGAATTGCGAAGATATGTGAAGTCTGTCAACTCGAATAAGGCAAACGTAGTGGACTAAGGCCTTACCCCTCTCATTCAATAAATGCGGCAGTGGGACGTGTACAATACAGGGTCGGTATTATTATAATTGTACTGGTTCTAGACTTCCCAGGAACAATCTTTCTTCTACCCTGTGAGTTTGGAAACTGAGCCTTACATAGATTGCGGTACCAATTACAAGGGAACGTAAAATAGGTTCAGGAATGTACTGTTAGATATAATGGTTATTTATTTACCACTTAATTTACGTACATATCTTTAAGCATTTTATTGGTAGTCGGTACATTTGATTGGAACAATAAATCTAATAGTTAGGCAACGCGGCGGGCAACGGGTCCGGCGGGCGTTTTCGATTGTCGCAAATTAATGGCAATAAACCATAATCATATCGTAAACGAAGATTAACAGCCTAAGGCAGTGCAGAGATGGATGGAAAATTGTTCATTAGTTTTGTTTTGAGGTTCTTACTTCTCTTAAGTATACTTCATCCAAATTCATTGAAGAATGTTGAAGTAAACAGTTGCTTAAGAACCATTGCTTGGTATAGGTATATTTTAGGGTTCCGTATCTAAAGTGCTTCAGCGCGACCCTAAGTCTATGACGTTTGTCTGTTAGTCTATCTATCTTAGCTTTGAAGAGCATGTGTCCAACTGTAATAACCTGCTAAAATTGTCATAGAATTTGTGTTATTACGCCGGAAAAAAATAATATAAAAACCGGCTAACTACATGTCGGACCACGCATAGTGAAGGATTCCGTAATGTAATCGAAAATATCCCTTATCTCAAAAACTATACAACGTAGCTTATTACATAGCAAGAGACCTAAACTCAGTATTGGGTGAATACAGGCTGAAGAGAGGAACGTATTATTTTTAAGGATCAATCCAATGACACCACATACGACTATGTGCAATCGACAAAAAGCATCCCTCAGTTACAATTATGGAATGCGACTCCAAATTATTTTTCTTAATTTCACTACAGTTTTGTGTTGCAGTTCATAGAATACACCTACCATCCAAATTTCATCTATATACTGCTAATAGTCTCCGAGTAAAATGACTTTTTCCGAGATATCCCAAAACTTTTGTTGTCGTGATGATGAAAATCATAATTACGAGACTTGTTCCACCTGTCCTTTTCCCACTCGGAGTAGGGTTAGCGCAACATGTTTTTAAAGTTTAAACAGATGTTACAGAAATATTTGGCTTGTAGGTTTTACGACCGGCCGCCTGCCTAACGTCAAGCCCTCGGGGGAGTATTACACTCTTGTTTACATAAATAGGTAATATATTTTGTGCTGAAATTTGCTAGAGTATAATAATCGATGTCATTGCTTTTTATTTACACATTATTATAGTTTTTGTCGATTGTTTTTTGGAATCCATTGAACAGTTTTCCATTACGACAAAAAGTATCAATAAGTGACGATAGTTCAATAAGAATACGTAGCTAACGCGGATGTTGATGTGGCTTTGAGATAGTTCTTATTAAGAAAAAAAAATACACAACAATCCTTTACAACATCCTGATTCTGATTCTTGGTAACTTGAATTCAGAAATATTAAAACTTATAATGAGTATAGTCCTGAAACATCCATAATATCTGCTAGTGGAACTTGGAAAAGTATATATTTATCCCCGATTGGATAGCAAAAATTTGAAAAGGTGGAAAATAATATACGTGAAAATTAAAATAATTTTATTAAATTATAATTAATTTTATTGTATTAAATTTTATTTAAATCAAAATAGGTGCAAATCAAATTTAATAGATCGTTCAGACGAATCGCGTTTCGGGGTGATTATTAGTTACTCCAGGCAATTTTTGCGATGCAATTTTGAGAGGTACAGTGTCACAGGATCGTCGACCTTATATTTGGTTTATCATCAGGGACACTTTAGTAACTTTGTCGTACAAGGATAAAAATATAGAGAAAGCGTAAATATTTGCGGATTTCACGTTTATTTCGAAATACTAATCGTCAGTAGTATATACATATATACGCATTCACACTTGTACTCTCCGAAGGGATAGGCAGAGGTGTAACTAGTATACTTACATTCCGCCGAGTTTATTTCAGTCCCATAATGAGATAGGGGGCGAGCCTATCGCCATATAGGGCACAATTCCAAGCTCTGGGCTGATACTAAGCATTTCATGATAGGAAAACCCACTATTACTTTTACCCGGCCCGGGGATCGAATCCGAGACCTCTCCTATGCAGTCGTACTGCGTACGCATTACAACTGCGCCACCGAGGCAGTCAGTTCGTCAGTAGTGTTGTTATAAACTGTACTATAAACTGTTCGATACACAAAAAATATTTCTCTAGTCTATAATTTTTGAGCTCTATGAATTGCAGTGATAGTTATTTAAGGCAGACAACTAATGGTCGCGTAAAGTGTCAATGTTATCGCATCTGCGCGTTTCTATTGTGCACTATGTTAATTTATGGGAGACCATTGGATTGTAGCGCCCCTAACGTCACCACGGCATCACTGGCGTCTGCCAGTACAGAGCGTCTTACGCTTGATAGGACTATCGGAAGTCTGCTTTTAGAAATGGATTGCTTGATTTTAGGATATATATGTTTACAAGGTTAGTCAGAAAGGGTGTACAGAGCTGTGGCCAACTTAAAATATCGCTGATAAGGATTTGTACCAGGTGTATCATCTAATATTTTTTTTGTGTCATACAAAAACAAATTTAGTTTTTTTTGTTTTTTAAAAACGTACAACCTTGATGTGTGTGTTTTTAAGTTAACGACTTGGTAGCAAAATACAAAAGAACCGTGTCGTCGCGTAATACCAAATTAAAATACTACGCTATAAATATGCTTGACCATAGAGTTATGTGTGCGTATTTTTAATTTAATCAATTAACAGCAATATTTTTGAAACAAAAAGTTGCAAGTGCGGATGTTCAGATTTACAGGTAATTTTATGTTCTTTCGGCTTAGTACACCTTTTTCCGACTAACCTTGTATTTAGGATAAAAGGTAAAATTAAAAATACAAAACAAAAGTTTATTGTTATTTATTTCATTTTGAAAAGGTAATCGGTGACCTCGGAACGACTAATAGGTATCAAAAGTACAAAAACGATAGATATAATAATCTCTATATCTTATTCATTCTAGTGATAAGTTAAATAGCATCTCTCATGCGTTTTCAATAATTTGGTACGAATACCTTAACCCTTTTTATGCGATGACTTGTTTTTATATGCAAAGGTAAACGCATATTGCATCGGGTCGGGTCGCAGCGCAAAAATCCGCGAAAACGTCCGCTTCAGCCCGCTTCGACCCGACATAATGTGCGCTTACCTTAACTGTTGCTTTTGAAGCTCATGATGGATTATTGCATCTGAGTAGATTTTTTACTAAGGTTTTTTAATAAGTAAAGTCGTTTAGGATCACATAAAAAGGGTTAAAGAGGCATGGCAAATATTTCATTCACACAAAGGTAACTTACACGCTGTAAATTTTTTGCCTGTTTTCGTGAAATTTGTAAGATTTTTAATGATTTGATAGTAGATCTCGTATCGACTATTCTTCATAGGATCAAGGCACACTAGGTACATGTTTGTTTCTGACAGGTTACTTATTTTAATGTTATTTTTTATACAAATAAATGATAGTATATTTTTACAATCGCAACAAAAATAGAGATCTATCTATACTTACAGGAACGTTTAGGATTAGTTCTTTGAGAGATTTCTTTTGAGACAATAATATACAAAGTACCAAATGAAGCTCAGAAATAAATTAAAATCACAGATGTATAATTATCTAAATTTAGTATACAATTTGGAATACAATGTTTTTTAATGTCGTAATAATCTCTAGCGATATTTCATTTAAGGTCTAATTTAAAAATCTCAAAATTATTATATTAAAATATAATTCTAATTTGCGTAATATTTCGAAACTTAACAAGAGGGCATCGTAAACATAACGGAATAATTCCTGTGCCCAAAACGATATTTATAATTTACGCAACATGCATTAAATTCCGAGTGATAATTTTAAACAACTTTTCTAACAATTTATAAAAGAAATATTTATAATATCATCAATAAGCAACAAGTTATATTTGTATTGGTAACCGGCGTTTCCTCTCAGACTAATAACACTAAATATTTTACATCGAATAAAGCGAAATTTACAAATTGAAATACAAAGAAACTACTTACATCCATACAGTATAACGAAAATATAAATCTAAAATAGCGAACACTCTCTGAACACTTATAATATATTTTGTCTATTTATGTCTTTTTGACAGGGAATATATACGTACTATTTTTGTAATAAACTATCGGTAGTGAATTCGGTACGCGCTCTAACTTATACTATTAACAATTATTATATTTACATTAAGTACACGAGATGCATTATCACTTCTTATCTAATAGCCGACTTGGTGGCAAGTATATACCTATAATCACTTCATTTCGCTTAAGCACTTGCGCCAATCTATTACGGTAACAATAATCTATATTAAGTGTGCACCTGAATTTGTGGAACATTTTATTACATTGTAAATTGATCGATAATGGAAGACTTATGAAGGATGAGTGCTTAATATACATTCGTTTTGTGTATGTTTTATAAGCGTACTATATATTTTGAATAGATTTAATTGAGTTTATTAATACTTACAAAATAAAATCTGTATTTGATTACAAGAAAATAAGCTTTTAAGGTACATTGGTTTTGTTCATATACACCCAGTCTTCCAACAAATAAATTTCGTAAATAGGTAAACTTATGGCGCGATAAATAGGTACAATCAGGAGGCAATCCGCAAACACAACAAAGGTCCAGTATAGAAAACAAAGAGTCATTTGGATACATCGACCAGATTATTGTAACGGGAAATATGGTCTACATAGTTCACTATCAGGTATGGTCCGCGGCACTGGCGGTGGCGGCAGCGGCCGCTCGACGTGCCGGCGCCACGCGACCCATGAACGATCTAATCTCTTCGAAGTAGGTCTCGTCTGGAGATCTTCTACGACTGTCGTCGCCGTTCTCCGCCTCATGCTTCTTTAGATGCCTGTCGAGGTTCGTCTGCTGACCGAAACAGCGGTCGCAGTGACGACACCGGAACGGCCGCTCCTTATTGTGGATATTCCTCACGTGCCGCTGAAGGTTGGACGATATCGAAAAGGAGCGCTCGCAGTATTTACATCGGTACGGCTGTTCACCGGTATGCGTCCGTAAGTGTCGCGTTAAGTTCGCGCTACGCGGGAATGCTTTGCCACAGTAAGAACACGTGTACCGGTCTCTTGGTCTCGGAACTCCTGGGTTCTGAGGCACGGGTGGTGCACGGGGCGCGCCGGGGGCGAGCAAGGTCGCCGCCGCCGCCGCAGGTAGGAAGGGATAGCGGCCGAACGACGCCGGTAAAGCCAATGGTAATCGCCGACAGAACTGCAGTAGGGCCGGATGAGCTGGATGCGCTGGATGTGCAGGATGCGTAGGATGCGGCGGCGGCGAAGGTGTAATCAGGTTGCAGTTTTCATCTTCCAATCGTTGTGGTCGTTTGTGCGTGACTCTGAGGTCGAGGGGTTCATCGGCTCGAGGGGAGCCGATGGGGCTGGAGTGATGTTCATGTGGTGAGTGAGGGGGGGAGGCGAGGCGGCGCGGCGCCGCGTGCTTTTCGCGCATGGCGGCCGCCGCGCACGCGCTCATCGGGCTCGTGCGGCACCGACCTGAAACAAATCAAACCACATTATTATTCTCGTACATTCCACCGCTATAATGAAATAAAACTATGCTAATGTAATATGCTAAAACAGTCCTCACTAAGTTGCACCACGTCTTTTGGGTCCAGCAAAACAGAGCCGGATGTTGTCAATGACGAATTATAAATTCATTCGCAGTTTTAACAAGTAGGTAGTAATTGGGCAACTTTGGCCCCATCCTGTAATCAGTTGTAATATCCTCAGTGCACCAGTATGCTAACTTGAGGTTTCGTAATGACGCGACCGGGCGGCAGGCGGCGGTCGGCGGACGGGGGTGTCCTGATCGATGTCGGCTCCTACGCTCGCCTTCGACTTACGCCCACTTACTTGCGACATCGGTAACTGGAGCACTCGCTACCGAAACCACAGTGTTTTTTAATTAATAACACACCTTTATTGGCAGTTCAATGTTTCATTTTTAAGGCAAGCGCGATTTCACATAGCGTCAATAAAAATGTTAGGCCTCTGATATTTATTTAATGTTATATTTCCAAAAATTATGAAACGCTAAAATCAAACTGTAATTCACTGACTTTTATAAAAATAGGTACTTAAGAGCCAATAACATTAAAGCAGTCCTGTTTTATTCTGATTACACAAAATTTTACACGAGGATTAGTTGGAATACGAACATAGCAAACACAGACTTTATGAATATTACGAGTATTGTATGCATTTTTTCTCTATTGTATTCAGGAAAAATAATATACTATTAACATTAAAAGTAAGAACATCATGGCGGTATATTTGTCAACCGTAAAGCGAATTCAATATTGTCATTAACCGTTTACCATAACTATCATACTATGCATCGTGCCCACATACAAAAATAATGTTAGTTAATCGCTCAGCAATAAATTGAACGACTCCATTATGTTGATTGATCGGCGCCTGCGGATCACCCACGTATCACGGTATTGTTGGCATGCGCGTGCGCACTCGTCCGCTATTCATTTACATTTTAGACCACATTATGTTGTCACTACTGGACATTTAGCGTGACGTATCGGTTAGTTTTTGTGTAACGGATGGCTACATTGATGTATGTGACCACTCTTATCGAATATATTTAAGAAATCTATTGTTGGTATGGGTTTAGGTAGCTTAAAAATAATTGTGGGCTAGCAGAGTATTTTTTTTGTAGCAGATGCCAGCAAACGAGCAAGTGGTCTTCGCCGCCCATTAACGTCCACAATACCAATAAATTAAGGCATTGTGTAGGGTTGTATGATTTGAGCCTCCGGATATCGCACTCACCATACGAAACGCAACAGCAAGCCACTACTTTACCTCGGTTTTCTGTGAGACAGTATTACAACCCGGTTGAGGCGGCCTCTTCAGGCTGTAGACAAGACTGTCAACAGCGTAGCTCTACCACTTTCAAAATCGTTCTAATCATTTTGTAAACGACTCGTAAGTGAAACCAAAATAGATAATTTCCTCAAGGAGTGTTTACCGTTCAACCTGTTATGCCCATATTATGACCGCTATAATTTTTATATTTACGCCCTAATGATGTTTGCAGAGAACGCGGCGTAAAATATACTCATAAGAACTGCTGGTACAAATTTGTTAGATCACGCCTACAAGCCGACACGAGCTAATTTGCACCAAAAGCAGCGGGCATAAATCCTTTGAACAAGGGTCGGCCATCGACGTCTGTGCAGCCATATTTGGCACGTTCGTGAGGCTCGCGCTGCATGCTTTATGATTTGTGTGCTCCCTGCGCATGGACACTGGCGAAATAGCTTGTGTCAATATAAACTAATTACTTTTGAATTTTTATACTATCAGACAATTGGTACTGGCTGAAATGATTGGAAAGAAAAAAAGTAAGTTTTATGTTAGACACGTGATTTTTAAATTTAGAACGTTTTTCCTATTTATATGAATGGTGGGACCACGGGTCAATGAAGCATTCAAAACGTCTCCCCCTTTAGGCTTACACAAGCAGTGGGACAGCAATAATGCTTACTGGATGAGTTGTTATTATTGTTATAATAATATATTGACTTTACTAGATACTGGTCAGGCACATAAAAAATGGAGATTTCGTTACTTAGAACAATTCTATAAAATGTGAATTATTTAATGAAAGTGTTAAAATCTTAAAATGGCAAATTTAAATTGATATACGCATAACGGACGATTTCAGCTGCGACAAAAGTAGTAATTTATTTTATCATTTATCGCTTCTAACATAAACTACTTATAGACAGCGAATAGATTATAAACTCGCCGCGCAGGATCGGTGGGATCAAAGACGTCTGAAATAATGATAAGCTTTTATATTTTACGATGGCATAAAGCGCACCATTTCACGAGACGATACAATGTTAGAGCAGTAGAGTCAGTACTGTGGGCATTAGGCTTTCGGTGTACAGTGTATGTGGTGTTTGCGAGACGGCGGCATATCTCACTAGTGTGGGTCACGATTCACTAATTACCGGTAATTAACGATGTTCGGATGCGGCGTGACGCACTAGTATGGTAGGCGGAGCGACCACGCTTATGTATGTTAATGTAAATAACGTGGCCAATGAGCGCCGTCACGCCGCACCGCCCGGTGATATATTAGCATTTGAATCGCTTATTCGTTCACCTCCGTCGAGTAAAGCCACTCTAAACGTTCCGCCAGTCGCCACACTTTTGTCGGATTTCATGCATTCCATATAGACGCGTCGCTCGTCCCACTCGTTTAAATAAATAAATAACAATTATCTTATGTATCCGATGTTATGCGGTAGAGTGTGCTGCCGATAAATTGCTTTATTTATCAGCCAATAATAATGTAGGGATTACGGTCGCACCGAGGTGTGAATTGTAAATGAGACGTCGCTATTTTGTCTCGAACGATTCCATATCGAATGTTTGTACGCTTTTACCTATTCGGTTTGTGGTTACGTGTCTGTTGTGTGAAATTATTACTTAATCCTAAAGTATAAAGTCTTACATTCTACGAGACGTTCTGTTTTCCGCGTAAATACAAAACACACTGGGCCTTACTTATAAAGGTTGTTCTAGCACTGATTAGTTAAACACTCTTTTGTTTTGAAAGTTTGGATGTTTGTGAGTTTATGAGTTTGTGAATTTGGATGTTTGTTAGTCAATCACGGCTAAACGATTTTTATCCCGGAAAAGGTCGTTCACACGGGTGGAGCCGCGAACAAAGCTAGTCAAACATAAAATACTAAACCCATTATTAAATTGTCACAACTCATTAGCGTAATTAGAGATGAGCATAAATGTATCGATAATTTGAGCGTGCGATTTTTTATACGCATAATTTTAAAATAAACTATTAAATTATAATGCATGATACGTGCACGCTCGATCATCAATCACAGACGTGTAATGGGATGTTATAATGTTCGTAAACATCCAATGATACAAGTCTCGCTTGGCTGCGGCACCGTGACTTAACCCACCTACATCGAATAGGTACCTAGTGTTTTGTTCTAACATTAACATTTATTAAGAAGATGTACTAGATATTGAAATATCGTGTTATCGTAGGTTTAGACCACAGATATTTTGCTTTATTTGACAAACTATTCTGATTTTTTACTTCCGAAAAAAGAGGTACGCTAAAAAATTTATTCCTTTTAGTGTGTGTCTTTTTCTGAGGCATCAGAGCGCTTAAACGAATGGACATTTACTAGGTAGTAAGTCCATTGTATGCGAGAGGCCGTCTGAGTTGGTACCACCGCTATATCTATAGAAATAGAGTAGTCGGGGCAAGTGGATGGTAACCGCCACGTGTGCACATAAGCAGACGCAACACTACACAGAACTTTGAATTACTCAGCATGGCACTGAACTGCGCTCGTCACCCTGAGACATAAGACGTTAAGTATTATAATGCCCAGTGATTTCACTGGCTTCAATGTCCGTAAAATTGAAACACAACAGTGCTTATAAACTGCTGCTTGGCGGCAGAAGTAGACAAAGCGGTGGTACCAACCCATACACAAATGTGTGCTTCTCGCACACAAAGGACCTATCATCTAGTAACTATTTTCAACTTCATATCTCAAGCCGTTTCTTAAGATAAGTCTTCGCTAATACACAGACAAAAAGTTAATCCTCTAAGTCCGTCTTCCATTTTATAATGAGAAATCTTTAGAAAATCTACTAAAGCATATTATATTACTGCCTCGGTGACGCAATCGTAATGCGTACGTGTTACAACTGAGGCTGACGCTGAGGTCTCGGGTACGATCCCCGGTCGGGTAAAAGTGATATTGAGTTTTTGTATTACGAAATGCTTACTCATTGCCCAGAGTCTGGAATTTGTGCCCGGTATGGCGATAGGCCCCTCCTAACACATCATGGGACGGAGATACGCTTGGAATATGGGTGTACTAGTTCACAAATTTGCCTACCACTTCGGGATTACAAGTGGAGTGCGTATGTATGTATATGCATATTATGGGTTTTAAGATTTAATGCGCACTTCATAGCCGCATTATAGGCATAATACGCTAGATGATATTAGCCTATAACTTAGTTCCTTTATCTGTAAATTGACATTTGCAGCCAAAAGCCTCCACAGATTTTGCAATTTCTAATGACAATACGGAGAACATTTCAAGCAAATGTTATCTAAAAACCGTGATACAATAACAATAGGTCTAGAACAGAGATTGCACCAATGATTGCCTGCGTATCGATACAGTGGTTAACAAAAAAAAACGAACCCGCTACCACAGGTCACAATACTGCGTAGTCACGAAGTAGTCCTTCGCAATTGAAGTGAAAGAATACTGTTGACTGTCTTGCAAAAGTGCAAAGTATCTGCGTAATAGCCACAAATGACGTAAACAAAATAAATAATACCAAACGACAATGTTTCTTGCGACATGAAAAACTCGACGTAATAAAACCAGGAGTAATTAACGCGGTAATTTAAAATAAAGAGTAAAATTTCATTAGCGCTAAGAGTGTAGATATCGTTGTGAGCAATCGCATAAGTCACCGAGTCGATACTCGACATTCCGAATCATATTCTCTCATGCAATCGCGGTTGGAGGAGATTCACACGCGCCGCTTGCTTTTTTAGACGGCATCGTATCGACAAGCGAGATCATTGATTTATTTCACATCACTATTTTAGGAAACGCGGCGCGCCGATCGCCTTATGGCGAGATATGAAATCACTATTCGATGTATGGAGTCAGGACGAGGACTAAATGTTTGTGATGTCTAGATGGATCGATCAAGCCCGCGGACGTATGATATCGTTTATTAGGCATCGATTATTGCAAAACCACGCATTGAATTGTCCTATTAAATGCACATACTTTATACTTTAATAGGATATGTCATTTCAAGATTCTTTATTGAACGTTAGCTGCGATGGAACATGGTTTTATACCTGTATCAAATTTGTGGGAAGTTTTTTGAACTGGATTGCATTGAGATTATTTAAAACTAGCTTTTGCTTGCGGCTTCGCCCGCGTGAACATCCTTTTCCTGGATACAAAGCAGCCTAAATAACCGGAATAAAAAGTAGTCTATAACCGTTTTCAGGATCCTATCTATCTCTGTACCATAATTCATCAAAATCGGTTCAGCATTTTAGACGTGAAAGCGTAAAAAACAAACTTACTTTCTAATTTACAGTATTAGGATTAGGATTATATTTCAGTTAGCGTTTAAGGCGCTGAGTATTAAATATGATGAACATTTCAAGACCACAGATAAGAAATGTATTGGTAATAATAGTAATATCAGCCCTGTATTTTATACATCCCACAGCAGGGCACGGGATTCTCTACTGAATGAATCAGGTATTATTTAATGCCGGTTGGCAGATAAGTTAACTCGTATAATCTTGAACTATGGGCATTGTAGTATTTCCTGCTTCTATGAATATAACCTAACAATTAATAAAAAAATCTGACGACAATTAGAAATAAGATTTCTTCAAAAAATCATATTCAAATCGGTCCATTCGTTTAGGAGCTACGATGCCACAGACAAACACCCACCCGCACACGGACAACGGGATAAAACTTTAACAACTATCTTTTTTGTAGGGGATAAGAAATGAGAACTATTTATAATAAATAAACGTAAAACAATTGTTAACTTAAATGAAAAATCATATACTTTATTACCATTAACGCTTAGTTTAAAATACAGACAGTATAGCGTTCAAATTCCTTTAAAATCTAAGTAACTACCAGTGTCCGTTTATAGTATTAACATTTTAGTACATTACAAAGTAACAACTAATGAATGAGTCAAGCGACTGCCATTAAATAAATTCATTATTTTCGTATGCCACACTCGTCGGCTAATAAAGTGCCAAACGAGCTATCCGAAAAGCGTGTTGAGTATTCAAGGCACTCGACGATGTTCGAGTTGCCAAGTGAAATAATTATCTAATACATTATCGCGTTGCCCTCATGGACCAATCACTTCGGAATTCTGCGCATTTTAGAGTGGGCATTTAATACGGCTGGCAGGCCGATTCTGCCAATAGCGGGTTTGATTTGCCACGCATGCGCACTTACGAATAATGTTGTTTTTTTAAAAACGCGCAATTGCATGGGAACCAGGGCGACGCGCGTCGTGGGAACCGCCGGAAATCGGGATTTTTTTCTTCACAAAATTACCTACATACAGCTCATTTATCGGTGATTAGTATGTGAGCGACATTGCCAATCAAATCTAATGGCGATTGATGCATTCCTACGCGATATGCATTTATCAATGTTTGCAGATGACCTGAGAACAGCCCAGTGCAGCGGTTAGTGAAGGTGTGTTTCAATATTTCTAGTAGTTTCTGGTGCAATAAATACTTTAACAGCCTGTTATTATTGCAGATTGAAATGAAACATTTTATTAACGAACGGGTCTAGTTTCACTATAATTCTTAACTGTAGCAACTCGAGTAAATGTCACCTTAGTCTGTATATCATTATTAATATATTTCGCGCCGTAAAACCAACGTGATTTAATTTTAATTACAAAAAGACCATTTTACTAAACAAAATATAAAATGGATAAAACATTTTTTTGTGTAAGTGGCCCACAACATCATAGGCCCAAAGCCAAATTAACCTGCATATGGAAACTAGCTTCCTGTTGCGGATTGTGGGGGTTAGACGGCGGATTGCCCCACAGAATACCAAATTCTCTGTCAAATCATGATAGGAAACTCTGGCATAATGTCGGCAGAAAGGAAAATTGTTTATATTTTTTTATTTGACTTATGCACAATGAATCTTATGTTTTACAATACAGATTGTATTACACATGTTTTAACACCATTTGTTCGTCGAATCATATTTGATGAGCTCAAAAATAATATATCTGCTTCATAGAAAATTATTCTGCGTCTATTAGCTACCAAGGAGTTGGAAGCTACGGACCGCTTTGACTATCAGGTCAAGATTAGCTAAAATACTTTCGATTAAATTAGCTTTGAAAAAAAAGCACATCCAAATCGGACAATTCGTTACGGCGCGGCGTTAGGTCACAGACACACACACAAAGAAGTCAAACTTATAATAGGTATCCCTCTTTTTTATGGGAGTTAAAATCTCATAAACCTACGTATTTATTACCTGTCAGTACATCATAATGTCATATAAAAGCAGTGAATGTTATCATAACCTATTAAATAAAACATCAAACCCAAGATAGAGCGAGTAGTATAAAATAACAGTCGTAGAATTTGGTGTTTAAGTGACGTAAATCACATTATGTCCACACAAATGATGTAGAATTAACAAGTGTTTATACCTCTTGATTATCAGGTATACGGTACTAAATAAAAGCATAGAGGATCGTTTAGAAGGCGTAAAACTATTTACGATCTATATAAAGGTAGGAAGGTGACTGCCTCGGTGGCGCAGTTACAATGCGTACGCGTTACGACTGAGGTCAACGCTGAGGTCTCTGGTTCGATCCCCAGGTCAGGTATAAGTGATATTGGGTTTTTCCATTATGAAATGCTCAGTATCAGCCCTGAGTCTGGAGTTTGTGCCCGGTATGGCGATATGCTCGCCCCCTATCACATCGTGGGACGGAGATACGCTCGGCGAAATGTGTGTGTACTGGTTACACCTGTTCCTTCCTTCGGGGATTACAGGCGTGAGTGCGTATGTATTTATGTATAAAGGTAGTACTGCAGTTCGTTTGGCACCCAATATGGGCTTTACACCAAAAGGCGTAACCTAAGTATGGGAAGCACAGTGGGCTTTCAGTAGTGCAGTTTCGGCAACGCGTCTATGATTATTCTGATGGTGTGGGCACTCATAGGCTGTAGAGATCACTTACTATCAGGTGACCTACTTGCTCGTTTGTTGACCTCTACTATAAAAAAGGGTAAAGTGAATACAGTATTGTTTCCGTGTTAAGTTTTTAAGAAAATAATATAAATATATCTCTATAACTGAAACATGCGTTGAAATCTTTTCTTGAAAATGTTTTTGCAGTAATATATTTCGATTACAAAGATTAACTATCCAGATATATTAGATTTTCATCTGTGTCGTATTTCAGCCTCCGTGGCGCAGTGGGCGAGGAGCCGGCTGTGAAGCGGGAGGCTTGATGTTTGTATGATCCACAAATGTTTGTTTCAGGTCTGGTTGTTGTAGGACCGTAAGTCCCTCGAGGTTCCTATATTCCACGATACAGGTTGACCTAGTTTCGATTCAGGATTATGTGTGTGACTGTTGGGTGTATTTATAATTTTATTATGAATGCTTACATTATCTTTTCTTTCCGTCTACCTGCCCTTCATTATCATTAAAACATAATTAAAATTTTATTTTGAGCCGGAGATTAGGTGACATCAATATGTTGTCAGACAAGCTATAACCTAGCTCCGGCACTGCATATAATGATATATGCATATGCAACCATTCATCTCTAGTTATGAGCAAGTTTGGTCTAATTACCTACATCTCGTAAAATCTAAGAGCACGCGCCGAGTTGCGACATTTAATTTCTCACAGCGAAAACCGGAGCAATTTCGTAAGTTCATCGTCGCTTGATGTTTTGTCACAGATAAATAAATAATTTTGCGCTGTAGATGCGAATCTTTATATCACGAGGCTAGACTACATCTAAGTAAAGCATAAACTAATGTACGCCCAACGGATACGTGCCTAGCTGCGATTTTTAACTAGATAATAATGACAAAGTATTTGTATAATAGGTATAGTGAAGTAATTGTATCGTGGTTAAAATTTTCAGATGGGCAAGTAGGTATTTTATATTCATTAGATTACTGGTAATGCTTTTGAGGACGTCAAATCGTATCAGGGGTACGATTCCGCGGAAGGCCCAAAAAACGCTGACTTGATGTATTTTAGAGAGATATGTTTGTAGTTTACAAGGTGTTACTCGTATGCGAGAGGCCGTCTGGGTTGGTACCACCGCTTTGTTTTTTTTGCCGCCAAGCAGCAGTGTATGTGGTTCTTCTGCTTATGGGCAGGCGTGGTGCTTACCATCAGACGAGCGATCTCTCGTCTCGTCAGTCAACGTAATAAAAAAATTGAGCCAATGATCTCACTACGGAGGACGCTCAAGACCGGGCGTTGTGGAAACATCAAAGTAAGAAGACAGAAAATAAGCACCCAGAAAGACAGAGTTTTCGACACAAGATGAAGGTTGAAATAATATATGTGTTATGTATCATAAAATATTAAAGTCGGCAATTACCATTATTATTAGCGTAGATAATTGTTTCAAAAGCTCGACAAGCTGAGTGTTTCTCTACGGTATGCGGTACTTCCTTTTGTACTTAATGGAAATTAAATAATACCAGCATAGAAAATATTATCAGCTTTTAAGGTACATAAATTATGCCAGTTAGTTCACGTGAATTACGCACTGCTTACATTGCCCAAGGCTTTTAGGTACTGGTCGGACACTTCAAGCTAAAGTGACAACTGATAACCCCGACTGATTTACATTATAGACAAGCGTAGGTTGTAACTGTCGTGTAGATATATCAGCGGGAAGTTGCTAGATATGTATAAAATACTAAATATAAAGGAGTTTCGCGTCTATTTATACCCTCGCGCGGCCTAATAATTGAACCGACTCGTAAACGACCTGTTTAACACTCGGGAGCTAACAAGACCACTTAGAGTCTCACCTCTTTTCAGTTATCACCATTTTAGGACCCGACAATTTTATTTTAACACCGGTTAACGAGCCGTTTCCGTCTCAGCACTTAATTTCGCACAAAGTATTGAGTCAGAAACGTTTAGAATAATGCATTTCCATTACGTATTCAGTTTATAATCTCAACGAAATTCTATACAGAGACGCGCGCAGATAGCAGAGCTGTCTTATAATTTATAGTTTACCATTACAGCGTACTTCGTAAACGCGCTGCATTTCATTTGCATTGGAGATTCAGATTTGCGGTGACATGTCCAGTATTAAAATGATGGATCGTAGTTTGATTGCGCGGACACTATGGGACGTCTCAGTGACGCGGTTTATGACCAGAACAGCCACCATGTTTACCTCATATCAGTTTTCATGACAATGGTCTTAGTTGATCGTACATAACTGATTACAAAATATGAAAGTTTAATCTTCGTCCTTCATATATATGATATATATCATAGGCCAGAAACGAGCAAGCAGGTCACCTAATAATGGTATTTACCGCCCATAAAAAGTAAAAACCCACTATACTAGAAAAATCATGGATGCGTTGTCAATCTTAAAGAGAAAGAAGGGGGATTGGGAAGGAAAGGGAGATTTGAGCCTTACTCCTCGTACTCACCGTACGAAATTTACAGTAAACCGTCAATTCACGCCAGTTTCCTGTGCGACAGTGGTGCCATCATGTTTGAACCAGCACGTTCATGCTGTAGATAAAACTGCCCACAGCGTGGCTCTACCACTTAAAAAATCCAACATAAGCGACTGAAATACGAAGCGAATAGATAAGATATCTGAGGGGCTAGCACGGAAACTTGCGAAAAGTTATTCGAGCTGTCATCGACAACAATTTCTATGAGATTTTAGTACAGCGCCTCTATCGTATGTAAAAGAAACTAACATATATGGAATATAGACCAATGGTATTTAAGGAATTATCTATCGAGCCCTCGATACCTTTACATTACGATTTCGATAGTTTTCCGTGTTAGCCCCTCTGCTTGCGTGACATTAACGAATCAAATAATAATTATGTCAGACTTCCCCAATTAAGAAAAACATTAAACGATCAGCAAAATAACCGATGACAAATTTTAAATTAATTCCCAATATTTATCGGGATATTATTTAGAGTGGAATTGATGTGCGCATGCACATAATTATTTGTAATATTAGTTTGGATTATACGCAAAAAGTAGTTCGTTATTTATTTTATTAACAAGACTTCCAAAGAAATTGCTCCTTTGGAGTCTGAGCCCCTGGCGTCTGCTCTTAGAGCCACACTGTGACACTGCAATGATAAATCTGAATTGTATTCTATCTGCTTTCTAAACACATTCTAATTTCTAAGCAGTCTGAATACGTTCTCTTAATTTAAATTACTAATAGACATGAAGACTGCTAATACAGTAATACTTGTCAATAAATAAGACACAATAGATTGCTTTGAAAACATAATTATGTGAGGAATTGACTGGAAATTACTTCTGACAATAAATTGTGTATAGACATGAGATGATTTTAGTATAAATAGGCATGTTTATATAGATGAGTTCATTTTTGCACATTTAGCTGTGTGCATAAGCTTGTGTAAATATACAGTTTTGATTTGTGTGACAGTAAAGTCAGTCGTCATCCTGTACATTTGTTAATAATGTATACAGTCAATGTCTTTTTTGTTATATAGTATAGGCCGACAAACGAGCAAGTGGGTCACCTGATGGTAAGTCATCTCCACCGCCCATGAACACCCAGAAAAGTCATGGACGCTTTGCGACCTTAAGGTATTGAGAAGGTGCCTTAGGCCTCCCGATATCAATCACCGTATAAAATGCAGCAGTAAGCCGCTATTTTATGTCGGTTTTCTGTGAGACAGTGGTAACAACCCGGTTGAGCCAGCCCATTCATGCTGTAGGCAAGACTGTCTACAATGTGGCTCTGAGACGAGATTTTCTAGACAAAATATTCTGGCTGTGAAAATACAATTCATTGTTGTCAGTAGCTGTGGTCTTCAAAACAATAAAAAATCTTAAAAATATAAAGATTTTATTTATCAGCGGATATCCTAAAAAATAATAAAAATAATAAAATAATTTTGCGTGGTGGACGGAACCCTTAGCACGCGAGTACGATTTATTTATAGGACTTCTAAGCACGTAAAGTTTAGAAACAATTAATCAAAACGTTGAATCCGATTGCTCTCAGTAATATGAATATTTTAAAAAGATCTGAATATCTAATACTTTATTTAGTGTGCAATAAAGAATATTCTATCTTTCTATCAATCAATAGATCTGCTGTTAAAATATGTTTCCGCTAATTAAGTAGTCTATTTCTAATTTATCTTGGTAATATTTTAATTATAACCGACGATACCCTCGCGGGGTGAGGAATGGCTTGAGGTTGCGTGTTCGATTCAATCCCTAGGCTCCCACCTTTTGTTAACTATCGCTCCAACGGCGAAGGAAAACATCGTAAATAACTTCTAAAGTATGTGAAATCTATAGACCTATATTTGCCCAGCGGGGCAAACCCCTTTCATTAGTAGAGGAGGCCCGTGCCCAGCAAGGGGACAATATAATATAGGGCTGAAAAAGTAATTATTTAGTTATCTAATTTTCAAACACCATCCTTGTAAAATGCTAATACTATCTGCTTATTACATGTACTTCCGCAAACATAATTTATATGAGAGCCGCTATACCGTCGTATGTCTGTTTCTTAATATTTATGAAGGAGAAGTATAACATAAACCAACGGAACGCAATGCAAACTCGGTATTGTGATAAAGCCGTGACCACCTACGTACATTGCTCATACACGTTTGGCGCGAAGCTATGCTATATTTGGCGATGTTATGAAACATTTGAGTTGTTTTACTCTTTAATTAGTAGTTACGTTTTGAAGGTATACTACATTAAACTTTGGAGTGCAGTGACATCAATGCAAATGCCGATGGCTTACAGAAGTTACTGTGGTGGCTGTGTGGTCCGAATAATGTCCGGTCTTATCACTGATTTGAAAAATTCAGCCGTACACCAAATGAACATGTGAGATTAAATATTGTGTTATATTCTTATCTAAGCATCATTCTTATTTACCACTTATGGCTTATTCGATAATGTTGGTTCAAATTTTATCCACCTGATAACACATTAATTTGACAATTTATGAAGTACTAATTTAACATACACTTCTCCGTGTGTATTAAAAGCTTGTAATTTTTTCATTTTGCCGTCTTATATTTTATCTGATTAACTAGCTGTCCTGCGCGGTTTCACCCGCACCATACTAACATTTACATACAAATATTTATACCATACTAACGTCACTCAATTGTTTTGCCTTCCCGGAACCTCTTCACTAACACTTAAGCAATGGTATGGTATTAAAGTTCAAATTTACTTTTAAGTATTATTACGAATCGATTGTATGGGAGTATAGAAAAGTGTTGTTTTTAGACTTTTTCAGGCATTTTTTTTAATTTTTCTCTCCGTAAGAACCGTCCTCGTACATCAAGGAATATTTAAAAAAAAGATTTAGCGAAATCGGTTTAGCTGCTTTCGAGATTTTTATATTATATATAACGTTTATTTGGATATTGTGAAATAAGCGTTGTACATAACATATATTTAGTACTTACTTCATAATAATCATAATATTATAATAATCTCAACATCTCTTTTGCCAATAGCATATCTTTCACCAGGTGGGACACGGACATCTATTACGGTTGTACGCGTTGGCGTCCGTCAAGCGTTTCTATTCGAGATTATTGTGGCACCACAGTGCTTGTAATACTATCTGCACTCGCAACCTGTCGCGTGTCGTTGCTGAATTAGAATCTGCTTGTGTACTTTGTGGTACTTGTACCCGGATAGTAACCATGTTACATGAAAAAATAAGCTTGCCTAAAACTTATAAACTTAATTAAAAAATATCTGTTTAAAAGTAGTATTCTGTTTACACTAAGAAGTTTGTTAGTCTCACAAAACGCAGATCCGAATCAAATATTGAGGATCAGACAAACATTTCTCTCGGTGTGGGAATCGAACCTACGGCCCCTCGTTTCGCAGCCAGCTACTCGCCCACTGCGCCATGGATGCTGAAATAAAGCAGATGCACCTAGTATCTACTCAGACTAACTTCCGCATACGAGACACCTATCAACTAGTACCAACGTACCAATGTTTGAACGTAACTCTGAAAAATTAGAAATCACTACACAGTAGCAATATCTAGTTCACTTAAAAAATGCACCGCACATCGTCACCGCAACAAAAACCAGTTTCATTAAAATTCAAACTAGATATGATGCAAAAGTAAATTGCTCTGATTTGCACCGAACCAATATCTGATTACTGTGCCAGCAAAAAAATAATTTCTCGAAACGAGTCTGTCATGCTGTTACGGCGCCATAAAAATTTGATTATGAAATTAATGATAGTTTTAAAATAAATATTAATTTAAACGAAAGTTAGATGTTGACTTAATGGATACTTGAAGGTATGTAACGTCGGTATGTTGATATGATTGCATCATTGATTATAGTTTGCGAAGGATGTTATATTTGTTTCATATCCTCTTCATCTCCGTGATTTTAACCGACTTCAAAAAAGGAGGAGATTCTCAATTGTGCGCGTTTTTCGGGTTTTATAATGTTATTTTTATTTAAATATTCTTATATTAGAACATTGGACACCTCCCGTGGTGCAGTGTGCGAGTAGCTGTGACTTGAAATGCCGCGGGTTCGATTTCCGCACCGAGATAAAAATATAAATATTTGTGTGATTCTCATATATTTGTTTCGGGTTTGGGAGTTTCCACCCCAGAGGTGTTGACGTCAGACAGGCGGCCGGTCGTAAAAACTACAAGCCAAATATTTCTGTAAAATGTGTTAAAAAACATGTCGCAACGACCCCACAGCGAGTGGGATAAGGGCAGATGGAACAAAGGAAGAATTAAAGCATTGAACTGTCTAACTAGGCGATTTTTTTTATGTCGATAAGGTCCAAGTTTGGCGTGCAGCGAGCAGGGTCCCATGCATGCTACCCGGATAGAGCTTTTGTTTTGTGTTTGATGATAGATGCTTATTATTTGTTATAACGTTGACCTTGGAAGTTCCGGAGGTAAAGTAGCTTGTTAACAAGCTATTGTGAGGTTTGATAAATCAAATAAATTGATTCGGTTTTAATACCGGAACTTCCGAAATTCGATCATTAATCAGCATTTTTAAAAGATGTGTAGAATTTTCTGTTGATTAGGTATCTCCATATTTAATCATATTAAAAATCAAAAAACCTGACCGAAACCTAAACCAAACCCTTTACATACGCAGCTATTAAAACAGACCAACGGGGAAAATGAAGGATAATATCATACTAACTATAATCACCAAAGTTTTTTAATTTAATATGTCATATAAAGATCGAATACCGAAAAAAAAATGTCATTTATCATATCTATCGCTTACATATGACGGGTTAATGGCGAAGCCATAACCAAATGGACAGTTATCGTGCAGATCGAATGACATTTACGTTTGTTTTGACATATGATAAAATTTGACAATTTGTCTCAGAATGACATATAATCTAATTTGTGTAGTGTTAATGATAGAAATAGACGATATTTTAGGATGACAAATATATTATATATATATATATATTTATATATATATATATATATATATAAATATAGTATTCATCATAAAATATTATATATATATATATATAGTGTGTTTAACCCAGACGGCCTCTCAAATGCGATGGACCTGCCTATGTACATTTTGAGAGGCATAATTCTACCGACCGTCGAGGGACGCAGTGTCTCTTGTCGGTCTGCATTGTATTTGGACTGCACTGTACTTAACATCAGAGCCAGTGTAGTCACTTTGCCGTGCTAAAGTAAAACGGAAATATTGTTGGCAGTCCCAAAGACTACAAAATATATTTTCTCTAATTAAAGCAAAACAAATATTTATAATACAAATTGCAAAGTCCATTATTTCCATACTTCCCCTTTCCCTTTAAACTAGATACGATAGTACAGATACCTACCTTGTCGCTCGAGGCGACCGGATGCGACAAGTGTCATGGATTATCACATAACGTAACAGGCGAACGCCTACAGTAATTATACATTTTGATCGGTGAAAGTGAAGTGATGTCGCATTGGCTTACTAATAAATTATTTTAGTAAAAATAATAATAGATGTGTATGGAGTTGATACACACAGATAAACGTTAGCTTACTCTAAGGCGCTATCTGGTAGACGCGGATTATTGTCTCTAATATGGGTTGTTTGCCTTAATTTAGTGTAATTATAGTTAAGTACAAGCTTAATAAGTGAGGCGCTCATAGCCAGTCGCACTAATTGGCGGGTAAACAATTAGCGTATTAAGGAACTCCTAGCGCGGTCAGTCTATGGATGGGTGACCGCTTAGTCGTATTTCTGAGTATCGTGTTTCGGATGATACGTAAAAAGTCGATCCCGGTTGTTATTAACCCACAACAGTTGTTAAGCCAAGTCGGAGGCCTTCGGGCGGCTTGAAAACTTTGACACTAGGTTGGCCACTAACTATTCAGTATAAAATAGTTCATAATAATAACAAACAAATATGCATCTCAAATATTAACAAACACTATTATTCATTGGTCCATAAGCAGCAACCAGAAAAGATTTAATCTGACAGTCGTCCTCAGTAGAAAAGACATCAACGCGGTCTAGGAAATTCTGTAATGAACATTTTAATCAATCCAGTTTAAAATGCAATGAATTTAAAAAGAGAAACAAAAAATATGGTCGCATTTACTCCGTATATATTATGTAGTTGCTTTACTTTAGATTGAAATTTCAAATGGAACATCTTGTCGGATGACAGCGGCAGCTTTTTAATACGTTCCAAAGGTATAATATGGGTATTATCGTCCACATATTGTTCTAAAATGTGGCGTAATCTAAAAACTTTTATAATAACGGTTTTTTTTATTAATATAAATTGTAATTAGTTTCAATTAGTGATCTATATAAAATCATAATAGGTGATTTCATAGTATATTCACAGTTAAAAGCTGTTATAATTTATGAGTATAATTTTTCAAAACAATACTTGTGGTTTTAGGCACAGGAATATTGCTGACGTATAGAAAAATATCGATCTTATAATGCCTCTATAATTAATTAATTACCTACTACTTTATTAAATTAATTAATTTCAGTTTATTATTATAGAAACAGCTTTGTTCGTCGACTGTACTCATTCAATTCTTTGCGCGATAGCTGCAACTTTTTGTGCGACCGATGCGACGACACTGTCTCCTTTTAAAACCTGTACTAATGTCTACTATGTGACGCTTAGAACGTTTGACATTTTTTCATCTAACTGGAAATTTCTAACATTACTAGTTCTCGAGCTAATAACGAAATTATTTGAGTGATTTTGATAGGTCTCAGATTATTATTAGAGATTTAATGAGATAATTGCTTTAGGGTATAGTTTGGAGTATTTGGTATATACCTAATACTGTTAATATACATACCACTTATAAAGGTGCTATATGTCTCCAAGTAAATTCGGGTTTGTATGTTTTTATGGCTCCATCATAGGGTAACAAGAATAAGCAAAATAAATTACGGGATTTATTATATTTTTACGATGGTTATTCTATTTCCCATTAAATAACTTTACCTTTATTTTATATTTTCTCATGTTGCTCGCTGACAATAGGACCGTACCCATTCCGATAGATATAAGTAGCGATAAGCATCTCGACCTTCCACATGTTCCATTTATAACATCTATGTTATGTTAATAAAGTAGTTAGCATTGTTATAGAGGATCCAGTGTTATACTGACCCTGTCGCACGTACATACTTACGTACACTTGTCATTGTACAGGATTGTCTTTTGTTATTTATTGACAACTGTCGATAATAAAGTTAATTGAATTGAATTTATTATTTCTATTTTATATACTTATTATATATAAAACTACTAGCTGTCCCGCGTGGTTTCACCCGCAACATATAGAGGGTGTGATTGCAGCGCCACCTACCGGGTCCAATTGTGAATCTAAACCATCCAGGGCGCTACCCAAACACATACAAAAAATCATTCAAATCGGTCCAGTCGTTTAGGAGGAGTTCAGTGACATACACACGTACAGAATTATATATATAAAGATTATTATTATGGAAACGATAATAGTAGATTTTCACGATTCTTACTATAACAAATTAGTTTTTTAATAAATAAACTCACCTGCGAGTCACACACATAGCCTAACCTCACATTAACACACTAGTCTTTTGTCGTAGGTATCAGGAAATATGATGGTAATGCGGCACAACAACAATCATTTTTTCGGTGTGGTATCGAACTCGCGACCCTTCGTTTTAATAGCGGCTACTCACCCACTGCGTCACGGAGGCTGTTATTTAGAAATTACATTGCTCACTTTCCAATCATTATAAAGTTATACATTATTCTATATTTTAGCCATATTTAGCACACAGGGCATAAAACTTAAAATTATTAATATTTCCGTTACTATCCAGTCCATAGTATTTATATTGGTACTATAAATTTTATGGTAAGTTTTTATGGCATTTTAATATTAGAGAACATTCAATATTTGCATTTATATCTTTAATATCTTAATATCGATATTGTACATTCCATTATGCAAGTTTATGAAACATTTTGTAGGATTTTATGGTATGATTGACTTAACTACTTTAGTTTAAGAGTTCAAATTACGGTACATATATGTGATTATTTAAATATGTTTATAAAAGGGATAAAAAAATGGTAAAGTATTTAAAACAATTTGTAAAGCGGTCCTACTTTATATTTAAAAAAAAAAACCTTTAAATCTGATCCAATTTTATTTATTATTCATTTCCTTCCAGTAATTAGTATGCAATTTAGAAAATAACATAAAATTAGGCAATTTTCATGCTGCGCACAGTCTCTTACGTCTAATAAATTAAATTATATTAATAGATTTTCTTCAAACATAGCGAAGATTCAAGTCAATTAAACCAGCTTACAAACTAACAAAAAAGCGCATTCAAATCGGGCCATTCATTTAAGCGCGACGATGTCCCAGACTGATACACACAAAAAAGTTGCATATTCCTACCTCATAAGAGCGCCTCTTTCGCCAACACACTGTGTGCACAGTTTGGCGAATTTGTAGAAAATATAACTAAGTTTAAATTAAAAAAAACACACCGACGGATAAATGAGTTAAACTTTTAACATCCCTCTGTTTTGTCGGTGTTAAAAAGTGCATTCGCTGCAATTAATCGTCTATCATACGAGTATTACGGAGTTTCGCACCCAATCGCGATACCGCGCACTTGAATAAGTATTTTATTGAAGTGCATTAAGTACATCCTCACAATCACGTCACCTCGATGTATATCATAAATCTATAACAAACGATGTTTATCGTCAAGAACTCGGGCAAGGCTGACTCCTCCCTGCACCTCGCGCGTGTGTGTTATTTGCACATGTCATTTGTTAATAGCTTCGCCTTTGGTTTACTGGCAATGTACGTCAGCAGTAAACTGCCTCTCAGTTTACTGGGTTTGAATACACAGCGGATATTTTATTGCAGTTTTATTAAAGCAGAAAGATGGAAATTGAGCAAGTGGGTTATTTGATGGAAAGTGAACACCACGGGCATAAACATCCATATTATTAAAGGAATCGTGGGTAATCTGACATCTAAGAAAAGAAATGATGTAATGAAAGCTTTGTATACGAAGATAAAGAAAAGCATGATGCATGCTGAACTATGTTCGAAGAAAATTTATTCCGTCATTTATGAGTTACAAATGGTTTCGAAGTTGACGTCAGGAGTTTTTTTATTAACGGTGATTTTATTTGTGGGGTAGTAGTATATTTTCCGCTTTTGAAAAAGTCGCGCGTTCAGCAGGTCGCGTCGTTTATAGTGTACACTTGTTTTACGTTGTTAGTATTAATATGAACTACATAGCTAGTGGAACTCAGTAGTACTGAATACACCGCAATAGGAACGAGCATGGTGGAGTTAGGAATTCTAAGTCCCAACGTTTCGTCAAATGCAATTGTACTAACCAGATCGAGCCGGACCATTCATTATGTAGCCAATACTACCAACGGAATGGCTTTAAAAGCTTACTACGTGTTAGGTTTCTCGTATGCGAGAGGCTATCTGGGTAGGTATCACCACTTTGTATATTTCCGTTTGAAGGACATCGAAGCCAGTGAAATAACTGGGGATTATAAAGACTTATGAGCGCAGTTCAATGTC
Organism: Mimas tiliae; assembly: GCA_905332985.1. Classification (NCBI taxonomy): domain Eukaryota; kingdom Metazoa; phylum Arthropoda; class Insecta; order Lepidoptera; family Sphingidae; genus Mimas; species Mimas tiliae. The sequence goes on from HG995255.1 coordinate 9,309,485, forward strand.
ATGCAGATAGATAGATAGAATATTCTTTATTGCTCACTAAATAAAGTAGGTAGCTTATAAACGAGGATCATACAGTAAGGGAGATACAATGGGCGGTCTTATCGCAAACAGCGATTTCTTCCAGATAACCTTAATACAGAGTACTTCATTCGAAGTTCTGGTTGGTGTTGATTCTGTTTATGGGCAGGCGTTACCATCAGGCGAACGACCTGCTCGTCTCGTCATCTAAAGATGGAAAGTAATTTGGATTATAGTCGATCTTTTAAAATCACTTGTTTTAATTACAAAAAAAAGTGGTTTTAAAAGATCGACTATAATTCAAATTACTTTCCGTATTATATAAACATCAAAGAATATCTTTCACTCTTCAACCCATTATTTAATAAAGAGACGGGTTGTCGTAAGCTACGTGTGCGCAATCAGTATGAACAGCTTTTGTATATATAATATCGTGGTCGTGGACAGAATGTGGATCGTGTATGCAAATGCTTCGCTACAACGTTTATCAACTGTTGACCGTCATGATAATTGTTTATAAGGGACTCTGTACATTGTCTTACATAATTTTTTTACTAGCTCTGTATGACAGCCTCCGTGGCGCAGTAGCCGGCTGCGAAGCGAGAGGGCGTGGATTCGATTCCCGCACCGAGAAAAATGTTTGTGTGATCCACAAAAGTTTATTTCGGGTCTGGGTGTTGTGGGAGCGCAAGCCCCTCGTAGTTCCTGATACCCACGATATAGGTTTACCTAGTGTGGGGTTGGAACTATGTGTGTGACTGTTGGGTGTATTTATTACTCCTCTGCTGAATGAGAGGGAGTTAGGCCTCCCTTTTATTAATTAAATAGATAATTTATTTATAAGCTTCAGGTATGTAGCCAATTCTAGACTATATAAGTAAATTAATTTAACAAATAATGTGATAGAAATTTTATGTGGAAAAGTTATGTCCCATAAAGTTTTAGTTGGTTTCTACGATCGCAATAATTTGGGGTGATAGGAAATTTAAATACGCTTATTTAATTGAATCGCGTTAGTATAATATAAAATATACGATGACTCCCCATTTGATTAACAACATTAACATTTTATACACACAAATGACTTTAGAAAGAAAACACTCTGCGCTTTTCAAATCTTTTCATATTGAAAGATAGGACCTGTAGTTTAATATTAATACATCATAGTATTTCGTGATTTTGACTTCTCAATTCACTTAGAAATTCATAATTAATGTATATCATGCCTTAGTTACTTCAAAACTGACATATACACAATAAATCTGTCTAACAAGTACCGAGCAAAAATGTTAAATCATAATCAATTTCAGCATGTTATCGACGTCGGTTTAATGATGCAACGATATATTAACTTTTAATGATGACGGCGCAAGTCAGATTAAAAATAATTAATTTATCGCTTAGTGTATAGTGTCTCTAACAGAAAATCTGTATCCACAACGAGGCCAATACGTGTTTACTTGTCATACTTACATATTTTGTTCGGGCTGATTTATGTTGTAATAGTAATATGTTAGCAATATGTATGAATATACCATCGTTTATATAATGTTCACAATATGTACACGTTTCGTGGGTCATTTACCTACCGCAGTATTAGACTCGTTTAGATTATTGCACATTAATTACATTTTCTGCTAGTGTTTGTGCTGATTAGAGCTACAATAAATAAATATGTTATCGTCACGCGTACATTTCCCAAGAGATAGGTGGAGTTGCAAGTTAGTTTACATTTCACCCGTAATATTATAATGGTACCCCATATAATAATAATAATAATAATAATAAATTTTATTTCCATACCATATTTCTCTTAGGAGTAGACTTAAAGTATTACATAACAAAATACTGTTGAGACTTAATCAATAGGACGGTGGCCCTTGCACTAAGCGTAGCTTGTATCGCAAGGACCTGAGATCAATTATTACCAGGATGTCTTTATACAACATTTAGGGGCACACGGTTTTACTACTGTTATACAAAATTAAATATATATAAATATAAGGTGACAAAAAATATACTTTTTAATAAAGTAGGAATGATACAAAATCAAATAAAGAATCTTAAACATAACAAAATAAAACAACTTTCTGTTCTATGTAAAAATAAAATAAAAAAAAATATATATAAAAATAACACAAGTATGACTTGTGTGTGTATGTGTGTGTGCGTGTCTATGTGTGTGTGTGTATGTGTGTGTGCGTGTGTATGTGTGTGTGTGTGTGTGTGTGTATGTGTGTGAAGGTGAAATTACTAAGTTATCGTCTCAATTATGTGTTCGGTTTGCTGATAATCAAGGTTGAGTAACCATGATTCCAATATCGATTTCACTTCACGGGAAGATTTTTGTGATATTTGCGGTAACCTATGACATATATTGTTATAAACAAAAGAATGGAGAAAAAAGGGAAGGCGTTTTGCAAATGTTGTACGTACAAGTGGAACAGGAACTCTGAATATACGGCGCTCAAGTAAATGGTCATATTCGGGTGATCTTAACGTTGCACTGTGCGTTGCGATGGTAGCTCTGAGTATGTATAATTGGCGGACTCGCAGGACTTTGCATTCCTGGTATAAATCATTTGTGGCGTAACGTCGAGGTTTACCAAGTAATACTTTTAATACCGCACGCTGCGCTCTCTCCAGTTCTAGCATACAAGACTTCGCCGCTCCACCCCACACTTTGATGCAATAAATAAGAAGACACTGAGTCAATGCCTTATAAACTAATAGGAGTATGTCCTTTGTTGCTAAGTTTCGCAAACTTTTAAATACAAAAATAGTTTTCCGGACCTTGTTTGACAGGGTAGCAACATGATTTTTATATGATAGATTCTGGTCTATTAATACACCAAGGTATTTAATGTCGACAACACGATTTATTGTTTGACAGTTACAGTTTTGTGGGGAAGGTGACGAAGAAGACGTAGATAAAACACAGGCATGAATTTTTAAAGATTTTAAGAAGACGGGTGGCTGGGATGCGTTGGTTTTATGGAAAGCTATGTATTGAGTTTTGGATGTGTTCAGAGTGAGTAAATTATTTTTAAGCCATTGTGTAACGATTGTCATGCCTTTTTCGGCTATCCTTTGTACACTTTCCCAAGAAGAGTCTTGGAATAATATAACAGTATCATCCGCATAACATATAATATCTGCTCCATTTAGAGGTAATTCTAGTAAATCACTAGTGTATAAGGTGAAGAGCGTTGGGCCTAGAATGCTACCTTGTGGCACACCAAATGTCAGTGGTAACTCGTTACTTTGGTGCTGACTAACTTTAACGCATTGGCGTCGTTTCGTGAGATAACTGTCAAACCAGTCATAGGCTGAACCTCTGATACCCGCGCAGGACAATTTTTTCAAGAGGATTTCTATGGAAACCGTGTCAAAAGCCTTTGCGAGATCTAGGAACACACCTATGCAACGTTTACCTTTGTCTATTGCTTTGGATACGATATTAGTGAGTAATAAAACTGCGTCTTCAGTGGACCTGCCACGCCTGAAACCAAATTGTCTATCGGGAATAATTTGATTCTTTTCTAGGTAAATAATTAGCCTCTTGTTCATCAGTTTCTCGAGCAATTTAGAGAAGATCGATAAAAGAGAGATTGGGCGATAGTTGCAGGGATCGTTTTTGGGACCATTATTTTTATATATAGGCGTAACACAAGCTACTTTCCATCTGTCAGGGAAAATACCCGAGGATAAACTTAAATTATAAATATGCACAAGCGGTTCGATTATTATATACCTGATGCGCGTAATGATTGTGGGGGTAATTCTGTCTAAACCAGGGGCACTTTGTGGTTTAAGGTCACTAATTAGATTGATTACTTCTTCAACATCGGTAGGTTGCATAAAGAAGGAATGCGATGGTTGCTTATGCAATTTAGCTGCGGTCGCTAGTGTATGTTGCGTGGTTGACAGTTCACGAAGAGTGTTTTCAGCCAGTTTCTTCCCAACATTTGTGAAGTAACTATTACAACGGTTCAGGGAGGACTGCGTATCTGGTTCGATTGAGTTTAACTCATAGGGAATGTCATGAGTCTTATTTAAGTGGCATATATCTTTTATAGTATTCCATAACATTTTTGGATTGTCCTTGTTGTTTGTAAGTTTTTCGTTTTCGTAACTGGATTTTAGTTTATATAAAAGCTTGTTTAAGAAGTTACGGTATCTTTTATAGATGGTTTGCTTTAATTCGTTGGACGGATTCTGTCTTGCTATTAAGTGAAGTTTATCGCGGTTCTTTTGACATCTTATTAATCCAGGAGTAATCCAGGGTTTAAGGTTAAATTTTGAACGACTAATAATTATCTCTCTGGTGTTACGGTCGAGCGCCGAGTCAAGAATTTGACAAAAGTAGGTAACGGCTTCATTTACATTATAGCAATTGAACACGCAAGACCAATCTATTGAACTGAGTTCCTTTATTAAAGCATCATTGTCTGTTTTATAACGAGATCGTTTATGAGTACGGCGAATTTTACCAATATTCGTTCCTATAATACAAGGATAATGGTCTGTGACGTCGGAGAGACATACGATTCCTACTGTTGAAGATGGGTTTTTAACAAAGCAATGGTCCAGACACGCTACACCTCTGGTAGGTTTGGTTATGGCTGGTAGTAATTTATGTTCAGTCAATAAACATATGTAGTCTGCAGTCTGTTCGTTAAGAGGCATCGAACCAATGTCTAAATTGAGGTCACCAGATAGAATTACGTTTGTTACCTTACTTGCACTACGAAGAACTTTGTCAAGGGATGTTAAGAAGCTAGAGGCATCGGTGAAGGAAGGAGATCGATAGATGCCTATAATAAGGAAGTCTGTGTTTAAGCTGATTTCCAAACAGTTGCAGTCCACACACAGTGATTCATCAACCTTAGCTATCCAGTAGTCTCTTATATATGCAGTAACACCGCCACTCTTATTAATGTATTTGTGTGTTCTGTAACTATTGTATCCAGATATTTGTGGTATAATTGAGTCTGAATTCAGCCAGCATTCAGTTAGGATGATGACGTCAAAGTCAATATTCAACTGCTTTAGCATCACCAAGAAAGAAGAGAAATTGTGTTGGAGACTCCGTATATTGAATGTAAGAAGCTTAAAGTTTAATTGAGTCGACAAATAATTATTACAAGAATCTGGGCAATCAAGTGACAGACACTTAATCGATAGAGTTTTATCTAGATCATCTAAAATATTATTCATCATTTATGATTAGTATTACATATTACGAGATCAATTTTAAATAACTTATTTCTGCCACCAGGGAGCTCAGCATGATACGATATTTTGAAATCACCTTTGTTTGTGTATGTGTCTGTGAGAGTGAAGTGTGTATGTATGTGTGTTAATGTAAGAATGTTTGTGTAATTATATGAGTTATTAAATATTCTTAATTTTATAACGAAAATCTTATGAAAATTAGTGGTAACAAAAGTATTATACTGCCTAAGATAGCGGTGTTTCTGGTAGCAGTGCCATGCCAACTTTTTGGTCAAGGTCGACTGTTGACAGAATCCGAATTGCGGGATAGTTTTTACCTTCAGCTTTGCGAACGTAGACGCCACCATTACGTACCCAACAATATTGGAAACCACATTGTTTCGCACGTAGTCTGGCCTCACGAAATAACTGCCTGTTGGTCTTGGTGAGTCTCTCGTTAAAATATAACCTCGTTGCGTTGCCGTCAGTTATTCCCTCAGAAGTAAAGTTTCGTCTCGATTTTGCTGCAGCCATCAGTTCATCTCGCCTGCGTCTTCTTAAAAGTTTTACAACTACAGGTCGGGGTGGTTTGCTCTCCGATTGTTGTTTGATCCCTTTAGGTGGTTTTGGGCCTACACGTAATACGTCGTCTATATCAGCCTCTGAAAGTTGAACACCGAGCTTCTGGGATGTTACCATCATTATGTGTATCAAGTTTTCATTATCCTTTTCGGGAATACCGACTATCTCTAAGTCGTTTCTCATTAAATCTTGATCCCGGCTATCAATGATTTCTTGAAGATGTCCGACTGTCGATTTCAGGGTAGCAATCTCTAGATTTGCGTCTTGCAGTTTCTTGGAATATTCTTTTAGTGTTTGATTTAGCGTTCCTGAAATATTTGCCATTTCTTTTTTTATCTCAGTATTCTGCTTTTTTACTTCGGATAGTTCATGTCTCAGTAGTCGGAGCTCATCAGCCAGTTGAGATGTTTCGTTAAGGTGCGAGTCCTCTCCGGGTAGTTTAGGCTTGTTTGTCGGTATCTTACTTCCCCGTGACATATTGGTGTATCTATTATTTTGTAAATAATCTATTGTCTGATATGTCTAGACCGTGTACGTGCTGAGCAAAGCCAGTCGTCTTTATGTTTTTGAAAGTAACCGCTAAACTGATCCTTAGTTACGTTTATGCAGTTTATATCGTAAAACTCCCTAAATTTTAGACGAAATAAATGAATCAAATATCTGCCGCAAATAATTGCCACATCTGCCGCAACATAAAAACATAGTCGTGAAGATAGCTGGTTTGTTATTGTGTACGGAGCGCGCGCACCTGCACCCGACAACTCACGCACACTCGCACAACGCGACACTCCCGAGTCCCGGGCCCCGCGCTTGTCAACACGCTTATTGACCCAGGTCAGTAATGTGCGCCCGATAAATACATAGTTTAGGTAATTGTTTTTGATTATATCTTTATTTGGAAAGCGAGTTTTGAAAAACGGTTTTCACTAATAAAATGGTGGTGATTTTAACTTTGCACTGATATGTAACATTTGTCAAATTCTGTAGGTTTTACTATTGTTTATGTTAATTAATTACGGAGCAAACTAAATCGTGACTGGCGCGTGCCGGTGCCCCCGCGCGAATGCGAAATATATCAACACACTTACAAAATAACAGACTAACGCCCGGTTTCCGAAAGGCTGATCGGTGTTAAATTAACTAATCAAATGTTAAATCTCATGGCAAGTCGAAATTGAGTTGCTAGAAGCGTGATCAACACCTTTGATTTGACACACATGTTAGCTAACATAACTTTCAAATTAATATGAAAAATCGAATGTCAAACGGTACTAAAGAGAGATCAAATATTAGAATTTTTCTGACTAAATAACGTTTCAGCAACTCGAATTGATTTGACAGCGATGTCAACTCAAAGTTCTGTTAGTTGAATGTAGATTTGATCAGCCTTTCAGAAACCGGGGGTAAGAATTTTATCATAGCGTGCATTCGTATTGTAAAATCCGTTCATCATCATATTTCGTCTGCATCGCACATCATTAGGATTTACCATTACTGAACTCAATAAATCAAATTAGTGAAGCAATTTACAGTATTTATAACTGGACGTAGCTACGCAAAAAGGCCTATTTCAAATGGAGATGTGAGTGAATTTGATTGAAAACAAAACAAAATCAGTATCTTCATTTGATTTAGATGTTGTTTTCTGTCCCCTTGTTTGAATCCCCTGGTGGAAACCAGGGGATTTATTTGGATGTTTTTCCACTCAAATTTCCCGAAGTATTTATTTGGATTTTGATTCTATTCCAATGTATCTCATTCTAAAGTTCGATGACTGCACCGCGCCACGTGCTGCTCTTGCGGTGCGTTTAAATGTATAATCACTCTAATATGTAGTAATAAAAATGCAAAAAATACTTTAGGAGACTTTGAGGACATTAAATCCAAATAAATCCCCTAGGGCCTAGTGGATCCAAATAGACGGACGGACGGTATTGGCAGCTTTCAATCTTATACTTTACAACTAGCGGCACAAAACTGTATTAAAAGTGCACGTGAATATATAGGAAGCGCACAGTATTGCACATTATAGCCCACCACATCCACAATTACGCAATACACCTGTTAATCAGACACATTACAGACAATCGACCTTCAGGGCCAATGATAACAGAACTACGTCGGGCGGCTGTCATTAAGCGCATACTGCACTCAATAGAGGTGTAATCTAAGGCTGAGCAATCGTGCTATGTAATGACAGGTCAAGATCTGTATGTGATTCTTAAGTTGGGTTATTAAGAACTGTATTTTCATTGAGTTACTATTAATGATTCGGCTGTCAAGTATTGGATAGATTAAATTATTCGGAACTGCTATATGTAGTGCTTAATGCTCTTATTATAATAGCATAGGCGGGAAAACGAGCAAGTGGTTCAACTGATATGTGATCTCCACCGTCCATGTACGCCCATAATACCGGAATCATGGGCGCGTTACTGGTCTTAAAGCAAAGGGATAATTAAGGGATTCGGAAGGGGTGGGTGATCTTCGGATATCTCACTCACGGTACGAAACGCAGCAGCGAGCGGCTACTTTACGTCGGTTTTGTGTGAGACTGTGGCAACGTCCCGAATGAGCCGGTTTATTCGTTCTGTAGATAAAATTGACTACAAATATATATATATATATTTGTAGTCAATTTTATCTACAGAACGAATATATATATATATATATATATATATATATATATAAAGATAAAACTGTCTATGGCTCTACCACTCATAGTTAACTACGCATCAGTATTATGTTGAAATATATATATTAGGTTCTATTCAATATTAACACAAATGTCAATATACAATAACAAGGAACACCTACAACTAAAAACAAAGGTTAGAACCTTTAAAATGTCTCTTTTTCATATTCACATTTATAACAACGACAGAATAATAGCGAGTGTATGTGATACAAATTAACAATGATACCAGTTTACAATAGACTGCCCACATTCGGGGCCTTGGCATTAAGCCCAAATGTCTGGCAGATTCCTTGGGATGATATAGTTGTGGCAACCGATTGTTATGTGTTAAAGCTTTTACAGACTACATTTGATATCGATGGGCAGTTTCGACATACGGTGTAAGAGTTGCGCGAGCAAGTTGGGGAGCATGCTGGTAATAATGAGCATTGTATGTGACAGCTTCCGTGGCGCAGTAAGCGAGTAACCGGCAGTGAAACGAGAGACCGTGGGTTCCATCCCCACACCGAGACTATTTCCACAAATGTTTGTTGTGGGTCTGGGTGTTGTGAGAGAAGCCCCTCGTAGTTCCTGATACCCACGAAAAAATAAAATATGGCAGATACAAATACAAAAGTCACAGTCTAACATATATACCAGCACAAAAATGATACTAGGTACTTTCAAAAATTGCTATCTTAGACATTAATGTGTGGTTTAATATTAATCTTACTAGTATAACATTGTGAAATAGGCCTTCATTTTCGATTTATGAGATTTATAACATATTTACCATTGAAAACGTTTATTGATTATTAACTTTATATCATATTTCCATATTAATGACTATATTGAATTTAGATGAAAATGTATGTTTCATTCATTTCTGTTATATTCAGGTATGTTATAATATCAAAATCTAATTCACAGATAGATTCGCCAGCATTTTATTGCTCAGATTGGTGAGTTGGTGCAATTTTTTGCGGTCATGTATGTATGAGTTTGTGCAATAGTTTTGGCATTACATTCTCCGGCGGCCCACGTGTCTGGCGCGTATCATTGTTGACATGCTGATCTATTTTGTTGTTTATTGGCCATTATATTATATTGATGAAGATGTGTAAAGTCGTAATGCCTCTCTGTAGTTTTATCGATTATATTAAGTTAACTGTATCCCCCTAGTGGTAGGCAGTAGTGTAACTAGTGCACCTAAGGTTCACCAAGTTTGTATGTTCTTGTCAATTAGGTGGCAAGTCTATCGCCATACCGGGCACAAATACCAATCCCAGGCAACTCATGGTGAGTTTTTTAGAATCGATAAACCCCAACACAAAATTGATTGCCCGATCTCCGATTCGAGGACCTTGCGGTTTTTCACCCTTCTTCAGTATGTGATGAAATTATTTATTCGAGACCAACGAGGGCTTTTGTCGATAACACGAATATGTACGCTGAAATTATATAAAACATTTAGTCATCATTTAGCTTTCATTTCCAACTTTTTCTTCTTCTTCCTGCCCTTATCCCACCTGCAGCGGCGTCGTCGTGTTTTTAACACATGTTACTGTCATTGTTATCTTAGAAAGATTTTGCTTGTAGTTTTTACGACCGGCCGCCTGCCTGACGTCAATCCCCTCTGGGGAGAAAACACCCAAATCCGAAAAATATATTTGTCACACAAACATTTGTAACGATGCGGGAATCGAACCCGCGGCCTCTCGCTTCACAGCCGGCTACTCGTCCACTGCGCTACGGAGGCTGTCTGCTTTAATTTCCAACTAATAAAGAAAATAATACACATGAATGCTAATAAATGGCTATATCTGTTGTCAAGTTCAGCGACATAAATCCGTACAAACTGAAGAGGAAATCTAAATTATCCAATTACATCGAGAAGATCAATGCAAATTCTGGATCGGCTCGCATCACCGTGTATGGGCCTCATTAAGGGTGAATAAAAAACGGTATTGAACTCGCCTTGGCGTTTAAATAGCAATCCTTTTTTAATTAATCAACGGTTGTAGGTATTGTTACCTTATTCGAACACGGTTCTTTCGAAACTCAGTAATCTGAATATTAAAGTTACGAAACGCAAGTCATTCATATCTTAATTGGGCGAGCATGAGTTTAAATTCGCGAAATGGTTGCATTTGTATGTAGGTACTGTATGTAGGTAGGTGTAGCTTTATGTACGAAAAATGACTTCAATGAACTTGGCTGTTCAGTCAAAACAAAGAGTATGTACGAGTAGGTAAATAAAAACAGGGTATGTGCGAGTCGGACTTGCGCACCAATTTTTCCGTATCCACACCATTAAAGTTTTAACTTCATTTTTTTATTGAAATTTTTTTAAATTATTTATTAGGGTATTCGCCATAATAAAAAACATTCAGTGAAACTTCAGCCAGCTCTCTATTATGGTTCAAAAGATAGAACCCTTATGGCCGTTCCCAATATTCTGTCTATTGACAGATTGACGACCAATAGAGAGTACGATAGTCGACAGTTTGAACTCATCAAACTGTCGACATAAAAACGCCAGACGCAATTAATATAGCCCTACACAATAACTAGAAAAAATAATTCTAAAAACGAGTCCCTACTACACCTTTTACTTTTAAGGTAATCCTCCATCCAGGCAAAAAGTATTTTAGCACCAAGCCGTGTTAGAAATGTAGTTAGTTTCCCTAATCACTATTTCCATCACAAACACGGCTTTGAAGAAAATTAACAGTATTAGGTAAGTGTTATCTATTAGAAATCATCAGTCCGGTAATAAAGGGCCGCGGAACGGGGCATTATTGTAAACAAACGGGCCATAAATACTGACAGCGGACGCTAGATGGCTCTCACAATAGCGCGGGGGCGGCTCCTGGTTCGCGTCCACTATTGATTTGCTGAGAAGCTCCAATAAGTGTGTTTCGAACGTAAATATTATCTCTAATGGGTTTAGTAAACAAATTAAACGGACAAATACTGCTCGTATTAGTTTGTGTTTGATAGTTTGGTGTCAATTGTGAACAGTATATTGTAATGATTAACAACCTCCGTGGCGCAGTGGGTGAGTTGCTGTAATATTTGTATAATCCACAAATATTTGTTTCGGGTCTGGGTATTGTGAGACCGAAAGTCTCTCGTAGTTCCTGAGCCTCAAGACTCTTATCTTAATGATCAAGACTATGTGTGTAACTGTTGGATGTATTTATTTATATTCTCTAATTTAGGTAGAGACTATATTTCGTGGTAAGCACGATGAATGAATATTTCATTTTAATTTTGACCGATTAATTTTGGAAGTATAAGTTATTTATAAAAGAGGCTGTCTGGGATGGTACCACCGCTTTATCTATTTCTGCCATCAAGCAGCAGTGTGTAAATATTGTTTCGGTGTGTAGACTATGTAGCCAGTGTAATTACTGGGAATTATGAGACTTCCTTATGTTTTTTTTGTAATTCTAGGTTTTGTGTGGTGTTACTTCTGTTTAAGGGCAGGTGTGGTGCTTATCATCAAACGACCAGCTTGTTGCGTCATATAAGGTAATAAGAAGAAAAACAAATTATGTACAAATATTTGAACTATAATTTGATTTTCCATAATTATACTATTAATCACTGTTTATGTCTTTCTTAACATTATCTTTTTGATCTATGCTATTAATATGATGAGAACAGGAAGCCATAGATTATGGCAAATAGTAGGAAGACCAGATGCTTTATATTATTAAATTATTAGAACAGTATATTTAAATATATGTTTTGGATGTAGTGCAACGTTGTAGGCAGTTTTGTCTACAGCATTAATGGGCCGGCTCGACCGGGTTATTACCTTCTCACAGAAAACCTACGTGAAGTAGCAGATTGCTGGTGCGTTTCGTTCTGTGAATTACGTTTCTGGAGGCTCAGGCTCCTATCACTATCTTAATTCCTCAATTATCTTTTTCCTTTAAGGTTGACAACGCGTCTATGAGTCTTCTGATGTTATGGGCGTTTATAGGCAGAGGAGATAGCTTATGATCAGGGATCTACTTGCTCGTTTGCTGACGTCTGCTATAAAAAATGTATGTTAACGATACGTTGTATTGCATCGAAGCGTGGGTAATATAATGAGGGTCACGTCAAATTAGGCTGCGCAGTGATCTCCGATAATGTATTTAAATTATATCCAACTAGCCTTCTTCCTGTCTAAATAAATTAGAAAAAAAAACAGGTAGCTCACTAAGCTTGTTACGAAATTTAAAAGACTTTGATGTGCGTGTTACGCGGCCGGAAGCGGTTTTAATGCGTCAATAGATCGGATGCCTGTGTCACAAATATTTCTAAATAGAAAGAGACATGATTTCCTTTCTATCATTATGTTATTAAATTACGGCGGATAATCAAAGGTTTGTTAAGCTGTTCAGTTTTTTTATACCCAAAAAGTACTAACGGAAGGCTATTACTAAGCTTACGCCGTCTGTCTGTCTATCTGTGTCTTTGTCTGCCCTACCTTTAAAGGGCTATATCTCTTGAACTATAATAGGTAGGTACTGCATAGGCTTAATTTTTTTACAGTATATTTTAATATAGTAAATAGTTATTATGGCCGATACTCTAAAAATAATAAAATATACGTCTTAAAGTAAAAAATTAAGGTTTGTGGTATGGAAACCTCGGTGCATGAACTTGACTTGCATTTGGTCGGTTTTAACTTGCTCTTTTTTAAAGTAACGAACAAGTAGTTAATTTTACCATAAAATAAAATTAATGTTAAATGTGCCTAATCTCCATTTTTTTATTCGATTTATCTGATATTGTGGGTCTTTGTAGCGTATTTCCCCCTTGCTTGTATTTCGTAAATGAGTAAAAACAATATTATTGATATACCTTATCATTGTTTTAATCATCAGTCTATCTTGTCAGTCCACTGCTAAAAATTACCAAGTAATGGCTTATCATAGCTCTAAAATATTACTGTACTGAATTCGTTACGTTTACATCCAATTTTCAATAATTTATTAACTCTAAACCATTTGTAGGTACATAAACTCCAATCAATTATCCACCAACGTTAATAAACTCATTGTCATAAAAACAATCGGAGCTATGTCCAAATGAGGCGAGTTATAACGAGCGGAGAGGCGTCGAAAGACTTTCTCTCGGCAAAGGAAGCGGTCCTGGTAAGCCTTCAAGCAACGCTATTATACCTTACGCGGAGCAACTCGCACCTGTTTTACATACTGATCTTGTTTATCCGGCGGCTTGCACTAATTCCATGGCATGAGCCGTTAGTCGATAGTGATGGTTATCGATTCTTTTGGTTAGGATGTGAACTAAAGGTAGACAGGAGGCGGAGAGTGTGGGTGAAGTTACACAGAAATTTCCTGTGTTCTGTGGGTGGTGAACTTCAATCTGGCCAAGTCATTTTGCGCGTATTGAATAAAAATCCTCACACATTAATAGTTACAAATATGTTCAAATGGTAACATTTAAAATTTACATTTAATAACACCAAATAATTTTATGGTTTTAAAGCAGATATTTTTCATATAAGACATTTTGCTTATAGCCAATTGAATGTATAAGCAGAATTTAGAAAAGATTAGAAGAAAAGATTTGCCGAGTTATCACAATGGATAGATCAAATTCTAATCCTAAATATTTATATTTATATAAGAAAAATTGTTATTAAATAAAAACAGTCTACAAAAAAAAGAATTATAGTACTTATTTTACTATGTATCGATAAACGAATGACCCCTAAGCGTACATCACTAGGAACTAGAACCGAACTTCTTAAAGACGATGCGTCGAAGATGTTAGTGTCCATTAACGGTGAAACCGCTCTTTATTTAGTCACAATCTCGTGAACTTGTAATGTTTTACGATCAATCTTAGTTGAAAGACGTATGTAGATGGTAAACATTCCACCGCAGCGCGAGGCGCTGTTTTTTGTACAAAATAACAACCATTTCATCGACATCGATATCAAGGCGTAATTGTATAATCAACATACCTAATTTGAATACCATTTTTATTGCCCAGTTATTTACTATGTTTTATTTTATCAGCCTATCGGAGTTAGATCGCTTCATAAAGTTCAAGTTATTGGCCATATTATAATTGTGTTTTAGATGAACAAAATTCGAAATTCTTACTCGGAAGTGCTACGGACCACACGCGAGAATATCATTATCTGATGTCCAACCAATAATGATCTCTGAGACAGAATCTTCTTCATACATTTTCGTAAACTACTGCAATAAGGGCGTGGCAGGTCTGGTAAGAGTGGTCGCGCTCTCATTTCAAAGGGTGGGCGCAATACTCCAATTTACGCAAAAAATTCTTCGTTCACAATCATAAGCAACGGAACTTTCCCTTCTTTCATTACACGTGATGGACTCAGGACCTACCACGCATTACATGGACGTAATTCATTGTTATTTTTTGTTTATATTTCATTTCAGGCGATAAAATTGTAATAAAGTTATTGAAAAATTTACGATAAAAATCTTAACCATAAAACTTATATGTCTGAACAAAACTGACTCTTTGAATAACGAAAGCATGTAATCGAATCAAATAGACGAGTAGAAATATTTTCATACCGTCAGAACGATTGAAAATCATCATAAATTCAAATCAGCAACTAATAATGTACACATTGAACGATCGTTGTGAAACGATTTGTCGACATAATTCGATTTCACGGGGTAGTATCGTTAATTACGATTAGCGAGGAGCGATGTACGGCTTCGGACTGGTTCTCGAGTGAAACCGACCAGGGCCGGCCAACCATTCGGAGCGTTTATAATTAAATAATTAAAAAATGAATAGATATCTAAACAAGCTGTATAAACGCTGTGTAATTTATTTTATTGCTAATCAATTTCCTTAATTTATGAGGCATTTTTATAGTAAGCGTGCTGCGGGTGATTCGATTTTTATTTTGAAATATGTAAAAAAACTGGAGTAATGAAGACAGGGCTCATTTTATTATATACTCCTCCAGAAACCTCGTCATTTATAAAATAAAATATGCAAGACTATTATTCATTTGTTTGGTTTTATAATATCTATTCTTTGTTGATGGCAGGTATGTTTTATTTTAATACTAATTCAAAGTATTTTATACTATATCTTTGTTTTACAAACTTTATACGTATACCTGTATAATAATATATGTAAAGGCGGACTTTAAGATTAATGTAACGCAGTTAAGAAGACGGTCGAGTTTGTTGAACAGGTTTGTAGTCATATTAGGGTTTGCACGAGAATTGTCCTAGTCCAAGAGGGTAGGAAACTCCTCAGACGATATAAGACACGAAGGGTACTGGTGGCTTTCTGGAACATAGCGGATACCTAGATCCACCAGCTTAAAGTGGCGTCGATATGTAATCCTATGTCCTCAACACTGTGACACCTCTCTATAATAGGACCATTAAATTTAATCATCCGGATGGTTGTGATGTCCAGTCCGAACATTAGTCTTGATTTACCTACAATAATGGCTTGATATTTGGTTGGGTTTATAATCCAAACAGCTCTCAGACCAGCACTTCAAGCATGTTTACGCTGGCTATATCTGCGGACACACTATAATCGCCTGTATAATCGCTATAAGCCTGGGAATACAGCTGCAAGTCATCGGCATACATATCGTAAGCACATTTTTTCACAAGGTTTTAGGGTAAGAGATTAATAAATATAGAAAATAATTAAGGATACAGCTCTAAGCTGTGACCTGGTCTGAAGCCAGACTGGAAAGAGCTTTACAAGTTATTCAATCACACAAACCGTGAAAGTGGCATGCATGCATAGGCCTCTAGCAATTTAGAGAGAAAAGGGAGGATAAAGATAAAACCAAAATGGTTGACGAGTAAAAAATGTTCACGATGCCTAATGATTTCTCCGGCACACGGTGCGGACGCGCACGTCGCGGCGCGCGGAATTTAGACACGGCTCGGACATTCGCTCTTGTTAAGAGGACATCTGCGCCCGCGCATGCGCCGTACACGCGACCGTTTTCACTGCAGCTTATATAAGTATAATTATGTTAATTTATTCAAGTACCGGAACATCGTGATGTTAGATTTAATTGGCACGCTCTGCTTTGAATCTGTTCTTGTATTTACTTATCTTCTATACGATTTTCCAATATACATAGTAGAGCTATATAGTTTAGTAGAAGCCATAGTGGAAAGAGCTTAACAAATATTTTTCGCTGGTTTATCTGATTATTCAGATATTTTAATGCAAAGTTAAAAAGACGTCTTCCTACTGAAATTCATGACGTATAATATTCGACAAAATATTTATTTTTAAAGTAGACTCATGAATATATTAAGGAAGATACGAGTAGTCTATAAGAGGGAACGTAACTTATTCTCGAATAAGTCGACATCGTGTCTTAAGAGAATCAATAAACAAACACTATCTCCGAGAAGGTTACCAAAGAGTACAAGATACTTATTTGCAAATGTATCGCAGCCATAACCGATAACAGGGATACTACGTCCATTACAATTGGTCGTATTTCCTGCTCGCCCCTTTACGTAACGAGTAGCCTATAATTTTAAACCACGTGCGCGAACATCAGGCGCAGTGGAACAAATCAATTAAGTGGCGGTTACCACCCATTGTCTTTGATTCAGTTGTCTCGTTAAGGCGACGTCAACAAAAACAGGCTTCTGTCAAATTTATGTGTACCATTAAATTCTTTGTCGCCGCCATGGATACTCACGGTCCGGCATTTTAACGAAACTTTAATTTGAGCTAAAACTTGCTCATTGTAAACGAAAAAATACACGTCTGTTAAAGATATCTTATTGATTGCCTCATTACCGACGTTGTTTTTTGACTCTAATTTAATTGGGTAAATAAATTTTATTATGGTCTTTTTTCAACGTGTCACTGACTGAGCGACCGTGTATGAAGTGCTGCGGTTCATTTGAAAGGGTGTTTATGTATATGGTGCAATTATATGCGGTCAGGTGAAATTCGCGTAGCTGAGTGCAACTGGTCCCATCAATTTAGTTAGACACGCATCCGGCGACAACCAAACGGGGCAGGGACGGTCGGACAAGCAGACATGCGCGCAAGCGGACAAGCGGACGCGAATTAAAAGTAAATTCATGTGACCAATAAACCTTGGTACACATTGGACGTGTCGCACCGACGTACTTACGCTAATGAACCTGATGTAGCACTGCCACTAAATTATAGCGCGCCAGTTATTATTTTTATGTGCGACTATTCACGTTACGCGGATAAATAAATTAATGTAAACATTTGGTTATAATTACCACTAATTGTGATATTAAATTTACTAACCACACTTTATCGCAGCAAATTATTGGCTTAGGTTTAATTTAAATCGCATTTATTACTTTTAAGTTGCCATTCTAAAGTTATAGTTAACAAAAGTTTTATTCCTTTATAGTTGTATTATTTCTAGTCAGCTATTGTACATACACAATAAAATGTTTTATTGTATAATATATCGGTTTTACGCGGTAAAATAGTCTTTATTCTTTACGATCTAATAAAATCAAGCGTAGGTACAACCAATATCAAAGATAAATCAATTTGATGAGTTTTATTTTATTACACACTCTTGTTTGTTGCCAATTAACCGTACTTTTATAAACTGGTTTAATAGAAAACTCATAAAACTATGAAATATATTTTTATTATAAAATATGATTAATAGTAGCGTAGTATAAATATTTGAAATGTTTGATTTGTTTTGATTCGCTGCCCTGTCTTTTAAAATATGTTATTGATGATATTTGGTGACATCAGGTGGCCCATAATTTAATTGAAACGGTGGTTAATCGGCAGTCGGCATCGGCGGGTAAAAACGCACGCTTGCTGCTTCGCAATTAAAACATATTGTGGAATTCAACACGATGATTATTAATATTGATATAAGCATAGTGATTGTTTTATACAGCTTGTGAAATTATTAATGGTGAAATTCGGTAATTAAAATTAGTAGTAAAAGTTGTAGTTTCATTCCAATATATTTATATTACGGGTGGCATAAGTGCTGCCTTCACTTTAAGTGTTTCAATGTTTGACATTAGTGTAAATATTAAATTATTGCAACATTTCACGACTACTGGCTACAAAGTAATATTTAAAAGATAATTTGTAAAATAGTGGATTGCCTTATAGTTATTACAATTAGTATGTAAATGACAACATTATAACATTACCGTAATATTTTATCGAACTGTCGGAAATTGTTGTTTACTCCCTACTTAATAAATAATCCATTACTCAGAGGACGCAATTGCTCATCTATTAAGTGTATCATTAAAACTATATATGTGGCCTTATCGAATACAGGTACAAAATTTTAGGTTAAATAAAGCTTATTTTATTGCTCTTCCGCAGTGTACGAAGTTTATAGAGGGCGGCTACATAGAACATATTCAATAAACATTGACTGTAAATAGTCATAAAACACAAAAAACTGAAACGTTGATTTTTCGTCTCCTACTACTGGGTTTAAACTCACGGCTTTAATTAAGCCATAATAATATGTGTTATAATAAAAAGTAATTTACATGCGAAGTCTTAATGTGCCTATTGTTTTAGTATTTAAATAACTTTTAAACATTTATATTATGTACACTATGTTGTAGGAACAAGTTTGACTAAAGACATAAAAGAGGATGGAAACCTTTTAAATACAGTTTTATATCGTGGAACAAAAGACATCAACGACATCGTGCTCTTTGATGTTCAGTATAATAATTTATTTGAGACCGACACATAAAACGAAGGAAGTTCTCAATTCTACGCGTATATAGTTTTTGTTTGGTATCAGTGCTATCAGAAAATGTATACATACTTACTACAATTTTATCAAATCTAAAGGAAATAAGATGTAAATTTATTTTTAATATACGAGTATGCTTTATATTCTTGGAAAATCCCTCATTTTGTTAATATTAATTTCGAGCGTGTTTGTATTACCTTTTTATATTAGAGCTCCAAATCGAGAATGAGGTGACTTCTGCGACATATAGTAAGCCCGGAGGCATGCGCAACGGATGCGGTAACTAGTTTCTAAATTATACATAATAAATAAATCAATGAATAAAGTCGTAAATGCGTATGATTGGCATATTATAAATATTTGATAAAAGTGCTCTACATTTCGTGGCTTGTAATATAATTTACGAGATTAAAAATGCATTTAAGTTATAATGTAATGTGGCTTCTACGGATGTTTAGTTGGTAATCCTTTTAAATTCGCCTTTTTTGCTTGATTTGTACATGTTTTGGTGATTAATTTGAATAGATCGAGGTAAATGGTGATGGTGCAGATTCATAATAATTACAGTTTCCGTGGCGCAGTTTGGCGAGTAGCCCGCTGTAAAACAAGAGGTCGTGGGTCTCCGCACAAAGACAAATGTTTGTGTGATCCACCGACCGAAAGCCTCTCGTAGTTCTTGATAAGACACAAGACTTGTATATAAGTGAATTTAAATTATTTCATAGTACTATCTTTCAAAATCTATTCTGCATATTTTCTTCAGCTGGCTAGTCGTTTCTCAATGAAGATAAATAAGGGAATCCTTATTATCCTACTATTATTATCAATATGGACTTTGGATGTTTGTTAGTCTATCACGCTTTAACGGTTGAACGGTTTTAAATGAAATTTTGCACACAGATAGACCATGACCTAGATGAGGACATAGGCTTCTTTTTATTTCGAAAAAGGCCGTTCAGTAGCAAATGCTAGTAGTTCTATAAACTATCTGAATACTGAAAACTTAATGGATTTAAGATCGCATTAAACATGTTAAGGTCCTCTTATCTGTCAAAATTGTATGAAAATAGGTAGCCGTTAAACAGTCAGCCGTATTTAGTTTTTTTGTACTGAGTAACTCCCTCAACCAACGACTTTCAGCTATTTGCATACATGAGGTGTAGCCGAATCCTAGCTCTTTTGTAACCTAACATTACCAACACATAAATCTGATGTTATCAAATAACATGTTATTTTAACATTAAAATATTGTTATATTCATTCCTCGCACGTGCAGCTAACGTTATTAAATATAAAGACATCTTCCACAATCGGTTGGAAATCTCTACATTGACTGATTGCAGTAATTAAGTCGCACACGATTTGGGGCAAGGCGGGTGCCCTGTGCTAACTGTTAACGTGTTCAGATCTCGAAATTACAACGTCAAGTCTTTTGTGAATAACAACTATCTTCAGTTATATCGAAATCATATTTCTTAAGATATGAATCGGCGATTAGATATAAATTTACTTTTGTATTGTCATTGCCATGTGGGAGTTTTTGAAGCTCTCTTCACTGAAAATTGCACTCGTTCTTACAAAAGTCATTCATAAATTATAAGCTTTGTTTGTCTAGTAACAGCGGACATGAGCTGTGCAACATGCAATCCTTGCTCTGATATATTTATGAAATTAAAGACGATTAAATGATCAAAACACATATCAAAAGAACATCTTATCATTTTTTAAGTCAGTTAAAAAGTTGTACGTAAAATGTGGTATGTATATTAGTTTATTTATTATTATTATTTTCAACAGGCAAATATCATCGTATTCATATTGAAGAGTGTTTTTATATCTTTTACCAAATTTGTCCCAGAATAACAGGTGAGTGCCAGCGCAGCGGCAAGAGCGTAAACGCTTTATCGGAAACGTATTGCAAATAAAAGTAAATAATGAAAGCAAAATGTTAATGTGAGTTTACTTCGCGTTGAAAAGGTCACTCGATAAGAAAGTAACTTAAAATATTATGCGTAATTAAGTGGCTTTTTGGACTAATTATTATCGGTTGCGTAAATGTTGTAAAATATATAGCAATTATTAACATCGTTAAAGTTGAAATATTAGATATATATTTACATTAATGTGTGTAATTTTAAGTAGATCAGGTAATTAAGATATGTTTTTGAGGTGCTATTTTTGTGTTTCTTTGAGTTATTTCAAGGAGGTTAAACATCAGCATATTATTATTGAAATCGCTTATTTAATTATTTTTATTATTATAACTTCCTACGGAACCTGATCAGTTCTATTACAGCTGTCCACACATCTTTACTTCATGGTTAAAGCTAATGTAATGTACTCGGTGTTTTTGGGCTGATTTTCCGTAGAAAAACTTAAAAACTATAAAGCTTTTGGTAAGTGTACCCATGTTGTAGACACAATGAGCCGGCTGGACTGGATTTGTACCATTGTTTCACAGAAAACAGAAGTGTAGTGGTAGCTTGCTGTTGCATTTCGTTTGACGAGTGAGATTTCCAGAGGCCCAAATTTCCCTCACATATTCCTTTCCCTTAACGTCGGCAACACAGCAGGTGACCCACTTGTCCGTTTGCCGACCTCTTTAAAAATAACCTTTAAAATATCAGTCTTACCACGTCGATGGACATTCATGCATAAATGAATTGTCATTTTCCGCATATGCGTTCGCAATATGGTTCACATTTGACGCGAGTGCCGCAGCGGGTATGACACAGCAGAAGCCGTGAACAGTTTTATCGTGTCATAAACATACAACGGCCGGTCGAATGAAGGAAAGTGCGCTTAAAAAAGTGAATCGCGTGTAAATTGTAGTGTTTACAGGCTGCCGGAGGAATTATTTTGGAACTTTAGTGTCGTGGCGAAACTCTTTGCAGAGCGATCTTGCGTAAGATGAGTCGGCTACAGGGCTGACAGATTACATCTTACGTCGTTTTATTACTTAAAACATTCACCGCATAATGGTTGTAAAATATTGTATGAAATTATTTCGCGTATTACACGTCGCTGTCCACGTTGATTTTGTTGAATTTGTGAAGCGAAAGGTCGAATGTTCAAAAATCTGGAGGTTTTTACGTAAGTGTTGATTGACATTATTAAAGGATATTAATTATTTTCCACTTATGTGAGAGGGTTATTCAGTTGAAATATTTAACTTGTGCCACTGCGGTGAGATGTGGTTTGGATTTGCATTTTTTTTTTATGCTTGGATAAAACGAGTGGACGAGTAGTTGGCTGTGAAGCGAGAGGCGGTGGATTCGATTCATCCATCCACAAATATATTTTTCGGGTCTAGGTGTTTTCTCCCCAGAATGGTTGTCGTTAGGCAGGCGGCCGATCGTAAAAACTACAAGCCAAATCATTCTGTAACATTTGTTATGTGCATGTTGCGCCGACCCCACTGCAAGTGATAAAGACAGGTGGAAGAAGATTACCAAAGTCCTTAATATCCTGGTTCGAATATTATAAAGGTCATTGTTGTCTATGACTCTTATAAAATAAAATAATCACCTCATTGGTCTATTGGCCCCGTACTCAGACTGAGAACTGATGTCCTGGGTTTAAATCTCAGGTCGGGCAATCACAATATGTTTTTGAGTTTTCGGTTCGAAAAATCACACATCAATTCTTGGTATTAGAATTTGTACCCGGCATGGTGATAGGCTTGCCGCCTATCACATCATGAGACGGAAAACAACTCGGTGAATCGTAGGTGTACTAGTCGCACATTTGCTGACCCCTTTGTCTATATAAGCGTGAGCATATGTACCAATAAATTATCGAAAATATGAACATCGAGAACACTGCATTGTAAACTGCACTTGATTAACGATGCTGTAACTAAACAATTTGATCGTACATGTAGGTACACGCAGAATAAACTAGGTGAATAAAGACAGCCTGCAGGCATTTGTTGAGTTGCTTCCTACGAGCCAGTGCTCTGTATAAGTAATGCGTAACAAGGGTCTGCGCCGACGGAAAATTCTTTGATGGTGCGTTTTAATTATAGTCACTTGCCATTCCAGTTTTAATATAAATAGCTAAGATCAGATGATGCATGACCTAATCATATTCACTCAAAATCAAGTCCGGCGTAGGTCGTGATAACAACAATATAGGTTAACTTAGTGTGGGGTCAGGACTATGTGTTTGACTGTTGGACCTATTAATAGCTGTAGAGCACAGGTTGCGCAATTGGGGAATCAAAATCAGTACCTCACAGTATAAAGCCAACCTTCACGGTTTCTAAACCAATGAAATATTAGGAGATATGGAAAATAGATATCATGATAAGAATAAATATACGTTTTGTACGAACTTTATCAGCTGAGACTTCGAAACGCTTTTTGCGTCATATTTAAATTTTATAGCACGTTTAGATATATCAACCATTGTCAAGTGGCAAGCAACTAGCCCGTTCCAATTCTAGTGCCGTTCAAACGGCCACTATCGATGTATCGGGAAGCAAACGGTGAAAGTATGCAAGCGGGCCACAAGGCACAACGGTGCATTCTGCGACACTGCCCTCTGTCCACTACACTTAGCCACAATCGATAACTTGATACTTAGCTGGAGAACTTCCTTGTTATTTGAGACGACTATTGTTAGCTGGAATGATGCCGTGGACTATACTTTTCCGTAACAATGTAACAATGCACCAACAGTGAATTGCTCGGACTTTTTTAGACAGTGTTTTAAATTGATGTTAGTATTATTATACTAAAGCTTACTGGGTCTATGGTACTAGACCCGGTATGGTAAATTTTGTGTTTCTATTTGGCAATTATTTACAGTTAAAATACAATAGACATAATATTCTCTATAGCAAACCATTGCAAAAACGAACTAAAATAAGTAAGAAAACAAATGTTAATAATCTGAAAACATGACAGATGAATAAAAACTTTTAACCCTCGGCCTCGGTCAAAAATCCAGGGATAGACCCAAGACAAGGTGGGTCTGGGTACTGTTAAAAGGTATGAGAGAGTAAGAAAGTTTCCAAAGATGATGTCGAGGAAAGACGAAAGTGAGAAAGAGAAATTAGGAAAACCAACCCTACTATCATATGGCACACATAGTTAGGGAGAGACAACAGGTATATAAAAGATGAACATTATTAATTAAGAGACGTTTTATTTGTTATTATTTAAGCTTTATACAAAGCATAGTAAAACACAATATACGACAGTAAAATATGTATCTTTCGATAGACGTATATAAATTGTTTTTGTCCCGTTGTATATAGAGTGCTTTCAAGTTTTTACTACAAATTGAAAACCGAATGGCTACATTTATTTCTTCGCCTATAAATGTTGATTTGATCGCCTTCGTAATGTTTGTTTATACCATCAGTGTTTAATATTGTATAATGTGGATTCTTATCGTACTAATTTCGCTAGTTTCTATACCGACGTTGTAGTCAACTTCCTGCTTAGTCCCATGCCCCATTATTCATTTATTAAGGTGCTAGATGATAAAATATATTGTAGCAAAGTTAGACTCATGGTTTTATGACATTACCTTACGTTAAATCTTGAGAATGTTATTCACCGATGGTTTGTAGTAAACAAATTTATATGAGCTTCACATTGTTACACAATATGCATAAATTAACCGATTTTATAAGTTTAATGTCTGACATTAAAACCCGAGTCGTTTTTTATAACATAGCCTGGCAAACGAACAAGTGTGGCACCTGATGCTAAGTGATCTCCACCGTCCATGTACGCCCGCAATACCAGAAGAATCATGGGCGAGTTGTCTACTTTAAAGAAATGGGATAAATTAAGGGATTGGAAAGGGGGGAGGGCCTCCGGAGATCTCACTTACCGTATGTAACGCAAATAGCTCTCGCGGCTCTACCACTCGTTTTTTATTACACAACGTCATCAGTTGTTAACAAAATTTATATGAGATCACTATCGGAGAAAGCCTCATCGATCACATCACTATCATTTGGTGGAGTTATGCGTGAACGTACATATTATATTCAGACGAATTCAAAAGCTTTTCTACTTAATTGTTTTTCTTTAGAGCGAAAGAGACAGCATGAGTCGAGTGTAAAGTTGACATTGATTGCCATGGAATCAGAAGCTCGTCCAACTATTCAACTCATGACCTTTCACTCCTATTAAACTTTAATGGACGATAAATAATCGCATTAAAGAAGATGTTAGAAGCTTATAAAATGTTAATTTGCTACGCAATAAATAAATTTATATTGAACGTAGTGATTGAGACGTCTTCTTTATTGGTTTCGTATTGAGTTAGTTAAGTATATATTTAGTTCGAAGTTAGAAATAATACCATTGTGATGTATCCGTGAATCGTAGGAGTAGGAGTTTGGCAGAGCCGTGCTGTAGACGGCTTTGTCTACAGTATAAATGGGCTTTCTGAACCGGGTTGTTACCACTATCTCACAGAAAACTGACGCGAAGTAGTAGCTTGCTGTTGCGTTTTATACGGCGAGTGCCAATGATATCCAGAGTCCAAAAACCCCTTCCCCTTCCCAATCACTTAATCATCCCTTGCCTTTAAGTTCGGCAACGCGTCCATGATTCTTCAGGTATTGTGAATGTGCATAGGCAGTGGAGATCACTTGCCATCAGATGACCCACTTGCTCGTTTGCCGTCCCCTTCTATAAAAAAGGGAATCGGAATTTGTGTCCGATATGGCGACACGCATTGCACATGAGAAGGAAATAAGCCCGAGGAACTGCGAGTGTACGTTCGCCTCTGCCTACCCCTTAGGATACAAGTGAGCGTATGTTTCTGTTATGAGATTAAGTTGTCAGTAAGATTCGATGGATTGATTGTTCAATATAAAAACTCATATAAAAAATCATGAAAAAACAAAATCATAATAAAGAGAATTCTTTTAAGATATTATCGAACCTTGAATCTTTATGTAGTATTCTGTATGTAGAAGTTATACTTGTTTACAAAATTAATGGATATTTTGAACCTTTATTTACTGCCTACTGCTTCCGTCATCGCCTCATTGGTCTAGTGGAAGCACTCTAAGGTTTAAAATAGTGAGTTCCTGGTTTCAACTCCCAGGTTGGGCAATCAAAATTTGTCTTTGAGTTTTTGATTCGAAAAATTATAAATGAATTGCCGGTATTGGATATTGTGCGCCGTATCACACACTGGACGGAAATAAGCTCGGAGAAACGTGGCTACAGCACTAGTTGCACCTCTGCCTACTCTTTTGGGAATAAAGACACATATTTGTGGGTCACACAAGCATTTGTCTCGGTGCGGAAATCGAACACACGGCCTTTTCGCTTCGCAGCCAGGTACTCGGCCACTGCGCCACAGAGCCTGTCATTATTTTATCAAATAAAGTCAACATATAAGTACTGAGGGGTTAGCACGAATAACTTGCGAGAACGTATTCGTATCGAAATGTCAAAATTGTGTTTGAAACTTCATACAAATGTTAGCGTTCTCGATTCGAATTGTTATTCGTAAGTTGTTCGTGCTCGCCCCTCTGGACACTAACTTTTGGATTTTCAATACACCATAAATAGAGTCAAGCAAACATTTTCTCTTTAGCAACGGACATTAGTTGATATCCGATAGGCTATGATTCTGTTACTAATGTTTACGGTATGTTCGAATGAATGTTGTTGCGTGCTAATGAAGCGAAATCTTGCTGTCTGTATGACGACATAAATTGTTGTTAACTTAATGCATTTCAGTGTGTATTTACATGTGTTTCATTTCAAATAATCACTTATGTTCTTAGTTATGTTTAAACGATTGAGAAACTTGCGGCTGTACTTTTTGTATTTGTTTTGGATATTATCATTTCTCCGTAAACAATATGTTTGAAGAAGCAGTATTAGCTCAGCGGGGAGTGGTACGGACTGCTGAGACAAAAGTCGCAGGTTTAAAATCAGCTTCAAGAGCGTGCACCTCTGGCTTTTCAAATTACGTGTGTATTCACGGTGCCTCGGTTACTGCCTCGGTGGTGTAGTTGTTTTGCGTACGCGTTACGATGCGTTGCATATTACATCTCTGCCTACCCCTGCGGGAATTTAAGGCGTGAGTGCGTATGTATATGTGTATTCATTGTTAGTCATCGCTTGCTTTAATGGTGACAGAAATATCGTAAGTAAACTTGCATACCTGAGAATTTCTCCATTAGAATGTGAAGTCTGATAACCAGCATTAGGGCAGCATGATGGAGGCCTAAATCCTTTTATTGGTGGAGGAGGTCTGTGCCCAGCAGTGGGACGTGTATAATACAAGGCTGATATTATTATTCTTCGGTGTTTTATTGAAACTTAGGAAACTATAAGTTTTTTTTTGCATATTTACTGTATTTTCTTTCTGTTTGGCATCATCCCGGCGTAATGCCAGGGTACGCCATCCCATCTTGATTTTACGGTGGATTTAAGTGGGCCGACCTGCCGTATGACTCCCACAACCCGCAACGGGAACCAAGTTTCGCCATCGTCTCGTCCGTTAATTAGCAGAGTGTACCACGTCCAGGTAGGGCTTTGGGCCTAAGATGTGGTCCACTTACACTCCACTATACTGTGCGTGTAAAATTAATGTATCAACTTATCTTCATTTTGCCATTGCCACTAATTTCAATTAGTACGAAACATTGAAATTTGCTCTTATTAAATGACATTGACTTCAAGACGCGATCCAGTTCGGCAACCTGTAGTTTCTTGAAGATTATGTTTATTACGATTTTTTATTTCGCAACGAATTAAAAGTAAAAATTTAATGAAGAACGTAACCTGTTATGTAAATACTTTCCGCACGTTGAAAGGCGGGCACGTGAAATTCGGTTTCATTGTTGTTTGCAAGGTGTTTTGAGCGAGATGATAAATGTATCGGCTTCGGCACAAAGGACCGTATTAAGAGGCTTACGCACAATGAATTTGATTTATTACTTCATCGGGAATCATCGGTTTTCGGGTCATCCGTGATACTCCCACTCACGACCTGCCCGAAGCTCTCGATGAAGACATCGGCGTTCAATGCCTCCATAAATCAACCGCCGGGAGAAGAAAATTTCTGTCTAGTTGAAATATCGATGCGCGTAAAAAAACGGTTTTTGTTTTATTTTGCATGGAATGTGGCAAATGTATCAGGGCTGTCTCTTACTTCATTTAAGATTTTATACAAATTAACTGTTGCAAAAAAACAAAATTATTATTGTTTCATAAGACCACGTCTCCATTCCCCAAGGGGTAGGCAGAACTACATAAATGTACCTATCATTTGCCGAGTTTATTTCCGATCTATATTGTGATATGTAGCGAGCCTATAGTTATATCGGGTACAGATTACAGTACCGGGAAAATTTTGATGATTTTTATAATTGAATAACTCAAACTCAATTTTTATTGATTGATATTGATTCCTTGATCTGTGATATGAACCGTTAACCAAAGAAATAGAATTTCGAAGATTCGTAAAAAGATAATTTTAAAAAACCCTCTTTTTAAGCCGGTTAATTAATTAGGTTTGTAAGCAGTGAAAAGGTAAATATATAATACATATGAAAGGTACGTTTCTACATAAATATTACAAAGGCTCTGAATGAGAATAAATTCATAATCTATTTAACCATTATCAGCAGCCATCCGAAAATAAATAAAAGTACATTCTTTTTAACCGAATTTAAAAATGGTGGAGTTTCTTAATTCAGCGCGTTTTTATATATTTGCTTTATTAAATAACTGATGCGAACCCTACATGAATGAGCAAAAGATATTTTCTTTTAATAATGATATGAGCTCTGAACATAAAAGATACAAATTGAGTCGATGTTCATCATAACGTCTGTATCGGCGCCTACGCACCGCCGACAATCGCCGAACACTGGTGGCCGTAACAATTACTCAATGACACATTTGGGATAAACTCACCAAATTTACATCACAATTTATTGCTGTATACATTATACGATAAATGTTAACACTTCGCCGTGGGCAGGTAAAGTACGGTGTGGACAATGGTTGGATTGCCGAAGTGATAATATTTTGAGAGTTTATGTTATTATTGTTTATGATGAGAGCAATTTGACAGCTCCATGGCGTAGTGGGCGAGTAGCCGGCCGCGAACTGACAGGCCTTGAGTTCGATTCTAACATCGAGACAAATGTTTGTGTGATCCACAAATATTGGTGTCGGGTCTGGGTGTTGTGGGACCGCAAGTCAGTCGTAGTTCCTGATACCCACGATACAGGCTAACCTAATGTGGGGTCAGGACTATGTGTCTGACTGTTGGGTGTATTTATTATTATTATTTAATAGCTCAGTAGGTAGTGGTACCGACTGCCGAGAAGAAAGTCGACGTTCGACAGGGGCTTTGGAATTTGTATGAAACACGGGAACGGAGCAATAATATGCAAGCGAGTGAAACCGCACGGGACAGCTTGTAATTTATAAACTGCCAAATTTCACAAATGTATCACTGCTTTAACAGCTCCGACTAAATTTATGATTATATTCATTTAAGATTCACCGTCACGGAAAAGAAACGTAAAAATACATTCGTCGTTGCGTTCTTATCTCAGTTTTAAAAGTCTTAAATGTCAGGTAAAGATGAGACTGCGTATAAAGGAAAATGTCTGAGTCAAACCTGACTCAGAAGCACAGAACACTTAATTTCCTTGAACACTTCCCTACATAGGGCTAAGTGCTGTTGCGAGAAATAGACCCCGTTTTATATTTAAGTTGTGGTTTTTTTATGCCATTGATTGCCACATTTATAAATGTAACAACTCGTTTGTTACAAGGAAAGAGGTGTTGGCATTGAACTCGCTTTGAACTTGAGAGATTTAAGAATTGTGATCTTCCTTGTAAGTTTTATTCAAATTTATAGAAAACATGTTTTTATACTTTTGTTTCAACCGATTATTAGTTTAGGCATTCCGACGCTATAGAATAGGTAGACACCCCCACAGACCAACAAGAAGGGGTCTAACTTATAACCAACCAAGGGGGGTATAAAAAATGTTTATTATTGAATGCCAATCATCGCATATCGTCTAGCTACGAAATGTTATTAAAAGTACTTTTATTTTTTATCTTAGCACAGTAAAGTGACTACAATGTATACTCAAAGTCAGTACAGTGCAGTTTCGTACAAAGGAAGAGGGTTTTGGTTATGTATTTCGTTTTTAATACTAAATAATTATAGCGTAGGATGGCAAACGAGTAAGAGGCTTGCCTGATGGTAAGAGATCACCACCGCTCATGAACCTCTAATACCTGAAGAATCATGGACGCGTTGCCGACCTTATAGCAAAGTGATAATTAAGGGATTGGCAAGGGAGGGTTCAAACAAAAGTCATAATTTCATAACTCTTTGATTGCTTGAAATAGCTAATATTCTTTACAAATATATAGAAATCTAAATATAAAGAAGTGTTTTTTTGTATTATTATATCGACACCCCAGAACACTCCCGATAAAGCTAAGAGCAAATAATTTATTATAACAATAAGGCTTAAGCGGGGTTTACACTGTTTCTCTTTTGAAGTACTTCTAAAGTAAATAACGCAGAATCTTAGACTTAAGATGAAACAAAAATTAAAGGCAATTTACACATATCACTATTGATGATTGATACCCCGAAACATTGATATTTGTGTATCACTCAAACATTTGTCTCGGTACAGGAATCGAACCCGCGGCCTCTCGCTTCACAGCCGGCTACTCGTAACTGAGCCACGGAGGCTTTGGATGATTCAAAGTGATACATGTAAATTAACTTTTACGTCCAGGAAGATTTAAAAAGTGAACCCTTAACTACTTTAAATCGATACTGATCTGTCGGTTGTATAATAAAGAGTTAGGTTACAGTGCGCAGACGCGGCGCGGCCGGTCGTGCCAATGTGGTTTTATGAGGTCCCATTGACGAGTTATGAGGTCTCGATTACCGTATAACGTATTTCAATGCGATTGTGTTCAATTAAATGTTTGGTATTTGTGTTCAATAATGCTGTACTTGTGTACGAGATTATACAGTTTAAATGTTTAGTTCATTTTTTACAAGTTAATATTTAAAATTAGTTTTAAATGGAGATCACAAATATCATTTTTCCATATTAAAGGTACGAATTATAAGATTAGACTAAGATAAGAAGCATTCATAAGATAAGACTCCGAGTTTAACAGTAGACCGCAGCGACAGTGCCGCCTATCCGCAGCGGCAGATCGCAATGAAACTACTGGATTTGAGCCTCAGAATATCTCATACACCGTAAGAAACCCAACAACACCAAGCTATTACGTCGGTTTTTTGTAATACAATGCTAACATTCCGGTCAAACCGGTCCATTCAAACAGTAGAAAAACTGTCTACAGAGTGACTCTACCACTTGATATATTAAGTTTTATATGAAATTCATTGAAATAAAAAAAGAATCATCCAAATCTATGAATATTTGTCAGTTCTGCGTGAAGATACAAACAAACATATGTTTTGTTTCTTCTTCTGTACATGTGTACAGAACAATTGAGAACCTGCTTTTTTAAGTCTGTTAAAAAGAGACGTAATCTTAGTTTACGGCCTGTTAACTCAACGCTCCAAATCGACCATTAAACCGCTGATTAAATCGTCAGGAAGTAATCGATCTTGTCAATTACAAAATTTACTAATATCACAAATTAAAGAGGTTATACTCGGCTACCTAGCATTTCAATAAATTTTAATAACGGAACACAAAATCAACGTGAACAGGCGTATCGGGTCCGGTCGTACTTCACAATCAGTTAAACGCCATTATATGCCAACAATCTGAACTGTGTTCGAATGTGTTGGATTTTGTGCATAGTTGCATGGTCTAAATATGAGCGATGCGCTGTTTATCGTCGTACGTGGCGCGGTGATATGCAGATAAATAGTCTATAACTGTGTTTACAGTAAAGACATGGTTTCTAAAAAGAAATACAGTTTTTTTTTAATTATATTATGATCAGTACTACTATTTAGTACTAGTACTTATTTTCAGTTGTACTTATTTAGAATAATAGCTAACAGATTTTATAAAATATTATGTACTTACCTAAACCGTCGTAAACGCGAGCAAAAAATTATTAACAAAAGATTTGATTCCAGAAATGTATTTTTTTCTGTATCGTGGTTATCCATTCAAATTACTCGTACCTATTTGGATGAAGCATTAAAAACTTTACATAATAAAATATGTTCATGAAAATTCTCGTTTATCTCTGCCAGTGTCGGTCTGGTAGAGAATGCCTCCGGCAACAAGTCTGCCCTTACAATAATTCAAATGTAAAAAGAAAAAATCTTTTAAATTAAACCACATTGACTATTACTGTAAATCTGCAGCGGTTTGCTAAGCTGAAACTGATGCGGCCCTACATCAAGTGTAACCGTCTTAGTGTCCAACGGGACGTGATTTTATAGGCTTCTCCCGCGTCGTGTATTTAATACGACAATATCAACGATATTCACTTTCAAGCAATATTTGTGTTTGGTTATATAAAATTAAATCATTTAAATTAAAATATAAATGTGTACTGAGTCACATAACTGTATGTTTAATTCTTGTTTAATAAAATGATTTCCGATCGCATTATCATTACCTTGAATGACGAAACGAGCAGGTCGCTCGTTTGATGGTAAGGGCCACGCCTGTCCATAAACAAAATCACTTTGAATTATAAAGCACTGCAGTCTACATGGCATTAGACCGCGCTCGTCACCCCGAGAAATGAGATGTTAAGTCTCATAATGCCCAGTAATTTCACTGGCTTCAAGAAGCTAATAAATAAAAACAGTTGTTCACATTTACAACCTTGCTGCGATGAGTAAAATAGGCATCCCACTCGCAGTGGTGTCGGCGCAACAGACACACACGTTACAGAATGACTTGGATTGTAGTTTTTACGACCGGATGCCTGCCCGACTTCAACCCCTCTGGGGAATAGGGAAGTAGGTAATAACTTTATGTTCATTTTATATCTTTAGATTATTATCTAAATCGAACTCGATTTGAGCGTGAGTTTCATTTGCAATAATTAAATTAATTAGTTCAGATAATAGTTTAGGAACAAAAACTAGTTAAGTGTGTGTCTAATTTGGTAAGTTTGGTAGTAGTTAGATTAAGTGTTTGGCATTTAAGCAGGAAGACGATTATGCATGTAAATACCAATATTAATAGCATGAGAAAAATCTGTTGCAGTATATGATATTTTAATTACTGTAATCATTGCTTATGAGTCACTAATGAAGCTATAAGGTTATAAGTGAGTCAAACGTACAAATTTGGCGTAAACCAATTCCGAAACCTTCAGCAATGTCATATACTTAACTATAAAAATACAACTTTTATTTCCCTTTTACATGATTCATTGCAGATCTATTGCAAAAATATATTTCGTCTGTAAACTATGCAAAAGAGTTGAAAATAATAATAATATAGGTATTTTTTTTATTAGCATGAATGACGAGACGAGCTGGACGCTCGCCTGGTGGTAAGCACCTCGCCTGCCTATAAACAGAGCTTTGAATTAAAAATCACTGCATGACATTGGACTGCGCTCATCACCCGTCATAATTACCCTGGCTTCAATGTCTTTCAATTCAATGTGCTTATACACTGTTACTTGGCGATAGAAATATACAATAGGCAGTAAAAAATTACCGTTACTATTCGGATTTCTTCATTTTAGTCAAAGGTACTTACTCTACGGTATCAAATTCATCAACCAATTACTGATTTTTCAAAAAAATTTGCTTTTATATTAGTATTATTTTAATTTCGGCTTCAATTTGTGTCAATTTTTGTTTATATCTTATTATACGTAAATTCACGCACATTACCTTATCATGTCTCAACTCTCGTCCACATATCACACCTCTTTTTTGCTGGAGACCAAAAAACAGAGGAGGATAGCCCGATAGGAAGAAAAATCTTCAGTTACCATACGGATTCCTTCACCTTAGCCATGGGTACATTCTTTGTTTCCGCCTGGCGTTTTCCCGGCGTAATGTCAGGATCTGCCTTCCCATAATTTTTCGATGGTGGATTTGGTATGGTGGGGCGAACCGCCGTCTCACCCCGATAACCCAAGAACCATGCGCATTGCCTCGTCCGTTAATCAGCAGAGTGTACCACGTGCAGGCGAGGTTGGCTTTGGGCTTAAAATGTTGGTGACTCACTTACAATGCATTATGGTAGCTAATTATTCAAACTCTGACGTTTCATATAAACTATCATTTATAACTACGTCGGTGGCGCAGTTGTAATGCGTCCGAGTTACGACTGACGCTGACGATGAGGTCTCGGGTTCGATCCCCGGGTCGGGTAAAAGTGATATCGGGTTTTTCTATTACGAAATACTCAGTATCAGCCTGAAGT
Source organism: Mimas tiliae (assembly GCA_905332985.1). Lineage (NCBI taxonomy): Eukaryota > Metazoa > Arthropoda > Insecta > Lepidoptera > Sphingidae > Mimas > Mimas tiliae. The sequence continues at coordinate 9,344,123 of HG995255.1, forward strand.
CTGGAATTTGTGCCTGGTATGGCGATAGGCTCCCCCCCTATCACATCATGGGACGGAGATACGCTTGGTGAAATGTGGGTGTACTAGTTACACCTCTGCCTACCCCTGCGGGATTAGAGGATTGGGTGCGTATGTATGTATCTTTTATAAATAAAACCACGAAATTATAATGTCAGTATTATTAACTTCGAAGCTTAACTAATGATCGACGTGTAAGTAAGTTAACTGTTACTGAAGAAGCCGTGCTATTGAGAACTTGGCCGCGGGCCTTTCGACCGACGCGACGTACTATCATATGCTTATATTCCTATTTGGTTTAAGTGTTATTATTTTAATTTTGGCTTCAATTTGTGTATTTTTTTGTTTATTTCTTTATTATACGTAAGGTATTTTTTGTGGTCAAATGAAAATTTGTGGAACTTGGCAGGTGATTCAGTTATTTTTGAGATATTTAAACTCTATAATTGCGTATACATTTGTGATATTTCGATGTACAAAGAATCTATGACAAACATATAAGTGTGGACGTTTGTTACGACCTAATTTAAGTCAGAAAGGGGTGCATTCTGACACTTTGTTGAATGATTAACGAACATTACCGTATCATTTCTCAACTCTCGTCCACATTTAGTGTACCAAATATGTGAGATAGACTCGCGGATGGTCGAAATGTCACAAATGTATTTAAAAATATATGTCGCTAAAATGTATGTACATTACATACATTTATTAATATGTAGCTAACACAATTCAAAACTAAATAAATTATAAGACGTAAAACCCAAATTCAGACCCTTTTAAGCTGGGATTTTAAGTATCTATCTTAAATCAAGATATCAAATTAACTAAATGGTTTAAGGCACAGTTGAGTTCGACACACCACATTAATATTAAATGTTATGGTATATGTAGAAATATGTCTTAATTATATTTTATTCGTCCGGGACTTGACATCATCGATTCATTAATGAGAAATTGTGTTAAAATATTTGTTTCTCAATCGTGCGGTAAATCGTAAAGTCAGATTCTGTTTGAATGTGGCAACTTTATTACATTTATTTTGTAAAAGTACCATATTACAAATTAATTAAAAACAAACTTTGTAGGTGGTAAGTTTTTGGATGCTAGAGACGGTTTGGGTTAGTACCATCATTTTGTCTATTTTTCTTGCCAATCAGCAGTGTTTCACTCGGTAAGCATTGCTGTTTTTCGGTTTGAAGGCAGTGCAATTGGGCATTATGAAACTTAAAATCGTATTTCTGGGAATGGTGAGCGTAGTGCAGTGCCATGCAGTGCTTTGTAATTCAAAGTTCTGAGTGGTGTTGTTATTGTTTATGGGTAGGTGTGGAGATGCCCATCAGCAATCTCGTCATTGAGATAAAAAATCTATTTCGTCGATCGAAAAACAGAAAAGAATTTAATTAATTTAATAGAGTGGCAACGCAAGAAAAAATAAAGAGTCGTCAACTTCAGATACCCTCTAAACATAAAAATAAAATAAATATATGTATTTTGTCGGACAAAATGCAATAAAATACACAAACATAACCGAAACAAATCTAATAAACAATTACGACAAACAAATATACATACAAAAGAAATCTGTAAACTCGTGATCACGACTCGACGGGCAATTTGAAACGTAACAGAATAGAACATCGTTAGCGCGTGCGTGGCGCGTGCGTCTGGATAAATCATTAAAGAACCAGTAAGCATTACCGCATAACCATTACTGTTTAATATGCTATCAGATACCGAGACTTACTTCATTTGAACCTAATGGATGCCAATGTTTACTGCTTTCTTACTCTGTTAATACGCAGTAATAGCTCAGCGGGAAGTGGTACGGACTGTCGACACGAAAGTTACAGGTTTGGAGCCCCAAGAGCATGTTCCTCGGACTTTTCTAAGTTACGTGTTATTAATTGTTAATTACTACTCGCTTTATCGTTAAAGGGAACATCGTGAGGAAACCATCATACCTAAGAAGTTTGATATAAGAATTTCGAAGGTATGTGAAGTGTGCCAACCCGTATTAGGCCAACGTGGTAGACTAAGGTCTAACCTCTCTCTCTCTTAGTAGAGGAGGTCCGTGTCCAGTATTGGACGTGGGCTAGTTTTTTTAATACGTTTACCTGACGCGTGGCTTTATTGCGACACACAAACATTTGTCTCGGTATGGGAATCGAACCCACGACCTCTAGATTCGCAGCCGGCTACTCGCCCACTGCGCCACGGAGGCTGTCAGACCAGACAGACTGATAGAAATAATCAGTGTGAAATAGCTATTCTAGCCTTTTATTTGTTGAATATAGACTGGTACAAAAAGTGTTACTATGACATTCAGGTATCAAGTTTAATGACTGAGTTCTCACTATGTATAAGGTGGTCGCCATTTAGGTCGATTGTTTATAAGTCTACATTATACTGTACCTGACAGCCTCCGTGGCGCAGCGGGCGAGTAGCCGGTTGCGAAGCGTGAGGCCGTGGGTTCGATTCCCGCACCTAGACAAATGTTTGTCTGATTCACAAATATTTGTCTCGGGTCTGGGTGTCGTGGGACCGTAAGTCCCTCGTAGTTCCTGATACCCACGATACAGGTTTACCTAGTGTGGGGTCAGGACTATGTGTGTGACTGTTGGGTGTATATTTATTTATTTATTATAAACTTTCTTTTCTACTGCCAGTAAATTCGCTTTGTTCAACCAACGCTATTAACTGTTTATTAAAGCTTACATTCAAATCATTTATAATGAAATTTAAAAGTTTCTACTACATTCAATCAGTGGCCAATATCTATACGGAGAAATAATGATATATAAACAATGTTTAGAACTCATCAGCCTTGTCCGAAGTGGCATCATCCAATTACATTTATTAGTGTTACCATCATTTTATTAAAATAATAAAACTCATTTAAAATTGTCGATACTTTTAATGCTAATAATTTATATGTTATGGGTTTATTAACGTTTTGTTTTCATAGCTTATTAAGTTAGTTTTTAATTATTAAATAATTAGTTTAAATATTTTCTATGATGTCAAGAAATTGCATTTTCATTTTCTGTATAAGACCATTTAGATAAATCTGGTTTAAAATCCTTTATTGTTTAAAACTCTGTATAAATTATAATAATATATAAAAAATCAGAAATCGACTTTCATAATTAAATATAAATTATTTTGATCATATTGTGTATTAATAAAAAAAAAAAAAACTTAAAATAACGATTTAAGTCAGTGTTATTGCAATTTAATTGTCAATTATTATTAATATGCAATAATTGGCGATAGGCTCGCCCCCTATCACATCGTGGGACGGAAATACGTTCGGCGAAATATGAGTGTACTGGTTAGAAGTGTAACTGGTTACACTTCTGCCTATCCCTTCGGGGATTACAGGCGTGAGTGCGTATGTATGTAATTATTATACTGACTATATTATAGGAACTGAGAAAAGAACGAATGAAAAAATAATCATTAAAATCGTATCACACTGTAATAAGTTTTGCATAGATACATACAAAAAATCTATTTACAGACCTCCGTTTTTTTCGTCGGTTAAAAAGTGCAATAAGCTGCGTTTCGGTCGTTCAATACGCAGTCATATATCACCCGACACACAACGCCAAACCTCCCGGGCGACAAGCCCGATCGGTGGTAAATTCACAAAATTGCACGCAAAATCCTACAATCTATTGCAGTATGGTAACACTAATCACAATTGACTGCACGCCGTGTAATTTGGCGCGTTTCAGCGTTCACCCGCCCACGCCGCCTGCCATCAATCATCGGTTCACCAGAATGACGTTCTAATGCCTTTAGTTACAACATATTTGACCGTCTACGTGTTGTCTTCTATTCCTTGTTGGGTAAGGTTTTGTGTTAATTGGATGTTTACGTGCGTCCTTCGTAGTTCTTATAGCATAAGCAGCAAACGAGCAAATGGGTCACCTGATGGTAAGTGATCTCCACCGCCCATGTAGGTCCACAATACCAGAAGAATCATGGGCCGCGTTACTGGTCTTAAAGGAAAGGAATAATAAAGGGTGAGAATGTGAGGGGTATTTAGGCCTCCGGACATCTTACAAGCCGTAACGAACGCTACGCGAACTAAACGCTACTTTTCGTCGGGTTTTCTGTTTGAAAGTGGTAAGGACCCGATTGAGCCGGACCATTCATGAGTGGTACAGGTAGACAAAACTGGCTATAGCATAACTCTACCCGTCATAAAATTTTTATGTATTTATTCTATAATATTTTTCTAATTGTATATTGTGTATAAAATGGTTACCTCAAGAATAATAAATTATATTTATCATAAATTAAAATTGTTAATTATAAATTTGCTGGTGGGATGTTACTGGTTTATTTTTGTACCCCACGGGATAGCGATCATCGTATATGTGGTGAAAACCCCACCATTGTGGCTCGTTCAGGCGAGTCGCGTTCCGGGGTCAGCCAGTTCATATCCAGTAATTCTAGGCCGGCATAATTCTGCCGACCGTCGAGTGTCGCAATGTCTCTTGATGTTCAACATAATATTTGGACTAAACTATACTTGACATCTGGTCCAGTGAAGTCACTTTGTCGTGCATGTAGAAAAAATATTAAGGGAGAATATTTAAAACTCACTGGAAAAATCTTATTTGCTATACCGATAAATATTTGCAATAACTCCGTGGGGTGCAATAATACGAGTTACTGCAAACGTCAATTGGTAACATTATTATGCGGCTATTCGATCACCATAACGGTTTTCCTCGTGTTCAATAAACATTGTTTGTAACAATATTACCGTGACATGGCCTATCCAAAGTTCAAATACAGACGCGTAATGGGCGGTCGCTTTGATTAAAATTATAGTTTTTGTAGTCATCTTAGGTATTATTTTGTAACAAGATTTTTAATGAATTTACAGTATACTCTGTTTACGGAATTTACCGAAATACAGAATCAAATTTACAACTTGAAGGAAACGTTTTGTTTTAATTTTTATTAATACATAGTAAGGATTTGTAACATCAAGTCTGCCAATGCGTATTAGGCCAGAGTGGTGGAGTAAGGGCTAACCCCTCTCATCCAATACAGGGCTTGTATTATTATTAAGGAGTTGTACCTAATAATAAGTCTGTTGCGCCGACCACACATTGGAGTGGGATAAAGGCAGGTGGAAGAAGAAGAAAGAATTGTACCTAATATAAATCTTAATCCCTCGAAGAGTAACACTAACTGCGGACCATTGGTGGGATCATATCTATATGCAAATTGTCGCGAATTTTCGTAACGTACCGGCGCCGAGTACCGATTCATCATAGAAATGTGGACGTTTCTGCCCACGCACAACATTAATGCCGCTTTTAATGCATTACCATGCCTAGATCGCGGATGCAGGCATGTTTCGAAAACTGATATCAAAAATGTCTGCATATCTCCGCCTTGTTGTGTTAAGGAATGTGTTGTATACCTTACCTTCTCGTACTAAATACTATTTTGTTAGCAAAGGCCGGCAATCTAGTATCCCACTAATCAAGTATTCCACTTGATAGTAAGTGGTAAAAACCCACAATATAAAATTATGGATGCGTCGCCGACCTTAAATTAAGGAAATTCGGATTGGAAAAGGGATTGAGGATTTGGGCCTTGGGAAATCATATTCACCATACGACACGAAATAAGGAGCTGCCATTTCATGTTATTTTTTTAGTAAGACAGTGGTTTACTACTTTCGATCCGGCTCATGTAGTAAAAAACGTGTAGGTAGAACGTGGCTCTACCACTCTGGATGTAATGTTAGATGGATATATACACATTTTTTGAGCATATTACTCGTAAGTCTCATAATGCCCAGTAATTTCACTGGCTTCAATGTCCTTCAAACCGGAACTCAATAATGTTTACACACTGCTGCTTGACGGCAGAAATAGACAAAGCGATGGTACCTACCCAGACGGCCTCTCGCATACGGGAGACCTACCACCTAGTAAACCATCAGTAAGTATCATTACCGAATGTTTATTGCCCTGTTGTGTAACATGTTCAAGTCAATCGGCGCCTTTGTACTCGATACTATCGGTTCTAGATCGTTAACTATTTGGAAGCAATTTGAGTGTGGCATTCAGAATATCTTAGTTTATCTAGTGGCGCTCTGAGGGCCAATTCTGCTATTTTAACTGACACTGCGAATGAATTTTAACCGAACTGAGATTACATTTTGAATTAATTAAAAATATGGCATTCTGCTCCTTTAAAAATTCGATATCATCTCAGTTAAATTGCATTTAAACTGTCAATTCGATCAACTTTCAATGTCTTTCTTTTGTTGAAATTATGGCTTCGCATTATTATGCATTTCGCCAATGACAAGTATTTTACCGAATTTTACGTATCAGCTGCCATAGACTAAATTCTAGAAATTAAAAATTACCTAAGCGACAAAATCAATGTTACCAACTCACAATAAAATACCCACAATATGACTAATTTCAGTGATTAAAAAATTACGTAACTGGAGGTTATGATTTTTTAATTAATTGATTTGACTAATTCCATGTATTTTATTTATTTAATTAATTTATCTATTCCATGGCATAACTGAAGGAAAACGGCACAACAGCACCACTGAGGCAGTCCTTTCCGGAAATAACCACAATCGCGATTATTTTATTGAAATTTGAGATTCTACCGAATTACGGTTTTGCAACACTGCTGAGGACATATTTATAATAATTATGAATTGTGCGAGAGTTTTGGCGGGAATTTTGACAGTGCGATTGATCTCATAATTTAATCTACACTAATATTCTAGAGAGGATTTTTTTTTTGTATTTTTGTATGTAACAAATAAACTAAAAAACTACTGGGCCGATTTCAAAAATAATTTGGCCGTTAGAAAGCTACATTATTATTCTAATATTTTACTGAAATAACGAGTACACAAAGTCGAACAATTTTGACTACTATTAGTTGCTTGCAGTAAAAGAGAATAAAGTTAAGAATTTATCTGCAGTTAACTCACAGTCACTTCACCTCAGTGTTGCCAAGTCAGATTTTTGAAAATACCGTGGTGTCCACATTAAAATACGGTATTTGCGCCAAAAATACAGTGCTTGATGGGAAAAAATACAGTGTATTTTACAGTGCAATAAAATGTCGTACAAAAAAAGGAAATAATTAAATTATTAATTAAAATATAAATTTATTTTAAACTTTATATCCTAAACTAACTTAACATTTTATTTGTATATATCGATCGCTGCAGAAATGGATGGCTGCGATGATGATGATATCGGTTTAGTTTTTTTAATGTGTTTAATCAAAGAGTTTTATGTATACTACTAGACAAGCTGCGCGGTACATAGAACTTGTAGTTTAATAAATTAATTAAATTGTAGTATAGTAAATTAGTTGTATTACTAAGTTGCAGTCAATTGACCGTAACTCAATATTATCATCTCGCTTACTCTCAACTAGAACCCCTATTGCGCTCCCTGTTTGTGAACTGTCAAACTCCCGCGTTATGTGACGCAGTTTTACTTCTAAATAACCTGTCTAGTAGTATACAATAATAATACGAAATTTTGACTGTAAAAAAATACTGTGTCTCCATATACGGTATTTATAAAAATATGGTGTCCAGTAGATGACATGAAAATACGGCAGATCTGCTGTAATTACAGTGCACTTGGCAACACTGCTTCACCTTCAGTCACATTTCGTTCTCAATTAATATTTTGACGTTTGTCTATAGACGAAATGCATTTTATATAGTTAAGTGTCAAAATTGTTACCAGAATGCCGTTTTGGTTCAGTCAACTTGTATTCTACTTTCGATATCATTGCGTTCTAAGTTCTTGAATATTGGTTTAGCAGAATACCATTTGCAACTTTCTTGTCGCTGAGATTAGATCGGAATGATATTTTGAACAATTAAAATTACGAGAATTGGCCCTCTGGTCATCGGACATGTTTTATTGCAGAATTCAAATATTTGCCGCACAGCCCGTAAATATGTTCGGACAAGATCGGTTGCAGTATATTTTGGTGTCACCTAGTGTTTTATTGTTTAATCTGATCAGTGTTCAATGGGTTACGGTCCTTAACATTTCAGTTTAAAATTATAAATTTGATTATGAAATAAATAAATACACCAACAGTCACACACATAGCCCTGACTCCACACTAGGTAAACCTGTATCGTGGGTATCACGAACTACGGGGGACTTGTGGTCCCACAATTGACTGCTGGTTTTATACCTATTCAGTTTTATTATATTGACTATAGTATTATAATGCTACTTTACGACTACTATCGTTATATTGATTTACGAAGCTTAGGAAATTTAACTTCGCATTATGATTGTTGGTATACTCAAGAACTATAAAAATATTAAACTATTTAAAGACACCTTTTCTATTAATTAACTATTTAGTTGTACCTTGCGTTTTCACCACAGACATGTTATTGCCCTGCTCTGGAATAAATTCTCTAAATAAAACTGAAAACAACATCTAAATCCGTTGCATAGTTTAGGAGAAACAGACAGACAATAATATCAGCCCTGAATTATATGTCTCACTACTGAGCACAAACCCCTCTACGAATCAGAGGGGTTTAGGGGGTTTAGGTTTGTTTTTAAATTAATTAGCATCCCGACAGAAACGTAAAAGTCTTGCATTATTTTGTAACAATTGGCATTGGCTCTATTCTGCCTACGGGAGTCTTATGGCAGTGCTATAAACCTGAGAAATGACATTCGTTTGCTAAAGGCAGTCAGCGGCGTATCTTTGTTCAAATACTGGCGCGGTACCGCCTTAAGGCATTGCGTGGATCTACTATGTTTCATCATTGTATAATATGACAAGTACACCGAACTACTAAGATATAAGTTTCATTTTTAAGGGTTATAATATGTAACTTCTTACTTCAGTGTACCAGTGCCTGTTTTGTATTTAAAGAGGGTTTATATTTCTAATGTATAGTTTACTTATTTTTGAGTTGGTTAAGTAATTAAATACTGAAGAACCATTTATTTATTTTTGATTAATTTACATCGATTTTCTTTAGAACATCATATTTTTCAATTTATACAACTATTTAAAACATAGTCTTCATAGCGGCGCAGTAATTCATAGTTGAGCTTAATGTTTTTATTATTTTTCTTTCGGAAGCTCTCAATGGTGTGCGCGTGCGCATCTAGGCGCGGCGTCACTTCCTCAGTTGATCGCCGACCACGGCCCCGGGCGGTCGTGCCCTCGCGTAATGGGTTCAACAGTCCCGTTGCTCACTGCTGTCATTTTACAAAGAGCTCCAGTAAAACAGATGAAAATAACCGGGGTTATTCATACGCCTAACAAGTTATACACATTTTATGTGAAATACCATTTATTGGTCACAAATCATAATTTTACGATATTTTACCATGTGCTGTTAAGTTATTAAAGCTTGTCTTATGACGTTATATGTATCATAAACGATTTGTTAAGAGAATCTCGTATCTAAAAATAAAGTCTCCTTAAGTGCTAAGTTGGAACATGTAATTATGACTTTAAAGGTTCAAAGTCAATTAACAACAGTAAATGAATGCTTAAAGAAAGTTGTGCCATAAATAGTTGCGCAAACACATTTCAAACCACAATCGTTTAAATTAATTTCATTATATTATCATCATTAAATGATACAAATAGATGATATTCAAGACATAACACGAGGCTCGTTGTGAAAGGTCCGGCTTTGTACTATTTTGAGACAAGTATTAGATCGCGCCACCCAGCGGGGAGTTCGTCCATTCCGAACGTTACATTCCGATGGTTATCTTATTTTAATTGATATAGTTATTCGCGGCAGGTGGGAACAGTCGCACTTATTGCACAAGAACCAATTAAAAATGCTATTCTGGCGCAATTGTCAAGAAAATTGTAGCTCGTTCGGAAGAGGAAAAGTTAGCGAATTAGTTCTGGGTTTAAATATGCATTTTTTTATCGTTTGTGGTTATGGAATAATTGTGCATCTTAAGGCCTCTTACAGCCTTTGATTTAGCTAGATAAATGCCAATAAGAGATACATTTTAATTTGTCATTTACCAGCGTAGATTCCGGAGCCACCACTTCTATCTGAATTTTCTTTAGCTTATTAGGCTTAGCAATCATGCCACAGATCGTTTTGTCGACTCGTTTTGTCGTGATTATTTTTTTACCTGGTACCTTTAAATGTCTATCGACGCTAACGTTGCGTACAATACTCGCCTGGTTATGTCAAAAGTAGAGATAAAGTAGAAAAAATAATACTTTCAGCCTCTCTGTGGTATTTTGTATACGAACCCTATATGATGACATAATTATATCGAATTTTGACCTTTTTACCCGAGATATTTGGTTGTCGTGTTGCATATGATAGGCCGGCAGAAAAGCTAGTCTCTACGATCTTTTCCTATTTTTCTAGAGAAGATAAAACAAAAGATAAATAATTTGCATGAGCTACGTTATGTCAGAGCTACTTTCAGTGGCTAAGAAAAATTTCAACTCACAGAAAATGTAAACCTGTTTTTGAATTATGACACGACATAAGACATGAGTAGAAAGTAAGTATGATGAGCGTTATTTGGCAAAATACATTTATTTTGCAAATGGCCGCTTGCAGAACGGGTCGTATAAACGTGAAAAATGGTACAAAGTGCGTCGTAAGAACATTTCCTTATTGTTATGTGTAACCTCAAGCGGTTGGGACAAGGCAAAGAATACTGCACTAATTGTTAATTTTTTAAAATGTTTCGAACATGGCACATCCATTTTACAGACATTTATTTCTTGTTTTTCTTTGTTCAGTCTCATTTGTCGGTTCATGTATGCCAGACTTTTCTCTGAATTTCTTGATAATATTACAATGTTGAACTAAAATGATTGTTTGGTTGAAAACATGAAACCTGGCTTGAGATACTAGTTTTATGGTAGTAGTAGTAGTTTTTATGAAATTGTTGGCAATAAGAATAGGGAATTGTATAGTCTTCTAATTCCCCGTCGTTAACTATACATTTGATGGTAACAATGCTGTAAAACAGACAATGACAATGCATCACGAGTGAGTGAGTTGAGAGATAGAGCCACGCTGTAGACAGTTTTGTCTACTGCATGAATGGGCCGACTCAACCGGGTTGTTACCACTGTCTCACAGAAAACCGACGTAAAGTAGCACCTTGCTAATGTGTTTCGTACGGTGAGTGAGATATCCGGAAACCCAAATCCCCTCCCCTTCCCAATCCCTTAATTATCCCTTTCGTTTACGGTCGGAAACGCGCTTATGATTTTCTGCTATTGTGGACGTACATGGGCGGTGGAGATCACTCACCATCAGAAACCGACTTGCTAGTTTACCAGCTTATGCTATAATTTATATTTTACACGCGGTAAATTAGTTCCGGTTGGCAGATCCGTCACCTTATAAGAAATATTATACAAACATAGCTCATTATAATATCCCGTTCAAATCGAAAGTGATACAGTTAGGTTCCAAAAGTACAAAACCGCAGACCGATGGTGCGTAACGTCTAGTGAAATCTTACAAATAGCCACCCATTAACCGCCTCGAGCCGTTGGCGAGCAACCAACAATTTCACCCTGATTTATATCATCCACACGATCAACGAGAAAATGTGGGAAACTTTTCACTATTCGATAAACCCCGTAATTTGATAAGAGGAATCATTGCTGTGGTTGTTCGATTGAAAACGACAGTTTCCGTTAAGCGACCGGTCCCGAGAAAACTCGACCGGAGGAAAGTAGCCACCCTTGATGACGGAATGTGCGGGCATTCCGACTTATAACTATTTATATCTTATAGAGTAATCATTTCATCTCGCCAGTGGGAGATATCAAGCTACAGGCTTTCTACTATAAGTACTACTGCAGTAAATATACCGTTTTTATTGTGATAAAGAAACATGGGTTCATGCATGGGCTCACTATGGTGTGGAGTGTTTTACTTTTTTGTCAATGACCACGGTCCTGGATATGTTTCTTATCCTGCCATGGTAAGGTAACCACGCTTTACTTCATGGCATATATAGTAGAGTCCAAGAATTGTGTCGACCAACGTTAGACAATGTTTCTATCGTAGGTCGCCAGAATTATGCTGCTCTGTCAGATTGCTTCTTCACACTCCGCCTAAAGGACTCGTTTTAACTGATTGTAGGACAAAATTCAACTGCGAATTATGTCTTCAAGGTAAAGCAACATTCAGATGTAATTATACCTCGTTTTTGCATATTTCCTCAAAGTGCCTTTTGCAATTAAAAGCCAAGATTTAGTGTCAAAATTATAAAATCTTAGTGACCTTAGTATACACATGAGTGATAGACGCAGGTGCAGTTAAAGCATTCCTCACCATATTCTAGTAAGGATGACTCATCGTAATAAAAATTTAAGGCGACGTGGTAGATGCGGACTGACATCTGTTGAAATAAACCACGGTTTTTAATGGTCTGAATGTCATACGGTCAACTTGGAGACCATACGACATCGCGCACTCGTGTTACATGAAGTGTTATGTTAATTACTGTGGCGGAAAAAATGACCATTTCAAGACAGTGTCAAAGGTTGAAGTAGAGCAGCCTTTCTCACGTATTTTTGTCGGACAGATCATAATTTGTATGAGGTATGGTGCCATCAAGTGGTTTACGTGAACGATGTTATGGCCTTTATTATACCGAGATATGGCGTGTAATAGGGTACAGATGTCAAGTAGTCTGCGTAGCGAATTCGTCGCTTATAATTTTAATATCACTAACAAGCTGCGAGCGTCGATGAGCTGTGTCGCTCCGCATTCTCACACAATAAAAACTGTATTTAAATACGTGACTTTAGTCCTTTATTTTTGGTGATACAACCTCTTTCTTAGACGGTATTTATACTTTGAAATGACCGCGTTTTACATCGCAATGATCTTATTATGAACTATAAACATAAAATCGAAAAGAACCAGTAGCCGGGATGGAATTTTACGCGAAATTCGATAACGAATGTCATCGACCCGGTTCGGATAGCATCGGAAGCATTCGGCGGCTTCTTTGAGCCAAAGTTTAATTTCTTAATCCTAATTGAATTTGTTTGTTCCGAGTCGCGGGCGGCGATAACGTAAGATACAGCCTGCGGCGGTCACTTACTTACTGATCGATTGTTCGCTGGTTGCGTCCCAACTGGCAACTAATAACCATCGAAGGTTAGATAGATGGAGCTCTATAACTGATTAGGCCTCTCTTTGTGTTTTGTCCTCTAAATGTGAAGTTTGAAACGCAATACTAATCTGTTATCGAAGAATAAATTAGTTTTAGAGCGATATCGGTATGACAGCTTGTCCAAGCGAACATATTCGTCCGTTGATCCATATTATTCATTCTCACGGTGATAAGAAACGCTGTGGTTTAATTTTAATACGTTTAATCCTCGAATGCGGCACATTAAAATGCCTTGTGGCGTTTTGTAATTGCCTTGTTACCGACTAACGACAATCATTGACAGGTATTTCCGTCACAGTTAACAGTAGTGTCTCTGTACTCGAAAAATTGTGAACATTTAACGTTTCCTTTATTTTAATAATAAAAATGATAATATAAATTTCATCGCGTTAAAAATGACTTGTTCCAATATCGTTTTGTTATACGTGGTCTTTCTTTCTACTGTAATAAAATTGAAAGTTTTCGCACGATCCACTTATTGGATTTAAGGATATATTATAAAAGTGTTACCTAATTGTCGGTTTATTTAATTTATTGTTTTAACAGTCGAAATTAATGTTTCTAGTGGTCCGTAAAGGTTCTTTGCGGTTTTGCATAAATACTTATTCTTTATTTAAATGTGATTTATGCTTAGATTAATATCGCCAGTGTTTTACGTTCAGTTTTTAAAACTAGTTGCAAGGACATTCGTTAAATACTATGCTAATTACTTATAGCCATAATAAATCTAAGCTTAAGTAGTCTGTCATTTAATAGTGTCAGAGTTTCCGGGTTTGTTCGTGACTAGCAAGATGTGTGGTCACTGTGCTTGGGTTCAAATCCCGAGATTTTTTTGGTAAGTTTTGTGGTACTGATTTGTTTTATACCATAGGCTGAAACGGATAGGTGGGTCACCTTTTTGCCCTAGATTTTTATTGCCCAGACAAGCAGGCGGCTTAACTGATGAAACCACCCATATAAATCGAACACCCACAATACCAGATACATCATGGATGCGTTGCTGACCTGGATTATCATTTCTTATTCTCTTATGCAATGAGAAATGGGAAGGCGAGGGATTTGGGCCTCCGAGAATCTCATTAACCATACGAGATGCTACAGCAAGCTGCCAATTCACTTCAGTTTTCTGCGAGGCAGTGATGATACCCCAGCCGAGTCGGCCCATTGATGGTGTTAGCAAAAGTGTCTACAACAAGGCTCTACCAAATAAGAAATTCGATTGTATAATTAATACTAATAATTTATCTTACTATTGAAGTCGTCGTTAATTTCGTACTTGATTCGAAAACTCATGTCTTGAATGCTTTAAATCATGATTGGTCTAAATAAGCATAATTGTGCCTTGACTGCCTCGGTGGCGCAGTTGTAATGCGTACGCGTTACGACTAAGGCTGACGCTGAGGTCTCGGGTTCGATCCCCGGGTTGGGTAAAGTGATATTGGGGTTTTCTATCATGAAATGCTTATAACTATATATACTCCAGGTTGATACCCTGGAGTCTGGAATTGTGCCCGGTATGGCGATAGGCTCGCCCCCTATCACATCATGGGACGGAGATACGCTCGGCGAAATGTGGGTGTACTTGTTACACCTCTGCCCACCCCTTCGGGGATTACAGGCGTAAGTGCGTATGTATGTAAGCATATTTGTTTATGAACGTCGTTCGCTACTTTTAGTTTATTTTCCATGTTTTAATTCAATAAAACAAACAAACGAACTGTAATTGCGATTGTGAAACATCCTAGCGGAAAACGCATTAAACGTTCCAAAACAAAGAATTTTAAGGCTGATTTCACAGTGTCTAGACGCGACCGCAAGGGCCGTGTCGTCAGACTCTACGACATCGAAGTCAAGCGAAAGCGAATCAATTGGCTATCAATACTATGCGTGACCGAGGCCATTGTTAGGAAAGGGAAAATGGGACGTTTGGAAAAATAAAAGAATACGCCGGCAGCGCGCTTCGATGGACGTTTTTTTGAGGCGTGACGGTCTGGCGCGGCGTCGGCGGTCGGCGGTCGACGGTCGACGGTCGGCGGTCGGTCGGAGCGCTACTTCAGATGTCAGAATCGGTCACGACTGAGATTAATATGGTCATTGAATTGTACACATCTGGGAGCATCGGTCATTCCGTTTTTATTGGTTGGAGATTGGAACAAATAAAAAAATTGTATCTTTGTTTTTATTATTCATTAGTTAGGAATAAGATATGCAAATACGCGATGTTCTTTTATTTTGGATTGTAAACGTAGTGTCACATTAAGTTGTTTTATGGAACGCTTCTTCAAGATTCCTCTATAATTTATTTTTGAATTGTGGTTCAGCATTTGGGCTTCAATTTATGAGCTCGCAGTCACACCTACATTTAATTGTGGCAAAAGCATATACATCTAGGCTTTTCTTATGTTAGTTAAATCTTAAATTCTTGCTATCACAAAAATATTATTGTTTATTGAATGAAAGCAAATACTTGAGGGTTAGGTCTTAGTCCTCCACGCTGGCCTAATGTGGGATGGCAGACTTCACACACTTAGCTTTGAAATTCTTATAGAGAAGTTTCCGGTATGCAGGTTATTTCACGATGAAAACTCTTTAAAGATAAGAAATAAACTCAGTCCCGCAAACTCATATCAACTAAACAACAACCCATTAATTACAAATACTTCTCACACACACACACATCTCAATCGTAATATATCATTAAACAACTTTTTACTAGCCCGCTTCGGATTAATTTCGTAGACCTTGGTGAATTAAAGTTCAGTCGGCACGCGCGGATATCCATCACTCGACAACATTAAACCTTCTTTATGTGGAGTATTTCTGACACAGAGATAAGCTGTTTGAACCCGAGACCTTTCCGATCTAGCATTTTACAATTGCGCCACTGTGAAGTTGTGCTTGGTCGGTGGCGTGCCGGCCAATACATTTCGATGCTTGTAAGTTTTGCTATATGAACTTGGATGTACTTTAAAATGTTATTTTCAAGTAACACGCGCACACGCGTCTACTTTACTAAAAAAGTAAAGCTTAATTTATTTTCATGTACAATAACTGGATCAAAATGTCAACCCAAAACGCAATATATTGTGCAGAATTATTGTCATGAATGACAACATGCAACCTTACTTTTTATGTTGGCAGTAAATCTTAGAATGTGTCACAATATCGCTGTTAAGTTGGCAACCCTGCTTTTATTTATATTGGTTGTAGTGCGGGAGCGATCACGACCTGGTAATTGATGCTCTCTCCGGCGCGCGTGCCTCTGCTTCGGCGCACCGCCACCGACCCGTTATAAGTGCTCTAACACACTCAATGGGCACGCGCTACCATTAGGTTATACCACTGCGATACCTAATGGCAGCCGCTGATAAATCGTAGCACACGTTTAAACTTCGAACGTGTGTGACGCAACTTAACTATTCGCATAGCTGGATTTTGGCGAAGCGATTTATTGATTTGATTTTTACTCGATTATTAATTTAGGTGATACATTTTTTGTTCGGTTGTAGAAATGGTAGATTTTGAAATATTAACATTTTTGGCTTTAGATAGTGTACTTCTAGATATCTATTATTCTTTGATATTTACTGTTTTTTTCTTTCTACGTTTATTCCAAACATGTACGGTAACGATACCAGTAATTTCAGTTGTCGTAAGGGAATAAAGCCTAAATGTCCCTTACAACAATTATAATTACTAGTACCGATATGATTTCATCACACATTTATGAAAGTAAGGTCAAAAGTGTCATAAAATGTACCGAAGGGCCAACCAATGTTATGTCAGCTTTCGCGTAAATGGAGGTAAAAGTCTCCCGCGTTTTCGGCAAATTATATTAAATAAATCGATAAAAACGTAAATTGATAACTTTTTTATCACTTTACGCATGAGTGCTTCGTGATTTATATCTTGAATTCTGTGTTTCACTTTGTTCCGTGAGTATTTCAGCGACTACAATGTCTGATTGCGTAATTCAATCAATAGTTTGTTATGTGCGATGATTTTTTTTACGGTCATAATTAACGAGATTTTTTCGCGATTGCCTCGGTGGCGCAGTTGTAATGCTTCCGTGTTACGACTGAGAGGGGTTCGGTTTTAGTCCACCCCTAATGCCAGTTGGCAGACTTTAGACATCTTCGAGATTCTTTTGGAGAACTTTACAGGTTTCCTCACGATGTTTCCTTCGCCATTAAAGCAAGCAATAATTAAAAATGATGAATATACACTAATCACATCTTACAGTTTCTATTGATTCAAATCTCTCGTTGAAAACGATTCGACTCTGAACCACTAGGGAAAATTGATCAATCTCGGAGAAAAATTTATAATAATCTCAACCTTCTTCACACGGATTGAGTCATCAAAGCAATATGTCAAATATTTTAAGGAAAAACGTAATATGTTTGCGTAAAAGGGCTATTACCTGAGATAATTATTGTGAGCTCATTCGTTCTCAATTATTTTTTCTTGGTAAACTTATTAACTCTAGGATGAGTCGACGTATGGATCGTCACATTCCAAGTTAGGAATGTTGGCTCTTTAGCCTACCAACCTAGACTTGATATCGGAAAAAGATTTTCCTTGTACAATCTTATATATAAAATTCTCGTGTCACAATGTTCGTTCCCATACTCCTCCGAAACGGCTGGACCGATTTGTATGAAATTTTGTGTGCATATTGGGTAGGTCTGAGAATCGCCCAACATCTATTTTTCATCCCACTAAATGTTAAGGGTGGTCCACCGCAAAAATTTTATTTTTATTTTTTAGACAAATTTTTTTGTTTTTATTTTTTTATGATACAACATTAAACAATACATATAACCCTAAATTTTCACCCCTCTACGATCAATCCCTATTTTTTAATAGCGACATTAGTATTTTTGTCAAGCACGTTTCTCACCGGGACTCGCTTGATGCGCCCACTAGGCTACTTTAATCCTGGAAATAGGCATTCACGCGGGCGGAGCCGCGGGCAACAGCTAGTATAAATATAATTATAATAAATCGCTATTAATCGATAGTATTACAATTATTGACCAGGATGTGTGAGATTGTCGTGTACCGTACACGTAATCCGTGGAGATCATCGGGTGTTAAAAAAACATGCACATAGATAGATACATACACACATTTACAATCCCCGAAGGGGTAAGCAGAGGTGCAACCAGTACTCCCACACTTGGCTGAGCCCATCTCCATCCCATGATGTGATAGGGGGCGAGCCTATCGCTATACCGGGCACAAGTCCATACTCCGAGCTGACACTAAGCATTTCGAAATAGAAAAATAGTATATCACTTTTACCCGAACCGGGTATCAAAACCGCAACCTCAGCATATCAGTCGTACCGTGTATGCATTACAGCATGCACCTTCCTTCAAACGCAGCTTCTTATAAAGTTGTAATCGAGATGTCCCTTAATCGAATTTCTATCTCACCAATAGACTTTTACTGATGCGATAGGATAATTGGAGCGGCATGAGTGTGCTCGTTTCATTCAAGATATCTCAACTAATCCAATGCAAGCTCATAAAATCCATTATGTAAGTCCGTTGTCAACGCAACTTGCAGTTTTGAGATTACAAATGGTCTTAGCTCCGCTTCGGTTGCTGATGTGTCATGTTATTATGTGAGGACAAGTATCGAGAAAAGCCATGCCACAGACGATGCAAACTTAGCCTAACTGTATTAAGATTTGATGTTGATAATTTTTTTAAAGCATAGGCCGGCACATGAGCAAGTGGGTCACCTGGGTAAGTTATCTCTACCGTCTGTGTACGCCCACAATACCAAAAGAATCATGGGTACGTTGCCGACCTTAAAGGAAATGTATAATTAAGCGATTGGGAAGTGGAGGGAGATTTGGGCCTTCGGATATTTCACCGTACGAAACACAGCAGCAAGCTGCTACTTTGCTTCGGTGTTATGTGAGACAGTGGTAACGACACCGTCGAGCCGACCCATTCTTGCTGACAGCTGTCTACATACATCGTGGCTCTATCATTCAAATTGATTGATACGGCATGCCCCTGATATATTTATATCCTTTTCTTTCTAACTAACCTCATCTCTGCACTAGCCAGGGTCTGCTTTCTCACTTAGATGCTCCCACTTTGTCGGAACTTGGGCATCTTCCGTAGTGAAATCATTAGCTCTTATGTATTCCTTTAAGCGAAGCTAGAGCTTTTTTGGCCGTCCGGAAATGAATGCGTCCAAAAATTAATATTAAAAGAATGAGAAACAATATCACATTTTAATCGAAATTTAAATTGCAATATTAATAAAGTCGATCATAAATGAAAGCACCGTGAGAACGTACAGCGAGCGCGAATTACACGTTGACATAAAAAGAAAACGTTATAATTAATGCCTGTTTAATTTAATTTACGAGTCCAGGAAACGACAGAGCGTCACTTATTTTAATGATGTTCAACTATCAGAGTTTAGTGCGGTGACAAAGATCGCAAATGTAGATAAAAGAAGTAATTTATTGTGTAACACCTGTACAAGAATGGCTACTTTTATTTATTCACAGTTAGACGTAGACAGGTGATTAACGTTCGTGACATCGAAATTATGTGAGAACATGTTTCAGCCAATTCATCGTGTTGATGTCTGGAAAGTAAGGCAAATATGGAAAAAAAAAAAATTGAGAAACACAACAATTTATGCTTGAATAGATAGGCATCTTATCTTAATTTTTATAATTAACGGTCTATATGTATTTGTTCCTATTTATCTAGTAGCGTACTAAGATTGAGAACCGTGAGGTTTTGGGTTTAATAACTAGATAAGGCAATCACGATTTGTGTTTTAGATTTCGATTCGAAACGTCATACGTGAAATGAAATTGCAATGGAATTTGTTTTTTTTTTATTAGCTTGAATGACGAGACGATCGGGTCGTTCACGTTTGATGGTAAGCATGTCGCCTGCCCATAAACAGAAACAACATCACACAGAACTTTGAAATACAAAGCACTGTATAGCACTGGACTGTGCTCGTCAACCCAAGACATAAGATGTTAACTCTCATAACCTCCAGTAATTCTACTGGCTTCTTCAAACCGGACTACAACAGTGCTTACACATTGCTACTCGGCGGCAGAAAATAAATTTGATGAATATTAAATGAGACAGCAAATATAATGCTAGATTTGAAAAACAGAAAACGAATTTTACAAACAAAGAACAAACTACAAGCAACTATCGTTGTATTAGATACTCATCAAATCTATGCCAGGTAGTAAGTAGATAAAAGACTTCCTTTAATACAGAAAGAGCCTGTTCAGGAACATATACATGTATTTAGGCTAATGGAAGACAGCTAAATGGCACGTGGCGTCTTGTCATGAAGGTAAAGTGTATGAAACAAGTTTAATAAATTCGCATCTGGAGACCCGCGCAGTCTCAACGTCGTTAATTTACCTATATTATAACCTTCTTTTATCTACAACATTTACATATTAGCCTACATCGAACTTACACACCGCATTTTGACGCTTCCAATGGCTCTATCTAGAATCTAAATTATTCTATTATAACATTGAGTGCTATGAAATCGGTACTTATATCGATTGGACGCTCCACTCCAGACTTAAATGGTACTTTGCTTTTATTAATTGTTGACGTGTTCCTCATATAGGTATTATGAATATAAAATCTAATAAAGTATTGAAATTGTAGGTGTTTCTTGATGTTAATAACTATATTATGTTTTCATAATCTCAAGAAAGGATATTTTACAGTAAATTAAGTAAATCTCTTATTGCTGTTCGTATAATAATAATTATAGGGGCTAAAGTCATGCCTTGGTAAATAGTAAAGCCACGCTGTATTATACAGTTTTGTCTATAGTATGAATGGATCGGTTCGACCGGGGTGGTACCATTGCCTTAAAGAAAACTGGCGTCAAATGGCCGGTTACAATAGTAACTAAAATAGTAGTCACGCTGTAGACAGTTTTACCACTGTCTCTCAGTAAACCAATGTAAAGTTGCGACTTGCTGCTACGTTTCGCACGGTGAGTGAGATATCCGGAGGCTCAAATCCCCCTGCCCTTCCCAAACCCATAATTATTCCTTTCCTTTAAGGTCACCAACGCGCCCACGATTCTTCTGGTATTGTGGGCTTACATGGGCGGTGGAAATCAATTACCATCAGGTGACCCACTCGTTAATTTTCCAGCCTATGATATAAAAAAACAAACATGCCAATTAGACTTTAATGTTGTACATTTTCCTCTATGATTTAACTGCTTGAAGGAATCTGCTTCAAATGCATCTAACCTTTTAATTGCAGTTACTTACATTACCTCACTTACGTGAAGTGGTTAAAAAGATAACATCAAAGCCATTTCATAAATTTTGAAACTAACATAATTCGGGCATTTCTCCGACAAAAAAAGAGAGAACCCTTCGTCTATCTCCGTGTGTGTATGTGGCATCGTAGCGCCTAAATGAATAGACAGATTTGAATGCGTATTTTTCTTCTGAAAGCTCGTTTGATAAAAACGGTTCTTAGCTATGCTAGCTCCGGCATGCATGATATTTGCTACGTTTGAACAAAATCTGTTCACCTATCTAAAAATTACGAATGTATTTCTAATTGATTTCAGAAGTTTTATTAAGTAGGTTATTTAAGATTTACAACAATATAAAAAACTCTACGTCATCAAGAATTGCGCTAGTCTTTAATGATGTAAAACCGCGTTATATTCAATTGTAACAAACCGCGAATGCCTCAGATCCGTTGCATTAGATGTATCGACACAGCTGAGGCGTGCAGGCGAGGAAAGTGGGCTAGTGATTCACAATGTTGTTTGATGAGTCGCGTGCTCTCTTCTATTAATGTACTAACACTTGGTGTGACTCTACCTGCACGATTCCTTATAAAGGTAGCTTCGGTAATGATATTTTAGTATTTACAGGTAGTACAGTTTTTTGTTTGGGTATGATATTTGGCTGCCTCGCTGCCGTAGTTATAATGCGTATGCGGTGTGACTGTTGTGCTGGTCTCGAGTTTGATCCCCGGGGGTGGTAAAAGTGATATTGGGTTGTTTTATTAGGAACTGCTCAGTATTAACCCGGAGTCTGGAATTGTGCCCGGTATGGCGATAGACTCGCCCGCCTATCACATCATGGGACAGAAATAATTATATTCGATATTTTTGTTCTTACTTGACGCTGCTGCAGCTTGGTATAGGGTCGATCTTCGTACTATTTTTATAGCAGAGGCTAGCAAACGTCAAGTGGGTCATCTGATAGTAAGTAATCTCCACCGCTCTACATATTACAGTACCAGGAAAAATATGAATGCGTTGTCGACCTTAAAGCAAAGAAGTAGGAATTTGGAAGGGGAAGAGAAATATGGGACTCTGGAACTTTCACTTATTGTACGAAATGCAACAACGAACTGCCTTTTCACGTTGATTTTCTGTAAGATAGTGGTAATAGCCCGGTCAAGCCTGCCCCTTCGTGTAGACAAAAGTGTCTACAGCGTGGCTCTTCCGCGTCTACCTTTGCTTCCTGCGTGGTAAGACGACTATTCGATCGTTTATTAATAAAAGTCATGAGGAATGCCCGCAGAAGAAAACTTAAAAGTATTAAAGAAAACTTTTTTTTAGGATATTTGAATGTATTGTAGCCACACAAATAAAGATTTTAAAACCTGTAATTGTAAATCTCATGATAGCCGACGAAAATTACTACTTAAAAGTATTAAATAACACTGTTTTTTTTATATTTGAATAAATTGTAGTAACATAAATATAGCCTGCCTGCTGCCTAAAGGACTGCCTCGGTGGCACAGTTGTAATGCGTACGCATTACGATTGAGGCTGACGCTGAGGTCTTGGGTTCGATCCCCGAGTCGGGTACAAGTGGTATTGGGTTTTTTTATTACGAAATGCTCAGTATCAGCCCGGAGTCTGGAATTTGTGCCCAGTATGGCGATAGGGTCGCCCCTATCACATTGTGGGACGGAGATACGCTCGGCGAAATGTGGGTGTATTTGTTACACCTCTGTCTACCCCTTTCGGGGATTACAGGCGTGAGTGCGTATGTATAAATAAAGATTTAAAAAACCTGTAATTTATTTGTTTAGTTAACATCTATCGGCATTTATCTTTTGTTTTGTGTATAATTATGTGTACTAGCTGGGCGCGCACAGTATGATGAATATTTTATCCATAAAATATTCGCTATAGAAATGATCACTTCAAAAACGGTTGATGCAGTTTCTAGACATTTTGAGGTAAATTGAGGTTGCTTTTCGTAACCATCAACAACGAATCTGTTTACAAATTGAATTATGAAAATGTTATGATCGATTATGATTGGTTATTTAAATATTAAATCGTTTAATGAAAATTACTTTTAAATTTGGTGGTTTCCTGTTTGAGTCGGATCAATTTGAATGCTAGCCTGTCATGCCATGCTTTGTAGGCGGTTTTAATAAACTCATCAATCCTAAATTGCTTTTGAATGGTATGTAGTAATTTAATAACTGATATACAAAACGTCAATGCCTGAGGGAATTTTTGTTGCTTTAATATACGTATGCACTCATAAATTTCCGAAAGTGTAGGCAGAGGTGTAACTAGTACACCCACATTCACCGAGCTTATTTTCGTCCCATGATTATTCCGCACTGTTCCAGACGTGGGGCTGATACTGAGCAAGTTGTAATAGAAACAGTCAATACCACTGTTACTCGGCCTGGGGATCCTCAGCACAGCAGTCGTACCACGTACGCATACAACTGCAAAACGGAGGGAGTTGCTTTAATATGATTAGTTCTCTTCATTATTATTTTTTAACTCTAGATAAAATGAGGGGCTTCTGGTGAAAACTAAAACACAATTTATGATAGCCCGACCTGGGAATAGAACCCAGGACCTTACGGTTTCTCAGTCTATGTCCACTGGCACTAGACCAATGGGTGCTATGAATGTGTTTTGTAACAGACTAGAGTTTGCCAAAAAATTAATAAATACACCAAACACTTACATACTACACTCACATACATAGTCCTGACCGCAACTACGTTAACCTGTATTGTGGGTATCGGGAATTACGAGGGACTTACGGTCCCACATCCAGACCGGAAACAAACATTTGTAGATCACTCAAAAATTTGTCTAGGTGCGGGAATCGAACCTACGACCTCTCGCTTCGCAGCCCTCTGAGCGACGAAGGCTGACGAATCAAAGAAGTTGATACATCATAAATTCAATTCCAGTTCATCTTAATAATAATACTAGCCCTGTATTATACATGTCCCACTGCTGGGCACGGACCTCCTCTCCTGTATGAGAGGGGTTAGGCCTTACTCTACCACGCTGGCCTAATACGGGTTGGCAGACTTCACATACCTTCAAAGTTCTTATGAAGAACTTCTCAGGTATGCAGAGTTCCTCACGATATTTCCTACACCGTTAAAGCAAGCGATAATTAACAATTAATGCACAAATGACTTAGAAAAGTCAGAGGTGTATGCTCTTGGGGCTGGTTTCGAACCTGCGACTTTCGTGTCGACAGTCCGTACCACTCCCCACTGAGTTGTCGCTGCACCTTTGTTCATATTTAACGCCATATACAAATATGCTTCATCAAATTTTACAAGGTGGTAGGTCCCTCGTTTGCGAGAGACCGGCTGGGTTGGTACCACCGCTTTGTCTATTTCTGCCGCCAAGCAACAGTGTGTAAGCACTGTTGTGTTCCGGTGTGAAGGACATTGAAGCCAGTGTAATTACTGGGCATTATTAGACTTAACACCTTATGTCTCGGGTGACGAGCGCAGTCCAGTGTCATGCAGTGCTTTATTTAAAGTTCTGTGTGGCGTTGCTTCTGTTTATGAGCAGGCGTGGCGCTTACCATCAGGCGAGCGACCTGCTCGTCTCGTCATACAATCTAAGAAAAAAAAAAAAAACTGTACCAATTTAGCACTGCATACTTGTACCTTATAATTTCAAGTACGGGTAATCAAAATGCGGTATACATGATTTTTATTGTACAATCCATCATCGTACATCGCGTGACTATATTTCATTATGTGACTTGTGTCAAAATTAATGACTGACCTTCAGCCCCCGTCTGCATTAGATAATTTAAATATATGCTTTAATACACATTCCGTATGATTTATGTGAAATATTTGATGTGATTTTAAAAGATATGATTAAACAAGTTTTTGTGACAAGCTTAATTTAGTTGCTAGTAAAATTAAATGTTGTTAAACTGAAAATGCCAAATGATTTTATGATATTAAATTACTTATATTGTGATCTTTATATTCAAGGAAAATAAAAATATTTCTAAGCATTAATAATATATAATTTAATTGACTATTTTATTGGACTTCACGACTGACGGTTTCACAAATTTTTTAAAACCTGGTACCGAAATTACAAAGATGTATATATTCTTTGGAACGAAGCATTGTAAATATTAAATTAAAACATAAAAAAGAAATGTGGATACTAGGAAGACAACTAAAGTTATTGATGCTCTACAACACTGCAAAACACTAAAGTGGAAATGGGCCGGCCATATTGCACGTATGAGTGAAAAATGGGCAAAAACAATATCTACATGGAACGGACAAACGGGCAAAAGAAGCAGAGGTAGACCGGCAGAGAGATGGCTCGATGAAGTTCTAAAAATCGCAGGAAAAATAATGATAGGAAAGGCTGGTTAGTGGTTAGTGGCTAACCTAGGGTCAAAGTGTTCAAACCGCCCGAAGGCCTCTGACTTGGTTTAACGACTGTTGTCAGTTGATAACAGCTGGGAGCGATTTTTACGTGCCTTCCGAATCACGAGACGAGAGAATTGCAATACTAATAAACGGTCCCCCATCTATAGATTGACCGTGTCAAGGGTTGCTTAACCCGCTAATCGTTTACCGTGCTATGATCGCCTCGATCTTCGTTTTCGAGCTTAATTTACTACTAAATATCCATATCGATTAAACCCGCTTTCAAATAAAAAAAATACAGAATTCAAATACCATAGACAGGCAGACAGATGGATATCAGAATATAAAAAATCAAATCAACAAAAATATATAAATTTCACGAAATTTTACAAAGCTTTTGAGAATCATATTTATAAAAACGCCATAATGCATTTAAGTGTGTATATTAAGAGTTAAAGTGGAAAATGGATATCATGTATTTTTCTTGAAAAATTTCTCCACGGTCGTTTGCCGCTTGATTATATCGGAGCGTGTAATGCGTGTGCAGTTCCATGTATTGCTATGTACTACACTTTACTACGGAATGCCACACTTCTCTGAATGTGTTAGTATTTTAACATTTACGGTATTAGAATTAATATATATATATATTTTCAAAAATAGAACCGACAATTTTCAGTCGATGCTATATAATTTTTATTGTAAGTCGATGATAGCTCCGACTCATAATTGGTTTATTTTATTTATAGTCTTTTAGTTTTCGAGTTCGTTTTTTAATAAAAAATCTTTTATTTTACTACTTTGTCGAAGTTTTAGTCTATCATTTCTGAACCCTTTACCGTGGACTTTTACGTTAAATATAAATGGTACCGACTTGCTATAACTTATCGAATGCTCAGCGTAGTAGACTGAAGCCTAACTCCTCTCATTAAAAGAGGTAATCCAGGACAATACAGGGTTGTTAAATACATTTAAATAAAACTTATAAATCAACTGATAATGCATCGATTCCAAAAAGACATTTAAATATAAGTATTTGTTATGTTTTACTTTTTTATTGACGTCGGTTTTTAAGTTTTGTTTAAATTTATTTTGTTTTACAGTGTTTAGTAGTAAACACAGCTATGACACGTAAATAGAATAACAATAACACAACTGCAACCAGTGTGTTTTTTTTTATACTCCGTCATCATAATCGTAACCATATTTATATGGGTCCAAATATCAGATAAACGCTATCGAACGATTTTTCAACATAATCGGTCCACAATTGGCGGAGAAATCGTACATAAAAACCAAGAAACAACACACTGCATTAAGAACGTCGAACGAGAATTAAATCGTCTTTTTTGAAGTCGGTTAAAACATAATAATTAAATCTCTCTTCATCCTAATCCTGTACACCGTCCACTTACTTTCGCATTGTATAACATTTTTTTGCGCTCCTCTCATGCGTACTACCTGTCCGATCTAATAAAACATCTTTGCTCTTGTTATTAATAACTCGAAGTAGGCGTTCTGTGCACATATCTTATTTAACTTGACGGTTTGCATTTAGACAACTGAATATGAGATCCTTTCACTATGGCATTTTTTTATTTGCATTCAGGTTTTGTCTAAGTTTTATTGCTTACTTAGATTTAATTGTATCATTTTACCTACTTAGGTTAATTAAAGTTTTCTTAATCAAGTTTTTGTTTTTACTATAGTCTGAATTAGTTTTTGTTGGTAAATCTATTCGTTTGGAAATAAAGTCTATAATATTTACCTGCTGGTACGATCTTTGATTAGTTTGTACAATTTAAACTAATATTATAAATCCGATAGTGTGTTTATTGGTTTACCTTTCTTTCGATAAGATACGAATAGTTTGTGGACCGCAGACCTGAGTGACATAGAATATGTGACTTTCTGTCTCGGAAATATAACGTCAACGGATTCCATGCAAGGGGAGCATAATCTAGTTTTGAATAATCCGTTGATCAAGCAAAATTACACAAGTTCAGTTCTTTATTCAATTAACACAGAAACGTCAACTTAATACTTATCCGTTTTTGACACCCTTCACTTTTCATCCACTTTCATACAGATTTTTGCCACGCAACTTCCCGAATCGGCGAACTGATTTCGAAAAAAGGGCTTTTAAAAAAACCCTCGTTATAGTATTTTCATGCTTAATGGCTTTTTTACAATTAGCTTGAATTGTATTTGCATTTTGCCTACAGTAGCATCGAACTAAGATAACTAGAACTCTCATATGAATCTGCCAAAAAATACGGCTCCACTTACTTACACATGCAAAGGTAAAATCACACGTAACACTCATACACGCAACAAAAATGAACGTTCAAAATCAACTTTATTTCATAAAAGTCAATGTCCAAATATGTTTCTAGATCGAGATACGACTTTCTGCGCGCGCAAAAAATTAGACGTATCAAGTGTCAACTAGCGATTATTATGCACAGACTTTTATAGCCCTGACCCCTTGCATAGAGTTTTGGTGAGGTTGTTTTTTGCTTGAGTTACGTTTCTTGTCATCTTATTTCGATGTACAGTAGTCCATTATTAGCGAAGATACGAATGCGATCCAACTACGGCTCGTGTCTCATTCAGCGTTTCTATATAAACATAGTAGCATGTTACGAGGTATTACAAAGATAGAGGTACCACTAGTAGCCGACTAATCGCAGCCTCGGGGTCAAACCGTGTAGGAGCTTGCCAGCCCACCACGTTTATTATAATAAGCTTTGGTAGCCATTATAAAGTTTGCCCATCGCCCTTTATGCTCTCGAGCTCATGTTACATTAGAGAAATTATTTTCACATTAATTTTCGTTTGGCTTTTGTTTGGCGACATGCTTATAGGATTTGCGCCTACGTTGACTTCAGCTGGATTTGGTATCCTGGAGCTTATTGAAGCATTTATAGAAATGGTGTTGTTAAATGTTACTTTGTTTGCAATAGAAATAATCGCTCTTTGATTAAGTACAGATATTAGATATTTTTATAGCTTAGGCCGGGAAAGGAGCAAGTGCGTCACCTGACGGTAAGTGATCTTCACCTCCCATGTACGCCTATATTATCAGAGGATTAATGGGCGCGTTGCCGACCTTAAAGGAAAGGGATTGCTAAAAAGGGGAGGATTTGGGCTTCTGGATATCTCACTCACCGTGCCAAATAGAACAGTACGTTGCTACTTTACGTCGGTTTTCCGTGAGACAGTGGTAACGAACCTGCCGAGCCGGTCCATTTATACTATAGACAAAAGTGTTTACAGCGTGGCTCTACCACTCAATGTAGTCATTCTTTATCTTAATTTTTTATTTAAATTTAAGGTTTTAGTTGGTATTTTCATTGATTATTACTTGGCTACTTATATATATAACAACAACATAAAAACACTTACCTATTAGCGCTTGGATGTGGTAACTGTGTATAATCTCATTTGCGGTAGTCAGCTTGGCGGCGGTGATTTTTCACTGAAATGAAATAATGTCATTTAGAATAAGGAATAATTTACTAATTTTTTTATTGTAACATATTTATGTTGTTCTTGATGATGCTTTCTTGACTTTTAACTATGTTATTCGTAATCATTGCAAAGTATTGATCTACTCCAAACTTAAATAATACACCCAACAGTCGCGCACATAGTCCCAATCCCACACTAGGTTAACCTGCATCGTGAGTATCAGGAATGATGAGGGACTTACGGTGCCACAACACCCAGACCCGAAACAAATATTTGCAGATCACACAAACATTTGTCTTGGTGTAGGAATCGAACTCGCGGCTTCTTGTTTTACAGCCGTCTACTCGCCCGCTACGCCACGGAGGCTGTCTGTAGTCATTGGATATTATATAATACAGCCTTTGACATACTTCCTTAGTAAATACCGTAGTAGGCTGTGATGACAAATAAAACGTCTAGTTTGGACTCATAATGACAGTGATTGATCAAAGAAATAATAACGGTCGTTAACAAATAATAAGCCGCAGTTGCAAGAAGTTAATTTCATCGCCATTTGATTCTCGGTTGCGCAATGTATTGCTTCAGACGTCCCCAAATGTTGTTATTCTTGCGACAAATGCCCGCCCGCAATTATTTCATGATATTGCAAAATAAACTTTAAATTAGTCGCATCGTGACACAGTCCTGCGGACCCGTTTCATGAAATCAACGATTGAGAATTAATTGCGTGATCTTTAGACCGTGCCCCAACTATGCGCCTATTGTTGCAGACCACGCAAATATTCGCTAGAAATCACTCCATTTTATTCAAATTCAATTCTGATATTTGTGTTTGAATCAACTTTGTTTCACGAAATTTGTATCTATGAACTAGCCGCTCCTGATTATATTCCTTTAACATTTAATTCGGGTTAGAGTTTCTAAATGTAATAAACGCACGATTTTATGTTAATATATCATGCATTGCGGATATCTGGTATCATTGCATGATTTGTTTTAATTCATTATTGGCAATTATATTCATTTAAATTATAGACACAAATTGTAAAATTTAAATGATATTTTGCATCAAAAAGTAATTTTTGTTGGTTAATGTATGTATCGTTTTATGCATTTGTTTTATTTTCCCCACGATCTCTTCGACTTTCGAAACTTAGGATGGCCCAAGAAGCACTGGCTGGATGTTTTAAAAAATAAACAAAAATGCAAAGGAGGACGCTCAAGAGCTCGGAAATCAGGTATAAAGAAAGAAGCTTATGTTTTATTTTTAGTATTACATCTATCTAATTATTCGTTTATTTCCAGTTATTATTATTATGGGATTGTTTTTTCTCACTCATAAATGTCATGTTTTAGTTATATACGATAAAATTATGTATACATTACACAAGGGTTACGTGATGTTATACTTTTAAATGTAAACGTAATGTGATCATAACTTTTTAGTTAACGATCTGTTTTATACGATCATAAATTATGTGTGGATATTGCAAAATTGCCTCTTATTGTTTTGTACACAATTTACTGTGCACATAAACTAATACTGTGTTATGTCATTCGCTTTAAATATTTATCGTTTCCTTAGATTTCTTAGGGAGAGGAAAATTACTTCTATTCATAGGTTTTACATCTTATGATAAATCATAAATAAAGACATTAAACTGAATGAAGATCTAAAATAGTCGTTGTAAGGTATAGAAATGTCAATTTGAATAGCCTTCGAGACTATTTAGTTCATATATACTACTAAGGCCTAACCCCTCTCATTCAGTAGAGGAGGCCCGTGCCCAGCAGTGGGACGTATATAATACAGGGCTAGTATTATTTTATTATTTATATATATACTACTAGTTTATTCTCCAAAGAACGTCTTTCTATTGATGCATAAAGGAAAAAATAAACATAAAATTGAAAATCATCAATAATACTTACTAACACCTCTTCGGCTACAGTAAAGGTATGTTTGGAGGTACGCGACCGAGACAGGGAGACCGTGACACGTAACGCGAGTCAGGCGATAGCGGCACGTCCCTTTTGTATAGAATTGCATATAAATGATCACGCGTTGCACACCCAGTATTGCATTCAACATGGAGGTGTTGCTGTCGTCGCGCATCACAGATTCTTGTCTCGGTCGCAAACCCTAAAACGTGCCTTAAGCTGCTAGAAAAACACTAGAATCTATCAGGATATCCTTAACATATTATCCTTAAGATATCTTAACTAACATCCTTTAATTTCGCGACTACTATATACGAAAATATAAACCTCAATCTACTAAGGTCTTCTTTAAAGAGATAATAGTCTGCAGAGTGGGACAGCACTTATAAAGCACCGTATCTAACATATTAACCCTTCGCCCTCTTGAAAATATTTCAATTATCGACGCTAAATCGATACATGTATGAACTAAGTTAGCTGAACTTTAGACTTTGGAGACCTTAATCACTCTATCATTAAAGACAAGCCCGAGTTTAAGCAAGACTTGAAAGCAGTAGGGGGTTATTCATTTTTCATAAGAATGTGTGTGTTGTGAAATCAAATCCCATTAGGCCAGCATGGTAGATACATTTTTAACAATATCTTCGGCGAAGTGACGTGATTGTGAAATAAGAAGTGACAGATTCGATTCCTGCATCGGAAAAAATATTTATCGGTTGCCGAACTTCCTCCGTGTAGGTGTTATGTCACCAATAGTTGCTTGTAGTTTCACCATAGCATGTTAGACACACAACGCCTAATAGCAACTTTCCTACTAAAAGGGTATCAAAATTAAGAAATTTAGACAACACTTTCATAGGAAAGTTATTATAACTTATGTTCCTACTACCCTGATAATTCAAATAAACCCAACTGGTTACCCGATAATCATACCTCAATAATGTTATTTCCTCCAGATACGTTTACGTAGCTTTATTGCTTTAATCTTTAGTTTGTTGTATTAATTGATCACTCCGGGACATTAAATAATAAACAAACGGGCTTCTGGAATTATAGGTTTTAAGTGCTTCGTATATTTTATACGCATAGGCGGAAAATAATTTCTTTATAGGCATGGAATCGATTAGCGGTGCGGTTTACGAGGCGCGCGTCGCTCCGAGTGCGAGCTTTATTACCGCCTCTAGATACGTATACCTAAATATTGTACATAAATCATGTTTTTAATATCATGGTATATTATTTTTGTTTTTTATTGTGAACTAAAGATCAATTTGTTAGTCGTGTGAGTCATAAATAGTTTGCTTCTTTTGTTTTTGAAAGAGAGCGATCTAATTGTAAAGTTATTAATATTATATTTATGTTCATATGAAATATGTTATTTTTTTGTAATAAACTTGTAATTTTAAATTATAAAAACAATTAATATATATGTATTTTTATTTTGCAATTTATTCGTTCAATTTTAGATAAATATTTATTAAAAGAATACATAAACTTATGCTTAAAAATGGGCGAAGGTACTTTAATAAATTACTCTATCAATTATAATTTTTGTTTTTGGTTGGCTTAATAAAGGCAGAAGTCTTTTTTCGGTGGTGGTATACAGGATCACAATAGTTATAGTTAAGATCTAATGACGGAGTACGAGGCCAAATGGGAAGCTCCTCAACGAAACACGAACACGGACTCATAGTCCTGCCCCCACACTGGGTTAACATTTGTGGATCACATAAACATTTGCCTCGGTGCGGAAATCAACTCGCGGCCTATCACGTCACAGTCGCCTACTCGCCCGCCACAGTGGCTGTCAAAATAATATAATATAATAAAATATACAATACCATGTATTAAAATATGTTCTTTCTGTACATTAACCGTATACTATAAACAAATCATTTGAATAGTTCCAAGTTTCATAACAAATGATGATACGGCCGTTGCCTAACAAGATGAATATTTTCATGCACATGAATGAATTCCTGACCGAAACAAAGACATAAACAATTTGTGAGCTCCATTAGAGGAAAGGCTATTAAAAAACGCGCACTGACACACGGTCGTGATCCGTGCCGAGCATTGGCACGTGCCAATCCATTTTTTTTTGAACTGATGTTTTAACCCAGTTATAGTAGTGTAGCACAACACTAGTTATGTATTATAAAAAGTACCTTCGAGTAGTGTAGTATGTTTTATTTTGTGTTATAATTCTGTGATCTTTTCAATGTTTTATGAAAACAATATCCATATATTTAAATATACTATACCGACGATCCTCTATAGCTCGACTTACCCACAAATAATATTTTTTGTTACTTGTTCTTCAAAACCTGTATAACTGAGATATTCGCCATAGAGTTTCGAAGATGTGTGAAGTCTGCCAACTCGCATTAGTCCAGCGTGGACTAAGGCCTAACCCCTTTCATTCTGTGAAATGAAAGGAGACCCGTGCTCAGCAATGGGACGTGTAGGGCTAGTATTTTTTTATTCATCAAAATCAAAACATTTATTTTGCAAGTAGGCCACAAAGGGTTCTTTCACAAATCAATAATAAAACACGTAACATCGAAACATCTACCGGTGCTTCGCAAATGCGCAAAGGTCTGAGAAGAGGTAGCAAGAAACTCAGCCGTAGGTCCTTTAATATCTGTCATTTCATATTTTTTATAAAACTTATATTCTCATTTCATATTTCTTTTTTCTCATAAAATCATTTTATATATGTCATATTTTAACCATTTCAAATAGGATTTTTTAAACCGTACAGCCGTGTATCATAAACGTAACATATCAAATACAATAGGCGATGATTCCGATATACAAAGCAATGGGAGCTTCATTATAAATCCCCAGTTAAGATTGATGCGACACAGTGGTGTAACATATTTTTTATGTGGGTTAAGGCAACGTTGGGCAAGTTATGGAGTTATTCAATTTGCATTCACTAATACAATGGCTGGATAATGCATACGCTAATTAGGTGCCTAGATAATGTTTTAGCTTAATTGTGCTGTCGATTTTATTAATCGAATTATAAGCGTCGATTAAATGATGAATATTTGATATTTCGATCAGAACTAAACTTAAAATTGATACGTGTAATGACGCAGTAGAGTCTATCTCTGTTATTTATTCGCATATCACGTAAAAACGGCTGAAAAATTTCAATACACTATTATGTTATGAAAAACTCCAGAAAACATGTATATGTTACAAAAAAATTATACATAGGGCATAATTATCATAAGCTTTCATGAGAGCGGACCCGCAATCAAAAGCAAGTAAACAATAATAATACTCTCTATTATATATGATATGCATGTAAATATCCTTATTACTGATTACACACGTAATTTACATTAAAAGCTCAAAGTACACAACTTATAATGTCATAAAAATAAATAGATCTATATCATGCAAGTAAAAATTGATTTTGAAGGCTTTTGACAAACAACTTCTAGTATGTTAAGCATATACATTTATTAGAAACTGTAGTAATGGATCTATCAGAGATGTATCCATAAAAAAACATCCATTAATTCGAGAACTAGTTATATACAGATAAGTTGACCATACTTACGCAAGTACCCTTGATAATCTATTTAAACATCCGAAGTTAAGTAACATAAGCAAGGTCATTGAAAAAAGTTTCTAGTGGCTCGTTTAAACGAAATATTATACTCGTTTCTGATTATAGCGGCACAAGCCTCAATTACAGTACGGCCAGTGGATCGAAATAACAATAATTAAGACGTTGCTCTCGGTCGCAAGTACCTCGAATGCGATTTATTTCGCTCTATAACCCTCTCATTTGTACGAGTTTTTTGGATAAAAATTCAGTGGCCTACATTTGTATTGGTTTATTAATTGAGTAGTGCCTATTTAAGAGTCAGTCGGTCTTATTATAAAACGTACACTGATTTTAAACTAGGTTTATATCTGTTGGTTTATACAGGTTACTGTGGTTGCTATAAACCTAGTTTACAGTAATTCTTTCTTTCTGCATGGCGTTATCCTGGCTTAAATGCTAGGGGCCGCCTTCTCATCATGATTTGATAGATTTGGTATTACGTAAGGCGACCCGCCATCTGGCCCCGTAACCTGCAGCAGGAACCAAGTTTCACAATTGCTTAGTCCATTAATCAGACTTTGGGCCTAAGATATTAGTGGCCCATTTACACTCCAAAGTCCAAGTTTACAGTTAATAATAAGACAGAGCATATTTATTGCCCACTTAGGGTTTTGTATTGTTTGAAATAAGGCCTAAATTCCTCTCATCAGTACAAATGGCCCGTGCCCATTAGTGTGACTACAAAAATATAGGCGTTTTGGGCGTATATTATATTGTTATGTATGCAAATGCACTTGTTTATTCCCCATCAATGATAGAGTATCGCTGGGTCTGGGCTTTCCCCAATTGAAAATAATCAAGAGTCAACCTATGATGGACAGAGGGTATTTATAGTATAAGGCAAAAGTTTCTGTGTCAATAACATTGATTCTATATAAAAATACGACGAGAGCTTCAGTTAACGTACTTTCTGAGGTAAGCAGAAGGAAGCTTTAGGTAATAAATGTGTGTAGATGGAATTGCAAAATCTAAATAAAAATTTATAAATAATTATTAATAAAATGAAGAATAATAAAAAAATTAAATGTGGACTGTAATTTTCACTAATTAAGTTGTTATTTAGAACGAAATTACGTTTTTGGGGTTATTACCGACCGTCCACGCGTTTACGATCCGTGGGCCAAAGAGAAGGGTCCTTCGTTTGACGACGAGTACTTTTGGTTTTTTTATTACTTTCGAAAGTGATTTCTGTGGTGGGTATTACGCAATTTCAAGTTTACGAGGAAGATTTTAATGGGCGTCTTATTACATCTCATGACTGTTTTGTTACTTAATTTAGTATTGGAGATATTGGAACATTTAACGTAATCTTAAAGTTACTCACGTGAGATCGTTAAGACTTTATATTTTTAGGTATTCAAAGTATAAGAAACAGGATTCGCCATTATGAAATATTTTACATGCATACATACGCACTCACACCTGTAATCCGTGAAGGGGTAAAACAAGTTCAACTAGAACACCCACAGTAGTAGACACCCATTTTGCCGAGCTTATGACCGTCCTATGTTGTGATAGGAGGCAAGCCTATCACACACCGAGCTATATCCAGATTCCGGTTTGATACTAAGGCCCTTATTATAGAAGAACGCTCAAGTGCGCTTTTTGCTAAGTATCGATTTCAGTACACGTGATTGGTCTATTTTTGTCGCCAAATAAAAAGACTACACCAAACAACTATACCTAAAGAATCATGAGAGCATTAAGGGATTGGGAAGGGGGAGGGGGATTCAGGCGTCCGGATCTTACGCACCGTACGAAATGCAGCAGCAAGCCGCTACTTTACATCGGATTTCGATAAGACAGTGCTGACAACTCGCTCGAGCCGACCCATTCATGCTGTAGATAAGTATGTCTACAGCGTGGTTCTACCACTTTATTTTCGATTTTTTCCATACATTTTCACTTGGTGGTAGGCCCCTCGTATGCGAGAAGCCGTCTGGGTTGGTATCACCGCTTTGTCTATTTCTGCCGCCATAGTAATGTGTAAGTACGGACATTGAAGCCATTAAAATTAATCGGCATTATGAGACTTAATAATATGTTATATCTTGTGACGAGCACAGTTCAATACCATGCACTGATTTGTAATTCAAAGTTCTGTATGGTGTTGCTTCTCTTTATGGGCAGGCGTGACGCTTACCAGTAGGTGACCGACTTCGTCTAGTTATTAAAGCTTATAAAAAAATATCTGTGACTTCAATAGTCTCAATGGAAACTTCCAGATTCAGGGATATTCTCAAACATTCAGCATAAGAATATCAAGCGTATACTAATGTTGTAATTTATCAGCGTACGTGAACACTATGAGTCACGGCAATTGGACCGTTTTTCCGTATTTCGATGTCAACTTGGATATAAGGAAACTACTAACGTACATAGATCATTATGAGCTGTTTCGAGTCATCAGAATTTTATTGACAAGACGTGTTTTACGTGGGCGACGATGTTATACGTGACGATTAATATAAGGATTTATTAAAAAACTAGTTTTTGCACGCAGGTACCACGTGAACTGTCTTCTCCGGAATAAAAAGTAGCCTATCATATCCTGATCATAATTTACCAGTGTGCCAAATTTTATCCAAAACCATTCAGCCGTTAAGGCGTGATTGACTAACAAACATCCAAGTTCACAAACTCATAAAGTCACCAACATCCAAAATTCACATTTATAATAGTAGGAAGAAGGATGTAACAGACATATTTTTTGTCATTTGACAAATTGCGCTGTGCACAGTTTTGTTTTTTTATATTAGGGATGGCCAAGCGAGCAAGTGGGTCACCTGATGGTAAGTGTACTCCACCGCCCATGAACATCCACAATTCCTGAGGCATTGCTCATCTTAAAGGAAAGTGATAATTAAGGGATCGGAGAGGGGAGAGGTACTTGGGCCTCCGGGTATCCCACTCACAGTACGAAACTCAACAGCAAGCTGCTACTGCCACTGAGACAGTCAAGTCATTCTTGTTGAGTGGTACAAATACCTAATATGTGTTACCAAGGACAGTAAGTATATCAAGTGTCATTCCGCCAAATATTATTACTGCATGCTTAATTTAAAAATCCAGTTAAAAATACGCCTTAAATATTACAACCCGTTATTATAATGAAGGAAGTGGGAAATATTCTGTAAACGACCTTATTTTCGGTGAAAAAACTAATTTGTAACGTTAAATGTAGATATTTAAATCAGCGCTGGTAAATGGGTCTCAAAAAATGTTTGATAAAAAAAAATTATAATATCGCCTCATCAATCAAGTAGCAGCGTATTACGGTTGCAACTCTGATGTCCTGGGTTTAATTCACAGGTCGGACAATAACAATTTGTGTTTGAGTTTTTGATTCAAAAAGTAAATAGTCCGGGATGTGAATCTACGCCCGGTAAGGCTTTAAGCTAACCCGCTACCACACCATGGAATGAAAATAAGCTCGGCGAAACGTGAGTGCAGCACTAGGTGCACCTCTGCCTACCCCTAAAGCATAGAGGCGTGAGACTATATGATATGATATGATATATTTTGATTGGCAACATTTCATAAATTACATAATATTATTATTAAGGCTTCAAATTAGTATGAATATGCAATCAATTTCGAATCGTCCAGTTCCTTTTTTTAACGTCATTATGGGTACCTGGCCAGTTACTACAGAAATAATTAATGCATTATATAATGTTGTAACGGGTCTTAATAATAAGAAAATAATATGTTTGAATTTCGAAAAATATGACGATTGCCGAAGCGCATAACTTTTATCATTGTAGGTACTGTATATACTCGTATGTATGTAATAGGTACAGTTTGGGAGAAAACTATCACTAACACTCATTTCAGCTTTTTCAGTCATTTTTTTCTTATATTATAATTACTTCTAAAATCTATTGCATTGTTAATTATTGCTTGCTTTAACGGTGAAGGAAACATCGTGAGGAAGCCTGCATACCTGAGAATTCTCCATAAGAATTTCGATAGTTTGTGAAGTCTGCCAACCCGCATTAGGTCAGCGAGGTGGCCAGCGCCCAGTAAGACAGCTTAATATAGGGCTGGTATTTAAATATAATTCTTATTCAAAATACATAATAGACATATATTATGTATATTATTTTTAGTAACATAAGATTATATAAATAATCATTTAATCATTTATTATCTAAAACACATCTTAAACAAATGTTTTAAATACACAACAGTCCAGTGGTATTTTTATGATTTTAAGGAAATGATAAAAATATCTACGATAGTATGGGTACTACCAGATAGCTTCCAAAGAAATGGAAGGGTTCTGTGCACGATCCCCGCTTGTTTATTATGCGCATGAATAATTTGTTGTCATTAGTGATTTATATATGATAAAGCGTTCGAGAACAACCCACGATATCATATCGTGTATGATTTAATACATTATAAATTCATTCATAAAAGTGTGCTGTGGCATCAACAGATTCTCGCTACTGTTTCGTAAGGTTAGCACGAAATTGATACTGTTTATAATTTTAAATGTTAGTTTTGATTGATAGACGCTTTGGTGTTAGATGATGATTTGTAAAGTGTTTAAATATAATAAAAATGCATTTCTTATGTCTAACCTAATCTAATACCCAGATTTCAAATGGTTTTATAATTATCTGATATAAAAGAGGTATAGCGAGGAGTAGAATGGACTCCCGAGACAAAGGTTGCGTGCTAGATTCCAGCCCCCAGAGCATATACATATTATATAATATTTTCAAAGTTACATATTCAATGTGTTACAGAATGGTGTGGTCATATTTAAGGGCTGTTATATACACATGACACTGAGTGTTTATGTACCAGATCTTGTCTAAATCTAGGCATCTTAAAATGTCACGCTAATGTTAATCACTCGTTTATTACGATCGATAACCACATAACTATTATAATAAAAAGAAATTGCTTTATTTATGCCCTAGCAATGCAATAGGATTTGGTACTACAAGGAGTGAAATACCTGTACACTGTTGTTGTTTAATTTTGACCACACCTTTCTGTTACACGTTGTACATTCATAGTTAATTAAAGCTCACTGACGGTGAAGGAAAGCAATAATGAGTCTAGGCATCTTAAAATGTCAATGTCTTAATGTTAATCACTCGTTTATTACGATCGATAACCACATAACTATTATAATAAAAAGAAATTGCTTTATTTATGCCCTAGCAATGCAATAGGATTTGGTACTACGGGGAGTGAAATACCTGTACACTGTTGTTGTTTAATTTTGACCACACCTTTTTGTAACACGTTGTACATTCATAGTTAATTAAAGCTCGCTGACGGTGAAGGAAAGCATAATGACGAAACCCTGCAAATTCTCCATAAGAATTTAGAAGATACGTGGAGCACATTCAGCCAGAATGGTGGATTTAGGCTATTCAGCAGAGGAATACGGTACGTTTTAGTATGGTTTTAGTTAGTAAGACTGATTTATCTTAACAGTTAAAATGTAATCTATAACGAGTAAAGAACTGTATGATATAATTCGTTGTTCTATTTTCATACATTTTAAGTGTAAGTTATTTTAAATCCAAGGATGGCTAAATAGTATTTAAGCGGCTATTACGCATGACCTTAACACTGCCCACACGAGGGAGTGCATTACCGCCGTCCTCGCTATTTACCGCGATGCCGTTCATACAAACTTAATGATGCGGTTTGAGTTGTTTCCGTTTTTTTATGAATAAGCATGATGGTGAGTTCATACGAAAACTATGAGAGAAGGAGCTCTGGTTAGTTAAAGTGACGATAAACATGTTTAATCGATGCTCATTGGTAACACACGGAATACGCTTTTTGAAGCAAATTTTATGAGTATCGTAGAATTTAATTAAGGTTTTCTAACCTTTACTTTCTATACTTGCTTTTACCTAATAGATAAGTTGACCAACCTATGATATGTCTAAAATATTATTATGTGTGCTAATAAAGTTCAGTGATTTTTTATTTGCTTGAATGACGAAATAAGCAGGTCGCTCGCCTGCCCATAAACAAAAGCAATACCATACATAAGTTTGAATTACCAAGCCCTGCACGATACTGGACTGCGCACGTCACCCCCAGACATAAGATGTTACATCTTATAATATCCAGTAATTTCACTGGCTTCAATGTCCTTCCAACATAACAGTGACGCTTGGCGGCAAAAATAGACAAAGCGATGGTGCCAACCCAGATAACCTCTCGCATACGAGGGTCACCTAGTAAAAATGAAAGTCAATTTAAATCAAATATTAAAATAGTGATTATTTTATATCAAGCCCAGACAATAGTTTAGTACCAGCACACGTAATTTTGTCGGTATACAGGCCAATGTGAGAGCATTGCGCGGGCACATCTCCGTTATTAGTCAGAAACTGGTCCGACTTCCTACGTCCACAGGATGTTGCTCCATATTCGCCATTCATTTACTTAATGGCTTTGGGCTTGCGATGATTTTTATTGCGAAACGCCGATCTGAATATTGATGGAAAAAAATATAATGTGAATCGATTTTTAATGTATTCCGGAATTGCGTTCGACCGGAACGTTGCGTATCAGGATGTTATGTTTACTAGTTCATGGTTTTATTTGTGTATGATAATAAATGTATATTTTGTTTTGAATAATTTCTAATAGAGATAAGGATACAAGCGACAGAAATAAGGTTCGTGAAATATAAATGCACTTATTGTACTTTTGTTTAATTATATACGCACTCACGCCTGTATTCCCCAAAAGGGTAGGCAGATGTGTAACAAGTCCACCCACATTTCACCGAGCTTATTCCCGTCTCATGATGTGATAAGGGGCGAGCCTTTCACCATACCGGGCACAATCCCAGACTCCGATCTGATACTGAGCATTCAGTAATAGAAATCCCGAATATCAAATTTACCCGACCCGGAGATCGAAACCAGTCGTACCGCGGCCACATTAGAAGTACGCCACCGAGTCTGTCTACTTATGGTATAAATATAACGGTATATTATACTAATATAATAATAGTTATAGATTTATAGCAATATAAACAACAAAGCATTACCGGTTTAAAGATGAGACATTATCTATTCGTAATTTATGAATAGATTTATGACATTAACAAATCACCACAGACCCACACAAGCAATCAATAACGTATTATTTATTTTTGTAATCATAAAATGCCAATCGAAACAGCAAGACATAACTATTTAACATGCTAATCTCTGATTGTTAACATGAGATGGTTCAAACACACCGCTGTTTTTATCGCTACATTTGAAAGTCAACCTTATTAAAGTAAAATTAGAGTGTGTAATTGAGTGCTATGCATAATCAGAATCGTGCTTACGGTAGCCGAAATCAAGGGTCAAAGAGATCAAGCGTGATCGAAAACTGATATTAAAGATAGTAAGTGGAGTGACGCATGCGTGAATGAGATATTAGCGTGGCGCAAGGGGCGG
Organism: Mimas tiliae; assembly: GCA_905332985.1. Classification (NCBI taxonomy): domain Eukaryota; kingdom Metazoa; phylum Arthropoda; class Insecta; order Lepidoptera; family Sphingidae; genus Mimas; species Mimas tiliae. The sequence continues at coordinate 9,386,535 of HG995255.1, forward strand.
TGTGGTGAAACCGGCCACGGTACCGGGACGATGCCGACGTTCATTCACTGCTTGATTTTGTTATGTAATTAGATGATCATAGTTCAAATAATGTAGCCATAATTATTTTTCTAGAGAAGAGTAGAATATTTTTTTTTTAGGTTATGCCAGACGACAAGAAAAATATATTATTGTTCTATTTTATTCCGGCATTTGCCAGTTTCCGCCTTCCACATTGCCCTCCGGTCTTGAGCACCCTGCACTGTGAGACAGTTGCTTATCTTATATCTTCTTCTAATACGTCAAGCCAGCGCTTTTAGGCATTATTATAAATCTGAGATTTATTTATATCAGTCACAACAATGTTTATTTGTTAATAATCTATATAACATAGAAATTAAGAAGATTTTATGTCAAAGAGACATCGATTAATCACAATTCAGTTGACGATCACGAGTAACATTTAACTCACACATTATCGACTCGGTGACCTTTCACATATTTCAGGTATTCGATTGGTAGCGGACAGAGTGAAAGCTCGTTAAATCTTCCGCACATTAACCGTGAATTTCTGCACTTGACGTAACGTCAAACCAACCATTAAAATTATCTTTGCGACGCCAACTCTAATCTGTTTAAACTTACTGGCCACAATAAATAAGAAAAACTCTTTGATGTCCCCGCACCGCTTAAATTAAAGCGAACGGTTCATTTACGCGTCCAATTAAGCGCGAAAAGCGAATCCTTCGGCCAAAAAGTTGCTTTAGCACGCTCGTCAAAATTGTCCAGTCTCATTGTCTTCATGCATGATATGGGTTTTTTGCGCTTAATTGCGATGATCGTGGCTTAATTGATAATTCTCTTGTGAAATATGAAATAATTCCCCGTGCCGTATATGTGATAATTACTGGACAAATTTGCAGTAATGAAGCAACTTCAATGGTATAAGTTGGGTTAAAATGTGCCCTTGATTTGCAGTTGTTTATCTAAATAGATGTTTATCGTTGTACTGAATTATTATTATATTATGTTTATTATTTGTTCTTTTCATTTCAAATTAATATTTGATAGCTACAAATACGTCGTTTTGTTCAATATAATATATTGATCATAAATCAAGATGTTGAAAGACGGGTGTAGAAAGTAACATTGTTACAACGCGGAGCAGATTTTTTAAACTTCGTAAAAATCTTTTAGTATTGGAACGCCATTAATAAAAAAGTGCAAATAAAAATAAAACAGGTTTAGCAATTACACCTTTACCATTTAACGTAGCTTCACAAAATGTTTCCGAGCCGGAGATATGTCAAAAGAACTAAGTATTATGACGGCTTCGTAGCGTATTAAATAAAGTTGCATCGTATAGGTAATTATTTACATTTAAATCGCAATTACCGTGTAAAATATTGATTACTTCACATTTTACAGGGCAAAATAACGTCCACTGTTGTCTCTCATTAACATAATATTATGACTTCTGTATGAAAAAAAGCGTCTTCTTGGGCAAATTTCATTAATTTGACTATAACATATGTTAAATAAGGCACAAAAATTGCCGTTTCGATGTTTCGGTGTAAGGTTGGGGAGGTATTAAAGTCATCGTGGGTGGTTTTAAAAGAATCCATGCAATAACCGTTGCCGTGTATGTCAATTATTATTGTATGGACCTTGGAGTTCAAATGAGAGTGAAGTGCGTTAACTTTTGTGCACTATGATATCCTGGTTGGGTTTTGAATGAATTTTTATTGTCTATAATTTAGTATTACGGAAGGATAAGACAAAGTTATGCCTTGAAATTATATTTGTGAGATAGATTAATGGGGTTGATGTAAGTAGAATAATTAATTCGTGTTTATTAGGTATGGAGTGCAAGGACTATCAAAATCTTACTCCTCAAGCCAACTTCGCCTGGACGTAGTACACTCTTTACGAGTGGTAGAGCCACGCTGTAGACAATTTTGTCTACAGCATGAATGGGCCGGCTCGTCCGGGTCGTTACCACTATCTCACAGAAAACCGGCGTAAAGTAGCAGCTTGCTGCTGCGTTTCGTACGGTGAGTGAGATATCCGGAGCCCCAAATCCCCCTCCCCTTCCCAATCCCTTATTATCCCTTTAATTTAAGGTCGGCAACGCGCCCATAATTCTTTTGTATTGTGGGCGTACATGGGCGGTGGAGATCGCTTACCATCAGGTGACTCACTTACTGGTTTGCCGGCCTATACTATAAAAAAAACTCTGCTGATTAACGGATGAGGCCATGGCAACACTTCGTTACCGTTCTGGGTTGTGGGGTTTAGACTGCGGGTCGCCCCACATATAACCAAAGCCACCGTCAAATCACGATGGCAAGGCAGACCTTGGCATTAAACCGGGATAACGCCAGGCAGAAAGAAAGCTTTTATTAGATACAAATTGAAGAAGAAAAGGAACCTCCATCTACCATTCGCTCTACATTAACCATTATCGGACAGCTTCTGTGGCGCAGCGGGCGAGTAGCCGGTTGCGAAGCGTGAGGCCGTGGGTTCGATTCTCGCACCTGGACAAATGTTTATATGATTCACAAATATTTATCTCGAGTCTGGGTGTTGTGGGACCGTAAGTCCCTCGTAGTTCTTGATACCCACGATACAGGTTTACCTAGTGTGGGGTCAGGACTATGTGTGTGACTGTTGGGTGTATTTATTTATTTATTATAATTATGAAATAAACGAGTTAAAAGATTCAATGGTATTATATATACTAGAATTCTAAATATCAGTCAGTTGGGATAATTGATAAATTAAATGTTTAATAGTAATTATAGGAGTTCCAATAATTAATAGGTAACAACTTAAAAGTAGAGAATACTAAAATAAACTGAAAATTCATATATTCAAATTCATATATTTTCCTCTTGCCTCTTTCCAAATCATTTGGGGTCGGTCCTATGAATATGTATAGTAATTGTTTCAAGGTTTCTTCACCAAGTAGCTTTGAGCCGTTCTCTGGATTCTTTGCCTCTTTTAATTTAAATAGCCATTTAATCTTTTCGGCGCAAATCATGTCCTTACCATCACATATTTTTTACATTTAATTAATTAATTATGATTTCGTTTGCTAACAGCCAGTGACTATATATCGACGGTCACTGTAAAGAGACCCGTCTGCAGACAACCCAAAGCCTCGTGTGAAGTGACAGTTGATCCGATTCGTTTGAGATCCCTTATAAATACACCAACATATGTTTCCATCAATACAAACAATCTACTTTAAGTCCAGTGAAATACGAACGGAATTTGTTTGTAACCGCAATATTAAGTAAGCAAACCACAAGTCTCATCTTCAATGGATCAGAATCTTAATGCGGGACCCGTGAGAATTAATTTCGTGGTGTAATGACCTTCACGAAACACTAATCTGTGACAATGTTGTGGGAAAAAACACACATACGCTAATCTACTGCGGTTATTTAATTATTGTAATAAACCAGTTTGGTTTTTAAGTTTCATGTTTATGGAAATTGTTGATTTATTTGGATTAAATGATTGAATATAGACATTGTTGAGTAAGGACTTATTAATAAATATTTATTTTATTAAATCTACATATATTACAATTTTTGTAGTAACAATAGTATAACCCTTGTATTATATACGCCCCACTTCTAGGCACGGGCTTCCTCTATTCATGAGAAGGGTTAGGCCTTAGTCCATCACGCTGGCCTAATGTGAGTTGGCAGACTTCATATACTCTCGAAATCTTAATGGAGAACTTCTCAAGTATATAGGTTTTCTCGCGATGTTTCCTTCAAAGGAAGCGATAATGTCAATGAGTAAAGTAACAAAGAAGTCAGATATGCATGCTCTTGGGGCTGGTTTCGAATCTGTGACTATGGTATCGGCAGTCCGTATTACTGTCCCTGAACTGTCGTTGCTTTTTGTACATAGACAAAGAACAATATTTTTCAACTTGTTTTTATTAATTAATGTTTATTAGGTTATTAAAAAACAATATAAAACATATTTGCTTTGAATAATATGAGTTGTTAAGTAGTCCGATGTAATATTAAATTAAAAGAATTAGTGCTTTGCCATTATCCTTCCTAATGCGAGTATATTTAACTAAACTATTTAATATGCATTTATATATATACGCATGTATTCCCATAGAAGTAATGCATGGTTCGCCGAGAACACTAGCTTTTTTCGCCACTGTTGGGCTATGGTTTTTGCAAAGCGTCGTTTTAAAAAATATATCTGTATTATGGTCCAGGCTGAGTCACGGACGGCGTGCAACCAAAACTAATATACACGACGCCGGACACTGTTCATTCATAGTGGTTTGTCAAAACTTTAGTACTTTTGTAGACGCGTCGTGTAAGCGAGTACGTCGCTTACACCTTTTTTCTTCTTCCAACTGCCCTTATCCCACTCGCAGTGAGGTCGGCGCAACATCTTTATTAACACATGTTTCAGAAAGATTTGGCTTGTAGTTTTTACGACCGGCCGCCTGTCTGACGTCAACCTCGAGAAAACACCCAGGTCCGAAACAAATATATTTGTGAATCACACATATATCTCCACAAACATCAGCCTTTCGCTTCACAGTCAGCTACTTGCCCACTACGTCACGGATGTAGATTACATCTTTAATTAATAAAAAAGGGCATCAGACACACCACTCTCAGGTCCAGAAATGTTTCTTTGAAATATAAAAAAATCTCACATACATTACAATAATACGTAAGAAATTACAAATCAAACAAGAACATTAATTATCAAATAAATAATTAATAATGATATTATTGACACTGTTGAACTCATTATAACGTAATTAATTCGATTAGATACTCAGACCTGTAGTGCTTATATAATATTTTTATATTTACACAATAATAATAAAAGTATAGTCAAAAACATCACTTCCATCGTGACAGCGATCTCAGACTGCGTAATAGCAATAACATGTTTTTAATGTACCTGGCCATCTCATTATAGTCGTAATATTTTAATAAGGACAACTTAATGAAGAGAGAAAATATGCTAATTAAACACCGGGCAGTTTACACGTCATAAAATTAGATGCGTACATTTTACATATTAAAATGTTCATTACATCTTATTTTCGCTTGCGAACGTTGTAAATTCTTTATGTAATAAATAACAAAATAAAGTCAATAATTAATTAATTAACATACTACTACTTCAAAACTATATTTGAATACATAACTGTCAAACTGGTTCAAGTTCTCACGCAATTGTCAAGACGAAAAAATTGTACGGGAAAATAAAAATAACGTCAAAAACGATGTTTACTAGGAAGCCTTATCGCAACCTGATACACTTGACTGTTGAAGCGGCCGGCCGCGGCTGCCCGCGGGTGGTCGCCGCTTTATTTCGACGTCTTCCCGTAATTAATGAACTCACTGATTACGAATATAATACGAATAGACATGCTATGAAACGGGTCTTCGTCGACATTTCCCTTTGACGTACGGTAAAGGATTATGTACGTATATGCACTCAAGCCTTTAATCCCGGAAGGGTTAGGCAGAGATGTAACCAGTACACTCATATTCCACCGAGCTTATTTCCGTCCCATAATGTGATAAATGTGCCTCCGGGCGAATTTAGTTATAGAAAAACTTAATAAACATCACTTTTACCTGACTCGGGGTAATCTCAGCCACAGGAGTCGCACCGCGTACGCATTACACCTGCGCGACCTGTGACACCTAAGCAGTCCGGTAAAGAATTAATTTACTCTAATATTGATACTATAAATCATTTAAAGTAATGTGCTTAGGCCAATCGCCGATGGTGGCTTTGATTGACCAAAGCAAAAAAACGGAAGATGTTCTCAATTCATGTATATTTGATTTTTTGTATGTATAAACACGTATAACTTCACAGTGGTCTGGCCTAAAGTTGGTGCTTAACTTTCAAGACGAATTTCCGCTAGGTGGTGAAATCGAGAACTAAATTTCTTTATTTATGCACCGATTTGGATGATTGTTTAAACTTAGTTGAATTTAATTGTTTTAACTTAAATAAAACCAAGCCCAAATATACATAAAGATAAAAAACTATTTTGCCATTGCAATTTAATTATTGCAATGGCACCGACTCAAAACTGGTTAGCGGTTTATTTTTTAATCTGAGACAAGATGTATTAGAGGACACCAAAAAGCGAGTAGACGTATGAAACTCAATTTATCTATAACGATACACATCGAGAGATTTATCTCGCGACTGGTAATCTAAAAATGCGAGATCCGGTGGCTAACGACAGTTTTAAAGCATGCGCGGTAAGAAAGTAGATATAACATCATCCAGTTATGGCGTCTATCTATGAAATTATACAAAAAACACAGCCTATCCACTTTTCACTGGCACGCCTTATACAGTTCTGTAATGCGTTAGCAATGTTACTGTGCCGGGAAATCTTTTTAATAACATATCACAATTATAGCGCTATAAATAAATAGCACTTATAAATCGCGTCGCGGAATATATAGAATTTTATACTTTCTTACTTTTTATTGTATGATTTGATCTTCCTTGATTTGATCAGTTTAGTGCTAACTAGTTTAGTGAAGATTTTTTTTTTATAAACGGGATCGGGCAATAAGTATATGGGTCACCTGATGGTAATTGAATCCAGCGCCTATGAATACCTAATATTAGAAGGACCATGGATACGTTGCCGACCTTAAAGGAAAAATCATGGGGATTAAAAAGGGGTATCTGGACCTGAAGAAATCTCACTTACAGTACGAGATGCAATTATAGTACACTACAACTTAATGTCGGTATTCTATGAGACAGTGGTATTACCCCGGTTGAGCCGACTCACTAATGTATTTAATGAAAACTAACGCGCAGCGGGCGAGTAGCCGGCTGTGAAATGAAAGGCCGCCGGTTCGATTCTCCACCGAAACAAATATGATCCAAATTTCAATCAAAAAAAGAAATGTGATCAAAATATTTGCTTCGTCGGGTCTGGGTGTTGTGGGACCGCAAGTTCGTCGTAGTTCCTAATATCCACTATACAAATTAGCCTGGTGTGAGGTCAGGTCTATGTGTGTGACTTGGGTGTATTTATTATTATTTTGTTATTATGTCTACAGCGTGGCTCATTACTTACAATCTTTATGATAACCACCTTGTGTCAATGAAGTGTGAACTATAAAAATATTCTTACGCATTTTGCGAGGAACTGCCTTTACGGCAGAATGTAAACAATCCATTTTTAAAACAAATTCTTTGTATTACATTACCTTGTTCATGAAAAAGAACATTTTTGGTTGTAAGTGTTCATAATAAGTAATAACATTGAATATGAAACACTATATGAAATCCAAGTGGCTATTGAAGATATGAATTGAAATGATGATCTCACATCTATACGGAAGGGTGACTACAGTTCGGCCTTGGAGGGAGCTCTAAAACCAAATTCAAAGAAAAAAATCCAATAGTTTTGTTGAAACACAATATTGTTGAATCCGTTGAGCCTCCTTGGTTGAAATCAAATAGTTTACTGTCTTTTTTATCCTGAAACGGCATAGTGGACTGGACATGATGTTAAGTACAGTGCAGTCCAAATAATGGCAGGATCCTTGGCGCAGTGGGAGAGTAGCCGGCTGCGAAGCGTGAGGCCGTGGATTCGATTCCCGCACCGAGACAACTGTTTGTGTAACCCACAAATATTTGTTTCGGGTCTGGTTGTTATGGGACCGTAAGTCCCTCGTAGTTCCTGATACCCACAATACAGGTTAATTTAGTATGGTGTAAGGAATAGTCCACACATAGGTGTGTGACTATTGGTTGTTAATACAATGTCGACCGTCAAGAACCATTGCGTCCTTCGTAGATCAGCAGAATTATGCTGGTTTGAAGTTACTGGATATACACTGGCTGACATTGGAACGGAACTCGCCTGAACGATTCACTATAATGGATTTTTCACCATACTAATATGATCAGGTACACTCCCACTAGCACTACTAGTAGGCCACTTATTTTTTATTTATCGTTTCATTTGTATAGCATACTTAGGCTGAGAACCGTGAAGTTCTGGGTTCGAATCTTAAGTAGATCACAATTTGTATTAGAGATTTCGATTTGTAAAATCACACTTCATTTGTCCAGGATTAGAAATTGTGAAAATCATGGGACGAATATAAGCTCAGTGAACCGTCCATTCACTAGTTACATTTCATTTGCCACTCCGGGATACAAACGTTATGTTATGTTGTTTTTAACCGCTTTTTTATTTGTCATTGATAGATATCGAGTGGTAGAGCCACGCTGTAGACAATTTTTTATACAGCATGATTGGGCCGGCTCGTCCTGATCGTTACCACTGTCTCACAGAAAACCGTAAAGTAGCAGCTTGCTGCTGCGTTTCGTACGGTGAGTGAGATATCCGGAGGCCCAAATCCCCCTCCCCTTCCCAATCCCTTAATTATCCCTTTCCATTAACGTCTGCAACGCGCCCATGACTCTTTTGGTATTGTGGGCGTACATGGGCGGTGAAGATCACTTAACATCAGGTGATTTGCACTTGCTCGTTTGCCGGACTATGCAATAAAAAAAGAAGATATTTTAACATTATAATTTATAAGGCCATTAATCAGTTCGTGAAAATGGTTGGCATTAAACTGTATCAAGGAACAAGTCAAAATCAAGGCGCATCTCAGAAATATCTCAACTAGAATAATATGATAGAGAAACGTAATATTCGATCATACATCGCTGCTTTATAGACTCGCTTCATACTAGTAAACAACATATTACTACTGCCTCAGTGGGATTTGAAACGTCCGCCCAACCCTACAAATCATCACAATTTGACAACCAAGTCTGTAAACTGGTTGTAAACGTGCAACTGTCAAGCTATTAAGTAAAAGTAAAAGCAACAACGAATTGCGATCGAGAGATAACAATGACACAGTATTTTTATCAGGTGTTCAAAAATTATAAATCATAGGTAACACGCAAGGCCGGTCGCTCATGGCCGAACAAAGAATTTTCGATTGAAATGCGTGAGCTAAGAACTAAATTACGAAACGGTTATGATCAGATAACGTACCGAAAGCGAATTCGATCTTCTTTCTGACACGCGACGGTGTCTTTGTACCGAAAAGATTTCTAATAGCCACCGGATGATGACAAAATAAATAAAGATTGACATGATGTTATTTAGACGTTCAATAAGAACGTTCTTGTGATGAAATTTCAGAATGTAAATCAAACCGTAAGTAGATTGCGAGTTTTTGGCGTTCGTGAAACTATGTTACTATTAAAAATATCTGCGTATGCTAAAATTACTACAGTAACGGCAACATACAATGCCACTTGGGACAACTTACAATTGTGTTGTTACACACCGTATTGGATACATTATAGTTCTAGCAGTACCTCACTGTTGCAGTTCCTAGAACAATGAAGCACAGCAATTGTTCTTTAACACGTAGTTGTTAATATTTACGAAAGTTCATGAGCGTGTATATGTCCAAGTGTCAGCTTAAAGTGCCTTTACTGTAACATGGATAGATTTTTCTGACGATATTTCATTTAAGTTATTCATTTTTTTTTTTTTTTACTAGCCCTTTATTATATACGTCCCACTGCTGGGCACGGGCCTCCTCTACTGAATGAGAGGGGTTAAGCCTTAGTCTACCACACTGGCCTAATGTTGGTTGGTAGACTTCACATACCTTCGAAATTCTTATGAAGAACTTCTCAGGTATGCAGGTTTCCTCACGATGTTTTTCCTTCACCGTTAAAGCAAGTGATAATTAACAATTAATATACACATAACTTAGAAAAGTCAGAGGTGTATGCACTTGGGGCTGGTTTCGAACTTGCGACTTTCGTCTCGACAGTCCGTACCACTCCCCGCTGAGCTATCACTGCAAGTTATTCATAAGAGTATAAATTTACGATGCATTTAAAATAGTACTGTAGGATCTGAGGCTCCTTAATATTAGAGGCTGGTTCTATGTAAGTACCTAATGTATATAAATTTGTTAATATTATTATGTGTAAATTCAATGTTCGTCATTCAATGTTTTTGAGTCAAAGTTAATACAGCGATTGAATATTTTCAATCGGATCTGATTAAAAAGTAATTAAGATTCCGCGAGAATAAAACTAAAAAGAAAAATATCAAACTCTAATATATTATATAAATTACATATCAATTGTGATGTTTACATTGTTAAATTTAACAATGGGAACTATTAGACGTATTATGAGTATATAAAACTGACGAGTAACATAAAAACGATGCCCTAATTCTATCAGATATGTTTAACATTGGAAGTCAGTAGTGTAATTGAAATGCCGACACCTATGATTACGCTGTCGAATATGTAAAACATTAGTGAACAATGCTGGTCAATATGATTCAGCGTAAGGTGAAGGTTCTGGCCATCCCTTGACCGCACCCTGCAGCCTTGCTTTCAACATGATGATCAGATAAATGGAGTCTCAATCGCCAACATTGAACATGATTGAATTAACGATGAAAAGTACGCTCGATTTCTTCCGATGACTCATATTGTAACTGTATGCGAATTGACTGAACAAGCTAGTTTTATATTTAAATTATTCTTGGTATTCATATTGGATATTTTCATTAAAGCGTTGACGACGTTATTGTATTTATGATTCTTTTGTGAAGTCATGCGTTCCTTGAATTTCTGTCATATTATGTTATACATACGCACTCACGCCTGTAATCCCCGAAGGGGTAGGCAGAGGTGTAACCAGTACACCCACATTTCGCCGAGCGTATCTCCGTCCCATGATGTGATAGGGGGCGAGCCTATCGCCAAATTATGTTCACCTAGAATCATCATCATGGTGATTTCCAAAAGTATTTCCTTGCTCATTATCTTCGGTTTGTCTCATCCATTATATACCAAAAAAGACGAACCATATATGAAAAAAATATTATTATTTAATCATTCAGAAATGTGATGCAAAACATTGTCATTTTTACTCTATAGCTCACCAAGGCCAGGGTCCTGAGGATCGAGGTCAAAGGTCCAGCTAACCAAGATCATTACGGTCCATTAGGAGCATCCACATTTGTCACTGTCTGATACACAAGCTAGAAGTAATCTGTTCATCGCACAGATGTTCTGTTAAGTATTTGTTCATTTAAAAACATATGGCTCAGTCGAGACTGGCACGCGTGCTGATCCTATCGCAACCGCTTGAGGGGGCGTTACAAAACCACTTACATATCGGATGCCATCGCTTTATGATTTCGACTACTATTCTAATCTTGTTTCAAGTAACATTTAGAATTGAAGAATTCAGATCGGTCAGCGCATGTACTTAGTTAAATGGACGGGACATTCATTTAACGAATGGGCTATTCTCATTTGAACGGACTATGAATTAATTTAAATGGAAATTTGTACGCTATTAGAATGTTGAGCATTATAAACCCGGTAAGCGAGAAGATAATTAGATTTTCATAATAGCGTTATGGCAATTGTAGTAAATTAGGCCATTTCTGTTCTCTTTTATGTGCCTATTTCTGACAAAATAGATTAACTTCATATACATAAATAATAGAAGTAAATATCAGCGAAGCTTATACAGTTAATTAAAAGTTGACATCATAACATAATGTACATTAATTTAGGTAGATATATTTAAATTTAAATTACTTGGTTAAAGTCCAAACACGCAAGCAACAATTTTGTATTTACAGGTGTTGTTTTTCCTAAACTAGTTTTTAAAATACCCGAGGACAAATGTATGATTATAGTAATACAAGCACACGCCCTATAATTACATTTTGAAACGGCATATCTAAGATGAGTTTTGAATATTTTACGACATAGTATTACGTATGGAGTACAGACTCTCCCGGCATAATGGGCAGAAATCGTTGTTACAAATTCTTGCTTGCGGTTTTTTCATAGGCTTTTACATAACAGATGGTTGTTGTAAAATCGAATTCCTCTTTAGACGTACTCACTCATCCATTTAATATACGTGTGCTATGACAAATCGGCGCCTATCAGACACAAAACGTTTCGACAGAGCAATTGTTTGTAGTGCAAGATTTTGCGAGTTAAGCCTTTAGCTCAGTGGGGAGTAGTACGGACTGCCGACACGACAGTTTCAGGTTGGAAACCAGCAACAAGAACTCTGCATTCACTATTAATTATTGCTATAAAGAAATACTGTGAGGAAACCTGCATGCCTGAGAAGTTCTCTAAAAGAATTCAAAGGTATAACCGAACTGCATTATGCCAGCGTGGTGGACTAAGGACCTAACCTTTTCATTCAGTAGAGGAAGCCCGTACGTGTCTATATAACTATAATATGAAAATAGAATTAACCATACTATCAATATTAATTCAACATAGTCTCCACTAGTGGCTTTTGCTACTCGATGTATGGAGAAAAAAATAGAACGTGTCATCGATTTACAAAACTATCGAAACTTGTACTAGGTCTACTGTACAGCGCGCCTAGCGGATTGAATTGGAAACATAATCTTCATACACAGCTTCATATATATTTCTCGTATACGAAAGACGTGACAGCTCTCGAAAAGGCTCGCACTATAGCTATAGGACAAAAATACGTTGCGTAAAATCGAGTTGGTAATTAATACAAAGGCGATATTTTCGTTTTTCGCATGGCACCATTATCTAGAGGAACGATCGGGATCTTTGTGCAACAATAGAACCATTATTGTTCATTGAAGCGCCGAGTGTTGATGTTTTCTTTATTTCGACTTCAAGGTGATGTTTTGACAGTGTAATTGGTTGAATACTATTCGTCGTTAATCTTGTACCTCACAGCTGTAATTAATTTGAGTTTGCTTTTGAAGTGCATTGCTGTATGATGTTTGTCCGCATAATTGCTGCTTAGGAGTTTAAAATCATTTTGTATAGTTTTGTAAAACCTTTCTATGTTTGTATTTTTATTAGAATATTCGTCGTCGAAAGTATTTATCATTGTTATAAATAATGTTTAATTACGTGGAATAGCCCTAGTACATCTACCATTCTATTGCACATAACTGCACCCACAATTATTATTACCGACGTTATTTGGTGCAAAGGACACACCCAGACTCGTTAGCGGCTAACCTTATGCTTCGTTCAGTCCATTCAAATGAAATTTAAGAGACACTGTCTGACGATTTTAGTGATTTAAGATATTGATTGAATGGACGTGATAACGTTTTGTTTATGCACAAGTCGTCGTGTAATATAATAACGTTTTAAAATTGACGAGAAGTGTACACGAAAATTTATATTGAAAATATCAAAGTAAATATATAGAAGGTCACCATTTAACAGCGTTCGTCGATAATCCATAATGATAACAATTGATAAAAGATAAATATTTATTATTATTGGTGCATGAGTTCTGGATAATAAATAACACCCAACATTCACACATAAAGTGCTGGTCATACACTAAGATCTTGTAATGTGTATGGGTATCAGGAACTACGAGAGCCTTTCGGTCTCACAACACTCAGACCCGAAACAAATGTAAGCGATTTAAACAATCATTAGTTTCGGTGCGGCGATCGACCTCGCGGCCAGTTACTCGCTCTCTGTGCTATTGAGGTTGTTTCCAAAATGTTTCTTCGAAGTATTTAATGATGCAGAATCAGAATCATATAATATGATTGTCTGGTGATGTTATTAATGTACATATTGTTAATCATGTAATGACAATGTAAGTTATTTTATCACAAATGTAATAAGTACCTATGTTAATTCCAATAAAACCAATTCAGAGCTTAGAGGGAAGGTTCCATCAATCTTAATTCATCATACTATACACAACCACTTCTGATATGCGATCATTATAATTTTCGATACATTATTTCCGCGTTCCATTACAAGATCCCATTGCAGGAAGTCTTCATTTTAGCTAATATTATTATAAAGCTACGTCAATAAGCCACAGAGCTGATACCGAGTCCCTACTTCAAATCTACTCATAAAACTGCGTACATAGCTTATATAATTTCCGCAACAAACTTGCGTTTTTAATACAACACCCTAACCTCGTACCAGAGCAAGTCGCCATCCCAGTGCTTCGTTCCAGTACAAGCCTCAATTCAAACACACGTGTCACCTAACTCCAATGCCGTCCTAAGCCTAAGCTGTATTGCGACAGAGCACAAACTCATTGTATGTTAAGCGAGCACTTCATCTTTCACGCCAGGCTTGCGCCCGCGCCGATTTATTGGCCGACGCGCCCCTCTGACATGACATCAGTACACTAGGATTAGTATAGCACCTACGCTGGATTAAAGGCTGTGAAGGTCAATATTAATATATATTAGAGACACTTAAAAAAAAAACTAAGTGGAATTAAAACTAAAGCAAGATTTGGAACATCTTGTGTGTTATTTTACTTTCCACTAACTTTAGAGTATCAAAGTTTTCAGATGGATGTTTGTGAGACTGGATGTTTGATAAATGCCGTCATATCGGCTGATTAGATTTTGCACACAGACAGATCATGCATGATCTGAATTAGTATATAGACTAATTTTTATTTGGGAAAAAGACGTTCACGCAGGCGGAGTCGCGAGCAAAAGCTAGCAATCAATATAAATATGGCTGACTATTTTTGAATCAATTAGTTTATTCAATACAACTCTTCACTACTACATCTGTGTCTTTCATTAGAAAATACAAGGGAGTTACAGTCTCAAAATATTTAGATTTGGAACAACTGTTACTCATATATTTGAGTCCAAACTCGGTTTTCCATTTAAACTCGACTTCTCGCCTACTGTGAAGACACGTGCCGTACACATTGAATAGATAAATGTCTATTAATTAATCTTATTAATTATGCCAATGCTATATACTAATGACAAACAGTATCGAAACATGACTCACTAATTAATTCCCTCAGCATAAGAATCTAACTATATGCAACCTACCATACCGTTTCTCCGTCTATTGTGACTTATGACATGACTAGACACGGACTATCTGAGAGCTTCGCGTCTGATTGAATTAAAGCCCGTTGTCAAAGTTTAGATAACGGAGTGCGTGTCGCGGCCCGGCCCGGCTTGAATAAGATTAGATAGTTCAACTATCACAATATTCGAAATGTAGAAATTGGTACCAGAGGATAAAATGCGCGATATTGGAAATTTTGTGATGTCCAAGTTGAATGCAAGAAGGGTACGTTTAGTCTTCTCTAGCAATGGAAGGAACGCCTTATTGATTCAGTGGCAGTGTATATATCCTGATGAGGTCCGGAATTCGGATCCCAGGTCAGGCAATCATAGTCATCAAGTTGTCCAGGATTGGAGTTTGTGGAGACATGACGATATGTGGATCGCCACCTATCTGACATGGTACGGGAATAAGCTCGGCTAAATGTGTGTAAATAATGCGTATGTATGTATGTAATTTAGGAGTGCATTTCGGAGGTATATAGTCTTCAGTATCATTGATATTTATCAATAATAGCTTTTCGTCATGTATAGAATTTAGGATTCATATAGGATTCAGCTGAGAGAAATCCTCTGGATAGCCATAGGAAATCCATTTCTCTTTACAGAAGGTAGCCAACAATGCAGGTGGTTCTGCTGTTAGTACGAGTAAGTTGGCCCATGGATGTATTTAAAACAAAGAAAAATAATAATTGATTACCTTGGTGGCGCAGTTGTAATGCGTAAGCGGTATGACTGCTGTGCTGAGGGCTCAGGTTCGATCCCCGGGTTGGGTAAAAGTGATATTGGATATTTCTATCACGAAATATAATATAATATAAGGCCGGAGTCTGGAATTGTGCCCCGTATGGCGATAGGCTCGCCCCCTATCATCACATCATGGGACGGAAATAATACAGATGTAAGGCAGTGGTAACAACCCGGTCAAGCCTGCCCGTTCATACTGTAAACAATAGGCTGTCTAAAGCATAGCTCTACATAAGATAATAAAATAGTCGGTGCGCGTGTCTGAGTTGCGCTTAGCTGATTTTACTATCCTATAAATTACTCAATAATTCTAGAACACACATCCTCGACAGGCGAGGCGCGATTCGCCTCTGACCCCGCAACACGTGCCTGCGTTGATTGGCTGAACGAAAGGGAAAACAAGCATTCATATGCATTGACTATTATACTAGATTCTTTGAAATAATACTAATTTATACGGATTTTATCGCGGTTTAATTTTATTTTAGTCCCGACGTTTCGAAAGCTTTTCAGCATTCGTGGTCACGGGAGAGACAACGAAATAAGAAATTCGTTTAAACTAGTTTTATTTCAATCTGTTATATTCGCGTAAACATAAGAAATCACTATACTAGATTCTTATAAATTTACAATTTCATTTATGTTTATAAATAATTTACTTAAATATTGTCAACAACTTATGTCTCGGGATGACGATGTGCAGTGCCGTGCACTTTGTAATTCAAAGTGCTTGATGGTCTTGCTACTGTATATGGACTGGCATACTACTTAACAATAGGCGAGCCATCCGCTCGTATAATTCAGTAGTATATAATCAGTTGAATTAAATAATAAAACTTATTACTGTAAGGTTTCATTAATCGAATCAAATACTCCGGTCGGAGCAATGATTGAATTTTAGTTACTTGCCAAAACATTTAATATTATCAAGACATGACGAATATATTGCGTGATCGTTTTCAGTTAATATCCGAGGAAATGCAAGCACGTACGACCTTCATACTGCGACAGAAACTGAGCTGCGGTCTCGTACTGTTCTATGACATTTTAGCCTTACTAATGACAAGCAATTTTGATTTTGAAACAACACATTAGGATGTATATTGTGTTTTGATATGACCTGGATCGATTGTGCATTGAGATTAAAACAAAACTGCAGAGCATACGTAATTCGAAATGGCTAAATGTATTTCTAGAAGCGGTAGCTAAATGCCATGCTTTGTGCTATTAAAATTCATTATGAATGTGTTTATACTAGTCGAGGTTTTGTCTATTATATTCAAAAGTGGATATGTTTGTCCCTACTCAACTAAGGTATGCCATATAAAGCAGATATTATATCTATATTTGCCCCTTGACATCATAATAGGATGCAAAATAAACTCGGTGAACTGTGGGTGCAACACTACATGTAACCCTTCTACTCATCCGGGTACTCAGACGTGAGCTTATGTATGGGTGTTAGATCTCTAATAGATAAACATATTATCGATTGTTCTTTTTATATAGAAAGGTTTCCATACATGTTTTTGTAATGATTCGATGAACTAGCTGCATTGAACCTGATGACCGATGGCAGTTCGTAGAATCCAAGTGATTAAGTATTTCTCGGAGTTTAGTACACGAATGGTTGCAAGTACCTTACTAACAAGTTAAGCAGATTGATTGCTCATAAACCTTGGTCGCCCTTTACTACAACTCAGAATAAATATAGGTAGAGAATCGTTTATTTTTAAACACAATAAATAATAAAGCTATATATTTTAGTTGTGATTTCATTTTGCTTTATATTAATTAGTCTGTAGTGTCTCACTGCAGTGCAATGGCGTCACTCTCCTTTTTCCAATCCTCTTTAATTAAAGCTTTTTGAGATACACCTTTCAAATCAGGATCCAGCTCATCTCGCCTCTTCATCAAATATATCCTGTCACGGTCCCTTCGGCCCCATTTTATAATGATCTTAGCTCGCGTCGTGCTTGGCCCAGTCCCACTAAAGTTTAGCGGGTCTTTAAGTGACGTCAGTTATCAGGGTCTGGACTCTGAGGGATTATTTTCTATTTTCATACAAATTATTAATTCCTTTCTAATATACTATCTGAATCATAAACTATCACGTCTCGGATCAATATTGATTGTAGCGAAATTTAATATCAAGACATTTATATTTAAGATGTAATCTTAGTTATATTATTGCTACTGTTCGTAGACATCGTTATTTGACACATATTAAAAAGCTATGACTGACTGACTGCCTCCGTGGCGCAGTTGTAATGCTTACGTGTTACGACTAGGGCTGACGCTGAGGTCTCGGGTTCGATCCCCGGGTCGGGTAAAAGTGATATTGAGTTTTTCTATTACGAAATTCTCAGTGTCAGCCCGGAGTCTGGAATTGTGCCCGGTATGGCGAGAGGCTCGCCCCCTGTCACATCATGGCACAGAGTGGGTGTACTGGTTACACCTCTGCCTACCCCTTCGGAGATTAAAGGCGTGAGTGAGTACGAAGAAGATTCTATACGATACGCATTCACGCAGGTACATATAGGTTATCAAGCTTTGTTATGTAATATATTAGTATTTATAATTCAACCATGCCATACCAGTTTGAACGTAACTAGACCTGACCGGTATATGATGACAATAGAAACGTCTTCTTTGTTTAGATTCGTTCAAGGATAGCGGCTTACAAATATTGAGTGTGTTAAGCTCTTGAATTTTATCATCTCATCACGTGGGACGTCGGACTAGCTGTCAGACTGGACGTTAAAATTGCTGTCAACTTGGTGACAATGACAGCGATGTCATTAGTGTTTCACAAGAGTTCGGTATTTAGTAAAGTGTAGATGCGCCATTAAAGTCATGACATTGTTAGTGGGTTGGTTTGTCAGTGTTTTACTATAAACCAATAAGCGTGTCATATTTTATTATGGTCAAAAAAATGTTTTTAAATAAATGTTAATTGAAAACACTTCTTGGTACCCATTTTGGATTGTGGAGGTTAGACGGCGTGTCGCCCCATATAATACCAAATACTGTCCACACCTAGCATTAAACTGAGATAACGCTATGCAGAAAGAATTCATTGAAATCAAATTTGTTAAATTGAATGTGAAGCAGGTCGATAAAAGCTGCTCCACATCTTGACTACTTTAACCGATGAGGCTTCAGAAAAAAAAAAAAAAGCAGTTGACATTGAATATACTGCTTTGCATCTTAATATTTTAGGCAATGTGGTCCCAAAAAATCTGTGACATTTCCTGTCTTAAAAAAAATTGATCACGGGCACGTAATTGGTAGTTGACATTCAAATGCCCCATCTCGCTATCAACATTCCCATCATACATTTTAATTAAACATAAAGAGACTCAGCGAGCCCGTATTCAAAAGTAATTGCTTTTAAAGTATTAAATTGTACCACAGTGTATTCGGTGCACATCCCCTTGTCATTTGATCGTCTATAAAACTTTCTATTGGGAAGGAAGCAATCACGTCACTTTTTTATTAGACTAGGCCTCACTTTCCAAACGCTTTATTAGACGAATTTATTGGCACCGAAAGTATGATATAAATGAAATGAGGTGGAATACAGAGATAGGATCGCAAGTGTTTGTAATAAGCCTTTTAATTTTGAATAGACTGGTTGATCTACTGATTAAGGCGCGTGTGGGTGCAAGCGATGAGCTGAATGCTTTTATATATTTAAAGATGTCGTTAAGATTTCAATCAAATGATTTCAAGTGTCAAAAAAGATCACTGATAAACGAAGACAGAGATCGCTTAATTGAATTGATGTTTTTTTCTACTTAAAATCTTAATTACTTCTTTCATCTTTTTAATGTATTAAATACCAGGAATTTAAAAATGGATTTTTTACTTATTATTATAATTAAATAAAAATGACTAGCTTTTAGCACGCCTAGTCTATGTTACTCTTCGGCCCATAAATGCCTTTATCTTGACTCGTTTCTGCGTGAAAGAAGAACAATCCACATAACATACTTTCGTATTCATAATTATTATAGTACCTATACATTTTCTTCCAATGACGGCTCTAAGATTGACCAAGTACACTATTAGCTGTGAACATTAAAACACAAAGTGTAGAGTCTAACACGAGGCTCGAAAGTGGCCCCTATAAGGGCGTGTAAAGATTTATTATTGGTTGTAAATAAGCCGATGCGCTGAAGACGTTTGTTGCATAAAACGATAAATCATAGTTTAAACACGTGCCATTCAGATAAATTGTACCAAGTTCTTGCTGAAATTATAGCCGTAATATGACATCTTTTTGAATTATTATATTTATGGTATCATGTTATTTTTTCGTCATAAATATAAATGCGGATCTTGAGTTGACTTTTGCATTACAATCATTGAACATTAGCTATGTGTACAAAATGTTGCTATAAAAAATATTTAATTATTTATTTACACATATCATTTTTTTTTGTTCAACGTATTTTTGTAATTAGCATTTTTGTAATTAATGTAATGTATCTGACCTTCACACCTATTTCATTTATAATTTATTATTTATAATTTAAATAAATCTTAACACAAATTAATTCCGTGTTCACACCCACTCTAATGGAAATAGTGTTATCATTTTTCATATTAAGCAACGCAGAATACCGTAACGATAAAATTAACCCGCTATATCGATATAATTAACCCTTTAGTAGTGCCGCATCTCAATAATAGCCATTAGATAAAAGGAAGTGACTAATATTCACCGTTCAGTAGCAACTTCTGAAGATGTTATGAAATAATTACTATTGGTCACGCCTCCGTAGATTGCTTTTCGTAAGCGATAATAAATCTACATAGATTCCTTAACATATGTAACTTATTAGAAATAACTTGATGGGCGTGTATGATATACAAAATGATGTAAATGCAGATGAGTATCGATTTGTGCTATTACGATTTGAACAGATTAATTAGTTGCCTTGAGGACTTTGAGTGGGATTTAATTTCTAATATGGTAGATAATGCTATTACTTTCAATGTTGGAGATTTAGATCGTTTAGTTTGGAGGTTTATTTTCACCTCCCATAAAAAGAGGAGTTTTGTGTTTGACCTCTTTGTCTGTGGCATCGTACCGCCAAAGCGAATGGACCGATTTGAAGCCATTTTTATTAGAAAATTAATTAAATGGAGATTGTTCTTAGCTAGGTAACCTTGACCGGATGCTGCAACCGAGCCGTCTGCAGTTTCAAAGTACTTGATAATGCAAAATATTTCAATAATAATGCAAATCATTCAAATTCCTGCTGATAAATCATTACAGATATGTCGGTGTTTGGGCTCACCGATTAGGTTTCAATGTCTTACAGGAGAGTTTGATGATGGAATAGATTGCCGCAGGAACTCCGCTTTATCCTAAAGTTTATATTATTGTAGAACCGTAAAAAATAAACCGGTCAGTTATATTTAATTTTGCTAATTCACTTGGCAAATTAAAATGTGACGTATTAGTATAAGGTACATATCAAGACTACATAATATGTTTATCATTATATTATTAAATAATGTACGCCAATATCTCATAACAAGAATGCCACACTAAGTAACAAATCATGTCATTGGATAATTAAAATTCACACATGTACATTAGCTTTATAATTCAAATGATCGCACGATAAACATGCACAAATGAGGCGCTGTTCGAAATTCGAACGTAATTAGAGGGTTAGGGTCTTTTATTGGGTAATTATTGGTCGAACAAGTCGCCAGTGGGCAATAAATTCAAGTTCACTAACATAGTGAATGCCAGTTGGAATCTTTGATTATAGGATGATTGTAAGACACTCACATCCTATGTTGAGTAAGACAGGAATACTCGAGGACGGATTGGCAATGGTAACGCGGCGGACGGAAGCCGATCCGTTTGGAATGGTCGATGTAATATCCGTGTGAAAAACCTTTGCACGACTCTAGTATGTAGGTCTATGTGTTTGAAAAAATATTGATTAAGAATGAATCACACCGAAGATAGTAAACAAAAATGAAAATATATTAATTGTAAAACCAGTATCCAAAAATATTGATGTTTTAACGAAACCATCAGTTAATGAGTAGAAGGCGGTGTTTTTAAATATGTATAAAATATCTACATATATTTTACGGCTGTATTCCCGAAGGGTTAGGCAGAGGTAACTTTAAAATTCAGAGGTGTGAGCCTGGGCTTGAACCTGTGACCTTTGTCTCGGTAACTTCGTCTCGCTCCCGGCTAGGTTATTACCGCTATTATTATTTAATAATAATTATAATACAGGAAGGTGGTGTCTGAAATGCCCATGGCCCTCTTAAAATCATTACAATGTTGGACTCTTTCCATAATAAAAAATATTGTAAAATGCATAACATAAACTGATTTAGTGTAATTGATCACGGTATTGTTGATGATGTTAATACATTATGTATACATACGTTAATATGGTTTCTGGTAATTATTTTTATTTTACTTGCTTATTAGCTTGAGTGACAAAACGAGCAGCTCGCACGCCTGATGGTAAGCGCCTGCCAATAAACAGAAGCAACACCACACGGAACTTTGAATTACAAAGCACTGCATGGCATGGGACTGCGCTCGTCACTATAAATAATAATAATAATAATACACCCAACAGTCACACACATAGTCCTGACCCCACACTAGGTAAACCTGTGTCGTGGGTATCAGGAACTACGAAAGACTTGCGGTCCCACAACACCCAGACCCGAGACCAATATTTGTGGATCACACAAACATTTGTCTCGGTGTGGGAATCGAACCCACGGGCTCTCGCTTCGCAGCTGACTACTCGCCCGCTGCGCCACGGAGCTGTCACTATGACACATAAAATGTTAAGTCTCATAATGGCTTGTCATAAGTGCTATATTAATTTTCTACATGATTAATGAAATAATTTTTTAGAGTAGTACATTGTTTTTCCCATCGCGGAAAATATTTCAATAAATACTTGCTTCATATTGTATAATAGATTCATGTAATGTTTGCGCAGTATGATACAGAATATGGTAACTCAGTCGTCGCTATGTAACCACATTTCCTTAGTTAATTCTCAATTAGAGATACCGATTCAAATATGGCGTCTTGTTTGCTTTCAACGAAATATTTTTTGCTGCAAAGTTATTCAGAGCTGATTAATAAAAAGCGATTCAATAGCAATCTTTTTAATGAGCACATAATCTCTTTAACACTTGCTATTAGATGTAATAGTAATGTAAAACATAACATAAGAGTTTTGGAGGGAATTCTGACAGCGCGGTCGATCTCCTATTTTAATTCGTTCCTAAACTAGTTTAAAGTTGTGTTTGCTATATAAAAGTGTTCCGAATTTGTACAATAAACATTGATTGTGATGAACAATCTATGTAATCATGGATATAGGTGATTTTTGGGGATTTTGGGGGGAGAAAATCGTCTATGAAGCATCGTACTGGAAGGAATTGACACCAAAACTCCAAAAAGACTTTAAAATTGGCTACACCAGTGTTTCATCGTTCATGTGAATACTTGAAAATGTATTATATACTTGTCATTATATGCATGGAAATGCGAAGCCATAATTTAACACCAAAAAAACATAACAAAGCTCACATCTGTATCTGTATCCTCGAGGGGGTAGACAGAGGTGCAACTAGTGCACCGATTGCCAAGTTTATTGCCATCCCATGTGATAGGCGGCGAACCTATCCATATCAGACACAAGACGCAATGAATTATTCGTATGATTTTACAAGTCAAAAATTTAAACACAATCGATGATTGTCCTATCTGGGATTTGAAACGGGGGCTTCACGGTTTCGATAGAGTTTTTGGCCGTTCTTCTCTAGCGAAACATATGCGAACTGGCTGTAGAGTTTTGACGGAATCTAAACAATGTATAACATTTTATGGATTCAATAAATATTTTTATTTTGATTATGTTCGCTGTCACTGACCAATGAGGCGATAACAATATTGTAGCTGTATGTTAATTGCTCTTTATCTTAAACAGTGTTTAGTTAGCTCGATGGGCATGTTATCTATGCCATCACATAATGTGGGAAGTCTTCGCACGGGCACCTCAATTGTTCGCGAACAAACGAATGTCATGATGCACGCTTGTGTAACGCTCCGGTCTGACATTCGGCCAAATTACATTGAACGTGTGTACTTGAAGTTTTCGCTGTGTTTTTTTCGACGCTCGATATTTGCATTGTTTTGAGATCGTGAGATTTATGGTTATGATTCATATGTACAGCAGTTATCTATATTATATGCATAGTTTGACCTACTACTAGGGTGTATTATAATAATACCAACCTTGTATTATTATTCTGGCAGTGGGCAGGCCACATAGCTCGCAGAACTGATAGCCGATGGCGCAGAAAAGTTCTCGAATGGAGGCCACGTATGGGCAAGCGCAACAGAGGACGTCCACCTACAAGATGGACCGACGATCTGACAAGGGTTGCAGGAAGCCGATGGATGCAGGCCGCTTCCAACAGGTCGGCCTGGAAGGCATTAGGGGAGGCCTATGTTCAGCAGTGGACGTCTTGTGGCTGATGTTGATGATGATGATTATAAACATCTCATTGCTGGACATGGATCGCCTCTAAGAATGAGAGGCAGGGTTGAGTCCATCACGTTGTTCTAATGCGGGTTGGCAGACTTCACATAACTTCGACCTTCTTATGGAGAACTTAGTATGCAGGTTTTGAAGAGGTATAGAAAGATATAATGTTTTTGCATACCCCATGGCTTTCATGACATAAGGAAGAGAAAGTAACACCGTGGTGTTAAGTCCGTAGTTTGTGGTCTGATCTAGGCCTATGAGTCTGATATACCTTCGAGCTCTGACTCAAAAAGATCCGTAAATGGACTTCTCGTGAAAAAAGGGCGAAAGATTTCAGCTCGCGTTTAGAATCGCGACAGTCTGTAAAAATAAATAATTACATCCCACAGCTAGACACATAATCCTGCACTTATAGTTGGTATACTTATATCGTGGGTATATTTGACAGCCGCCGTAGCGCAGTGGGCGAGTAGCCGACTGTGAAACATGAGGCCGCGGGTTCGACCCCCGCACCAAGACAAATATTTGTCTGATCACAATTATTTGTTTCGGGTGTGGGTGTTGTGAGACCGAAAGTCACTTGTAGTTCCTGATTCCTACGACACAACTCCCGTATCTTACTGTGGGGTCAGGGCTATGTGTGTGACTGTTGGGTGTTATTTATTTATTTATTAGGCACTTACGGTACCATAACACTCAAACCCGAATAGAATATGTGATTTTTTGTATTAGCCAGAACAGTAGCTCACTTGATGGTAAGCGCCACACCTGCATATAAACTGAAGCAATATCACACAGTGAGTCGCAGTGATAGCTCAGCGGGGAATGGTATGGACTGTCGAGACGAATGTCGCAGGTTCGAAACCAGTCCCAAGTGCATACACCTCTAACTTTTCTAAGTTATGCGTGTATTCATTGTTAATTATCACTTGCTTTAACGGTGAAGAAAACATCGTGAGCAAAGCTGCATACCTGAGAAGTTCTTCATAAGAATTTCGAAGTTATGTGAAGTCTGCCAACCCGCATTAGGCCAGCGTGGTGGACTAATGCCTAACCCCTCTCATTCAGTAGAGGAGGCTCGTGCCCAGCAGTGGGACGTATATAATACAG
Source organism: Mimas tiliae (assembly GCA_905332985.1). NCBI lineage: Eukaryota > Metazoa > Arthropoda > Insecta > Lepidoptera > Sphingidae > Mimas > Mimas tiliae. The sequence continues at coordinate 9,411,891 of HG995255.1, forward strand.
GGCTGGTATTATAATATCACACAGAACATTGAATTACAAAGCATTGTATTGGATTAAACAATTTTTATCTGTGCAGGAATCAAATTCGCGGCCTCTCGTTTCACAGCTGGCTATTCGCTCACTGCGCCACAGCGGTTGAGAACGTGTCCGTACCTATGTTCAACATAGCAAGACTATGCGTACGTACTACATTGCGCAGTCCATATAAGGCTTTATTATGCATTTTTTTTACTAGTTTCCAGTTACAGCTTTACCTGTTTTTCCACACCTATAGCGAACAAGAAATTAACACGATTTAAATTCTTAATTTAGTTACCGGGCACAAAGATACTTGTGGTTTATGCCACAAACCAGATTTAAAACCCTACCCGAAGTCAAGGGCGATTTTTATTTATAGCAGAGTTCAATAAACGAGTAAGAGGATCATCTAGGACTAGGTGGTAGGTCCCTCGTATGCGATAGGCCGTCTGGATTGGTACCACCGCTTTGTCTATTTCTGCAGCAGTGTGTAAACACTGTTATGTATCAGTTTGAAGGATATTGAAGCCAGTGAAATTTCTGGGCATTATGTGACTTAACATCTTATGTCTCAGGGTGCACAATCCAATGTCAGACTGTACTTTGTAATTCAAAGTTCTTTATGCTACTGCTTCTATTTATGGGCAGACGTAGCGTTTAGCGTTAGCGACCATCAGACGAGCGATCTGCTCGTTTTATCATTCAAGCAAATAAATAAGAAGACTCAGTGGCGTAGTGGGCGAGTACCCGTCTGTGAAACGTGAGACCGTGGGTTCGATACCCGCATCAAGACGGTAAACATCGTAAAGAAACCTGCATACCTGAGAGTATTAGGCCAGCATGGCGGATTTGGGTATAATCCCTCTAATTTCCAGAGGAGGCCCGTGCCCAGCAGTGAGAGTGTAATACAAGGCGGACTGCACTCGTCACTCCGAGACATAAGATGTTAAGTCTCATAATGCTCAGCAATTTCACTGGCTTTAATGTCTTTCAAACACAAACACAACAGTACTCACACATTGCTGCTTAGAGTAAAAAATAGACAATAATGTGGTAACAACCCAGACGGCCTCTCGCATACGAGAGCTAACGCCTAGTAGTAGCTGTCACAATGCACAGAAATCAATGATGATTACACACGTTATCTAACTTACAAGCAATACTTTGTAAGCAACAGCATTACACATACAACAAACAAGGTACGTTGAAGAAAGAGGTACGGACGTCACTAATGCCTACTTTGAAAAGCGTGCCGGCAATCTGCGTGTAGAAATCGCCGCCACCGTTCAATGTCGAAGAGATGATATCCATTACAGCAACGCGACCGCATAATTTGACATCCTCACGAACAAACTAAGCGTCAACAAATTGTATTACCGACACGAAATCTCTTTTAGATTAGACTAATTTGTCAGTTCCACCGAACCATTCATGTTGTCATGTGTGGGAAATATTATGAAATTGAAAATGATCATATTTCTTTTAAAAGACACTAGGCGATTGCACAAAGATTCACCTAGTTTTCGTCGTTAACTATTCATTATTATGTGCCGTGGGAGTTTTTTTGTAGTTACCATTGTTATATTTGATTGGCGCATTCCAAAGGACTTGGGACGGTCGAAATAATACGTCGAGTTAGAACAAATTGTTGGTATGGTTCGCTACCACCGTTTAAATGAAAATTTAGTGTTACTTTGTTCTTTTTTGTGTATAGCATAGGTCGGCAAAAGAGCAGGTGAGTTGCCTGATGGTAAATGATCTTCAGTGTCCATATATGCCCATAATACCAGAAGAATCATAGGCGCGTTACCGACCTTAAAGGAAAGGAATTAATTAATATATTGGGAAGAGGATAGGGATTCGGGCGTGCCTCACCGTACGAAATACCTCACTCACCGTACAAAACGCAGCAGCAAGCCGCTATTTAACGTCAGTTTTGTGTGAGAGAATAGCAACGACCCGGTCAAGCCATTCGCGTAGTTCTACCACTCATACAATACTGTCTAAAGCGTGGCTCTACTACTCATGTGTTACTTTGTGACTTGAATAATAAAAAAATGGAATTAAAAAAAATTATGTACAAGGTTTGCAAGGTGGTAGGTCTGGGTTGGTACCACAGCTTTGTCTATTTCTGCCGCCAAGTAACAGTGTGTGTTCTGGGTTGAAGGACATTGAAGCCAGTGAAATTACTGGGCATTATGAGACTTAACACCTTATGTTTCATGTGCCAACAGTGTCATGCAGTGCTTTGTTATTTAAAGTTCTGTGTGGCGTTGCTTCTGTTTATAAGCAGACGTGGCGCTTACCATCAGGGGAGCGTCCTGCTCATCTCATCAATCAAGCAAATACAAAAATAAAAATAAATGTTTTCATTTTCAATTATTGTGCAGAATTATTAGTAGAACATATTGGGCGACATTGGAAATAACAAAGAAAAATACGATGACGATCATCTTTGACGTCAATGATAACCTGATTATCGATAAAACACTTCTTAATTATCCACAACAGCAAGTACCAAATATTTTGAAGTATAAAGTCTGACGTGATATTATTGACAAAAAAATATGACGCAATTTGTTGACAGGGTATGTGTAGGTAAACGATGGTTTGTTCTAGTTCACTTGAAGGTTCTATGTAAATTTTGGCGGACATCTGCGTAGTTGATACACGTGCCTTCATATCCATTACCCGATGTAATCAAGACTATGCATAAATGAATCTCAAAGTTCTATAAGTTATCGGCGGGTGGACGTTTTGAATATTAAAATTGTTTCGATCTAGGTCCTATCTATTTTATGTGTTCTAATGATAAGGTTGGGTTTTAATCATCGATAAATACCATCCCTGTACCAGACGTATGTTTAAAATTTCGAAATTTTAAGCACCACAAATAAAAATATTAGTATTGCATCATAACAAGAATATTCAACAGTTGCTGATTTATGTACAATCAAACTATGATTTAAATTATTCTACGACAGAATGTTTGAGATATGCATTTATTATTTAAATTACCCGAATATGACTGTGCGGAATATTTAATTACTGTGAAGGATAATAACATGTACGACACTATTTTTTATGTCTTAATTAGCGTTAAGCGTTAGTTAATGTGTCTCAAAATGCATTCAAAGTATTATTGCATATAAAATAATTTAACTCCATGTAAAATTTTGTAACCTCCTGTATCTGATTTATATTATGCTCTATTTTTATACTACTCTCACATACTTTTCGGAGTGTTAACCTTGATAACATCGACGGTGTGTTTTGTACTAGGGTTGATTAAACCTCAGTTTAAATCTTGGGTACCTGTGCCAGAGATGGTCACCTTCACAATTATATTTGGTGTAATTTACATTTATTTTTATTATTTCACCGATCACACAATTTTTAGATCATTGTGGATTTTGTTTGAATGATAAATATGTACTGAATATGTACTGAATTTTGTAATCTTTAATTACAATTGGTAAGTGGGAGAGATTTTTATAAATGAAAATTACAATCAGTTATTAGAATTACAATAAACAAGGTCTAAAAATGGTTGTTATTTATTGTCAAAGGTTTCCGACGGCCAGTATTTTGTAAAAGAGATAAAATTCTTGCCTATTTTATCATTGTAGTAAAGATGTTAATCGGTTGTGGTTATTTTTTGTAAAATGTCAGATAACTTGTCTGTGCTGAGATAGATCTGTGATAATATCTTGTATGTAAAACAGGTGTTTACATGTTGCTACAAAATAAAAACGGTCGTACACACCGTGCTACTGAATTGTGTGCATTTCACCAACGGGATAACTATAACGGTTCATTATTTATTATTCTATTTAGGGATGGTATTCTGTGAATTAACTATATATATCGTTCGCTTTTTATAAACTGGATACTTAAACTACAATAATTATATATTTTTTTATTGGCATACGAAGGCAGACGAGCAGACGGCCTACCTGATGGTAAGTGGTTACCATCGCCGATAGACATCAGCAATGCCAGGGGCACAGCCAAGCCGCTGCCTACCGTGAAAATATACTTTTACACGTTTGAAGAAGTACATGTCATAACGCTGAGGAATTACCGCAGAGGGAAGTTCATTCCAGAGTCTGAGAGTACGTGTGAGAAATTACCTCTGGAAACGCACTGTACTGGAGGTAGGTGGTTCCAGATAGAATAGATGAACTTTGCTTCGGTGACGAGTAGTGCGGTGGTAAAAGGGAGATGATGGGTTAAATTATCTATACTAATATATAAAGTTGAAGAGTTTGTTTGGTTGAACGCGCTAATCTCAGGAACTACTGGTCCAATTTGAAAAATTATTTCAGTGTTAGATAGCCCATTTATTGAGGAAGGCTATATAAGACCTTTTTCCCGGAATAAGCCGTTCACGCGGGCGGAGCCGCGAGCAAAAGCTAGTTAGTAAATAAAATAATTGACATGATCGATCCCCGCATAAACTTTATTTTGTATGATCCACAATTTGTTTTGGGTCTGGGTATTGTAAGACCGGAATTCTCTCGTCGATACAGTACAGGTTACATGGTTACACACGGCACAGATTATCCTAGTGTGGGGTTAGGAATAATGGATGATTTGTGTATTTATTTATTGAAATATTAACCTAACTTAAATCACTATTGCTATGAAGTAATTAGAACTCTGTAGTATCTTTTCCAACACTCAAGGTGGCAAAGTAAGCAAAATCTTGCGAATAAAAAGCAATTAGAAAAAAAAACTCGTGCGTAACCGATGTAATGTGGCGCACTTTATTTCCAAATCGCCTGTAAACGATCCGAGCTGTAATAATCTTTAACGGCAATTAGACGGTCGGTGACGCAATCGGGCAATTTTCACGATTTCTTATGCCGATGGGAGTTTCTGACTTATTGTTCAAGATCACGACACTGACCATTCAACGACGATAAGTAATATTGCGTCCAAAAATCGAGAAATATTTACAAAAATCGCTGGTTTGTTATTTTTTTATTAGCAGGTTGCTCGCCTGATGGTAAGCGCTACGCCTGCCTATAAACAGAAGTTTGTATTACAAATTATGTATGGCACTGGACTGCGCTCGTCACCCCCAGACATAAGTTGTTAAGTCTCATAATGCCCAGTAATTTCACTGGTATAATTTTTTTTCAAACCGGAACACAACCATGCTTACACACTGCTGCTTGGCGGCAGAATATACAAAGCGGTGGTACCAACCCAGACGGCCTCTCCCATACGAGGGATCTACCACCTTGTAATGGGTATTCATGAGAGGAATTACTAACTTATTTGTTTGCTGACTTTCTGATATAATAAACATTTACATTTCAGACAATTGGTATAAAACTATATTTCTAATACGAAGTCTACTCTGCACCCGTGCAAGGTGATAAATAAACGCTGCTGCGTTTCAGTCCGTGCAAGTTTCTAGGTCGCCACTGTGATGAGCGCCATTTATAGGTCCCAGACAGGCACTTACTATATTAGATCTTATCATTAACCTGTTTACGGAATTACTGGACCGATGCTCTCTTAAAGCAAGCTACTGAGCATCATCTTCGTCTCTACTCATATTGTATTTTAAACTTCTGTTGGATTTACCTATTCTATTGGATTACTGGCATTTTGCTTAGGCTGAATAACTGTGAAGTCCTGGATTTTAATCCTAGGTCAGGCAATCACAAATTATTTTTGAATGGAAAAATCACACAAGGGTGTTTTTAATAGTAGAGCGTAAACTAGCAAGTTAACTGATGGTAAGTGATCACCACTGCCCATAAACAACCCCAAAACCTGAAGAACAATAGACGCATAGTCGACTTGAAAGGAATGGGATAGTTAAGGGAAAGAGAGGGGGATTTGGGCCTCCTGATATCTTACTCACCGTACAAAACGTAACAGCAAGCTGCTACTTTACGCCGGTTATCTGTGAGACAGTGGTAATAACCTGGTCGAGACGGCCCATTTATGCTGTAGACAAAACTGCTGTTAGCCTCATAATTTAAAAGTAAATAACCTTTATATCGTCGGTGTATTTGGCCTTCGGCTTATTCAAAAAGCACACCTCATATTTTAACTAGCTTTTTATTTTTATTTAATAGTAAAATATATAGCAGTTTAATTGCAATTAGATACCATCTATTGATTAATATAGACTAATTGAAAGGAAATATGAATGGTAACAGGAAATTACATAAAATTAACTCAAGCAATTCTGTGATTGACTGTACTAACGAAATCGACAGTGATGCTCTAATCAAGGCTTTTTATGAAACTTTGGATTTTACTTTTAACGGTGTTATATTTTTGTCATTTTTTTTTTTACGTTTAATGCTATTTGGCACTAATTTATCTAGCTATAACGTAGGACTCTGTTTAGTATCTGTATTTATTTTAAGTGTAAAGTTTGTAATTTCGGTTATTTTCTTTATTTTCCCATAGGTACTAAACATTGATAACTTAACGATCTTAAACTTCCGACGAAAAAAACATCTAACTTTTCAACAGCTTATCAGATCTTGCCCAAAAATAGTTAAGAACTATCTTGATTAAACTTTAAAACAAAATAACCGCATTCAAATTGGTTTATTTGTTTACTTACATACGCTCACAGATAAAAAAGGAAAACTTATAACATCCCTCTTGTCTTACTTGTTTAGTAGAGACATAATTTTTCTGCCAGAATACAAAAAATCTCACATATTCTCTTTTTTAAAAAGAATAAACTCGTTGCTGACGCAAAATATCGATTTATAAAAACATCAGTTGTTTTTGGGTTTAAAATAGGCTTATAAGAATGATTTGCAGATTTATTTAAATGTGACTATATTCTTTCTTTCTGCCTGGTGTTATACCGGCTAGATGTGACGGTATTTGGTATTATATGGGGCGACCCGCCATCTGACACCTACACCCGTAACGGGAACCAAGTTTCGCCATTGCCTCGTCCTCGTCGTCGTTAATCAGCAGTATCTATCGTGTGCCAAAGACTTTGATGTATACTACTAGACAAGCTGCGAGATACAAAGGAATTGTACCACTAAGTTGCGGTCAATTGACCGTAACTCAATATTACCATCTCGCTTACTCTCAACTAGAACTCCTATCGCGCTCTCTGTCTGTGAGCTGTTAAACTCCCGCGTTATGTGACGCAATTTTACTTCTAATCAGCCTGTCTAGTAGTATACATTAAAGTCTTTGTCGTGTGCAGGTGAGGTTGGCTTTGAGACTACGATGTTGATGGTAAGTGGAGTGCCCACTTACACTCCATTAAATGTGACTATATTAATTATAATAAAATATATCGTTTTTTTGTTTTTATTCAAGCCTAACAGTGAATGCATTGATGAACAAACGTTTTTACATCTTCCGCAGGATATGGTTAATTGGAGCTGATGTATACAGAGTTTACAAAAACTGTGAGTGCATAAAAGCGACGGATATGTAACTATGCTTATTTGCATGTTCTCATCGTTTAGTCCGCAGTACAATTTGCTTTTAGTTTTATATCGTTTGAGGCGAGATAAAAAGATTTATTCCGCAAAAACAGTAAATTATAAAAAGACCTTGAAAGGTCTGTCTGCCTCGGTGGCGCAGTTGGAATGCGTACGCTGTACGACGTACCTACGACTGTTGTGCTGAGGTCTCGGGTTCTATACCCGGGTGCGATGAAAGTGAAATTGGGTTTTTCTATCACCGATTCCGAAATACTTAGTATCAGCTCGGAGTCTGGAATGGTGTCCAGTATGCGATAAGCTCGCCCCCTATCACATAATGGAACAAAAATAACCTCGGCTAAATGTGGGTTTACTAATTATTTTTTGCTTTTAGGTTGTCAGGCATATTAACCATAACCGTTAATTTAATAGTCTTGGCCAATTTAATTTACTAAACATTATTAGATGGTATATCATTTTATAGATATGCAATCATCATTTCCACACCCATAACTTCATAATATATTAAGGAAAATAAAACGGTCAAAAAATTATAAAGCTTATTTGAGTCGGTGCCATTGCAAATTATTGCTCAATGTCAGATTGAGAGCACCAACTCAAAATTCTCCTTCTTAATCGTACACTCCTGATAGAGTGGTTGTGGTCATGGATCGTCTGATACGTTGGTTGCGGCTTTTGCGAGACTTTCCATTTTTCTCTATTCGGTTCTATTTTTGTGTAAAAGTAATTTTTTACTAATTTTAGTGCAATGATCATCAAATCGGTGCATAAACGACGAAGTATTCTTTCTTTCTCGATTACACCCCCATACGTGTGAAATTTATTCTTCAAATTTAAATTGAACTAACTCTGATCAAATTATAATCACTATGTAAAATGATGCACTATGTACTATAAAACGCTATCCACTATGTTATAATCTAAATAATCTAAATGTTAAAATCACACACAAAACTCATAAACCCTACTTTTGGTACGATCATAGACAATAAACGACACGTTTGCAATGTTAGCATTCATGTGTGTGAACGCATTCTGTAGTCAGAACAATCATATTCCCATGCACTCGATTGCCATCTTGGTTGTAAACTTGCGCTCCTTACGCAACGTGTAGAAGACGTATGCGTAAAAGATAATGAAACAGATCTTTTTGTATGCACGTGTGACCGAACAATATGGAGTTTTGGTAATGAGATTTTCAGGTAAGATGATACGATAATGGTTCGAGGTCTTCGCTGTGTTTCTTGAATGAAGAGGAATATATGAGATTAGCTTTTACTCGCAGCTCCGCCCACGATTCCTCTGTGATATTCATTAGTAAAGGTGATTTTTAATTTCATATTTCCCATTTGTTCATTTTCTTACATATTGCTGAATATTTTTGTATTTAATTATTTTGAGGTAAATGTAAATATGAAGATCTAATAGAAATCATCCAACCTCAACCATCAACCATAATTTTAAGTCTCATAGTAAACCAACGTAAAGTAGCAGCTTGCTGTTTCGTGTCATACGGTGAATATCTGGAGGTCCAAATCCACCTCCCTTTCACAATAGCTTAATTATCCCTTTCCCTTTAGGTCGGCAATGCACTCATGATTCCTTAGATATTGTGGATGTTAATGGGCGGTGGTACCATCAGGTGACCCACTTGCAAGTCGGCCTCTGCTATAAAAAATAATATTCCAATAATATATGAGAGAGTTGATTTGTATGCTCAATAATGTTTCGTAATCTTATACGATCATCTACTCATAATCACATTTTATTCGGTATAATTGTTTCGTATCGAAAATAACGGAGCTCAGGACCTTAGATTAGCGGATGTCTATCTTTGGTAACTTGTGCTTAATTGTGTATGGTATTTCGCCAAAAGGAAACACTGAGTTGCATCAATTAAAATTGATTACCACACGTCTGAGCGACGTATTAGGTTTGACGTACGTCATCTCTGAATTAAGACATAGCATTTGAAGAGGAAAAAGAAGTAGAGATCGGAATATAAAACGGTTTTTATTGTACAGAAAAAAACATTTCGGTGTAGTAATCAAGAGAAGAAATTCTGCACGGGTGGCACAGGCCATTAAAAAATATAAAGCTACGACAAAAAAAAACAAGAAATGAACGTCTGCCGTAACATTAAAGTTATATGACCCCATGATTGGAATAAATTATAGTTTTCCATATTTCGTAAACTGGAGCAACATAAAAATATTTCTTATACAAAAACGCGTAATTGTTGCAACACGAATATTAAGATAAATATTTATTTTTAATCAAGCTTAACTTAAAGTCGTTTTGGTTGGCAACTATTTGTAACACTCGTTAGCGGCTTTTATTTATGATACGGCTTCCCCTTAATGGCGTTTAATCTTAGCACAGCTTAAGGCGATGACATCCCTTGTACAACGGATGTCCGGTATCGGAGAAAGGCATTAATTGTTTCGACAAACGAGAACACGTTTAGTTACATTAAAGTCAGGGTTTTTCATTTCCTTCGACTTTATTGTTTTTAAAGCCATTGTTAGTGCGATCGTAAAATTTACCGCCTCAGAGGAAAAGATAAAGAAAGCGGTTTCACTGTGTTTTACTGCGTTGATTTATCTTTTTCTAATTACTGGAGGCCTTATGTTTTCCGGTGTAATAAGTGTTATAGTGTTTTAATTCATTTCCAGAGGTAAACTGGTTTTAGAGCAAGTACGATTAGGCACAACATAGTGTGGGATGTTCCCCCAGCTAGATGGAGCGTCGACCTGCGAAACGTTGACAGTAACTGGATGAGGCGAGGCGAAAATCAGGTTCGAAGTGGGCCTTAATGGCGTCCACCGATGTAATACGTATTCGTGACAATGGATTTAATTTAGCGAACGATACTATTAAGAAATAACTGTACAATTAGTTTTAGATGTCCAAGCTTAGTTTCGTACTATTTGCACATATATACATACTTACGCATGTATACTTGGAGGAGTAGGCAGAGGTGCAATGAGTCCTGCACCCGCGGTTCGCCGATTTTATTTCCGTCCCATGATATGATACAAAATAAAACTACAATCCTGGGCAGCTCATTTGTAATTTTTCGAATCGAAAACACGATTAATTGTGATTGCCTGACTTGGGATTTGAAAGTAAGTAGGCTGCCACTGGACTAATAAGACAATTGTACTACTTATCTTGGTTTATAAGGAAAATGGTGGTTAAACATTGACTTAAGTTAAGGAATCAACACACAAAAATATCAATACCTACTCTCTGCTGTTGCAACTGCTATGCATTTCTTATTAAAATACAGTTTGTAAATTCAATGTTTGCGGTATAAAACCTAGGCGTATTGTTATGAGCTAGAATGACCTCAACCATTCGACTGCACATTATGAAAATGAATCTAAAAATTATGCGACACCAAAGGCGTCTGTCTGTGCATTTTTTTACGATCTGAATTTCATCTGGAGTGATGTACTTGAATGCAGACTATATCGAATTTCCTTGAATTTTGATTAGCTGTTTCTGTCTATGTCTAAAATGCTTTGGATAGCTGCAAGCTAATTTTATCTGAATCTAGTTGTTGTGGCTTGTTTCACGGTCGAAAATCGGATACAATTTGTTGAATGTTCACCCCTAAAATTGAATACATTTTTTGTCTGCATTGTGATTCATGTGTCTCATGCAGTAGACGAATACAATTGTACTTTCGCGACAGACATATTTCGTATTTGAACGCTCATTTTTCATGTCATATTGCAACACTAATGTTTGAGTTGTCGGTGTAAATTTTTACTGGTGAAAACCAGAAAAATGAAAGCAGTTCTATTGCCTCCTATAAAAACGGTATATGGACAATTCAGTTAGTCATTCATGGAAGACTCCAATTGCACGAATTGATGCGTAACTAGGTTTGAGAACGTTACACTGTTGTTACAAGGTTTTTATTGTGTAGTAATACCAGATGGACGTAAAAACCCGCATCTTTGCTGGGTTTTGATTCTCTTTTGTCATTCTTTAAATAGTATGAGATAATTATATTCTATAGATAGTATAAATCGTATGAAATATGAGATTGTATATCAAGAGCGGATTCTTAATTTCGCTTTATCTTTTAGTATTCTTCCCTTTGAAGATATGGATTTGGGTAAATTAAATTACGCTGACTAGTGCTGGTTGGTGGTTAATGGCGATCCACCATCCAGGCAGCTTCATTCGTATGTAAGCAGGGTATACAATGATCAAGTCAGGTAAGTTTAAGTGCCGAAATTTTTTCTATCTCATTACACCGCATTAACCTGGTTTTCTTCACATTGAAATCTTCGTTTATTTTAAAAATACGAACTTATCTATGTCTAAAACAGACTTGTAACAACTTAAGATGATGTGCTTATTTTCCTCTTGAGGGTTGCCGGATCTAGATGACCGGTTATTCATTCTATCTTCTTCCATATCCATATCCCACTCGCAGTGGGGCCGGCACAACATTATTTTTAACGCATGATACATAATGATTTGGCTTGTAGTTTTTACGACCAGCCGTCGTCCTAAATATTTGTAGATCACACAAGCATTTGTCTCGGTACGGAAATCGAACCCGCGTCCTCTCGCTTCATTGTATATTCTTAATAATTAATGAAAAACGATCTCTAAAGCGCACAATTGCTAGCTTAAGCGTTTCTTTGTAATAAGATATATTTAGCTGTTACTGCCGATCTATCGTCAACGATTAACGCCATAAGATAATTAACCTTAAAGTCTGTTTTAAGGCACGCGACCGTGACAGGAGACCGCGACGTGTGACGGCTAGTTAGGCGAAAGCGACACGTCCACTTTGTATAAAATATATGGAAACACACTTCAATCACCTTAGATATACGGCAATGTTTCTGAAGAGTTATTAAATGCAGTTTAAAACACAAACCCTATTTATCTCTAGATGTTAAGTATTGTAATTTGTACTTCAAACAATATGTCCTACGACTTCCGAGCGCCCCAAAAACACATGTACCGTTCTAATAATTATAAACGGGCTGCAATTATATGCAAATGCTGCGACAAGCCTGGTTCGTTTTGTAATGCATCGTCACTCCTACTCTGTGGCAATTAGGACGACGCCTATGTAAACCTGGATGTTAAATGAATAAATAAATACAGCCAACAGTCACACACATAGTCCTGACCTTCCATTTTTTTTTATTAGTTTGAATGACGAGACGAGCAAGTCGCTCGCCTGACGGTAAGCGCCACGCCTGCTCATAAACAGAAGCAACGCCACACAGAGCTTTAAATAAAGCACTGCATGACACTGGACTGCGCTCGTCACCCCGAGACATAAGGTGTTAAGTCTCATAATGCCCAGTAATTACACTGGCTTCAATGTCCTTCACACCGGAACACAACAGTGCTTACACACTGTTGCTTGGCGGCAGAAATAGACAAAGCGGTGGTACCAACCCAGCCGGCCTTTCGCATACGAGGGACCTACCACCTTGTAAGACCTTCCATTAGATTTATCCGTATCATGGGTATCAGAAATTACGAGAGACTTACGGGATCTCGTTTCACAGTCGATTATTCGCCTACTGCGGCATGATGGTTGTACACGTATATGGATTCGTTTTCTAAAAGTTAATTAAATAAATAAATACACCCAACAGTCACATACATAACCCCACAGTAAGATACGAGTCTTGTGGCGTGGGTATTGGGCACTGCGAAAGACTTTCGGTCTCAGAAGTCAGAACACCCAGATTAGAAATAAATATTTGTGGATCACACAAACATTTGTCTCGGTGCGGGGTTTAAACCCGTGGCCTCTCGTATCACTACTCGCCCGCTGCGCCACGGAGGCCGTCATTGAGTAACACTCGTGATAACTTTGGCCTAAAATAAAAAGAGGAGGGTCATATAATATGGCATCTAACGGACATTTTTTACGTTCTGAAATTGTACGTCTTTTAGTATATTAAATGGCCATCTGTAGATAAAGATAAAAACCAGCCGCATGTCGCTTGCCAACTGATCGATATTAAATAAGACAGCTCCATAAGTTAGGTAACTACGCACCTATTCAATACTGGTGAAAGGGAAAATTTTAATTACGTTTTTTTTTACATCGATGACACAGCGTTTCAGCGGTATTGATGCATTCATGAACAAAATAGAGATTAAATAAGAAAACAGGTTGACTTTCGTTCGGATTCTGAATTTTCGATTAAACTTTTTAAAGTGTTACAAAAACCGTGCAGTGCTTGAAGTATTTAAATTGGCCACGTAAGTTGCAATAAGATAATATTTTTTTGGTGTTAGTGTGTCGAGTATCCGCTCAATATCCGCTTAAGTAATTTACTTCTTGAAAAAAGTCCGTAGATATTAGAAACGCAGTAACTATTTTTAGAGAAAAATTCGGATTTCACACTTGTTTTCATATAGTTTACGTAACATTTTTTTATTTTGATTACAATCTTTTAACAAGCGCAATTATAGAGTTTCACAGTTATTTTTTTGATAAAAAGCGCTCACAATCACACAAGTGTTTTTTACTATAGTAAAATAGAGTAAACTCACAATATATGCAAACGCTGGATATAAAGTTAATTAAAAGTGACAATAGATTTATTTTGAAACAATATGTAATTACCGTAAGAAATAAATTAAATATTTTCGTATCGTATACAAATTATGTTTAAATTTATTAATTTAAAAATGTTTTTTTTTTAAATACACTGAATAATTTCGACGAAATTTATTCATCCTAGTAGCGTCCCACCGTAATATAACTACATCTTACGGCACATCCGTGCACAACTTTTTGCTATTAATAAATCTCAGATAACCAGCGCCTTATTCTTTAACCGTGGTTTAATTTCGGTACATTACTAATGTTATTATAAAGTGGCTATGATTTGATAAATATGGCCAAAACTCTGTTGTTATTAAACTACAAGCGTGGTCTGTCTTGAGAAATTAAATTGAAAAATTAATATATCAGAAGTAAAATAATTCGGATTGATTTCGGATAACCAGCCAGTTATATATAAAACCAAAAGTTAAAACTTTGTAAAACATGCATAAAATTATGTAGAACCCACCCCAGTAATAAGATGTATCAGTATGCCAACTATAAGACTGGAAATATTCAGTGCCTTAAATGAATTTCAACATGTCCGCCTATTTTCTAGTATGAGTAAAAAATCTCTCAGTACATAGCAAATATACAATATTAAAGTCTATTCAATGTATATGAAATGAGAATAAAGTAAGATAGCAAACAGTATCAGTTAATTAAAACTGACCGCTGCCAACACTCGACGGGACAAAGGACAAAAATGCTCATACATCTTGCAACTGACATACAATCATTGTTTCAAGACGCGTGCTCTTTTATTTATTAGTTAAGCATTGAGATTCTAGGCGGGGATATGTCAGCACTATTATGTGATTAAGATATAGTAAATTTTGTATAGCAAAAAATATGTAGGATGAAAACTTTTTGTACTATTAAGTACTAAAACGCTCTCATGTTACAATAGGCCTAAGGTTGAAGGCTTAAGCTGCAAGGACCTAAAGCTATACAGCTTTCTAGTCTGGAATTCTTTCCCTGGGATGACGTGGTTAGAATATCAATCAATCGCTTACAGCTAATACACTATAAAATTTATATTGACCACTTTGATAGCGTTAAAAACTTACCTACTATGTTTACGAATTGAATTGAACTAACGCCGATATATCTTTTAGCCTCTAGTCAATGTATTATTTTGTTTAAATATATGTTAATCAAGACATCACTAAGCAACCTATGATCATATATCAATAACATTCTTTTTGTATTTATTTAAATGTGACTAAAAATCGGATTCTGATTATGCATCGTTTTAGTAATCAGCAAAATTAAGCATCACTTTATGGAAATGAATTCAATATGGCAATTTATGACATGTTTTTAAAATTTATTCAGTGATAAATATTGTAATTAATCAAAACAAGAGCTTTTTAATTAATTGGTAGCATCTTCTATGAATAAAACATAATATTGTTCCGCTTTAATGCCTCTTACAAATTTCCGATCAAATAAAAATTCATTTTATCTTTTTATTATAACCAATCAGTTTAAATTCCATTAATCTGTCTTAGCTTTTACATTTATTTGTAATTAACAAAATAAAAGATACATAAAGGACTTCTTGAGTCGGACAGTAAAACAAAGCGCGATTCGTTTATTGAACAAATTAAATATTTATGGTGATTATAAAAATATATTTAATGATACACAGTTAACATTTTAACAGAAGTCGCCGTGTTTATATAAAATGTACGTTTTTATATGGGTAAGTTTGATGGAAGTTCCGATAAGTGCGATTTCGCGAAGTCGGTTGCAGTTTTTGCTTCTTTTTTGGTCAACACCTGACGTGGCGAATGTATTTCAACCTTCGGCGCGCCATCAAAAAAAATAACCACTGCGGTTTACGCTTCAATAAACACTAATTATTACTATACATTGTATCACAAGAAAATCCGATAAACCTGTAGTTGTTAATATTGGAATTAAAATGTCTTTTTTGTTTTTATTATAAGTCATTTTTAGAACATTTAGCGCATAATTGTATTGCCACCATAAATTATATTTATTTTTATACAAACTTAAATGTAACCTAAGAAAATACTATACGTTGAGTTTAGTCTAAGACAGATTGATGTAAAACGTTTTAATTTCAAATTATATTTTATGTTATGTATTTGTTGCAGTAATAAGAATAATTGAAGATTTATATAACGCGAGTGAAGTTTTTATTCAAATAATTTACGAAATTAATTTGACGGATTGACATGTTTATTATTTTCTAAGTATCACCAAAACAAAATTACACTTTCAATTTATTTTTATACAAAATTTTATTTTCTCAAACATTTTAAAAATATTTTGCATTAGTTTTATACCTTTCATTTGCATTTCGATCTTATTTATATTAGTTATTTATACTGCACCAAAATGCTAAGTCTACAAAGATCCGTAAGACTAATTCAGAACGTTGTTAATAGGATTAAACACAGACCGCATTCCCGAGAATGACATATAGTTACGGTCCAGAGCATATTAAAAATCGACAGCGGTCGAGTTCCCGTCACGTACTCCCCGCACGTAACTGTAAGAGGTGTGCCGTGATATGAAAAATACATCGCTACGATCTTATCATACCGCATTAGCTTTTATTGTTCTTGCGAGATTTGTCAACCTTCATACTTTGTATGTCACTTTACAAAGGAGTATTAAATTACACTTAAGAAACCTTTTATGCATCAAACTGTAAGGGGAGGTTAATTTATTTTAGAGTTGCCATTAAAAATTGCAAACGTAGTGTTTATTTGTCAATCTAGTTTGTTTAAAATGGGCGTTGAAATGAAGAAAAGAGGCACATCATTCCACCAATACGATGACTTTAATAACAAGAAAAGTTAGAGCACAATAGAGTTGGTGTAAAAAAACTTTGCCGACGGGCGGCACGCTGCGGCGGGCGGCGTAGCGTCGCCGCAAACACTTTCTGGTTTACTAGGTCGATTTATTTTTACAAGTGAAAATGCTAGTGAAATGGATCCTTCTGTTTTTTATTTTTTACATAAGTAATAGATTAAAAACAAGTGTCATTGTTTATAAACTTAACTGGTTTTCTTTCGCACTTTTTTAAATGTTGTAGTTTAGTGTTATTCTAATTTATTTAAAGTGAGCGCTTTGTAGGCGATGATTATTCATTTAAGTCGTTTAATAAATTAGAATGTAGCGCGGACAATGTTATAGATTTTTATTGATACATTTACATAATCTTTGTAGTTTTTGATGTCTTTATAATTACGGTAGGCTATTATTAATTAGTCTTAAGCATAATAATTTCGTTTACATAGTTTTATAGAATACACGAAACTTGTACCTGTAGGTTTTATAAAATATTTAAAATGGCAAATAATTGACGAATGAACGAAAATAAATTTAAAGAAAGAAATTGAAACATATTACGTCATTATCATTCAGTGTTTTCATAAAATTCATTTTATAGGTTTGGTATACACATAATTTTATTTGTATTGTTGATAACATAGTAATTTCATTGATTTAAAGTTATTAGCAAAAGACAATTACACCGGATCAAAAAATATCAATATCACCTACCTTTGACTGCAGAAAAACCTTTTAATACACGTTTATCCTTCAGATTTTCTTAGCTTTTACTACAATTATTATCGCACAGAAAACAATTAAAAAGTGTTTTGATTTAATATAATCCTCTCAATAGCACAACGTATCGGTTTCACTTTCTTTGACACTATGTTCTACCAGTTACAAGGGCACACAAAAAATAATTACAGTTCAGTTAAATATACTCGTCCAGTCAATCACTGATCACTAACAATAAATATCCATTCCATCACTGGGGGTTGAATTTTTTTTAAGTCCGCGCGAGCTTAAAGCTGCGGAGCGTAGTGAGGTGCGCGTGCGCAGGCCGGCGTGGCATCGCGTTATCAGCGCGAGCGGCGCACGGCGCGACAACAACAGAACTTGAGAGTCGATCTCAATAATAACAAGAAAAGAAAACGGTCCAGTTTCAGCGAGGCTTCCGGATGGCTCGCGGACGGGGCGCGGACGGGGCGCGTACGGGGTGCGGGCGCTGCGGCCGCACCGCTCGCACGTAAGGCAGCGTTTCGCTCTCTTTGTCTAACGGGATCGAAGCTACTTGAACGATAGCGCGCTAGTCGCTGCTGCGACGCCGCCCCGAGCGCTCGTGTTTGCTTGATTGTACACTATAACACTCACTTCATTCTTTTCCCGCCATTTTTACGTGTCTGAGATCGCTAACACTTTTCTGTATAGCAAAACATTTAATGTGATACAGGTGTATTTTCAATAGAGATTTGTCTTTACTTATTTACTTTTCTTTATGGTTTAAATAAGTATTCTATTCCAATAGTTTTATTTTCAAGTATTAGATTAATGTTCCATAAAAAATTGTATCATACCTGATAGTCAAATAAATAAACTTATACAAGAAAATATCTAGTAGGTATAACTTTATGATTCATAGTTGACTTAGAAATACTGCACTACATTAACATACGAGCAAACATTACTTTACGATCATATATTTATATTTTAGCTGCTTTATTTTTAATTGGTTGTCACTATTAATTACTAGTAAGGGTCAATGAAATAGATTATTTAATTAGTTTAGTAATAAGTTGATTACATTTAAATTTATTCTCGTTACAAAGGTTATGGATCTGTGTACTGATGATGAAATTGTTTGGTATGTGACAATGAAGGCTATATTTGACTGTACTACGTTTAAAATATTGACAATACGTAATATAAACATAATCAAATCGAGACTAACTGTGAATATATTAATATACATACTTAATATACGTGCGTGCCCATATCTATGTATAAAGTATACGCATATATCCGTTTTTTTATTTGCATAACAAGTATTTTTGTTTTATGAAACGTACAATCAACATGATTACATAATAAAGAATATTATTAATAATGAAAGATTAATTAAAAAATTTCATAAATATAATAAACATTATATTTATGAAAATTATATAACTATTCTTATATTTTAAATAATATTATCTTTATCGGGCTAGCTTTGATCTAAATATAGTTTATCTATTCAAAATGGAAGATATCTACGGCACTTAAATCAAGTAAAATTGCAAGTACCTGACAGGAAGCTATAAAAATTTAAAAATACATGCAATGTACTTGATCTGATTTATTTTATATTTATTTAATAATTAAAGTTCCATTGCAGTCAGTTTAATTAGGGCAATAAAATCAAAAACTATTTTCAACTCTATGCTATAAAGTATTTTTAAACTCTTAAAAAACATTAGACACGTATTGATAGTATAGTAGTGATTTATAGTACTTTAATGCTATTGTGACAGTAATGTTGTTAAAAAATCGTAATTAAAAATGCTTCGTTTGCGTTGATGTCTTTTGCTTCACCATTTTCCGCGGCACGGCTTTTGGCGCAAACCAGTCTGCAACACAAAGAAATATGTGTGTTATAGTGTGTTGTTATTACAATTTACTCTTTTTTTATGTTTGAGCTGTTTTATTACTACTATTTTCAATAAAGTGTTACAAAATATGAAAGATCTACCTACATGTTCATGTCTTTGGCCTAAAGTGAAATATTTTTGCAGATGACTTGATTATTTCTGATAAAAATTAAAATACTCATTCAATTTACTCCAAATAACTCCTTGGTAACTGAGGTGTATTAAATACAATTAAGCACCAAACGTCCCAACTCAAGCGCTGCCTTCGTCAATCGAGAAATTGCGGTTGTGCAATGTGGAGCATTTCGTTTTTCGCAACGATCTCGGTACGCAATTAAACAACAATTCTTATTTCGTCACAGACTCACTCGATATCAACTGTCAAAATCGCTGTAAAAATTAATTTAAATATTTTTCACATTAGTGGCTTTGCCGTGTCCATTATTTTTACAGATAAGCGTATCAGGCTCACAATAAATAACACTACCGAGCCATGAGTTATACGATATTTTTATTAAAAAATCCTCTTCTTGACCAAACAGTCAGGATTCACGCCCGAGGCCCTCCGTGCAGTATTGAGCGACGGCTTATTAAAATGCAATAAAAGTCATGATATTTAATCGTTTTTCACAAGAATTGACCGAAAATTCTACGTGTGATACACACGTGTCGGTGCTTTGTGAAACTGGTGCACAAAATTCATGTTTTCAGTTTTTGTTTATAGTTTCTAATGTGACTTATAATATTATTTTACTGTATAATTGAATATAATATCTTATTTAAAATCTTGTACTTCTAATTTAAAAGACTGCGGAAAAAATCTAATAAAAGTAACTACACAAAATCAAGTTAACTTTACAAAACGTTACACGTTCTCAAAGCCAGTGAGTAGTCTCATTTTAAGAAAGGTCCGCTAAATTACTCAGCTCATTATGTTAAAATCAACATCGTCGTAACTCTTCATCGTCGTAACTCCGGCCTCGACAAAAATTGCCAAAAACACTCGACGCGACAATTTATATCGTTTTAATCTTTCGAGTTCAATTCAACTAGTTATTAAGTGTTCGCGGTAGAATCATAATGGTTGTGAATCAATACCTTTATGTGAAGGTGCGAATTTCATCACGCAATTTGGTCGATTTTCTTGGAACGCGTAATTGTTGGATGGTAAGCGACAAACTTAAGTATATACTGCTTCGATGAAGTAATAAAAGATCTTTTACATATTAATACGTGAAGAAAAAACTTTAGACCCATTTTAAGCATTATAGCGCACGGAGGGGTGTAAGATTTTATATAGTTAAAGTTTATATAGAGGAGGAACGCAGAAAGTTATTTATACATAATATTTGTAATACTCGTAATTATACATGAAATAAAATAAAACAATAATTGTTTACGCTCACACTATCAATGTCAGATACATAATCTGTCACACTTACAGCTGACGTAATAGAACCAAATTTAAAAAAGTATATGACTACAGGAGTCGAAATTAGACCAATACGAGACCACTAGTGCTCATATGTATGTACGAATAATAAAAATATCTATATGATTAGAGTCGATTCTTTGTTTTAGGGGCACGTGCTTAGGTTTTGAATACGTGAGATGCTGGATTTAAATCCTAGTTACAGCCATCACAATTTGTTTTTGAGTTTTCAATTCCAAAAATCACACATAGGTAAGTTGCCCAGGATTGTGATTTTTATCTGGTATGGTGATAGGCTCGCCCCTATTAAAGTTTGGATGTTTGTTAGTCAATCACGCCTTAACAACTGAACGGTTTTGGGTGAAATTTCGCACACAGGTAGACCATGACCTGGATTAGAACATAGGCTACTTTTCATCCCGGATAAGACCATTCGCGCGGACGGAGCCGCGAGCAAATGCTTGTTTATTATAAATATCACCAAAATTAATGGCTTCAGATATCTACATATTATAAACAAATGTTATCAAGAGCAATCATAAATACACATTCTACGAACACCTTAAAATATAATTACGCAATAGCGTTTCGTGAGAAAAAACCTTACTGTTTACGTAATTATCTTTAACACTCGCACATAAATGAACTTCAAGTGTTCAAAGATAAGTTTTCTCTGTAACCAGAGTAAAATAACTGTACGATAACTGAGTACAGTTTAATTAAGACAACACACGCCATGATAGTGGTGTTAACAATCACCGAGCGAGTAGCCAGCTGCGAACCGAGAGACAGTGGGTTCGATTCCTACACCGAGACAAATTGTTGTGTGATCCACAAATATTTGTTTCGAGTCAGGGTGTTATGGGACCGCAAGTCCCTCGTAGTTCCTTATACTCACGATACAGATTAACCTAGTGTGGGAACAGGACTATGTGCGTGACTGTTGGGTGTATTTATTCAACGTGTGAAGTGTCAAAACTGTGTTACTCCTTTTATTTTATTTTATGAAAACTTTCAGTTTAGGTTTTCTGTCAAATAGCGAAGAACCCCTACATATTACAGTTGTTTTTTATTTAAAGACGCTATTTTCTCTTTTCTTTCTGGCTGGCATTATTATTTAATGTCCGTCTTCTTGTACCATAGATTTGACGGTATTTGGTACTGTATGGGACGACCCGCCGACTCCCACAACTCGCATCGTTTAGCCAAGAAATAAATATATAGACCCAACAGTCACACACAATAATATCACCTATTTAGAATATACCCACATATCCGTCACTGTAACATAGTTCATAGGGTCAATAGTTGCACACATATTTTGACACCAAGCAATGAAGCTCGGCCATCTCTGGGACTGTGTAGATGTTTTTATCTTGCGGTTTTTATCTTAATGACATTATTTGCGGGAGGAGTTGGAAATATACATTTTTTCTACTTCCCTCCATAGCCAAACGGGAGGGAAAATAATGAACATAGGAAGCCTTAACGACAACTTACTTATAAGGACATTTACACCTTGAGAAGCCAGGTGTAAAGCACCACAGATATTATTTAATGGGTCCTATCATGCGAGCTGTCGATTTTAATTCCAGCAGTAGGTATGGCAAAATCACCGAACGCCAATAAATCCTCCTAGTCCCACAAGAGCATACAATTCCAGATATTTTTTGCGTATTGTCTAACAAAATGTTTCGCATATCATGCCAGAAACTACACTCTCAAAGAATATGATGTCCGGACTATTCATACTCGTACAATATCCGCTATAGGGAGAAATGGAGATCCCGCTCCTATATAAACCATGTTTTTATTACATACATAAACATATGCTCACGCCTTTGATCCCTGAAGGTGTAGGTAGAGGTGCAACTAGTGCTGCACCCATGTTTCACCAATCTTGTTTCCGTCCCATAATGTGATGCTTATTTCTCATGTCTCATTATGGGGGCTGCACCTGTCGCCATACCAGGCACAAAATCCAATCCCAGGCAATGTTTTCATTAACATTGCTAATTCCAAGCTTAAGCTTAAATGAATATATCCACTATCCCTGTGATAAGAGGCCATTTATCACAAAACGATTGCTCAATATGCAGTGATTAAATGACATTTACATATATTTGCATATCAAAAAGCGGAGAATCCACAAACATTAAATTCTTCAAAAAAGCCGACAAGATAAAAATTTACGAGTCCAAGGTCAATATTTACTTTTAAATCATTCGTAAAAAGAATTTTAATTTATTGCAATTAAAAGATGGCATATTTATAGTTACTCTTAAAGTCGCGAGTAGTCAATATGGAATGACGATACGTTATGCCGTATCGCTGGCATTTCGCACGTATAAGTTACTGACGTTCGAGGAAAATGTAAATGTGCAGAATCTGCCGTATGACGTCATAGACCACGTGTTTGTGGACTATTGACACTGACCTTGTTACCTTCGTTTTATGTGCATTTATGGGAATACCATGTGTTTTTTTACGATTGGATTTGTGCTGTTAGCCAATATTGATTTTACAGCTTCACATGACAATAAAGCCGGCGCTTATGGCGCTCTACCTAGAAATATGTATAATGTATTTAGTAACTATTAAGCACAGAGGCACTTTTTAAAAGGCTCAGACCTCAGCTTGAACAATCGCTGGGGTGTATAGTTTAGGGCCGTCTCTGCACATCATTGTGCCGAGGGCCAGTTGTTGGAGTTCTTCGGACTCGCAGGCGTGTCCTATGTTGGGCTAGCGTATTATTATTGCGATTCAGATTAGGCAAGGAAAGTGCTGCTTCGATAGCGACTGTGATGGAGTCAAAACATCTTTGGGACGATGACGGACGATACCATGTGATTGGATTCGTCGCAGTCTGTATGAGGTGATTTATTGGTGGTATCTTGGAGACGAAAATGATACGTTTTGTTTCCTTTTAAATCTCATAGATTCTTCCTATGTTCAGATGTAATTAAGGATCTGATTTGCGTTTAGTTATACTGCTAGAACTGGGTAATAAATGCTGTAGCCGTAGTGCGAGTTTTATCCATAATTGTTAACTCATATACGAGAAACATGTATAATGGTTTTTTTATTAGCTTGAGTGACGAAATGAGTAGGTCGCTTGCCTGATGGTAAGCATTACGCCTGCCCATAAATAAAAGCAACACCTCACAGAACTTTGAATTGCAATGCACTGCATGGCATTGGACTGCGCTCGTCACCCTGAGACATAAGATTTCTCATAATGCCCAGTAATTTCACTGGGTTAAATGCCCTTCAAACTAGAACACAATAGTGCTTACACACTGTTGTTTGGCGGCAAATATAGAAAAAGCGGTGGTATCAACCCAGACGGTCTCTCGTATACCAGGGACCTACCTTGTAAAATAAGCGAATGAGTTTTCAATATAATCCACTGGGGGTGGTGTACAAACCTACATACATATTTTTTGTAGACACGAATGACGTCATAACTAACAAATAACTCGCAACATCTTGCAGAATAGGTACTGAACAAATGAACATAGCAGAAGTGAGACATTGTTAGGGATATATGTATTAGGATAAAACTTGACTGAACACTACCCCCTAAGATTTGGGTTTCCACCAAGTTCAGGGGATAGAGTCAACATGCAATAGAATATCCATAACCACAAGCGTGGCATATGCTTAAGATTTACTGCAGTAGACTTTAAGTGGTTAGAAATTAACTATTTTATTATTATTTTAAAAATGCATTTATTTCTGACATATGTCATTATGTCCATGTCGTAATAATATATACTTATGACTTAGCTGAGCTGATTGATTATCTATATTTGGAGTGATTTGGATCATTATACGATACCAATTAATTTTTTACATGAATCTAAAGTATATATGGCTATGTTGTTTTAGACGAATCATTATGTTTTAAACTTCATGATAAAACTGTTTATAAAGTCTCCAATTTTGTGTAACAAAAAATGTAACATTCACAAAACATATTTATTGTTTTTCAATTGTTATGTATAAGTTCTTATTGGTCTGGTGGCAGCGTACTCAGACTGACAATCCATTAGACTTAGACTGAGGAACTATGAGATTTTTGAGTGGTAGAGCCACGCTGTAGACAGTTTTGTCTACAGCATATATGAACAGGCTCGTCCGGGTTGTTACCACTGTCTTACAGAAAACTGTTGTAAAGTAGTAGTTTGCTGCTGCATTTCGTACGGTGAGTGAGATATTTGTAGGCCCAAATTCCCGTCCCCTTCCTAATACCTTAATTATTTCTTTCCTTTAAGGTTGTCAAGGCGTCCATGATTATTTTGGTATTGTGGGTGTACATGGACGTTGGAAATTATTTACCATCAGGTGACCCACTTGCTCGTTTGCCGGCCTATGCTATAAAAAGGTCCTGGGTTCGAATTCAAATCGGGGAAAAAAAAGTGTGTTCGAGTTTACGATTCGAAAAATCTGATAAGAGTTGCCAGAGATAGAAATATGTGCCCAGTATGGCGATAAGCTCGTCTGTATCACATCCTCAGACAGAAATAAGCTCGACGAATTGTGGGTGCATTCATTAAACACCAAATACATTAATCCATTTACATCAAAAACCATTAAGGCAGCACCGCCAAATCTGATCTTCATTTATATCAACCATCAAAAATCACTTACCTATCATCCCTTTGTAAACTCAAGCGTGAATACATAAATAAATAATACGTAAACTTTTTCAACTTACACGTGTTCCAATTTAATCGCATCAGTGCAAATGTTCACATTGTAGCGATGAACAAAAAAAGATACGAACAGATTGAAGAACCCAATAAAATGTAATTTTAGGCTAATTAATGGAGCGATCTCGAGTGAAATGTCAAACATAATTGGCGAAATTACACGAAATGTACGCATATGAAAATGTATACTTTGTATGTTGACACAATAAATCATATTAAATTTGACTGCAATTTTTACTTTCAGTTTCAATTAAGCACTTAAGTTTATCTCGTTGCGTTGCGCAATCATTTTGCGAAATACCATTTGTTTTATGTAACGATTGTATAAATTAATTAGACTATCAATCAGCGGTTTATCGTTGAATAGGGGAAGTTAATCTATGTTCCATGCTTGTTGAAAAATAAAGTTCCGGTATGTGTAGCCAAAGTTACTCAAAATAAGATCCACTTTTCCATTTTCTGTAAAAATACCATTTTCTTAATAATAAAGTAGTTATCGGAACAACGACCACAACGATGAAAAATTGGTCAATAAGTTTTCCCATAGAGTCATTTTGAGACAAGTTTAGGTAAAAAATGTCTACTGTTAAGGTAAAGATCTTTAAACTATAATCTTTAAACTAGATTAATACTTCAATTAAGAACCTCTGAACTTTATCCTTTTTTATTGATTTCACTTAATGACTAACCCTAAACTATTCTTACAATAAATCAGATTTTAATTAATATACAATTTTTAAATAACCAAATTTTGTCATAATAAAAAGTGCCTGAAAGTATCGACCACCTTTTTAAGTCGGTTAAAATAGATGTAGGGGAAAAATGACTTACGAGTAGATGACTTCATCGATTACGCAAACAAAAATTTTACCAGTAGTTAGCAGCGGATAGAAATGACGGCGGGCCTTTTTCTTTTGTCTTAACAAATTATTATAACGCATCAAAATCATTACAGTGTGTCAATCAAACCGGCCGGAGGTTGATATTATCACACAAATTGACATGAAGGTAAAATAAATGGTTTGATACGATAAAATATGCGACCACTTGTAAATATTTAATTCTAATGCGATCGAATTTATTAGGGCACATTGTTTATTTGTAAAAAAAATAGTATGTTAGTTTGAGCGGCAATTTATACTGCCGTAATTTTATTTATTGTTTAGTTATTAATTATTTTTATAAAAATACGAGAGAAAGCATGATAGTCCATCTTTTTAGAAATAGTTTTATGTAAAACATAATAGAAGGAAAGAAGAGGAGGAAAAAAAAGATCTAGGCAAAGAATAAGTCAGGTCAGTCGTGTATAGAAGGGAAGGGGCAATTCTCATAATAGAGCAGTATTGTTTATTTCGAAAATAGTTATTGCTTTTTATAAAAAGACTATTTTATTTTTATGTTCGACGGAATAAAATATAGTTGAATTTAGTGCAATAACAAAGTTGATGAACAGTCACACTTTTGAGATTTTTATACTCATAATATATCTAATAAGAAAAAAGTTTAATTATTTCCAAAAAGGAGTCCGTATTAGAATGACTGTAATTCGATATTTATAAAAAAAGATAGGGCACTTATTAGATGTGCTTCAACCTTAAAGCTACTGATAATAATACACAATAAACGCTAAAAGAATAGTTGTGAAACATTCATGCCATTTGCGTACTTTTAAAGCAGCTAATTATGAATTCCGAGCACTCAAAGTCAGTAGGTAGTGCGTAATAGCCGAGCAGGCATCGTTAGTCGTTTAAGCTAGGCGTGGCACTTAGACCTTAGAGAGCGGATGTAGCAGCCTCGTTTGCCCCACCGATCCAATTCGATGATAAACCAGAAATAAAAAAAATACTTTTGAGTGAAAAGGTCAGACGGCCGGCTGAAATTAAAGTCCAAAATAATAATCATTACAGCCACAATGAGCGCAACAGGTTTCGTATTTTGACAGAGTAAATGTCGATTCGTCGAGTCCCCTTCGACGCATTTTCTTTTGCGATGATTAATGTGTAGTTTTGTAGCGATTGTATCGTTAAGTTTTATAGCTTAATTTTACGCTTTGCATTTGGGATGGTTTATTAATTATTCATTTAAAATGTTGAAAACGATACTGTATTTTGCCTTGAATAAATATGGTTTAAGTGTACCAAGATATGGACTAATTATGTGCGTGGATCTGTAATGAAACATCGTAAGTTTTAATGTGGTCTTTTAGTGAAATCTTGCACTTCACATGTGAGAAACGGCCGTCATTAATTCGAGAATATCATGTTTTATTGTCGCGTGCAAGGTTTTCTTATTGCTGGGTAAATATTTATTATTATTATGTATTTAAAAATACTGTGGTACGTGTGGTCCAAAGTTCTGTTGGCTAAAGGATTTTCTAGTATACGTATATAAGTGTACGACGTTTGCTAATTATAGGTCCATGAATGTATCATAGTTACTTGCCACTACACTTTAGCATACGTTGGGTTAACCCTGTTCATTGTCAGCCATTTCTATTAATCCTTAATTAACATGTTATAAAATAATCTTACCTGTTTTCGACTCGCGTCCAACATTAATTCAATTAATTAATTTTATTGTGTCCGCGTGGTTTTACCTACGTAATTAGATCCGTTAGTAGAACTATTCTGTTTTAATAATTAATGTGTAAGCTACCGCGAAGTAATCGCGGATATTCGTGGTCCTTCGTCGTGTGTCAAACGCCTGTCTATTGGTCATTACTCAGACACTGATAAGCTCCAATATTCAATAAAATAATGCTAATAGCATATTTATCGACAATACCCGGATAATATATTGCTGGCATGTCATACAGACTTAAAACTAGGTTTAGACGTTTTTTTCGACTGAGATAAATTAGCGATTGTGTGTGCAGTGTCGTTTGTAACTGATTTAGATAGATATTTATAGATGTAGGCAATTTAGTATTTTTATTAATAGCCCAAGCAAGTAATGAATGGTTATGGATATTAAAGGTACAAATTGTATTTAACTTACACTAAAATATTTTAAGCAAGTTAATGGTAAAGTAACAGATTTTCATAAAGGCGGTATTCATGGTTTTAAGTGCAACGGGCCACTGGCAATGACAATTAGTTATGGACGTGTTTGTATTTTAGTATAGTGATATCTCGCAGTATACAGTCTCGGAATACTTAAAGTAGTTGACTAAAAAAAAAGTAGAAAAATTCTATAAAACTAATTTGGGTTATCTACTCCCATAACTAGAATGATGAGACTCTATAATTATTTGCCCAAATGTATTGACGCTGACATTTTAAGCAATAAGATTAGCCTCTTTAAAAATAAAATAAAATTATGAATTTTTCATAATACTTAGTTAACATGTTTCATTTCATCATGTGTCAGTATCATATCATATAATTTATATAATAAGTATTATTAGGTTAATTATGACGTGATATTATTTTGTGTAGGCTGTAAATACCTTTAAAAGGTAGGCACCTAATTTAATATTTATTTGATTTTTCTAATATTGTGGTAAGTATTGTGCATTAACTAATGGTATTTCGAATAAATAAAATAAAATGAACTAGACAGCGTTAGCATCCTTGCTAATGAAAAACCACAACAGTTCTTTCGGCCTTTAAAGACAGAGGTGAATTGGGAGAAGTTATACATTTTTTGACCCCAAACAAATCTCATTAACAATACGAAACGACTTCCACTTCACATCGGTTTGCTGTAAGACAATGGTGCTATCCCGATGGTCGAACCAACTCTTCATGCTGTAGACAAAACTGAAAGCAGTGTGGCTGTACCATTATTCACTACATTAAAAAAAATACAAGTATTCATAATTGCCAGGTTTACGAGTTATTTACAACATTATTGGGAGCAATAGCTATTTCGCCAACATTAATGCTTGATACTAAAACCAACACAAATCGATTGGCGAATAAACACCACTATTCAAACATCTCTAATTACAAAACAGGATACGTAATGACCAACAATTGGATCAATCGGCGTACCGGCATAGCTAGTGTGAAGCGCGGGCGTAGCGGGGTGGGGGAAGTAGCTGCGGCACGGCGGGGGGAGGGGTGCGGGCGTGGTCGGCGCCGGCCGCTCTCCTTGACTCCAGCGTCAAGCATCGCATGATCTCTTAGTGTATAGGCCGGCTGAGAGGATTTGATAGTTTATGAAATTCGATTATTAAAATTAGAATTATTATGAGTAGAATTTTAAGCGTAGTTAAACAGAACTACAGCTTTAAGAGTGAACCTATTTGAAGTAGAAAGTCATGATAAAAGTTGTGTTAACTTAAAATGTTGCTGATTTAATTTATGAAGTAAATTACTATTGGGCTATTATGTAAAAAGATTTAGCTTCCAACATTTTGGTTTTCTGGCTATACTTGCTGAAGAGTATACTATATAGTACCATTGAACATCGCTATATAGTGAACGAGGGTCTTAGATTCTGCTTTCACGCTGCTATCATGAACAGAGCTTTTGCTACCTTTTTACTATAAAATAGTACTATTTTACTTCTTATTGTTGAGTAATTTATTAATTTACAAATCAATTATATTTTAAACCTTAGATTTCATTTCCGAAAATGTGAGGCTGTTGCTAAATACTGTTATATTATAACTATGTATTTGTTGCTTCAGTAAATTTTAACATTTAATACTCCGTTGATTAGAAGCCGTGAAATGTGGACTCTAGCTCTATTACATAATAACTCTTCCAAAGATAAAACTTACTTGATTCAACGCTCAAGACCTTCGAATCGGCGTAGTAGTGAATGTGCGACTGCACGGGTGGACGCGGGCGCGGTGATAACGCGAACGGCGCGCGCTCCGTTATCACACCGCATAGCGCTAATGTACAGGGAACTAGGCTTTTGTATTCTTAACTAACAGCTATAGCCATAAGTATCACCCAGCTAGCTAAAAATAGACGGTGTATTAATGTGAGAGTCCCGCCGTACTATTACGGAACTGTGACATAGTTTAAGTTGTTTAATAACTGTCACACCATATGTATTTTTAAATATGTATTCAGAGGGGCGAGCACGAAAAACTTACGAATAAGTATTCGAATCGAGAACGCTAACATATGTATGAATTTTCAAAAAAAAAAAATACATGCCGATTCGAATAAGTTTTCGCAAGTTGTTCGTGCTAGCTCCTCAGATCCGTACAGCGCTCCTAGTGTATTGTATTGGAAATTTATTATTTCATACACATTTCTCCTATACGAATAACGTGGTAGTGATCGAAAAGAATCGCACAACCGTTACTGGAGCGTATCAGTATCATTAGTCTTAAGTTTTTACGAGTTTTGCACTAACTATCACGTCGTTCGTATTTACGAAAATAACTAAGCAGATCCTTAATTAAGAGGCCCTCAGCGGATTGTCTTAGAAACCTATTAACAAGGTGGTAGGTCCCTCGTATGCGAGAGGCCGGCTGAGTTGGTACCACCGCTTTCTCTATTATTGCCGCCAAGCAACAGTGTGTAAGCACTGTTGTGTTCCGGTTTGAAGGACATTAAAGGCAGTGAAATTACTGGCCATTATGAGACTTAACCCTTATGTCTCGGGGTGACGAGCGCAGTCCAGTGTCATGCAGTGCTTTGTTATTTAAAGTTCTGTGTGGCGTTGCTTATGTTTATGAACAGGCGTGGCGCTTACCATCAGGCGAGTGAACTGCTCGTCTCGTATAGGGATGACGTGCGAGCTAATGAAAATCTTGCAAAAACTCGCAAAGCTGAGCTGATATTCCATTTTTATAAAAAAACTATACAAAAATTTGATAATGGAAGCCCCTTGATACATTACAGCTCCGTCGTATTATGGCGGAACTAAGTACGGACCTGTGTACTAATTTGTGTTGTTTTTGCTGCGTGAAAGGGAATTAAAATGACGCATTTGGTGTCATGTTTCTATGACACGGGTTTGTTAATCAACATCCTCTGTTAGTAGAGCGTAACATGTCGGTTGATTCCGATACGTCAAAGTTGTCAGGAAACAATAATTCTACTTAAGAATAATGAGGAAAGATACGAATCCCATCAAAAACATTTATAAAACAAAGTTCAATCAGTTGACTGCCTGGACGAAGTTGTCAAGACGAACAACTATAGGAAATACATAATAAAAGACTGCCTCGGTGGCGCAGTTGTAATGCGTACGCGTTACGATTGAGGCTAACGCTGAGGTCTCGGGCTCGATCCCCGGGTCGGGTAAAGTGGTATTGGGTTTTTCTATTACGAAATGCTCAGTATCAGCCCGGAGTCTGGAATCTGTGCCCGGTATGGCGATAGGCTCGCCCCCTATCACATCGTGGGACGGAGATACGCTGGGCGAAATGTGGGTGTACTGGTTACACCTCTGCCTACCCCTTTGGGGACTACAGGCGTGAGTGCGTATGTATGTAGGTATGTATGTTCAATCAGTTTTATATATTCGAGGGAAAAAAGAAGTGAAATAAATGTTCTGCAGAGGCATAGATCTTTTATAAAGTAAGGTTTTTGATTAACACCTTGCCTGATAAATTATGGAGAGACCGCGATATACACACATAGGCCCGGTGAGACCACCGGGTCACCGCGCTATGAAATTAGGGCTTACATCAAGTTTATTCAATATTTTATCCGCAGATGTATGAAACACGACTATTACAAAAATTACGATATATTTTCACATTCAATTTTAAGATATTATTATGGTATCACAAGATTAAAAAAATATATATAATACCTTGGGAGTATTGCGAGTGCACTCGATGCTACTCTACCTACCCCTCTTGGGAATGTTTGCCCGTTATGATACTTCGCACCACGGGCGGGTAATAATTTCGGCGATACATGTATGTACTAGTTGCAACTAGTAGTGTAGAGGTGCACCTCTGCCTACCCCTTCGGGGAACTAGACGGGAGCTTAACGGTACGCCCTTGATATCATAATAATACCTATTTAGAATCAAAATTTATACAAATCAAGCTTGGCCATTATTCTTACACTTCTAATTTGAAGGAAATAAATCTCAATTTGAATCAAATTGTCCATTATAATGTAAATATTTTTAACTGAAATAATAACGCCTCGGTTACTATGTTAAGATCAATTCGAAAACTAATAAATTTGAAACGTTGACTATTCTACGTAATTTATAATATTTGCTCAACTTTATGACCATTATCAAATGGTTGGTATTCTATTCAAATGATTGTTAATTATATTATTGCAGCATTTATCGCGCTTAGCTTTATTTGGAATTTAAGGAAAGGATAGAACCGCCAATAAAATAGAGTAAATATAAATTTTTTGTTGGTGTGTGATAAACACACGAGTTGATAATTGGGCGAGCTAACTGGTTTCGATTGAGTTGTTAAAATAAAAAGTATGTGATCGAATTAGTTCGGAGTACGGAGAAATATATGTATAACGTACCGCTCGATGATTCAATTGCATTTAACGTCTCTGAATTTAAAATTAATTTTTTTACCTTAACTCCATTAAATTAATAGGGTACAACGGTATCCATTATTTAACCTTAATTTTTAATAGACTTTATACTTATAAATTATTTACAACTCATTTTGGGATGGAATATCAAAAATAGCGCTTTCTTAAGATTCTTAACACCACATCGCACGCGCTACCGCGCCGCAGTCATCAAACTTAATTCAATAACTACGAACGATGTGACTCAGTCCATGCAGATCGTTTTTTTTTTTATTTATGTCTTAAGGGCATGCTGTCAAATATCAGCTTTTTATGTTGGTCAGCGGATTGGTCGCGGTTATGATAAATCAGTCCAGGCATGTGATTTTATATTTACAGACTGAAGACCAAATTCTATAATACAAGCTTGCGCCAACAAAATACCGTATATTTTCAATCTAGTACAAAGGCGGGTACTGGTTTATCAATAAAACAGAATATATTACAATACGTAGGCGTAGACAAGACTGATGCTCAAAGGACTTTAGCCGGATTTAAGTGCGCAATAGTAGTACAGGACAAAATACGAATATTATGGGGGCGAGTTGAGAAATTTGTATAATATATGGCATGATTAATTGGAAGGAAGTGACGTGAGCTCCGCCATTTGGGCGTCAGTATGTTTACAGTCTGAAATAAAATTAAGCTCTTTTAATTTTTATTTAGTAGAACGTAAGCTAAATCGTAGAAAGAAGACAAAATTGTAAATAAAAATGAATTAGTCATAGTCATAGTTATAATATTGTAATACAATGTTTAAAAACGTGTCAAGTAAACAACGTTTATCATTAGTCATGAGGTATGCTTCAGCGTGTTCGTATACACATATTTTTTGGTCACCTTTGATGCTATTGTAGGGGGTTTCTGACTTTCTTATAAGATGAGCTGCAAAGCGGCATAGCGGAAGGGTCCGGCATCAATCTAGACCAAATAAGCCTACGCTGAGTATTTAGTCGGTATGGCAGCGTAGGTATATTGGTTAAGGGTTTCGACTCTCGATTCAGTGATCGCTCGAGTAAAGACAACTGGGCGGAAGGTCCCCGGGCTTAAGAATTTATCCGTGAAATGGATTTTCTCCCGTTTTGTATGGTATATGAGATATCCAGTGTCTCAAATCCCCTTCCCCTTCCGAGTCCCTTATCGCTTTCCTAGGTCGGCAACACGTTCATGTTCATATTCTGGTATTGTAGGCATTCATGGGCGATGAAGATCTTACCATTAGCTGACCCACTTGCTAGTTTGCTATCTCCTATTAAAGAGTTTTGTCTTTTGTCTACAGCGTGGCTCTACCAAATAATATTTAAAAATTCTTCTGCAAGTTCTATTGAATTACTAATGTTCTTCTTACCTCAGTAGGTACGTCCACAAGTACTTGTGTATCATTGTAGTGTCTCCATCTACATCGTAAGCCATTATACCACAATTTTATACCTCAATACAACACGTCGTCAAGTTTCCGCGTTAGCTTGATGGGCCAATTATGTGCATTCATATTCATTAAATGAGCCTCGTAATAATTGTAGGGAAGACACAAATATCTAGAGCGGTAAATAAGGAAACTTTATATGCAAATTATTGTGACACCCACATGCAATCACGTGTTGGCTTGTTTTTGCAGTAAGAAAGACAATTATAAGCATTAGATGTAATGTGTCTTATATTAAATGTGTAAGACAGTACCCCTACATCAACATTATTATTACAGCCTAGGAATCTTATGGTCGGCTTCATGTTTTGTAGTTAAGTGTAAGTATTTGCATAAACTTTTTTTTATTCATTCACTTGATGGTAAGCGTCACGCCTGCCCATAAACAGAAGACACTAATCAGAATTTTGAATGAAATACTGAATGTTACTGGACTGCGCTCGTCACCCCGAGACATAAGATTTTAAGTCTCATAATGCCCAGTTATTTCGCTGGCTTCAATGTCCTTCAAACAAGAACACAAAAGAGCTTAGACACCGTTGCTTGGCGGCACAAATAGATAAAGCGGTACCAACCGACACAGTCTCTCGCATACGAGGGACCTATCACGGTCCTTTACTTACTATTTTGGGACTAAAATCGTGAGCTTATTTTATATTTTGGGCCATTTCTAATAATAATATTCATTAGTGTATGACCCAACGAAATAAAAGGTGTGGGTTGAGGTGGTCCATTTGTCGAATGTCTATTGTATGTTTATCGATTCGAGCTAATCGTAATATCTGAAAGTGAATTTTAGAGTCCGACGCGAAAGCTGACTGGATTTTATATGAATAATAATGAAATTGTATCAGGTGCTTGAGATAGAAAAAATATAAATAGCATGATGGAAAAAAATAAAAGCACCTGTATTATACACGTCCCACTGCTGGACGCAGGATTCCTCTACTAAATGAGAGGTGTTGGGCCTTAGTCCACCACCCTGGCCTAATGCAGGTTGGCAGACTTCACATACCTTCATAATTCTTGTGGAGAACTTCTATGCAGGTTTTCTCACGATTTTTTCTTCACTGATAAAACAAGCGATAATGATCAATTAATACACACGTTACTTAGTAAAGTCAGAGGTGTATGCTATTGAGGCTGGTTTCGAACCTGTGACTTTCGTCTTGACAGTCTGTACCACTCCACCCTGAGCTATCACGCTGTCTAATACTAAGAGCATTTGAGTGTCCGAATAGATGCCGGATAATTAACCAATCAAACTAAGGCCCGTATTCATAAACAACACTTAAGTAAGCTTTTTGTCAAGTGTCCAATTCTTGGTCTCTTTTGATTTAGCGTCAAAACTAACCAATGACGTTTAGAGAAATCATCAGTATGCGTTCGCGTTCACTATGAGGTCTCATAGTAACGTTTATGAATACAAGAATAGGAATCTAGGGAGCTACTGGTCCGATTTGAAAAATTCTTTCAGTTTTATATAGCCCATTTATTGAGGAAGGCTATAGGCTATATAAGACATTTTCCCCGGAATAGGCCGTTCACGCGGGCGGAGCCGCGAGCAAAAGCTAGTTTAAACATATTAGATGTTATCATTTCATATCATATTTGATGGTCAGCATTATATTTGGATTGCACTTTAATTAACATCAGGCCCAGTGTAGTCGCAACAACACAAAAAAACCTTTGGGTTCCTTGGAACCCGTTTTAGGAATCGTTGCCGACAAGTGTCTACAGCGTGGCTCTGCCACTCAATGATCGATTTAGGGATCGGCGTAATAAGTGTTTGTAAATGTTGCAAATATAATTTTAAAACGATATAACATTTGATGTTGACAGCCTCCGTGGTGCACTGGGTGAGTAGCCGGCTGTGATCATAGAGGTCGCGAGTTCGATTCCTGCACCGAGTTAAATGTTTGTGTGATCGACAAATATTTGTTCCGGGTCTGGGTGTTTTTTCCTCAGAGGGATTGACGTCAAGAAGTGGCCTCGAAAAACTACAAACCAAATATTTTTGTAACATGTGTTGTGCATGTTGCACTGACCCCACTGCGAGTGGGATAAGGACAGGTGGAGGAATGAGGATAACCGGTGATATATTAATTTTTATAAGGAATACATAAAGCAATATACTTAATATCTATATTGTTATTGCACTCATCTGATATTCATGTTTTAAATAATATATTCATAACAACATATCATCGATAGAGATAAATTCTGTCCTTATACGTATGTAATCATCTGCACTTATGGACTAATAGATATGTTATAATATTATAATTTTATACTGTTATGAGCATCGTTATATCGCAAAATATGTTCAATAAGTATATTTGTTTAGTATTTAGTTTTGATATTATTAGTAATTACGTAATAATGAAATTACAGTTTCACGTGACATGAGATTTGGTGTTATTTGTGATCTTCAAGTGATCACTATAAACTCAGTTTTTAAGTTTTATTATTTTAAGTTGCAGAACCGCGCTATTGATAGATTGATAGATATTGGATAGATAAAAGACAACTGGAGGCACAAATCCCCTTCCCCTTCCCAATCCTTAATTATCTTAATTATCTATTTCCTTTAAGATCGGCCACCATGACCATGATTCTTCTAGTATTGTGGGCGTACATGGGCAGTGGAGATCACTTACCATCAGGTGACCCATTTGAATGTTTGCCGACATATGCTATAAAAAACCCCCGACGTCAATCAGAAAAACATCTGTAACTTTTATACGGCTAAACACATTTTCTGCCAAAATAGCTAAGAATCATCTAGTTTAAATTACCTTACAAACCGTATTCATATCGGTTCATTCGTTTACAACACAAAAGGGTTCAAACTTATAACACCCCTCGTTTTGATGGGGTTAAAAAAAACAAATATCAAATTAAATATGTAAATAATGGCTATTGTAACAGCTCCACTAATTAACGTGTGTTAAGATTCTCACAGATATAATTATTCGGAATGTACATTGTATAGTTGCAGATTGACATGTCTTGATGAAATAAAAAAAACATGGGAACTAGAAAATAAAAAAAGTATTGGAAACGCCAAACGGAATTCCTTCCCATGCCCGCTGCTTTGCTCATGAGACAATAATCTTTTGACATCCTTGATAATTTCTCATGCAATAAACTGATTTGATAGACTGCTTTAAAAATCTTTCTTTATGTTATAATGTGATGCTAGGGTCCGCCATCTTACTCACTTATTTAGAATTCGGCGGGACTTTTGGATCCTTGGCCCTTAAGTCTTTATCTGCGATGTTGACCCGGCACTATTGGGGCCATCCTTGGGATCTGGTTTGATTTTTACAGATATTTGTGACCAATTTACTCCTGTATTAATAGGTGATCAAATCCCCTTCAGCTATATTATTATAATTCATCTGCAATGTCATGGACTCTGAGGATGCTGAGGATGTACATAAAACAAATAAAAAAGACAGATGATAATGAAGCTTTAGATTTAAGCTTTATGTCCACTAGTAGTGTCTACTGAGTTTAGTTAAAATGTAGTTCGTGTAGTGTAGTGTAGTGTAGTGTAACATGAATAGGCCGGCTCGGCCAGTATTGTATTGTTACCACTATCTCACAGAAAACCGACCGGCCGCGGCAGTAGCAGATTGCTCTTGTGATTCGTAAGGTTAGTGAGATTTCAGGAGGCCAAAATCAAAATCCTGTAATTATTCATTTCCTTTAAAGGTTTGCAAAGCGTCCATGATTCTTTTAGTATTGAGGGCGTTAATGGAATCACTTACCATTTCGTGATCCACTTGCGAATTTGCTGGCCTATACTATTAAGTAAAATTTAAAAAAAATGGCCCTTAATCCTCGGGAAACTTGAACCTCGGAGGTTATATTAATCAATTTCGATAATAAACTGATTCACGTCTCTGAAGTTGATTTGTTAAACCATATCAAAAATATATACATAACTAGCTGTTGCCCGCGGCTCCGCCCGCATGAATGCCTATTTCCAGAATTAAAGTAGCCTAGTGGGCGCATCAAGCGAGTCCCGGTGAGAAACGCGCTTGATAAAAATACTAATGTCGCTATTAAAAAATATGGATTGATTGTAAAATTGAAAATTTAGGATTGTATGTACTTTTTAATGTTGTATCATATATTTTTTTTTTTTTGTCTAAAAACTTAAAGTCTAAATTTAGGGGTGGACCACTCTTAACATTTAGGGGGATGAAAAATAGATGTTGGCCGATTCTCACACCTACCCGATATGCACACAAAATTTCATACAAATCGGTCCAGCCGTTTCGGAGGAGTATGGGAACGAACATTGTGACACGAGAATTTTATATATTAGATAGATATAACATTTGGAAAATCTTTTGCCTTGGGATTTTAAATCTATCAAAGCTCATATTGGAACAAACAATGTCTTGTCTCAACGGAATGTTAAGAATGTCCATATTCAAATACTAGAATTTGCATCAAAAGTGTTCGCTTCGCTTGTAGCATGTCAGGAAATCGTACACTTGGAACAAACTAAAATTGCAATATAGTGCAGGCCACTCATAAGCGTACGCTCGGATTTCCAAAGAATGCTAGCTTAAACCCGATACGCATGAGACGCGTATTCCGTAAGCGTGATCTCAAGGCCTCGTACAGTATCGTCGTCGACAGGCGATCCGGTGGTGTTGGGTGTCACCGACGATGCGATCGACTTACCCATCGACCGATCACGAGCAGAGAATGTCAACGCACTTGTATTGCGCCAATTAGCTGCGTAGAAATTACGGAATAATTAGATCGTAAACTTGACCGAATATCCTTAGCCGATTTAATTTATTGGTATCGCGTTTTTTGTGATATGTTTGTTTTTGCGTGGTTATTGGTATGTAAGCAGGTAATTAAGGGGAAATACTCCTATTTATCAAAGCCATAGTGTGGGGTCAGGACTATGTGTGTGACTGTTGGGTGTATTTATATAAAAAAGCAAGAATTATAATCTACATTATATATTTTATAATATTTAAAAACGTTTGTTGCCCAGCATTGGAATTTGTACCGATATGCTTTAATACTACCTAGTGGCAGATCCATTGTATGCATCTGAGTTGGTACCATCCGTTTGTCTATTTCTGCCAAGCGACTTTCTGTAAGCACTGATGTATTTCGGTTTGAAGGACATTGAAGCCAGTGAAATAACTAGTAATTATGAAACAACATCTCATACCTAAGGATGACGAACGTAGTACAAAAATTTAAAAAAATAACTTTGTACGAAAGATGCGTGTTTTTTTTTGTACTAATAAATTAATCGAAATAAATCACTAGGGCAACATTGGCACAATGATCTTCGCACATCGTCGAGAATTAAGAAAAAACTTGCACACAAGTTTTTATAGAAGCATGGAGAAATCCGCATTGTGTTAGGGTTTACAACATTTAATGGGATGCCGATACGTGGTGCGATTGCACAGTATTGCACTGACTAGAGTGGGCGTCAACACGCAAGTCTCGTTTGGCGCGCCATGCAAATGTTTGGTGTACAAAACAACTTGGCCGATAGTGTATTAGGAATCCTGTTTGATTTGTGTGGGTATTATTGGACTTTTGTACCGTTTGATATGATTTCATTGTTATGTTTGTTTATAATTTTTTAAATATCTATAAGTGTCGCCTGGCCGTGGAGTTGTACATTGATTAACAGAAGTGATGTTTTGATATATATTGATATTGACTAAGTAATTGTTTTTTTAGCATAAACCGTCAAACGGGCAAGTGGGTCACCTGATTGTAAGTGATCTCCACCGCCCATGTACGCCCATAATACAAAAATAATCATGGGCGCGTTGACAACCTTAAAGGAAAGGGATAAATAAGGGATTGGGAAGGGGAAGGGGATTTGGGCCTAAGGATATCTCACTAACCGTACATAACGCAGCAGCAAGCTGCTACTTTACGCCGGTTTTCTGTGTGACAAAACTGTCTACAGCGTGGCTCTACCACTCACATATATCCTATTATATCATGTCATATCCTGTATCATCCTCACAAATTGATCTAAGTATGAATGATTGGCAGCGTACTTTGGCTGAGAAACCGTAAGGCCTTGCATACAAACCTTAGGTCGGGCAACCAGAATGAATATATGAATTTTTCATTCGAAAAAGGAGATATAAGCCTGGGTTTGGAATTTGTGCCCGGTATGGCGATAAACTCGCTCTCTGTAACATGGTAACAAACTCGATTAAATGTGGGTAATGCTGTTTCCTATCCCTTCGATAATACAAGCGTAAGCTTATAAAAATGTAACCTTATAATGGTAACGTACAATTTTCTTTATAGAAATATCTTTTGTGTTCGAGATAAATAATTTATATTTTATCCCGAAGTTTTCAAACCAGTTAAAACGCTTGCTCTTAAACAAAATTAAATAACAACTTACTTATTATATTAAGAAAAAAAAACATAAACGTAGCTAGAGGAATCTTGTGTAAATAACATATAATACACAAATACATGTGTACAATAAAGTGTTATCTATCTATCTATCTATCTATAATACATGTCTGCTTACAATTAGTTTTAACTCTCTTTAACATTGTAATTTCACGCTTAAATGTTGTATTATCACGTTGATGTTCTATAATAATACCAGCCCTGTATTATATACGTCCCACTACTGGGCACAGGCCTCCTCTACTGAATGAGAGGGGTTAGGCCTTAGTCCACCACGCTGGCCTAATGCGGATTGGCAGACTTCACATACCTTCGAAATTCTTATAAAGAACTTCTCAGGTATGCAGGTTTCCTCACGATGTTTCCTTCACCGTTAAAGCAAGTGTTAATTAACTATTAATACACACATATCTTAGAAAAGTCAGAGGTGTATGCACTTGGGGCTGGTTTCGAACCTGCGATTTTCGTCTGGACAGTCCATACCACTCCCCGCTGAGCTATCACTGCTTTTTGACGTTGATGTCCTAATAAAGAAAATTAAACTTATAACTTTATATTTGTAACTTTATTTTAATTTCTATATTGCAATTCAGGAGTATTATCGAGTGAATTGTAGTGTGATGCAAGTTCTTAGGGCAGTGATAATTGAGTTGAATGCAAATGTCCGTGTCTGGTTGGCGCTGTCCGTGGACGCTCGGGGCTCGCTGTTGCTAATGCGCTCATCCACATCTCAGCTCGATCTGACACCTTCCATAATAGACGCATAAATAAAATGGAATTTCTTGTACTCGAAGATTTTGTTTGACAAATGGTAGAGTCACACCGTAGACAGTTACAGTTGTTACCACTGCATCACAGAAAAGTGAAGTGAAGCAGTACCTTTTTTTTATTATCCTGAATTATGAAAGGTTTAGGTCATTTGCTTGGTAAGTGCCACGCCTGGTCATAAACAGAAGCAACAGTACATATAACTTTGAATTACAAAACACTGCATGGCACTGTACTGCGTTTGTCACTCCGAGATATAGGTTGTTAAGTCTCATAATGCCCAGTAATTTAATATCACCTAATTTAATTCTGGCTGTTGCGTTTCGTACGGTGAGTGAGATAATCTCCCTTCCTCTGGGGTTCCTTTGATAGCCTTTGGGTACGGAACCCTAAAAATTAAGCTTAAAGAAGCGCATAACTTTATTCGTAGTTAAGATTCTTTCTTTGGATGATTGAATGCTAAAGGAAAAAATATGACCATTAAATAATTTAAAATGCTTAAGACTAGGCCAAAGTAATAATACTGAGTATATACTAAAGTCCTCTGTTGCGCTTGCCCGTACGTGGCCTCCCTTCGAGAACTTTTCTGGCTCATCGGCTATCAGTTCTACGAGCTATGTGGCCTGCTATAGGCATTAGAGGAGGCCTAGGTTCAGCAGTGGACGTCTTGTGGCTGATGATGATGATGATGATGATGATATACTAAAGTTGCCAGGAGAAACCTGAGGCGCTCATAGCCAGTTGCACTCACTAATCGGTAAATGATTAGCGATTTATCAACCCCTGGCACGGTCAGTGTATGGATGGATGACCGCTTAGTGGTATTTCAACAGAGTGTCAGGTTCGTAGAGCCCGTAAAAAGTTAGGCCCGGCTATTATCAGCTGATAGTATTCGTTAAGCTAAGTGAGAAGCCTTCAGTGGCTTGAAAATTTCGACAGTACGTTAGGCACTAACCATTCAATATAGAATAGGAGAAACCTTACAATGAAAGAATTTGCGACAGTAAAATCAGGATAGTGACGCTCTTGAGTAACACTTACCAAGTTGTCGACCACAACAATGGTGTTTACGAAACATTTTATAGAGCATAAACAATGACAACACTGTGGATTTAACAGTCCTGGGCCGCCCGCGGATACATTTGATATTAGAGAAATAAACATTGATGATTCGTAGTTTTAATGTTCGCCAGAAAGCACTGACATTTGTATTAAATTATATTTCAAACTATGACTTGTGAACTTGTGGATAGCCTCCGTAGCGCAGTGGGCGAGTAGCCGGTTGTGAAGCACGAGGCCGCGGGTTCGATTTCCATACAAAGAAAAATTATTGTGTGATTTACATTTATTTGTTTCGGGTCTGGATGGTTTCTTCCCAGAGGGGTTGACGTCAGACAGGCGGCCGATCGTAAAAACTTCAAGTCAACATTTTCTGTAATATGTGTTAAAAAGCATATTGCGTCGACCCTACTGCGAGTGGGGTAAGGGTAGGTGGAAGAAGGAGATTTTATTTTATTGACTCGAATGGTTACGGGTGAATGTGAATGTGGTATATGTAAAGGCTTATTTTTACCGAGGAAATCTTTAATGGCAGTGGCATATATTTTTCCGTGGTAATGGGCAGGTCACTTGACGAGTTGAGCCGACAATCGGTGGACAAAAGCCGTGACCGAGGGGTGACCGTGAAGGTGTGAGAACACGAGGCAGATTACCAGCCCGGGAGTCAGATGATGAAGCTGACATAGCCAGATAGTACTGGATGCGAGTGGCCCAGGACCATAAAAAATGGAGAGACATTGGAGGACGCCTACATGAAGCAGTGAGTAGTATGTAGGCTAAAAATTATGGTGATGAATATGTTCGTGCAACAGTCGTAAGAAGATTGGGGATTCCTACATACATACGCACTCACGCCTGTAATCCCCGAAGGGGTAGGCAGTGGATGCATTTCGCCGAACGTATCTCCATCCCAAGATACGTTAGGGGGCGAGCCTATCACCATACCAGGTACAATTCCAGACTCCGGGCTGATACTGAGCATTTCTTAATAGAAAAACCCAATATCACTTTTACCCGACCCGGGGATCGAACCCGACACCTTAGCATCAGCCTCAGTCGTAACGCGTACGCATTACAACTGCGCCACCGAGGCAGTCTGGTGTTGGTGCTTCCTGTTATGTTATTTTAAAGCCTGACACGGCAACGCGACTACACTGCACCGGATGGTATGTACAGTGCAGTCCAAATATATAAAGTAGACCGTTGAAAGGACGAGTTTTTAATAGCACGAGTTATTTATAGCAGGCGCTTTCCTGCCCATTTTATTAGTATAAATGTCAAATCTTACCAATCAATATGAGCACTGCATCATAATTTATACCAACTATCTAAGCAAAGATGCCGGTAAAAACTTTATATTTATTTAATTGGCCATCTCGTATCCGTTATGTAAAAATTGTGTATCTATATTGACTTGTAACTAGGTTTATTTCCCTAGGTTGGTTTGATTGGAATACATCAGTGTTCGCTGCAAGAAGTTTTAGTTACGAAGAACTACTGACAACGCGGCGTCTGGTACAGGAGTGCCTTGCGATGGACAGGTGCGGTATAGTCACGCGCGAAAGTACCTAGGCTATTTGCAGCGTTCACCTTTGCTTCGGAGAGAAATAGTAAAAAAGGAAAAATAACGTATAGTGATTATAAATCCCCATGTTCATGGAAAGAGTTTCTTGTAAAATATAGGCGAGAATATAAAGAAAAACTCTATTTACGAGGCAGTAACTAAGTGTAAGGTGTACTATACACTTCTTGCTTTTTTTTCTAGAAGTGCTAGAGCCACATTGTAGACATCACTATCTACTGCGTAAATAGGCCTGTTCGACCACGCTATCACCACTGTCTCATCGACGTAAAGTAGCAGCCTGGTTTTGCACGGTTAGTGAGATATTTTGAAGCCGAAATCCCTCCCTCCCCTTCCCAGTTCTTTAATTATCCCTTTGCTTAAGGTCAATAACACGTTCATGATTCTTCTGGTATTTTGGGTTCACGGGCGGTAGAGATCACTTGCCTCATTACCTTGTTCATTTATCAGCCTCTGCTATAAAAATGTTTTAATTTACTAAACCAATAACTTAATTACCGCAAACGTTTTCGCG
Source organism: Mimas tiliae (assembly GCA_905332985.1). Taxonomy (NCBI): domain Eukaryota; kingdom Metazoa; phylum Arthropoda; class Insecta; order Lepidoptera; family Sphingidae; genus Mimas; species Mimas tiliae. The sequence goes on from HG995255.1 coordinate 9,456,824, forward strand.
CACGATAGTGCCGGTTATACCAACGTATTTAATGGCGGGAAGTGGGCACAAATTAAAATGGGTCCGCGTCAATCCAGCGGACGTCTCCGCTCCGCTTGTTTACTCTGTTCATAGAAAGTGAGAGATATTATCTATGACTTACGCCGGTACTATGCTGTCAAAGATATTTGATGAATATTCATTATTGGTACCTAAACGCCGCACGCCGTAGAAGGCAGCGATGGGCCAATAAGGAAAGATCATACTATCGCGCCGGACAATTTATTTGCACGACGAGTTTTATTGATTGAAGAATGAGGGCTGATATACAGATACAACTATAAGATTTGTTTACTTCTTGTGAATGTATAATCGGCTTAATGTGTTAAGGAAGAGACGGGAAGTAACGTTTGATGAGATTGTTTATCTCCATAATAAGCTTCAACGCAGAAGCATCACTTAAACACAAATCGATTTAGTTGACAGGCTCCATGGCGCAGCGGGCGAGTAGCGGCTGCGAAGCGAGAGGCCGTGGGTTCGATTCCCGATTTATGTGATCCACAAAAATATTATTTCGGGTCTGGGTGTTGTGAGACCAAGTCCCTCGTAGTTTCTGATACCCACAATACAGGTTTACCTAGTGTGGGATCAAGACTATATGTGTGAATGTTGGGTGTATTTATTTATTATTATATGCTAGAATATAGGGACCAGTGTGTTCAGCTACGGTTTTTACTAGGTAATTCTGATTTGAGTAAAGAACTGAAGTAGATAAGATGTGATGTGGCTGCATATATTTTGAAGGTTTGAGGCTAAAATTACAGGTCCTACATATTGCCCTTTCGTAGGTATTTTAACACCTGACTCTAGCGATGACATAAAAAATTACACAATGAAAATATGGCAAGCAACATTTCGTCAAGATACTATGCATAATTTTAAATGTCATAAAAACATGAATCAACTAATGTTTTCATTAAACATTGAAATTTATGCGTACACAGGGCTGGGGTGAGGCAGAACAGCTGCCGCGGTACACATTAATAACTTCATCTCTAGTTAAGAGTTATAGCCTGTTCCCGCCAACCATACCGTTGTCTGCTTGTCTGTCTGTACACACGGTTGATTTAGATGTCCTTTTATACTTCCTTTGTCTACACTATAGATAATAAAGACATAATGTTGTGAAATTATTAATAAGGTATTAAATAAAACAGATTTATTAACTAAACAGCTGAAAATAATATTGAACTATTTTGAGACGGAGTTATTGCAGTTTAATGGCTAAAGATTGATACACCTGACAAAAATCAGCGTGATTCTACCAGACAATTTTTTTGAGTGGTACAGCCACACTGTAGACCCTTTTATCTACAGCATGAATGGACCGGCTCGTTCGGGTCGTTACCACTGTCTCACAGAAAACCGGCGTAAAGTAGCAACTTGCTGCTGCATTTCGTGCGGTGAGAGATATCCGGAAGCCCAAATCCCCCGCCCCTTCCCAATTCCTTAATTATCCCTTTCCTTTAAGGTTGGCAACGCGCTTATGATTCTTTTGGTATTGTGGGCGTACATGGGTAGTTAAGATTACTTACTATCAGGTGACCCACTTGCTCGTTTCCGACCTATGTCATATATTTTTTTTATAAAATCAAAATATTTAATTCGAGCGAGCCTATCGCCATACTGAACACAAATTCAAGACTCCAAGCTGATACTGAGCATTTCGTAATAGAAAAACCCAATATAACTTTTCCCGACCCGGGCGATCGAACCCGAGACCTCGTTAAGCGTACGCATTACAACTGCGCCACATTTTTTAAAGCTCTACCTGTTCCTATTTTTTTGTGGTCAAGTACTTTTTAGTTCAGCTTGGGTTGCTGTCAGGCAGGCGGCTGTTCGTAAAAACTTAACGCCAAATCTTTATATAACATGTGTTAAAAGCATGTTGAGCCACTGTAAGTGAAATAAGGGCAGATGGAAGAAGAAGATCCTTTTAGCTCGGCGAAATGCGGGTGTACTGGTTACATCTCTGCCTACCCTTTCGGGGATTACGGGCGTGAGTGCGTATGTATGTATATAGGTACTTTTTATTTATTCGAATTTTAAAAACCGGTCGCCTGACTATCATCAAGCCTCGTGTATAATCCAATTGAAATGAGGATCACCTGGTTATTAACCTGGTCATGTATACGACAAAAAAGGATTTTATAATTTTGACCCCTTTTAAAACTACCAAAATATTGTTTTTATCTCATCGCCGTCACTCCAACCGCAACTTTTCTAGAGTAATTTGATAAAGATTCCTTTAGAACCCGTCCAATTAGTCCGAATTGATGTACATTTATATAGGCATCCGCAATCAAATGAATCAATAAAACACATTACGGTACCTCATTACTCCTAATTAACATTGAGTGCTTAGTAGATTATTTACATACCCGAGCTATTTTCGTGCAAAGCCATTTTGGCAAATTTATTACAGGTTGTTTTTTTATTATTTGCTTTAGATGAGACAAGCAGGTCGCTCGCCTGATGGTAGGCGTCACGCCTGCTCAAAAAAAGAATCAACACCAATCAGAATTCGAATTATGAAGTAGTGCCCGACACTGAACTGCGCTCGTCACCCTGAGACATAAGATGATAAGTCTCATAATGTCCAGTAATTTCACTGGCTTCAATGTGCTTTAAACTGGAACACAACAGTGTTTACACACAGCTGCTTGGCGGCAGAAATAGACAATGTGATAGTAATAACAAAGACGTTCTCACGCATACCTAGATGTCAAATATTTGCACATTTTTCACTCATTTTTGATAGTATTTTGTGAAGGGAATAGTTTTGTAACACTATTTTAGCCCAAGACTCTGTAAAAAGAGTGAAGGGAGGCCTTAACCATTCAGTAAGGACACAAGGTCGTAAAAATACTATAGGACCTTTGTTGTATTTTAATTCTGTTATAAGACCTTTCCCAATAAATTGAAATGAAATGAAATAGTTTTATTAATCATGTAGGCAATTAAAATAGCGCTTATGACAAGTCAGTACAAAATAAAGAAACTTATGTATAAAAATCATATCAACTAATATATACATAACATACATAGCATCGTCAAATACACTAGGCAATTACACTAAATTGTTTATTTGTTGTCTTTTTATTTTACATTATTAACAGTATTTGTAATATGGAAACGTCCATTATTAATTATTAAATATTTTGAGTCGGTATGGACCACTGCATTAACCGAAACGGCACGAGTTTTAAAACTACCACCGGATCCAAAACGACCCAGCTTGAGAAGACCCGGCGAAACAAACTCAGTGGGCTTAATTTACCACTGGATTCAACTCGGCGCGACCCAAACTCTGAGAAGATCCAGCTACTTGAACTCAGGGGGCTTGTTTTAGGTCCGGATTTTCAATAATTTACATTAGGAAATACAAAGTCCTATAGTTAACTTTAGGGAGATTGAATGCGGACCATGTGTATCTCCGAAGTGTTGTTTTAAAACTACCACCGGATCCAAACGCGCCCCAGCTTTAGAAGACCCGGCAAAACAAACTCAGTGGGCTTGTTTTTTGTCCGCTTACTATATTCTTGAAAAGCATGACTTGTCTTTTAAAAAATTGCCAATTTTCCGTTAGGTATTATTTATTCGCGATCGGTCGTCTTTTGTTTATTTGATATCGTTTTATTTTTTTTGGTTTAGGTAGGTATTTTATGTTAGGAAGCATTTCATTTTAGCTTTTTAGCTATTCAAATTGAACGGCTGTAATCCCCGAAGGGGTAGAAAGAGTAACTGTAACCAGTACACCCACATTTTGGCGAGCAAATCTCCGTCCCATGAGGGGGCGAGCGACCTCAGTGTCAACCTCAGTCGTAACGCGTACGCATTTTAACTGCGCCACCGAGGCAGTAATATACATGTATATTTCAAAATATGTTTGTATCTCGTATACTTTTTCATGGCTGCATTGCATATAATGGAATTCAAAAACAAAGATGCTTATATTATGTATCAAGACATCAGGAAATAGAGCTAATCGTGCAGCACTATGTGTTGAGGCCAAAAAATGCGGATAAGGATATGTCTTTTCTATTTAATTCTACCATTTATACACCAACAAAGCATAGGCGATATCCGATTTAACAATAGGATTTCAAGTTTTTTTTAAATAAACATTCTTCACTGCTTAGTAGTTTATGTCATAACAAACCTTATTTATATTATTCGTCGTAACCATTAAATAAGAACGAAGAATAATAAATAAATAAATAAATACACCCAACAGTCACATACGTAGTCCTGACCCCACACTAGGTTAACCTCTATTGTAGGTATCAGGTACTACGTAGGACTTGCGGTCCCACAACACCCAGACCAATATTTTTGGATCACACAAACATTTGTCTAGGTGCGGGAACCAAACCCACTGCATCTCGTTTCGCAGCCGTCTACTCGCCCACTACGCGCCAGAGGCTTAATCGCTAAATATCTCACAATAGAACGGAAATAAGAGTATAAATCAAGGAAGACAGACACAAGCTATATTTACAAGCTAATGCAAGTCTAGTAAAAGGTAATAGCAAGTGACAGATACAGACACAGGTGCCTTATAAAGGACGAAAATATTACCCTAATTATATACAGAGTACAAAAAAATATAGACAACTGTTCGATGCGTTGGAAGCCATCGGGCGTCGTTCATTTTTTTTCTCAAGGGCACCAAGTTATTTACGACCTATACAAATAATGATAATTAGCAATCTTGTTCACATTTTACATTATTAAATTATTTTGTGTTTATGAGATGAAGGAATCTCTTGTTTATGAAGCCGCGTCATACACTTAAAAAAAAACGCATGTCTTGGTAAATGTTGTTGTTGAGGGCCACCGCGGGATTTTAGTCACTCAATTCCCTCTATAGTCTACAGTGTAGATCGAGTCTAAGACTACAAAATCATAGCAAGAGACTCAGAGTGTGAAGCAATGAATATTGAAGATCGTGCAGGCAGATGTTCTGTCGCTCAGTTTTATCGCTTCATTAGTGATGCGCAGGGTCAGTGAGCGCAACACCTCTCGTGCTAATGTACGCTGATGGGTGTCGCGATTGTGTCTTGTTTGTACTAGCGAACACGCCAACGCGCCCAGACGAAATGATAAACAGCCTTTTTCTACAAATTATACAGGTGAAATAGGTTTTAAAGACAGTATGTTTGGTTCAGTGTAATAACGAAGACTAATTTGGTAATCCAAAACTGATTAATCATTGAAAACAATTGCAGTGCTGGGGTTTCCAGATTTTCCATTTTTTTTTGAGACATGTACCTAACAAACAAACCAACAAGATTTTAATTTGGATGTTCTACCTTCACTCAATTTTCTCAATCTAAATTATTTTTTTCGGATTAGCAGAGTATTCAAGTACTCAGTAAGAAGCTCTTTACCAGATCTTTTTTTTCTGCCTGATGCTATCCCAGCTTAATGCCAGGGTCCACCTTCTCGTACCATAGATTTGGATTTGACGGTATTCGGTATTATATGAAGCGACACGACGTCTGATCTTCACATCCCGCAACGGCAACCAAGTGTCGCTATCGCCTCGTCCGTTAATCAGCAGAGCGTACCACGTGCGGGTGAGGTTAGTTTTGGACCTAAGATGTTGTTAGCCCACTTACACTCTAAGCCCACTTACACGCTTACATATGTCTATTTCCCGTATTAAAGATTGAAATCAAATATTCTATTCAATATTATTATATTTAATATCGGGTCCTTTGAACGGATTGTGAAGGCAGGCAAGCTTATTCATGAATATACGATAGATGCATCGTCTATCGTCGGTCGACACTATTCTTGGATTGCGTTCACCAGTTGTAGCGTAGCAAAGATGATAGCGTAGTCACTTTACCGAGTAAGGATAAAAAAAAAATGCTTTGGCAAGAGACTTTATAAAAACGCTTTCATATACTTTACAATGTTTTATGGATATTAACATACAATTACACATTTGTGTTATCTGTTCACTGATCAGACACTTTGTTATGCTAAAAACTGTTGTAAAGATTAATTGTGAATGTCTATAAGTAATTGCTCTGATTGATTGTCTTACAATCAGTCATTTACAAGTTACGACAATTACGATTTTGTATAAATAATAGGGTGAATATATTGTAACAACAAATCGATTATTTAAATGTTTAGCTAATTTTACAGGCATTGTAATTATATGAATATCGATTGCAGCATTGTTATGCTAGTTTACTTAATCTGAGATCCTGGTTCCGTTGGTATGAAGTATACTACTATAGTTATAAGGCTTTAGGCCAATATCTATAAAGCGAACTTCGGTTTACTATGTCATTTTGAACGTAAATTATCTGAATTAACAGTATGGTGACTCTGTCGCCCCGTGAGCGCGGCTCTGAATTACCTCAGTTTCAACTTACTTGTATTTTTGTCGATTATTTATTATTTTTACTTTATTTATATCTGTTACAATTATTATTAAAAATGTTGTCGCTTTTCTAAATACGAGGCGCTTATTTCTTTAAGTGACTTTGGTGAGTTCATATCAAAATTAACAAAACTACACAAATTAACATAACGTTCAGTGAAGTGTTTGCAGTGCTAGGATAAGACTTTTTATATATATTCGGATAGGATATATATATAAAAAATTTATGAAAATAATATACGTCTTATGGATGATATAGCAGTGGCTGATAAATGAGCGTGTCACCTGATGGTAAGTAATCTCCACCGCCCATGTAAGCCCACAAAATCAGAAACTTTATGGCCGCTTTGACGATTTTAAAGCAAAGGAGTAAATACTGTATTGGGAAGGGAAGGGGGATTTAGGCCTCCGGATATCTCACTCACCGTACGAAACGCAGCAGTAAGCGGCTACTTTACGTCAATTTTGTGTGAGACAGTTTTTGTCTACAGCGTGGCTCTACCATTTAACATGTCGTTTTCGATTCAAAAAATCACACATGAGTGTCCCAGGATTGGAGTTTGTCTCCGGTATAAATAAAATAAATAAATAAATACACCCAACAGTCACACACATAGTCCTGACCCCACACTAGGTAAACCTGTATCGCGGGTATCAGGAACTACGAGGGACTTGCGGTCCCACAACACCCAGACCCGAGACCAATATATGTGGTTCACACAAACATTTGTCCCGGTGTGGGAATCGAACCCACGGCCTCTCGCTTCGCAGCCGTCTACTCGCCCGCGGCGCTATGTTAATAGACTAGCCCGCTTGAGACGGAATTAAGCTCGTTGAACCGTGGGTTCAGTACTAGTCTCACGTCTGCCAACCCTTTCATGGGTACAAGCGTGAACTTATAATAAATGTTACTAAGAAATATTGCCTGTTCTGTGGGCTAAGTTCACTTTCAACGAACCGCTCATTATCTCAAATAACCAACAAGCACCCCAAACTATTTCGTACTAAACGTAAAAGGGCCCACATCAAGCATCCCGAGCTTAATTCGTGACATTAAGCCAAAAGATTCGGTAATTGCAAACTTACGGCAAATAATGCATTTCGTATAACTTGAATCAAAACTAAAAGCAACAACTTTTCCGAAAGTATAAACGACTTTGTATCTTACAGCATATATATCAAAGCTGAAAGTTGTAGTTAATGTACAGAGTTAAAGCACATTAATTTGCGCAGTGCTCCCATTTTCAGATTATACCAAAAGATAGGTGGCGGCTGCATGCAAAATACTTCCCTGTTGAGATATGGGGATCTTCCAGCGGTCGTATATTATTTAAAGTATCAAGACGATGCCACACACGTAGCTACTGTATGAGCCCTGCAGCGACGTGTGGACAACCGTCACATCATTTACAACTCTGTTGTCATTAAAGTAAAGTTTATTTTCAGTTGTAAGTTTAGATTCTGAGGACGATTCCTTTCCGGAATTCCAATGTTCACTCGCTAGAGTTATTACAGTATGTATATCAGATATCGTCAAACTATGCATGTGAGTTTGAGATTCACGACGCGTTGAACCTTGTTTGTCCTCTAATTTTTCTTTTTTGTAATGCTTGTGATGCATAATAATTAGAGTCTCTTCATTTTAATATTTATATCTGTTTTTATTCTCCTTGGTCTCCTGAATTAACTGGAGTTTTTTTTTAATGTGCTTATATTTAAAAACTTATAGTAAATACTGCCTCGGTCGGTCGTAATGCGTACGCGTTACGATTGAGGCTAACGCTGAGCTCTCGGGTTTGATCCCCGGGTCGGGTAAAGTGTTATTGGGTTTTTCTATTATGATATGCACAGTATCAGCCTGGAGTTTGAAATTTGTACCCGATATGGCGATAGGCTCTTCCCCTATCATATCGTGGGACGTAGATACGCTCGGCGAAATGTGGGTGTAGTGGTTACACCTCTGCCTACCCCTTCGGGGATTACAGGCGTGAGTGCGTATGTATATGTAGTAGAAGGCGACAAACAAGTAAATCAGCTGGTGTTAAATGATCTCTACCACCCATGAATACCTACGATCCTAGAAGAATCTTGGATGCGTTGCCGACCTTAAAGGAAAGAAATAAGGGTTGAAAAGGAGAGGGAGGTTAGATTCTCTGGATATCTTTCTTCACGTAGGTTTTCTGTAAGATAGTGATACTGCCCGGTCGACCCACTTACGATGGAAATGTCAGGAGTGTGGCTCTACCCCATTAATATTGTTTGTGAATTTATAATATTGATTGCTTAGGTTCGTTAGATATTTAATTAATATTACTGAATTATTGATGCTACCTTCTATGGTTGCAGGATATATACATTATGCATAGCCTATAACAATTACAAGAAGGACCGATAAAAAATCTTGTTAACAACAGGCCCAATATAGTCTTAGCAAATCATAGCCCCAAAGCAACCTCTAATTTCCTTAAACGTCAGAATATGTCATTGTTTAACTCATCTAATCCCGGATACGGTTAGACACCTCATATCATCTCATCAAGACTTCATTAGAAAAACAGTGGCCGGGCCAAAAATGGCCCGAGACCACCCGTGACCTCGGAAGCGGAACCGCCCACACCATGTCACGAGTCGACTATCTCACCAGTAATCTTAATTATGAGCGTGCCGATCATCATCTTAAAATTTCTACCTTAAAAGGTCTATAAAGAGTCACAAAGTGTACGCAATTTATACGAGATTACGGTCCGGAGCTGCTCATGTCACGACTGGCCGCGAGTGGCGCGGACACTTCTGGTACTCGATTAGCACCACGTGCCTCTAACATTCAACCTAATCGTGATCGAGGCTAATTTGAAACTATTCTTTTAAGCCCTGACAATTAATAGGGATGTTATATGCTTGACCATGGTCTGTGGGTATGTGTGTGGTGTCGTCTAAGCGGATGGACCAATTTGAATATGGGTTTTTTGTTTCAAACCCGGGTTAATTGCGATGATCCTTAGCTATAATCTTAAACTAGCCTTGTATTATACACGTCTCACGTGGGCACGAGCCTCTATTGAATGAGAGGGGTTAAGCCTCAGTCCACTACATTGGCTTAATGTAGGTTGGCAAACCTTATATACCTTCGATATTCTGATAGAGAACTTGTCAAGTATGCAGGTTTCCTCACGACGTTTCCTTCAACGTTAAAGCAAGCGATAATTAATACACACGTAACTTAGAAAAATCAGAACTGCATGCTGTTTGGGCTGGTTTCGAACCTGCGAACTTCCTCTCAACAGTCTGTACCACTGTCTGTCCCTGCTGACCTATCGCTGCTTTTGCTTAGCTTTCTTTTCGTTTTTTCTATTTGATTGATCAAAATCTGTGTAACCTAGTAATTTAAAACTTACATATGTGTTTTAATTGACTTCGGCGGTTTTAACGGTACGGTTTTATAACTTGAGATAGATTACTCATTAAACTTATCCAATTAATAGCGAAAATTATGTTTAATTTCGACAAATTGTCTACAAATACTGTCAGATAATTTCAGTACTGCAATTAGTAAATTGTTTAAATTAAACCAATAAATTTTAGTTTCCGACATAAATTCAGTTTCACCTTCTGCGCCAGAGTGACAGCTCAGACTGTCACTGCCGCAATAAGGTCAAATACCCTCTGGAATTTATACATTACTTCCACCGTATTTGAATGGCTTCCAACTCATTTAATGTGTAGCGGATTCATAAAATTATTTTGATTATAGGTTTTGAGTAACTTATCTTGTTGATTTTTACAAGGTGGTAAATCCCTAGTATGCGAGAGGCTGGCTGGTTTAGTACCATTGCTTTGTCTATTTCTGTAACCAAGCAGTAGTGTGTAAGAACTGTTGTATTTTGGTAGAAAGACATTTTAGCCAGTGAAATTACGGGGTATTATGAAGCAATGTTGTTGCGATCCAAATCTTCAGTGCCATGCAGTGTTTTGTAATTCAAAGTGTTTTTTTTTTTGTGGTGTTGTGTTTGTTTCTGGGCAGGAGTGGCGCTTACTATCAGGCGAGCGAGCTAATCGTTTCGTCATTCAGACAAGTAAAAAAATACATGATGACTTGTTGACACTGATCATACTGTCACGTGTGAACTTGAGGTCCGACTACAACTCGACACACAATAGAATATGGTTGATATTTGCATAATATATCGCACTTGACGGTTGGAATTTTGGAAGTATTTCTTAGATTTATTAATCTACCCAAAAATAAACAATATGTTTCAAAAAAAAATAGTTGTTATCACTCAAAATACAGAGAGTGCCCATGCTAAAGTTTATTTTTGAAAGGTAATTTGTATTTTTATGGAATTCTAAACTACTTTTAAAAGTTATATTCGTTTAATATGTAATGCAAATCTTCTATACGTTTATTTTTATTTCAATTAAAGTTTATTTGTTACGCCAAACTGTTGTTACTCGAAGTTCCAAAATAGTATTTTTCTTGGATTTAAGGTGCGACTTAGCCTTAAGAAGCTTGGAGACTTCAAACAAAGCCATGTGGCACACAGCCCCCGAAGCGCGCTCTCAACGACCTATCTGACCCTTATTAGTCGCCATAAAAGACAGTTGTGCTTGTATTCAACATGTATGCCAAGACGTTCTTCCACTGCCTCCATTAGCCATGCTACAGTGTGAGCTACCCAACTTCAGCTAAAATGTAAATAATTTCGAAGCAATCCTTTAAAATTAATAACAATTTATACATATTTTTTTATACAGCATAGGCCGGCATACGAGCAAGTGGGTCACCTGATGATAAGTGATCTCCACCGCCCATGAACTCCCACAATACCAATAGACGTGTTGCCCACCATATCAAGAAAGGAATAATTAAAGGATTGGGAAGGGGTAATATGAACCTCCGGATATCACACGCGCCGTACGAATCGCAACAGCAAGCTGCTACTTCATTTGATTATCTGTGAGACAGTGGTAACAACCCGGTTGTCATTCATGCTGTAGAAAACTGTCTACAGCGTAACTCTATCACATTTCACTAATATCCGGCCATTGTTTTTAATGATCATGTCCAAGCATGTTTTATAAGCGACGAGGCGAGCGGTTTGCTCATCTCATGGTGAGCTCCATACCTAGCCTGCCCATAAATAGTAGCAACTTTTAATTAGAAACTACTACATTATACTCCATTGCGCTCGTTAATCCAAGATAAGATGTTACGCGTCACAATACCTAATTCGATGTCTTTTTAACTGGAACATACTTAAACTATACTTCTGTCGGACAATAAAGCTGTGGAATAATTCGCCGGCGCACGTGTTTCCTCCTTCCTATAACATGGGATCCTTTAAACGGAGTGTGAAGATGCAATTAAGCAGGCTGATCTACGTTAGATACAGTCTGTAACGTTGGTCGACACTCTTCTTGGATAGCGCTACACTTACCATCAGGTGTACCGTAGTCACTTTGCCGAGCGAGGATAAAAAAAAGAATACAACTGGGACAGTGACACATTTCTGCATAGTGGAAATAGACGAAGCGATGGTACCTACCAGACACCACTGGTACCTATCCAGATGGACACTCCCATTAAAGATATCTAGAACCTAGTTAATTGTTTGCGGTTCCTTCTGTTTACGTTCTATCCACAGTTCCTTAATTCAGACTATATTATTTTATTACCAACATAAATTAACTACCGTATTTATCTCACGTTCATGCTTTACATAGTGTGACCACTTTCATCGTCATCGTCCTTACATAAATATTCTATAATTAATTCTATAACGGGATGTAAGATGACAGGCGAGGCATCGTATCTCGCTCGCTATGGTCAAATCACGCACACGATATCGCTGTTATAACGCGGTTATTTGCAGCACACTCTTGCCGATGGATACTGGACTATGTATAGTCAGATTGAACCCTCTTGGCGTTGGTAATTTGCGTGAATATTTTTAAGGTGACACTCTTGTTAATTAACAATTATTTGAACATATTGAATTATGGTGGTAGATCTCTCATATGCGAGAGGCCGTCTGAGTTGGTACCATCACGTTATCTATTTCTGCCGCCAAGCAACAGTGTGTAAGCACTGTTGTGTTCCGGTTTGAAGAACATTGAAGCCAGTGAAATTATTGGACATTATGAGACTTAACTACTTATATCTCGGGGTGATGAACCCAGTCCAGTTTTAAGACTTTTAAATTAAAAGATTTAATTCAAAGATTTGAGTTTTGCTGTGTCTGTTTATGGGCTGGCGTGACGTTTACCATCAGGCGAGTGACCTGCGCGTTTCGTCATGCAGGCAAATTAAAAATAAATACAAGCAATAAATATATTCCATACAAATTATCTAAACTCGTGAGTCGCAGTTATTGGAAGCGAGTTTGATTGCGGCGGTCTACCGATAAGGTAAATAGCTCATACAATTGTTGCAATGGGAGGCTCTGGCTCCTTTGTTAAGGAAGCGGTAGCGCTACTTAACGGGTCGGCTTGGCCACCGGCCATACCTACATGGTGTCAATTGATATACGCCGTTGTAAAACTAGACCTAGAATTTATAGATCTGTACTAGGCATAAGCTCCTAACTATTTCTAAGGGCGCCTTCAAATTAGCCATATGGAGTCGGAGTATTATTGTGAAGGTGTCTAGATAGATAAGCGATGATTGTGTCACGAGCGTCAGTAACACCGCGTCTTCGCGTTAGTACTAAGCACTATGTGAATCTTTGTGACAACGTTCGACAGTGTCACTAACGCATGGCGTCACTGATTGTCAAGCTGATATTTATTATGATGATTGAGCATCTTTTTAAAGATGTCTACGTTTTGATCTTTATTTTTACATATTGCTATTTTAATACTTGACATTGGCGAAATCATCGAAAATCGATGGGGCCATAATCTAAAAATAGAATAGAATAGAATTTATTATGATTTAGATGAGAGCATCACTGACGCCAGTGTTTGACGCCTAACGTGATTTGATCAGAAATCTGCCTTTAGGGTCCCGCCATACGACGACATATTTGACGCCAATGATGTTCATTTTTTTAATTGGAAAATTAAAGACATATTAGATAATGATAGGTGTTCGCTTTAAATTATGAGAAGAGATTTTTGTTATTGTCCGTTATATTTTATATTACGATGGCTCTGAGCTGGTTCATGGATCAGTTGATTACATATGTAATAAATACTGGAGTTAATATTAACAATAAAATTCAATATGTGCACTTTAGACAAAAAAAAGAAGGATTATATAACCCGATGTCAGATTAATTGTCAGATTGAAATATTAATAATTGGTAAAAAAACATTGAATAAAGGTTTGAAAAATCTTTTTTCTTTCCGTCTGGCGTTATCTGGGCTCAATGCCAAGGTCCACCTTTCTATCATTATTTGATAGTGGATTTGTTATTTTGTGGGGCGAACCGCCGTCTGACCCCCACAACCCGCAACAGGGACCACTGTTTCACTATTATCTCGTCCGATTAGTAGAGTGTACCAGTGTGTGTGTGAGTGTGTTGTAGGTACAGATGATGTTTTTTTTATAAATACACCCAACAGCCACAAACATAGTCCTGACCCCACACTAGGTAAACCTGTATCGTGGGTATCAAGAACTACGAGGGACTAGCGGTCCCACAATACCGAGACCCGAGACAAATATTTGTGAATCAGACAAACATTTCTCTAGGTACGGGAATCGAACCCACGGCCTCACGCTTCGCAACTGGCCACTCGCCCGCTGCGCTACGGAGGTTGTCAGAAGTTGGCTTTGACCTTGAGATGTTGCTGGCGAACATACACTCCCTACAAATATACTTTATGTATAACAAAAAAATGTTATAGAATTTATAACTGTTTGCGGTCCCCTAACTGTTTCACCGATAAGGTAAATAGCTCATATAATTGTTGCCATAGTAGGATCTGGCTTTAGTAACCTTTGTTAAGGAAACCACAAACTATCGGGTCAAATCTGGCTACTGTCTAGACTTACATGGTATGAATTGACCCCAATTCTACATTATGAAAGTGCTGACTTGCCATTAACACTCCATACCAACCAACCAATTTCATCCATAATGTAGTTTGTATGTCTAAGCTGTTCATAAAATCATTGGTTATAATAAATGATTTATTTATGATATTATATTACGTGTATAGGCTTTGACGGTTGCTTTAGAAATTACGCACATTTGTTATATTTTATATGTGATCGCATAAGCTTTGCCTATTTATGGAGATAGAGATTTGTTTACTTGAAGGTTTGAATGTAGTTTATGTGTTAAATTATGCTAATTGTACAGTTAGTAGCTATGTTGGTAACTTTCCGTGCGTGCAACCAATGAGTATATTATTCAGCTGTTTTTTTTATGGTATAGGTCGGAAACGATCAAGTGGGTCACCTGATGATAAGAGTTTTTTTTATTTTATTGTATAGGCCGACAAACGAGCAATTGGGACACCTGATGGTAAGTGAACTCCACCGCCCATGTACGCCCACAATACCAAAAGAATCATGGGCGCGTTGCCGACCTTAAAAGAAAGGGATTGGAAAGAGGGATTTCCCAGAGCATATCTCCATCCCATGATGTGATAGGGGGCGAGCCTATTACCATACCTAGCGCAAATTCCAAATTCCGGGTTGATACTGAGCCTTTCGTAATAGAAAAATCCAATATCACTTTTAGCGGACTCGGGGATCGCACCTGAGACCTCAGCGTCAGCCTCAGTCATAACGCGTACTCATTACAACTGCGCCATCGAAGCAGTCATAATCATAATAATATTCAACAATCCATAAAAGTACAAATAACACCAATTAGAGAAAAAAAAATATATATATTCATCAAATTGTTGCCAAAACCGCAAATAATTAAACGCAGGCTACAAAAATCCTTGAACGTAGCTTTTAAAAAGTCACAAACGGCGTACATACTCAATGTAGGTATAACACAGGCCAGTCCAATCCTTCATGAAAATTAATAACATAAGGTCTGCCTATCGGAGCATTTAATGGCGCACTTCGTTAGTGGTCTTGTACTTACGTGCAGTAACTGCTGTAATTAAATTTGCATAGAAATTCTCCTAAATTAGCCAGTAGCAATCGCTTTTGTGGGCTTCTGTCATAGAGTAAACAAATAGTCTACAATTTTATAGATATTCTGAATTGTCTTACCTATAACATTACTGGACCAGGATAATTAGTGAGTTTTAGAGTCACGCTGTAGACAGTTTTATCTATAGCATCAATGGGCCGGCTCGGCTGGGTCGTTACCACTGTCCCACAGAAAACCGACGTAAGGTAGCAGCTTTCTGCTACGTTTCGTACGGTGACTGAGATATCCGGAGGCTCAAATCTCCCTCCCGTTCCCAATCCCTAAATTAGCCCTTTCTTTAAAGGTTGGCAATGCGCCCATGAATCTTCTGGTGTTGTGGGCGTACATGCGCGGTGCAGATCACTTACCATCAGGTGACCCAATAGCTCGTTTGCAGGCCTATACTGTAAAAAAAACTTGGTGACTTAAAAGTAATTCCATAGTGCTAGCAACATAGACAACTAGCGTGAAGGATAGCTTACTGTTGCCTTTAATACAATGAGTTTAATTTTCGGAGACTCAAATTACACACAGATTTTGATGATTCTTTCACTGTTCTCTGTCTGGCGTTATCTCGGCTAAATACCAGGATCCACCTCTTGGTCGTGATTCCATCATGATTTGACGGTGGACTTGGTTTTATGTGTCCTGCCATCCGACCCTCAAAAACCGCAACTAGAACCAAGTTTCATCATTTCCTCGTTCTTTTATCAGTAGAATGTACCACGTGTATGTAAGGTTAGCTTGCATCTATGCTGTTCATTCTTTCAGTAAATTAATAAAACAGTTTTTTTTATACAATATAACCAATCCAAAAAAGGAAAAATTAAAATTAAGCTATACCAAAAATAAAAACACATACTTAATTACTATCCATAATGTTATACAATTTGTGATTTATTGTTATTGTTTTATTTGTCTACGATAATTAGAAAAACATCTGCAATATAACCCGGCTCTTTTTAACTATAACCACATTTTTTTGGATAGAAAAAGCTAATAGGTAAATAAAATTTCTTAAATTCCTTGTGTACATTTTCAAACTGTTTGTGATTTTTATGAATCTTTAAATGTATTCTTATTTTCCATAATGAAACCTCATGTGACTAAATATACCTTTAAAACACCAGAGGACATATTTTTAAAATATTGTAATGAAATATCAAGGTGATTGTGCAAAACCCTAATTTTGCAATTAATTCTCACGCAGATAAAATCAAAACTTTAATTTACTGAGTAAACGTTTCCTCGAGTTTTACACGTCAACGGTTTAACATGACGCAAAACGACCTCGCAGGAAGTATTTTATTAAGAAATATATGGATTATCATCTTTATTTGATCTTTACTAAAGTTCACCCAATCCTTGTTCCATCTTTATATTAAATAAATTAAACCAACAGACACATATAGTCCTGACCCCAGTAAGATAAGATCACTTTGTTTTATGGGTATCAGGATTTTTTGTTGCCTAGATAAGAAGACGAGCAATCGGCTCGCCTGATGGTAAGTCACCACTGGTTATAGACATCGACAATGCCAGGCACAGTCAATTCGCTGCCTACCGTTGAAGAAAGACTATTTGTGGATAAAGCCTCATTTAGATTGAGGGAATTTCTCGAACGATATAGGTGAATATATACGTGGCTATTTCATACCGTTCTTTATTCAACCTGTTTGACGAGGCCTAGTAAACAAGAATTTTCGGTCATATTTTCGTATATGTTATGCGAAAACTCTCTCTCTCTAACTGGAACTTAACACAAACATCTCGGTTTGGAGATCGAACCCGAGGCCTCTAGTTTCACTCTAGATGTTCACTGCACCAAGTTCAATCTGTTACTAACTCTAAGACCATTTTCTTCTTCATAAATATAACAGTACTTACTTATTTTAAGTGGGGAGTACTACGGACTGTACAGACGAAAATCGAAGGGTTGAAACCAGCCAGGTAAGAGCATGCACCGCTGACTTTCCAATTTACATGTATATTCATTGTTAATTATCGCTTGCTTTAACGGCGAAGGAAACATCGTAAGGAAACCTGCATTCCTTAGAAGTTCTCCACCAACCCGTATTAGAGCAGCGTGGTGTACTAAGGCCTAACTATTCAGTTCAGCAAGCCCGTACGGGTACGCAGCCTGCTTGAAATCAACCCTTCTGCGGAAATAAATAAAACCTATGAAATACATTTTAATCTTTGCCCAATAGCTAACCACAGCCATCGTATGAAATAGGTATGATCACGATCTTGCCCATTCATAGTTTTCTGAATTTATTTTATTCGCCTATCATTGATAATATAAGTTTATGTTACCAACAAAGTGTACGTGACTCGTAAGTTTCAAGTAGAGATAATGATAACAGACCTGTATTATATTGTACTTCTACTCAGAGTAGGGTCGTGCCCAGCAGTGAGATAATATAATTCGTAAGAACGTGAGGGACTAAGCCTTAGTCCACCACGCTGGCCTAATGTAGACTGGTAGACTTAACATACTTTCGAAATTCTATGGAGAATTCTCAGATATGTAGTTTTCTTCACGATGTTCTTACACCACTTTTTTTGATACCCAACAATCACACACATAGTCCTAACCCCACCCTAGGTAAACCTGTATCGTGGGTATCAGGAACTATGAGGGACTTGCGGTCCCACAACACCCAGACCCGAAAGATTTTTTTGTGGATCACACAAACATTGGATGCTTTTGGGGTTAGTTTCGAACCTGCGACTTTCGTCACGTCAGGCCATGCCATAGCATAACTATCCCCCTCCCCCAGGGTTGGGAAGGTATCCATACTCGAAATTTTCCTTATGGGGAAAAAACGCTCTGCGTTATAAATCGTTAAATATATAAAATAAGATGAAACGTAAGTTATTATAACATTGAACTTAATCTACATCTAATCTACAGTTTTAGAGGTCTGTTAAATCCTAGAATAGTAATGACTGTCCCGGATACCAAAAATCTCTGTTATATATTTTAGAAATATAATTTTAGTACGTAGTTTAACATATAAACAGCTAACAAAATTCATATAGCGTTCTAATCGGCCAAAGGCCAAGAATTCCTCTCAAACCACGTTCAACTAGTGCTGTGCAAACATACATTCAAACCCTATTTTTGCAGATAATAAACGTCACGTAAATGTGTGTTTTATTATTTTTTTCAAATAAACTTTTACCGCCTTGTAATGCAGAGCCAGTTTAAGACTAACCAATTGATATAGATTTGCTACTCTGTTTAATATGTTGACAGCGTGATAATTTTGTATATAGATGTCTTACAGTGCTTCTCCTCTGGTGACATTTCGCCGTACCGAGGCGTGACAGGCTGTGACAATCACGCGTGACAAACTCTTAAATGTGGACGGTCGTCACATACCAATACCACCTAATGTAAAGATCTCAGAGTATCCCCTCTGAGACCTCGTATCATTTATTCTCGTAAATATCCTCGTAAATTTATTATTTTCAATCACGGCAAAATGACACAGCGCATGTTACAAACTTCGTCCACATTAGCGTAACAATTAGGAGTGACAGTCATACCTCCCGGTGCGGCGAAATGTCACAGAAATGTGCACATTTGGCACAATAATATGCACGATTAGATAGATTTCCTATAAATCTCTCCAGAGGGGTTGGCGTCAGGCAGGCTGCCGGTCGTAAAAACTACAAGCCAAATCTTTCTGTAACATATGTTTAAAGGATGTTGCGCCGACCCCACTGCTAGTAAGATAAGGGCAGGTGGAAGCAGAATAATATGTTATCTCATAAAGAACCGTTACTTAGAAATGTTAAAAGCAGCGACGGCTTTGGCGTAGAGCCAGAGGAGCGGTCGCTCCATCGCCACGTGGCAAAGGGCGCTAAACTGCCAAATGCGAAAACCAATTTCAAGTGAAATTTTTTAGAACCATAGGCTGCTGAAATCTTCGTAAAAGTTAAATACTTTGAACTATTTTATGTAATATTCACGCAGACGGAGTCGAGAGCAACGCTATTATACATAAAAGTGTATATTGTATATGTATATTTTTCCGAAATTGAAAGTAAAAAATGCTTTATTCACATCACTAGCAAACAAATCCTATCATATCACACATGGTCGTAGTCTCACGATTGTCGCAGTGTCGCTGACGATAAAGAATATTAGCTCCGTTCTGTATAACAACTATCGAGATCCACGAGGGCAATAATTTCTGTTCCGCAGTATGTTTTATCGATCCTATTATTAAATTTAATATTGTACCGATTGTTTGTTTATGCGGAATATCAATACGTAATTTGAGGTGATTTATGATGTAAACAACGATATTAGGTTTGGTGGTAGATTGGTAGATTTTGGTGGGGTCACCTACCACAACAGCGTACCAAGGCTAAGAGCCCTAACGTCTTGGGTTAAATTCCTTGGTCAGGCTATCAGGGTCAGAACTATGTGTGTGTTTATTATTTATTTATTATTATTATTATATGAAAAACACAAGGCAGGGAAGGCAGACTCTGGGCTGATACTGAGCATTTCGTAATAGAAAAACCATATATCAGTTTTACCCGATCCGGAATTCGAATTCGATACCTCAGCGTCAACCTTAGCCGTACCGCGTACGCATTACAACTGCGCCTACGATATATATATAGCAAGAAAACTCCTTACTTGACTTTTATCACGTTTACAGCATTATTATTTAGTAGTTATATTCTAATGTTAGGAAAAGACATACCCAGTCATGTCAAAACCAATCTTGTTCTTAAATAACAATTTATTTTAGTTCACCTTACGTGTAATATAATTTATTTTGTAATGGCGCTGAGCGAGCATTAAGAAGATAATTTAAATTGATTTTTTTTATGACTTTGTGAACGGAACATGCTCTACACAAAATATTGACCTATCGATCGATATTCCGAAACCACTGCCGCATTATTTAAAAAATCAATGTCTTACCTTGATAAAAATCAGCCTTCGAATACTTAGATACCTGGGCATTTATTTTAATGAAATTCTCGTGTCTATTATGCAACCAAAATATCAATTGATGCAAAATAAATAACATTGCAAAAACTATGAATTGTATTTTAATTTTTTATCGATATCATAAATTGGTATGGATTTTATTGTACACTGTTTTATTTATTTATATGTTTTATGTTGTTTTGAGTATAGAAAACGTGACTGCAAAAATATATATGAAAATGTAGTCGACCTAAATAATTCAAAGCAATGCGTAATTTAATAATTCAAATAGTTCTAATGACATTTACTCATCAACACGAAGGTTATATTATTAAAGGTATTTAATTTTTATTTTTATTAACTGCCGTGAAGTGCTAATATTAATTAAAATGTAAATTGGTACAGATTCGTAATTTATAGTAAACGATCAGTTTACAAGTCATCATGTTTGGGATTCGAATAAATCACAAGTAAACGTGGGTGATTATAAATCGCAATTAATGTATTATTTATTTGATATACAAATTGTAACGCATGCTCAAAATTACATTAAGGCAATTATCATACTAGCAATAGTTTAGTTTTTGTTCACGACTCTGCCCGCGTAAATGTGATTTTCCGGGATAAAAAGTACTTTGTATACAATACAGGTTATGTAATTAAAAGATGATCAACTGTTGAAGCAGGATTGATGAACAAACATCCAAACTTTAACTTTATGATATTAGTACTTAATAGGAACTAGGAAGTTAGATTACCCTGAATGATGAGACGAGCCGGCCGCTCACCTGATGATAAGTGCCACGCCTGCCCATAAACAGAAGCAAGACCACACAGAACGTAGAATTACTAATCACTGCATGGCACTGGACTGCGTTCGTCATCCCGAGACGAGTGCTTATATGGTGTTGTTTGGAAAAAAAAACAGACTATGATATGGTTTCTAGCCAAATAGTCTTTTGCATAAGGCTCGACCAGTTAGTTCGTTAACATTGTCTCACAGAAAGCCGACGTAAAATGGTGGCAGTTGGTGGCTTGCTGCTGCGTTTCGTACGGTGAGTGAGATATCCGGAGGCCCAAATCCCCCTCCCCTTTCCAATACCTTAATTTTCCCTTTCCTTCAACGCACCCTTGATTTCGGCAACGCACCCTTGATTCTGCTGGTATTTTGGGCGTACGTGGACGGTGGAGATCAATTAGCAACAGGTGACCCTCTCGCTTGTTTGTCGGCCTATGCTATAATAAAGTCATTCAACCAAGTCGGAAACCTTCAGGCGGCTTGAAAACTCTGACACTACGATTGGCTGATAACCATTTGATATGAAATAGAATAGTGGGGCAGTAATGGATCCTAATGATGACGAGCATCAACTGACGAACCAAGGGCGTGTGCTCATGATTCGTGCCGGTATCTGTTCTTATGAGCCATGTGTTAGCCAGGAGCTTAGTTCTGACGATACAACAAATGGAGCCTCATCGTACTTGTGGCTAGTCTGTGTACAAGATTTATAAATCAGAATTTATAATTGAGAATGATAGTGTTGGAGAACCGTCAAGTATGCTAATGATAATATTTATGATTTACAATAAACTGTCAAAGATCACACGCCTCTTAAAAGCTGAAGCCTATTACAGCAATTTAAGTGGTCTAACTAGAATTATATTTTAATTATTTTTTACATTATAACTACTTCCGTCTTTAAGAAATATTTGATTAAAGGTGTATTAATTTATGTTTCTTGCCAAGTTAACAAGAGCAAATTGGTAAAATATGGAGTAGATAGCATTTTACAAAAGTATTTAAATCCAATGAGAAGATTATCAGGTGAGTGAAACCGAACTACTATTGCATTATATTAACTGCAAATAAGTGTAAATACTATAAATAAGTGATAATTGAAATCTTACAGAAGACTTGCCTAACCATAATGTGGAGGTGCAGTTGGAAATAGTTGGAAGTATTCCACAGGTTCCTGTTGTAGAGCCTCAAAGAAGACATGCCCGTTTTTATAAGCAGCAACCTAGTAAGTTATGCAACATACTGCACGATTATTTATAAGAAAAATGAACATGAAGGCCTAAGGATGATGCAGCACGATGCGTTGCAACACCACAACACAGTTATTTTACTGTATTGCATGCCACACGGTATATGTGGCGTCGCAATGCAACTTTGCAGCACCCATAATACGCCATCGCCATATCAAAAACAATTATTAATAGTAATAAAATCAATCCGAAATATTTGAAAAATCTGATTTTCATCCAAACATTGAATTGGTACTTATTGTGACTCTTTAAAAGAAATACAATGAAAAGCTGTGGATATAACATTTAATATATTTTTTCAGGACGTTTCAATGCAGATTTTGGAAGTAAGGCTATATTAGATATAAGCTTTTATATCGTGAAGGTATTTTTCTAACTTAAAACTCAATGATAAAATAAATAGCCAATAGTAGATATTCACGGATTATATAGCTTTTTATTGATTGATAAGTTTCAGAATCATAATAGTATTTACAGACATCACTCCCAACAGACAAACTCACAGACTTAAGCTTAACTTTTTTAACCCCTTGCAAAAAGAGAAATACTATAAGTTTGACCCCTTAGACTGTTTGTGGGTGTTAACCGGGGGGGGCTACAAACTTTAAATTATTGCACTAAGGATTTTTATATACATACGTAAGTTTGTATGGAGAAAAATATTAACTATTATTCGACTCGACACTTCGTATGAGTACTCCTAAAAACAAATTAGCAACTTCGTATTTCGCGATATCTCGAAAATTATCCCCTTAGGGGGTGAAATACTTTAAAAGAGCGGGGGTTGTTCCGGATAAAGACATTCACACTAAGGGAGCCGCGAGTCAAAACTAGTGTATATTATTATTACCTTTCTGTAGATGTAAAATCGCTTATTTTTTTATATTTCTTGCAGTGTCTCCTCCAATGCCTATAACTACGACTGATACTATAGTACAAACTACTATCACTCAACCAGCACCTACTTCAACGTATAAAACCTCTACAATGACTATTACGACTGGTGAATAATTTGTAATTTTTATAAACATTTCATCGATTATTGGATTTTTATGTGAATCTATTTCCATTAGGAGTGGTTTGGATGGTTGGAATTTTGAGGATAATAATCCTATCCTATATATTATAAATGTGAAAGTTTGAATGTTTGTGAGTGTGTGAATCCAAATTCACACACTGTTAAGCTTTAACAGCTGAACTGTTTCGGGTGAAACTTGGCACACAGGTAGACCACGACGTGGATTAGGACATAGGCTACTTTTATCCTGGAAAAGGTTATAACGCGGGCGGAGCCGCAAGCAAAAGCGAGTAATATATAAAGAAGCGGCGATGGTCTAACAGAAAATAGTAGGGACTGTCGAAACGGAAGTCTCGTAACCAGCCCAGACCTTTGACTTTTCGAAGTAACATGTGTATCTATTGTTAACTACTCGTATCGCTCGCTTCAACTATGAAAGAAAATACGCTAAGGAAACCGGTATACTCGAGAATTTTCCATAAAGATTTCAAAGATATGTGAAGTCTATTTGCCCGTTTTAGGCCAGCGTGGTCGACTAAGGCCTTACCCCTCATAATTCTATTCTTCAATTAAAATAATAATATTCCCACAGATATTGGTAAGAAGCCCGTATATATGGATGACTTGAAGAAAGCCTTCGAGGACTTTGAGAAGAAATTTTCCACAACTGTATCTCCCCTAACATCTACCACTACAAGTATGTAGTTCTGCCAAACACATTCGTTTTAACCTCCGACAAAATAGAGAGGTTTTATTAGTTTTACCCTTTATCTGTCTGTCCACCATTTTATATTTGAAAGCTAAATTTAATATTTTTCTTCTTCTGTTCTTAGTTAGATATCCTTGGGTTGTTTTTTTATAGTATAGGTCGGTAAACGAGCAAGTGGGTCACCTGATGGTAAGTGATCTCCACCGCATATGAATGCCCACAATACCAGAAGAATTTGAGATGCGTTGCCGACCTTAAAGTAAAGGGATAATTTAAGGATTGGGAAGGGGTGGCGGATTGGCCCCTCCGGATTTTTCACTCACCTTATAAAACACAACAGCAAACTGCTGCTTTACGTCTGTTTTCTGTAAGATAGTGGTAACAACCCTGTCGAGCCGACCCATTTTTATACGTCCTAATATTATAAATGCGAAATTAAGTTTGTTTGATTTTTACATTTTCACGTCTAAATCTCTGAACCAATTTTGATTAATTTTGGTGTAGAGATAGTCGGGACCTTAGAAACAGTTATAGGCTACTTTTATCCCGGTTATAGGCTACATATGCCTATTATATATAATCCCGAAAATGGTTGTTCACACGTGCAGAGCTGCGAGCAAAAGCTAGTTCTATAATAATTTTAGAATAGATAAAGTCCGATATTATAGCAAACAATTCATAAACCATGGAGATTACAAAAACGTGACTTGTTTTAAAAATACCACCGGATCCAAAACGACCCAACTTGAGAAGAAATGGAAATATGATAATGTAAGAATTTATTCAAAGAAGTAAATCTGATTCATATTGCCTTTTGTTACAGAATGCGATCAACAATTCACCTTCACCCGGAGACCTTTCGTTTTCACCCGTCCTTCTACTACTCTTGAATATCCAATAGACAGAAGCATCCATGGCCTCATAAAATTGCTGAGAAGTGGTATGTTTAGCAAGCCTTTTTTTTAACCTCGACAAAAAAGAATGGTCTGCCGCAGTGGCGCAGTTGTTATGCGTACGCGTTACGAATAGTTTTTAAATAATGTTTCGCTTTACATAGTAGTGAAATACGCATCGAAATTTGTTTAGCCATTAATTTTTAGGTAGTGAGCGAACAGATTCACAGATAGACAGGTAGCAGACTCTTGATTTGAAATATTTTATTAGAATTTATGTTTATATCTCATATTCCTTTCAGGAGTGCATTTGGAAAGTCCTGTTGCGAGACCATCAAACGAAAATTTACAATGGTTACAAGTTAAAATTCCAAAAACATCATAAAATTCAGAATTGAATTAATATCACAAAATGAAAGCAAAACGTATTAAATACATTTACTATCATATTATAGTACTTTAATTGATACATCTCTAATCTTAAAGCAGAATAATTGAAAAATGCGGTTGGGATGGTATAAATCATGGGGGCAAACACACGTTCCCGAAATTCGACTCGCCGGTGATTCCGAAGAACTATTACACTACAACCGTATCAGTAACATGCACACTGAGTTACCGATTCGGCCGTGGCTCCTCTTTAGACACTCTAGATCAAAGGTTCCCAAACTTTAACTCAATATTCCATTTTCAAAATTTAGCTGGTTCCGGTGGACCCACTGCAGCTATATTTCTACCATATTCCCAAAACTCGACAAAAATGTGAGGATTAGATCTAACTATGGACCCCTGTCGAGTCTCTCGTGGACCCCTGGGGGTCCACCTGGAGCACTTTGGGAACTAATGCTCTAGATCTTAATAGAGATGCTCCTAAAATAAAAATTATGTAGGCCCAAATACCCTTTCTCGCCCCTTCATTATCCCTTTCCTTGAAGGTCGGCAACGCGTCCAATATATTATATTGCGGGCGGTGGAAAATCATTTACCATCAGGTGACCGGCTTCCTGTTTTGCAGGCCTCTGTAATAAAAAAAAATCAAGTTTTCCTAGTATGCTGACCAATAGGCACACGGAGTGAATGAAATAACACGGAGTAAAGTTATTTATATCACAAAATGTACTTTATAACGTTGAAATATAGATATATTAACAGTACAAAACATCAATATTGTTATAACCTTTATTGTCCCACTAATACTTCTGAGGAAGTATTCGTTTGAATATCAATCCTTCATGTACCCTGAAGGCATTTATAACACCATTGTGATTTCGAAACCCATGAATACGGCCCATTTCCCCTACCTCGTTAAATTATTGGTTTACAACTGGTCATATAATGATCATGCGCTTTGAATGCAATACTTGTAAAATATGAGCATGACGCTTAAATGAAGGACGTATATCGACTATAACACATTGCTTGTCGAAACAAACAATGATCGAACTAAACCGATCAATTACTGGCATAAAGGTAATTATTTAAAACGCTACTATCTACTTGACCTCTCCGTCACGGAGGCAGTATACAAAAATTAACTAGTAACGTAATTTATGGGCTTCTTTCAAAGATAATTCTGGGTAATATTATTAACTCATCGAACTGCGCTGACGGTAACGGAATGCTGTATTCATAGTGCTGG
Organism: Mimas tiliae; assembly: GCA_905332985.1. Lineage (NCBI taxonomy): Eukaryota > Metazoa > Arthropoda > Insecta > Lepidoptera > Sphingidae > Mimas > Mimas tiliae. The sequence continues at coordinate 9,483,635 of HG995255.1, forward strand.
AATGGAATTGTTTTTTTTTATACACCGTGTTACAGAAAGGTATAGTCATAATTAAAGGCCTTACATACATATGAGAGTGAGTTTGTGTATTACAAAGACTACGCCATGTGGACGTCTGTATGTTTTTATGTCTATGTTTGTCTGTCCTACCTTTAAAAGACTATTTTCTGAACCATAATAAGCAGCCGGATTACATTTTCACAAAATATGAATTACTTTCGCGGATGTCCTAATTATTTGTTGTCTTTTTTCTGCCTGGCATTATCCCGGCTTAATCCCAGGGTCTGCCTTCCGATCATGACTTGACGATGGATTTGGTATTATGTGGGACGATCCGCCCTCTGATCCTCACAACACCCAACGGGAATCAAGGTTCGCTATTGCCTCATCAGTTAATCAGCAGATTGGACGTGCAGGTGAGGTTGGCTTTAGGCATATGATGTTTCCCATTTACACTACATTTGTAAAAAACAAAAATTGTAAAATTTTAAACGTACGGAACTCTCAATGCGCGAGTCTGACTCGCACTTTATTTATTTATTTTAGCCTTCGATGGCAGATGAGCTGACGCCCACCTTATGATAAGTGGCTACCGTCGCCCATATTTATCAGCAAAGCCAGAGGCACCGCCAACCTGCCCACAGTGAAAATATAATTTTTATTTCTCATAGTGATTTCTTCAATAGAGAAGATGGTTGGAAGCTTGCACAAGCCTGGAGTCGAATTATACATCTAATTAAATCGGAACCCAAAAGACCAACTGCCAAACCACAAGACACCGTGAACTCTTTCTGCGTAGATAGGAATATTGTCGACTAACTTTTGTAAAATAAATGTATAATTTTATAATTAAGGTAGGCAATGTAACATTAACTTTTCGAGACGACCTACACGTCAGTGTCTTCCATGACCACGAAGGCTGAAAAGCTTTCGAACCGTCGTGACTAAAATAAAATTAAGCCGCGATAAAATCCCTATAATCCAGTTTTATTTGAATTTTGATTTCTCGTTTGAAGAATGACTAATCATAATGCTGAGGACACTGCGGAGGAAAGTTCATTCCAGTCTGCAAATATGTGGGACAAATGAGCTCTGGAATCGCATTGTACTGAAGGTAGGTGGTTACAAGTAGTATTGATGAACTTTCCTATGGTGACGAGTGGTGTGACAATCAGTTATTCTATTTACATCAATTTATCTGTCATACCAGGATTTTTATAGACATAATGGCAAAATAATTAAAGACTCTTTTTTTACCTTTTAGTTTTTCATGAGTTGGTTTTGTGAACGTAACAATACACTATAAATAGTTGAGAAGTTATGCAAGTCTGATGGATAGTTTAGTAAAGTGGTGTGCAGGTGACCTCTGACAGCAGATCTTTATCGGGCCAACTCGGGCCGAATGGCGAGCGATGCAATTAAACTATTAGCTTAAGGACAATCGTGGTGAGACGAGAGTCAGATTCTCTTTGTTATAAATTAGGAATATGGTATGATGCGTCACTGCGCCATCCATCCACGTCATAATTGTGACAGTGATGTCTGTGTTATTTTTATTAGCTTGAATGTCGAGACAAGGTCGCTCGCCTGATGGTAAGCGTCTTGCCTGTCCATAAACAGAAGCAACGCCACACAGAAATTTTAATTACAAAGCACTGCGTGGCACTGGACTGCGCTTGTCATCCCGAGACATAAGTTAAGTTTCATAATGCCCAGTATATTCACTTTCAAAATTCCGATGGTCGCGTTAGCGTCAGCCCCGAGCGTCAGTTATGTCGTCATCTGTCAACGTCAAACTGAAAGCGCCAGGACGCCGTGCATTGGGGACGCTACCGTCAAATGGTCTTCCATAGATTTACGTAGCGACGGCAAAAACACTGCGTTACTGAAACTCGCGTTTGACAGGACCATCGGAAATCCACCTTTGAGATATCACGCATAAGTCTTGCTATTCATAGAAATTGTTACATGTCATATTCAAACCTTACTATGTGATTAAATGCTTCCATGCAATAAGGCACTGCTAGATATTGATGATTTACAGAGGGGCGAGCACGAAGAACTTACGAATAAGTATTCGAATCGAGAACGCTGGCATTTGTATGAAGTTTCAAATTTTTTTTGATATTTCGATACGAATACGTTCTCGCCAGTTATTCGTGCTAGCCCCTCAGGTTTTATAATGACACTTTACTATTCTATTTATAATTTTATTCGTTTGTGTTTAATAGTACACGAAACAATTTCCCAATAGAAATAGAAGCCCATACATATTACATATAATCTGAAACGAACAATAAAAGTCTGCAATATCTGATACAATGATATACAGTCCATTTAGAATTTTAATTTAAGTTCGTAATAGAATTTGCGTAACAATTGCCAGGGGTTCTGTATGTAACAGGTATAAATTGGCAAACACTAGTATATACATAGGTAAAGTAGTAGCTATAATATGGGCTAGTTACAATGTGTATTTGTATTGACCGATTTCATCAATCTGAATCCGCTAATGGGCGTACTCAGGTGTTGGCTTAAGGTGCCAGATTTAAAATGTTTGATAGGGCCTGAGTCCTGGCTGGCCACTTAAGACTTTGTTGAAATATTGACAAACAACCCGTTTTAAACGTATAATGAAATTTTCTGCCTCAGTGGCGCAGTTGTAATGCGGTGCGACTGCTATGTTGAGGTCTCGGGTTCGATCCGCAGGTCGGATAAAATGATGGAAAGGCGGACCCTGGCACTCAGCCGGAATAACGCCAGGCAGAAAGAAATAAATATGTGAAACTGTTCTGCATTAGCTCACGTCTATTTATCAAAAATGTAATTGACCCACAAATACACTCGCGTAAGCCTAAGTTGATTGTAATCATAACTATGGGACATATAACATTTGATCATACTTAATTAATTTGCAAGTTAAAAACACTCTATTAAAATCTAATTAGAATAAATGGTGTAAAGTTATACATACAAAAAACTCCAACTTGCTTAATAGTATTATAAAAAAGTGGGCATTTAATCGAGCACAGCGTGAGGTCTTGTAATTTTATACTAGTTTATAAAGTAACGTGTTTACTATAATAACAATGTTGTACCGAGAGTAATTACCTATCAATAGGTAGTAGTTCCCTCATATGTGAGTAACTGTATGGGTTGGTACCACTGCTTTGTCGATTTCTGCCGCCAAGCAGCAGTGTGTAAGGACATTGAAGCCAGTGAAATAACTGGACGTTTTAAGATTAATATTTTATGTCTCGGAGTGATGAGCGCAGTCCAGTGTCACACAGGCCACTGCTATAAAAAACACTTACACTCACGCACACGCACAGAAAATAATAGTAATTATGTTATTACATAAATGTTAAATTCCTTTAATTATGAGTAAGTATAATAGCAGTGATAGCTCAGCGGGAAGTGGTACGGACTGTCGAGACGAAAGTCGCAGGTTCGAAACCAGCCCCAAGTGCATACACCTCTCTGACTTTTCTAAGTTATGTGTATATTAATTGTTAATTATCACTTGCTTTAACGGTGAAGGAAAAACATCGTGAGGAAACCTGCATACCTGAGAAGTTCTTCATAAGAATTTCGAAGGTATGTGAAGTCTGTCAACCCACATTAGGCCAGTGTGGTAGACTAAGGCCTAACCCCTCTCATTCAGTAGAGGAGGCCCGTGCCCAGCAGTGGGACGTATATAATAAAGGGCTAGTAAAAAAAATATAAAAAAATAGTAAGTATATAAACTATTTGACTCATAAAAATGAATGATGCAATTCATATAATTATTTTATTATATTATTGGTATACTAACAAATATATCGTTGTGTTTTTCAGTGGTTATGTTATTATCTATTAATTTATTACAGTCATATCATTAAAGTTGCGCTACAAGAAAGGTTCCGCCGGATGTTAGGGTAATAAATATCTCCTTAACCACTTTCCGACAAGTTATTTCTCATTAAATAAAATGATGTGTAGCCTATAAGTATATGTTTCGGAAATATTTATTAGAAAGACATGAAAATGTGTACTTAGCTATTTATGTATCATTTGACAGCCTCCGTGGCGCAGTGGGCGAGTAGCCGGCTGCGAAGCGTGAGGCCGTGGGCTTGATCCCCGCACCGAGACAAATATTTGTGTAAGCCACAAATATTTGTTTCGCGTGTTGTGGGATCGCAAGTCCCTCGTAGTTCCTGATACCCACGATACAGGTTAACCTAGTGTGGGGTCAGGACTATAAATAGGTATGTGACTGTTGGGTGTATTTATTTTAATTTTATTTAGATATATAATTTTGTATATGTTCCTTGAGTGTAGGCAGAAAAATGTTTCTAATAGTAACTAATGCACTTACGCTCACTATCACACAAACATTTTATCTCGGTGCGGGAATCGAGCCCGCGGCTTCTCGCTTCATAGCCGCTACGCACCCACTGCGCCACAGAGGCTGTTGACAAGCCGCTTAACGTAACCAAAAATTACGTGTTAAATATATGCATTATGTTATCTGGCATCTTTAACTGCCGAAGTAGATGGGAGGGTCCCGTTCTATCACACAGGCGCCAGAAGAAATTTACCATTAAATATTATAATAATATTTTAAGGCAATGTATTTTAAATGTTTAACACGAAGAGTGTAAAATTACAAATATCTGCCGATCTTTGTTTTTAGCAAAAAAAACTTTTCATTCAACAAGATCCAGTTTATAAAAAATATTATACATACATACGCACTCACGCCTGCCCTCCCCGAAAGGGTAGGTAGAGGTGTAACTAGTATACCAACATTTCTTCGAGCTTATTTCCGTCCCATGATATGATATGACACGAGCCTATCATAATAGGGTAGTTTCCTATATTGAATTTTATACATTATTTTATAAGCAACAGAAAATGATACGCAAAAAAAACCCTTTTATTAAAACGCAATCAAAATTGGTTCAGAAATGTGCCCGCAGTTATGACTTTAAATGTTGGTATGAGGAAAAGTGGGTGCGTAGTAGGGATATCTCACTATCTCGCTTGCACGCGTGCACTTTAATGAACATTTTACACAGTGACGTCAAAGGTTGCATCGTCTGTCATTTGACAATTACCCCTTCTACAGGATTTGAATGGCTTCTATCTTATTTATTTTTGGTCCGATTTATAAAATTCTTTCTGCAATAGATTTTGAGTAACATAACTTATTGATTTAAATAATAAAAAAAATCTAGTCAACTACCCTATTTCGGACTCTGGGCTGGTACCAAGCATTACATGGTAGAAAAACTCAATATCACTTTACCTGACCCGAAGATAGAACCCGAGACGTCAGCACAGCAGTCGTACCGCGTACGCATTACAACTTTAACACCTCTTTTTTCTAAGCAGGAATCGACTTAAAAAAGTATTAATTTAACAACCATTATTAATTTAAGACTCATTTTTTTTACAAATAAACAAGTACCCTAATCGAACGTATTACTCATTACAACATCAAAACCCGTCGCCAAAAATCAAATCGAGGTGCGTTTGTTTTTTTTTGAGGAGTTTCCCATTTTTTCTCGTCCTTCATCATCAGACCTTAAATATGGGACTACTCTCGAAATAAACCCTATCGAATACAAAATAACACTGAAAAGTGGAAAATAACAATTTCTATAGGTCTCTTTGGATTCGGTGCTTGTGCCGCTATCAGTCAAATGTAATTGCACCGACTCCAAAAAAAGCGACCTATAGAAAATTTTATTTTTGAATTTTCAGTGTATTTTTTTAAGGTGGTTTTTAAGTTTTGCTAAAACTTATTTTATTTTTAAATTTTTAGTGGCACTTACAGCAATACGAGTAGCATGCAAATTCTTACACAATGACACAATCGTGATGACTGTGCTATTATCCGTTAAGGAGTTTCATTTTTTTTATTCCGTACTCCGTCATCAGCTCGATATGGGACCACATCGTAGCTAAACTCTATCGAATGAATGTTTTTCCAGCAAAATCGGTCTACGATTGGTGGAGAAATCGATGTACCAACATGAAAAAGCAAAAAAAAACAAATAAAAAATCTCGCCGAATTGTGAACTATCCTTTTTGAAGTCGATTTAAAACACCACAATCGGTCAATATCTGATACCGCATAACATGCATAAACAATACAGACAAATTAAGAACTAGGTCATTTTCGAAGTCGTTTGAAAATGTGTCCCAATAATTCACGAAACGTAACTCTTGTACCTATGCCTACATAGGAATTAACATTCCTAAAAAGGCAACCATATACTTTATATTAGACATTGGCTTCAGGAATAGCACGCTGCGCGTAAATCAGATTGTATGGATACTACACCGTTCTGAACAGTTCGTGGTATCGGTGAATTCCAGTTAATGTAGTTGTATTAAGTTCATTTATAAGGTAAAACGTGAAAATGTTGACTGTTTGATTTAAACGACCGTTGACCATTTAATGTTTGACTCATTTATATTATTAAATCCCTTTCCCTTCCCAATCCCTTAATTATTTATTTATTTATTTACACTTCATACAAGTCATGTAAAGGCGGACTTAATGCCGGAGGCATTCTCTGCCAGTCAACCTAAGGTGGTGCAGAGATAGAAGAAGGTAGGTGCAAAAATAATGATCCAAGTTAGAGAAAAAGACAACAATATTCAATATAGGTACTAATACATTAAAATAAAACAATATAAGGATAAATAAATTTACAGAAAGAGAAGCTACATACACGATACATATAATATTCATATATAGGTACATAAATACATACAATAATAAATAATATCAACATATAAACAATTAATAATATATATAAATATATATTTATATGTATATACATATACATACATATATAATATACTACTGTTGTGATGATCCTGCCATTTGGTTTAACAGCAACTGTCGGACCTTCACCTTAAACGCACAACGACTTACAGACATTCTAATTTCGAGTGGGAGCGCATTCCATAGAAGAACACACTGAACAGGGAAAGAAGAATGCACAAAACCAGAACTATGAGAGGGACAAAGTAGAAGTAGATTATTTGAAGATCGTAGGTTTCTTTCGTGGTTGGAATGTAGATATTGAAAATAAGGAGATAAATAGGAAGGCGTAGTAGAAGACGTAAGAATAGAGAAGAGAGTATTGAGTGCGCGCATATTTCGGCGCTCGCGAATGGGTAACCACCTGAGACGAGAACGAAGGGATGACACATGGTCATACTTGCGAAGATTGTAAATGAATCGAATGCAGTTATTAAGAAGACGGTCTAATTTGTTAAGAAGATCTGCATTCAGGTCAAAATAGCATACATCACCATAGTCGATAATGGGAACGATGAGGGTTTGCACAAGCATCACCTTTATGTTGGATGGCAAAAAATTCTTCAGTCGATAAAGCGCGCGCAGGGTACCGGTGACTCTTTGAGAAACATATGTGATATGGGGACGCCAGTTAAGGGTGGTGTCAATATGCAACCCAAGGTCTTTCACACTAGGAGACCAAGGAATGACAGAACCCCCATATAAGATCGACGGAATAGACACTAGGTCGAGTCTGCTCGTCATCCTTGAACTGCCTACAATTATGGCCTGGCCTAATTATCCCTTTCCTTTAAGGTCGGCAATGCGCCCATGATTCTTGTGGTATTGTGAGCGTATATTGGTGGTTGAGATCACTTACAATGAGATGACCCACTTGCTCGTTTTCCGGCCTATGCTATTAAAAAACATAATGGCATGGAAATGCTTACGTGCACTATTGAGCCTACGGAGTATTGTGACTACTATCCCTGTTAATATTATAAATGTAAAAATTTGGATGTTTGTGAATTTGAATGTTTATTAGTCACTCACGCCTTTACTGAACCGATTTAAATAAAATTTGACACAGAAGTTAACCATGGTTAACTTACCTATCCTTAACATAGGATAGTTTTTACTTGGAAAAAAACATTCATGCGGGCGTAGCCACGAGCAAAAGCTAGCAATCTATACTCTATACCCTTATGTTACTTGCACGTGCGACTGCGCTTATATGAAGCAATTAAGCTGGCTGGCATAATTCTGCCGATCTAAGATAGATACAGTGTCTGTCGTTGGTCGAAACTATTCTTGGATTGCGCTACACTTGTATTTGTATTTATGGTGGGGACGCCAGCGAGTTGCACAGACGGGTGATCGGCTCACGTTGATGGCGTCATTTCACCCTTAATCCTAGACACTTACTATCTGGTGTAGCGTAGTCACTTTGCCAAGCCAGGATAAAATATATATATGAATTGTAAAACAATAGATGAGTATATTTTATTTATGAACATTCCCTTGCCTGATAAAAATACCTGGAATTTAATTCCAATTTTTTTTTAGAAAAGGCCTGTTCTTCATTGTATTTAAACCCGGTAACTTCCTATTTATACGTGTGATACGGAACTATTTCGTTACGAAGCAGTTCACGTCACACTTACAAAAAGTTACATTAATTAGTAGGTAATGTAGGTATGTAGTGAACTTTTGATTCTTTAAATATCTTGTGCTTGTGTTGCAGATCATTTACATTTAATTGTTGAAATTACACCTATCTGGCCATAATATTCTAAATGGCACATACATAAAATACACCACTTTATGATGACATACAGAATCGATTAAATGCAGTAAAATAATGTATTAATTTATAATGTATAAATTTAATTAGGTATTAATATTGCATAATGTAGACGTAATGCCCGATTGTAATGAGAGGAGTTTGAGATTTCTTGTATTCAAATTAGGTACTAGCATTTGCTCGCAAGCCCACTTTCGATTTATAGGTTCAGACGAGTCGAATAATTTTCAACAACAGACTTGAATTAAAAAGGTGCAAGGATTTTGTTGATAAATTTGAATGTAAACCTGTTGAGATGGTTTAAATTGCGTGCGACTTAACAGTTGATCAATTGAAATCAAGCCGTGTGAACCTGATATTAGATACTAGAATCAATATCATTTAGGTTATTAAAAATATTTGAAATCTATCGGTACAGACCGGTAAAAATTTTGTAAGATAAATATGTAATTAATGTACTTTCATAAATTGTTAACAAAATCGCGAACACCATGTCCGTAACGGGAGTCGGTGTAAAGGCTCGACTAGCGCCCTGGAGCGAACCAACGCCATAACATGACGGTAATATCGGGAGCTACAATGAACTTTAACATTTCCACCTAGGGTCTGATGGTCCCGACTTTCACCATAAACGGCCAATTTACGGATGCCTGTCGACCGGCCAGTGCCTAAGCTAAACTGTCTCAATTAGCGACCGTATAGATGACCTCTGCAATTTCGTCAGATTGCCGGTGTTATTAGTCTAAATGCAACGAGCGTTCGACTCAACTATTACCTCGAAGTGAAGCAAATTGTAGCAGATTTTCAAAATGTTCTGTTATTGAAAAGTACTTGGAAAAGCTTTTACGAAATGTACTAAAAGGTATGTTACAAATAAGGTATTATAAAAGAATAGTTGACAAGCTATTGACTGCACTTGTAGATATATAATATTGTCACTTAAATTATTTGAACAGTTTTATCATTTAAAATTTTAAAAAGGAAATGTTAAAATAAAATTGATTACTTGTGATGGACTAAAATCGATAAAGTTTGACAGTCGTAAAATAAGTTCATACATACACACATTTCAAATCTCTTCATACTATTAGTTGATCACATGCTCTCCATCACTGGATGCAATTTTAGTGCGAATTATTTTACAAGTATCAATATTCAAGTTAGCTCAACCAATATGTTTGATATTAAATTATGTTTCCAATAACAAACATTGATAAAAACAATATAAATTATTTACCTTCTTATTTAGTCTCACTGTCCCCTATTTTATTGAGGCTTGGACTTGGCTTGGAGGCTTGGTAAATAATCCTAGCACGCTAGACAAATGCAAGTGTACCACGGACTGGTAAGATTGGTTTGGAGTTCAAAAGATGACATTTATTAATGTAATAGCTGTATGTAATATGCATATTGCATTTCCACCCGCGATCATGTTATTGCTCCGCTCTCGTGGCTTCCGCTCTTATCTTGATATTGTATAGCTATAAACCATCGTGTGAAAACTATCATGTACCTCGATTGGCCAAGTCGACGACTTGACTTGACTCGACGACGATATTATAAATAAAGATTAAAATGTCATCTATTAATACCAAGTATCAAAACCATTATATCCGAGTATATTTCGGCGGGATGCAATAGCAGTCTCCGGTGGCGGCCGCGCCCATTCGCGCGCCACTAGAGAGTGATCTATTTTTTTACACTTTTTAACAGGTTACAACTATGCGATGTTGATTCTAAATCAGGTTCTCATTGCGAAAACTTGACTGCCTTTTTTATCTGACACTCGATGTTCGGTCTAAATTTATTTCATCAATACCTAGTTTACTAACTGCACAACTACTATGAATAATTTGTAGCATTTGTCCTGAATTATTAATTATTTATAATTAAGTATTTGTTGCTTACTTAAATAATTTGCTGTTTGTATTTTTGCGTTGAAATTAAAACAATCACGACATTTACAATTTAACATCAATTATTAATCATTTCACTTACTGAATATCGATGTAACTATATTATGTTTATTACGATTATATTAAAGTAATATTATATGACATTTTATACTTTAATTCATCCGCTGCCGTCTTATGGCACCTAATACGAGTTTTTTCGATAAATGTCACGTGTATGCGAGAAATATGCTCAAAGCTAGTACGTTTCCAATACAATCCACTAGGGGCGCTGTACGGATCTGCATACATCATACTCCATACTAATATTATAAATGTGAATGTAAGTTTGTTTGTTACGCTTTCACGCGAACATTACTTAACCGATCATCATGAAACTTTGTACACATATAAGAAGTAATATAGGATACTTTTTATGAAAAAAAAAAAATTGTTTGTTACGCTTTCATGCCTAAATCACTGAACCAATTTTGATGAATTTTGATGTAGAGATGGATGGGACCCTGGAGACGGTTATAGGCTACGTTTTATTTCGGAAAAATCTATTCACGCGGGCGGAGCCGCGAGCAAAAGCTAGTATTTTCATAAATACGAATAAAGTAACAGTTATCGAATAACATACGATATCTTATACAGTGCACACTACAAGTGTGCACAACTTAAGTCTATTAAAATTCGTGGTAGGTGCTAGACGCACAGATTAATATAACAATAAAGGAGAGGCGTGGTCGCTAGAACATGGAACAGGGTAACATGATGAAGCCGGTATCACGACCTCCGCTCTCTGACGGCCTCGCTGCCGTGGGGCCCACTCGTCTTTCCGCATTTAATTGCATAGGTCACGACTTGTACACATTTTACGGTTATGAAAAGTTATGAAAATGGATTGCGATCTATTTCAGAATTGATTGGGTAAGGAATAGTTGCTGAGGTAAGAGGTAAAATGATTTGGAAAATGTTATGCGTTTTTTGCCGCTGAAATTAGATTACGCACGATAGATAGAATAATGTCACCACTGAATTGAACAAAGAAACTGGTGAAAGGAATAAATGTATCGTAAAAATTAATAGAAGTTTCAGATTTCTTCATTTATTCTTCATAAATTTAATAAACAGTTATTTTTATGTCCTGCACTATTAATCACAATTATTAAACCCCCCACGTCAATTTGGAAAACTTCTGTAAATTGTAAATGACTGAATTTTCTTCAGACCATCTTTTTTATGGCATATACCGGCAAACGAGCAAGTTGGTCACCTGATGGTAAGTGATCTCCACCGCCCAAGTACGCTCACAATACCAGAAGAATCATGGGCGCGTGCCGACCTTGAAGGAAAGGGATAATTAAGAGATTTGGGACGGGGAGGGGGATTTGGTCCTCCGGATATATCACTCATCATACGAAACTTAGCAGCCAGTCGATACTTTACGTCGGTTTTCTGTGAGATAGTGGTAACGACCCGGTCAAGCTGGCCCATTCTTACTATAGTCAAAACTGCCTACAGCGTGGGTCTACCACACAAAAAATAATTAATGAATGAATGTGAAGATTTTTTTTATTGATGAAAAAAATGCATTAAAATCGGTCGCTTTGTTTAAAACGCTACAGTGTCACAGAGCCTTGTCGGGGGTACAAATTTACCTTTTTATATTTGAATGTGTCATATTTTATTTGGTGAGTACTTACTCAGAGGTGGTGAGCCGGCGACGCGGCCGGAGCCGTGAGTAAAAGCTAGTTTTAAATCATTTACCTGGCTAATTACGCGTACGCATTACTACTGCCTTGGTGGCGTAGTTGCAATGCGTACGCGGTACAACTGCTGTGCTGAGTTCTCGGGTTCGGTCCCCGGGTCAAGTAAAAGTGATATTGGGTTTTTCTATCACGAAATTCTTAATATCAGCCCGGGGCCGGGAATTGTGCCCGGTATGGCGATAGGCTGGCACTCTACCACCACATCAAGGGACGGAAACAAAAAATATGGGTGTACCTACTGGCTACACATCTGCATACTCCTTCGGGGAATACATGCGTGAGTGCTTTTGTATGTACCTGGCTAATTACTCTTATAGTTATTAATTCAACGACCATAATCAGAAACAATAAAAAAGATTCATTGTATATAAAAAACAAGGTCAAAAATACAAATGAGTTTTAATCAAACCAACATTGATTTGATACTAAGTGTTCTGGTTAAGTCATTATACAACAGTGGCACTTATCTTTGGAAAATCGCATAACGACTTGTTACAGAAACAAAGAGCCGGATTTGATCAGTTACAACGACATTTAACAATGTATTTAGCTGCATATTATCTCTAATTCTAGTCTAACATAAGCTACAAACGTGAATTGTGATAATAATAAATGTTAATGGGTGCTTACGTGTTTTGGTTGCGTTTGGATTTAAGGGGGAGTTTGTAGGAAAATAATTACGTGGTAGACCCTTGTTGTAGACAGTTTTGTCTAGCATGTATGGGCCGGATCGACCGGGTTCTTACCACTATCTTTACGAGGTGGTAGGTCCCTCATATGCGATAGGCCGTCTGGGTTGGTATCACCGCTTTGTCTATTTCTGCCGCTAAGCAGTGTGTAACCACTGTCGTGTTCCGGTTTAAATTACATTGAAGCCAGTGAAATTAATGGGCATTATGAGCTTTATATCTTATGTCTCGGGGTGACGAGCGCAGTCCAATGCTATGCAGTGCTTTGTAATTCAAAGTTGTGTGTGGGGTTGCTTATGTTTATGGGTAGGCATGACGTTTACCATCAGGCAAGCGACTTAACTAATACATTCAGGATCCCCGGGACCGAGGCAATTGCGCCAAAAAAAGCCACCGCGGGGTTTTTAGTCGGTATATCAGCGTAGCAATTTTGGATTGGGACCCGATCCAGAGGTCGTTGGGGAGACAACTGGGTCGGAAGTCTGGTGAGTCCGACATGTCCATCTCTCCACCCCCGAGGTAGACAAGGTATCTGTAAAAGGGATTTTCCCCGCGGGAAAAAACAGTAAAGTCTCTCAAGTAAAAGCTCACCTCAGAGCAAATGGGCGCTAGGAATCCCAATCCCCTAGTGGCATTATTCAGAAAAACTCGTAAGTTCAAAAAAGTAGGATCTTTAAGATATCACTTCAATAAAAATTACAATATTTCGTACGTACGTAAAATTACAATCATTCGTACGTAAAATTGGTTGCGATTTAGTATTTATTTTTGTTGATATTACAATATCGTTTTTCATTACATATATCGCCTTACTGAGAATAATTATTGATTATATAATTACTGTGTAAAATGTTTAATTAAGTTGCAATGAATGCATTAGTATTAAAAATGTCTCTTATTTTAATAGCGGAACAGAGGTCAAGCCGTTCTCTACATAAGTTTTATTTTAAACTTTTTACCTGCACGGTTAAATCAATTTGCTCTTGTTTTAAATTAACCTTGCGAAAGAATTACAATTATAAAAATATGAACTTATTATATCGTTATAATACCTCATTTTAAAGTTCCACGGAAACACAGAAATAAAATCAAGAAACCTTAGTATTTATATCATCATTATACTGGTAGATTATTAATTATTATTTGACAGGCACCGTGGCGAGTAGTCGGCTGTGAAGCGAAAGGCCGCGGGTTCGATTTCCGCACCGTGACCAAATGTTTGTGTGATCCACAAATATTTGTTTCGGGTCTGAGTGTTTTCTGCCCAGAGGGGTTGATGTCAGGTAAGCAGCTGGTTGTAAAAACTACAAGCCAAATCATTCCGTAACGAGTAAAAAAGCATGTTGCGCGAACCCCACTGCGAGTGGGGTAAGGGCAGGTGGAAGGAAGGACTGGTAGATTATTTATAATTTTATTTATATGCTGACGCTTGTTTCTTGAAGGGTAGGCGGAGGTGCAGCAAGTAAACTATACTCTGATTTTTAATTAGATAGACTAAACTGACATTTGGTTACCAGGTTATCGTAAAGTAAAAATAGTGTTGTATCCTGAGTTATCGAGTGTTTTGATAAGGAATCGAAAAAATCAAACATTGTGATTCATTTTATTTTATAATAAAGTATTATTTTTAATTTGCATTGATCAATAAATAGAAAAATAAATGAAAAACCGAACTTTTTAATGACAATTTATTTCTAAATAATCACTTTCAGAATCTGAGTCTGTTACACTTATTATAAATCATTCTGTTATATCAGCAATAAGGTGGTCGAGTTGCATCATTTTGTTCTCTTCTTTTATAACATGATTGATACATCTCGACCACCGTTGCGGTGTCATGAACTTTAACCCGTCACTAAATAATTCTTTAATTTCGGCCATTTTAAAACTTTTGTTATTTCTTGCGACATGCCCCTTTACCTGTGGCCATACTAATTCTATAGGATTCAATTCACAATGGTAAGGGGGCAGTCTTAAGATGGTAACACCGTACTCAGCAGCGAGCTCATCAACTACATTTATTTGATAATTAGGCTTTTCTTCATTAACGATTTCCAGTAATTCTGCCTTTAATCATTGTATCTTCAAATTTTAAATTCTTTGAGTTCAGCCACTCTTGAATTTGGATTTTACGCCACGCCGAATTGGGGGTTTTCACTACCTTACGGGAGTGGTAAGGGGCATTTTCTAACACCAAAACGGAATCATTTTTTAATTTAGGCAATATTCCCTTTAGCCACTCCTCAATATGTTCTGCATTCATCTTATTATGGTAGTCACTGGAGTCTGTCTTTGACTCAAACATCAATAAACCCCCATCTAGAAAGCCTTCCTCGCTTCCAATGTGGCTAATTATAAGGTACCTTCCTTTTCCTGTAGGAGCTTTAGTACCCGTTGTTAGGCCTTAAGATCTTTTAAAACGTTTAATACAATGGCAGTTCCGATTCCCAAAATATCTGCGGTTTTCTGAGGGCGGTGGCACTTGTTAAGTTTTTCTTATAATTGCGTATCCAATTTGATTTGCTCTTCGTTGAAAACGTATTTAAATAAGTTTTGCACCATTGTTTTCTCGGTGACACTCAGAGGAGCGCGGCGTCTCCTTTACCT
This sequence comes from Mimas tiliae, assembly GCA_905332985.1. Lineage (NCBI taxonomy): Eukaryota > Metazoa > Arthropoda > Insecta > Lepidoptera > Sphingidae > Mimas > Mimas tiliae. Next base: position 9,499,201 of record HG995255.1, read on the forward strand.
AGGAGACATAACTGCACTCGATGTGCTCGGTTGAGCGTGATCTATGCAGTTAAAAAAACAACAACATTCGAAACACAACAAAGTAACAAGGAGAGACATAACAAAAACTTGACAGCAAATATTTAACAAGAAAACAAGCGTTAAGAGGGCAAGGAATATTCGTACAACCAATCGCGAGCGAAGAAGGGAGACGAATGACGCACAAAAGGGAGGATGCTTACCAGTATTGCCATATTAATAATATTAGTAATTAATATTAATAATTTCTGCAGAAGCAAAAGAACCCATACACATACCTACTAACAAAAACATTAAAAATGTAACTAAATTCCATCGATCGCATTTATTTTATTCTTGATTTCTTATTTATTACAATAAAGTTATTGTATTACGTTTATTAATTTTGTAATATGCATTCCATTACTTTTATATTATTATTAAACATTTATTAACACAATTGAGTAAAATTAAATCGAAAGGTCATGTCACAACATGTCGATGAATCATTGATAATCAGCCATACTACAGCACTATGCTCTACGCTTGCAACATTCAAAAAAGAAAAGGTTGATGGCAGCTGTCAGTTTAGTCTATCTACTTAAAAATCAGAGTATAGTTGTAGCCACGCTTATTCGTGGTTGTTGACATCTTATGATGTGATCGAGAGTGAGTCTATTACCATACCGGCCATGGATTCTAATGGCGAAAAACTCATATTATGTAATTTTTCAAACTAAAAACTAAAGCACAAACTTGGATTTGAATCCAGGACGTCATGGTTCTCAGCCTACATACACGGTTTTAGTTTTTCTCATTTTCTTACATTCGTTATCTACCATTCTATGCATTAGTTTTTGTATCCTTCTTTTCCGGCTGACCACAGAAAAAGTAGAGTAAACTTTTCCAACCTTATCTTCAAAGATTACTTCTATTTTCCCTAATCATGGAAAGCAATTTCATATCGCTATTAAGTGAATGAGTAACTGTTCATTACAATTGATTCTTTACCACAGATAATACGTGATTTCATTTGTTTATGATTTATCATCTTTATAAAATAATGCATACCATAGAAAATTGATAAAGGATGAACAATAATAGAAATCCACGTATTGAGTTTCTTTGGCCCTTACTATTCTTGCAATATTCTTGCACCCGATATGCTCACAAAATTTCATACAAATCGGTCAAGCCGTTCCGGAGGAGTATGTGAACGAACATTGTGACACGAGAATTTCATATATTAGATTGTGCCTACTTATGTAAAATTGGATGACATTTAAATACTACAAAATAAAGTACTAAGAATGCTCGATGACAATCTAGGGCTCTACAAAACCTACATGGATTTTTCAAATATTAATGTGTCTGGTATTATCGTCAGCGTCAAATCTCTGAGGTCATGTTCTTGTCACATAATGAATCACAGTCAGGGAAAGGCATGCTACTACGTCTTCGACATTGACTGGGTCTCTGGAGCGTTTATTTTTAATCCTATGATATACTAGCTGCTGCACGTGAGTTTGTCTGACAAGTGACTAAACTTGGTCCTGTGGTGTTATGATGCTTAGTAGGAGGGGTGGGGAAAGTAAATAGGCTCAAATATAGGATTTGCACTGCTGATTCGTTTGGTGTTGTGAATAGTGGTGATCTTCTTAACTTTCTCCTTCTATCTTTGTATAGTGTTTTGTGTAGTGCAAGTAAAAATCGTTTTCTGGGCTTTGGACTTTTACTCTTACCCTCTTTCCAAATCTATCAACTCACAATACACTTACCATCAGGTGATACGCTTGCTCCTTTGCTTGCCTATGGTATAAAAATAAAAGCGGTGGTCTCCTGATGGTTATCACTAACCCAGTTTTCGATTCCCTTATTTAACCAATGAAAAAAGTATGAAGTTAAAGAGGCCTGGAGTCTGCAATTTGTGCCCGGTATGGCGATAGGCTCGCCCCCTATCACATCGTGGGACGGAGATAATGCGCTCGGCGAAATGTGGGTGTACTGGTTACACCTCTGCCTACCCCTTCGGGGATTACAGGCGTGAGAGCATGTATGTACACATCTGTAATTTTTTAATGGCTGAATAAATTTTTGTCAAACATAGGTAAGAACAATCTCGATTAAACCAGCTTTAAATAAATAAAAAAAAACAATTCAAATTAGTTCATTCGTTTAGATGCTATGATGCTACAGATATATACCCATACGCAAAAGGGCCAAACTCATAATACTCTTTTTGGCTTGAGGTAAAAAATAAATAAATATACGGACACGGCTCAGTTGATATTTTTTAATGGTATATTTATAAATAGCACAATAAACGTAGGCGGGGAAATTACGCAGTTTGCCTTCCGTCCGAAGTGCAAGTTATCGTATCATTGGAATACTTGATATTGTTTTATGGTTTTTCTGAGAATTAGGCTAAAGACAAGAGTGGGAGGTATTTAATATGAAGGCCATTGTTGTTATATTACATTTACTGCATACTATAGTGATATTAAGTTAGCCAACTAAATAGTTATTTGGATCACTTCGAAGGTCAAAGCTCGTTCGTTAGGTCACAACAATAATTTATGAATTTAGGACTAAAAGATTTAGATTTTTATAGCCAGGCTTGACAGCCTCCGTGGCTTTGAAGCAAGAGGCCGCGTGTTCAACTTCCGCACCAACATTTTATTTTGGGTGTTTTCTTCCCAGAGAGGTTGATATCAGACAGGCAGGTAAAAATTACAAGCCAAATCTTTATGTAAACATGAGTTAAAACATGTTGCGCCTACCCCACTGTGAGTGGGATAAGGGCAGATGGAAGAAGTTAAAACTGGACTTGAAGCAACAGAGACACATCCTCTTTGTATGCAATTGTTTGAAAACTACGCTTTCCGGTCTCTTGTCACGTTCGCTGTTCATCGATTGTTCAGCTCAACAAATACCTATATAATCATATACAAAGTGGATGTTACAAAGTATAAAAATACAAAAGAGGTAACAATAGATTATAAACAGCTAAAAGTAAGTACCTATATAAAAATTATGTATCATTTAAATTACATCAATTATCTAATGAAAAGATAAAGAAACTGTATGTAATTTAAAGTCGAGGTGAAATAAGTTTGGCTTTTGCGTGATACGCGCACGTGCCGCGGCAAACAACGGAGCCTTAGGGTGAATGTACACCTAAACACGCCGCAAGCACCGCACGCGCTGCAGTCATCGAATTTAGATTCATTATGGCGAGGTCACGCCTCAAATTTAAGAATGAGACTATTTCTGAACTCCGAGTGTGACGAAACGAATAAGCTTACAGTGATGCAAAAAAAAATGCGTATAGAAGAAGATTTGAAGCAAAATGTTAAGTGAATAGAATTTTTAAAAGTAGTTTAGTATTTGGTATAAAAGAAATTCCAAATTACGCCACAAAAATAAGCTTTGGCATCGAAATTTTCTGTGCTTTAAGTGATAACAACATTTTCTCATAATTTGATAAATATAGCATTTAACTAAAATGAGAATCAAGTAAATGGTATTTAATTGGTAAATGTAAGAAAACCCTCTAAAATTCCGAACGTCAATTTGCAGATGCTATACAATTATATAATTATATATTACTTTATACTATTGTATTTCAACTCATAGTCGGAAATCATCTTAACGCACGAGCCGTATCGTGCAGCGCGGATAGGTGTGCGAGGGTACATTTCATAAAACGAATTCTAAATTGAATAACTGTGGCGCGTCACTCAGCGCGTGTGCCATTTGTGACTCGTTTAAGTGTACGTTCACCCTTATACGCCACAGTGTAGTAAAGGTTGGTACATTTGAGGAAATGTACCATTATTTTTTATATTTAAAGTTAAAATTAAAATAGTTATGTTACTTGATTATACAATATTAAATTAATTAGTAGTACATAAAACATTATAAAGTATAACATACATAATTTCCCGCGTTAAAGTGTTAACACAACTTATAGTTCGTGATTTGGGACATGCGTTAAGTAGCAAAACATTTTATTATATTTCTGAAGCGTTAGTTTGATCTTTGTCGTCTTTAACCCCAGACGCAAAAAAATATGTTATGAGTTTTTCGCTTTTGCATGTATATCTGATAGTAAAATCGTAGCTCTCAAAAAGGTTTTTATTTGGAAACTCATTTATGTTTCTGCATGTCTTACCATGCTCTCTCTATCTGTTGCATTTAAATATCTTCAGAAATCTTTCACTGGTTTATTGTTTTTAATAGCAAGAAAATGGGTCAATTGATGGTAAGTCATCTCGATCACCCATTAACATGCACATCAACAGAATCATGGATGCGTTTTCGACCCTAAAGGAAAAGATTGGAATGGGAGAGGGATTTCGGCTTCATGAGATCTCGCTCACTGTACGAACTTAAAAGAAAGATGTCACTTCGCGATGATTTTCTGTGAGACAGTGGTATTAGCATCCCATTGAGCAGGCAAATTGTGCTGTCGACAAAACTGTCTACAGTGTAGCTCTACGACTTTGACTTGTGGTTATGCTCCGTACTAGTTAGTACATCGTACCCAATTTACGAGTATAGAGTCAGAGCAAATGCTACAAAAACTCCTGACGTCAATTAGAAGTATCTATGACTTTTAAATGGAACTCATTTCGAAATAATACTAGTTTATACCGATTTTATCGCGGTTTAATTTTTATTTTATTTCCGATGTTTCAGACGACAGTCTCTCCCGTGACCACGAAGGCTGAAAAGCTTTCGATAAATACGCGATAAAATCCGTATAAACTAGTTTTATTTCAATGTGTAATATTCGCGTAAACCTAAGAAACTAAATTTCTACAAAAATAATATTTTTTAAGATCATCTTGATTACACCAGCGTTCAAAAAAAAAACGCATTCAATCGGTCTATTCGTTTAAAAGCTACGATGTAGCAGAGATATACTACATATAAACCCACAGACGGACAAAGGGGCCAAAATAACACCCGTCTTTTTTGCCTGTTTTTGCCTGAGGTTAAAAATCAAAGTAGTGCGAGCTCCAAGTCACCAAGCGTACATAATAATATAATAAAACTCTTCAATCGAAGGTAGTTTGTTCACGATCGCGATTGTTTATCTGGCTCTCGTTTTCACTGTTCGTGAACGGCCGACATCCGAAGGTCACTGCGAAATTAAAAGTGTTTTAGTATCTGATTACCGCTTATTATGATTTGAACTAGCTCTACGCGACAAACAACATCAATTATATAAGCAAATATTATATAAATTATTTAGCAATCATATGTTCGTAATACCAGGAGACCAATTCTCGTAATTTTAAATGTTTAAAATATCATTCCGATCTAGTCTCAGCGTCAAGAAAGTTGCAAATGGCATTCTCTTAAACAAATAATCAACGTCAAATGCACCTAGCATTAGCAGTAGCATTATACCGTTTTGGCTTCTGTCAACTTTTATTCTACATTAAATCTCATTACGATCTTTGTTCATATTTGACGTTGATTATTGGTTTAAGAGAATGCGATTTGCAACTTTCTTGACACTGAGACTAGATCGGAATGATATTTTGAACATTTAAAATTACGAGAATTGGCCTCCTGATGTTTAAGATTCGTGCAAATATGCGGCAGCCGAGCTTGGACGAAGTTATAAAATATGGTGGGAGTAAATACGTGTCAAATTGAATTCTTTCGTTTTTTCATCGGTTAAGACTGCGAGACTATCACCCACCACTGTAACTTGTAATCTAGCATTGACAATGGCATCCATTATGTAATTATCCAGCAACGAAATTGATCATATAAAAAACCAGGGGCGAGTTGGAAATATTTATTTTTCCACTATATTTTACTGCTAATACTATAAGTAGGTATATATCATTGATATAAAATAATGTGTCTCTAAAGTTGAAACTATGTCTAGTTTGTGCATTTTAATTTTAATTCTAAACTACAATCTGCTCGCGTGTTGTCCAATGAAAGAAAGAAATAATGATTTATTGTAATAGGTACACATGCAAAATTATCGGTTAATGTACTACAATAATTGTACGAATCATTACTAGCTAAGTAGAGCACAGTGATAGGAAAAACATGGACGTAAAATTACATGCGCAATCTATGCTGTGTGACTCAGAGTGTGCGTGTCCTTGGAAGCTAGTGAAATTACTGGGCATTATGGTCTCGGGGTGACGAGCGCAGTCCAATGCCATGCAGTGCTTTGTAATTCAAAGTTGTGTGTGGTGCTGCTGCTGTTTATGGGCAGGCGTGACGTTTACCATCAGCATCAGCTCAAGCGAATAAAAAAAGCATAAACTATTTTGTGCATATACATTTTAAGTAGTAGACAATGTTATCTACACTCTACATCATAAATTGGATGGCCCAACCGGGTTGTTACCATTGTCTCACAAAAAACCGACGTAAAGTTGCAGCTTGCTGGTACGTAGAATAAGTAAGATATCCGGAGCCCGAAATTCCCCCTTCCCTTGTATTTCCTTAATTATTCCTTTTCTTTAAGGTTGACAATGTGTTCGTGATTTTTCTAGTAATTAGGGCGTGCATGGGTGGTGGAGATTACTTACCAATAAGTGACCCACTTGCACGTTTGGTGCCCTGTGCTATAAAAATACATGTAGGTATACTCGTATTATTAATAATTTTGTAGTAACTTCTTACACTATATACAAAACTGCTTGTTTGGTTTATCTTGAAAGCGAGCCTCTTTGAGTCTTTGGAGTTGAGTACCTATATCGTGAAATAATATTGAGAGAATTCAGAAGACCAATTCTCGTATTTAACTGACACTGCGAATTAATTTTAACCGAAATGATATTAGATTTTGATTTGACTAAAAATGGTATTCTGTTCCTCTTTAAGTTCAGTTCAGTGTCAATATAATCTTATCTCGATGTCATTGCAATCTCATTTCCGTCATAATTTTGACGTTTATCTAAGGACATGTGTCATTTAAAAATGTTAGCAGAATACCGTTTTGGTTTCAGTCAACTTTTATTATACTTTCGATCTCATTACGAACTATGTTCACATTTGACGGTGATTATTGGAATAAGAGAATATCATTTGCAACTTTCTTGACACTGAGACTAGATCGGAAGGATATTTTGAACACTTTAAATTACGAGAATTGACCTCCAGGTTACAAGTATTTCTTGTAATGCACTGTCCGGGAATGGCAAGGCACGTTAAGCCCGTTGTTAAAAGGCAGCTGTCAAGTCCAGTAATATTATCAGCAACACTCTGAGAGGTTCAACAGTTCAGTACAGTAATCCGTATCATCCGTAATGTGGGGATGTGGATCCAGTAGTGAGTAATTATATATTTTTTCTTTTTTATGTAATGTAGGTTATTACAGTTTCCGTGGCGCTGTGGGCGAGTAGTCGGCTGTGAAGCGAGAGGCTGCTGGTTCTATCCGCGCACCGAAGACAACATGTTTTTATGATCCACAAATATTTGATTCGGGTCTGGGTGTTTCTCCCTAGAGGGTTTGACGTCAGGCTGGTTGTAAGAACCACACACTAAATCTTTGTATAACATGTTTAAAAAGCATGTTGCGCCGACTCAACTGCGAGTGGGATAAGGGCAGGTGGAAGAAGAAGAGGTATGTATAGTCGTCATGAACATAACCTTTTGAGAATTATAATCTATACACATATAGTTTGGTTTGTATGTTATGTCTTTATATTATTATGCGCTAATGACGAAAGAGCAAGTTGTTCGCCTGATCGTAAGCTCCACGCTTGCCCATAACAGCAGTAACACCTGTACTAATGAGGGTTTAGGCCTTAGTCCACCAATCTGGCCTAATGGGGATTGGTAGACTTCACACATCTTCGAAAATCTTATGGAGTGTTCTCAGGTACGCAGGTTTCCTCAAGATTTTTTTAACCATTATAGCTAGCGATAATTCACAATATATACATTCTTAGAAAAGTCAGAGGTGCATGCTTTTTGAGCTAGCTATGAACCTGCAACTGTCGGTAGTCCAGTCAGCTCAGCAGCGACACTGAGCTAACACTGCGTTTGTACGAGTATTATATACATACTTCATAAAAAACGAAATGCGTTTTTGTATATAACTTTCAAATTTATATGTTATGCCAATGGATGTAATTCAGATTGTAAAATAGGCATGCCAGTGACATATTTTATTAATCAAGAAACAACAAAAAATTGTAATCAAAATTTCTAATTTCTTTTTATATCGACCGACCGTTTTTGTATTATAAAAATCAATCACATGTAGTTAGGCCGTCCAAAAAGAAATACATATCTATGCAAAATAACGTTGTAATCGATAAACACTGTAATCGATCGTTCTTTGCATTCAATTGTGATTCTAGATGAATATAAATCGATAGTGTGTTCGCTTTATATTCGATTGTAGTCGATACAAAATACAATATCCGCGCTCGTCTCCGGCAGGTGGTTCGGTGAGATAAGGAAGAAAGTAGGCTTTAGCAAGTTACTGTATATTTAGTTTCTAGCTTTTCCTTTATTTAAATATATATAGGGTGCCGCCGCGCTTTCTTTGTTCAAGTATAACTGTAGCTCTTGATTCGTTAAACAATTAGAAAATGTTTTAATTGCTATAATAAGTATTTATTCTACTATGTATAAGAAGGCCTGACTCATCACCTGAATTAAAATTGAGCATACAATTTTACAAATTTCTATTACAAATTGAATTTTTACCAGAACACAAGAAAGAAGAAAATATACACCAGTTCTTAAAACATCTCATTGCGATGTCATTAATAGCTTTTTATATGTAGTGAGAGACTATCAACGCGATATGAAAGTCTAATTTGTATAATCATTCAGCCGTGACCAGCCAGACTCAAAATTAATCTACACATTTTCGCAATATCTTATTTCCTATTGAAAAGGCTAAAATAATTTTAATATCGACTATAATTAATGCTTGCTTTTTGCGCAAACGTTTTTGATTTAACGGAAGACTACAAAATATCGAAAGTGGAACAGATATTTTATAAAAATATTAGAATACAACGTCCGCGATCAAGTATACTTTTATATAATAAACGTCGTTTATAATAGGAAGCATACATTATTTATAATTTTATGAATATACACATACTCTTAGTGCCAACTACCTATTTTTTATAGCATAGGCAGGCCAACGAGGTATTGTATCACCACCTATCACCGCCCATGTACGCACACAATACCAGAAGTATCTGTGGCGCGTTGCCAACTTTAAAGGAGGGGGATAATTAAGGGCAATCCCTTCCCAATGGAAGGGGAGGGGGGGTTGGGATTTTGGATATCTCACTCACCGTATAAAACCCAACAGCAGCCGCTACTTTACATCGATTTTCTGTTAGACACATAGGTAAGATTTACACTAGGTGGTAAGTCCATCGTATTTCTAAATCGAATAAGTGCAGTATCTACTCTCAAGTCTTCTTCTTCCACCTGCCGTTATCCCACTCGCAGTGGGGTCGGTGTATCATGCTTTTTAATACATAATGCACAAAGATTTGCCTTGTAATTTTAAAGACCGGCCGCATGTCTTACGTCAACCCCTCTGGGGAAAATCTGGGTATCTACTCTCAAGTAATAATTCATTTTAAAAGTTTCGTGTATGAGGTACATCGTATTATAAAACAGTTCGAAAAAACTGCAGATTATCACTTAAAGACACTTTAACGCTAATCATTTCATTTATTTAAATGTAAACACCAGTTTCTTTATAACCCCTTTATAATATATTCATTATAGGTAATATTTTGTTACTTTCTGCCATAGATAGGATACTACGTAAAAGAGTATACATCCTACAATTGACAGACATACGCACTCACGCCTGTAATCCCCAAAGGGGTAGGCAAAATATTTCGCCGAGCGTATCTCTGTCCCATGATGTGATAGGGGGCGTCCCTATCGCCATATTGAGCACAATTCCAGACCAGCTTTAGCCTCAGACGTAACGCGTACATATTACAACTGCGCCACTGAAGAAATCAAAATAACAGAAAGGGTTCTATTCAACGTTTATGATAAAGATTCGTTCAATGTGCGGATTTGGGTGCGCGTGCGCCGTCACATCGCGTCGTGACATAGCGCGGTGGGTGCGCTATCTCACCGATGTAAATCTAAGCGCGGAAGTGGGAGGGTTCGTATAAGTGTAAGCGGGAGCAGCCGCGGACGCTTGAGCGGGCTTGTTCATAGACGCGGGCGCACAATTTGTGTGGCTCGTGCGAGCGCGCCTAGATAGCGTGCTTGAATAATACATTCGCTCTCATTGCATTGTGCTCTACTTTATTGTATAGGTCCACATTACACTATTCCGTTCGAAAGCTTTGATTAAAATTTGAATGGACACTTTTAATATATTTTACTGGGTTTTAATACTGCTGCTATGCAAATTTAGTTAGTCACTTTGTTAGATTTCGTAACAGTTTGCAGTTTGCATTTTGTTTAAACTGAAATACTTATATTGCCCATGTAAGAAAACCTATAGGTGGCAGGTGCCTCGTATGCGAGTGGCCGTCTAGGTTGGTACTACCGCTTTGTCTATTTGTGCCGCCAAGCAGCAGTGTTTAAGCACTGTTTTGTTTCAGTTTGAAGGATAGTGAAGCCAGTGAAATTACTGGGCATTATGAGATATAACAATATGTCACAGGGTGACGAAATCAGTGCCATACAATGCTTTCAAATTCTAAAGTTATGTGTGGTGTTGCTTCTGTCTATATGCAGATGTGGCACTTAAAATCCAGCGAGCGACCTGCTCGTTTCATTATTCATGGTTATAAAACTACCTACTTCGCTTTCATTATCATAATGTAGAGCATTTTGATATTTTAAGTTCATTATGTCTCAATAGCGTAACCCATCTCTGCTGGGTAAAACCCACTCCTTCAATGCTTATTTTTTTGTTTTTAACAGAGTACAGAAAACGTGCAAGTGGATCACCTGATGGTATTCACTGTCCATGAACATCCACAATACCTGAAGAATCGGACGCGTTGCCGACCTTAAACGAAAGGGATGATTAAGGTATTGGGAAGGGGAAGGGGATTGGGCCTCCAGATATATCACTCACCGTTCGAAACGCAACAGCAAGCTGCTACTTCACGTCGGTTTTCTGGAGACACTGGTAACAGCCCGGTCGAGCCGGTCTATTCATGATGTAGACAAAATACAGCTTGGCTCTACCACTTATAAAAATATCTATAACATATTAATCAAGTTCATCAGGAAACTCCCTCCAACCTTCGCAAAAGGTATTGATGTCATCAAGTCACTTCTTCTGTGTACTGTCCTCACCGTCTGAGGGTGCCCACTGCATGATGATCCTGGACATCCCCGCCTTGCCACTCTGTGTTCATACGGCTCCATTTAAACTAGTAGTCTTGTTGCCTAACCCAGTATGAGAAATTAAAAGCTATCTGACATCCGTACCAGTTTCACAATTCTAATACGCATGTTCACATCTCAATTCCACTGCATCCAATTTTGATCGATCCAATTTCATTTTTTACCGACATCCATGTAAGCAGCCGCTATCTTACAAGAACGAGTTGATAATTATTACACACCTATTTAAAATGTTATCCGACCAATTTAAGGCTACTAAGCGCTAGTTAATTTTATTGGAATTTGCATTAAAAGATCTCTAGTATCTAATTGGCCAATGATACTTTAATTGATCTGATTACGCGGTACGATGGTCGTGGTTTGAACGCGGTCTATAACTTTTGTACGCAATTATCGTCTTTACTTTAAGTATACTTTATTTCTAGCTTTCACCGTGGAGTCAAACACTATATTTATGTAGATGACACTTTATTCTTCTTCCACCTGCCCTTATCCCACTCGCAGTGGGGTAGGCGTAATATACTTTTTAACACATGTTACACAAAGATTTGCCTTGTAGTTTTTACGACCAGCCGCCTGCCTGACGTCAACCACTCTGGGGAGAAATTACCCAGACTCAATACAAATATTTGTGAATCACACAAACATTGTTTCAGTGCGGGAATCGAACACGTGGCGTCTCGCTTCACAGCCGGCTACTCGCCTACTGCGCCACGGAAGCTATCAGATAAGATACTTTATTAAGTGGTGTAATGAAACGCGTGGTTCAAAGGATAGCAGAATTAGAGTCTAGATTGTCGGAAAAATTTAATACTGATCGAGTTCTTACTTACCCATTGGCGTTGAAAAACGAACAACTGTGTTACCTGATCGAAGTGATCTCCACCGCCCATGAACCAGCCCATACCAGAATAATTATGAGTGCGTCACCGACTGGGAAGAGAGGATTCGTATTCTGTGAGACCGTGGTAATAACTCGGTCGAGCCGGCCTATTCATGCTGTAGGCAAAATTTAAATAAAATTTTATATATTTTATTTAAATTCTAACATCTATTTTATTTATAATACCAGCGTTTATATTTTATGGTAATGACAGAATTATACGCAAGTGTGCCCTATGCTCTGATTTGCCCGATATATTTTGCCTTTCTGCTCACAATATTAAATATTAAATTTAATAAATTGAATATGAAAATAACACCACATAGCAGAAAGTGTTGCGAAACAATCGTGGAACCTGCCAAATACAATGCTAGGCTCTCGACTTGACTGTGGGATTCCTTTTCAATAGGAGGCGTCGTCCTCGAGGCTCGACTTAAATTACATATTCGTAATTCAGATACTTCTTGTTTTACATACATACATACGCACTCACGCTTGTAATCCCCGAAGGGGTAGGCAAAGGTGTAACCAGTACACCCGCATTTCGCCGAGCGTATCTACGTCCCATGATGTGATAGGGGGCGAGCCTATCGCCATACCGGGCACAATTCCAGACTCCGGGCTGATACTGAGCATTTCGTAATAGAAAAACTCAATATCACTTTTAACCGACCCGGGGATCAATGGGGACAATTATGTCGTTTTGTTTTATATCACGCATCCATTATGATACATTTATTAGGTACTAGATATTGACTGAAGAGTTTTATTCCTTTAAAAACAAGAAATAAAACAGCAAAACTCATATTTTAATAAGTGAATACCAATTTTATATAGTTAAAAGTTATTAGAATTAAAGCGAATTCTAAAATATTAAGTCATAATACAGACAACCGTATTGTCGAAGTTGTCAAATGCCAATCATTTACCAACACAATACTTCACCAGTGCACAATAAATTCCATAGATTAAGCTATCAACTGCCGAAGTATTTATAATAATTAATCACCAATTAGATACCAAACTCTTTAAGAATGTGGATTGGGATCGTATTATTAGACAAATATAACTGGTTTGTACTAGTTTCTACATACTTGAAGAAATTTGAATATCTGGTCTAGTGGCAGCGTACTAGGGCTGAGAACCGTGAAGTCCTGGGTTAAATTTCCAGGTTGGGCAATCACAATTTGTGTTTGAGTTTTCGATTTAAAAAAAAACACACACACGAGTTGCCCGAATGGGAATTTGTGACCGGTATGGCAATGAACCCGCCCCCATCACATCATGGGACACAAATGGATTCTGTAAAACGTGGGTGCAGCACTAGTTGCACCTCGACCTACCCCTTCGGAGATTAAGGGGTTATGTATGTTGTTAACTTTGAATATATTTGTTAAGTGGTAGGCGGGCCGGCTCGTCCAGGTAGTTACCACTGTTTCACAGAAAACCGACGTAAAGTAGCAGCTTGCTGCTGCGTTTCGTATGGCGAGCGAGATATCCGGATGCCCAAATCCCCCTCCCCTTCCCAATCCCTTAATTATTCCTTTCCTAAGCGCCTATGATTCTTCTGGGATCGTGGGCATATATGGGCGGTGGAGACCGCTATTAGTCTTACCTGGGCTATTCGTCGTAACCTCCACCCTGACGTACTGGTTTTGCTCGTGCTTCTGCAGACCTTGCAAACATTTTTGTTGTCCTGCTGAACCTAATTATATCTCAGAATGTGTACAGAACCTTAAAGATATCCAATATATCCGTTTTTTTCCACCCGAAGACTATTACACAATAGTTACGTGCAAAACAGTAATTACCTACGCCCAATCGCCTTCCGTATACGAATAACAATAAAAACGATATCGATACGAAATGAACGTTCCGTTTATCAAACTAGATCTCGGTCATTCTTTTTTTATTGCACCAACACGCAATTTGATGATTTTATTTGTAATCAGTATTACATGTCGACTGTCCAGGTTATGTGATCTTAGTTTCATCCGGTACAAGAACACGCCTTCTATAATAATATTGAGAGATTATTAACAGCGATCGCTCAGCGACAAGTGGTACGGACAGCCGAGACGAAAGTCGCAGGTTCGAAAACAACCCCCAAGAGCATGTACCTCTGACTTTTTTATATAGCGTGTGTGATAACAATAAATATTTTTTTATTAATTATTATTACAATATAACATAAGCTCCCGCAAGTATCCCCGAAAGGGTAGACAGAGTAAAGTAAAGTTTAGTACCTCTGCATCTAGTACATCCATAGCTTGCCGAGCTTATTTCCGTCACATGATGAGATATGGGACAAGTCCATCTCTATACCGGACCTAAAAATACCCAAAATCTATAACTATTCATAAATCTTATAAAATTCTCGCGACATTCCCTGCTCAACGCCACTTGACAGTGGCGATAAATCGCAAATCCAAACATCTATTGAATTCATCATCCTAGTAGCATACGAGCGTAAGTCATATAAAACTTTACATACTTTATGACATTATGATTTTGAGCTGAATAATTAGTTCACACGTATGACATTCTACCAGCGTCAAGAGAATTTAGAGGAGGTTAAAAATACCCCATCCGCGTCCAGGGTTGCCAGATCATCTATTTGACTATATATAACAATAACTGTTTAATTGGATTATGGATTGTATCCTCTTTGTATCGTTGGATCCCATGTATAATTGGATAGGTACTTACGCAAAAACAAAATTGTCGTAAGTTTATTCTTCTTCCACCTACCTTTATCCCACGATGAGTAGGGTCGGCGCAACATGTTTTTTAAGAAATGCTACGGAAAGATTTGTCTTGTAATTTTTACGTCCGGCCGCCTGCCTGACGTCAACACCTCCAGGGAAGTAGTATCGTAAGTTTATGTCATAAAAAATTAAATTATTAGACATTGTTGTATTGGTTTTAATTTTTGACTACTATTTGTATCCGGAAAGTGAATATTGTACAATTTGAGGGACGTAGTGTTATAAGTTGGCACTGGCAGCCCTGCCCGCGTCACGCTAGGGGCACGCGTATCTCCAAAGCTATCAATTGCTCAACGCATAAGTAATAGTAATTACAACAGATGTCCATTGTTCCCGGTGACCGATCGGCCTCACAGTCTTACGACCTTCGTACGACACGAGCGCACGATTTTTTGACCATTTACATTGAATCACACAGAGCTGTTAATACCTTTACAAGTTAAATACATATAATTTTGGCAATAATGTCAAGACGAATAATAATGACTCGATGTGATTAAGGTAATTAACATACGAACTCGTATCGTCTTGCTGTTAAAAATGACACGAGATAAAGCTTTCATAATGTTCTTTAAATGGGCCTTAACATTGCAGATTATTATCCTGAATGAAACGAGCAGATCGCTCGCCATGCTGATGGTAAGCGCCACGCCTACCCATAAACAGAAGCTCCACCACACAACCTTATAAAACAAAGAACTGTATGGCAACCAATGGTTGGAGACTGGAGGTGAATGTCAAACACAAAACTAATTATAAAATCGGTCCACATTTGATGGATATATCGCGGAAGATACATAAAACCGGCCAAGTACCATGGCCCATGCGCAGTGAAGGGCTCGGTAGTACAACCGAAAATATCCTCAAAAACTATACAACTTAGCTTATTGAAACTAATTTTCATTGGAAGTATCTTTTAAGTTATACTATCTCGATGTTTTTCAGATTTTTCCACCTTGTAGTTTAAAAGTTGACACACATTATTCACGATTTTGGGCACACTCACACAAACTAATGATATACATAAAAAGTATTTTTTTCAACCTCTAAAAAAATTAAGGATTTATCTAATGATCATAATATGCCTATGTATAATGGAAAAAAATCATCCCTCAGTTACATGTATTTTTAACCCAATTTTATTTTCTTAATTTCACTACACTTTAGTGTAGCATTTCATAGAATACACCTACTATCTAAATTTCATCCATATTGTGCAAATAATATCCGAGTAAATTGTTTGTGATATACAGACGGCCAGAAAGACAACAAATTATAAAGGTTCCATTATTGCCATTTGGAACCATAAAAACAAAATACAGACGAGTTGAGAACTTGCTCCTTTTTTTAAGTCGATTGGAATTAATTGGTGCATAGGTCGTAACAACTCTAATGTTATTCAAAGTCACGCACGCCATTGGTGTGTTCGATATTGACACTCATTAGTATATTTATTACCTCTGTAGATTGGTTATCACAATACCTCATGTTAATAATACTATGTATATGTTTCGATATACAATGTCATCGTTCCGGATGGTGTTTTCTATAATTCCATGGGTATTACTTTTTTATCCTATCCTTTTTCAACTTGTTAGTAAATACAGGACAGCCCATTTCTTTTTAATTCACTTGATTGTCGAAATGGGTATGTCGCTGGCCTGATGGTAAGCACAGCACCTGTCCATAAACAGAAGCAACACCACACAGAACTTTGAATTACAAAGCACTGCATGGCATTCGACTGCGCTCGTCATCCCGATACATAAGTCTCTTAATGCCCAGTAATTTCACTAGTTTCAATATCCTTCAAACTGAAACACAACGGTGCTTACACACTGCTGTATGGCGGTAGAAATAGAGAAAGCGGTGGTACCAACCCAGCTCGCCTCTCGCATTTGAGGGACCTACTACCTTAATACCGTTATATCAACCACCACCATATAATGGCAACCATCGCAAGACATTGCATCTCTCGATGGTCGCTAGAATTATGCTAGTGTGACGATGTTATGTTTACTGGATATACGCTGGCTAACTCTGGGACGCGACTCGTCGGAACAAGTCACTATGGTGGGTTTTTCACTATGTGGACGGCGCGGCGGTTGCTGTTCAATCAGGCACAAAATATCAAGTACCGGGTACTTACCATGAGGTCCAGTGTTTGTCGTGCAAGAATAAAAAAATGGACGGCATGCGTAGGCATACTCGGGTACAGGACGCCACACACTGTTTATTCTTAGCGAGTTGTTGAAACTTCGGTACTTTCGAACACGCGCCGTGTCGTGTACACGGATAAGATACACTGCCTCTGTGGCTCAGCTTGTGCTATCATTTAAGTGGACTACACCAGTAAACACTAAAACGACGACAGTCTAAAAGGACGAGATGTTAGTCAAGTGTCAATTTAATCGCTAATATAAGTCTCATAACGCTCCGATTTACTTTTTGATCTAAGGTGTTCTCAAATATATCCGTAACTTAATGTATGATTTTGCTAAGGGTGCCAAATTATTTTGAATGATATAACAGAAACACGATACTCAAAAATATATTCATTAATCTTTATCGTCAATCTGAATGATTACTTTTTTCCATTTCCATCTCATCTTTAATACGATGTCTTATTAAAGAAGTTTCCAGAAAAAACTCAGTGGCACTATGCACCTACCACAATATTACTTACTTGTTCCACCCTACATGGTTCGGGCCTGTTACAAGATCAATCTAGATAGCCAAATTAGAAAGCTAATTATTTAAGAATTAAGGAGAGCTTCCCGACAACCCTTGGCTATAATGAAGCGGTAATTTTAAATGTAAATATAGCAATAGCAGTTTTTTAAATAGTCCAATCATTGGATCATGTCAGGAAATAGCTTGCTGTATATGTATTTATATCATACTAGCTGTGGTTGCCCGCCGACTTTTGGCGTTCGATCGCTGAATCGAAATCGTGCGTTTTGGCGACTTCGAAAATGAAGAAAAAATTTGAACTTTGTATGAAACTTTTTTATGAAACGGAGTATTTTATTCCAGAAAAAAATAATCATGCGGGCGGAGCCGCGGTCGAGCCGAAGACGCCAAAACGCACGAGATCTATTCAGCGATCGAACGCCAAAAGTCGCGGATAAGCGATGCAGTTGCAAATCGCCGACCGCCGATATTAAAAGTATCATGTGCGCTGTGGACCGAAGGCAATCTAATACAAAGTTACAACGCTTACAAAAAATCTACACATTGACGTCAAAACTGCACTCGCATCGGGTAAAGTAGTCAATTTATATTAGTGAAACGTACGCGTATTAATTGATGTATTTTTTCTTGGACGCAATAAAATTACCTTATGTGACTTCAACTTGTTTCCCAGAATGTATTAAAGAAGCAACATCGCGTTTTATTGAGTTCATAAATGAAACAAGTATTTACTGTTGAGTGGTTTTAGTCCAGTAAACACATGGCAGGGTGCCTTTGATAAGGTGGATTCAAATAAATTGAGAATTTAATTTTAATCATATGATGTTGGTATTTACATTTTCGATTGGCCCAAAAGATTTGTCGAAGTACATAATAATATGATTTTATATTAAAAGCTAAATACTACTCACTCACTCATTGAATAATCACGATATCTTATAACCTACTAAAGCTAGGCTCATAAAATTTGGTCAGATGATAGTTTATGTAATATAGGGGCCCGCAAAACGGTTTCTGGAAATTTACATTTTATGGAGGTAAAAATGGAGGGGTTGAACTTTGTATACAGAAACAGAACACCCATATGCAGGCGGGTGAAACAGCGCGGGACAGCTCGATTAACATAAAATAACCAAAGCTCATGCCTGTACCCCGAAGCAGTTGGCAGAGATGCAACTTGTGCACTCTTTGTTCATTAAGCTTATTTCCATTCCATGATGTGGGCGAGGCCTGTCGCCATATCGGGCACAAATTCCAATAACGGGCAATTCATGTCTGATATTTCGAATACTGGAAAGCTTGACTTATGATTTAAACCCAACACCTCACAGTTTCGCAGCCTAAGTACGCCACTACTAGACTAATGAGGACTACTTAACATCATTAGTCCAGATTCCAAGGTAGTAAAAGGAAGGAGCTTAAAAGAAGAGACAATTTTTCTTAAACAACAAAAACACAAGACTACAAAAAAAAACAGGATTTCAAACCCTGTAGGCCAAATTCCAAAAAATCAAGAGCATACATGCATCAGATCACGTCCACTAAAGACTAGGTATTCAATCATAACAAAACATAATTAAAGTTCAACATTACAATGTCCATAACGAAAAAATAATAACATATCCTCGGAGGTGCGTGCGCGCATTAAACGTAGTTCTTGCTTAAGAGTGAAAAGTGTCGGATAGCCTCGCTCTCAATCATTCAAATTTGGCGACCTTGTTGCCGGCCAAAGTAACTCTTTTAATTATTATCATAAAGGATCGGACGGTTGACATCTGATCGTCAATGGCCGAGGTCGCTCCGCTTCGACAATGTAGATTATTAGATATCTTTATTTAAATGTGGTTTAATGACGAGGCGTTGTTGCAATGTCTATTTAAGGTGGAACGTCAGCCGTCGAAATACAAAAATTTCGTCATAATATCGATAAAAATTATATTGCGCAAATAATCACAGAGGTTAGAATAGAATATTCTTTATTGCACACCAAATAAAGTAGGTAGCATATGAACAAGGATCATACAGTAAGATATGTACAGAGATACAATGGGCGGTCTTAGCGCAAACGGCGATTTCATCCAGACAACCACTATGGAACAATAACAATGAAAACTATAAATATGTATTTATTTACACCATCGGTTTACCATTAACAAAATTATGACATAATATGTGGCATATTTTTATTAGGTGATAAACTCTTACAGGTGTATACAATAATTCATAGGTCTAAGTATATACTTTTCTTAAATAAACACTAAACAAAGAAACATTACTAACTTAATTTGACAGCCTCCGTGGCGCAGCGGGCGACAAGCCGGCTGCGAAGCGAGGACCGTGGGTTCGATTCCCGCACCGAGACAAATGTGCGATCCACTAAACTTTGTTTCGGGTCTAGGTGTTTTGGGACCGCAAGTCCTTCGTATTTCCTGATACCCACGATACAGGTTAACCTAGTGTGGGGTCAGGACTATGATTGTGACTGTTGGGTGTATCATTATTATTATTAATTTAACTAGATTAAAGTTATATTGATAATTACTATGATTATTATTCAGTAGATAAACATTGTGGGACCGCAAGTCCCTCGTAGTTCCTGATACCCACGACACAGGTTTACCTAGTGTGGGGTCAGAGCTATGTGTGTGACTGTTGGGTGTATTATTATTATTATTATTATTGATTATTTTTGCAAAATTTATTTTCTATATGTCGAAGGATCGTGATGCAATTTTCAAAAAGCCAAAATAAAATTGAATTTTGCAGGAGAATGATGACTTGCAAACACATATGTTTGTGTATATGTACAAGTACGTGCGTGCGTGTGTGTACGTGTGTATTGATACCAGGTAAATAACAGCTGGTAATTAGCTATGGTTATCAAATTGGCATCGGGGCTTTTTACAACTAGGTTATTAATAATAATTTAAAAGCATAGCTATAAAATCTTCCACAGATTTGCCCTTTGAGAAGGTATCCGTAAATGGGATTTTCCCGCGGAAAAAAGTGTTTTCTTAAAAATCCATTACACGACATGGCTAAAAATATTAAACCAGTCTATAATAATTCAATATTAATACAGTATATTTAGAGAAGGATTTAAATAAATATAAACCCATATCTTCCCACTTTTCAAATATCGTACATACATTATTTGAAAAGTAATACCTACATTAAATAATTATTCAAAGTATTTGGTATCATTGACAAATCGTAACATTGGTATCATAACACAGTCATTTGTGTACTATTTGTTCATATTTATGGCCTGTTTCACGATGTCCAAATAAATGTTATTAATCACATTTAAATACCACA
This sequence comes from Mimas tiliae, assembly GCA_905332985.1. Classification (NCBI taxonomy): domain Eukaryota; kingdom Metazoa; phylum Arthropoda; class Insecta; order Lepidoptera; family Sphingidae; genus Mimas; species Mimas tiliae. The sequence goes on from HG995255.1 coordinate 9,520,210, forward strand.
TATATCTGCCAATGAAAATAAAAAAATATAAACAAAAATTGTGTGTACTCAACTAAATAAATTCATACTAAAACTCCATTATCTGAGGATTAAAATATAATGAGACCCTGTGAATCAATCGCGTAATATTCCGCTTCAGTAAATATTTTTAAAAATAAACTAGAAATACTTTATTAATCGAATCAGCAAGTGGGCCACCAACATCTTAGACCCAAAGGCAACCTCACCTGCATGTCGTACACTCTGCTAATTAACGGACGAGGCAATGGCGAAATTTGGTTCCCGTTGCAGATTGTAGGGGTTATCTGACCCCCATGATGATATGATGCCAAATACCGTCAAATCTATGGTCTGAGAAGGCGAACTCTTGTCATTAAGTAGGGATAACGCCAGACAGAAAGAAAGAAGATACAATCGAATCGGCAATAGTATTCACACAAATCAGTGATACCTCATTGTAAAGATAATATAAAACCAGATAGTATAGGCAGTTTTACTACGTAGGAAGTTCCACGTTGGCAACACGGCTACGCTCGTGGTTTTGCGTAGGAAGTTCCATGGTGGCAACACTCCTACGCACGTGTTTTTTCGTAGGAAGTTCCACGGTGGCAACACACCTACGCACGTGGTTTTACCATTACAAGGATGCGTGTTGTAAAGAATGTTGAAAAAAATGAAAGTAATGTCACGAAATACTGTAAATGTTATGGATAATTAACATAGACAGGTCTGGAGCAAGGCCACGATTTGACATTTCGATTTTTGTCAGTTTTCACCTGTGCCAGTTTTAATGGGCGGACGTCAAAAGCATTTTAGAGTTCTGCATTTTACATTCATACGATTAAAAGCCACATCGTTGATAATTTATTTTGATTAAGTTGTCAATTAAATAATATACCTACTATTTGTTGTTTTATTTATTCTTACTTTATACACAAAGTATGTATAGGCAGACTTAATGCCCGAGGCATTCTCTACCAGTCAACCTTTGGGCGGTGCAGAAAATAAACAAGGCAGGTGTAAACAAGAAGAAAATGCTAAGAGAGATATTGAACTTAATACATATACCTATAAATATATAGATATATCAAAAATATATAAACTTATAGTAATAAATATACTATTCACACACATAAATAGCAAAAATAGCATTCCAATACGTAAACAGATAAGTAAGTAAAATAATTTCATCTTCACATTAAATAATAAATAAATAATCCACACAATAGTCACCCACATAGTCCTGATCCCACATTTATATAATATGAGTCTTGCATCGTGGGTATCAGGAACTACGAGAGACTTTCATAATCACAAAACTCAGAACTGATACAAACATTTGTCGCGGTGTGGGAATAAACACGCGACCGCAGTTTCACAGGTGAGTACTCACTCACTGCGCCATGGAGGCTGTCAAATGTATTTTTCATATAAATAAAATCAACTCTAAAAATACGGAAGGCAAGAAAAAGAACGTCCAGAATACAATCCAACACAACGTAACTTTTCTTCATTTCGTAGAAATTTGCGGTTTGTCCTTGTGCGCTCTAAGAATTTTTTCCCGTTCATTATGATGGTAAGTTTGACAGTAGGAATGCCGCACTAGGGCGCCGGTCGTGGCCGGTCGCGGCACGCTCGTGACTTGAGACAACTAAACAACCAGTATAACGTGAACCGCGGTACATTTTACACTATCCCCTTTGCCGCATCAGCAATTAACATTCAAGGGAATCACGGAAGATCACTACGTCTTGGTTATGACATAATCCTACCCGTTGTCATATCAATGCCGTCTGAAACACGAGCATCCAAATTTTTTCTTATATAATGATAATTAATTGTGTATTGTTAATACGTGGATTTGTCAGTCGCAATGTATTAGTGTCATTGTATTTGTACTAATGGGTCAATATGTTGATTACTTTAGTATAATCCATGATTCTAAGTAAACATCAATTTTGAATTTAAGTCCCCAATCAAAACAAAAACAAACATTTTCATCCCTGTACCCTTGAAGTGGTAGGCAGATGTAAAATCTTTATCCTATAGGCAAAAATGTAATGATGTAACCACCCCGCTATGTGTAGAGAAAATTAAACATATATAGGAACACTGCAGTGAAATTCTATTCTAGTAAAATTACACTTTTCAAGTATTTTTATAACAGATTTGAGTGGTAGAGCCACTCGTACATAAGCACTCATGTCTGTAATCCCCGAAGGGGGGTAGGCAGAGGTGTAACCAGTACACCCACATTTCGCCGAGCGTATCTCCGCCCCATAATGTGATAGGGGGTGAGCCTATCGCCATACCAGGCACAAATTCGTAATGGAAAAACCCAATACCACTCTACCCGACCCGGGGATCGAACCCGTCTCGGTTTAGCTTAATCTTAACGCGTACGCATTACAACTGCGCCGCCGAGGCAGTCACAAAATACTGTCTTATACATATGAAACTTAACATAAATCTTATTATAAACTCAACAGAACTAATATATGATACGTATGTGCCTTACTTTGAGCAGCACCTGCAATAATTTGTATTTAACGCGCTATCAGTTAGCCTTCGCTTAAAGCTTAACAGAATATGCACGATTTTATCAAAATGATGAATGATATAGTATTGCTGGTAAACGGTACGATACTACTATATGCAAAGGTTACTTCATACGTATAAATCACTAGCTTTTTCTTGCGGCTCCACCTGAGTGCTTTATTTTTTCATAAGCAGTGGAGCTCATTTACTATCAGGTGACCCACATGCACGGTCGCCGGCCTCAATTATTTAAAAAAATCACGATAAATAGTCATCCATGTCCTAATCCAGGTCATGGTCTAACTGTATGCAAAATGTGTTCCAAATCAGTTCAGCTGTTAAGGCGTGATTGATTAACTAACATCCAAACTTTCACATTTATATCAGTAGGATATAAAATTATCATCATCATCATCACCCTATATTTGTCCACTGCTGCATATAGGCCTCTCCTAATAAAATTATGCTCATTGTATATGTAGACAATTTTGTCTACAGCATGAATGGGCCGGCTCGTCCGGGTCGTTACCACTGTCTCACAGAAAACCGGCGTAAAGTAGCAGCTTGCTGCTGCGTTTCGTACGGTGAGTGAGATATCCGGAGGCCCAAATCCCCCTCCCCTTCCCAATCCCTTATTAATTTCCTTTAAGGTCGGCAACGCGCCCATAATTCTTTTGTATTGTGGGCGTACATGGGCGGTGGAGATCGCTTACCATCAGGTGACCCACTTGCTCGTTTGCCGGCCTATACTATAAAATATATATATATATATATACAGTGGTATGGCCACACCCAAAAACTACCCGAAGATCACATAGTAAAGCATTTTTCGCGCGGGGTAAATCCTATTTACTGATACCTTCTTAGCCTCGGGGAAGGTCTTCTGACCCAGTTGTCCTTGTACCCGGGCGACCGCTAAATCGGGCATCTAACTATAATCCCTAGACTACTATACTGGCTAAAACCCCGCAGTGGCCTTTAACGCAATTGAGACAGTCCCGGCGCGCATAGTAAAGCTCGCCTTAGACATATTAACAACCAAGCGTAAACGTGGAAGACCAACCACCACCTGGTTAACGATGGTCAAGAAAGATTTGAAAGAAGCTCATATTCAAAAAGATGCTGAATGGAAAATACGATCAAGGGAGGCCGACCACAAGTAAATGGGACCTGGTCTTGCAAGAAGAAGAAGTACAATGGTCAAATTCCAATGGCAGCGTCTTTTGGTTGTAAGATCCTGGGTTCTATCCACATGTCAGGTCACATGTGACATATCAATTGACGGTAGGCTTGTCCCGTATCGAATCATCAGATTTATCAGCTCGGCGAATTGTGAATGTAGTAAAACTATTTTGTTTTTTTAACCCAATTCCTATTATTTAGTTTCAAGAAGAAAATCCCCCCTCTTCGAAAAGGGAGGTGAAATCGTGGATGAAAACTCAAATTCATCGCTTATTCATCGATTTTGATGATTATTTCATTAAAAATGGTGAAATAAAACCTTTTTCACAAAACTAAAACCGATAAAAAAAATTGAGTCGGTGCCTACTGCGTATAATATAAGCCTTACATTGAAATAGCACCGACTTAAAAATGATTATATTTAGTTATTGTGCCGGTTATTAGGTACTTGTAAGTAAATAAATAAGTAGGCGGCTGAACTCTTATTCGGTGGATATCTTAACAAATAATAAAACAAAAGTACTGTACCGAGCTCGACTTGTATTTGGCCGGTTGTATTCTTATATCGTATTGAAGTTGACGAAAATCAACGTTGAAAATTGTCTATTCTATTTTCACAGCCAGTCTTAATTCGCGGGGCCATAGCTAGTAACTATTTCATAAATTCATAAAGATAGACGAAGAAATGAATTTATTTAAAACAGTCGGCGTAAGTGGTTGCTATAAGCATTTTAACAAAAAGCCCATATTTTATGTTTCAGTCTAAACGATGGAAACAAACGTGCATACACAAGCATTATTTATAAAGACTGATTGCATGATAACAAATACATTACCTTGATCTGTATAAGCTGGATAAACTATTTTATTAAACATCAATTGATTTTATTACATTACATGTAACAATCAATGAACACTAACAATAGAAACAAAATGAGCCAGCGTTAAATTAAACGACAATCGATATTAATTCAAAACGCAATCAATCAATTATACGATAGCATTTTATTTAAATTTTAATAACGCGTGTTCACTAACTCATATCGAATAAAGAATCTGCACAGAATTGGACCTGAAATGATATAGTAAACTATCTTTATTGTACATACAATAATTTATAATATTTATTAAACTACCACAGACGTTAATGGCCAATATATTGCTCTGGTCATTTACTTTGGTATGCATAGACAACAACCTACCAACTATACAAGACCTCCGAGCTAATCGGCCGGTAAAAACGCTTCAGTTCATTTCCACTTGGCCGTGTGGGCTAGGTCCGAAATCGTGACTAACTCAGTATATGTAAATAATTATGATTGATGTATATCTTTCGCCAAAATGTGAAGGCTTGTCGTGGGCGCGTCCTTGTTTCTTTAGAAGACCACCTGCAGCATTTACTGAACAATACGAGAACTTAGGCTTCTTTAATCTTCATTAGTATTCGATTAGTTGCGTTCGTAGTTGCCTCTAGCTGTAATTATGCATCGAAATGTTAATGGTATTACGTGTATGCTTCTGTATGTATTTAGTGTGATCGATACTTATGCCAGCGAGAGATGGATGGCTGACCTCCATTGATCACCTAGTTATCGATATTAGGTTGCGAGCAGGACACACCTTGACCCAATGTAATACATTGTTGGGTGTAAACTATTTATTACCGTAGTGCCAAATAATTTGGGTCATTGTGGTTTATAGTATTCTAAACTGGCTTATGGCTGAGTTCCAAACGTTTGCTTTAGAATTGACCTCTCTCTTTCATGAATAAATACGAATTTAATTGTAAAAGACTGGTCAAATATTTGAATGATAGAGCCACACTGCAGATAGTTTTATTTACAGCATGAATGGGCTGGTTCGACCAGGTTTTTAGTACTGTCTTCAAGAAACCGACGTGAAGTAGTAGCTTGCTTGGGCTTCGTACAGTGAGTGAGATATCTAGAGGCCCAAATCCTCCCTTCTCAATCACTCAATGACACTGATAATTTTCGCTATATACAAATCTACCAGAGATTCACACGACCGATATGCAGCGTGCCGACGTTTTTAATGATTTTAATTTGTTATTTAAACTTTATGTTCAGAATGTTTTTTTATTCGATCGTAAGAATTATTTTAAGCAGAATTCATTTGAATCGATATGCTGATTCGCTAGAAATGCTCGAACGTTATAAATAGTTACAATAAAAGTTTTATATAAGTTGAGCGCACTTAAGTGTACAAATTCTGCTGTTACAGATTTTTTTATAAAAAAATTACATTACACATACTATGTACCTATTATATTTTCATTTTATTACATCGATTATTTCAGCAGGTTTCTCAGAATTGTCTTGTAACACAACATCATTTTCGAACGTAGCCGGCTGTGTAACAACAAGCCGCGGCTTCGATTCCCGCAACGAAACAAAATGTTTGTGTGATTTACAAATATTTGTTTCGGGTCTGTTTTCTCACCAGAGGGGTTGCTGTTAGACAGGGGACCGGTCATTAAAACTACAAGTCAAATTTTTCTGCAACATGTGTTTAAGAAGCACGTTGCGCCGACCCCACTGTAAGTGGGATAAGGGCAGGTGGAAGAATAAGGAGCCTAAGTTATATAGCCTTAAGGATGGCAACGCATCCATGATTCTTCTGGTATTCTAGACACTATCCAGGTCACACATCTCCCACTGTAACTCTTGAAAGTCAAGATTGACAGCGGCACGCATATTTTTAAGCCAAGAAATGTAGCTCGATGAGTCTCTGGGAAGAAGAAAAGACGAACTTACCATCAGGAGACCATTTTTCTAGATTTCCGGCTTGCTATAAAAATGGTCTTGAACCAGGAACTACTACTGCAGCAACTTTCAATACACAATGTGGCGAGAAGGAGTCAGTTGCAATTACTTCTCAATGAAAGGAAAGGCTATATTGACCAACCTAACTGTGAATTGAGGCGTGGCTTTGTTCTTTTTTTTATTGCCCTAGATAGACAGACGAGCGGGCGGCTCACCTGATGGTAAGTGGTTACCGCCACCCATGGACCTCAGCAATGCCAGAGCACAGCCAGGCCACTGCCTACCGTTAACGCTCCAGTAGTGCCATTTTACGAATAATGATTCACAATATTATTTGTTTTTAGGGATATTTCAGGTGTTATGATACACATATTGCAATTTCAGTTATTCATTTATTTTCAGCCAAATTCCAGAAATTATAAAAGTGACTTTCAGGATACTATATAAAATATACCTTATAAGTTAGCATCGTCAGTTCTTTAAAAAAAATCGTCTGGATCGTATCGATGGATCTATGATCAGTGAAATTGTATACCCATGATCCGAAAACCTAGACACGTTATTTTTTAGTGGATGTAGATATTCCTTTACACTAACTGACGAGTTAACTAAACCACTAAAACGTCCACTAGCCACTAGATAGCAAAATTTTACACACTAGCGACGGGTCCATCCCACCAATCTAGGGATAATTCCAGTAAGTTAGGAACACTGTCTTTTGTTCCATTTTCTATAATTTCACAGTTAACTTGGTACATCTGTACATCGAGAACCCACTACAAGAATAACAATATTTTTTATTTACTTTTATTAATTACACCGGTTTTTCCATTGACGCCAATTTCTACAAAATAATAGCGAGTGCACAAAGAAATGCAGGAACAAATTAGGCTTGAACACATGCGAGTTCCTTGGAATTCCATCGTTATTAAGCGATTTGCGTCACATACAGGATGTGAAAACATATTCTATGTAATTTTTTAGTTTTATTACAATATAATTGACCAGACGTCCTTCGACAATGAAAGTATACTCTTCAAGGAAATTGAATTGAGTAAGGTCGAGGAAGTGATACTCGTTTTGTTTACCTATACGAATTTCTAGGAAATTCCGTCTTTTATTCCCTAATTGGAGCTATAAATTCTGCGTACATAATAGTTTTATTCTTACGCTTTACCACATATTAAATAATACTGTATAACGTTGCCTATAAATAAATAAGATCGTAGTATTTAGAACTAAAGTAACAAAGTAATTTTAATAAACTAGTTCATATTATTGTAACTTTCCGCAGAGGGGTTGACGTCAGGCAGGAGGCCGGTCGTAAAAACTACAAGCCAAATCTTTCTGTAACATTTGTTAAAAAGCATGATGCGCTGACCCCACTGCGAGTGGGATAAGGGCATGTGGAAGGAAGGAAAGGATTTGTTGCACCAAATAAATATTTCTATTTCTATTCTATAACCAATTTATTTCCGAGCTTCGTACTCGCAGGCCTTCTTTTCTAGGTGACATTACAAACGCATACTACTATTTGGGCCTATTTTTTAAATATCTTTTGATGACTATATTGTATACCTTCATTCATAGTTTTTAAAGCAACATAACGTATACTGAATGGAAATAAAATGGGAATCCCCGATGCGTTTTCATTACACATTTATAAAAACAACAACGCGCCTTCACGTTTTGCCCTTTAGCGAAGACACTGATACGGCAAAATCCTTTGTGTCTGCAAACGTTTCGCGGAACCGAAATAAGCCCTTTCACTCAAACGTACCCAACGTTTGTTCATGTGAAACGCACTTAATTAGTCCTGTGGTTTATTATGGAAGTTTTTTGTTTATGGAACTATATTTACGTACTAATCAAATTGGTTAAAGTTTCCTAGAATTGAAAAAGTATATGTCACGGTAATTTTGTATGTAATAAACATATTACTTTAATTAATTTAATATTTCGCATACTACATTGTCCAGTGTGCGGGTTGAATAAGAATTCTATTATCATTTATTAGCAAGTGTTGTTCCAGAGCTACATGGTTCTGGACTAAAACCCAAAGCATGTGTAAAACAGTGGAGAATAGAAATACGATGGCTGTGTTAATATAAAAACTGTCTAAAAAACTTATTAATTCGTCTTTCAATGTGACTTGCTTCCGTGGCTTCACATCGCAGGATCAGCAAGTGTATAATTGGTTGCTTTATTTCCGGCATGCTTAATTTATAGCATCGAGAAAAAAATATCGACCCGTTGCTATGTTTACAGGTCTATCGAATCTAATATGTCGCCCCAGTATTAACGCCTCAACAAAATTTGCTATCTCATTTTCTCGTGGTATGCCTATTACTTTCTATGCCGTTAGGTGTATGTTACGATACAAACGAGAAACTAGTTGAAATCGATAAAAAAATCTCTCTCCCGCGCGATACATCGCGTGGCTTATGCTAAACAGGCTGGTGCAGCAATTGTAGATAAATTTTTGCTCAATTTTGACATTGCTAAACCGTTAAAACTAATCATTTCACATCGCTAAATAATATTTTACAGTCTCTTTGAAAATTACAAACACAAAATTAACTTTCGCTTTTAAGCTATGCATGCAGCAATTATGTCAGCCAGAGATCACATTTTTTTTACACGGAACTCGGTATAAATAGATACAGTTTGGCAATACAAGGCAGAACGCGATAGCGGATGGTCATGAGAGTCACAACGCCAAATAAGGCAATAGCCCTCGACAAGGATTCGGCGAAAGGATATTAAATTAAAGGTAAAGACGTCAACTTTTCGCGACAACTATTTTGTCGATTCTGACCTGATTCTTTAAATATGCAATGTTAAATTGCACGTGCCACCCAAAAATAAGTTTATGTTAAGTAATTACATGCTCATTTCTATTTAAGAATTGGATTATTTTTAAAACTCTGTGTATACTATACGTAAAAAAAAATATAAAAAGCAGTATAAGAATATCAGCATAAGTATTGTAGACTCATTTAAAAAATCAATGTCATAAAAGGTAGCTATTTTTCTTCATTCAAACTATTTATTTATTTAGTGATTTCTTAGGTTTACGCGAATATTACACATTGAAATAAAACTAATTTATACGGATTTTACCGCGGTTTAATTTTTATTTTTAGTCCCCACGTTTCGAAAGCTTTTCAGCCTTCGTGGTCACGGGAGAGACTGACTGAAATAAATGTATAATTTTAAAATGAAGGTAGCCAATGTAACATTAAATTTTCGAGACGACCTACACCTCAGTCTCTCCCGTGACCACGAAGGCTGAAAAGCTTTCGAAATGTCGGGACTAAAAAAAAACAATTGTTTTATTTCAATATTTTTTTATTCTTAATAAGCCGTTTATTTATAGGGTTTTGTATTGTATACAGTATAAATACCTGACTAGAACCATCTAACTTAATTGAATACCTTAATATCAGCCTGCAATCTGGCATTGCCCATTATCACATCATTGGGCGAAAATAAGCTCGGCAAATGTAGGTGTACTCTTTACACCTCTGCCTACCTTTTCGGGAATTACCTAAGATTTTGTCTTGTTAAATAAATACTATATCTCTATTTAATATATAATGCTATTAATCTGACAGCAGAAACCAAAATGCTCCCGCTATAAGATAACTTAGCGGTAAATACATTTACTTAATCCTTCTAATACAAATTCATTGTATGTTCAACGATACGAACTTGACATTTTATTTCCCTGAATGACGAAAAGAGCAAGTTGCTCGCCTGATGGTATGCGCTAAGCCTGCCCATAATCAGACAACACCACATAGAACTTTCAATTACAAAGCACTGGACTGCGTTAACACTCTGAGACATAAGTTGTTAAGTCTCATAATATCCAGTAATTTTACTGGCTTCAATGTATTTCAAACTAAAACACAACAGTGCTTGTTGTTTGGCGGCACATAGACAAAGCGGTGGTACCAACCCAGACGGCCCCTCACATACTACAGTAAAACAACATGTTTTGTGTAAATAATTAACATTCACAATAAATGTTTATTTTATAATAATTTTTTGGGTGTAGAGCCACGCAGTAGACAGTTTTTTCTACAGCACGAACGGGGCGGCTCGACCGGGTCGTTACCACTGTCTTACAGAAAATCGACGTAAAGTAGCGGCTTCCTGCTGCGTTTCGTACTTATAGGCCGGCAAACGAGCAAGTAACCTGATGGTATGATACCTAGTGATCTTTTCCGCCCATGAACGCCCATAATACCAGCAGAATCATGGACGCGCTGCCGATGTTACTCGAGAAGTGTTATTAAGGGATTGGGAAGGGTTTCGATTTGGGCCTTCGGATATATCGATTATATTTATTCACTATACTTATTAGATTTATTCGATGCGTTAGATAAACAGATTTTACAAATAAAGCTACATTTAAGATTAGGCCCACACGGGCGTTCTTTTTACGTAAAAAAGAATTAAACGACGCAACTTTGTTAAAATTGATTTTGGGTTTATTACATGATATTTTTCTAGACCACTAGTCCAATCACGCAATCCTGTCTTAGTAGTCTTCATGACTTTTCCGGATAATTGTAATGCCAAAAATATGACCCTGTGGGTGTTCATGGGCGGTGATGATCACTGATTACTTGCCTTCCTCATACTATAAAAAAGCAGATTATCCTAATACCGTTCGATTAAACTATAAAATCCATCTTAAATCAACAAAAGTGAAAATGATGTTTATCCAAAACATTTAAAATTTCGTGTGCACGATCAAATCTTCAAAACGTCGTTATGAGTCAATCGTGTTATATTAATATTCATATTTATGCTAGTGAGTCGTGTGTTGTGTTATCGATGAAACGTACATGATGTGGTGCATGCCTGATTTACGTTCAGGATAATGTCGGAGCGACATCTCTCGGACCGTCGCCGTTGGCCAACGTAGGCGTAACCGACAATGGACCTCTCATGTCACATGTTGCACACGAATATACTATACTACTAGCTTTTACCCGCGGTTCCGCCCGCGAGAACTGCCTTCTCCAGAGTAAAAAGTAGTCTATAACCGGGATAAAAAGTAGCCTATAACCGGGATAAAATGTAGCCTATAACCGGGATAAAAAGTGCGCTTAACCGGGATAAAAGGAGCCTATAACCGGGATAAAAGTAGCCTATAACTGAAATAAAAGTAACCTATAACCGGGATAAAAAGTTGCCTATAACCGGGATAAAAGTAGCCTATAACTGAAATAAAAGTAACCTATAACCGGGATAAAAAGTTGCCTATAACCGGGATAAAAATAGCGTATAACCGAAATAAAAAGTAGACTATAACCGGGATAAAAAGTAACCTATAACCGGGATAAAAGTAGCCTATAGCCGGGATAAAAAGTAGCCTATAACCGTCCCCAGGGTTCCATCTACTCTGTACCAAAATGTATTAAAATTGTTTCAGTGTTTTAGGCGTGAAAGCGTAACAAACAAACTCACTTTTTCATTTATAATATTAGTTAGGATGACAACCTCCGTGGTACAGAGGGCGAGTAGGCGACTGTGAAACGTTAGGTCGCGGGTTCCATCCCCGCACCGAAATAAATATTGGTCTGATCTACAAATATCTCGTTCGGGTCTGGGTGTTGTGTGGTCGTTAGTCTCTCGTAGTTCCTGATACCCACGACACAAGACTCGTATCTTACTGTGGGATCAGAGCTGGTGTGTGAGCAGCTGTTGGGTGTTGTTATTTATTTATTTACTATCAGGCTGCTTTCCTACAATCCTACGTCCTACTACTACTATAAATGTGAAAGTTTGTATGTATGTGAGATTGTGAATTTGGACGTTTGATAGTGAATCACGCCTTAACGGCTGATCGATTTTAGATGAAATTTATCACATACTGTCGTTTTTGGAAATCATAGGCAGTAGCGACTCTCCCCAGAGAAGTTGACGTCAGCCAGGCGGCCAGTCGTATAAAACTGCAAGCCAAATCATTCCGTAACATGTGTTAAAAAGCATGTTGATCCCACTACGAGTGGGATAAGGGCATGTGGAATAAGTAGCGATTACTGACAACTAGGTGCCCCAATTGCTTGTTTAACAGCTTTGTCCTATAAAAATAAATTTATCTACAAAGTATAATGTGAAATACTAATGCATACATACGCACTCACACCTGTAATGCCCGAAGGGGTAGGCAGAGGTGTAACCAGTACACCTACATTTCGCCGACCGTATCTCCGTCCCATGATGTGATAGGTGGCGAGCCTATCGCCATACCGGGCACAATTCCAGACTCCGGGCTGAGCATTTCATAATAGAAAAACCCAATATCACTTTTACCCGACCTGGGGCTCAAACCCGAAATCCCAGTCGTAACGCGTTTGCATTACAACCGCGCCACCGAGGCAGTCAGTAATAGTAATATAAATTATATTTGTCGCAATGCGGGAAGCGAACACGCGACATATCATTCTTCAGTTGAACGCTTAAATAAATAATCATACAAATATATCTCCTCTCAACATTGATTGACAGTCATTGCTAATTAGAAGAACCAAGAACTTGTTTTACTGAATCGTTATTGCATACAGCCATCCGCTTACGTTTTGGGTTTAATGCGGCGTGAAGGAAAGGGTGACAGGTACACAGTTTAGTATTGCTGCAAACAGAATGTGACATAACATATTTTTATCGTGTCTCGCTTAGGAAATTAAATCACGACTGGATGCGGGTGATCTTGGCCTAAGTTAAACTATTGCTTAGGAATTTTATGTAGATTTTTTATGTAGAAATGTGGAGAGAGTCTTTTATGCCATGGAGGCCAACTTAATGCCCCATTATATGAAGACAATTTCTCGTATGACATATAGGTATATAATAGAACATTCTTGTTTACAAGGCCACATCATAGAGTATTAAAAAATAAGCTTATGACGCGGCCTCATAAAGATTTTCTATTAAAAGCTCTCTAAATGAATAATGAATGAAGAATGAATCTGGAGAGTGGAGAGCAACGTCAGAGTCTCTCCGTCCATCACTTTATCAATTTCTACTGCCAACCAGCAGTGTGTAAGCAGGACATAGGCTACTTTTAATTTTATACGTCCATTAGCCATATTCAACCACCACATAAGCACTGCTACAATATGAAATTTAAATTATCATATTATTTAATTGTAATGAATGTCCAATTATATAAATTTCATTATTTCACATTTATTATTACATTTACATTACACGAGTCTATGATTATGTCATAATTAAGCGTCAATGTTCAATGTCAATAAATAGTCTTTTAATGTATAGTAATATTTTTCAAGCAGTAATTGGTGTATTTTTTTTACTGGTTTATGTTTATTTCTTTTATTTTATCCGGTAATTTATTATATATGATTTGTGCCATGCAAAGAAAATTTTATTCATGAGAGCTGTTTTACCATAGGGCACCTCAAGATCTAACTTTCTTCTATCGCGTAGTTGTCTATAATGACTTTTAAAAGCAATTTTATATAAATTTATGTTTGTTTTCACAAAATGACCACCTCGTAAATATAAAAAGAAGGAAACGTTACTATTTTTAATTTTTTTAAATATGGTTGGCAACTTGACATTGAGTCCAGACTGCCTAAGGCTCTGACACATTTTTTTGTACTTTGAATACGGCTTCTTTACATGTCGAATTACCCCAGAAAATTATGCCAAATCTCATTAAGGATACTACATAACCGTGGTAAGCACTGAGTACCGCTTTACGATTAATAACCTAAGCCAGTTTATACAATGCAAAAGCCGATCTAGAGACTTTTTACATATTTCATCTGAGTGTGTCTTCATAGATCAACACGTGTTGTAAGCAGCAGCTAGGTATGGCCTGTCTATGGGCAGCGGTGACCGCTTACCATCAGGCAGGTATGCTCGCATGTTTGGGTAAAAAAAAACCAGAACAAATTAAAATACCAAAAAACTTCTTAACTAAAATAAAAACGTCAAAGAAACTAAAAAGAAAAAATAAAACTAAACAGTTTGAAGTCCGTGCAATTTCAATGCAATAGTCAATTACCTATAAGTAGAACACACCGACTAAATTTATTGAGCCTTTTTTTAAGTCAGTTATATATTTGCAAAACCGTTTTTATTACACTATTTTTTGTGATTATTACACTATTTTTTATAATTAATATCGGTGCCTATATGACGCAGTTTGAATCATTAATTCACAATAGCCCCTTAATTTCACCTCGAAATTAAAATGGAACTAACTTTCAGCTACACTCTTTCGAATGAAAAAGGATACGTACAAATCAATCCATAATTGGCGTAGTTATACGTGATAGGTACTTTATACATACAAATAAAGGCGTCGAATTTAGAATCTCCTCTGTCAGTTAAAAATACATGATATTTATAGCATGTTTATTCTAAAGTGACTTGTATGGCAAGTAAAACAACTAAAATAGGAAGCTGTATCCAAGGTCTATGTTTTCTCCGATTCCGGTTCCATACCCAATGATTAATAAATGGAAGTACTACCTTTAATGCGCATTAATTTTTAATTACCATAATTTGTTTTCAGGGTCTTTTAGTTTCTTTTGTGTAGTAAAACTCCACTACATTTTGGGTAAGGAATCCATTGCTTTTATCAACTTATGACTATGATTAAATATGTTTACTCTTTCCTTCCTTCTTCATTATTAGCTTGAATGACGAGACGAGCAGGTCACTCGCCTGATGGTAAGTGCCACGCCTGTCCATAAACAGATACAACATCACAGAGAAATTTGAATTACATCCTGCATGGCACTAGACAGTGCTAGTCACCCCGAGACATAAGATGCTAAGCCCCATAAGGCCCAAAAATTTCACTGACTTCAATTTCCATCAAATCGAAATACAACAGTGCTTACACACTGCTGCTTGGTACTAAAAATAGACAAACCGGTGGTAAATACTGACTATATGCATATGAATGTATATACGGCACATATACCAAAATAACATTTTTTTCAATTTTTGTCTGTCTGTCTGTTTGTTCCTGCTAATCTCTGGAACGGCTGGACCTATTTTGACGGGACTTTCACTGGCAGATAGCTGATGTAATAAGGAGTAACTTAGGCTACTTAGGTACTTTTGTATCCCGGAAAATGACATTCTTGTGGGCGGACCCGCTAGCAAAAGCTAGTATAAAAAATATAATAACTTTAATCGGGAATATACCAAAACGTCATCTAATACATTTTATGCTCAAAGAAGTATTTTAGTAGAGCCACGCTGTAGACAGTTTTGTCTACAGCATGAATGGGCGGCTCAACCGGTCTCACAGATAACAGACGTAAAGTAGCAGCTTCCCTGGGTTCAGTACGGTGAGTGAGATGTCCGGAAGCTCAAATCTTCGTCGAAATCACAATCCCTTAAAATAAAACTAGTGCTATTGCGTCCATCCACTAGATGGTGTCTAAGAGGTTATGAATGCCGTTTTGGACGGAGTTTTGAAAAGGAAAAAGCGCTTGGCAAGCACCTGTGTATGTATTCATTCCTTTGTTCGTTCGGGGGCGGTTGAGAGCATGCGACGAGCTCGCTCGCACGCGCTTCGCATACAATTTCGGCTGTAGCAATGTACGTGTATATTTATACAGTAGGTACCTATCCATCTTTAGTTATTACCAGGAATAAGGTAGAATCATAAAAAATAAAATAAGTTTTCTTTGTGCCTGGTGTTGTTAATGCCAGGGTCCGCCTTCTTGTACCATAGATTTGATTTGATATTATATAGGGCAACCCGCCGTCTGACCCCCACAACCCGTAACAGGAATCACGTTTCGCCTTTGCCTCCTCGTCTTTGAGTTTCCTCCTCGTCGTCTTTTATAGTAATCAATGCTACAAACCACACAGCAGTGCATACGGATTTTATCGCGGTTTAATTTTCATTTTAGTCCCGATGTTTCGAAAGCTTTTCAGCCTTCGTGGTCACGGGAGAGACTGTAAAATCCGTATAAACTAGTTTTATTTCAATGTGTAATATTCGCGTAAACCATCACTACACAACCCCTTAATTATCTTCCGTTTTATAGGCGTACATGGGTGGTGGAGATCACTTACCATCATGTGACACATTTGTTCGTTTGCCGGTTTATGCCACCAGTTTGCAGTTGCATTTCGTACGTTGAGTTTGTGGACTCCTAAATCCCCTACCGTTCCCAATCCCCATTCGGCAATACATCCTGGAACCGTGAGTATTTTATGAGCGGTAGAGATCACTTTAGGTGACCCACTTGCTCGTTACCGGCCTTCGCTACAAAAACAATGAAAAGTAAATATTTTTTGTAATACCAAACTTGGTAATGGTAATAAGCAGCGATAGCTCAGCGGGGAGTGTATGACAGCCAAGACGAAAGTCGCAGGTTCGAAACCAGCCCAAAGACCTCTAGCTTTTTTAAGTCACGTGTGTATTCATTGTTAATAATTATCGTTTGATTTAACGGTGAAGAAAACGTTGTGAGGAAACCTGCATGCCTGAGAAGTTTTTTATAAGAATATCGAAGGTATGTGAAGATATTTGTAGAGGAGGCCCGCACCTAGTAGCATGGGCAGTATAATACAGGTTTGATATGATAATTGATAACAAATATTTAGTCCTTTATTCAGTATATTCCAATATAAAATCATCAGATCTGTAATAACACTAGAAGTCTGCAGTATCCGGTTATCTAAGATAATGCATAAAGGCAACATTGTTAGGGTTAATTGGCGCTCCCGGTACGCCCTCGAATCGCCGCCAGCATCGCATTGTGATTATATTTATATTGTATTTCTTATGAATGGCTTGCATGAGATCATAAACTTATGGGAAAAACTCAAGGAGATCTATTCAGAAGTCGAGTAAGAGTGAACGGATGCATTTTTTTTAAACGGTATCGTGGGTATCAGACATTACGAGGGACTTACTGTCCCACAACGTCCAAGCCTGAAACAAATATTTGTGGATCACACAAACATTTGTTTCGACGCGGGGATTGAACCCGTGGCCTCTTACAGCCGGCTACTCGGCTACTGTGCCACGAAGGTTGCTATTGGCTGCAAGGTGAACGTGCAATGTATCACTTTGATGTGCCAGCCCAAAAAAAACCATACTACTGAACATAGACCCCGCATGATGCAGACTACTGAAACTTATTAACGACTCTATTAATCTTGTTTTCAAACGATTGTGTTTAGTTTTTCGAATTGAAAAATTTAAACTTTCCGTAGATTACCAACGTTTAGGTTTCTAAATATAATTGGATGTACCAAGAGGCTTTAAAGGTTTTTTATTTAACAAAAATGAGTTTTCATTTTCTTTACAATTCGATTATAACCCCAAAAAATATAGTTGCACAAAATTCAGAGGTTAACCGTGCGAAAGTACAAAAAGTTGCGCAGATGACGTAAACTTTTTTATCAAACAATTGAAAATATTATTTCAAATAATAACATCGATTTTCGTAATATCGATTATAAATACAATCGAATGGCTAGATGTGACCACTGTTGTACGTGCATACTCGTACAACGCTCTGACGAAAGACACTCCGAACATAATCTATGTAAAACAAATGTTCACGGAATTAGAAATTGCGGTAGGAATATTTAGAAATGTTGCGTAAAGAAGCTGTTTGACGTTTTCAAGGAAGATATCAACGACAACGCTGACACCGACAAGGATGCTAAAGATTTGTCGAAGTAAAATAATATACTTATACTTAACGAAAAAATGCATTATCCAAAACTATAATAATATAAAAGATTACTATATAATCTTTGAATTACAACTAAAGTTATATGCATAATAGGCTAAAGGATCCTTACAATATAGGTAAGACGTAAAATAAGAACATGATTTTTTGTTTATTATTTGCTTGAATGACGAGACAAGCAGGTCGCTAACTTGATTGTAAGCGTCACCCCCGCGGATAACAGAAGCAACACTACACAAATCTCTGAATTACACAAGTACTGCATGGCACTGAACTGCGCTCGTCATCCCGAAACATAGGATGTTAAGTCTCATAATACCCAGTAATTTCACTGGCTTCTATTTCCTACCAACCAAAACACGACAGTGCTTACACGCTGCTGCTTGGCGGCGTAAATAGGCAAAGCCGTAGTACTAACTCCGAGACCTCTCGCATACGAGGAACCTACCATCTAGTTTTTTCTAAATATCTAAAACGCAATGTGAATTCTTTAAAAAGATTTAGTACCTAGATTTCTTATTCTGACAAAATACAATATTTCTAGACTAAGACCAATGTCTTGCAGATTTTGCCTAATAGTATATTACAAAATTAATCTAATGCTTAAATTCAAAGCTATTGATAACATTATCTGGTAATCTATCTAATGCAACTACTCGAGCAATTTATTTTACACCAATTAAGTAATAATTACTCAATTGGTTTAGTAACAACTTACCATGTCTCTGGATTAAATTTTAATCCTCAATTCTACTCACAGATCCAGCAATTATTTATTTATATTTATTAAATTATATTATTTCTGCCGTCATTTATGACGTCAGTTTGGTGTATAAACATACTATCTATTACATTATTCGACAAAAATGAACGTACATTGTAGCATGTACATGTATGCATTGTACATAGGACTTATGTATGCCATACTCAAATAGTAATTACTTGCTTTTGCTCGCCAGCTACACGCTCTACGTGAACGGCCTATTCCAGGATTAAAAATAGCTTGACAGCTCCGTGGCGCAGCGGGCGAGTAGACGGCTGCGAAGCGAGAGGCCGTGGGTTCGATTCCCACACCGGGACAAATGTTTGTGTGAACCACAAATATTGGTCTCGGGTCTGGGTGTTGTGGGACCGCAAGTCCCTCGTAGTTCCTGATACCCGCGATACAGGTTTACCTAGTGTGGGGTCAGGACTATGTGTGTGACTGTTCGGTGTATTTATATCCTAATCTAGATCATCGTCTACCTGTGTGTCAATTCAATCCAAATTTCATCCAAAACCGTTTAGCCGTTAAGGCGTGATTGACTAACAAATATCCAAATGCACAAACTCACAAACATCCAAACTTCCACATTTATAATAGTGGTAGGATACATCAAATTACAGTACAATGTAATATGTAACAAAATAAGACAATTAACTATTCAGAGGTACGTTTGCTCTTTAGCCGTGTTAATAACCTATAATTAACTATTATGACAAATATTAATAGAGTCATTGTACGCGGTGGCATTCTCTGAAACATAGTTGCAAGTTGCAACATTGTTGTGGCAGCCCTTATTTGTTGTCGACGCGACTGCGCGACGGTCTGAAAGGGATCCGCGGTTGCTCTTGTTTCCTAGTCATAATAGGGTTGGCACATGTGGAATGAAACAGTTTTGGTTGCTTCGTTTGATTTTCCACACCATAAGGACGCCGAATCCCACGATTACAAATTGCACCTCTGCCTACTCTTTCAAAGATTCAGACGTGAGCTTTTGTATGTTTTTTTATCCTTTAGATCAAGTCCTGCGAAAAGGTTATATTCTTAGGACAGCTCAAAATTTTATAAACTGCATTTTTAAAAACTTTCTATTATCTTTTTTTTATTAGCTTGAATGACGGGACGAGCAGGTCACCCGTAAGATGGTAAGCATCACGCCTGCTCATATACAGAAGCAACGCCACACACAAATTTGAATAACAAGGCAGTGCTTACACACTGTTGCTTGGCGGTGGAAATAGAGAAAGCGGTGGTACCAATTTAGACGGCCTCTCGCATACGAGAGATCTACCACCTTGTAAATATATCACCTAGTTGTATATCTAAAAACAACAATAATATGGATTAGAAACTTAATGACTTCAATCATTATTTTATTGTAATAAATACATTTAGTATTATAGTTATGCATAAATTCATAAATGACTGCCTCGGTGGCGCAGTTGAAATGCGTACGCGTTAAGATTAAGCTAACGCTGAAGTCTTGGGTTCGATCCCCGGGTCGGGTAAAGTGATATTGGGTTTTTCTATTACGAAATGCTCAGTATCAACCCGGAGCCGGAACCGGAATTTGTGCCCAGTATGGCGATAGGCTCGCCCCCTATCAGATTATGGGACGGAGATACGCTCGGCGAAATGTGGGTGTACTGGTTACACCTCTGCCTACCCCTTCCGGGATTACAGGCGTGAGTGGGTATGAGTATAAACTTAATGACTTTAATCATTATTTTATTGTAATAAATACATTTATTATTATAGTAATGCATAAATTCATAAACTATCTGTTTCGTTCTCTTTTATTATGATAAACCTGCAATAGGTATCTACATTCTACATTCAGGTATCCCAATTATATAATTCGTTGTTGTAAAGCATGCGTAACAGCCTCCAGCTATTCAACAATACATCCACGTGCCAGGTGCATAACATTTAATTACGTAGAAAATATTAGACCGCGTTCTTATTATAAAGCATAAAAAGTCAATAGGCCGCTATGAATTATGTAATGCAATCTTCAATAAAAAATGCCAACCATGTCCATTTTTCAAGCACGAGCGCACTCAGAATTTCGGACTTGTGCAATTCACAAATTTTATTGTAGAATTGCGAGTTAAGCATTATGATTGCGCCCATCTATCTGCTCTATTTACTTAATTGCGTAAGAACGCATAGAATGAACCTTTGGTGTCTCAACGCGTCCTGCGCAGAACTCGTATCTGTTGCGTACAACAATACACTGCAGGCCAGTGACTTAACAATTTTCTGTCGAAGCTAAATCTGATACGACAGTTTTCTGCTATAGCTAAATCTGACTTAACAATTTTAAACCAAATTAAGCTAAGTTTTAGAGGAAATTATGCTGTTATTATCGAGGTTAATAACTTTACGTTGTATTTCTAAGTTTTACTGAGTTAAGTATAATGAAACACGTAATGTTCATATTAACTTGACTGCCTCGGTGGCGCAGTTGTAATGCGTACACGTTACGACCGGCTGACGCTGAGGTCTCGGGTTCGATTCCCGGGTCGGGTATAAGTGATATTGGGATTTTCTATTACGAAATACTCAGTATCAGCCCGGAGTCTGGAATTATGCCCGGTATGCCGATAGGCAATAATGCAAGTAAAAAAAGGTAGGTAGTTATACTGTTCAACATAGCAAGAAAAATAACATAACGAAGTTGGTAAGTAAACTTTCAAGTTTTCATAAAAAATTGCGTAAGATTAGATTATAGATAAGAGAGCTTTTTTATTATATGTACAAAACTTTCAATATTTTTTATAATAACTGTTTTTCTGACACAGTTAGATAAAGAAAAAATACCCATACATTTTAACAGTGTCCGTTTCTCATGGCTACATTTGTAATAGCGGTTCTGCTTTATTAGACAATGTCTGGTGAGTCGACGCAAGGGTGGAATACTCTGCATTCCGAATACCCGTGGCTAGTTACGTAAATTAAAACAAATAGCTCGGATGGCTACATGTCTAACCACCATAATTATAGAATTCTTTGAAGATTCATGCCCCGATGAGGTAATAGAAATTGATAGTTGTTTCTATAAGGAAATGTGGCTTGTTTTGTTTACGAGCATATTTGAAACTGTTGGTTCGACTATTAAAAAAATTGATCATATTTTAAGCCTCGCCAAAAAAATGGGTGTAATAAGTTTGAGCCTCTTGTTTGTGCTGTGTAAGTCAGAAATAAATGTGATTTCTTTCTTTTAGACGGATAATAAAATGATCCTTTGGGTCCTGCTTTTTCTTTAGAGGTACGGAACCCTAAAAATTGTTAGACTATTGTATAATTTAATTGTCTCACTACCAATGTAGTTTAGTTTTGGGACCTTTACATAAATTACTGGTCATAAGATTCTAAAATATATTTTCGCTAATGTAACTGATCCATAAAAAGATACACTTCTATCGAAAATAAATTTGAATTTTGAGAATTTAACTACATGTACTGAAGTATATTTATCTCAAGTTAGCTGCAGTCATACATTATTATGTATGTAATAAATTACCATAATTTAAAACAAAACCACAAAATTGAGTAAAAAGAAAACTGAATAACCTGTTTCTAAACAGGTAGACATTTTATTAAAATTAAAATCTTTGCATCATTTCTATCCATCGCTTTATCGGTAATATCGATCAACAAATTAAAAACTAATGTTTAACAATACAACATAAATAGTAAGGTATTTCCCGATTAAAAAGTTTCATTCAAACTCTAGAACTAGTGTAGTATTGTCAAATATTTCAAAATAAATCGCAACCGGATTTGTTATCTGCAAATTAGAACAAAATAATGAATGACGTCCATTTTAATGATGTACTATCAAAGCTAAACGAAACGCAACACAGAATTCCGTGCCGATCTAGTTTTATCTAGGGTCGGGCATTAAGGATACGGCCTGAGTTATTATCGTTATCAATGATTCGACAAGGCACAGAATTGGTGCTTTGGCGCTTTGTGTAGATCTCGACAGAAGGCTTAATAAAGTATCAGAGCAGATGTAAATGGAACAGCGAGCCGGCCCGAGGCTAGGGCGGGGTCCGGACACTTTCATATTATTACGAGCACCGAGCACTGCGCAGGCGCACGCACACAGACAGACGAGCGCGCGCTCGCGATTAGATCGCGCGGACAACCAGCACGCGATCCGACCACTTTCAATGATTCGTTAGCGAAATCATTAGCAGATGTAATGTCGGCGCATTGTAATACGTGTTTATGGTTATTTAAATGATTTATTTTTATTGATTGTTTTTGCCTTGTTGCCAGACAGAAAATAATGATGGTTGTATGAATAAAGCTACTATTATAGTCTTGCGAAGGTGACTGCCATGTTATTTAACCGTAATGGTATACGTTTCGAGAAAATGAGTTGTCAATTGGGTTAAATCTTGGCATTTATCATTAAGAATCCAGGCAGCGGTAGTCGTGTATAGACAAGTTTAGATGGGTCTGCTGACTGCCCCGGGAGATTGACTAATTATTACATATCGTAGCTAAAGCTGACGATTATTCAGAGAATACTCATAAATCATCAAGTGTGTCCAATGTTTAATAGCAAAATATTTACTAGATGGCAGGACCCTCGTTTGGGAGAGGTCGTCTAGGGAGATTCTACCGCTTTGTCTATTTCTGCCGCTAAGTAGCAATGCGTTTTTACTGTTGTTTTTCGATTTGAAGAACATTGAAGCTCATATCTCGGGGTGTGACGAGCGCAGTCCAGTGTCACGCAGTACTAAAGAATTCAAAATTCTAAGTGGTGTTGCTTCTGTTAATGGGCACGCGTGACGGTAACTATCAGGCGGGTGACCAGCTTTTCTCGTCATTCGCGCTAATCAATAAATAAAACAGGTCATATAATAAAAATATCTCCCATGGTTTCTGTTAATGAATTCGATTGAAAGTATGTTCAGATGCTTCAATGCGCATGCAAGTTAGCAGTTGATTAACTAAAATTGAATCGTGAGAACACGATATAAGTAAAGCACATTAAAATAAATCCATCAAGATTGGAACACGTATAAAATCACTTAGCCCTTCATGTCAATTTAAAGTCATTACCCTCACTTTATTTGTATCGCACTTAAAGAAGACAATTCAATATTTGTGTTTTCTTTTTACATTTCCCGAGAACACGTACGTAATTGCCACAATAATGCGTAAGAACACAAAATTGCCAGCATTTTATTTTGCTCAATGCCCTTTCTATTACTTTCTCCGTTAATCGTATATTAAAGGGAATTAAACAACTCATTACGCGCAATAACACTTGCAAAATGGCACTGAAATAAATTGTAAATCTTGTATTATAAGGACCCTACACAACGACTCACTGGGTAATTGTTAAAATGAACAAATTTGGGGTAATAAAATTTTACAACGATGAATACCATTAATGAGAGAGTGGAGAATCCTCATATCTTGAAACTCAGATAAGTACTCGCAATTCAATAAAATGTAATAAATGATTGGAATTCCTCAATTCTTACATTAACTACTTCGTCAGCTAAAGGAAGAGCAGAACTCTAATAGCTAATACCACCAGTTCTGAATATTCCAAGGTATGTATGGATTCCTTGAATCGGATAATAAGTATTCCGCGACGATGATCTATTCAGAAGCTTTGATAGTTCAATTTTAATTTAATCCTCATATATATGTTATGTAATTTAGAATTATTTTAATAAATGTATAACTCAAAGAACAATCTTTGAGTTATACAAAGAAGCGATCGCAGATTATTTGAATGCGTGGGTGCACAGTTCGTACAAGGGATATTTCCATTGGTTCTAAGGCGGATTTTCCTTTTTTAAGTAGATTACTAGTAATTTATAATGAAATTTGATGAAATGAAGCTTTTGAATCATTTTATCTTAAGGGATGGGCCGCATAACGGCACAGCATTTTGAAGATGAAATTGAGATGAAAAGGGCAATCGCAAGGTTTTTAGTGGGTATGGTTAGGGATTTTGCTTAGGAACCCAATAAAGCAGTCGCTTGGGTAAATCGAAATAAGTTAGAAGGCTGGTGAGTTCAGCGTAGTTATCCCCAGCGTAGTTATAGTTCAGTTCGTTGGTGTTGGGAAGGTCTATTAACTGGATTTTTCAGGCGAGAACAAATCAAAGCATCTATGTAAGAAGAAAGAAAGAAAAGCAATTAATTAGTCTCAATTGACAACGGGCATATTATAACACTACAATTTAAGTGCAATTTACAGTTAAAACTAAAAAAACTACAATGTTGGTATTTGTGCGTTGTAACTGTGACAAGTTGATGACTCAGCTATGGCACGTACCATTTGCGCATTTGTAGGATTTTGTTTCTAATTTAAACTCCGGGCTGATACTGAGCATTTCGTAATAGAAACTCCAATACCACTTTACCTGACCCGGGGATCGAACCCGAGACCTCAGCGTTGGTCTCAATCGTAACGCGTACACATTACAACTGCGCCACCGAGGCAATCCAATATAGTATTACGGTATAATAGTAATGTATATAAGTTGATTAAATTTAACCACACCCTTCTGAAACATGTTGTATACATGACCTCATGTTCCCGTAAAGAATTTCCAACGAGCGTCGAAGTCAGCTAAGTGGCCGGTCCTCAAACAAACCATAACTTTACTACAACAAACACGTTATCTGTACCGAGTTTTTGGGTATGGGGAGGAAGATGATAAATTACATAATTATTACTTATTAATTCATCAATCATTCAACGCGGCGTTTTATTTTGCGGCTACATCTAGATCGATGTGTAAAAATCATTTCGTAGAAAGTTAATGGCGAAAATTTCAAACATAAAGAAAATAAGTCACGTTCAATGAGAAAATTAATGTTGATTCTGACAAAATTCCCTATATGGATGCAACCTCATTTATAAAATACGGAGCACTGTGTGAACGTCCGAAAATTAAATGAGTAAACACATTGTTAAGATGCCAAGTCATGCCACGTTTTATAAAATGGTTAATAGTGCATGAATTGTCAAAGAGAAATCAAATTGTATTAATGATATTTTTAATACACTATAATATATAAACACTTTATGATATCTGAATGTTTTAATCATTTTCTTGTTATTTATTTCTGTCGAACTAGTGAGTGGGTCACCTGGTGATAAGTGATCTTCACCATCCGTATGCGTTGCCGACATTAGAGGAAAAAAGGAGATTGTGAAGGTAGGGTTTTGGGCGTCTAAAAATTTCATTCGCCGTATTAAAGCAACAGCAAGCAGCAACACTAATCTTAGCTGACCCATTTATTCAGTAAACGTGGATCTACTTATAATTATTTAAAAAGTTAGATTTCTGGCTTTTTATACTCCTGTGTCGTCACATATCGTAAGGTAAGCATGCCCCCACGTCTCGGTGCGTATGGACAGGCAATATAGCGTATCTTTTGTCGGCAGTCAGACAGTCTTCTTCACCCGCGCACTCCTCAACCGTTCATTAAGTTCGCATGTACGTCCGACGGCGAGATTATTGCAATTATTTAAATTCACACCTTTGAAACGAAAAAGCCTCTTTTTACATTTAATGTTTCGTAAGCGCAAGGAAATGACGTCTCATTCGAAAGGTATAATTAGGGACAACCTTGGGGTTCACGGTTGGACCGGATTTATGCGCTTTTGACGTTGTGATGCTGACGCGATAATTGTGCCGATGTTTCGACATGGGTTATGGATCGTATCGATAATTGTCGATACATTGTGTCTACTGTATTAACTCCGTGTCGTCGTGTGTGAACACGCCTTTATTTTGTAACCTAAGGATGAAACACACCGCTTACTGTATGAGACATTGTGAATCGATCATATATTTAAAAGTTTACTGCCGCGTTCAGAGACGTCAATTAAGATTATTTCTGTACTCAGTAACAGAGCATAAAACGGTAACTGGTTCTGAGAGTGGAAATCAAATTCTAAGATATAACTTAATGATAATTAAAGTTTATTGACGTCTCTGAGTGCAGTAAGTCAATTATGAGAACATAATTATTACAGTTTTTTTTTGTTATTATTGAACACAAATAGTAACAGTTTTTTACATATAGTGTTTATGTTTAAAAATATAAATTAGAAAGCCAATACAAATATCCTAGTTTTACAACAATGTTTAAATTTATGGCGGAGCGAAATAACAAAAAACAAATCAAAATTTGTACCTAGTATATCACAAGGCAGTGTGCCCGTCCCTTTATATCATTTTTGTTTTGTTACTTTGAATGTCTGTTTACAATTGTGTATCTTTATATGATCTACCTTTATGTATGTTGTGTATGCGTGCTGGATAATTTTTTTCTTTCTATCTTTCTTTCTAGAACACAACAATGCACGATGAGGCAGTTTATGAAGTTCATAAATACGCGCGCACTCTGAACTCAACCTACAGTGCACACGTGAGTGATGCTACTTGCATGTGTTTCCTATTACTATTCACTGCCCAACTTAGCACTATTGCAGTACTTAATAATATAAACAACATATAAGCAGAGTGTAGTTTGACATCGGTTTTGCATTTTTAATAGCGCTAGCTTGATGTATTAGAAGGAGATTTGAGAGCCAATGATCTCACTACGGACAATGCTCAAGAGCGAGCGAAGTGGACACGTCTTATGACCGTTCCCTATATTCTATCTATCGACAGATTTGCTTACTGTCAATAGTGTTTTGACAGATATTCCATACAAAATGTGTCAAAATTTTATTGCCGGTCACCAAATCTGTCGATAGACAGCATATTGGGAACGGTCATTACTAGCAACCCTCGACCCTAGAACAAAGCCTACCGGCAAACGCCAGGCAGAAATAAAAGTAAAATATATGGGCTTTATACGTCTAATATAAATTAGCAATCCCTTTTTAAGACCAAATAATAGTCATTTCAACGCTCTGCCCTATACAACCGCTTTGTTCATATCAGTTGGATGTAGTGGTTCAACCAGGTGGCTTTATAATGCGTCGAAGCATCGCCGCAATACCGTCGGCGCCTCCTTTAATGGGATTGGCTCCAATTGTGTTGGATTGTGGAAATTTTCTGCAGCTGCGTACTAGTTATTACTCAGCTAAAGGTGAAGAAACTAGAATTAAAATCATCCATGGAAAATGTTGCGGTAATTGGAACCTTAAAATTACTTGATATCGTGGTTTTATGTGGATTTGCTTCTGCCAAAATTGTTGTAAGATCTTACGATTTCACTACATCCTACTACTATAAAGGAAGGGGATTCATTTTTTAAAATTATGTGTTTAGAAAGAGGAGGGTGATTTAGGTGTCCAGATATATATCACTCACCTCACGAAACGCAACGGTATCTGCTCCCTCTATTTTCTGTAAGACAATGGTAAAGACCCGGTCGAGCTGGCATATTCATGCCATAGATAAAACTACAACGTGGTTCTAACCTTCTAATATTTTTTATTTTAGCTTTTCCGCCTGCGAGAATATATTTTTAGGGAATAAAAAGTATCTTACGTCCTAATACAGGTCATGGACTAGCTGTGTACAAAATTTCATCCAAATACGTTCAGCAGTTAATATTTCATTGATTAAGAAACATCTAAACTCACAAACATTCAAACTTTTACATTTATAATAATAATATCATGTAGGAGTAAGACTTTTGTAACACAAGTTAGTGCTATATAATCGCCAATAACAACAGCATTGCTACTGCTACTTACGACTAAATCACTAAAACACTAAACATTATTAGCCATCAAACCTATTAGACACTTCAACACAAATTAAATTCAAGCTGGACAACTTCTTTGGTAAGATATAAAACAATTTGCACGCGACACGGCCCAGCTTCCGCGTGCTCCGCTCTCTTGAGACCATTGTAGCTCAGGAGTAACACGATGTGGTGTACAGCGGCTATCAATTCCAGCCGTTACCTTGGACACACCCAGGCCACTAACCCTTGTCGCAATACTGTTATGCATCCAGTGATACGGGTGGGGTTGCCAGCGATTTGCGCTTTCCGAGACTGAAGTTGATCTATATTTACGGTCTAATATTTTTTAAGTGATAATAGTTAAGTTAATTTGTTTTAAGTGCCAATTGTAAATATATAATTAAGATAAGATTTTTAGTGGTAATGTTATCTGTGAAACATCCACTTTTGTGTTTAACATGAGTTGATTTGATAAATTTGCAATTAGATGATACGGCCGTTTAACAAAATTTTACTTTTTTATTTTGTTTGATTGTAGAGCATGATCGCCAGAGATCTAACAGCCGTCATAGGTTACGCTATATTAAGTATCTTGTAGAGTAATGTAGCAACGGTTTTATATGAAATCGCGAAGTCCTACAACTATTATAAGTTTGAAACTTTAGATGTTTGTGTTTGTGAATTTGTATGTTTGTCGGTCACGCCGTAACGGCTGAACGGTTTTAGATGCAATTTGGTACACAAATAGACAGTGACCTAGATTAGGACATAGGCTTCTTTTGTCCCGGAAAGGGCCGTTCACACAGGTGAAGCCGTGAACAAAAGCTAGTAATATATATGAGGGGTAGCAATCACTTACTATTAGATGACACTTGCTCCTGTGGTCACTCTAATATATGATATTATAGTTATCTATTCTTTTCTAGTATTAAAGATCGTAAGAGACTTTTTCAATACAAACCTGAAATAAAAATTCTTTATTCGAGCAACTATCCTCTTTCCTTAATAAGTAAATTTATTAATAACCATTTAATTACCTCACTTAGCAAATCATATGAAGACAAAACTCTAGGTATTACAAAACAGCGCTAGCAACACTGTCCACTAGCACACACTAGCACTGATAAGATGTAGGTGTATTAGTTCGTCTAAATAGATGGTCACCCTCCCTTTCACTGTCGTAATAGTGCCTTACTTATAGTACGGCGATTATAGTAATCGACCGCAATTACACATCACAAAACAAAGATTGTTTTATTTTTAATGAGTTTCGGCATCGACTAATGTTTCTGTAATTATTACGATTGTAATAGAAATAGTTTTTAACATGGCAATTTATTATGTTAAGAGGCCTATAGAAAGAAAGTTAAGCTCACAAAATAATAATAGTTTAGTTTGTTTTTATGGCGGTTCGAGAAATAACAACGCATAAGCAATGAGTAGTGATTGACATATTGTAGTTATTCAATATGCAAATCCTTTGTCCATATACTCTAAAATAAACTTTTAGGTTAATACCTTTATATTATATATTAGGTCCATAATTCTACTGGTATTGTGAGTGTGCAAGGCCGGTAAAGATCACTTACCACCTGGTACCACTTGTTCCTTTGACCACCTATGCTATAAAAGTGATTACCTAAAAGTTTATTTTAGAGTATATGAACAAAGGATTATTTTCTAGAGTCTTAGGTCTTAACGTGGACACTTTGCAGACCTTAAAGGGAGAAATGTAAGTGTCCAGATATCTAACTCATTACACGAGACGCAACAGCAAGCTGCTGCTTCACGTCAGTCAAAAACAACGCGGTCGATTGGATCTATACAGTAGATAAAACTTTCTACAGATTAGCTCTCATCATCATCATCATCAGCCTAAATTCGTCCACTGTTGAACATAGGCCTTTCCAAGTTGGCCCCACCCTTGACGGTCTTCCGCCTTCCTCATCCAGGCGCTTCCCGCCACGTCTATTAGGTCGTCGGTCCAGCGGACTCAAGGCAGGCCCACACTTCGCTTGGATAGACGTGGTCTCCACTCTAGTACCGTTCGACCCCAACGGCCACGTTGCAGCGACAAATATGACCAGCCCACTGCCACGTCAACTTGCTAATTCTTGGTTACTTTAGTTCTATGACGGATCTCCGTATTCCGGATTTTATCCGTCAGATAGATACCGA
Organism: Mimas tiliae; assembly: GCA_905332985.1. Lineage (NCBI taxonomy): Eukaryota > Metazoa > Arthropoda > Insecta > Lepidoptera > Sphingidae > Mimas > Mimas tiliae. The sequence goes on from HG995255.1 coordinate 9,551,078, forward strand.
GCATAACCCGTTCCATAGCTCGTTGAGTGACCTTAAAGTGGTGGATTAAGCCCTTTGTTAGATTCCACGTCTCGGCGCCGTACATCATACCGGATCTACTGTGTAAAAATTAAATTGTAATATACAAATTACATAAAACACTGTAAAAAACAAGAATCCTTCTTACGTGATTCGCTAGATTTTACACTTCAAACCGTATCATTACAACATTTACTTTATCAGCTGAAACCTGCTATAACTCAAAATACAACAGTCACGAAATTAGCGGATATCGATAAATCGAACATTCGAAAAGGCAAGGCCAACGACTATACGTACGGTCCAGCATCCAATAAAGGTATATACATATTGATAACAGATAAGGCACGGTAGGGCGGTGGCCGGTGGAGACTAGCCAGTAAATATCCAAAGTGATATATAGCTAGCCAAAGCGACGTCTACAAGTTGCGAAATTGGAGCGCACGCGGCCGACGCGCGTGCCCCGAGTGCGCCTATTTTATGTTCATTGGAATTCAAAATGCATTGCTGATGAGTTGTTAATTAAAATTTTACTTTGAGCGAAATTGAATCAATTTGACATTTATGCAAATAATTTATATGGTGTAGACTTTATATTAAAGAGCCTTAGTGAAAAGGTATTTAAGTGTGGCTCTCTAGAAGGATGGAAAATTAATTATTAAAAAAGTCTTTATTTAAAATTATAAATGCAAAATTGTGTTTATTTGTTAATCCTTCTTTCACACAGATATGCAAGCAATGAATCAACATGATTTTGCATAGATATATTTTAAGAACCAGAGATTGTCATAGGCAACTTTTTCTCCCGGAAATATGACGAGAAAGAGTTTTACGTGATTGGAACTACGAAAAAAATCTAGTCAACACTGCTTAGGTTTTATGAAGCTAAACAAACATCTAGTTTTATTTTATTTTATTAAGTGCTTGTTTCACCATCTCTGAGTAAATGTTACTTACTAATACGACACAAATAAGGTCCCATCCTGTCATACTCATGTAGGTATATGTATAATTTATATGGAAAGAAAGACTTTACCTATGTACTTTCAAAAATAGATGTCTTATATACGTTAATCGATGTTAGGTCTTACTCGCATATTATGAAACAGATGGTAGGTCCCTCATATGGAAGAGGCCGTCTGGGTTGGTACTCGTATCACCGCTTTGTCTTTTTCTGCCGCCAAGCAGAACACTGCTACTGCTGTTAAGTTGTGTTCCGATTTGAAGGGCACTGAGGGCAGTGAAATTACTAAGCATAATGAGAATTGACATTTTATGTATCAGGGTGACGAGCATAGTCCAATATCATGCAGTGCTTTGTAATTCAAAGATCTGTGTGGCGTTACTTCTGTTTATGAGCAGGCGTGGCGTTTACCATCAGGCGAGCGACCTGCTCGTTTCCTGACTCAAGCTTATAAAAAAACAGGCCTTAAATCTAGATTTTATGTTCAATTAATTAAACCAACATTTTGACTCATTAACAGTGCGAGAAGATTTATGAACAGTCTGAGGTCAGGCTCGGACCCTTCACCTCGAAGCCGTCGGTTTACAATACATCAAACTTTTCCGCCCGTCCATAAACTGCGATCTGTTTATTATAATTTCGTGACTTCGATTAAAACCGAACTGATTAAGATATAACCAATTTTATTTAACGTGGCTTTATGTTTAAGATTAATTAAAAATTATGGATTTTGGCCTATCATATCAGAATCTAAGGGTACTAGTTTCATTTTCAAATCAAGTTTTTTTTTCCTTTGTATGCTACTGCTGGGCAAAGGTGTACCCCATTTCCATCGACATCCTAACGTAACTTGCCACCTGGACTCGTAGGCGTCATCTTGAAACCAATAATATAAAAAAATAAAAAAGAGTTCATTATAGCTAATTAATAGAAGACAACTGCCACGCCATTACTCTAATGTAATAGTGGGTATCAAATTCCAGACAGTAAGTAATTACCACAGAGTTAGATTGCCTAAGGAATAAAAAAATATACATTGTTCCGCAACGCAGCCTCGACTGCTCTGATGATGTAGATGATCGCCCAAGAACTTATCACCAGGTACTTACTTCATCTTTTTCCGGCCATTACGTTTTGTGTATAAAACTCCAGTCCTTCCTTCACAGCACGTGCTTTCATCCCGGTTGTCCAACAGTGTTTCTAAGATCCGCCGGTAAAGTTTGCGCGATGTGGAGTGACAGTTCTTACTACCGCGTTTCGTATAGGGTGATTAAGATTTCCGAAGGTCCAAAACACTTTCCAATCCCAACTCCTTTCCTTCAATCTCGCAAACGACCCATGATCCTTCTGGTATTCCGTATGGGGGGGTGAAGATCTTTTACCATTATAATAATATCAGCCCTGTATTATATACGTCCCACTGCTGGGCACGGGCCTCCTCTACTGAATGAGAGGTGTTAGGCCTTAGTCTACCACACTGGCCTAATGTGGGTTGGCAGACTTCACATACCTTCGAAATTCTTATGAAGAACTTCTCAGGTATGCAGATTTCCTCACGATGTTTTTCCTTCACCGTTAAAGCAAGTGATAATTAACAATTAATATACACATAACTTAGAAAAGTCAGAGGTGCATGCACTTGAGGCTGGTTTCGAACCTGCGACTTTCGTCTCGACAGTCCATACCACTCCCCCTGAGCTATCACTGCTATTAAGATCTTTTACCATTAGGCGACTCTATTACTTGTTTACCGACCCTTTTTTATTTTGGCATGGAAAAACGACTTTATCGCTACTTGTCACAATACTTTTCAACTTACATTTGATTACTTTATAGGTCGTATATACACTGACAGTATATTAATACGTGAAGAGAAAACTTCGCACCCCTTTTTAAGCGTATTGCGCGCACGGAGGATTGTGAGATTTGGCATAGTTAAAGTTTATATGGAGGAGGAGTGCAGAACGCTAAATATAATATTTGTAACAAATATGTACATACTTTCTTTCCACCTGCCCTTATCCCACTCACAGTGGGGTCGGCGCAACATGCTTTTTAACACATGTTGCAGAAAGTTTTGGCTTGTAATTATTACGACCGGCCGCCTGCCTAACGTCAACACCTCTGGGTAGAAAACACCCAGACCCGAAACAAATATTTGTGCATTACATTTAAAAAAAAACGGTGCGGGAATCGAGCCCGTGGCCTCTCGCTTCACAGCCGGCTACTCGACAACTGCGCCACGGAGGCTGTAACAAATATGTACATTGAATTAAATTAAATAATACATTCATTGTTTACGCTCACATTAATAATGTCTGAATGTCAAATCTGGTAGCTAACGTAATAGAACAGAATTCAAAAATAGGTCGTGTTTCGACCACTAGTTATTATTAATAATCCACGAGTTTATAACACCGCCTGTATTCTAAGTACCCTCGGTTACCCCGTATCATTACCGTAACACACTAAACGGTAATGATAAATGGCCGTGTGCGCAAATTAAACACCCACGTTGATCGATTGGCTCTCTTCATTTTTGTACCTACCGCATTTATTAATCATGCAAGCGGTAATCTTGTGAAATTTATTACCTCTAAGCAAATCTGCTTGGAGATTTATCAACGGGATGTGTGGGCCAGAATTGTTTTGGGAGTCCGTGTGTCTGGAAGTGGTAATGAGATGTTACTGCGTATGATATTAAGTTACACGTACGCGTCCTACTGTTGGGTCCAGGGTTAAGTCATAGGCTTCCATTAAAGTTTTGGGCTTTAGTCTAATGTAGGTAGGTTTTCTATAACTTTCAGAATTGATTGATGTTACTTATCAAACGTGACTGCCTCTGTGGCGCAGTTGTAATGCGTACGCGTTACGACTGAGGCTGACGCTGAGGTTTCGCGTTCGATCCCCGGGTCGGGTAAAAGTAATATTGGGTTTTTCTATTATGAAATGCTCAGTATCAGCCCGGAGTCTGGAATTTGTGCCCGGTATGGCGATAGGCTCGCCCCCTATCACATCATGGGACGAAGATACGCTCGGCGAAATGTGGGTGTACTGGTTACACCTCTGCCTACCCTTTCGGGGGTTATAGGCGTGAGTGAGTATGTATGAATTATCGAAAGAATTTGGATAGAGCCGAGGACTTATATGATCAGTTAGACCTGATATTTTACCTCTCTCATTCCATAAGGCTATCCTGGGTATTGGTAACATTGAAATGACTACTATTATAAATGTGAAAGTTTGTGAATTTGCATGTTTGTTACTCAAACACGCCTTAACAAGTGAACGGTTTTGGATGAAATTTGGCACACGGGTAGACCATGACCTGGATTAGAACATAGGCATAATTTTTACCCTGTAAGAGGCCATTCACGCGGGCGAAGCCGCGAGCAAACGCCAGTGTTAATATAAAGATTGTAAACACTTTACCAACCGAATAGGCAATTCCTTTAATTCACAGAAAGCCTTTCTTGTAATTTTAAGTGCAGTTAAACAGCTTGATAGCACGAGTCGAACCATGGGAGAGGCTAACTACTCTTTTACTCTGTCTACTTTTGTAAAGGATGTGTCTCAAAATATACCGAAATGTTTGACGAACCACTATAAATAAAATGTGTGTGACTTTGCTCGCACGCTATCATGCCTCATTTAACTACACCTTAAGACGATTTCCAATCCAAAAAGCCACATCCAGCTATTTTATATGAAAATCTAATAGCATAATAGAGATGGCCGGCCACCGACAATTAGCCTACGCGTATTAATAACGCAAGCGGGCACGCAAATTCTATGCGTCCGCCTTTCTAATTTAATTCGGAACGTTTTTACTACGACAGCCTAAGATCGATAGTCAAAGATCGATAGCCAGTGATAACATCGATGTCATCTCTAATTATAATATTTCCAGGATTTTAATTTCTCTCGGACGTTGCATTTAAATTACATCAATACATAATATAAATCAAAGTCGCTATCTCCGTCTGTTAGTCCACTTATTTCTACTAAGCGATGCAACGGATTTAGATACCGTTTTCATTATCATTTAGAGAATTTATTCCGGTATAATATATTAATATAATACATACCATGGAAGCAGAGCAGTAACATGCCTGTAGTGAAACCGCGAGAAGTAGCTAATTAATAATATTATCCCTAAATTAAATACCACACCCCCTCTACTGCCGAGATTTTTTTTAGGGCTTAGTCCACCACGCTGATCTAATGCAAGTTGACTTGAAATACCTTCGAAATTCATATAAAAACTAGCTTTTTCTCTCGGCTGCACCCACATAAATGTCTTTTTCCGGGCTAAGAGCATATCTTGGCAAACACTTCATCCCGCGTCTCTCAGCAGTAGCCTATATCCTAATCTAGGTCATGTTCTACCAGTGTGCCAAATTTCGACCAAACCCATTCAGCCGTTAAGGCATAATTCGAAAATCACTAACGCAAACACAGAAACATCCAGGCTTTCTCAGTTATAATTTAGTAAGATTCCAGGTTTTCAATATTTTCCTTCACTGTCAAATAGAGTGCAAATTAACAATAAATACTTTAGATTTCAGAGGTATGTGTGTTCTGGAAGTTGAAGTCCTCGACATCCGTCTTCACATTCCGTTACACAGCTAAATTAAATATTGATTTGCTGAAGAGTAACTTATACTCTTAATTGCTATAGATTTGTCATTAGTCAAAGTATCAATGAATCTATAATCTTATATAGGTACTATCTATCAGCCCTCTCTACAAAAAAAACCATAACAGTTTCAAAAGTATATAATGAATTCTGTGACCGACTAAGTGCATTTATCGCTGATATAAAAACATGCACTTCAATAAGAAATTAAAAGAACTATCTTAATTCTGACAGAATAACACCCTACTACAAAAAAATTAAATGAAGTCATGATCAATACCGCCATAGCTTAATAGAATAGAATAACTGTTTATATGACGATTTTATACAATAAAGAAGCTCGAGATAAAGATAATGGTGGAGTTAGTACAGTAAATGTGGCCGTTCACCATCTACCGTAGGGCTATCTGATGGTTCGAACCATATCGGATGGCACAGGAATAACATCAACGCTATATCGGGCCAGATGCAACGAAAACAATAATATTATTAAAGCTACCTGGACACGAGAATGTACACTGTCTTGCTGATAATTTATAATGAATTCAACTTTGAACCTCTGTGCGATACTTTACTTATCAGAGTAGGTTGTTTCGTCGTGGAGAAAACTGAATTATCGATAAGCAATAGGCATAATGGTTTTAGTAATATAATATTGTATTATAGTTATAAACGGCACATACATACGCACTCACGCCTGTATTCCTCGAAGGTGTAGCCAGTAGGTACTCGTATACCCATATTTCGCCAAACTTATTTCTGCCCCATGATGTGATAGAGGGCGATCCTTCCAGATACCGGGCTGATACTAAGCATTTCTTAATAGAAAAACACAATATCACATTTACCCGACCCGGGAATCGAACCCGAGACCCCAGCACAGCAGACGTCCCGCATAGGCATTACAACTGCACCACCTGCAACTACCGAGGCAGTCTATATAGTCTATAGTGTAACTATACTTTTAACCTCATTACACAACAAAGACATGTAGTCTTAAGAAATGACCTTACCAACACACGATACGTTCTCGTTGACACCGACAACGAACAACGGTGAAGGATTTATCAAAGGCGGGAGCCGTGAAGATTTTCCCAGTTATTTATGCCCGCACAAACAAACAGATGTGCGCCGCGGGACATCCATGCCCACGCGCCACCACAAGGTGGCTTTACCTAGTGATTTACTCTCTTAGGCTAAACAGATAGACCTACGTAGTGGAATGTAGTAATGACCCGACGTTTCATTTGTGCCTTCGATTGACATTGCGAAATGAATCTTCGCACATTTTGCACATTCGCACATTTTTTGTAGTGCGAGTCTTTCGATAGCTTTCACGTCTCTCGTATACGGGGAATATGTATGAAGCTAAATACGTTTCCAATAGAATCCCCGCTAGGGGCGCTGTACGGTTCGGCATACATATTCTCGTAAATACGGATTACTTCAAATCTATCAATAGCATCAGCCGAATAATTATAAGCATCTTTGACAAAAGAGTATCAAAAGAAAAAAAAAATCGTAGTGACCAGTGTTATTATATGTAAGAAATAATGATTAGTCAATGCAATGCATTTTAATTAAGATAAATTTTAAATATATGAATCAATAACGCAAGAAAACTTCGATAGCTCGAAACAAAGGTCGTACGTTGGAAACCAAAAGCATGTACCTCTGACTTGAGGTATGTGAAATCTTCTAAACCGCATTAGACCAGCGTGGAATACTAAGGCGTAACCCCTCTAATTCATAAAGAAGGCCCGTGTCCATCAGTGAAACCGTATAATATACAGTTGACGTTATTCATGACGAAAACGACGATGAGACCACTTAAATAGGAAGTTTCGTATATGGTTATATAACAAATTACATAACTTTCAGCATCTTTATACAACATTTTCTATGTTAAGACTAATTCAGTAGTCCCAATTATCTTACTCGTACTTCCCTGCAGCGAAATATGGCTTACAATAAATTTATAATAGCCCAGTATTCCGGGTTCTAAACCCTGCCCTGGGCATTGATAACTTGTATAAGCAATTACAATGCACCGCACCTTTGTCCCAGCACAGAACATCTGTCGTTCCCACTACGTTCCCAAACTAGGAAGCTTCTTAACTACAATGCCATATATGACTAGGACTATTCCTAGCTCGCCTAGACCTCGTTATTGCATTGTCCATTGAGTTACTTGTTTATTTTTCTTTAGACGTTTACGCGTCATTTTTATTTATAGCATAAGCGGGCTTGCTTTGTCGGGAATTTTATCCCACATCAATTATAATGGTATAAATTATAATAGAACGGCTGGTCTATGTCTTGGTTATTGATTTACATTGACGGATGGCATTAGGATTTATGGACATTTAAGTCAGTAAAAAGTTTTCTAGTTTTGTATAGGTATTTATACTGTAGGCTTGTATAGCCATTAGAATGAATAATAAATTGAAGTAGCAATATTTCAAAGATACCATTTCATTCATGATTTCTTCACCGTCGAAATATATTAATCTTTGGAAAATACTTAATAGTTACCTATAATCTTAAACATACCAAGTCCTCAATGTGTCTTCATGTAACACCCACACAGCTGCATTACTCCCACACAATATTATACAAGTATGTGTTTGATTTGAAAAATAATATTCACTCAGATTTGTATTGAAACACAATATAGGTATAATATACATGTCATAGGCTCGTTTCTAATACATCACGAGCTGAACCTACTACATGAATGATGTTTCATTAACCCACCACAGAAAACAGGGGTGTTCTAAGTTTGATCCACTTTGTTTGTATGTGGATCCGTCTGTGGTATCGCAGCGCTTAAAAGAATGGACCGATTTGAATGTGGTTCTATTTATTTTATAACTATATATAGCTTAATCAAGTGGTATTTAGGAAATTTTGAAAATCTGTTCAGCCATTTAGAAATTGATGTAGATTTTTGTTAGGTTGTTTTTAACCAAACAATTCCATTCTAGTAAAAAAAACATTAACATACGAAAGACAGCGATCACAGACCCTACATATTGTATAACATACCATAGACTGCTAATGGGCACTGAATAACCAACGTACAGCAAGACTGCTGGAAGGAAGCCCATGCACGTAAAATGCGTCCGCAAACACTCGAAGCATTCTCATTCTCGAATAAGGCTTTGCCGACTATTCTGTAATCTGTATAGAGACGTTACGTGTAACGCCAGCTGACATGCGTATGGTCTATAGGCACCATGCAACTGGTATTTCAATAGAATGTTCCTGATGTACTGTGAATCGGGAGTTAGTTTGCATACGTTAAGTGTTGCCGATTTGAATGGAGATATTTATCGGAAATATACAAACGTGGGATCTGGTCAGCGTTATTGATAATATTTATTCAAGGGATTTTACGGCTACAGGTTAATTTTTAGCTAGTTTTTTATTATTTTTATTCTGGCACGGCATGTGACTATACTGGACCTCGAACGTCGAGAGAAATTGCGTCCCTCGACGTTTTTTCAGAATTATGCCGGCCCAAAGTTACTGGATATATACTGGCTACCCCCAGAACGTGACTCACCTAAACGAGCTACTGTGGTGGATTTTTCATCTTGAGTACGGTGGTCGCTCTCCAGTCGGGTCCAAAAATGTATCAGATACCCTCCCACCCGTGGTGTGATTGATTGTGTGCGTCGTAAAGTACTACACAGGATAATGACACACACTATTCACTCATTGATTGCGTCGGTGGCGCTGTTGTAATACGTCCGCGGTACGACTGCTGTGCTGACAGGACTGTAATCCCCGAAGCGGTAGGCAAAGGTACACTTTTGGTACTGGTTACAACCCGTACACCTACATTTCGCCGACATTATTTCCGTCCTATGATGCAATAGGGGGCGAGCCTATCACCATACCGGGCACACTCCGGGCCGCTACTAAGCATTTCGTGATAGAAAAAAACCAATATCACTTTTATCCGACCACCTGGGGATCAGCATCGTAGACGTGGCGCGTACGCATTACAACTGCGCCACCGAGTCATCCTTTTATTATTTTTTGGTATAATAAAAAAAAAAAAAACTTATCCTGTAAAAGTTTCAGGTGACTTGTCCTACGTTTTAGGGTTCAAAAGATAGATCCCTTGACCTATGCAATATAGAATATGGCATAGGCTTTGACTTTGAACTAATGAGTGAACCCTAAAAGAACTAAGCTTTGGATAAGGGGAAAACTTGCGATTTACATAAGACCGTATTTTTATAATGGGAATGTATTGTATTTAATAATTTAATGAATATTTCATCCAGTGCTGAATCGATGTGGATAAATTAAGTTTTCATACATGTTACCCATAAATCTATAAAGGCAAGTGAAATCGCCATAACCAGCCCAACGTGTCATGCTTAATATGTCAATTATTTCTCACATTTTATTAATTGTATCCTACACTTTGAATTTATTAACACAAGTAACAACGCATTGTTATGTTTCTAATCATAATATAAACTATAATTTATCTTTATAAAAACGTTCGCACCTTACGTTGGCATTCCCTTTTTAGGTTGTGGATAAGTTATGGATAAGTTACAACTTGTATACACTTAGTAACAATAACAAATAGCTTATAACAAAATTTTTAGATCTGTGAGTGATTCCATTTAAAATACACTAGATAGGGACTTTATTTCTAATAATAAATTAGTATTTTAATATCTTCTCAATAATTATCACATTTGGGATCTCAATACCGGAATCTCCATCATAAGGAAATAAAAGGGAGCTCCCATTTCTTCTTAACTCCCTTGTTGAGAGATGTTTTTTTATTTACGGGTTTTTTTGCCACGGCAAAAGGACTACCGGACCCTGATAAGTGCAGTGTTGTATATATAATTTCGACTGTTGAGATACATTGCGTCCCTCAATAATCGCCAGTTTTATGCCGGCCTGAAGTTAATTGGATATAGACTGGCTAATCCCGGAACACTTACTGGAACGAGTCATTACGGCATTGTTTTACCATATTTGCGGTGTATCATGTACTCTTCCACCAGTGCGATGCGAAGAAAATTTAATTATAACAATTCATTTCGTCCTATTTATTCCATTTTATATTGAATTTTGTTATGTAGTTGGAGCTACATAAACAACAAATACTGTTGAGTATCACTCAATGACCTATCCTATGACCTATGATATTTGTAATAATAATAATACTAGCCCTGTATTATATACTTCTTACTGCTAGGCTTTGTTCCACCACGCTGGCCTAATGTGGATTAGCAGACTTCACATACGTTTGAAATTCTTATGCAGAACTTATCAGGTATGCAAATTTCCTCACGATGTTACCTTCACCGTTAAATCAAGTGATAATTAACGATTAATACACACGTTAATTAGAACTTAGAAAAGTCAGAGGTATTGGGGCTGGTTTCGAACCTGCGTTTGTGATATTTGTAATCCGCTGAAATACTCTTTAAATAAACCACGCGATGTAGTTTCTTAACCGGCAACACACGGCATATTTCAAGCGTGACTCGATAAAAATATCAAACAATAGTTATTTGCTGACACATAGCTCAAAGAATTGAACAACATCAAACAAATTGGTATTTGACATGTCAAAAGTGAAACCTTAACCTTGACATACGTGTCAATCGGAGAAGCGTGGCAAATGGTAGGTAAGCGTGATCCTAATCTACATACAGTCACCTTTCACACCGAAATCAGATCCCTCGTTACATCAGACGGCAATATTATCAATCAAAACTACAAGGGCTGTATGTAGATTTTATTTAAATCCGTGCGATACCGTCGCGGGCACCCACGTGACAATTTTCGCATTCAACGTCGCCTATAGCAAACGCACCTCGACAAATGCACATCAACATGGCATAGTTCTAAGGTCGACAATCGTGTTTTGTTTCTATTAGACTGACGCTATCTATACGTGTACTGAAATACATTAGCCTATTTTGCATACAAAGCATTATAAATATTGCTTATGGCTAAGTCGTTCTACCCGACATTTTGAAAGCGCTAGCGGATGACATGCGTCGATACATCCGAGCGTACTTTATGCGTCGAAGCAGATGTAAATGTATGTAAAGTGAAGTCATCTTGTTATGAAATATAGCCGGGAAGAAGAGGTTCAATGAATAGACCATGTACTGAGTGATTCCGAGTTTGTTTTTGGTACCACCGCTTCATCTATTTCTGCCGCTTCTTCTTTTAAGACCTGTTGTATTTCGGTTTGAAGGACATTTAATCCAGTCAAATTACTGGCCATTATGAGACTTAAAACCTTTGTCTCGGGGTCGCCGTCCAGTGTCATGCAGAGTTTTTTAATTCAAAGTTTTGTTTGGTCGCGTCGTTTGTAGTAGGTTGTGTCTCATCTGGGCTCGGCTCGCGCAATCACGTTCTGTTTAACTGCACCATAAAACGGTTGATATTTAAATGGGTCCAGCCAGGGCGGAACACTTATCTGATTTGACAGGTGATAGGAACGCGCCCCGTGAAATATTGCCGCGCTGAATGCGATACTAGAACAGGGATCTTATTCACTATGACCACACTAACTCGTAACGCGCCCGCGTTATGTTAAATGCGTGAAATCAGGGGCCTTATTCCCCATAACTATATAAACTCGTAACTTGACCGTGTTACGCCAAAGTCGCAAAGTCAGCACCGAATGGCATTCTTTAAGCCAATGTCAAATGTTCATAACAAGCATGTAACGCACCTCATCGAGTTTATAAAACTTTGGCTTAGGGAACACCACTCGATGCCAATTTCACGATGATAACGTAACGTGCTCGCGATAACGTGTCGCGGGCACGTTGCGAATCCAAACGGTTATACAGAATAAGGCCCCAGCTGGAGAACGCAATTGTGTTTGCGGTAAGCCATCGACTGTGCCGTGCTACCCTATTAATTGTACCCTATCCGAATCAAGTAATGGGTATCGACGAATAATGTTAGACTTTTAGTGGTAGAGCCACGCTGTAGACAATTTTGTCTACAGCATGAATGGGCCAGCACAACCGGGTTTTTACCACTGTCTCGTAGAAAACTGACGTGAAGTAGCAGCTTGCTGTTGCATTTAGTATGGTGAGCCCAAATACCTCGTCCCATTGCCGAACCCTTAATTATCCCTTCCTTTTAAGGTCGACAACCCGTCCATGATTCTTATGGTATTGTGGGTGTTCAAGGGGGTGGTGATAATTAATCATCAGGTGACCTACTTTTGCTCGTTTGCCGGCCGATCCTATAAAATAAACATCATACGCATGGTTCCTTAACCTAAAAAATGCAGATTCAAACAAAGATCATCGAAAAAATGAAGCCTTAACATTGTGAGTCGACTTAACAATTTCTTAATATCTCTTTGGGAATATCTAAGACCTCATGGCTTAGTAAAACAGGCAAAAAATATTCGATCCCTTTCCAGGAGTCGAACGTAACTCTTGATAATATATACGCACTCACGCTTGTATTCCCCGAATGAGTAGACAGAGGTGTAACCAGTAGGTACACCCACATTTCACCGAAGAAAGGATTTTTGTAAATTTACATTTTATGGGGGTAAATGGGGGGTTTGAACATTGTATGAAACTTTTATAGGATAGAATACGATTAATAAATAAATATTTCTTATTAAAAATTACATACACTAGGACAAGACATGAATTAGAACATAAACTACTTTTATCCCAGAAAAAGACATTTACGTGGGCGGAGCCGCGGGTAACAGCTAGAATTTTATGAGTAAGGAAATAGATACAACATGCCTTATATCTGTCCTTAGTAGATTCTTATCACATGTTATACCATATCCATAAATTTCATTAATTAATCTTGTTCTGTATTAATTGCATAAGCCACTTATAATTTATTCAGCAAGATTCCATTCTGTTTATTTATATTTAGCTTGTAAAAAATGCATTCTACCGACGAATAGGTACTGGGTGGTGAGACTCCTCTGTGCTCTATTGAGTCCGTCAAGTTAAGTACTACCGCGTTGACTCCTTTGCTTACACACTCCTGTTTGGCGTAGCTCATAAGCACTATTATTTGTGTTCTGATGTAAATGACCTTGCAGCCAGGAAAATTACTGGCTATTTAAGGGATTTTTTTTTCTTTGGTATGTATTGTAATTTGTATGTGCTGTTTACGTGTTGCCGACCTTAAAAGAAATGGATAATTACGGAGTTAGGAAAGTGCAGAATGATTTGGGTCTCCGGATATCTCTCACCGTACATCGTACGTTCAAAGAATTTCGAAGGTATGTAAAATCTGCCAACCCACATTAGTTCGATGTGGTGAACTAAGGCCTAACCCCTCTCATTTGTACAGGAGACCCATGTCCAGCAGTGGGACGTATATAATACAGGGCTGGTTTTATTATTATATTATTAGCGTCAACTGCTGATCACAAGCCTTGCTAAGTATTCTTCAATCCCGGCCTTGGGCATCCCGCATCCATCCGCTAATCGCCAAATTTTTCCAGTCGTCCATTGTACAACAAGGTGTCCTACCGGTGTAGGTGTAATGGTTCCGCGGGTTCTTTTTTATCCTGGCACGGCAAAGTAGCTACACTGGAGCTGGTGTTAAATACAGTGCAATCCAAATATATAATGCCGACCGTCAAATGTGATTTATTTAGACGCGCTTAGTATTAAACAATTCAATTCCACAATAATATTTTTCATGACACAAGCACACCTTATATGCTTTAAAGGGGGCTATCGCAAATAGTTTTAAACGCAAATAAATTTAGTTTTTTTTTTTAAATTTCTATTACAAGTGTCCTTAAAAGTTAAGAAAACACTGTCCCACATTACGTTTGCTTAGGCGCAGTCACCACTCCAGCACGTGTCTGCTCCACCGACCATCCACTCATCTGACACAACCGGCCCACTTCCACTTCAACGAGCTAATTCTGCAAACAAGGGCGGTAATTATGGTTCTCTGGTGGATGACTTCATCAAATTCTATCCACCAGAGAACTTATAGATATACTTGATAGATATCAAGTTCTTAATATAAAATACGGGAGCTAGATACTTACCTAACGATTATAATCTGACGAGCGAAGTGCATTTACAATTATACATCGTTGATTTGAATTTGAAATCTTGATTCAAAGGATAAAGCCATTTCCACCGTATAGGCGACGGTATGTGTGTAATGCAGTCCTTATTAGTTAAATTATTTAATCAAACTTGACCAAGTCGATGATCGCAGGCTTAATAAAATATGCTTAACCGATTGATCTTTATAAATAAGTTAGAGTAGCCGCACAGTACGTAAATATTGATAACTAGTTGTGAAAGAATAATTTCCATACTTCATTGTTGTAGTGCCGGAATAGTGATGCTAGTGTCGTAGTGCTGAAGCTATAATGCATCGAAATTACAGTGTGTTACAACATTATTGTATTAGACATCATACGGTGCCGTTACGTATGGTTTGTTATTTATTTAGTGATATATAGAACAATATTCAAAAAGCAAATTTTCTTCTGTTGTCATTAATTTTCCACAAGTAACAAAATATAATAGATCAAAATAGTTTAATCGTTGTAGTGTATGGCTATTGAGGGTACCGCCACTATTAAGTATGGTAGACTTGATACTGACGGTAGATAAGAATAAGGATGACATCTACGTCAGATGGCACCTTTGCAGTGCACCTTAGCTCAGTTTTCTCCCGAGTCCCGACTGGCGAGGTACCCATAAGTGAGTGTTATCCGTGTGTGTATAATATAATCACTTGTTTACCGTGTGGTGTGCGACAGGACTGGTTGTAGGGGACAGACTAAGCTCAGGTACTAATACGACAGACAATAAAAACACTAATATCAAACACTATAATCGTTATACCTGTTCTAGAAATATAAATAAATATCTATCCACTTTCAACTATATCTATTGTGGTTGGTGTAATTAACAAGTACTAATAAAGACATTATATAACAATCAAAAGAGGATAGATTGTTGCTTACATGGCTCGAACAGGTATGATAGCTACTCGATTAGATTCTAGTGAAGTTATCAATTAAAAACAAACCACAATTATTACCTAACGCAATTTAATTTCCTGTTTATGTATTTAAGTAGTAGTAGGTTCTTTATAAGGAGGTATTTCGAAAATGTATTAACAATCTACCTATGTCATTGTTATCGTCAAGAGTTTTGTTACACAAAACCGCTGTAAGAGCCTTTTTAGAGTAAGAGTTGCTTTTGTAAGGAACTGGTTGGACCGGCAGCGACGTCTACTCTAAATTAGAAGCGCTGTCTTTGAATTTCCCCCTTTCTTAAGCAACCGACTGATTTACACCGCTTCTGTATAAATCATTTAGATTTAGATACATATTTTTTGTGTATTTTATATTTCTAATACATACTTGATAATTCTCAATCTCCTCTTTATCCATTATGTACTCGTACATTCAGCGCAAGCGAGAGGCCGTGGGTTCGATTCCCGCACCAAAACAAATATTTCTGTGATTTGTTTGCAATTCAATTTGTTTCGGGTCTGGGTGTTGTGGGACCGCAAGTCCCTCGTAGTACGCCTGATACGCTAAGCTAATACGGTAATGGCCGTTGCAGACGATGCGCAGTAGCTTGCGCAAATACTAATAAGTACCTGCACCAGCGTTCAACCGTAAATTGATCACTTGCATCTGCCTTGTGCAGTGCTAGTTCATAGTAAGACAGCCATGAACAAGCGTGTGGTTTTGCCTAAAATATTTAAGTGCGTACTTCAAGAACTAAATGCTGTAATAGCTGAACTACTGATGCAGGAAATACAAGAAGAATAAACTGGCGCCAGTACTGACGTCGTCGTGTTCACACGATGCGCAATGTGAGCTGCGCGGGGGTGGAGCAGGCGTAGCGGGGGAAAACGGATAGTACTCGCGCAAGGACCGAAGTGAGTACAACTATCCAACTTGCACTCGCATTTTTACTAAGCAAAATATGTTCACACGATGAAATGTTATGCACAGAAGTAGTACTTGCGCAAGCTACTGCGCATCGTCTGCAACGGCCATTAAGCTAATGTAGATTGTGTGTGTGACAGTTGGATGTATTATCATTATTTTATTATTTTAGGTATGTGAAGAAAAGTGTTTTTATGTTATGTTTGCAAATAAAAGCAAACTTTCGGAGGTTTCAACATGGACGTCAGTGCCGCTCCCGCAACCAACTTTCGCCATTACCTCGTCCGTTAATCAGAGTGTACCACGTGCAGGTGAGGTTGGCTTTGGACCTAAGATATTTGTGACTCATTTACACTTCGATAGAACTGTAATAGCACTGGCACAAAATTGCACAAATTAGAAACGAATTTTATATTTGGCTATATAGATTTTTAAGTCCATTTTTTGATTAATTTACTCCTAATGATCTCAAAAAGGCATAAAAATATTTTTTATAGTTATGCTGGCAAACGAGCCAGTGGGTCACCTGATGGTAAGTGATCTCCACCAGCCATGTACGTCCATAATACCAAAAGAATAATGGGCGCGTTGCCGACCTTAAAGAAAAGGGATAATTAAGAGATTGGGAAGGGGAGGGGATTTGGGCCTCCGGATATCTCACTCACGAAACGCGAGACAGTGGTAACAACCCGGACGAGCTGGCCCATTATGCTGTATAAAACTGTCTACAGCGTGGCTCTACCACAAACAAAACGACGTTCAACGAAGTACTTAGAATAGCGAATTCTCTCACATATGTCGGTAAACAATCGCCACTGTTACATAGGTATCGCCGTCTAACACAATTTGTATCGCAACAAGATCCATTTTCGCAATGTTTCAATTGAATAGACGCTTTAGTAAGATAAAGTCGAATTTATTATTTTGTTATTCCATACGGATGCCTCATTTCGCTACTTTCCCTGCTAATTAGTACCTCATCGGGACCAATCATGCCCCAGTTTGGAACTTAAGGAAGCCGCGGGGTCGTAAAGTTGCTGACTATGGTGTCATAGGCTACTGCCAAGACCTTTGTCTCAGCAAACTTAGAAGCTTATGTTAATTGACATCAATTTTCATAGTAAATAGCCGGGGTCAAACATGAAGAACCTATTGTGGATGGCCTTTGGAATTTTATTAAGAAAATCTACATTTTTGAGTGGTATAGCTACGCTGTTAACATTTTTTCTACAGCATGAATGGGCTGACTTGATCGGATTATTATCAATGTCTTACAGAAAATCGATGTGAAGTGGAGTTTCATACGGTACCTAAGTGAGATTTCCGGAAGCCCAAAATTTTTCCTCTGGTTCCCAATCCCGAT
Organism: Mimas tiliae; assembly: GCA_905332985.1. Lineage (NCBI taxonomy): Eukaryota > Metazoa > Arthropoda > Insecta > Lepidoptera > Sphingidae > Mimas > Mimas tiliae. Next base: position 9,568,998 of record HG995255.1, read on the forward strand.
TATTTTCCTTTAAGGTCAGCTACACATCCATAAATTTTCTGGTAATCATGGGCAATATAAAAAATACTCAAATGCAAAATTTCAACTTTAGTATTTGGTTGGAAATTGTTTAAAATTTACATACAAGAAATATATTTAAAATTTTCGTTTGTTTTCATTATAAATTTCGTAGGTGTAAAATATATGGCGTGTTATTCCTTTTAAATGTATACAAGTGCATAATTTATTTCGAACTAGGAAACGTGACCACCGCCTACTACAAAAAAAGTATTCTGCAGATATTTAAGTTTCGACTTATAATCAGATACGTACATCGTGGCGTCATACACGGACTGTGAAGATACTTGTAAGTTTCTCTATTTATTAGCATTAATTATAAATAGAATAAAATAAAAACTAAGTAACATGAAATTTAAGTACTTAAATATATTTTCCAGATTTATATTATCTTTATGTGGGTAATTGGAAAAGAGCTCGGTTTTTGAGAAGCCTTACTTAAAAATGCTATTTTATTATAGCGACATCTATCAGCACATAATTGAACTAATATTTATAGTCGTCAATAAGGATCTATCAGGAAATCATAATTTACTGTCCAAGATATTAAAATTTCTTAAAGATATTATTTCTTGATTAATTCAATTGAACCCAGTTATGAAGTTACAATTTTTCACCAATTACTTCATTCAAATCTAGAGATCTAGATGGCCTGAAACCGTCTCCGAAGCTCAGATTGTGCAACAAATCTTGATATATTCCACAAATTGGTCTACTGACTGGTAAGGGCTCCTGCGTTTCCTACACCAACCGGTCCTACCAGTCATCGCGGATGGATATGAAGAAACGCATATGCAAGTAATTATCTTGCTACATTTTGTACGGTATGAGAATTATATTTACTCGCATTTTTTATAAATATAGATTTCTCGGCAGATATACTACCTACTAATGGCTAACTCTAATATATACGACGCATATATGTCTTGTTTGTTTATTGGAAACAATAGGGTTCGCGCTAGACTATAACTTTTAAGACACTTTCAACACTTTCCCATGTTCAATTTTTTATTATCTAAAACAATTTTTAAACGTAAAATAGGCGCTGCTTAATACGCCATAGTAACTACGTAACTATCTAAAAAATAGTTACAGTTTTAATTTACTCAAATTGTATTATGAGTATATAAATAAATAAATAAATACACACTGTTGTGTATTACACACACATAGTCCTGACCCCACACTAGGTTAACTTTGTATTGTGGGTATAAGAAACTACGAAGGACTTGCGGTCCCACAACACCCAGACGCTAAACAAATATTTGTGGATCACACAAACATTTGTCTCGTGCGGGAATCTAACTCACGGCCTCTCGCTTCGCAGCCCGCCCACCCGCTGCGCCGCGAAGCATATTTCATGTAACAATATTATTTTGTAAGTATTTTGATATCTGAGGGGCTAGCACGGAAAACTATCGAAATAATAATCGAAGTAATGTAAAGGTATCGAGGGCGCGATAGATAATTCCTTAAATATCTTTCGTCTATCTATTTCTATCTTACGTACGATAGAGGCGCTGTACCAAAATCTCATAGAAATTGTTGTCGATGATAGCTCGAATAACTTTTCGCAAGTTTTCCGGGCTAGCCCCTATGGTTCTGTAAAAAAATCATAAGATTATAAGCGTGGGATAGGCTCATCGATTAGATTAATCAATTAACTCATATATAGACAAGTAAGTGCTTGATCCAACCCTAGTGAACAATAAAGAATGAAGTTATTTAGCTAATGTCAAAGAATTTTATTGCATTTGAATGAATCACCGCGGTCATTTGTTTCACTACTGGTTATCATGCCATATACATTACAAATTACAAGAATACGAAGCTTGAATAACACACATAATCCACGCGCACTATACCATAGTAATAAAATAAATGTAATATGGAAAGTGATAAATAAATTATTTAGAAATAGTCAAAGTTGGGTTTTGAGATTTCTTAAATAATAATTGAGAATTATTATAATTGCCCCGCGAAAACACGTGGTCGACCACAAGCCCGGTGGTCAAATGATGTAGCTAATGTAGCTGAAAAGTCCTAGAAGTAAATGTTTGCTTATTTTAATATTTTAGAAAACATTACTTTGATAGATATATAAACTCAGAATCTGACTACAATATGTTACTAAATTTATTCATTTGACCCAATAAAATCATTGATCACTAATAAATAAGAAACTAGTGTTAAGTGTAACTAAGGCCGAAAATATAGCTTCGATTAAAATAACTCAGCTATGGCAGTGGCGCAGTGAGCGAGTAGCCTACTGTGAAGCGAGAGACTGCGGGTTCGATTCCCGACCGTTAATCCCTCTTAGTTTCTGATACCCATGACACAGGATAACCTTGGGTGGGGTCAGGACTATGTGTATAACTGTTGGGTGTATTTATTTAATTGCTTGTAAATTAAAGATCAACCGATTGTCTTTTCTGTTCTGAAGTAACTCATTATTCTATACACTTACGCCGCAATAAGGCACTTTAGTCACGCTACGCAATTACTGATTTTATTGTAAATGTCACTTCTAGTCATTTATCGTATATTTCAATTTGACACATCACAGCTATCATGGGCGTAAAGCGTTAACGCATGTTTTTTAATGAAATATTAATGCGCCTCTATGTATGGACGGTGAGTTTTGCGCTGCACCGGGACTTGCCTTATCCGATTATGACCCACAAGCGCAAGAATTTTTTCTTGTTTAGTAGCAAAGGCATCAGTAGCGGCAGTCGTGTCCGGTTTTTCATCATCCAAAGAGTGTTAAAAGCTCGTGTATTGCATAAAAATTCGCATAATCAGTTCGGTTTAATACAGTCGCCGCTTTTACGGATGAATACTGGACCCTGTTTATCTTTGGAGAAGAAAATATATTGCGACTCGTTATACTAGATCAATATTGTACAAGAGTCGATTTAATTTACTGTAGTAGCCTTTAATATGTTCAACAACAATCATTATTGTCACGCCATTACAAAGTGGTAGGTCCCTCAACGAGCAGCGATAGCTCAGTGGGGGAGTGCTACGGACTGTCGAAACGAAAGTCGCAGGTTTTAAACCAGTCCCAAGAAGTTCTGACTTTTCTAAGATAATGGTGAAGGAAATATCGTGAGGAAACCTGCATACCCGAGAAGTTCTTTATAAGAATTTCGAAATTACTAGGCATTGTGAGACTTAACAACTTGTGTCTCGGGGTGACGAGCGCAGTCCAGTGCCATGCAGTGCTTTATAATTCAAAGTTCTGTGTTGCGTTGCTTCTGTTTATGAGCAGGCGTGGCGCTTACCATTAGCCGAGCGACCTGCTTGTCTAGTCATTCAAGCTAATAAAAAAAACATTATCACAAGATACCACCAATGCCGAGTTATGTACTTTCTTCTCGTATATTTATTGTGTAGTCTATAGTTTATAATACCCGAATCGTACATAAAACATAATTAAAGATTTTCAAATTTCAAATTTAATATTATAATTAATTTGCAATTATTACCCTTCTGTTTAACTGAAGGATCTTAGCAATTGCTACTAGTATAAATTTATTTTTCTGTCCTGAAATCCCACACGTAGCGGTGTGTTTGTGCTTTATAACTCTACAATACAGTACATTGAATTGAAAAAAAATATTGATTTTGACACAATTCCATCCAATTCATTAAAATCGATATAAATGGAAACTCGAACAACCTCATTGATTCGCCCTTAAATTGCATCTGTAATATCACATGTGCCTTATCTCATTTTGTTAATTACTCGATTCCACGAAACAGAGGGTTATGTTTTATACAAACATCCATGTCCAAAAAACTAGAAACCGTTTATACATACTTAATAATAAGCGCACATAAAGCGAAACTGTATCAACTTCGACAGAGCAGTTTCCAGATCTATATATGGCCATACAGACACAACCTCTTATTAGCCACAATATTAATAGGCCTATTTAAGTACCATTTCCCTAGTGAAACAAACCAGTCGATCCGTCAATCAATGTATACTAAGCAGAACTCGTAAACAGGGCTCCGGTAACGCGTGATTGCTTCCATTTATTCGATTAGAATCGATACTACACATTACAGTGGTTCTTAGGATAACTGACCCCATTTTTGGCATACACGTGTTGGGTCATCATCCACATTTATGACATTCGATGGGATTTGTAAGGAATCCAAGCTCGTCAAGATTGCCTCACAATTTCCGCCATTTCCCATTTAGATTTTTTTCCCATTGGGAAATAGCGATCATTAATTATTAGGCTTGTGATTTGAAGATAAATAAACAAAAAAATAACACCCAACAGTCACACACATACCCTGACCCCACAGTAAGATACAAGTTTTGTGCCCTGGGTATCAGGAACTACGGGAGACTTAAGTAATATTAGATAAATATTTATGTCGATCCGGGGATCGAACCCGCACGATATATTTATGTTGTATAAGATTTAATTTTTTAACCTACTTTTAAAAGCTGAGCCCGCTAACGAGCAAGTGGGTCACCTGATGGTGGTAAGTGATCTCCACCGACCGTGAATACCCACAATACCAGATATACAATGGATGCGTGGCCAACCCTTAAGAAGAGGAATAGAAATTGGTAAAGGAGGGGGGGATTTAGGCCTCCGGAAATCTCACCCGCCCTACAAAATAACAGTAAGATGCTACTTCACGGCGGTTTTCTTACTTTTGTGATTGTTCGTTGTGACTTTATTTGGAACATAATGCTATTATTTACTGAGGAATTCTTCATTACTCAAATATCTTATTAGATAGGTATGAGTTACTGTATTATTAATTTAAAAAATTCCAACTTTCATGGACTGCTATTTGCATTGTCATGCAGTTTTATTAAAGTTTAACCTTGTACTGGTCAGGTTCAAATAAACTTGATCAATGTTTTTGACTTGTCAACGCAGTGTAACTTGTTGTGGCTTACAAGTTTTTGGTAACAATAAGAAATTAAAATAAACATACTAATTACATAGTAAAGAATATAGCCATGCTAATTTAAGAAATGAACTACAAACTAGTCTTGCAAATTTATCGTAACTAGTTAATCGCAAAACATTCAAAACACGGTCGCGTCTCGGAAAATGTAGCATCAGACCAAAACACCGAGATGTGCGTGTTAGAGACGTGTTCCATGCTAATTAGCACCAATCAAGATCGATCGATGACACATGATTAATTACTTCCAACTAGTTTGTGTGGCTTCGTCGGAAATTTGTAATTCCGATGCGATTACTTGATCGGCAATGGGATCAATCGCAAATTGTTTTCGTTCCCAATGTCGAGAGTATCTGATCCAAAGTTAGGAGGTATAAATTATTTCCCTAATGTTAAACGTTACTGCCTCGGTGGCGCAGTTGTAATGCGTATGCGTTACGATTGAGTCCAAAGCTGAGGTCTCGTGTTCGATCCCCGGGTCGGGTAAAGTGTTATTGGGTTTTTCTATTACGAAATGCTCAGTATAAGCCCGGAGTCTGGAATTTGTGCCCGGTATGGCGATAGGCTCGCCCCCTATCACATCGTGGGACGGAGATACGCTCGGCGAAATGTGGGTGTACTGGTTACACCTCTGCCTACCCCTTCGGGGATTACAGGCGTGAGTGTGTATGTATGTATGTATGTTAAACGTTCTATAATAATAAGAATAATAATACTAGTGCTGTATTATATACGTGCCACTGCTGGGCACGGGCCTTCATTACTGAATGAGACTGGTTAGGCTTTAATTAGTCCACTACACTGGCCTAATGCGGGTTAGCAAACTTTATATATCTTCGAAATCCTCATGATATGTCTTTCAGCATTCATGCAAGCTATAATTAACAATATTAACAATTAATACACACGTAACTTTAAAAAGTCAGAGGTGCATGCTCTTGGGGCTGGTTTCAAAACTACGACTTTCTTCTTTGCAGTCCGTACGCTGAGCTATTATTGCTAACTTGTTTAAACGGTGTACTATAAACTATCTATAAATTGAGCACACTATGAACAATACATGTATTAAAAATAATGTATTCCTAAGAATAATCTTAGTGAATGAAGGCTTATTACGAATAGTTCAAGATTACCACGTCGACTCCAAATACTAATCTCTAATAATAATTGGTATTATATAAGGTAGTAGGTCCCTCGCATGCAAGAGGCTGTTTGGGTTGGTATCACTGCTTTTTCTTTTATGTTTTTTTTTATAGTATAGGCCGGCAAACGAGCAAGTGGGTCATCTGATGGTAAGTGATCTCCACTGCCCATGTACGCCCACAATACTTAAATAATCACGGGCGCGTTGCCGACCTTAAAGGAAAGGGATAAGTAAGGGATTGGGAAGGGGAGGGGAATTTGGGCCTCCGGATATCTCACTCACAGTACGAAACGCAGCAGCAAACTGCTACTTTACGCCGGTTTTCTGTGAGACAGTGGTAACGACCCGGACGAGCGGGCCCATTCATGCTGTAGACAAAATTATCTACAGCATGGCTCTACCACTCAGTTCCGCTTTAAAGGACATTGAAGCCAATGAACTTACTGGGCATTATGAGACTTAATAACTTACGTCTCGGAGTGACGAGTGCAGTCCAGTGCCATGTTGTCATAAAAAAGTACATCCTATTATTATTAGTCAGATTACAAAGAAGAAAATATCCTATTTATTTATCATTTAACAAGAAATAGTGTTTCCAAGATAAATAAGACATTTACTATCAACAATCATGACGTACAGGAAATTAAGATCATTAATTAAATATGATACAAATATGACAGGCGACACCCGATGACGCACAATTATTCCCAAGACGTTTGAAGCGTGATGAAATCCACTTCGCAGAAAACGTTCTACAGCCGAGAGAATCTAATGGTATAAAAAAAATGTACCACAAACGTTTATATGGTAACTTTTTCAAACATCTAATTGCATCGCGTCTCGGCCATATAAAGAGTGTTGCTGATTGGCTGAGCGAATGTAGACTTAATTACAATGCAATTAAACAGTCGAGTGCACTAATTGATGCGATAACATCTTTAGCAGAACTGTTTAAGGCTTGCTCTTATTTTTTTTGTGGTGTTAACGATAATAAAAAGTGATGTTAAGTTGGATTCGTTGATAAGCGTGGTCGGTGTTCCGTATCAGATTCTATCTTAGTCTGCGATTGGATGTTTCTGTATTGTACTTGGTAGCTCATTACTAAAAATCCAATACTAAAAGCAATGTATGATTAAAGAAGATTAATTTAATTCAACGAATTACAATAAGATTTATTAGCAAATCTTTAAAATCAAATTATCAGGATTAATAAAAATAATATTTTTAAATATTATGTTTCTATAAATGAAAAATGAAAAAAAAACCTAATAAAATAAAGACAAGATACGGACGTACTGTGAGGAGGTTCCTCAGACTTGAGTCCCAATCACCGGTGCTATGGACTTTAGGTATCGCTATTGGAGGGTGATATTTTTTAAATATTATTATTGTTTTTATTCCACGGTATTTCCGCCCTCGATAAACAAGAAATAATTAACAAGAAGTACATACGTATTTAGAAAAGGCAGAGGTCGTTCTTGAGGCTGGTTTCAAAACCTGCGACTTTCATATCGGCGTTCTTTACCACTCACCGTTGAGATATCGCTGCTGTTTTATCGTGTTTAATCATAGCTTCTTAAATTGAATTGAGTATGGTAGACACTTAGGGCCCTTTATCACAAGGACCCTAAACAAAGTGTAGACAACATGGATTTTCTTACAACTTCACGGATCACTACAAATGTGTCACATATTTCCGTTACAGTTAGATGGGAATTTAGTTTTTTACCCGCCCACCTATTAATTAAGTAAAGTCTTCGTCTAATCTGGAAATTTCGTAACATATCCTTTACCATAAAGAGTTTATGAGATGGAATCCAACAGAACGTTTCATTCTTTGCCGAGTGTGCAATAGGAGCGGCTGGAGATATTCCAGTATCGCAGGTGTGACAATAATGTTTCTTCGAGCTTTTACATGTTCTAAAACTAATTCAACTTGTTATCTCATCATACCCTTACTTATGGTATCAAGTCAACCATCTATTATTATAATGTTAATTATAATTGTTTTAAGAATAAAATACCCAACCGATAATGAATACTAAATCTAATTCTTTTTCTTAGTAATACTTTTTTTACTAGTCTGAATAACGGCACGAGCAAGTCGCTCGCCTGGTCATAAGCGCCATGCCTGCCCATAAATAGAAGCAACGCCACAAACCGGAACACATACTGACTGCAGAATTTACTTTTATTTCTTTCTGTCTGGATGAGTGCCAGATGCTTCTACTTTGCCCGGTGTTAAGTATCCTTTGTAATGAGACCATTGAGTCCCATGTCTACCTCTAATACATCAAGCCAACGCTTTTTGAGCCATGCGCGAGATCGTACATCTATTTCTCATCTATTATAGCACAGGTATTTGCAACGAACGTATTGCGCAATTTACTAAATACATAATATATAAAGAGGTGCATAATATTTAGAGATTGTAGGTGGGCCATCAACATTTTCGGCCCAAAGCCAACCTCACCTACGCGTGGTACACTCTGCTGATTGACAAACGAGGCAATGGTGAAACTGGGTTCCCGTTGCGGGTTATGGGGGTCAGACGGCGGTTCACCCCATATATGGCCTTATACATCTGTTTCAGACGATTTAATCATTGTTTCATAGACATGCATTTTTCTTCGTGGCTGTATAAGACAAGTCTAGAGCGGCAGAATGTACCCCACACTCTGCCGTTTTAGTCTCCTGTCCATGTTCTGAACCACGTGTTATTGTGAATTTCACGCCCATTCACCCCATTTAATAATACTCAATATCGTATGGTAAGACAGGGCGGACCCTGGTATTAGTCCGGGATGACGCCAGGCAAAAACATAATGTATAAAAAGGACCTTAACTAGTTTAATAAATATTATAAACAAGATATTTGCTCCACATATTTACAACAGTATTCATTATGCAAATAAGCTGGCTTCATTTATTATATTCATTTCAACACTTGTCGATCGTATTCAGAATGTTGTCCAAATTGACTCTCTTGCGCTCATTTACAACTCAGTAATGGCATAATATTAGGTGCGTTATTTTATTATATTTTAGTCTATTTAATTTAATGTCAAAGAAATAGACTCGATTTTATAATGATGAACTCGGTTTTTTAATATATGATATCTTATGATTACGCGAATATTACACATAACTTTTTAAATAATTTTAATATAAATGTACAATTTTAAAATGAAGGTAGGCAATGTAACATTGGCTTTTCGAGACGAACTACACCTCAGTCTTTCCCGTGACCACGAAGGCTAAAAAGCTTTCGAAAAGTCGGGACTAAAATGAAAATTAAACCGTGATAAAATCCGTATAAACTAGTTTCTACAGATTTTCAACAGACAAGTATGGTTGTAAGTTATGATGTTCCACCTAAACAACTGTAAGCCTAGTACAAGTTTTCTTAAACGATGACAGTTTCCGTTTCCTCACCATACTCGATGAGTAGCAGAAGCCATTAATGGGAACTATGATGAATAAAATTTGATAATATGGTTAATTTTATATCATTACTAGCTGTTGCCCGCGGCTCCGCCTATTTCCAGGATTATAGTAGCCTAGTGGGCGCATCAAGCGAGTCCCGGTGAGAAACGCGCTTGACAAAAATACTAATGTCGCTATTAAAAAATAGGGGTTGCTCGTAGAGGGTTGAAAATTTAGGTTTGTATGTATTTTTTAATGATGTATCATAAAAAAATAAAAACAAAAAATGTTGTCTAAAAAATAAGAAAAAAAATTAGGGGTGGGCCACCCTTAACATTTAGGGGAATGAAAAATAGATGTTGGGCGATTCTCAGACCTACCCGATATGCATACAAAATTTCATACAAATCGATCCAGCCGTTTCGGAGGAGTATGGGAACGAACATTGTGACACGAGAATTTTATAAAAGATGAGTCAGGATTAGATTTTAGTTAAATACTTTCCGGATTCTCAATAAAAATTGCTTATAATCACTCCAAATACAGAAACGTCAAGGTTTAAGTCTGAGGTTTAATATCATCGATAATATTATACCTCAGAAAATTATATTAGGTTAACAATTTCTTCAGTTCTTCTTTTATTATTAAAAATTATTATATTAACACTCGGGAGTTTAAAAATAAACCTTTTCTGGAGTTGTGAAGAACGTCTGCGCCTTAATACAAATAAATATTTAAATATAATAAATATATCAGTATGAAAACCAAGGAAATAAAAGTGACATTGAAATATGGGCTAGTAGTGATCTGATTAATGTGAGTTGTGACTCATCACATACCAATATAATAAGCAAAATGTGAATGTTTCTTTATTTATAGATTATGATATTACTAAACAGCGCACCTGATCTATTTATTCAGTAAAACACACCCAATAGTGACATACTCCTTATTTTGCGGGATCTTCAAACACCAACTCTGTGTGAAAGTAGTGTCAATAGTAATTGATACTGTCATCACGGATTTAGGGATCAGGATGATTGGTTTCTACAGATCGATTTACATACCTACTTGCGGCGTCTATTATATCATTCGTGGTCTATGGGTGTTAATATATATGTAATAAGGCGGCTGGTCGTAAAAATCTAAGAAGCCAAATATTTCATTAATTTTTAAATAGCATAAGTCGGGAAACGAGCACGTAGGTCACCTGATTTGAAACAATCTCCACTACCATGTACGCCCACAATACTATAATAATAATAATATTGCGCCGACTCCACTGTGAGTGGGCAAGGGTAGGTGGAAGAAGAAGAATTAATTCATGTCTAAATTGTACTCATAGGTGATTGTGTAGTGTGCAATAAATTACTTCTAATCTATTTCTATTCAACTAGATGAATAGATTCCTATGACTCAATATCACAAATAAGGTGTAATCATGAATAGGTCTTAACCTAATTTTATAAGTGGTAGAGGCACGCTGTAGAAAGTTATGTCTACAGCATGAATGGGCCAGCTCGACCAAGTCATCAAGATCAAGATCATCACGCAGAGAACCAACGTGTAGTAGCGGCTTACAGCTACGTCTCGCTCGGTGAGTGAATCCGGAGGTGCAAATCCCCCTCCTCTACCCAATTACATAATTATCCTTTTACTTTAAAGTCGGCAACGCGTCCATGATTCTGATACTAAGGGTGTTCATGAACGGGGGACGTCACGATCCACCAGATAACCCACTTTCTTGATTGCTGGTACAATAATAAAACCTAGGATATCTCAGTTCGTAGGTAATCTACGAAATTCATTTTAATTCTTTATCATGCTTTTATTAAGCTAAGTATTATGGGTTTGAGACCTCGCGCATACTTTAGGCATTTCAAATAATAGATACTCTATAATCCGGGTCAAACAATGAGGTCTAACAAGTGCTAATGGTTTGGCAATTACAGTTTGTTTAAGGAACGCAGTCAATTATAAATGTTTAATTTAGCGTTAGCAAAAACACTTTATATTCTTTAACTGATAAAAAAACGGAAGAGGTTCTCAAATCGACGCGTAAATTTGTTTTTTTAATGTTTAACAATTAAATGGGTCACCAGATTGTAAATAATCTCCACCACCCATGTACATGTACCACATGTAGGTGAGTTTGGCTTTGGGCCTAAGTTTTTGGTGGCCCACTTACACTCCATAACTATTTATTATTACGTAACTTAAATGCAGGTGCGAGGATTTACAAAACCTCATTACCCAAATCAATTTAAGAGAAGGCCTATGTAGCTCGAGGCAAATATATGTAACAATATACTTATCTACATAGTAGGTACAAAGTGTCTTAATAAAAAAGTAGTTTAATCATGGTAGTAGACGCGGGGCGTCTACAATACACCGTGGATATCGACCAGTGTCCTAATAATTTCGATCACTTCTTTCTTGGAATCAAATCCCAATTTTATCCTAAAAACTCCTAAATATGCTTTTATAGGTATTTCAGACTTAAAAAATGTCTTAAATAGGTAATAATCATTTCCTCGGTTGTAACCACTACTTTACCATCGTTCGTGCAAGAAATTATTAAAGGAGGCGCAGTTCCATGTGTATTTAACACAAAAAAAAACGATAAAGAATGTGTGTAAATATGTACTAGGAGCCCAGAATCAGAGCAGAAGTTACAATGGTGTAGTGACCTGGTACGGGCAACAAATAAGATCGCGAGCGGGACACGTCATGCGGATTGCGGAGATTAGGTCAATTCGCCGCACTCACTGTGCTGTTAGCTCGTTTGATACTACATTAGCAAGCGGCAGATTTAGGATCTAAATAAAAATGTCCGTCACAAGGTATATTTATAAATATATTGACAGCCGTGAACCGAAAGGCCGCGGGTTCGAATTGCGCACAGAGAAAAAAGTATATACTATGTCAGATTTTTGAGTGGTAGAGGCACCTTGTAGACAGTTTGGTCTACAGCATGAATGGGCCAGCTTTACCGTTTCATTACTCCTCACAGAAAACTGACGTATAGTAACAACTTGCTGCTGAGTTTCGCACGGTGAGTGAGAAATCCGGAGGTTGCGGAGGTCCTTCTCCCCTTCCCAATCCCTTGCTTCTGGTATTGTGGGCGCACATTGGCGGTGGACACCATTTAACATCAGGTGATCCACTTGGTCGTTTTCCGGACTACGCTATCAAAAAATAGTATCACTTTTCAATTTGAACGTGTCATGTTTTATTTTATAAGTAGTATTTACTCAGAGTTGGCGAAAACGGCGCTTAGTAAATTCATACATAAATACCTAAAGTCATATGACTTTGTTACGCGTCGAATTGAGAAGCTCCTTTTTTGTTGATTATTAGAAAAAAATAATAATAATACCAGCCTTGTATTACACGTCCTACTGCGGGGCACGAACCTCCTCTACTAAATGAGAGGCCTTAGTCCACCACGCTCTGGTCTAATGCGTATTGGCAAACTGCATATACCTTCGAAATTCTTGTGGAGAACTTTTAAAGTATGCAGGTTTACTCACGATGTTTCTTTCACCATTTAAGTAAGCTTTAACTAACTATGAATACATACGTAACTTAGGAAGGTCAGAGGTACATGCTCTTGGGGTTGGTTTCGACCTGCGTCTTTCGTCTCGACAGTCCGTACCACTCCTCGCTGAGCTATCGCTGCTTGTTGAATAGATTAATAGATTTAATTGCATCAAATCCATGTACATTATAGTGAACGCCGTCTAAGCGAGCACACGAGCTCGCGTGCCGGGGTTGCGACACCGCCGCGCCCAGCTAGTGATGTGCGTGCTATCGAACAATATCGATGTAATATCTATTACGTACACTTCCGTATCACACTTAATTCGAAACGGTTTCATTTTCACTCACATTTCCTTGGAAATTAATCTAATTTTTTCTGCTTCCACATTTACGTGGTTTATGTAAGCTAAGGAAGTGCAACAATGTACCGGTCGTTTGTAGCTTAAAGACCATGAAACGATTAATATGCCTTATTGCACGTTTTTACCAAAAATTAACATAGATAAACGCATTCAGAACGTTCAGAATTCACACACACGCATGCAGCCACGCGCCAGCGTGCACACACAGACAGCGGGGCCAAACTTATTCTTATTACTCCTCTTTATTGTCCGGTGTTAAAATATATCTTCGTTGTAATATATTTGTGTGTAATTATCACAACACTAGTGCGTTTTAGTACGATAGTACAATTAGATGTTTGTACTTGCGAGTACAGTCGAGAGCGCAGCACGCGCCGGCGAACCGCCGCGCCGTTAAATAAACTAAATAATTCAAGAATTCGGCACTAAATTAATTTAACATTACTTGAGGAAGGAATGTTAATTTATCTATTACATAATTTATCGGGTATTTATTATCGGATTTGCGGACCTATTTATTGTCCTAAACTATGTTAAACATGGATCTCGGAATAATTTAGAATGTAGAAGTTATAGGTGGTAGAACCACGCTGTAGACAACATGAATGGGTCGGCTCGACCGGCTTGTTACCACAGTGGTAATCACAGAAAACCGGCTTGAAGTAGCAGCTTACTATTGCGTTTCGTAGTGAGATATCTGAAAGCGCAAATCTCTTTCCCCTTCCCAATCCCTTAATTATCCTTTTCATTTAAGGTTGGCAACGCGAGACTTCAAGTATGTATTGTGGATATTCACGTTTTTGCACATTTGCTGACCACTGCCATAAAAAAATGTATGTACTTACATATGATATTCAATTATTTAGATGAATTAATTAATCACTAAAATCTTAGGCTGGTCTCTAACAAAATAAACGGAAAGTCGAAATGTATTAGAGGCCCGTGCGCAGCAATGCAGGGTCAGGGTTAAGGCGCGCAATGAGAGATAAAACTCTTTTTTCTATGGCCTTAAGGTTCATTTCTGTGTGTGCTCTTTATTCATTCACCTTCGTTTAAACTCCACCATGACTTGGCAATTTGCGACCTACCTTACAATTTGCAATGTTTGAATTGGTGTATACTGTAAGGTTGTCATATAAGATTTTCCGAGTCTGTATCTTTGCTTCTTTCTTGGCTTTATCTCGGCTTAATGACAGGGTTCTCCTTCCCATCAAGATTTGACGGTGGATTTAGTATTATGCGTGGCGACCCGCCGTCTTACCCCCACAACTTACCACGGAATCACGTTTTGCCATTGTCATCCGTTAATCAGCAGAGTATGTCACGTGCAGGTGAGGTTGGGTTTGGAGCTAAGATGTTGGTAGCTTATTTATATGCTCTTGAGAGAAATAGATGTTTCAGCTAACATTATTTCGTTAAGTTTTTTTATGGAAGATGTCATCATCGAGGCTGCACTACGAGTAGCTCAGATAGCTCAGAGTGTATATCTTAAAATCTTGATCCGATCCGTCACTATGTTTTTATAATACGAGCCAATGGGTCACCTGATAATAAGTGATCTCCACCGCTCATGAACGCCCACCTGAAGAATCGCATGAACACGTTCCCAACATTAAAGTAAATGTATAATTAAAGGATTCGGAAGGGGAATTTAGGCATACGGATATCTCACTACTATGAAGCACAACACCAAGCCGCTATTGTCTCATTCATGATGTAGACAAAAATGTCTATAGCGTGGCTCTACCACTCAAAACCGTTGTTCAAAAGCAGGAAACCTTTAACCAAACATGCATATGAAATACAAATATATTATACATCGAAAATGTGTTTTAAATACATAAGCACATAAGAGTGTTTTAAGTACCCCTTATTAATTGTAATAAAAAAATCACTGAATGACTTACAATATTTGATTTATGAGTCATTCAATGTTTTTTTTATTGTTCCGTTTATAATAAGAGCGAGTGCTCGATCCATCATTGGACTGTCAAAAGTGCTCAATCAAGTGGATCTTGTGTACTGTTGTGTTTTTTGATACATTAACGTGAGAGAGATTTAATTAATTAATAACCGGCTGTGTACAATGTTGCTTAATGTATGGGATGGACAAGTGTCTCACGTTATCTAAATATCAGACATGTTTCATATTTTTAATAGATGTTAATTGGTTGGCGATACACGGGATTTCATTAATGTCGTTTTTGTGTCTGTTTTAATAATTGATATACGAGCGAAAAGTAAAATAAAGTCAAAAATGTACATTAAAATAAAACTAGTTTATACAGATTTTATCGCGGTTTAATTTTTATTTTAGTCCCGACGTTTCGAAAGCTTTTCAGCCTTCGTGGTCGAGTCTCTCCCGTGAATATTCGCATAAACCTAAGAAATCAAATTTGTGATATAGATCACAAATGTACGTTGCAAATTATATATTACAAGCTATCAAATACATGCATTTATTCATCTACGTGCATTTGATTATTATTAACTCGAAATTACTCCACTTGAAAAGTAAGTAACCTGGACGTAATGTTAAATATCATTTTATTGAGCATTTGCACTTTTATTGCGCACACTCACAGAATATTGTATACAATATTGTAACTTCTAAATTCAACATGACCCAATTCACGGATAAGTGGAATTATTATTTTATGCACATTATTTTAAACAGCGATAGCGGGAGTGTACGGACGGCCACAACGAAAGTCGCAAGTTCTAAACCAACCCCAAGAGTATGCAACTCTGACTGTTCTAAGTTACGTTTGTATTCATTGTTAATTATCGCTTGCTTTAACAGTGAAGGAAACATCATGAGGAAACCTACATACCTGCGAAGTTCTCCTTAAGAATTTCAAAAGTATGTGAAGTCTGCCAACCCACATTAGGGGCCAACTACGGCCTAACACCTCTCCTTTAGTAGAAGGAAGCCCATGTCATGCAGTGAGCCGTGTGTAATACAGAGCTTATTGTTTATGATATGATTTAAAATTAGAACTGTTGTTTAATCACTTCTCGATCTGGCATATTAGAAACGTATAAGAGTAATATAGATATATTTATATTATACTAACGCTTTTTTCTCAACCTATTATCCTTGATAAATCCCAGATTTATGTATCCGTGTGTCGTATGCGGAGTACGTCACTTAACTATTGGTCAGGCGTAAGGCGTTAATCGAAACGGATGTTGCTTGTAAAATTATAATTTCTGATTTATCTACACGACAGTGGGTGGTGGCTTTTGTACTGGCGAATAACCAATTAAATTACTAGTATTTTATTGTCTATTTTTTAGTTTCCTAGAATATCGTTTTATTATTACCTCGTCCAATAACGTTAATGTGTAGAATGATCAATATTAGAAATGATTTTGCCATCTAAAGTAATGCAATACACTTTATTTAGTGTCAAATTAATGGATTAAACATTAACGATAAGTGGAACGTTTAACAACATTGTAAGCTGACTATTTATGTTAACTTATTTGTATGTTTATTGCGTGTTTGTCATTTTTTGAAAGTTCATATTGCAATTATAATTGGTATGTTTTAAGTAGTTTTAGACTAAGATTCAGTCTTTTATAATATTATTTCAGGTTTTTTTATATACTGTCACACTTCGATCCTCCTCTACTAATTAGAGGGGTGTAGTGTCTTGGCTGCATCCGTGTATCCGTGGCTGAATGATCATGTGCCCTTTGCCATTACAATACGACGAGCGTTGGAGTAAAGATGTATGGAAGTGAAGCTAAATTGTTTCATTGGTATTTGATGACCTGTACAAGGGGTATGTTAAAACGCTGATAGACTTCATATTCCATCGAAATTGATTCTAGAGAATTCTGAGGTATACAGGAAGCCTCATGATGCTTTTATTGATCGTTAAAGCGATCGATAATAATTAACTATATGAAAGGTTTTACTAATTCCTCAAGGATATAACACGAGTAAACGTAGTGAATAAAACCAATGAAGGTAATTGGAAAGATTATTTAAATCACCTTTTTTGAATAAATACCTCGCTTAGGAAAATTCTAATAGGTAGTAATAATTATATTTTAAATTCAGATAAAAGTTACACGTTTCTTTGTTATATATACCTACCTTAACATATGTTTTTAGCTTACAGTTTCTTATCTGTTGCTGTACTATGCAACATTCAGGAAAGAATATTGGGCTATCCTAGGAATGTTTAAATGGTATGATAACAAAAAGCAATAACGTAAATTATATCACCTTATCATCAGATTGAAATATCGACTTCTCCTTCTTCTTCCACCTTCACTTATCCCACTCGCAGTAGGGTTGGCGCAACATGCTTTGTAACACATGTTACAGAAAGATTTGGCTTGTAGTTTTTACCAGGTCCGCTGCCTGACCTCTCTGGGCTAAAAACACAAAGACCCGAAACAAATTATTGTGAATCACATATTTATCTCCGTGCAGTAATCAAACCCGTGGTCTCTCGCTTCACAGCCGGCTAATCTCCCACTGCGCCACGGAGGCTGTCTACTGATTATAATTACTTATAAAAACGAAATAAGTTTTCTCACATTATGTCATGTAAAACATCTCGTATTACAATATACCGCTTTCCCATTCTGCTGATTTCAACTGAAAAACACGTCAACGGAATATAATGAAGTTCTTAACGACAATGAACGGACAGACAAAAAGATTTATTGCATTGCTAATGACCTGCACTTTAAAAAACGTATAATGTACCTCGAGGTTTAATTGCCAGGTCCGCTTCCATGGGAATGCGCGAGAAACCCGTTCAACTGTAATAATTCCATTTTCGAGTGGTATATTGCTTGGGGAGACAGTACTTTTCACCCCCAAATGTTAGATACATATATTAAATAACAATAATAGACATGGCCCACTGTTTTACAACTGAAGCTGATGCTGAGGTCTCGGGTTCGACCCCCGGGTCGGATAAAAGTGATATTGGGTTTTTCTATTACGGAATGCTCAGTATCAGCTCGGAGTCTGGAATTGTGCCCGGTATGGCGAGAGGCTCGTCCCCTATCGTATCATGGGACGGAGATACGCTCGACGTAATGTGGGTGTACTAGTTACACCTCTGCCTACCCCTTCGGGGATTACAGGTGTGAGTACGTATGTTTGTACGATTATGTACGTCCTACTGCTGAGCACGGACCTCCGCTATTGAATGAAAGGGGTTATGCCTTAGTCCACCACGCTAGCCTAATTTGGGCTGTGACTATACTACACATACGTTCTAAATTCTCTGGTGTGCAGGTTTCTTCACGATGTTTCCTTCACCGTTATAACAAGCAATAATTAATAATGAATACACACATAACTTAGAAACGTCAGAAGTGCATGCGCTTTGGGCTGATTTCGAACCTGCGACCTGCAACTGCGGCTTGCAGTCATCTTGTTTCGATGGGTTTTTACCGGTAAATCGTATTTATTATTTACCGGTAATCGAAGAACTAAACAATGATTATTGTAATTGGCTTGTATAATAATTGCAACTTATATAATTATATCTGTCATCATTCATCGTTGGTTGTTACCGACTCCATACCTTACAAATACGCTTGTAATCGAGCCTTTTGTAGTTTACTGTTAAGAATTATACATTTTTTCCATTAATTAATTGCAAATAGATTCAATCGGAATGTAATCATTGTTTCAAGACAATGACTTTAAAGTCTCATAACTGTGTCTGAGATAATAAAAAGTGAAATTGATCATAGTCAGCATAATTTAATGTCCGTAAAAAGCTATAATTATATTAAAGGCATCCCCAGTATGTACTAATTAAGTAATTATTTCTAACAACTATACCGATCTTAAAGTATTTCTTATTCATCGTCATTAAAGAAATACCACAAAACTACAATAAAATTGTTGTATACAGAAATCACTCGTTAATATCACGGATTCCACTTAGTACTTGACCGCGCTATGACAGTTCCAAAGGGCGGCTAATAAGACACATTTCCCTGGATGTATCCGCGATTGTCCGGGTTGTCCTGAACTGGCGCCTTGTGGAAGGACGCACAATGGTCCGGGTGTCAGGAGGTATTAGTGTGAGGTTATATGGACATGCGCGTGGGTGCTTCTACGTCTGCGGTTTAAATAGAGTAGTTTTACATGTTTGAAAAATTCTCCTTTTATAGCATTTTAAAGATAAATAAATAAATACACTCAACAGTCATATACATAGTCCTGACCCCATACTAAGTAAACCTGTATCGTGGGTATCAGGAACTACGAAGTACTTGCGGTCCTACAACACCGAAACCCTAGACTAATATTTGTGGATCAGACAAACATTTGTCTAGGTTCGGGAATCGAACCCACGGCCTCACGCTTCGCAATCGACTACTTGCCCACTGCGTCACGGAGGCTGAAAATAAATTTCAGTTTAACATATGGAGCCCAAATAAAATCAATGGACTAAGCCAACTTGTATGTGGCTGCCTCATGTACTCGTACTTGCTACGTTTAATGGGAATAACAGGGCAAAATGTTCATGTTTCGCAAATTTGAGGAACATATTAAGGCCTGTGTTTTTAATCATAATAAATATTCATGTATGCCTGACTTTACATTTAAGTGGGCAGTGTAGTGACCGAGCATCGAGATAGTGTCGCGAATGCGATGTACTTGCAATAGGACCTTATTGAGACTGTATAACAAATGCAGACTGGTCACCTTAGTTTACTTGCATATATCATTTTAGATTGAGTTCCAATTATAGTTGAAAAGATATTTTTAATGAATTGTTCTTGATAAAGCTATGGGTTTGATGGATTCATTATTCAATTTTATTTGACTGAATGATAATTGGTATATAATACATAATTTGGAAATACGAAAATCACAGAACACTCAGCGAAAATCAAACGTAGTTGCGATCAATAATGGAATGTATATTTAAAAAGATTTTCATTCTATTTTATAGATAAATTAACTATTTATGACTAGTCCAAAAATATTTTATTAATTCGATATTATTTTCAACCGACTTCAAAAAGGAAGTTCTCAATTCGTCTGTATATATGTTTATTTTTAAAATGGTGGGTCTAGCTGTTAGGTCTCTCGTATGCGAAAGGTCGTCTTGGTTGGTACCACCGCTTTGTCTATTTCTACCGCCAAGTTCAGTGTGTAAGCACTGTTATGTTCCGGTTTGAAGAACATTGAAGCCAGTTAAATTACTGGGCATTATGAGACTTAACATCTTATCCATGCAGTGCTTTGTAATTAAAAGTTCGGTGTGGCGTTGGTTCTGTTTATGGGCATGCGTGACGCTTACCATCAGACAAACGACCTCAACATCTCGTCATTCAAGATTCCAAAACAAATATTGGGATCTCAACAGAAAACAGCAAAAGTATCGCGATTCGTATTTAAAATTTTTCATTTATAATATTGAACAAATTTTGGTCAATAAATTAAATTGCTAATATAACAATTACTCCCTCTTTATAAGACTGCGTCGATTGGTACAACCTTGATTATCGTAGTACGGTCAATGAATAATCAGCTATTATCGATTAATTCGATCAGTACGGTTACGGTGAGAGATGAACGTAAATCCGTATTGTAGGTGCGCCAATTCTTTATCCTAGACAATGAGGCGTGCCGCGGACTGAACACAATCGCCCACTTGATCTCCAACTTCCAATAGGGCTGGCTCTTACTAAAAGTAGTCTATATATAAAAACGAAATACCACTCGTTCACTGATTTAGTCAGGATATTCAAAAACTACTTAAGTCAAAGACTGCCTCGGTGGCGCAGTTGTAATGCGTACGCGTTACGATTAAGCTAACGCTGAGGTCTCGGGTTCGATCCCCAGGTCGGGTAAAGTGGTATTGGGTTTTTCTATTACGAAATGCTCAGTATCAGCCCGGAGTCTGGAATTTGTGCTCGGTATGGCGATAGGCTCGCCCCCTATCACATTATGGGACGGAGATACGCTCGGCGAAATGTGGGTGTACTGGTTACACCTCTGCCTACCCCTTCGGGGATTACAGGCGTGAGTGCGTATGTATGAGTGCGTATGTACTTAAGTCATGAAATTTGGTCAGGTCATCATAGTACATTAGCACGCTAAGAAAAGATTTTTGGAAATTTACATATTAAAACGGGAAGAGGACGCGGACGGAGTCGCGGGCAACAGCTAGTTGAAGTAAACATATGTATGCTAAAATCACTTGAAAAATAAACAATCCACTAATTATATTTTTGATTCTAGCACAGCAAAGTGTACAACTACACAGTAAAGTGTAGCCACCCTTCCATTATCGAATCACATAAGCTCACGCCTTTTTCCTCAAAGGGTTAGGCGTAGTTGCAACTAGTGTACCCATGTTTGGCCGAGGGTATTCAAAATATCAAATGACTGGTTTCAAAATATATTTATCTTTGACGATCCTCAGCCTTAGATCCTTGATACGAATTAAGCATATTTCTGTATTTGTGTCAAGTAGATGAAGTTTAAGATGAATGATAAAAGATAATGTGATATGAAGCTGACAAAGTGCATTATGTGATTCATTTTTCAAACACATTTGTCGTTTAATCATGTCCTTAAAACAATATGATTGTATCCTTAACAGAATCCGGTTAAGTATAATTGTAAGGTTAGGTTAAAATTTTATTCATACTATTAGTATTGTTATTTAAGGGCGGAGTCAATAGCCCTAATGATAGGGACGCCCTTTGTTTATTGTCGCATTATTTATTTATTTTATTGCTCTAGTACACTCGTTTAAGAATCGCCAAATTACGTATTTACAAAGGTCAGAACATCACAGGACACCATCGCGATCGTCACCTCAATGCCAGAGATACTTTCGAGAGGTCGGAAAGTATTATGGGGCTAACTCGAGATTAGAACAGCCAATAGAGATTATGACAACTTCACAACAACAAAGCTCCGGGTGATAACGGAATTACAATTAAGCTACTGAACACTACCGTAAATGTCTTCGTCATCTACACTAAGTAGCACCGGAGGCATGGAGCAGCTGGAGTGTGGTGGTTTTGTCCTTTAAAAAGGGAGATAACACCCTATTGAAGAACTATCACCCCATTTCCCTCTTAAGCCATCTTTAACCCATTCTCAAGGGTTATTTCGAATCGTCTCGCCAAAAAAAGTAGTGTATTTCCAACCGCCGGAGAGGGCAGAGTTTCGGAGGGGCTTGAGTACCGTAGGGCATATAGGGCTAGTTATTCAGAAGACCAAGGAGTATATTGAACCTCTATGCAAAAGCATTCGGGACGCTACATAACATTATCGAGTCATCGATCCTGCAGTATATGAAAACGAGATTTTTTAACCAGTAAGTCCTACCCGTAATGACCTACGGAGATAAAAAGTGGACACCGACCAGAGGCTGATCCACAAGTTCAAATTGGCTCAACGTGCTATAGAGCGAATAATACTTGGAATTTCTCAGGTGGATAGAATTCGAAATGAAGTTATCCACAAAAAAGCCAGTCATCAATATTGCTTTCAAATTAAGACGCTGAAATGGAAGTGGGCCGGTCAAGTCTGCAGACGGACAGATGGTCGGTAGAGCAGATACATGCTGGAGGAGAGACCGTCCTTAGGCAAATGTAGTGTAGGGCGCCCTACTGCACGATGGACGGGTGTCTTGTGACTTGAAAAAAATGGCGAGTAGCGGATCCATGTAGGCTGCCCAAGACTGGGATGGTTGGCGCTCACTTGAGGAGGCCTACAGTCCAACAGTGAACGGCAATACTCGTAGGCTGAGATGATGATAAAAAACGTTAAGACAGTAATCCCATGGTCCACTGGACACTATGTAAATCTATGAGAGATCATTTGATGGTAACATTACAAACGCACGGCATGACATCTATCTGTCATGCTGAAATTTAGTAGGGTGTTAAGAAACGAGAGTGGAACTGCCACCAGCGCGGCGTCTGATGCTTGACGTAATGATCAGAAGTATTACATTTGACTATTAAAATAATCTATTTACTAATATATTATCTAGGTATAGTCTTCTTCTTCCACCTGTCCTTATCCCACACGCAATGGGATCGGGTTGGGTAATTTTAGTACACATTACAGAGATATTTGGTTTGTAGTTTTTTGGTTTGCCTGACGTCAACTCACCTGCGGAGAAGATACCGAGACCCGAAACACATATTTATGGATCACAGAAACATTTGTCTCGATGCGGGCAAGATATTTTTTCGGTAGAGAATTTAGTGTATTTGACAGCCTCCGTGGCGCAGTGGACGAGTAGCCGACTGCGAAGCGTGAGGCCGTGGGTTCGATTCCCACACCGAGACAAATGTTTGTCTAATCCACAAATATTTGTTTCGGGTCTGGGTGTTGTGGGACCGCAAGTCCCTCGTAGTTCCCGATACCCACGATACAGGTTAACCTAGTGTGGGGTCGGGACTATGTGTGTGACTGTTGGGTGTATTTATTATTTATTAGTGAATATTTTTAAACAGGGTCGGTAGCCCTAATGATAGGGTACGTGCGCAGCGCGGGTACAGGCGCTGGCCGAACGCCGCTCGATAATGAGTGTAATTGCCTTATCGGTTGTCCTTGTTGCGTCCTTGCTTTCACTGATAACGCCGAGGTCAAGCTTATATAATAAGTGTTTAAAATCTCTAAAGGTCAAGCTTGCGTGACCCTTGATCCAGTGATCTGAATTTTGATATTTCGACAGTTACGAATACTCTGCAAAAATAGCAAAGATTAATTGTATTTTGAAATTATATCTTATAATATTGGATTCTTTAAAAAAGTATAAATAAAACATAGACAGGCCGTCATAATTGTGGCGATCTTAATTAAATGCAATGTCTAAGAATGTTTTACATAATTATTGGATTATTTTAACGTAGTCACTTTGGAGTGCCAGAAGAAATATGTTCTATATTTCCAGGTTATCTTAGAATAACATATTTGCATTGACCTTTGATGGGCAATGTCATCAATAGCTAAGTATCTCTAAAACCGTAATTCAAATATGTGGTAGATACCTCGTACGCGAGAGGCTGTTTGGGTACGATTTTTGCCACTAATAATTAGTGAGTAAGCATTGTTGCCATTGTTGCCAGTTTGAAGAACATTGAAATTAGTAACTATTATGAGACTTAACGTCTTACATCTCCGAGGGACAAGCGCCGTGCACTGCCATGTAGTACTTTGTTATCAATATTCTGAGTAGTGTTGCTACGATTTATGAGCAGATGTGGTGCTTACCATCAAGCGAGTGACCTGAGTCTCGTCATTCAGGTGAATAAAAAGGTACCACAGAATACAGAGCGTACAAATTGTAATAAATAATAAATAAATAATACCCGACAGTCACAAACAGTAAGACACGATTATATTGTATCGAATGACTTACGGTCTTATAACACCCAGACCTGAAACAAATATTTGTGGATCAGACAAATATTTGTCTCGGTGCATGGATCGAACCCGCGACCTCACGTTTCAGAATTGGCTACTAGGCATTTTATCAACAAAAGCGTCATTTAGTCAGCAATAGAATTCTTTCCTATTGTATAGCCCTTTATAAAGTTGTGATTCACAATAGTGAAAAATATATCGATTATTATCGATGTATTTTTTGCTGATTACATGCACGAGTGACGAAGATCAATCGATTTAATTCAAGGACGCGGCGACAATCAACGAAGTGAATTGTCCACTACTTTCGTTTTCGTTGCCGAAACCAAGTCGCATAATTTTTATATACCTGCTAATATACGCAATAAATGTAAACCTTTTGATGTAAAAGGTTAAATAAAAATTTTACTTGTAATGGCCTTCCATTTCCTTTACGTAATTGAATTATTTTTAAACTAAAAGTAGCTTCGTGGTGTAAGACCTATGTCCTCTATATAAATAATAACACCGGTTCTATATTTTATACATACACCCCACTGCTGGGCATGGACCTTGGTCTGGGCGGTTTCCGGGAAGCGGCGTAACATTTTCGAGGTGTCGATCACTCGTGTTTAAAATCAAGTTTTTAATCAGTGCTTCCTGCCCGTGATAGTATAAGGAACTGAAACGTGAACACTGACCAGCGGACTGGTCTACAAGTTCAAAGTCGCTCAACGTGCTATGGAGCAAGTAATGCTTGGAATTTCACTAGTGGATAAAATTCCAAATAAAGTCATCCACCATAAAATTAAAGTCATCAATATTACTCTAGTAGCAGTGATAGCTCAGCGGGGAGTGATATGGAATGTCGAGACGAAAGTCGCAGGTTCGAAACCCCAAGTGCATACACCGCTAGTTTATGTGTGTATTAATTGTTAATTATCACTTGCTCTAACGGTGAAGGAAACATCGTGAGGAAACCTGTATACCTGAGAAGTTCTTCATAAGAATTTCGAAGGTATGGTAGGGTCATGTCTATAGACGGACAGGCGGTTGGTGGAGCACGAGTTTTGAACCCGCGACATCAGGCACTACTACAAAGAGATACTGATATACTTGGTATTGTGGGTGGAGATTTATATTACCATCAGGTGACCCACTTGCTCGTTTGGTATAAAAAAATTATACACGAACTCATACAGATATACAAAGGGATCAAATTTATAACACCCCTCTTATTTCTTATTCACTGCCTCCGTTGGGCAGTGGGCGAATAGACGGCTGCGAAGCGAGAGACCGTGGGTTCGATTCCCACACCGAGACAAATGTTTGCCTAATCCATAAATATTTGTTTCGGGTCTGGGTATTGTGGGACCGCAACCCTCGTAGTTCCCGATACCCACTATACAGGTTAACTTAATCACAAGCAGACCATGGCCTGGATTAGGACATAGACTATTTTTTATCCCAGAAAAGGCCGAACAAAACCTAATTTCTTATAATCCAGTAGCAATCCTAAAATTACCGCTGACTCTCTGTACTAGTTTGGTACAATTCCAAGAATTATGATGAATGATGAATTATATAAATGTACTCATTTCTACTGCCACTGCTACTGTCCGGGACTGGAATCAGTACACAACAGTGTTCGTCACCTTAGAGGCATATTATATCATTGGTGCCCGGTATAGTGGTGGGTTCGCCACCTACCACAGCGTGGGGCTGAAATAAAATGATTTTAACGTTAGAGCCACGCTGTAGACAGTTTTGTCCACAGCACGAATGGGCCGGCTCGACCGGGTCCTTACTACTGTTTCACAGAAAACCGACGTAACGTAGTTGCTGCTGCGTTTAGTACGGTGAGTGATGTATCCGGAGGCCCAAATCCCCCTCCCCATCCCAAACCCTTAATTATTTCTTTCCTTCAAAGTCGGTAACGCGCCCATGATTTATAAAAAAATATATCATTGGTGCCCGGTATAGTGATGGGCTGGCCACCTACCACATCGTGGAACGGAAATAATCTTGGCGATAATGCGTGTACAAGTTACACCTCTGCCTGCCCCTTTGGGAATGCAGGTGAGAGATTGATTAATATAAATTCAAAGAATGAAATAACATTCAGCATAAATAGGTTGTACTGTTTTATTTCTCAATGCGTTACAATTGAAATTGAAATAAAATTAAGTAGATACAAGTGTCCTTAAATGTAGGCGATTTGATTGTTTCGTGTGATGCTAAGAACAATAACATCTAGTGCCACCAAGTGATATGATAGTAAAAATGAATTATATTGCTTTTCATCTCATATAATTTACGAATAACAAGATACTGCAAACTTTAAGCCACATACACGGAGAGAGTTCATTGCAAGACAGAGCCGAGAATAAAGCCTCATTTAGAAGGAGTGAGTTTATCGCACGACTGAGGCAAGAATTGAACGATATATTGTCGATTGAGGCCGTGTCATGCAATTTTCAAATAAGAATATTGTCAATCTTCCTCGTATATGAGTTTCTGTGATTTTTTACCAGTGCCGTATGCCGTAAATCTATCTAAATTGGATTTTATGACAGTAAACTCTGATTTACGAGATCGCGTCCATACAGTTCGAAAACGAGAATTGCATAATGCGGCCTGATAAAGTTTCCTGTTATATCGCTTATATAGTACAAGAAACTGTCTTCGTGTAAACGGCACTTTAGAAATATTTTTTAACATTAAACAGTGACAAACTTCAGTATTGAAATTGCAGAAAAAGTTTTACAATCGATTTATTTCATAATTCCTATATTTATATTACATTTCTAATACATCTACCTTTTTATGTGTTTTTCCGTACAATAGCTAAACGTTGAGCCTTGATTTGATATAAACAACATGATATGCCCTTCGCGAATTTTGCTGTTCTATTTACAACGACCACGAATATTTAACACTCGTCCGATAATAGTAACAATTTTTAATAATCTAATATTCTTGCCAAAATAATATTTTATACAATAAAAAAACTTTGGTAGATTTTCGACTAAAACAATCACTTCGAAATTTTACGGACTTAGGGCCGATTTTTCAATGACCTACTATATTTTTGCTGCCAAATCACGTATTAAACAGACAAATTAGGAAATACCAATTTGACATATTATGTACACTTCTCCGTATATTGACGGTGTTATAATTTTGTATTTCGCTGTATTCAATTTCTGAATTAAAGTTTAATTGGAGATGGAAAAATCGGCCTTTAAATAAATAACATTTGTTTTGTAGTTTTATATCATCCAATGATACAATCTGTATTTCATCGAACCGTCAACCTTTTAATCGACAATAATTTGTGATTTATTTTACAATATATATTCGTATATACAATTACAAAAAGAAAACTTAAAGTCACTTGATGTGAACTAGGAACAACTATTTAAGTCAACGCCCAAAAGATTCTTTAACAAATCTACATGATTTATTTAATCTTATAATATAAATTACTTACTAATGTGTTGTCATGTGGCTAAAAGCGAATATTTTATAAGCAATATTTTCGTTTGTAATTCATAATTAAATTAACGAAATTTAAAAATGTTTACACGGGTACTTTTCTACTAGAATACTGGCATTTATTTTGTCAAATTGATACGTTTATCTGTATATTTTCATAATGTAAAACCAGGTGTTTTAATCATGATAATAAAAATATCTATTTCGATATGGTATATACCTAGATGCCGAACTGTTAGAAACTACCCATACAAACATAAACTTGAATATTGCTCTCGGTGCATATAGTAGAGAGACGTTTCCGTACGTACTCACGACCCACTTCACACTAAATGTTCACTCGTATCGCTTCGCATCACTCGGCGCGAAGCTACATTAAAACGCTATTCAAACGCTTGCCAGAGCGGCGGCGGCGGTGGTGGGTACAGCGGCGGCTATGTACTGATCGCGAGAGAGGGGCGCGGGTGAGGAGCATGAGGGTCGTACGTGCCATGCGCAGGGGATGAGGAGGGGGGAGACCGAGCACTCGGTGAGCACGTCACCTTACCCATAAACGAACGGATGTCGTCAAAATACGCATCCTCACGCTCCGTATCAGCTGAGCTTGGCGAGTCTCCTCCCTCCGCCTCATGCTTCTTCAAATGACGATCCAAGTTAGTCTGCTGTCCGAAACACCTATCGCATAACGAACACCGGAATGGCCGCTCCTTATTGTGAATGTTCCTCACGTGACGCTGCAAATTGGACGATATCGAAAACGAACGCTCGCAGTACTTACACTTATACGGCTGCTCGCCTGTATGTGTACGTAAATGACGCGTCAGGTTTGCACTGCGCGGGAACACCTTCCCGCAGAACTTGCACGCGTAGCGATCTCGCAATTTCCCGGACGCAGCGCTCAACTCGCGAAACTTGGCATACGCACTTGGTTGCCTCTCAGGACCGTCAGTGCCGAGAAGTGGGGATAAAAAATTGAACGGGCTGGGGACATAGGGCGAGTGCGTCGAGTTCAGAATCGACTCTGAAGAATGGAACGGTGGAAATCGGGGCCGATACATGGCCTCGATGATGTTGTTGTGCTGCTGCGGGTGAACGGGCATTGGGAATGCAAGTGGCGGCGATAGTATCTGCGTTGGCGAATCTTCTCTCTTTGGTTCTACGCCTTCTACGTCAACATCAGTGGTGTCATTCTCAGGAGTCTTGCTTCGTTCTGTTGGACTCTCGGGCGGTGAATAAGATTTCACGGAATTGCGAAAAGAGCGATCATCGTTCTCCATCTCAGAGTCCTTATCCAGCTGCTTCCTTGACACTGATAAATCGAGTGGCTGATCGGCGTCATCCTTCTTTGCGTCTTCTTCGGTTTCAGAATATTCAGATTTTTTCTCATCATCATTAATATTCTTAGACAAATCTTTAGGTAATGAGGAAAATGATGTTTTATCCATCTTAACGTCATTGTTGTTGAATTTCAAGGAGAGATTGAATGGCGATTTTCGTTTAAATTCATCTTTTACAAAGTTGAAAGGTGCCAGTGGCGTCTGCAGCGGTAATACTGGTGACTGGTGATGAGAAGAATTATCGTCAGCTGACGACGGTGACTGCTTCACATATAAGCTTTGGGACTTGTTTGGAGTAACCCTATCACTACTATCGCTGTCTTTCTTCATATCAAATTTTATATCCATCGGCTTTTTAACATCATCTACTGAAATCGAACTGTCCATGCTCTTAGCCGACAAGCGTCCTTCTTGTTTCATAGCTAAGTTTGAATTTAACATAGCAATGTCATGTTCCATTGCTAATCTCGCTCCTTGTACGTTGAACAGTAAGGGATTTAAGAATTCCGGTGGGCAAGATGCGGCTGCAGCAGAGAACAGTGCTGGGTAGTGGGCAAACGCATTGTATGGTAGAGGAAGTGCCGGTCCCCTATACATTGGGAAGGGGTTAGCGTTGTTTGGGTTATTCATGCCAACGTTTGGTAAGGGTGGGATTTGGGATAAACTTTGAGGAATTTGACCTCTGAGGTTGACTGAAGCAGCAGTGGCGGTGTCGCAGAATCTCTTGTGCTTAGTGAGAGATGCGGAGGACGGGAAGGACTGTCTACACTTTTTGCATTCCACTACCTCTCTGCAGGTGGCGTGCATCCGCTTGTGACGACACAGATTCGAGAATTGCGTGTAGGCCTAGAAAAAATATTTTAATATTATTATTAGGTTTACCAAATTAAAATTAATTAGTTATAAATGAATTTAAATAACATAATTTATGTAATAATGGATCAAAAGTGCAATTATTGTAGCAGCTATATTCGATTTTCATTTTCAAACAAAATTGAACAAATCAATACCAAGTAATCAAGAAGAAAAGTTAGATCCAGGCTGTAGCCAGTTTTTTCTACAGCTTAAATTATGTCAATCAACCGGGGTGGTACTATTGTCTTACAGAAAACCAACGCAAAGTGGTAGCTTGGCTGCTGCGTTGCCTATGGTCATTGAGATTGCCAGAAACTCATTGCTTTACATAATGAGTGGCAACGTAACCACAATTTTTCTGATAATATGGGTGTTCATGCACGTAATCACCTAACATCAGATGACCCACTTGTTTGGCTTAGGCTATAAATAGATACTGTACCTTTAAGCAAACCGGGCACTGGAATGGCTTGACACTGGAGTGGATGTGCGTGTGCTGCTTGAGGCCGGAGGAGGTGGCGAAGGTCTTCCCGCACTCGGGACAGGCGTGAGAGCGCGCACCCACGTGTGCAGCGCGAATGTGGCGCTGCAGGTTGGAAGGATCGGTAAATACCTGTAACCACATCAGGTTTCGAACGGCCGTCATGCATTGCGTTCATATGTGCTGTGATGCTAGTACAGTCGATGCTGAACTATTGCGATGTACCAATAAGACTAACTAAGGCTGGGTACCTTAACATCAATATTTTAAATATTTTTACTCAAAAAGAAGCACAAACAACATCCTTAGATCTGACATCATTTTCCCAAACATTTTTGTAAAGCACCTATTACTCATCATCAGGTAATAAACAGCACAGGGTCTTTGTTAATATCTAGCAAATAGCTGACAACTACCCTACATCTAAATATAACGTGTGATACATACCTTAGGACAGTTCTCACAAGGGTATTTCCTGATATCCGTATGCGCTAAGGCTCTATGGCGCAGTAACAGTGTCCTTGAGCTATATGCGCGGTTGCAGAACTCGCAGTGGACCGCCGCCGCGGGTTGTGCGTGGCGTTGGATCAGGTGTTGATCGAGTCTGAAAACAGAAAGCTACTATTATAATATGCTATAATAAAAGGAAACAGAGCATCAAAATATTACAACTATCGCAATCGGAAAGAGGGGAAAAGCCTTTGCCCATCAGTGGGACACGAATAGCTAAAATTAATAATGAAGTACCAGCGATATGTGTTGATGATTAAAAATATGTTTATGCATATTTATTGTCTACAAAAAGATGGGTAGAAGCATGTTTAGATCAACTCTTTCACGCCAATTTTAACAAAATCTTCAGTTCAAGATAAATGTTTATTTTTCCACTGCAACAATCTTTGTTGAGGGTGACTAAGAAATCTCTTCACATATAGCTCCCAAAATGACTACGACTAAATGGCAGCTCACAAAGCAAGTAAATACAAATAGTAGAGACAAATCAGTAAAAAAATTATACGTTGAATATGGATTGAATTTAAATTAGGAACATAAAATAATAAAATGAAATAGATATCGACATATCTCTTTAATACAATACTAAAAACACCTGGATTTCTATTACATTAAACAGTAACAGTTTATCGTTTCAGATAAACTTGTGTTTATAAACGATAATATCGTAAAACAATGTAACGTTCAATTAAATATTAATGAACGAAATGCATTAGTTAACTAACCAATGTAGTCCATATCAGTGGCGTTTTCATAGTATCCATAACTTTACCCACTTCAGTTTATACTCTAATTGTATTTTATCTAATGACACCAACGGCTCTATTAGAAAGTGAGAAGAACGCACTAACGAACTTGAGTACTTACTACAACTGTCTAGACGATTATTTCTTACGGGAAAACAAAATAATAACGCCTTTATGCATAAGGATCGCCTACGCAAAGATAACTTATAGCAACAGTGCTCCATACATAATTCAAACGTGTACGAGTTCCACTCGGGGAATGTATAAATTCATTTTTGCGATAAATTCCACATGTACGCAGTTTATGAGCGAAATACCAATTGTTTGTACTTTACGATATCTGAGCTCAGTATTCTTAAGTTTAAACCTAACCTGATAGCTTAAATCGTGAAAATCCCGCTAGCACTATCATCATAAGTTATGTCGACATTTGATGGAAAACGTATATCATTTGCAAAAACGACCTCAGCGAGTCTCCTTGGCATAACTGGCATACCACACGCAACCCTTGCCGCCTCCGGCTATTTTCTAACGTTACACCTGCTACATCTCGTCGCACAAGTTTGAAA
This sequence comes from Mimas tiliae, assembly GCA_905332985.1. Classification (NCBI taxonomy): domain Eukaryota; kingdom Metazoa; phylum Arthropoda; class Insecta; order Lepidoptera; family Sphingidae; genus Mimas; species Mimas tiliae. The sequence goes on from HG995255.1 coordinate 9,601,844, forward strand.
GTTAGTTGCGATTACATCGCTACTTTGTATTTGACGCGCGCAATAGTATTTGAAGTGGAGGAGTCAAAGGATACGGAACTGATCGATATGTTCGTAGTATTGGTAGCGATGAGATGACGCGTTTTCACTCTTACAGACGACTTGCCCGTCGCCATATCTTTTAATTAATCTGAGGAATAAAATCTGTGCTTGGTAATGGTTCATCGCTTATACACTCGTTCATCCGTTGCACAGTCGTGTTCTTCTAACATGAGATTATTAGCATAGTCCCCGTTTCTTATAGAGCGATAAGAAGAACTGATTTGAATAAAAATATCACAAAACTTTCTAATACCTGTATTTTCATAAAGTTGTCGTATTTATCTCCTGCTGTGTACAGTTACTTTGTTAAGATATGTATAGTAAAATAATTGTAGCAATTTCGTTGTCACCAACTAAACTACATACATAGACGCACTCACGCCTGTAATCCCCGAAGGGGTGAGCAGAAGTGTAATCAATACACACTTTGACAAGCGTATCTCCGTCCCATGATGTGATAGGTGGCGAGCCTATCGCCATACCGGGCACCATTACAGACTCCGGGCTGATACTGATGAATTCGTAATAGAAATCCATTATCACTTTTACCCAACCCGGGGATCAAACCAGAGACCTCAGCGTGAGCCTCATAACTAAATTAAACTCTTAAAATATATTACTCTTACCAAATAGACGGTAAAGAAATAACACGACTTAACTAATTTTAGTGTAACAAAACTAAACTTAGTAAAGTTATTCCGACGTAAATGTCTGTGAATATTTATTGGAGTGTTTTTCATTTGCTGGTGGAAGGGTACCACTTATTTTATAGCAACCACCGTACACATAGTGACAAACCAAACATATAGGGCATCCCAAAATCAGCCAGTGTGTATCCAGTAACTTCAGGCCGGCATAATTCTGCCGATCGTCACGGGACGCAATGTCTCTTGACCGTGGAGACTATATTTGGACTGTATTGTACTTAGTATCAGATTTAGTATATTGCCGGGCTAGGATAAAAAAGAATCCCCAACAAAAAATAAAATTATTTATTAATAGGTAACTTCTGAGTCTAACGTAGTACTCGTTTAGTTGTGACTTAGGGCTTAGTTTTAATTAAGTTTGTCTTGAAATAAGGTTGACTTTTGAATTAACTTTAGGTTTTATTAGATTTGAACTATAACTTAACAAAAAAATTCAAATGCTTAATTTGATTTTATTTTAGTCGGGTGACAATACATTGGCTGTGTGTTTATCCAATATTACAGAAAATTCTTTCAAATCAATTTGTCAACATTTAGATACTCAACATTGTTTTAAAGTAGCCATATAGTATGATACAACGTATCGCCCCAGGCGTTGCTTGCAACAGCGGATCATATCGAAACGTACGATCTTCAGCACAGAGTTGCGTTCTTTTTTATTATTACAAGCGCGTAACAACATCTAAGTAAATGTTTTTTAACAGAGATCGATTGTGTACCGTTTAATAGCTTATTGCGTAATTTTATAGCAACAATGGAAAGTGTATTGCGATTTTTTTGTAGCTCATAATAAGATTTCTTTGATAGGTGCTCAAATATGTCTGTCCGGAGATAACTGGACAACGTGATGGTTTTAATTTAAAACGTGTGTAAAGCAAACACAAAGAATATCATACTGTGAAATATATTAGGTCGCAAGCTTAGATGAAAGTGAATATCGAGTGCGACCGCTGCCGCTGAGATTGAGCAATGTTAGGCGCGGTCAGTGAGAGTACTTAGTTCGATGACTAGCAAAATTTTTAAGCCCTTGTAGGCTGTACTAACGAACTATTTGTAAGCGTGCCGCAATACTAGGTTGGAAAATATTATACACAATTAGATCGCCGAGATTTTAGTTTACAAAAAATATATATACTTTTATTAGACAATAAATTATTAACAATTTAAAAATTAATAATATTTTTTTTGTTATATTATGATACTTCATGCGCTATGTTACAGATTTTTACTTGTCTTATGAGTTTTATTAACCGTTATTAACAGCTTTTGTCGATCTTTACTTTTACATATTACACCCACATTTGGCCGAGCGTATTTCTGTCTCATGATGTGATAGAGCGCGAGTCTATCGCCACACCGGACACAATTTCAGTCTCTGGGCTAATACGAGTACTAAGCATTTCGTGATAGAAAACCCCAATATCTCTTTTACCCGACCCGAGGATCGAACCCGAGACCGCAGTACAGTAGTTGTAGCGCGTACGCATTACAACTGCGCCACCAAGGCAGTCATTACTTTTGTAACTATAAATCTTCAATAAGACTGCAGCTTATCAAGAGAACTCTCGTTTGTATTAAATAATAAAACTAAAGGCACGTTTACCTGATAAAGTGAAACACGCCGTAGACGTTGATATCCTGATCATAGCAATAATCTACATGTTCTTGAATTGATAACATCCAATGAACAACTTTCGTACGAAGTCGATCTATTAAGCTCCACCCACACAAGCCACCGCTACAAGACGCGTGTTAAAATGACGCTTTGAAACCGTTGTATTCAAGCATTCAGCATTTACATATTTTTTTGTTTACTAGTTCATAAGACTCATATAATTAATGAAGATTTTTTGAGACAGAGCACGTTGAGATCTTTTCTTCAACAATTAATTAGATCGATGTTTTAGGTAGTTATTAAATATCATTCGAATATAATAATAATAGGTATTTCTCTAATACTGTTTTTATTATATGATTTTAAACATTTTTGGTAAATATTGACATTATTTACCATAACTATATAATATAATTAAGTACCTCGACCTATACTTCCAGTATAGTTTCTTCAGATGAAGTCACGATAGAGCAAGTGGGTTATCTATGTATATAAAAAGACTACAGATTTTGTATTAGTATTTCCCTACAAGGAAATAGCCAATGTTGGTCCAACATTAGCAGCATTTTAGCCGATTCCCACTCTAATGATGTACTACCGACGAACGTGCTTACATTTTAATAATCGATTGTATATCCCGCCGTAGCTAACAATCGCTTGAGAAATTCCATAGACGATCGAGATAACATCGATATTGCTTACCGTACGTGTCGCTGTCTGTACAGTGCGTTACATCTTCGACTATATCGCTATATGCTATAAAAAATACAAAATATACAATGCGGAGTTTATAGCATCAAAAATTATAGACAGCACAAAAATTCTAACACTAGATTGGTTGTTAGCTTTAAAGTATATTCCTCGGCAAAGAAAAAGCTTATCTCTAAGCTGTGGAAAAGCTAGTATTATGTAGGAGCCCTTTATTCGGTTAGAGTATATTCATTACTCTTTATTATCTTGTGTGATGGTGTGGTGTGCAATAAATGATTTCTATTTCTATTATAAGGTTTTTTACATTTTTATAAATTACGTTCATAAAAAATAAAACATTATATAAAGGACCCAAGCCACCGGTGGTTAGGACCCCTGACTGAGGAACGTCCTCATAACGCGTGCCGTGTCGAATAACACAGCTTTCTGAATCTGGCTATTATTATGATTATTATTGTATTTTTGTAAGTATTCTTCTCCCATACGAATGGAGTATAGTTAAATTTTTTGCAGGCTTTTGAGACAATTATTAGGCATTAGGAGAGGCCTATGCTCAGCAGTGGACGTCTTGTGGTTGATGATGATTAGGCTGAATATATTATTGTAGATATTTCGGCTCCTCTTTGCACATCTTACCATTACTGTGTTAAGGTCAATAAGTACAAAGTTACTGATACATCACTGATACAAAAATCAAAACTACCAATTCACAAGCTCACATAAACGTATTAACCGACATATTGATAAGACATTGTGTTATAATTTTATTGCATTAATGTACTTATATGGGTGCGTCTGAACCATATTGAAGTTGTTTTTTAAAAATAACTACCGCGTTCCGCTCAAATTATAATCAAATATCAAGTGTTAACAAATTACTCAATTATGAAATGTGTTACCTGTGTCAGATAAATAATAACACCTATTAAAAGTGCTAAAAGTTAATTTGTTTTGCGTCGTATATTCGAATATTTAATCAATTTAGAAAGGCTACCATTTTAACAAATATTAATCTTAACAGATAATAATAATTTAAGCCCTGTATTTACTAACGAGAAGTGTTAGACCTCAGTGGCCTAATGCGGGTTGATAGACTTTACATACCTTTGAATTTTTTATGGAGAATTCCCAGTGGCATAGCATATGCAACGCGAGATGATTTTGCCGACTCGTTTCATCGTGAAAAACCAGTTTTATCAGGTTATCAGTTATCGAAGCTCGTCTTAAGAGAACTCGAACTCGACTCGTTCAATCAAAAGTAGAAAATAAAGTAGTGAAAATAAAATAGAATCTATGAACTGTAACATGACGACGTAATTTTATCGAATTTAAACACGTTTACGCGAAATATTTGTCGTCTCTGTCGTGCGTGAGATATGTCGTGTTGCATATGCTAAGCCCGCACGTGCGCAGGTTTTCTCACATGTTTCCCTTGATAATGAACAATAAATACACACGTTACTTCTAAAAATTAGCAGTGCGTGCCCAAAGGACAAGTTATGAACCCATGACTTCTGTCTCGACCGTATCTAGACACACGGCACGTGTGTCCGCCAAGTTAAGGCGAGGCACCGGTTTTTATTCCTCGCTAAGTTATCCCGGATTACTACTGCTTCCTTGATATTCAATTTTAATCAAGCAGCTATGCTTTAAGATCGCCATTATAATAGAAAACAATGTTCTATAATAATTAATTATTCAGAAGTAAGGAAAAAATACACCACGGCAAAACCACTAGAGCTCAATAAGAAAAAACAATACATAATATTAATTAAATAAGTTACGTCCGTACCTACGTTATAGGCGTTGACCTCCATACGAGGGGGCGGGTAAAGCATCCAACCTCGTAACATATAAGTTTTTATTACGTATTTCATAATAGAGATCGATCCGATATCGATTGTAGGTGCGACAACGCAGATGATTTGAACGCTGACGAAAGTAAGAGTGGAAGGAGATTCGATAAGAGATTACAATGGCCACGTTTCATAATACTCGCCTCGGAGAAGTATTAGGAACGTGCGTGACGATATAATTTAAAACGTAAATAAATACAGTGAACAGCTGCTTATTATAATGAAATAGTCATGTGCAGATAAGTATAATGTATAGTACAATTATTATTTAAAATAATGTTTAAAGAATTTCATACCTTTATCACTAGAGGGGTAAATAGAACCGGAGCAAGTGGTAGGTCTATATGACAATTTACACAACTCACTGTATTTCAGGCACAAACAGAAAAAAAACAAAATAATAGCTAACAATATATGGCGTAACCTCGATTGAAGTAGGAGACAATTTATAAGTATTACAGCCACATTGTAGACAGTTTTGTTTACAGCATGTATGGGCGGTTCGACCGGGTTATTACCACTGTCACAGAAAACCGACAAAGCAACCTGCTATTGCGTTTCGTACGATGAGTGAGATATCCAGAGGCCCAAATCTCCGTTCCCTTTCTAATTCCTTAAGTTAGCAACGTCTCCATGATTCAACAGGTATTGTGGGAATATATTATGGGCGGCGAAGATCACTTACCATCAGATGACTCACTTGCTCGTATGCCGACCTCTGCTATCAAAATTATCTAAAAGTAATAAATCCGACTAACCCAATAGTACCAATATGGTGATTAGTTGCATCAAACAATAAAATAAATATGTCGATTTAGTACAGCTTTAGAATTTTTCTATTATTGGTTAAACTACACGCATTTAATAACTTAACATCATCACTTCACGTATAAATGTAGGCACTTGCTTTACGAAAAGAAACTCAAATTAAAACATACTTAATTATAAATCGATCTAGCGATGTCCTACTGTTGGAAGCATTTAAAACAATAGTGATGGCGCGATAACAGCCGCGAGTTCTAAACTGTGCATGTCGATAATCTCGATCCTTGCATTATTGACGAGCCCGCAGCTCCGATAGAATATGATGACACACGCGATTACAACCTTCCGTCGCTTGTCACAGATAATAAATTCATGATGGATTTTCATTTGTGATGATACATTTATTTTTTTCATTGAGATTTTATCGCTTCACGTGTGGAAGTTCATGTAGTGAAAAGTGTTGTTATTATAGTAAAATAACATCGTAGTTTCAAGTTTTGATGTATACATCCTACTACTATTATAAATGTGAAAGTTTGGATGTTTATGAGTTTATCAATTTGGGTTTTTGGTAGTCAATCACGCCTTAACACGTGAACGATTTTGTATGAAATTTTGGCACACGTAGATCATGACCGATAGATAGGAAATAGACTACTTTTTGTCGTGAAAATGGTCATTCTCACGGGCGGAGCTGCGAACAAAAGCTAGTATACTATAAAGTAAGATTTTTGTATCATATTATGTGTATGATATTTATATTTTTGCCGTGTCAATAAAAAGTTATCTTTTGTAATTATTTTCTAATAAGACCAATTATTTATCATCAATTTAATCCAATTTGAAAATATTAACCAGATATTTCCCGCTTTCGAAATCCTTACCAACAATAATATACTACGAGATCTTGAACTCGGCATTGTCCGCGCGCGTCGTACAACAAAACGTCGACATGTTATCGAACGGGCACATCACTAGTGCTAAATAAATCGTTACCGGACCGCTCCTAAGACCAAATAATATTAATGGCCGGAGGTTAATAGTTTCGAAGACGTTTGAAATTGATCGACTTCTGCATCGCACGTCGAAAATATTAGATGGAACCGTTCTAATGATTGAGCGATTTGCATTTCATTTAGTAAAGAAAAGCCAATACTGGCTGCAATATGTGAAACAATTTTTGTTTAACTCTATAATGACTACGCAGTAAAAGCAATGTAAAATATAAAAATAAGCCACTAGGATAAATCTTAGCTATGATGACTGACGATTGAAATTGAGAAGCCTATACTATTAAAACAACAAGTGTTACATCTAATATCTTGCGATAAATTAAATTGTTTTTTTTTTATAAAATTATCAGTAAGATCTTTTTTTTTTTTATAGTATAGGCCGGCAAACGAGCAAGTGGGTCACCTGATGGTAAGCGATCTCCACCGCCCATGTACGCCCACAATACAAAAGAATTATGGGCGCGTTGCCGACCTTAAAGGAAAGGGATAATAAGGGATTGGGAAGGGGAGGGGGATTTGGGCCTCCGGATATCTCACTCACCGTACGAAACGCAGCAGCAAGCTGCTACTTTACGCCGGTTTTCTGTGAGACAGTGGTAACGACCCGGACGAGCCGGCCCATTCATGCTGTAGACAAAATTGTCTACAGCGTGGCTCTACCACTCTTAAAATCTGGACTTTTTCCATTCAAAACCATATCACTTTAAAAATAATATGACAAAATCTTGGTTTAATTGTTCTCTAACTGTTTAGTAGATGTGTAACCTAATATAAATTTTGTAAATCCATTATATCCTTTTTTAACCTCTAACAAGGTGTACAGTGTTATGTTTGGTTTCGTACTTGTGAAGACATGTAACTGTGTTGCTTTAGTTAAATATTACAAGTTACTTCATCTTGTATTACCACTTTGTTTTCCTAAACAAATAAAATAAATAACTGACGTTACGATGCTACCCATTTAAAGGCACAATACATGAATTCCGAATATTTAATAGCATGACTATAAGTAACTACCTTTACAAACACGTATTTATGCTCAATAACTATAGAGATTGCAAGAGACAGAAATAAGCCTTATTGCTAATTCTTTAGCAAGTGCTGATCAAATACCAACATATGACCCAACCGGTCTCCTACTATGAAAAACATAGTTTAATGGTTGAAGCTACAAATATTGTTATTGATTAATACTCACACTTCAATATTCGGAAAGGGAGCGTTACAGTAGGAACACCTCGGCTCGGTTTCTTCACGATCCTCGTCCTCAATCGACAGCTGAGAGCTGAACTTGTCGCTTGAGGTTTCACGTTCTGGAATATTAATAAGAATTAAATTATTAGTTGAATTTTATTATTGCAGTATAATACAATACAATAAAAACACAAAAAATCATAAGGCGTCATACATACGTGACGTGACAATGCTACGCGATTAAAAATCCGATATTAGGGACAAAGTTGCAAAACGTTCGTATCAATTTATTTTTTACATTAAATAACTTTTGTTACACTATGTAGCAAAAAATCACGTGATACGAAACTCTGTGTAACAGATATTAATATATATCATTTACAACAAAAGGTGTAGTAACAAATCTTTAAAACTGCATACATTACAGTTTAAATGAAAATTGCAATTAGAAAGTCCACAATTGTATCGGTCTCAATTATTACTTGTGCTGTTACGAAATTGTTTTTGGCATTGTCGGATCGTCAGTAGGTGCTTGGATGGAACTGCATGTAAATGCGGTAGAAAGCGTGCAATTAAAGACTTTCGTAACAGGACACATAAGTCTTTGTCGCCGACCGATCCAGCACATTGACACGTGTTAATTTGTTATTTATTGAGTGTACCAACTAGAGAGGTTAGTTCGTTAACCGCTATGTAAATACACTTCTGTGCAACCAGATCTTAGTCTGCGAAAATTGACGTAAAATAATTCCAATGGAACATAAATTCCTAATGTATACTGTAGTCTGTACGGCACTGCGATATTTATTTGTGTTTGTTTTAGAAATTGAGAGAAAACGATTCTAAGTAAATTACTTTGTTAACAACTCTGGCAGGAATTATCTAATATAGGTATTCGGCTTTAGGAAAAATACTAGAGTAACCGCATCAAGAAATCTAAAAATTCTGATAAGATTATTTTAGAAGATTTTTTGTAAAAATGAGGGTTCAGTCCTGTCCAGACCTGTAGTTTGAGAAAAGTAGAGCACAAAGCTCAGTCCTATAGTCTTATCCACAGATTCATAAAATCGTTATGCAATTAAATGAAAAACAATAACGAGGCCACCCTAAACTGGCACGAGAAAACAATCTGAACAATAAAAACAAAACAAAAAATGGAAATTAATCACGCTTCATATAAATACGCACAGACATTATCTACCGCTGTCAACTATCATTCGAAGACGATATTTATGAATGGTTGATCACGAACCGAGTCGGACGTACGAAACGATACCAAACAGTTCCCATTGACACATGCAGAATTAATACAGTCACGACACACGCCCCGCCCCGGGCATTGTCTAACGAGCATCCGTGATAAGGCAAGGCTGAGATAACATGATATCATCGTGGAAGTATGAATGGGAGATGCAAATCTCGCTCGTGATTTCAGCTATGTGAAAGAATTCGCCGTTTAGCGGGAACGATGACTAATTTGAATTGACAAACTTTACGTGAATGCCAAAAGTCACACAGTAAATAAAAGGAAACATTTTGTAATATTAATTGTAACTTCAATTACGATATTGAAAATAAAGCAAATCAATGACACGAAGAAAAAACTAACTAAATTAAAACGCCTATAAACAAGCGCCTAAATTTTGATAATTGATCATAAAGCTGTAAATATTTATGAAATTATTAAAATAAACATTATGCAATAGAAAATCATGAAATTCAGTACGCACCTGAAATCCTTCAACAATCACACAATACTTAATGAAATTTGAAATTTATGAAAGGATTCATTACCTCAAACACCCTCAAGAAAGCAATAGCAGAAGACCTGGTATGATACACTGATGGCACAGGAGTAGTTTAAAGGTCAACCGTACGGTATATGATGTCAGTATAGCACTGAAGTGTTGGTTACAAATTATCAGGGAACTCACACCCCCACCCCACCTGCGGCGCGAGGGTTAATATGCTCACTTGACCCCACATTTGCATTGGGGAAAACAGTGAAATCATCTGTGCGTGACATACTCGCCGTTTGTGGTTTTTAACTGTTAAACTGATTGACTCTTTACGTGACAGCATCGAAGGGTTGAAAAAGTATTGTTCGTTATAAACCGGCATTTGGATTCATTAAGGTTTCTTACATAGATGACAGTATATTATAGCAGTGACATTTTATAAGGCTATGGGTTTTCAGTAACAAATTAGGTTTTGTTTTGTATACTTCAAATGCCTTTAGACAAAATATTATAATCCTATAAGATCGGTACCTATCGCCCCTATGAGTCTTCTAGTGTTGTGGTTATTCATGGGCGGTAGAGATCACTTACAATAATTTTACCCATTAAAATAATACCAAATATCGTCAAATCTACGAGAAAATGGACGGTAGCATTAAGCCGAGATAACGCCCGGCAGAAAGAAAGAAAGAATACATTTATAAAAGTTTTAACAAGCGTTAAAGGTGTTGTTCATACATTAGAATGTATAGGTACTATGAATAAAAAAACAGCATGCAAATCATGCAGTAACGAAGCAACGGCTGGCCATGATTTTGCATAGAGATAGCCTAGGAGACGACGAGTTACTTAGGATACTTTTTAACCGAGAATACATACATATGCACTCACGTCTGTAATCCCCGAAGGGGTAGGTAAGGTATAACCAGTACACCCACAATTCGCCGAGCGTATCTCCGTCCCATGATGTGATACGGGGCGAGCCTATCGCCATACCGGGCACAAATTCCAGACTGCGGGCTGATACTGAGCATTTCATAATTGAAAAATCCAATATTACTTTTAACCGAGAAATATGACAGAAAAGATTTCCATACTGCTGAATACGCGAGCAAAAGCTAGTATTCTATAAAGTAAGAACTCGTAAATATGACTCATGTTAAAGTGAGACAAATGTATCACGTAAAAGATATCAAGCTCGCGGGTTGTTATGTTTAAATTATTTATGTTGCAATTTTACAAGTTAATTACGTGCTTGAGTTGTGGATGACCCCGCCTTGCTGTTTAAGACAAAATTTATTTTATTTATACAACGGCTAAATGAGAAGAAGTTTATTTCATAACGTGTTTAAGAAGTGATCAAGGGCCACTAATAGCAATCTTCTTCATACAAGGAGGTGGAAGAATAATATTTTAAAACTAGAATACCTCAGAGCAGAAAACTAGAACTATTAAGTATCTATTATTAAAATTTGGCAATGTTGAATATTACGTTTGAAACCCTCTATATTCTTCTTCTTCAACCTGCCCATATCCTAACTCGCAATGGGGTCGGTGCAACATGCTTTTTAACACATGTTATAAAGATTTGGGGTGTAGTTTTTACGACCGGCCGCCTGCCTTACGTCAACCCCTCTGGGGAAAAAACACCCTGACCCGAAACAACATGTTGTTCTCACAAACATTTGTCTTGGTATGGGAATCGAGCCCATGGTCTCTCGCTTCACAGCCGGCTACTCGCCCACTGCGCCACGAAGGCTGTAGTTAACCCTCTTTATTATTAAATCAAATAAAATCAATCTTTACCTACGTAGCACCAATCACTTCGATAACTTTCCTACATATAACACGTAATGGTGCCGCATTACTCTTTATATTATAATTTTTATACGAAAGGCGGCAGTACGGCCCGATCGTTAAGTTTTCCCACGACGTCAGCAGATGTCGCGCGGACGGCGCGCGCGCACCGTGACGGTGACTTACCGATCTTTGTAATGAATTCAACCGCCCCCGGCGCGGCCACCCGGTCACCTGTTGTTTCTCATCCAAATTCAAGGAATAATAACTATTTTCTACTGTTTAATTTATTATGAAAAGTTAAAGAATTTAACAAGTATGATTATTGTTGAAGAAAATATGAGAACTGTTTAAATTTAAATACCATTAAACTCTACATAAATAAAAATGTACCGTGACCCAGAAACAAGTAGCTTATGAATTCGATTTGGTACCTATTGTAAGAATAAATATCCACAGATTTTGATGCCTACAATACTGTGACTTCTAGATCAGAACTACTACCATATACTGTCTGTATTCTTATTGCCTCAATATATTTCTACTGTCATCAATTTAAAATTGACTATGCTAAAACTACTTCAGATGCCAAAGCATGTTGAGTATAACCTCACATTATTAATTTAATTCTCAGCCCTTTATCTATGAGATGCGTGCAGTTTAGCCGCGGGCTCGGACGGGCTCCGGACGCAAATGCACGCGCCTTACCGTTAGGCCCCGCGGTGTGAACGGTCCTCTACCGGTCGGCGGTCACCGTTCGCGTTGCTATCATGTGTGAATTATTTTTGGATTCAGGGCATTTGGTTTACTTGATCTAAATATTTTGTTCTGTGGAAGATCTACGGACGTGTCAGTTTAAAACTGCATAGTGCACTTCCGCGTGTAAAAATAAACTATTCGGAAGGGGCACGACGATTTTATACCGTGAAATGGGTAAGAGTTAAGGTAACGTAAGTTAAACGGCACGAACTTAATGAAAATTAAAAAAAATATACAAAATTGTAGATGAAGAAACGAACAATCAAAACACGAATATTAAAACCATCTGTTTTACATAACTCCTAATTCAATTAACGGAATGTGATATAATTGATAAAGCTAAAAAGATTAACTGTATGAATGGGCAGATTATGCGCCCACATTCATCTACCAGGGTTATAGTAGTCAAATTAAAAAGTATAACAGATATTACGATGGCTTGCCTGTACCAATCCTTTGTGGTATAGAAATTATTCAATTTCGCGTAACATCTAGATAGTATTATGATCTAATCGGAGCAAAAAAACGAGACAAACGCTTGCAAACCAGATTCAACCCTTCACTGGGGGCGGTGTTATTAAATTGAAATATTGCTATTTTATTGTGCGTAATATTTATTTGATTGTTAAATAAATACGCTATGTGGGACGCCGAACGATTGTAGTACGTTTAATGGAGGGTGCCCGCTATTGTTAATGGTTAATTTTTTGATTAATCATCACGGTACCGCGTGAAATCGTTGCGATTGTGTGTTATATTAATTTTATCGTTTTAGACATTAATAAGAAAAAATTAATCGCATCAAATTTCGCAAATATAAATTATATTAGCCATTTTGATATAAACACATTATCAAAGACGCATTGCACCCATTAAAGCTAATCTTTAAAACGCTTACATGTCAAAAGAAATTTTCATAAAAGATGTCTAGCTTTCTTTCCTGCATTCTACTTTCTCCACAGCACTAAACGCAACTCATACCTTATCAAAATTCAAAAAATATAATCACGCAGCGAGATAAGACGGCTTTTACACACAACAATGGTGCGTGCGCCGGGTCGGACAAAGCAACGTCATCAATTTTAATCTGAGCGACAATTGCGCGATGACAAATGTCAACGCGCGCGACACTCATTCATTACGCGCACGAATGCACGCGGCCTGTTTGATAATACAACTGCTAATAAAGGGTTAACTTATTATTGTTATTGCATATGACGGGAGATGGATTATTATGATTCTTTCGCGACTTTCATAATGTTAATTCCAAATGTCTACCAATGGACGGTATTTAGACTCAAACACGTCTAGACGATTTATTATGTAAGTTTCTGTTACCTAATAAAGATGGACATAACGGCCTACTCCAAACCATTTAAATGCTTTTATAGAGATTGAGAGAATGTGAGTGTAAGTGAATCACCAACATCTTAAGTTCAAAGTCAACGTCACCTCTACGTGGTATACTCTGCTGATTAGCGGATGCGGCAATGGCGAAACTAAGTTTCCGTTGCGGGTTGTAAGGTCAGACGGTGGGCCGCTCCGCATAATACCACATCCATCATAATATCATGATGAGAGCGGACCCTGGCTTTAAGCCGGAATAGTCAGGCAGAAAGAAAAGCTTTTCTACGAAAACTTCTGACGTGGTATTAGTACAGAAAATATTAGTTGACAGTCTCCATGGTGTTGTGGGTGATGAGCCGACAGCGAAGCGAGAAGCCGTGGGTTCGATTGGCAAGACAAATATTTGTGTGATCCACAAATATGGGTGTTATGGGACCGTAACTCCTTCATAGTTTCTGATAGCCACGATACAGGTTAACCTAATATGGGGTCAGGACTATGTGTTGTGACTGTTGGGTGTACTTATGTACTTAGAATTGCGTAGTTTCCTGACCTATGTTTAAATATAAAACCCTGTTTATTATTTTGTATACAGCCAATTCCATAAACATGTATTTCTTTCAAATATATATTCTTATAATATAATATATAGCCTGCGTAAATCTGCTCCTGCTAAATATGAGTATGACATACTTCGTTTATTAAATTTTTACACGCAACGATAAGTCCTTCATAGCCACATAGAAAATAAAAGTAGCCTTGTAACAAAACTTACTCGTGTTATAAATCTAAGTCATTTCACCTAATTTATTATCTCATTTCTAGGTCGAATACATAGTGCACCTTCTGTGATGTAATTGAATACCTATGCAAACTAAAAACACTAAACGGCAATCCATCAAAATTGACAATAGCCTTTATGTTTAAACTAACGTAGAGTAATTAATCCTTTAGCAAAAATTTACTCTTATTTTTAAATTATTCAATGAATAGAACTATAGGTGGTCTCTCCATTGTTAAAGGGTGAGTCGCATTGATTCATATGCTTAGGATAATAAATAAGATTTAAATTTGTACATATTTAAATTTCACTTTAAGAAAATTAATCGACAGGTTTTATTTGGAATTTCATCAATTTTACAATTCCTATAATTTCTTAAAATTATATCGAGTGAAGGAAACAATGTGGAGAAACGAAACAAACAAATGGAATGTTTGTAAGTTTGTGAATTTGGATGTTTGTTAGTCAATCACGCCATAACGGCTCAACAGTTGGTACACAGTCAGTTGGCATACAGGTATATCATAACGTGGAATAGGAATAGGACTTTCACGTGGGCGGAGCCGCGATCAAAGGCTAATACTCCATAAGAATTTCGAAAGTATGTGAATTCTACCAACTCGCACTTACACATACTGAGATTTAAAAATAATTGTATATACAAAATAATGGAACAAGAACTCATAAAGCTTACAACCAACATTTTACAAACATACTATGTATATTCATAGCAAATAGTAGTACATATCCCATCGCGCACGCATTTACTACAATCGCTTATCGCATTCAATGTGGCATCGATCTCATCAATCAACTGTTGTGCAACAGCATTATGACAAATGTGTGTATGGCCCGACTGCAAATCGATTCTAATTATGGATATTTAAGAGTCATTGCGGAATATTGGAACGTCATGCAAGCTGGACCGTTGTGACGTTGTATGTGGGTGGTAGGAATTCGGCTTGATGAATATAGCCGCCGCAAATGTGTGGACTATTATAAATATTACAAATCCACGAGGAACATTGATGGTTAATACAGACGCAGATAGTATTACAGAAGGTATAGATGAATTACTTCATATTATACAACTATGGAGATTGTCTGTTCTCTAAATAATATTAAAAGTCAGTTTGAGAATAAAATTGGAAAATAACATCTACAATCTAATTAGAAATGTATTTTAAAAGCCTTAAAAAAGGAGATCCTGTTTTGTTTATATTGATAGTATAAGAAATTTGATATGTGTGGTAGAGCCACGCTGTAGACAGTTTTCTCTACAGCACGAATGAGCCGGCTCGACCGGGTCGTTACCAATGTCTCAGATAACCGACGTAAAGTAGCGCTTGGGTTTCGTACGGTGAGTACGGAGGCCCAAATACCCTCCTTCCCTTTCCCAATCCCTTAATTATCTTTTTCTTTTAAAGTCGGTAACGCGCCCAGCGTGGAGTTTACCCAGGATTTCACTGGATTCTCAACCTAATTTTTTATTTTATTTAGTTTTAGTCTACCACAATTGTGACACAAAAAAAAACATACAACATTTAAGCTTGCAAAATTAACAACTAAATGCACAATTTTCTACGGTAAACACTTCATGCTTAAGATTAAATTATATATAAGTATATATTTTTTGACGTGATACAAATTTTTTAATTCAGGAAAGATACAGTTACTTATAATATTTTTGTAGGTTCATACCTTAAGCAACTTGACTTGCGCTTTAAAATTTCTGAGTGTGATGCCAAACAAATCCAGATTTAATTTATATTTATTATGGAGTTTGCAGAGCCTAGGAATCGGAGAATTGGAACCAGATATGGTTTTGCGAAATGGGGAACGGAGAATGTCAATATTGTTTCTCGGGTACCGACTAGGAATTGTTAAATTATTATTTTTCAGTAGTAAAGGACTATCGACTTGACTTTGGAGTATTTTGTATAGAAAGACTAAGTCCTGAGTTATGTGTCTGTTTTCTAAATAAATCATATTGAAGTATTTTGGGCGCGCTAAATAGCTTTTATGTTTATTGGAAATTCCAGTCATGTATGCGAGGTGGTTTAAAAACCTCTCCTGGACCCTCTCCAATCTCAGGGTATGAGTAGCCAAAATGTGGACGCCAGATAACACTGCAGTACTCCAGTTGGCTTCGGACCAGACTGTTATAGAGCAGGATTTTAGTTTTAACATTTTGGAACGGTTTGGAATTTCTGATGACGAAGCCTAGTGTTTTGGACGCTCTTTTGGTGATAGTGTCAATGTGTGGGACAAAAGTCAGCTTTTGATCAAGAATCACACCCAGGTCACGAACTACATCGGTTTTCAGTACATCCGATCCATCAATGTAGTATTTGAAATTGATTGGAGTACGCTTACGGGTAAAGGTGATTCCAAAACATTTTTTAACATTAAGTTGCATGTTGTTAATGGAACACCATCTACTGAGACAATCGATATCATTTTGAAACAATGCTGCATCCCCGTGGTATTCTATCACCCGAACTATTTTGAGATCATCGGCGAACATAAGGTAGGGAATTCTTAAAAATACTGGGGAGGTCATTAACGTAGATGTTAAATAATATAGGCCCAAGATGAGACCCTTGGGGTACACCAGATGTAATTTTGAATTCAGACGAACTATAACCGTCTGCTACCACATAAAAGGATCTGTCATCTAGGTAGGATTTGAGCCATCTTACCAGCGAAACCATATGCTGAAAGCTTTGCTGAAATCGGTGTATAAAGCGTCAACTTGTTTATTAGCATCCATTGCACCCGCCACCGTCTCAACAAAGTCTACCAAATTACTGCAAGTGGATCTAGCAGGGGTAAAGCCATGTTGATGATCTGATAGATATTTTTTAAAATAACTCCGAATCGTTGGACAATCCAAAGCCCCAAAAATCTTTGCAAGTACCGACAGAATGGAAATTGGACGGTAGTTATTCACTTCGTAAACGGAGTCACTTTTATGAATGGGGACAACTTTCGCCTGTTTCCATTTAGAAGGGAACATACCATGAGCCAATGTGAGATGTGTTAAAAATTAATTAATAAAAATTAATTATGCTGCGACTAGACCCACGAGGCGATAAAAGTAAAGCGTAAATACAAAAAAAAAAATCCCAAGAAGTCAACATGAGGTAAGTGTTATTAAACAACGCACCAATTATATGCAATTGCAAACGCATAAATCATTGACAGCAACGCCGGCTGCGACGCCGACCCACCGGAAGGCGTTCGCGTTACAGGAAACTCTGAAGACCCCTGTACTAAGCATAGTCGAACTAGATATGGCAACTACTGTGGCAGTGTTATGAGCCTACTATACACTGTCCCACTACTAGGCTTTTTTACCACTTTCTCTCAGTAAATCGACGTAAAATAGCGGCTTGCTGCTGCGTTTTATACGATGAGTGAGATATCCGGAGGGACAAATCTATTATTTATTGAAATAAAACTAGTTTATACGGATTTTATCGCGGTTTAATTTTTATTTTAGTCCCGACGTTTCGAAAGCTTTTCAGCCTTCGAGGTCGCGGGAGTCTCTCCCGATATAAAATCCGTATAAACTAGTTTTATTTCAATGTGTAATATTCGCGTAAACCTAAGACATCACTATCTATTATTTAATTAAGTGCGTCCCCCTTTTTGTATCTTGTTTTTTTTCCTTGACAGCAAGGTTCAGAACCGCGACCTATGTCTCAATTCCAATTCCCGATGGGCTATCGCCGCTTGCTTAGAATATGGAAATCAGGATTGAAAATTCGACTGACTTCATTCAAAAGAATAATCTCAAACAATAAGGGGAATATGCAAAATCCCTGATTAAATATTCCGATAATTTTCATTGGAAAATAAAAATTACATATCGAACACAAAATTATCATTTAACCCATTTGCTGACTTCATTGGAATATGCGATTACGTAAGCATCAACCTTGATCTTGCAACTTTCCCCAAGAGGTCATATGTTTATGTGACTTATTAAATCTACAATAATGGTAGCTTTCTGTTGACACTCAGTTACTATCAACTAAAATCCAATTAGGTAAATCTTAGTTTAGTTTGAAAATCATACTTTTACACGATTAACTTAAATTAAAATTAAGTCCTGCCAAAAATAAACGGGTTTTTTATTAACTTAGTAATTATGAAACGAACAGGTCGCTCGCATGATGTTAAGCGCCACACTTGTCTATAAATAGAACACTACACAGAACTTTGAATTGCAAAGCACTTCATGACACTGGACTGCGTTCGTCACCCCGAGACATAGCTTGTTAAGTTTCATAGTGGCCAATAATTTCACTGGTTTCAATGTCTTACAAACTGAAACAAAGCGACAGTCCCCACGGCGACGGCTTCTCGCATATGAGGGACCTACCACATAGCGCTTAAACAAAATTCACTGATCCTTATTAAAATTAATGGAATCGACGACGAATGAATATAAATATGAAAATTACTTTATTCTTAGTTAATTTATGCCATTTATGATAATTTATGTAACCAAACATATAAGTTTAGTTGGTAACAACGGAATCGCTTCTAATAACTAGTTTATATTCTGGTACAGGGCATTTCCAGTAAAATATTGAAGGGAAATTACCCTTACGGTAGCATAAGCATATGCGTGATTTTTTTCCTACATCGGCGTACGGCGCGGCTGGCGACGCAGCGCGTACGTCGCGATTTATCTAAATTAAATATCGCATGCGCGCGTGTCCCGTGTGTGTGCGCCCTAACACCACTTACTCTTATACAGTATGAAACAATACAATAGACAATGGATTGAATTAATAACTCATAAATGTTAACATAAAATTGTTTAGGTGATAAATTGTTATAACATACGCACTCACGCCTGTAATCCCCGAAGGGGTAGGCAGAGGTGTAACCAGTACACCCACATTTCGCCGAGCGTATCTCCGTCCCATAATGTGATAGGGGGCGAGCCTATCGCCATACCGGACACAAATTCCAGACTTCGGGCTGACATTAGAAGAATGTCAAATCGCTTTGATTCATAAGTATGGCATATATTATTCAGTGTTAGATCCACGCTGTAGACAGCTTGCTGCTGCGTTTCGTATGGTGAGTGAGATGTCTAGAAGCCCAAATCCTTCTCCACTTCGCAATCTCTTAATTATCCCTTTTTATTAAAGTCAGCAAGGTCCGGTGGTGGAATGAACTTGCTTATTTGCCAACTTATGCTATAAAAAATATAACAATCTATATATAACATTGAACGAAAACCTAATGAATGTGGTAATAAATGTAAGGCAATTAAGATCGATTTATAAGAAGGATTTCCTCAAGGTGAAACGAAAATACTGGCTGGCTACATAAAAAAGTACCTAATAATAAAATATTACAAACCGCCCGAGATAACATCTAAAGGCAAAAAATAAATCAACCGCCTATCCATATCTTTTTGATAAGTTTTTGTTTTCTAAATATGTTATTATAAAAAATCCGGTAGTTCGTAGTCTCGATCTTGATAACAGAATGACTTGAAACGATATGATCCTATTATTAAGCCTTAGAATTATTCATCTGAGATAAATACACACCATCAATCTGCCTCAAGTGCCATCAAGTGGCAAGGCAAAAAGCCTACAAGTGTCAGATGAAAAAAAACTATTTGCAATGTTAAATGTTCATCTTCTGACTTTCATTTTATTAAACATTTAGCTGTATGGACATATCAGACGCAATACATCAATCAATAATGATTTACTTCGGCAGAATTTTGCAGTTTCATTGATTGGTCACTAATGGATGAACTTTACAATTATCAATTTACACATGACGGAAAAACATAAGATTAAAATCCGGAATTTTACTACGCGCGATGAATTTTTCAAGCTTTGTGGATGTTATGGATGAAGGAGATTAATTACTCTTACGTGCATTTGGTGACCTTTTGATGTAAAAAAAAAGCAATAATAATTTCAACTTCAAATTTTCTTTTCATTACAGCCAGCTTACAACAATGATATATTGCGAGTAGTCCTGTATGAGTAGTAAATGGATAGAAAATGAAATAAATTAAAGGTATCTTCTAGAAATGTATTTCCTCATTAATCACAACACTATAATATTTCGAATCAACTAAAAAGTCTTGATAAAACCTAAACCCATTTCAATTCGAAACAATATTCCCGTAACAACTTGTACAAATGAGATCCACCTGTATTGGAGTAGGTAATACAAACAGAACGAGCGGCCGAGGGCGACACGTCCGCGGCGCGGCGGGGCAGAGGGCAGGTGACTCCAATTAACCGCCACCCTGGACTGTCAGCCGAGCGTGAACTGCGCGTCACCGTGATTCAAGTGATGTGAGGCCATTTTACTTACACATTACACGATTTATGTATAGACCTTCATTCGTATGAACAAAGTTATTTACAAAGAATTCATAAGACAGCCTCGGTGGCTAAAATACGTATGCGGTATATGTAGTGCTGAGGTCTCGGGTTCGACCACCGGGTCGGATAAAAGTCATATTGGGCTTTCTATCACGAACTGCTTAGTATCAGACAAGAGTCTGGAATTATGCCCATTATGGCCTTCATGGGACGGAAATAAGCTCCGAATTGTTAATCATCCCCACCTAAACAGACACAGGAGAAAAATAAGGACAGATTCTATATTTGTGTCAGGTCTATATTAGGGCATCATCATCGAAAATAGACGAAGATTACCGAAGCGCATAACTCAGTCTTATTATCGATAAGGAATGCCAATGGCATTGTGATACTAGTAACAAATCAATCATTCAATTTGAAACTCACCAGTTGCAGCTGGCATAACATCCTGAAGAGGTAGAGGTGTCCTCGGTCCCAAGAGGAGCTCTTGTCCAGATGGAATGACCCGGATCACTTTGTACCACACCTGAAAACCATGGGTTTACCACTTATTATTATGAAGTCCTAGTCATAATAAAGAAGTCCCAAGAGGATGGCAAATTGTTATCTAAATGTAGAGATAAAATGGACATCAATGGCACATAAAGTTATAAATACGCCCAATACATCCAACAGTCACACACATAGTCCTGACCCCACACAAGATAAACTTGTATCGTGGGTATCAGGAACTACGAGGATCTTGCGGTCCCACAACACTCTGGGTGTTAGAGACAGACAACCCGAGACAAATATTTGTGGATCAGACAAAACAGTTGCGGGAATCGAACCCACGGAACCGATCGCTTTTGATATTTCTGCCACCAATCAGCACTGTTGTGTTTCTATTTGGAGGACAGTGAAGCATATCGAATGGGCATTGTGGGACTTAACACCTCGTGTCTCGGGGTGACGAGCGCATTCCAGTGTCATGCAGTGCTTTGTAATTCAAAATTCTGTTATGTTCTGTTTCTGTTATGGGCAGGCGTTTCGCTTACCATCAGCCAGGCGACCTGCTCGTTTCATTCTCAATCTTTGTTTAATTATCACCATAAAAATTAAATTAAATAATATTTTTCATCATAAAATACTAGTCATATAACATGTTATCCGTCCTTTGCACCGATTATAAAATCAAAGGTGAAATATTAAATAGCATTTGAACCCGCCAGGGGTACAAATAAGTGAATCTAATCACCGCATCTGTTCGCTCCCCTCCGGTTGAC
Source organism: Mimas tiliae (assembly GCA_905332985.1). Lineage (NCBI taxonomy): Eukaryota > Metazoa > Arthropoda > Insecta > Lepidoptera > Sphingidae > Mimas > Mimas tiliae. The sequence goes on from HG995255.1 coordinate 9,623,851, forward strand.
CGGAAGTAAGACACAGTTGTTCAGGCGAACACCGATTTTCTGCCACCGGAAGTACCAACGTTCCACATTCAAAATTTTATTGGGGTAGTACGGTAATACACAAAGAGTTTTTATGAGGGTCCTTGTGATAATCACGCGCCGTTCCGTGTTTTATTTTAAATATCATTTCTAAATTTGAATAAATACTGGCTTGAAAAAGTAGTTTGAAACTACCTACCATGCGTTTTTGGAACATGAAAAAATTAATCGATTAACATACTTGACCAGCCAGCAACAAATGTTGTATATTGACATCGTGGGGATAATTCGTTGAGCGAACTAATTTGAGCCAATTCGATTTCTCGGTGGTACCATCCAGCCAGCCTCGGATTCCGTTTTTGCCAAGCACCTAAAACAAATTTAATGAAATCAATTAACACTTAAAATTTATGTAGTAATTATAATAGAAGGATAAAATAAATAAAAGTAAAGTGGTAGAGCCACACAGGATACAGTCTTGTCTACAGCATGGGCTGGCTCCACCGGATTGTTACCACTGTCTCATCGAAAACCGACGTAAAGCAGCGGCTTGCATTTCGTATGATAAGTGAGATATCCGGAGGCCCAAATCCCCCACCCCTTCCCAATCCTATAATTATTCCTTCCTTTAAGGTCGGCAACGCGTCCATGATTTTTCTAATATTGTGGGCATTCATGGCGGTGGAGATCACTTCCCATCAGGTGACCCAGAAAAATACTTTTCATTCCTTTTTCTTATATGCTTTCTGTAATTTTAAAAAAGCGCCATCTAACCACATTGCATGGAACTTATTGGTATACTGACTTTAATGATACAAGGACAATATTACATATCTCGTTTTTGATATTTATTTAATTATTCACGTACTGCTATTCTATAAAATCAAGAATAAAATTCATTATCCTATTGTTGTTTTGTTCAATGTATATTCTTGCAACTACCTTAGTAATTATTCCTTTAATACTTATAAAGTTTACAGGTGACATGTAGCGCACTCTTGCGGTAAAGTCTGATATTGGTGGACACTGTGGCTTCGTGATAGATGGCGCTATTAGTCCACGTCAAGATGGGGCCGTCACAGCTTGTCCATTTGTCACAACCCCATCCCCACGCATGACGATTAAATTTTACGTAGATATGGCAATTATCAATCATATTTAACTGTTACGACCATATTTTTGTACAAGTTTTGTAACTTTGTTGAAGTATTTAGTTAGTTTATTTTTGCATCATAATTAACTTTTCAAAGTGACGAAGATCTCTATAATTTTATTCACAATATTTTGCTAATCATTTTGTTTAATTCAAATCGATAATTATTAATCATAAATATTATATACTTTTTTTACTAAATATAAAACAAATCATACATGTATTGAAAGGTAACGGCGTATTATTTCATAATTATTATAACGCTCTACTGTAGAGTTTTGCAGTTAGGGCGACTAGCATCTTTCATAATTATTACTACTGTAGAGATTACAATTATTATAACGCTCTACTGTAAAGTTTGCCATAGACAACTAGCATATCTTTCATAATTAATAAAATGCTCTACTGTAGAGTTGCAATTAGGGCGACTTTATCCTACACTGTCACTTTTACATCTACGGGCATTCTTAAAAACCGTTTCAGAAACAACAGTTAACTAACAATTGCTACGATATATGCTACTAGACAGGCTGCACAGTAAATAGAAATTGCGCCACTAAGTTGCGGCCAATTGACCGTAACTAAATATTACCCTAATTGGATAAAAGAAGTACTAAGTAACTTTGTATATTTACTATAAGGTACCTATCACAAAAAAATATTTAAACGACCTAAAATACTCAGATTCACGCACTTCTACCCGTAGGCATTAATATACATATTGTCGATTGTCTTTAAATTTCAAACAATATATTGAACAATAAAACAATAGCTTTACAATACAAAAAGAGGGCGCATAACCTACAATTTAGCGTCAGACACTTCAATTTCCCTTCGTTCGATTGAGTCATAATGCCCAATAACAGTGTTTTAAAGATGTATACTCAACTGATAGGGGGTTCCGTGTTTGCCTACCGTTCAATTATGGTCTTTTACACTTGATCTATCGCTTGGCAGACGATGTATATTATGGTTGTAAACATTGTTGTTCTTTAATAGGCGATCAATGCAAGCTGAATGTGTATTGACTATAATGGACTGATCATCTCTTAGTCAGCTGTCAAGTAAAAGATCTACTTGCCACGTATTTGAGTGGTAGAGCCAACTGCAGAGAGTTTTGTCTACACCATGAATGATCCGGCTCAACCGGGTCATTACCACTGTATCACAGAAATCCGACGTAAATTAGCGGTTTGCTGCTGCGTTTCGTACTTTAAGCAAGATATCCGGAGGCCCCAATACCTTAATCATCTCTTTTCTTTAAGGTCGGCAACGCGCCCATGATTCTTCTGGTATAGTGGGCGTATATGGGCGGTGTAGATCACTTACCATCAGGCTTGCTCCCACTTGCTCGTTTGCCAGCTTACGCTATAAAAAAGTCCTTCGCGCTATGTCTGTGCTCCGTAATGATTAACAGTGGTGAAGGGTAAAAAAGAAGTAAATAATGAATAATTGTATTATTAATAATAATATAAACATAAAAAGTAGTAAATATTGAATAATTGTTCTGATTAATGAATTGAAAAACATAACTGAATATTCATCTCCAAAATTGTACAAATTTGTATCAAATAGATGACAAAGCGAGGAGTGTAATATGCCATGAAATTAAATCGCGATCCCCTACTTTATCATCTCACGACAAGGAAACAGATTTAAAGAAAATTACGCGAAAAATAAAAAGCATCTGTTGTTCAATAATAATGGCATAACAAGTGAGATATTAATCAAATACTAGAGGTTAACAATACAGAGAGGTAATCAGGTCTTTTGATTTTTTCTTTAATATTAGCTTAAATTTATCTGCGAAAAAAAACTTATGATAATGATAAATGCCTCCATCAAAAAGCCATATGTTAGTTTTCAAATTGAATTAGCCTAATAATAGCTAAATCAAACCTAGATACAATAAAACAAACAAATAACCTAACCTATTTCCACGAATGAAATCTTTAAAAATCAAATATTTTTGTAATACTGTTTGTAATATAAGATGCAAGTAAGAGCTACTTCAATAAAAAAACGGTGGGTCTAAATCCCCTTAGTGTTCAATAGGATACGCGCCTGTGGATAAACCCTCTTTACGCGTCAACGACAAGCCTTTCCGCAGCATTTATCACGTTATTAAAACTGCTCCGGGTACGTATATTCCGTAAAAAAGATAATTATCTTAGGCAACCCTCGTCTTGACTAGGGTTGTCAGATAAATGGATAATTTCGCAATGTAAGGTTTAAAAAATATTGAGATCACTTCCAGTAATGTCTCAGAGAATCATTCATGTTAAAATTATTTACGGTTTATACGCATGATATTGCTATTAGTTAAAATATATATAATTTGGCACACACTATACTAGAAGTGTATAAGTATAAGTGTAAAGCAATGATAGATCTTTTAAAGTATTTCCTATATTTTCAATCACTCAACATATAGCAAAATTACTTCATACTTTTTTTCTTCTTAATCCATAAACACATTTACCAATCTGTATAAAATCTAAATCGCTGGTCAAAATTTGCACAAACACTCAGCCCTAGTTCACTAGCGATGAGTTAGCGAATGCCGGCGGCATGTGTTCGCAATCAGTCATCGATGAACGGCGTGGGCGCCCGGTCAAGGATGCGAATTGGACACTTGCTACCAATCTTACAAGGGGGGTGTGGGCCCCACGGTGAAATATGAACGTCGCTGTGCCCGACACTTTATGACGTGTACTTGAGATAATGCTATTAATTTTGAGTTAAACTTGTTTTAACTGTTACAATTTACGTACTACTCAGCAATTACATAGCAATAGGATGAATAAGGAACACATACGGGACAAAGAAACATTTATTTTATATTATTAGCTTAGAATAATTTTTAATATTTATAGAGAAAAAGTATTCGGAAATATGATTAAATATAGAAACACCTAAGTATTTTCAATCTTATTATTATTCAATATAGTATAGCAAAAACACACCACATGTTATCTGCAAACTGCGCCAAATAAGTACCTATCAATAAATGGGAAACAGGAGCTGCCCTAGTTATTCATATGGAAATATGAAACTCATGTAAACGCGAAAACAAATTTAAAATTTGTTGAAACCGTGACTGCACAGGCGGTATATTATAAAAACCTTCACTCGCAATTTAAACGAAGTGCTGGCAGATCTCATATTTTGCGCACCGCCCAGAGATCGCAATTTCCCAGAATACTCGGAAAAGCTACAAATGTTCGTGAGTCTTTGCCGTCAGAAAATTACATTTCATAAATTTTAGTGATGACGAACAAAACTAATATGTTGCTAAATTTATATCAGTGCAACGTGATAAATTTAGCTACATTCGTCATATGTAAGGTTTATTGTTTTTCAAATAATATAGTATGTTCACGATTATATTATTATTAAACAAGTACTAAAGAACTGGTAGATCAATTGGTTACAGGAATCAGTACTGAAATTAAAACGGTGTGCCAGGAATTCAAATTCTTTATTCCGGATGCAAAAACATCATATAATTTGGTAATAAAAGACTCACCCTATTTCTCGTTATGCCGTAACATCCGTCTCAATTGTCAGAGAATAGCTAAATCAAAAACCTCACAAACGGTTTTAAGATACTGATACGAAACTATCTTTATTAAACCTACCATAAACGGATGCTGAAACTCAGTAATCGAGTGAAAATAATTGAAATATTGGCACTATGTATCTCTTTAATGAAGGTGTAGCAAGACATTATAAGGAACCTTGCATTTTATGCGTTGCATACATTAAAATAAAGTAATCAAATTTGGGCACCACTTACTCAAAAATCTGAGATTTCTCCACAAGAATCTCGAAAATATTATGATATATAAGACTTCATCTACCAACCAGCAATACACTAGCGTGGTGGACTAATGTCTCCCTCTCAGTAGCAAAGGATGCACTAGGATATGATGTAATATAAGGCTGATATTAATATTATTCTGTTAATATTATACTCATCTTATTCACCTACAATTATTTATTTAAACATATTGTTGTACGGTATACCTAAGAGTCTAAAAACACAAGTGAATATAGGTATAGCATTACTAGGTTTCATCGACATCGTTGACCCGCAGTCCCATCCCTATCGTGGCTGAAGAGCGTTCCCGGCGCGGTTGCGGTGATCACGCGTCGTTGCGCACATCACACGTCTCGTTTCACAAGATAACAATTTGTGCGAGCGCTTATTTACCGCTCGCTCAAATTGGACCAGAGTATATAGCGCGGATATTTTTAAACTTATTCAGACTTTATACGACTCGCTGGACTAAAACTAGTTTGAGAGGTGTAACCTAATTTTTTTCGATATAGTGCAAACTATTTTATATTTGAATGCGGCATTGGCGCAATCCATTTATATACGTTTATATACAGTACGTAGTTATATTCTAGTATGTATATTATTTGTTAATATACGCACCGCATTTTTCTTTATTAGAAATTCAATTTAAGAAATTTACTAGTGATTGGGCCTGCCCGTTTGATTGTCTTGAATAAAAATGTATTAAGTATACTACATATTACCTACAGTTACATATTAGATCATGATCGATTACTGGAATACGATACTATGAACACATTTTTTAGACATGTTAGCTAAATGATTTTAATCGTCATGTCCACTCAATTAAATATAATAAATTCAATGAACAAACTAATCGCTTCTTTAAACACGTGTAATTATTAACAGTGTAAAAAATACGCAACCCTAGTAGTTTATTCTGATTTTTTCCATACATCTTCATCAGCTTTCAGCTACATTTCCTTCACTTGTCTAGTTTATCGGTGAAGGAAAAGCATTGCTTCCGCCGTATGTTATCCACGAAGAGCCGCACTTTTATTTCGACACATTTTCCGTTTCTTTTCACTAAAGACTCTTTTGTTTTTTGATAACATCACTGTCAGCGGGTTCCGTTGAGGGTCGTTTATCGGTAAACTGTTCTAATTGAAGACATTTATTTCAGCTAACTGTTTAACTTCTGCTTTGCAAGTAATTTTTTAGCTTATTTTCTTATGAGAACCGCTTTAGGTATGTTTACGAGGTAATTTATTGTATTAGGTGTAGCCAGTAGGTACACTCACACTTCACCGAGCTTATTTCCGTCCCATGATGGGATGGGAGCGAGCCTATCGCCATACTGGGCACAATACCAGACTCCTAGCTAATTCTAAGCATTTCGTGATAGTAAAACCCAATATCACTTTTACCCGACCAAGGATTGAACCCAAGACCTCAACACAACAATCGTACCGCGTACAGTTACAACTGTGCCACTTAGGTAGTCATCATATTATATATTATACTTAATTTCGGTTTTGCGATTATTAATATCACAGAAACTGACAATATTCTTCTAATCTGATACAATCCATGTTACATCCATCTACATCAGCTTCGTTCATAAAGTTTCCAAATTCGACAGCAATTTATCAAGTTATCAAACAAATTGCCGACGACAAAATTCACACCATCCATAAATTATGTTGAACTTTCAATAGAAAACCATCTTTGTCACATTATCCCGAACAAATTATGTCGAAATTAGGAACTCCTTATACGGTCACGTTTCGACCATTAAAGTGGAGACAAAACGCATTAATACCTAACACGTAGGAATATTCACGGACTGCTATCATTGCGCAAAAAAATGCATATACCAAATAGTATTTGTCGTTGTTGAACTCTTTGCATCGCAATTTTACTCTTTATTTTTAGGATGGTAAGGCTCAGTACTGTGTGTTAGTGTGTGCAAGGGCCAATGGGTGTGATGTTCTATTGATCTAGTATCAAAAGCACCCCATTGATCGACACAAAGACCGGCTATCGGTTGTTCATTGATCGGTAAGCGCTGAATAATCACAGCTTCCAATTGTAGACAGTTTTGGTTCTGTTCTTTGTGTAAAAATAACAAATGTTACCAACACAAACAGTTTTTGTAACCGAACGCCTTTTGTTTATTATTTTTTGTCAGCTAATTGATAAAACTAAGGCTTTATTCAGTTACATAAGAAATATAACACAAATCGTGTAGAATCTATTCGAGTATTAAGATCGTACTAGGTTATTTTCATATTGAAAACGTAAATTTTTAAACGTCTGTTTTAGCTTCAATTGCAATTAATTACTGTTTGATGCATATGAAATGGGCACACGAGAATCTTATTATTAAATGCTGATAACACCATTACTATTCCATAATTTCAAAAGTTCTTTCCAGTTATATATTTATAATTAAGGGTTTCGTTTTTTCATCCTGGCAAAGTGACTACACTGGACTTAATAATAATTACAATGCAGTCACATTATACATTCAACCGTTAAGAGACATTACGTCCCTCGACGCTGGACAAAATTATGCCGGCCTGAAGTTCCTGCATTTACACTGGCTGACCCTTGAACGCGACTTGCCTGAATGAGCTACAATGACGGGTACAAAAATGACTAGGTACACTCCTGCCAGCGCAAAGTTATAGCCTTAATGTTACATGACTTAATATAATATCTTCTACCTATTTTATATTACAGAATCCTTTGGGAAGTAGAGCAAATCGTATAGAGATGTGCCCGCTCACATCTGGACGCGTTAAAACGGATTAAGTGGAAGATTACACGGGTGAAAAAACGGGCATTCGACAAAGACACCGCTCGCTCCGTCACGGTGACAATTGGCGGGATACGGAATTATTCGGTTATTTCAAAACCATTTTTTATACGTTGTTGCTGTTTTCGTATATGGGGCAATGCAACTACTGATGTTGTTTTAGATCTTTATTTAAACGTATAGATTTTTACTGTACGTAATATTGTTTTGTGTCACAAATATCTGCGCTCTACGACGTAAGACGCCGATGGTGTACTTTTTTTTTAAGTGTATCGTCTAAGGAAATAGTAGTTTCATCGATATATTAAGCACAGGATCAATAAACTATTTATTTCGTCTAAGTCTCAATTATATATCAAGTAGGGGATCTGCATGATTTCGAATAATCAATCGGTGCCTGATGAAATTAATTGGGAGCCATAAGATATAATAGCATTAATGTGGTTTGAACATGGCAATGCTGCGTGATATTTAAATTGTCATACACAATTGAGACCATAACAAGGTGCTCTACCTCAAATGTACGAAACAAAAAACGAGCGTTTGCAGAATTCACCTCCATTTACGTATGCAAATAAGATTAAAACAAAAACAAAATAGTTTTTGTACAAGACGCTGCAAAAGCCGACGCGACGCGTGTTTTGAAATAACATCACAACGTCAAAGTTAGCAACTTGGCATCAGTCGCATCAACACTCGCCTCTGCCGATCGCTTCGTGTAAACAACGCTTAACCTAACCCAATAACCAGTGCTATATCGCGTTGCTTTCGGGGTATTTCGTTATTTTGTCTACACGGATGTTGGCGATGGTATACAATCGACCAGCGGACGGAGAACCCTCATAAACTCATATTGCTCCTCCCGTTGGTCTAATTGTTTTGACGTGGGAGGGGTGAGGCGGCTCGCCGGATAGTGGCGGTGGGTAACATTGTGGCCCGAACGTGCCGTGGCTTCGACTCCGCAAGCTATTATTGTTCTGGCCAGCTCAGATGAAATATTGCCCCACTGTGCACTCCCGCAATGTTTTGCGAATGCGAATTTGTTGGGAAAAATATTGAAGCAAATAAGAAACCGCGGAGACTTCTCGTGAGTAAACTTTGCAAGGAGTTCTCGCCATGTCTACATTTAATTTTTTTATTAGTTGTATGTTTTTGTTGTGATTTATGCACAATTATATTCTCCACAATTATCGTCTGTAATCTTTTGTTTTATAAACATACACACGTTTTTAGGGTTCCATGCCCAGAGAATACTAATAGGATATTTTTTTTACGCTTATCCATGATCAGAAACATCACCACACCGGACTTTAAGTTACAACGCACTGCATGGCACTGGACTGCGCTCGTCACCCCGAGATATAAAATTTTAAGTCTCATAATGTCCAGTAATTGCAATGGCTTCAATGTCCTTCAAAGCAAAATACAACAATGCTTACACACTGCTGCTTGGCGGGAGAAATATCGTATTAGTAAGCCAACGCAATCTGTCTTTATATATATTTATATTCCAACCTTTTAGGGTTCTATCTTTTGAACCATAACAGTTAGCTAGCTCAAATATTCACAGAATATCTGTTTTTATGGCAGATATCTTAACAATTAATATAATCAAACAGTTATAATCTAAGGGCAATATACGGAACCCTCGGTGCGCAAGTCCAGTTCGCACGTGGCGGATTTTTTTAAAAGGGCCGCAACTAGAAGACATAAAATCTAGAATAAAAACCTTACCTCATAAAAACACGAACATCCAATGAATTTATACGTGATATTTATCCGAAATAAACGGGGAGTTCGTGGGGTGAAGCGACAATGACGTTATAGCGAAGATAAATTCCTATCCCGCCTCAGGATTAGCCGCTATTGTCAGCCGATGTAAGATTAACTGATAAGTGTCTGCTTGTTAATAATAACGTGCCAATACTTGGGGTCGCTACCCTTGTTTGCTACGAGGTTTGAAACATCGCGGCGGTAAGGTGCCTCGCCAATTAAAACATTGGATTTATTTATTTATTGATGGATGATATTTCCATTACTATGTTGTTTAAAATTATTTTCTTGACTGTACCGTTGGTATAGAGTCATAAAATGTATTGTTTTCGTGGAGTATTTTGTTTCGATTATGATACATGCACTCTCATTACTATGTTCATGCAAATTATACTTATCAGAGTATACCTTTAATCATCTTTTGAATAAAAAAATATATTTGATTTATTTTATTACTTTGTAAATAATTTGTTCTACGCATAAAACTAATTTAACTACTTTGTAAATGTACAATATCGATATGAATTTCATTTTTCTGATAGGTATACATAATACGAAAACTCCTTTTATCATCGTCAATCTGATGGTGTCATATGCGCCAGGTGTCAAATCAACAGCTTCTGATAGAGATGCCGCAATGATCCGACGATTGTGAACTTGTACATTGCAGGACAAAAATACGCTTTCTATTTAATAATTTTGACGATAATGTCAAAATCAATATTAAGTTATTTTACATACATACACACTCACGCCTATGTCCCATGGGGGTAGGCAGTTAAGTTATTTTACTAACATAATTTATAACAATTATTTATAGATCACGTTGAAAATCAAGGGTTAGCGTTTAAAGGATAATTTAAAATGTGAAATACTCTGATAATTATTATATAGTTTAAAGACAATATCGATTCATAACTATTATGATGTTAAAGTAAAATAATAAGCAAATGATGAAGTTATTGTAAATTATCACCATCATGCAAATGAATCATGAAAATCTCACTATATTTTTCACTTCAAAAATGATGACATTATTGTTTTGCTTTTGAATTTCGAACATAGAGCTAAACAAACAGTTTACACCAATGAATTACAAATACTCCGAGAAAGACCATTTAATATGTCCAGCATTGCACCTAAATGTCTACATTGTCGGCCATCTGTTCATTGTAACAGAGATCATACGCGGATCGTATAAATATTATCAACGGTGGCAAAACACAATAACAATAATATTTTTTATTGTTATTATTACGTATGAATGGGGTATGTCAGCCGCCTACCATAATGAAGATGTAATAGGGCCGTGTATAGCTAATCCTCCGTCGAAGGGGTGACCAAACTGAAAAGATGTCACACGAATATGACAGATATTTTGACAGTAATGCAACGGACTCGCCGCTACCGGCTTAAATTGAAGCTTTTAATTTTTAATTCATATGGGCGTGATTGTAAATAGTTTTATTATTAATTTAATCCTTAATTGATTGATTAATTAATGTATACTGTTATTGCTGTACCTATCCGGAAAGTAAAAACAAGCATCATAGTTTTCCTTCCCAATTCCCATAGTCGTAAACACAAAACATAATATAAGCAATAATATAAGTCACAATGATATAACAAACCACAACGATAAATACAATCATTTTCTCTAATTTCCATACTAAAAGCTATGCAGATATTATGGCAAAAATCTATATTAATCACACAGTCATCATTTAAAAATATATTTAAACATGCAACCGTGGTTAAATAAACATCATCATGCACGGACGCTTCCCAATCAAATAACTGAAATATAATTCATTCATAAGATCCCTTTGCCAATAGCGAGTCGAACATTATCGATATTAAATTTATATTTTCACATTTCAATTTATGATTAGTCGTGTCACTTTGACAGATGCACCCTAAAATAATGAGTGCTTATTCAAATATTCAAAACGTGATTGACAACTAGAGATCTTAATTTTAATAACTAGTTTGTCAATATCAGTAATGTAAATAAGATACAATCTTGTATTCTTTAAATAAATATTGCAAGCCAATAATAAAGAAATGATTAGATTATATGAATTTATAATTCTTAATGCAAATCGCTTGCCCAATTTTAGACAAGTTTCGCAAACCATTGTAGATCTAAATCAGTTTTAAAACCTGTGAGAAAATATTTGCCGATCTTCTAGTGGTTTGAATAATAGGAAGTTTTATTAGCAAATAACGTTGAAAAGGAATAGATGCAAGTGAAGAGATTTCGTGAGATTTTTATTCCTAAAAAAACCCGCCAATCAAGTTTTCATTTGAAAGTGTGAATACGGTGACATCTCTACCGTTACGTTTTTATTAAAAAAGTGTAAATTGTTAAAAAGAATTGTTGACGGGGGTCATGCTTTAACCGAAATTAAGGTTTTTTCTTACGCAACCTTTTATTTGCACTTTGACACGGGATGGGCCCGCGTATCTGGAATTCTTTGATTGCCCGGATCAAGATCTTTTCTTTAGATTCTTATTGATCGTCAATTTTTGAAAACGGTGGTTGGATAATATAACCATCAGTAATTTAACAAAAGCATCCCTTAAGTTTACCTAGACATGTGAACTTATTAAACATAACCCTTTAAACTAACGTGCTGAGATAAATCAACCCTTCATTTGTGATCCACAGGCTTTTTCATTTTAAAATAAATGCGCCAACTATACTATGATGTATTAAAAGGTATACATTTCACTATACGGGAATTTTAGAATTTAATGTTGCAACTTGCTGTTGCATTTCGTAGCGTGAGTGAGATACCGGGAGGCCCAAATCCCTTCCTAATCCTATAATCATCCCTTTCTTTTAAGATCATCAATGTTCATGGGTGGTGGTCACTTACCATTAGGTCGCTTACCGTCCTACACTATAAAAAAATATAAAATATTGTGTATCAGTGTATAGGACTAAAGCCTAACCCCCTCTCATTCAGTAGAGGAGGCCCGTGCCCAGCAGTAGGACGTAGATAATACAGGGCTAGTATTATTATTATTGTGTATCAACTAAAACAACATGTATCAACTTGAATTGCTTATATAAGTTTATGTTTCATCATTGAAATGCAGAGTATGACAACGAAATAAAAGAGACTTTGTCGAACTAATCCTGTTATCAACATCAAAAAGGACATTCACCTTAGTCGTATATCACCAACATTGTTAGTGTACGAAATGGCATCAAAGAATCTTTTATGGTCAGTGAGTCGGAAGCTGCGATCAGCGTTTTGTTCTGTGCTCGTAATGACGTGCACAGTGGCCACAATTGGCGCTTTTACCCGACTGTCACGTACGTTGGCGATATCAAGCGTTGCCACAATGGAAAATGGTAAAAATATATTTTTTGACCAAAAATCCGACCGACTGATGAGGTACCAATAACATTTTCGGATTCATGGTGGTAATATGTATTCTGATTTCACATTAGATTGTATATTTTCAAATAGACAACCTGAACTTAGATGTTATCGAAAATAATAAAAAAATGGCACCGCAAAAAGAACCTTCTCCATTTGTGAAGTCAGTTAAAACTGGTTAAATATGAAATGTATTCCAATTTAAGTATGTTTTAATAACAAATAATAATCTCTCATTGGCCTTATACGTCTGTTTCAGACGATTTAATCATTGTCTCATAGACATACACTTTCTTTCGTGGCTGTATAAACCAATTCTAGAGCGGCAGAGTCTACCGCATACTCTGCAAGAGACGCCTCCGACTGGTGGGTTGTTGTCGACCTGGTGACGTTTTAGTCTTCTGTTTTAGTCGCCAGTGTTCTGAACCACGTGTTGTCGTGAGTTTCACGCCCATTGTGCCCAAATAATAATAGTGGCCATGTATTACATACGTCTCACTGCTGGGGACGGACTTCGTCTATTTAATAAGTCCCGACAGTTCATACCGCATACCGGATATCAGGAACTACGAAGGACTTGCGGTCCCACAACATACAAACTCGAAATATATTTGTGGATCACACAAACATTTGTTTCGGTGCGGAATCGAACCCACGGCCTCTAGGTTCGCAGCCGGCCCACTGCTTAATATAATCGCAAAACTAATATATATATCATTATACATATACATTGGTAAAAATATATTTTACCAATATCAATCAGCAAATGATAGCGAAAAAGTTACATGAAAAACGCATCATTGTACCAATTTGTGTTGACAATAACTGTCATTCGGCTCAATAGAGGCATAGAGGAGCCGGAACTATGTGTCCGCTGTACACAATGCGTGGGTTGACTGCAACATAACACTACTGTACTAACGACTGTACTACTATCTGTTTGACATTTGATAGGTGCATCTCGGCGCATGTCCATCGTCCGGTCTTTTGTCAAGAGTCGTGTGGATAAATCGCTAACTCGCCCAGTCTTGAAGAAGTTTGGTCTTGGTTTGGTTGGTTGGTTTTATTGAGCATTTGCCATGTCTTAGAATTGGAATATTTCTTAGAGACCGAGGCATAAGGCTTTAACTAGTTCTGAGTATGGAAATAATCAATAACGTTGGGTAAATACGGGTCGGTAGACTTTACATACCTCTGAAAATCTTATAAAGAACTTCTCAGGTACGCAGGTCTCCTTACAATATTTAATAATTAACAACATACACAATACTTATATAAATGAATACACACGTTACTTAGAAAAGACAGAGGTATATGCTCTTGGGGCTGGTTGACTCCCCGCTGAGATATCGCTGGTTTTTTAATTTATAAATTCTAAGTCTAATAAATAAATTAAATTTGTTACTAGTAAGTAAATATCACATAATAACATGATCTTATATTTCGGGTTTTCAGTGCGATGCAGTGTCATGTAATACTTAGTAATCCAATGTTCTAATTGAGACAGGCATGACGCTTACCATTAGGTGAACGGCCTGCTCGTCTCGTCATCCAAGCGAATAAAATAAATCCTCATCAATTGTATGCACACATCCGGAAGAGGCGTAATAGCTTTATCTTCTTCATACAAAGTGGATGTTGCTCCAATTTCGCATCTTTTACCCACAAATTGCAAGAAACTCAATACTTTTAACGAAATAATACAAAACTTGCCCTTGATCCAAGAAATACAACAATTGATATCCGTTTCCTACTAGATAAACGCGCCACACCCCTCGCAAATGTATTCGACTGATCCATACCATTTGCGACGTGCAGATTATGCGGTGACGTAGATACATAATCTAATCAAATGATCTGAGCGATCAATTTTATTATAGCGATGTAAAAAAGGAAAATATTGTGTAATTGTGCCACCAACATCTTAGGCCCGAAGCTAACCTCACCTGCTCGTGGTACACACTGCTGATTAACGGACGAGGCAATGGAAACTTGGTTCCCGTTGCGGGTTGTGGTGGTCGCCCCTCATAATACCAAATACACCATCATATCATGATAGGAAGGCGGCCCCTGTTTATTAATGTTCAGTCTGATAATACCCAGTAATTTCACAGCTTTAATATCCATCAAACCAAAACAGAACAACGCTTATACATTGTTGTTTGGCGGTAGCAATAGACAAGGCGATGGTACATACCTATCCAGACGGCCTCTCCCATAAGAGGGACCTACCACCTAGTGAAATTAATTAAAAAGCTAGTAAACATGGTATAGAAACTAGGGATTTATGAACACGGTTTCAGAGTTCAGACTAAAAATCCTTTAAAATGACACACTCAGCTCAACTACTTAGAAGAATCAATAAATTCGACAGTTTATTGCATCCGTGCTTGACATTCGTTTGGGGTTTAATTTATTGACAGCCTAACTTATTAAGTTAACACTCATTCTCAAACTTGAGTGGAACAAGTGGGTCATTCATAAGTAAATCGACAAACGGATATGCTAAGAAAGACGTGCCTTGTCATCGGTGCAGTTAAAAAGGTTCAAAAAACTTTTAAAAAACCTAAAAGGTATTTAAGTTCGCGATATTCTAAAAGGGTTGTCTAATATATCATCTTTGGTGTGAAGTTATATTTGATCTTATTTTTAATTATTTTCTTTCTACATACATACGAACTCACGCCTGTAATCCTGTATTAATAATGATATATGTATACAACGTTTATAACTAAGATGCTACTTCTATTATAAATGTGAGTTTGTGAATTTAGATGTTTGTTAGTCAATCACGCCTTAACTTGGACGGTTTTGGATGAAATTTGACACACAGGTGGAGCATGACCAGGATTAGGACATAGGTTACTTTTTATCATGGAAAAGGCCATTCACGCGAGTGAAGCCGCGATCAAAAGCTAGAAAAATACTAATTTTACGTACAGATTATATAAGTAAATTTCTTACCTCCCAAGCATATCGTCGATCTAAAGGCTGCGTCTCCCATTTCCCTAAAAATGGTCCATACTTCGTTCCGACCGCAATGTTGACTCTAGCAACAATACTGTTGTTTTTCAACATCAACTCATTGGGTAGATTAAAGTCTATCTCTGACGGATCATCATCCTTGGAATGCTCTTTATCTTTCGGACTTTTCGGGTTTAAAAACTCTTGATTAGGTAAATCTAGAGGTCTGGGAAGGTATCCTCGTCCATATTCAGAGAAGTTCGACAGATACGTCTCAGAGAGTCCGAAATCTAATGAGCCGTAATATTCTTTCATATCGGTTCCTGGCGCCATGTTCTCCTGTTTGATGTGAACTAGGGTGGGCGCTGATTCCGATGTGGCAGAATCAGTCGGGCTCGGCGGCGGGCTGCCAGACTCCTGGCTGTCTGCTGCTGCGGACAAATAAATCATGTTGTTGAAAACAGTTGACGCATTAACACGGTAAATAAATACGGTAGTAGAGTTTTAATTTAATCGGATCATTCAACAAAAAGAAAGGTTTATTTATTGTCATCATGAAGAAATACATGCAATATAAACATAACACGCTTATTTAAACGGTACCCGACAAAGCCTACAAATAGTACTGCGATTAAAATTATGCGCTTTGACAATCTTCGTTTTTAGAGCTAATATCCAATCGATACTGGCCATCAGATTCTTGACAATTACTCAAGAGAAAAATAAATACTTGTCCTTATATTGAATTAGGCCATTAAGGTCATCATCATCGTATACCTTAAATAAACGGTTGCCGAAGCGTAACCGTATATCGCACTAATATACTGGCGGCTACGAAGCGAGAAGCTGTGTGGGTTCGATTTCCACACCGATGTAAATGTTTATGTCATCCACGAATATTTGTTTCAGATCTGGGTGTTGTGTCCTACAAAACAGGTTAAGCTAATGCATGGGGTCAGGACTATGTGACTGTTGAGTGTATTTAATTTATTTTAAACTCGACTTAAGTAATAACACCTCGATCGATTTATTCTAAACCGTAGAGTTGGATCTTACTGTGGTATGTAAGTGTCGTCTGCGTACAGACAGACAGCCATCAGGTGAATGTGTTCATTCACTAGGGATGTTCTGACGAGAGACAAGCGGAAACCCTTTGTGGAGAGCGGAAACCACACATAATGCGATCACCATATTGCATGTCTTCTTTTATTTTTCGATGTGCAAATAAATGTGCTGCGCAAATGATTACTAGCGTTCAACGACATGATTCAAGGATGTACATTTTTTCATCTTGTGCAGGAATTTAATGTAAAAAATATTGTTATATATTTAATATTATATACAATAATTATTATATCAAGTAATTATAATCAAATTCTTATTAAACCTTATGTTTCAAGAGCATATTGGCATAATCTATTATAATAATTAATACTAGGGGCGTTGCCTATGTTTTTCCACAAAACTTAAAAAAAAAACTTTAAGTCCGACGAATATGAGACATATCTTACTTTCTTCTCCACATTATTCTGCATCGATTGGTATCGGTCTCGACCCCATACCCCCAGCGGTTTCGGAGGAGATAGCGTGACAAGCTTTTGGCAGCGGCGGCGCCAGTTACTTTTTTTTAGAATAGAGAGATACATAACGCATGGCCTCTGCAACCAGTGCACCGATAGTTCGTCGAGTTTAGTTCCGTCCCATGATGTGATAGCAGGCGAGCCTATCGCCATACCGGGCTCACATGTCAATCCCGGGTTACTCATTTGTGATTTTTCTATTTGAAAAACTCAACACTAATTATATTATAAATGCCCGACCTAGAGTTTGAATCCAAGACTTCACGCTTCTCAACCTAAGTACGCGTATATAATAATTATAATTAATAATAATTATAATTATTATATTTGAATATCTCATAATCTTTAAATAATGATTGCTAAACATAGGAACGAACCCTAGTTATTGGTGGTCTGGACCACCAATAGACCAACGAATAGCTTTAAACGCCCTGTATTTGCTTAATTAACGTTATCATTATTCCCAAGTAGTTGCAATGACACATCTTGACGATTGATAATTTATAATCATAATCAATAATCACCGATAACCATAATGCTTATTCAAATAATCACGGATATAATGGGTGGCGACTAGCGATATGTCAGTGACGTAGGCGACGCTGACAGAGAATTTTCACTTGCGCATAACACATGCGATATTGATTCCTGTAAAATATCGGTTATAGTTACTCGGTAACTCGTTGGACCACCTTCTTCCACCTGGCCTTATCCCACTCGCAGTGTGGTCGACGCAATATGCTTTATAACACATGTTACAAAAAGATTTGGTCTGTGGTTTTTACGCCCATAAAACGACGTCAACCCCTCTGGGGAGAAAACACCCAGATCTGAAACAAGTATTTGTGGATTACACAAACATTTTTGTCTCGGTGCGGGAATCGAACCCGCGATCTCTCACTTCACAGTCGGTTACTCGCCCACTGCGCCATTTACATAATTAATTTATAGAATTAATATTTGACTTCTCGCCTTGGCCGATCGATAAGCATATTTCAAAATCATATGGTTTTTAAAAGTCCATAAGTCTTAATATCGCAACCATCCTATATATTTAGTATATGTGTAAAAAAACCATCGAGAAACATTTCTTCAAAACATGACCATGAACGCGGTAAGTAATGTACTTTACACGCTTGAAAACAAATTACACAAACGAAAAATATTCGTATGAAATGATGCAACGCACGCGTGTCATCAATAAACTGCGACCCCCAAGCAAATACAACTGAATGGGACACTCTATAAATCATACATTCCACCCCATTACAACTAATATACTTGTTAAAACAACCCCTATCTTGTCCATAAGTCTTCCTCAGCACGTGGCGGAAAAAAAACCATAAAATTAGACGCTTGATAAACGTTCATAATACGGCTACGATGATAACTGCTTAGCATAACAAAGGTGCGTTCCCTAGCTGACAAAGCCCAGGATGTTCCTGAATGTCTATAGAGAATTCATTCAGGTTCTTCAACTAACCCTTTACGATGTGTTGCTAGGCCGATTCACCTGTCGACAGACTCCGATAATGGTTTACTTTTTAATATTAATATGGCTATTATTTAAAAAAATCACTGGCTGTTCAAAAAAGCATGTGAGTCATAAAATAATATTCGAATTTCAAATTCAAATCAGCCGTCGCGAGATGTGTTGGCGCGGACGAAGCGCGAACGCTGCGTGCGCGGACAATGCGGACGAGTCGTCGTTAAATCTCCAGTTTCCGCAGAAATTCGCGCCAGACTTAAAATGAGAACATGAACCAGACATAAAACTGTATAGAGCTGAATGTTGGTTTAAAATTTAAATGAAATAACTAGAAATAATTGTTCTGGCCTAAATATAATTTCAGTACGTGACAAATATATATCAGTTTCGATAAATTACCGTAAAAATAAATAATACATAATTGCAACAGTGTACGATAAAAGTTCTTATTATCAAGAGTGATAATGAATGAAATTTGACAAATGTACGCCCCAGACTTCTTTTTCCCTATCTTACGGTTATCTGTAATAGATTGTGTTGAGCGATAATTGTAATTCTACTATTCTTAATTTTAAGTATTTTCATTATTGTTTCTGGTGGACAATAAAGACACAAAATGAATAAATTAATAATTAAATTGATTTAATTAATACGGTAAAAATTTAAATATTTAAAAAAAATTACGATAGTGATTAAAATCTAAATGTATATGTCTTATTATATAACTAACTTCCACATGTAAATATGTTATTTTTAATAGTTGTTTAAAAATAGTAAAAACATTTTGCCTACTCGAAGATTTATCCACCATAAAAGCCCGAACCGTCTCTTAGGACGTTCAAAGTCAGAGGACCCCACTGCAAGCCGATTTCACGACTTAGACACGGGGACTGACAATAAACGCATTTTACACCGTCGTGTGTCACCAAGAGTTCACGGCCCGTCTTATGTTCACTCATAAAACACTCCTTAACGTGACAAAAGCAAATTGGGACGCAGTCGTGCTGTTAGCGATAAGTAATCGCTCGTAATTATAATGTAGACAAAAAACCAGTAACCTTGTTAAACTTTCTAAGATGCCAACAATATATATCACAAATTATAATAATATTATTATTAATCGATAGTACAACGAATATAAACTACACAATTTTATACATCGTTCAACTCTAACGTTTCTAAAATCTTACTAGCATTTTGCGTATTTCATTCAAATGGATTGCGCTATGTAACTATATTTATATTATCCGATACTCATGTAAATATTTCTGATTAGTAACTATTCCATCTTTAATTTTACAAATTGAACTAGCCTCTTTGCTATTTTTCTTCTATGAAAAAACGTGATTTATGTATGTATTTATATATTTGGCATTACATCTATCATCCCATCTACAAATACATCTTCCGCTGTCCACTCCACACTCGGTCACTAAACGCAGACATTCCGACCGCATCCTATCCTGTATTGTACTCAGTGCGGACTGAAGGTTTAAATTCGTATGTTAAAATAATTTCAAACAGGTGAATACGACGTTAAAACATTTGCACGCCTCATCCGACAACGTCGGGTTCATTCACAATTTATTTTAGTACGAACGCGACAATGGCTTTCGAAACTGCACTTTCTAGTATAGCTCAAAGCTAATAGCTGTGTTAGGCTAATTTAGGCATTACTTGATATATTTGAAAGTTGAAATTCGATTTTAATTTCTATCATCTTTTTTTAAAAACCTGAATGATATGTCGCTCGCCTGATGGTAAGCGCTGCGCCTACCCATAAAAGGAATCAACATCATACAGAACTTGACTTATAAAGCACTGCATGACAGGACTGCGCTCATCACCCGAGACGTAAGATGTTAAGTTTCATAATGCCCAGTTACTACTGGCTACCACTGGCTACAATGACCTTCAAACTGAAACACAAAAATTCTTACACGCTGGTGTTTGGTGGCTAGACAATGCGGTGCTAACCGAAAGTAGTACTATTTGAAACTATAATTAGTTACATAATTGAAATAATATTCACAGGTAAATTACACATATTTACATTCATTATAAAATTAATAATTAATTACTTGAACATTGTCATAAATTGTCATAAGGCGATTGACAAATTAAATATGTAGTTGAACACTAATTCGGGTTTTTCCGTGATAGAAATCAATTTTGATCGTTATTATCTATTATACGCAGAGGCTTATAGTGTTCAAATCGTGATGGATTGGACAATAAGACAAATGACTTTGATTAATTTCACAATTAACACATATTAAAAGGTGATTTACACGTATCTGGATTGTAAATTAATATAAAAAAATATTTTGAGACGGATGTAGATATGATTTTTTATATCTACTTGAGCACTAATAATATCAATTAATTCTGGTTAATTACATAGAAAGTCCTCTTTGCAGAACTATTCTCTATCGGCGACTACTAACAGCCAACCTAATGTTAAAGTATTCAAGCCGCCCGAAGGCCTCCGACTTGGCTTAACGACTGGCATCAATTGACAACCGGCACCGGTTTTTATGTGCCGCAAGCACGGAGACACTCATTTGAAATACCACTAAGCAGCCACCCATCCATGGACTGACTGCGCCATAGATTGTTTAATTTGCTAATTGTTTACCGATCATTGAGTGCAACTGGCTACGATCGCCTTTGCAGCACTATCTATGTTATCTATCTATGATTTTCTCAATCAATAAAGTAATAATTTTTACTTCTGCTTTTATTTTTTTAGCATAGGACAGCAAACGAACAAGCCGGCAAAGGCCAATGACGATCACTTACCAACATATGCACAATTTACTTATTAGTCAACCACTGTTTAAAAATAAAACATTTAACCGTATTCTAATTTAGAAACTCCAGACACAACTCCCATCTATTTTGCCCTTTAAATATTCAAAACGATATTAACGTCATAAAAAATATGTTTAGTTAATCCACTTGAGTGTTATCTACTAGAGACGTGCGAAACGCAACCCAAACTCATCGATATTCTAACAAAAACAACAAAACACTGTGCTTTTGGTTTTGCAGATTGGTGTCACCTTTTGGCGGTGCCGACGGGACAAAAGTTTGTTTGATTTGGACGATTCACGCTTAACAATTCTATTTATAACAGGCCAGTGTGAAAATTATAACAGAAAGAAGTGAGGCATTTATTTGCTGTTGATGCGGTTTAGTTGATGTTTTACCCGACTATCCCAGAGATTAATATTTTTGCTCATTCATTTAAAAAATTGTCTATAGCAAGACGCGATCAACCCGGAGTCTATAACAAGACTGAACGAATGGTAATCGTCTTTTTTATCTTAATAATTTGTGTAAGATAATTTTAAATCATGTTGCAATTTATAATGATAATTATATCTTATTACATTGTTTTTCAAATATTATTATATATTATTATGATAGAGTCAATATCACTTCCGTTATGATACGTACCTACGTCTTTAAGATAGCGATTCTGATATATTTAAAAGGCAAACAATACTTCAAAAACCGTTTTTTTCCGTTGAGAAGATTTTCATTTTCTCTCGTACCTACTACCTATATCATCAGATCTTAACCAAATTTATATGGGACCACTCTTCAAAGAGTTTACTCCGGTAAACTCCTATAGAACGCAAAAAGAATCATCCAAACTGATCCACATTTAATTAAGACCTCGCGATATATACATAAAAATACAGACAAAATGAGAACCTTATCCTTATTAAAGTCGGTTAAAATATAGTAAAAAGTATTTCAAGAATTATATAGTAAAAAACAAAAAGAACCACTGTCAGCTTAATAAATAATTTAGCGAATATTCGAACATCCGGATACTATACCAAACTTAGCCCCTGTTTTATAAGCCTCCAATTAAACGTTACTTGTCATATAAAATATGATACAATAAAATACAAAACTATTACGCTGTTAATACAGTACGTTAAATTCGTTCTTCGTGAATTGTCCGTATAATGCGATATAATATTATAGCTGTAATTACATATTGTGAAATAGATCCTTGTAAGTGTAAGTAATCTGTACTTTATTTAACTGTGTCATTAAATATTAGAGATCCTTTTTCAAAGACTCACTTATATGGCGTCTGATAGTCTGTTTGTTGCGTCCTCGCTCTAAATATTACATCAATGTTAGTAAAGTTAATTAAAATGAGCAATGTTTGTAACCTTGACTTAAACTTAGCAATAAACAATACTGAAGGATAATAAAAATATATTATCTAGTGCCTAATATCTACTAGCTAATTCAATACAATAGAATTCATTTACGAACCCATAATTGAACTCTACGGGAGTACTCAATCCCAATCCGAACCCAATCGTTAATCTAAATCTTATTAGTGGTCAAGATTGTAAACCGTACCTTAATGTGGTAGAACTCCAACGTCTCAAGAAAGTTATGCGTAATTCACCTCTTTTAAATCATATGCTAATCACAACAGAAATTATTTAAACAATCACCCAACAGTTTAGAGATTATCCCGCCCACACACCCACTACCGTAACTCTTGTGCACCAAAATCGACAGTGGCACGCATTTATGTGGACACCGAACAGTGAAGCTCGGCGAGTCTCTGAATGCTAAATGCCCCCAACAGTCAAATATAATCCTGAACCCACGTAAAATACGATCTTAGGTCATAGGTATTAGGAACTACGAGAATCTTTCAGCCTCATAATACCCAGGCCAATAGCAAATATTTGTGATTGACAAAATACAATAATAGTCAGAATATTTGTCCCAAAACTGGATTCAGTTTTAGCTCTCCATTTCCAACGAATAGCATAGATAAACTATAACACAGAACTCCCCGAAGTGTATTATAAAAAATATCTAACCTTTAAATGACTAAACAGATTAGATTCATAACTAAGAACCATCTCAATTAAATCTACTATAAAATAAAAATAAATCTGCATTGTAATTCAAACTATGACGTCACAGACAAAGACTTACTTATAATACCTTTATTTTTATGTCAGGTGTTAAAAATAATCTTAGTAGTAATCACTAAGTTTTGATTAGAGACTGGTCTGTCACTACGTCATATCCCACGTTATCATAATACCTGCAATATATGTATAACTCTAAGTATGTTTTATCTTAACATAATCTACATTGATAATACAAAATCACAATATATAAAATAAAATATAATAAAGTATTGCAACACAGTCTGTTACATTAAGGAAATTAAAAAAAAAATTTAGAACCTGTGACTCAAAATTGTTACATCTGTTAATTACTCATCTCATATTTAATTACCGATTCTACCCAGCAGGAAGTGACAAGCTTTTACGGGATATTGAGCAATCTGGCTTATTTGTAAATAGAATAGAGCTAACCTTTTACAACTAAAATAATAATATTTCAGAAATTAAGTAATATTACTTAAACTTTTGTATTATATACTTGAATTGAATGCCTATATACTTATCATACATAAGTTTGGACCATCACACACCCACATTCCATAAAACATCATCGACTTTTCAAAAACCTGTTTTTTCATGGTAGAGACAGCTTTAAAATATGTCATTTTTTTGTCGTTTAATAAATTATATAGGCTCATAACACATATAAAACGTTCAAGATACGTATTTAAAACAAGTTGTGTCCTATACCAAAAAATGTAGGCGAATTTATTTTAGCAATAAGTTTTTTTTAATGTGCTGACCTATCAATATAAAATACCTACTGTCCACAAATCTAGACGCCTATTCTTAGAGGGAACCCTCTTGCATAAAAATGAATTGGGGCACAATTCACCTAAACGCATTTAAAAATTAAAATCCGCGCCTCCAATACTCACCAGACATCTTCATTTTCATATCAAAGTTCAGCATTCGAAATTATCATAGTCCAATATACACAAATCTAGAATCTTTTATCACCGTACACTCTAAAGATAAATGAGCTATCACTATAGTTTATCACAGGCACAACACTAATTTAGCATTACGTGGGTAGTTGTTTCGCGTGTGGTGCGTGCGATGTGCGTCGGCCGCGACGCGCCGTGCTAGAATAACGGGAGGAAGCGAGAAACAGCTCATCCCTTGGATCCCGAATCCCGTGTCGCCCGGGCCACCACCCCGCCGACTCCCCGACCCCCGTCCCCCGTCCCCCGACCAGCCCTACCGCGACCCGCTCGCGCCCCGCCTGTGTCTTTGCACAGCGTTCTCTGTCGCACACTACAGCCACATCAACGTAACTGAAAATGCTTGATTTCAATGGGACACGTAACAAATAAAGAAAATGATATTTACTCAATGATATAGATGATAGAGTCAAACATGTTTGTTTTTATAAATAATTTGATACCTAATATTTTAAGGACTAAGGTCTAATCACTCTCATTCAGTAGAGCAGGCCCGAGCCCAGCAGTGAGACATGCGTGATATAAGGCTAGTATAAAAAATTAATATATATATTTAAGTAAACTTCTACCATTTAATATGGGTTGTGAAAAAAAGATCACTATTGTTCGTAACAATTTTTTTTTTTTTAATAGGTATCCAAAACACATTCATTTAAACTTTGGCTAAAATATTAAATACTTACACTCCTTATACATCATACACTCAAGACATTGTAGGATAGGCTGAGAAGTTACCTAATGATTAGATACTGTAGCATAGCTTTTTATAACTGCTGAAAAGCACAAAAAAAGTATCATCTCAGCAATAGTAATTTTTCCACTAATAGAAAATACCTTGTAGCGAGTAGTCTTACAGCAACAACTATTGATTCTAAGAATATATTACACTCATAATTTTTTAATCAGAAACCAGGCACAAAGCCGTAATAACAACTCTATTACAATATTTTACATCGGGAGCGACCTACAAACAATGGCCCTTCAGTTATCGACAGCGCTTATAACAAATCACTTGTGCAGACCGGCTGGTTTGCGTTGATCCCTCGCTTTTCACCTGCCTGCTCTTTTTATTGAGTTAATCTGAAGAGTTAGGGGAGCGTGGTGGTTCTAGTGCCGCTGGTAGTTGATATGAGACAGGGCGCAGATTAAGAAAACAAACTAGATTGAATGCCAGCAATCTGCGAGCCTTATCGCATCGCATTCAATGGTAGGAGCCGCCACTGTTCTACAGTTTATAAACATTTCACTGTAAATTTTCGATTATTTAATTTGAGATTGTGTTTGAACGTAGCCAGGTGTAGGATTGTTTGGTTTTATTGTAGGTATATAGCGTCAATATACATACATACATACATAGACTCACACCTGTTTCCCATAGGGGTAGGCAGAGACAACGGATTTCCACTTGCTACGATCCTTGCATACCTCTTTGGCCTCAATGTAGCGTCAATATACTTACTATAATACTTAATGCTCTCTTTACTTGATACAGATACCTATAAAACTAATGAAAACAGTAATAGATAGATATTTTACAATTAAACAACTTGATATAAAGCCTAATACAAAATAAGTTAAATCCTTAATTTAGATTGATAAAAACTTCTAAAACTAAAACTGTAATATTGTATTACATTTTGAATCAGTAAATACAATTTTAAGCCATACTTTGAAATACAATACAAACCATACCTTAATCTACTAAAAATATAGTCACAAGTATACGATACGCCTTTATTCAAACGATCTGCATGAATTAAAAAAGAAAAACCATAGTTAATACAGGTGGCAGAGAGCGCTACGATAAAATTTCAGCGTAGCGTAACATTACGGCGAACTGTCTGAAAATAGCGACCGCCAGGCCAAGTGAGACGGCAGATAACTAGATAACCGAGATCTGTGCCCGCCGCCGTGATTGGTCCGCTCGGGCGTTGGGCGTGACCTCGCAACGGATGCACCAATAAGATGCTCCTTATTATCTACATCTTTGTCTGTCAGACTCCGTAGTGACGAGGTACAGGTGCTTCGTACAACTCGCATAACATAGAGACGGCGTAGTAGAGTGGGTGAATGGACGTACTCTACTATACGTGCATATCAACGTGCTCTACATAAATGAAAGTACCAGCATGTAGCATAATTTGTATATTTTTAGGTTATTTTATTGTATATTTAAATATATCTTAAATTCGTGCTTTTTGTTTCGATTAATTATGTTCACGAATGCTGCGTATTTTTTTTAAATATATGCTTTTTATTATAATTGTTATTGCTATGATAATATTCATGATATAATTGATTTCAAAGCAAAATAGAATAGCTTTTAGTTCACTAGAAAGAACAGTGCAAGTATGTATTTGTAAGTAGCTTTTACTCGCATAATGGAATTGGAATTTAAAAGATTTGTTTTATATAGCATCGGCCTGCAAACGAGCTAGTAGGTCACCTAATAGTCAGTGATCTCCACCGCTCATGAACGCCCACAATATTAGAAGAATATTATGAACGCGTTGCAGACCTTACAGGAAAGAGATAATTAAGGGATTGGGAAGAAGAAAGGGATTTGGGCCTCCAAATATATATCCGGAGGCCCAAGGGGAGATCCCTTACCGTACGAAATGTAGCAGCAAGCCGCTACTTTACGTCGCTTCTTTTGTAAGACAGTGGTAAAATCTCGGTCGAGCCATCTCATTCACGCTGTAGGCAAAACTGTCTACAGCGTGGCTCTACCACTCGCGAAATTGTTTGAGGTAGCAGAGCGACGATATAGCCAGTTCTTTTTACAGAATGAATGAATGACTGAAAATAATTGCAGGTTACAATAAATAGTTGAAGGAGTCATCTCTACGCCAATATGATTACCGGAGGTCTAACACTACCCCCATTCCAATATATCCACGAATTCTTTGTCAGTCTGTTCAATTGAAAATTCACACAATTTTGTTTGGCTGACTTGGAGATTGTACACAGAGCTTCATTGATTTCATAGCATATGTATGCTATCAACAGACTGGTGAGACGAAGATTATAATACAGAGTTCAATTACAAAATTTAATTATACAACATCGCGTCGTGTGAGACTATGATATGCACGTGAAGGTGACAACTACAATCGATTAGCGACAGACACGACTGCCCGTAATCGATTTCTCGTTTCTGCGGATGCCGTAATTGATTACACGGTTCTTGTGTTTAATCGATTCTGTGTCAAGTTGACACCTTTTATGGCTTTCTGTGAATACTCACTTTGATGTAGTCATCTTAGTTTATTATGATTACCTTTAATCGGTTAAGGGGCATACAACACAAACACATATTCTAGTTTAGTACCTACTACTTTAGTAGAATATATATTTAAACTTTGATGCATAACATAGGTACATAAGCAACTAGGATGCTCATGATTCGCCAAGCTTATTTCCGTCCCACGATATGATAGGTGGCGAGACTAAGGCAACATCTGTATAAACTCTAATCCCGGCCAACTTGACATGCGATTTTATCATATTAGCATTAGATAATGAGACGAGCAACACACAGAAATTTAAATTACAAAGCAATGCATGGCAATGGACTGCGCTCGTCACTCCGAGACATTATCTGAAGTGTTAATGCCCAGTTATTTCATTGGCCTCAATGTCCTTCAAACCGAAATACAACAGTGCTTAGACAAAAAGGACAAAAACGGACGGACGTACGACGGACTGCTGCTTGACGGCAAAAATAGACAAAGCGGTGGTACCAATACAAGCGGCCTCCCGCATGCGAGGAACCTACCATCTATCAGCTGAAAATAAACAGATTCCCGACACGAGATTTGAATTTCACAATGTCCAAGTAAAAGTTACTTATAAAATTATTATTTTTTTGTTTCTTTCTGCCTGGCGTTATCCCAGCTTAATGCCAGAGTCCGCCTTCTCGCATCATAGATCTGACGATATTTGGGCGATCCGCCGTCGGACTCCAACAACCCGCAAACGAAACCAAGTTTCGTCATCACCTCGTCCGTTAATCAGCAGAGCGTACCAGGTGTAGGTGAGGTTGGCTTGGGGTCTAAGATGTTGGTCGCCCACTTACACTCGCAGCTTATAAAATACAAAAATTATTGGTAAATTGGTACTACTTAAATTGACTACTTGGTGTGTAATTTGGTAGATAAAATATAAATGGACGATGTGGAGCATTGTATAGTCATATAGCAAATGAAAACCAACATTCAGTGTTACATAATAAAATACGAAAGTTCATTTTCGTTTTTCTGTTTAAGCAGAGAATATAAAATCATATCCTGTCGCCGCAAATTTAAATTTAGTTGGTTCATGAGAATTTATATCGTTTAATATTCCGTCGACATAAATTTCTGTACTACGCTGTCATACAGGACCGCCGAGTATTTTTGCAGGCACCGTTCTTTACTATTTAGTTGGGACACATTATTACAATGCACAGGTAAAAATTATATAAACACTGTTTCAATAAAAGGATGTATAAATGTCACAGTAAAAAAGTAAACTAAACTTCCGTAATATACAGATAAAATGAAATCCTTCTCCATTTTCAGGTCGTTTAAAGAGTAAACTAAAACAACCATGACAACATTTTGATTAATAAATACAGTTTTTATTCAAATAAAGAAGACTTTACTCCGTATTCCGTCATCATGTATTAAACAAATTTACATGGGACCATATCGCAGCTATCGAAAGATTTTTTCCAACAAAATAGCTCCACAATTGGCGTAAAAAAAGATGTATATAAATTAATCTACCGAATTGAGAACCTCCTTTATTGAAACCAGTTAAAAGTCAAAATAATAATTTCTAGAGGTATGTTTGAGTTGATGCAATTACATAATTCGTCCAAACACACAGTACATACCTTTATAAAACAATTAATATAACTCCAACTCGCAGCTTCTATTGGCCAAACACAAAACGCCATCGAAATTTACTATCGAAACAAACTGTCGACTCCCGTAAAGAGGTACGCAGGGTGAATCAGCAATGAGTGCGGGACGTGACGGTCCGCAGACCTCGGGTTCGGTTCCCTCCGAGGGCCCTGCGGTGACTATATTTGCGAACTGTTCGAAACCTCCCTTTGTTGTCGGCGCGTGACACTTTGCCGTGCGGAATGCGAAATCAAAAAAGTTCGCCAACTTTCGCGGTTACGGCTTTTGCGAATAAATGCGGTGCTACGTTCATATACGTGTCATAACGTATGTAATATCAGATAAAATAATGATAATGTTGTTATCTATGTCGGATAAAAGTAATGCGTAGGTGCAATGTTTAGTGCAGTCAAAAAACGATCGACTACATAGATCATGCGATATATTCCATAACAAATCTAGTTAATCCTTAACATTATTTGAGGTAAACTTTGTCAATTTGTGTGAGTGTGAGTGTGTGAGTTTGTAGCGGATAATCTATGGAATAACTAATCTGATTCAAAAAATTATTTAACTAATAGTAAGCTATATTATCCCTGATTGTTATAATTTATTATGATAAAGGCGAATTGTTAGTAAAAAATACCGCCCGCGCAGTCACTGAAAAAAGCTAGTTGATAATAAATACTCTTAAAGAAAAGATATAAAAGCCAAAAAATATAAAATGTTGAAATATCTAGATCTGGCACATGAAGTTACTAACATTTGGGATGTGGACTCGAAAATTATTATCCTGATAGTCGTTTGAGCCCATGGATTGATACTGAAGAGCCTCGACCAACATCTCCAGAGGCTCTCAATTGGTCGTTGGGTCAAAATCTAGACGCAGAAAGCGGTGTTATTGGACATGGCACGCATTATGAGGAGGTTTCTCACTCTGAGCCTAACTGCCAGTGGATTGGATCCTAGGCGTCGCCATTGGAGAGTGATGTTTATTGTATTGTTTATTTTTAAAGGTTTTGTTAAATATCAAATAAAAATCAGGTTTTTATCTCAAGAAATATATATATAAAACCACGCCAAAATAAAATAGATTTAAAACCTAATAATATAGGAGCAACAGAACGATCAAAACATTATCGGCTTGATAAAGTGGCGCTCTGTCCATTGCATTTGAAAAGGATAAACGATTGGAAACTTGAAACTTCAATAGACCGGCGACAATGGTCCTCTCCATCTTAACGCCTTTAGATTGTTATCATAAGATCAATCAGACTGTCCTAAAACTTCGTTTCGTATGCGTGTAGGGTTATATTCAGAGTTTTTATTTTATTAGCTTAAGTGACGAAACGAGGTCGCTCGCCTGATGGTAAGCGCCACGCCTGCTCATAAATAGAAGCAGCACCACACAGAACTTTGAATTACAAAGCACTACATGGCATTAGACTGCGCTCGTCACCCCAAGACATAAGATGTTAAATCGCATAATACCCAGTAATTTCCCTGACTTCAATGTCCTTAAAGCAGGAACAAAACCGTGCTTACACACTGCTGTTTGGCGGCAGAAATAAACAAAGCTGTGGTACCCAGATGGCCTCTCACACACGAGGGACCTACGAGTACCAACTAGTAATCTTGTAGTTTTTTTTTGAACAAACCAAATAGTATGGTAGATTATTACAACTTAATATGTTCGGTGGTCGCTATTTATCTGGATACAAAATTGTATCAAGCCAGTGACCCCCTGCCAGTGGGTTATCAAATATTTTTCTATAACATCAATAGGTCGCACTAATAAGTATTGTATCATAGGTAATACTTTGCAAATACTTCGTTAAAGCTATATCAGATAAACGACTACGTAGGAACATCGTAGGTACATTCAATCTTATTAATCTTCTGGTATTGTGATACTAGCTTTTGCTCGCGACTACCCCTTTGTGAACGGCTTCTTCTCGGATAAAAAGTAACCCATGCCCTAATCCAGATCATGGTCTACCTGTGTGCCAAATTTCATCCAAAACCATTCAGCCATTAAGGCGTGATTGACTAACAAACATAAAAATCCGTAAACTCACAAATCTTCAAACTTTTACATATATTAGTAGTACAATTCTATTCTATAACCTAGTGTGAGTTTTCAAGCCGCCCCAAGGCCTCAGACTTGGCTTAACGTCTGCTGTCACTTAATAACAGTCGGGCCCAACTTTTTACGTGCCCTTCGAAGCACGGAGACGCTCAGTTGAAATAACACTAAGCGGCCATACATCCGTAGACTGACCGCGCCAGGGATTGCCTAACTCGCTATGGTCAGTGAGTGCAACTGACTATGAGTGCAAGCTGCTACTTCAAGTTTTATATGAGACAGGAAGCCTGGTGTAGCTGATCTATTTATGTTTGTCTGCAGTGTGGCTCTACCATTCATATTTTTTTTTATTAATACTCCCAACAGTGACACACCATAGTCCTGACCCCACACTAGGTTAATCTGTATCGTGGGTATCACGTACTATGAGGGACTTACGGTCCTACAACAGACCCGAAACAAATATCTGTAACTCGGACAAATATGTGCCTCGGTGCGGGGATCAAACCCGCGACCTCACGTTTCACAGTTGGCCATTTGCCCAAGGCACCACGGAGGCTGTCGATATCGATAAATAGAATTTATACAACTCCACTGACTTTAAATAGACTACACCGCTCAACAAACTATTACCGCCCTCCGAACCCTTTCAAGACGAACGGCCATTGAAAGAATTGCGTTTAAAACCGTCGAATTTAAATTGTTTCGACAATGGGGCACGCCGTTTCAATTTTGAGTGAGGAGAGTCTGAATCGAAAATCGCGATAGCCACTCGCTAAGCGCCTCCTGGGGCGACTCTGTACAATTTATGGATGTAATAAAACAGCATTTGAAAGCAATGTTGGCTCTTACTGCGCGAATCTGTTTAGGTGACTGGACGTTTCTGACGATTTCGTGTTATATCTTTGATAGGGTAGGGATAACGTGCGAGTCAGTTTATTACATTTTTTTTATTTGTGTTATTAACGAGACAGGCAGGTCATGCTCGTTTCGTCAATTAGGGTAATAAAAAATATGGTTGCCTCTAGACATGGTAATACTTATATCTGGTATTACCGTAGTTTTTGAGTGGTAGAGCCACGCTGTAGACAGTTTTGTCTACAGCATGAATGGGCCGGCTCGTCCGGGTCGTTACCACTGTCTCACAGAAAACCGGCGCAAAGTAGTAGCTTACTTCTGTGGTTTGTACTGTTATTGTCCCAGGAGAAATATATAATCCATATATAATGTCATTAGTGAAGATAAAATAAGTATGAGTATGGATATTTCCATAGACATATTATCGTAGACGCTAAGACCCGTAAGTATCGTGGTCTCTTCCATCTCGGCTCGGACCAAGAGGTTCGCAAAATCGTATTTCTGTCGGACCATAAAGCTGTGGAATAGCTTGCCGGCGCACGTGTTTCCTCCTTCCTATAACATGGGATCCTTTAAACAGAGTGTGAAGAAGCAACTAAGCAGGCCGGCATAATTCTGCCGATCTCTGATAGATTCAGTGTCTATCGTTGGTCGACAGTATTCATGGATTGCGCTATACTTACCATCAGGTGTAGCGTAGGCACTTTGCCGGGCCAGGATAAAAAAAAGTAGAAAAGAGTAAAAAGTAAAACAGACGCTTAAAGTGTAAAATCCCTACAAAGTTAATGCAATAAATGCTATTCAATTTGAATAAACAACGTGTCGTGAAAACGGAACCGGCTAAAGCAATAATGTCTCGCAAAATATGACTGAATTGTTTCTCGCGTGGCCTACCGCGTTACTGTTGCCGACACAGAAAACTAAGCTTTAGTTTAATCTATTTAATTAAAATCCACAAGAATAAACAATTTTTACTTTGAAAGAACTGTGTCATAATCCATACTAATATTATAAATATGAAAGTAACTCTGTCTGTCTTTTTCATTTTCACAGCTTAACCATTGACAAATTTAAATGAAATTTGGTACCTCGTATTAAAGGCAACATAATATGTAAAGAAAACAAAGTATAAAATTACCCAAACCGAAAACCAGGCTGCAGAAAACCATTAGCACCTAATGCAATAAAAGTTTGTCTCTATAAAACAAAATAATGAAATACAAAGGGATTAATCAATTAAGGAAAGTTTTCTAACACTTCCCGTTTATCGGGGAGCGTCAAAACTCGACGAGTATCATGTCAAATTAAGTAATCGTGGTGTAATTGAGGCAACGATCAGGGAACAAGGGCTCATCAATCAACCAGCCTGGGTGTTCACTATTAAAGGTTTAAGTTACTAGCGACCGCAACCAGCGATGAAAGATCAGGTTTACGTTATAAGCGAGCGCGAAATACAATGATTATTATTACGTTGGTTGTTATTTTAACTAAACTTGTGAGACCGAAAGTCTCTCGTAGGTCTTGATACCCACGACACAAGATAGTCTTATCTTACTGTGAGTTCAAGGCTATATGTGTGACTTTTGGGTATTATTAATTGTAATTTATTAAATTAATAATACCCAAAATGAGTAATTAAATATTTCTTAAAATATGTATCAAAACAAACATTAGACTTTCATAATAGTAAGTAAAATTGTTATATCCCTTTTATTGATTCATTGCCATCAACTTATAACTCACGCCACAATCACGCTAAAGCCAGTTAGGGTTACCACATATTAACAGGAAAAATCTTGAAACAAGTAGAATGTTACTTAAATTTCCAGCTCATGTTTAAGGCTAGTGAAGTAATTTAAAACAAGTTCGAAGTGAGGAAAGAAAGAACGGCTCTGCCGAGCAGTCCTTTGCTAAGTTCATGTTGGCAACAATTATTGCGTGGATTTGAATAGACCTTGACTACTTTCTAAGACATGAATTTTCCATTTTACCTCTTTACAATTAAAATAAATATTATGTTTGCTTTATTAAGATAAAATCTGTTTCTGTCACTATTATTTAAAATACTATTCAATATTTTTAAGTACATCTAATAGTCCGAGAAAAATCTATATACAACCCAAACGTTTGGTTACCTCAGAGCTTTATCCCCACTTCAGTTTTGGTAGTGATTGCTGTAAATCTGCTAATGCGTCTTGCGGTTCCCTGCCGTGCCGTGGAGAAGATTTTATTTAGGGGGAACCGGGTTTAATGTCCGCCATGTCTTAGTAATGACTGTTGCATGGAGTTCCGTTCCAACAATTCACTTTCACATTTATAAATACTTAGTAATATAAATGTGAATGTTTGGCTGTCTCAATTCGATATATTCATAGGCAAACTACTGAGGCGATTCTTTTTCGCTTATTTTAGCAGTAGACAACACGCAATCTAATTTTGATTCCAAAATCTCGACCATTTGGTGGATGTTTCTTGTCTACTAAGACCTTTCTTTCTTTCTACCTGGCGTTATCCCGGCCATTGCCAGGGTCCGCCTTCCCACTAAGACGCCTCCACTTCGCCCGATCTTGAGCATCCTCTGTAGTAAGACCATTGGCTCTCATATCTGCCTCTAATACGTCAAGCCAGCGTTTTTTGGGCCGCCCGCGGGATCGTACTCCTGGTACGTTCTGGCACAGGCACTTGCGACCGACGTACTCCTGTGGTTTCCTCAAAACGTGACCAAACCACCTTAAGCGACTTTCCTGGAGTTTATCAGCCACGTCGCGGACACCCAGGCTGCCGCGGATGTACTCGTTACGTATACGATCTAATCGTGTAACGTTTCACATCCACCGCAGCATCTTCATTTCCGCAACGTGGATCTCCTTAACATGGCGCTTAAGTGTAGGCCACGTCTCACACCCGTATAAGAGTACAAGCCGAATGATGGTCTTGTATATGAGACCTTTAAGTCTCATCGGCATCTTTCGGTCGCAAGTGACTCCTGTAACCTCCCGCCACTTGGCCCAAGCGGCGCCAATACGGGCCTTGACGTCGAGATCGATATCACCGGACTCATGCAGTACAGACCCTAGGTATTTAAACTGGTCCGTTTTCACGGCCAGTTCATTCCCTATCCGGATACTATCCGGGTCTGTACTCCAGCAGGCCATGTACTCTGTCTTCGCCACATTTAATTTCAGACCGCTGTTTTCAAGCGTCCCCTTCCACAGGTTCACCCTTTGCTCTAGGCGCTGTTTGTCCTCATCTACCAGTGCTATGTCATCGGCATACATAAGCACCCATGGTTGCTGCTCCTGTATATGTGCCGTCGTGACATCCAACACAACACTAAATAGAAAAGGACTCAGCGCCGAGCCTTGATGGACACCTACCGTTTGGTACCGCCAACAGCAGTCTTTACTAGAGACTCGGATCGGAGGTACATGTCCCTGATGATGTCAACATAGGCTTCTGGCACACCCTTAACCCTTAGCGCCCACCAGATCGCCTGCCGGGGCACACAATCGAAAGCCTTCTGCAAATCTAAAAAGGCAATATGCAGAGGCTTCTTTTTCGTCCTGTATGCCTCGACCAGCGACCTGATCGCGAACACCGGGTCCGTGGTGCTACTTCCAGGTGTGAAGCCATATTGACACTCTGAGACAGTACACTCTTGGCGGAGCCTGGATTCGAGTATGCGTTCGAAGAGCTTCATGGTGTGACACATGAGCTTAATGCCGCGGTAGTTCTCGCAATCCTGAACACTACCCTTACCCTTGTATACGGGAGTTATAAAACTCATCCGCCAAGGGTCGGGCATTTGTTTGGTGTTCAGGATGCGGTTGAACAAGTCGGCAAGAAGCTCCACACCATAGGAGCCCATCGCCTTCCACGCCTCGATAGGGATGTTATCAGGCCCCACCGCTTTCCGATTCTTCATGCGACGAAGACTTTTAAGCACCTCGTCAGGTGAGATCAGGGCAACTAGTCCTTGGTTCGGGGGCATCTCAGGGAGAGACACGTCCAGGGAGAAATGCTGGGTGTTCAGCAGCTTGTGGAAGTAAGAACGCCACCTCTCCTTCACCGCGCTATCCTCACAGACCAAAACGCCCCTGGAGTCTCTGACACATCGGCACTTGGTAATGTCGAGTGTCGCTTTCTCCCGGGTCTTAGCGAGCCGATATATGAGCTTTTGGCCCTCTGCGGCCTCTAGCTTCTCATATAGAGGCGCCAGATGATCGGATCGGGCCTTTGCCACAGCTCGCTTAGCTGCGTTTTTGGCCGTTCGGTATGCAGCGCGATCTTCAGGAGAGTTAGTCGTTTGCCACGCTTTGAACCGCGCCTTTTTCTCGCGAGTCGCACCCTGAACCATTTCGCCCCACCACCACGTCTCCCTATCTAGGACGCGGCCTCTCTTAGTGACGCCGAGCTTCGACTTACCAAGAGCGATCATTGCTGTCTGTGTCCCTTTCCACTGTTCCTCCACGGAGCCAGCCTTTACATTCTACTAAGACCAATTAATTTTTTAGTAATAATTCACTTGAGACGATAATGCTTGTGAATATGGTTAACTATGGTATGGCTATCATACACAAAATATACCTTTTACTATCACTTCAGGCGCTCATAGCCTTGCACTCACTGATGAGTAAACGATTAGCAAGTTAAGCAGCCATAGCGCGGTCAGTCTGTGGATGGGTGACCGCTTAGTGATATTTCAACTAAGTGTCTCCGTGCTGCATGGCATTGGACAGCGTTCGTCACCCCGAGACATAAAATGTTAAGTCTCATAATGTCCAGTATTTTCACTGGTTTCAATGTCCTGCAAACCGAAATACAACAGTGCTTACACATCGCTACTTGAGGGCAGAAATAGATAAAGCGGTGGTACCTACCCAGATAGTCTCTCGCACTCGAGGGAACTACATAGTACCTAAGACATAAGTCTACAATTAAATACAAACCCTATTCTTAAAACTGTCGCGAATCAAAAATCTCACCGTTCGCCATTCACCCTCGGTATTCGCATGTGCGCTGATAAAAGTCCTGCATTGACTTCCGCACAAAGGGCATTCGCAAATTACACACCAGGACGGCAATTACTCTCGTCTAACAACAGATACATTTGTATGACAATGATCGAGTTTTTCTGCGCGAAATATGATATTGCTAGACGTTACCGGTAAAATTGCAATATGACTGAGGCGTGAAAATAAAACAACATCGCCTCATTGGTCTAACGGTAACGTATATAAGCTGAGAAACCGGTGAGGTTCTGAGTTTAAATCCCAGGTTTTAGGTTTGGGTTTAAGATTTCGATTGGATAAAATAATACATAAGTTGTCCGGGATAAAACTCGGCGAACCACGGATGTACTAATTGCATCTCTGCCTAGGCTTCGGTTATACAGGGGTGAGATTATGTTATGATTTTTTTGCGGTTTATCAAATCACCCTGATTTATAGTATTTATAGTATAAATTATACTATTGATTTTATCATGGAAGTTTATTTATTTGCCTCAAAGACGAGACGAGTAGGTCGCTAGTTCTGTAGTAAACACCACGCCTGCCTTTTTACAGTAGCAAGCTGTTAAGTAGTTGTAGTTAATTATTTTGTATAACAAAAAAAACTGAAAATTCAGTAGTCTTTTTTATAGCATATGCCGGCAAACGAGCAAGTGGGTCAATCTGATGGTAAGTGATCTCCACCGCTTATTAACGCCAATAATATCAGAAGGATCATGGGCGCGTTGCCGACCTTAAAAGAAAGGGGGATTTGGACCTCCAGATATCTCACTCACCGTACGAAACGCCACAGCAAGCCGCTGCTTTACGCAAGCTTTCTGTGAGATGGTGGCAACGATCCGGTCAAGCCGGCCTATTCGTGCTGTAGACAAAACTATCTACAGTGTGACTCTACCACTCAAAATTCATTACAACAAATTGATAGAATAAATTCATTAAACAATATATGATATAAATTCCGAGTACATTTTCTGTATCAATTTGTAACGCTTAAAACAATTCCGAACTCCTTTAATGATATCGCGTTATCACCTAGATAAGAATTCGACTAGTGACCTTCCGGCGACACCTCTCAGAATTGATAGTGGGGCGCGTCCGTTCGACCTCGGTTTTCACAGAATACTACTGTTTTTGTTTGTATTCTTTCCAATATTGTTAGAATCTATTGCGTATTTATTTTTAATTAGAACGCTATAACTGTCTTGATTAATCAATGATTTATTATTTCCGAGTGTAAAGTGCATATAATTTTGTGATTAATAGTTACCACCCAAATGAAAATACTGTACATTATACGACTTAACATCCTGACAGGCTCTGTGGCACAGTGGGCGAATAGTCGGCTATGTAGCGAAAGGCCGGGGTTCGATTCCTGCACCGTGACAAAATGTTTGGTTGATCCACAAATATTTGTTACGGGATAGTGTGTTCTCCCCAGAGGGGTTGGCGTCGATCGTAAAAACTACAAGCTAAATCTTTTTGTAAGCGCATAATAATGTGCCGTCCCCACTGCGAAGAAGGGCAGTTAGAAGAAGAGATGAGATCTCGGGGTGACGAGCGCAGTTCAGTGACATACAGTGCTTTCTTATTTAAAGTTCTGTTTGTTGCTTCTATTTATGGACACCATCAGGCGATTGGCATGATCGTTTCAGCATATATACGATAAAAATACTCGAATGAAACGCTACCTTTACTCATGTAAATTACTTCATAAACAACCTATTTACATAGTACGAGTACAAACTCACTCCATTCGACTAAACTACATAACCCAATAAACGATGTGTTAAATCGATAACACCCTGAAATCGATTTTCAACCAACCAATCGTAGAATCGTTATTGGAATGATAATGAAAACGTCAGCGAGGCGAGAGGCGCCCGGCTGTGATGTGTCACCGATGAATGCGTCAAAGGGTTTTTGTCACGGCTTGAATTAAACCAGCCAGCGGGAGGCTGCGAAGCGTTTGGGAACTAACTTGATCGGGAACAAATCGGTAGGCTTATTACGTACATACATACATACGCACTCACGCCTGTAATCCCCGAAGGGGTAGGCAGAGGTGTAGCCAGTACACCCACACTTTGCCCATATCTCCGTCCCGTGAAGTTATAGGGGGCGAGTCTATCGCCATTTCGTAATAGAAAATCCCAATATCACTGTTACCCGTCCCGGGGATCGAACCCGAGACCTCAGCACAACAGTCGTAACGCGTACGCGTTACAACTGCGCCATCAAGGTAGTATGATATAAAAAGATATGCGCTGTTATACATACAAAATAAAATCTTATATACGCGTCGTATTCGTCTGTTAAAAAGATTCTCGAGGGTAATTTATCACTTCCCTAATGCATAGAATAAGAAAGACATTACCGTAGCCAAGTTTCATCTGTTACCCCAGTGTGCCGATAAAATAATTAGCTTCTCGATAAAATATTGGCAGCCTTTTCCCTTGTGTAGCGTCGCGTCGCGTCGCTTCGTTCCCCGCGAGCCACAACTGTCGATGTCACCTTAATTTACGGCCTTCAATTATAAATTTTACATCCTCCGAACTCCTTAACCCACAAGGTAAAATAAACTCTATATCAAAGATAATAAAACTTATATTTAGATGGGATATTACTGTGAAAGTCTCAAGTAGAAGTACAATTTAAGAATCATGATTCAACTTCAATAAAAGTCGATACATAAATTTGAATATGTTAGAAAATACACTTTCAGTATCTGAAAAGTGTTTGCCATGAGCAGAATGTTTCGGTTGGAAACGTTTTTATCATGGTCATTAAAATTAATGTAAAGATAAATATTAATTTAAAAAGTGTGATAAATCGCAATTAATGGCGGACACCAACATTATTTCCCGTAATTAAAATTGTTTGTGCAGTAAAATGATAAAATTGATGATTATATTTAACGATGGCTTTTAAAACGAAGTTCCATAACAAAAAGTGTGGTTTCCTTGTAGCTGACCTCTGACACCAGATATCCATCACCCTGCTAATTAAATTTGTTGTTTTATCGGCTAAAGTATTAACGAGCTTGGTCACGATCCCTCTACTACGCATGTTCAGCATACACGA
This sequence comes from Mimas tiliae, assembly GCA_905332985.1. Classification (NCBI taxonomy): domain Eukaryota; kingdom Metazoa; phylum Arthropoda; class Insecta; order Lepidoptera; family Sphingidae; genus Mimas; species Mimas tiliae. The sequence continues at coordinate 9,664,679 of HG995255.1, forward strand.
TATAATGATCATTTGCCATACTTATGTCATAAATGAACACGATACTCCTTCCAACATGTAAACAATTATTCGCGATGCTATTTGCGTAATGCGATAATAATTATTTTAATTATTACCTGTAGTGTCAAGCACAAGTATATTTTAATGAACATTTCATCAAAGAATGAATAGTTCATAGTTTATAAATAGAATGTAAACATGACCTAAATTTAATACAAGATAAAGCAAGTGATAGTCGGATTCACATACCGACGGTTCTATATCTTTCTATCTTTCTGCCTGGCGCTATTCCGGCTTAATGCCAGAGTCCACCTTTTGCTACCATAGATTCAAATCTAACCCTCAAGGGTTTGATATTATGTGGGGCGACCCGCCGTCTGACACCCACCACCCGCAACAGGACCATGTATTGTCATTGTCTCGTCCGTTCCTAATCATCTCACTTTATTTTTTACTTTTAATAAGTTATCCACAATGATAATATACTATGAAAATTTCCAGCGGATGCCTATTATGGTTTAAAAGGTATGACAGATAAATAGACAGACAGACAATGTAGGCTAGGTAGTTGGCAAATAGTACAAAATATAATTAGAAGCCTGAAAGCGATTGAAGGATTTCTATTCAGAAAGTAAATCAATTTTCTATAAATATTTTTTTTGATTTTTTAATTTGAAGCAAATGTTAGGAAAGCCATAAAAATACACATGCATAATCATCACAGATAATATAGAATAAAGTATTACAATGTCTCCACACAGTCTAGACGTTCCCATTACAAACACAAAGATATGATTAAACTGCCAGAAGCCGCAAGCTTTATTTTATAAAATAAAAATCATTTGACGAGGGTCCGCCATTAATTTCGCCTACAATGTGATAAATAATGAGAGAGGTGTAATGCGGGGGCCGCATCCCTCTAAAACTCGGCTCCGATGGGCTGCTTTTGAAGTTTTGACGGCTCACATCCTAATTTTCTTTCTGTCGCTAAAGAGTGTTCCCGCAGCGGTTGCCACTTTTCAATAAGAGTTTCTCTTTGTGCCAATATTTCAATTTGGAATGTTTATAAATGTTTTATTTAATATTTTTAAAGGGCACTTACATAAAATTCTATTCTGTTTTTATATAGAAATAAAATCATTTTCTTGAATCATCATCAATCATTCAAATATAATAAGTAGTTAACTTTAATAATATTGTACGTTCAATATATATTTATCTGTTATAACTACAAAATATAAAAAGATTATAATATATATTATTATTTATTATACTAAAAAGGTTTGGCATACTATGGACCGGGTGTCGAAACATGCAGTGTCATTTTGCTATGACGTACAACAAAAAAATCCTAAGCCTTAAATGACAACAGGTATCCACAAGCGCGTTGTTGGAAGGCGGACACTGGTATTAAGCCAAGATAGACCGTGCATAGTGTAAGAGCGTTGTTGGAAGGCGGACACGACTATTAAGCCGAGATACACCGTGCAAAGTGTAAGAGCGTTGTTGGAAGGCGGACACTGCTATTAAGCCGAGATACACCGTGCAAAGTGTAAGAGCGTTGTTGGAAGGCGGACACGACTATTAAGCCGAGATACAACGTGCAAAGTGTAAGAGCGTTGTTGGAAGGCGGACACTGCTATTAAGCCGAGATACACCGTGCAAAGTGTAAGAGCGTTGTTGGAAGGCGGACACGACTATTAAGCCGAGATACACCGTGCAAAGTGTAAGAGCGTTGTTGGAAGGCGGACACGACTATTAAGCCGAGATACACCGTGCAAAGTGTAAGAGCGTTGTTGGAAGGCGGACACGACTATTAAGCCGAGATACACCGTGCAAAATGTAAGAGCGTTGTTGGGAGGCGGGCACTGGTAAGAGTGGCCGAGATAACGCCTTGAAAGAAAAAGTCTTGCTTATATGCTAGCATTTGTATTTAATTTTATTTATTATGTCGTGAAAATAATGAATTTAGCATTCTTTTGTACTAAAATATATAATTAATGCATCGATGGCATATCCCATCATGGGATGGAGATACGCTCGGCGAAATGTAGGTGTACTGGTTACACCTCTGCCTACCCCTACGGGGATTACAGGCGTGAGTGCGTATATAACATTTATATATGTTCTAAAAATATTACCCATAACATAAATGAACGTTATATGTTGAGTACCTATAATATATTATGTTGTATAAATAGATTACTTACTATAGTAGGTAGATAGATATATATTACAACATCGTAGGTTAATTTGTTCGTGGTAGTTTATATTTGCCATATAACTATTGAATGAAACAAGGAAAAAAGCGTGAATACAATTTTTCATGAAACATAATAATTTAGATGTCGTTTATATACAAGAGAACATTGAATACAAGGATAACCGGTGAGCGTTATCTGGCGAGCAAAACTTTAACAAGGTTATTATTTATAGATGAATAGGAAGTATTCATCCGTTTAGAGGTATTAAATATAATAATACCTCTAAACGGCAATAATATTTTATTGGAGTAGATCTTAACAGCAATAGCTCAGCAGGGTGTGATATGGACTGTCGAGACATAAGTCGCTGGTTCGAAACCAGCCCCAAGAATGCACCTCTGACTTTTCTTAGTTACGAATATATTTATTGTTGAATATAATTATCGCTTGCTGGCTTTAACGATGAAATAAAGATCGTGAGAAAACCGGCATACCTGAGAAGTTTTCCATAAGAACTTTTGAAGGTATGTGATATCTACTATCTGTAATCTAGTGTGTGGTGGACTAAGGCCTAGCACCTCTCATTCAGTAGAGGAGGCCCATGCCCTGCAGTGGGACGTGTATAATACTGGATTAGTATTATATATATTTATAGACCTTGCATATTGACGAAATTACGTGATTTAAAAAATGACGTGACCATATCACTTTTTAAGGAAATCGCAGTCATACGTCAGTCACAAATGCCTTTGCGAGATTGTATAGAGATACTATGCCGCGGATCGCCCAAAAGGCGCTGGCTTAACGTATTAAAGAGAGAGAGCCAATAGTATTAAGTCAGTGGATGCTTAAGCCCGGCGGATTCGAATCGCCTAAATAAGACCCAGCATTAGGCCAGGATAACGCTAGACAAAAAGAAAAGAAGACAAAAGTGTATTCTTTGATCTTCTTATTTCTCCACCTACCCATTCGAGAATGCAAGCGTGAACAATGTCAGTTTAGATATTACTAGTATACACAAACTAGCATATACACTACAACCAGGTATGACCTGTTGTATTCATGTTAGAAAAGAAAAAACGGCAAAAGATTACACTTTGATCTTCTTACTTCTCCACCTATTCATTGGAGAATACAGACGTGAACAATATGAGTTAATATTCTAACAGTCTACACAAACTCTCAATATACACTACAGCCATGTCTGATTGGTTAATTACATGTTCAATGCAACATGACCACGCCAATGATTCAATTAACACAGGTGCTACATCAAAAGGAAACAACTCTAATTATGACATCAAAGGACTTGTCATAAACATAAGACAGTTACAGGTCCTCATAATACACTAGCTTCTTATGTTAAATAATCATTAAATAACAATAAAAACATTTACAATAAAATATAAGAATATTCGTGGAGAAAACATCACTTTTTATATAAAATAATAAAAAATGAAAAGTAATATTATTATTTACTTTCCACAGTAGTAAACTGCTGTATACAAATCTTCCACGTCTTTTATCCTGTTAGCACATTAGCCACATTCTTAATGTATTATTATATTTTAAGTAAGTGTAGCGCAATCCATGAATACTGTCGACCAACGATAGACACTGAATCCATCGCAGATCGGCAGAATTATGCCGGCCTACTTAATTGTTACTTCACTTATTTCAGTGTTTCCATACACTATTCATCACTGTCAATGCTTATTGCATATAACCCCACCACATTTATAATACAACAAATACAGCTTTAAACTAGTTTAGGAATTAATTAAAATAAGAGATCAACCGCACTGTCAGAGTTTACGCTAAAACCAGCAGTTGCACTCACTAATCGGTAAACGATAAGCAACGAAACGATAAGAAACTTTTGGCGTGATCAGTATATGGATGGGTAACCACTTAGTGGTATGCAACTGAGCGTTAGTGAGTGGTAGAGCCACGCTGTAAACACTTTTGTCTACAGCATGAATGGGCCGGCTCCTCCGGGTCGTTACCACTGTCTTACAGAAAACCGGCGTAAAGTAGCAGCTTGCTTCTGCGTTTCGTACCTACCGTGAGTGAGATATCCGGAGACCCAAACTCCTCCCCTTCCCAATCCCTTAATTATCCCTTTCCTTTAAGGTCAGCAACGCATCCATAATTCTTTTGATATTGTGGGCTTACATGGGTGGTGGAGATCACTTACCATCAGGTGAGGCACGTGCTCGTTTGCCGGCCTATGTTATAAAAAAAAACTGAGCGTCTCTATGCTTCGGGAGGTACGTACGTAAAAAGTCGGTACCAGCTGTTCAACTACCAACTAGGATTATGACCTAGATTAGGGTATAGGCTCCTTTTAATCCCGGGAAAGGCTGTTCTCGCAAGTGGAGTCGCGAGCAAAAGCTAGTAATACATAATTGATGGTTGTAAAAGCTATAAACAAAGCAATAATTCAAACAGATATCAGGCACACACTTGGCACCAGTAAATCAACATTTAAACTTAACCCGCCAGTATTCGATTCATGGCGCGGCCGTGATCTGTGAAAAATTGCTTATTTTAAAACGCTATTTTTCCATCGCGCTCTGTGGGGATGTACTGTGTCATGAGAGTGTAACACAGCACAAAAGTATAGGTATGGTTATTTTGAATTATACATTTACTTTTGTCTAATCTATAAAAAAGTCAAAATCAGTCGACATCTTAGATCGAGGGTCAAGAGATAAAATAACTTAATGTATTATACACTTAAACTTCCCTTAGAGTATGTACGGATGTACTTTAAATCAATGAAACAATCGTCAAATCGATATAATAGTTTTTAAGAAAACCTCGAATAAATTTATGTACGGGTAAAATACAAAACCTCATTTTTTTAACTTGATTTAAAATAGATTTCTTTATTTTGGAGTACCTATTATTGTTTTATAGCTTTACTCATTAACTTGTTATTTCTGTATCTTATTTGAAATGCCCAAAATTGTGTACCGCTTTAGTGTGCAAACGAATATCGCAGTCATATATCATGCAGTGCTCATCACGTTTTTAATAAAATCCGCGTCAGCTCGTTTATTTTCGATTTTTATTTCCATCTGCAGTCTATACTATCATTTTGTTTATTTGATCTACATCTGTGTGTTCTTGGTTGAAGTTTTCAGTCTAAATGTCATGCTTAATGTCAGGGTCCGCCTTCTCGTATCATAGCTTTGACGGTATTTGGTATAATGTGGCTTCTGACCACCACAACTTGCAACGGGAACCAAGTTTCGTCATTGTCTCGTCCGGTAATCAGCAGAGTGTACCACGTGCAGGTGATGTTGGCTTTGGGCATAATATGTTGGTGATTATACACACCAAACATATTATTAATGATGTCAAAACATGTTACTTTACAAGATTGCTATTATTATACATACTATACAAAAAATACACGACGAATTAAATACTTCCTCCTTTTTTCATCGATTAAAAATAGCCAATAACAAATATTTTTCATAGTATAATTTAACAACAGCAGATGTATAATGAAAGTTTTCGCGCAAAATCGATGTTATATAAGCTTACGCAGTTACGTTTTACTTATTTATTGAGATTTCTTCATCTGCCCTTAAATTATAGTAATTATAAACCACGGGCCCACTTCAAGCCTCTCAGGTTGCTGTCCAAATATACGTTAGGGTCCGTTATGATTCTTATATTGAAAAGAATTCTATCAACCAAGTCGGACCCCATATCTATTCTTCCAAGCCCCTACTTTAAACCGCATATTGTTTTATAATAATACAACTTACTACATTGACATAAGATTGATTTCAGATTGGCCAACAATAAGTATACCAAAGTCGAGTGTCTACCAAAGAAATCGTCAATAAACAAAAGTTTAAGTTAAATTAATGCTTTACTTCTACTTACGTAAACATACAGCGTGGTTTATTTTGTTTATCGACGCACGAGTATTGGTATTATTGATATTTTCTGAAGCAAAACTCTTCAGTAATATTATTTTAGATTTGAAATGTTTGTTAAGTTGTCCAACGGTCTTTTAATATTGTTTATACGAGAATGTGGACGTAAATTGCTGATAACGCTTTTATTCTTCAATATATCTCAGATTATTCAGTAATGTTAAGAGACGTCGATTAAGTTTATGAACGCCTTTTTTTATTAGCGTTAATGACGAGACGAGCAGGTCGTCCCTGATGGTTAGTTGTCACGCCTACCCATAAATAGAAGCAATCAGAACTTCTAATTATGAACGTAAAATGTAAGTCTCATAATGCCCGATGATATCACTGTCTTCAATATCCTACAAACCGAAAGAAAAAATTACACACTGCTGCTTGACAATAATCCTGATTTATTTAACATTATTTTACAAACTCCTGTATAAACCAAAGAACAAAACGCAACGTACTTGATATGGCCCTTAAAATAATAAAGGCATCCGGATATTTTGTGCCAAAGTCACGATGTCTGGAATCAAACCCGAGCTACGTTCACACAAGCGATTGTTTTCCACCCCAGACCGTTGGCGCGACAAAGGATGTCTTGATAATAATCATGCCCATATAGCTCATTGGTGTGTTAAAAATAATTAATCAGAAATATGAAATATCGACCACTCGTGTTTGAAGAAAGCACGCGTCATTCAACAACTATGTTAACTTGACGAGTAAAATAATAAAAAGCCTTTTAAACTGTTACTTCATTGGTGTAGTGACGGTGTACATAGGTCGAGATATCGTTGCGGGTCCTGGATTGAAATCACAAGTCGCGCAATCGTTATGAGATTGAACATCTTATGTCTCGGGGTGACGAGCGCAGTCCAATACCATGCAGAGCTTGTAATTCAAGGTACTGTGTGATTTTGCTTCTGTTTATGAGCAGGCGTGGAGCTTACCATCAGGCGAGCGACCTGCTCGTATATTCATTCAGACTATAAAAACCAAAAAAATACATAATTTGCGATTAAGTTTTTTGATTTGTTAAATCACATAAATTTGCTTAGGATTAGAAATTGTACTCGAAGCACCTATAACATCATGGGGCGTATATAAGCTCGGTGAGTACACTAGCTGCACCTCTGCCTTCCCCTTCGGGGATATAGGAAAAAATAAACCAATATGCTTTTAATGTATATGTTCTTAATAAGTACTTATTTAAATATATTTCTCAAGAAACGATGTCCAATTCGCTTTATCAACTACCTCATAAAATTTTAAAATAATAAAAAAATATGCAAAAAAATAACTCAACGGTTACTGTGTATAAAAATGATTTAAATTTGGAATACAAATAGAATGGCAGAGTTCACGCCACGGCATTTACCCCTTCGCTTCGTTTTTTTTGTAAAATAACTATTTTTCGTGAGTATTTTTTCTGCTCTCCCATCCGCTTTTGTGCGAAATTTCGCACGGTATTTACAACAATTGACGTGTCACGGCCGATTTGAATGCGCCGCTAATTTTGGTTTAGTGAACCCTTTAATAATGATTGTTAAGCATCATCTGAAGGGATACTATCTCCTACCTGTCTTTATAAAGACATCAAAAGGGTTGATCTTATTTCTTGACCTTTGACACAAGGGTTGAAGCTTTTTTGTGAAATGTTTGAATTCACGGAAAGGATTGGTTTAATCAGCTTCAATTGTGATGAATATTTTTTTTATTATATTAGATAGACTTATCTTTGCGATTTTATTTATAGTCATAAACGCATGTGTCATGTTCTTCATTTATTGTGTTATAACAATTCTTGAGAATACAAAATCAAATAAATTTTATATTAACGAGCGTCAGTAGATTCGATTTTGCTATCGACATGTAGTTGGGTTTGCACTTTATAGCGAAGTCATTTATATTTATACAATATTTGTAAAAAAATATGCCTTCAAAAAAGCTTAGATTACAATCTTAAACACATCTCTTGTATCTCGACTTATTCATTCGTTTTGACTTCCTAAGTACGGACATACAAAGTAAAGTTTGTAAGGCCACCTACTGTGGCCCTTAGGTGTCCTTATTTGTATTCTTATACACTGCATAAGCGAGATATTTTCAACCTTATATTAATAGAAATTGGTTTCAAATTACTCTATCAATATGCAATAAAAACATAGCCACAGGGCGTATCTACTTAGTCAACGTAGTCATGTGAATAATTCCTTACAAATCCTTTTAGCAATTATCATTTGAATGACAGAAGTCATGTTATAAGGGGTCTTGACAATCGTCGAAACATAATAATGATAAAATATGGAAGAGAACAAACCATTCTCAAATCGTACAATGTAAACTTCGTACAAAATGATTATCCTGAATATTTCGTTGCATAAAGGATTTAGTAATATGTGATGCGCTAAATCATAGCGCCATTATTAATGCATTCAAAATTCTGAACAATTATTTTGTATACTAAAAAATAAACTTATAGACAAGAGCCAATAAAATGATAATGTAGTGATTTCTTATGTTTACGTGAATATTACACATTGAAATAAAACTATTTGATCAGGATTTATATAGAAGGAAGGCAAATTAACTCTAACTTTTCGAGACGATCTACCTCAGTCTCTCCCGTGACCACGAAGACTGAAAAGCTTTCGAAACGTCGGGACTAAAATAAAATTAATCCACGAAATCCGTAATTAAATCCGTAATTTTATTTCAAAATGATAATCTTGCAAAAAACTTCTCAGTGTGTCTTGCAAGTCACTACACGTCCATTATAGACATACGCCTACGCGCGTTACGGCGTAGACCTTACTCGTAGACACAGATCGATCTGTGGCTACAAGTGACAAAGTTTTTCAAGATGGCGCGGCGGGCGGGTGGGCCCGTATAGGGGGAGGGATGCTCATATTTTTTACTGTCGCCGGGGTGAGCAGTGGAGCCGATCGCAACACCGCTCTCCACTCACTCGGCCTCTTAAAAGCCTCTCTTCCTCCAAGGGACGTTTCTGAGAAATACATGTGCGGTTATACACGTAAGTGTCTATGTGGCTTTGTCGAAGGGATCTGTAAATGGGCAATCTATGTGAGCGCTTTGACTGCCGACTTTAAATGAGCTTCACCTGCGTATAGACGCAAAGTAGCTTGTTTTATGAAATTTTTAAGGCGTTTTTTTACAATACAATGTAAAACACTCATACCTATTTATTGATTGTGTATGTTTAAAAACATTATGGAATGTGTGGTAATAAGAACATACATGTTTGATAATATGTTTAATAAAAATTAAGCAGTCTCCCAGCAATTTTATATTTGTATAAAACAGTTTAAAAGAATATATAAAATCTGAAATTACAGGGCGTTAAATTCCATATATACCGATTCATTGGTCTAGTGGAAGCGTAAGAAGGCTGAGAAACGTGAGGTCCTGTGTTTAATTACAAGGTCGGGCAATAACAATTTCTATTTTGAGTTTTTGATTCCAAATATCACACAAGAATTGCCCGGGATTGAAATTTGTGCCCGGTATGGCGATGCGCTCGCCTCCTATCATATCATGGATCGGAAATAAGGTCGGCGAAACGTTGATGCAGCACCGATGCTGTGTCATTGTTAGTGTTGGTGCAGAGAGTCTATATACATACATACATACACACTCACGCCTATGTCCCATAGGGGTAGGCAGAGACTATTGAGTACCACAAGCTACGATCCTGACACACCTCTTTCGCCTCTTCCACATACATACATCTTCTCATACAGAGTCTATATATGTATGTTAAATTCCATAACATACAATAAATTAACATTATGATAATAAGTCCCTTCATAGTTCCAATTACACCATGATTGCTAATAAAAATGTACAAATTAATTACGGTAACAATATTAAGGCAAACAGGAGTAGATACATGATGTATCCGTGGATAATACAGTGCCGGTACGGGGCCGAACAAACATTCTGTAGCTGCGTTCCGCACAGCCGACGTGCAAAGAGCGGCAATTAAATGTTCCTAATAATATAAAAAATAATTATTTTTTATTATTTGTTTGATTTTCCCCAAAGAGGAGCTTATTGGGCTTATGTTCTTAATTACTTATATAATAATGGTGAAACTTATATTGTAATTAAGTAAATTACGATTAATGATTTATTTCATAATACTATAATCTCCCAAGCAGAGAAATAAATCATGTAATTATGTCTTATTTATCCATAAACTCAATGGTATTAATCAATATGCGTGTAAATATGTATATTACATATAAGTTTAAATTAAAATTACAAGAAGAAATTTAAATCCGAATAGCTGCACATAAGCTGTTATGCATTCAGGAGTTTCTGATTATTCTCTCGTGTTCCGTAATTACACGTTAAACCAAATTTATATGGGATCACTCGTAGGATCATCCTCGTTGTAAACACAATCGAATAAAAAATCAGAAAGAAACATCAAAATCATTTCATATTTGAAATATCGAATAATAAATATTTAAAGAACAGTTGATTTTTTTAGACAGACATTATACAGTATCTGAAATCCTAAGAAAGTTTTGTACAGGTTCTCACATTCAAATTACAATTAGTGAAGCTTTGAACACGATATCACTATTGAGAGCCTCCTCCATTTCTGAAGTTGGTTAATAAGTTTACCACACTTTTCAATTGCTACCTTGTTAGTCTAACACACGGATAAGGGCAATGTACACAAATCCCGCACCGGTACTTGAAATTAATTTCGTATAGCCGGCGGCGACGACGCTCGGGTGGGATCGCACGCCCCATCCCGCTACAGTGGTCGCTTAGACACGTGCATAAAACCACGCAAATACCTGGAGGGCATTTTGATCAGCAACCAATTGAAAAAGTATTGTATCATAATACGTACTAGTGGTCGAAATTCCTCTATAATTGTATACTTTCTTTTTATAGTATAGGCCGGCAAACGTGCAAGTGGGTCACCTGATGATAAGTGATCTCCACCGCCCATGTACGCCCATAATACTAAAATAATCATGGGCGCGTTGCCGACCTTAAAGGAAAGGGATAAGTAAGGGATTGGGAAGGGGAGGGGGATTAGGGCTTCCGAATATCTCACTCACCGTACGAAACGCAGCAGCAAGCTGCTATTTTACGCCGGTTTTCTGTGAGTGGTAACGACGCGGACGAGCCGGCTCATTCATGCTGTAGGCAGAACTGTCTACAGCGTGGCTCTACCACTCAGAAAATTACAAGTTTAACTAAGTTAAACTAATTTTGTTTTATATCGTCTGCGAGATTTGACATTCAGACATATAAACATAAACAATGATTTATTTTTTATGTATTTGTTACGGATATTAAATAGTTTTCTGCACTCCTCCTCGATATACACTTTAACTATGTCAAATCTCACACTCCTCCGTGCGACCATATTGCTTAAAAAGTGGTACAAAGTTTTCTCATCACGTATTATTATAAACAACGAAAAAAACACGTGGTATTGCGAACCTCCTCTTTTTTTGATGTAGGTTAAAAGATAGATTACAAGTAGGTATTTACATATACCTATAAAAATATTAGTTTATGCTCGCAAATCTGCCTGCGTTTTTTATGAAAACCACTGCATTCATCATCCCTACACATAATAAGTTAAGTCTCTTAATGCCCAGTAATTATAGTGACTTCAATGTCCTTTAAACCGCAACACAACAAACAGTGTTTGAGCTAGCCTTTCGCCAATACGGACGCTTCCTAATAAATTATAATACATTCACGGTTGTATTATCAGACTTTCAAAGATAATAAATATTAACCATTTTTATCATAAATGACGCAGTAACTGTCATTCATACTGAAACGGTTGCCATCTGTTTCTCTGCCATTAATTACGTTATCTTACATTAATTAATGACGCAATATATACCAAATCAAACGATACAAACACGGATTCGATAATATCAAATAATCCGATGGGTGTGAAGTATTTCGTGGAATCACCGCAGCATGAAGACGGATGAAAAAGGCTAAAATGGAGTTGCATAATACGAATAATAAATAGGTAAGATTACAGCGAAGGGGTGACCGAATCAACTAGTATACATACAGTTCGCACAAACTTATTTCCGTCCCATGATGTAGCGAGCCTTTTTTATTAGTAGCTTGAATGACGAAACGAGCAGATCGCTCGCCTGGTGGTAAGCGCGACGCTTGATCATAAACAGAAGCAACACTAGACAGATATTTGGATTACAAAGTACTGCATGCTAATGAACTGCACTCGTTACCCGGAGACATAAGTGGTCAAGTCTCTTAACGCCCAGTAATTTCACTGGCTTCGATGTCATTTATACTGAAACAACAATACTTACACACTGCTTGGCGGCAGAAACAGACTCGCGACGGTACCAAACCAGACTACTCACATACAAGGGACCAACCACCTAATAAGAGTGTAACATATCGGCAATTCCAATTCCGAGCAATAAAAGTTGATTTATATTTTTTTATATTCCTTATGTAATAATTAAACTCGTAAAAACTGAAGAAGCGTTGCCAGGACCTTAGGTATACAAAATTTCATGTTTCACGATAACAACTATATTATTAACTATTAGGTACGTAATTTATAAATAGTTGATTATTGCATATTGATAATTGCAATTTCCTAAGCTTATCATCTAAATAACCTGCAATTTATTAGCAAATGATTGAATCAAGGATCACTTAAATTAACTCAAATTTATTTTTTTGTTTTATGTACTGTTTTGGTAATGTAAATCCGTTATTGGCCATAAGATATGTCTGTAACTTGTAAAAGATGTTAATTTTAAGACCTGTGGACTTTTTTATTGTTTGTTTTGTTAGTGGAGTGAAGTTTATAGTAGTAGTAGTAAAGTCACTCTTACAAAGTGATTACATAAAATAATAATGGTACTTTCTCCTTAGTGCTATCCCCGGATTAGTGGCAGGGTCCGCTTACCTACATGACGCTTCCACTTCAATCTATCTTGAACGACATCCGTAGCGTGACCATTGCTTGAAATAACAAAGTACAATAAACCTTAATTCCTTCGATTAATCTGACTATAAAAATCATTGAAATTTACTAACTAACGCATTATAATCAACATTTAAAAGCCAGATGTACGTTAATCGCAGGAAAATATCTTTTCTCTCTATCGAACGATGCCGCGCTCTGTCGAACGACAAAAGGGAGGTTTTAAAACAAAAAGAACAAAAGCGCAAAACAATGGTCACAGTTTAATGTGAGAGTTTTTAGCCCATTATGTTCGAATATGGGACGAACAGACTCCCGTGCGGACGGAATCATTGTAAATGAAGCGAATTATTCATTATGGAATTTGTTTAATGTTCCAGTATTACGGACTTATTATTACCATTCGAGAAAAAGGTTTTTTGTTTGTTTTTGGTCATGACATTTCTTTGATCTCGCTGACTGTCCAACTACTTTACGTATAAAAGAAAGAATTGGTCTTATGGTGGTGGCCAATTGTATTATTTAGGAAGACCGGGCGAAGTGATAGCGTGTAGGAAGGCGCACTGTATCACTGTCTCAAAGAAAACTGGCGTAAAGTAGCAGCTTGCTGCTGCGTTTCATACGGTGAGTGAGAGAGTATATCCAGAGGCCCAAATCCCCTCCTCGTCCCAATCCCTTAATAAACCCTTTCGTTTAAGGTTGGCAACGCGCCCATGAACTTCACTTGCCATCAGGTGACCCACTGGCTCGTTTGCCGTTTTTCGTTTGCATTATATTTGAACTGCAGTGTACTTAACATCAAGTCCAGTGTAGTCGCTTTGCCGGGACAGGATAAATAAATACATATTTATATGATTTCCTGTAGATATACATATATCTACAGGAAAACAACGATAGATTCGATAGTAAAAAATCCATAATATGACCTTGACTTAGACGTGGAGATACTCGTATAAAAATATAATTTAAGCATCTTTACAACAATTTTTAATATCTACTCTTTATTTTAAAGGTGGTTTACATTTTTAAATATTACATTACTTAAAAAAAAAAAACATTTAAAAATATAAAAAGTATCACCCTCCAATGGCGAGGCCTAAGACCCAAGCCACCGGCGGTTAGGGCCCCAGTGTGAGGTTCCTCCTCACAATGCGTGCCGTGTCCAATAATACAGCCTTCTGCATCTGACTTTTGATCCAACTACCAATTGAGAGCCTCTGAAGATGTTGGTCGAGACTCTTCGGTATCAACCCATGGACGGAAACGACTATCGGGACAATGATTGTCGACATTGATTGTTGATTGGCAAACTTGCTTATTATTAGATTATTGATTTTATCTACATGCCAATATATTAAGCACTATCAGATGGGTTGTTTAAAGATTACCCAATGTTAAAATAATAAACTGAACCCGATTCTACTAATACTATAATATTTAAACAGGTCTTAATTACATAGTATTTGAAGCTAAAGATACCTATTTATTTATTTCCCGACATTTCGACCGAGTTGCACCGGCCGTGGTCACGGGTTGACTGAATGAGAGATAGCGGCGTCTATGTGGTGTTGTGTCTGTTTAAAGGCAGGCGTGGTGGTTACCATCATGCGAGCGGTCTGCTCGTTTCGTCATTTAGACTAACAGAAAAATGCTATTTTTACATTTTTAACAGTACCTACTAAGTGGTTCAGTCTTCCTTTGCCTTAAATATCAAAATAATGAACAGTAACAAATGGTTCAGTCTTTCTTTGCCTTAAATATCAAAATAATGAACAGTAACAAGTGGTGCAGTCTTTCTTTGCCTTAAATATCAAAATAATGAATAGAAATAAGTAGTTCGGTCTTTCTTTGCCTTAAATACCAAAATAATGAACAGAAATAAGTAGTTCGGTCTTTCTTTGCCTTAAATACCATAATAATGAACAGAAATAAGTAGCTCGGTCTTTCTTTGCCTTAAATGCCAAAATAATGAACAGAAATAAGTAGTTCGGTCTTTCTTTGCCTTAAATAACAAAATAGTGAACAGTAATCATTGAAATAACCCCAACAGCCAGTCGCCACACCGCGCACACTCTATATCTAAATATGCGGATCTCATTAAATCAGAAATAGGTATCCAATCAGTGAACGCACGCGTCGGTGAATTTATGCAGACGTTGTGTATACCCAAGATATTAATACCTACTTTGTAAACTCTGGTATTTAGTTGTGTACTAGGTAGTCAAATCGGGCGACGGCTCGAGGAGCTTTTTAAAAGACTGTTCAGAGTGAAGATCTTTATTAGACTTAATATTCATGTACAATTTCCCTATTTATAATGTGGAGCGATGTAAACAACACGCATTACTTATTCTAGAACGTTCCACATGTTGACAATGAAAGTGCTGAGGTAGCGTCTGGAGCACACCTATGATGTCTCAAATTACATAAAAACAACATGTACTTGTTCTAAGAAGTGTTGACAATGAAAGTGCTGAGGTAGCGTCTAGAGCACACCTGTGATGTCTCAAATTACAGAAAAACAACATGTACTTGTTCTAAGAACTGTTTACTGTTTTACAAAATGTGCTTAGCTTGCGTTTGTGGTACGTCCTGTGATGCGACGCCATCAGATCGTACACATACTCTAGGATACGTAACTCCTCCCTCCTTAAGTTCGAAATCATCTGGAGTATTTATTTTCGGCAGATGATTTTGAAAGATTATCATTTTTAATTTCTTAAATTTATACAAAATAATAAAAATTACACTTAATATTACAATAATATATAAAACTATTGTTCCGACACTAATTGATTTCACATTCACCATGTTTTCACTATTTTTGTCACTATTTTCCAAAGCGTAATTTAATAACTGCAAGTTTGACAGCTCGGTTCCTCGCAGATTCAAGGGTTTCAACTCTGGCATCCTTGTTATGGACATCGTCTCTGGTATGCTGATTATAGGTAATTTATTATAGAGTATTTCTCCGGATTTCGTTTGATGTTGGCGGAGGTGATAATTCTGGATTTGCAATTCGCAATCATCATCTATGGTTATTACGTAAGTATCCTTAATTTCATGATGAAATGTTTCATCCTTGCAGGATCTTGTGATTTTTATGGATTTCTTCGAATAAAGTATCCATCGATTAGTCTGAATTGCTTCTAATTTGACGTCATCTATTTCGACGGGAACTTGAACGCAAGAGGCGTTTGTGGAGTATCGCATTAAATCTGCAACACAAGTATCTTCGGCAACAAGGAACTCGTCCTTTTCATTACATAAATAAGTATCAGCATCGATTACATTACAGGGCTTTGATAGAGATTTCGTTTTCGACCCATTCACTATAAGGTAAGGGTGTTTTGGAATTATAATTAAGGTATTCTGGGTAAAGGGTTCGGTAATAGGTAAGGGAACAATTCTATAATAAAAATAAGATTGCTTATATACCAAAGGTATTTCCATAATAAAATTAATCTGCTTATCTTTAACATATGATTTCATACTAATCGTCTGTTCTATTTTCACTAAATTTTCAGGTTTTGATGGATAAATTAGTTTTTCAGTTTCCTCAATATTTTTTAATATAGTAAGTAATTCCTTACTATCCACAATTGACTGGTGTAATACGCCAATTTTACTGAATGCTATAGCGGATTCAACCTCATCTAATTTTATACATATTAATTGAAAATTATGAATGAATAGATTGCAAGCATGAATAACATGATATAATAATTCTTGAAGTTTTAATTCATTCACATTTTTATTTAAATTTGCAATAGATTTATCCATTTGAACAAGATTCAACTGTACATTATTAGTAATATTCATTATTTCTCCTACCATTTCAAATATAAGAGTTGCTTTCTTATCTAATATGGATTGTCGGGATTGTAATCCATTTATTAACTTATTATATTCAAGAGCATCATCGTTATCTAGATTTCCGGTAATTAACTTTACTAATGAACCCAGAGGATTCAGAAGACCTCTTTTTACTCTGTGGGTTGGAACTAATTGACTATATTGCTCTGTAACGACATTTATAATATGCTCTACCTGACTCTCTGAATCGCGGATAGACTATATGTTTCATTTATACCTGTATGTATTAACGTATGTAACTCCTGGTACCTATTAATATTTGTATTTAAATCTAAATTAATTTTCTCTAAATCTAATATCTTAATAACTATCCACTTATCATAACTAACATACGCCTTTCCTTCTCTCACTGGCAAAATTCCGGGATTCTTTTCAATCTTCTGCAGTTGAAGGCCCTGGCTGAGGACTGCTTGGGCGATCAGCAGAATAAATCTGTGAAGGACGCTTAATGTCTTTTACTGGGACTTTAGTGTAACGCGTTTGGGTTTGCACGGGTGCAATGTTTCTCGATATATTACCTGTAACTTTGGCTTTATGATACCTAGGTTTATCTTTACTACGTCTCCTATTAACTCCTTTAACAAAGACTGTATCGCCTTCCTTTATCTTAAATTCCGTTTCTCCGTGTTTCTTATCTCTATCTTTTTGTTTGGAATGAATTATTTTATCTGTTAAGTATTTATAAAGGTATCTGGTTCGTTTGGCATGATCATTTACTAATTTCTGGGTATACTCTATGTTAAAATTAGTATTAAAGGGACTCTTGGCATCAACATGCCCAAATACTATTTCAAAAGGCGTAAGGCCTGTCGTTGAATGTATAGTATTATTGTAAGATAAAATTGCATATGTCATAACAGATGCGGCATCTGTTATTTTATGTTCATACTTCGCAAGGCGGTAGATCTCTAAAATAGTTGAGTGGAAACGCTCAATCATTCCTACAGAGTTGGGATTGTTCGGAGTACCAATATGTAATTCGATTTTATAAAGTAACATCATTTCTTTCATTAATTTATTATTAAATTCTGTGCCTGGATCACAACTTATTTTTCCAGGGATACCATATAATGAGAAATATTTAATTAATGATCTTACTACCTCAGGAGTCGATCTATCAGGAATTGGAAATGCCTGACCTAACTTACTAAATGCATCGATTATGGTTAAAAAGTATTTTCCTTCAATGTTAAATAAATCAATGAACAGTTCCTCAAACGGCTTATTTTGCGTTTGCGTCAACTGTAACTTTGGTTTTAATGGATTCCTGTCATATTTCATTTTTTTACAAAGTTCACAAGCATTTATTATGGTAGAGACTGTAACTTCCATATTGTTCCAAAAATATGTACGCCTAATATGTGTTAGAGTTTCTTTAATTCCACGGTGACATGTTTTACCATGGTGATACTTGAGTACTATTTGTCTTTGTTCATTCTCATCACTAACATAAACTACTCTTTCTGTACATTCAATAATTTGCACAGATCCTTTTGTGAATAAATTAATAATGGCTTCGGTAAATTGCTTTCTATGGGCGTCATCCTCATAATAAATGAAATATTTGACTTTGGGTCTAATATACTGTTTTAAGAAACTTTTAACTAAATCTGGTCTATTCAATGGTAAATGTAATTCTAAATGTAAATGTAAATGTAATCTGTTGTTTTGGCCTAGAAATATCTTTAGCATTTATTTCATTTCTGAACCACGTATGCACTAAAATTTGACGCGGCTTGGTATCTACGGCTTCGTGTAAAATGGGGACGCCGTCAGTGTCAATGTCGACAGCTGAATGGGCGGTATCTGTACTACTCTTTGACCGTTCTTCGGTAGCTGTTGTAGTACTAGATGGGGATGGTACTGAATAGGGTGAACGACATCTAACTGAGATAATGCTCTCAGTTTTTTCAGAATCTGAAGAGATTGACATAGGACTTTCTGGACGAGATTCGTCACTCTGTAAGTCTCTGTCACCAACATTTACGGCTAAAGAAATGTTGTCTTTGTTTCTGCGTTTATCATGAACTGCATTTATTTTAATTCGCGATAACGCATCTGCATTTGTGTTTTGTTTTCCGGGTTTATGTATGATATTAAAATCAAAATCACTCAAACGTAATTTCCAACGGGTTAACTTGGAATTTGGTTCCTTAAGGGAATCTAACCATGCAAGGGGTCTATGATCGGTGTATATGGTAAACTTATTTCCATATAAGTAAGGTCGAAAATTTTTAACTGCCCAAACAATGGCTAACAGTTCTTTTTCGATTGTACTATAACGCGTCTCAGGACCATTTAATATCCTGCTAGCATAGGCTACAGGTTTATCATTACCAATGGTACCTTGTGACAACACTGCACCTAAGGCATAATTTGAAGCATCAGTTGTTAAAATAAAGGGTTTATTAAAATCTGGATATTGCAATAATGGAGCAGTAGTCAATAACTCCTTACACTTTTCAAATGCATTACTATAATTTTCATCAATAACTATTTTTTTATTTTTCTTAAGACAAGCTGTCATCGGTTGGGTAATCTTTGCGAAATCTTTAATGAATTTGCGGTAATAACCTATTAATCCCAAAAAACTTTTTATTTCTGTAACTGTCTTTGGCATAGGATATTTTAGAATAGCATCAATTTTATCTGTGTTGGGTTTCAATCCATCAGGTGTAATTGTATGACCCAAATATGCGACTTCTTTACTTAAAAACTCTGTTTTGTCTAACTGAACTTTAAGGTTGGTCTGACGTAATCTTTCAAAAACTGTTTTTAACTTTGCTATATGTTCATCCAAACTAGAACTGAAAATAATAATGTCGTCCAGGTAAACTAGACAATGGATACCTTGTAGGCCTCTGAGAACATTGTCCATTGCGCGTTGGAAAGTAGCCGGAGCTGTTTTCAATCCAAATGGCATTCTCAGAAACTCATAATGACCAAACTGTGTGGAAAACGCTGTTTTTGTCCTATCTTTTTTTTCGATTTCAATTTGATGATATCCACTAGCAAGATCTAATACAGAGAAGTACATGCTCTTGCCTAATTTGTCAAATAAATCTGTTATGTTTGGAAGTGGGTACTTATCATCAGTTGTGATGTCATTAAGTCTTCTGTAATCGACAACCATTCGAAATTTACGCTGTCCGGAGGCATCTAACTTTTTTGGTACTAAATGTACTGGGGCATTCCAAGGAGAGTGACTCTCTTGGATAACATTATCTTTTAATAATTTTTCAACCTGATTTTTAATTTCTTGAGCCTGACCAGGACTCTGTCTGTACGGCCTAACGTAAATAGGATCTTCATTAATAGTTCGAATATTGTGCTTTACTTGGTTAGTAAAAGTTAACGGTATCTGATCACAATAAAAAATGTCTTTATATTCATTACATAAATCAGAAATTTTCTTTCTTTCTTCCGCATTCATATGACCAAGTCGAAGTTTCTTTAAGTTTTCTTTTAATAAAGCATCTATTTCAATCATTTCTACATCATCATTCAAATTATTAACCTGACATTGTTCACTTATATATTTAGTAATTTTAACTGGTTTTGAAAATTCTAATATGACTTTCTCATCAGTTGTATTTTGAATTACTGTTAATGCTATACCATTAGTACAGTTAACAATAGCTGCAGGCATTCGAACGCCTTTTTTAAATTCTTTAAACTCTATAATTCCTTCACCATTTAGTAAATTTGTTGGTATCTGAACTCTAGTTTCAGAACGAGGATCTAAATGAATTTCAGATGGTGGACTATACATAATAGGTATCTGTGTGTTAGATGTAGTTAATAATTGTTTGTTCATATCAATATTTGCGCCAAGTTGTTTCAATAAATCTGAACCTATCAGTCCGTCATACTGACTGTCTACTTCATAAATGTAAAATTTATGATAGCTCGGATTTTTAAAAGTTTTTAGTAACGGTATGAAAAGAACTTCGTTATGGGTACTACGGGCATGAGTACTAACTACGTCAAACTGTTCTTGATAAATATATTTCTGAAAATATTCATAAGCTTTTGCTGGGCTTATAAAAGATCTAGTTGAACCTGTGTCAATCATAAATTTGGAATCAATCTCTGGAATATAAATGTGGGGTAACTTAAGGATGCCATCATAATTTAAATTAATTATGTTATGGGATCCTCGGGGGAGGCTGCTGGACAAAAATTTTCATTTTGTTTTACAGCATCTTGTGGACTGTCTGAGTTATCAAGTTCTACTTGATTTTCCTCTTCGTTATTGAATACATACGAGTTTTCATCCTCGTTATATTCCTCGGGATAACTTTCACACGTTTCCTGATAATATTCTGGTTCATCATTAAAAAATAGATGATTCGTTGGCTGTGTATTCTTCAACGGAACTGCGGTGCGCATAGAAACATCTGAGTCTAATTTGTACGATGGTCTATGTGCTTGAGCGTTTGGCGGAATGCCAAAACGGAATTGTCCCGGTTGATTCCTATAGAATCCTGATTGGGGTTTATGGGGTTGCATAAAATTTGGCTTGAAAGCTTGGTTTGGGTAACCAAATTTAAAATTTTGTTGTGGTTGTGGAACACCGAATTTAAATTGTCCATAATTGTTCGGCTGTGAAAATCTATTTATTGGAGAATGTTGTTGCATGGGCATACCGAATTTAAAATTATTATTTGGTTGAGTAAATTTTTGATTAGGTATGAATTGTGGTCTGTTAATGGCAAAATTTGGTTGATAACCAAATTTAAAATTTGATGGTGTCATGTTATTCGACATCATCGGTTTATAATTATTCTGAATGAAAGGCTTAGGTTGCTGAGTGGGTTTAGTTTTTCTCGAATTGTATTGATTCTGGAAGTTTACTTCTTCCGTCACAATACTAAGTGCCATTTCAAGAGTGGTGCATCCCTTAAGACGTACTATGCGTATCAGATCTTCAGGGAGATTAAACAAGAAAACATTCATTGCTATATTATTATAAATAATAATTTTGGCATTACGAACACCAGTATCATTCAACAAGTTCACTTTTGAAAATAAAGTACTACGCATGTACTGTATTCTATTGCAAAAATCAATAAATGACTCACCGTTATTAATCTTTAGTGACTCTAGCTCTATGGCTATGCATTCTTCCGAACGCGGATCACCAAAGTGTTGCGTTAGCAAATTCTTAAGTGCGGTCCATGTCTCTATATCTTCACGCTCGCTTATTAAATTCGCGGCACGACCGACCAGTCTACTTGTGATAATATGGAATACGTATAATTCCTGCGCTGGATTATTTAATCCTCTATAATGACTTATAACATATTCACACTTCTTAATAAATAAATTAATTAATTTTCCATCACCTTCAAATTTAGGTATAATGGATACCATTTCTTTTGGTATTATCGTAATAACATTATCCACTTTGTGGCTTTCCATTTTTATTTAATTATTATATTATTTAAAATTCTTCAATAAAAAAAAAATAATTACTTCAAAGTAATTCAATATTTAAAAAAAAATAATCTTAAATTAAATACAGCAATCTAGGATAAGACGGGACACAGAGGGAAAGTGAAAAGGTCTACTCACATTATCTCCGTGGCCATTCTCCCAAATGTAGCTGCTTGAGTCTTGCGTCCTCGGCTATGTCGCTGCGTAGACTTATTTATTTGATGGTTCGCGATACCCGTAACAACGTTAAAACGTTCGCCGAAAATTTCCGCGGACAGACCGATTTTTGTGTCTTCAAGGGCACGGTTTCTCGACGCGAGTATCCTACCGACTGCGCCAGTCAAATCGGGCGACGGCTCGAGGAGCTTTTTAAAAGACTGTTCAGAGTGAAGATCTTTATTAGACTTAATATTCATGTACAATTTCCCTATTTATAATGTGGAGCGATGTAAACAACACGCATTACTTATTCTAGAACGTTCCACATGTTGACAATGAAAGTGCTGAGGTAGCGTCTGGAGCACACCTATGATGTCTCAAATTACATAAAAACAACATGTACTTGTTCTAAGAAGTGTTGACAATGAAAGTGCTGAGGTAGCGTCTAGAGCACACCTGTGATGTCTCAAATTACAGAAAAACAACATGTACTTGTTCTAAGAACTGTTTACTGTTTTACAAAATGTGCTTAGCTTGCGTTTGTGGTACGTCCTGTGATGCGACGCCATCAGATCGTACACATACTCTAGGATACGTAACTAGGTACAAGGGCTATTAATATTGACTAATAATAATGAGCGTCCTATACTCAATCATGAGATTTATTTATGAGAAATAGTATGTTTTGGGTGTATTTTTACGTATATATATTATGTCATATCTACATTATATTTTCAATCGACTTAAAAAAGATTTTCTCAATTTGACATTTTATATGTATGTCATGATTGCATGGAGGGAAGATATTGATCTTCCCTCTGAGATCTCCCCCAAATGTGGACTGAATTTGACAATTATTTTTTCATTCCATAGGATTTAACCCAAAGATGGTTTTTTATTTAATAGCCTAAATGACGAAACAAGCATGTCGCTCGCCTAATGGCAAGCGCCACGCGTGGCTATATACAGACAACACCATACAGAACTTTGAATTACAAAGCACTGAATGGCAATGGACTATGCTCGTCACCGCGAGACGTCTCATAACGCCCATTAATTTCACTGGGGAAGAATTATGTTTTTTGAAGAACTTTCCGTAGTATATAAATAGAATATTACTTTGGTATGGTTTTACATGCTAAAAATAAAAATAGTATAGAATAAAAATAATTGGCAAGGTAAGATATAACAGTCGACAATTTTCCAGCCACCAATCACGATATCTCCGCATTCGAGAGTTGTCAAAACGGAACGCTCCCCCATCAATTGATAAAATAGCTGCGGCAACGCTCACCAAAACGATAGAAAACTCCACAA
Source organism: Mimas tiliae (assembly GCA_905332985.1). Lineage (NCBI taxonomy): Eukaryota > Metazoa > Arthropoda > Insecta > Lepidoptera > Sphingidae > Mimas > Mimas tiliae. The sequence continues at coordinate 9,688,594 of HG995255.1, forward strand.
AAGGCTGAAGGCACTCGACTACTCTCGACCTAAACGCTTTAACCATGTCCCAACCCCATACTTCAGGATTGCTCACTCCACTTGTCTCCAAAAACCCGTGAATATTTTGAACAATTTTCTGCCTAATATACGAGGGAGGAAGACTTATCTTGCCGTGCATTCGTCGAGATAATGATGGCACTTCAGCCGATGGTTTTGGTATTGCTTCTAATTGGTGGTGGTCCTCATATAAAACTGTTGCACGCGCCACCCCTATGTACAAACATGTAGCGGCGATGTACGGCGCGGTCGTAGGTATTATTATATAACATACATAAGTATTCACGCCTGTATTCCTCGAAAGGGTAGGCAGAGGTATACCTCTACCTAGATAGAGCTGCAGCTGCAATATGGTCCCATATAAAGGTTAAGATCTGATTATGGAGTACGGAGAAAAAAAAATATTTTCCTCAACAGACTACACTTGTCGCGATTGTGTTATTGCATTGGAATTTACATGACATACCGATCACTAAAAATAAAATAATTAATCTTCTTTTTTAAATCTTATTTATTAAAACAGCATTACCTAAAGATTATACCTAAAAAGCATATAACGCTTCATTAGCATACATTTTTATGTTCACTGACAAGTTTGTAACTATTAACGCTAAAATATTCTCTTCCGTTGGAGACGATGATCGTCTCGATTGGTAATATGTATTCATGAATAATAAACGTATTTTTGTATCTTTATACAAATAAAGTTGCTAATTAAACGCAAGTAAGATTAAGACAAATTTAATTTTAATTAGCCGCTGTGACAAATCGGTTGCACGACCGACTCTATCGTAAACCGAACATTGAACGAAAGCGCTCGAAGGAGGCGCTTATTAGCACTCAGACAGGAGCAGTTTATCGCTCGCGAGCGTGCCTCAGAGCGCATTCCTATCGCCTCGACCGCGACCACGCTTTACGACCAGACCATTAATGACACGTGGTAACGACCGGGAAGAGAATCGATTCACGACCCATTTTAGTATCGCGACTTGTGTTGAAATTACTCCGGTGCGATAGAAAACATCATCGGAAATTCTAAAGTGTTGCCTTGCTAATATATAGAGAGTTTCTATGATCTGTTGGACGAATATATGAATAATAATAATACTAGCCCGGTATTATACACGTCCCACTGCTGGGCCTCCTCCACTAAATGAGAGCGGTTAGGCCTAAGTCCTACGCTGGCCTAATGCGGGTTGACAGACTTCACAATGCTTCGAAATTCCTCTGGAGAACTTTTCAGGTATGCAGGTTTCATCACAATGTTTCCTTCATCGTTAAAGCAAGCGATAATTAACAATGAATACACACGTAACTTTGAGTAATCAGAGGAGCATGTTCTTAGATCTGATTTCGAACCTGTGACTTTCGTTTAGGCAGTCATGCAACCACCCGCTGAATTATCGCTGCATGAAGTGTAAGGTTATTAGTTTGATTTTTCTTAATACAGATTGATATCTACATGATTATAAAATATTATGATTGGATCACAAATTAATCCCAATTATTCTAATCAAAGGTAACATTTGATTACAAATGTAGATATGCACAAAGCTGTCAAGCTTAATAAAACTACGATTCTCTTACACAAGCCAAAACCGTGTCAGGGATTATAAATTAAGTAAGATACGAGTAAAAGCAGTTAATTATACACTCGTACAAAGCCTTATCTATATGTTCTTGCAATCGTGACATCAGCGCAGATAACTGAATATCGCGATCTTTTATCGAGGCACAGATAGGGCATTATCGTGTCACGTAAGCTGTAATGCTCATCAAGATATATTCGCGACATATACGTGGTACTCACCCAATAGCTAGCCTTAACCGGCTTACTAGGTGGTACTAGGTGGTATGCGAGAGGCCGTCTGGGTTGGTACCACCTACCGCCAATCAGCAGTGCGTAAGCCCTATTGTGTTTCGGTTCGAAGGACATTGAAGTTAGTGAAATTACTGAGCATTATGAGACTTAACATATTACGTCTCGGGGTGACGAACGCAGTCCATTGCTACGCAGTGCATTGCAATTAAATTTTTTGTCTGGTGTTTTGTCTGTTTATGGGCAGGTGTGGCCCTAAACATCATTCAGGCATCATGGTCGTTTCGTCATTCAGCTAATATAAAAACCTAGTAGATGTAATGGGTCATTTTGGGCTGTAGTATTTTCTCGTCTATTCTATATTCTCAACTCCTCAGCGCTGATGGATCATATGCTGAAGAACCCAGCGTCAGCTCCTGTTTTCCAGGTAATACGATTCCTCCACCTAGGCTTTCTTCAGGTCGTTGTTGATTACGGACATCAAAGTTTGGAAGGGTCTTCCCCGTTTCTTCGAGCCTGTGTCGAGGTTCAAGACCTGCCTTGTCATGTGATTTTCTGGCCTTCTCATAACGTTGTCTTCTTTTTTTTAATTTGCTTGAATGACGAGACGAGCAGGTCGCTCTTCTGATGTTAAGCGACATGCCTGCCCTTAAATAGAAGCAACGTACCACACGGAACTCTGGATTACAGAACACTGCATGGTACTGAACTGCGCTCGTCATCCCGCGATATAAGATATTAAGTCTCATAATGTCAAGTCATTTCACTGGCTTCAATGTCCTTTAAACCTAAACATAACAGTGCTGTTTGGTGGCAGAAATAGACAAAGCAGTGACACCAACGCTGACCTACCACCTTCTATTGGGCGGAACTTGAAACTGTCTATTATATGGACATTAAACGGGTAACCATTGCGACGTTAGCCACACCACTAGTTTATGTTGTGTGTTGCCCACCCTTCACGTATTCGATCAGTATACGAGTATGTGGTTGGGTTTTGGCGACTTATTATGATTAAAATATTATGTATGTCCTTTTTTCCGCCAGTTTTGATAAGCTTAATCTAGACTTATATCTTTTTATGTAAAAACTAATCACTTTCGCATTGGTCCAGTGATAATATAATTGGGCTGTGAAGTATCGATTACATATTTGACAAAAACTATTCTGTACGAGTGTTTTTGTTTTGCAACTTTTTTTCAATTTTTTTATCAAAACGTTTAATATGCAAATAGGCCACAGCAAGGTAAGTGGCCTTACATGATAATTACATTAATATTACAAAAGAACATCTGCTTTGCAAATGCCTACAGGTCTGAGAAGAAACATCAAGAAACTCAGCCGTAGGTCTTTTTGTTAATAGCAAGTCATACATTACTGAAATAATCATTGATGTCGTTTTATAGCATAGGTCAACAAAGGAGCGAGTGGGTCACCTGATGGTAAGTGATCTCCAATACCCATGAACAATAATATCATAAGAATCATGGATGCATTGCCGATCATAAAGGAAAACATTGAGGATTGGTAAGAGAGGATTTGGGACTCCAGAAAGCCTCCGAATTACTTCGAGATTAGGTTTGTGTCCAATATTGTAATCCCACTGCTTATCACATCACGGGGCCAAAATATCACTGCCGTGCCCACACTTTGCTTCGTATCAATCTTTTCATGACAATGATTCATCAAACCCATATTGAAATGTATAAAATCTTATCTTTACGACAAATATTTGATATTATCAAATGACGAAATACACGCGTTACACTTTTACCATGAAAATATACTTCGTCATCGAATCATGCTAAACTTAAGATAGTCTTCGCATCATCGCGTCAAGAAGATTTGTTTATCATCACAAAACTCGTCACCTAAACGTCACTAAAATTGTACTGAGTTACTACGGAATAATGAACCAGAATTTTACTATGAAAAGGGGTTTTCATTGATTTATATCAATAAAAAAGTATGGTTATATCAAATAACCAACATGTGTGCGAATTTGTCATGTCATTCGTGTACGAACATTAAACAAAGTGTTACAGAAAGGTGTAAGTAAATTTAAGCAATGTATAGTGATCGTGTTTCATCCCCATAGTACTATCGGGGACTACTATTTACAAATCCGTACATCATTATTGGGCATAATTATATTTTCTTTTTTATTCAATGAGTAACATGTCGATATCGACTTTCAACTTCAGACAACACTAAATGATAAAAGTGACACTTCAGACCTCCTTCCATTTCTATTTTGTATTGTTAAAAAACATTACCATAGTTGTCAACTGCTAACGTTGATTTGACACAGTCAGTTCGGCAATTTCTAAGTTTTTCAAGTATGTTCTGATCTAATCGGTATCATTTTTGATTCGTAATGTCTACGTGACACTGGCAGAATTGTGGTAGGGCAACACCGCAAAGGCCATAAAAGAAAGAAGAAGAAGAAGTTTTTCAAGGGAATTGGCGAAATCATCGAAAATCGATGGGGCCATAATCTTAAAAATAGAATAGATGTTTTTAAGTATGATTACGAGTTAAAAATATGTTGTACTTGACTAAAAATTAATAAAAAAAAAAAAACATAAAAAAGTATTATGAATTGATGCTTTGTGTTGGTGCAGCTGATGATAGCTTATAAGAGGCTCATCGGCTATATTAAGCAAAGTTTACAGATGGAAGAATTAAGAATGAAGTGCTTCCAAAAAATGGTATATCGACTTCAGCACACATGTTCTTTCAGGTGTTAATAAGTGTTTAAATTACTATTTACCTGCGTACGTCCTTAGAATTAGGTATAGGTTGTTCAAGTTTATTAAAAAGTGAGTGTCATTCAAAATAATTAATAGTGATGTGATCAATCTTATCGGTCTTAATAAACGAGAGATTAAAATTAACGAACGATGACTCGGAGTCTGAGTGAGATAGCAAGTTGCGGGATCTACGTACATCAAACGAGCCAAGCCGCGTGCGCACCCGGCTTCGTCAATACGTCACATCAGTCAGCTGCTCATCACTTTTCTGATGTCAATATTTTTTTTTACATATGTTCATTTTTCTAAGCTATCTGTGTAAGAATCATATCGTAACGAGAGGTCACAGATATGATTCCCGCACCGAGACAAAGTGTTTGTGTGATCCACAAATAAAAACTGTGTCTGGGTGTTTTCTCCCCAGAGGAGTTGACCGCTGGTCGTAAAAACTACAAAACCAAATCATTCTGTTACATGTATTAAAAAAGCATGTGGTGACGACCCCACTGCGAGTGTGATAAGGACATGAGGAAGAAGATATGAAATTATTTATAAAGATGTACTCACCATAAATAAGCAAATGCAGTACCACTTAACAGCCCCTTCCGAAAATTAATCAAGAATCGCCAATCACAAGTAATTGTAAATATTTGGAGGTTAGTAACAAATAAAACACCTTTCAGCATTGAGCGTATACTCATCACTGGACACAAAACCTTCCCGCCATCTATCTATGAGATAGTGACAGATTAGACTACGACACATTACTTGATATGTAATCATCTTTCTGTCTTTAATCGTAATCGATGATGATATTTGGGACTGGGTATTTTTTACGATATGAACCGACAAAAACATTCCATACGAAGGCACGACAATGTCCTCGGAACACACTTTTTTATATAAAAGCAGTTGATTTGATGGTTGTGGGACTGACTGCTTTATTTTAACCGACTGCAAATAAGGTTTTCGATTCGGTATATATGACGGGATAACTCTGCCAAGTGTAATTTCATTTTTATGAGTCTTTTTTATTTGATACTAGGTTTTGCTCGCGGATCCGCCCGGGGTTACGGCCTTTTGCGGGATAAAAATTAGCCTATCTACCAATCCAGATGTGACCAACCGTTTCTTCCAAAACCGTTCAGCCGTTAAGGCGTAATTTTAACATCCAAATTTTGTAATTGACTAACAAACATCCAAATTCACAAACTATAAAACATCCACATATTTTATAGTAGTAGGATTACATGCAAAACAATGTCTGTGTTTATACCTAACACCAAATCTTATAAAAATAATTAAAAGGTCAAGCAATACTTAAAAGCTTCCTTCAAAAATTAACTAGATGGTTGGGCTGGGCGCATCGAAATAAGATGACAAGAAACGTAACTCAAGCAATAAAATGACCCCACCAAAACTCTGTGCAAGGGGTGGGGCTATAAAAGTCTGGGCATAATAATCTCTGGTTGACACTTGATACGTAAATTTTTTGCGCGATGCAGAATGTCATATCTCGATCTAGAAATTTAATATTTATACATTAACATTTATGAAACAAAGTTGATTTTGAACGTTCATTAAGTTTTGATGCGTGTGATTTTCCTTTGCACGTGTAAGTAAGTGGATCCGTATTTTTAGGCAGATTCATATGAGAGTTATTGTTATAGTTTTCTTATTTCGATGTCTGGGCGGTATAGATAAATTGCTTTTTCCCAATACAACAAAAAAAGGAGTGACATCAAAACTTGATTATTATTGGTTTGTTTGTGGGATTGACCCAGAGATTAAGATTTAGATGGTTTATTAAAAACGGCCGTTAGACACAGATAAAACTTTAAAAACGTAATGCTTATTTACTCTTTATGACCTTCTGAGTGCAGTTGTTACGTGATTGCAGTTACATATTGCTAATCATTTTTTTTATTGCATAGGCCGGCAAACGAGCAAGTGAGTCACCTGATGGTAAGTGATCCCCACCGCCCATGTACGCCCACAATACCAAAAGAGTCATGGGTGCGTTGCCGGCCTTAAAGGAAATTGATAATTAAGGAATTGGGAAGGGGAGTGGGTTTGGCCCTCCGTATATTTAACACTTACTCTATGCTTCTGTAGTTCCAGCTTCACAAAGCCGCTATACGAGCTTTAAAATCATCTAGAACTATCAGGTTCTACTTACCAGTATTCTCGTCATTGTTAGCCGAAGGTTCTCCATCCTCCTCATTTCCTGGAATAAAGAAAATCAACATTAATAATATATTTTTTTATAAATAAATTACATCCTTTCCATTTTAAGTGGCACAGCCACGCTGTGAACAGTTTTGTCTATAGCATGAATGGGCCGTAAGACCTGAGTAGTACCACTGACAGAAAACAGAAAACTCAAACTCAAGAGTATAACCAGCCCTTATGCCTAGCGTTTGTGGACTATGAAAAAGCCTTCGACTCCATCGAAACCTTGGCTGTTCTTCAATCTTTGCAGTGATGTCAAATTGACTGGCGATATGTGGAGGTGCTGAAATGCCTATATGACTCCGCTACGATGTCCGTCCAAGTACAGGGTGTACAATCAAGACCAATACATCTTCAGCGTGGTGTGCGACAGGGGGATGTTATTTCCCCTAAACTGTTTACCGCTGCGCTGGAGGACGTCTTCCAGACACTAAACTGGAAAGGATGAGGCATAAACATAAACGGAGAGTACATTTCACACTATGCCGACGACATAGTCATTATGGCGGAAACGCTGCAAGAATTGGAGGAAATTTTGCGTAGCTTAAGCAATTCTTCTGGACGTGTAGGCCTGAGGATGAATTTGGATAAGACTAGTCATATCCAACTGCCATATCATCCAAAGGCCAATAACCGTCGACAGAGTAGGCGTCGAGGTTGTTCATAGATATTTTTACCTAGGTCAGGTTATCCAACTAGAAAAAAACAACTTCGATGCCGAGGCTGACAGAAGAATTTGCTTGGGATGGGCGGCATTTGGAAAGTTGCGTCACATATTTACGTCGACAATATGGCAGTGCCTAAAGAAAAAACTGTTCGACCAGTGCGTCCTGCCTGTTATGACGTACGGCGCAGAGAGGTGGACTCTAACGAAGGGCTTAATCCACCACTTTAAGGTCGCTCAACGAGCTATGGAGCGGGTTATGCCTGGTATCTCTCTGACGGATAAAATCCGGAATACGGAGATCCGTCACTAAGAGAACTAAAGTAACCGTCATAACCCGCCGAATTAGCAAGTTGAAGTGGCAGTGGGCTGGTCATATTTGTCGCCGCAACGATGGCCGTTGGGGTCGAAAGGTGCTAGAGTGAAGACCACGTCTATCCAAGCGTAGTGTAGGCCGACCTCGAGCCCGCTGGACCGACGACCTGATAGACGTGGCGGGAAGCGGCTGGATGAGGAAGGCGGAGGACCGTCAAGGGTGGCGCCAACTTGGAAAGGCCTTTTTTCAGCAGTGGACGAATTCAGGCTGATGATGATGATGATGAGTACCACTGACTCGCAGTAAGCCGACGTGAAGTGGCAGCTTACTATTTAATTTCGTATTATGAATGAGAATTCCAGATGTCCAAATATCCCAACCCGGGGAAGACTTTCTATTTCTCCTATCCAACATTCCTTTCCTTAACGGTTGGCAACGCATCCATGATTCTTCTGGTCTTGTGAATGTTCATGGGCGGCGGATATTATATACTACCAGGTGACCTACTACCCCTTAGGTATACTGGCTTCTTTTATAAATAACAAAAAAGAGAACTTCTACTTCAGTTTATTCGCAGTATATCCAACACAATTGTAATTGGATTTGAAATATCTAGTCTGTAACTTATATTTCTCTGTATTTTGGTTGTCCTTAAATAAATAAATAAAAAAACAAAAATTTTAATAAATATTTTCATTGTCATTTACTTGTAGTCGTAGTCCATCATCATATTTACAATGGAAATATACGACGGTAAATAAAACCATAATATCGGCATTCTTAGAAACAAGGCTAATAAATAGATATAATTGATTATCATACCTAATTATCAGTTGAAATTAGGTCAACGTTTAGGAAGGAGATTAAAGTCTGGCAATGGCTATGAAAACATTATATATAATATAATTTTATAATAGTATTTATAGGTACGAGTATGTTATAAATACACACTGCTACATATCTTATCTTAGACCTTGGACGACTGCATCTCGAAGCTATCTTTATCTTAAATTATTTTTGGCATGTCTATAAAAACACAGCGATTTTATCATATCTCTTCAACGCCGTGCACGTACGTAGTTACGACCTGACAACAAGGGCACGTACCAGGGAGACAATTCCTGGGGGAGAGAGGTTGTCAACCAGTCAAATACTTAAGGCTGACAGAGGTGCGTTACCTAGACCGAAGACCGCGACATGTATCAAGTGACAGCGTTACATCCTCTTAGTATATAACTGTACTGTAAAATTATACCTGTAGGCCAATTCTCGTAATTTTAAATGTTCAAAATATGTTGATTATTGGCTTAAGAGAATGCTATTTGCAACTTTCTTGACGCTGAGACTAGATCGGAATTATATTTTGAACATTTAAAATTACGAGAATTGGCCTACAGGTGCTAGGTCCCTTGTATGCGAGAAGCCGTCTGAGTTGGTACAACATTTTTGTTTATTTCAGCCGCAAAACTTATGCTTACACACTTCTGTTTGTAAGCACTGTTGTGTTTCGGATCGAAGGACATTGAAGCCAGTGAAATTACTTGGCTTTATGAGCCTTAACAACTTATGTCTTGGGGTGACGGGCGCAGTCCAGTGGCATGCAGTGTTTTTTAATTCAAAGTTCTATGTGTTGCTTTTTGTCCAGTTATAGGCAGGCGTGGCGCTTGCAATAAGGCGATCGACTTACCACCAAGTAGTTCTTCGGAAACACTAAGAGTTATGTTGAAGATCTAATATAAAGCAGTTGTAACATTAGATTACGTACCCATTTTTCTCTTAAGTATATAACAGGGCCCGAAAGCCCCTACATTTTTTATATAATCGTACTTTCTTCTTTCTTTCTACCCGTCGCCATCCCGGCTCAATGCCAGGGTCCGCCTTCTTGTATCATAGATTTAACGGTATTTGGTATTATTTGGGGGGACCCGCCACCTGACCCCCACAACCCACAACGGAAACAAAGATTCGCCATTGCCTTTTCCTTTATGAGCAGAGGGTACAACGGGCAGTTGAGGTTGGCTTTGGGCCTAAGATGTTGCGCACATACACTTAAATCACAAAAATTAAATATCGAAGCGTATAACGTTAATAGTAGTACTGTACTTACATACGTTAGCATGTGTGTACGCAGCAGTATCAACCCTCAGTTTCAACTATTCTATCAAAACATCTTGAGGCGCAACGGAACAGTTACGGGCGAACACCTTTCCACCCACTTACTGCGAAATAATATATCGGGGCACGCGACAGGACACCGGAACAAAAGCGCAATGCACTACAAACCATCATTACAGAACCGAAGAAAAATAAGTCAGCCAGCTGCCTTCCTACTTCCTCTCCATACAAAATATGTGTAATTCAAGATGTGCCTTTGTGCGCTGAGGTTTATTTTAGGGTTCATTCATTACGGCACTCAATTTGGCGCGTGTTCTTATCTTTTTGTGTGTTTAATAGATATATTTAGTTTGTTTGCTAGTGTGCGTGCGTCGCGTGCCGGCTCTAGGAGGAAACACAAAAACTTCCATTAACCGAGATACTGGTTTGTCAAAACAATTCAGCTTCTTGTCATGCAAATAGGCTTATCAGTTTATCGTCCCTTGTCCTTGTTCATGTGATTTAATAATATGTATATACTACACTGCCTCGGTGGCGCAGTGGTAATGCTAACGCTGAGGTCTCGGGTTCGATCCCCGGGTCGGGTAAAGTGGTATTGGGTTTTTCTATTACAAAATGCTCAGTATCAGCCCGGAGTCTGGAATTTGTGCCCGGTATGGCGATAGTTTCGCCCCCTATCACATCGTGGGACGGAGATACGCTCGGCGAAATGTGGGTGTTCTAGTTACACCTCTGCCTACCCCTTCGGGGATTACAGGCGTGAGTGCGTATGTATGTATGTATATACTACAATTTAAATTATGTGCTTCGACAATCTTTTTCGAATTAGTACCTACGAATATGACATGAATGTCCAGCCAGGTGTCAAAATAAGTACTCTTTAACAGGTATTTATATTGGCCTTCGAATGCAAACGAGCTAAAGGTCATCTGATGGTAAGTGGTTACCATCGCCCATGGACATTAGCAACGCCAGGGACACAGCCAAACCACTACCTACTGTGGAAATACATATTTAAGTCTCTTTTAAAGAAGGACATATCATAACGCTGTGGAAACACCACGGAGGGAAGTACATTCCAGAGCTGCCATCGTGGGACAAGTTTACCTCTGGAATGGCACTGTACTGGATCTAGGTGGTTCCAGGTAGAAAATATATTAGATCATTATATGTATGTGTTCAGGTGTGTTAAACTATATTCCACGATCAGTTAGCGGACTAACTTACAGCAAATGTTAACGGTTGCCACTTTGCAGAATAAATGTGGGCCAGCATTGTCCGCTGTACAGATTCTGTACTATGCATTGGGATAAGATCAAAATTCGACATATTCTCCGGTTCTCTGACTTCTGCTAGAAGTTGTGTTTTGAGAACTCTTAGTGAACCTCAATAAATACTTGTAGACTTTTACAAACTTCTCGTCTTAAATAATTAGTTTTTTTTTCTTTACTTTTGTGAAACTGTGTTAAATGCATGTTACGCTCACTAGTATTAGGAATAATTATGTTCTGTAATTATTATAGTATTAAAGGGTAAGTTATGTGTATATTCCCATGTGAACCAAAATTTGTGATAATAAAAAATTAAAAGCATGTTTAAGACTACATTATCAAGCGTTGGTATTTCCCAAGATTTACCGAAGGGCATTATTTAAATCGCAATGCCTACTGTATGTTGTTTACATAGTGTTGCGATTCTTTATCGAAAGCAAACTCGTGTAATTCATCAATTATTAATTACAATTGAGTGCTTTCCATGTCTGATATCATATCTAAAGTCGTTATGTGCAATATAAAAATTAATTGACACGTCACTAAAAATGCGCGTCCGAATTAAAATATTCACTGAAATGATATCTACAACGATATTCAATACCATATTATTATAATCAATTCTCTTCTTCCACCTACCTTTATCCCACTCGCAGTGGGGTCGTCGTCGTTGTAGTTTTTACGACCGACCGCATGACTGACGTCAACCCTTCTGGGAAGAAAACACCCAGACCCGAAACAAATATTTGTGGATAACACAAACATTTTCTCTCGGTACGGGAATCGAACCACGGCCTCTCCCTCACATCCGGCTACTCGCCCACTTCTCCACGGAGGCTATCATTATAATCAGTAATTAAATTTATAATATTAACGTTCGTTCTTAACCTACTAACGTTTACTCACAACACATTTTTATTATTAGTGCTATTTGTTTCATAAGAACTATAGCTCTCTGGTACGCATCTATTCGCTAAAAACTAGTTTTCCATTTAAAAAAATATCTAGTTAATTTCGAATTGGTTGCACATCACATTAATAATTATTGTTGCTTGAAGCATCGATCTACACAATACCTTGGCCGGACTGAAGTAAGTCAAGAGCCAAGTTGAAGCTATTGTTTTCAGAGATTACAGCGTGGCGGTAGGCGTAAAGGGTTGGGGAAGTGACTAACTTCAGTCCAAACAAGTTATTGCGCGCGTATTTCAGTTCTCTAACAAGACAACTTAAGAAGACAGTGATTGAATGGTATAACTTTGTATAAACGAAGCAATGCGCGCGTGCGCAAGACCGGTGCGTTCACAATGCAGCGGAAGACGTCTCGCGCCGCCCCCGGCAGATGCCGCGACTTGCCCGCCGCCGCTGGCATCTTGAAACTGGTTTTACAACTATACTGACCCCAGTTTTTGAATTTGGTATGGCAGTCAATTATGACGACACGTGTCGTTTTCTAAGCTTCATAACTATTAGTAGGGGATTTAGTAGTAGACGTAGTACTGTACTTGCAATAATTACGATAATAATTATTTTTTAATACCAAAATATCTATTTGTTGTTATTGCATAGGCCGGCGAACGAGCAAGTGTGTCACCTGCTGGTAAGTGATTTCCACCGCCCATGTACGCCCCCAATACTAAAAGCGTCATGGGCGCGTTGCTGACCTTAAAGGAAAGGGATAATGAAGGGATTGGGAAGGGAAGGGGATTTGGGCCTCTGGATATCTCACTCACCGTACGAAACGCAGCAGCAAGCTGCTACTATACGTCGGTTTTCTGTGGGACAGCGGTACCGACCCGGACGAGCCGGCCCATTCATGCTGTAGACAAAATTGTCTACAGTCTAAAAACAATGTACCTATTATATCATTATTAAAACTATCTAAAAAAAGATAAAATTATCATATCACCAATATCAAAACCATCTGAAATAGTTTATTTAATTTCGTTTTTACGTAGTGGAGTTAGCTTTGTAAATACCGGAAGTAGTTACGTTTGACTATTAGGATTGGTGATCAATTTATGTCTATTAAAGACCATCATTTTTGTCCATTATTCGTGACATATTCCACGCTAATAAATAGTTGTAACCCTCAAACGAGTGCTAGTGTCACAGCGACCCGTCACCCTTGTTTGCCAGGAAGCTAAGCCACTGTAACTGTGTTTGTCCGCCCAAATTTATGTACGTCGTTACCGTACTGTCACAAATCTACTTATCTACCAGAACCACGCCTTCAATAATATCCTATATTATAAGCTTTATTGTTATGCACATCTGTGAGCTAACATAGTTTTATTGTGGTATCATAAAACAAAAAGTGACTGCGAATTACAAAAATGCATTTTGGAGCATTCTTTAAATGGTCTAATAGACTGTACAAAGAGTTTTGATTTTGGCCAAAAATGTTGACGTGAGATCCTAAAATTTTTATTGGTATTTTCAACCGATTACAAAAAAAAAGTTTCTCAATTTGTATGTATTTTTTATGTAATAAATAAAATTAAAAATAAAAAAGTCTTAATTCTTGCCACAAAGTAGATAAACATTAAAAAGTTTACATCATATTTTTTATGTATGTTACGCTATATCCCCTTCAAATGTGAACCGATTTAGATATTTTCTATGTTTGATAGAGTCCGATGGTAGTCCTTATGTATTTGATTAAAATTTGATGACGGAGTACTTGCGAAATTTAAAATATCTTCAATAGAAAACAGTAAATGTATCGCGTTTCGGGGATTGAAGTCAATTGAAGTTAGGACTTATAATTATTCATAGTATTAGGCCAATAGTCATGCAAGTGGCTCAACTAATCGTGACCACCACCACAACCATAGCGTAACCATAGGTACATCTACCACCTATAAGTAAAAGGATGAACATTCTGAGAGGGATTTTTTTACAGTAATTCCACTGATAGAATGAAACAATTAAGTTTTTATACCACCCTGGCCAAACCCACATATCCCTGCTATAGTCAAATCTGGCTCAGCGTCGCTTTACCACTTAGAAACAAGTTATATTGTCGACCTACGTCACAACCTGTTCAATCTAAAACCCTAGGCTACCTTATAATCCATAAGTTATTTATAAATTCGGTATAAAGGTAGTATAGCAAGTATACGGAGTTTGCTGTAACTCTTATATGTTACGAAACACAAAGCATACACACACTGACAAAGCATTAGATGAGAGTAGTTATCGTATCGGAGGTACGGGCATTGTCCATTGTGTCGACGCCTTCGACCATTGTTCCGGCTTGTGTATATAGCAGTTTCAGCCACATCGATCGGTTTACACGTACACTGTTATGACTTACTATGTATTGATACATCATACAGCCACTCTAGAAACTACTGGAGTAATTCTTGCTACCCTACAACTAATATTCATAAATCCTTTGACACGGTTATAACTCTTTGTTGTAAACTTGATATTAAACGCTTGCAAAACTTTAGGGAAATCAGAAAGCTCGCTTAAGGTCGCAAATGTAATATTCGTGCGGAAATAAATTGTCATATTCTTGTAATTCCAATAATAACATGTGTGGTTGTCGGTTGAACAGCGTAAATTCACCCATAGACTAATATGCGTGTGTAGATACGGAATTCGTATTTCGACGCCAAATTATATGATTTATTGTCACCGCGGATGAAGCGAGTATTCTGCGACCCTCGTACACGGGGTGATTTTATAGCAGATAATGCCCACAAAACTATTCAAGGTACAGATATTATTTGGAACGTTTAAAATTAGTACGTGATTTAAAAAGCAAAATGTATCATTTTAAGTATTTTATATATGCTTATGCATCGAATTAAGGATTATGATAGTCTAGAATAAAACTGGTTGTCGTATTTCATTTTGATATCTCTTATTTGTCATTAAATTTAATATGGGTAAGTAATATAAAATTTAAATATTGCAAATTAATTATATATCGTATGACGATACGATATATGATGATATTACATTCATTATAAAAAAATAAAATGGAACGTAAAAACATATAAAAATAATTTAAAACCAAAAAGACAGTCGTGTAGTTGGTGTTAATTTACTGAGGGGGCAATGCAGGCAATATTGGAGGAAAATATTATAATAAACTATAAAGCTATATTGTGAATGTGACAGTCCGCGTGTCGCTCCGACCCCCGCAATGCCATTTAAGGGTTAATACTGCGCTGACACGGGGTCGTCTTTATAAACTGAAAGGATTATTTAGAGCAATAACTCAGGAACATTTATCACTTCTGTTCACGCCTAGAACACTAATATAAATTGATACACTGACAAAATGTATGTTTCCCTCCTCTTTTGGAATTTATTTCTATTATATCCAACAGTGGATGACATAATGATACTTTTATACAACTGAAATGACGAGATGAGCAAGTTGCTCGCCTGATGGTAAACGTCCCACGCTTTTCCATAAACAAACACCATCCAATATTTTAATTTAAAAATACTAAATCGCATCGCATGGCACTCATTACCCCGAGATATAACATGTTAATTATCGTAATGCCCAGGAATTCCCCTGATTTGAATGTTGTTCAAACTGGAACACAAGCACTGTTCAGAACTTAAACATTGTTGCTTGGCGTCAGGAATAGATATAGTGGAGGTACCTAGTCAGGCGGAATTTCAAATATGTGAGCCTACCTGCCTAGCACCAACTTAGTTTTATAGATTTAATTTTACATTTCAACTATGAATATTTTTCTCATCAAACAACATTGATTACACTAAACACGACTTCTCATTTAAATTCTCGTTTTAAATTCCTCTTAAAAAATATTAAAGAAATAATACTTAATACACCCCATCTATCGGGCGCAGTTCATAAGAAAAACTGCATTTCCTGTAACACGTAATAAAGCGATCGTAGTGACATCAAACACGAATTAACTTTCAACAACAACCCTCCCCCGGTGCACTATCAATCGTAAGACATGAACACGTTCCGTTAAGTGGTCGATCGGACCCCGTGGCGATTTAATTCACTTCTCACGCGACACTGTAGGCGGAGGGTTACAGGGATTACTTGCCACGCGACCCGACAGATATTGTCGATTTACGGAGACGAGATACGATAGAGTAATGATGCTGACATAATTGCTTGAAGGATTTACGGAGTTAATTCTGCGTCCATTTGGTTTAATTAATACGATTCATTTTTCATCAGTTACTGTACAAGGCTAATACACTCTCCCTAGAGGGATTGACGTCAGGTAGATAGCCGGTCGTATAAACTACACGCCAAATATATAATAAATAAATAAATACACCCAACAGTCACACACATAGTCCTGACCCCACACTAGGTAAACCTGTATCGTGGGTATCAAGAACTACGAGGGACTTGCGGTCCCACAACACCCAGACCCGAAACAAATATTTATGGATCACACAAACATTTGTCTCGGTGCGGGAATCGAACCCACGACCTCTCGCTTCGCAGCCGACTACTCGCCCGCTGCGCCACGGAGGTTGTCAAATAAAAACAAGTTTTTGATAAGATATTTATAAATGAAATACCTAATATTGACTTAAATTGTCAGTCATAAATATTGAACGACTTTTGCACAATCATGTTAATTTTAAATACAATCAAATAAAGCAATTAGTAGATATTTACGCGCTAGCTTACGTTGATCTGCCATAACAAAGTGTCATATTTTTATACTGTGCCATTTCGATACGGGGATTTATATTTTCACCCTCACATTTAACGTCGCATACGCATGTCATATTCGTAGAACGTTATAGACACAATTGAGGATTATTTCTACGTATACTTTTCTATCACAAATAATTAAACATTATAGTACCTAAAACTTGTGTAAATAAAAATCTTGTGAATAAAACCGTTTAAAATAAAGCAGTAATAGCTTAACGGGGATTGGTTCTGACTGTCAAGATGAAAGTAGCGGTTTCGAAAGCCCTAAGAGCATACACCTCTGACTTTTCAAAGTTACGTGTGTATTCATTGTTATTATCGCTTTCTTTAACGGCGAAAAAACATCGTGAGGAAACATCCTGAGAAGCAGCTCTCCATAAGAATTTCGAAGGTATGTGAAGTCTGCCAACCTTCATTAGGCCAGCGTGGTGGACTAAGGCTCGTACCCAGCAGTCGGACATGTATAATATAGAACTAGTATTATATTATAAAACCGTCGCAAGAAAACTAAAAGCAAACAATAATTTTGAATCGGTACTATTGCAGTTTAATGGTCAATGATTGATACCACCGACTCAAAAATGTTGTTAAGTTTAATTTTTAGTTTTTTTTTCAAACAGTTGGCATTACGGGACGAACAATACGGGAGCATCTCGCGATGGGGTTCCGCTGCATATGTGTTACTGGCCTCACCCATTGATAATATTTCACGCAATTGTGAACTAAATCCCCACACACAATCAAATTATTGAGTTACATATTAATATGTCCCCTTGTAGTGTTGCCATGTTATGGCCCATAATATTCTGCGGTATATGTGGTTATTTTCTGACTGTTTTCTTAATCATGTCAATTTGTACCAGTATTATTAAAGATGTGCTTTACATACATTTTTAATTTTACAAGATTCTGATTTGGATATCAAACTATCATTTATACTATTATTTATCCTGACAGCCTCCGTGGCGCAGCAGGCAAGTAGCCGGTTGCGAAGTGTGAGGCCGTGGGTTCGATTCCCGCACCTTGACAAATGTTTGTCTGAGCCACAAATATTTGTCTTGGGTCTGGGTGTTGTGGGACCAGCCCCTCGTAGTTCTTGATACCCACGATACAGGTTTACCTAGTGTGGGGTTAGGACTATGTGTGTGACTGTTAGGTGTATTTATTTATTTAAAAAAATAAATGTAAATGTACTGTACTATTTTTCTATTATTGTAAATATAGGGAATATTATTTAATATTCAATTTATGTTGTATTTACTTCAAAATAACCAAAAGTTAAAAATACAAGCTGTTAATTTTTGTTTTAAGTTGGCAGCACTATGTCATGCGTCAAATAGAAAAAAACTGCGCAAACCGTAGCGAAATGAGGATTGCGCAAATACAGATAAAAAAATAACGTATGAAAATATCAATTCTCGACCATTATCTATAACGACCCCAATAAAATAGGAACTTTTTTTGTTCATATTTATCATTTTTATTTGTTCTAAAAAAGCATTTGCTATGATTATATTGTGGTCTAGGCACATTTCTTAATTTCAGCTTTTTGACCTGATTAGTATTATTAGATTAGTATACACTATGTGATAATGTAAGCTGAATTACAAACATGTAAAATGCAAATTGAAAGATAAACTTACTGACGATGAACTTTGTTAGGTGTTTATGTTTAGTCTGTCGATAACAAAAGTTTCGAGGAAAGTTTCTGAAATCCTGAGTGTGGATTAAGTACTAAAAACACATACACATTTTAAAAACGCCTTACAATTTATCTTATCACATGTAATATTTCGCATCAAACACTTTTGCAAAAGCTATAATTTATCCTAAAGACGACGTATCGTATCAATGATTTGTTATTTAAATAAGAAATACGTACCTAATTAGTTTTATTACATAAGACATATATTTTTTTACACCTATATATTAAAAAGTAAAAATATTACTTTAAAAATAGAACCAGTGTTGAAATTGTACCTTTCGCTCAATATTTTTGTAATTGCTGACACTGCCTAATTGAAACCGTTGCACTTCATTTAAAGCTAGTCCACTCATGACTAGAGTCAAACTATAAGACTCCATAGTTTTTGTGCTCATAAACAGTGAGACATATGATCCAACAATAGTGGCATGTCGTGGAGATCGTAAAGTCATAAGTTTACGACATTGGCCGTCACACCGATCTATGCACTTCATATTGCATTTACATTAAGGTATGGTCCCAAACACGACCACAGCGACAAACAACAGCAGACAGCAGTATGGAATAGTTTCAACCGCTGAACACAATGCTGCTATATTCAGATGTCAGGTCCTAAATACTTACTTTATCAATTATTTTTTTACCTGTACCAAGTAGTGTTGATAATGTTATATCTACTTAAAATACTTAAATTAAAACGATTTGTAGATAGGTAGATTTTTTTTTGACAAACATTTATTTGACTTTGATGTAATAAGTAAAAATAGTGTTTTTTAGCAAAATTAGCTTTCTCTCGCGGCTCTGCCCGCGTGAATGTCTTTTTCGGAATAAAAAGTAGTCTATTTCCTAATCTAGGACATGGTCTACTTGTTTGCCAAATTTAATCAAAATCTGTATTGCTGTTAAGGCGTGATTAATTTACAAACATTAAAATTCATACTCCACAAGCACATCCAAACATCCAAAGTTTCACATAATATTAGTAGTAAGGTATAAAGTAGTAAATAACTAGTAAAATAGTACGAATGCCGAAAAAAAAACGAAGCATAAAATCGAGCAGATCACTCGCTTTATAGTAAGCGCCACGTCCACCCATAAACAGAAGCAATACCACATAGAACATTCAATTACAAGGCACTGCATGGTACTGGACTGCATTCGTATCCCGAGATATAAATTGTTAAGTATTTTAATGCCCAGTAATGTCGCTGGTTTCAATGTCCTTCAAACCGAATCAAAACAGTTCTTACACACTGTTCTATGGCAGAAGATATAGACCGCTTTGGTACATACCCAGACGGCCTCTTGCATACGTCCTACCACCTAGTCTTAGGAACCAATAGTGTCATTCGTCGACACAGTTGACGACTGCAGTCTGCAGAGGCTTGGCGGTTTTATTGCAGTCATTTTCGGAATCGCACCTTTAGACATTTTGGCCACGATTCCAAATCATGATTGATACTCCCATTCACCTACATTCTATTGTTGTTGGACTGGGTTTTCCAACTAATATTAAATGAATTAGCTTTATTTTCGTTGTTTACGTCTTACACGTGACACTTCTACTAATCAACGTCAATTGCTAAGTTGCGTAAAATTATTTTACTTGTTTAAATTTATTCCTTGATAAAAATATAAATGTATCAATATAAATTGAACTATTAGCAACAAAGTGTTATTAATTGCGTTTAAAGATGATAGGGTTAGTATTAAATTAAAAGTCAAATATATACTGTAACGTACAAGTACTTTCTAAAATGTTATAATACACTGTCCCACGCCTAGGCCCGGGCCTTCTGTACTAACATCGTTAAACATGATGGAAGTCCACTAATAAGAGTTTTGAGACAAGATATGTCTGAGTTATGTTATGTTGGTAGGTGGAGGGATGTTTCTGACCACATTAATATTATTTGCACATACGCACTCACACCTGTACTCCCCGAAGGGGTAAGCAGAGGTGTAACCAGTACACCCACATGTCGCCAAGCTTATCTCTCCCAGAAAACCGACTTAAAGTAGCAGCTTGCTGCTGCGTTTCGTACGGTGAGTGAGATATCCGGAGGCCCAAATCCCCTCCTTCCCATCCCCTTAATTATCCCTTTCCTTTAAGGTCGGCAACGCGCCCATAATTCTTTTGGTATTGTGGCCGTACATGGGCGGTGGAAATCATTTACCATCTGGTGACCCACTAGCTCGTTTGCCGACCTATTGTAGTCTTTACGACCGGCTGCCTGTCTGACGTCAACCCCTCTGGGGAGGTTAGCCACTACCCATTCGATATGGTATAGAATATTACTTACCACGCCAGCTCGACTATCGCTGCTTAATTCAAAAAATTATGAAAATATTATATCCAAGGTATATTTTTATAATTAATTCATAGCCAACCTCCTTGATTTACAATCTGCGAATGTTGAAACCAAAACCGAATTGTATACGTAAAGCCACATAAATACATATGTCAAACATATCTAAAACGTAACAAAGGAAAATAAATAAAAACGTTTCTCTACGCGGAATAAAAATAAGCGTAACAATATTAAGTCACCTACTTTGAAAGAAACGCGAAGCCGGTGCCACTTGCGAGCACCTTCTTGGAGATAAAACAAAGAACCGTTTGATCCACCGCCCTCGAACACTTGTGCGGCATCCAAAACAAACACGCAATTTACTTGAGACAAGTTCGCGCTTTGTGCGAATAATTGCGGCGTAACGCTTCGGATGTTCAGTAAGGCTTCTATTCTGACTGGTTATTTATTATACAATGTTTGTTGAATTGTACAATTGTTTATTATATTTAGCCTTGTGGGGATGGACTATTGAGATAAAGGTCGCGAGTTCGATCCCAAATCCCAAAGCATTGTGAATGATTCCTAGCTATAATGAAGGAAACATCGTGAGGGACACCAAATACTTGAGAATGCTGTGTGACTTCTACCAACACGCACTAGGCCAGCGTTCTAGATAAGGCCTAAGCCCTCTCATTCGTAGAGGAGGCCCGTGACCAGTGGGTCAGTATAATACAGGGCTTATAATATATGATCAAATGAACTTCGAGAAGCGAAGTTCGATCATTATTATATGAGTTATTTCATTCGAAGATATATTGTTAACTTGGTAGTCCTTTAAACCTACAAGGCAGCTCGCACTATTTAAAGACTCTAATCGATTGCTTTGTCGATCGATTTCTTTGATGTTTAATCTGTCATAGCGTTTCCCTAGCACTCCGCGTCACTATGCAGATCATTCTTTTTAGAGAGTAGAAAATTAAATAAATCTTATTTGTGTACCTTTATATTATAAGGGTGAGGGTGGGTTGGGTGTGTATATCTTCGAATGAAATAACTCATATAATAATGATCGAACTTCGCTTCTCGAAGTTCATTTGATCATATATTATATTTCGTTATTTCATTCGAAGATATATTGTTAACTTGGTAGATGTTTAGAGCATCAATAAGGTTTTGAACTATAAACAAAAAACCGTCTCATCAGAAAGAAGTTTATTTAATTTTTGTTTTTTAATTAAAGGTCAACTTACAAACAACTTATATAATGTAAATATAATTTAACTTAGTTTTAAGATTAAATATAATAATCAGTCTTTCTATTTTGAAGCTACTTGACACACTGATTCAGCAAATAGCCTACCTGTTTCCGATAAAGGGTCGGACACAGGACGGTTATAGAATTTGGCAAATGTCTCTGATGTACTTGACCAGCCAGCAGTTCTTCTTATTACGTCAATACTGACCCCAGCGGAGGCCGCTGCCGACGTAGCTGCGTGCCGCGTGCTATGCGCGCTGAACACACCCACATCAACGCCACTTTCCGCTAAAGTCTGTCTTATCCATCTACTAATAGATTGGGAAGAAGCTTTTTTATAAGGTTTTTTATACGTAATAAGGAGATTTGCACTATCACAAGGTCTTAGGCTATGGGTAACGTAAAGATAATCAATCAAAGCTGTAGCTGGACAAATATTTGTGTTTTCTTTGAAATAAGGCAAATACAAAACAGGCTGGTCTCTACCAGCTGCGGAAGTTTTAATTACATCAGTGATATGTATTTTTATTCCGTCAGTACATCTTTTGACGTTTTCGATCCTAATTAGAGATAAAGTTTGGACTCTATGTGCGGTGCACAATGCTAGGAGGACAGTCAACTTTTTAGTTATTTTTTCTAAGCATAGGGTTCTATTTGGGAACCATTGACATATGTGATCTAATACAACCTGGGGATCCCACGTAGTAGCGTATTTAGGACGACAGGGTTTTGTTTTATAAATTCCTTTTAACAGTCTCTTTATCCTTTCGTCCGAGCCTACATCGTTACCTAAAAGTAACGATAGTGCTGAACGATGTGTGTTAATAGTTCCGTAAGAACTTCCCTTATGGAACTCATTACTAAGAAATGTCATTAAAGATATCACTGAAGTATCAAATACGTCTAGGCTATTCTGCTGGCAAAATGACCACCAAAGTTTAAATGTTACACTATATTGTTTCAATGTGTTGATTGCTACAGAGGAAATCATTAGATCTAATGCTATCGCAGGGACATTCCGGTGTCCAAATGCTAGCCGGAGAGCTTCGCGGCTCCCAGGGTAAGAGTCTTGTGTAATGGGTGAAATGATCTGAAACGAGATTGAAGAAGGTCTCTATTAGGTTTGAAAAATATTATTTCTGAGACTAACATGGTTTTGAGTAGGGGGAACCATGGTTGACCTGGCCAGTAAGGAAATTCTAATATGCCTGTGGCTTTTTCTCTGATAATTTTATTTAAACATTTTAATATTAAAATGCGGACGGAGGGAAAGCATTAAAAAAAATATTGACGCCAGTTTACTGTAAAAGCATCTATAGTTTCTGCATCAGGATCTTTCTTCCACGATATGTATCGCTGACATTTAGTATTCACACGGGAGGCGAACAAATCAATATCTGGTTGACCTAAGTTCCTTTTTATGCTGTCGAAGGCCCACTTGGAAAGCTCCCATTCTATATCAACGTTAACTTTTCTAGACTCTTGATCCGCTTCAACATTATCAAGAGTATTTATATATGATGCAAACAACCAGATATTCCGCCTCTCGCACCACTGCCAAATAGACTTGGCTACATCATTCAGGTGCGGGAACCGAATCCCACCCATTCGGTTTATGTAACATATCGCAGTAGAATTATCCACTCGTAATAAAATTGTACAATCTGAGAGGTCCCGAGCAAAACACTTAAGTCTCATAAATGCTGCTAACAGTTCCAAATGGTTTATATGAAAAGAATGTTCAATCTCTTTCCATCCCCCATTTACGCGTTTACCGTCACAAAAGGAACCCCAACCGGTTCTAGAAGCGTCGGTAAATATTTCTAGCCTAAATTCGTCCTGTGGTCTTAAAGAGTTTTTAGAGGATGATATTTTATTTGCCCACCATTGCAAATCAGGTAAAATGTACTTAGGGAGACAAATTTTTCTTGAATAACTACTGTTCTGTTGTAAAGCTAAGAATTTTGCTCTTTCGAGGCTTCTCGTGTATAGCCAGCCATATTTAATAGCTGGACATGCTGCAATAAGTATCCCAATAAGTTGTGAGAACTCCCTAATGGTACATGTAAGTAATAATAAAAAATTACTTAACAATTTTAAAATATTAGATCTCTTAATTTGAGGCAACCCTAATGACATATCAACCGTATTGAACATAAATCCCAGGAATTTACATGTTTGTTGAGGTTGTAAATTACTTTTGTTCCAATTAATAACGAAGCCCAGACGTTTCAGTAAATTTAAGGTTTCTTTAACATTCTTATAACACTCGTCGTAGGTATATCCAATGCACAAAATGTCATCCAGGTATATTACAGATTTATGACCCTGGGACCTTAGGTAATTCATAACCTCTTTCATTATTTTTGTAAAAACACGGGGAGCGACAGATAGTCCATATGGCATAGCGTTAAAATGATAAGTGTTACAATTATTATTTTCATTGTCCTGAAAATTAAAACACAAATATCTGCGGCTATTTATAGCGATTGGGATTAAAAAGTACGCTTCTTTAAGGTCAATAGTGGCCATAAAACCCTTTTCTGGTATTAGTTTGGCCGCAGTCCTATGGTCTTCCATCTTAAAGTGATTATTAGGTATAAACTTATTAAGAAGTTTTAAATTAAGTATAAATCTTTTATCTCCATTGGGTTTGGGAGCTAGAAAGATACTTGATATGAAATTATTATCGCTCTGATCACATATAGATATAGCACCTAAGTCTAGAAGTTTCTTAATGGCCGAAGACATATCGGCAACCTCAGTTTTCGTCCGCAGAATGTTTTGCGGAATGACTATTTGCCTAGCTACGTTACTGAACGGTATGGAATATCCATCCCGAATCCATTCAAGGATTAGAGAATTTTTGGTAACGTTTAGCCAGGAATCATAAAAATATTGTATTCGCCCTGCGTGTACCTTTAATGCTGCTGAGGTGCGCGTGGAGCTTTGTTCGATGTTTTCGTATGGTTTGCTGGGGTTGCTTTGCGATGGCTGGCTCCCGCGGGGTTGATCCTTCTGGACCCCCCTCGCCCCCCCCCCCTGGTTGGAAGGTAGCGAGGAGGGCCCGTCCAGTTTACCTGGGATCGTGGGCGACTCGTCGATGGCTGTGGTGTAAATGACGATGACGGTCTTGTGGTAGGTGCTGGTTTTTTAATTTGGAGTCCTTGTTTCTCTATTACCCTGGAAGCTTTAATTTTTTCTGAGAGCTTACTGCCGAACAACAATTCATCTCTATCTACATCTTGTACTACATTTAGGAAACATTTGTCGAGGCCGGGGGTTATAAACTTTTTCCTAGCCTCAGTTTCAATGTGATGGAGGTCGCATAGTATGCGGCAACTATCACTTAACAGCTTAATTGCCTCTAATCTTTTGTTGTCGCCATCAAGGAGCAGTACTAGTGCTCTGTTCACGGCTGTAATTCCAATGCCCAGCTGTTGTTGGACCGATTCAACGCGTTTGTCTTTGGATCGAGACATTTCCGAAGAGGCAGCCAAAATCTCTGGATTGAGTTTAGGCGCCTGTAATAGGGAGCAATTTTCCGGGATCAAGAATTGTTTCGTTACTTTATCCTTAGATTCTTTGGACAGGCCTTTTCTTAATATCGGCGTCCATAGACGTGCCAAATTGTCGTGAATTTTCTCACCTAGCTTTGGGGATTCCTCCATAGTTTCGCCTAAGGCACATAAAATATCAGGGTCCAATAATACATCACGATCTTCTTCGGGTTGAACTTGTTCTGAAGGCATTAGGACTATATCCCCCGGATTTTCGGGGGCTATTTCCTCCAAGGGAAAATTAGGCTCGATGGGGGGTAGCTCTGGATCTGAAGTCAGAAACAGTTGCATTATCAGACTTTTTTTTTTTTTTTGTGGGTAGTTCGAAAATTGTGGCGAAGCATTAATTTAGTATGAATCACCTTTGTGTTAACCCACGGTTAACCTCCAGGTTTATTCGTGACTTGTGTGGACCCACGGTCCACCTCTAGTCAAATAAAGCGATTTTCAACAAATAATGTGTTTATTAATCATTGATTGCCGTCGTGTCAACCCACGGTTAACCTCCTGGCATAATGGCGCTTATAATCTACGCAGATGAGCGTATTATATTATCACTGCGAATCATTTTGACCACTTAGATAAGGAAAAACGACTTACCTTCATCTTTTTCAGAGTCGGATGAATCTATAATAATTCGACGGCGTTTTTTATTTTCTTTCTCTTCCAGTCGTTGTAATTTGCGTTTATAACGACGTATTTTATCGTTTTTATCCCTTTTTGGCATACTGAAAGAGAAAACTTAACTGTGCGCGTGCGATCGCTGCCTCGCACGAAAAAAGAATGATCTGCATAGTGACGCGGAGTGCTAGGGAAACGCTATGACAGATTAAACATCAAAGAAATCGATCGACAAAGCAATCGATTAGAGTCTTTAAATAGTGCGAGCTGCCTTGTAGGTTTAAAGGACTACCAAGTTAACAATATATCTTCGAATGAAATAACGAAATATAATCATATATATGTATTTACGCAAATTTTAACTCACTTTTTCTTAATTAACGGACGAGGCAATGGTGAAACTTGGTTCCCGTTGCAAGTTGTGGAGATCAGAGGGCGAGTCTCTCCATACAATACCAAATCGCGTCAAATCTATGGTGCGAGAAGGCCGACACTGGCAATAAAAAAGAAAAAGTTTCTAACATAAACATTTGCACCTTTAGACCCCACGATTCAGTTAGACTGTTAGGAAGTAAAAAAATACTTTCACGCATGCGGCTTACATACTAATTATGATAGTAGATGTAGTATTATATAACACATAGAACATATTACACACAACTTTCCAAAGCACCCTTCAAATTAGAAACATTCAAAGTTTATTTCTGTGAAGACCTTCTGGTATTTATGTGGGTCGGGAGTCGGTGACGTCATCTGGCGGATCGTAGCGACAACTCGCATTGGAATTATTGTTATTAATTAAAGAGGGCCCTTGGATTAATTAAGTAGGGCGCCAATCACATCGTCATCGCGTTCGACTTGCGCCCCGTCTTACTGAACGTCTTTGTTAACATCTCCGCCACGGAATTAGAGAGAAATGCAATGCTTGATCATATTAGAAAGGGCCGAATGTACACCCAAGATTGAGCACCTGTTTCACCGAGTTTGAGTAAATGCTATTCATCAAGTAAACTATAGCATGTTAATACAAAAACGTCACGTCTGACATACTAACAGAAATATGTCTTCAACTTTTAGAAGCAATTATCTTGTACTTGTTTTTTTTTTTTGAGTACTAATATTCAGGCGCTCATAGCTAGTTGCACTCACTAATCAGTAAACGATAAGCGAGTTAAGCAACCCTTGGTGCGGTCAGTCTATGAATGGGTGACCGCTGAGTGGTATTTCAACAGAGCGTCTCCGTGCTTCGGAGGGCACGTAAAATGTCGGTCCCGGCTGTTATCAACTGATAGCAGTAAACTCTGACACTAGGTTGGCAACTAACAATTCGATAAGAAGAAGAAGAAGTACTAATATTGAACTGAATGCTTCCTGAAAACTTTACTAGATGGTAGGTTCCTGGTACGCAAGGGGCCATCCAGTTTCACATTGAAGCCAGTGAAATTATTGGGTATTGTGAGACTTAACTTCGTATGTCTCGGTATGACGAGCGAAGTCCAGTGCCACACAGTATTTTATAATTCAGGTCATGATTCATGTCATGTCAGGATTCAGTTTTAGAGATGACATACGCACTCACACCTGTAATCCCCGAAGGGATAGGCAGAGGTGTAACCAGTACACCAACATTTCGCCGAGCGTATCTCCGCCCCATAATCTTAACGTTTAGAGACTACTGCTGTTTATAATAATTATCCAGTCAAACATCTTATTTATTTCATTACTTGTTACAATGCAAACACAAACATGCACAATTGACGATTTGCAAATAGATGTAATATTTACCGTAATTAAATATTTGCCAATAAAAAATATACAAGTAAATACATCACTAAATGCTATGAGCATTTCAATAAAAAATAAAGTCTCATAATGCCCAGTAATTTCACTGTCTTTAATGTCCTTCAAACCGGAACACTACAGTGTTTACTTACTGCTGGAAATAGACAAAGCGGTGGTACCTATCCAGACAAGTTCTGGCATACGAGGGACCTACCACCTAGTTAAAATAAGTGGTAAATATTGTCTATATAAAGAACAATTTCACAATTCCTCTACTCTATATCCATGTCTGGCACTCGTCACTCCCTCAGCGGTAATTGAGTAGGATAATTTTAATCGCGCACGAATTGTTTGAAGTAATGTGTCGACCACGTGGCGCCTCGCTCCTAATTCTCAACTACACTTACATTCATAACTTGTAGACGCAATCTTAATTTATCGAGTGACAAATCTTAATTTAAGATAAAGTGTAAACCAAAATCTTAATGATGATAAGAATGACACGGGTGTTTTTGGTATTTTCAGTGGATACAGTGCGTCGAGTTTTAGATGCGTCGAGTATAGTCAATTATCGCGATAATGGTTAACAAAAAAATCCCACTCCAGAACTAAAACGTATAACAATGTTTGTAAAACGCTGTAGATAGATTTGGCTACAGCATGAATGGGCCGGGACGACCGGGTTGTTACCTCAGTCTCACAGAAAACAGACGTAAACTAGCGGCTTGCTGCTGCGTATAATAAATGTATGAAAATCTGTTAGTACCTACTAACTATTAGATATTCGGTAGTAACGACTACCTTAACTACCTTATAGACCGCTAGAGGCGGTAACACAGCTTTCATAGATATTATTATCTTTTCTGTCTGCTTGGCGTTATCCCCGTTGAATGCCAGGGTCCGCCATCCCATAATGATTTGACGGTGGAACTGGTACTATGTCTGGACCCCCACAACCCGCATCGGGAACCAAGTTTCGCCATTGCCTTGTCCGGTAATCAGCGGAGTTCACCACGTACAGGGGGGTTAGCTTTGGGTCTAAGATTTCTTATTCCAAAACATTGATTCATTCTTCCTGAGAAGTCTCCAAACGAATTTCGAAGCTATGTGAACCAACACTCATTAGGCCAACGTGGTGGACTAACGTTTAATCCCCCTCATTAGTAGGGGACGCCAGAGACCGACGGTGGGAAAACAAACGAAATTCGGTCGATATGATTTAAACAAGTTAAAAACAAGCCCCGTAAAGTAGTCATAAACGCTATAACATATTTCTCCCCTCCCCCTGTACATAGGCCGTCCCATTAATTTAGTAGAAGAACGGAAATTCTTTAATTTCTTGTGCAATTAACATCTAACGTAGACGTTGGTAGAGCAACGCCAAGTGTCATCGTAAGTTTCAGAGCGCGTCATTAAGGGCATCTGCAGCGTGCTAAATAACGAAAAAACTCTAGCTGGGGGTTGCGGGGGGCAAGCGAAAGGGGGGCGAGATGAGAGATTTTATTTAACAAAGTCTATATTAACCCGATGCAATTAGAGAGCGTTAACGAGCAAGCAGTAATGACTGCAGCTATTCGCCATATCGTGCGAGTTTTGTGGAAGCGTCGAAGTGAGACTTTGCAATATTATTGGTCTAAGTTGGAATCAGTTGAAATCTCACAATCGATTGGACGATTTATCAAATATTAAGTTAGCTGATGAGGGAATTATATGTTTATGTGAAATTAATCATAGTTTATATTTTTAAATATTGTATCAACTACCTAAGTCAGTAAAAATAAAATGCTAGTATCAATAATATATTTATAACACATATGTATTTTTTCTAAAAACAATATAATAAAATCTAACTAATCTATCGACGATTGAAAACCAGTCGCTATATTATAAAATACACAGACGTATGTAAAAGAAGTCCGTGGTAATGTCGTTGAAATCTTACCTACACTAATCGATTACATCATATAAGAAACTTGGTCGCGGCTTACCATCGAACCAAGGACGAATCCTTAGTAGTGAGAGCTTTTTGTCTAGAATATGTGTAGCGATGTCGATGTCCAAAGTCAAAACACAATAACTTTATGTTGTGGCACTTACATTTCCACTTGTGGATTTAAAAAGAAATCCCAATGATTCACTAGGAATCTACGCCTTAAAAAACCGTCTAGGCGTTATTCATATATTTTTTTTAATTAGATTATATGTCTTTCTTTTACTAAAGCTTCTAAAAGCTAACTTTACTTTAGCAACAGTGGCACGATTCTAGCATACTTGTTGAGTTTGAGTAAAAGAACAACTCACAGTAAAGGTTGATTCGAAAAATTCTCGAAGTATCGGAAATAGGCGCTCACGCTCGGTTGACACATTACTGGCGAGTGATGCGAATTCAAAGCTGCCGCGTTTTGAATATAATAATCGTTAGGCCTCGCCTTCGGGCCGCTATTTATTGTTTAATTAACCTCCGGTCCAATGCTTCGTCCGGCAGTTATGCCGCCATCGGCCGCCTTAGCGCCCTCTGATATTGTTTATGTAATCTCGAAAGCAGCAAAATTGAACAAGTTGGAGAAAAAATCGTTGTTTTAATGCAAGAAATCTGCAGTTAACAAAACAGTTGTTTCAAAATTGATGCCATGCTTTTTTGTATTGGATTACGACATAACTCTCAACAATCGTTGAATAAGTCAAATGTTAAGGTCAACCATTTCTATTATTGTTAATTTCAAGAGCTAATATAACACCTTGCCGGTAGTTTACATACAACCGATAACTTTCAAGTTTCATCCTTAGATGAAAATCGACAAACAATACATCGGCTCGTAATCAACTTATTGTTCAAAATGTAACTAGTTTAGTAAAGTTACGTAGCATCACATTTAGGGTATTATATGAACATTATGAAATACATTATTAAATAAACACATAATTAAACCAAACAATAGGTATTATAAAAATTATACAGTTAAATGTCAAATGTTAAACTTATTATGATAAATCCACAAATATTTGTTTCGGGTCTGGGTGTTGTGGGTCCGCAAGTCCCTCATAGTTCCTGATACCCAAGATACAGGTTAACCTAGTGTGGGGGCAGGACTAGTGTGTGTCTGTTGGGTGTATTTATTTCTTTATCATCGATCAAAATTTCTAACAAGAAAATTCTCTAAAACTAACTACATTTCCAAACAGAACAGGTATAAAATAGACCACTTAGACTGAATAATAGAAACTATACATTTCCGTAACAATTTGGCTAACAAACCGTACATTTCGGTGAATATGAAGGAAGCGCAGTATCGTAGAGTTGTTCCAACGGTGTCATTAGGCGAAATCGTTAAGGGTATCGCAAGGTACAATTGCGGTTCTTTGGCCAAATTGGCTTACTTATCCTAACAATTTGAAGCATCGTATACTGTAATAGCACTGTCTAATTTCCAATTGTACCGATTACAGAGAATCGTGTTTTATATTAAATAGGTAGCATACAAAGAACTTTAAATTAGCCAAAACACGAAGTTTATATTAGAAACTAGCTTTTACTCGCGGTTCCGCCCGCGTGAACTGCCTGTTCCGGGATAAAAAGTAGTCGTTTTGGACATACCAAATGCAGCTTAGGTAGACCATCTGTGTGCCAAATTTTACCCAAAACCGTTGAGCTTTTAAGACTTGATTGACTAACAAACATCCAAATTCACAAAGTCTCAAACATCCAAACTTTTACATTTATAATAGTAAGTAGTATAGTATTATTATTTCCCTTCCAATACAAACTTTCTCACTTCTTTAGTGATTGTCCAAGATCCCCTTGCGTGATATCTTATTTTCTTATAGAAATTATTAACATAGGAATACAGTTGCGCATTGTATCAGTATATCTATAAAAATGAAGGACCGGATCCGTATGATCACCATCATATGGACCACAACAACATAACCCCTACTTCACGTAAGTATTTCTGGAAGTGGTACCACCGCGGTCGAGCCCATCCTTTTACACTGTAGACATAACTGCTTATAGCGAGGCTCTGCAAGCTAGTTCCTCTTACGACATAGGCTGCGTCATTCATCGTCAATTTTTTACCGAATTGTATAATCCAAACTCGGTATCAAGACTTTTCTGTTCTATTCTCGTCTGTCTCAAGCGATAAACTCTTTGCATCTAAATAGGGTTTTAAGATGCCACAGACATATACACAGACGGGTAACAGTTAGACAAGTTCAAACTTATAAAATCCCTCTGTTTTGACAAATGCTAAAATGGGAGTCATATATTTGTTTGAGAACTGAGATCACAAAGCTTAATATTTATACCCAATGTCTGTGCCAGAACGTACCAGAAGTACGATACTGAGAACAGGCAACAAGGTGACAAGGTTGGTAGGTCCGTCGTATGCGAGAGGCCGTCTTGGATTGGTACCACCGCTTTGCCTATTTCTGCCGCCAAGCAGCCGTGTTCTGTTTATGGGCAGGCGTGGCGCTTACCATCAGGCGAATAACCTGCTCGTTTCTTCACTCAAGCTAATAAAAAAACAGGCCAAAAACGCTGGCTTGACTTAGACGGAGACATAAGAGTTGATGAGAGCCCATAGTCTCAAAGTCACTACGGAGAAAGGTCGAAATCAGATGACGTGAAAGTGTCCTAGTAGGAAGGCGGACTCTGGCACTGAACCAGGATCGCCAGGCAGAAATAAAGAATATAAATATGAAATAAACGATATAAACAAAATTGAATTATGATATTGTTATGGCCCTACGATCAATTACTGGCGACGATGTTATTGATGTTATAGCGAAACGGATTCTTTTGACTTCTAACCTTCTTGTAGACATCGATCAGTGTATCCTGACCTCACTAGCTGTAACATCTACGTACAATAAAAGGAAGTTGCGGGGGGTGTGCGGTTCATGTTAAACTGGTGGAGGGTGCAACACTAAATGACATGCGGCATCTGGCGAGAGTTATAAAAATCGCCCTCTTGTCGCCAATACTCGTGTTAAGTGTGATAGTTTCTTGTAAGGGGTTTCTGTGCGTAACATATGGATTGCAGTGTTGCGGAGGTTTTACAGTATGTGAGGATACTAATACATACATGCATATTAACATACATCTATCTATATATAATAATAATAATAACTATACCCAACAGTCACACACATAGTCATAACCCCACACTAGGTAAACCTGTATCGTGAGTATCAGGAACTACGAGGAATTTGCGGTCCCACAACACCCAGACACAAAACAAATATTTGTGGATCATTTGTCTCGGTCTGAGAATCGAAGCCACGGCCTCGCGCTTCGAAGCCGGCTGTTCGCCGACTGCGCCAAGGCGGCAGTAATTTAAAAGCGAAATACCTATCACTGATTAATCTGATTAATCTCGATATCTCAAAAATTACTAAATGCCAAGGAAGGATTTTTAAAAATTGACATTTTAAAGGGGTAAAATGGAGGTTGAAATTTGTATGAAACACGGAAGCGGAGCAGTAATATGTACGCAGGTCAAACCGCGCGGTTAGTTAGTAACTTATAAATGTTTGGTAATAATAATTCAAAACGCATGTCTGATTTGCACAAATGCACAGTATTATTGCTGAGTACTATTAGTAAGGATGTAATATGGGATTACATCAATTTTAAGAAGTCTACCTAACGTAGGTTCCTCGTATGCTAGAGGTCATCTGCGTTCGTACCCCACTTTGTCTATTTCTGCACCCAAGCAGCAGTGTGTAGCGCTGTTGTTTCGTTTGAATGATCATTTATCTTCTATCTACAATTGTCACTATTATTAAGAATCATTTTATTTAAAACAACTATAACATTTAATAAAACTTAGAAACCGACTTCAATGTACAGCAATAGAATGCAAATTCCAATACAATAACACAGTCGCGACGAGTGTACTGTTGTCCGTTGAGGAGTTTTTTTTTTATTTTTTCTCCGTACTCTGTTCATCAGATCTTAACCAAATTTATATGGGACCATATCGCAGCTAAACTCTATCGAGTGAATTTTTTTCCTATAATATCGGTCCACAATTGGCGGAGAAATAGATGTACATACAAAAAAAAGGGAACTTAAAATAAACGCGTCAAATTGAGAACCTCCTCCTTTTTTGAAGTGGGTTATTAAAAGATGATTGTATTTTCCAGACACAACTTTGCCTTAAAATGTACTCTAATAAGACCAATAAATCAATAATACTGATAAGACCTTTAAACGCGCGAACAGCAATCAAATAATACCAACAAACGAAACTCAATTTACACCAAAATCAAAGCAAACAAATCACGTAACATTCCCCCAACAGAAATAATTAAAAGTTAATTCTAAATATCCATTGCGTGATACTATCTCCCGGTCAATTAAGGAGTTCAGAATTTCACATAAAATTGCTGTCTTGCTTTCCGCCGTACGCTTTATCACCATATTTGATCTGACTGCGTGGTCAGAAATTACCCCCCTTTTATGGACATTTCACCCCCCGGGGGGACACTTGACCCCTCCTATCTGAATTCATCATCTACCCCTAAAATGAACTAATGGACAAAATATGGATGTAAAGAGACTAGAAGTGATTAGTGAAGTCAAATTGTTTACATACTATTTGCATATTATAAAGTCAAGTGTGTTTTTGGTTTGACCTTCTTTCACGCAGCTACGGAGCAAGGCATGAGCATGTTTTTTTTCATAGCGACAGGTTATAGGTCAGAGAGTGATATAAGATACTTTTTATCTTAGAAATATGATGGTAAAGACTTTCACGCGGGCGCAGCTGCAAGCAACACCTAAAACCTAAATTTGGAGTATTTGGTATTATTTTGAAAATTGCCATAATTTATCAAACAATTTAGTCGTTAGTTAGCACCCGAAACTTTATCTAATTGGAATCTTAGTGATTTATATATTTATATATATATATATATTTATGTACCAATACGAATACAATAACTTCTATGGTACTTATTTGCTTTTTATAGCAATCGAGTCACCAAACAAGTAAGTATGTTTATAAAAGGCTGTGTGCTGCTGTGGCAGGCCGGCATAATTTTGCCGACCTACGATAGACACATCGTCTGTCGTTGGTCGACAGTATTCTTGGATTGCACTGCACTTAACATCAGGTGTAGCGTAGTCACTTTGCCGAGCCAGTATAAAAAAACAAAAGAATGTTTATGAAAGGCCACAGACATAATAAACTACACAAAAGAAAATGTGCTAGTCGAGCACCTTAATTCTAACATTTTGTTTCTTTATTATTTGTTAGGATATCCGCCATTATAACATACTGATAATTGCAGTCAACTACTAAGGAGTCAGAAGAACCTAGACTCTGACTACATATAGCCAGAAGAAACCAAGTATGCTTATTAATAAAATTCCGTTGACACCCTTTGGGTAAGAATCCTTTAAAAATTAAAAACAAAATATAGGTACTTAATTTCTACATAAAAATATGGGCCGCCTCGGTGGCGCAGTTTGTAATGCGTACGCGTTACTAGTGAGGCTGACGCTGAGGTCTCGGGTTCTGTTCCTGGGTTGGGTAAGAGTGATATTGGTTGTTGTTTATATTACGAAATGTTTAGTATTAGCCCGGAGTCTGGAATTGTGCCCGGTATGGCAATTGGCTCGCCCCTATCACATCATGGGACATAGATACGCTCGGCGAAATATGGGTGTACTGGTTACACCTCTGCCTACCCCTTCGGGCATTACAGGCGTGAGTGTGTATGTATGTAAAAATATGGCCACATCTAGTAGCACAACTATATCATAAGAATTTTTATACCACCACAATCACCGCTGATGATTTGCTTTAAGTGCCCAACACAATAAAACACAGTCATCATAGTAAATATGTTATTTATCTAATAATAAATAAACGATCTCACTTCACTGCTTCATTTATATTATTAATGATAAAATCACACAAAAGTAATTGTTATGGAATTATTACAATTTAATGTTTTATTTTTTATATCAGAGGCCGGTAACGTGCAAGTGGGTCACCTGATGGTAAGTGCGCTCGGCCGCCCATGAACATCCACAATACCTGAGGAATCATGGATGCGTTGCCGACCTTAAAGGAAAACGATAATTGAGGGATTGGGAGGGGAGGAGGATTTCAGCTCCCGGATATCTGAGACACCGTACGAAACGCAACAACAAGTTGCTACCCACGTCGGTTTTCTGTGAGATAGTAGTAACAACCCGGTCGAACCGGCCTATTCATGGTGTAGACAAAACAGTCTATAGCGTGGCTTTACCACCTTTTACCCGAAGGCGACAGGTTCGCCGTTTATGGAACGGAAATAAGCTTGACGAACGTGGTAGCACCTCTGCATACGCCTTCAGGGATACAACTCTATGCTTATGTATAACTATAAAACGTAAATATGCAGTTATGCTGACTGGTCTTGCAACTTAACTCAAGATAAATGTGCTCAGACATGTCCTTCTTCAAACAAGCCTAAAAAACTATTCCGCGATTAACAGCCTCTTGACTGGACTTATGCCTTAGCTGGAATCCATAGGCAACGGTAAACAATTACCATCTGGTAGATCGTCAGGCCACCTTCCTGATTACCACAGTCGCTTTTACGAGCTGTGTGTAATCAGTTGTCAGGCGAATAATGATGATATAATAAGCTAAGCCGATGATTGTGTCCAATGCAAACATTACCTGTTATAATATTTTCTCAAAAACATCGTCTCGACGGCCCAAATAGTCACTATCAACCAAAGACCTTAATGTATACTACTAGACAAGCTGCGCGGTACATAGAAATTGTAGCACTAAGTTGTGGTCAATTGACCGTAACTCAATATTACCATCTCGCTTACTCTTAACTAGAAACCCTATCGCACTCCCTGTTTATGAGCTGTCAACCTCCCGCAATGACGAAATTTTACTTCTAAACAGCCCGTCTAGTAGTCTAAGTACATTAAAGTGTTTGCTATCAACCGCTTATTCATCAAACACGTTACACGAAAATATTTTCAAATCAACTACATAAATAGAAGCCATAAAGTTAACTGCGACATGGTACAGGTTGTCGACCCATATCTTTATTGAAAATATGAAAATGAGTTTTATTACCGCCTGAGTCACGGTCGACGATGTCTGTCCACCCCGCATTGTCTAAGCTCTGATCATAAATACAGTGGCGTGACTTGACATATATATCATGCATTTCCCAGAGTGATTTTTTTTATTCGAAAGCGTATACCTCGAAGTTGAGCCTTTTAAATTTAAAAAAGAAATTCCACCCCCAGAAATGTGAAATTGGGGTTAAAGTCTAAAGCTACGCGATTTATGCAACGAGTTGATGATATTTTCACAAAAGAGAAAGACATTTAGATATTTAACAAAAATATAACAGGCTCAAAAAACTAAAACGCCAAAACAGGGTTAATAAATTTTGAGCCGGTACTCTTAGCCAATCATTGGCCATTAAATTACAATAGCAATGACTCAAAAGTGGTTAATTTTATTCTTAGTTCTTTTTTTTTGAGTCTGTTTTATTATTATTAAAGTCTTTTTAGATTTACTATTCAGCATACAGTATAGCATATTGTAAGTTATACGTATCGGCAATTGTCTATTTTTACGTAGCTATCCGGTCAGTCAACCGTACCCGGGCCGGACGATAAATACTCGTAAGAGTGACTACTCAACAGAAAATTATATAATGTTGTATTACGAATACATCATTATCACTCGCTACTTTAAAAATGCAAATAAACGTTCGAAAACTAATTTCATATTCGACTAATATTTAATTCCTCAAACTACTATTACTTCGTCATAGTTTCCATTAGTGGCTACGCTTAGGCCATGGAAAGGTAACAAAAACTGTCATCGTTTTCGAGAACTATCAAAATAAAATAATATAAAATACTAAAATACATGAGAAAATCATACTAATATTATAAATGTGAATGTAAGTTTCTTTGTTACGCTTTCACGCGAAAACTACGAGTATTTAACCGATCATCATGAAACTGTGTACACATATTCTTGGGGGTATAAAAAGTAACATAGGATACTTTTTATGAAAAAAAATATCTATTTGTTTGTTACGCTTTGACGCCTAAATCACTGAACCAATTTTGATGAATTTTGATGTAAAGATAGATGGGACCCTGGAGACGTTATAGGCTACGTTTTATTTCGGAAAAGTCTATTCACGCGGGCGTAGCCGCGAGCAAAAGCTAGTATTTTATGAATAACCGAAGATTCCCGAATCACAGAACCATAATCGTGTACTGAACAAGGAACTGAGTCCATTTTTTGTATCTATGTTCGCTATTGGGTTTTTCTACTTCGGAATCCTGAGTATCAGCCCGGAGTTTGGAATTGTGCCCGGTATGGCGATAGGCTCGCCCGCTTTATCACATGATGGGCGGAAAAAAGCTCAGCGTAATATGGGTAAACTACACCTATGCCTACCCCTTCGGAGATTACAGGCGTGAGTACATTCTCACGAATAGCGAACACATCGTGAAACTTGCCCATTACATGAATATGCACTTTTTCAATAAGGGAATGAAATCAAAATAACAATCTAATAGATAAGATAGAAAAAATTGTAGAGTAAAAGTCGAAATAACTATCCAAAATATATTGTCGAGTTGTATACAAAATGAAAATAAAATAGCACCTAAAATATGCTTTTATTTACAGACTAACTAAAACGAATACTAGCATGTGGACGATATATAATTTGAGATAGTTAAAATTCATGTTGTAAGAATTTTAGTGGCATAAGAAAGAGGAGCTCGCATGTGGGACATGGCGGTGACTGAATGTCTGAAATATCTGCATGCGAGGATATCCGCCGTACCGCGGCCCGCGCACAGCTCTGCATACAACACTTATTCATAGTAACACTCATTATCCGTAGACCGTACGCCTATAGTAAATTAAACATGTTCAAGGTGTTAGGACCCTCATATGCGAGAAGCCGTCTGGGTTGTTCCCACCGCTTTATCTATTTGTGGGTGTGTTTGTATCTGTTTGTGGCATCGTAGCCATTACTGTAGCGCTTAAACGAAGGGACCGATTTAATGCGATTTAAAAGCTGATTTAATTGAGAAGGTTCTTTACCTATTTTTGAAGAAAATCTGTTCAGCCAATAAAAGGTTATGTTTCTTAATATCGGGGATTTTTAACGATCAAGTTATTCAAGTACTTATTATAGTTACTCAACATTGATATGTATATTCAGTAATCCAACAAACTACAATTCGTTGCGTATGTCTATATTACCTATCGATAATAATCGCGTACTCAATTAAAAACACGTAATGAACAATAAACTATGGGCGGAGTCCGGCCTACAAAGCCTACTTATATACCGCGTGTAAAAGGTATATACCATGTAATCTGGACCTATAAAGCGGCCGTGATAACTCCTCCGATAGTGAAGCAATTTCTGAACGACACAATAATGACACCTATTAGCGGACCGCTCGACATCCTGTCGCATAATAGCACAATGGCCACGACATGCCATGCCGGGGACAACCTACTTTTGTACAATAACTGTCCGAGTGGCTACCGGTCAAACTACACATTAATCACGAAAATAAATCTTTAAGGTCAGTATCAGTCGTGCGTAAATAATCGCAAGTCATCCGTCGACGGTTTTCCATAAAATATTTAAGTAATACACAAAGGCTATCAAGATATTTATATTGTATTAGCAATCTGATAAGGAAATTATATTTTTTCTGTTAGTTAACTCAAGTTGTTAGTTGTTAAGTACTCGAAATTATTCAGTCCTTATCTAACGAAGTAAACACGCAGCCGAGTTGGAAACTTGTATTTTAGTAGCTGAGAGGCATGTCGCTCAGCCGCGCCACATAGCCGAGCGCGAAGCTATCAAAATATTTTAACCATCCACTTTATATTGCGGCACGAGCACAATTAATCTCTCACGAAAGAGCGCGCTCATTGGCCGGTCTAGACGCCCAATCTCAGGTGAGATCTATTTCTAAATAAGTCTTTATTAGAGCGTGGACAATAAAAGCTGAATCCGTGTATTGTCGTGTGAGGTTCGAACGTCAGCTCGCGTGACGACGTTGTCGTGTCGCCTTCCTCCGACAATAAAATTATAAGTCCACCGCAGTGACAATCCAGTGATTTACATCGGCACACACGCGAATATTCTAATATGAAAAGACCTTAAGCTTTTTACTACGATGGAAAAAAAGCGTAGGAGGCGGACAGGTTAATGAAGAAAATGTGTTGGCCGCGCCGCGCCGGTGAGATAGGCGAGCGGGCGACATGCGTGACCGCGCTTGCCCCATAACTAATGGGTTTTCTAGACCTTTTATACTGTAACTCTGATATGACTATAATAATTTGGATTCTTAGTACCTATTATTCGACTTAAGTACATTTTAGCTTAAGAGTAACAAAAATGCTTCATTGTCACGTTGAAGCATGAATAATGAATTAACCATACAACATAAGCGAAGATAAATCGTATAAGAAATATAAAAAACACAAATTATATTTTTTTCAATCGAAGTCCTTTCATTATGAACTACTAACTTTTAGTTAAATCCAAAATTATATAGCGTTTAGATTAGAGCATTTAGACACGACGTAAAATAAATATACACTATACAATAATGGCCCCTAAATAGAAGGAAGTGTAATAAAGTGAAATCCCCGTACACGCTAAGTGGATCAGGGCCTTCCGCCGGCGTTCGCGGTCACACCACCGGATACCTCCCCATATCTAGTCACATAAAACAACTCCAACGTAGGTACTTTACACTAATATGTGGAGTAATTAACATTTCACCATACACAGGTTACAATTATACAGTTTATACACACCATACACATAAGATTATAAATAAAATATTTCACGTTCATTTAACATTTTGTAAAAATATGGAATGTCACCATGTTTCAAAAAACCTATTTATGTTTCTCGAGCATTGCAAATACCTTATAGATAGTGAATCCTAGAACGAAATTTATAAATGAAATTATATCTGAATAATTTCTGGCAACACTAATATATATATTTATTTAAATCTTTATTGTACACCAGAATACACTCGCAGTGAGGTCGGCGCAACATGCGTTCTTGCAACTATTGTTATATTTTAAAAGTTACAGTAAACGTTATTTAAAAACAAAATAATAATATATTCAAAGTACAAGAAAATTGTACGAGAAGTATTAAGAAAACTGTATTTATAATTTGGAAATATAATGTTTGTGAACATTCACGTCACGTGATCATTCCGTATTGAAATTTTAATTACAAAGTATAAAATAATGTTAAAAGTAGCTTTACACTACAGTTTACTGTCTGTCTACCCCAAAACTAGGCTTTATGTTCAGATGTTGTGAGTACGAGCAGTAAAATAACAAAGCATGTACTTAGAAATATTTAATTGCTCTATACTTCTAAAGTGAACACAATTTGTGTTAATTATAATTTATAGGTACACAAACTAAATGTTTTTTGTACGTAAAGTGTGCCAGTGTACATTCTTCTGATACAGCTTATCGTGATTTAACGTTAGTGAAATTTCTTTACTTTAATAGTATGATCATATAAATTCTCCGATTGTAATCATTCGCCATATCTCTACTAGAGCCGTAATAATACCACTGCGGTATAATTTAGGCAATTCAATTAGTTGTCGAAACTTCAAGGTTCTTGATCAAACCTAAACATAATAATTCGTCATTTATGTAATTTGTATTTCCCACCACAATAGTGTAGCAAAGAGATTTTTATAATTTTATTGCAACATTATTCACTTACAAGCGTGTTTTTTTTTTAAGTATAATTTATATTTTAATTCTCATATCTTGAACACTAACACTTTCCCCCTGCCCTTATCGCACTGGCAGTAGAGTCAGCGCAACATGCTTGTTAACATATGCTACAAAAAGATTTGGCTGGTACTTTTTACGACCGGCCGCCTACGTAACGTCAACCCTTCTGGGGGAAAACCACATAGACCCTAAACATATATTTGTGGATCACACAAACATTTCGGTGCAGGAATCGAATCCGCGGCCTCTCGTTTCACAGCCGGCTACTCGCCCATTGCGCTACGAAGACTATCTCGAATACTATACATTAATAATAACAATAATACAGTCCCCCTACTGGGCACCAGGTACAGTTCTTCCACTAATAATAAAGGTTAAGTCTTTACCCCACCACACTGGCCTAATAGGAGTCAATAAACTCTTTATATCTATACTCTATATATATCTTTGAAATTCTTATTAAGAACTCTCAAGTTTTCCCGATAAAACCAATGATAATTATTACGTAATTGCAAAATGTAATGTGTCCTCTGAGCGGTACATATTTCAACTGAGCGTCTCCGTGCTTTGGAGAGCACGTAAAAACTCTCCCGGCTTATCAACTAACAGCACCTAAACCAAGTCGAAGGCTTTTAGGTGGCTTGAAAACTTTGACATAAGATTCTATATAAATAGATAGATCACAACACGACTTTATTATTAATACTGGAATTTTATGGTATAAAATTACATTAAACACCAAAAAACAAAACAAAACGCATTACAAATCTATATTTATATAACGTTTTAATAAAGCTGTTGTAAGCAATACACCAGCAATTTATATAAACTACATCAACAATTCAAGTATCTAACTTGCTAATATCCTTATAGATGTGTGCAAGGATCGTAGCAAGTGGAAATTGGTTGTCTCTGCCTTCCCCTATGGGAAACAAGCATCAGTCTATGTATGTAAAAGTAATATCCTTAATTGTGGAAGAACGAGGGCGAGCCTCCCGCGTCCGTTGTGTAAATAACCTCTATCTAATAGGCACTCTCTTTGTTTGCCTGCTGATGAGTGCAAATTGAAACCTAATTACCAACACTACTTGGACTTAATCGTTTTTTATAACTGCACTTAGTAAAGAAACATTGCATTTACTCGTAAGTGTTATGTTTCTTCTTTCACCTACCTTTCCTTATCAGTGGCAGTGGGGTCGTCGCAACATGCTTTTGAAAATATTTTACAGAAAGATTTGGTTTTTAGTTTTTACGACTGGCCACCTGCCTGACGTCACACCCTCTGGGGAGAAAACACCCAGACCCGAAACAAATATTTGTGGATGACACAAACATTTTGGCTGGATAGGGGAATCGAACACACGGCCTCTCGCTTCACAGCCGGCTACTCGCCCACCTCGCTACGGAGGCTGTTGCGTTTAACGGTTGTTATTTTTCTGTAAATACAAAATAAATCAAATCTATCTGCATACTTATTTTCTACTTGGCGAAATGCCGGCTTAAGGCCAGGGTTCGCCTTCCCATCATGATTTGATGGGGATTTGGACACTCGCACGTCTCGCTCTTCAGATGTTTCTTCAGCTCTACTGTCTGACAGTTGCTGCGCAACTCTGAAGGCCAATTCTCGTAATTAAAATGTCCAAAATTTCATTGCGTCTAGTCTCAATGTCAAGAAAGTTGCAAATGGTACTCTCATAAACCAATAATCAACGTCAAATGTGAACATAAATCGAAATGAGATCGAAAATAGATAAAAGTTGACTGAAAACAAAACGGCATACTGCTAACATTTTTAAATGACAAATTTACTTACATAAATTGCGACTGGATTGAGATTGCAATGAGATCGAGATAAAACCGTAGTGGGACAACGAGGCCTAGTAAAAATTAAAATATATGAAGAAAGATAGTGATTTTGCCTCGGTAGCGCAGTTGTAATGCGTACGCGGTACGACTGCTGTGATGAGGTTTCGGGTTCGATCCCCGGGTCGGGTACAACGATATTGGGTTTTTCTATCATGAAATGTTATCCGTCCGAAATCTGGCATTATGCCTTGTATGGCGATAGGCTCGCCCCCTATCACATCATTGGATGGAAATAAGCTCGGCGAAATGTGAGTGTACTAAGTAGTCACACCTCTGCCTACCCCTTTGGGGAGTACAGGCGTGAGTGTGTATGTATACAAATTATTTTTAGACAAATCGATTACATCTAAACAAT
Source organism: Mimas tiliae (assembly GCA_905332985.1). NCBI lineage: Eukaryota > Metazoa > Arthropoda > Insecta > Lepidoptera > Sphingidae > Mimas > Mimas tiliae. The sequence goes on from HG995255.1 coordinate 9,732,729, forward strand.
AGTTCAACACTGGCCTACCAATAAATGAAGTACATTCTTGCGGATTTTCAAAACAGTCGTCCCCGTTAATCCCGCACAAGAAGGTCACAACAAAGTGATAAATTTCATAATAAAATTAAACACAACGACTTACTTACACGCCGTATAATCATACTTATTACTGAACGCCGTGATTTTTCTACCAAAATGACCATCGGAGATCGGCCGCTCGTAAGTCACGAGTCACGAAGCGAGATTACTGCCTAATTGACGTGACTCCACCCGGCGCAACCTTAATAAGCTTTTATAACGATACAACCTCCTATTATCAAAAAACTTAACCTATTTATATTGTTTAGTCAGGTATGTTAACGGCAGTAAATTGGGTTCGGTTTTAATTTTAGCGAGCAAAGAGTTCTGTACATTGATTTTGATAGTAAATAGCTCAGCGAAATGTGTGTGGGTACACCTCCACCTACCCCTTCGGAATACAGGCGTGAGTGCCTATGTATTTTGATAGCGTATATATGAATATAGTTTGCCTTATCCAAAATCATATCTTCCCCGTACGTCATCCTTATGGAATTAGCTTTGATCTGCGGTTTTTCCAAAAAGATACGACTTAGGAACCTTCAAGAAGGAGCCTATTCTTTCTACAAAAACCGCCAACGCACTGACGACTCCTCTGGTATTGATGGTGACCATGGGTAGCGGTGATCACTTACCATCAGTTGACCCACATGCCCATTTGCTTCTTCTTTCATAAAAAAAAAACAAAAAGGTACTAAGTGCGTGGGGCACTCTCTCAATTTTAAATCTCAAACCACACAAAAAAAATGATTTTATTATTCACCTGAATGATGAGACATGACATTACAAGGCGGGTGCCTTGTATTTTAAATAACTGAACCAAATATTAGCTAAATAAAGTATGCTTTTCCTCACAGATGCAGATTTAATAGACGACATAAATATACTTTCTTGGCGTACGAAAATACAAACGAAATTTTAGGTAAAACAGACGTTAAGTCTCATAATGCCCAGTATATCACTGGCTTCAATGTCTTTCATACCGCAACACAACATTACTCATACACTGCTGTTGGCGATAGAAATAAGTTTCTATATTTGTCCTGTTCTATAATACAAAACTGACTCGATGACGCTCGGTAACCCTCCTCGGAGAAGGTGTCAGTCATCACCATTTGACGCCAACAATCTCCACTCTCACACGATATTCCTAAAGGTATGACGTCAATGCAGGTCATGTGTCCGCTTACTGCGTAGAGTCACGAACTTATTGTTGTATAAATCTTTTAATTGCTTCGCATTATTTGATCCCAAGTTAACCACTGCAATGGACTTGACAGAGTTCGTCACGCCAACCTTAAGTTTTCTGCTGCTAATTATTATAAATTAGATATAGGTATTAACTTTTTCATTTTTATTACAATGTTTATTGTGAAATTACTCTACTTTTTTGTTTATTTATTTATTACTAAAAGACACACCATCAACTCAATACTAGACATTCATATTATTAAAGTACAGATTCCCCTCCCCTTCCCAATCCCTAACTTATCCCTTTCCATTAAGGTCGGCAACGCGCCCATGATTATTTTAGTATTGTGGGCGTACATGGGCGGTGGAGATCACTTATCATCATGTGACCCACTTGCTCCTTTGCCGGCCTATACCATAAAAAAACAGAGGAAAGAAACAAAGTTCTAAATTACAAAGTGTACAAGTGTGTCCAAGACATGCATATTAATAGGTCTTTCTTTACGTATGAAATTGCCGTTCTGTACGAAAAAGATAAAGTTTTTTTTTCATCTTTTGTATTTGTAGTTGCCTTACCTTGCTATCTATGCATCTTTACCAGCAAAGTGGCAATTTATCGATGCCCTTCTTGAAGAAATCGGCTGGATGGGAGTCAATAATCTCTTTAAAGGCATTGTGTATTGCCTCTCGGGCATTATTTTTTTCCCCGCCAAACAGGTCTCCAAATTATGAAATAAGTAGAAATCTGTAGGCGCAAGGACTGGCGAGTACGGTGGATGACGGAGATTTCTTCATCCGCGGATTTCTTTTTTCGTACAGAATGGCAATTCACGGTAAAGACCTATAATTTAGAAACTCAAGTAAAGGTTTCAATAAATTATGAATTTAAATTCTTAATTAAACTATTAAACAGTGATGTATGTACTCTTTATTTTAGGGTAGGTTTTTTACATTTTTATATATTACTTTAATTTAAAAAAAAACCATTTAAAAATATAAAAAGTAACACCGATTGTTTTACATGATTGTCAAACAGTGATTATTATTATCAATTGATATGGATAGGAATTATGATTATGACAATTTAGGAAAAACCGGTCTGGTGCATGTCGGACGAGTGACACAGCGAAGGGTTCCGTAATGTAACTGAAAATATTCCATATCTCAAAAACTATACAACATAGCTTAATGCTTATTAACAATGAAACGCATTTATCTCAAAAATATACAACCTATCTTATTGACAATAAATACACACGAAACTTAGAAAAATCAAAGCATACTCTTAGGGCTGGTTTCTGCTCTTGCAACTTTCGTCTCGGCAGTCCGTACCTCTCCACTGAGCTATAGCTACGTTTCAATAAGATTAAATTACGTTTCAAACTAATTAAATTACGGTACAATTAAATTAATAAATTTTGACGTACCCGGTTTCAAAAAATGGTATTATCAATCTATGTAACATAATGAATATACGACAGAGATTAGTGATAATCTAAAAGACAAAATAGCATCAATAATAATATACTGATAAAATGATTTTATGCCTTGTCATGTTATTATTCAGATATTACTGCGTCATTGGAAAAACAACGATCAATCATTGTCTTAAATGCATTATCTTGTCATTATATAATAAACTAGCTGTCCCGCGCGGTTTCTCCCGCAACTACAGCAGCTCCATCTACCGGGTCCAACTGTGAATCTAAACCATCCAGAGCGCCACCCAAACGCATACAAAAAATTCATTCAAATCGGTCCAGCCGTTTAGGAGGAGTTCAGTGACATACACATGTACAGTAGAAATATATATATAAAGATGTACGTCTGCAACGACTTAATTCAATAATTTTTCGTATAAACAAATAAAAACATTGACACAAAAAAGTGAACAAGCAATGGAATCATAGAACTTGAATACCAAAAAACCGGTGAAGTTCAAGTTGGGACTCGCACACAGAGGGTTTCATTCCTACACACTCCAATTGCACTTTTTGTTATTTTTATTATATAACCTGCCATAATAACAGATTCTTTCAATATTTCAACTAGATAGAAGGCTTTATAAGTAGGATATTCAGATAGACCTGGGAAGATTGAGTCATTTTCTGTAACTTCCATGCCTTTAAAGATACTTACATGATTTTTCCTGATAGTTTTAAATATATATTTTTTAAAAAAAATACACTATATCAGGTGTCAGTTAGTATTAGGTGGAACGGTGAAAATTGTATATAAACTTACAGTCATGTTAAATGATTATTACTAAAAAACGACTTAAAGTTATTCAGATAAGACTTTTTTATATAGTAAAGTAATTATTTAATCAACCTGAAATTGAAAATTCTATAAACTTTCCATGACAAAGGTCTTCATAAAGGGTTCGATATATACAAAAGCGTGAGTAGAACGTGTTCATTAGGCTTTTCTATGGCATTTTCTAGCATAATGAAGTGCGAATCGCTTATAATCATTCTTCTGTGACTTCTGAATTTCTTCGTAATTAATACATCATGTAGTGTGAATACAAGATGGCATATTATTATAGTATCACCTATACGTGTTAAATACTAGATTTTTCTCGCGGATCCGCCGGAGGAAACAGCCTTTCTCGAGACAAAAAGTAGCCTATAACCGGGATAAAAAATATCCTATAACCGTCTCCAGGGTCCCATCTATCTCTGTACCTAATGCGTACACGTTACGACTGAGGCTGACTCTGAGGTCTCGGGTTCGATCCCGGGGTCTGGAAAAAGGGATATTGGGACGGAGCTACACTCGGCGAAATGTGGGTGTACTGGTTATCCTCTGCCTACCCCATTCGAGGATTACAGGCGTGAGTGCGTATGAAGGTATGATGAAACTGTTTATGTTTTTTTATACGATAGGCCAGCAAACGAGCAGGTGAGTCACCTGATAGTAAGTGACCTCCACCTCCCATGTACGCCCACAATACTAAAAAGATCATGAGCGCGTTGCCGCCCTTAAAGGAAAGGGATAATTAAGGGATTGGGAAGGGGAGAGGGATTTGTGCCTCGAATATCCCACTCACCGCACGAAACGCAGCAGCGAGTCGCCACCTTACGCCGGTTTCCTGTCAAACAGTGGTAACGACCCGGACGAGCCAACCCATTCATGCTGTAGACAAAACTGTCTACAGCGTGGCTCTACCAATATTTGCGTCTCATTATCAGATAATTAGGTTTGAATAAAAGCAAAAATGAAAAGAAAAATATATCAACATATATATTATCCACAGCATGATGTTATGCAGATGGCTGGCGGGGACCGTAACAGAATAATACTGTTTCATTAGTGTGCGTGCATCGATAGCCGATAGCCGTGACCAATTATTCGGCTTTATCACCAATTAAACCTTTACGATGCACCGCCATAGCTAACTCAACACGGTGTACGTGGATGCAATCACTTTTATTATGTAAATAAAATTAAAAATAACGAGAAAATTCTATGAATGGTGTACTTTCTACGCTATTCTGACTGATGTTAAAATATACATACATACATACATACATAGACTCACGCCTGTTTCCCATAGAGGTAGGCAGAGACAACGAATTTCCACTTGCTACGATCCTTACATATATCTTTGGCCTCATTCACTCTCATTAAATTGTTGATACATGCACGTCGGATTAGGGTACTCCTGACCTGGCCTTTCTCGAGAATATCTCCAACTTGATCTATAAAAGTTCGCCCGAGGCCTTCCCTCCCAACTGTAAAGAGTAACCATTCACACTGTAAAAATATATTTAGTAAATAAGATCTTTTCATATAGTATATATTTCATAGTTTTTCTCTGAACAAAGACTCATTAAGATTGGGAACTGGTACGATACTAGCAAGAATATCACAAATACTAGTATTTTTATTGTCATTTAACTTTTTCTCTTTGTCCAGCTGTGCTACCCATTCGCCAAGCCACATAATATAATTTCTGAATTCGGTTTAAATAAATTTATTCTCATAAGAAATATACATTTCACTTAAAATGAGATACTTAAGAAATATGTTTCAAACTAGGATAAATTAGTCTTTAGTACTCGTTGTAACAATATGCAGCTTTAGCTTGTTTTTAAAAATAATATCACTCTCACTGGATTTCACATTATTCGGTCACTTGTTAAATTGAATTGAGCTAAAGCCCCTGTTTTAGTATTTCCAAGTAAACGTTACTTGTCAAATAAAATATAAGACAGCAAAAGACAAAATTATCATGCAGTCATTGATATATTACCTATAGATAGAGCCATGGCGTGACCGCACATGAGACAGCTAGATTTTTTGAAATGTTGCTACGTTACATATATTTCCCCATTTCATGTTTGGGAAAAAATATCACAACTGTCAAATTCCTATCTTTTAAGTTTAAACTCACATTAAAGTAACGCAAAACACAACTATGTCCAACATTTAGGAAAAACGTTGGTAACTCAAAACTACTTCTTCTTAATTAAAAATGTATTTTTATAGCATAGGCCGGGCAACGAGAAAGTGGATCACCTGATGGTAAGTGATCATCCGTTCATGGATACCAGAAGAATCATGGTCGTGTTGCCAACCTTAAAGAAAAGGGATAATTATGGGCTTGAGAAGGGAAGGCGATTTGGGCTTTCGGATATCTCACTCACTGTATGAAACGCAGCAGCAAGTCGTTAATTAACATCGATTTTCTGAGAGACAGTGGTAACAATTCGGTCGAGCCGGCTCATTTATACTGTAGACAAAATAGATGAAAAAAAAATGCTTGTAGTTTTTGAACCCGAACTATATGTATCACTCATATGGGTAACTGAGGTTAGTAAAAAGAAATCACTATCTATAATCACAATCTATTTTAGTTAAGTATTAATTTACAAACAAAACAAAACTCTGTTATAAAATTTAAAGACAGCCTCCGTGGCGCCATGGGCGAGTAGCCGGCTCCAAAGCGAGAGGGCGTGGGTTCTATTCCCGCACCGAGACAAATGTTTGTGTGATCCACAAAAGTTTGTTACTGATCTGTGTTATGGGACCACAAGTCCCTCGTAGTTTCTGACACCCACGATACAGGTTTACCTAGTGTTGTAGGTTTACCTATTTATTAATTATTAAATCCACAGGAATCACAATATAAAAATCAGCTGTTTAGCAGCAATTTAATGGGGCGACCTGTAATATAGTTACAAAATTTACCCAGCATAGATTTCGCTCAGTAGTTTGCAGTTCTTGTAAAACGTTCAGACCTTCTGAGCTCACAGCCTGTAATATAAAAAACTTTTTATGTGAACTCAACACTATGAGGATACTAAGGTAAACAACCGCCATACAAATATCTAACACCCAGACTTACACCCGAAACAGCATGGCTGGGAATCAAACCTAAGACATTGCTCAGAGTGCAATCACAATACCAACAAAATCGGGGTAGCGGTCATTAACTTAAATAATATATACTCACATGTCTAAGTTTTGTTGGCACTGCTTCTGCATGTAACAATTTTTTTTTTTACATAGTTTATCTTTCACTAAAATGTTCATAGCACATTTTGGTATATTTTGCAAGCTCCCAATTCAACCTACATTGAAATACCTGAAATAGTAGAATAAGACATTGTTTGAATAAATCTGGGTAAATAAAATTTACAACCTGGCAGCACCAAACCTATAAACGATTTTAATTTTTGAGTAAAAATACTCTATTAATCTATATTCCTAATGGATTCGATGCTAAATCTTTCTTCAGAGTTTAAATTTTTTTACATCACATGACATTACAACAGGAAAATAGTAACATTTTCGACCACTTACGAGTGAAAGGTTATGCCGGCAATTTGTCGTTCACTACGGCTTTTACAGCCTAGCACACTACACCCCACCATTCTTTTTTTGTCAATCAATGTGTATATTTACTTTAAGCGTCTTCAATTCCTTTATTAGCTCGCAAAACTTATTAAATAAAATTTTCTGTCAAACCAACCGACTGACAATATGACAAACAAATGAATCTGAGTTATTGACAAACAAAATAACGACGGGGACAAAAAAGAAGCCTTTTGTCTCTCTCTTTTACCAATGTTTAGTATCTCGCGATCTCGCTTTCACTTTAGGAAGTAGAATAATGGCTCCATCTTTAGGTAATATATCAATGCATGCAGTCAATACAGTGTATCAAATTTGTACTTCGTAAATTGTCTGTGTAATACGTTATCTGGCAGTAAACATTTTAATTGCATATTTTGAAACAAGCCTACTATTGACTGCCACGGTGGTGCAGTTGTAATGAGGTTGACGCTGAGGTCTCGGGTCCGATCCTCGGCTCGGGTAAAAGAGATTTTTGGTTTTCCTTTTACGAAATGTTCAGTATCAGCACAGAGTCTGGAATTGTGGCCGGTATGGCGATAGGCCGACCCCCTATCGATCATCATGGGATGGAGGTAAGGTCAAATGTGGGTGTACTGGGTACACCTCTGCCTACCCCTTCGGGGATTATAGGCGCGAGTGCGTAGGTATGCATGTATAAATTTTTCTGTTTATTTTGAACTGTACAAAAACTGTTATTTTTACAACAAAGAATTAAAAACCAGTAAACCTCTTCATATCTTAATGTAAAGTAAAATGAAACAGCATAAAATAACTAGATCAACGTAATTAGGTTAAAATGTATAATTGCCCACAAGTTGCCCACGCATACTCGGCAGTAACATTTTTGTCGCGATACTACGAAATGTTAATGATATTTACGAAGCAGCACATTAAATTAAAAGTAGGAAGCTTGGAAGTTAACTGTAATATGAACGGAACATGAAAATATACTGATACTAATTGTTTGGGGTCGAATAACGAATGCACAATTTTTAAAGCTAAAACTTCAAAAATAATATACAATACAAAAATTGTGCCCGATATGGCGATAGGCTCGCCCCCTATCACATCATGGGACGGAGATACGCTCGGCGAAATGTGGGTGTACTGGTTACACCTCTACCTACCCCTTCGGGGATTACAGGCGTGAGTGCGTATGTATGTAATACAAAAATATGCAGCAGTGATAGCTCAGCGTGGAGTAGTACGGACTGTCGAGATGAAAGTCGCAGGTTCGAAACCAGGCCCAAGAGCATGCCTCGCTGACTTTTCTAAGTTACATGGGTGTGCTGGTTACACCTCTACTTACCCTTCTTGAGATGAGTGCGTATGTATGTATATGTAATTCTATTATCACTGACATTTCCATCATATCATTCCCTAGCATCGCAAACGTCTATATTTTCATACAGAATTTTTGAGTGTTAGAGCCACGCTAAAAACAGTTTTGTCTACAGCACTAATGGGCTGGCTCGACTGGGTCGGTATCATATCCTCACAGAATACTGACGTAAAGTAGCGGTTTGCAGCTGCATTTCGTAAAGTGATTGAGATATCCGGAGGCCCAAATCCCCTCCCATTCCCAATGCCTTAATATCCCTTATATTAATAATTATCTCTGTCTTTTAAGTTTGGCCAGGCGTTTATGATTCTGGTATCGTGGGTGTACATGAGCGATGGAGATTACTTACCATTAGGTTATCCACTTGCACTTTTACCAGCCTACGATACAAAAAACAACCACAATTATATACGAAGCCATTACGTTTGAAATGATGTGACAACGAAACCTTTATTAAAATAAATCCTTTACACACGTGCTAAGATTGTAATATCAATCATCGCATTACATAAACTCATACCAAATCTCAAATATCGTTAATGTATCGGCTGGCAATAAATTAAAAAACCTCGTCCATTTCATGTCGGACCACGCACTGTAAAGGATTCTGTAGTCAGAAAATATCTCATAAGTCAAAACCTAGCTTATTGAAACCAATGTTCGTTGGAAGTACCTTTTAAGTTTTAATATGTTGATCTTTTCAGAATTTTCCACCCCGTAGCCTAAAAGTCAGAGGGGGACAAATTTTTTCACGATTTAGACAGGAATATCTCACAAACTAATGACTGATATAAAAAGTCATTAAGAAATCTTTATATATTTTTAAGGACTTATCCAATGATACCACACATGCCTATGTGCATGAAACATCTATCAGTTACATGTATGGAGAATCAAACCAAAAAAATCATAATTTTACCACACCTTTTTGTACAGTTCATAGAATACACTTACCATCTAAATTTTATCTATATAGGACTAATAGTCTCCGAGTAAAATAACTGGAACATACGGACGGACAGATCTACATGACGAAATTATTAAGGTTCTGTTTTGCCATTTGACTACGGAACCCTAAAAACAATACACAAAGCCTGTTCAGTAAAGAATGCGTGCTCAAGATATAAACATTAATGTTATGTCTCAGTGTCAAGAACACTTATTTTGACTACCGATAATGTGAATTTTTAAAACACCTTTGGTAATAAAAAGGTACGAGTAAGTGTAGACTAGAGTGTAGTATAAACACTTTTCTAGGTGGTAGGTCCCTGGTAAGCGAGAGACCGTCTGGTTTGATACCACCGCTTTGTCTATTTCTACCGCCAAGCAACAGTGTGTAAGCAATATTGTGTTTTGGTTGAAGGGCATTGAAGCCAGTGAAATTATGAGACATCTTGTCTGTGTCTTAAGAGCATAGTCCAGTGCCATGCAGTTCTTTGTAATTCAAAGTTCTATGTGATGTTGTGGATTTAATTTAGTTTTAGAACTTGGTTTAGAAATTCTAAATCTTATTAATATCGGGGTTTTACCGTTTAGATTATTATTATTGTTAAACGAGCAAGTGGGTAAACTGATGGTAAATAATGTCCGCCCATGAAAGTAACACCATAAGAATCATGAGCGCAACGCCGAACTTAAAAGTTGGGATTGGGCGGGTTTATTTCGGCTTCCGGAAATCGCGCTCACCGTACGAAACACAAAAGCAAGCCACCAATTACACGTCACTTTTACTTTCGTAGTACTGTCCCGGTCGAGCCAGTCCATTTATGCTGTAAAAGAACTACTGTCCAAACCACAGCTTTACCACTTTGTATCTAGGTGAATATTCACAAGTATCAATTTATGGATTCATTTATTAGAAAATGCATTTTAAATAAACCAGCTGTATAGCGTTTACTTGCACTCAGCCCACCCGATCCTCTTTAGTTGCATAGGAAGTTTCTACGAGATAACCAAACCAGAGACAACATATTATTATGTGTTTGGGTTCAGAATCACCAATGATTTAGATTTAGTTTCTAAAAAGCCGATGTCAAGTATGAAAATTCCAAATATGGTATACAGAAAAATCATTCTTATACTGTTACAATTTTACCATAGAAATAAAGATTTTGTAAAACAAATTTCAAAAGGCACTTAAATTTAAAAAGCACTTCGTCGAATCTCTTCGACGGCTAAGTTTGAAAAGAAAGTCGGTGGAAAAGCCATTTATTTCACATGTCTTACTTACATCGAGGACACGAGATAAGAGGAGGGAAACGCAAGCCTCGCAGAGACGTTATCTCGACACTTCGCAGATAAGAACGCTTTCTTTTAATTTACAACCGACTTAAAAAAGAAAGAGGTTCTCATTAGTCTGTATTTTTTTCGTTTATAAATTTAGGATCTCCTGTACATCAAAACATTAATAGGGAAACAAAATATAATGCTATCATTCAGATGTACTTCTGGTAATTTTTATGTTTGCTACGCGATATCTCCGCCAAATACGGACCGATTTTGATTTTGATTTTTGCCTTCGATAGTGTTTACTCCGAGTGGGGTAAATTTTGTTAAGACCTGATAAAGGAATATGTGGGAAAAAGGGGACTTTCTAAACTGAAAACAGCAAAAGCCTTTGAGTTTTTTTTTCGATTCCTCAACGCAAATACCAAAACGCTGGCCCTATTAAGCTGAAATAATGACAACGTATTCCTATCATTACATAGATAACCACTAAAAAAGTGTTTTTAATAGTCCATCCTAAAGAATTGAAAAACGGTGGGAAAGCTTATATTCGTAACATATTTTTCAGTTAACATTTTCTTGCTACTTGTTATGAATGCTATTCAATACAATAAATGAAACATGTATTTTGGCGTTTTCAAAATTATACCTCAAGGGGGAGAAGGGGATGTAGAAAAAGCTACGAGCGGAAACATAGTTTACAATATCTAAAAAGGTATCAACGCAACCGTCGAGCTTCCTACGAGGGATGTGAACTTTAAATTTTAGCATTCATTTTGCAGACCTTGCATCGAAGTTGTCAGTTATAATAAACTAAAAATACGTACGTAAATTAGGCAAACATTCACATTAACTTAATTAGGGCCTTTTTCACATTGTTCGAGTAAAGCCGGGTCTCCTGCACATGATTTTCCCTACAAACTACACAAAAACATCTACACAAATCAAATTTTCTTTTCAACACACATTGTCTCCTGCTCAGGGATTTTTATTTGATGTTTCGTAAAACATCTGCTGTCAAAAATGGCTTGCATGGAATGGAAGTCAGTGAAATTACTGGGCATTATGAGACTTAACATCTTATGTCTCGGGGTGATGAGCGCAGTCCAGTGCTATGCAGTGCCCTATTATTTAAAGTTATGTGTGGTATTGCTTCTGATTATGGGCAATTACCATCAGGCGAGCGACGTGCTCATTTTATCATACAAACTAATACAAAAATGGTCTCCCGTTAATTTGCATAGTGCGTACAATAAACATACAGACGCGGCGTCACCGACGCAACTGTAACACGGCTATCGGAAGTCTGCCTTAAACGATTTTTAGCAATAGAGAAATCAACAAACATGTTGATACGAAACGTAATACCCGAAACTATCAGTTAAACTAGATGGAACTATCAATAACGTTATCACGTGACAGATGACGCGGCACGAGGTCCTCGGTTTAACTCCCAGGTCGCTCCCATTGTCCCGGTGACGGATCGATGTCGACAAAACGCGGGATTCCTCCGGAAACGAGAGATTTCACTTAACGGATACTGATAAGGTGAAAATATCAACGAAAATAAACTTTATTTGATAGTTTTAGGGCGTTCTGTTTAATATATACACCTGTACCGATATCCATGCTGTTTCATTATGATTTTCCCTTTTTGACCGGTTTCAAAAAAGGAGGAGGTTCTCAATTCGACGCGTTTTTTATTTTTGCTTTTTTTTATGTATGTACATCGATTTCTCCACCAATTGTGGACCAATTTTGTTGGAAAAAAATTTACTCGATAGAGTTTAGCTGTGATGTGGTCCCATATAAATTTGGTTAAGATCTGATGACGGAGTACGGAGAAAAAAAACCCCTCAATGGACAAAAGTACATTCGTCGCAATTGTGTTATTGTATTGGAATTTACATGCTATTGCTTGAAGTCGGTTTCTAAGTTTTGTTAAACGATATATTATGGAAAAGTACGAAACACTTTTGTACCCAACTGGATGGCGACCACCGTAGACTTGGTGAAAAACCCGCCATAGAAATCGCCTGAACGCGAGTGTGGGCAGTCGTGTTCCTGGGTGAGCTAGTAAATCTAGAAAATTCAGGCCGGCATAATTCTGCCAACCGTTGAGGGATGCAATATCTCTTTATGGTCGACATTATAATATTTAGCCTGATGCATTGTGTTTTTTTTATAATTAGCTTGAGTGACGAAACTTGCAGGTGTCTTATAAACAGAAGCAACACCACACAGAATTTTGTATTACAAAGCACTGCATGGCATTGGACTGCGCTCGTCAGCCCGAGAAAGAATATGTTAAGTCTCATAATGCCCAGTAATTTCACTGGCTACAATGTCCTTCAAACGAAACACAACAGTAGTTCCACACTTAATCTAGTGAAATGTTTATCGAAGCGGGGTGCAGAGTAACCTCCGTGGCATAGACACTCACGCCTGTAATCCCCGAAGTAACCAGTACCATTATTGATTTATAAAATACGTATATTCTTCCACCTGCCCTTATCCTACTCGTTGTGGGGTCGGTGCGGCAAGCGTTATAACACATGTTACAGAAAGATTTAGCTTTTAGTTTGTATGACCGGCCGCCTGCCTGACGTCAACGCCTCTGGGGAGAAATCACCAGACCCGAAACAAATATTATGGATCATACAAACAGTTTGTTTCGGTGCAGGTATCAAACCTGCTGCCTCGCACTTCACAACTGGCTACTCGCCTACTGCACCACGGAAGTAGTCAGTCAGTATTTGTTACCACTGACTCAAAAAGAAACAGTTTTATTTTAGGTTTTTTGGTTTTTTGAGTCGGTTTTATTTATTTTTCTATTTTTTTTTATATATGGCATAGGCCGGCAAACGAGCAAGTGGGTCACCTGATGTTAAGTGATCGCCACCGCCCATGTACGCCCACAATACCAAAAGAATCATGGGTGCGTTACCGACCTTAAAGGAAAGGAATAATTAAGGGATAGGGAAGGGGAGGGAGTTTGGGCCTCTGGATCTCTAACTCACCGTACGAAACGCAGCAGCAAGCTGCTACTTTAAGGCAAGTATCTACAGCGTGGCTGTACCACTCATAAAATCATTTATATTTGACTCCTTTGACTAATGAGTTTAAAGGTATAATTAAACAAATAATACGGTCACCAATTAAAACCACTGATCCACACAAACATGTAACAGATTTTATAAAACATAGCATTAACATTAATTGCCAATTAACATGGTAACGTTCAATAACGTCTGCGAAAAGAAATCTTCAGATTTACTGACTACAATAACCATTCTCCGAGATTTCTTGGACACAAAGGAAAACTGATTGATTGTAACTGCCTCTTATAAGTGTTCGTGTCTCAAGGCCATTATGATAATAACGCTGGCGCGACGCTCGGAAGTAGATAGCATCGCATCGCGCGCACTGGACAATAACCCTTACCAACATTCATTTATAATAATTTGCATAAAGCTGTGCCGATATCGTTCGCCTCATTTTTTCTATGAATATATTGTAGATAATGACATAGTAACCAAATGTTTGTAGAATATCCTTTGACTTGTTACCGCTCTGAATAAGCTCACCTCTCATCATATAAAGAGAGGTAGAGCCATGCTGTAGACAGATTTCTCTGCATCGTGAATGGGCTAGCGTTGTTACTACTGTCTCACAGAAAACTTACGTAAAGTAAGTAGCTAGCTGGCTGTTGCGTTACGTGCGGCGAGTGAAATATCCGGAGGCCTAAATCCCCCCACCCCTTTCCAATCCTTAATCCTTTCCGTTAACGTCGGCAACGCGTTCACAATTCTTTAGGTACTGTGGGCGTTCATGGAGGATTGAGATCACTTTGAGTGGTAGAGCCACGCTGTAGACACGTTTGTCTACAGCGTGAATGTGCCGACTCGTCCGCGTCGTTACCACTGTCTCACAGAAAACCGACGTAAAGTAACAGCTTACTGCTGCGTTACGTGCGGTGAGTGAGATATCCGGAGGCCCAAATCCCCTCCCCTTCTCTCTCTCTCTCTTGCGGTGCCTATTCACTATTGAATGTTGGCTGTCAACTCCGCATATTCCTTTCTATTTCTTGCCAGGTTAAATAGCTCTTCTACCTTGGTGATTCCTATCCATTCTCTTATGTACCTGAGCCACGATTTCCTTCTTCTACCGACGTGTCACTTTCCCTCTACTTTACCCATTACAATTGTTTGTAGAAGGCGATACTGAGGATGCCTGAGCATATGCCCTAGGAAATTGATTTTCCGTTTCCTAATGGTCAAGACTAGTTCTCGGGATTTTCGAACACGCTGTAAAACTTCGTCATTGGTGACTCGTTGTATCCAGCTGATCCTCAACATGCGACGGTAAAACCACATTTCTAGTGCCTCAAGCCTCTTACGCATGTTTCTTTGATAGTCCATGCTTCACATCCATAAAAGACTATAGGCCAGATGTAGCATTGGAGTATTCTTACTCGCAGTGTTATGTGTAGTTGTTTGTGGCATAGCACTTTTTTCATCTTATTGAAAGATGCACGGGCTATTTCTATCCGGGTTTTTATCTCCATATCAGAGTCCCATGTTTCATTTACCCAAGTACCGAGATACTTGTATTTTGCAACTCTCTCTATAGAAGTGCCAGCCACTTGTATGTTAGGATTAGCACCACGACTACGGGATATTAACATGAACTTATTTTTAGCCAGGTTCATAGACAGGCCTACATTTTTGCTGCACTCATGTACTTTATTCTCTACCTTCTCTAAGTCTGTAGATGCAAAAAGAATTGTGTCATCTGCATATCTGATGTTATTTATAATTTTACCGTTAATACTGACACCAACTTCTTCATGCTCCATTGCTTCAGAAATAATGGCTTCTGAGTACAGGTTGAATAAAACAGGTGAAAGTATGCATCCCTGTCTAACTCCCCTGCATATCGCCACCTCTTCGGTTTCCTTACCATCTACCCGGATTGTCGCAGACTGGTTCCAGTATAGGCTCTGTATCACCCGTATATCCTTCCCATCTAGACCAATATCACTGAGACATTTTATAAGATACTCGTGATTAACACGGTCAAAAGCTTTTTCGTAGTCCACGAAACATATGAAATTCCCCTCCCCTTCCCATTCCGTTAATTATCCCTTTCCTTTTAGGTCGGCAATGCGCCTATAATTCTTTTGGTATTGTGGGCGTACATGGTCGGTGTAGATCATTTACTATAAGGTGAAGCACTTGTTCGTTTGCTGGCCTATGCTATAAAAAAAATATCATCGGGTGACCCACTTGCTTATTCATTGGCCTACGCCTAAGTTCTTCAAACCGAAACCCAACAGTGGTTACCTACTGCTGCTTGGCGGCAGTAATAGACAAAACGGACACCAACCCAGAAAATATCTCGCATACAAGAGACCTTCCACCTAATGAAGTTTCCAGTCATATTAACAGATCGTTCATACATTTTAATACTTATTTATATAGCTTGTGTTTTGGCTTAGCTGTCGAAAGTTAATCATGTGCTACTATCTGATAACGGAGTCTAGACTGATGGCGTGAGCTTCATTGGATTTTAAATAAACATGTACATATGCCATGAATACAAACTTTTAAGGAAAAAATATTGTGATTAAAGTTTTTGTCTGATATTTGTGAAGTACTTGGTAAAAATATTAAAATGATAGCTATATAAACTCTACAATATTTACTTTAACCCCCGTCAAATAGAGGAATGTTGTAAGTTTGACCCATTTGTCTATGTATGTGTGTGTGTAAATCCTAAACTATTATAAATATGTGAAAGTTTTGATGTTTGTGAGTTTGTCAATTTGGATGTTTTGTTAGTCAATCACGCCTTAATAGCTGAACGGTTTTGGGTGAAATTGGGCACATAGACTGGATTAGGACATAAGCTAAATTTTACGCTAACTTTTAAGCCACGGTCACGTAAGTGTAGCGGTGAGCAATAGCTAAATAATAAATTAACACAGCCAACTGGCACACACATAGACCTAACCACACACTAGGTTAAACTGTATCGTGGGTATCAGGAACTACGAGGGTCTTGCGGTTCCATAACACCCAGACCCGAAACAAATATTTGTGGATCAGACAAGCATTTTTTTCTCGGTGTGGGAATGGAACCCACCGCCTCATGTTTCGGAGCCGGCTACTCGCCCACTGGGCCACGGAGGTTGAGTGTGTGTAATATGTCTGTGTTACCGTAGTACTTAAACGAATGGACAGATTTAAATGCGTTTTTAAAGCCTCGAGATGGTTCTTAGCTATAGGCTATTCACAAAACCTGTTCCAGAAATCTTAACAAATATCTGCCCACTTTACAAATAATTATTTTGTTTGGACCTAATTAGGTTTTCGGTAGCCAGAGAGTCGATAAAAACGGTTTTTTTTTTTCAACTTAAATGTTGCGTTTACTAATTTACTGTATAGGGTACAGATTACTAAAACTAATCTCGCAAACAGAGCTCCGGGTAGAAGCTAGTAAATAATAATGGGATAGCGTTAACTGACTCTGACCTTTCCAATCCAATTGTTCTTAGCGTAGGTGTCAGATATTGGCATAGTATGGAAATAATCAATGTCAATCGGGTATCGCATTTCAAGGCTCTCATAACGATGGGCTTTACTTACCATTAACATTAGGTGTCAAGGACTCGCAGCGGCTGTTGATTTTTATTGTACTATTGTATTGATGTGATTATGAGTATTGCCTCGTCATTACCAAAGACGATATTCTAAGTAAATACTTACGGCTTCGTTTTCCTGGTTTGCTCCAAGGTCAACTGTCCTGTCCACTCGTTGTGCCTAATAATTCCCGTATTCTCGTCTATGTCATGCGATAAACTCCCTCTATCTAAATCGGGCTTTATTTTAAACAGTCTTTAGTAGGCATAAGAGAAAGAAGCATCTTTATCACAAAACTTTCGTTAATTTAAATAATCTTTTTTTTATCTTGGCCGGCAATGTGACTCCGGATCTGATGTACAGTGCAGCGTTCGTTCGTTAATATAACGTCGATCGTCACTAGACATTGCGTCCCTGGATGGTCGGCAGAACTACGCCATCCTGAAGTTACTGGATGTACACTGCCTGATCGCGGAACCTGCTTGCACAAGCCACTATGGCGGGTTTTTTACCATGTGTACGGTAGGCGGGTGGTGAAATATAGTGTTTTCGATACAGTGTTTAGAGTTTCTTGCCCGTTCATCTCTAGCGAAACAACATTCTGAACTGGCGGTAGAGTTAAAGTTTTACTGAATCTAAATGATGTATAACATTTCATGGATTCTATAAATCAATTGAATTTAGAATTTTTGAATTTAATATATTTACAATAAATAAATTTGGAGCTTTTATGATATTTGTTATGTAGAGTTTAGTGACACCGTCTGCGTTAATAGTTTTATGTACAATATTTTACGGTCAAGAGTTAAAAAACCTTTTTTAACCGACTTCATACAATACGTCTGTATATATATTTTATATATGCTCACGCATAACTTACAATAATAAATATGCCTCGATTAGATTTTTTTGATTGTTTGAAAGAGTTGTCTCCGTTGTTATCCCATATTAATTTGGTTAAGATCTAATGGAGTACGAGGTAAAATGGAAAACTGCCCAACTGGAAACAGGAAACATACCGATTCTTTTTTGAAGTTATTAAGATGATTTTAGCCGGAAAACCATATTACCATAGGCCATCATGAATTGTGGGTGTGTTAATGGTTATTAATGGCGCTATCCCGACTATTAAGCCGGGATTAATAATTTGGTAAAAATGTATGGTAAAATTAACCAGGGTTCGCCTTCCCATCATGACTTGATGGTGGATATGGTATTATGCAGGTCGATGTCTGACTCCCAATACCCGCAACGAGAACCCAGTTTCCCCATTGCCATCCGTTAGTTAGCAGAGTGTACCACATGCAGCATGGTTGGCTTTGAGCCGAAGAAGTTGGTGGCCCAATAATGGTTCTTCTTCTTCTTGTAGTGCCTCTCCAACAAGTAATGGTTGGTAGTCAGCTCAGAATACTGTCTTTTATCCTTTGCGAGACGAAATAGTTCAGCAGCGTTCGCTATCTCTGTCTACTCTCGGATGTTCCGTAGCCATGACATTTTCCTTCGTCCAGCTTTTCTTTTACCCGCTACTTTTCCCATCATTATGAGTTGATGGAGCTCGTATCTGTCATGTCTTAGTACTTGTCCTAAATATGCAACTTTTCTTCTATGGTGATTAGTTTGCGGTTTTGACCTACCCACTAACTGTTACGTTACATAAATACTTCTTAAAGTAAAGACAAAGCAAGTAATAGGTATTGATGAACAGATGTGGTTTGAGTTGCGATATCATAAGCGGATATTAGAAGCATGTACATACGCTGACTCACAGATAAGCTATCGCTGAGATCACCGTAATGTGCTGGCATTATGAAACGCACTGATTTTACATTCCCATTACAGACACGTAATCAGTAAGAAAATTTGTAGAGGTATGAGGTATGTAGGTAGGTAGAGCCACGCTGTAAACAGTTTTGTGTAAACGTTACAAAAAACTGGCGTTTCGTAGTTGAGTGAAATATCCTGAGGCCCAAATCCCTTCCGAATCCCTTAGTTACCCCTTCTCTTTAAGGTCAGCAAAGCACCCATGACCCTTTTGGTATTGTGGGTGTACATAGGCGGTGGAGTTCACTTACCATCACGTAACCCATTTTCTCGTTTACCCTATGGCCTATGGGACATGGGTATATGGCCTATGATATAAAATTATAATCTTATTTTTCTTTATATACTGTGGGGTACGATTCCCATAAAGCGCTGGCATGACATATAAGAAGGAGACATGAGACGGGCAAGGAGGAGGCGACAGCCCAAAAAGCGCTGGCTTGACGTATTAAAGGGAGATATGAGAGCCAATGATCTCACTAAAGATGCTCAAGATCGGACAAAGTGGAGGTGTCTTAGGAAGGCGCACCCTGGCACTAAGCCGGGATAACGCCAAGCAGAATCAAAGAAAGACTGTAAATTTTGTCTATTTTTTATAGCAGAGGCCAACAAATGAACAAGTGAATGAGTAACGTTCGCCGTCCCTAGACACCCACAATATCAGAATCATGGACTCCTTAAAAAGAAAAGTGGTAATTGAGGTATTGGGAAGAGGAAGAGGGATTTGGGCCTCCGAATATCTAACCGTATGAAACGCAACAGGGAGCTACTAATTTGTGGGTGAAGCCGGCATATTTAAGCTATAGACAAAACTGCCTACAGCGTAGCTCTACCATTTATAAAATCGATTCTTGATTTAAATCTAGCAGTTTTTTATTACCGCGTACGCATTACAACTGCACCACGGAGGCAAAATAAACATATACGAAGATAAACGTATAGTTTTCTTTGACGGGAACACATTTACTCACAGGTTAAGTAATTGAAAGGTTCCGCGTACAAAAATGAAGTCCCGCTAGTGGCGAACTCATTTCCTTGACTCCACGGTTCAATTTTAACTCGCCTTCACGCGCATACCCGTAAAACTTTATGCTAATAATTGTGTCTATTTCAGTAATGATTCGAAAAGCAATTTCATTTTTATAAACCATTATTTGAGGAAATTTTTCACAAATTACAGCTAATTAAAACGAAACAGCACAGCAGTTGAGTGGTAGAGCCACGCTGCAGATAGTTTCTTCTACGTTTTCTGCGTCTCTGTCTACGCTGAAAAATCTCTGTCTTTTTCTGCCGCCCAGCAGCAGTGTGTAGGCACTATTGTGTTTCAATTTGAAGGACATTGAAGCCAGTGAAATTCTTGAATGACATGACGAGCAGGTCACTCACCTGATTGTTCTACTCATAAACAGAAGCAACATCACACAGAACTTAGAATTACACAGCACTGCATGGCACTGGACTTAGCTTGTCACCCCGAGAAATAAGTTGTAAAGTCTCATAATACCCAGTACTTTCTCTGACATCAATATCCTTTATCTAAACCCAACAAAGCTCACACACTGCTGCTTGGCTGCAGAAGTAGACAAAGCGGTGGTACCAAACCAGACGGCCTCTAGCATACCACCTAGCTTATGTTATGTTCCTACAAAAGCCAAGCTTATTAAAACCTTAGTATAAAGCGCATTGTTCCCTAGTTGTCAATATGTTAACGACGTGAATTTAATGTGTTTTCCCTTATAAATACTTTATGTTTTACACGAGTGGTCCGTACGTGGGCTGGGCAGTTATTGAGCATTGAAACTCAATCTTAATAGTGGCGGAAACAATTTGCCGGCACACTTCTTATCGTTGTTTTATCATGGCATTTAATAGGCGCCTGTTTTATACAGTAAACATCTGCTAAGCTTTTCTTATGAAACATATACTGAATAAATATGTGTGCGAAATATGTAGATCAACTTCCTAGGGGTGTTAGACTCATGTCATAGTATCAGGCCTAAGATTTTTTTATAGTTTTATAGCGTAGGCCAGCAAGCGAGTATGATCTCCACCGCTCATGTAGGCCCACAATACCAGAAGTATCAAACGCGTTGAAGACCTTAAAGGAAAGGGGTAATTTAAAACGGAACGGAAGGCATTTTGGGCCTCCGGATATCGATGTGTAATATATTTAGTTACAACGTACGGGTATTAGTTAACTGGAATTGGCAGATAATTATTATTACCGAAGACGTGATTAAATTTTTCCCGGCTATAATGTTAAGCGCTAAATATAATTTTAGATTTGTACATTTTGTTATTCAAAAGAATATTTTATATTATAATATATGCATTCAGGCTGTTCCGAAGGGTCTATCAGATCCATACATGGTGAATGGTAGAAAAATCTAACCATACCTTTACCAATGGCTACTTATTCATTCAATAAAAATCATCTATATTACAAAGATTTAGGAACAGGGTTGTTAGTAAGCATAATTACGTTGTATGGCGTACAAAAAACAATAAATACTTAGTCCTAATAAATGATGTATAACTATTATTATTATTATTATTATTTGTCTTATAAAACAACAACTTTGTTAATATATTTATCATACATATGAAAATATAAAGCAACACAGTTTGTAAGAAAGTCTCGAGTAAAACTAAGGGATTTTAGGTGTTCTTCCTACCGAAGTCATAATTCCTCTTATGATACATAAAATAAATCAGAAAAGACCATTCCCGGAGTACGTTCCGAGGCGTCATTTCTTAATTTACGACGGCGTCGTGTGGCTCCGGCGGTCGTCAATCGTCATTCCGAGCACCATCTGCAGGTAGCCGGGAGTGTGGGCAGTCGCATGCAGTCACAGGCAGCAGCGGGCAGTCACGATCAACGCACACTTGCGCGCACGCACACACACCACGCCTCGCCAACTGTCCACCGGCCGAACAATCGATCGTAAATCAGCTTCGATAAAATTATAGGAGGGAACACAATGGATCTTGGCTCTGAACACCTGCAACGCATTACTAACCCTCGCACAGCCGCAAAGAGTCCACTTTCAGACGGCGCGGCTGCATGTTTTCCGCGATACTCTCCGTCACCGAGATAAGGTCTAGATTGGCACGTGTGCGCCGCGACATGTGTTTATTTTGTGAAAGTCTCACCGCACGAATCTAATCTTTACATAAGAAAGGATTGAGATGACATTCCCGTGTGATCGCTTCAAGACTGGTAATTGCGAAATTCACGCTTCGCGGTGCGGTACAAAAATAAGATTATGGATTCCGCTGAGTTGCAGCGTTATTGTGATTCGAGGATCCGTCCGTAGGTATGTCTGCGCGCTTTACGACTACTATTCCTGGAGAAATAAACCGGCGAGCGGTTATTGAATATTGTTCGAGTTATTTATGGAAGACATCGCCATTGTCCGGCGAGCGAATTGGAAATTCTTAGCCCTGGAAGTTTGTTTACAGCGTCCATTGTTAACGCGCAGACTGTTTGCCATACGTAATATTAATACCGAATAGCCATACGAATACACATTTGAGTACATTCGAACCCTAACTAGACGAAGGTCAAACATATAACAATACTGAGACACTATTACGTATTCGCTACGATTATACGCGCGTAATTTGTGTAAACAAATATAACTAACTACATAATACTTTAATTTCACATGTGTAACTAAAAATAAGAAAAACAGTTACTCAAATTGACTGTATAATGCCCGTTTTCACCATCAATCCCTAAGTTAAGGTGAGCTCCTAAGACATTTAAAGTGTTAATTTTGTTTTCACCATCACTTAGGGGACACTTATGTTTCTAAGGTGGCCCTTAACTACGTGAAAACAAACTTAGGTAAGGGATAGATTTAAGGAGTTCCTTAGGTTAAGGGACCCTTAGTTAGCAAGTTTTTGAGGGAAAGTTGGTGAAAACGGACATAAGTCTTACATATCAGATATTGAAAAGTAAATACCACTAAAAAAGCCAATAATGAGATTTCCCTTACTAAAGATGCCAGACAATAATAACTTGAAATCCATATTACTTTTTATGTTTATCATTTGTATTTAATATTTATTTTTAACCGACGAAAACACAGTATGATCTCAAATCGACGCGTATATTTTTACTTTTCTTTTTGTTCGTATTACCATGCATAACTTTTTTATAATTGCATTCTCTTAAATCAATTAAGCATCAACTGCTCAAACTTTTATTTTTATTATTCACATTCATCTAACAAAAAACTATCCTAATTACCTACATAATGTTTAAAACTAAATAGCTATAGTAAAGGTATACAATCAACGGGTCCACACAAAAGGGCAACGTGCAGGAATCGAATTTCCCGACACTCAGAGGATCGTTGCGACGGAGCCAGCTTTACGAGGGTCGTAAAGACGTGGGCAGATATTAAACGACGTAAGCTACGTACGAACAATACCTAATTATACGTATAGGTTCACGTATAGCAATAGTACGGGCGTATGATGCACGTTGCACTTCAATGTATGCTTTCGTATGAAAACAGATTTTTGTATTTATAAACCGAAATTATGTGACTTAGGAGCTTAAGCCGTCATGGAATAATTGGCTGCGTTCGAAATGAAAATACAAACATACGGACTCACTGTAATCCCCGATGGGGTAGGCAGAGGTGTAATCGAACACACACATTTCGCCGAGCTTATTTCCATCCCATTACGTAATATGAGCCTATCGTCATACAGAGGGGCTAGCACGGAAAACTATCGAAATCGTAATGTAAAGGTATTGAGGGCTCGATAGATAATTCCTTAAATATCATTGGTCTATATTCCATATAAATTAGTTTATTTTACGTACGATAGAGGCGATAGAAATTGTTGTCGATGACATCTCGAATAACTTTTCGCAAGTTTCCGTGCTAGCCCCTCAGGACACAATTCCAGACACCAGGCTGATACTAAGCATTTCATGATAGAAAAACCCAATATCACAGAATTTGAGTGCCAATACAACTAAGACTAATATTACAAACAAAAGAATCACCTTTATAATAAAGCAGACATATTGTTAGTATGATAACAAAAGTGTTTAAACGGTGTCCTTCTAGTATATAAAACAAAAAAAAACATATTTCCCTTAACAAACATTCTCGTAATTTTCTGTTAAATTTTGGTAATTAGTTATTAAATATATCAATGTGAGATAATTCCTTATTAAAACAAGTCAAACAACGACGGAAAAATGCATTTGAGGTGTAATTGGTATTGCAACTCGGCACCAAAAATAAGTCATACTGCTGGGCACGGGCCTTCTCAACGATTGAGATGGGTTATGCCTTAGTCTACCACACTAGCATTAGGCCAGGCAAGTTGGCATACTTCATACACCTTCCAATTCTTATGAAGAATTCTCAGGTATATAGGTTTCCTTACGATGTTTCTTTCATCATTAAAGCAAGCTATATTTAAAAATAAATACACACATAACTTAGAAAATTAAGAGGCATGCCATTGAGGCTGGTCTAACCAACGACATTCGTGTCTACAATCCGTACCAGCCCGCTAAGCTATCGCTGCAGAAATCAAATAAGAAATATAGACTAATTGAAAACTTTTTTTGAAGTCGCTTGAATACCACTTTCACAGTAGCGGAGTCGCGAGCGATAGATAGTATAGTATAATATGAATAATAATAATAATATGAATATATAATACCAGATTTCAATATATACAGCTACAGTTTTATCATGTGTACATAAAGTACATAAAACAAACGATGGTATTTCGTAACGCGGCTGTTCATATTTCATTTTAATGACATACGATAAAACCACTAGATATGGACGCTATATCAATATAATCTTTATGTTCACTACACAATTTGCTCGCATGTGAAATATACGCTCGTGTATTGATATATAAATATATATAGTATTGTTTTATAGATGACTAGCTTTTGCTCCCCAATCCGGCCGCGTGAACAGCCTTTTTGGGGATAATAGCCTATAACCGACTCCGGGGTCCCATCTATCTCTGTACCAAAATTCATCAAAATCGGTTGAGCGATTTAATCGTGAAAGCGTAACAAACAAACGGATTCACTTTCGCATTTATAATATTAGTTAGGATATAAAGCAACTAGATTTTCTATAGGAAGCTCCTGATATCGTAATAGATTTTTTCTTTTTATAGCATAGGCAGGCAATCGAGCAAGTGGGTCACCTAATAGTAAGTGATCTCCACGGCCCATGTACGCCCACAATACCAGAAGAATCATGGGCGCGGTGTCCACCTTAAAGGAAAGGGATAATTAAGGGATTGGGAAAGGATAGGTAATTTAGTCCTCCCGGCTGAGCCGACCCATTCTTGCTGTAAAGAAAATTTACACAGCGTAGCTCTACCACTCAATAAATTACAAGCTGATCTAAATAATCATAACCCAAATAAACCTGAAGTCCATTAGAAAAAGATATCTAACTTGAATGGCCGAACAAATTTTGTTGAGACATAAATACACCCAGCAGTCACACATATAGTCCTGACTCAACACTAGGTAAGCCTGTATCGTAGGTATTAGGAACTATGAAGGAATTGCGGTCCCACAACACCAAGACCCCGATACAAATATTTGTGGATCACACAAACCAACGGCCTCTCGCTTCGCAGCCGGCTACTCGCCCGCTGTGCCACGGACGCTAGCTTAGAACCATCAACCAACAATCAACTTTCAAATAAAACAAAACCGCATTCAAATCGATACATTTGCGCTACGAAGCCATAGACAGAGAGACCCAAAGTGTTGTGTTTTGGTATGCGCCACGCGTACGCTGATGGCTTTTCCCAATATTCTATCTATCGACAGATTTGCTTACTGGCAGTAAAATGTTGACACTTTTTGTATGGAAGATCTGTCAAAACAATACTGATAGTAAGCAAATGTGTCGATGGACAGAATATAGGGTACGGCCATGAGTGGTCACCTACCAGTCACAGTCACGACGCGCAAATGCCAAAACCAATAATGGTTTTTAATGTATAATTAATTGTGATCTGTGACTAATAAATCGTCTTTCTTTCTTCCAAAGATCAAATTTAAAAATGTGAGTGATAAAAGAAGGTCTCTTAAGCCTCCGGCAAACACAATAATCACACGGAATGTAATTAGCAAAGCCGCTTCAAGTTAGTATTAACGAACTTAAAAAAAATGGAGGTTGTTAACTTGTCTGTGTAAGGCTGTAAACCGTTAGGTTCTGGGTACAATTCCCAGAGCGGGCAATCACAATTTGTAATTGAATTTTCGATTCTAAAAGTAACAAATAAATTGCCTCGGAATTTGTGCTCGCTGGCGACAACGTGGGCGAAACGATTCCCCGATGTAGGTAGGCAAAGGTACACCCACATTTCGCCGAGCTTATTTCCGTCCCATTATGTGGTAGGGTGCGAGCCTATCGCCATACCGGGCACAATTCTAGACTCCGGGCTAATACCTAAGCATTTCGTGATAGAAAAACCCAATATAATTTACCCAACCTGGGGATCGAACCGGAGACCTCAGCACAGCAGTCGTTCCGCGTACGCATTACAACTATGCAACCGAAGCAGTTATAACTTATACGAGTATGTATGTATATCAAAAACAGTACCATCATTACTGTAAACAAACTTAGATTGTTTTTCGGCTGTTACGAACTGAACCCTTAAAACTGTTGATTACGTGTACGGACTGCAAAACTCTCTTATCAGTGTTTGGAATTTAGATGTATTAGTACTTTGATCAACTATCAACTATTACATTTAGCACATATTGTTATTTGAAATAGAAACTTGGTACATTTTTTCAATCTTGTTTCTGATTGTGGTAAAAAGTTGTAATCTGTAATTGATCGGAATATAAGGCGTGAATTAAATATTTTTTCTTCATTAGTTCAAAATTTGATATACATAAAAAATTTGCTGAAATAAAAGAAACAAAAACAACACATAATTTTATATAACTCAGTATAAAACACCCGCTTACAAAAACGTACTATAGATATACATACGCAAAGGGAACAAAATTCCTCTGTTTACGTCGCACATAATAAAAGTAAATACTGAAAAGCCTCTGTGCTCATCCAATGACGAATGACAACAGCAAGACCATCCCTCCGGTGACACTATTCTTGTAAAGTCAACCTTATTTCTATACACAAAGGTGTAGTATCGCGCGGCGTGACGCGGAGGATGGCCCTCACTATCTTGTCAGGCGGGGGAGGCGTCGGCCAATGGCGGAGCGCGGCTGACGCATCACTGTCCTTATCACTGTATACCTACTGCGCACCCTCTATACTCTAACGACATCACTTGTCATTAACACTTTATTTCTGGCTCTACATTACGACGACAATTAAAACTAAAAGAAAGTTCAATATTCAAATACCATACAAGTTGATAGTCGACTAAAGTAAACGAAGAAGGTTGGCGTACCAATGAAACAAAGTGCAAAGTTACTGAATTTATACTGGCTGTTTTCAAAACATGAAAAAACTAAAAAGTAAATAGAAAAAGAAGAAAATTGTTTAAAAAAGTACTGGCAGCTCACCTTGCGCTTGTAGCCGCCTCGCGACCGCCTTCGACCTCATTGCCTCCACCGCGACAGGGACTGTCTATTATTTACCGCGATCGATGGCACAGGGAAGAAATTTGAAATTTTTGATAATAGAACACGGTTGATTAGAGTGCGCGCGGGGGACGCGGGCTAACGGGACGGCAGTGCGGCGCGGGCGGGCGTCGGGAGCGTACGTGGTACGTCCTGCAGGATGGCTGCGTGAGCGTGTGGCGCGAGCAGCGCGGCGTGTCACGCGAGCGGTCGGCGGGACACTGCGTTCACGTGCTCCGCCACACCGCGACCGCGGGGAAAGCGATTTTCACGCGGGAAACGCGATAGTGACCGACCGCGCTGTCTCCGCACGACCCACCGCCTAGCGCCTGTCCGACTGTCCGCCTGCCCGCCTGCCCGCCCGGCTGCGAATAACACTTCAAAACTACATACTCTTCGCAAGTCCACATAACGATTGTGTAGGAGAGATCCTCATGTTGATTGATGGCCTTAACTGCACTGAACTTTAATCACGACTCCTCGCAGTCATTATTGTACTAAAATAAAAAAATATCGCGACCACCTAGTCTGTCATCATTCACTATCACATGCCCTATATCACTTGATGGTACCTAAGCCTTTAAAGACAAATGTATAAAGTGTAGGTACCTACCCAAAAATATATAGACAGAAACGCAAAACAAAACCAATCCAGAAAGGAAGTACCAATAATATATGTGAATTCATATTTTCATACTAATGAACACTTAGAACATAGCGAGTGTGCATTACAGGTGAAAGAAAACATGCGAGGAGACTTCATGATTGAAGCCGCATGGAAAATTTGAAACGTTCTACAAAGTATTGCCAATTAACATTGACTTCCCTTGCGTATGAGGGCGCGTACTATGGAGAGGTTAAGCTGTTTTGACTGACTAGCACTAAACTTACCGCAATATCTAAGGTAGACAAATTTTTTGAATGTAAAAGATTTAACAGCATATATTGACACACTGCCGTAAAGTACCGCCTTACTTACCGTCCTCCAGGAGTGAGTGCATACGTATGTATGTATGTACATATAATTCTATCATCACTGACATTCCTATCATATCATTCCCTAGCATCCCAAACGCCAATATTTTTCAAATATCCACCAACCAGTGAAGGTCATAATATGCGAAGCAATTACATCTGAAATTGAGTTGTAGAGCCACGCTGTAGACAGTTTTGTACAGCATGAATGGGCCAGCTCGACCGGATCGGTACCACTGTCTCACAGAAAACCGACGTAAAGTAGCGAAGTAGCGGGCTTGCTGCTGCGTTTTGTACGGTGAGTGCCTTATCCGAAAGCCCAAATCCCTCTCCACTTCCCAATCCCTTAACTATCCATTTCCTTAAAGTCGGCAACGCGCCCATGATTCTTTTGGTAGTATGGGCGTACATAGGTGATGGAGATCACTTACCAGCAGGTGACCCACTTGCTCATTCGCCAGCCTTTTTTTTATTTGCTTGAATGACGAGACGAGCCGGTTCTTGCCTAATGTTAAGCGCCGCGCTTGCGCATAAACAGAAACAACACCACACAGAACTTTGAATTACAAAGTACTGCATGGCATCCAGTAATTTCACTGGCTTCAATGTCCTTCAAACCGAAAAACAAAAGTACTTACACACTGTTGCTTGGCGGCAGAAATAGACAAAGCGGTGGTACCAACCCAGACGTCCTCTCGCATACGAGGGACCTACCACCTTGGCTCTAGTATAAAAAACCGTCAGGCGGGCCGCTTGCTCGTCTGTTTACTTGGGCAATCAAAAACATGTAAAATACCATAACATTCCACTGTTCCAAGAAAGAACAGCGAATATTCTTAAAAACGTATACATAAAATACTAATTAGTCACAAATATAAACGGACAGAAACTTACATGTCTGATAGACGTTAAATAACATTGGGAAGGCAACCCCACGTCTAGGGGGTTCGTAACGTGGTGGAAGCCGTAAATATGATTATCAGAGAGGGAGGCGATGCGGACTAATCATATTCTTCGCAATTTACATAAATATTAGCCTGTTCCGTGACACACGACCGAGCGGTCATTAGGAGCTTCGGCCACCGCCTCGGAACCTTTGTGACACGTTTCACAACGCACGTAACGTCAACGATACGTTTTTGCATACTACATACGCACTCACGCCTGTAATCCCCAAAGAGATAGGCAGAGGTGTAACTAGTACACCCATATCTCGCCGAGCGTATCTCCGTCCCATGATGTGATAGAGGGCGAGCCTATCGCCATACCGGGCACAATTCCAGACTCCGGGTTGATACTGAGCATTTCGAAAATAGAAAAACCCAATATCACTTTTACCCGACCCAGGGATCGAACCAGAGACCTCAGCGTTAGCCTCAGTCGTAATTACAACGCATTACAACTGAGCCACTGAGGCAGTCAGTTTTTGCATACTATTTTGACATTTAAAAGTTTTAACTATTTGTAACGAAATAAAGCAGTTTTTTTGTAGTATGGGCCGGCAAACGAACAAGTTGGTCAACTGATGATAAGTGATCTCCTACGCCCATGTACGATCACAATACCAGAAGAATCAAGGCGTTGACGACCTTACAGGAAATTGATAATTAAGATATCGGGAATGGGACGGGGATTGGGCCTCCGGATATCTCACTCACTGTACTCACTTTACGCCTGTTTCCTGAGACAGTGGTAACGATCCGGTCGAGCCAGCTCATTCATGTTATAGACAAAACTGTCAACAGTGTGGTTCTACCACGTGGTTAAAAAAGTTTTACAAATCTAAAAATTATTAAGCGGCAGTCATGTGAGCAACGCGTAGCCAAACTTATCTACAGCACGAAAGGACTATGATTGTCCAGCAAACCGACTTGAAGTAATAGCTGTCGTTACGAGGTCCTACAGAATACGCTTTGAGTTATACGACCGAGACAGGCGGGCGCGACGCGCGATCTTCTCCATACAATTTCACAGAAAGCCAACGTGTCACTATGACCTGACGCCCGTCACACGTAGCCGTATTTCTGTCTCGGCCGCGTCCCTCAAAACGTACCTTTAGTCGCGCACCTCAAAGTCTACCTTAATATATTGTAGCGTTGGACGACAGACGAACGAAGAATAAAGTGCGAACGAACCTTTAATGAAACCACGTAAGGTCGATGTAAGATATGAAGAAATTCAGAAGTCGCTTTGTCTTTTTTATGAGTGATTAATGTTTATTGCGACGAGGGGACGCCCTGTTGGTCTATGCATATTCAAAAATGTATAATACAGTTTGCGGCACACTTTTTATAACATTGTGTAATTTTTGTGACTTGGGTAAATCTGGGATCGTTTACGCTGTATGATTTAGAATATTTTTTTATGCTTTTGTACTTTAATAAACAACACAATAATTAATTGTGTACCAACTGCTTGTACTTAGTTAGGAATTGATTTTATTAAATACTCCCACGATTAAATCTATCTATTGTTATAATTGCTTTATATTGGAGTGTCCATGGCCACCAACAATCTTAGGCCCAAAGCCAACCTCAACTGCACACGGTACACTCTGCTGATTAACGGACGAGATAATAGTGAAACTTACCAAGTTTCACTCTTATTTTACCCGCAACAGGAACCATCCTGTTGCGGGTTGTGGGAGTCAGACGGCGGGTCGTTCTATATATTACAAAATACACCATCAAATCATGATGGAAAAGCGGATCCTGGCATTAAGCCGGCAGTGGCCTGGCTGTGCTCTGGCATTGCTGAGGTCCATGGGCGGCGGTAACCACTTACCATAAGGTGGGCCGCCCGCTCGTCTGTCTATCTAGGGCAATAAAAAAACATAAGGCAGAAAGAAAAATTACTGCTCTATATTGGATCACAGCCAACGCCCTTCGTGTTTTCCAAAATAAACGAAGATTGCCAAAGTGGATAACTTAAACCGAGTCCTTAAACGGATTACATTTATGGTAGGGACGTCTGCGAGTTGCACAGACGGTGATCATCTCACTTAAGTTGAACCATTTCACCCATGCACTCATTATTATTTTAGTATTGTGGGCGTACATAGGCGGTGGAGATCACTAACCATCAGGTGACCCACTTGCTCGTTTACCGGCCTATGCCTTAAAAAAAATAATGATGGATATAATGGATGTTGTGAGTTTGTGAATTTGGATGTTTGTTAGTCAATCACGGCTTAACAGCTGAACGGTATTGGATGAAATTTGGCACACAGATAGACCATGATCTGGACATATGCTACTGTTATGCTAGAAAAGGCGTTTCAACCGGGCGGATTCGGGAGCAAAAGCTAGTACTGTATATATTGCGCAATAGGAAATCTATCTACATAAAAAAATATTAAGCAACTGTTACACAACAATCACGTGAAAGAAATTTTCCGTTTCGCTGGAAAGTTTTAAGAACTTTTTAAATTTTCTGCCCTCGTTTGAGGTTTCTTTGATCTTGCTATTCTGTGAAATTAATAAATAAAAATAATTTTGACATAAATGTGTTAAGACTTTCGCAATTTGTAAATACATTATAATTGAAATAAAATTAGTTAATACGGATTTTATCGCGGTTTAATTTTTATTTTAGTCGCGACATTTCGTATAAACTAGTTTTATTTCAATGTGTAATATTCGCGTAAACCTAAGAAATCCCTACAATGATTAAAAACGGGACTTATATCGCATAATATTTAAAGGTATAAATACCAATTTATTTATTTTCCGACGTTTCATCGATATTTATACCTTTTTCTATTTTTATAACAGAGGTCGGCAAACGAATAAATGGATCAGTAATAAAGGGTAAATTTCACAAGGTGGTAGTACCCTTGTACCTAAGGGGCCGTCTCGGTTGGTACCACCTTTTTGTCTATTTCTGCCGCCAAGCAGCAGTGTGTAAGCACTGTTGTGTTCCGGTTTGAAGGACATTAAAGCCAGTGAAATTACTAGGCATTAGGAGACTTAATAACTTATGTCTCGTAGTGATGAGCCGTGTCCAATGCCATGTAGGTAGCGCTTTGTAATTCAAAGTTATGTGTGGTGTTGCTTCTGTTCATGGAAAGGCGTTGCCCTTACATCTCACTCATCCCAGTTCACATTTTGTATGACGTAGTCAATCTAGATCAAACAAAATAATATTTCTCATTGTTCTTTTTCAAATGGTTTCTAAATTATGACGATAAGCTCCTAAAACTTCTTTTTTTTGGCAGCCTGAATGACGAAGCCAGCACGTCGCTTGCCTGATGGTATGCGCCACTCCTGTCTATAAAAAACACAACACCATACAGAACCTTGAATTACAAAGCACTGCATGGTACTGCAGTTCGCCAAGTTAATAAGTTGTTAAGTCTCATAATACCTAGTAATTTCACTGGCTTCAATGTCCTTCTAACCGAAACACAACAGTGTTTAAACACTTTCTTTGAGTGGTAGAGCCACGCTGTAGACACTTTGGTCTACAGTATGTTAGGCCGGCTCGTCCGTGTCGTTACCACTGCCTCACAGAAAACCGATGTAAAGTAGAAGCTTTCTGCTGCGTTTCGTACGTTGAGTGAGATATCCGGAAGCCCAACCCTCCCTTTCCCAATCCCTTAATTATCCGTTTCTTGTAAGGTCGGCAACGCGCCCATAATTCTTTTGCTAATGTGGGCGTACATGAGCGGTGGAGATCACTTACCAACACGTGACCCACTTGCTCGTTTGGCGGCCTATGCTATAAAAAGAATAAAAAAACACTACTACTTAATGGCAGAAATACACAAAGCGGTGGTACCAACACAGACGGCCTCTTGTATACGAAGGGCCTACCATCTTGCAAAATCGTCGAAAAAGGCCTATCACTGAACCCCACTAACCACCTACCAGCTATAATCAGGGAGCAGTAATTTAAAATCTGGAACTTATATTACAACTTACAGATACATACAAACATACTTACAAACCAGAAACTTACATTTTCTTTAGGTTCTAGTGAAAATCACTCCGCACCTTTAAAGACAAACCATTACATACATACATACGCACTCACTCCATTAATCCCCGAAGGGGTAGGCAGAGGTGTAACCAGTACACCGACATTTCGCCGAGCGTATTTCCGTCCCTTATGTTATAGGGGGCGAGCCTATCGCCATACCGGGCACAAATTCCAGACTCCGGGCTGATACTGAGCATTTCGTAATAGAAAAACCCAATACCATACCCGACCCGGGGATCAACTGCGCCACCGAGGCAGTCAAACAAACCGTTACTAAACAAAAATATAAAATTAAACAACAACTCATATAAACACGACATTGCATTTAGCCAGTAAATCTTATTTAGTTTTATAACGGTCAAAATTAGCGCCATCTACCTCTAAAAGTGGATTTTTTATGAAAGTGTAAATTTCATCGTATAGTTTACGTAATTTTGAAAATGGCATTAGTAACTAAATTCTTGAAAAATTTCGTTTAGTAACGCTTTGTCTTTAAAGGTGCGACTCCCACTCTCCACTCTCACACAACCGAGGCCGTCAAAGTGATGCTAAATTTGACAGCGCAATTGTGGCGCAGTGGGCGTGGAGCCGGCTGCGATGCGAGATGCGTGGGTTCGATTCCCGTACTGAGACAAATGTTTGTGTGATCAAATATTGGTTTCGGGTCTGGGTGTTGTGGGACTGCAAGTCCCTCGTAGTTCCTGATACCTACGATACAGGTTTGCCTATAAAAAAAACACCCCCCATGAACACCCAGATGAATCATGAATGTGTTGCCGACCTTAAAGGAAAGGAATTTTCATTGAAAGGAAAATGGATCGCAAATTGGAGGGGAATTTGTATCTGTATTTAAATCTCACGAAAGGCAACAGTTGGGTGCCACTTCACGCCGTTTCCTTTAGGACAGTGGTATACCACTCGGATAGAGCCAGTCCATACATGCTTTGTTCATTGCTTTAACAGGTGACAGCCTCCGTGATGCAGTAGGCGAGTAGCTCTGAAGCGAAAGACCGCGGATTCGATTTCCGCATTGAGGCAAAATGTTTATGTGATGCACAAATATTTGTTTCAGGTTTGGGTGTTTTCTCCTCAGAGGGGTTGACGTCAGGCAGACGGCCGGCCGTAAAAACTACAAGACAAATCTTTCTGTAACATGTGTTAAAAAGCATGTTGCGACCCCACTGCGAGTGGGATAAGGGCACAAGGAAGAAGATTGCCTTTATAGGCAAGCGGTCCGCCTGATGGTAAGCGATCACCGCCGCTCATGGGCATCAGTAATGCTGGCGGCACAGCCAAGTCGCTGCTGTAGACAAGACTGTCTACAGCGTGGCTCTACCACTTAAACAACCCAAAACAGTATCCATCAAGTTATTTTCAAATATATGACATCTATTAATTTCTACCTATCCTCTGTTTATGAAGATCCCCGCTCTTTCTCCTTCTAAATCTGTTTCATCCAAAGGTTGTCTGGAAGAAATCTCCGTTAGCGATAAGACCGCCATTTGTACTTCTCTTATAAGATGTACAATAAAGAAACTCTTTATTGTTAAATATTCTCTTTATTGTTGTTTAATAATAATATGTAATAATTCCAATATCATCATCACAAAAATAGAAAAAAAAGGTTAACAAAAATATTGATATATCTATTCATAACTTCCTCTACCACAGATTAATTTCAAACTTCTTAATCGCATATTAATTACAAAATCCGGTACAGTCAGAACCCCTGCAATACCGCAACGACAAACAAATATAAATTAATAATTACTACACCTTTACAGTCTACCCTTCCATAAATAAAGGGTCCAGATGTTAGCAGACGGTTAAACCCCAAATATCTTGTAAAGCCACCCACCGAGTGTCTTTGAACCGCAAATCTCTGTTAACGATGCCAAACAACCTAACACCGTGGGTTGAAGATTGTTTTTCCCTCATATTTTATGGTGGTTTTGACTTTATCGACTTTACTGTAACCTTATATCGTATGAAGATGTACAGGCGTATTGGAAAGGTCGTCATCAATTGGTAAAGCTAAACGAAAATTGCCCTTATTGCAATTTAACAAGACAGAAATCGGTGACAAGGTTTTTCGTTCTTAGTACCTTTTGGTTGTGAAACGCATGTGATATGATATCAAGGCGAGACAGAAAGAGACAGTAGAGCGCAGGCTCCTCGGCAGACGTCGCGGTTGCCATGGCAACACATCGATTCGCCGCACCCCCACACCCTTGCCCCCCTATACAGCCTCCTCCCGTATCCAGGTCATCCGAAGGCAGCATCTGAAAACCGATGTTTGTGTTAAGATTTAATTACATTGCTACTATATAACTTCGTGTATATGTTACTGCAGATACGACTTGTATGTATTGTATAAAACTGTTTACACAAACCATTTCTTTATGTATACTGTATACTTTATATCGCCTTATTAGTTTATTGGCAGCGTACTAAGGCTGAGAACCGTAGGGTATTAAGTTCAATTACAAGGACGGGCAATCATAATATGTGTTTGAGTTTTCGATTCTAAATGAAATGAATTGCCCGGGTTTCGAATTTGTGCCCAGTATGGCGATAGGCCCTAATCCTATCACATCATGGGACGGAAATAAGCTAGTTGCACCTCTGCCAAACCCTTCGAGAATAAAATCGTGAGCTTATTTTATGTATGTACTTTAGGCTATGTACCTACCAACTTATTGTGCCATTCTTATTTTTAACTGAATACAACTCTAGCGAGTTTACTTCATTTACTAGGGTAGGTGGTTCTTACATATGCGAGTCTGGGTTGGTACCACCGTTTCGTCAATTTCATTGAACCCACTGGAAATACCGGGCATTGTGAGAATTAACAGTTTCTGTTTCCTGACGACAAGCGTAGTGCAGTGTCTAGCAGTACTTTGTTATTCAAAGTTCAGGGTGGTGCTTATGGATAGACGTAACGCTTAATATGAAGCGAATGACCTGCTCGTCTTGTCAGGCTAATAATACTAAATAATATAATATGACTATGAACTGACTTATCCCAATTACCTATCTTTTTACAATAATTTATATTTTACATAAGATTTTATTATTTTCACTATTAACAAATCAGTACATAGTATAAAACAAAGTCGCTATCTGCATCTGTCTCTTTGTCCACTTATTTCTCCTAAACTATGTAACGGAAGGTTTATATGTATATCACGCTATGACCCATGGGAGCAGGACAGTAATATGCCTGTGGTGAAACAGCGAAGGACAGCTAGTTAAATAATAAAACATATTAAGCTTATCACGTACGTCAGTTGAAATCGAGAAGTCGATTGTATAAATCTTGTAAATTGTAATCTGAAGACACTCACATCTTGAGTCCGATATTATATTTGTTATGAATATAGTCTGCATAAATCTTAATAAATGTCAAATTAATGTATATGATTGGTAATAATGGTTCGTTGTCTATGATTCCGCGTCTCGTAAAGGTACTACCTAACACACCATGTCCTAATTAAATAAAAAATAAAGTCTTTATATAACAATGTGGTGGATTTAATTATTGTCATTAGTTGGATTGAACCACAGTAATAACACAATATTCATACACACAAGGTGGTAGGTCCCTCGTTTGCGAGATACCGGCTGGGTTGGTACCACCGCTTTGTCTATTTCTGCCGCCAAGCAACAGTGTGTAAGCACTGTTGTGTTCCGGTGTGAAGGACATTGAAGCCAGTGTAATTACTGGGCATTATGAGACTTAACACCTTATGTCTCGGGGTGACGAGCGCAGTCCAGTGTCATGCAGTGCTTTATTTAAAGTTCTGTGTGGCGTTGCTTCTGTTTATGAGCAGGCGTGGCGCTTACCATCAGGCAAGCGACCTGCTCGTCTCGTCATTCAATCTAATAAAATAAAAAAAAACACACTCACGCCTGTAATCCCCGAAGGGATAGGGAGAGGTGTAGCCAGTAGGTAAACCCACATTTCACCGAGTTTTATTTCGGTCCTATGATGTGATAGGGGCCGAGCCTATCGCCATACCGGGCACAATTCCAGACTCCGGGCTGGTTCTAAGCATTTTGTGATAGAAAATCCCTCCGGATACCTCACCGGTTTTCTGTGGATAGTAGTAACGACCCGGACGAGCCAGCCCATTCATGCTGTAGACTAAACTGTCTACACTACTCAGCATAAAGCAAGCTAATAAAAAACACTTAAAAATTAACGACAGGCAGGCGTCCGGTCGCAAAAATTACAAGCCAAATCTTCCTATACCATAATATTATGGGTTAAAAAAGCATGTTATGTCAACCACACTGCGAGTGGGATAAGAGCAAGTAGAAGAACAAAAAGAAAACCACTGTTCAATCCCCGATGAACATACAAGCTGTATTTCTCTCGTTCAATTTCTCCATATAATACGTAACAAGGCAAACCAAGCTGACGCTACCTTACCTTTTAAATTACCTTCATTTTGTCGGGTACGTCAAAGGGAGGACCGAAGGGCGCCATACTTCCTCAAGTAGCCCTATTAGGTCCAGCCTCTTGCTTTTGTCAAGCGACTGAACCCGTGACGTGTCTTTGAGATACGAACTGGGTCAACGTGACATAACGACATCAAAGCTATAGGTAAATGACAATTTAATTTTTAATGTAACGTAACTTTCTATATATTTTGTGTGGACAACATTGTATTGGAATGTACACCTAATGAATAGGGTTGCTAACCATAATGAGGTTGACAGCCTTCGTGGCGCAGCGGGTGAATAGCCGGCTGCGAAGCGAGAGGCCGTGGGTTCGATTCCCGCACCCACCATTTTCGGGTCTGGGTGTTGTGGGTCCGCAAGTCCTTCGTAGTTCCTGATACCCACGATACAGGTTAACCTAGTGTGGGGTCAGGACTATGTATGTGACTGTTGAGTGTATTTATTTATTTTGTAATATACATATAATATAGTATCCTACCATATTAAGGGTTCTTCTTCTTAGTCATATTACTCTTGACAGAGTGGTTGTGGACATTATGTAGTGCTCGTCCGGGTTGTTACTACTGTCTCACAGAAAACTGGCATAAAGTAGCAGCTTGCTGCTGCGTTTCGTACGGTGAGTGAGATATCCGGAGGCCCAAATCCCCTCCCCTTCACAATCCCTTTTCTTTGTGGTCGGCAACGCGCCTATGATTCTTTTGGTATACCTAGTGGGCGTACGTGGGCGGTGGAGATCACTTACCATCAGGTGACCCACTGGCTCTGGGCTGATGTAGCTCGCCTCACGACGTCTGGCCATCTCTCCCGGTTCTTATAGTCACTCTGGTATAATTATGCAAGGGACCGCCAATAGCTGATTTAATTTAGTCATTCTATCGCATGGGCAATGTTACTCGAGGCCTGTTGCCCTCGACTCTACTTTGTATGACCAGCCGTTCTATAAAGTCTATACACGTTTCCGAAAAATTTCACGATCCGAGATTAAACCAAAACAGATAGACGCTGCTTGATGTCGAGTTCTTGGAATATTGAGACATTTGTGCGAGACTCTATCCATGATATTCCTAATATATGTATACATATTTAATACCCAGGATGGAATCACTAATGGGCTCAGCTGAAAAACAGCGCTGGAGCTTAATATATGCTCCAGCACTATGCTGAGGTAAGTTCATTTTAGTTTTTCATTATTTTCTATTCATTTTTTAAATCGTGAAAAATCAAATAAATTATTTCTTTCTTTCATTTGTCACCACATTTCTAGAGAATCTATTTTTTCCCTCTCAACTTCTAGGAGCGTCCAAGTTTCCGCAGCGTACAAAAATATTGGGAACACGAGCTCGAGCACAAGACGAGTTTTAGTGGCTTTAGTAATGTTACATACATACATACGCACTCACGCCTGCAATCCCCGAAGGGGTAGGTAGAAGTGTAACCAGTATACCCACATTTCGCCGAGCTTATCTCCATCCCTTATGTGATAGGGGGCGAGCCTATCGCCATACCGGGCACAAATTCCAGATTCCGGGCTGATACTGAGCATTTCGTAATAGAAAAACCCAATACCACTTTACCCGACCCGTGGATCGAACCCGAGAACTCAACGTTGGCCTCAATCGTAACGCGTACGCATTATAACAACTGCGCCACCCAGGCATTAGTATTGTTAATATGTCTTAAGGCTATCCATAGCGGTCCTAATAATTCCTATGCTTCTATGCCACCGCCGTTGTTTGAGAATATAGTACATAGGTAGATAAGTAAGTCGATACCACCTCGCAATTGGCAATAATTGTGACTTCGGGCGAATTATTGTTAATGCGGTCGACGATCATGATTTTAGTCTTGCTGCGGTTGATATTTAACACAAACTCAAGGCTAACTTGTTCCATTTTGAGAAGTAGTTTTTCTATGTGGTCTATATCTACTAGTCGCAAACAAGGTAGAATCGTCTGCAAAGCGTAGATTGGTGATTTTGTAGCCACCAATGGTAACGCCTACCGTCCATTCTTCAAAAGTAGTGTTATTAGTTCTGTGTATGCGTTGAACAGAAGTGGCGAGATTATACATTTCTGGCGAGATTATACATTTCTGGCGTACCCCAGCACTGATATGAAAATTCGATGAATCGATGTCATATCTGTCAGCACAAAGGCTGTACCTTCTTGTATGAAGACATACAGACATCAAAGGGAATGGCACAAGGTGTTTCGGTTTACCCATATCTAGCAGTGTTTTCCACATAACGGATATTTTGTTTTATTCTAAATTATAATAAAAATCTAAATGTTGTCACTTTAACATATTCTTGTCTGTGCTCACATTGTAATTTACCATGAAATTAAGTTATATTCTCGGAATGAGAGGTCGTAAACTAGAATTATATGAGGGACATAATAATATGCATGAAATGTGAAGCTCCCATATGGCTATGTTGTTAACTTTAATAATTTACAATGACAATTTCAACATCCCTTCAGGATATAAACCAGTATCAAACCAAATCGTGAGAAAATACAAAAAGATAATTTGGAATTCATTGTTTCAAATCATAATCGTACTATGTAATCTACATACACTTTTTAATCCTCAACAAAAAAAGGGTTGTTTAAAAGTATGACCGTTTTGTTTGTCTATGTATGGGTGTGTAGATCTATCTCTGGATCGTAGCGCTAAAATGAATTAAAACATTTGAATGCGCGTTTTTATTTAGGTAATAGCTGGTTTAATTGAGATGGTTCCTAACTCTATATTATTATTTACTATGACGCATTCTGTACATTCATTTAGAAATAACAGAACTTTAGTCGAGGTTTTAGATTTAGGTTAATTTTGCAGTAGGTACCTAAGTAATTAGATATACACCTAGGTACCTATAACGTCCGTATAAGTTCAAAGGAACAAGCCGTATTTAAGTTTGCCGTTTCACATATCCAAATAACAATTAATCAGAAATCATTCATTGTTCACCCGAAAATAATAAACCGAATGTAGAGAGAGCTATGTGAGAGCTACTTTATTTCTGCAATAAAGTACAAACTGCCATCTTTCGGATAAAATTAACATTATCATAATTTTATGTTGATGCTGAATTAACTATTACAGCGCCACCTATACGAATTTTGACACACTAGATTAGGAGCTATATCAAGATTATATCCCACTGTATTACGATAGATGGCGTTGCAAACATAACATAAAGACTACTTTAGCATCTAGTGATGTGATAGTGAGAATGATAAAAAAAAATACAGTTTCTTGTAATCAATTATATTACCGATACTTCGAGTAATCGATTATCAATGGATACAAAAAATATAAAAAGCTATTAATTTTATTATATATACAATTTATTTAAGTAATTTTATCATCTTACTGTAATCTTTTTTTTCCTTATTCGGCAAAGTACGCAAACCTCATGGAAATCCATGAATAGTATCGACCAACAACAAACGATTTACCTATCGGAGGTCGACAGAATTCTTCCAGTCTGCCTAATTGCTTCTTCACACTGCGTTTAAAGGATCTCATTGTGTAGGATAGAGGGGAAAAAAATGATCTTTAGATGACGAGATGAGCAGGCTGCACGCCTGCTAGTAAGCATCACGCCTGTCCATAAACAGAAGCAACATCAATCAGAACTTCGAATTATGAAGAACTGCATGACACTGGAGTGCGTTC
Organism: Mimas tiliae; assembly: GCA_905332985.1. Taxonomy (NCBI): domain Eukaryota; kingdom Metazoa; phylum Arthropoda; class Insecta; order Lepidoptera; family Sphingidae; genus Mimas; species Mimas tiliae. The sequence continues at coordinate 9,774,610 of HG995255.1, forward strand.
GTTCCCCGAGACATAAGATGCTAACTCCCATAATGCCCAGTCATTTCGCTGGCTTCAATGTCCTTCAAACCAGAACTCAGCAATGATTACATACTGCTTCTACAATATATATTTTCACCTGGCTAAGGTTTGTCATGATTTATCTATTTATCTATGTTTATTTTGTGATTACTATTTATTTATGTTTATATAAAGTTACGTAACATTTACTACATGTTTAGTATTGATTTATTTGTAGATACTTGGATATAATTCTAATTAGTGTAGTAGTTCAAGACACCGCCATTTGACATTCAAAAAATCCTGTCCATCCAAAGGTTGTCTGGAAGAGATCGCTCACAGCGATAAGACCGCTCATTGTACTTCGCTATTGATTAAGTTATTGTATTTCTTGTTAATGTTCTATTTTTGTGGTGTACAATAAAGTGTTATCTATCTATCTATAAAATTCCAGAAGAATCATAGACGCGTTACCTTTAAATGATAGGGAATAATTAAGGAATTGGGAAGGTGATGGGGGATTTTGCCCTCCGGATATCTCACTCACCTTACAAAACGCAAAACTAAGATACTAATTCACATCAGTTTTCTGTGAGAAATCACTCATGCTAAAGATAAACTGTTTACAGCATGGCCGATTAAAGATGAACTATTTCTGATGTTATTAAAATAACCACATTGTAATCTTTTATAAATTGTAATTAACGGCAATGTACATCCCTAATATTGATGTTTAAAAAAACAGTACTGTTTTGTCGATGTAACTTTATTGAACGCGTGCGCGTCGCACGTTTTGTTCCTTCTGTCTCTCTTTTCAATTGGTTTGTTTTGTGATTTTTGTGTCAGCCCCAAACCCCTGCTTGAAATATCTACAGCTTGTGTATTTTATGTTAAATAAAAATAAATAAAGTTTTAATAGTTTTAATGGTAGATTTAGTATAAAACTATTTATAGTATTGTGATGATAAGTGCTGTGAATAACCATACTCAGCGCTGGGAAACTAAAGCGGCACCGTGGAGTCACGAAAACGAAGGTAAAATGAATTCATTGTCTCTTCAGACAGTTCAGACACATAAATGTAAGGAGAAGTTGTAGAACATTGCAATAGTTCAATATTTGCTTTCTAGTTCTTGGAAGGTCGCTATAAACTTTGAAAGTACTAGAATGGATTATCAAGAAAACTTATTTGACTTTAAACATTACGCACATGGGTCGATAATCAGCACGCTCTTCATGCAACTTACTTTATTGTTCTCATTGTTCAGGGTAAAAATAGTGAGGTTCATTCTAGAATGCCAAATATATAATGCAACATTGATCTGCCAGATGTTTCATATTATAACATATCTAGAACTGTTTAATGCATACATTATGTGAAGCCACATTAGAAAGTCTAAGGGCATTAAACTTCCCTGGAAGTTTGGCTAATGCCACAAACATTAATAACAAGTTTATTATTTACCCTACTGTTGTTTTTTATTAATACTCACATTACACACATACTGAAACAAATAACTTTTCCTAATAACTAATTTTTAAATTATAAAGAAATTGTTAATTAGTAATTAACTAGATTTTTTTTACTATTTAAATACCCATTTACATAATATTTTTTTTTGTTATAGTAATGTATCATTGCAGAATTATAATAAGTAAAAAATTATACATAGCATTTTCTGTTTCATATTTTATAGATAGATAACAAAATATTATTTTCATAAAACTGTATATACACATGGTAATAAACTAAATTAGGCCATTTATGTGGCTCAAGTCTTCATCAGAATGTTGATGGCTTGTGAAGTCTGCCAACACGCATTAAGCCAGCGTGATGGACTAAGGTCTAACTCCTATCATTCAGAAGAGGTCCATGCCTATTAGTGGCACAGTTTAATAAAGGGCTGATATTATTTAATTTTGAAACAATTCAAATCATATGAATAAAGACAAATAGTACATTAAATCCATTTGAGTTATTTTAGATATAATTATATTGTTTCAGGTAAAATTTGTGTAAAGCTTCCGTAGATGATTAAAGAAATTTGATAGAATTTCGAAAGTGGTAAGTATTACAGTGGTTTTCATATGTCTGTATATTTTTTACTTAAAATGAAATTAAAAGAAAGATTATACATTTTCTGTGCCTCTATGGCATCGTAGAGTCTAAACAGATGGACCGAAATGAGTGCAGGTTTTTTTTTTCATATTGATAGTTCTTAGCTACCTATCTTCTTCCACCTGCCCTTATCCCACTCGCAGTGGTGTCGGCGCAACATGCTTTTAACACATGTTACAGAAAGATTTGGCTTGTAGTTTTTACGACCGGCCACCTTTCTGATGTCAATCTCTCTGGGGAAACTAGCTTCCTAGCTACCTATATTTTAAGAAAATTGTTCAGCTGAATAACTATTATAGATCAATTTTTCTTATTGATGTTAGGGATTATAAAAACTATTTAACAAAAAGTAAAACTGACTCAAAAGCTAAAACATAAAACTCCGCAACAATAATAAGTTGTTGCTATATTGCAGTTTAATAGTCAAAGATTGATGACCACTGGCTCAAAATGTTTGTATAGTTTTAATATCTAGCTTTTTTAATTGTTTAGAGTTAGTTTTATTCTTTATTAAAAAGCTATTATTACACTATCTATTTTTTAAGTGTAATCATCATCAAAATTGGTGCATAAATGTGAAAAGTTTTAGTCTTTCGTCCCCATTTTCATCTCAAGGTGGCATTATATTTTATTTTCAATGAACTCTATCGAATACAAAAAGAATCATTCAAATCGGTTTGGCCGATTTTTGCGTGAATATACATATAAAAAGATATGTATATACCTATAGGCGATTTGAGAATCTCTTTGTTTTCAACGCAGAGCCTATACCGATGGGGCTAGAAACATAAAATGTTGTACAAAGTTTCCTTTAATGACGTAAGTGAGCACTAAGAAGGGACAAAGGAAAAAATATATTAAATAGACATTTCGACTCGAAACTTTGTAGTAGTACATACTCATAAAAACAAATAAGCAACTACGTATTTCGCGATATCTTGAAAATCATCCCCTAAGGGGGTGAAATGCTTTAAAAGGGGGGGGTCTTATTTAGCTTTTACTCGCGGCATCGCCCGCGTGAATGTCGATCCGGGATAAAAAGTATGTCCCAATGCATGTCATGGTCTACTTGTGTGCCAAATTTCATCCAAAGCCGTTCAACCGTTAAGCCGTGACTGATTAACAAACATCCAAATTCAAATACTCGCAAGCATCCAAACTTTCACATTTATAATACCAATAGGCTTTGTGTTTCGTCAACAAATAACAAATCAACTTCTAATCTACTAATACATCCCTTACTTATAAACCAGATGGTGTTTCATTCCTTTGAATATTTCAATACTTTAATCAGTGTTGTATGAAAAAATCATGACATAAAAGTTATTAGCTAAAACTTAAAACATACATAATGTCACCCCGGAGGGGTAGGCTGAGGTGTAACCAGTACACCCACATTTCGCACAGCTTATTTTCATCCCATGATGTGATAGGGGGCGGGCCTAACGCCATACGGGCACATTTCCAGACTCCGGGCTGATACTAAGCATTTCTAAATATTAAAACCTAATACCAATTTAGCCCGACCCGGAAATCGAACCAGAGACCTCAGCGTCAGCCTCAGTCGTAACGCGTACGAAGTACAACTGCGCCACCGAGGAACTTAATACACTGGGAAAAAAGGGAAAGACATATATGCATTTAACCAAGCAAACGAAGTCATGGGAACAGCTATGACCTGCTAACGTGAATGAGACCCACGGTAATTCTTGCTTCAGAATTCAGAATAGGATAAACTTCATATATTTCCGTGGTATCGTAAAAGTCAATTAAGAGGCAGAGTTGGAAAATAAATGGGTGTATTCTAATACTCTGTGGGAACTGGGAAACTATTGCCTTTTGTACAAATAGCGTATTATGTCGTGCACTCTACGAACCTTGGTACTGATTATCCAATAAATACCTACAGTACTAAGATAAAAGTTATGTGCTTCGGCTATCCTCCGCTATTTTGGAAATAAAAACACGTAATGACGTTCTTATTTCCAGTTTCAGAGTTACTGTATTAGGTAATACAGTCAACGACAAAATTGGATTATGAACTTATTTTTCTCTTGAGTGACTCGCCAAGTTCGTATGACTTGACATTGATAGCATTTTCGTAAAAAAAAAGGCCTAGTGCAAGTCGGTCTCGCACATCAAATTTTCCGTACCTACTATCTTTAAATAAATAATTTATGTTCTTGCATTTATTGCTAAAAGAAATACCATTTACTTAACACCTAGACGTTCATAGTTAGAAAGTACAGAACAAACAGATATAATTCTAAATTACTACTGGTACAGCATTCATGCATATTTAGAAAGTCAAGTTAAGGTTGCAATATTAAATTATATATAATTTTAGAATAAATTACAAAAATACATAGTAAATAATAACAATTCATATTGATGAGTTCACAAGTCTTGATATTTGATAAGATATCCGCCATAATAGAAAATTTTGTGTAAAATTTCTTTATTATGGTAAAAAAATAGAGCTCTTTAAAGGTAGGACAGATGAAAGACAGAGACTTAGGCTCTGTTGTACGGTTTTTAAGGGAGGATTGCCGAAGTGCATAACTTAATCATTAATATTGTAAGGTAATCATAAGGTTCAAGCGATAGATGAAAAACATCTTTGTTTCAGGCCGTCAGCGAACCGTAATTCCCATATGTTAAAACTTAGCGCAATATGTATCAAAGTGTGTAACACTGACCCCACGTACTAGGTTAAGAGCAGAAATATGATAAAATGAACAAGCATAGAGTTCGGAAGATAGTATGTATCGATACTTTACGGCCGTCGATACTCGTAACTCTATACTGAGATGAAAAATATCGACTGGTTCGATCCTCTTCCCCGATGTATCAAACATTTGTTCACAGTCAAAAAAAGTCACGAAATCAAAAACCTTTTTGTTTGAATCTTCGAGCAAACATAGCAGGCAAAAGCATCTATAGTAAATTCTGTATCGGTACTCCCGGTATCATGATTTGAGGGCTGATTTGGTATTTGCAGGGCGACCCGATACTACCCATGGAATCTATATTATATAAATGATAAAAGTCATACATTTTCTTCCCAAAGTATCGATATTCCTATAGTACCGATACTTACATTTTGGGTATCGATACCTTAGATTCGTTATCGATACTTGACGTATATCGAACCCTAAACGCGTATGTTATCAGAGCAAGCTGTGCTGTGAGACACATTATGACCTCGTGTGTCTCAAAAGATATGTTATTTTTAATAATTACGGAGTGGATCAATGAATTGATTGTCATAGTTACGCCGTCAGATCATAGATCTAGCGTTTTGTGACCACAACTGCGCTAAATCATACATACGCACTCACGCCTGTAATGCTCGAAGGGGTAGGCAGATGTGTATCCAGTACACCCACATGTCGCCGAGCATATCGGTCCATCGTCCGTCGTCTGGATATATATCCGTCCCATGATATGATAGGAGGCGAGCCTATCGCCATTCCGCGCACAATTCTTAGACTCCGGGCTGATACTGAGTATTTCGTAATAAAAAAAAAACATTATCACTTTTACCCAATCCCGGGATCGAACCCGAGACTTTAATTTCAGCCTCAGTCGTAACGCGTACGAATTACAACTGCCCCACCGAGGCAGTCAGTCAGTGCGCTAAATCAGTCGAGCCTAAATACGATAAGGCACTGTAGGTGATGCCTGTTGGCGATGAAACAGCTTCACACGTCATCCTGAAATGTGAAGGTGTATTTATACAACGGGCTAAAATCCTCAACACACCGAAGTCACTCCGAGAAGCCTGTGGAACCACCAGGAGGGTTTTGCGCTTTTGGTCGGAGTTAGGCAAGGTTATAAGTTGTTTAGTCTCATAATACAGTGCTTACACACTATTGTTTGGCCGTATATTTCCATGAACCACAAATATTTGTTGCTCGTAGTGAATGATGGCACGTATTACCTAGAAATCAAACTGGTACTCCAATTCTACGTAACCCATTAAAATTAATAGTCGCAGCTCTGTATTTAATTCACGAAGCCGAAGCTTCGTGTATTTAAACTCTTAAATGTTATATAGCATATTTCAATTAAATTTATCTCGATTTAACGAACATGAATTAACGGTACAGTAGGTCTCGTATCCGAGAAGCCGTCTCGGTAGGTACCACCGCTTTATCTATTTCTGCCTCCGGGCAGAAATGTGGACATAGACATTGTGTTTCGGTTTGAAGGACATTGTAGACAACACACTCTACAGCATGGCTCTACCACTTTAAGTTCGATTATTTCTCAGAGACGTCAATTTATATTATATTTCTATACTCAGTAACTGAGCATAGAGCATTTTCTGTACTTAATAAGGGAGTAAAAAAGCATTAACTGACTCGTAAGAGTGTGGAAATAATGAAATGACGTAAGTGTCAATTAAAGTTAATAGATGTTTCTGAGTGCGGCAGTGAGGTATTTAATGCAGATATAATGGATTTAACGTAATATATGGGTTCTCTTTTGGTAGACAAATGTCGTGTGTAACATAAAATAAGTAAACAGTTTTATAGGGCATGTGGCATTAGACTCTTTTTCCATTTGTTATACATATTTCATATTTCTGGTGTTTGTTTTGTGCCACGACCACAGTGCATACGCACACGACCACGAATACGCACTTGCATACATATAATGCTGATCCATAAAAATGTAGCGTACCTAAATCAAAAACTGCCCCTATATGACTTGATCTTTATAAAAACCGGCAAAGTGTGAGCCGAACTCGCATACCGAGTACCAACCCCCTTCAATTTTACGTACCCTCTGGGGAGTACAGACCTCCTCTGCTAAATAAGAGGGGCTTTGTCCACCAAGCTGGCTTAATGTGGGTTTAAAGACTTATACTTTCGAAATTTTGATGGAGAACTTGTGAAGTATGCAGGTTTCCTTCACCGTTAAAGCAAGTGATAATTAACAAATAATACACACGTAATTTAGAAAAGTCAGACGTGCATGATCTTGGGTCTGGTTTCGAACCTGTGACTTTTTTCGGTACCACTCCCCGCTGAGCTATCGGTGCTTATAAAGTGTAATACACCTAAGTTATAGGCTAAAATGGTGTAGTAGTGCAAAGCTCTACATACAAAGTACACAATATTAGTCTTAGGAAAAATATTTTAGTTTTTTTGTGTGTGCCATAAAGTAATCAATCAGGTGCTTAGACAAACATGACACCTTATGCCACAAGGCTTATGGTATTAAATAGCTGCCGATTCAGACCCCTGCTACGTGTGACCGAAATAAATGGCTTAAACGTTATAAAACCCGACATCAACCGACTTAAATAGGAACTAAAAAGCTAAAAATTTACATTGCTGTTTTATTTTTATTAAAACGTTTTTATTTCACTATTTTTAGTGAAATAATTATCAAAATCTGTGCATAAATGACAGTTTGAATCTTTCATTGCTATTTTACACCCCTTAGGGGTGAAATTCTTTCATGGAATGAAAATGGGAACAACATTGAGCTATACTCTTTCGAATGAAAAAAGAATCATCCAAATCGGTCCACATTTGGCGGAGTTATGCGTGGTCATACATAAAAAACGCGTCGAATTGAGAACCTCCTTCGCTTTTTTCGTTGGTTCTCATATATTCTGATATATGAGAATATCAAATATCTTTATATAAAAGATCTATAATTTCAAAACGACTAAACAGATTTTTTCAAATATAGCTAACACTCACACAAAAAAAAAACCTAAAAAAATGCATTCAAATCGGCCTCTTGGTTTAGGCTCTACGACACGAAACGACCGATACGCAAACTGGCAAAGGGGTCGAACTTACAACGCCCTCTTTTTTGGCTGGGGTTATTGAAATAACACTCCTCTTTTTTAGTTGGGGGTTAAAAGTCCTGTGTTGATTGCGACACAATCATATAATGTAACTAGCTTTTTTCCGTTGTCCACATAACTAAGTCCACAAAACATTTTGTACTTGCGGGTCAAGAACGAGTTTTTAAATCAGAAACATAACGACGTTCACCTAAAACTGTATGTATAGGACGAGCGTTTATTATATTCAGCAGTCTACCTGCTCGGGCGGTCCGTCCCGGGAGCGACTCAGCAAAAAAGTAAAAAGATAATTTTTCATGGAGTCGGGTCTCGAACGAGAAAGAACAAAGCTTTTACACTCTTACCCAGCTATAGGTAGTTATTCCAGCTCCCCGCAGGTGTAACTTGTTATCTTTTACTGGGAATTTACCTTTATATTATTTCTCTTGGCGATCATATAAGAGAAAAATATCTATGGTGTGTAAGTTCTTGACTAGCGTAACAAACAAAAAAGATGTGCGCAAACTAGTGTGATCATTATGCTTTTAGCCGTCCTTCGTCTTTTAACGATATTCGCGTAGATTATAGTTCTTTGTTCATGTGTCCGGGAGGAAGCGTTATTTGGGCATTCCGTGTTTTATTCTCTTAATATTATTTCAATAATGGTTTTAAATCACGATTAAATATTGTTTTTACAGTTTGGGATACTTATTGGTAGTAATATTAGTCATTCGCTATGCATGTTTGGCATCACGCGAATTGAGCTCGGCATTGGATTGTTGTACGAGTGTTCTGCAGGCGTTAGTTATTAGTTTTGTTCGTAGCCCATCCGGCTTCGATAGGACCAGTCGTCACGTAAGCTAGTTTTCAATGGTAAAAAACCTGACTGGTGGCATTCACCCGACGCCCTTGAACCGACTGACGGTTCACTATTCAGCTGGCCTGAGCAATTCTGGGCCTTGAGTGCGTCTAGGCCATTCAACTTGCCTCCTGAAATAAGCAATATGACAAATTCATCTCGAAATAACTAAATAGTGTGTTGTTAAGACAACGACACTATAGCTGGGCCATGTACGCAGCAACATTAATCTTTATAGCGCTATTCTTGCAGGAAGCACTCTTTACGTTTTACGGTAAAGTTGTTATTGCTCATAACTTCCACGCTCATCTCCAAACAAGAGTATCGCTGGTATAAGTATTGTTATAAAAATCCTAAAACGTCTGTACACAATACCTCGATACGAATCAAATCATTTAATTTTATTGTTGGTATTTAATATTAACACGTTTATAATTGCTTTTTAATCGGTTCGTCATTGTTACTACTTTTGATATTATTTCGTTGATAACTTTCCATCTAAGTATGACTTATTGTTCAGACGGAGCGTACAAGAATGTCAATTAAACTTGCCATGCATGTGTGTATTTATAGCTAATAACTGCGATACGCCAGTTAGTTACCTAACTACAGGTAATACGCTTATGATATTAACATATGCGTAGAGAATGTTCCACTGTTTTATGAGCGTATGCAAAAACTTCGTGGCAATGTTCGCCCAGAAAATCCACAAGCCAACCTCCTGGTAACTCAGACTTGATATTTTTGTACCTTCTAATATAGTAAACTTATACCTGATATTTTTGTGCCTGCTGCCACTGGAACGTTCCGGCGAATCGCGTTCCGAGGTCAGAGACGGTCGCCATTATATTTAGACTGCACTGTACTTACCATCAGGTCCAGTGTAGTCACTGTCGTGCCAGGACAAAAAAAAAACTGTAGAGAATTTAAAGTATTTACAAAGGTCTCACCCAATAACCTATAGAATGCTACTTTTATACAGCAAAACAAGATTATCCATTCTCAGGGTTCTGCACCCCATAATGAAAGGAACAGAACCCATATAGGATTTTTTGTCACTCTAAGCGAGAGTCAAGGACCTTTTTTCTAAGAAACAACTTGAGATATCAAGTTAATAATTGAATATCAAGGTCTACAGCCTCGTTCTGCTTAAAAAAATAAGTTTCTAGTTTTATGCAATATAAAAACATGCGGCCGGTCAAACCAACATTTTACCTGACTAACTCTGATCATCAACACCTTTAGGATACTTTCCAGTAACCTGTCTTGAAAATTTCCAAGAAATGACCTTTGTAGAACACGTGAATAAATAACGAATCCAATCCAAATCCCTTATATTATTAGATGTACTACACAAGCACCGGAAAATTAAAAACTTATCACTTTAACCTACACTTTCTCTCTGCCTCCCGGCTTAATGCCAGGTTCCGCCTTTCCATCATGATCGGTGGATTTGGTATTAAGGCCTTAACGGCTAAATAGATGTTTGGCACACTGGTATACCTTGACCTGGATTAGTAGGGACATAGGACCTTTTTATCCCGGAAAAAGACATTCACGCAAGCGGAGCCACTAGCAAAAACTCGTGTAATAATACATGTGAATGTAAATACGAAAGCAAACTGTCTGATACGATTTCACAGCAATGCCGTTTATGAGAAATATCGCCGTGAAAATCAACACATATCGATAATAGAAATAGATGAAACCTTGGGAAAAAATACATACAGAACCCAGACCGGCGAACACTTATTTTTTTTTTTTGTATATTTGACTGTAGTTTGAATAATAAAAAGTATTGAATAATTATTTATTGAAAAAAATAACGTACCATATTTTTTGCCACTCGCTAGTTGTAGAACATGGCATTGGTCCGCTATCCCTGAACTAGACATAAAAACAAAATTAGACAAAATAGAGCGTATACAAGAATCAATGCTGGTAAATACACGTCATTTAGATGTTTTGAAAGCTGCTGCCTACTAAATCGGTAACATTTCGCAACCTGACATTGGCGAGTTGTTACATTTACGTCCAATTTTCAATAATAGTTTTGTAAGCTAAGTATGGTCTGAATAGTGGTAGTCGGCGTTCGTTTCCCACTCTCAAGCGGCAGCTGTAGAATAATTTTGGTTTATTAATCACCACCAACACTGACAAGCAACATTATTAATGACTAATTACAACAATAGTCGGTGAACAATAACTCTAGTAAGGTACAGATATTTAATAAGATTCCGCAACACGATTCCTTCAGGCATTGGTCTTATCAAGCTGACGTTTGGACGAAGATTAATAGTATTGTCCGATAAAAGGTCCGCCCGACCTAGCTTGATTCATGTTTGACACTAAGGCCGTGTTTTGTGTTCGCTGTTCAGCAGTTCACCCACTGTTTGTATCCTGCATTGCAAAATAAAAGAAATTGTAATTAAAATTTGGGACGATCGTAATAACATCCGCGAACGTATGGCAGCCGACGAACGGAGCGATAGGATTATCAGCGGCGTCAAAGTAAGCGGTTTTACTTCACCAATTGACCTCTAAATTTTGTAAATGGCACTCAATGATGTTGACGCGCAACAAACTATTTAGAATTCACTCAGAACTCATGCCGAGGTCAGATAAGACAGCGCGTACAACATACACGAATCCCAATGTGAGAAATGAACTTAGCAAAATTTACGATCTCTTCTAAATTTTGCGTTAGCGCGTTTTCTGTGATGTTACGACACCAAGTTACCGCAACCTTGGCGTTTGAACGCCTATTTGTTCGACTTGTATGGACATAATTCGTTATTTGTGTAGGTACCTAACCCGAGTGGGTCGTAATATCGCATTGTTTCTCGAAGCCATTAACAAACGACAGGAATCTGAAGGATAGCTCATTAACAGCATATGACTGGCTCATGATATCATCGCTCCAATACTGGTTGTTCTAGTTAATGATATATTGCATCTAAAGTTCTTAACTACCTTTTGTATATGTAACACAATATTTTTCGCTTATTCATAAAATAACGTTAGATAGTTACCTACATTGGAACACTATGCCACTGACATTTGAGGAACGCAACTGTCAACTGAAGTGTCAACATTCGATAAAATTACGTCGTCATATCAGGATTCGTAGACAAAACACCACAGAGAAGTAGAAAATACTATTCTGTTATGCAACCACGTTAGGTTCGAAAGACATTTAAGAGATAACCAGTTAAACCTGGCTTTTCACGACAAAAAGGGTCGACAAAATTATATCGCTTTGAATATGCTAAGCCTCCAGCGTACGCGTAACGCGAATCAGGCGATAGTGACACTGCTTTATCTTTTCTTTTCTCTATATGAAATCATATAGAGATAGTTGCCTGTCGCACTCTCCTGTCTCGGTCACATACCTAAAACAAACCTATTCAAAGCGGACGAGCGGCACGTCGCCGTTTCTTTTCCTTGTCGCGTCGCGCACCCCAAATTTTCAGCATGTTTGATTTGAATAGATACATTAACCAGTCGCAAAGGATTAAAATGTGAGTTTTGAAATTATTATTCAACCTCCGTCTTTTCCTTCAAATTAATTATTTCACTTCAAAACGTGTTCATAAAATATAACCTAATGAGTTAATAATTAGGATACCATTAAATTTTATTAGATTAAGACATAATAACATGAAACATTAATTAAATGTTCGCTTATTCGCTGTTTGCAAGTTCCAAGTGAGAATTGAAACTGAAATGCAAAGCGAATACAATTCAACAATACAAGAATGAGGATCCTCTGCAATCTGCTCACGTACGTTGTTGTCAACTTTCGCAATGCTACCTCACGATACTCAAACAGTAAGCACACTTGAAGGCTAAATAACAGTCGAGGTTGTGAAGCGAACTACGTGACACATGAAGAAAATATATGCTGCCGTCAGGTCACAACAAAAAGCAACGCTTCCATGTCATCGTGCCGTTTGTATTATGTACGCAATGGGTGTTGTTTTAGAGCCTCTTTTAACACGTGTGTGTTTGCACTCACTATATAAATAATAGTATAATTAGTTTCATTTTATCATATTGCTTGTCTTTTATATGATAATTGGTACAAGGCGAATATTGATTTCTCAAAATGCGGTTAATTAATACATTTGTATTTCTTATAACAACAAGCAAGCAAATAGCAATTAAGCCACCTATTGGTAATTGATCACCACACCCCATTATCACCCACAATGTCGGAGGAACCGTGGGTGCTTTGCCAATGGTCATGAAACGAGCCATGCCTATTAGGGTGGGTCGAAATTTTTTATTGTTAAATTTTGATTTGTAATAGTGCAGGAAACGTGACCTGATTAGTGACTAATAAAGTAGTATTTTTGAAATTGTTATTTTATACCTTTAATAACCCGCGCATTACGATTGAATTTTTAAAATATTGCCACAAATCGGACCTCTTCTTTGAGCGTTTATCTTAAAAACTAAATGCCATAAATTAATGTTAAATGCTTAAAATAAAAAAGATACAATCACAAATGATAACTAAATCAAAATATTTGAACTAATCGAGCGAGAAGTGCGGGGAAGTGAGGAGGAAAGGGGATGCAAAATTTGGACCACGCGCGTAATTGTTTCATTACGCCGTATTAGTTGAAACTGAAAGGCCGCGCGCATTGACTTATTATTTTACGTAGTAATTGCTTGTTTTATGAAGTTTTGTAATTGTGCACCATGGAAATTTCAAGTAATACCCGTAAAGCCACAAATTGTCCAATATTTGGCGCTTCAGAAGAAATGAGTGAAAATCAACTACCTACTTACAAACAAGTAATGAAATATTATAATTTGATCAGACATCAGCTTAAACTTGAATATAATTCAAAAAAAGAGCCATCTATTAACGACATATCCGAAATAGTATCAAATAAAATTGTAAATTTATGGAAAAAAGCTTCTATTCCTATCGTATCGCATAATCGTGTCATGCAATTAATTAAAACTTACCACGCAAAGTGCAAAAACTTAATTAAATCTTTGAAGCGATTGTCTAAAGATAAAATGGAAGATTTTCACGTAAGCTCGGAGAAACTGTTTGATGTGAGCTCATGTAAATGTAAAGATTTTGAGTCGTGTAGTTGTCCTAAAGATCAGAAGGTTCCCAAGGAAGAACGACGTTTCTTAATCGATCAGAGAACAGAGAGGAAAATGATTATGGGAACCGTTGATTTATTGACCACTAAAAGAAAAAAAAAACTGAGTGAGAGGAAAATTCAGCTTAAATTAATTTGTAAACCAGGCCCCTCTCACGAAAATTCCGAACCTTCAATAACGAAAGAAAGTGCCGATAAAGAACAAATTTTGCCTCAAAGATCAGCAACACCAAAAGAACCAAAAAGGCATAAAATAAAATCTCTAAAGAATCTATCAACTATTTGTGACCGATACGGTATATCCGATAGAGTACATCATACATCGATTTAATTGACTGGCAGCAAACTTATTCTCAGCCACCTATATTGAGCAATGTTTCGGATAATACTCTTCATTCCCTAGTGGAATCAGGTGGTGATGATGAAGTCCTTTTTCTGCGACTACCATCTCATACTAAAGCTGTCGAGCGAGCTGTTAAGACAGTTACAGAGGCATCTTTACAGCTTTGCCACAAAGACGCAAGAGAAGCTTTGATAAAGAACAAAATTCGTTCGCGAAAGCAAATGCCTAAATTTGAAAGTAAGAAAGATTTTAACGTAATTTGAATGTTTTTTTTTATATTCTCTTAATTTTATGTTGTTTTCTTATTTAATTAAAATAGTTGGTCCTAAAACTGTGTATTTTTTCAATAAACATACCTGTTTTTCTTTTAAGTCACGTATAATAGTAGTTCAACCCATTCGCATTAAAATGAAAAAAAATAGTTTTTCAGAGTCAATGCGCGGGTAGAAGGAGATTATTTAGAAAGTTTTTGTTTTGTTATTTTTTCATTAATGAAGGTGGGTCACGTTATTATCACTATTACAAAATAATTAGAAGTTTTTTTTTTTTCTCCATACATTAGCGACCCACCCTAATGCCTATTCTAATCCACATGGAGAGGATAGGACTCCGGCAATCTGGTAATAGTACGAATCGGAAAAACAAAGCAGCCACTTCAAGTTGTTTTTTGTGGGACAGTAATACGGTAGAGCCGGCCAATAAATAAATAGAAAACACTGTCTATAGCGCCGCTCTACTGCTTATTTATAGACTTATCGATAGTCCTGCGTGCTGGGGTCGGGAAGTTACATTGCCAATGTTGCCATTGCATCAATAAATGCATTAACTTCATTATTATATTTAGGAAGTAGCGGTTGCACGTCGGTAGCTGTCATTAGATTCTTATCTTTTAAGGCTACACTATTCATTAAATAATTAACAGCTAAATTGAGCAATAGTGCACAGAATCAAGGATTTTACACGGGTCAGCGCGTCCTTTCCTACCATCCTTAGTTGGTTGAGTCGAGCCGTTCACTTTGTACAAAATTTCACCTTGTGTCAACTGCATTGTGTTTCGTCAACGCGCCTGCTATGCGAAAGGTCGCCAACTTGGGGACCATCTGTGCAGCCATCAATTACACACACCCCAGAAAACTTTAAGTAATGGACAAAGAACATTAACGAAATCGACGCGTACATTGTTGTGTGATGCAACCTCTACGTAATCGCAGTTTCAGGTCATTGACATGGTTGTTGAAAAAACTAGACTTAGCAGGACTAAATAAACTAACTAATACATTTAAATAGAGGTAACAAATGAAGTTCCTATGAAATCAGACTAAGTTTTTTTAAGCGTTAACAATCTCCTATCTGGCAATAATAAAATACACGAATCTCCGGCATCAGTGACAGGCACGTAAGTTCATGGTCATTTATTTACATCGTTGGCATCAAATATTTTGTAGGTAAACAACGTAGAGGTGCTTGAAGAGCTAACGTGTGCCGTTTCGTATCCTCTTTACTTGATTAAAGGAGAACGGAAACAACTTTCGACGGAGCTCTGTTACACACATGTTGCGAATGTAGTAGGTCCCTCGTATGCGAGAGACCGTCTGGATTGCTACCACCGCTTTGTCTACTTCTGCCGCCAAGCATTAGTGTATAAGCACTGTTGTGTTTTGGTTTAAAGAACACTTAACAACATATGTCTCGGTGTGACGAACGTAGTCCAGTGTCATGCGGTGCCGCTTTGCACTTACTTCAAAGTTTGTGTGGTGTTTGACTGTTTATGGGCAAGTGCTAACGCTTACCTTCAGGCGAGCGACCTGCTCGTTTTGTCATTCAGACTAGTAAAAAATACATATAAAAGAACAATATGTTAACGTAACAGTACAGTCTGACATGTGCACGCATGATTTGTTATTTTGACATGACATTATTCGGTTGTCACTCGTGACGACTGGTTTATCTTGTTGAAATACGGAATTCGAATTGTTTAGCTGGCAAACGACGTATGAAATGTGTGGTGTTCACTCGTGAATAGGTTCGCAGTTCACACGGTACCACACGAGTAAAGTGGATTCTATAATTTTGGATGTAAATTAATTTGCAACGTTACATTTCCATTGTTTAACTGATGTCATCTGAACTAATCCTAGCTTACAGCTACTTATAGAACTGTCTCGGTGGTGCAGTTGTAATGCGTATACGTTACGGCTTAGACTGAGCTGAGGTCTCGGGTTCGATCCCCGCGTCGGGTGAAAGTGATATTGGGTTTTTCTATTACGAAATGCTCAGTATCAACACATAGTCTGGAATTGTGCCCGGTGTAGTGATAGGTTCGCCCCCTATCACATCATGGGACGGAGATAAGATTGGCGAAATGTGGTTGTAGTGGTTACACCTCTGCCTACTCCTTCGAAGATTGCAGACGTGAGTTTGTATGTATGTATTATAGAACTAGATCATCAGTTTTTGTCCCTCCAGAAAACTTAGCAAAGAAACGATTTGTCTATCTCTCCTATATGTTTGCCTAGAGAACGTAAGAGTAGGAAAGAGAGTAATTTAACCTTAAATCTGTAGAAAAGGGAGAAAATGCCATTAAATATGTACACTTTTTTTTCAATATTATTGTGGCAGGTTAGGAACTTTTCGATGGCAATCACCATACACCCCACGGTGAAAAACCCGCACAGTCATTAAATTCACTGAGTCACGTTTCAAGTCCCATTAATGTACAACAGCAAGTGGTAGGTCCCTCGTATACGAGTGGCCGTCTGGTTTGGTACCACCGCGTTGTCTATTTTTACCACCAAGTAGTGTGTAAGTACTGTTATGTTCGGGTTTGAAGAACATTGAATCCAGCGAAATTACTGGGCGTTATGAGACTTAACAACTTATGTCTCGGGGTGACGAGCGTAGTCCAGTGCCATGCATTTCAGTGGTAGAGCCACGCTGTAGACAGTTTTGGCAACAGCATCAATGGGCCGGCTCGTCTGGGTTGTTACCACTGTCTCATAGAAATCTGGCGTAAAGTAGCAGTTTACTGCTGCATTTCGTACGGTGAGTGAGATATCCGGAGACCCAAATCACTTCCCCTTCTCAATCCTTTAATTATCCCTTTCCTTTAAGATCGGCCACGGGCCCATGATTCTTGTGGTATTGTGGACGTACATGGGCGGTGGAGATCACTTACCATCAGGTGACTCACTGGCTCGTTTGCCGGCCTATGCAAAAAAAAATACAGTGTATTGTAATTCAAAGTTCTGTGTGGCGTTGCTTCTGTTTATGGGCAGGCGCTTACCACCAGCCCGGCCGAGCTCGCCTCGCCATTCAAACTAAAAGTGCTACGAATAAAGTGGCTTATCCAAAAATATAGATGGAAAAATTGTCGACCAGACGATTAAAACATACATACACACTCACGCCTGTAATCCCCGAAGGGGTAGGCAGAGGTGTAACCAGTACACCCACATTTCGCCGAGCATATCTCCGTCCCACGATGTGATAGGGGGCGAGCCTATCGCCATACTGGGCACAAATTCCAAACTCCGGGCTGATACTGAGCATTTCGTAATAGAAAAACCCAATACCACTTTACCCGACCCGGGGATCGAACCTGAGACCTCAGCGTTAATCTCAATCGTAACGCGTACACATTACAACTGCACCACCGAGGCAGTCTTAACGGCACGATTAAAACATCTCGTGTTTTAACATTTTAACGCACGATAACCTCATTTCATACCGTGACTACTACATGGATCGTATTATATTACGTCTATAACTGTATCGTGGTTCCCTCATAGGCCTGATTAAACAAATATGAATGTTTGACATACTTGACCGGGATCTGATTCGTCATCACAGCAGTTAACGACGATTTAACGTGTTGCACGATCGGTTTAGCATTTTATCAGCAACATCCTTGGCTTACTCCTAGGCGTTTCCCAGAAATAATGGTTTAATGATCGCTCATTACAATTACAGCGGGTACGGACGCCCAGCAACTCCAATTTGCATTAATAATAGAATTTGATATCTCCGAAGCTATAAATTATCGACATGAATTTCTAATCAAAATGTTGTTAAGGACCAAACTTGAGGACATTTTCTTTTTTTTATATTAAATAACATGTTTAATATTCATTTATTGGTACGAGTACGTAGATAAATGTAGAGTAGGTATATTTTTTTGTCACCGCCGCCCGCACAGCTGTTTCATTTTTGCAGCCATATTAATCTTTTTTTACACTGCTTCTAGTACAGTATTTTTCCACTGCCTTATTTCCTTTTTTTATGTAACTCGTTTTATTAATCGATTAGTGCCGTATTGCGTAGTGTGTACCATAATAAGGCCCATAATCACAATCAATAATACAAGTAAGCATAGTTTATCGGGGAGTGTTACAGACTGCCGAGACGAAAGTCACAGGTTCAAAACCAGCCCCAAGGGTATACACGTCTTACTTTTCTAAGTCACGTGTGTATTAATTCTTAATTATCGCTTGCTTTGCCGATGAAGGAAACATCGTGAGAAAACCTGCGTTCCTGAGAATTAAATAAATAAATACGCCCAACAGTCACACACATAGCCCTGACCCCATACTAGGTTGACCTGTATCGGGTATCAGAAAGTTGGGGTCCCACACCACCCAGACCCAAAACAAATATTTGTGAATCACACAGACATTTGTCTCGGTGCGGGAATCGAAGCCACGGCCTCGCTTCGCAGCCGGCTACT
Source organism: Mimas tiliae (assembly GCA_905332985.1). Lineage (NCBI taxonomy): Eukaryota > Metazoa > Arthropoda > Insecta > Lepidoptera > Sphingidae > Mimas > Mimas tiliae. The sequence continues at coordinate 9,793,587 of HG995255.1, forward strand.
CGCCCGTTGCGCCACGGAGGCTATCAATTAAATCATCCATAAGAATTTCGAAGGTGCATAAAGTCTGCCAAGCCGCATTAAGCTGGTGGACTATGGCCTAACACATTTTTTTATTTTTTTTTATTTGCGTGAATTACGAGACTAGCAGGTCGCTCGCCTGCTGTTAAACGTCACGCCTGCCCATAAACAGAAGTAATGTCACACAGAGCTCTGGATTACAGAACACTGCATGGCATTGAACTGCGCTCGTCATCCCGAGACATAAGATGTTAAGTCTCATAATGCCCAGTAATTTCACTGGCTTCAATGTCCTTCAAACCGAAACACAAAAGTGCTTACAAACAAAACTGTTGCTTGGCGGCAGAAATAGACAAAGCGGTGGTACCAACCAGACGGCCTCTCGCATACGAGGGACCTACCACCTTGTAAGCCAGTACCTCTCATTCATTCAGCAGTATGACAGTATAATTCAGGGTTGATATTATTTTTTATCAACAGAGTTTATTATAACACATTTCCCACTGCGTTCCTCATGGCAAAACCACTACATCATCACAATGTTTGCGTGATATGCCACTCGTCGAATATCTTTATTCAATGTTCATTTGATCAAAGAAATTGGATTATTTTATAATATTTCTCACAAAGGTGTGCTGTCACACGCAACGCTCCCAAGTATTGTTTATGAAATGGGTGTAGCGCCCTTATACGTTAGCATTAGACTTTATAGTAAGATTTGTACATGTGAGTGTAAGGGTTTGTTTCACAATATATCAAAAAACTTTATTTATCATATAAAATAAAAGACAACAAAATATAAGATTATCTAGCTATCAATATAAACAAAGACGCATAAGTATGTCAAAATGGTACTTCCTAAATTTACTACTTAATGAGTTATCTCGGAGATTCAAATTTAATTGAGCATCGTGAAACAGGCCCTAAAACTAGTAAAACACATAAGATTTGTTGAATACGCGATATAAACTGCAGTGGAAAAGGCTTGTTCTATAGTTTTACAGGATTAATCAGTTTTATAGGGGTCCTTTGGAATATGAGTATACTTAAACTAAAAATGATACTCCGTTCTTGGCCCTAGTTAGTGCCGGTTTGATAAGGAAAACCTGTACAAAGGCATACATTTGTTTCGGTGTACGTTGATTGTGTGATGACGCCATCAACCGGTCCACACACATTGTCTGTGCCTCGTAATGTAAATGGTAAATGTAAGAAGCGTTGTAATATACCATAACCTCACGCCTGTAATCCCAAAAGGGTAGGCTGAGGTACAAACTCTAATACTGGGACATTTACGAGTAATTTTCCACTCCAAAAACCTATATTTTGATTGCGATCGCCATATCGAAGTTGCACCATAAAACTTGGTAAATCGCCCATTTTACAGCTTAACCCAGACACTAGACAAATGCGAAACTAACTATAAAATATGAGTTAAGGAGTCTGTTCAAAACATCCAATATACATTTCAATGTTGCCGTTATTCGTTGCGAAGTTCCTATCTCATTTTCATTCGTACTCTGTCATCAGATCGAAACCTTTACTATGGGACCACGCTCTGGGTAAACTCTCCTCTTCTTCTTCCACCTGCCCTTATCCCCCTTGCTGTGACGTCGGCGCAACATGTTTTTTAACACATGTTACAGAAAGATTTGGCTTGTAGTTTTTACCATCGTCTGCCTACCTGACGTCAACCCCTCTAGGGAGAAATCGAACAAAAAATAATCATCAAATGCGGTTCAAAGTTGGCGAAGTTAAAGCGCAATATGTATAAAAAATACAGACGCATTGAGAACCTACTGTTATTTGTTTGAAGTCCATTGAAAATATTTAAAATTAAAGTGCTGACGACTGACGATTACAAAACAAACACAACTTATCTATAATACTCAATAATTCTAGTTGTTTTAGGAGTTGCTTAGAAACATTAAAACAAAGTGTTGTTAAAAGGTACCCTAATATTTTCGTGTTTATGCGAAAGTCCCTACAGCTTTCAAAAGTTCGCACTAAGTTCGTCAGAATAATTTACCACTCAACCGTCGTATTTTAGCTAAAAGCGCCATATTCTTCTATTTACTAATAGGAAAGGTGTTGAATATTTTTGACGTAACTCATAATCTCTGTAGTAGTTTTTGTCGCCGGTGGAAAAGCTATTATTTCTGCGAGGCGACCGGCGCGACGTCCGATATCCAGAATGGTTTATGGCCAATGTCGTGCGTACGTGCCACGAGTGGTGAATCGTGGCTTCCTCACACTATGTCCCGATTTTCACTAAACTATCAGTAATGAGAAATGATCGCTAAATCACTGGAAAACATCCAGGAACGTCTATTTTACGTGTATACATACAAACACACATGAAACGGACAAAAATATATAGTCTGTCACTATAGCTATCGCCACTTTGTTGTGTTCACTGACAATCGTCCAAACGCACTGATTAGCTATTTTCTATCTCAAGCAGAATTTTATTCCAGAGCGAGGGGAGGTTTTGGGTCGTGATAAATTTCATCTAAAGTCTTGACAGTTTGTAAAGAAGCGGCGGGAGAGAGCGCGCTGTGCAGCGGCCGGGGCGGTTCGGGCACATGGCACAATAGAAGCGTGCGGGGGCGGACGCAAACCGCGCCGCGGCGCTCGCTAGTCTCGCCACGAACCCGAAGCCGACCGGCGTCAGACGTCAGTTCGACATCGAGCGACACACAGATCGAGCGCCTCGCGTCGCAACTCGAACGCGCGTTTCGTCTCGCGATTTACAATTAATAGATACATGTGGACTATCTTTTCGTCTTAACGCACTGGCAACTTGTCAAACATATCCTAACTCTTTTGTTTTTATTATTTGAATAGATGGGTGAAATTGCAGCGTCTAAAATATCAGTCCGTATTATACAAAAAGTTTATCGACCCTTAACGCTGCCCCGCCATAACAACCCTTATTCACTTCACTCAGGCAGTCGCTCCCTCTAATTATGGACTCCCCTAAACTTTGTTGAAAAAAATCCGGTCGCTCTCGATTCTGCCCTTTTATTGCTTTAATATTTTTATTACTTTGCGCTTTCTATATCGTTTCCTGGTGCGTTCCGTGACGCGCAAACATTACACCTGATACTGGATCTATCGACACGATTGCGATACGACTCATCTTTAATGTTTTCCTCAATTGGTTAATCGAGTTGAAGATAATTTCTCCCGTGTTTCGTTCATCCGGATATTTGGAAGATTGACGTGATCGCGACCGTGATACAAAGTTATTAAACGGTTTGCGTCACCGTTATCTCCTATTGAGGTCAATTAAAAGTCTGCGAACCATGACACTGCGTTGACATTGGCGCGTAGTGCGTACCCCCGTGTGTAGTGAATGTGAACTGTGCGTTTGTCGATTTGGACTGTGCGGGCGCGGTGTTGTATGATCGCGTGAGCATCGCCGCCGCAGCGGATGTGCACGCCGCTGCCGCCCTGGTGGTTCGTGCCGGCTGGAATGCCAGCTGCTCTTGACCTAACTAGGTAACATTACCATTATATATCACTACTATACTCCAATCAATATTCAAGGTAATATATACATTTACTATGATTTAAACCACATTTAAATTCATGAAAAATAAATAGTTGTACCACTTGTTATATTTTAATATTATTCCGAGTGTTTATGTATCTATCAATATTTCCATGTTTAAAATATAATAGTAATTTACGTTTTACGTATATCAATGTAATTTGTATTACAAAATGTTATATCAGGGCTTTTTTGTAGATAGCGTGTTATGGTCAGCGCACACGCTGTCTACGTAACATGAAAAATGTCACATTCTATAAGATCATTATTTGAGGCAAATGATAATTTATGCAATAATAAAATTAATTAATAAAGTAATTAATTATACTGCAAATTGTATACAAGGATATTAGATTAAACTTGTCTAACAGGTCTCTACGTGTTGGCTTTGGCTCCACACACGCTACCAAAGGTCCGGGACTCTATAGTCCCGAGATATGGTAAGACATACAATAAAATAAAATGAATGCGTATGTTACTGAAATAAAAACAACTTTGTATATTAATAAAGTAACACAAAGATACTCTTTGTATTACTTTATACATAAATTAACAACAACTACCAATGCGTTTATGGCAAACCGTAAGTAACAACCACGGGTAAGAATTAACAAGTTAACAACTTATTATGATTTGTTAAGAATTCAATTATATTTATATGCACATGTTAATTATCGTTTGTTATTGTAAATAATTTATAATCGTAATTGTCTCAGTACCGGACACACATTTCAACATAATTGTTGACATTCGACAGTTATATAATCAATAAACATTATTTTATTTTGTGTTGAATGGTCATACCAGCAATATGATAACAATAATAAATGACGGCAACACCGTGCGATGACTGTTGTGGAAACAAAACTTCGTTACTATTTATCAAGACATCATAATTTCTTTTAACGTGGCGTTATCCTAGCTAGGTCCAGGGTCCGCCTTCCTACTAAGACACCTCAACTTCGCCCGATCTTGAGCATCCTCAGTAGTGAGAATGGCCCTCGTGTCTTTTTGTTTTTTGGGCCGTCCGCGGGACCGTAATCCTGGTACAATCTGGCACAGGCAATTACGACTGACTTACTCCTGTGGTTTCTTCAAAACGTGACCGAACCATATTAAGCGACTTTCCTGAAGTTTTTCTGCCACGTGGCGGACACTATAACAGACATCGAGTTATAAAAACAGCAAACCAGTACGTAAATATACTCAAGTACATAAGTACATTTTACATACTGCTTCATGAATTCAAGACTCCATTAAGATTATAGTTGTGTAAAGTACAAGTTTGTAGAGCGAAGTAGAAGAAAATCTAATGATGGGTAAAATCTACGTATTTACGAAGGTGGAGTGAAGAAGCAATAAAATAAACAATAGTTTGTCTACTGAGACTTATTTTGATACTCCATTGAGCAATGGAACCCATCCTTAATGTGGACATTTATGAATATAACATTTAATACAGTGTTTGGACCACAACAAACAAAACATTACATGACATTAACCGCTAAGATAAATAATGTTGCCCCTTTACGAATACCTTTACTGCCACAGAAATACAGTCGACATATAACGTTTATAGAACGTTTATATTCAGCATTACCACCCGCGTTGTTTCAAGCTCATGGCCCCGACGAAATCGGAGATACTCCGTTGGTGGCAAAACAATTTTTAAACTTGGAAATATTATATCTTATGGTGAACACAATATTTTGCACTTGCGACGTTTCAGTATTAACACTACCAGTACTAGACAATACAACAAATGTGTTTCTTATCCCATAGAATCAGTCGTGTATTGCTCGTCCCCACTACTCAATGTTTAAAAATAATGTAACTTTTACTGAGAGCTTTCGCGTATACAGTTAATATAATTCCTGTTGATCTGTTCGCATTTCTCTGTAAATGTCGTATTCCACAACAAAAAACTTTAATGTACCCAGTTGATTGGCTGTTTCAAGTTGAATTTACTCCGCGTACATCTGTATTCCGTACAATCGATAAACTTGTTAAGTTTTACTGATCACTGTAATTTATCGTATCGCTGCGCCTTTAGGGGTTGGTAACACGCAACTTTTCGTTACCTATACAGTCTACAAGCGTATTCGCTGTAGTGTAATAATCCATTTTTTTGACCGAGTAATCGCTTGGAAAATTTAATATTACGTAATTTCATACCATTATATTTGAGTTTATGCTTTTATAAAATGGTACCGAATATGGATGATCCTTCCTTATTACTTTCCTCAAGGTCGTAAGTTGTAACAACGTTCGGGTGAACGGATTTTTTGTTACTTTACATGTAAATTTAGTTTTGCAGTTCCTTGTGTATAATTAACATCAAACGGCTATTTATTGAATGAACTGGTTTGGAAAATGCTAATGTGTGTTTGGAGCATACCTCTCAAACGCGCCCAAACTGCGGCTTTGGGTACTCGCACATTTCAAAGCGATCTACGTATGCCGTCATACATCCGAGTTCAGTGTACCGGTGTGGGCTTGTAAACATGTGTGGCAACTGGCAAGTAGTACACTGGCGAATGCCAGCCTATCAATTGGCAGTTGGCACGAGAAGCCACATTCGCTACACAATTTAATGTGACCAATCATCGCACCATCATAACATATAATGATAACAACTTTTTAATTCAAAATACAATTAAATTAACACAGCGAAACTAAATAGCATAAGGAACCTCAACAGCTAGCGGCACTTAGAAATGAATTAAAACTTGTTTCTTAACATATTATTTAAAGAACTGCTAATCGAGGTCGCAGTTAACAATTGTTTTCTTCTGCAATTGGTTTACACTGAAGTACAAATCGAATTCATTAATATTTCGGTTTTCTTTATACAAATGTTCACATTCACTGTACCAGCGGTTGATAGGCACCTTTTAATATGTAATAGGTGCTACACTGACTGTACTGCGATCTAACCTTATGACTACTAAAATTATATTAGTAGTCATAATCATGAGACAGCGTGAACAAATATAAAATGTTTGATTTGTCTTTATAAAGTATCGTACATCTTATTTTATTTTATTCTAATTTTATTTATGGCTCTGTTTACTAATAAAAGAAAATACACTATAACGATATAAAATATAACTTGTGATCGATATACATAAAAGATCCTTGGTAGTGTGACTACCATGTGATTACGAATTTACTACGGAAATACGGAAAAACGATTTGATATATTTTCTTCAAATACACACATATATTTGTCTTGACTACTATATCTATTACCCATTCTTTTATTCACCGTAGTCGAGTAAAACCACTTGGTAGAGTAACTGGCAGTGTCGCGACTAGAAAGAAAAATATAACATAACGCTTGCTCGAGGCTCCGCCCGCGTGAACAGCATTTTCCGGGATAAAAAGTAGCCTATATTCCTATCCAGGGTTCCATCTATCTCTGTACTAAAATTCATCAAAACCGGTTCAGTGACTTAGGCGTGAAAGCGTAACTCTTTCGCATTTGTAATATTAGTTAGGATTAGCGTTGTATGATACTAAACGTTACATATTTATTATTAGCACGTGAATTGTAGTGTAAGAGGGCCACCAACATCTTAGACCCAAAGCTAACCTCACCTGCACGTGGTACACTCTGCTGATTGCACGGATGAGGCAATGGTGAAACTTGGTTTCCGTCGTGGGTTGTGGAGGTCAGACGGCAGGTCGCCCCATATAATACTAAATACCGTCAAATCTATGATACGAGAAGGCGGATCCTGGCATTAAGCCGGAATAACGCCAGGCAGAAAGAAAAGAAAAAATAGACTACTACACTGGCAGAGTCGCTGTTGGAAACATATAATAACATAATAAGCGTTGCGATTGTAGCTTGCCAAACATACAGGTAATGATTTATGATAAATACAATTAGCACGTGAATCATGGAAATATTGCCACATTGTGCCGGGTTTTGTGAGTGGGCGATGTTGTCCCTAGTTAATAACACACTGACAATGTTTCAAATCAATTGATTTTAGTTTTAATTGTGTATTGGTCTCGTTGTTTAATTATCATTGTGGTCGATGCGATTGCGCAATAAAATATGTGGTTTGCCTTTTTTTTAATGCTAGATGTGTTTATAGTGTTCTCAATCCGAGCCATCATTATTTCTTTATTTTTCATACACCTAACAGTCACTCACACACACACCATATCCATGTCTGCACGATACAAGATTGATAAGGTACGGGCGGGTATCAGGAAGTATGAGAGACTTTCGGTCTCACAACACCCACACGCAAAACAAATATTTATGTATCACACATGAAATATTTGTCTCGGTGAAGGAATCGAACCCGCGGCTTCTCATTTCACAGCCGGCTACTCACCCATTGTGCCACGGAGGCTATCAAAGTATTTCAAATCGAAAATGCAAAGGATTATCCAACCTAGAGGTTCTGCCAATGTGGTTTGTCAAACTTCGAGCCAGATGAGTAAAGTTACATTTTGGCACCAGACCGGTCGCTACAACTTATTTTTACACCGTATTGACTCAACAAGGTGGGTATTTGTCAAGCCCTCTTTTTATTTTTTTTATTAGCTTGAATGACGAGACGGGCTGGTCGCTCGCCTGATGGTAAGCGCTACGCCTGCTCATAAACAGAAGCAACGCCACACAGAACTTTAAATAACATGCTTTGTTTGCATGACACTGGACTGCGCTCGGCACCCCGAGACATAAGGTGTCAAGTTTCTTAATGCCCAGTAATTTCACTGGCTTCAATGTCCTTCAAACCGGAACACAGGCGGCAGAAATAGACAAAGCGGTTGTACCAACCCAGTCGGCCTCTCGCAAACGAGGGACCTACCACCTTGTGAAAGCGCCAAGCCCTTTACGTACGAGTAGTCAGAACTTTACGTTACAAGTTATAAAATTGTGCCGCAACACGTCGCAAATGTGAAGGAAATCGGTTCACCGTGATTTTCTTTGAGGTAATAGTAACAGCGTAAACACACTTTAACAGTCCATACGCTGACATGTTTACGGTTCATCGCACTTTGTATAGTTGCTGACAAGACGTTCCGTCGATAACAAATAATCGGTACAATAATTTTTAAAGTTTCAACTCACATAACGTATTGTAATATAACTGTTACAAACCCCGACATAAATTGGAACATCTATAAACTTTAAATGGCTAAACAGGTTTTCTTCAAATATGTATATCTAATACGTCTCCATTTAACCAACTTTCAAAACAAAAATACATTCAAATCGGTCCGTTCGTTTAGGCGTTGTACACACATACACAAACACACAACACACTCAGTGTTCAAGTTCAAACTTATAACACCCCTCTTTTTTCGGGGGTTCAATATTCAGTTTTGTAATAACATCTTCGTCAAATCCGACATCTCTTCCACCTGCCCTTATCCCACACGCAGTGGGATCGGCGTAACATTTTAACACATGTAACAGAAAGATTTGGCTTGCAGTTTTTACGACCGGCTAGACTGCTTGCCTGACGTCAACCAGTCTCAACAATAAATAAACATTTAAAATTCAGTAGTATTATGAATTTAAAGATTTGTAGATGTCTGACGATGTTGTCTGTTATCTATATGTCACATTTTAACCTTTAAAATATAATTTGCGTATATATTTTACGTATCAACAGACAAGAATGTTGATGGACGCAATTCAAGTTAACATTCCTTCGGTCAAAGTGAATTTTGTACAGAAACAACACTGTTGACGAGGGTTTGTGAATCCTCCAAATCGGAAACTGAAATACCATGTCAAATACTTTCATAGAGATGTAGAAGGGGGCTGGCGTTGTCGGGAACATTTCGCAAACTTGTGTCATGCTTCTTGGGTAAAATGTATTTCGCAGAAAATTATCATTAACGATCTATGAAGTTATTACATAAATCGCCCTACTATCGAAACAAATAGTAATCCCTGTTTATATCTATCTCTAACGTATTGTTTTCTAACTGAATTCAAAAAGGAGAACAATCTCAGTTTTTTAAGGTTCCATCCTCCAAATGACAAAAACGGAACCCATATAATTTCGTCATGTCCGTATGGTCCGTCCATATATCACAGCGATTTTACTCGGAGAATATTAACACTAAATGGATTAAATTTGGATGGTACTTCCATTGCACATGTGGTATCATTGAATAGATCCTTAAAAATTATATAGAGGTCACTAAATGACTTTCTTATATTAAGTCATTAGTTTATGACATCATATGCGTGTCCAAAGTAGTGAAAATGTCCCGATGTCCAGCCCATTCAGCTGTAAAGTTCTAAATGGTGTTGCTATTGTTTATATGCAGGCCCGCGGGTACTACCATTTGAGCGAGCTGCTCATCTCGTTATTAAGTTGTTTATAAATAATCCAACCGTTAAAAACCCCGAAGTGAAACAGATAACATCTGTATCTTTTAAACGAGTGGTAGAACCACGCTGTAGACAATTTTGTCTACAGTATGAATGGGCCGGCTCGTCCGGGTCGTTACCACTGTCTCACAGAAAACCGGCGTAAAGTAGCAGCTTGCTGCTGCGTTTCATATGGTGATATCCGGAGGCCCAAATCCCCCTCCCCTTCCCAATACCTTTCCTTTAGGGTCGGCAACGCGCCCATAATTCTTTTGTATTGTGGGCGTACATGGGCGGTGGAGATTGCTTACCATCAGGTGACCCACTTGCTTGTTTGCCGGCATATACTATAAAAACAACGACAGCACAGTTTTTTTTTCAAACAGCCAAGAATCATCTCCATAAAATTATCTTTCAAACAAAAAAACTGCATTCCATTCGGTCCATTCATTTAGGCTCAAATACACCCTTAACAGACTTATAACGCCTCCCTTTATTGATGGAGGTTAAAAAATGTAGACAACAAAACACTGTCTTCGTCCTGGCTCTCAAACTTAAAAATTATAATACAATATCATAAATGAAGTCAGTTGAAAAATATATGAAACTACATTGCCTGATATAAAAAAACTAATGGCTGTTCTAGCCTAGAAATAATAAAAACACTAACAACGATTGTGATTTAGTGGACGGAACAGGGCGCTTAAGTCCGGATGCGGTCTATGTAGAACGTGATTTACACACGGCCGCTAAGTTCTAGGTTACTGCGGACATTTGTTGGTGAAAAATTAATGCGTTATCAGCTTGCGTAATCCTTACTTTAAAATACCATTTTGACCTTAGAGACATAATCTTAATTTCAAAAACGGCGCTGTTACGTTCTTTAGTGCCGAAGGTCGGATAGGGTAAGGCGCGACAAGAATGAAAACAGATAAGATTTTTTTTATTATTGTAACATAAACGAGAAAATGGGTCACCTGATGGTAAGTGATCTCCACCGCCCATTAACCGCCCAGTTCGGGTTTAGAGCCGGACTATCAACCGAAAGTGCCATTTTAAGTCTCAGGCACACAGTTCAATATTATATAGATCGCAAAACGCCGGTGTATGCCTGTTTCCTTGATCTCTCTAAAGCATTCGATCTTGTCTCGTATGAAGTGCTTTGGAAGAAGATGGGTGACAGGGGTATACCCACGGAAATATGTGGACTATTGAAGTATTGGTATGGCAATCAAACAAATCATGTGAAATGGGACGGTACGCTCTCTGAGCCGTACAGGTTGGAGTGCGGGGTGAGACAGGGAGGTCTGACGTCTCCCAGGCTCTTCAACCTCTACATTGATGATCTTATAGCCGGACTCAGTAACATACGTGTCGGATGCAGCGTTGGTGGGGTTAGCATTAACAACATCAGCTATGCAGACGACATGGTGTTGCTGGGTCCGTCGGCGGGTGCAATCAGAGAGCTACTTAAAATGTGTGAAGCTTATGCGGCCGCACATGGATTATTATATAATGCAAAAAATGTGAATATATGATCTTTGGAGTCGGCGGCAAACCCTGTGGAGATGGACCTGAGTTACGTATGAACGGGTCCACAATTAAAAGGGTGTCTACCTTTAAATATCTAGGGCATTTTCTTGCTGACGACCTTAGGGACCATATGGATATTGAGAGGGAGCGTAGGGCTCTAGCGGTGCGGAGTAATATGTTGGCCCGCAGATTTGCTCAATGTACAGCCCAAGTCAAAATTACACTTTTCAAGGCTTACTGCCAGAATCTGTACACGAGCAGTCTGTGGGTCAGCTATACTAAAGGATCGCTGGATGTCCTGCGCGTTCAGTATAATAATGCTTTCAGAATGTTGTTGAGACTGCCACGTTACTGTAGTGCGTCGGAGATGTTTGCGCAAGCCCATACCGATGGTTTTTATGCGGTAATACGGAAAAAATCGGCTTCACTCTTGAGAAGAGTTAGGGACAGTCGCAACAGCATTCTGAGAACTGTAGCTGAGGACATCAACTCTCAGATTATGAAAAAAATTGTGCGTAGAGTTATCGGTACTAATACTAGATAATAAGTTTTTGTTATGTTACTAACACCCTATGGATTTGTTGTCTGAAATAAAGTTTATTATTATTATTATTATTATTATTAACATCCACAATATCAGAAGAATCATGGACGCGTTGCCAACCTTAAAGGAAAGGAAAAAAACATTATATAAGAGATAAGCTAAGTTCACTAAATTTCTGAGAGTGTATTATATTTTTATGCCGTTATAAGTATTACAAATCGCCTTTAAAATTTGAAGCATCGCATTTTTGTTAGTGGTACGGTAATTTGGGTGAACATAGGTTCAGGGCAGGCATTGGCTTGGCTGTGCCACTGGCATTGTATAATTTTATAGGTGACTGTAATCACATGCCATCAGTTGGGCCGTGAGCTTGTCGACCTTCGAAGGCCAATAAAAGAATATGTCATGTTCCTATCCAGTACTAACTGACCACGTGACGAAGTTTTTTTTGTAGTGGCTAACTTAATGCTATTACAAAACTGTGTGATCCTTTGTTCGAGCACCATGCGCAAACTACTGGAACGATTTAAATGAAATTAGGTACACTGATACATCGTGGTCTAAATTAAAATATGGTTACTTTGTATCCCTGTAGTGGCTTTTATATCGCGCATCTTTCTGTTGTGGATTTGAAAGTAAGGGAGTAAGTGGGCAGCCAACATCTTAGGCCAAAGCTCACCTGCACGCGGTACTCTATGCTGATTTACGGACGAGGCAATGGCGAAACTTGGTTCCCGTTCCAGGTTGTGGTGGTCAGACGGCGGGTCGCCCCATATACCAAATACTGTTAAATCTATGGTGCGAGAAGCGGACCCTGACATTTAGTCGAGATAACGCTAGGCAGAAAGAAAAACATAGACCGTAGCCTAAATTAATATATATGGTATTTTTTATCCCCGTAGTGGATTTGATCTCGCACCGGGGAAAATATTTTTATAGAAGAAAAGTTGGTGTCCTTATTTATTTTGCACAGCACTTTCGCGTCAAACCTAATCAAGCAATCGGGCCTATGGTCTAAAGCTAGTTACGTATGAATAAGTTTGTAGATTAACTAACGTTGGAATCGATTTGTTGTAGGTATCACAATGATATTAATCTTTGTATAATGCGGTTATGTCGGTCTGTGGGTACCACAAAAACCAAATTGATACCTCAACCTTCTGAGAAAAAAGACACTAGAAAAAATATAGCCGATTTAAATTTGGATCAATAAGTACCGAAGCACGATTTATAATAGCGCACACACAAGCAAATTATGTATCATCGTGGTGGTACAGGCTACTGATTACTGAATTTGTAAAACACGTAGGCGGCAGTTTGTTAGGTATTTCCGCGTTCGTCAGCCTTCTGTCGGCCCAGCACACGCCAGCAAGGTCGTGTGAACCTCTTTGTCTTTTTAGATATGTGGGTACCTACGATTCTACACCGAAAAAAAATACTTGTGGTTGGTTACTCACTCCATATCAAAAAATAGCTGCGAAAAACATTTTCCATTCCATTCCAATGCAAAATGAATGGATCTCGCGAAATATCCAATTGAAATTTTATTCACAATAAATAATGTATGAACGTGTCCGATATAGGGTTGCCAGACGTATCCGTGATTGTCCCGGAATGGGATGCCTTGACTTTACTGTCCCGGAATTTACGATTACTAGGTTTAGGAAATTACTATTATTTTTATCCTCAATAAAAATGTGTAAGAATAAAATTAGCATTTCTTTTTGACTAGAAAAACCACTAAGATACCTAAACCTAACTTCTTTCCTCAGTTCGAGAGTAGTAGAAGTATTTTGAGTTGAACTTTCAATCCAACTTTCGATATGTCTTGTCCAGATTTGTTGAGTATGTTACGCAAACCTATTGCCATCCCCAAAAAATAATTGCCATGCCGGTGCAAATTGGTCTTTGTTTTTGTCCTGGAATTCGTGAACGGAAATCTGGCGACCCTAATCCTATATATGATATAATAACTTTTGTAATGAGACGGGGTTTCAGATTTTAGTTGAAGAATGTCGCGTAGTGACGAAACTTGTCGTTTTAATGAGTGCTCTCTGACCTTCCCGATAATATTTTCAACTTTCACCGCACACGAGTCATATTGTCATTTAAAACACGGCGTGCTACTTCAAACATGCAGTATTTCAAGTAAATCAAGTGATCTTTCGAATGCCTTGTTACCTACTTCGAGACCGAGGAAAAGAAAGCCTTTTATGAAAGAAATATAATGATTAAGAAATATCAAATTTCATTAAAGCTTTTATATCTAGTGGCTGGAATTTTACAAGCAATATTTCGTTAACAGTTACGGTGCACGGACGTCTTTTAATTAAAGAAATTGGACTCGCTAAAAACGTTGTTGCTTAATTGAATCGTCTTCAAAGTAAATGTGTTTGTGTAAATACATATTTATTTGTTTATAATTTAGAACACGGATATTTACTTATTGTAATCATATGCTTTATTACGAAATATACCTATGCATGTACAGTTTATTTAATAAAAATGTTAAATAATCACATTAGACTTGAACGAATATTGTATAATCAGCAGCGCGACGAGCACGTTTCCACTGTAGCAGCGTTCAACGTAGATGTATTCCGTATCTTATTGTTGCTCAAACATACACGTACACGATGTAAACACGACAATTGATCCATTAGTCGCTATATTCTATTTACGTGTTTATATGCAATAACAATATATTTATGTATTTAAATAGTTAATTGGTAACTGAAGAAAATGACGTAACAAGAGCATTGTTTAGACAGTCGCCTGCAGGCACGCGATAGTAAAATCAGCGACCTTTGTTCTTCAGACTGCCTGATCTGTAAACATGTCGTTAATTAAACTATCAGTTCGTCCTTAAAACTTCGTTTGTACACGCAAATTAGCCTCGCGTCGATGTTTCCATAAAGGTACAGTTTGAGGTAAGAGACAAGGAGACCGCAACGCAAGTCAGGTGGTGCAACACGTCCGCTTTGTATGGAAACGGTCGCGCGATGCGGTGTCCTGTCTCGGTCGCAGACTTCAAAACGTAGCTATACAATTGTATACAAAACAAACGTCACGTCGCGGTCTCTTATCTCGGTCGTGTTCCTCATAACGTGCCTTTACACACAAGTTTCGAACTGACGAGTTTTATAAGTGCCGCGAAACGCAACGCGCATGAATATCCTTGGCTCAAAATGTAATGGAGTTGTGGGTTACCAGAAGCGGCGCGTCCCCTCGGTGCTCGTACGTTGAACCAATGGTTATATTTAACTACGACAACACGTGTGCACCACCAACACGACACACGTTTCTTACCAACTTGAGACTGTTTTAAATCTGTGGAAATATTCACATTTGCGTCACAGGATAACTAACACGTGTTAGACCTCGACCGTCGCGTCGACGTTCCTACTTGATGATACATTGCTTCAGCAGTGAGCACTGAACACTAATGCAAAAGCACCATAAAATTTTACTTAAAACCATTCATTCTTACGGCTTGCACTTTGCAAAGTGCGACGAAGTTTAAAGGAATTCTCTTACATGAAAAGAATCCGACGCGACGTTTTAAAAATTGCATTCCCGTGTAGCTTTTTTTGAGACGCCATTCAGTCGCCGAAAGTCCATTGTGGCTCGGGCGTGCACAAAGTTTGGTGCTTTATGTTGCTAGGATACAGTGTGCATTATACGCAGACAAGGTGAAGGCATTCTGCTTTGGTACCTGGAGATTTACAATGGAGTTCAATCAACCCAGTTCGACGGGCGTCGCTACTCGCCCACCCAGTCCGTCATTGTGACGCGAACACAACACTTCTCTATTGTCAGTTGTCACTGCCGCCGGAGCCGCGCCTGGGCCGCGCGGGCCGTGGAACGTCTCCACTCTGTAATACTTACTTACTCTGTAATAGTCTTGTGTATGGAACATTTGGAAATGGACTCTAGACGGCGCATATTGTACTATATATTTGAAAAATTAATAAGGTATTTATATTAAACCAATAATTTAGTTATTTAATCGTTGGTATGTAAATTAACTATCGTCTAACCTCCAACTATCACCATATAAACCTATTATTGCGCAAAATAACCATATAGCGCGTTCTAGTCTATCTAGTAACAAGACATCAACAAATATTCTACTTATACTTAGATTTTGTTGATCAATTCAATTGAAATTCTGTTCGGACGGTTCAATCGCAGGATCAACTAAAATCGGACCGTATGGACCCACTATTACAGGTTTTGTTGATTCAAAATTAATTGAACGGCACGGTAAATGGTGTTAAGCCAGGTTAACGTCAGGTAAAAAAATAGAAAAGGCACGGTAAACTGACTACTCTGGAACTAAACCTGGCTACGTTTATATAAATATGTATTTATTTATCAAAGAGCACGCTCCAAAATGTAAGCACAAAATATTCGAAGTTTGTTATCTTAAAGACATAATGTTCATAACGTAAATACATAATATTATATCGGTTATCTTAAAAACATAATACTCATAACGTAAATACGTAATATTATATCGTGCAATAAGTATATAAATTAGAATCCATCAATTAATTATATTAATTGATGGATCCTATGATATGTTAATCACTAGAATAATTTTATTATATTATTTTATATGTATATACTAGTCTTCTTCTTCTTCAACCTTCCTTATCCCACTCGCAGTAGAGTCAGTCCAATATGGTTATTAAAACGTTACAGAATTATTTGGCTTGTAGTTTTTATGACCGACCAGCTTCCTGACGTAAAACATCCAGACCCGAAAAATCACATAAACATTTCGTCTCAGTGCGAGAATCGAACCCGCGGCCTCTCGCTTCATAGCCGGCTACTCGCACACTGCGCTACGGAGGTTGTCAAGTTTATATTATTATTTATTCTAGAGTTATTTTAAAATATACAACACGAACTGTGTAGTGTGACGGCACTAATGGCCAGTGACATATTGATAAATCTAATAATTTATCGCATTTAACACGACCGTAACAAATGGCGCCAGTAATTATATGGAATATATTTTTACGGTGGATAGTGTTTACTAGCTTTTGCTCGCGACGTCGCCTGTGTGAATCTTTCTTTCTGCCTCTCGTTATTCCGGCTTAATGCCAAGGTCCGCCTTCTCGTACCATACATTTCACGGTATTTGGTATTATGTGGGGCGACCCGCCGTTTAAATCCCACAACCCGCAACGGGAACCAAGTTTCGCCATTGCCTTGTCCGTTTATAATTATTTTTCACTTTAACCTTCCCTGGCGTGCACACTACAACTCACCAAAGTTTCAACACAATCGGATGATATGCGAACGCATAGAAAACAATGAAACATTCATTTTTATACATAAACCTTGTTATTGTTTTTATTTTTAAAAATTATGCGTGATTATACATATCAAAAATATATACGCGTGGAATTGAATACCTCTTCGTTTTTGTATATTCGGTTAAAGTTACAAGGCACTAACTAGATGATGACACCCAACACTCAGAGGCCTAACCCTACAGCATATTAAAAAAAATGCTACTTATACCATTTTTATGTTTTTTGATAATGGTTTGTTAGTTCCCCAAATTCTTAACTTTCCACTTATACGAGTATTAAATGTCTGCGGTTCCGTATTAAAAACTAACAATAAGAACTGACGTTTCCGTCTCTATGCAAAAAGTTCCAAAAAAATCATCTCAATTCGATTAATTGAGATTTAGTAAACATTTACCTGTAGATCGTATTTTTTGTTTATTTATTTCTTCAACTTATGTTTCCTTGCAAACAATTTTCTGTTTGACAAAACAAACTCTACATACTACGTAATGTTTACATATCTGACTAAGTGCTCAGGAAATACAAGCATTACATAAAGTATTTACAGTAATACAGATTAAAGTAAATATAAAAACATTATGTTTGCTTTCTTCTCATATATTCAAGTAGAATTTTAAATCATCCACACTATAGAATAACTTTGCATTGTACAGATTTATTAAACTTATATTACTACCAGAACTTTACTATTACAGAAAATTATTTTAAAACAAATATTGAAGAAATTGAACATAAACCACACATGTGGACCCAATTCCTCCTATCGAGTATAACAATGCTTGTTGGTGTTCAGTGCTAAACCAGCTTTGCAATAAGTTGGGAAAAGTAAACGCAGTAAAGCAGTTGAAACTAAAGCGGATTGCCCACGGGCGGAATGGATACGCAACCGGCTCGTGTTTGTATAACTAACGCTATCGATTTCCACAAAGCCGTTGCCATCGCCGTTATTATCTATTAATCTATAAACTACATAACACAACTTCACAAACATTCGTCATTAATTTAGTGTGAAACGTAAAAATATTTACTGTCGAACAATTACAAATTACAGTGTTTTAACAAATCTGTAAATATGATAAATAATCGGTCCCGTCGTCGTTAACTTTTGTCAACACTGTTGGATTAGTGCGAAATTGTTTTCGTCGTTACTGTGAAATTTTAATTTCCATTAAAACTGTTCGGGTGCATCGAAAAAATAGGTACACGAATTTAGAGGAGAGTCCGCGTGGTGCGAACTCGTCGCAACCGAGGGGTATTGATCGGTGTGCGCGCGCATCGTCTGCCCGAATGTATGTATACAGACCTTCAGTGAAGCGTTTCGTCGGCGCGCCACAAGAACTGAAGTGAACACTTAGTCCTGTCAGAGTGCCATTGACTTCGAGCTCCTGTCTTAATAACTGGACCTTTGTTAACACATGTTTCAACCTTCATGTTCCGACTTTACACTATCTAGTTCCTATAAACTGTATTGTAAACTTTTTGATCGAACCCCACTATCACCGAGTATTGGTTTTTAATTTATATATCAAAGTATAGTTTTGAATAATATAGCCATTTTCTTAAAGTCCAAGAGCTCTTTGACAATATCGAACTTGGTATAACTAAAGAATCGACTTCGCTGGCAAAAGGAACGGTTTCTATATTAGCTTATTATTCTTCGAAACATTCATAGTAGGTTGATTCTGGCTTGAAGTTTTATAGTTTCAAATCAGCGGTAGTGGCGCGAATTGGTCGAGTTTGTAATAAGTTATTTTATTCATGGCATATTTGTCGTATGGTGTTTGTGGAAAATAATAATACCAAAAGTACGCATTTTGTGTAATTTTAGAATACCCATGACGCTTTCTCGTCAACAAAGCCGCAAAAAATCAAGATAAAAGTCGGTCAGACCTTCTGGGAATGGAGGTTTCAAAAAGCCAAATATCTTCATGGATACAGAGGCTCCTTTTAGGCTGGATAAACGTCCACTAAGCTTTTGGAGCGAAATGGGATGCTTTACAAGGACACCTTTGGGATTAATCTTTATTCGACGTCACAGAACTCGTTCATATTTCGCATAATATGATGAATCGTGCCCATACATTGTTTAACAGTACCTACATTTCAAGTAATTTTGGACTAAGGTAATGTTGAACGACCAAATTTAATACTTGAGAGCACATAACAATACGTGTTAAGTTTTTATCCCATATTTGATTTGAAAACTTATAAAGTTATTTTAACAATTGTACAGCCAATTTTTCTCTGAAAATAACGGTAAGTAACGCTTACCCAAAGTTACCTTAGTAGAGTTAAAATAGTTTTGTTGTGTGGACATACTCGTAGTTTGTTTTTCTATTTTATAAAACTTTACACTGAACTCTATAAAGCTCCGTGCTACCGCGATAAGCATATGCATTTGCATTTAGCCGTTTTATTTTAAGCGAACACGGGGCGTTCCCAATATCGGCTCGGGCGCTCTCGTCGATACTTCATTTATTTAGACTCGTTTATATTGGAGCAAAATATATCACATCGTGTGTGAACCCAATTCGCCGGTTTTAATTGGTGTCACGACAATGATCACGTCACTAGACCATTAATTAGGACAAATAGTATTATCAATGAAGTATAATAACCAGATGCGAGCGCGATCGTGATGCTGCCGCTGTGTGTCTGCCCACATGGCACATGGCGTGTACACATGCAGACAATTGGTTTGAAAAGCGCCATGCAATCATACGTAATATTTACAGTGACCCTGAATCGCATACTTCACTGTTAACCTTGCTCCATTCGCTGGCGACTAACGTAGCCATCTTATACTAACGCCTCATCTACTCATTGGTCACTCGCGAGGTCGAAGCTCCGGGTTTGGCGCTCGATTGTCAGTCGCGTCTCGTAACGCATCACCACTGGCAGTTTCACAATCGTACTTAAATTGAACATGTCGACACTCAATCTCTTCGCGCGCTGCTTGTGCTTTAATTTAGATGAAACCATTCTGTTTTAATAAGTCGGCTCGTATTACCATAATATGAATTAACACGACACAATTTGAGCGCTCCGCTGAGTTAATTACGAGGCAAGTCAGTTCTAGAACTTGACCTCCTTTGAGAATATACTGTATTTTAGCGTTATGCAATAAATGCGATTCTGTCTTTGCGCAATAACAACACGATAATAAAGTCCTTCGCGGTCTAGGTCAAAATATATGGTGTCAATAGTCATTTGAGACGACAACTAGGGCCATTTACTTATTTAATGTTTAAATGAATAATTGAAATAGGAAAAATATTTTATTTTCCGTCAAATGGTCGAGGAACGTTAGATGTTATTTTACAATTCATGAAGACCTTATTGGTGTCCTCGTTTGTACAACATCGACCTCATCTACAATTCCGCACACAAAACTGGACTTCTGGTACAGGAAACACGCTGGTATATTTCTCAATGATCACACTCTGAAAATAATAATGAAAGTATTCTAATAGTGATAATGGCTTTACACGGTTAAATTTTAGTTGATCAAAGGCTAAATCAATCGATTTGAAGCGTCTGAACAGACTTTCAATCGAATTGATTAACAAAACCCATACACATTTTGTTGATTGAAGTCAGTTTATCAACTAAAATCGAACCGTACGTACTCGCTATAAGATACATACCAATCGATAAATACTTCAGATGGTATTTGAATAATAGGTTAATAAGGGTCATCTTTTTAAAACATCCGTAATTTCTGTTCTTAAGCACGCTATTTTTTTTATAAAATCTAATAAACCTATATTTACCTCTTAATGAATGACCGTGCTCTTATTTAAAGAAAAAGTTTTTCGAAATCCTCTTCGACGTTCCATTCTTTTGGGATTAACACAGCTTACCGTTACTTTTTTTATTGTTACAGGTAATTTTTGAAGAATTTCTATAGACGAGAGAGTCAGGTGTATTCTTATGTGAGTAAGTACCAATTTAGTGAAACTGCTAAGAAAAAAAAATATGGTGAACGTTTCACACAAATAGTATTATTAACAGTGTTAAAAATTACTTCACCAAAACGGCTATTATACCACCCAACTCCTCGGACGCCCTGCTCCGTAACTAGTACGGGTGCTTATTACATTACCCTTCTGTTCGGTTCCTGACTCGACAACCAACATGGATACTGATGCGTGTACGTTGCTATGGCATGGCGCCGATTGTAACAGAGTTCCAGTGTTGATAGCTCGGCTACTACAAAATATGCTAGTGGTGTTTAAAAATACCTAAATACAAAAAAAAAATAACCAATTTTGAGTCGGTGTTTATTTACTTTCACTTTTATGAGGATTTATTTATTTATAAATTTACATACAAGCTAACACCAAAACACTTATATGTTAAAAACATGTTATACATTTTAATGCTCTATGCATTGAAAACAAATTGGTTAACTTTATTTTTATACCTTTTTGAATCGGTTTTAATTTTCTTAAAAAGTTACTAAGTACTAATACTTATATTAAAATATGATATATGCCAAACGAGACTTTATTAAATTCAGCATATTAAAAGCTAAATTGTCAACACTGCTAAGCTCCCTGTTTATCGTGACACCTTATCACACCATCCTATAGACAGTATGGCAGGCACCTAGAGAGATCGCCCTATTTAGGAACCCTTACTCTCTGTTTCTTATTACACCAACCACCCTGTCCCGAGAGATCGTGTAATGTAATAGCGACTTAAACATTGTATAGTTTAAGTTTACCAAATTTATTACGCCATGAGCCGTAGCTAACTTACAAATTCTGTCGTACGAACGCTGAAGTCAGGCCAAGGCTTCTACCTACTTTACATGCTTAAATAAAATTATTGTAAAATGTTCATTCATGCGAATATGTTACACCAGATCGATGTGCGTGCAAATTGAACATCATTGTCGTATGACCGAGAGTTTTTCGAGCGGAGAGACAGCGCACAACGGTAATGAGAAAGTAGTTCTCGAAAACTCGGAGATTGGAACGCAATGTCGGAGAAGGTGATGATAACCGCGACACCTGTCCCGGCTGGTGAATAACGGCCTTGCCTCATGTGCACGGCCATCAAGAATGCATGGAAAAACTTGAAAGCCTAACGGTGCATCTCCACTGCAGATAACTTTCTGCAATCGCTTGACATACATTCGTTACATTCGATTCGATATGTCTAATCTACGCTTGATTTATACGTCTGCCTCCAACTCCGATCAATCACATTCCCGTGTTACAATTTGTATGGGGATTTTCTACCCAATGTTTATAAACATTTCGGAATTGTGTTCCCGCAACTGACTGGCACTGAATGCCAACTTCGTCACATTTTTTTTGCAATTCTATCATCAACCTACTTTAATTTTTTAATATCCCACGAGAACAAAACTAAAGTTTTATACTTAAAAATATAATTATCGGGGCATACAATGAAACATTAGGAAACTTTATTATATCGCCCTTACGTAATCTGTTTTCTTAGTCCGCACTTGAATGTTTTTGGCGAGTCGTGGGCTTCGTTTTTAACTACAGTTGTAGTAGTAGTAAAGACGCGTGTTGTCACCTAATTTCGTATCCTGTGAAGAAATAGAAACATTTTCGATAAAGCAAACATCTAACGGAGCGAGCGTGGGGGAAATGGACCGAGAGTCTGTGCACGCGCACCGGTATAATAGATCGTCACAAGTCCCAGTTGGTTTCGGAGCGTTGCACCGAGTACGTGTATACTATACGAATATTTAAGTGTTGCAACTATAACATATAAACAATTCATAAGTTCAGTTATGTGCGGCTAATTAATTAACATCAACAGTTACATATTAAACTGTGCGTTACGTTTGTGTTGTCGATAATGGGATCACTGTACTTGCAGCCGTCGTGTTTATTTTGAGGTGAGTGTTTTGATTTTGTATTCTGTGTATGTGAATACACAGTGATGTAAATAGGCGTGTTTTTGCGATCGCTGGTTTGTAAATATCTAGTAAATGATCGCTACTTGTGCGTCTACCTTGTCGACATTTTGGACGCCACGTGTTTTTTTTTTTATTAACGATATACACGTAGCGTATATTTTTCTTATTATCGATCGATCGATCCTTCATTGGTCTTGTGGTTGCGTACTTATGCTAAGAAACCGATGAGGTTTATGTTTCGATTCCAAACATACATTAGTAACTCAGGATTAAAATTTGTATGTGCCCGATATGGCAATAGGCTGGGACCTATCATATCATGGGGCGAAAATAAGTCACACGAACTGTGGGTGTACTAGTTGCATCGCTGCTTAACCTTTCGGGATACAGGCGTGAGATAATGCAAGGTTTTTTCGTATAATTTTTGATATTGATCATCACAATACTACAATCGTCTCAAAACTAGTTCCTATGATAATAGACTTCACTTGGTACGACGGAAGGCGCCGTATTATTATATTCAACAATCTCCTCTGATGGATCCCATATCAATTTCTGGACCTATTTTTACCCCATACATATCTTCTCGTGTAACAACTTCATAAGATTTATTATCACTTACAGTAAATTATTTCATATTTAGTAAATCCAGAATCAGTAAGTATATCATGTACAATCTAAATGGTCCAAATTGATTTGTGAGATTGAATCATCACGAACCTTTATATAAATTCTTTCAACTTACGTAGGTACTCGAGACACCGGCTAAATTAGTTGGGCTGCCCTGTCGGCTGCGTCGTTTTATTCTTGTATCCAATACTTTTACTACCATTTTTTTTTAAATAAAACCGGCTCCAAATAATCAATTTTTAATTAGTACTATTGCAATTTAATAGTCAATTATGGCCACCGAGCACCGATCCAAAATTGGTGTTTATTTTTAGCTTTTTATTTACTGGTCACTATTTTAATTTAAAAAAAATATTTTACTATTTTTAGTATAAGAATCATTATAATCGGTGCGTAAAAAATGACGCGAGTCTTAATCTTTAATCCAAGATTACATCCCGTTAGGGGTGGAATTTTAAATTGAAATTTAAATGGAACGAACTTTGAGATGTATTTCGAATAAAAAAAGGATCTTCCAATTCGGTCCACATTTGGCTGAGTTATGCGTGGTTATACATACAAAAAATATACACTATGCGTATATTGACAACCACCTCCTTTTTTCGTCGGTTAAAGAAGGACCTCCAAACTAACACTGGGCACTTATATTATTCAGATTGATGAATATTAATTATGTTTTTGTATACATAATTGAATCTGGCCACGACGCGACTTCTGCGTTCGATTGTTTTTGTTGGCTATTGCTAAACAAACTACCGAAATCTATTAATGTTGAATATTATTAATATGCAAGTTTGATTGCTTACTTCTGCTACTCATCAAGTCGATTCAACTTTTGGCATGCATTTAATTTGTGTAACAATGTAATGTGTTATTAGAAATTAATAAATGTTCCATCAGGATTAGATTTCAGATTTTTGAGTGGTAGACTACGGCGGTAGAGCCACGCTGTACATAGTTTTGTCTACAGCATGAATGAGCCGGCTCGACCGGGTCGTTACCACTGTCTCACAGAAAACCGACGTAAAGTAGCGGCTTGGTGCTGCGTTTCGTACGGTGAGTGACGATATCCGGAGGGCCAAATCCACCTCACCTTCTCAATTCCTTAATTATCCCTTTCCTTTAAGGTCGGCAACGCGCCCATGTTTCTTCTGGTATTATGAGCGTACATGGGCGGTAGGCATCACTTACCATCAGATGACCCACTTGCTCATTTGCCGGCCTATGCTATAAAAAGGTATTATATGTGTTGATTTTAACTGTATTGAAATGAAGTTCAAAGCACTGGGTGGTAAATATCTCGTGGTAAGTACAGTGTGCTCTTGAAGGACATTGAAGCCAGTGAAATTACTGGGCATTATGACAATTCACACCTTATATCTTGAGATGAGCGCAATTATACGGCATACAGTGCTTTGTACTTCAAAGTTCTGTCTGTTTATGTGGATGCGTGGCGCTTACCATCAGACGACATGCTCATCATTCAGGCTATTAAATAACAAGGAATTCTTTGAGTCATTAGGTTGTCTGCGAAATGTTTGTACATCCAGTCAACACGTTGACCGATATCAATGACGCCAAAGCACCAGTGATCGCATAATCGCAGCACGAGAACTAGTTCGTCTAACCATGCTTTATCAGTGACCTTTGCCACGTATGAACGTCTGATGTAAACCTTCCAGAAATACGCACGAACGTCTCGTTTCGTTTATCTGTTATCAGTTCGGATGTGATGCTTCGTGCTCGTGTGTGACCCGGGTTGAGTTTGTGACGTATCTGTGATTACATGTACACTATCGGAGCGTTTGTTTATTGCACAGTTTAACATGCTTTTGTATGGTACTGCCTTATCGCGTTCCATTTTCACTCGGTTTTGATTCTGACGCACAAAACGTAACATTACTTTGTTAGGTGCAACTAGTGCTGTAGTATCTACAGCCGCTATACCTGAAGTGGGTTCTGCGGAACCCAAGAGTTCTCTTTTTATCCTAGCATGACGAAGTGACTACGGATTTACTGATTTTAAATACAGTGCAGTATTGAGTAACATGTCGATATTCGACTTGCTGACATTTTGTCTCACTTCACCGTTTTTAGTCTCGCTCACGCATTTCACTTAATCTGTTTGATGTGATCTATTGACTCTTTTATTAACGATTGAAAACTTTAATGAAATTTTAGATTGTCTAGATGTTGAAACACTCACTGTCAGGTGTATGTAACGACCTATAAATATGACCACACCTTTCTGTAACACGTTGTAATGATATATCATTTTTAATAAAAACAGCACGAGCTATTAAAATTTGTTTTATCATCGACTCTACATCAAAAATGTAATATTAATTTATATAATTAATACACAATTCTAAAACGGCAAATAAGGGGCGACGCTTACAATTATCACTCGAAAAGGCGCCAGCGTTTAAATATATACATAAATAATTGGACATTGAACATGTAATCGTCGTAATATAGACAAACATTTTGTACACGACCTCTATGTTGCAACTTTAAATACGGTTCGGTACTGAAAGTGGAAAGCCTTGGTATTATCGGGTAGGGAGGTAAGAGTTCATAACTATTAAACGGAACTAACCACGACTCTATAAAAAATTAAACAAATATTTATAATGATAATGTATTGCCAGATTAATATGCGACCTCGCGTCAGTGGATAGGCTTAAGGCTTTTTGTATGCCAATGACCTTGACGATTTGAGCTCTGCGCCTCAAAAGGTATGATTTTAAAATATCTCGCGTCCAAGATGCAGCGTGACGGCCGCAGTTTTAATGATATATTTTCATTAAGAACGTTAAAAAATATTTAAGGTGTCATCACATCCTTTAGCACATACTTGAATAATATGAGTTTTAAAAACAAATTACTTCAAAATTCGATGGCATCTGTATTAGATTTTCACAAGCCATATTTCACATACATTTTTGATACAGCAATCACTTGAAAATGCTGTTTGAGGAAATTGTTTCAACTCGGCGATTTAGCATATCATGTTAGTCTTAATTGGTGTGTTGGACCCACTGATCTGGACTATCTTACAAAAACAAAGATAAAAACTTTTGAATACAGAACTAATATATGTATACATTTTAATTTAACGTCTATTGCAATTAATATATTTATCATTTTTGATATGTTTACCCATTGCAACTGCGGTTTTTGTAAGTGGTAAAACAAAATTGTACAAATCAAATGAAGATAACCTTTAAGAGATAACCATATCAAAACTTAATTAAGTCTTAAGCGTTTTCTATTTCGATAACTATGTTTTACAGACTTAATCATGACATAAAATAAAAACCAATGTTTAAAGTTTGTATAGTATATATATAAGTAATTAAATTATTATTGAAAAAATCCTATTGATTTCATTTAATTTTATTTTCTGCTCAACTGTAAATATATTGTATTTAGTTTTTACCGTTTCTCTGTATCTTTCTCTCTGCCTGGTGTTATCCCGGCTTAGTGCCAGTGTTCGCCTTCCTACTAAGACGGCCTCCATTTCGCACACACTTTTACGATTTCTTTGTATAGTATTTGAAATTCTGTGTGATTCCTGGTCTCTAGAGGTCTAATGTACTTAATGCTAAGTGACACGACGAAGTTACAACCAGATCTTTCGTTTCATATTTTTAACACATTTATTACGCCGAATGTTCAGTCTATATTGATTATACATTACCTTTTTAGATTACTTGCCAAGCGCCTGGGTTTTTATTGCTTGAATTTACTTTTTTTTATTTATCGCGACATCGTTAAGATATCTACAAGTTTTATCTATTGAAATAAAACTAGTTTATACGGATTTTATCGCGGTTTAATTTCTATTTTAGTCCCGACGTATCGTGACGTTTAGACGTGAGACCCGTGGTGAGTCTCTCCCGTGACTACGAAGGCTGAAAAGCTTTCGAAACGTTGGGAACTGAAATAAAAATTAAACCGCGATAAAATTCGTATAAACTAGTTTTATTTCAATGTGTAATATTTGCGTAAACATAAGAAATCACTAAGTTTTATCTAAATGTCGAAACATTTTAACAGTCTTATCCGACAGCACATAATGTATCTAGTAATCAGGACACGTATGACAATAGGACTAAAACAAAATATCGGGGGCGGTGGCGGCGCAGGGGGGTCGAGGAGATTTTGCGCCACCTACGTCTTTTATTCGACTGTACCGTTCCGACGTGTTTTGAACAAAGAGAAATGTTCGCTGCTATTTTGTCGTCGTACACAAATCTCCATTTGTATAAGAATAGCCAATATTTGTCATGCATGTGGTTTGATTTTGAAATACTGAAAATGTTATACTCTTGTGAAAATATTCTTTTCCCACGTTTGTAACTTATATGTACGCAAGACATTTTCGATGCTAGGTTTTACGTGTTTTTTTTTTTTATAGTTTGCTATTGGTGTATATTGTTTACTAGCTCTACCCGTTTGACAGCCCGGTGGCTTTAATATACCTTTCAACCCTTAATTCGTCCTTAGGGATGGGTTTTCGTAAAATCCTTTCTGAACTGATGCTCACACTCTACCTGTTTGACAAATTTCAAGTTTGTAGACTTTCATATAAATCGGATGTAAAGTATATATATATTGTAACTACAAGAAAACAAATTAATTTAATTTTAACAAGAATCATATTTTTAACGCACAGCATACTTAAAACTTTGTCACATAGTTACAAAATAAATGATTTCGTCAAATCTTACAATGCAAGTTGATGTTTGAATTTAAGTTAAACAAATAGGTAAGTATATTATTACATTTGTACACCTGGTAATTATTGTTAAGTATAAACGCCACACACTACTGGTTTAAAAAATTGGCCAGCATATAATCCAAGAATAAAGGCCCTTACTTCTATACGTTAAAGCTTACCATTTATTAGTTAAACACTCTGTTGTCTTTCTCTGTCAACGTAATTTATAATGTGCCTAGAAACTGACGAAAACAGTGTGTTAACTAATCAGTGCTTAAAAAGTTTATAAGTAAGGGCCATAATGTTTCTCATTTACTAAGCCATTCAAGATTTAGATTTAAATTGTCATTTAAACACACTAACAAAATCGCTAACTGAAAATTAATAACTTCCCCGAAGTTTCCGTTACGTAGATTTGTTCACTAATGAATGCGTTGCTCGGTTCTACATTATCCGGAATTACTGGAGCAATAACTAACAAAGATAATATTTTAAGTGGTACAGCCACGTTGAAGACAGCTTGGTTTACAGCATGGTGAACCGGCTCGACAGAGGCGGTACCACTCCGACACATAAAAACGGCGTGAAGTGGCAACCTTCTTTAGCGTTTTGTACGGTGTGTAAATTTTCGGAGACTCAAATACCCAAACCCCATTTCTTTCCTTTAAGGTCGCAAGGCATCCATGACTCTTTAGTATCGTGAGTGTTTATTGGCAGTGGAGATCCAGGTGACCCAATTGCTCGTTTGCCTCTGCTATAATAAAATACTCGTATAGTATCGTATCATTATATTGTTTTGTAGCCGCGCTTACGGTTTCAAGGCAAAATGCTTACGATATTTGATACCGGCACCAAGGCAACGATACCGCGTAACAACGGATTGATAATATATTATGCATGCCGAGTACTTGCGTAGAGGATCCCAAGTTTAACCATGCCCAGGATTAACGTCGGCCTAACTAGCGTTCATTATGCATAATTAAATTGTACTTATTTATTGACTCGTTAGCGAATATGTTTTTAACTTCCGACAAAAATGTCTGTGTTATCGTAGCGCCCAACAGTCATTTTCAATATATGTACTATCTTAGATTTTTACTCGGGATAGATAGCATTCATGAGCCAACAGAATACAGTGTGAAGGTCACGCGTTCAAATGACTTAGTTTGATTGGTTGATTTCCGGCATCTATCCGGATAGTCAAACTAAGATCGTTTAGAGAAAATGACCGTAAAAGAATGGATTTATTTGAATTCGGTTTTTTGTTTGACAGCTGGTTTAATAAAGATTAAAGATGGTTCTTAGCTATGTTTGAAGAAATATCGTTTAGCCGTTTAGAAATTACAGATCGTTTTCTAATAGACGTCGAGTGTTTTAAACGGTTAACTTATGTTGTTTGCAGATTAGGTCCGCAGCTTAGTTACTTGATAGCAATAGGTTTGAATCATATATTATTATATGATTTTAATCAATAGCTTACATTGTCCATAAATATTAATTACAAGAATTTTATTAATCCCCTCAAAATTCTTTAAGTTATAGGCAATTTAAATATGACGGAGGACATGACTGTGGTCAACAATTTTGATTCTATTTTTGTAATAGGGTTCCTTTTGTATAAGCTCGATTGCGTATACATTATAGTTCAAATACAAGTTCATGCATCAACCCAATTCGTACAACCACTGTGCTGAATGTACCAAGGAATCCTAAATGCGACATTTAGCGGATAAAACCACTAATCCCCTAGTGTCCTGAAAGCACGTAAATTGTCGGTTTCTGTTCTTGCTAAATGACATCAGTCGTTAAGTCGCGTCAGAAGCTCTACAGTTGGCTTGGCTTGAACATTCTGACACTAACTAGAGTCGAAAATAATCAACACTCAAACGAAAAGAATAAATATTGTCTATTTTTAACCCGTGACAAAAATTAACGGTGTAATAAGTTTGACTCCCTTGTCTGTAGCATCTAAATAAATTAACATTAGTTGTTGTTTTGAAAACTAAATTTGAAAAATATCTGTTCAGCCATAGACGTACAGGGTTTTTAAGCGGTTCCGTTAGGTAGTTCAATAGGGTGTCCAGATTATGAACTACAAAATAAGATCAGATTTTCTTCGGATTGTCTAAGTGTTATCATAATTTTTAAACAACTGTGTAGTTCCGAATAAAGACTGACGTACTCTTAATATAAAAGCTTATGGTGAATGAAGATTGAATAAAATAGTTTTTGTACTGGCTGTAATAGTTTATATTGAAAAATACTCTGCTCGGATTAGAAACCGTTCCGCAATATACCCATGTCCGCGTTACGTGCGCACTACAACTTTAAAAACTATTATTAAAAATGTTTCGTGACGTTGAAGTCGGATTGAGTGCATGAAAATTAATGGAAATTTATTTACACAAATCTTACACGATTGTATATATTTTTCGCTTACGTTGTGTAATATAGGCTCTTTAAATTAGTTTCCTGAAACTGAAGATACTCTGCGTTTGTAACGTATGCTCGTTTAAAAAATAAACACTTCATTACTAGTGCCTATTCAACTGTAAAAACCGTATCGATTTTATTCAATATATATGGTATTCTATTACATCACACAACTCGACAAAAAATCAAGGATTTCCCTTGCGAACTACGCCTGTTTAAAGCGTTCGGAATCGATTTGTACCCAATCCATACTAAACCGTACCCAAACATTCAGCATGCATTAGAGCTTATTAACGAAAAAGCAATTGCGCACGCCACGTTTCGTGTCAGTTAAGTAAACGTGGATTAAAATGTATACTTACATATAAAATCTATAGTATG
The DNA here is from genome assembly GCA_905332985.1 of Mimas tiliae. Lineage (NCBI taxonomy): Eukaryota > Metazoa > Arthropoda > Insecta > Lepidoptera > Sphingidae > Mimas > Mimas tiliae. The sequence continues at coordinate 9,824,989 of HG995255.1, forward strand.
GACAAAAATATAGAACAGGGCTCGGTCGGGTGCACGGTGCCCGCTCGGTAGTCTGTGTTTAAACAACCATAGCTTCGTTAGAGCTGAGCTTTGGTTAAATCCTCTATCGACAGTTCTGAAATCCGCTTCCAACCTGAATGGGGAGATAGCACCTATTGTAAACTAACTTGCCAAAATATATCAATACCATTTAACACTAGTGCTGGAACCGATGTATATACACTAGCCTAGCCTAGCTGGAAGTGATGCGGACTGTCGAGACGGAAGTCAAAGATCCGAAACTTGCCTCCAGGATGTACACTAACTTTTCGAAGTTATGTGTCAGTCAGTTCATTGTTAATTATTTTTATTGCTAGCTTGAACAGTCAAAGAAAGTATCGTGAGGAAACCTGCATTACTGAGAATTCTCAATAAAAATATCGAAGATATTTAGTCCAGCGTGGTGGACTAAGGCCTAATATATAATTTAAAAATATAAAATACGACACCCTCTGATGGCGAGGCCTAGGGCTATTATTATTAAAATACGTCTCAAACATAAAAAATTAAAATACAGTATCCGAAATCGAAACCGTTGATACATAAAAGTTATTTTTTAACAGATGAAACGCAATCCAATATATTTTTATGAAGAGGAATACATCTGTCTGTGATGTAGGATTTTCTATTTAAAGCGATCTGGTTGATATAAATAAACTGAGCATGCAACCAAGAAGCGTCGAACATAGGAAATGTGTGTTTTTAATATTTACCGTTTATGATGTAAACTTTGCAATACAAACGCAGCTAGTTTATTCACGATGCGCATTTGAAATGATTGAAAACATTAATAGTGCTACATAATGTTTTGATATTCAACATTAATATGAACAGGATATGTTTTCATCTTCATCATGTAACAGATGTGATGCGTTATTTGATTATTCATTTAATATATTTTATAACGATGCGTGCTGTTTGAGGTTTATCGTACTGATTTTGTCAACAAAGTAATTTTTTGCGTGTTCGCAGCGACCTTTGTTGCGTAAGACACATTGGTTCCTCTTCCTAGTTTACTTCTTTAGTCAGACTTCTGGTGCCCCACTTCCGCCGGCCAACAGACTGTACGTCCCGGCCATATAAAAAGAACAACAAACAAGCGACTACATGTATTACATCGTAACCTGATTAGGGAATTTTGTTTGTGTCGTATAACAAATCCTCCCTTATGCGGAAATATAGTAATTAATACATTTAAGTAGCAATAAATAATGAGTATTACAGATAATGTTGACCCCGTCGCGTATCTATAGATAATAAATATTACATTGCAAATTGTTGATACAGCAAAAATATTAAAATCATTTAATAATACTACACAAATTATTGTGATTCATGGAAGCGCGTAACGACTAAAGGATAGCTGTACAGTCTTTACCGAAAAATTATAATATCTTTTTTATCTAACAGAAATTGTGCAACGGCAGCGAGCTTTCATTTCGCTGAAAAGCGCAATTTTCTCCATTCACTATAGCCGCCCAGTGAAATCGTTATCGTCTCTATCGTCGTCGGTTGCGGCGGCGCCCATTTCCTAATGGCGGCTTCGCGTGCATTTACCTTTTTTATAACATACCTAACCCACTACAGACTACATATTGCATTTAATAACTTATATTTAGGTACGTGTATCGTTTTCTTGTACTTTGTTTTCGCTTTTGTTTGTTTTGCCTTTGGTAACAGGACGGGAAAACGGGTCGGAAATTAAAAGTGACGAGTTCCGTTCCCTGATTAGTCACTCAGTACATTAATATTAGATCATCAACATATCATATTCATATATCCAAAATAGAACAAGATTGCTGAAGTGCATAATTTTAATCGTAGTACGTTTAACTTGCCTACTCTTTCTTTCTGCCTGGCGTAATCCCGGCTAAATGTCAGGGTCCGTCCGTGGAGTCCCTCTCGTACCATAGATTTGACGACATTTGGTATTATATGGGGCAACCCGCCGTCTGACCGCCATAACCCGCAGCGGGAACCAAGTTTCACCATTGCCTCGTCTGTTAATTAGCAGAATGTATCTCGTGCAAGAGTTGTTTTGCCGCCAAACAGCAATGTGTAAGCACTGTTGTGTTTCGGTTTGAAGAACATTGAAGCTGGAGAAATCACTGATTATGAAACTTCACACCTTATGTCTTGGGGTGCCGAGCGCAGTCCAATGCCATGCACTTTTTGTAATTCAAAGTTCTGTGTTGTATTGATTCTGTTGATGAGCAAGCGTGGCACTTACCATCAGGCGAGCGCCCTGCTCGTCTCGTCTTTCAATATTATAAAAAAACAACTTGAGGTTGGTTGGGTTTGGACCTAAGATTTTCGCGACCCACTTACACTTGTACTTCATATATAATTACTATTCTAATGAGAATATAATTATCACGATTATTAACGTAGATAAGAAATATGAATATAAATAATCTCTCGAGTCCACAATTAGATGCCTATTTTGCACTTAAAGCTATTATAATTGTCATGACATTTCAATTCAATTTAACGTTAATGAACACAGCATTATATTAAGCAACCATTAACAAAGATAAGTTATCTGGATACATTGTTGTTCCGGCGCCGGTTTGCTACTCATATCTTAAGAATTGTAGAACTCGAGCTCCTTATCTCCTCGTAAATATTGTACATCATAAAGCAATATTCCAATTTGAGTAGGAAGGCAGACCCTGGCAATACCAGGTTGGGACAATACGCCGTGTAAGATGAAATAAAGATAGGCGCAGTATTCTAAATCGTATTTGCAATCACTAATCCAATTTGACGTGACTTTATTTTTGTATAACTGAAACTAAAGGTCGGCAAATGAAAGTTAGCTTGATGAGATGGTATCACCACCGCCCGTGTGCTCTCATAATTCTATTGGAATCTTCTATAGGACACAAGTCAATCGCCAGCTTTAAGGCAAAAAAGAAGGATTAGGAGGGAAAATATTTTACGCCTCCGACAATCATTCCAAACGCAACAAAGCTGTAACTTCACCTCATTTGACCGCGAGTGTCTTTGATTTCAGTTGTCGATCTAGCATTAGTAAGTAAAACTGACTCTAGCGCGGCTCTACCACTTCTATTTACCGATTCCCATGTATTATCTCTTACGTCCTAATTTAAGCACTTAGTGACGCCTGAAACCAAGATCTGAATCTCTTTAGAAGGCATTCTAGGTCTTATTGCAAATAAATATTATTTTGCTTCGTTAGTTTTATCAGTGCGAAATGTAAAAGCCATCAAGAGTTGTAAAAGTACACCGCGGGAGCCTTACGCGCCCCAATCATCGAATTTTTGACTTAGTTTGACATTATACAACCTTATACATCTATCCGCGCCGCACGAGCCGCATCATCCGCAGTCGGTATAGCAGTCACCGACCTTGTATAGCAGCAAAGTTCTATTCCAAAATAAAATTGAGACTCAGGTTCGATGACCGCTCTCCGACGCATGGAAAAGATTGTTTTGATTCTTCTCTCCAAATATGGCACCATTACTGAGAAATGTACATCTACCACACCATAATAGCCAGTTACTTATCGCCCTCCTTTCCATCGAGTCATCACTTTCGTTCGATGTTATTAAATTGCTGTGAATCGAATATTTTCACATGACGAAACCACCTTCCGAGTATAATGCGTGATGTAACTACTTTATCATTGTTTATCCGACACTTAACTGTGTTTGCATGTTTGTATCGTGCAAATTGCTGTGTCGTTTTGCAATTAGAGTTTATTTGTTATCGTTGTTATCGGTTATTAAAATAAGTGTTATTTGCTTATTATTCCGGAAATTACGTATCTGTCATTGGAGTTTTAAAACTTTAGATGGAGTAGCCCGACAACGCCAACAAACTCGAAGTAGTCGAATAATTGTAACGTCGCCGAAGTTTTTAACATTATTTGCAATCATTTACATAATAAGGATTATAAAGAAAGTCCTATTTTAATTCATGGTGACAGTTGAACAAAAATCTATAATTAACTTGACATCTTCAATCCGCTACAGAGTGATTAATTAAAACACCTTTAAAAGAATCTAGAGTGTAAGTACATACCTATTGATACTATATCTAATATATAAAATTCTCGTGTCACAATGTTCGTTCCCATACTCCTCCGAAACGGCTGGACCGATTTGTATGAAATTTTGTATGCATATCGGGTAGGTCTGAGAATCGGCCAACATCTATTTTACATCCCCCTAAATGTTAAGGGTGGTACACCCCAAAAAAAATATGCATTTTTTAGACAAATTTATTTGTTTTTATTTTTTATGATACAGCATTAAATAATACATACAACCCTAAATTTTCACCCCTCTACGATCAACCTCTATTTTTTAATAGCGATATTAGTATTTTTGTCAAGCGAGTTTCTCACCGGAGGCGCCCACTAGGCTATACTTTAATCCTGGAAATAGGCATTCACGCGGGCGGAGCCGCGGGCAACAGCTAGTGATTATATATTTTTTTCTTTCTGCGAAGTTCGTTGGTTTGCGCATATTAAAGCTAAACTTAAACGTGTTGTCCATTGGAAATAATATGTTGATTTTTAACAGCATTCAAAAAGGAGGAGAGGTATCACGCATAACTTCTCTAAATGTGGCCCGATTTTGATGTTCCTTTTCGTAATTATATGGTTTACTCTAATGGCAGTCCCATATAAGTTTGGATAGGATCTGATGAAGGAATACCATGGGTAACTCTTCAACAGAAAACAGCAAACCAATTCGTGTTTAGAATTTTTTACTTATCCCTGCTACGCTTACATTTTTCGTCTAATGAATAGGTGTTGCGGTTCAAAATGTATAGGCAAACTCTTATGCACATCTTATGAATCGGTGAGTGCAAATCCCTTGACCCCCTTCTCTATCCCCATTAATTACTTTAACCCCTTATGTTCACTATATAGCCACTTTCAAATACATAGTGTTTTTCACCAGTCGCTGGGTGTTAAAGTCGGCAACGTCCAATCTTAGATACATGATTCTTCTGGTATTGTGAAGATCACATTTTTTATAGCATATGTTGGCAAACGAGCCAGTGGGTCACTGGATGGTAAGTGTTCTCCACCGCCCATATACGCCCACTATACATGGAAGAATCATGGACGCGTTGCCGACCTTAAAGGAAATTGATAATTAAGGGATTGGGAAGGAGAGGGGGATTTAGCCTTTTCGGTAACTTGATGATGAACACTATGGTATTAACCACCGATCGATTTGGTGGTTTGCCGCCCTGCGTTTTTATAAAAAAAAAACTATTAATTTTAAAATTATCGAGTTAGGATGTTCTTTCGGCAAAAAACACCGGAGGTCACCGTGACCTTATCGGAAACCATAGTTGTGACTTGTGACGAATGTCACCTCCTAAATGTCTCAAATATCAACGTTAAACGTTTCGTGTCTGGCATAATGATTGGTTATACGAACATCAAAATTTGCTAAACAAATGATATTATAACTTCATGACGGTTCCCATTTTATACAGTTGATAAAATCTTTGTCGTGATATAGTTCTCTTGTTATTATTTTACTATTACAAAGTTATTTGTCGTTCAAAATCTGGGAACAAATAGTGAATATAATAGATTAAAGCATATAATAACATAATCCACAAAATCAATGTGGGTTTGTAGCCGACAGAAAGACCTCTGACGGTATCCAGACGATTCAACACATGGTATCCATAGACCAGGAAAAGTATTCGAGCATGTCCCACGGGACCTTATCTGAGAAGCACTCAGAAAACAACTGGTACCAGAGTCTTATATCAACCTTATACAAGTCATGTATAAAGCCATCACCAACGAACGAAACGCAACAGCAAGCTGTGTCACGTCATCTTTCTGTGAAACAGTCGTGACAATCCGGCCGAGCATGCCCATTCATGCTGTAGACAAATCTGTCTACAGCGCGGCGTGGCTCTACCCCTTGCTCGATGGCCTGCGAACAACGAATTCACTCTTGACAGCTTTACGAAACTACCAAGTATTAAGAAGATAATATTTCATACTCTGAGGATCCAGAAAACATACTTGGATGAATAGTTTTGTTAATATTAATAAAAAGTTCGTACCTAAGTCACGTAAAGTCACGTGCCAGCGTTAGTTTAGTTAAACAAAAATTCATGCTCGACTGCTCATTTACTTAGCTACGTCCAATAAATTAAAATTAAGCTTAGAAAAACAGAGAGTGAAACGGCAATGATATTTGAGTTGCGCGGAAAAAACAACGAGGGTCGTTTTAGAACCCACTGGGAATATCGCGTCCCGTCCCATCTCGACTACAACGCGTCCACGTCCCAGGAACAATCTAAATGTTGGAGTTTCAGCGCATTACACTATTCTCAATTAAGTGCCTTTAAAGTGCCAGCTTCTCGGAAATAAATACGACCTCGTCCGTTCATGATGGAAAATGTTTATTGTCATTTGAAAGTTAGTTTAGTATATTTGAACGATTTCGTCTTATGCAAAATTAGAATTTAAAAAACTCTCTATAGAGGTAATAAAATAGTCTTTATATTGAGAATCTTTGGCGAACCTTGACATTGTTGCCAAGGCCTGAATGTTTGCTATTTCTGTTTAAAACGCACTCTTCGTTTACTACACTTGTAATTTAGATAAGCAATGTAATTTGATGAAAATGATATATATATAAATCACATTTTGCCTCAATGATTCTACGATACCTACATTGCTCTACGTTTATATTATCCTGTAAGAATTAGGTCACATAACACCGACAGTTGATCGGTGCCAAATTACATCGTTTAGCATATAAATAGCCGTAGGGACGACAAGGGGCAAGACAAATGTTCTGGAAATAACAGGTGAAAGAAACACTGACGTCGCATCGCTGCGCAACTTGAACTAATGCAGGTGCATGGCGCCCTTTCTGTGCGTAGAGTCAGGTACCTTCCCCGGTCCGACCGAATTTACGACTCATGTGTATTGACAAAATACTGACATCTGTTGGGACCCTCCATCCGCGAGTAAACCAAACAAATGCCAATGAAATACCATATAAACATTTTCCAAAACAGTGCGAACTATCAGCAAAAATGAGAGTCTCCAAGTCTCAGCCGATTTGGTATTTTAATTAAAAAGTAAATAATGAACGTCGTTCTAAATTTTAGAAGTCGTTATTAAAATGTCTCTAATGGGATCCAGCACTTCTTTGCCGGCGCTAATGCGAGTTCTGAACTGTTCTTTTGTCCAGACAAAGGAAAGCTATTTGCATATTCTCAGCTGTTTAAAACTCCCGCCTTACACACACTTAACGGCGCCATGAAAGCTTTAAAATTAAAATAATACCATCTGGTCCATTTGTAATAATATTATATGAGTATGCACCACCGTTAAAACATTATAATGTAATGTTGTTATAATAATATAATGTATATTGAAAAATATACTGGTTTTCATGTTGAAACATTCATTTGAGCTTTCATTTTGTCCAGCTAATTGTCGAACCATGCGTGTTGGTGAAAGTTGACCAAGACCACAGAAATGACTCATATTTGAACAAAAAATATTCACATGTAAATTAGGATGATGCGCGCGGCAGGCGCCCGCCCCGAAGCCCTGGCTGTTACTTTTTTCTAAGATTTTGAAAGTGTTGTGCGCAATAACGGGCTATAATTAAGATAATTAAAAGAATCGCATTTTCGAATCTCTTACACTGATTAGAATTGTACCTAAAATCAGGCTTCGTCATTACCACAGCAACATTCTGAAGGCCAATTCCCGTAATTTTAAATGTTCAAAATATCATTCCGATCTAGTCTCAGCGTCAAGAAAGTTGCAAATGGCATTCTCTTAAACCAATAATCAACGTCAAATGCACCTAGTATTAGCAGTAGCATTATACCGTTTTGGCTCCAGTCAACTTTTATTCTATATTCAATCTTATTACGATCTATATTCACATTTATCGTTGATTATTGGTTTAAGAGAATGCCATTTGCAACTTTCTTGACGCTGAGACTAGATCGGAATGATATTTTGAACATTTAAAATTACGAGAATTGGCCTCCTGGTCATGGTTGAGATTTTATGAAAGTAAGTAAAGCAGTGTATATATACACTGCCTCAATGACGTAGTTCTAATGCGTACCTACGTGGTACGACTGCCGGTACAATCCCCGGGTCGGGTAAAAGTGATATTGGGTTTTTCTATTACGAAATGCTGAAATGAAGTCTGGAATTGTGCCCGGTATGGCGATACGCTCGCCCGCTATCACATCACGGGACGAAAATGAGCTCGGCGAAATGTGGGTGTACTGATTACACCTCTGCCTACCCTTTCGGGGAATACAAGCGTAAGTGGTATGTAAGTAAGTATATCTGATATCGCGTCATTCGTACTTAGGCTGTGAAACTGGTAATGTCCTGGATTAAAATCCCAGGTGTGGCAATTATCATTGGACTTTGGAATTCTAAAAACAATAATCATATATTAGTTGCTCGGGATTAGAATATTCTGATATGATGATAGGCTTGCCATCTATGATATCAGAGGTTCAAAATAAGCAGAAGCTAATCATGGAAGCACTAGTTGCACCTCTCCCGGGATACAGGCGTGAGCACATGTAATCCGATTTCCCTAAAGTGTACGTCAAATTTAGTTATACCTTTCGCTATGAGAATGACTACTCATTGCTTTCAAGCAGGTTTATGTATATGCATCAGTCGCTATAGTGTTGGTAGTGTCAGTTCATAAGAATTGTTTGGATTGGTATCGGATTGTGGCGGGTTGGAGAGTTGAGACCCAAGACGGTAGAGTGTAGCCGGCTGGCGGGTTGGCGGTGGCGGGCGGCATGTAGCGGCGGCGCGGCGGTGTGCAGTGAGCAGTCCCCCCGAGCGCGGCGTGTACCTGCGCGTGCGCCGCGGTCGGCGATGCGCACCTCCGCTTCACCGCGCCGCGGAAACGGCAGGTAGCCTGCGCTCGCTGAACGTGGTTCAGTGCGCGCGTTCTCTCGTCGCCAGTGGTAGTGTACGTGGTGCGCCGATGCACGCCCGCGACTGGACCCATTCGCAACCATGACGCCTGCGCGTTCTTAGTACAGTGCTCGTTTCAGTGGATTGTTTCAACATACGACATGTCCTGTGATAGAAGAACTAGAGCCGCCCGTTTCCTCGAACTGCGGTGAGTTCAACACGCCGAGTCCACCCTCCACAGTGCTTCCTCCGTCGGCTCGATAACTCCTTTGTTGAAGTTGAATCCTCCGAGTGACGTGCGACTGTCTCTTTTTAACGCGCTCGTTGTATTGATTCATTCAACCGCATTGGTGTTATTATTATTGTGTGTTAATGGAATCCATATGAAGGGACAGATTTATATTAGTACTATTTTAAAAAAAAATGTTGTTTTATCAAGTACTTCTAAAGTCGTTAATACTATGTGCGTGACCTTGACAAACCGAGTTACGAAACTAGCGACCTGAGTGTACGTAATCTTTACAAAATTGGCGGTCACGATTTTCTCCTCTATGGTAAAAGTTTGAAACCTTGAAAACCTGGTATCAGATGGCATTGAATGAAAACATGAGCCCTTAATGAATAATGTAGTTATAAACATTTTAAATCTTATTACCTACTTCAGCAGGTTTGTGGCTTTTTTAAGGTTTAACGTAATTGACGAATTTGCATAACATTATTTTACCATAATCAACACGACATGCCATTGGCACAGAGTTGTTTTAGCCAGTGCTTTCTGGTGGAATGCAGGCTGTAGGGCAAGCCACAAGAGTGGCCCAAGCGCAGATGTGGGGCGCGCGCACACTCCCCGCCTCGCCTCCGGGCCTTGAAAGGCTCTTGACCAGGCCACCGCCGCCGATGTCGTATTTATTGCAACCACCACGATCCGTACCGTCGAGGTTATTGACGTCTCGCGCCTTGGTACCCTCACTTAACAACTATTCTTTTTCATGGGAACACAATCGACAACAAACGCAACTCCATTCTGCTAATGCTTACATTTTCCTTGAAGCCGGTGTTCTCACGTCGATCTTATTAAAATGAATAACTACAATAGTTATTACGTCATTGCTAAGCAAGTTTCCGCCTTCAAAAAGTTCGGTAGTTAGCGATGTGAGTCACACTGACGTTCTCTATAATAAATCAGCGGTAGACAAAGTGTTAACATTATAACATATGCTCGGGTGCTTAGATATATGATTCGCGTTTGTTATTTAATTGAACGATGCAATGACACTTACGAGCGGAGGTACACACGGTTTCGCAGCACGACAGTACATACGTATTTATAAATAAGTACACTCGTCAAGCGAGCACGGAGATAGGATCGATGCCCAGACAGAGCTAGGTGAAGGACGGTTATGCAGTTCTTCGCCCCCTTATGCTCGCAGCCGCAGCCTCTCTCATTGACTAAGTACAAAAAATATTTAAATTATGCTTATTCTGATCAATTCAATCGAACCTCTGTAAGGGTTCAACCATACGGGAAGTGAACTGAGTTAACATTAACTTTTCTTTGTGTTGTCTTCTATAGTGTGTTTGATTGTTAATGAATTCGTTTATAACAAAGCGTTTAATCTCACACCCACATCCAAATATGTGACAAATCTTAAATTGATGACCTAGTTATGTGCGTGAAGAATTGAATCGGCTGTCTCAAAGTTGCGTACCATATGGCGTCGAGATGTACACTTCATAAAGCGAATGAGGCCGGCATATGTTGCCGCTTTCACTCCCTACATCACAATCGATGTTACGCATACACTGTTCGCAACCACAAAACCGAATTGGCGACAAAATCGAATTTCCTCTTCCCTGTGAGCGCGTTTATCGACCTCCAATCAAAATTGAAACTTCTATAGTATTAATACGATGAAAGGAATAACTATGTATACCATTGTGTACTCGGCGAAACAAAAACGTTTGTATCGATATATTATATTTTCCTTTTATTAATATATCAAGAGTTGCTTTTAGATATTTCATTATTTACTTATTTTATTGGTGATATTGAAGATACCTTTATGAGGCATGTAGATGTGATAAGGTACTCGTATGGTAGGAGATGTTGCATGTAAGGGATGGTCCCGTACAGACCACCATCTGTTGTCTTCAATCTATCTTCAAACAATTTTGATGTGATAACTCTGTTCCTTACATTATTAGTAGCTAATTATTATTAGAAGTACTTACTTTATGACTGTGTAGTACTACTTTTACTTGTCCTGAAATGTTAAATCTTGAAACGAATAGAATTAGATAAACATGACGGCATCATGTTTTATTCATGCCCAACCTCATAATATAAAATATACTCGTATTTAAGGAAAGTATTTGATACCATAGCAATGTTTGAAGTTATTTCCAGTACCAACGAGAAAAACGTGTTCAATGTGCCATTATATATTCAAAAATATATTAATTAATTTTTCTATCGATCGTATCAACCAAATGTTAGCTAATTAAATGTATGAAGCGGAGAGCATTGCGTATAGAGAGTGCACACGCGTCGGCGAGGGTAGTTTTTGCCTACATCAGCAGCTGGTATCCCCACGAGTGAGTCACGTCCTGTGCCCATGTCCCACTGTAGGCCGGGGTGAGTGTCGTTGACCCTACAGCCCCATGGTTTGCACACACGCTTAACACAAATTTGATCCAGTGCTCTTTGTGTTCTCTATTATTTATAGCCTTTTGAGCGCGCATCGCATCCCTGCGTTTTTTCCGTTCATCCGACGACGAATTATACATTTTGCATGGACAAGTGAGAGCCATTCGTTCCAGCATAACTCTATGTTTCAATGTCAAGTCGTGCAATTTGAGGAAGTTATTAACTTCATGAATTGCCTTACAGCCGCATCCTTGTATTGCGTCTTCGGAAGTTGCTTCGACCTTATTAAATAAAGGTAGTTATGAAATATTATATGTATACGCGTTGTTTTCCGTGTCTTTATACATTTTTGAAGAATAATACATCTATCGTGTATGTATTTGATTTTCCGATATCCTTTGCCTATATGGTTGACAAGGATTTGATAAGTACTATTTCTAGAATACATTTCCATTCCAGTTGTTAGAGTTAAGTTTTTAACCAGTCATATTAAAGTTAAGTTTTACATAACTATGCCATAAAATATATTTACGAATATATTTTTAAATCGATAATGAATCGATAAACATTGAAATTTATGTACCTTTTCAATGTTCAGTAATTACTGTTGGTTTGTTCATAATGCCAATGGGTTTTTAAAGAAGTTGGTATACCAATATTAATCATTCATAAATGGATGTATTTCTTATGTAAACAACTTTCATATACACGAGGCACATGACAGCCTTTATAGCAACCAATTCTGTTTTCTATAGTGTATTCTGCGGTTAGTTCCTTTCCTAATAATTTATAACTCGAACATAATTAATTACTACTTGCTTTATACTTATTGTATCTAAATTCTAATATATTTTGACGAACAAATAAAACTTAAAATTAGGTACCTCACTCTATTAGACATGAATTCAAATCGTTCCTTAAATCATAATGATGATTTATTATACGTAATATAAACCTTTAACAAAGACCGCTTTGCAACTAAAATATAATAATATGTTTTCAACAATACAAGTTAGGTGTTATATAATAATATGATTGACAGTAACGGCAAACCTACACGACGCGACGTTTTGAGATTATTTAGACAATGGTAGATTTATTAGGCATTGATGTTTGTATAATTCGTGTACGACTTGACATTGAGGCTATACCCCGGCGTCCGGCGATACTGCGAGGCGTTTGATCCGAGCTGCGCCGTGCCTCATACCGGTTTCAAGCAAGCCGAGACGCATCGCCGCATTGTTGATCCTTCCACAGAAAAACAAAATGAAACAATCTGATGTTTTTTTTTTTGTAACGCAGTCCTCTGGCTGCACGCTTGCTATCTTCACATTATTTCTTATTTCCATTTCGTTTATTTCTCTCGTCGAGCGTAATGTTGTCAATATAAATTTTTGCCTCGAAGAGCGCGTGTTGTTTTGTTCATTTAAATTAATGACTATAATATTTAATTTGATTGGCGTTCACGGAAGCGCCGCGGCGCTCGTCATCAGCTCGGGTCACGCTTCGGTGACGCGATTTGCTTAGCAAATAACTGCTTCCTGTCCACCGTGTCTAACTTTAGTGTTACATTACGTGTATTCCTCAATATTTTTACATGTTAATTAGCAAAATTACTTTTTAAAACATCGTGCGATATCCTTATAACGTTTGTGTGTTGTATGTTTAATGAAAAAGGTACATCAATTTCCTCTTTTGTATCTACAAAGCAATGTACTTAAATTAAAATAGTTAGCTATTATATTTCATCAACTTATTAAATTATTTTAATTATAGTAGACTAAATAAAAATAGTAAAAATTAAAAATAAGAAAACGTACATTTGAAAAAGTCAAATCATTTTATTCAAATTACCCAGTGATAATTGAAATGGAATTTCAAACAAATTGTGAATTCAGAACGCATATATTTAACTGTATATAACATTTAATTAAGAATTTGCGCAGTAACTGTTTTTTAATCCCAAAGGACTTTGTAAACACGTCGTCTTTGAACGCAACGAGCTGCTAGTCGAGGCTCATCAGCATGTATGTATCCATGAATAATTTATGCTTGCAATGCCCTTCGCATTTCCATCCAACATAAAATTGTAAGACGTCCGGCTATGCTGGACCATATAAATGAGTTTTTAAAAACGCCTGCTCCATAAGACCTACTAGCTCTTTCGCACGGTCACGGTATTCTATTAATTTATATTTCTTGTTATAGTATATCGCCTTCAATTCCTTCTACGATCAACAAATGTCCAATAATTTGGACGAGCTTTATTCCTTGAAGTCCACAAGCCTAACCTGCATCTAGAGTAAATGCTAAACTTAGGAACACCACCCAGAATTTTAAATTACAAAGTACTGCATGGCGCTACACTGTGCTCGTCACTCCAAATAGATAATATGTTGAGCCTCATAATGCCCAGTCGTGTTTCTTACGCCACATTCTAAACCCGCTGTAATGTCAATGTTCTTCAAACCCAAACATCAGTGTTACACACTTATCTGCCACAGATAAGGCCATCCCACACGCAGTGGGCTCGCAGCAACATGCTTTTTAACAAATTTTACAGAATGTAGTTTATACGACCGGCCGCCTTGACGTCAACCCCCCTGGGGAGAAAATACCCAGACCCGAATCATATATTTGTGATTACACAAGCATTTGTCTCGGTACGAGTATCGAACACTGCTTACAAACTGCTGCTTGAAAATACACAGCGATAGAACCCGGACAGACGACCATACGAAAGACCTACGACCGAGTCAATTCCACTTACTCATGGCACTAAAGGCCTGGAAAACATGTAAGCTTCAAACGTCGAAGACACAAACCATCCAGATGAGTGTTTCTCTTAATGTTGGTTTTGTGTCGAGTTTTCAGTTGAAACAAAATTCTACATTGAAATGCTATCTACTGTTGGTTTCGAAATCCTGCAATTTCTAATTTCACTTGGTTGCGAGAGTTTAAAAATTTAAAATAAATAGGGGCGAAGTTTTGTCAGCTGACGTAGAGAACACGACGACGCGAACACTGACACTTGTGTGTCAATTTTACTAATAGTATAACACAACTTTTAAAAATCTGTTGAATCAATTTGGAGACCGCGAATGTTGAAAAAGATAGTCTTTTATTACCTTTTTTTTATAGTCTTTTCTTTTATATAGGTAAAATTGTGTTTGTAGGGATAAAACAAATATATTGATAAAAGTAATAATTTCATTTTTCATAAATTGTAGACTTTAAAATATATAACAGAGCACGTGCATACGTGAAATTTAAATAACAATGTTTTTCAATTACTACATTGAAATAAGTCAATACACTTTGTATTGACATCGAGGCTTCAAAAAAGATTGTATACCTACGTGAATTTGAAATGTGTATAAGAAATATTCTTCCATTTACTAGGATTTTGAACTCTCTAGAGATCTAGAGAGCATTACAACGCATGTAATATGAATACTGTGCGAAATATGTTATTTTTTCTACAATACACACAGCCAATCATGATATAGCATTCAACCAATATGGTAAATAAATGATTATTACATAAGTATCTATGAAAATAGATTACCAAAAAACTGTAATTTGAAGATTTTAGTAGATTATTTATTCGTCTAATGGATTACTATTAGATGAATAAATAATCTACGTACTTTAAAGCAGTAGAAATTATATGGACTCTACATTTCATTTCCATGAATATCATATTAAAGCTATTAAAGTAATTTTATTTCCTGTATATAAATAAATGTTAATTTAACATAATATTATTCAGCCCCCATTAGATAAACATTAGATATGCTTCCCTAAAGGCGACATTTCTAAGTTTTCCATTCGTGTCTCCTTATAGGCGCGGACTCATTCAGTGTTGCTAAAAGCATTTAGAAGTGGATGGCGTGCTTATCTGTCCGTGGGCGGTGCGGGGACGGGGCGGCTGAGGCGGGAGGGGGATCCTCCTAGGGTGTCTTTGTACCGGCCTCTCCAACCACTTAGAAGATTGCTCCGCTTTGTTCTCGCGCGATACTTCTTTATACTTAAAGGCCTCGTCTCCATCGTCGGGTTTAGATTTATTTACATCAGACACGATTTACTAACACCGATTGAACAGTAAATCTCTACGGCTAAGTAATGGTGTCCGCGCTGTCAACTCTCGTTACACAACACATTCAACTCAATACGGTTATTGTAAACTATGTGTCGGACACGTGATGCAACTGTACAATACCTACACGTGTATTTGGCAGTTTGTTGCAACTACTGAACGCGTGATTCATCACCTCTGAATAAATGCTACTCACCAGTTACCATATAGAAAACTAACTTTTGCTCGCGGCTCCGTCCGCTTGAATGGCCTTTTCCAGGATAAAAGTAGCCTATGTCCTAATCCAGGTGTATTTGGCAGTTTGTTGCAACTACTGAACGGTTTTATCATCTCTGAATAAATGCTAGTTACCATATAGAATACTAGCTTTTGTTCGCGACTCCACCCGCCTGAATGGCTTTTTCCAGGCCTATATCGTAATCCAGGCCACGGTCTACCTGTGTGCCAAATTTCATCCAAAACCGTTCACCTCTTAAGACGTGATTAACTAACAAACATCCAAATTCATAAACTCACAACATCCAAACTTTCACATTTATAATAATAATAGGAAGTAGAAAAGTAGGATGACTTTGACATATTATATACTAGAAGAAAGATATAAATTGGCTGTCTTATCAACGACGAGACAATGGCGAAACTTTGTTCCCGTTGCGGGTTGTGGGGGTAGACGCTGGGTCGTCTCAAATACTCTTTTTCATTTTCTTATATCATAGGCCGGTAAACGAGCAAGAGGGTCACCTGATACTGAGTGATCCCCACCGTCCATGTACGCCAATACGATACCAAAAGAATCATGAGCGCGTTGCCGACCTTAAAGGAAAGGCATAATTAAGGGATCGGGAAGGGGAGGCGGATTTGGGTCTCCGGATATCTCACCGTACGAAACGCAGCAGCAAGCTGCTACTTTACGATGGTTTCTTGTGAGACATTGGTAAGGATCCGGACGAGCCGGCCCATTCATGCTGTAGACAAAACTGTCAGCGTGGCTCTACCACTCAAAAAATACCAAATTCCGTCAAATCTATGGTAAGGCGGACCCTGGCATTAAACCGATATAATGCCAGGCAGAAAGATATTTATTGCGTTCATATTTACACACTTATTTTGATATGGAGTAGTATACAACGGAAAATTAATTATTGTAATGAAATGGCGTCGATATTAGTTGCATTCGAACGATCTTACGCAACAAGATTTCAATACAGGTGTTTGCTGTGTGTTGTATTGAAACGTAGGTATAATATACATTTGATCGTTTAATTTAATTGCCTTATTAGGTTTTTTCACCATGGTGGCTGTTGGCGATGTAGGCTATGCGCAGGTGTGGCGGCGAAAGCAGCGCTCCCTTGACACGCTACGGCGCGCGCGCATTGCAGTCAAGGCTCTCGGCCGCTGTGTATGCGCTCGACCTGCCGAACTGTACTTCGCGTTAATGAGCAAACAATATCAAGTAAACCAACTATTTTTGCAAAAAAACGTATTCCATATTGGCTTTACTTTTGGGGTTTAACAGCAAGTGAAACAATTTATGTTTTAAGCCTGAATAATGAAACGCGCATGTCGCTCGTCTGATGGTAAGCGCCACGCCTGCACATAAATAGAAACAACACCACACAGAATTTTGAAATACAATGCACTGGACTGGCTCGTCAGCCCGAGACAATAATATGTTAAGTCTCACAATACCCAGTAATTTTACTGTCCTTCAATACGAAACAAAACAATGCGTACACACTGCTGCTTGGCGTCGGAAATAAATAAAGTGGCGATACTAACCCAGACGGCCTCACGCACACAAGAGACCTACCACCTAGTGATTTGAGTGAGTGTTTACAGTAATCTAGTTTGTATAACAGAAAGTTTGTGTCACTCTAAGAAAATTCCTTTAGCACAATCGCCACCACTGCCTTAATTCCAGGTCCTTTATATTTTTACTATAATTGTACATATAATTATATTTTTATAGCCTCCGTGTCGCAGCAGGCGAGTAGCCGGCTGTGAAACGAGAGGCCGCGGGTTCAATTCCCACACCGAGACAAACGTTTGTGTGTGATCCACAAATATTTGTTTGGGATTTGTCCTTCGTAATGCCTGATACCCAGGATATAGGTTAACCTAGTGTGGGGTCAGGACTATGTGTGTGACTGTGGGTATATTTATTTATTTTGTTAACATAGTCTCCATACAATCTCCCTCCCCAGAGAGGATGACGTCAGACAGACGGCCGGACGTAAAAACTACATGCCAAATCTTTCTGTAACATGTGTTAAAAAAAAGCATGTTGCGCAGACCCCACTGTGAGTGGGAAAAGAGCAGATGAAAGAAGTAGAGTCAGATACAATCTTCATAAGATGTTAATACAAATTACGAACACAGCGTAGTCAATTTAAAGTTTTGCAATATCTTAAAACCTTTTGCACATTGGTACAACTATACAAGTTTTACTCAAAACGAGGTTACAAAACTGTAATTTTACATTGTAATAAGTAACTAAATATGATAATGTGTAAATTTAGATTTTAAACAACTTTAATATTAAAGTTATTGACAATCGTAAACGCTAACTGGTTAAACGTTTTCCGCCTTGGAATGTTGTGCAATAAAGTTGCAAGTGACACCATGGTGTCGCTAAGCAGCATGAAGTATCGATGAACTTTGTTTATCATGTACCTGCAGAGGTATTGATGTACGTTACTCCTATACAAAGCAAAGATTAAATCAAAACACATACATGCTAGTATAAAAATATGTGCTTTACCGATGGATATTGTGTTTCTAGTATATTGGTTTGGTTTATTTAGTTGAAGTGCTATTATAAACTATAGATTTTGATGTTTATGACATATTCTTTAATGTAACAAAATGAAATTCATTAGGTATGTTTCTATATAGGACTATACATAATAATATCATTCTTCAATTCACCGAGGCAGGTGGCGCAGTTGTAATGCGCATGCAGTACGACTGATGTGCTTAGGTCTCTGGTTCGATTACCGGGTCGGATAAACGTGATATCGGGGTTTTCTATTAAGAAATGTTCAGTATCATCCCGGAGCCGAATTGTGCTCGGTATGGCGATAGGTTCGCTCCCTATCACATTATGGAACGGAAATAAGCTTGGCGAAATGTGGGTGTACTAGTTACATATCTGCATACACCATCGGGGATTACAGGCGTGAGTGCGTATGTATGTATGTAAAACCTACTATTCCCTATTCACGCACCAAAACAAATGTTGATGTGATCCTCAAATATTTGTTTCGGATCTGGTTGTTGTGAGACCGTAAGTTCCTCCTAGTGCCTGATACCCACGACACAAACCTAACCTAGTGTGAGGTCAGGACTGGGTGTGACAGTTGGGTGTATTAATTGATTAATTTAGTTGATATCACAGAGTCTATGACATAGAGTAATATTAAATAGTTTTAGAAAAATATGACACCTCTTTGGGCTCTTAGGTTTATAATATATTATACCGTTTCATCTGAGGAAAAAGGAAAAATAAATATATCCAACGTGAACACGAATCTAAATTCCCGTAATTACAGTGAACAACATTGAATACGCGTGCATTAGCATACGGCGTGTGTCATACACATTACACACACTGTAAGGAAACAAATGATCGGCGCATGGCCGCGGCCGGCGCGGTGCCGCGGTGTGACCATGGCACGATAGCTTCATTATAATACATCGGAACCGAGGGATCCTTGACACAGGGAGCGCTGGCATGGCGCAGGCGGCTCAGGCGCGGCGCACCGTGCAGCATGCAGCATGCGCTAGCGCACCGAGCTCCGCTAGTTATGTAATCATAAGACTCGCTGTTATATCAACCCGTATGGCGGATATAGAGGACACATGTTACGACCATAATAATGGAATAACAATGAGAGTCACACTGACAATGGTTCAACAACAAAGAAGTGCAATTCTCCACAATCACGTATGCGTGAGTTTGAAATTATATTACATTTCAAACAGAGTGCAATTATTGCGGAGGATGATGTTTATAATAACACTGAAATTAATAATATACCTGTCCGATGAAGAAACTCGTTGAAAGTTACGTTCAGACGCTGATTACATAATTAAATTATAAGTGTAAGATGACAGTAAAATTGTCTTTAAAGTATTTTTTTACATTTCGACAAAAGAAGTAATACGTAAATATGTATGTGCTTAAAGATGTACGTAGCTCGCCAACTACAATATTATTATTTAGGTAAAAATGAGCAAAACTATTCGATATAATTAACTATACATGTTTATGTACTCTTGGCTATAATAAAGGTTCTACAGTGTAAATTGTATTTTGTAATTGTTGCACGTGTACCACTATCTGATAGAGTCAATTACGGTATGGTACACAGTACATTATTAGAAGGTAAAAAGTACTTACTGCAAAAATTGTGCAACATATTGTGAAGTTCCCAGGATTTTATTCCATTGCCCAAGTCGAGCAATCACAATTTGTGTTTCGAGTTTTAAGATTCCAAAATATTACTTCTCAAATTACCCGGTAATACCCGGATATTTTTGCTATGTATTATTTTACAAGGATTTGAAATATGCATCGGGTAAGTACTGAATATAGGCGTCCAACACGCTTCTGAGTTCGATCTTCGGCTTTACTATTGTTGATCTGTGATATTGATACCTATAGTTCTATTCGTGAATATATATATGAAATCAATGATAATTATACGTTTGTTTTGCGTCAGTAAAATAGTAAAGTATATGTTTCTACTCTGTATGGAATAAAAACACGTGGGTTTTTTAATCCCTCGCCGAACTAAAGCCGTTGATGTTTTAGGTATAGAGCCAGCATTTGCGATCCATTAAATATTACAAAGTTTTAAATTTTATTTATAAACACCTACTATTCATCACTATTAATGTTGTTTTAACACATTTATGTTTTTACCAACAAAATACTTTGAATACTATAAAAAATTATTAATCAATCATGTTTCCGAAATAAATCTGTACATTCTGACTGCAGCCCTTTGGATTACAGACATAGATCGTAATTATTGATAATACGTTAATAGCCCGAGCTATTAACGTTAGTTTAATTAGATATATTACGCCGCGTATCATTGCGTCAAAAGCAATAAATATCTAGCATATAAGTCAAATCATCGTCATAGCATTGACGTCACCAATATTTCTAATGAATTTGTATACATATCTTAGATCGCTTAGATCATTTCGTGCGAAAATAAGGTTTGCGAACGTTCGGGGCCAGGGAAACTGCTAAGTGGGTTTTTCCTTGACACAAAGCCCTGTTGCAACTCGGCTACCGATACAAGGTTACGCCGACACGCCCTAGCGATTATTTAATTGTTATTTAAAATCAGTTATAGATAGTGCATCGCCGTAGTATCGAGGCCCGTTGACAACTAAATTATATTCAACGGGATTATTTCACGCCGCCAGCGCCAATACGATTAGTCAGCAAAGCGGACATTTTCAAGTGTTCCACACCAAATCCCACGTTCGGAAAATATTAAATATTTGACATACGATAAGCAAACTTTACCCACGAAGCTTATCTCATCGCAAAAGAGATTACCAACTTTGACTATCAATTTTGGCAACTTTTGTTAAGTTAGAATTTGGAGCGCGTGATAAAGGGTTTAGCAAGTTAGTGACAATCCAGACGTATTAGAAAATTTCTATCGTATCGATGTCGCACTCCGAACTTTGTTCAACTGAGGATTTGAACTTTGCAATTGTGAAACGTTGCAGTTTAAAAGATCTCCGTTGAAAATGTAGGTATCGCAGATCTCCTTTCGCAAGTTGATTTTGCCTGACCTGCATTGGCCTGCTTTCTACATTAAAAATGTTAAATGCTTCGGAAACTCTCATGCGGCACTCCTACGTAAAGGTAACATAACTGATGACGCATTCGAGAAACGCTGTAAATAATATTACGGTACTAACAAATTGGTCGGCCCGAAGGTAGTAACGGGCGACGTCGTTGCTATTATTTTCAGAGACTGCAAGAGACATAGACTAGAGTGCGAGTCAAGTGACTAGCTTCAGTCCGGCTAAGTTATTTTGCGCGTATTGTCAATCACTCCATTCAAGTTCGAGTTTGGAGAGATATTTTGATGCAACCATGGCGTGAGATATTAAAGTTCGTATTACGTAACACGCATTTAATGTGTTGTTTGTGTTTCGATTAATAGTCTGGTACAGCAAAATGGATAATACCTATAATTTGTAGATAATTCCCTGTAATTTGCG
The DNA here is from genome assembly GCA_905332985.1 of Mimas tiliae. NCBI lineage: Eukaryota > Metazoa > Arthropoda > Insecta > Lepidoptera > Sphingidae > Mimas > Mimas tiliae. Next base: position 9,846,961 of record HG995255.1, read on the forward strand.
TGATTATATTTTCGACTAAAATAATTATGGTAATTAATTATAAATGATTTCTGATTCAGTAGTTTTTCAGTAATGATACACTAATTACGGTCGAAATATTAAACAACACTTAAGCCCTATTTAGACTTAAAGAGTTTATCGCATTACCATTCACGTGGCCGCGTCATGCAATTTGAAAATAAGAATCTTATGACGCGTCCTCATAAATTAGTTGTCTTGATATTCTCACCTGTGTCGTATGAGAAATATCCATCTAAATAGAGCTTAATGGTGATAAGCGTCATGAAAACTAATTAACACAAGAATTTTAACGTCCATCGTCTCATTTGTGACGATATCCTTGCCGTTTCTATAATTAAGCTCTGTTCGACGTCACACTGTTTTAAATTAATTTAAATAGTAAATCTGCATATTGTGATCCAATTAACAATTAATCCACCCTTGCCACGCTTGTTCGGTATTCAATTCAGTTTCGTACCAATGTTTCAATTTCGCTTGTAAATGACGTTTTTGTTTGAATAACAAATTAAAACATTAACAATTACACATTTCATTTATCAGCTACAACGATGTTTTAATTTATAAATACAATTAGGTAAAACAATGAAATAAACTGATTGCTACAAAAGAACACAAAAAATATATGTACAGGCGGAATATCTTTATCTTTATAAATATACAACGTGTTGCAGAAAGTTGTGATCAAATTTAAGCAACTTATAGTATACGATATAAGTATTTCACCACCTGATAGTACCAAATTCGGTTGCTAGGACATAAAGCATTTTCTTTTTTATCGAATGAGTAGCATGCCGATATCCGACTTGCAACTTTGGACAATGCTAAATTATAAACAGCTGAGCTTGTATAACACTCTAGCATTGGTATTCTCACCCACGCAATTCACTTGATTTATAGGGATGTTATCGATCTTATATATCTAAAGGAACGAGTGATTAAAATTAGCGTGAAATTTTTGGATATCTAGATTTTGATAGATCCGGTACATAAACACTGTCAGGTGTATGTAAGGACCATTTTTAATATGATCACACCTTTCTATAACACGTTGTATATGTCGCGTCATAGTTCTAGTTGTGAACTGTGGGTGCAAGTCCGATGCACATGTTCCTGGGATTGTATCCCAGCCGAAGGGATGTTGACGTCGAAAAGACGGTTGACCGGTCATGAAATCTTTTTGCGAAATGTATATAAAAGAATCCTCAACTCCACGCGTCGTACAAAAGGACACAAAGACGATGATAAATGTTAGAGCTCAGATATAAATCCTAATGTGTCACACGTTACTTTTGAAGCGCTACGAATCCGGGACAGTGTCTGTTTTTGGATTAAAACGTAGCTACATGTATGTGATGAGTGATGGTTATTATGAATAAGTGGAAGATTCGCATTAATTTATATCACACAAAAGATACTTCGTATGCGAGAGGCCGTCTGGGTTGGTACCACCGCTTTGTCTATTTCTGCCGCCAAGCTGTAATTTGTAAGCACTGTTGTGTTTCGGTTTGGACATTGAAGCCAGTAAAATTACGGGGCGTTATGAGAATTAACATCTTATGTCTATAAATAATGAGTGCGCAGTCCAATGTGATGTTGCAGTGCTTTATAATTAAAAGTTCTGCGTGTTGTTTCTTCTGTTTATGTGCAGAAGTGGTGCTTACCATTAGGCAAGCGACCAGCCATTTAAGCTAATCAATAAAAAACGCGTTGCAACGAGTGTTCGTAAGAATTCAAACAAAAAAATGAATTTATTTAATTTATTTATCATTTTTAAATTTGTTCAAATTGAGACAAGTTCTTTTATTTCATTCGCCCCAAAAAAGTAACAATCCAATCAGCTAAATAAATTCAATATAAACGCACATTCAAACGCAAATTCATTGATTAACAATTTCATCAGATACACTGTACACAACGCTAATACTGTTCCAGCTCTCATTAGATACACAATGACGCGCATGATTGGTTTCCACGCTATTTAACTTCATAGAGCTTGTGTGACCAAAGCTTTGAGCGGCTTCAAATCGATTGAAAAAAAGAAGAGAGCATAGACTGTCACTCTATTTTCGTACTATATTACATGCAATGTGTGTTTATCTACCTATTATACATTACTAGCTTTTGCTTGCGGTTCCGCCCGCGTGAACGGCCTTTTCCGGGATAGAACTAACCTATATAGCCAAAAGCTAGTATGTTAATATAATAATGCGGTTTAGTGATCTACATACATATTTTCGTAAATACTTATAACGTGACAAGTGCCGAAATTCTAGCACTCGGGCAGGGCTACATTTTTTTTTGCAAGTGGGTCACCGGATGGTAAGTGATCTCCACCGCCTATGTACGCCCACAATACCAGAGGAATTATGGGCGCGTTGCCGACTTTAAACGAAAGGGAACGAGGGAATTTGAGCCTCCGGATATCGCACTCACCGTAGGAAACCCAGCAGCAAGCCGCTACTTTACGGTTTTTTGTCAGACAGTGGTAACGACCCGGTCAAGCCGGCCCATTCGTGCTGTAGACGAAACTATAACGTGTATATAACGTGGCTCTACCACGATGGTGTTTTAAATTACATATACACGCATACTATTTGATGTTTACGTACCTACATTACGCTCTTTGTCGTACTATTTATAGTACGCTGTGAGTTGTCTAATGTTGTTTAAACACGACGTCTAAGTGAGCCCTTATAACAACACATCCATAATTTAAAATATCACTATTTGCGATACTTTAATAGCTTCATGAACGCTACCAACGCGTAATTATATTGTTTCCCATGATTACGTCAATTCTATTACTTTAGAATAACTACTTAAGAAGATAGATGTCCAAACAACTCATACTCACAATTGTAAGCTGAAAATTCGCCAATTGTGATGTGTTTACTTGCCACGTCACGCACACAAACGCAAAATAACGGTCAGCTAAAATGTATTATCCAAGAATTTGGTAATTTGTAGATGCGCAAAATGTTATTCATACTTTAATTTATAAGTGACGATCATAAACATTATATTATGGTGACTAGTTATTAGTATGGTGATCGTAGTTTGGAGCCATATAAGGCTTAAATTTCGTGCGTGTAATTAGTTTCCATAAGTAGTTATTCTAAGTATATTACCTTATCTAGTAACTCCCTGTTCAACGCTCACTTTGGACGCAGCCTCGGAATTTCCATTCTCACGAAACCACCGCTGAATTGACTATCCGAGAATTAGCCAGCCGGTTGTGTGTGCAACAGGCAAAATAATTTGTGCCGTTCGGTTTTGCGCTAATGTGGCAGACATTAGACAATGTATAGTTATATTGTTGTATGATACAGTGCGTACGTCATTTCGCCAGTTCATTGTTCGGTCGTGTTGGCACACGCTAATGTTGTCGGCCTAGCAACGTTAGCCACTTCCAATGTTCCATTCACCTCTCACCGGGCGTGAGCGGTTGCCGCCGCTCCCAGGCTCCGACGTTTCAACGCTTTACCTATGGTTACTTTTTCTAAATTCGACATTACCGCGCAACCACCTTGATATATAACCTCGCGCCGCAGGTAATGTTTGCGAGCTTTTTGTGTACGGTCCCCATGTCATGTATCACGGCTAATTGTGTCATTGACAAATCGGTTCGAGTGCCCGTGAGAAAAACAACACAAAAACAGGTTATTTACCGGTGTTTCGCTTCCGATATGTAACCACAATTTTCCTGCGAACTAAAGATACACATTTACCATAAATATTGACGTGAACCTACGTGATTCATACAAGTATTGTTCTGCAGATCTTCCTTATAGTGCAAGTGTGATATTCTACAAAAAAAACAACAGTACATATACTAGGGTGGCTGCTAACGAGTGCGTAAATAATTGATAAGTTTAGCATACATGCGGCTGCTGAGGACGTCATAATGGTGACTTGGATCACGTGTCGCTGCCTGTTTGTTTATTGTCGGCCACGTGACCAGACCCAGATTATCTCCCCGTATCTACCGAATACTATTAAATAATGAGAGCATGTAGAACGAGCTGATAAAATTATTGATCATATTTCGAAACCAAATAACAATCATTGACTCGAATATCAGAACAATGTCAGTCTATTATTCGTTTCTTTCTATCTATTCTAGCGTCGAGCCATCTGACTCGACGCTTTCTACATCATTCTCAGTTTATAACAAAAATCCAGTGCAAATATATCCTCAGAATATCCTCTTGGGAGTAAGCTCTATATCGGTCATATGAAACAAAACCGGGAATGTCTCCGGGGAAATCTAAGTCGGCAGGATACCAAATTGACAGTAAAACCTATGAGACGAAAAACTTATGAGTTATCTTGTCAGACGTTAGTCAGGTTGTATAGAAATGTACCGTGTAACTGTGTTGGTGTACCCAGTCAAGAGGCGACGCGACGTGAGGGACGCATTCACTGCCTTTCACTTCCCGCTTTTGTCATAGCCGTTCTAGGCGTCGTAAAGGCAGACGGCCTTGTAGCTTGCGTGCCTTCTAGACGTCCCTTCCCATCCTACATAGATTATTTACCAAATACAACTCGAATATACGCCATTCATTTAACAACGCCGTCCCATATTGACCGAGCTGTTCTCCTAATGAAATCAATTACCCGTAACCCAATGATGTGACGACGCCTCCGACACTATTTGTCGGTAGGTACTATGGTATCTATATGAGACAAATCAACTATAGCAATTAAGAGATTATTAAACAATTACATGATATCACTTCTAGCCAAGAAAAAATAAACACCAATTAGAACAGTGTTTGAACACAACAAGAAACGTAGAGGGAACATTCGCATGTGTAGCCGGTATGAGACTCCAGGGCCGTGGTAACCTTGGCTTTTGAGCGGTGACTTTCACGGTTAGACGGCCGCCATGTTACATAAGATGCGCGGGCACTCTGCAATCGACGCCTCGGCATCTGCTGTGACGACACCAATACTACTAACATTAAACCGGTTTCACGAACAATGCGTTAATATGAACGCTCGCAGTGACATTCACTTTTGATAATACCTATCATTAATCAAACAGTGCATAGATAGTAGGTACCAATGACTATATTATGACTAAATGTATACAAATGTTTGTTCAGGTACAAGAGCGGGGTGCGCTCAGTGAGGGGTGGGGGTGGTGGCGCGGGCGGCGGCGGCGGCGGCGCGGAGGAGGCGCGGCGCGGCGGCCTCAAGGCGCTGCCGAAGCGCGCCCGCACTCGCTGCAGGGGTATGAACATGGGGCAAAAGCTCTCCGGCGGTGTGAAGTCGGTGTCGCGCGAGTGCACGGCGCCGTTCAAAGCGGTGGTAGCACGCGAGCTGGCGCCCGAGCCGCCTCGGCCTGCGCGTCTCGACGCGCTGCTCGATGCGCCGCCCGCGCATCCAGATCTACAGATCAAACACGCGTGGAACCCAGATGACAGGTAACTATCACTTTGCCTCACTAATTGTTGCTATTCTTCACTTTTGGTAATCCCTAGTCTCTCTATGAACAGCTATTCAAAACTAAAAAAACTCCTGATATTATATCATATAAATATTTGTAATTTCTAAATGACTGAGCCGATTTTCTGCAAACATAGCTACGAACCATCACGACATTACCAGCTTTCAAATTAAAAATCCAATTCAGATCAGATCAGTTGTTTAGGCACTACAGAGCTATAGATACACATTAAAAAGCGTAAAACACCTTCGAAGTAATACTTCCCACTCAAGAACAATTTAAATAAATAAAGGAGGATAATTAAGGAGGCTTGGAGGCAAATTAAAAATATTTAATTTGCCTCCAAGCCACCCACAAACAACCAAGAACGAGTCATAAAAATCTTAAAACGATAATATTAATTTGCAGGTCGCTAAACATATTTGTGAAAGAGGAGGACGCGTTGACGTTCCACCGACACCCTGTGGCGCAGAGCACGGACTGTATCCGCGGGCGTGTGGGGTACTCGCGCGGCCTGCACTGCTGGGAGGTGGTGTGGCCGGCGCGACAACGCGGCACGCACGCTGTCGTAGGCGTCGCCACCGCACACGCGCCGCTGCACTCCGTCGGATACCAGAGCCTCGTCGGCGCCACAGACCAGAGCTGGGGCTGGGATTTAGGCAGAAATAAGGTACGCACGTCTGCCTATTGCATCGAATAGTCAGGCAGCATCAGTCTACTGCTAAATATAGGCCTTTTTGGAGTAGAAACAAACTATAAAGTTGGTCACTTGTGTCCATAAACCTGCTTCGTTGTCGATTGCTGCGGAAAAGACCATTCCCTTTTTTAAAGGTTTAGGGAATTTTTGGGCCCCTTGGCCATCACAAAAGCATTCTAAAAACGCACCACCCTTGACGGTCTTCTGCCTTCAACTTTTAAGCCCTCAATGCAGCGCAGTTCAGCTTAAATGGCTAAAGATCTGAATTTCTGGTTTTACGATCTGCTTCCAGAAATTATCCTTTTGGAAAATGCTGTTAATAATTATTGATTACTGCTAGTGTAGCCCCAGGTGCTTAATTATGTGGTACCAGGTTGCAATAGTACTTTCAGTTAGTAGCTAGAAACCGCTTGCGATTCTCCTTCCCCACTTCAACGCTGAAATACAAACTGCTTGCAAAATACTAGTATACAAGCTACTGACAGAACCTTCGTTATACTTAGTAGATTACGCCCAGTTTCTGAAAGGCTGATCAACGTAAAACTAATCAACTGTCAAATCTCATGTCAAGTCGGAATTGAGTTGCTAGAACCGTGGTCAACGCCATTGATTTGACACACATGTTAACTAACATAATTTTCCAATTACTATGAAAATTCGTACGTCAAACGGTACTAAAGAGAGATCAAATATTATATTTTTTTTCACTTACTAACGTTTCAGCAACTCAAATTGATTTGACAGTGATGTCAAATCAATGTTCTGATAGTTGAATGTTGATTTGATCAGCCTTTCAGAAACCGGGCGCAAGTGTTGTATTGATTACTTCCTTAGCATAATAATATGGACTATCGCGGCTTAAACTTTTAGACATCAACATGCTAGTATTTGGTCAGTGTGAGCTATTGGCGTTCGCTATAAATGTGTATATGAAGGGCTCATTGATGTTTTCAGGTATACCACAACGCCAAAGGCACGGGCGGCAGCGGTACGACGTACCCGGCGCTGCTGCGGCCTGACGAACAGTTCCTGGTGCCGGACCGACTGCTGGTAGTGCTGGACATGGACGAGGGCACGCTCGCGTTCTGCGCGGACGGACGGTACCTCGGAGTGGCGGCACGTGGACTCCGAGGCAAGACGCTCTACCCCATCGTATCCGCCGTGTGGGGACACGCAGAGATCACCATGAAGTACATCGGCGGGCTTGACCGTGAGTCTTATCCATTCTATAGTAGACTGCCTCGGTGGCGCAGTTGTAATGCGTACGCGTTAAGATTAAGCTAACGCTGAGGTCTCGGGTTCGATCCCCGGGTCGGGTACAGTGGTATTGCGTTTTTCTATTACGAAATGCTCAGTATCAGCCCGGAGTCTGGAATTTATGCCCGGTATGGCGATAGGCTCGCCCCCTATCCCATCGAGGGACGGAGATACGCTCGGCGAAATGTGGGTGTACTAGTTACACCTCGGCCTACCCCTTCGGGGATTACAGGCGTGAGTGCGTATGTAGTAGAATGTCCGTAAACAAGGAAGTGATCAATTTTGTTCATGGACAAACCCTTATGTCAAACAAATCATGGGTGCCTTGCCGATCTTATGGAACATAATAAAGATTAAAGAAAGGTGCAGTGATAGCTCAACGGGGAGTGGTATAGACTGTCGAGACGAAAGTCGCAGGTTTCGAAACCAGCCCCAAGTGCATAAAAATAAGTCGACATTATTATTGTATTAACCCATTCATTTACACACAAAAAACTAAATTTTTAAGAAATTTAAAATTTAGGTCAAGGGTAGTTGAAACTGTCAGTTGGCAACAAAGAAATACTCACAGATGTCAATAGTTAAAATAATTTGCAACGTTTATTTACACAATCCTGATGCCATCATTAATAAAAACAAATATATTTCTCACTAGTAAATTTTTGATTAATGCAGTGATATTATTAATGTTTCTTAGAAAAAGTGCCCTGATTAAGACTTTTGAACATTACTAGTATTAAACTTTTTTCAAAGAAAAATCAAGAAGCTTATGCGTAAAATGCAATTTCTGATAGCACTTGAGCTCAGCGGTAATATCATTGTAAATAGCTATAAATACGAAATTCAAGTTTGTGCTAAGAATATACTCAGCAAAGTTTAGTGTAAGCAAATTCAAAGTGCGCTCTATGGATTTCAGACTAAATGAGATGTAGTTGAGATTTTGTCTCACTCCAGCATTATTATTCTCGCTCACACACTTCACCTAATTTATAGAGATGTGATCGATCTCATCGAACGTAATAAAGCAGTAATTAAATTTGCTCGAAATTTTAAACTGTCTAAATTTTTATTAGATCCGGTACATAAACACTTACTGTCAGATGTATGTAATGACTCTTACATATATCACACCACACTTTTCTGTTTCTGTAGCACGTTGTATATTGGGAGAGGAGGAAAGAAGGTTTAAATAGATTACGAGACAGCTCGAACAGGTTAATTTCTCTGTAGACAGTAGTGGCTATAGGATGACCCTCTCACATTGTTATAATTTTTATCCAATAATTTTTTGACATGTTTCACGAGACGCACTGGAACAGAAGGGCTTTTAGTTAAGTTTCACGCATTCGGTATTGAAAATATTTGAGTTAAAATTTAAATAGGATAATCATGCCAAAACTTTATTTAACGTTAAGAGTTGATATTAACTGTTGTGATTGTTCCGTATAGCTGAACCACTGCCGCTGATGGAGTTGTGTCGGCGCGTGATCCGTCAGCGCGTCGGGCGACCGCGTCTGCGCGCCGCCGCCTCGCGCCTCGCGCTGCCGCCCGCGCTCACCGCGTACCTGCTGTACCGCGCGCCCTAGCGCCGACACACACCCGCGCCACCACCCGCACCACCCGCCCCGCCACCCGCACCACCCGCGCCACCCGCACCACCACCCCCGCCACCACGACGACACCACGTCACGCGGGACGCGCCCGAGCCAGAGCCAGAGCCCAGCCGCAGCGCTGCAGGTGTGACCGACATCGACGAGGACCCCTTCTATACGGATGGATTCACTACCACACTTATACTGACGCTGGACGGGACCGGGATCGATCCGACGCTCGGACACACGTGATGTGCCCTCACGTCCACTTCGCTTCGTCGAGAACTAGCCGTCGAAGTGGCCCGACGTATAGGGCTGTACCAACCTCGACACCGACTCGACAGGGTCGACCTTCCTCTGAAGTGTACAAATTGATTCATTTTTGACGGGACGGCGCCAGTGTTATTAACGTTGACTTTATGATTTCGATGTACCGAAGTAGAGCACGCACATTCTTGAGAATAAACTGTTGACAGAAGTAATGGGACACATAGTGCGGGGGTCAATGACGCGACGAGTGTATCGACATGTCTGATGACGGTGCGAGTTGCAGTTCGATGAGTAGAGCGGTCGAGTATGTAGAGTCTGTCGAGTTTGTCGGTTCGACCCTTTGCAATAACGGCACTGAGAACACAAAGAATAAAGCTTATCATTATAAGGTAAAATCCACAATGGATACGCGTTCTAGATAAAATTATTTTGACATACTACAAGGATTTCGTGTTTACCTTACTTTTATTTTAACGTTATCTGTGATAATTATATTTTAATGACAAATTGAAATCAGCCCGTTTCTGAATTCAATGCACACTGATCCATTGTTTTGCTGTATTAACATGAACATTATTCTCGTCTCGTTGGAGGCACGACTCTGCCGGTTTACAAACTCTTGTCTTATGTGTAGTACAATAGCTCACATCCGTAGACGAGTATATGTTATTCCGTTACCGATAAAATCATATTGTGGACATTTTATATACGATTTAATTGATAAGTTTAGATTGGGCATAGAAGATAGCCGATGTCTGCGTTAACATGGTTCAAATCTACGAAATCCGCACGTGTGAAGCCATATTGATCTCTTAAAATATACAGTCTCTGTTATGACTAAACGTTTAGTTACAGCAAAGATAAGTATTTAACTTGTTAAGAAATAATTAAGAAGGAACAACTGATGTTATGGAAATTCACGAGCCTCGGCAGATTACTAATCACTATAGAATATATTGTGATCGTTATATATAATAGAATAAGGGCGGCCGCCGTATGCCGCGCTAGGCCAGTGTGTATCGTTGGCGATCTTACGTACTATTTTATAGCTCATTAAGCGACTGGTTTATTTTTTAGTTTAATAACCTTAATTCCTATTGTAAAAACGTGTGAATGTGAAATGTATATAATGTCTTATTATACGCATCCGCAATCACGAACGTGTAGAGTGAACGTCTCACTTGGGATCGTTTTAGCTGTACACATCCCAAATATATTTTATTTTATTTACGTGTGGCGTATTTAGAGCGAAATTATTATTATTATTATGAATCGATGTCTCCACAACGTCTTCGTTTGCGTATATTTAGAATTTAAGTGTAAATTGCAAATAAATTAACGAGTATAGTATTTTCAAAGCACTGTACTAAATGATTATCAAGCCATTGATCCAAATTAGTTGTAAACTTATAAAAATGTGTAAGTACTTCCATTTTAATAAGATTTTTTCCATAATGTAGATTGTACGGCAATGTAGATGTCCCACGTGGAAGCTCACTTTTATCGGTGTCTGTATTCACATGCCTCGGCTCACTCTACAAACGTTTATAATGTATTGCACTCCAACAATCTTTTCAGTTTTTTGATATTGTGTTGAATTGTTTTTAAATATAATTTGCAAAAAGAGTTTCATGTGAATATTGACACGCCGTGAGAATGACTATGATAAACTGCCAAATGCGACGAGTGTGAACGTGTAGTGGATTGTGTGCGAGTGTGTGTGTGTATGTTTAGTTGTGTGCATGAATGATCGACGAGTGAACGGCACGCGTGTTTGTTTAAAGTATGTCGGATACTTTTTCGTTGTATAAGAGATATAATCATGATAATATAAAATACACCAAGCTCGATGTATTGTTGACCCCATCTTTTACAGTAAAGCCCTGTTAAGGACCAATGCTATAATACTTAATGTAATTCTTTTAAATCTTCTTATGGTTTCTTCCACATTTCTGTCATCCTGATATTTAGGGATTTACTGTAAAGGATCTAAAGTAATTTATAGTGAAAATAATCATTTCAAATTTACAAACCGTCAAATTTTAGTCCTGTGTATATATAAAAAAATATCATTTTTCGCGGTGTTTAATGACTTTTATTATAAGTGGAAATGCATTTTAGTTTTATAAGTTGTAGGCAATATTTTTAAATTGTCATTTCTAACAGATAACTGCAAATGACAGTCGAATCTCTTAGATTGAATGATTAAAAAAAATAGGAAAAACGATTGGAATATAACTGGTTAAGAAAATAATAAATGATATGAATTAAAAAAGTTGTTTATTTCTGAAATTCGGTTCTCCATTATGGCATTTTTTTAAGTATTCTCTTTGTGGACGGACAAATTCTATACACAATACAAACACTATTATTCTGGCAATAATTCCAAATTAGAAGAATAACTTGACAATGTTGCAAAAAGGAAATAAGTACAGAGGTAATTACAAATACTGAAATGGTTCTTAAAACACAAGGCATTTAACTCAGTAGCAAAATCCTAAATTCATAATATTATTTCATTCTCTGTAAACAATACAATACAATACACCAATGTGGAATCCCACAACACATACACAAAATAGTTAAAATAACCTCTAGTTTGTCTTGGTTTACAACATAAAAATTAGGCGATTTTAGGAAAAATACAATCTTAATTGCTAACGAATTAAATTAGCACAGTCGCTACAATTTTTAGTGTGGCAACATTCATTTACAAGACTATTCTTGATAGTTATATAGATCAGCCCTTAAAACTTACTGCCCTATTCCAAAATTGTACAGTCAATCATAATATAAACAATGGTAAATTTAATTCTTTCTATTAATAATTATTATATAATTTTGTATTATAAATTTTCCAAAAACCTACCTATCAACTTATTGCTCCGCTTTATTTGATTGTGTTGTGTTGCAATCTTTAACCAATATATTAACTTAATTGTACATAAAGACAGCAATATAAGTACCTACTAGTTAATAAAAAATGGACACTATAATCTAATCTAGCAACAATCTCTTGCAATAGCAATCCCTATTCCAGATATTCCAGATGTTGTACAGCTGTTATAAAAAAAATCAAATCAACGATTGAAGCTTCGTTCATTAGGTTATATAGGGAAATAATTAAACAAAAAGTGTGCCATAGCATGTTAATGCTTATTAGGTGTCAAGTACTGAAGTCCCTGGTTTTATTGATGAAAGTAATTTAAATATAAGCATAGTTCCAAAAACATAGTTACTGAATGGTATTAACCACGAAGCTAGAGTAAAGGTGGTGGCCACAGTTCTAATACTTATATGAAACTTTTTTTTGTTTCTGTTCTGATCTCTCTTTCTATTACAGTAGCACAGATACCCTTGAGCTTCACGGACGAAAGAGAAATCTGACAACAGAAACTGTTCCCTGCACCTTTACTCTACCTTCGTGGCCTTAACTAATTTCCATTTCATGTGACCCTGTGTATGGCTATTGAGGGTACCGCCACTGTCAAGTATGGTAGATTTGATACTGGCGGTAGATAAGAATAATGACATCTACATCAGATGGCACCTTATAAATACGCTCGCCACTCCGGGCAGCGCAGTTCTCTCTCGACTGGCGAGGTACCCGTAACAGAGTGTGATTCGTGTCAACATGTGTAGTGAGTGACAGGACTGGTTGTAGAGTACAGTAGGCCTAGTACAAGTTTTAATAGTTTTGTAAAACAATGAAAGTTTTAGTTTTTTCTCAATGCGTCAATTATTAGTAGCCACTAGTGGGAACTATGATGAATTAAAATTAATTATATGGTTTATTTTATTTCATAATAATAGAATATGAAATTAGTTTTCAAGCGCTTCTTTTTTTTATTACTATATGAATTACTAGTTTGACACTTCGATGATAGTAATTTTACTCGAATTCGAAAACTGAACGTATTTGTAACTCATACTAGGCCTACTGTAGAGCACTGTAGGGGATGGACACTGAACACTACACATTGATGGTTTTGTACCGACTATAACAGATTACAATACGCGCAAATAACTTGGCCGGGTTGAAGTTAGTCACTTCACAGGGCCTCTACGTCACCTGCCAATCATTAGACTCTGAATACAATCTGGTCAAGTTATTATAGACGCTTGTCGGTTAATTTATTTAAAACACAACGTTAAATACCTACAGTTATTATTGAAATTAAATGAATACATAAGTTCACATTGTAAGGTATATTATTCCCAACTATCTTTCAGTATGAGATTCTGGGGTTTTACTACTGAGCCAAGAATTAAGTACAATATATAAAAAGCTTAAATTCATTGTCCCTGAGCTATTCACCATGTCTGTTTACAAAACATACATCTTTCTAACAAGCTCATGACTTACATAATCATATACAATTCCTTAACTATTAGACCAGACAGACATGGGAAGTGTTTATTCTAAATTATAATTTAAAACAAAGTAATTCAATCACAAAGTGTATGGTGTTCTAAAACGGTGTCGTCGCTTATTATAATGGTGGTATCTTCGCCGAAGTCTTGTGGTAAGTCGATCTGTGCTGTCAACTCCTGAAGACCTCCGATGAGCTCGTTCAGTGATGACTGTTGAACATATTGTTATATCAAATTACTATCTTTTGCTCGCAGCTACGGCCGTGTGAAACATCTTTTTTCGGGGATAAAAAGTATCCTATGTTAAAAACCAGGTCATGATCTACCTGTGTGGCAAATTTTATCCAAATCCCTTATGATTAACAAACTTTCACATTTGTCTATGTAGGATTGATGAAATAATTTTAAAACTCCATTATTCCCCCTTTCATACATCACAAAAAATATTAGGCTTGGTTTTTACAGCACAATGGAGCGCTCCGCTCATAGTTTATTTTTAGACAAGTCTTGTAAATAAATATCCATATACATATTCACTTTCCTAAGGGATACGAATTGGTTAACAAAAACAAAAAATGTTCAATGCGTCCACGACAAACCATTGTATATTAATATATTTACTTCTTATATCGTTATGATCGTGTGACCAGTATTTTTGAGAATAAATTCTTTGAGTGAATGAGGCGAAAGAGGTATGCAAGGATCGTAGCAAGTGGAAATCCGTTGTCTCTGCCTACCCCTATGGGAAACAGGCGTGAGTCTATGTATGTATGTATGTATGTATGTAAATTCTTTAAACCTGAAAAGGCCAAATTATGGTCCAGATATAGATTAGTAGGTATCTAACTTTCTAGTAAAAATGGCGTAAAAAATTCTTAAAACCATATCGTATACTTAACTATAAGTACAGTACAATTATTAATATGCGCTTAGGCAAGATTCGGGTATTTCGAAAATTGGGACATGTGATGACCATGTACAAATACAAACCTGTTACAAGATTAGATTATATTTTCACAACGTACCCAAATGCCTGGGCATTAATTGCATATTTGTACTAATTTGTGAATAACGAACACCGCCGAAGCGCGTAATTTATATCATCGTAACTACTGTATATGCATATTATACTCACTTTGGTTTCTTTAAAATCTCTCAAATAGTTATCCAAGGCAAGATCTTCTCCTTCGAACTGATCAGCGAGTACTCGTAGATGTTCCGGGAGTAAACTTGTATCTATTTCGCCGTTAGATTCGTTCCTGACGATTCTGAAAAGCGCGATTTGTTATCATAATCCTTGACCATAATTGTTTATTTATTTATAGAATCACCTCCCCATCTCCCTTAGACTCGAAAGAATGTGCCTATACCGTTTCATAGGCCTGTAATGTTTTTAATATTAACCGTTACTACAGGTTTCTTTACGAGTCGGTGCCTATGTCGCTGCCGATCAAATAAAATTGCACCAACTCCAAAGAGACCTATAGAAATTGTTATTTTTTACTTTTCAGTGTTTTTATTTTGAAGTCTGTTTGTTAAAACTTATTTTATATTATTTAGTTCCTAGTGGTAGTTACAGCAATAGAATGTAAATTCCAATACAATAACACGATCGCGAAGAGTGTACGGTTGTCCGTTGAGGAGTTTCATTTTTTTACTCAGTACTCCATCATCAGATCCTAGCCAAATTATATGGGACTACATCGCAGCTAAACTCTATCGAATGAATTTTTTTTCAACAAAATCGGTCTACAGTTGGCGGAGAAATCAATGTACATAGAAAAAAGCAAAAAAAAAACGCGCCGAATTGAGAAACTCTTCCTTTTTTGAAGTCGGTTAAAAAGGGGAATGATTAAGGAGATATAAATCATTCCCACCGGAGGTAAGATCATCACGTCTATCTGGTGCCTCGTACTTCAAGTACAGTGCGTTTCAGCGGTCATTTATACCACGCACTTGCAAACTTCAGAACGAACTTCCCTCTACGGTGATTCGTCAGCGCTATGACATGTCTTGTTTCAAACGAGGCTTTAAAAGTATTTCACGGTAGCACTTGGCTGTCCCCTGGTACTTTTGAAGTTCATGAAGTGGGCCGTCAATTACTCTGCCTTCTAAGGCCAATAAAAAACCGTTTTGATATAGATATATTATACAAAATACCTCCATTGAAATCCGCTTCTCGTCATCCCCGAAATAATGTTTCTGAGCATTAAAACTTAATCTAAGGGTCGGCGCACATATGACTAAGCGCAGCGCAGAGCATTTTGTCATTGTCACAGGATTATAGTTTTTGTGCGTGTTGAAAATGTTGAAATATGGTCGAAAATTAATTAACACAAATTATCTAGAGCATGGAAGTGCATTCGCGCACAGGATCGTACGTACTCAGGTAGACGCATCATTTAATTCGCCTCATGTGTGACGCGTTTAGAAAAATGCTTTGCCATATGTGCGCCGGCCCTGAAGATAATAAAAAAAAGAAACCTGAGTATCCTGCGTCGCGTGAACTCTGAACCAGTGAGCACAGTGACGGTGGCCAGTGCCGACACCTGAGCGGCGCGAGCTCGACGCTCCACGGCCGCCCACGGCACCGACACACACACACTGTGACGCGACCGACCACACACTACCACACGCGCGCCCGACACTACTGCGCCACGTGACGCCTGCTCGTACTGCACTGCAACCATACCGACCACATCTTACCAACAGGGACGGTTTCGAACTCTTTCTTCCTGCCTTGCGTTAACCTGGCATAAAGACAGGGTTCGCCTTCTCGTACCATAGATTTTACAGTATTAGGTAGGTATTATATGGGGGTGACCAACCGTCTGACCCCCACAACCCGCAGGAACCAAGTTTTGCCATTGTCTCGTCCGTTTATTAGCAGAGTGTACTATGTATATGTGATATTGGCTTTGAGCCTAACATGTCGGTGGTTCACTTACTTACGAGAGTGGGTTTGAAATTATCCACATAAATGGCACTACACCACATACAATATAGATAAGGATAGGTAGATATTTTTTTACATTTCTGGACTATTCCAGAACTTTCAGAAAAGGCATTAGATTAAAGTTTTGTCTACAGCGTTAATGGCCCGGTTAGACCTGACAGTTTCTGTCTCACAGAAACCCGGCGCAAAGTAGCCTACCTAAGTACCTTGCAGTTATGTTTGTACCTTGGAAGGATTTCCAGAGGCCATAAACCCCCTCCCCTTCCCAATTCCTATTCCTTTCCTTTAAGGTCGGCAACGCGTCTATGATTCTTTGGGTATTGTGGATGTCCATGGGCGGTAGAGACCATCAGGTAAGTCACATGATCTCTACCATAAAACATTGAACGTATCACTGTACATTGTTATATTTGTTAGTAACTCACGGTTGAACCGCACGTGTGCGCACACAAAGGCGGGCGCGTTGTCGCGGTTGTACAGCTCCAGCCGCAGCGGCGCGCGAGCCAGCGCACGCACCAGCGCCGTGTCGCCGTACGTCACCAGCCCAGACCACTTCACCGACGAACCACTGCCGCACCCGTACAGACTTACCTACCAAATGCCAATATCACGATCATTATGTACTTTCCGTTACAGCCTTCTCAATTAGATCAGAGAGAACATCAGCCTTCCGACCTAGCTGTCTTATCCGAACGACCGTTGGCACAATTAAGACGGTCCTGTGGGATCCTGAGTATACTTTGTTGCCGATACCGCCTCTGTGCTATGCCGCATTGCAGCCTATTTCTTGAGGGACTTAGAAGTCGCTAACAATAATTATGAATTTCGGCGTCTACGACAACACGCTGTCGTCCATCTCAGGCTCTCGAAACTAGTCTGGACGAGTTAAAAATAGTAAGTAATATGGTGAAGTACCATATTACTATTTTTATGTTTAGAAACAGCAATATTTCTTATTTTTGACAGCATAAATCTCAATAGGTATTTAATTTATCTTCACCCGCATATTCTTAACTTTAACGGACCCTTAACGCTCAATACCTAAATGTCAGTGTCTGTCTATTTATTCGTTACCTCGACAGCACTTATATAGCGAACAGTCCTATACGGCGGTATGCGGAGGGCGCATAGCTACCATTCCGCTACGAACATGCGGCGTAATTAATAAATTTAAATAAAATGAAAACCAAGCATTTGTGTGCGTTGCAGCCAATATAGAATGGTAAAATTTAGTACATTAACAATTGTTCAAATTGCTATTAAGCTAGAAGTATAATAGTGTGTAATACGCGCTACATAACTCGATCATTATGAAATTAGTCCCTTCACCTACGTTCTTTGCCTCGCGTCAACTTTTAATCTCTGAATATAGTCGCGACGTGGCTCGTAACTAACTTAGGCCGGTCAAGCAACATTCATGTGTTTCCTTCTTTCATTGACTTTGTATAGTTTCTAACACTTCTATTAATCAACTAAAATTTTAATCATACTAACCTTTCTCGAGAAATCACTGTTTTTATCGTAAACCAAGTGTAAAGTGGCAGACTGGGGATAATTGGATGTCGGCGAAAAAATGATCGGCAGAGGTCTACACTCGTTGGGACCGAATGCGAGACTATAGATGCCTCTAGATTCACCACCAGGCAAATCTACGGAGAACCCGTCACCGAGAATCTGACACCTTATGTGCACCTTTCTATTCATCGAATTTTTCAAGCTTAGCTCCTTTCTCCCTGATCGTACCCATGACATGATATTGTGATTTGTTTTAATGGGGAATATCTTTTTATCAGCGCCACCAAATATTTCCAATAAAGTCATGTTGCCAGAGCCGGTTTCCTCGAAAACTAATGTTCTGCAAAATTATTATACTAACATTTATAAAAATTACGATTAAGCTATCGCTGAGGTCTCGGGTTCGATCCCCGGGTCGGGTAAAGTGGTATTGGGTTTTTCTGAGTATCAGCCCGGAGTCTGGAATTTGTGCCCGGTATGGCAATAGGCTCGCACCCTATCACATTATGGGGCGGAGATACGCCCGGCGAAATGTGGGTGTACTGGTTACACCTCTGTCTACCCCTTCGGGGATTACAGGCGTGAGTGCGTATGTATGTATTTATAAAAATTATAAATGATGAGACTTAACATCTTATGTCTCGGGCTGACGAGCGCACTCCAGTGCCATGCAGTACTTTTTAATTCAAATTTCTGTGTGGTGTTGTTTCTGTTTATGGACAGGCGTGGCGCTTACCATCAGGCGAGCGACCTGCTGCTAGTCTCGTTATTCAAGCAAATATTAGAAAGAAAACTTGGTGAGTTAAAAATGTATTAATACTAGCTTATGCTCGCGGCTCTGTCCGCGTGAATGACCTTTTGCGAGATAAAAAGTAGCCATGTCTTGGTCTAATTATTCGCCAAATTTCAACTAAAAAAAAAACATATAGTTATGGCGTGATTGACTAACAAACATCCCAATTCACAAACTCACAAACATTCAAACTTTCAAATTTTTTATAGTAGTAGGTCTATCAGTGTTTGTATAGATGATAAAATATGTTTGGAGTTATGTGTGACTTAGTTAGGTACTGCTTGACTATTTAACATCATATATATATTTTCGTACATTGAAATAGTGAGTTAAAGAAACCAATTACGATTAGCTGATGTATTAAAATCGTTGCACCATTTACCGGAGGTCAATCTATCAAGCTGTAAAATATAGTTTTTTTTATTTGATGTATGTATATCCTATGCTGAAGTATTTCATTTTGGTACAACGATGTGTCGATATTTTTTGACAATTATTGAAATTACAGTATTCTCATAACCGAAATTTTTAAGATGCCAAAATATATTGTTAATTAAATGCATAAAAAGGTCGTCCAAATGTCAGGCCGATATGATTATTAGTTATCGATGTTTTTCTCGATATATCGACGCTTTTCAAATTATCGATATGACATATCGACATAGTTACAATTAGAAGAACAATTTATCTAGTGAATCCTGGCATTAGGTTGTCGACAGTCAGAACCCTTATGTAGCAGTAATTAATAAACTATTTCCACGAGTGACATCCTTAATGTTCCCCTTTTATACTTTAACTCGCATCATACATTTTCTCATACAATATCAAATTTATTAACACACAAGTCCATAAAAAATCCATGATTTAAGAATTGGTGGTGAATAAAGACTTTACTTACGCTTCCTGAACGTTATCTTCGGGTCCATTATAACTCACATTAATATTTTTCGTGCAGCCAGGCCGAATCTCAAATTTAGATGGTGCTACTTTGAATGGAAAGTAATCATCAGAGTGGCTTTGAATTTTAACAATCCATATGCCTGCTATCGTACCCTTGTTCGATAAATTTATTGTTGATGGTTCTGTAAGATAGAAGTATTGATTTTTTATTCAATAATAATATAAGCGCATAACGTAATTTATTTGTAAAGTTTTTTTGTTGTTGCATAGGCCGGCAAACAAGCAATTGAGTCACCTGATGGTAAGTGATCTCCACCGCCCATGTACGCCTACAATACCAAAGAATTATGGGCGCGTTGAATCATGAAAGCCGTGGTACCAACCCAGACAGCGCCTCGCATACGAGAGACCTACCACCTTGTGAGGTGGATGTATGAAATTCAGAGGTGTATGCCCTTGGGTTTGAGATGCGCAACCTGTCCCAGTAGTCCGTTCTATTCCCAGCTAGGATAATACTACTAAATAAAATAATACCTATAGCGGAAGTAAATACCTTTTGTTACATGCAGCTTATGAGATTGACTTATCACGAGTTTAACGGATCCAACAACGCCCGTCAGTTCGATATTTCTTAACAGTGTGTTGACGCCCATTAATTTCACATTAAGAGCACCAGATAACGTAAATAACGAGTTCCCTTCTGAAAACATATAAAATGGAAGGATACAGAAACTCTCATAGAAACTACAGTCGATCGACTGTCAGTTTACAAGTGATGAAAGTCTACCCACCAACATTCAAATCGGCTAACTTCGGCGCATTAAATTTGATTGTAACTCTAATGGCGTTACCACTGCTCAGTCTACAGAGCTGTCTGTTCATCATCTTGTTTTTAGATTTACTTGTAGCATCGTCAGTCGATCCTTGCCGATCCATCAATATTTTATTTATATCCCCCCTTTTTATTTCCTGAACACTCTTTATCGCAAACACGCTTTCACCTTCAACTATCGACAACTCCAATTGTAGATCTACGGGCGAATCGCTTACCAAAACAAATGATTTTATAAGAGTAGTATTCTCTTGTATCGGTGGGTAGGATATTTTATTAACACCGTCACATGACATGGCCTGAATGACTGGCATTTTGATGTTAACATCTACGGTTCCCTTTTGTTCCAATTCACAATCGATCGAAGCATCTTTCAGTAGTATAGTGAAAGCCAACGATGTGTTGATTTCGATGTTGGACGTGAGGTAAGCAGTGAATTGTTCAGTCTTGCCCGGTGATAGCAGTAAAGGTTGCCGAGGCAGCTCAATTGTTAAATCTTTGCCTTCGTTGGGCAAATTATCGAAATGTAGTTTAGCCGTGAGCCAACTTTCTGTCAGAGTCGTGACTGCTATGTTTATTGCACAACTGACTCCTAAAAGGTAAATGTCTGATTGTTAAAATATCACCAAAATATTCGTATCATGCATTTGCAAAGTACATATTAAATCATGTGGAATTGTAGACTGTACGGCCGTAACATATGTTAAAGATTATAATAATTGACATCATAGTATTATATTAATATTTTTTTACAATATTTGAGAGTTAATATCTTCTCTACGACACATACGTAAAAGTAATAATTGATATAATTTCAATAGGACTTATAGTGAATGTTTGAAGTAAAAAAACATCTAAGTACCAACAAATCCGGCGACGGGCGTTGTAATAATATCTGCCCATTGCTCTGAAACAATATTGTATATTTAAATATTTTAAATAAATGAGATATTACAAATATTAAAAATAAAATAAAATGTTAATACACCCCCGCGTTAGTAGCAGTTTCCAGTGTTAGAACTGTTAGCAAAATATTATTATAGGAAGTAAGTAACAAGGCAAGGCGGAATTGTTCCCATGTTAGTTGATAAAGCGAGGCCCACAAACCTTTAACCAAGCCTTCTTGTTTTAAACGTCTTTGCTGTAACACCTCATGCCAATCTACAGACTTATCTAATTCTCTATACACAGTATTTGGGGAAGGTACGTGTGATGTTTTAGCCTCGCCTGAAAAAGGTCAACTAACAATATTTACTGCGTAGTACAAAATAATACAAATATCAATAAACACCTTTACATGCTGTCAAAATAACTATCGAAATATTATAATTGTACTGTGCTATGCGTAAATGACTTCTGTCGAAATACATATAGAAATAGATGATAAGACCTTCATAATTGACATCATAATTGTCATTGTAAGGTATTATTTGTTGCTTTTAATCTGAATCAAAACTAAAGGGGCAATGGTACAATAGTCATGAACTTAATAAATACTTGTTCGGTTGATTTTATTTATATTAATACTACTACAAGGCAACTTTTGTTTATTTTTTTATTGTCTAAAGAAGGCAAACGAGCTGACGGCCCACCTGATGGTAACTGGTCACTGTCGCCCATAGACATTGGCAATGCCAGGGGCACCGCTGCCTACCGTCGAAATTCATTTTTAAGCCTTGTTTGAAGAATATGTCTTATATAATATAATGTCTTTCAACTTATACTTAGTTTGAAGTTAACTACATTTTTATTTAAGTATTTTCGATTTTAGATCAATTATATACCTTTAATTCTGATTTGGTCACACTGCACCGACATAACTAACACTGCATGGCCATTGGGACGAAACAAAGCTGTAACATTTTTTCTTCAGTATCACTATCTTTTAAATACAATATTTGCTATATAATTGGTATATAATATACGCCTGCATTCAATGACAGTACTTAAATTAACTTTTGGTAAGTGTAGATTTTCTGTATGTGATTTTTTTTGCGCCAAAAAGCGGACCAAGTGCCATATAGAAATAGGCCCAATGCGTCCGCACGCACTAGGAGTTATGACACCTCGTAGAAAGGTGATTATTTATGAATATGGTGGTTAAGTACACTTACCTTTACTAGTGTACAATGGGCTATCTCCAGACTTGAAACTGTTGAAGTTCTCCTGAACAGTGCTAAGAGTCGATTGACTTTTACTCGACGGCGATCGAGACCTCGTCGATCTTTTAACATCTTCCGTTTTAAAATCATCCCTATTCGGCGAATTAGGAGTCACTATTACTTGTGGCATTTCATTGATCCTCAATTTATCCATTGATACAACCGTGTTTAGAGTTCCAGTAGAGCTTGCAGTTTCTGTCTTTTTCATATCTTTTAAATAAGACACCAGATTGTCTTCATTGACGGCTTGGTTATTTAAATGCACTTCTACAAGTGGTGACTTTTTGTTTGGTTTCTTTTGATTGTTTAGTAGTAGGCCAGCCACACTCACATTTGATTGTTTACCTATTAATTAATAAAATCATTTTTAGTCATATAGTTTAATGAAATATCCTGGTTTCCTACTTTGTATTAAGATCCATTCATATTTAGAATATGATTAAGAATATTCTCGAGGTAATCGAATTCATAAACAATAACTATTTACATACCTAAATAGTCGGCAATCTTCGAAATGCTCAAAGAACTATTCTCATGATCCTCAGTATCGTCAGGGTAAGGTCTGAGAACATTGTGAAAGTTCTTCAACAACATATCTGTAGGTTTCGTTGTCGAATTCATTAACTTACTGTTTTTCATAAATGTTGAAAAACTCTGCTCCATTTTGGACTGATTATGTTTCAAAAACTGATTCTGTTTGCTTGATACTTCTGGCTTGTCCATGGGCATATTTCCAACATTATCAGCTTTGGTTGTAGAATTAAATTGTGGTTTTTCGCATATTTTCTCCACAACGGTATTGAGGTTCCTTCCTTTTTCTTGGATAATGTTGGTGGCGCGAGGTTGCCGAACTGGTACACTATCTAACGACGGATCTAAGTTAAAACTTTGCGCCGGATTCATATCAGAAGATTTTGTTGATACTGAAAATAGTAACATAGCAATGTTATTTATGATGTTGCCGGCACGAAACGTGAGCACAGATCGACAGTGATAGAGGCAGTTGAGAGTAAAATAGTAGATGAGCATCGACTGATGAACCAATAGCGTCAAACGTCGGCGCCTTGCGCTCCTCTATTACGCTAATCTTACCACTATTATAAATGTGAAAGTTAGGTTGTTTGTGAATTTGGATGTTTGGTTAGTTAACCACGCTTTAACAGGCGAACGGTTTTGGATGAAATTTAGCACACAGTTACACCATGACCTGGATTAGGACATAGGCTTTTTATGCTGGAAAAGGCCATTGACGCAGGCAGAGTCCGAGTAAAAACTAGTCAAATGTATAAATGAACTACTGCACGGATAAAGTTTGTAGTCACGACTCAAGCCATTCGTACAAGGCTGAGACCTGTATCACCTAAAAGTGTTTACGTCTCATAGTTATGATACAACAGAGTGTAAGCTTTTCACCATTAACCTAATCTATAAAACGAAATGTGTTTTTTTTATGGCATAGGTCGGAAACGAGCAAGTTCACCTGATGGATGGTAAGTGATCTCCACCGCTCATGTACGTCCACAATACCAAGAGTCATGGGCGCGTGGGAAGGGGAGGGGAATTTGGGCCTCCGGATATCTCACTCACCGTACGAATTCGCAGCAGCACGTTGTTACTTTAGGTCAGTTTTCTTTGGGACAGTGGTAACGACTCAGGCGAGCCGGCCCAATCATGCTGTCGACAAAAGAGTTTACAGCGTGGCTCTACCACTCAAAATTTATGACACCATTCACCAAAAATATCTTATTTCTGTGAACATTGATAAAACTCTGACCTTCAGTAATGCTCGGCAACATGATGGATTTATTAGGACTGTCACTATGTGCGAGCATGTTCCCAAACTCCGGACATTTACTCTTGAAATAAGCACCAACAGATAGTGATGATGCATTTGTGCTGAAAATAATGACACAATTTTATTAAGGTTGTCTACCCCCGTGGCGCAACGGGCAGGTAGACGTTTGTGAAACGAGACGCCGCAGGTTCCATTTCTGTACTGCGACAATTTTTGTGTTTCAAAAATATTAGTTTCATCTAGGTGTTGTGATTACAGACATAAGTCTACACTTTTTATTATCACGCACAGTCTTGTTTAGACCAATAAATATCAATAAAGTTTTATTCATATAATAATTTAAAATCGTATTTTTCAATAACGTAATGTATAGCCAATAAAAAACAGCTCACGGAATCAACTGTGCGGGGTGGAGCGCGGCGCGATGTACCTATTGAGTATTAGCATGCAGGTCAATGGCCCCGACTTTATCAGTAGTACACTTTACATTTCGTGCTTATTTTTCCAAAATGGCAAGTAAATATCAAAGGAATAGCTGTTTCTGTTTATGAAAAAGTAGTGATTTATTACGGTTTCGGCTTCGGAAGCGGCCCCCTTACACCCGGTATACTTTGTCCTTAAATCCTACTACTATTATAAATGTGAAAGTTTCGATGTTTGTGGGTTTGTAAGCTTTGATGTTTGTTTGTCAAGCGCGCCTTAACAGCTGAACGGTTTTGCGTAAAATTTGGCACAGAATTAGAACAATTAGTCCTTTTAGGACTTAGGCTACTTATAATATAATACATAATTTACAACGAGTATAAAAGAGTTATAATTATACTTACGGTGTAATTTCACCGAATTGTGTGTGCACCTGTTGAAAAGGAAGGATACCTTCTCTTCTTATCAGAGATTCTTCATCAGCTGTTAAGTCTCTCTGAAATTAAGGTACAACAAGGTGACAACTTCTTGGCAGGGAAAATCAATACTCTAGGGCCTAAGCCAGTACTAAATGCCTTTGAATAGTTTTTTGCCTCCCGTCTAGTCAACTTCTTCAAGAAGGGCATCGATAAATTGCCACTGTGATGGCAACTATGCACAAACACATTTTAAAAAAATAATTCAGAATGACAATTTCATAGGCAACCTATTATAAACCATATCTAAAAGTATAAGATCAGAGTGTGCCAAACAGACTTAGTGCCTTGCATGATGGAGGGGTGATTCCACAACTTCGCAAGATGGCTTATTGCACCTTAAGCCATATTGATATGGCAGATAATATCCTTGTCACAGTTACTATCAACTGTTATTAGCGAACCGAGATAACTGATCTATATATATTAATTGTAGTACTGTAATTATTTTTTACCTTAGAATGAAAGGAAAAACTGGTACAAATGGAGTTTCTCATAACTTCTTTCACTTGTAATGTCTGCTGATCTAACTTATTCCTAAGATCAGTAAGCTCATATGGATCCATAGACATTGTTTTACGACATATATCTTCAGTGCCGGTAGACCTTCCTGTCATTTCACTTGGATTGAATATAGCCTGAAAAGTTTTTTAATTATCTTGTATCACGAAACAAGCAGGTCACTCTGATTATGAGCATCATGCCTGTCCATAAACCGAAGCAATACCAAATAAGACCTTGAATTCCAAACCTCTGCATAGCATTGGACTGTGCTCGTCACCCTGTGACATAGGATTGTTTCTACATTCAAGCTAATAAATAAAAAGCAAGCCAGAAAACTTTAAATATATGTTTAATATCTACTGCAGTAAAGATGTTGTACATAAATTTATAATAATTAATATCAATCAAATTATTCTAATTATACTTAGGTATAAATTAAAACATTATTTTCAGTTTATCAAATAAATATACTTACAGATTTACTATTTCTTTCACTTCCAGTCTCTGAGTCACCGAAACCTATGAAAATACAAAACATATATTTAATATTAATTATCCAAAATATTAATAGAAGACATTTTATTTGATAACATTAGATATCATGTGCACTCTCCAAAAACAAGTAAAACAAGTTACTTTCTGTACCATCATAACAGAGATCACATTTAAACTTTAGACCAGATGACTGGTAGAGTAGGTCTCTTGTATGCATGAGTCTATCTAGGTTTAATTTAGAGTGCAGTGTAGACAGTTTTATCTACAGCATGAATGGGCCGGTTGAACCAGGTTGTTACTACAATCTTACAGAAAAATTACATAAAGTAGCAGCTTGGTACTGGCTTTCATATGGTGAGGATATCCAAAAGACCAAATCCCCCTTCCCTTCTCAATCCCTTAATTATCACTGTCCTTTAATGAAAACAATGTACCCATGATTCTTTTGGCATTGTGCGCATATATGTGCAGTAGAGATCACTCAGCATCAGGTGACCTACTTGCTTGTTTGGCTTATGCTATAAGAAAATCAAAAAAAAAGTCCAGAAATCTGATAACACTCATCAGTGAAAATAATATTCAAACTACACTATACAAAAGACTAGGACTGCCTCGGTGGTGCAGTTATAATGCGTACACGTTTCGACTGAGGTTGACGCTGAGGTCTCGGGTTCAATCCCCGGATCGGGTAAAGGTGATATTGGGTTTTTCTATTACGAATTGCTCAGTATCAGCTCGGAGTCTGAAATTGTGCCCGGTATGGCGATAGGCTCGCCCCCTATCACATTGTTGGACAGAGATACGCTCAGCGAAATGTGGGTGTACTGGTTACACCTCTGCCTACCCCTTCGGGGATTACAGGCGTGAGTGCGTATGTAAGTATGTACTATAGAAAAGAGTTTTCATAAGACATTCTCTCTTTTTTATAACAAAGCCTTACTTACCCTCGACTCGATCTAGATCTAAAATACCAGACGAAGATTCTCCATATGTGGGTTTATTTTCCATTATCTCAGGTGCAATGCTGTAAGATCTGAACAAAAACATTGTACCTTAACTTTAATTTACTACTGACATGACATGCATGCTTCATGGCGATAATTTCTACGAATTGCATATATGAAGTAAAAACTTTAATGTACACTTTTATAAGTATTTAATCTCTTTAGAATCCAAATTCGAACTATTTATTACACGCAGTACCTACTCAAAACAAAATATAACAAAATTGTACCTAGCATATTCGTCTTCATCAAAGTCGGGGCGTCTTGGTGCTTTAGCTGCTTGAAACGATCTGTCTTCAGCTAAATGTATCAATTTTAGTATTTTATTAGGCGTCATCATAGGATTATCCATTTTTAGATGTATGTATGTAGAACAAAAGCTGAAATCAAACAACAAAAAACAGTGTTTTCGTTATTTTCAAATCGAATTCAAAAGCAGAGTTGCCAGTTTTTTTTCTATTATTCGCTAGCAGCTGTCAGCCAAGTCCAGAAATTATACAAAATAATAGATAGGATACATTTTATAGTACTACTGAAATGGTCAAGTGACCTTTTTGATTACAAACTTGAAGTGGGTTTCATGTTTTTTGATCCAATAATCTTATACATGGCAGTCTAGGATACAAGTAGACACTCGATTGTTCAGTATTTGTATACAACGATGGAGTCTGACAGCACAATCCAAAAAGGCCAGTGACAATAATTTGACGTTTATGGCGGCCAGTGTTGCTAGTGCCAGTAGTAAAGCCATATACAGCCAAAAGTTCACGAGGCTACTTAAAAAGTAACGTAATTACAAAATTAACAAATTCACAGTTACTAAAGAAACTCTTTTTTTAACGCTACTTCCATCGCAAATAAGGAGGAGATTCTCTATTCAATGTGCATTCTTTTATTTATAGGCCGTTGTTTTAGGCGCTCATAGCCAGTGGCATAGTGCTCACTGCCCTCACAGATCGGTAAACAGTCAGTCTATGGATGGGTGACCACTTAGATAAAAGTGGTATAACAATACAACCACATTATTTCATAAAAAGTTTAATATGAGCTTCCATTTCAATAAATGTACGTTTCCACTAAATTACATAGGCCGTGGTTGGCCGTGGTCACTGGTCACGGGTTGACTGGCTCGCCAGTCGCTAAGCTTGAGAGCGGCGTCTTCATGAAATGGGGGTTTTGATGGGGAGTCCACTGTCTACTGCTTTTAAAATTGTACGCACTCATTCACGCTTGTAATCCCCGAAGGGGTAGACAGAGGTGTAACCATTAAATCCACATTTCGCCGAGCGTATCTCCGTCCCATGATGTTATAGGGGGCGAGCCTATCGCCATATCAGGCACAATTCCAGACTCCAGGTTGATACTAATTATTTCATGATGAAAAACCCATTATTACTTCACCCGACCCGGGGATCGAACCCGAGACCTCAGCGTCAGTAACGTATACGCATTACAACTGCGCCACCGACGCAGTCTATTATTTTGATTAGAATTCGCCACGTCCTGGGGCGCGGCACGCGCCGCAACGCATAGTGGGCGAAATTCCGACTTTCATAAACATAAAATTATTTTTCCAAGTAGTCTACATAAATTGTTAGAGCTGGTATGACAAAAGTATATTGATCTAACTGCTTGCGCATTTAAGCCAATAAAAATCTAATGGTTTAAGTAACATTTTATTCTTGTTATTTTGTTATAAATAACCACCTCTTTTTAATTTAAAAGAATCTAAAATAAAAAATATATCCTTAATTTTTTTTAAAAGGGTGTGCCAAAGAGTATTAACTAGATAAAGAAAGGGCGTGCCATTGGCCGTATTATGAAATAATGCTTATTTCATAATTTTTAAGGATAACAAAGGGCATTGAACAAAGGGATTGGGGTTAAGATATACCGATTTTTCAGCAGTGCCCTTTTTGCAATGCTATTCCATCATTAAAATATTTTTAGGCATGTATTTAGTCCGGCGAATTATTATCAATTATAAAAGTAGACTTTAAGGGAAAAAGAAATTTGTCTATGAAAGTCGGATTTCAGCCCACTGGTCGCCGCTGAGACATTCACTCAGTTCCAGCGAGAGAACTTGGCCAATGTGTGTAGCAGGCTACTCAGCTCTTTAGAAGTCACAGCCAAAATAATTGTAATGTGGTTACAGCTAAGTGTAGTTGCAGCTTTACATAACATACAACATTCAAAATAGTTTATTTTTGATAATGTAATAAAGGGTAAATAAACAAAGGGTTAGGCAGATGAAAGTAATTTATTTCCCAAGTATGCATCTTCTACAAATGTAACTTAAATTATACCCCAATTAAAATTATTTTTTAATTAACTTGAATTTGGTCCGGTTAGGGGCAGCGCATTTATTTCTTTATTCAGCCTAATCTGTTCATTGATTGCTCTCCATGCATCTTCTTTTTCTTTTTTAGTTATGGGTCGCTTCTTTTGTTTAGCAGCTACCATCTTTTTATAAATATCTATACATTCCATATCCACTTGGTCAAGTTGCTTTTTCAAATTCAATCTTATCATTTCTTGTTTACACAACCCTATAAGATTTTTAAGGTTGCGGCAATTCTCTTTTCTTACAGCAGTCAATTCAGTCTGGCATTTTTTTATTTCAGTTAATATTTCATCATCTGCAGGATTTGTAAGGGGTGGTAAATCTTCAGGATCAAGAATGCCTTGTTCCACCAATTCTTTCCTGAGGCATTTCTCCAATGTTAAGGAATTCTTATAGCTATTCTTAGTATTTGTGGCTTGCTTTACTTTGATATCAGGCACTTCATATGGCATAACATTTTCTTCCATCAATGCTGACACAAGTCTCTGAGTCAACGGACCTGTAATCATGTTTTCACTCGACTTCTCAAACTTTTTACGAATGTTGGACGTCTCTGGCGACATTGACGATTTCTGTTTATTAGGGTTTGATGCATTCTGATCTTCAGCGAGATGCTCGTCTGCCCAAACTTCAGAATAATGTTTGCCTAGAGGTGGTATTGGGGGCAGTGTTGTGTTACTACTCTGAGCCAGTAATGATTCCAGAAATTTGATATCATCCAATGTAACAGGAGCACAGTATGGTTCAACCGAGTTCCAAAACTTGTAAGGAATATTATTCTTGGGCAATGAAAACTGAGATAATTCCAACTTGACCGAGTTGTCAGAGTTTACAAGATCATTGGAATAATTATGAGATCCTGATGAAGGTGTTGAGAAGTTCTTAAGTTTAGGCACTTTAGGTTGATTGGACAATTTGGTGTAGTCTTTAGTTTTTACTAGTTTGTCATCTTGGAATTTTCTTTTGACGGGATATTGCAGCTGTTTGCCTGCCGCTTTACCTTTTTTCTCTCGTTTCGATTCGTTCGAATCGATGTTGTCGATTTCAGACTGAAAATATCTGACACGAAGAGCTGTGTTACAGAGTAGTGATTCCAATTCTAGCTGCAGTCCGTCCAGCTCGTCCATTCCGATAGGCTCGTCTGCTGAGCGCGCTGCCACTGCTGTGAACCGCGGTAGATGTACAGCGTTGTCCTGTATCTTTATATACGGAATAGAACATGGTTCAACCTTCACCTTCGCAAGAGATACTGCCCCCGGTATTTTAGCTGGTTTGGTAAAAGGTGATATTCCAGGGCTTGAAGGTTTCCCATTATCGTGTCCTTTGCTGGCAAGTCTGCCCTTACTGTTATGGTGCATTCTCTTACCCATCATCTTGAACAACTCAAATTGCCCGCGAAAAGTAGTTATTCTATCTATACACACACAAACGCATATCACTAGTTCCTTGCTACATTGAGTAAATTAAAGCAACATACAGCAAACGGTGCTAAACATAATTTTATAAATAATGCATAATAATATCCTATTTAACTATTTCTCCAGTTGAGTATTGTTAAAAAAGAAAAAATTGCAAAATCAACAGTAAACTACCACCACGACAAGATGGCGAAATCGGTAGTGTTGCCTGAACAGCGAAGATGATAAAATATAATAATAAAAGTTAAAGGAGTATTACATATTTTATGAAACTCCAAGACCCAAACTGCAAAAGTTGAAAATAAAAAATACTATGAATAAACACGGATACTATGAATTTTGTATAGACATTACACAAATTTTAATTAATTTAGATTATTGCCTAAATATAACTAGCTCTCAATTCAGCTTGAGTCAAGCGTGATTACATATTTTAGTGATTAAGTCTGTCGGTGTGGGTTTGTTGATATCATGCTCTTTCTACACGCTTCGGTCTTGCAAGTGCAAATTGGTATATGCAGCTATAGCGTATAAGCAATACGGTTTGTCCTGAAATATATTTTCCTCCATAAAATTATTTCGCGCTGCGGACTGCGTTGACTCCAAATTTGTGGAGTCAAACATTTTTGTCTGAAACTATATTTTATAAAATTATAGATCTCTGGTTATGTAGTTATGTGTTCTCGCATCATAAAGTGTCTGAAAGTGCGTGCGACGTATTTTAAAACCGTAAAAATGCTTTAGTGCTGCATTTTATAATGTAAAAAACCGATTCAAACAAAAGTTGTGTGATCTCATACGTGGTTACACGATGCCTTTATCTATACCTAGGTTCCTCTATCTACGGTGCAATCCAATAAAATGTTGGTTGGATTCTACTTCTTCCATAATTTTGACAACTTTTTAGAGAGACGAGACGGTACAAAATGCCTTTGAAGAGTTTGATGCCTGATGCCTCTTGTCCAACCAATTTCTTCAAGAAAGGCATTGATAAATTGCCTCTACGCTGGCAAAGATGCATCGATAGCATGGGTCATGGGCATCGAAATATGATAAGTCATGGGTGGTTCAAAAGATGGAAAAAAAATTACTGTAACTTTTTTCGTACAGAACGTTGAAGGAAAATCACGGTTTAGCACTCATAAAAATTTTATGTTTTGGCAATACTGATATCCGCAATTAATTCGCATCTATTTGTCTAATTTATAGCATTTCTAATATTTTTTACTCTTTTGCGCGTCAATACATTATATATTTCTGTCTCTTTTGGATTCCACCTTATACTTCATACTTGGAGTACGTTTGCCTGTCGATTGCAAAAATCAAAATGGTGATTCATGTTTCGGTGCTTTCTTCACGTTACAATTTAGTGTGAAGTTCTTCACTTATACATGGTTTTGTGCTGAGAATTTAGATACGAACTGAATGTAGCACCTAGCAAAAGTTTATAGTGTAAATGTTTACAAAATATTGCTCACTTGATCATGAGAAGTTTCGTTGGTATTATCTCTCATGAATGAATATCCAAAATGGAAGACGTAAAAATAAAGTGTCCTCTTTGTTGTAATCAGCTTTTTGATTCCAAGCAACTGCTGCTGGAACACTTGACAAATATTTTAGGGAATCTATCATGTCCTATTTGCAACAATACATGGTCTACGTTAATGCAACTTATTGAACATTTGACTCTTGATAATTGCCAAAATAATGGTCTTTCAAATAAAATAATTCTTGAGGAAGAGTCACAAGAACTCGAGAGCACTTCAGAAAACACTGTTACTAACACTATGAATGGTAATTGCAGTTTTATTTCTTACTTTTTCTAAGATGAACAAGGGCAGGGGCAGGCTGCCTTTGGCAGTGTTGGTGACGAGATCAAGCATAGTGCCATACAGTCACTAACAACCCTGTAACACTGGAGGTTTGAAGTGACTGTTATCATCCTTAAATACTTTTATAAATATGAATATGAGAATAAGCCGCTCCCTCACAGTTTTGATATTAAGTATTATTTAATAATATGATTTGTGTTAATGAAATTTAAGATTTTAGTTAATATTCTACATGGATGAGTCAGACATGGAATTTTGCAGGTATTCCAATCCAAAATAAGTTAAAACAGATATTGCTAAAGTTATTTAGTTTCAGCTCAAAATATTAACAGTTGTTACAATACCAAGGAGTATTGGTTCATGATTCTTCCAGTATTGTGAGTGTTCATGGGCAGTGGTCATCACTTACCATCAGGTGACCCACTTACTCATTTTCAGGCCTATGCTATAAAAAAGATTATATAATACAATTTTCCATCTAACAAAGGTGTGGTGTGGTAGACACGAGAAAGCTGGGGTAAAAGCTAGTATTAAATAATAATAATGTTATCATTAACCTTTACTTCACATCACACTTTTTAGTTCAAGATCTCTTTGCAGAATATCCAAATAAAAAAGCAGAAAATCAGTCATCTGCCGTTAATGCTTTAGACACAGCTGCAGATAATGCAGATCCAGGCAAAATGTATGTTGAGTTACTTAGCAAGCAATATCTTAAGCCATGTCTGCAGACTCAAGAGCTGAAGCTCATAAAACATAATGGAGGGAGCCATTATGTAATCATCACACAACCGACTGCAGAGCTTAATATGGAAAACACGGTTGTTACCAAGCAGAATAATGATGGGACTATTTCATTGACTACTGTAAAAGGTATGATAGAGATAAAAATCTTTGTTGTAGCAAATTATGAAAACAAATATTATGTATTTATCTATAAAAAAAGGATGCATGATGTGGTAAGTGACATCACCAATCAGTATGGACATTACGCAGTGCAGGCATAGTTTGCTCATAATACTAGTCAAAATAATATTTGTGGCATAATGTTTTTTTTTTAATGGCCCTGTATGTCCCACTGCTGGGCCCATGCCCATAGAGAGAGGGCATCAGTAGAAGGAATGAGAGGGGTCAGGCCTTAGTCCACCACACTGGCCTAATGCAAGTTGGTAGACTTCACATACTTTTGAAATTATTTTCGAAGAACTTCTCAGGTATGCAGGTTTCCTCACAGTGTTTCCTTTACTGTTAAAGCAAGCGATAATTAACAATAATACACACATAACTTAGAAAAGTCAGAGGTGTGTGCTCTTTGGACTGGTTTCGAACCTGCGACTTTATCCGCGTCTCTACTCGCGATCGTATCCTACGATCCGCCATCTGACCTCTAGAAACCGCAACGGGAACAAAGTTTCGCCATTACCTCGTCCGTTAATCAGTAGAGTGTACCACATGCAGGCGAGGTTGGCTTTGGATCAAGAAGTTGGTGGCCTACTTCAACTTCACTTGTATCATTAATATTTATGGCATTTTTATTACAGATTTAAACATGGAGTCGGAAACATTAATAGCTCCAACTGAAACGGAGCAGTGCAATGAAGACAGTCAGGAGGAGCTATACAGTTGCAATACTTGCGGAGTTTCATTCTCATCTGTGTTGGAACACATACAAAACTATCATAATGATCAAGATGTTGTTGTTGAGGTAAAGCTCTATGGACTATGGTTATTGGCCTCATTAAGATGATGCCTGTAATGTTCCATGTTGTCTTGTTTGTAGTCCAACCACCCCTACACCCGGTCCACTCGTATACCACACTACACATGGATAAAATTTATGGGTGTACTGGTATCTAGTCAATCGGGGGAAAACGCGCTTTCCATAGTGGTGAGCTTATTTATAAGATGCCACCTGTAGTGTATGTGATAGTGTAGTATATTTGTACCCCCGATAGCTATAATAAATTACAATGGCAATACAGCATACAATTTCACTTGCTCAGTTTCTTTCGTTGTCTTCTCAGACAGGGTCGCATTTGAATGTGGTAGTATTTTTACAACACGCGACGTTTAAATTATATCTCAGACTTATGTCTCAGGGCTACGACCACAGTGCAGTGCAATGTGGTACTTTGTAATTCAGGTTACTGGATGGTTTGCTACTGTTTATGGGCTGCTCTTGTCGTCATTTACGCCCGAAGACTGAAACGCAACTCAGGCATTTAAGATTGTCTTAAACAAGTTAAGTGCCTCCTATCTCTCAAAATAGTATGAAAATAAGTAGTTGATAAACAGTCGCTGTTTACTCAACAGTATTTGAGCGTTAGGCTAATAAAAATATATTTACTTTCAGGAACCTATGGATGAGCCCGATATAGGCATACAATATGAGCCTCTGAATGACCCAAGTAGAGATAAGCAAGGAGCGCGGCATGTCATCCCAGACACCGGTGATTTATTATTTTTAGTAGCTTCAATGTTGTCTCATAATGGCAAATAATTTTACTGGCTTCTGGTCGTACTGTCCATTAGCCTGAATAGCTCTCGAAATAGCATTAGCCCACGCGATTATCCTCAGGACTAGGCAGAGGTGCAACTATGCTACTACACCCACATGAACTTATTTCCGTCTCATGATGTGTACGGGCACAATTTCAAATCCCGGGAAAATCATATGTGATCTTACGAGTCGAAAACTCAATAACAAATTATGATTGCCTGACCTGGGAAATGAACCCAGCACCTCACGGTTCTCAGTTTAGTATGCTGCCACTAGGCCAATGAGGCGATTCCGGCTCAATAGATGATGAAGGTAATGCATAACTGAATTTCGGGACTATAATAGTTTGGTTAGCTCGAGTAGAATTATTCGGCACAGGGCCTTTACGATATAAAACGATACGAAGCGACGAAGTTCGAAAACGTAGACCTAATGTAACATAGAATATCCATTACAATGATAATATTTCTAATATACTATGACTAAAATAAAGCCGTCGGTAAAAGCATATATGTATAAAAGGAGGAATATTTTTTATTATTGGAACGAATTCCATGTTTTTTTAAATTGTTTTTATCACTCTAAATCAGTCATTTTTCAGATACGTTTTTACTTATAAAGTCATTTATATCAAAAATAGTATTATTGTAATGCCCTATTAAAGACGTACTTTACTCTATGTGTGTTCCGAACTTCGTTGCTGATTTATACAATAAGTGCCCAGATTTAGTAATAAAAATGAGACACCCCACTTTTTTAAAATAGGTTGGTCCACAAGTATTTACGTAATCTATTTAGATACAAGTCTGTGGGTAGTATAACATTTAAAAGCAGATATCCCGTTTGTTTTTATTTCAGTAGCAACCAGTGTATCAAATGCAGGAACAACACAATCCAATCGCGTTTACACCACGCGCTACGTACAAATAGACAACTTGTGCGACAGTGTTGTGAAGGATATTAAGGAGCCAGAGAGTATGTATGGGCTTTAATATTTCATAGGCCGGCAAACGACAAGTGGGTCACCTGATGGTAAGTGATCTCCACCGCCCATATACGCCCACAATACCAAAAGATCATGGGTGCGTTGCCGACCTTAAAATAAAAGGATAATTAAGGAATTTGGGAAGGGGAGGGGGTTTGGGCCTCCCGATATCTCCCTCACCATACGAAACGCAGCAGCAAGCTGCTACTTTACGCCGGTTTTCTGTGAGACAGTGGTAATGACCCGGACGAGCCGGCCCATACATATAGTAGACAAAAGTGTCTACAGCGTGGCTCTACCACTCAGTGTAATTTAATTAATATTTATTTACTTAATATGTTATATGCGACGAAACACTTGGGGCATTATTATTAGTGACCGGACAAACACGTAACGCGCATGTTTTACGTTAAATGTGTGAAATCAGTGCCCTTATTCTTCGTCATTACGTGCATGAACATATTTTAACAACGCACGTAACTAAATAAAAAAAAACAATAATTCGACCACCGACACTTTTGAATACAAGCGTGGCAGGCGAAGGGAGCGTCGAATCATACAGCCTAAGCAATCAATTCGATGTCGATGGTTTGTGAGGGTTTAATTTGATCACAAAAAAAAAATGTCACACCATGACCGTATAAACTCTTCGCGAAATCATTACCGAATGGCATTTTATAAGCAATTGTCAAATGTTTATAAACAAGCATGTATCGCACCTAAATGCACATATAACATTTTTAATTGGCTTAGAAAACATTACATAATGCCGATTTCACTTTAATGTAACGTGGGCGCCTAAATTGCTAAACCGGTTTTGATAAATTTTGGTACAGAGATAGGTGGGATCCTGGAGATGGTCATAGACTACTTTTTATCCCGGAAAAGGCTGTTCACGCGGGCGGAGCCACGAGGAAAAGCTAGAAGAGAATAAGGCCCCTGCTGTGTGGTTAAATATGCAGCCGGGATATGTAACAAAAATCTATACAAGCATGTGACACCACAGGCCTCTTGTGTGCCTGTGTTGTGTATGCTGGGGAACTAGACAAGTGTCTACAGCATGTATGGGCCGGCTCGTCCGGGTCATTACCACTGTCTCACAGAAAACCGGCGTAAAGTAGCAGCTTGCTGCTGCGTTTCGTACGGTGAGTGAGATATCCGGAGGCCCAAACCCCTTCCCCTTCCCAATCCCTTAATTATCCCTTTCCTTTAAGGTTGGCAACGCACCCATGATTCTTTTGGTTTTGTGGGCGTACAACGGTGGAGATCACTTACCATCAGGTGACCCACTTGCTCGTTTGCCGGCCTATACCATAAAACAAAAATACTACATAATAAGCTCCAGCCTTGATTCACGTCAAACTAGAAGATGTGATAGAGCCACACTGTAGACAGTTTTGTCTACAGCATGAATGGGTCTGCTCGACTGGGTTGTTACCACTGTTTCACAGAATACCGATGTAAAGTATGATAGTTACGTTTCGCACAGTAAGTGAGATATCTGGAGGCTCAAATCCTTCTAATCTTCCAATCCCATGATTATCCCATTCTTTTAAGATTTGCAACGCGTCCATTAATCTGCTGGTTGCTGGTATAATAGGTTATGGGCGGTGATTACTTACCTGATGGTGACCCACTTGACTCACAAAAGGAACATATTTTAAGCTGTCTGAATAGGTTTTATGGTTTCAACACCATACATTACACACCGGCGCGTGTCCATGTGTCTTCATGTTAAAAGGTTTTATTTAAATTTAATAAGTCCTGGAAACTATAATTATGTTCTACTTTTTATTACAGATAAAAATATGCAATGCCACAAGGTTATAGTAAAAGAATTGGAAACTCACATTGGACCTAATGTAAAAACATATCATTGTACATCATGCCAGATGAATGTCGGCGATTTGAGTGAGTTCAAATTGCAACCTTGTAAAACATGTAAGTCCCAAAAATTATTTCAAAAACTTTTATATTTTTGTTTTAAAAATAATGCATAACCCACAACATACAATCACGCAATTTGCCAGCGGTAATCGTAAACCATTTTTTTATATATGTCGCTGTCGTACGAAAAATATGGGGCTGGCTTTGTTAACAAAAAAATAAGTAAGAAAGGACATACGAGTATGTACGCATAAACACATGCCTTTATCTCCGAAAGTTTAGGCAGAGATGCAACTAGTACTGTAACTGTGCCGAGCATTTTTTTGCCCTATGATTGATGGGGGAGAGCCTATCGTCATACAAATTCAAGTATATCATACAAATTCCAACACCGGGCATTTCGTAGCAAATAGAGACGCAAACCTTGACGTCACCGTGTAAAATGACCATTACGGTGCACGCGTGCGAGTTTGATAGTGAGATGTCCCCACTACTCATCCACCTATGCTCATACCAATATTTCCAAATCGTAATTGCAGGCTTATTCGCCAGGTCTTCTCAGGTTGGGTCGTTTTGGATCCGGTGGTAGTTTTAAACCACGTGCTGTTTCGGTAATGCCTATGGTCCATATCGACCTTTAAAAAACAGAGAAAAAAATAACAATAATAATAATACTTAACAATTCTGGACTAATATAAAAATATTGTAAACTTTATAGTTGCCCAGTGTATTTTGACGATGCTATGTATGTTATGTATATATTAGCTGATATGATTTCTGTACTTACTTATGTTTCTTTATTTTGTACTGACTTGTCATAAGCGCTATTTTAATTGCCTACATGATGAATAAAACTATTTCATTTCATTTCATTTATTTCTGAACCAATTTTGATTGTGTTTTAACAAAAGGATTTGTAATTCGTATTATTTTCTGATGCATGTAAAATAATGTATAAAATTCAACATAGGAAACTACTGTGTTTATGAGCAGGCGGGAAACTTACCATTAGACAAGCGACCTGCTAGCCTCTTCAAAAAAGCTAATACAATGTATTTTTCCATTTCAGTAAAATACTCTTGCCCGCATTGTCCTGTTGTGTATGGGAATTCTAAATCTTTACATGCTCATATGAAAGTACACAAGAATAAAATAGGTAAGATATATAAAAAAATCTTAGCTTACCTCTATTAAATTTAGTTAATAAGTAGTAACGAGAGAAAGTAAGATTCATATTTAAAATTATCTTCCGAATAAATGTATTTCTTACTGACTTTCGATTTGAAAGACTAGGGGTGTTGCCCATGTTTTTCCACAAAACATAAAATAAAAAAAAACTAACAAGTCCGACGGATATGAGACATATCTTACTTTCTTCCCCACATTATTCTGCATCGATTGGTATCGGTCTCGACCCCATACCCCAGCGGTTTCGGAGGAGATAGCGTGACAAGCTTTTGGCAGCGGCGCCAGTTACTTTTTTTTAGAATAGAGAGATAAGTTAAGTTATCCATTCTCTGGAATTGCATTTTAGTGTTCCATATAGTGGCAAAAACGGAACCTTTATAATTACGTCATGTCCGTCTTTCCGTCTGAATGTCTGTTCGTCTGTCAGTATGTCACAGCCATTTTACTCTGAGACTATTGAAATTAAACTATATGGATGAAATTTGGATGGTAGGTGTATTCTGATAACCGCTACAGAAAGGTGCAGTGAAATGAAGAAAAACATATTTGGAGAGCTCTCCATACATGTATCTGATGATGATTTTTTACCATTCCACACAGACATGTGTGATATCCTAGGATAGGTCCTTAAAAATTATACCGAGGTTAGGAATTACTTTCTTATATAAGTCATTATGTTGTGTGATATACCTATCCAAAGTCATGAAAAAGCGCCCCCACTTGTAACTTTTAAATTACGGGGTGGAAAATTCAAAACGCACTTCCAACGAAAATAGGTTTCAATAAGCTAGGTTGTATAGTTTTTGAGATATAGGATATTTGCGGTTTGTGGTTTCACAATATTCAGTCATCCTGACTACGGTTTACGTGGTCCGTCACGCACTTGGCCAGTTTATTTATTATTAATTTTCGCTATTTCTCGTTTTTGTTTTATTTTATACTAGCTTTTATTCACGACTCCGACCGCGTGTACAGCCTTTTCCTGGATAAAAAGTACCATATAATCTTCTCCAGGGTCCCATCTTACTCTGTACCAAAATCGGTTCAGCGATTTGGGCGTGAAAGCGTAACAAACAAACTCACTTTCTCATTTATAATATTAGTTAGGATGTATTTTTATTCTGTTTTGTAGTTTTAATTGAGCGGATTTTTTTCTTCTTTCTTAGTATCCAATTTGGCCATATAAGAACACTTTAAACATACGGTAAATCGGTTATTTGAGGCAGAGTCAAAGATTCGGCTTTTGTCGATTACTGGTCTAGGCAATCAGTATAATATGTAATTGTTTTAGATGGAGTTCCGTCGATATCGTTTGAATGCACCGTTTGTGGAACCGTGTTTCCAACGAATAAATCCCTCAAATTACACAAAAGGATGCATGATCCGATGAAGTAAGTTTTTAATCGCATTTTATTTTATTTTTTATGGCAGAGGTCGGCAATTTATCAAGTGGATCACCTGATGGTAAGTGATCACCACCGCGTATAAATATCCACAATACTTGAAGAATCAAGGACACGTTGCTGACCTTAAAGGAAAGAAATAATTAAAGGAAGACAAAGGAGATTTGGGCCTCCGGATACTCACTCGCTGGTCGGAACGCAACATGAAGCTGCTACTTTACGCCGATATAACAATGCGGTGCCGTTATGACAACCTACGTAGTGTAAAGTAGTAAATTGGCAAGTTTGGTTTTCATACAGATACTAAATTCGTTTATTGAAATCGGGCATTAGAGCATGTCTAAATAAATACGTGGTAGAGCCACACTATAGGCACTGACTTCTGTCTACAGCACGGATGACCCGGCTCGCCTGGGTCATTACCGCTGTCTCACAGACAACCGACGTGCAGCAGCATCTCGATTGATGAGTTTCGTACTATGGTGGGTGAGATGTCGGGAAGCCCAAATCCTCCCCTCCCATTCCCAATCCTTTAATTACCCCTTTCCTTTAAAGTAGACAACACGCCCATGATTCTTTTGGTATTGTGGGCGGTGGTGGAGATCACTCACCAGCAGATGACCCATTTGCTCATTAGCTGGCCATATCAAAACTCTAGACGTCATGATTATAAACAGCGATAACCTCGCTCCGTAGAGTGTAAGTGAGCTATCAACATCTTAGGCCCAAAGCCAACTTCATCTTCACGTTGTACACACCCTGCTGATTAACGGACGAGGCCGACGAATGCCGAAACTTGATTCCCGTTGCTGATTAAGGGGTAGGTCGCCCCATATATAAGATAAAATATCGTCAAATCTATGATACGAGAAGACGGACCATATAGAGGTAATAAGGGACAGATGTATAATAATAGGCATTTATTTCAGAGCCCGCCCAATTGAGCCCCCAGTGGAAAACAAAGACGGTTCAGAAGTGACGAATAGCAAATATCTGTGTCAGATATGTGATAAACTAATACCAACAGACTACAGGACAGTGCATCAGAACTCTCACAAGTCTATCAATATGTACAACTGCAGCATATGCAACAAGAAATTCACTTCAAATGAGTATTTAGAGATGCACATGAACGTACATAGTTTGGATAAGGTATATGCGATTTGTTTATCGTTGATTCATTAGCTTCGAAGTCTTAGTTGAGTGGGGATGTTTTAGGTCTCCAAAAACTATTGTATGCTTTTGCGCAGTACGGAGAGATTACGCTTTAGACTCTAAAGTTTAGAGTATTTACGCACTCCATCCGATCCGAATCCCGAAAATCTTGCCCCGAAGTAGCCATAATATTATTTTTGTCAGGGGTATCGCACAATCCGAATTTCGTTTACGAATTCAAAAACACCCCCATTTTGGATTGGATTTGATTCGGATGCAGCGCGCAGTTTTAGATTTATTTCTGTGGTCAGGACAATTATATTATTCTCCGCTCTGCCGCTTACATACTTTGCGCGCGGACCAGTTTAAATAATAAACACAGTCGATAGTCACACATATAGTCTTTAGCCCACACTAGGTAAATCTGTATCGTGGGTATCAGAAAGTACGAGACTTACGGTCCCACAACACCCATAACCGAAGAAAATATTTGTCGATAAAGCATGTCTCGGTGCGGGGATCGAACCCGTGGCCTCTTGTTTCACAATGACTAGCTTACTGTGCCACGCTAAATCATGTTGTTTTTCAGGTGACTGTAAGTAAACAAGATAAATCTCTGCCATACACGTGTTTGTACTGTCATAGAAGATTTGCCAGACCGCACGAGAAAGTAAAGCATGAAAGGATACATACAGGTGCGCTACATTCAATTTGTCGATACTTTACATCCTAGTAACTACTCGATATTTTTTTTACATCCTAGTTACTACTCGATCCTTTTTTATATCCTAGTTACTGCTTGATATTTTTATATTTTCTGCAATTGAGATTTTAAATTTTTATAACATGTATGGCGATTAGATCTTAAACTCTGTGTCGATTGAGTTTAACGAATTGAACGTCGATAAAAAAAATAGTAAAACTTAATTGAACTTCATTAGCCTATAACAAGGCACCTATACACAGCGAAAACGGCTGGGTAGATCAAAGTTTTTATTGCGGTCGCGCCACCCTCACAATGCAGACACGACACGAGCAACGATGTGTTTATTCAGCTTAAAGATTCTTTATTCCTCGAAAATGAATATACAGCTTGCTTGACATGGAGTATATTTGATTGATATTTAGAAAATAAATATTAAAAATAGTGTTCGTTTAATAGCGTGCTATTATTATTTTTAAATATGCCCTGGTAGTATTTGTTTAAACAACTTAAGGTTTGTGCAGTTTAAAATGATTATATGGACGTGCGCGCAGGTGAGAAGCCGCACTCGTGCGTGATCTGCGGCAAGTCGTTCCGCGTGTCGTACTGCCTCACGCTGCACATGCGCACGCACACCGGCGCCAGGCCCTACGCCTGTCCGCACTGCGGGAAACGGTCAGTACCCACACTACCCACACTACCCACACTACCCACACTACCCACACTACCCACACTACATAACCATATGTACCAATGTACAATACGCACGATATATCTTGGCCGGGTTGGAAGTATTTCACCAGCTCTCTTACGTCACCCGCCACTGTTTAGTCTCTAACCACAATAGTCGCGACATTATTCGTGACTAAGTTCAGCCCGGCTAAGTTTGACAAGAAGTTTGAAGCGCGAATTCACACAGGTCACTCTTTATATCTTTTGTCATTTACTCGAACACAATTGATACAAACTCTTTGTCTATATTTGAACAAACTTAGGTACTTGGTGAATTTGTGTCAAAATCTTTGATCAAAAATACCTAATGAACTTTATAAATTTATTTGATCATATGCGTACCGGATAAAGATCTTTGATAGAGAGGCAATGGAGTATTTCATTATGTATTTGATACTGAATAATACTAGTCTATAAATCATAGTCTGCCAACAAAGAAGTCCAGACAATGAGATCTGGCCAATACATACCCAAATCACTTTATTTAAAGAAATGAAAAATGGTACGGGTGAATAACACAGACATCAGTCTCATTATAGACAATTTCGGACTTTCCGTCAACATAAAACGCATTGGCAGACTATGTTATCTAGACTATAGTATGTCAGGGATGAAATTGGGTTAAGTTTTAAACGATGTCTATTATCCGTCATTTCCCCGTGGTATTGATTGAATTCACAGTGAGAGTGCACATTCTTCGTCGTGGAAAATCTAGGCGTGCAAACTCCCGGCTTAGCTCCAGTTTTTTATGTTAACCGTACTTCAAGATTATTTGTTAGACATTTTACACACCAACTACTAATTCAGAAAATGAAAATATAATAAAAATTTATAATTTAATAATGTATGAAATATTATTGAGAGTGAATGAGGCCAAAGAGGTATGCAAGGATCGTAGCAAGTGGAAGTCCGTTGTCTCTGCCTACCCCTATGGGA
Organism: Mimas tiliae; assembly: GCA_905332985.1. Lineage (NCBI taxonomy): Eukaryota > Metazoa > Arthropoda > Insecta > Lepidoptera > Sphingidae > Mimas > Mimas tiliae. Next base: position 9,891,562 of record HG995255.1, read on the forward strand.
AACAGGCGTGAGTCTATGTATGTACTAATTCAGAAATAGCTGGAAGTCTTTACTGCTTACTAACTATATATCAGTACTAGTTATCAAATCCCACGCAAAACTCCCAACAAGTTTATGAATGCGAGTGTATTTATCAATTCATTTCTGCACGCCGCGAGTTGTGTGCTTGATGTGCCTATTCGTATAGTCTGTGTACACAACGTCTGTGTGTGCGTGCCATACACACGCACGCATATACGCCCGCGTATAAAAATATACATATTTACAAGCTCATGCACACAAAGCAAGTCACGCACAAATGAGCAGAACTATCTTATACTACAACAGTTCTTTTCTCTACTAATTATGATCAGTTTTTTGGTTGAAATAAAATATTTTAACGCGATATAATCAAATCTAAGTCTAATCGGGTCAAACATAATAAAGATCAGATGGTCGGCATAAATCATTTCGTTAATAAACTATTAAAATAAATCTTGCATCAGTTGAGATTATTTGACCTAATTATCTGTTTATCGATGTGTGATTTACGTTGGATTTTCATTTGAAACGAAACTAAAGATGACAAATTCATTAAAGTTTTTATTATTATGACTTATGACTGGCAATTTGTCGCAGAACATTAGAGTTATATCCAAAGCGTCTGGCACATATCTACACAACTATATAAATATTTTAGGTGACTTGATTTACACTCCAAGGCCTACTTGCATGACGATCCTAAATCGATTTTAACCCATAACTAAGTTTAGTGCTAAATCTCTGGTATCTGGTAAAGTTTTCAAATAAGGCACCATCACCTGCTTATATTTTTGTAAGTAAACTAAGCCATTTCTCACAATAATATTTTTCCGCCAATGTTTCCTCTTCCGTAATTTAACTGTATGGACAATAATTAAATAAGTTGCTGCTGAAGTTTCTTGATCAGCCGTTATACTATGGTGTTCCAACAATCAAGTAGGTCAATTGCAAGCTTGTTGCCTCGGCGTAAAAAGGGACTGCCGATGCTGTCGCACTGCACAAAACGCTACTGTAATGTTGTAGCATGCGACAAAGTATCACATTGTTGCTCCGGCCTAAACGGTGTTTAATAAAAGAACAAAGGCCGCTCCACACATTAGCCAAGAGCTTTCGCCGAGATTTTCGGCACATACACCTTTCTGACAAGATAATAAGACGAATACGACGCAAACGTGGAAGGCGAAACTGTCCTCCACGCTTTGATATTTGGCAAATCCCGGCATCTCTCGCCCAACGTATGAAGCAAGTTTAAGCGAAGACAAGAATGGAATATAGTGGTTTCGCAAACGTGAGGTTTCAGTGATATTCTGCCTTCTGTCGTGCATCGGTATATAGAGGAATAGAGAGAGTTGGTGGGGTTGGATGGCTGTTGGCCGTCACAATTCTGTGTGGTATCGGTAGGTACTGTTTATGGGCAGGCGTGACGCTTACTATTAGGGCAGCAACGAGATTGTCATCTCAGTCAGGCTAATAAAAAATTATATTCTCCACACAGGTTCAAAGCCCACAGCGTGTACAATCATCACTTATTAACACACTCGGACGTGCGTGCCTACAAGTGTCCGTTTTGTCCGAAAGCGTTCAAGACTTCAGTGCAACTGGCCGGCCATAAGAATTGTCACACTAAACCATTCTCTTGCCAACATTGTAACAGGTATGTTTGACTAACATATTATTATGTTAATATTTTAAACATTTTTTAATGTGTAAATCAATGTATGCGTATTTTTTAAATATATATTTAGACAGTGTAAACGATCTTGACGTTTAAACGATTGATCTACTATTTTGCTGCTGCTTGATCATTCTTTGAGTTTTTTTCCATATACCTACGCTTTTTTCGTTGGTAATTTGCCTTAGATTAGAGGTAGGTGCATTCTTCAAAGAAAAGTTAGTTCTTAATTTTTTAATATTCCAGTTTAAATAATACATTTTTTTTTAAATGTACACCAAAATATACCTACGAATAATTGAAATTTAGATTTGTGTCTATTTTTTCTGCCTGGCGTTATCCCGGTTTAATGTTTAATGCCAGGGTTTGCCTTTCCACCACGATTTGACGGTGGATTTAGTATTATGTGGAGCGACCCGCCGCCTGACCCCCACAATCCGCTAGAATTTGTGTAACTAATATTGAAGGCAGTATAATACTAGACGGGCTGTTTAGGAATAAAATTTATGCCAAATAGCGCGGGAGTTTGAGTTTGACAAACAGGGAGCGCAGAGCGGTTCTAGTTAAGATTAAGCCAGATGGTAGTATTGAGTTACGGTCAATTGACCGTAACTTGTGAATCATTTTCTTATTACCGTGCAACCGGTCTAGTAGTAGGTATACATTGAAGCCATTGATTGATGGATACAATATGAGCCGATTAAAACCGTTTCTAAATGTTATTAAATATGACAGCTCCGTGACGCAGCGGGCGAGTAGTCGGCTGCGAAGCGAGAGGCCGTGGGTTCGATCCCCACAACGAGACAAATGTTTGTGTGAACCACAAATATTGGTCTCGGGTCTGGGTGTTGGACCGCAAGTCCCTCGTAGTTCCTGATACCCACGACACACGTTTACCTAGTGTGGGGTCAGGACTATGTGTGTGACTGTTGGGTGTATTATTATTACATATATTAATTAACAGATTTGAAATGAATTTAAATAGATTTAATAAACATTTATTGCGTATAGTCTGATGTATGTATGTAATGTGACGAGCGACACGGTTGTGTTGTGTACAGACCGTTCGCGTCGCTGTACGCGGTGCGTGTACACTCGGAGACTCACTTGCGTCACAACAACCTGAAGTTCTCGTGCTCGTTGTGCGGCGCGTCGTACGCGCGCGCGTTCGCTCTCAAGGACCACGTGCGACAAGTGCACAAGCAGGATGTCGACGCACCACACTCGCCAGTACCAGACGCCGCACACGCGGTTGATGACGCTGACGACGTGGTCAGTACACGATTTCACTACTAACTTGCTCACGGCTTTGCCCACGTTGACCACTTTTTTGGAATAATAACCTAACCTTTTAAAACTCTTGACGTATGTTAAATAATCATCTGTAACTTAAAAACGGCTGAACATATTCTGTTCTAATATAGCTAAGAACCATCTCGATTAAATTAGCTTTCAAATATTAATTACCACATTCACACCGGTCCATCGCGATCAGTCCACACACAAAGGTGTCAAACTTATAACAACCCTCTTTTTGTCGGAGGGATAAAACTTTTAATTGTAAAGCACTGCATTAGACTCCGCTCGTCACCCCGAGACATAGGATATTAAGTCTCATTATGCTCAGTAATTTCACTGGCTTCAATATCCTTCAAATCGAAACTCAACAGTGCTTACATATTGCTGCTTTGCGGCAGATATAGACATAGCGGTAGTACCAACCCACACGGCCTCTCGCATATGAGGGTCTTTAAACCTTGTTAGTTGTAATAGTTCACTCTTACCGTCCCTTACTACATTGAAGTGATCTAGGCTCAATGTCATGTCATGGCCGTGTGTCAGCCAAATTTAGAAAAATATGAACGCCCACCCGCGGTATATAATGTTCCACGAACTTTTGAACTACTTTCGATCCCAAAACTATTACTATTATACTATTACTATAACTATTACCAACAAGAGACCTACACACTTGAAATTTTATTACTTATATGAGCCCCTTGAGCACATAAAATATTTATTACAGTTTGACCTTCTACATGAACAATATAACTTAGTGTTATAACTTAGTGACGATATCTTATTAATGTTATCTTGTTTTAGGTAACGAATGATGAAGAATGGGCGCCGAAAGACACAATCGATATAAAATCTGACAGCAAAGACTTACCCTCGGAGGTAAATTATGATTTATTTATGAAATTATTATATATTCTCATCATTTTTGTAGCTTTACCTATTATTCGCCTGCCATAATTACCTTATACCTATATTATCTAGTTCGACATATGATGTGGTTTTCTTGGGAGGATAGTGTAGTGGTTTCCCCTTGCCTTCTACACCAGACATTTTAGGGGTTATTTAGATTCCTAGGCCGCTGTAGCCTCTTCCAGCCGGTTTCCCAGCCAGGTACCTGGCTGGCGACCGAGAAATAGTGGTATAACCATACGGTTATATACATCGTTATACCGTCATAGCAAGGTGTACCACAACGATGTGAAGACGTCGCCACTAGTCTTTAGAACTAAATGTGCGTGCAGGTGAAGTCGGTATTTGGGCCGGATAGGTCTTGGTTCCGATCTCCCCTTACTCAATTATCTATTGACACATTATGTGGTCGCGATCCTCAACGCTGAGGGAAAATATTATCTAGTATTAAGTTTTTAATATGTATGCTGTTGGTGTACTTAAAAGTAAATAAATAAATAATTATAGTATGCTTTTTACACATTATTGTCTATATCGCCTAATTGTTTTAGTGGCAACCTATTTAGGCTAAGAAACCTTCAGGTCCTGGGTTTAAGTTTCAGGACGGGAAATCAGAATTATACAAGTTGGCTGGGATTGGGATTTGTATGGAGATAAGCTCGCCTCCTATCATATCATGGGACGGAAATAAGCTTGACGAAATCACCTTGTACCTCCTTGAATCACCTTGTACCTCTGACTACCTCTTCGGGGGTACAGGCGTGTGCTTATGCTGTTATGTTTAGACTATCGTCCCTACTTCTCCATTCCATAAACTGTTGGTTTGATGTAGCTAAATACAAAATAATGTAATAAAAACTAAAAATTATATATCTTTACAGGTTTCTGCTTACGGGTTCAGCAGCAGTGAATTAATAATTTCATAAGCATAAGTGATTTAATGAGTTCTATGACTTTAAGTAAGAATAAATGAAGTAGAAATGTATAATAGAGATATCTATAGATTTTTTTTCCGACAAAAATACATAATAATAATTTAGACAAGTTATAATTGTTGCCTATACGTATCAGAGCATAACGGGGTAAGGGGACCGCTTCCGAAGCCGAAACGGTAAAAAACACTACTTTAACATAAACGGAAAACGCTATTCCTTTGCTGTGTACTTGATATTTTGAAATCTTAAGCCCGCGATGTAAAGCTTACTAACACTAAAGTCGGGGTCAATGACCTGCGTGCATTGCCACGCTTGAATAGTCAGTAGGCACATCGCGCGGTGCGCTGCGCTGTACAGCTGATTTCGAGCGTCAACTGTTTTTTTTATTTGCTTTACATTACATTATTCATTGTATTTATTGGTCCAAACAAGACTGTGCGTGATAAATTAAACAAAATATTACTTATTTCGTGAGATTTTTTTAGTTTTATTTTGTAATAATCAACACTACCACCTGTGTTCGTTTTCGGAAGCATTTCCCTTACACCTGGAATATTACGGAAATTGTCTCCAAAATTGTTCCATGAACATTAATAGACTTGTAATTGTAGTAAGCCCGTTATACACTAGCCACGGTTGGATATGCAATGCACTTATTTATACAACAAAAAATAATATAAGCCAGCTCTGTTATTACACACGTCCCACTGCTGGGCACGGGCCTCCTCTATTGAAAGAGAGGGGTTAGGCCTTAGTCCACTACGCTGGCCTAATGCGGGTTGGCAGACTTCACATACCTTCGAAATTCTTATGAAAATAAGAATTAAAATAATTAGCGAGTTTGTGTTATAAAAGGTGTGTGTGTGTGTAAAGATGTACTTTAATAATAGACTGAATAGTGACGGGAAATCCACAATATTAAACTATTAATCACAACAAAAAAGCTTTTTTCTAATATTGAATGCCCCATATTGTTAAAGATCGGTTCCTAACAGTCAGAGTATAGTAATAATGAAGTCGCACATGTGCATTTCATATGGCCGATATAACAATGAAAACTGACAATGGCTAGTCATATAAATAGTATTCATTGTTTTTTGCAAACTCTTGTCTTCAATGTATGGGGATTACAGTAAATGAGAAGATACATTCTTAGAACTGCATTAGAACAGCCAACCAACTTGAGTAACACCCACAGCTCAATATGTCATTTTACTGAAGACTTAAAAAAAAAGAAATAACGCTCAAAAGGTCAGATTTCATACTTCATCTTCGAGTCGTTACATTGCCTTTTTGGTTGAAAGTCAGAATATGAAATATATCAGAAAATTGAAAAAAATAATGGGAAAAATATGTACCATTATTATTGAATAATAAAATGTCAAATTTTAGGAAATAAAAGCAATACCAATGGCATGCTTTAGACCTAATGTGGGTCATGAACTCATGAATCAAATTTGCCGAGTATATTATTGATAATACTATAACATTTTTTTAAAAGGGAACAACGGAAATCCTAAGGCCCCTTAGGCCGTTTATGATAAAATTAATTTGGCATATTGGAGGAAAAAATCTAACCAATAGAAGTTGGTCAAATCTCGGTGGCCCAGTGGGTGAGTAGCTGGCTGCGAAGCGTGAGGCCGTGGGTTTATTACCGCACCGAGACAAATGTTTGTGTGGCCCACAAATATTTGTTTCGGGTCTCGGTGTTGTGGGACCGCAAGTCCCTCGTAGTTCCTGATACCCACGATACAGGTAAACCTAGTGTGGGGTCAGGACTATGTGTGTGACTGTTGGGTGTATTTATTATTGTTAAGTAAATAAAAAATATTTTCATACATTTTCTAAAAATGTATCTAATTAATACGGTTGCAGAACATGTTGAATACAATAATTTCATCAATAAGATATACCGACCTTGTTGAAGGCTTGAATAGGACAACACTAAAGTGTCTTATCTCATAAGGATATCGCAAGATGAATAGTGTATTGTATTAAATGCCATTGGTGGCCACTCCATGTGTTTATATTTATTTGAGAATACCAACGAGTATTCTGGATATTAACATAACAAATTCTTCTTAGTTAGGAACTCTTAACAGAGTTGGTGTGCTTGTACACGGAGCATCGCCGACGTCGTAGTATTGGCGGCAATCGTATGTCTGGCAATACTTCTCCATTTTTTCCGGTTGGTAGCGTTGTTGCGTGCATATATGAAGGCCTAAATTCCCTTTCCCGTCCCAATCCCTTAATCATCCCTTTCCTTTAAGGTCAGCAACGTGCCCATGATCCTTTTAGTATTGTGGACGTACATGGGCGGTGGAGATCACTTACCATCAGGTGACCCACTTGCTCGTTTACAGGCCTCTGCTATAAAAAAAACTCAGTAGGTAGCCGATTGTCAAACCAATATGCCGTTGACCATGGTTAATGTCACCGGACCGGAATATGAAAGTCACCGGACCGGAATGTGATTGGAAATTAAAAATATATTTATAGGTTTTGCCATTTTCGGGTTCCATAAGGTCTTGGACCAATATCCGGGGTGACTACAGGGATGAGACAAAGCTGGCTTTGCAGTATGAATCCTTGTTATGAATGAGCTGAGATAATGTTAGCTGTTTGGTGATGTCATAAACTAGGTCTGTAGATAGAGTTGTAGCTTAGAGTTTTAAATAGCTTTTACGGGGCATATTATGTGTCTATTCTATTAGCACCAACTAAACTAAACTAAAAATAGACTCGTGTCAAATGGAATTGAAAGGACTTAACTGATTTTAGTCGAACAGGATAAAATTACACTTAATTTTAGTAAAGTTCCTCGCGTCAGAAGGTTCATTTTAAACTAAAACAGTGCAGACTCAATAAAAATTTACTTCATTTCGTTTTAGTTGTTTTCGTTTATTAAGGTGACAACAGAATAATAATACCAATGTAATATACAAATCACTAATCAATAGGTATTTGTTATAATCTTTTCTATTATGTGTATCGAAATCGAATTTATCTTTAAGTTCACGTGCCAAGATATTGGTTGGATTTTGGAGGATAGGCCGTAAATATAGACTAGCATTAATATATACAAAACATGTAATCATATATATACTCATGTAAACATTTTATTTATTATAACGGCATCGTTTTGAAATATATTATGTAGGGTGCAAAATAATTATGTTAATAAAGTGGAATCCAGAACTGATGTAGGAAGGAAATGTTGTAAACATAATTTCTTTTTACCTTCCGTCGTTATCGATATCGATATTTAGTATTTAGCACTAATACTTTAATCACATCACGATTTGTGAAGTATTAAATGTAAAATTAAGCATAGTGATTTGTAAATAATGGATTAGAATTATACTATGCTTAATACCAAATTAAAATCTTTATACATACATATATAGACTCACGCCTGATGAATAAATAAATCTTTATGCTATGTTTTAACCGACTTCAATGAAGATGGAGGGTCATAATTCGGCGCGTATTGTTTTTTTTTCTTGATCTGATGCTGTATTTGTGATTTTCTATTGCGGATTAACAAACTGTTGATTTCATAAAAATTGTGTAAATATTATTTTACTATTATTTACTTTGAAAGATTAAATTAAAGCTATGTATTTAAACAGTAACTAAATTAAAGTTATGTGCTTCGACAAAAGTAAAACGTACATGTGATGATGTTGCAATATAGATTATGTAGGTACAATTTTTATCTGAAGTGACATACCACGATCGTTTGGCCGGAAAGTCGTTGCATATTTCTACTACCTAATTCGTAAAAAACGTTAATTGCCTATGCGTATAAATTTAATCGCTGTACTGTCTGTATATTAGGTATATAACCTGTTATAGAAAGGTGAAGCCATATTTAAGGGTCGTTACATATCGTACATATACGAGTGTTTATAAAGAAAGAAAGAAAGAAAAGCACTTTATTTAGCCAACACTTGAGACCAGCTGCAGAAAACATAATACCATAATAATATCTACCTACTGAATCTTACCAAAATATGGTCAAATTTTACGCTAATTTTAATAGCGTACGATAAGATTGATCATATCTCTATAAATTAAGTTAAGTGCGTGAGCGAGAATAACAATGCTGGAGTGAGACAAAACCTCAGCTGTTCATCATTTAATGTTGTCCAAAGTTATAAATCAAATATCGACATGTTACTCATTCGATAAAAAGATAATGTTTTATTTATGTCCTAGAAATAGAAACGGATTAGTACTAGGTGGAATATTTAATTTTATGTTTTACACTATACGTTGCTTAAATACGACCACACCTTTTTGTAACACATTGTATGTGTACAAGAAAAAAAGGGATCCGCTTGCTTTTCCGGCACATATTTAGTCCGCGAAAATTGTAAACCTTAAGCCCTATTCAGATCGAAAGACTTTCTCGTGGGACATAGGGGAGAATATATCAGAAAAATGTCATTTACACGGTCGCGTCTTACGATTCTTTTTTCAATCTGTATGACGCGGCAGCATAAAACAGTATTCCGCTATGTGTATTCTTGCCTATGTCATGCGCTAAATTCTCCATGTCACTAAATGTGGCTTAATGGTATCGTATTTGAAATAGTTTGTGTTCAATAAATTATTGATACTGACAGGTATGCCACTTCGATATCTATATAATAGAAACTATCAAACGAACCCAATTTGTGACTACGATTATTATACCTATTCCTATTTAATTAAAATGCAGCTATCAAATAAATAAGGCATATAACTACTAAGAAATAATTAATAAATTACGATACAATGCATTAATCTACTTCATTTCACATAAAGGCCTGTATCTGTTATCAGGATAAAATCTTTTCAACTTTTTTTGTTTTAATAATGATTCGATGTTTTTTCGTAACTACTCTTTTTGTCTCAGAGGTAGACTGCGATAAATAGATAAATGGTTTAAGTTTGATAAATTACACATTTACGAAACAGTGCAATTTTAATAAAAAATATTAAGGTGGGCCATTTACAAAAGCTGTCCATACATGTTCGTGGGTAGCAACGGTTACACAATCTTGCCTTTCAATCAATCTTTTCAAAGAAAGAAAGTTCAACCAACCAACTAAGAAATTTCGCCATTCTGCATACTGGACTGTTACGGCCCACTATAAATAAAATTGCACTATTATCTATATTATATACTTATAGTATAAAAAGAAAAGTTCTGACTCACTTGCTGACTCATCAACTCCCATCCTAAACCCTTGGACCTAGAAAGCTGAAATTTTACTTTTAAATAGACGTTTCTTTTTGGATTTTCGTAAAAGTAAAAGTAAAACAAATAAGCATATACACATTTAGCGATTTTTCGAATATTACTATTTCATTTCAATATTAGCGGGTAAATTACTTTAAAGAGATGGGAACTGTTCCGGATAGACATTCACTCGGGCGGAGCCACGAGTGGAACGCTATTCTTATATATGTGTAATTAATCAAACTTAAACAATTTTTTATCCATATGTATATCACAATTTTACATGTGAAAAACAAAAATAGTATTGATAAGAAAATATAGTTTTTTTTTTACAAGTTTTTACACAAGGAATTATAAAAGTATTGTTTTAAGGTTTGTTTGTAATCAATTAGTAACCTATAGTAGGTTGTAGTCTTGTTTAATCATGTTGCTATTTGAATGCATTCGGAATGCATATCGATCTAATTTGTAAATAAAGACTTATTTAAATTATGTATCTTCTTCCACCTGCCCTTATTCCACTCGCAGGGGGGTCGGTGCAACATGCTTTTTAATATATGTTAGGTACAAAAAGATTTAGGTTGTAGTTTTTATGGCCGCCCGCTTGGCTGACGTCAACCCCGTTGTAATTTAAATTATGCATATTAAATTAAAATAAAACAGTTAAATTTTAATCATCAATTTTCTAAAAGGCCCTGTCGCGAGTTTTTATGACTAAATGATTTTTTTAAATATCTTTAACTCATCAAATTTGGACACAATATTACAAATTGCTTCATAGTACTAGAAGTAGGTACAACCACCCGTTATCAATCTTAACGCACTTCATTCATATACACGCAGTACCTAACGTTCTTCGACCTATTTAGGTACGAGTAAGTATACCTCTATGGAAGTTACTTCTTTTTTTAGTAGGTAAGTAGGACACTAAAGCTTTTTCTTTTTTGTTTGGTACTTAAAATTGAACGGTGTACGTGTCCCTAATATACAAGTAACTAAACTACGTGCAACATAATAAAATAGACATTTCAACATAAAATGGCTTTCAATTCCAAATGGTAAGTATTGTTTTTAAATGAAAGTGAAAACAGGTTTTCGGATCCGGTATATTATGTCTTTGTATGTTTAATCACGCATACATTGTCAGAGAGATCAGATTTTGATGATTTTATTCCCTTTTGAAAGTGTAAAGCTCAACGTTGTTCCATTTTTTCAACAAGAGATTCCACCCCTAAGGGAGTGCACTCGGGGATTTTGATGATTTTTTCAATAAAAGTCATAAAGTAAAGACAAAGAAAACAGACGCTAATCATTTTTTTAATAAATTTTGAGTAGACTATATCAATCATCATACGCACTCACGCCTGTAAACCCCGAAGGGGTATGCAGAGGTGTAAACCAGTACACCTACATTTCGCCGAACGTATCTCCGTCCCACTATGCGATCCTATCGCCATACCGGGCACAAATTCCAGACTCCGGGCTGATACGGAGCATTTCGTAATAGAAAAGCCCAATACCACTTTACCCGACCCTGGGATCGAACCCGAGACCTCAGCGTTAGCCTCAATCGTAACGCGTACGCATTACAACTGCGCCACCGAGGCAGTCGAGGTATATCAATCATTGCCTGTAATAACACCGATTCCAAGTTGGTTATCTAATTATATTTTTAGTTTCTTGCCTTTCATTTTTATTTATGGAAAAAATAAGACTCGTTAATATCAATCAATTAATAATTTTTATTTGAAATAATCAACAATTTTAAAATACCTACACAATAGTAGTTATCTCACCATACTATGAATATTTTTTGGTAAACAGCTGTATGAGTCCCCACTTAAAAATAATAATACTAGAAAAGCTGTCATTCTTAAGACGTACAAATTATCTATCTACATACAAAGTTAATTTGGCATTAATTTTAAAATCTATTTTAATTATCACAATATTCTTAACTTGTAGTCGACTTGTACCTACCCTATCATTTACTTACATCTCATTCTATATTATAAATCATATGGAATATAAAAAGCGTCTTTTCTGTTACTTAATTAACAACAATTATTATATCACGTTTGCCCATTAGTGGTCCATTCGCCTTCCATTCTCCACACAGAGAAGGCGTAACTTAATTTTTCTTGTGCCAGATACTTGCCGTGATCGGTGCTAGCTTCGCTGTTGCTGTCGCTGTTTCCCGCCGAGTCACTATTCGATAGTATTTGATATAAGAATTCGATGTACTGCGTAGCGAGTTGCAGTGTTTGTATTTTCGACAACTTGTCGCTTGGTAGCGAGGGTATGATCTGGCGTAGACTCGCGAACGCCTCATTCAAGCTCTGCGTCCGTTGCCTCTCTCGTACGTTTGCCATCACGCGCTGTATCTGCATTTCCTCGTAAGACTGAGTTTTCTTCCGCGTCTGTTTGGATGACTTCTTTCTCGTCCTTCTCTGCTCCTCGGTTTCTTCCCTTTGGTCTTCAACACGGTAAAGCGAATCTCCGAGTTTTGGAATTTCAGCAGTTTCATAAAAATGTCTTACGCGGTCTTGAGAGTTTGAGTCGTAGTAATAGCTTCTTGATATTTGTCTCTGCCGCTGTTCGATATATTGATGATCATACGCGTATTGGGCTTGTTGAAATTCTCGTTCGCTGTTTTCAAACGAAGTATTGGCGGGCCACGGTGGTTGCTGAGTAGGTCGCTCAGAACCATTACTTAGGTCCATGAGGTGCGCGGGGGACGGAGGCCCGAAACCGGTGTCGACTCGTCTCTCCACTTCTACCGGCGCGTATCCATAATAGTGCTCCTCGTCCTCAGGATATTCGAGGTCTTTTTCACGTTTAATTGATACACTTTTTTCACAACTATCATAATTCATAATTGTCCAAAATCGAACGTAACGCGACGGAGGTGTAGCTACATGCGCAAATGACAAGCGCAGTCGAACTGCAATTGCGGACTGAATCCTGCGCCGGTACCGGCCCGCCCCTACCCGACCCTTATTTGACAAGATTCAAAAAAACAACCACCGCCCGCGCCACCGCGATGCGACTCCATCGCGCCTCCCAGAGCGCCGCCTCCCGCAGTTCACGATGAGCTAGACAGAGACGGAGACATCAGAGACGTGTTGATCGTTTTCTGTTTATCTTGTCCGTCATCTCGGAACAGTAGGTACTGTTGGTACTGGTAGACGTACATAGGTATACGTGAGTGGGTATACGGTTGTGTGAGTTCAGTCGCCATAACTGATCGCTCCGTTGAACATGCATCCTGTGAAGGATGTGAAACTTCGGTCATATTCAGTAGCACAGTGATTGAAATTTATTACAGGAGATAGATGAATGAACGAAAGAAAGAATTAAATTGTTTATTTATCATGTAGGCAATTGGAACAGCGCTTATGACAAGTCAGTACAAAAATGAAGGAAAGATAAGTGTCATCATAAGATAATCATAGTTTTATTCTTTGACGAGCAAGTCGCTCGCCTGGTTGTAAGCGCCACGCCTATAAGAACATATTTAGGTATAGATAGATATAATATAACAACATGCATGCACAGCATCGTCAATAATAGGCACTTACACTGAAATTACACTAAATCAATTTATTTTCATACAGGTATATATAACCTGTATATAAATATGTATACATATTTGATAGGTCATTTTTGAGAACAGACTAATCGGACCAAAAAACCGGTTTCACCCGGTTTTCTCAGGTAGGATCGCGTTTGGATCCGGTGGTAGCTTTAAACACATTGATTCGGAAATTCCCATGGTCCGTATGAACCACCCTTGAAATTAGAATATATGACCTTGTATTTCCTTAAATAATTTGGTTTGAAAAACTGGACCAAAATCAAGCCCACTGAGTTAGACTAGCTGGATCTTCTCAGGTCTGGGTCGCGCCGCGTAGAATCCAGTGGTAAAGTAAGCCCACTGAGTTTGTTTCGCCGGGTCTTTTCAGGTTGAGTCGTTTTGGATCCGGTGGTAGTTTTAAAACACGTGCAGTTTCGGTTATGCCCATGGTCCATATCGACCCCACCCTGCCCTGAAATTCATATCAATATTCGACTTTTTCCATTACAAAAATATTTTTTCTAATGTATAAGAAAAAACTGATTTAGAGTAATTGCCTAGTGTATTATTGATGATGCTTTGTATGATATGTATATATACATATCATGTTGTTAATATGGTTTAAAAGCAGCGATAGCTCAGTGGGGAGTGGTACGGACTGTCGAGACGAACGTCGTAGGTTCGAAACCAGTCCCAAGAGCACACACCTCCGAATTTTCTAATTTATGTGTGTATTAATTATTATTTATCACTTGCATTAACGGTGAAGGAAACATCGTGAGGAAACATGCATACCTGAGAAGTTTTCCATAAGAATTTCAAAGGTATTTCAAGTCTGACAACCCGCATTAGGCCAGCGTGGTGGACTCAGGCCTAACCCTTCTCATTCAGTAGAGGAGGCCCGTGCCCAGCAGTGGGACATGTTTAATACAGGGCTAGTAAAAAAAAAGGTTTCTAATGCCTCGCACCATACTACAACGTATTAGACGCCCATTATCGGTATCCAAAAAATTTGTAATCGATCATCGTCTGCTTCTAATACGTCGCGTCGCGTCGCAGTATGGCGGGCGCCAGCCTTACCTAAGCTTAATAAGTCAAGCGGAAAGCATAAAATTTATTGAGGTAAAACCTAAAACCGGCTGGGTGGTTCTCTATTTCGTGCATATTATTCTTTTAATGGTGCCAATACTTTTATTTGTCTTATATCATATAACATACATTTGGCGCCATCCATGGATGTTTTTGTAAAGAGGCGTCGGCCTGTCGACTCGTTACTAAAAATATCCCTGACGTAATGACCAAGGAGTCAATCCCACGACCGTGTTTTAGCGCTATTATAATTACATCGTGTATTTTATATCGGTCTATAATAACATATGTTTACGGAATATGAAAGGCCTTATAAAAAGTACACTAAAACGCAATAACACCATAGATAGATCATACACTGACAGGTAAACTCATGGAGATGCGTATTCTCCCCATCCTTACCTACGGAGCCCGCAGGTGTTTGACAGGTCATCAAAAGTCTAAATTTTTTTAAAGCTTTAGATGAGATTGGCAGGTCGCTCGCATGATGTTAAGCGTCACGTCTGCCCATATACTTCTGTATATGGGCAGGCGTGACAGATGTGGCGTGACTGTCCTTCTGGACATGGCACTAAACTGCGCTCGTCACCCTGAAACAAGTTTTAAGTCTTATAATATATAGTCCTCCTCATCGATTTCGATGACGGCGACCCCTAAATATATTAATTCAACCTCCTATCGTGTGCCCTAATGTGACTCTAGACCTAGAACTTGGTTTTAAATATCCGGTCACAGATATTACAATATAGCTGTCCCGCAGCATTATAGGTATATGTATAAGAGGGCTTAGGTCTGTCTTTACGTATTTGACGTTTTTCGTCTAGTACATCGAGCCGATTTAATGTTGTAGATGGTAGAACGCCAACATGACCTATTTGAAGCAAGCTCCTCCCAACATGAAGGTTCAACGCTGCAACACATCCTTGTAACGTAGATATTGACCACCACGCTTCCGTTGGCCCACTTAGCTCAGAATAAAAGACAGCTTTGGGCAAACGGTGATCTCGCATACGGAGGACATGCCCACACCACCGTAGTTGTCATTTCATGAGAAGGGTTTCCATGCCATAACTTTAGAAAGGCGTAGAACTTGGGTATTAGGTACGCAATCCTGCCACTTAATCTTCAAAATGTACCTTAGACACCTCAGATGAAATGTGTCAAGTTTCCTGATGTTTGATTTGTAAAGGCACCATGACTCTGCACCATATAGAAGAACCGGTACTAGACTAGACTAGACTTGACTGTCAAGTCTTATAATACCCAGTAATTAGGCTTCAATTTCCTTCAAACCGGAACACAACATCGCTTGACGGCAGAAGCAGACAAAGCGGTAGTATCAAATAGACCTACACAGACGGCCTCTCGCATACGAGGGACCTACCACCTAGTCTTCGGGTGTGCCAGCGAACATTGGAACGTAGGTACTTACTTTGTATATTGGGAATCGGCTTTCTGATAGAATAAGAAACAACATACCTACTACGTGCTAAAACTGAAATCGCCGACGTTGGAGAGAAAGCCGCAAGCCTCAAGTGGAACTCGGCTGGACATTTTTGCCGTATGCCAGATCTTAATTTACCAAAAAAGGAAGCACTGTGCTCCGCAGAACAGCTAAAGAGGTCGCGGCAGGCCTAGAATGGCCGTCCATGAGTCTTTTGGATGCGTTGCCGACCATAATGAAAAGGGATAAAGGATTGGGAACGGGAGGTTTTAGGCGTCCGGATATGTTATGATTTATCTCATTCATCGTACGAAACGCAACACCACTTTACGTCGGTGTGGTAGTGGTAACAACCCGGTTGAGACAACCCATTCATGCTGTAAACAAAACTGTCTACATCGTGGCTCTACCTATAGGTAAGTACTTTTTTCAATCTTTGACATTAACCATTATTTGGACCAATTTGTTTATTATATGTATTTGCATACAGGATCCCTTTGTGATGTACCTATACAAGGAATAAGGAAGGATATTTCAAGATTTAACCCTAAAGGGGTAAAATGGGGGTTCAAAGTATGTGTGGAGTACACATATTTCAACTAGAAACTTCGTAGGAGTAGATAGATACCTACTTGTAAAAAATACCTTTCCTACATATTTATCGATTTTTCGAAAATCAATCCATTAGATGGAGTGGATTTAGAATTAGATTAGAGGAGGTCAATAAACCTAAAAATCGGTATGAGTGTCGTTATTGGAGTGTTTTAGGATTTTGATAACGAAAATGACATTTACTTTGAAGTCCAAGACGGTGTACATGACAAAATTAAAACTTTAGGTAAGTATAGTGCAAGTGAAACGGGGGGTCAGAGTTTGTATGGAGAAACAATATTAAATATAGACATTTCGACTTAAAAGTTTGAAACTTAGTACTTAGTACCAAAAAAAAGTAAAAAAATAAGCAAATAAGTAGCTAAGTACGTAATTTGCGTTTTTTGACAACCAACCCCTTAGGGGTTGAAATGCTTTCACAGGCGGGGTTATACATGTGAGCACTGCCGCGAGTAAAAGCTAGTGCTCAATAAACACATAAGTAGATTGTAGAATAATTATATTTATTTTAATTTTATTTGGTTCCCGGAGACGGGCTGTCACTTACTGTACGGCTAATAATAATTCATCTCGCGATCGTAAAACGTCGGCTAAAGATAAACAAACAGAAATAATACCAATATGTCCGTTCAGGACAGAAACGATTTTTAGATTATACATACAAATCGGTAGACTGAAATAAATGAAAATATTTTTAGGTTTATTGTCACAATACCTACGCGACTTCTAATAGAATAGGATCCTACTGTATTTGCTACTGTATGATTATTTATTATATTAGTGTCTAAACACTTGGGAATTAAGTTTTTTATCGACTTCATGAAGGAGACGGTTCTCAATTAGTCTGTATTTTGTTTATAACCCCTTAGAAAAAAGAGGTGTGTTATAAGTTTGACCCCTTTGTCTGTCTGTGGCCTCATGGCGCCTAAACTAAACGAAGGGACCGATTTCAATAAGCTTTTTTTGTTTGAAAGCTGGTTTTATCGAAATGGGTCTTACCTATGTTTAAAGAAAATCTGTTCAACTGTTTAACAGACACAAAAATAAAGTATAATATATTTTTTTTATCTATCTTCACGCATGACTCCAAATCCGGACCGATTTGGATGATTACTTTATAAAGAAATAATTTCACCCGTAGGAGAGTGAAATCGGGGATGAAAGAGTAAAACTTTTTGATGATTTTGATGATTCTTTTACTTTAAGTAGTAAAAGAAAAACTCATGTTATCAATCGTGTAGGTACCCATAAATAGAAATACATAGTACGTACTTAAAATATCTTCATTATATTTTTAGCTTTTTAGTTGTTGTTTTTTTTAAAAGTTTCAATGATTATTATTGTATTCGATAGGTTTTACTTCCAAGTGGGCCCATATAGGTAGATCTGATGATGTAGAAAATTCAGAAAACACACCGCGATTCGGGTATTGAAATCTTTTCTTTTTTCCTTCGTCTTAAATCTTATCGCTCGAAAATCAAAACATGTATGTACTTACAGTATCTACAATTCAAATTATGAATTATGCGCTTCAGCCATTCTCGTTTTTTTTTTCAGAAATACGAAGTGTGATAATAATGATTTAATACAGACTTGTTACAATATTAGATTACGTAACTATTTATTTTTCTCTTGATAACTGACCTGACCCGGTCCCGGCCTGACATTCATTGCATTTCTTAGGTATTCATTCGTGAAAACTCAAGACTGCCGAAGTGCATAATTGATGTAGTGTGCTGTAATCTGTAGTTGTCTACCTATTAAATCGCGAACTTCAATTTGCATCGACTAGCGTATGAATTATAATCTGTCATATCTGCACAATATATTTCGCGAACCATAAAAAGATTGTCTTTTTGAAATTCAGCAGAGCATCATTATGAAACAACATTTTCTTTGTTTACGGCATGATGTTCGTGAATGCACAAATCCGCGGCACTCTGAAACATGACGTAACTCCCAGACGCGAGAATTTCATTACACATGTCGTTTATCAAAAGACTACTGTGACACTAACCATTCCTCGATGCCAAGCGTTAAATGAGGTCATCAGTCAATCGCTTTGTACCTAATGTAGATAGGATTAAGTATAGGTAGGTAGGGGAACTGTTTGTGTAGACGTAGGTAACTTTTATTTACGGATGCCACTGTCTAGTATTACCTACCTAAATATAATCTATCATTCTGGCTGATTTGTTGTTATTTTTGATCAAATTATTAAAAGGTTTAAACTGTTTTATAGAATAGGCGGGCAAACGAGCAAGTGGTTAATCCAAATCCCCCACCCCTTCCTAATCCCTTAATTATCCTTTCCCTTAAAGTTCGGCAACGCGCCCATGATTCTTCTGGTATTGTGGGCGTAGAGCGTATGCGTGGTGATGATCACTTATCATCAGGTGATCTACTTACTCGTTTGCCGGCCTATTCTATAAAAAAGACTAATTTAAATTTAATCGTGGTATCAATATGATGATGCATGCGTATAGGTACAGCATATTGACTCACCGGAATTTTGTACTTAAATATCCATGTGCTTAAAGTAATATAAAGTGGATATTGCCTTCACATCCTTGTAGATATTGGAGACTGCGCAGAATCTTTAATACAAACGGAAGCGACCACTAAACGTATCATCGCAGCTTGCTTTCAAAGTAAACATACTTATTTTCGCAATGATTTTAAAATATTCAACGGTGAATGATATAAAGACGTTATGTCTGGCGGTAATTATATTTATGGGGCAATTGGTAAAATGAAAACTTTATTTACTACTGTCAAGTTTATTGCCTTTAATTTTAGGTCAAATGGAAATATGGATGCAATCTTTTTCTAATTATGTAACAGATGCCTAATACAAACATTAGGTACTTATTTAGATTATTTTTAATTAAGGACATGTAACATCGTATTTTTAACAGACTTCCAACAAGGATAAAGTTCTCAATAGGCTTAGTTTTTAGACTTGACTTTTATATTATTTAAAGTATATCAATAAGTTATACCACCCAACCAAACCCTATTGCAGAAAGAATTTTATAAATGCGTCTAAAAATAAATACTTATGTTAGAAGTCATTCCAATCTGGTAGAAGGGGTAATTGTCAAACTACAGACGACCCAAACTTTGGTCTTTGACGTCACCGTGTAAAATGGCTATTACGGTGCACGCATGTAAGTGAGATAGTGATATCCCCACTATGCACCCACTTTTCCTCATACCAATATTTAAAGTCATCATTACAGGCCCCTTCCTGAACCAATTTTGAACGATAACAAAAGGATTTCTTTTGCGTATTATTTTCTGTTGCTTATAAAATAATGTATAAAATTCAACATAGGAAACTACCTCATTCGGTGTGTCGCGATGTAGACCGATTTGCAACTAACTTTAAAAACTGGTTAAGTGCGAGTCCTTAAATTTTTATTTGTCATTATTTTTATTATTTGTTAAGAAATCCTCAATAACAACACATACTCTGTGAAAATTTCATCTAGCAAACTACTAGGACAAAAGATAGAGCCCTCAAAATTAGGACAGATCTGGAGTCTAAAAAGGAGGTTCGCAATTCGTCTGTATTTTTAGCCGACTTTAATAATGGAGGTGGTTCTCAATTCGGCGCGGTTTTTTATGACTTTGTGTTCGATAGAGATTACTCCGAGGGTGGTCCCATATACGTACATTTGTATGCTCTAAAGTCGTAAGGTATTTAATTGCGCATCGTGCAGGGGCGGTTCCCACTGAGGCCGGGGCGCTTTTCGCCTCGGGAACCCGGAGCCGTCTCTAATGCGCCGAAGATAACCACCGTGGGGTTATTGGTTGGTATTGCCGGTGTACACAGCATGTTACGCCGACACCACTGCGAGTGGGATAAGGGCAGGTGGAATAAGACGAAGAACGACTAAGAACAAAAAAATAATGTTAAGAAGGTATTATTGCTATATTATAAGAAGGTATTATTATTGATAGGTGCTATTTCCGCTTAATGAGATTGCCACCTTTCACTAACTGAATTTGAAACTCATAAACGCGTGCATTTCAGCGAAAATGAGTGCACACGTAGATGACAACGACATGACGAGCACAAGGAATCGATACAGGAAACGAGTGCGGCGCATAACCCAGAATTAGCAATGTCCCCGCTACATCTGCCGAGCGCGCCGCCAACTGCCAGTTGT
Organism: Mimas tiliae; assembly: GCA_905332985.1. Lineage (NCBI taxonomy): Eukaryota > Metazoa > Arthropoda > Insecta > Lepidoptera > Sphingidae > Mimas > Mimas tiliae. The sequence continues at coordinate 9,912,525 of HG995255.1, forward strand.
CTCGTAAACTGAGACTAACTTTGCGAAATTTGCTTTGGTGGCGATGCCTTTTACATTATAATTTAGTTACTGTGATACAAAATTTACAAATTCAACAGCATGAAAGAGATTTCTTGGCGAATGCTGCTATCATATTGTTTCTTACAGGGTCACCTAATTATTATAGGCCTGCGCTTATGGTGGTCTAGCCAGTTTTTTTTTATGGCGATCGAAGCCACCTTCTTGAAGGTACGTGCCTCAATTAGAACCGCCGCGCCGATAAGGGATAAGGGCCTCTTGGTATATCAGTGTGCCGAAGGACAATAGTCGGGAGTTCTTCGGTGAGTCTAATATCGGGGACGTGTAGGTACACGTCCATAGGTATTCCGCATGTTGTGGTTGGGATTGGGCAATGATTGTGCCGAATTCGATAGCGAAAGTGGTGGACTCGTTATGGACAATGTTCCATAAATTACCAAAGTGACTTTCAGGATACCTATGTATTCAACGTCAGCATCGTGATTTCTTTAAAATAAAACCTTCTGGATATTTATGAACAGTGACATTGTAGGCACCTATACCATCGAAATAAGATAACTAGAACGATAACTCTCATATGAATCTGCGAAAAAATACAGCTCCACTTACTTACACATCCAAAGGTAAAATCACACGTAACACTCATACGCGCAATAAAAATTGATGAACGTTCAAAATCAACTTTATTTCATAAAAGTTAATGTCTAAATATTAAATTTCTAGATCGAGATCTTTATTTCGTTCTGCACCGCGCAACAATTTGGACGTATCAAGTGTCAACTAGAGATTATTATGCACAGACTTTTATAGCCCCGCCCCCTTGCACAGAGTTTTGATGCGGTATTTTTTTTTGCTTAAGTTACGTTTCTTGTCATCTTATTTCCATGACCTATACCCATGATCCGAAAACCTAGACATATTAATTTGTTTGTTTAGTGGGTGACGACATTCCTTTCCACTAACTGAGTACGATAAAAGGGGGTGAATAGAGATGCAGGGGCAAAAAGGAATAAAACTGGTTTTGTTTATTTACACATACAAAATGAGATAAACTGTAATCAACTAAAAAAATAAGCTTAAGTAGATGGTAGTGCTGGTGATTTCGATCATGATACTACCACTAGCCCTGTATTATAGGTACATGTCCCACTGCTGGGCACGGCCCTCCTCTACTGAATGACAGGGGTTAGGTGTTAATGCACCACGCTGGCCTATTGCGGATTAGCAGACTTCACATACCTTCGAAATTCTTATAGAAAACTTCTCAGGTAAGTATGCAGGTTTCCTCAAAATAATTCCTTCGCCGTTATACTAAACGATAATTAACAATCAATGCACACGTAACTTAGAATAGTCAGAGGTGCATGTTCTTGGGGCTGCACTGGTTTCAAACCTGCAATTTTCTTCTCGACAGTCCGTACCATTCCCCTCTGAGCTATCGCAGCTCTGATCATGATACCTACCCCAAAAATGATTAATTTAATATGAATGATATAATTTATTAACTATTTCCCATACAAACTTTCTCATCTCTATTAAAGAAGGAATATCAAAACATATTATTCCTTATGAAGACGCCGCGTCGCGCCGTGCTGTCATTATTTCAGGCAGCTTCATTGGCCCAGCTGTATAGTGAGGGTTTGTTTTCGACCTCCAGCAACGAGTCAATAACCGACTTCATTTTATAAATATTTAATTGGTCCGTAACCCGACATGAGACATATGTATATACGTTATACGTTAAGCTACAGGCCCCCCACGGCCTGGCTAAAGTACACACGTTTTTTTAAAATAATTATGACGAGACGAGCAGGTCGCTTGCCAGATAGTAAGCGCCAGGCCGCGCCTGCCGGTAAGAAGAAGCAACGCAACACAGATCTTTGAACTACAAAGCACTGGACTGCGCTTGCAAACCTCGAGACATAAGTTGTTAAGGCTTATAAAGGCCAATAATTTCAGTGGCTTCAAACCGGAACACAACAGTGATTACACATTGTTGCTTAGCGATAGAAATAGACAAAGCAGTGGTATCAACCCAGACATCCTCTCGCATATGAGGGTCCTGCCACCTTGTACCACCTACGAATATAATATCTGCCTATGTACCTACTCAATATTGTGCTACGAATATGAAATACAACATACATATTATGGAGCCGTCATATACGTTTTCGTTCAATTAACATCGTTTAACTACGTTATCGGGGTTCACATCGTTCGATTTTAATTGATAAACTGCTAAATCGCATGCGATTTGAACCATCCGAACAGAAGTTCAATCGAATTAATCACATAAAACCATATAGATTTTGTTGATTCAGGTCAGTTGATCAATTAAAATAGAACCGTATGAACCCGCTATTATCGATTACTACATAATATTTTAAAACAAAATGCGTTGTTTAGACTTTCATATGTAATTAGTTGGCATGGTTCCGAGTAGGTAGGAATGCTGGATGCAGGGTTGCGTTACGGGCATCTGCTGAAACAAAACAATTCGTGTGAACGCTGGACAATACAGGGTGACGTAAGGGTGGCAACGGTTTCACCAATAATTAGGATAATTACTCAGGCATGTGGATGCCTGAGTTCCGTTCTTCTTATCCCACTTGCAAGTGGTCGGCGAAACATACTTTTATCACATTTTACAGAAAGATTAGGCTTGTAGTTTTTACGACCGGCCGCCTGCCTAACGTCAGCCCCGCAGGGGAGAAAACATTTTATTTGTACAACAGACTAGATAAATAAGTACCTATGTTTCTTTAAATATTAATTATCATTCATTTAGTAAACATGATTAATTAAATATTAGGAATTCATTATATTATTATTTCATTAGACCATAGTTTTAGTTTCAGGAAAAAAGTAAAAGTAATTTAATTTAGTTTCTGCAGTTGGTTATGGACAGGCCTTTATAGGTAAATAGCTTTTTTTCACGACTTCGCCTGAGTAAAGGTGGCGGTTGCGTGGAAAGTTTTTCAAAACAAATAACAATACAGTAGCGGTAGAGGGTAGCATATAAATACTTAGTTTGCCGTGCATGACTTATAAGACAATTATTTCCTTAAACTGCCTTGGTGGCGCAGTTGTTATGCTTACGCGTTACGACTGCTGTGCTGAGGTCTTGGTTTCGATCCCCGGGTCGAGTAAAAGTGATATTTGGTTTTTCTATCACAAAATGCTCAGTTACAACCCGGAGTTTGCATTTGTGCCCGGTATGAAGATAGGCTCGTCCCCTATCACATAATGGGGAGAAAATAAGCTCGGCGAAATGTGAGTGTACTAGTTACACCTCTGCCTACCCCTTCGGGGATTACTCGGAGATTACTTCGTGGATTGTCAGGCGCACGTATAGGTATGTTTATCAAACTACCTATAAGCAACAAAAAAATAAATTTATGAACCTATTGTTTTGTAAATCACTATATATTGTTTCAAATAAAGCTCAGCAAACTAGAGTTTCAGTGTGTAATTCAACATACGGAAATTATCCTTGTACCGTCTCAGAGTATGGTGGCCATACGCGTCGCGTCGCGTCGCTTCATCGGCAGAGCGAAGAGAGCCACACATGGGACGCATCTGTGTTCGGTTAGCCCCGAGGCGGAGGTGTACCCTTCATGCTCATATTTATAGTATGAACTTTTATTTTTTTCCGCTGATAGCGCACGCAGTGATTTACATTTCAGTAGTTTATATTTATTAATGATTGATTATTACAAAAATCAATAATGTAGTAGAATGAGTTTATAATAACTAAGTAACAATTTATAATCATTAGTAAATAACAATGATTCCTACTTCTAAACAAAAGTAGGTAATTTTACAACAGATGTTTATTACTTTGAACTATTTACCTTAAGGCGGTTTTTGCTAATCTTTTTCGGCGAATACATTAGAAAATAATAGGATAATTTAACGAGTACTTAATTTTAGCAACAATTCTTTAAATTCAGACTAAGTCATTATTTGCGACGCAGGTGTTCAGTATGCTATAATTACGAGTTCTTTATTGAATAAACTGAATTTACTTCGAAACAAACAAAAGATTTATTTTCAGTTATTCTGATTCAGGTAGCAAACAAACCCTTAAAGTAGATTACCAACAAACTAGACTACAGATGAGGCACACGTGTGACGTATTTTCTTCTAAGCGCAGCTGTGGAGGCCTCCGCAGATGTTTTATGGCGCTGAATATTTCCAAGACGTTTCATATTTTATTATTACGATATTACCGTTTAGCTTAATCTCCATTTTTATTATTCAGGAAAACAATGGTCATCACTGGCCAACACTATTTTCGGCATACGGCGTGCAGATGTGGTGCGGGCTGCGGCACCGCGTGGGAAAGCGTGGTTTCTCCTTTGCATTTTACTATAAATTATAAAAAATATTAGTATTTCTATAACTACGAAGTTTATATTCGTAAAAAAGATCTTTGACATCATAATTAAGGCATTTAAACAATATGCTTAAATAATTTTATATTTGTACGCATCTGTCATAGTACCTACGTTATCAATTATTAATGACAATACGAATAGTCGTAACGTACACAATATTTAAAGTTACTGACTCACTACATTTTATAATGTTTGTTTTATATCTCAAGTTTAAACTTATTTTGCAAGCTACTTATACACATAAACAATTGGTAATGAGCTATTGTTAGCAAGCGTTATCTATATCAGGTGCAACTTCACCGCAAACACAAAAAAAGTATGAAAATAAACCACACAGTCGTAAAACTCTTAACAAAATAAACTTAGCAACGCGTTAATCCCCTTCACTTAGAACATCTGTAGCTCTGAAACTTGTAAGGAGATGACAACATTCTTATCGGTTATCTCTAGGAATAATCACCTACTTATTCTTCAAAAGTAGTACCTTATAAGTAATTAACATTTTATACACGGAAACTTAATTTCAAAATTAATAAGGTCCTACTGATATTACTGCTCGGTTAATTTTAGCACGTCTTGGTATGTTCGTGAGCTTTTAAATAAGTAACTTTGATCTGTTTGAAAGTGACGCGTCAGTCTTTAGTCGGTATTTCTACCATTTAAGTTATGCACTTCAACAATCTTTGATTATCTTGGGAAGCGCTATGATGATCCATTATAGAGCAATTATAAAACATTAAAGTATGAACTCTTTCATTTTTCTTATTAATGCTTACAGACTACTCAGAAGTACCTAATTGTTTGCAATACACACGCTAACTGTAGTAAGTACTAAAGATTTAAAGAAAGATATGTTTTTATTTAAATAAATAATACCTAACTGATTTTACACAAAGTAAAAAAAAATATCCATAACGGTTAAAACATCACATCTTCTAAATCATAACTAAAGTTATATTTTTCAAAGTACTATTACGAGACATTTTGGGAGAATGGATAATGAATCTATTAATATTTTGTATTTGAAAAGTCACCGGTCGTGGTAACTGTTCCTGAAATATCTTTCACTTGTGGACGGTGCATTACGTTTGGTCGATGACGACTTTCTTTGGAAATATTTGCGTTATATTTTGTAATTGGTCGCATTAGTAGGTATATTTTAGGTATAATTACTTATTATATTTCTTGTTCGGCACATTTTTAATATAACAAATGTAATTTTGTATAGTGAGGCATGCCATGCATCAGCCAATGGCAATGACAGTTCAATAGGTACAGGTACCGTTTCTAAATTGCGTGAACACAGAGTATTTTAATTTTTATTTATTTTATTGCTTAATACTCAAATACTTATTTCATTGATAATATTATCACTTATCAGTAGATAACCTTCATACATTCCTGAAACATCTTTGAAAATAGTCTCAAAAATAGGTATTTCAATGTAAATAATGTCCTTTGGTTGAAATATTTTTTGGGAAGAAAAAATTCAATTCATTCATGTAATATCAGTATTTTTTTATTTAAAATAGGTAGGTATGTTTCAACTATACAGTGACTTATAGTAAACGTAATTTTGGTATATACCAGCTGTATGTATACCAGATAGGTAAGTATTTAAAAATAATAATACTAAGAAGCTTTCTATATAAACCACACTTCAATTATATACAAAATTGACATTTATTTTTAAATATACCTATTTTAATTATCACAATATTCTCAACTATAAGTAAACTCGTAGGTACATACATATTATATTATTTTCATTTCTTTTTACATAATAGGTAATTGGAATATAAAAGTGTCTTTTATTATACATAATTTACAATAATTATAATATGTTTGTCCGTCTTCCAGTGTCCACACAAAAATGGCTTACAAGGGTAGCTTCTTTTTTCTGGTACAGACGCTATTTCCCGCCAAGTAGTGAATCGATAGTATTTTGTATAAGAAAACTGAGTGGCATGTGGGAATGTTTTTGACTACTTGTCATTTGGTAGCGAGAGTATGATCTGGCACAGATTCGTGAAGCTCTGGATTAGCTTCGTTCAAGTTGCATATCTCTTATGTTTGCCATAACACATCTGCATTTGTTATTCCCAATATGCCTGAGTTTTCTTCTTCGTCTTTTTTAAAAACTTGTTTCGCATTCTTCCCTACTTCTCGTTTTCTGTCCTTTGGTTTTATGCACGAAAATAAACTTAAGGACGAAATAATTTCCCCAAACTATGACATGTCGCAAGTCTCATAAAGTTTGTAAAACGGTCTCGATGTATCGTTGACCATACGCGTATTTAAGTTTATTGGAGTTTCGGTGTTTCCAAACGTGATAATTAGCGATTTATAGTACTTGCTGCTGAAGTGGCTTGAAACAATTACTCAGATCCATGAGGTGCAATGGGGGGACGCTACAGAAATGGTAGCTTCAGTGTACCTCTCCACTAGTACCGGCGCGTGTCCGTAGTAGCGCTCTCATCTTCAGGAAATTATGAATTCCCATCGTGTTAAATGAAACCAATATTTTCACGATTATATCACGTTTGTCCGTTTGTGGTCCATTCGCCTTCCATTCTCCACACAGAGAAGGCGTAGCTTAATTTTTCTTGTGCTAAATACTTGCTGTGGTCGATGCTTGCTTCACTGTTGCTGTCGCTGTTTCCCGCCGAATCACTATTCGATAGTATTTGGTATAAGAATTCGATGTACTGCGTAGCGAGTTGCAGTGTTTGTATTTTCGACAACTTGTCGCTTGGTAGCGAGGGAATGATCTGGCGTAGACTCGCGAACGCCTCGTTCAAGCTCTGCGTCCGTTGCCTCTCTCGTACGTTTGCCATCACCCGCTGTATTTGCAATTCCTCGTACGACTGAGTTTTCTTCCTCATCTGTTTGGAAGACTTCTTCCTTGTTCTCTGCTCCTCGGTGTCTTCCCTTTGGTCGTCTGTACAGTAAAGTGATTCCCCGTGCTTCGACATCTCGGCAGTGTCATAAAACTGTTTGTCGCGGTCTTGTGAGTTTGAATCGTCGTAATAGAAGCTTCTTGATATTTGTCTCTGCCGCTGATCGATATATTGTTGATCATACGCATAGTGGGCTTGTTGGAGTTCTCGTTCGTCATTTTCAATCGCAACATGAGCAGGCCACGGTCGTTGCTGCGTAGGTCTCTCGGAACCGTTGCTCAGGTCCATGAGGTGCCTGGGGGACGATGCTGCGAAAACAGTCGATTCTACGTGTCTCTCCACTTCTACCGGCGCGTACCCATAATAACGCTCTTCATCCTCGGGATATTCATAGTCCTCTTCATGTTTAATTGGCACTCTATTTTCACAATTATCATAATTCATAATTGTTATTATCGAATTTAACGCGGAGGTGGTGAACGAACATACGCAAATGGCAAGCGCAGTGTTACTGCAGTTGCGGAATGAATTATGAATCCTGCGCAGGGTCCCCGCCACGCCGCCTGCCCGCCCCTACCCGACCCTTCATTGACAAGATACAAAAAACAACCACCGCCCGCGCCCGCGCCTCCGCGATGCGACTCCATTGCGCCTCCCAGAGCGCCGCCTCCTGCGGTTCACAACGCGTTAGAAAGAGACGGATCATGTTAATAGTTTTCTGTTTATATTATTGTCCATCTTCTCCGAACAGTATTTAAATTTACTGTTAGTAACCTAGTCCCTATATACATAATTATGTAGGTTGTATGTTAGGTATGATATAAGATAGATGAATTTTCATAGCTTACCGACTTGAAGATAACTTTGGACTTCGGTGCTGAGTTCAGTGAAACGTTTTTTTTACATAAGGTACACGTTGACACAACTGCGTATGCGTGCGTTTTCGAACTATCTCGCATATTATACCCACTTCGCTACACCCCCGATACTGAAACGCATCTCAAAAATTTAAGATCATTTTATATATGTTAGTTAATAGCAGTGATAGCTCAGCGAGGAGTGGTATGAAATGTCGAGACGAAGGTCGCAGGTTCAAAACCAGACCCCCAAGAGCATACACCTCTGACTTTTCTAAGTTACGTGTGTATTAGTTGTTAATTATCACTTGCTGTAACGGTGACGGAAATATCATGAGGAAAGCTTCATACCTGAGAAGTTCTGCACAAGAATTTCGTAGGTATGTGAAGTCGGCCAACCCGCATTAGGCCAGCGTGGTGGACTAAGGCCTAACCTCTCTCATTCTGTAGAGGAGGTCCGTGCCCAGCAGTGGGACGTATATATAATACAGAGCTAGTTATATTATATTAAATATGTTAAGAGCCTCTTAGCTGTCAAAATTGTATGAAAATAAGTAGTCAATAAAACCATCTTAAAACGTTTAAAAAGCTAAGGTACTTAGGTAGGTGGTAGGTAGCCAAAATTGTTTTGTTATATTTTTACTTTTTGAGTTCTTTGAGTCGATACCTAAATTTGTTTTTCTTCAAAATTAAAACACGACCACCTCAATAAACCCTATACAATACAAAAAAACACATACGATTCGGTCCACAATTAGCGAAGTAATGCGTGAATATACGTAAAAAATATATTAAGTACATATAGATATTAAGTATACAGACGAATTGAGAGCCTATGTGTGTTTTGTGTCGGTTTAAAAGGGAAAAATTGAAACTGTCGGTTCTCCAATTTCGCACACATTGTTCTTTTATGGTGCCAGTTCTTTTATTTGTGATATAACTTGATATTTGGCGCCACCTTTGGCTATTTTTTTTAGGGACGCGTCGCGTCGTCCTGTCGACTAAAATATCACTGACGCAATCTCGACCAAGGAGTCAACCCCACGACCGTGCCTTTGAGCTACCTATTATAAATATTTAATTCATATATCTCGTTCTTTAATAACAACATTCTGTTTGGTGAAGGAGTCTGGCCTGTGTTACAGATAACTGACATTGTTATTGTTAACCATAGATTTTTCCCCATTTATCATTCTACAAGGTAAACAAAAGAGACGATTACATATAAGTATTTATTTAATGTTTTCAGTATATTGGTGTGCTTTTTTTTAATTGATACATTTGTCTTAAGTCTCAGGTCCTGTGTTCGATCGAATCCCAGATTGGAATTTGTGACCGATGTGGCTCTAAGCTCGCCTCTGACATCATGGGACCGATGTAAGCTCATTGCAGTTTTATTCAGGTGGGCAAGTACCTACCACTTTTATCTAAAATGTATGTTTTTCCATTCAATAGTAAACATGAATGTAACTATCATTTAAAGTTCAGTCGTTTAGTGTTGTTTGAAAAAGTCTTAGTTTGTGAACAGTTGTACGATAAGCTTCAGCCATATTCAATTGACAGATTAAGCATTTATTGATTACATCTTTATAAACCTTATTCTTTATAAATCATTAGGTAAGTATATGAATTTATTTAACAATAAAATTATACTTTGCAGCGTTAAAATCAAATTGAATTTTAATAAAAACTATTCTATATCGAATGTCATTAGGAACACACTAAAATGAAGATGTGTACAAGTGTTTCGTGTAAATACTAAGTATGGATAATAAATCATGAAAATCGTCTTTGTAGCTTCTCAGAGTATAGTGACCGTAAGCAGCCAGTAAGCGTCGCGTCGCGTCGCTTCATCGGCAGAGCGAAGAGAGCCACACATGGGACGCATCTGTGTTCGGTTAGCCCCGAGGCGGAGGTGTACCCTTCATGCTCATATTTATAATATGAACTTTTAATGTTACTTACTTATTTTCATTAGCTTCAATGGCGAAACGAACAGAAGCGACCTGTAGTAAGCGCCATACCTGTCCATAAACATAAGCAACACCACACATAACTTTGAACTTCATAGCATTGCATGGCACTGAACTGAGCTCGTTACCCCAAGAACTTATTAGGTATAGATTTCATATTGATAATTTCCAAGAATATAGGCTTCTCAATCATAGAATTTGTATATGAGTTTGCATTAAGTACATATATTTATAGTGTTTGGGATAATAATTTCAACACATAGCCACCACCACCTAGTTAGTAAATACTCAGCAGTGGATAGAAATAACGACAATGATTAGATATCTACCTATTTATAAAAGACTGACCTTTTAACTCGTGTTCCTTAGGACTTACTTATTATACTTAGATATATCTTTGTAATAATGAAAAACTAATCTAATTACTTTTCGACGAAATATTTCCAAAAAAATCGGATCAATTAATGAGCAGGTATGAAATTTTTAAGCTAAAATTCTTGTAAGTTAAGTACCTATTATTTGCGACGCAGATGTTCATCAGGCTATAATTATGAGTATTTAATGAATAAACTGAACTTACTTCGAAATAAACAAAAGCTTTGGGCTATTCAGGTAGCGAACAAACTAGACTACAGATGAGGCACACGTGTGACGTATTTTCTTCTAAGCGCAGCTGTGGAGGCCTCCGCAGATGTTTTATGGCGCTGAATATTTCCAAGACGTTTTATATTTATTATTACGATATTACCGTTTAGAGCCTAATCTCCATTTTTATTATTGAGACTAAACAATGGTCATCACTGGGCATCACTATTTTTGGCATACGGCGTGCAGATGTGGTGCGGGCGGCGGCACCGCGTGGGAAAACTATCTTCTTCTTTTTTACTACAAAATTACCCCTTGGCTGTTCATATTTCAAAATATACTGCGTACCTCACTAGATCTTTTTGTTTAAGAATATAATGACAACGTAGGGACCTAACAATATACCTCGGAACCAACACTGATTACACGTGTATGTTAACCCCCAAACCATCTTAGATCACCTAACTCGACTACCATAAGAACCTGGTAGACAAACGTAAAACAAATAATAAACAAGACTTAATCGTAATATCTTTAGAGAATTTGATTTTTGATCGCCTCATTGGTTTAGTGGCATCACTGCAGCGTACTAGGACTGAGAACCGTGAGGTCCTGGGTTCAATTAGATCGGATAATCATTATTTGTGTTTGAGTTTTCGATTCCAAAAATCACATATGAATTGCTCGGTCTTCGAATTTGTGCCTGGTATGCAGGTGATAGGATCGCTCCCCTATCACATCATGGGACGAAAATAAGTGTGTAATATGGATTGTGGCACTAGTTGTAACTAGTACAGAGGTGTACCTCTATCTGCCCCCTTCGGCAATAAAGGCGTAGGCTTTAGTATGTAGGTATGTATGATTGTTTTTAATTGACCCATTCGTTTAGGCGCTACGGCTACGATACACATTACACATAAACCATAGACAGGCAACGTGATAAAACCTACAACACCCTTTTTTTAGCGGATGAAAGCCTAAAATCTTTGTATGTTACTTTGATTCATTTTTCTCACAAGCTACGGGGCTCCGAGGTGCGCACAGGTCGCGCCGGGTTCCTAAGGCAGGTCCCTACAATGCCCATGTGGATAATCCGGGACTACCTATTATTAATTTTACAACCCATTAATAATTAATTTCTTATTTCCGCCAATGTACTAACCAAAACAATTAAGCGTATTTTTAAAGAAAATCTCTTCAGTCAGGTTTTTATAATAAGTTGATGTCGTGATCGCAGGTTTTCAACTGTTTGTGTGCGTGACGTTGCAAGTAGGTAAACACATCACACTTAGGCTTACTTAGCGAAATTTCTGTTGTTTGGACATCTACTTTCTGTAAGTAGTTATGCCTAGGTTAATAGGTCTTAGCCATTTTTAAAATTCCTTTTAGAATGATTGAACACAAAAAGTCAATATAATGTATTATTATTATTATTTACACTTAAAATTCAAGTTCAAGTCAATTAATATTGCCACAATAATAAAGTACAAACATAAAGGTAAAAAGATATCTAGAGATAAAAAGCTCAGAAACTTGTCATCCCCTTTATTTCATTGCTACAGATGTTCTAAGTAAAAGGGATTAACGCGCCGCGTCGCTAAGTATATTTTGTTAAGTGTTTTACGACTGTATGGTTTATTTTCATGTTTTTTTGTGTTTGCGGTGAAGTTGCAACTGATATAGATAACAATTGCTAACATTAGCTCATTATATATCAATTGTTTATGCGTAAATTGAGAAATGCCATCTAAAAAGGTCATATGTGACTCGCTTGGCGAATGGTGATGAATACTTTTAAAGCCGTGGACTCTTACGAGGTGTCGTAATTGAATGCTTAAATTGCTACTCCTATATGGATTGTGATTGAGTGATTAATTAGCCAGCCTCTGTGGCGCAGTGGACGAGTAGCCGACTGTGAAGCGAGAGCCTGCGGGTTGGAGTCCCGCACCGAGACAAATGTTTGTGTGATCCACAAATATATGTTTGGCTGGGCTTAAAAAAGATAAAGCGGTAATATTATTTGTGGAACCGCAAGTCCCTCGTAGTTCCTGATACCCACGATATAGGTTTACTGACTGTTGGGTGCATTTATTTATTTGACTCGATAGATATTCGAATCTTTACAACAAACCGAATAAGCCCAAACTCTAAGGTTTTACTAAGTAGTACCTTTGTTTAGTTTCAGGGACCTAATGGTAAAAAATAAGTTGGCTCTAGTGGCAGCCCTATTTGTGGTACCGTGAACTAGAGATTATCATTATTAGTTGACATCAATGTTATCATTGATCCCGTGGAATCGATGTACGGTAAATATCGAAAGAAAAGATGTCGATATTTTCGATGCCAAAGTAAAACAAATGAAATTGTTATAATTACATACATTCATAAATATGCACTCATGCCTGTACGCCCCGAAGGGGTAGGTAAAAGTGTAACTAGTATACCCACATTTCGCCGAGCTTATTTCCGTCCCATGATGTGATGGGGGCGAGTCTATCGCAATATCGGGCACAATTCCAGATTCCGGGTTGATACTAAGACCGACCAATCCGAGAACTCAGCACAGCAGTCGTACCGTGTACACATTAAAACTGCGCCATCGAGACAGGATGTACTCGTATATACATCTAATATGTATATAAATTAGAAAATAAACATTAGCAGCGATATCTCGTATAAATTGGGTGACCTAAGTTCGTATTTTTTAGTAGCTCGGCATGTTGTTATCTCAAATTTGATTACCATAACTGTTCGATGTTCCGATATTATTCTCATGCCATTGATGTTGACCTTAAGGTCTGTCTTATTCTAATGCATACGAAAGTAGAGTAAAAGTGAAAGCAACACTCTTAATAACTTTTTGAAGCTCAAAAGGCTATATCAAATCAAATCATTTATTCAGTAATTAGGCCGCCAAGGGCACTTTTACAAGTCAAATTTAGAATCTATCGGTAAATAATATAAATCGATTTATCGCTATCTCACTGTCTGTGGTCCCATCTCTCTTTCATCCGTGAAACCCAAAGATATCTGTGTTACTCTAATAGAAAGAAAGATCGGACCACAAACTAACAAAATAAAGTTTCAATATTATATGTGTTGCCTCCACATATAGCTTCGTGCTTAAAATCGATGTATTCCCAATAAAAATCGATGTCTCACATGAATTCGATGTTTATATAACATCGATGAATATTGATCATCCCTACCGGAAACCGTTTGACGTTTCTGAAAAAAAAGACAATACCGCCCAGGGGGCGGCAACTGTTGAATCGACGAATGCCAGCAAAGGCAGGATTGTTAGAAAAGGGATAACGTTCTACAAAAGACTGAGAAAGTAATATTTCCTCTTCGACTGTGTTACCATTCAAGTAGAACTACTATATAGATAGATTTCATTTATGGATCATGGATGACGAAATTAGTCGAGAACAAAAATTTGCTAAATAGTTAATGTTTGTGCGTTGAATTCTAAATACCGATAACATTATTTCTAAATTTAACACCCGAAATCAGTTATTTAATAGTAATCAATATTTACTGGATGGGAGGATATTCTTTTATGAGATGGCAACACCGATACTGGCTGACTTAATTGTTGACGACGTTGACAGTGTTGTTTATATGGTGTTGTTGACTGTTGATTTTCCGTTTGCCAGTTTGTGCAACAAGTTTTTATATTGGTGAATTTGATGAATTTATATGCTATTTCTGTGTTCCGCATTGCGAGACAGAGATTCTATACTGAGGTGTGTCATTTGTTCACTTCATTCAAGGAATATGAGGAAAAGGCAAGTCTTAATTATATCCAGCCCAGTTTCGGTTGACTGGTTGAAAATGCTGCAACTTTAATCAATGATTATTTAAAAAAGTACTCGAACACACCAAACGTTAAAGAGAAACTTAGGAAAATATGTCAAGAATTGAATTTTAACTGGCTGAAAGGGTGTGAAACACATCAAGACAATAGGGTAGTTTCCTATATTGAATTTTATACATTATTTTATAAGCAACAGAAAATGATACGCAAAAGAAACGATTTTATTAAAACACAATCAAAATTGGTTCAGAAATGTGCCCGCAGTTATGATTTTAAATGTTGGTATGAGGAAAAGTGGGTGCGTAGTAGGGATATCTCACTATCTCGCTTGCACGCGTGCACAATAATGAACATTTTACACAGTGACGTCAAAGGTTGCATCGTCTGTCATTTGACAATTACCCCTTCTACAGGACTTGAATGGCTTCTATCTTATTTATTTTTGGTCCGATTTATAAAATTCTTTCTGCAATAGATTTTGAGTAACATAACTTATTGATTTAAATAATAAAAAAAATCTAGTCAACTACCCTATAATAAGAATAAAATAATTCATAACACCATGGCAATATGCATGAAACGCTTTTGTATTTTAAAAAATCGAGAGTTTGTGGAGGAAGCTTAAAAATTATCGTTTTCCAATAAAATAAAAATATTATAGAATGTTTAATATGTGGTTTTATTGGTACCTTGAAGTCGAAAAGGAGTTGAGATACGTAACAATATATATATGTCTACGCACATTTCGATGTAGTTTCGCAAAAAGGATTCAACCAATAACTAGTTAAAATGGAGATATGTACTGGTTTCATTTTGCTAAATTTAAAAAGCAAAATCAGTATCGCCATTTTTACTACTTGTTGGATGGATCCATTTTGCGAAACTACGTCTATTTTATATACTACACATTTTGAATACCCCGCGCTACCGATAGTTGGTAATGGCATGGTCGAGAGCGCTAGTATGCGCCCGTGTAAGCATTTCGTATGTATGAACCTGTTGTTTTTCTCGTGAGAGTAATAGTGTTCTGTGATGCCGCCGTTTATTTTATTTAATAGGCACTATTTATGAAAGTTAAATTTAAAATTAAAATCGTGTTGAAGAAACAAAATGGAAGGCGGGGAATCTTTTTTATCGTGTGCTGTAACTGTTGAGTGGCTCACTCCTCACGGTTCAATCTCAAGAAAAGTTTCGTACAAGACGGCTTCACTTCGACTCATCCGGAACGAATTTCGTGAAATGTACATGGAAATCACATCTGAGAAACATGCCGCTATTCGACTAGCATTAAAAAGTATAAATGTTTTTAAAAAGTTTATGGCCGAAGGCAAAGCTAGCGTTAAGTTTCAAGAGGCGGGATGCACTTTATTTCTATCGAATGCTCCGCCAACTAACCTGGTGTCATTTCTACGGACCATTTTTGTTAAGATGACGGGGGATAAAGAACAATCTGCGAACACAACTATGTTGAAACAGACAATGAGATCAAAGTTGTTAAGTGGGAAATCACAAGCATTTGAAGAGATAAGTCCAGTCACCGTAGCAGACATACACCATGCTAAGAGTAAAATTAGTAAGTCCACGGTGACGACCCCATCTCCACCATCAAAAAAACGTAAATTGGAAGAGGGTGTGCGTGGCCCAGCTCCAAAGAAGCTTTATTCTCCTTCACCACTGGCTACAACAAGTTCCTTGAATGCAGAACAGCAGAGAGTGCTTGAAGCTTGTCTGGGCGGCAAGAACATATTTTTCACAGGCTCTGCTGGCACAGGGAAGAGTTTCTTATTGAAGAGAATTGTCTCTGCATTACCACCAGATGTTACTGTTGCTACTGCATCAACTGGAGTTGCTGCTTGTCATGTTGGTAAGGACCTTTATTTTTTCACATCTTGTGTGATTTGAGATTTCTTTATTTTACCTGCCACTACACAATAATACATCTGCCTAATACAATGTAGGTATAAGATAAAATCAAATATTGCAAATAAAAAAATCTAAGTTGAGATTGGATTTACATAATATTTATGTAATAAATGTAAAATCTGTAATAACCACCGATTGAGGAAAAATAATTTATAAACAATTCCAAAAAATGAGTTTTTTATTTGTATGCATTATTTACTTTTTAGGTGGTACTACTCTGCATGCTTTTGCTGGAATAGGGGATGGTAGCGGGTCCATTGAGAATCTAAGTGAAAGAGCCATGAAAATACCATTAGTCACACAAAAGTGGAGGAAATGCAAACATCTTATAATTGATGAAATATCAATGGTTGATGGAGTTTTCTTTGAGGTAATGTTATTTTTTAACTTCTTCATAAACTATTCCTAGAATATACTCAAAATAACTTATCAGGGCTGAAGTTACCCATCCCTAGTTGGTCATCTGTTTTACTGTGATTAAAAGTGATTAAGTACACTAATGTGAGTTGACCACTTGTCTGCAACTTGCAGATTTCCCCACTATAAATATAATAGTTAGTACTTTATTTAATGTCTGAATAGCTGTGCCACTACAAATTTTCAATTTGCATTATGATCATGACATAATTTTTAATAAAAATTATTTCAGAAATTAGAAGCAGTAGCAAGATATGTTAGAAAAAATGACAAACCTTTTGGAGGTATTCAACTAATTCTGTGTGGTGATTTCTTACAATTACCACCTGTTGTGGACAAAAACAAGTCTACCAAAAGATTTTGTTTTCAATCACCTTGCTGGGATAAATGTATTGAACTTTGCTTCGAACTTAAAGAAGTACACAGACAAAAAGACCAAGAATTTATTTCAATTCTGAATAGCATAAGAATAGGTAGAGTTACAAAGGAAATTAGTGATCGTCTTGTGAACACTTCAAGGCAGAAAATTGAAAGTGATGGGATTCTTGCAACAAGATTATGTTCTCACACAAATGACTCAAAAATGATTAATGACTCCAAATTAAATGATTTGAATGGAGAAGATAAAGTATTCACATCTCAGGATAGTGATAATGCAACAAAACAATTAGATATGCAAACAATAGCACCATCAAAGTTAGTATTAAAAGTAGGTGCACAAGTGATGTTACTCAAGAATATTAATGTTAATGCTGGGTTAGTAAATGGAGCCAGAGGAGTGGTAGTTAGGTTTGAAGAAGGTTTTCCTGTTGTAAGATTTAAAAATAAGAAAGAATATACAGCTAGATCTGAAAGATGGTATGTTAAGAACTCAAATGGTACGTTATTATGTCGCCGACAGGTACCTTTGAACTTAGCATGGGCCTTTTCAATTCATAAATCACAGGGCCTTACTTTAGACTGTGTTGAAATGTCACTGTCTAAAATATTTGAGGCTGGCCAAGCTTATGTTGCTCTCAGTAGAGCACAAAGTTTGGATACACTAAGAGTGCTAGATTTTGACTCCCGGCATGTATGGGCAGATCAAAGTGTTTTAGAATTTTATCAAAAGTTCAGAAGGCGTTTGCAGCAGATGGAAATTGTGCCACTAGGAAGACCACTTGCTGATAAGACTAATAAAAAAATGAAATTAAGAGAAATTTTAGAGAAACAATTACGAAGAAAATAAATCTATAATATTTTAATAGGGATAATTTATTTATTTTAAAATGGAATCACGAAAATTATATTGAGACTGAATTATAGCTGATGCTAATCTGAATTTTGTATTTAAAATAAATGTATGTTGTACAATCATACTATTATAAATGTGAAAGTTCGGATGTTTGTGAATTATGGTGTTTGTTAGTCAATAACGCGTTAACAGCAGAATGGTTTTGGGTGAATTTTGGCACACAGGTAGTAGACAATGACTTGGATTTGAACATAACATAATATAAACTTTTTATCCCTGCAAAGGCCATTCACGCGGGCGAAGCCCTAAGCAAAAGCTAGTTATGTAATAACTGTATTGGCACTAACTTGGTTGCTCTAGAAGATATGGAATTAATTATAGAAAAATACTACAAGGAAATTATTTTCCCGCAATACGACAGTGTAATTAATTAGCCAATTGCGGCACTAATTAAAATGAACCATTACGAGAAAAGTAACTTGATCAGCACGAAGTTAGACAAGAGCGACATTGCAGCTATTGTATTCTGAGCCTGAATGGTGACGGGAGGCGTAGACATCAAATGAAGTTAACTTCAGCTTGGCCAAGTTATTTTGCGCGCATTGTAGTATGAAGCAGAACCACGAACAACTGCTGCATTCGTTGGCAAAAGTTTTTCCCTTTTAGTAAAGGTCATCCGTCACTTCTCAGTTGGTGGTGGTGTTATGTACAGACATCACAGATAACGATAAGAAATATGATAGATATAACTTAAAAATCAGCATTCTTGGGTTCTAGAAACATCAAAGTATAATACAAGAATAAACTTTCTTACAGTGCATATAGATTATATAGAGCGTGTTGCGCTTACTCGCGGCAGAATGAAGTACACATACAAAGTGAAAAGTTTTTATACATCTGTGAACCATGACAGAGACCTCTAATTTGTCTGTTTATATACATATTATGTTTACATTTGTAAGATATGTGATTATCATGGTAGATAGAAATAAATAACGACTGTAAAGCAGTTTTAATAAACCTATTTTAGTTTTAGGGATTCAATTAAAAGTAGCAGCAGCTTTTTATATATTTTTAAATGAATACAATAAGATAATGTTCCTGTAATTTATTACTTTATCAAAATACAAATATAACATTACAGTACTTTATATAAACAAATTGTCTTTTTTTCAAATCTTCCTTATATTTGAAATTTTAAAAGGCAATTACTTTTTTTAACACTGTATTCATACTATTTATATCTTGTGCACAGTCCTATGATTAAAATAATGTGCTTTTACAATATTTTTTTAGTTTTTATGAATTAGGTAGTAAGATTAAGTTAGGTATAGTCAGTCACAAGAACAAAATAAAGAAATCAAATGTAACAGATATTATTACATTATTATTATCAACCATTTGTATTTCTGACATTGCCCAAGGACAAGGTGGTAAGTCCCTTGTAAGCAAAAGGCCGTCTGGGTAGGTACCACCGCTTTGTCTACTTCTATTTTATTGTCTATTTAAGCATTGAAGAACATTGAAGCCAGTGAAATTACTAGGCATTCTGAGACTTACCAACTTACACAATTACAATTACCTAGATTCAACTGAAGTTAATATTTCTATTTGCTCTTCGAGTGTTGCCTGTTTTTCTTGCAAACACTTGACAATGTATTTCAGTGATTCAATATTTTGCTCTTGTTCCTTTCGTACTATTCTTGACTCTTCCATGCTTTTCTGGAGTATTTCAACATGTTTCTTTGTCTGTACTACTAAATCCATCAGTCTTGTGTTCAAATGGTCTTGCTTTTTAATTGTGAGCCACAGATGTGCTTCAGTTGGGGCATCAGATTTACATTTAAGTTCATCAGTGACAAAGTTGTCCAAGTTGACTGGCTCCTTCAGTTTGATTAAACTTTGTTTTATGTTGGTGGTAAGATCAGCTTGTGGCATTCTGTTCAGTAGCCTATCTACCTTGGATTTGCCTGGTTCTGTCTAAAATAATATTAATAAAGTATAAAAAATTGTGTATAGAAAAACAGTATTAAAATTATATAAATATTATCCTTACTCATATTCTAAAAGTTGTTTGAATAATGATCTTAAGTTCACCCATTAGCATTTAGCTAGTATTTTGTCATTATTAATAAGTATTTTTAAGACCATTCGGATAACAACATTTTATTTGGTATAATAAAAAATACAATTAAATAGAAGTCTCTTACATTTATGTTCATACATCCACACAAACACATGCACACACTCAGGTACATAAAAACACAACATGCAGCTTGACAGCCTGCATGGGCAAGTAGCCAGCTGTGAAGCAAAATGCCACTGGTTTAATTGCCTCACTCACTCACATCCTAACATATAATCTCATATTGTCACTTGTTGTATTGATTGTAGAGAATGTGCATATTTTTTTGTTTGTAGCCTATTCATAGTAGGTAATGGTGAAAGTTTATGAATGTAGAAACAAAATGTGTAAGTATAAAGAAACTGATATGCCATTACAAAACAAATAAACAAACAGCTCTTCTGGAAAGTTTTGTTGCTGGCGGATTTACTTTTAATACAAAGCACTGATACTTTAATCCACTATTCAGTGAAAAAAGCATATTAAAAACTTAATAATTATGACTTACTTTTATAGCAACCCTTTGATTTGGTGGAGCAGCAAACATTGTGGGTACAGCATGGTCTTTCAGTTTCTTTTGAGCGTCAAAGTATTTCAGTTCAAAATGTTTTGAACAAATTCTGCTTTCAACCCAATCTAATACACTGCATCTGTGCTTTAATACTCTCAGCCATTTGTTCCGCATTTCTGTGGTTGCTGGGCATCTGAATTAATAAGAAAACACATTCACAATTTATATGCAGATAACCTAAAGGTAATCGTCGATTTCAAATAAGTTTGTGCCTTATTAAAGTTCACTTAAAATTTGCCACATCCAGACAGTAAATAGTGATATAAACACAAAGTTCATAAAATAATATTAGATAATAGTAGAGTACCGGGTCAACTTACCGATGAAATGTGACATTTGGTGGCTTATTGATCGAGTTTGTTTTGCAATTTTCTATGGCGCAACGGATTGGAGACATCTTGGCAACTGCTTATGGTTGTTAATAAAGTAACTACAAGTGTATTTTATAAAATGTTTAGTACAATGCATGAAATACTACGAGAAAAAATCGGCTGGCACCAAACAATTATTGACATACGCGTAAACTGAAAACTTAAAATTGACATTGACCACAGACTACTTAGAGATACTACGTGATACCGTGATACTACGTATAAATTGACAAAACATATGTTAACAATGATGTTAACCATCAATGTGTTAACCTTATGATAACAATAGAAATGTCTAAATAATTAGTGTCACTATCAAAGAATATTATACTCTCTACGAGAGGTCACTATTGTTTTTTTTTGTTCGATATTAATTTAAATCGTGTCGATAAGATGTCCGACTAGCACCGACAGACAGACTACTTTAATAATATACGTTTTATTTTATTTTTAGTTCCTCCACATTGACGGCATTATCGAAAATCGATAGAACTTAACCTAAAATAATAATAGAATTCATGTCCGATTAAAAAAACAATTCGTCTACTATCGATACTCGATTACGATTACCTACAATAAAAATACAGGTAGACTGGTAGAGAATGCCTTCGGCATTAAGTCCGCCTTTATACATGTTATGTATATAAAGTTTAAATAAATAAATAAATAAATAAAAATGATTTGTGCTATTAGATCAGGGATTGCAAACTTTTATTACCCACGAGTTTACTCATTGTCGTTACTACTCTCGTTAATGCTAATATTTTGGTAGTAGTCAATCATTCGTTACAAATTACAATGAACAATGCAGTTTGGTTTTATAATGTTGTAAGAGATAAATAGTTCTAGTCAATCTTTATAGCCGCTCTGAAGTTAGTCACGAGCGGAGTAGGTGTTATTGATTTCAAGGGCCCGGATCGGGGGGGGGGGGGTTGTAAACCAGCGCGGTTGCAGTGATTCTCTCAAATGCTGGAAAGAGAGGCGCCACTCTCCAAGTTTCTGTTTCTCAAGCTCGCTGATATATTTCATAGAGGGGAGTACTAGATTCGACTGGTTGGACTCATCATCAATAAGTCATCGAAGAAAGTTATGCTCATCGACAGAGCCGGTCAACTCCCTACAACTGGAGAGCTTTCTGACCTGGAATTAGTGCAGGCGTGAGCTTATTTAGGTTATATTATAATAATCATTGGTGTCGTGGCTGTATTTAATCTAGTAATTACACAAAAATCATTACATACATCAGAAGTAAAACAAATATTTTATAAATATTTTCTATAGAACGGTTATTATACATACACGATAGATTACAATAATTACAATTCGAATACATTTTTCAATAGCATAATATATGATGAGCACAAATTGAATTAATCAGTGACACTTATAGCTACTGGTGGTATAAATCTCCATACATGACTTATTTCCCCAGCGCAAGAGGTTATGATGGGTGGATTGTCGGGCTCTCTGATGATAGGCGTGTCGTCTAATATAGCCTCGGTGGTTGAACATTGAATGTCAATCTTGTACTCGCCGGGAGTTAGGAACACCACCGAGCATTCGTGGTATGCTTTTGTCGATTCTGCTAGAGATGAAAGTACCACTCTAAAATGGAATAAACAATGTATTATTAAAATTTATTTGTACATTAGCAAATTTATCTTTTTATTTCTTCATTACACCGAGAACATTGTCAAAATTGTAAATTAGTGCATAATTATAATGACTAGATGTAAAATATGATCACCATGGTGGTAGGCAAGTGCAGTTAAAACTTAGAAGAAAACCTATCGATATCGACTTTAATATACCGATAAAAAATATCAGTTTGACATTTGGATAACCTTTTATTGTATTTACCACCATTGTAACACGTGCCGGATTATTTGGCTTTGGGCATAAGATGTTGGTCTAAAATATCGATATAAAATACATTACCATAATATATCGATAAAGAGATATTTATATATATTTTCAGCTTGCACTGTATCAAATTATGACACAGCATTGCCGTTGGCGAACTTTAAGTATAGTAGTTATACTTGTGCCTACTCCTTAATGTCGTAATAAATTAAGCCAACAGCGACAGTTAAACCTGAATGATAAAAATAAACTGAACAGTTACTTATTATTTCCAGCGGTGGCAACTCTATTATCAAGTTTGTAACTAAGCACGCCGTTGTTGTAGTCCTGGTAGAACTGTACGGAAAGACACAGCTTGTGCAGCGGACGACGAAGATGGTTCCATACAGCCACGCCCAGCGATATACATTCGCCCGCCGTACAGTTGTACTCCTCTTGGGGTTTTATGCACTGGTTGTTTAGACTCACTTCTGCAAATATTTGACTTTGTTAAAACGATATTTGTATAAACGATGGACTAAGGCCTAAACCCTCTCAGTAGAGGAGGCCCGTGCCCAGCATTGGGACGTATATAATACAGGGCTAGTATTATTATTAAAACGATAGATCCATTCCTTGAAATACGTCAACAACACATTGGAACATATTAACTACTCGCTTTAATACATTTAGGCTAGAACTTTAAAATTGGGAACTTGAGGCACGATTATCATATTAAAGTTAATAAATATTCATATTTATTTTCTTCGTTATTTGTTTTACATAATATCGATTAACTTACCCCATTTCAAAGGCGACATTCTCACGATATCTAACATGGTTTGCGATAAAGTGATGCCCTTTACAGACGCGCGTCCGGATATATCGGACTGCATTAGACGCCACTGCAAGTCTGTATTGTTAGTTATGTGCTCGGAACACATCAACTCAAGACTGTTAGTTGATGCACCCGTGCTTATAGATTTTGCTTCAAGCGAATCTGTAAAAAAATATTCTAATGATAATAAATACACCCAATATTTACACACATAGAGCTGACTCCACATTAGGTTTACCTGTTTCATGGATATCAGGTATTACAAGGGACTTACGGCACCAACACCCAAATCCGAAACAACACGTAATATAAATAAAAAGTCGAATTCAGAACCTCCTTATTTTTGGAGTCATTAAAAATATAGCATGTCCTCGCTTCTGTCAGTCAAATAATCAAGCAATTCGTTTTAATAAAAGGCGCCTCAAAATCACGTTTTAGGCACAGCCACTCATTGTCATAGGCGATTAATACCGATCAGGTATTTTTATTTATTTTATCGACTATTAAAAAAATCCGCACGATCTTACCTTCATCAGTAGTTTTCGTAGTGATGGTATTGAATGGACAACGATCCAAAGGCACTGGCACTCTGCACGACTCCTTGCTTTCGATCAGTATATGTTTACTCGGAGCGTAATGGAACTCCATTTCCTCAGCTGTTAAGTTGGTAACGTCCAAAACTAGATAGAGTTGAGATGGTCTGTAATTAATTTAATTTGTTATTTATAAACACACATAGTCCAGACCCCACACTAGGTTAACCTGTGTCGTGGGTATTAAGACTTACGAGTGACTTGCGGTCGCACAACACCCGAACCAGAAATAAATATTTGTGGATCACATTTATTCACAGCCGGTTAGCTGCCTCACGAAGGCTGTCAAATGAAGTGTCCGTTTGTACTCGAGGAAAACTATGTCTTTAAACTATTTAGTTTTGTGTAATTGTCATAATATAGCTTATCGACTACTATTATCGATAGTAATAATTAATCAAAAAATAATAAAAGCAGCCCAACTTTATTGTCTGCTTCTATTAGCATAGGGCCAAAATATTTATCCAAATATTAGGTAATTGGCATATGACTTACATTTCCGCCGGCAGTACGTCCCAATGGGTTATCGAAACGCTCGGCAGTAATTCTAAATTTATTTGAAGTGTAGATTGACGACAATGCTCCTCTTTCCCTTCGCCACCTGAGTATCTTATTATCAACTGAAAAAAGAAAGACAACATATTAAGTCGGATTAAACTTAACCAACCATATCAGCTAAAACGTTAGACGACAACCCCTTTTTTTGTTTGATAATATTTTTCGGACTATTAATACAGTATTAAATGAATAATGTCGCAGGTTTAAATGTACTAAATGTTAGTTTACTTCAGGTATTAAAGGTACTTTAGGTACACACTCCCAACTAAGGTACTTATACATTCATATCTATGCGTTAAACGGAAAATAAAACATCAGTTGACGAGTATTCTATAATTGTTTAATTAAAATTACCTGCGATTCAATTTGACGACCTCTTGACGGCGGCATTACAGATATCGGTGCGGACCAACTTGTTGTATGAGAGTTGTTGGATCTAAAATAAACAAAAAAAGGTTGTGTGACTCACCTAAAATATTGCTGACTTACTAAACATATGTTGAAGCCCCAACGAAATACCTATATATTATAATATATTAATTATATATTCTAATATTTTTTTAAAAATCTAATGTGTATTATAAAAAAATATTGGATGTATTAATACATAAGCAAACCAATATAATAAAAATTATAATAGTTACTAAATACCTGAAACTTCCAGACGTTCTATTCGGCATCAATCCGCTACTCAAAGAGGTATGAGGGTTCGAACCTTGGGTAGGTAGAGACGTTTGGGCATTAGGTACTGGAGAGCCAACCCTTGAGGGATAGTTTGATGTCAAACTGTTTGGGAATAAATTGTCTGTCCCGACACCCCCGAGGTCTAAGAAATCTGCTTCTCCATATAACTTCATAGCGATTATTGCCGTATCGTTAGGGGCTATCGGAAGTTGTGATTGTATATCATCGTTGGAGTATTGGAATATTTTCGATTGAAGTTGGTTATCCATGTTTGACTAAAAAAAAGTTTTGTGATTAGAAAAAATAATAAGAGAGTTAAAAGGAGTTGTATATATTATAATAAAGTGAATAAGAAACTTTGTTATAAATTAATTTTATGTTGATTTTTATCGATATAAAATAGTATCGATAGCTTAATACAATATTGGCAGAAATGCAGAAGAAAATTTAAAGATATTATTAAGAACCAGCTCTTATCCGGAGTTTCCCCTGAATGACAGTATTATTTATAATTAAAGAATTTTCAGAATCCGATCAGTAGTTCCAGAGATTACCCTCTACAAACAAGCTCACGAACTTCATCTATAATATTAATGTATATAATAGTCGTCACTCACCTGAATCGATAAGTCAAGATATTCGATGGGCACGTTGCTAGTATTAGTGATCTTTATAGTACAATCAGTGCTTTCACCGTTATACAAGGACACATTTGTCGCACTACCCACATGTTCTACACTCGACAAACTTATATTACCAGATGGTGCTACTATAGTCTCCACAGTTATTGTGGGTAGACTCGGTATGACTTCGATTGTGAATGATGCTGGAAATTTGTTCGGCATAGGCATATTTTTAAGTCGACAGTTCGACTTGACACCGAGTGTATGCGTGGAATATCCCAGTATTTGTAATTCGCCAACTTCTTTCGGCGTTCCGTGTAAGTTGACAGTCGTTGGAGAATCAGGGCATAAGATAATGGTTTCAGGAATCGATTCGAATACAATGCCTGATGTCAAAAGCCGCATGTTTGAAACTTTCAATTCGAAAGGTAAGGGATTAGTCAGTTTCATCTGTACTTCACAAATATCGTCTTCAACCCAAAGGTATTCTGTGGAAAAACGAAATGTCAAACAACAACAAACAACAGTCCTATAATAGGATAAGGATGTGATAATTACCCATCTTTCCCTCATCCTTCTTAGCATTCCGTTCTAGACTGCCGAAGTGTATGGGCGTGAATATGAACGGTCCGTGGTCTGGCTTGGTGGCGAGCGTGCGAGGAGTGCGGGCCGCGGAGAGGGGACGCGGACTGAACGATATACATCGCGGCGCGTGAGTCAAGTTCGCAGGAGGAATCACCGCCCCACACTCCAGGACTAAAGGGACTGGACCACCCTCGCACTGCGCGGACAGTGCCTGTAAGTTGCAACACAACATGTTTAACTGGGGTGAACAGGGACAAAACTGGTTTAGTTTTTACACATTTAACGGTAGGTAGCGGCTTGGCTGTGCCCCCTTGCTTTACCGATGTCCATGTGCGGCGGCGACAGCCTACCATCCGCTTCGTCGTCTGCTTATCGAGGCAATAAAAATACTTAAAGAAAACTTGACTATCATAAACGAAAAATAAACAAATTATATACAAAATTATTTTTTTGTTTTTAATTATCAAGCTATATATAACTTTTTGATCGATCCATCGATGTAATAATGCCAATATAAGCTTCGTTTAGATTTCACCCCTTCATTCATATTCACCCTGTTCGATTGTATTCGATTCCATACCTTACATGTACATGTTAACAAGTCGATATGCAGAAAATTTTATAATGTACCAAAATACGCATCAAAATTTCCTAATTTCTAATAAATAAGAAATAAACCATAAATGTGAAAGCTTGGCTTTGAGTTTGTGAATTTGGGACATGGGTCAAAAATCACCTGAGGCTGCTGGCAAAATGTAGTGGTAAATTATTATCTCGATAAATCGACTAACCTATGGGTACCACAACATCTCTGGCATTGTAGATAGGGCATAGATACACATCTGCACCCTCATTGCGAGGGGTGTTTTTGTGTGTGGGTGGCAAGTGGGTTTCCTGATGGTAGATATGAATTGTGTAATCTTACCTACTGCTATAAAAAAACTTGTTTACTATTGCTACAAAAAAAATATACCTGCAGCTGTATAGCTAAGTCTCGGTGTTCCTGTTTAGTTAGATGCGGCCACATAGTTTGAAGTAAGAAGGTCATATGCCTCGTGGCTAGTGCAGGATGGCCCATCCTGCGAGCTGCCACCACCAGCTCTTGTAGCAACTGGATCTGTAGTGCTGGCCAACCTTTAATATCGATACTTAACGTTATTATGCAGTTCCTTTATAAAAAATACATTGTCCGTATTTGGGATGATCTTTTGATAAACTATTTTCAAGTATCATGTGACCCTTAAAGTAACTATTACTTAAGGTGCTTAACTACATCTTAATCGTTTCGGTAGGCTACTAGCGACTCCAACGCCATAGTCGCTATATTATGCTATGCACTTCATAAAAATGGTCAGTTTGACCACGTATAATTTAAATGAGATTAAACACGAGAAAATGTGTGTCTTGGTTTGTTCCATAAAAAAAATGTACTTATACTTGTGTATAAGTACATTTTTTTTAAGTTAGGTATCTCTTGGAGTTAATTTGTATATGTTAGCCTAGGCATATTTTACAACTATAAAAGATATATCGATTATTTATTGTGTTATACTTTAAATCAAATATCTAAAAATAATCGTACAAATGGCAAGACGATATATCGATATTTTTTCTCGATATATCGAAAGCGACATCGAAACTTTTCTAAAATATGGATATATTATTTCGACATGCCTATACATATATATACCCTATAAATACTAACCTACTTGATGCTGGATGACATAATTCGGATCCAAACTAAGCTTATGGCCCGGAAAGCTGTTTAGCATGAGGTAGTAGCACCTTTGCCAATCGGGATTGGGATTATTTGGGCTCACTTGTCTAGTTGCCGCTAGTCTTTGACAAAATGCGGCTTTGCGAAGAAAACCTGTAATATTCACACACACGGGCAGTACAATTTGGATGTATAGCCTCACTATTTTTACGTATATATAAAAAGCGTTAACTCTTTATCAACACGCGACTTGCATAAACAAGCGTATGTAAGTAAAAGTACCTATCTACTTCATATTTGTGATATAGTCGGTAATAAAGTAGCTTTACTCCGGATTATAATGTTTCTAAATTATGTTATAAATTCCAATACGGGAAAAGTATATTTCTCACCAATTTCTTTATAGAGTTCTGCAAGAGTATCAAACCTCTGTATTTTCTCCTGTTCGCTCAGCGTCAAATTAATAAAGATAACATTCTGCAAAAAACTAGACGCGTGTAAACTGTTATTTTGTTCTACAGCTATTCTAGCAGCTTTGAAACACGCTTCCGTTTCTATAATACCAGCATTCTGGTATTTACTATAATGTATTATCGCTTTGCGGTACTTTTCAGCAATATCTTCACCATTCAATAAATACTGATTGTTGAACTGCGATGGCGGCTGTTTAGGTATTGATGGTATGTCAGAACTTAAGTATGATTTGGTTTGATACTCTATGTCACTTGAAGCAATAGATTCTGTATCAGCTGTATCATTCTCCGATTGCCGTGATGACGTCTCCATACTATCTGATGATGTAGGAGTTAATTCACTAGGGGGGTTCACTGGACTCGATGTCTTAGAGTTTCTGAGCGGTGATGAATTAAGTTTAAATTTTCTGAACTGGTCTGACGGTTGGAAGAGAGATAACGCCTTTGTTTTGTTGGGAGAACTCTCTTGTAGACTTGCGTTTCGTTGTAATGTTGTGGGGTTCCGTAAGTTCGGATAGAGAAGTATAGCTGATGCTGCACACAGACCTGATGTAAAGACCAAAATGTATTTTTTTATTGGAACATATTAGATGTAAAATATTCCATACAACATTGTTACTTTCAAATTTACAACTTCAAATCCCGAATCGCGGGGCGTTAGTCATTGTTGTTATCTGTTAAGGGTTCCATTTTCCTTGATACTTTCGTCATCAGATGTTAACCAAATGTATATGGATAGTCCCATCTTATCTAAGGCCCGTATTACAGAACTATACTTAAGTGAGCTCTTAACTAAGTGTCGATTTCTATTCACGTGCTTGGTCTATTTTTGGCGCCAAACTAAAACGGACCAATCATGTATACAGTAATCGACACGGGCCTTAATTTCATAATAAACCCTATCGAATACAAAAATAATCATCAAAATCAGTGCATAATGCATACACGTCGGAGGTATGCGTAAATATGCTTATAGACGAACTGAGATGCTTCTTTTTGAAGTAGTTTACTAATAAAAATTATATATAAAACATGTACTTACCTTCTTTGGCTGCAGCTAACCAAAGCCAATCATTGACAGATTTCAATATTTCAGCAGCAGAGTGATATAAACTCAAACTATCCGCCACAAGACCTGCTTGTAATGTAAGATCAGCCAGATTCTTTGTGACGCGGCCCATGCAGCGCTTTTTATTATTGCGCGACTCCATATCAAGACCTATGAACAAGAAAATTTAAGTTACAAATTTCAAAACAAGAATTGTATTGCATTTCCTGTTTTCCGTTGGGGACCTTCCCATTCTCCCAGGTAGTCATCATATCTTACACATTATGGGACCACCCTCGGAGTAAACGCAATCCAACACAATAATGATCAAAGAGGTCCACATTTGATGGAGATATCGCGTAGAGTATATTTAAAATAAAAGAAAACTTGAGAACTTTCTGACGAACGCAGTCCAGTGCCATGCAGTGCTTTGTAATATAAAGTTCTGTATGTTGTTGGCTTTGTTTATAAGCAGGCGTTGCGCTTACCTTTAGTACATACATACGCACTCACGCCTGTAATCCCCGAAGGGGTAGGCAGAGGTGTAACCAGTACACCCACATTTCGCCGAGCGTATCTCCGTCCCTTATGTGATAGGGGGCGAGCCTATCATCATACCGGGCACAAATTCCAGACTCCGGCCTGATACTGAGCGTTTCGTAATAGAAAAACCCAATACCACTTTACCCGACCCGGGGATCGAACCCGCGACCTCGGCGTTGGCCTCAATCGTAACGCGTATGCATTACAAATGCGCCACCGAGGCAGTCCTTACCTTTAGTCTCTGAAAATAATGACGCCGCACGTGACCAACTTCAGGCCGGCCAAGCCATTTTGTACGTATTGTAATATTTATAAGTGCTGTGGTGTTCTTGGCGTCTTATTGGCTAGCAAGGCAATAATGACTGATAAAAGTTATCCTTTTGATAATCTTCTCATGGGCGATGTAGATCAGTTAACATTAGGTAACCTACTTGCTGTTAAATAAAAGTTTTTTTTATCCTGGCACAGCAAAGTGAATAAACTGGACTTGATATTAAGTATGGTGCAGTCTAAATATCACGTCGAGCGTCAAGAAACATTGCACCTCTGGACGGTCGGCAGAATTATGTAGGCCTGAAGTTATTGGGTGAACACTGGCTGACCCCAGAACGCAACTCTGCTGAACGAGCCTTTATGGCGAGATTCTCAGCAAGTGGTCGCTATCCAGTTGGCAAGTTAACGTATAGGTAACGGTTCAACGGTAGGCAATGCTCTGACATTGCTGAGGTCCATGGGCGGCGGTAACCATTTACCATCAGGTGGGCCGCCCGCCCGTCTGTCTATCTAGAGCAATAAAAAAAACCGATAGAATGTGTTGTGTAAAAATCACATCGTAAATATGGATCTGCGGCACTGCGTGAATGGGATGTAAGATTTAAAGAATAAATAATTACCTACAAAATCTTTCTTTTCAAATGGCGCCAAAAGGAGTGATACCTTCTCAAGTTTTTCCCTAGATCTTTCTAAACGCTTAGACTCAACAACCCAGAACAAAGAGTTGATTAAGTCAGCAACATTCTGCTCTAAGTCTGGCACTGGATCATTCTCGCCATAAAACATGGCATGTGTCTTGAAATTTGATGGAGTTGTGAAGTTCTCCTCTTGAGGATATGATGCTGTTGAAGATATTGAGTGAGGAAAGCTTTCAGATGATGAAAAACTGTCTGGTTGTTCACTTGGAATGGATGCTCTGAAACATAGACATGCTTGCAAAATAATTGTACCCTGCTGTTTTTCGCGCTTGACGAAAAAGAAAGCTCCTTTTTAACTTACGTCAGGGGTTTTTAACGACTAGGTTACCAAATAATAAAGTTTTGGCAATGTTGGCTATTGCTTCACATTACATTCAATGACACTTACAGTAAGCAACTTACAATGCTGTTTATGTTAGTATTTTTTTATAAACTCATTTACATATTTTCCCTCGGTGTCGCAGTTGTAATGCGTATGTGTTACGACTGAGGCTGACGCTGAGGTCTCAGGTTCGATTCCCGGGTTTGGTAAAGTGATATTGGGTTTTTCTATCATGAGTAATCATAATGGATAGTATTAACCCGGAGTCTGGAAGTGTGCACAATATGGCGTTAGGCTCGGCCCCTATCACATCATGGGACGGAGATACGCTCGGCGAAATGTGGGTGTACTGGTTACACCTCTGCCTACCCCTTCGGGGTTTACAGGCGTGAGTGCTTGTCATTTACATAATTAGTGTGAGCACAAATTACAAATGTTATCCAGACCATTTTTTTTATGATCTTGCAATCATAAAGAAAAATAAAATGCGTAAAATAAACAAATACAACTCACTTGTCACTCATACTGCCTTCTTTTGACACTTTATCATCAGTTAGAAGAGTGTATGTCTCGGGTTCTTGCTCAGGTTTCTTCATATTGCTGCCTGGACCGAACATAAAGGCTCTGGAGTCATACAGAGTGTTAGAATACTTCACTTTGAGAGACTCATGCACTCTGCACACCTCATTAAGTTCTATCTGATTTGTGAACTTGCATAGAGTTATAAGGCCTAGAAGTCTCCTGTTGAAAGAAAGACAATTTATTAGTCACAGGTCACAATTAATTTTACAGTAAAAATCATTGATGGTTTTGGTGCATCGTGACTGTGTCAAATAGGTGACCACTCATCATACTACTTTGCTGTGGAGCGTATCACAAAACAGCACTGGATTTGGAGTACTCATCTGTTAGAATGTTTCAAAATAAGGCTACTGTATAAATGTATACTACTTTATATGTTTATGTAAATACTGTATAAATAATGAAGAAAATACATGGTAATCCAACTGTCCAATGCATTCTAGCTCTAGTTGGTAGGTCACTCATATGCAAGAGGTTGTCTGGTTTGGTACCACTGCTTTGTGTCACCACAACAGTGAGTAGGCACTGGTCCAGTTCGAAGGACATTGAAGCCAGTAAAATTACTAGGCATTATGAAACTTAAGATGTTGCGTCTCATGGTGACGAGCACAGGCCAACACCATGCAGTGCTTTGTAATTCAAAGTTCTGTGTGGTGTTGCTTCTGTTTATGGGCAGGTGTAACACCATCAGGCAAGCAACCTGCTCGTTTCGTCACTCATCTAATAAAAAAACTAGAGTATTTAGAAATAAATGTGCAATACCTGTGTGTCTGGAAATCACCCCAGTCATTGTTTTCAACAGGATAGTCCCTTACATACCTCACCCAGATATCTCTCACTTGTCCTGTGGAATCTAAAAGCATCAGCATATAGTTTAGCAAACCTTTAACAATAACTACTACTGCAAAACTAATGTAAAAACCTTTAACATCTGGTACAATATTATGTAGTAACTTTTGATAGTAAGATGATCCTATTTATAACCATAGTATACTTCTATAATTCCATTACCATAGTTATGAAAAAAAAAAAACAACTCGTTCAATCAATTTATGTATAAGATAGTAGTTAACACCCACCAGTAACTTTAATATTATTGACTCTCTGAATCCTCTCCCAGAGCTTGTTAAAGTTTTTCAGCGTGCCTCCGACTCCCTTAACAAGCACCAGCAGGCATGCATGGTGCTGGGTGTGCTGCGCGTAGTCCGGATGCGACATCACCGATTCTCCTGGAGCGTGAGACAGTATGTAGCTCACCGAAGAGCGCATTGATATCTCATTTGCTTATTATAAGTTTAATATTTTAACAACTATCCTACAATGAGCACTTCTCGCCCCGTCCATTCGTCCATGGAATACTTAAACAACTTTAAAGAAGTGGAAATTATTACTATTTTGATTATTGTTTACGTCGCGATTTTCCTTTTGACTTTTCAGGTGTTTTGATTTTGACAGATTTTGACAGTCAGTTTTTTTTAAAGGTCCTTTTTTATTTTTTTGTTTGTTCCATAAGGAACCGGCTAAGATCAGAGCATGCTGCCAAGTCATTAGTTATATCTTTTCTTATATTCCAAGAACGATGAAACAGGGGTGTGGCCGATTTCAAGATCTTGCTGGAGTTTTGGTGATAATTCCTTTCAGTTCAATGCTTCTTAGACGACTTTCTTCAAGCGAATCGAAAGCACAAAGTCGACAATACCCTTGATCAAAAATCACCTAAATCCACTTATTTCAATGTTTCCATACACTATTCATCATCACTAATGATTATTGCACAAAACCACACCACTTTTATACAACAAACACAACTTTAAACCAGTTTAGGAAATAATTAAAACAAGAGAGCCACCGCACTGTATGAATTCCCGCCAAAACACTTTTAAAGGTTCTTCCAGAGGTCAGGCTACAGTCTTGCGACCATACTGCCTGGTGTTACGACTAATGACAGTCACTGAACTGCACACTTTTTTTGTTTATTTAAGGCTTCACATTATCTAAGCATATAGCCAATGGCAATAATCTAGGTTGAACCTAGGTTTCTAATCAAAGATATAACCACTACTTTGACCACTACGTTGATTTTCAATAATTAAATTAGTTTGATTCAACGGATAGATAGTACAAATGAGTTATGGCCATTCCCTATATTCTATCTATCGACAGATTTGATTACTATCAATAGTATTTTGACAGATCATCCATACAAAATGTGTCAAAATGTTACTGCCAGTAAGAAAATCTGTCGATAGACAGAATATTGGGAACGGCCAGAATATAGTGTGGGTACCAACTACCAATTTCTGAACGAATCAAAAGTAACCTCAAAAACAAACAAAATATTCTTTCTTCTCTCAGAAGTTTCAAGTATTTTCCCTCTACGAGTTTCAAGTTGTGAATTTGGGAAATACTAAGTGCAAGTGAAAACAATTAAGACAAGAAATTACTTTCGGAAGCTGTGTTATTTGGTATTTCTTTATAATTTTATAAAATGGCATCGAAGGACGGTGACAAAGCCAAGGTAGGTACGATAAAAAGTACAAAACAAAACTTGTCTATAAACAGGTATCTACACAATTATTTTGTATTTATTTGGAGTTCCTTTTCAGTCTGGCCAAGGTTCTGGAGATAATAAAGAGAAGCGAAGGAAAGAGTCTATTCTAGACCTCAGCAAATACTTGGAGAAAAGCATTCGAGTGAAATTCGCCGGTGGTAGAGAAGCGGCAGGAATCTTGAAAGGTTATGATCCCCTACTGAATCTTGTATTGGATAATACAACAGAATTCTTGAGAGGTGAGTACCATTGAGTATCCTATGTGAATCTAATTAAAATTATATATATTCTTTTGAAAACATATTGTGTCTTTCTTGTGATGTAGGGTATAAATGAAACTATTCAAAATGTTTAAAACAAATCATTGATATCTTTAGAACCATCTCATTGTCTTAGTATGGTTGATAAACACATAAGTATACAATTTTCTTGTAAAATCTTTTAGAATCTGTATAATACACTAGGTAATACACTAAAATGAATTCAGAAGGGCCTTTTTTAATTTAAAACTCCACAAATCTGGACTGTTAATCTACACTACCCTATGTTTCCCAAACATTAAGATTGTAAAATAGGGGCTAACAGTTACTATTAGAGGTTAGCCATAATAAAGTTTAGGTTCAATTAATATATTTATGCATTGAATGTTAGTATGTTTTTTTAAATACTTCAATTTTTTAAATAAAACAATGATTACATTGTTTATTTAAAAAAAAATGTCTAAACACAATATACTAGTTATTCATAGTATTTTTTCTAAAGCAGAGGCTGGTAAACATGTAAGTGCATTACCTGATGTTAAGTGATCTCTACCACCTGTGAAATAAAACCAGTAGAATGAATGGGTTGCTGACCTTGACGGAAAGGATGGAGAGTAGGAAGGGGAGGGGGATTTTGGTCTATGAATAGGACCAAAGTATAGTTTTTTTCTTTCCATTTCAGATCCTGATGACCCATACAAGTTGTTAGATGACACAAGAGCATTAGGTCTAGTGGTGTGCCGTGGAACATCAGTTGTATTAATATGCCCTATGGATGGTATGGAAGCAATACCAAACCCTTTCATCACTCAAGAGGGATAAACATTAACTTGTTTGTGATAACACTATGTAATTTTAAGTTTTTTATAATATGTATAAAGTTTAAGGACCTAAAAAAGCTCTATTATTTTTTGTATTATCAAAACAATTTGTGAAGCTCCTTGCTGGCCACACTGCATCACAATTTTGTTAGGTGTATTAAAAAAAAAAAGCTCAACTAAATTGGTGCTTGTAACCAATTTAGTTGAGCTTTTGGTGTGGTCTATCCCCTAATAAGAAAAACTTGACACTCCTAAAAATATTGGGACATGGAAAATACCTTTCCTGTGATCTCCAATACAATGATTAAATTATATATTACTACAAGTATAAATGTGAAAGTTTGGATGTTTGTGAGTTTGTGAATTTAGATGTTTGTTAGTCAATCACATCTTAATAGCTGAATGATTTTGGATGAAATTTCGCACATACGTAGACCATGACCTGGAATTGAACATGGGCTACTTTTTAACCCCGAAAAAAGCCGTTCTCGCGGTCGGAGCTGCAAGCAAAAGCTAGTAAAATATAAATGGCCTTTCAGCCATTATAAACTTCCATTTTTGGAAGGATGATCCCTGACCCCTAGGTACTAAAACAGTAAAGTACATTATTGCCTGTGTTCTCCAATATGAACTAGCTGACTGTCATGGGGATTTTGTTTTCTAACTCATATCAACTTATCAGATCTTAATCTTTGTATGGGATTACCCTGGACTCTGGAGGTAACACTTGCATAAAAAATCTTTAAAATTGGTAAATATATGGGTATTATCAGAATAATAATATAGTTAGAAACACAAAACTATCTGTTTTATAAAAGAATATATAAATAAAAATAATTTATTATATAATTCAACTTAACAAATTATTGCACATAATTTATCACTTAAAATGTAATAACAAAAATAAATTATTAATTTTAAATTGAACTGTGGATTTATGATATACAAATTTATACATTGTCAACATTTTAAAGTGGCTTATTAAAACTTTAAATTATTTAAATTAATTACTTAACATTTTAACTTATTTTCGGTAACTGAGCATAAAGTTTTTGTAACAAGTAATCTTTACATGTAAATTTTTAGAACTACCTATTTTAATCCTAATCTAGAGTAAGAGAATTTATCGTTCGACAAAAAAGAGAGAATATGTCAGAAAACCGTCATTTACCAGGACACGTCGAAGATTCTTATTTTCAATTTGCACGACGCGACCTCGTGGATGTCAATTTTCTGTTAATTTTTACCTCACTGGTGTGATAAACTCTCTTTATGTAAATGGATCTTTAATAATCATCTACAAATTCAATGGAGGATTACTTGTTTATAAAGATTTCGTTAATCGTAACCAAATTCGTTTCTTATCCAAGGGTAGCTTTTTGGACAATCTACGCATGTCATCATGTATTTGTCGTGCTCAAGAATTTTTGAAGCCAATTTGCAGGTTTTCGGCTTGTTGCAAGCGACTTCGAACTCTTCAAATTGACGCTCACGACATTGCCACGGCTGGAATTTCTTCAACTGCACGACTGGTGTCGGGCGTTTTATCCATTCAATGACTTCCTTGTAAGTTACGAAGTAAACTTCAGGCATTTTTTGTAATTCCGATATGAATCTCTGAAATGCCACATAAGTTACTTACCTACATATAAGTTTTGTTATATGTAGGTAAGTACATAGAAAAATGATTATATTGGCTAGCTACTAATATAGTAATATGTGGATTCTATGTAGGTATAGAAGTATATGATTAATAAAATTACGTAAATTAATAAATCTACACTAATATTAATAAAAATAAATAAATAAAGAGGAAAGATTTGTATTTTTGTATGTAATGAATAAACTTAAAAACTACTGGTCCAATTTCAAAAATTCTTTTGCCGTTAGAAAGCTAACGCTAGCCAGCTATCACTGAGTAACATAGGCTACTTTTTATCCCGGAAAAGGCTGTTCACGCGGGCGGAGCTGCGAGCAAAGGCTAGTAATAAATAAAACGCAAACAGTCTTAACCCTACAGTAAGTTGTATTAGTAGGTACCTGATTAACTTGTGTCATGGGGCATTAGGAACTACTTACAATATATTTGCGTATCACATTTGTCTCGGTGCGAGAATCGAATCCGTGGCTTCTTGTTTCTAAGTCGGTTACGCACCCACTGCTCCACGGAGGTGTCAGTAATAAAAGGTGTCAAAAATAACGCGGTCCAGGGCGGATACAGGGCTAAAGGGGGTTATAATATTGCCTTCCCCTTGAACCACGTAAGCAATAATTGCTTTACTCTTAATAACAATATCCTGAATTTATTTATTTAGGTCGAGTATGTTGACAGTGGAGCTTTATTTGATCCATTAGAGCAAATAACACTGCATGCCGCGCCGTTAAACCAGAAGGTCAATTCTCGTAATTTTAAATGTTCAAAATATCATTCCGATCTAGTCTCAGCGTCAAGAAATGCAAATGGCATTCTCTTAATCCAATAATCAACGTCAAATGCACCTAGCATTAGCAGTAGCATTATACTGTTTTGGCTTCAGTCAATTTTTATTCGTCGTTCCATAGTCCATACCACTTCGATCCATACTAAGTGTTCAATAATCCATTATGCCTACCAATGACACACAAACTTAAAATGAACATTAGGTACCTTGAATGCTGCCAAGTATTCATTATTCTTCAACCATAAAGAGTTGAGGTGTATACCATAGGGTGCTCGGTTTTTCATATAGTGTCTCTTGAAATTGTTCATAAGTATGTCAAAGACTTCATCACCAGTTAATGTAGAGGGGCAATATTCCAAAGTAGCACATGTGTGGTCTCCATTAGCCAGTGGGTTAATGACCATCTCCCAAAGACCTGCGTAGCTTCTCGTTGGACAGTATTGGTTGTTACCTGAATACAAAGTTTTGGAGTAATAAAATACGATTACGTTAGTTTGTTATGCTAAGGGTCTCATCATTCTTTGTGACCGCTTTGAAGTTTGCCACGAGGGTCGTAGCAGTTAGGTACTATTTTTAAGGGGCTAAAGGGTGGAGGAAGTCGTTTAGGGCGGGGTAAGTGATTAACTTCAGACCGACCATAAAGATTGAAAAGACTTAACAGAGCACAAATCAGTTACTTAAGACCATATAGTGATAATAATGAAGTGATTTCGTAGGAATCTATTATGACACCGTTTTAAAATGCATATCCAATTAAACCAAACTCGCAAGAGGTAATAAACGACTTCAACAACGTTTTAACTGACTAATCCATCTCCAGCTCAATCCTACTCACATGAGTCTAGACACAACGGAATGTAATCTAGCTAGAAAATAGCCTAAAAAGTGAGTTCTCGTGAGGTCAATATGCCTTAACTCATGAGGTCACTTTTAGCTAAAATCTCGCGAGATTCTATCCTGTTTACGCATATTTATGGGGGCCATCAAAAAACTTTGTTCTAATAATTATGAGCCATAAAGTATTCTTGTGTCAAAGTTGTTGATCAAATAAGTATCATAAAATCAATTAGACAAATACCATTGAAGAGTGGCGTAATGAATAAGATTATACAATTTTCACAATAAACATGGTTATAAATATTTGGTTTCAAGAATCGTGAATTCATAATGCCAGCAATTTCCGCATTCTTAGTAGTTATGCGCAAAAAGATGGCAAAAAGTCAACAATAGCGCATCTTGCACGCAGAGCGCAATGTCTCCATGCCGACGCGACGCGATTGCCGAGTGCGGCTCGTCATAATTCGTAATATCTTACTCAATCGGCACTCACACGCTCCATAGGTATATTGTAAAAAATAAAAAATCTAAAGATGTTTAATTGCGTTATCTGTATCATAATAAAGTGTCATTTCCATAATTATGTGCAACTAAGTACTATGGGACGTACATCAGTGTAATGAACTCTACTAGAGTTCAAAATATAGAATTCTATTAATAAAGTTACTTTAGTGGGAGCGTACTCAGATTGACAAGGTGATGTCTTGGGTTTAAATCCCAGTCGGACGATCAGAATTTGTGTTTGATTTTGTCGTATTTGAAAAAATTAAATGAGTTTCCCGGCTTGTTGTGTGTAGTGATGGGTTTTTACCTAATATGGCAATAGACTTGCCACCTATCACATGGACAATAACTCGGCGAACCATGGGTAGATACTACACAAGTTGTGACTCTGCCTTCCCGTTCGGCAAGACAGGCGAGAACTTATTTATGTCTCGTCTTACTGTCTCTCGAGATTTAA
Organism: Mimas tiliae; assembly: GCA_905332985.1. Taxonomy (NCBI): domain Eukaryota; kingdom Metazoa; phylum Arthropoda; class Insecta; order Lepidoptera; family Sphingidae; genus Mimas; species Mimas tiliae. The sequence continues at coordinate 9,952,969 of HG995255.1, forward strand.
TCTCATTCGATATTTATGTTTGTGTACATTGCACGTAATGATTGTTCAAAATCGATTACGTAAGAAGGAAGATACATTTATTTTAAATGTATACGGTTTTAAACTCAGCATACATAGAGGTCGATTTTCTATACCAATTTTACGCTAAATAAGTTACATATTGCGAAACGTGACTGACTAATCTCATGACTCGAGTTATATTGGAGCTAACACGCTTACCTGTGCACTTGTGAGGCATTTTATAGTCTAACGTATATGGCCAATACGGGGGGTCCGTAAGCGGTGCGACAACCGTCGCATCGTACACGAAACCGAACTCTTGCATCATTAGGAACTGACGATTCCATCCTACCGATAGGTACGGCACGCGCATACCTCTGTGGGATAGGAAAACATTCGAGTTTACATTATTCGTATTTATATTGCTTATAAATTGTTCCGACAAAAAACGAAATCCAAATACAGTGCCCGTTTCAGCCTTGTTTTAAGATACTCATGGAAATAGGACAGTAACAGTGTAAGCCTTATTAATAGAGAGGGAGCAAAATGAGCAGGTGTGACACCTGATGGTAAGAGATCACACATGATACTTCGATTCATTGCCTTTCAAAAAAATTTTGAGTGGTAGAGCAACGCTGTAGACAGTTTTGTCTACAACAGAGACGGCCGGCTCGTTACCACTGTCTCATAGAAAACCGACGTAAAGTAGCAGCTTGCTGCTGAGATATCCGGAGGCCCAAATCCCCCTCCCCTTACCAATCCTTTAATTATCCCTTTCCTTTAAGGTCGGCAACGCGTCCATGATTCTTCTGGTATTGTGGGCGTACATGGGGGGTGGATATCACTTACCATCAGGTGAGTCACATGCTCGTTTGCCGGCCTACGCTATATAAAAAATTGTACACAGATTATGAGGTTTTATGACATAAATAATAAGTTTAAGAAGAGTTCGAAACATATCATGAGATACTACCAGACAATAGAAAAAGCAAGTAATATGAAAATCCTATTGAAGTAATATGCATCATTAAGAGAACTAAGTATATGACCTGAAGTCTTCCATACGGACTCTACCGAATCTGTTAATGATATTCGCTTGCCCAACCATTTCGTCAAACCAGTCTTCCACGGTCGCATTCTTCGCCCACCATTCTTCTGGTCCACGATTACTGAAAAATAGTTACCTGTTTTTAAACTTCAGTTATACATTTAATGGTGAAAGTTTCATTTGCATGACTTACGTTATCGAATTAACTGCAATTTCATGTCCGTCATTCCACAGTTTTTGTACGTGTCGGTAGTTGGTGTACGGATGTGAAATGAAGAAAGTCGCTTTAAGAGGACATCCATTGGGATTCTTCCTATCTGAAGTAAATAAGTGTCTTGTGTATGTATCCCAATTTTCATGGTTGATTGCCCCATTAAAAGTCAGTGTTATCATTTGGGGAGTCTGAAAAAGGATTAGGTACATTTAAAGTACTGTGACGGTTCATTAGCAACCACAGCTTAGATCATTACGCTTTCATGGGTACTTTACCTGACTAGGGACCATGTTTCCTGGTATATCACTACCGTTCCTAGTACAGAAGCAGTCCGGCAACTGGCAAAGATTTATGTCGCAAGGTTCTGCAGCGTTTGGATCGTAGTTAACATCACACCAACCCTACAATGTTCAGATTTTTAATCAGGCGAAGATCCAGTGTTTCCTAATTATTTTACAATAATATAATCTGCATGTATACATATAGCGTAGTTAAATAAAAAACTTATTCTCAGTGAAAGTATATTATGTGACGGATACGTTTCCATTAGAAACTGAACCGTTTCAAGCTTTTGCAAGTCAGAAAGTATGGAAAGGTATGTGTGTATTATTCCATCCATATAATACCATTGGGTTTTGCTTATGTAACAAAAAGCAATTTTGTAGTGATTATGGATAGTGACATGCATATTTACTTCATCTGATGAGTCGGCACAATCTATTGAGCCATCGCAGAAGTAATCGGCTGGTAGGCATGTGCCGTCCGAACAGCCAATGTGAGTGTCATTCGCGCACCTCGCCGTATCCAAAAGCGGTTTCGGTATTGTCGTCTCTAGAACAGTATAATAATGACTGTTGACATTCTTTTCGATTTTCTAGTTACCGAACGTTAGAAAGCGTACCTGTAGTGAGATCGCAATTGTGTACATTTTGCTGCATGTCGCAAAGTTGTCGGTTGACATCAAATAGTAGGCTCGGTGAGCAGTGGAACTCAAAAACGTCACCGTCCAGGCATAGATAGTATTTTGCACATTCGTTTTTTGTCCACATGGTGTCTTCTGAACGGTCGGGATTTCTAGGAATGTCAGATTTAAAAAAGTCTTTTAAAGGTAGGTATATAACTGAATTTCTTCAATCGAATCTACATAGGTAAGTACAGATGTCGCAAATCTACATGATGTTACGTTTATGAAATGACTGACTGTTATGAAGCACATGTTTGCACCAAGCACACCTTTTCTTTATTTCGTTTTGATTGGCGTTATCCCGTACGGCCCGCCTCTTGTGCCATAGATTTGACGGTATGTGGTATTATATGGGGCGACATGCCGACTGAGCCTCACAACCCGCAACGGGAACCAAGTTTGCCGCGTCCGTTAATCAGCAGAGTGTATCAAATGCAGATGTATCAGGTGCAATCCAACATGGAATTTTATTTGAATCCTTATACATATCATTTCAAAATGAAAAGTATTGCTGATTAAGTTACACTAACGATAAAGACTGGTCTAATCTAAACTATTCAATTTACTGTGTCACGGTTTAAGGACCTACTTATGACCTATAGGTACCATGCACGTAATATTTTGACAGGTTGAAACAAATAGCGAAAGTGAATTTCTCGAGACGCAGCAGGAAACTGTAATGATGGAACAGCGCAGTGGGACGCGAGCGGCGGCGAGCCTGAGTCAAGGTTGCGGCGAAAGTCGCGAGGTCGACGTCCTCACGTTGTTAGCGATAACTCTATCCTATTGCTTGTACCAAACGCAGTGCGTGCAGGCGTTTCCGTGTTATTTTATATTCTGTGACAATTAACGGACGCAGTAGGAAGTGGTTATTGCAAAAAACGTCAAACATGTAGAACCTCTATTTTAGTTTAGATTTTTATACAAGTTTTTCCGCTCTTTAATTCGCATAGGAAATGCGGATATTATTTGGTAACAATAACAAAAAACAAAGGGGTTCATAAATGTAAACTTATTCTTCAATTATAAATGCTATCTCGTAAGTCATAATCATTAAAAATGCTTAGTTGAATGGTCTAAGTTAAAATGTAATCTCCAATCGGTTATGCAATATCGAAAATGACTGTGTTATGTTTAAGCATGCAGAATTCACGCAATTTATAAATATCCATGATCGTTTTTTTACATGCATCATCGAAACTATTATTAGCGGTGGGGTGTTCGGTACGGTAAAATAGCACCTTCATGATTTATACCGAGGCTTTGCAGAAGACGAAGTATACGGTAGGTGTAAATGTCATCTTAGTATAGTTCTAGGTAGGCAGTTCCGGTTTTATTCTATGGGCATCCCGAGCACGAACCCAGGGCTCCTGGCGTGATGGGGGCCCAAATCCAATAACTATAAATTAATTTTTCTAAGTATGCCAAAACAATTTGCTATCACTATTTGACAGTATAATGCATCGGCGGGGCAGTTGTAATGCGTACACATTACGACTGCTGTGTTAAGGTTTCGGGTTCGATCCCGGGTCGGGTAAAAGTGATATATGGCAATAGGCTCACCACCTATCATGGGTCGAAAATAAGCTTGGGAAATGTGGGTGTACTGGTTATACCTCTGCTACCACTTCGGGCATTACAGGCGTGAGTGCGTATGTACCTACTTGACAGTAATTTCGGTGATGACATAAGTACAATATTGAATTTTTTTTATTTCCTTAAAGGGCCACAAGGTTCTTAAGGCCCTGTAGGTATGCTGTAGCACTAAATCATATCCAGGGCCGATCTGAGGGTATGAGGCCCTTGCAGCCCGGGATCTACGATTGTTTCGAACCAACTTGATATTGGCGCCCCTCTTTCCAGCGTTTCTGATAAATTACTTTAAAAAACTCACAAATATAGGTATAACGGTTGGCACTTTTCGCGTATAGGACATTAAAAACCCTTTAATCAATTTGTACTTTTCACTTGTGGTGTGTGGTGCCTTTTTCTTACAAGTCGACGATCAGCCAACCAGTACCTATGCTAGGCTTCCGTATGCTAGGTGCTATGTGGAGCTAGTTTTTATTTTTAATCATATTATATTATGATTTTGGCGCCCCCTGAAACTACCGGTCGGGGCAGGTGCGCCGGTTTGCCCCTCCTAGATCCGGGGATGGGCCCTTGCCTATGATATTAAGGAATGTAGACAATATAAAGAAAAAAAACTTTTAGCCTAGCGGGAAGTGGAACGGACGGAACGATCGTGATGAATATCACAGGTTCGATCCCAGCCCTCAGGCCACACACCTCTCACAGGACTTCAAAGTTGCTTGTGTAAGTGGTTAATAATATCGCTCGCTTTAATGGTGAAGGAAAATATCGTAAGTAAAACCTGCAATCTGGGAGTTCTACACGAACAAGAATTGTTATCAAAAGAACAAAATCTACCAATCATAATTAGGCCAGCGGGCTGAACCCCATCATTAATAGAGGAGGCCCTTGCTTTGCAGAGGACAGTACAAAGGTAAAATACTAGGTACTAGGTGAGAGGTCTCTCGTATGCGAGGCCGTCTGGGTTGGTACCACCCGCTTTGTCTATTTCTGCCCTACGTAGTTAGTGTGTAAGGACATTGAAACCAGTGAAATTACTGGGTATTATGAGCCTTAACAAGGTATGTCTCGGTGTGACGAACGCAGTTTAGTGCCATGCAGTGCTTTGTAGTTTAAAAGCTCTGTGGTGTTGCTTCTGTGTACGGGCGTGACGCTTACCATCATCGACCTGCTCTTTTTGTCACTAAGCTAATAAAAAAAGATGAGCTAGTCGTTATAATGTAAGAATTAATATGGGAAAATACAAGGCTGTGTTGGAATCTATAGACCGGTGACTTATTTCTGCAGTAACAGAACATAGAAAACTCATGGAACAAAAATAGCCAATGTGAGTGATTTTGTACCTAACTGAAGGAAATAAGTGCGCACTCAAATATACTTATAAAGAATTTTTCATTTTATTTATTTTGTTTGGTAGATCAGCATGCAGATTATCTAATCTTTAGATTTGTGTAAGTATAAGCTTATGCCTAAATGCACCCCTGAAAACAAAATTGTTCACAAACCTGTAAAACCTTCCGTTTTCGTGACATTTTATATCCGATACGCTCCGTTTTTGCAGATGCTTTCCTCGAACTTCTGAAATATTTTCACAAATTAAATATTATAACTGTGCACTATTAAGCACACTAATCACTTTATTAAAAATAAAATAATTTTTATCTAGTTATGAAAATGTTGATTATATTAAGCACATTTTATGAATTTTGTCCCTAAATCATGTGAATAGATTATTATTTTTGATTCACTGTCTACCTACTACAAAATCAATTACACACTTTACCTAACACAACGAGCGTAATTAAAACATTAGCGAGTAGCCGTGAAAGGTATCGAGCCATGTTGCGGGCTTCGTTTCTGCAGAAGCACTGATTTGTCAATAAACGACTCATTCATCGCCAACGAATACTTTCTTTTACGTTATAAGTTTCCGTCGCTGTCGCTGTCGTAGTCTCAGGAGAAAGAAATCCATGCATGCCATGCTAGAAGACAATAATATTATGTCTGATTATATTCGTCACATAGGTAACTTCTATACATAACTACCTATTTTTTTATAGCATGGGCCACCAACCGAGCAAGTGGGTCACAACTCACATGATGGTAAATGATCTCCGCCGTCCATAGGTACATCCATAATACCAGAATAATTTATGAAGAGGGGATTTAGGCCTCTGGATATCTTACTCGCCGTTCGAAATGCGACAGCCGACAGCAAGTTGCTACTTCCTTGCGGTTTTCTGTAAAATAATGGTAACAACTAAAAACTTAGGTCTAGTCGGCTGGTCGGGCCTATTCTTGCGGTAGAGAAAATTGTTTACAGCGTTGCTCTACCACATAGGACTTCTTTATTTAGGTATTTTGCAACTCAGTTTTAATAGCTGGGATTCAATTATTCAAATATTCGAAATACAGAAAGTACCGAGTACGTGATATATTTTGGTCATATTGATATTATGTAGTGGTGAAGTGGCAATGTGTCTGTAGATATTTTTGAACTGGCAAGTTAACTTCAGTTTAGAGATGTGAATCGATTACAAATTTGAGAACCGGTTTTAACCGATTACTTAGGAGGAAAACAGTTTTTTAGGTTTTTAATTTATTCTAAAAATATGAACAAAACTTATTTTTTTTGTAAATCAAACATTCCTCCATTTGCACTGCAATATTTGGATGAGTCCTTTTTAAATGAGCCAACATATTAGAAGTTCCTCCTTTATTTTTTTACATATCTTGCACTTGGTACAATCTACAAGGTGGTAGGTCCCTTGTATGTGATAGGCCGTCTGGGTTGGTACCACCACTTTGTCTATTTATACCGCCGAACAACAGTGTGTAAGCACTGTTGTGTTCCGGTTTTAAAGGACATTGAAGCCAGTGTAATTACTGGGAATTATGAGACTTAACACCTTATATCAGGGGGTGACGAGCGCAGTCCAATGTAATGCAGTGCTTTGTTATTTAAAGTTCTGTGTGGCGTTGCTTCTGTTTATGAGCAGGCTTGGCACTTACCATCAGGCGAGCGACCTGCTCGTCTCGTCATTCAAGCTAATAAAAAAAAACAATTTTAGACATAGACTATTTAATTTGAGCGTTTAGTAATTTGTTGAAAAGTAAACGGTTTTTTCTAAATAAAAACCGAAGATTATCGGTTTTTATAAAAACCGGATTTTACCAGTTTTCTAAAACCGGTTCACATCACTACTTCAGTTGTCAATTGTCATTTGTCAACTTTCTCCAATCGGCCGGTTCGCTTGTCGATTTCTGAAACGTTAAATTCGTATTCATTCACTGTGAGACTTGTTTGAATATTCTTAAATAACCAATAAATACAATGAAATGTGTTAAGACTATTTTACAAATTATATTTTTAATGAATGTGTGTTTTGCTACATTGTCACCACCTGCCGACAAAAAGGGGCAGAAGGGTGTAAAACCACAGGAGGGTCCTAGGAAAAATAATGTTTTGGATCGGAAATTAGTTGACGAATCACCTTTGGTAAAGGATATTATTAAATACCACGCCACGTATCATCAGGATGTATCGAGGAGACAGTTCCACAATTCTGTTCTGGGATACGTAACTCCTGTAAGCATTTTACCTTTTTAAAACTATGATGGTTGTCTTTTATTCAATTAAATTTCACGCCGTGGTTTTTTCAAGAAATATATATATCAAACATTTATTCACTGGAATGATTTTAAAATAATGTAAGGGCTGAGGGAACTACCAAGTTTATTTTCTAATGTAAATATTATAAAATGTCAACATAACATAAATAATATAATAAATAGTTATATAAAACATTAAATTAAATCTATAGTGTATGTCCTCCAGTCTCCATGGCGCAGCGGGCGAGTAGCCGGCTGGGATCAAGATTCCATGGGTGTGATTCCTGCACCCAGACAAATGTTTGTGTGAGCTACAAATATTTGTTTTGTGTCTGCGTGTGGTGGGACTGCAAGTCCTTTGTAGTTTTTGATACCCACGATACAGGTTAACCTAGTGTGGGGTGAGGACTATGTGTGTGACTGTTGGGTGTATTTATTTTATTAATACAAAATTGAAATTAAAAGTTCTGAAGTATCACTGATTATCATTTAGTGTTGACAACGTTGCAAGTCAATATCTACATGTTACTCATTCAATAAAATAGAAAATGCTTTACTTATGTTCCAGCAATGCAATTGGATTTTCTACAATGTGGGATAAAATACTTACATTGCACACTATACATTGTTAAAATTTGACCACACCCTTCCATAACAAATTGTATATTATTTCTGATTGTAGTGGAACAGCAAAGGATATGATGTGGCTAAAACCTGGGCACCAAAGTTTAACTATATATCACCAGTATGGCTACAAATAAAAAGGCAGTCTCCAAACATATACATAGTGTCAGGCCTGCATGATGTAGACCACGCTTGGATGAAGTCTGTGAGGCAGAAAGGTTCTTCTAGTAACTTGAAAAGTGAGTAAAACAGAATGAAAGCCTTATTTATATGATTTTCTTCTGAGTATGTTTATATAATACTTTTTTTTAGCAGAAATTCCATGCCCATTAATGGGACAGTATAATAAAGAGCTGATATTTTTAAAATATACAGATATATTTGTGTTATATGTATATTTACAGTTTTACCCAGAATGCTGTTTGAAAACTGGCAGTCTTCAGATCTTAAGGCATTCTTTATGGAGCCATCATCTCTCTCAGAGCAAAAGTCTTTTATTGATGAAATAAAGAAAGTATGTAAGCAATGGAAGTTTGATGGTGTTGTCTTGGAGATGTTATCACAGATTGGGAAATATGCTGATAAATCTGTTAAGTTTATACAGCAATTTGGTGAGTATAGCAATAATATATGAAATGTGAATTGCACCATACAGTACAACATCTGTAAGTCAGCAAGATGAGTCCCACTGTTGTTGAACACTCTGGTTGGTTTTCTATGTTAACAGATATTAGTCTATATACATTTTCAATTATTTCCAAAATTTGCCACCACTAACTTATAGTTGCACTAGAACAATTAACAACAATACAGCGATTCCTATTTGTTTGGTAATTTTTTTATATAAAAATTAACCATGTCTAAACAGCTTATAATTATGCTTTTTTCTTCATCATCATTATCATCATCAGCCTGTCTTCAGGCTTGGTGGTCTGATGACGATAACTTAGCTATATTTTTCTGGTGCCTCCAATCATATTTTTGCATTTATTGTTTCAGGTTTGGAAATGAGTGAGGATGATTTAAGTCTTATTCTAGTCTACCCACCTTTCCGTGGATATCCTACTGATGAGTTCTTTGTACAAGCATTTAATGATATCTACCCATATGTAGAGGCTGTGTCTGTCATGACTTATGACTTTTCAAATCCTCAAAAGCCAGGTAATTTCTTATATCATGATTTTATTTTTTATTATTAATTAAATGCCCTTCTTGTTTGTCTGCTCTAGGTAAACAAGCAAGAGTTTGAATTTTTGTAACTTCATTTTTAACAGTTTAACTGCGGCCTTACAATAAGGCGTATTTTTCGAACTCTCGTATCAAATATAAACATCGATGCGGCGCTACACACTAGACACATGGTGGGTGGGTAGCGCCGGGGATTTCACAACAGCCCCCTTAGAATACAAAAACTCTAAAATGAAACGCTATAAGCGATATTGTCGACCGACCGATTGTTGTGATTTTGTTTAATGGTGTTGCATTGTAGCTTTATATCGTTGGGTTCTCGATCAATAACAATCAAACTGCACAAACGTTCGTGTCGTGTTTCTTACGCCACATTCTAACCCCACAGGTGTGTGTGTCTATACGCCGTATGAGTGTATAGATTTGTTTTAACGCGCCCGCCGCATCCTTGGTATAAGTTTTTATTACAACACTCCTGGCTAACTCTACTTGCTATCTTGACTGCCTCGGTGGCGCAGTTGTAATGTGTACGCGTTACGATTGAGGCCAACGCTGAGGTCTCAGTTTCGATCCCCGGGTCGGGTAAAGTGGTATTACGAAATGCTCAGTGTCAGCCCGAAGTCTGGCGTGTGCCGGACGCATATAACACACATATGTATCAACACAGCAAGTGTATTTCGCTGCAGTGAACGTATTAAACACTAACATTTAAATTTATGCATATTTTGGTTCAAAGTAATGCTATTCTGATGATAAATATTTGCATAATTTATTCACATTTTTTGCTTTCAAGTGTTCGACGTAACCATTTTATTATGTATAGCAGTGGAATTGTGTTTCTCCTTGTCAGAAGTTTTACATACACAATACTATATAACTACATTGTTGCTTGTGTGTAAATATGTGTTTCCTTCTGGTCTGAAGGTTATACCTACAGTTTCTTTAGTTTCTGATACATGTTGAGGAAATTTTGCTTCATTGCAAATCACAGAAATGTATAATTTGTAAATTATGCATATAATTAATGTCCTTTCTGTTATCAATTAAACTAAAATCAAGCTAAAACTAAGTGAATTGATTTTTTATTTAGTTTAATTTGTGTGTTAATTGTTAATCTATCGTGTATGCCACACTATTGTCAAATTAATATTGTTTGAGGGGAGTTTAATTTTAAAGTATTTTAGTTAAGTGTAGTTTATTGTTAGATTTTACACTATTATCAATTGTTCTTTTAGGTCCAAATGCACCACTATACTGGATGAAAATGTGTGTAGAAAAACTCATTGACAATGAGGAAAGTCCAGCAAAACGTTCCAAAATCCTTCTTGGCTTGAACTTTTATGGGAACTCGTATACCGCAAATGGAGGCGGTCCCATTGTAGGTACAGAATATATAGAAATATTAAAAAATGCAAAAAGCAACCAGGTGTTAACATATAATAATAATACAGCTGAGAACTATGTGGAGATCAGGTAAGACCTTTGCAATATTTAAAGTCTACTGTAGATATATTTTACTGGATAATTATTATAGTCTACTGGATAGTGACCACCGTACATATTGTGAAAAATCTGCCATGGTGGTTCGTTCCGAGGTCAGGCAGTAACTCCAAGCCGGCATAATTCTGCCCACCGTCGCGGGACGCAAAGTCATTTAACGGTCGACATTATGATTTTTTATCTTTACGCGAATATTACACATTGAAATAAAACTAGTTTATACGGATTTTATCGCGGTTTAAATTTGAGAGACTCTCCCATGACCACGAAGGCTGAAAAGCTTTCGAAACGTCGGAACTAAAATAAAATTAAACCGCGATAAAATCCATATAAACTAGTTTTATTTCAATCACTTATATTTGGACTACACTGACCTAAGGTGCCGCTAGTCGGTAATTTTACAATACAAACGTTGTGGGGTGATTTATTCGACGGATTAACATCGAACGTCGAATGATAGGCATGATTTTGATTTATCTTACCGTTATCTTTGCCTGTAGGTACGTAAACATAATTATGTAATAATAAAAAGTGCTTTGAAAGTTATTAGCTCTGAAAAATCCATATTTCAACAGTATTCTTCGGATAGATTTGCGCGTAAATAAGTAATATAAGGAGTATGAATTGTCCAAATTTGAAATTCTTACAGGCATAGTCCAATAAGTTTATTTTGAATTAGTACATTCAGTGAGATTTTCAAAGAAACACTACTACCAAAGATTGTTCCATCTATTTTTAGGCTCTTGATTTTATTACGAATTATTGTGCATATCACCCAAACACTACCTTACGGAGGCTGTTTGCATAGTAGTGCTAAATTTAAAAAATAAAAATAATTGAAACGCATAATTTATATCTTACTATACTTATATTTTCCATAAACACTTCACACAATTTTATTTCGACTACTGAAAGTTGATGAAATGAATGAATCTACCAGCGAACTGAACATGTTAACTGCATTTCGTTGTGTAAGCCAAATGTATGTATAGTACCTACTAAGATTTAAATTAAGCACTTCGCGATCTTAGAATCACCTGTCCTTATCCCACTCGCAGTGGGGTCGGCGTAACATGCTTTTTAACACATGTTATAGAAACATTTGGTAGTTTTTACGACCGGCCGCCTGACTGACGCAACCCCTTTAGGGAGTCGGCGATCTTAGCACAATTTAAAAAAGTATAAAAATTATATTTTAATTTCAGGACATCACAAGGTTCTAAGAAAATATTCTACCCAACGTTGTATTCAATTCAGAAGAGACTAGATTTGGCTAAGGAATATGGCGTCGGTGTAGCGATATGGGAAATCGGTCAGGGGCTTGATTACTTCTACGATTTGTTTTAATTAAATGTGATATTATTTTTAAGTAAATAAATTAAATTAATTTGTGTACCATTCATTTAATTTTCCAAGTTTTTCATTGAGCGTACTTATACATAAACAAAACGTATTTAACACTATTTTAAAAATGTCACTAAGGTGATATTGTGATCTTAGTAATTTAAAAAAACATGCTATAACATCCACGTCAGTCTTATTTAGCCGAACCTTAAGCTATATCCGCAAGTAAAGTTAAACTTTATTTACAAACAAATAAAACGTAAACACCGTCGCAGCTGCTTTTACTTTATGTAAGACGTGCAGTAGCTTTGGGCTTCCCTTTGAATTCCATCATAGATTGAGGCCCCTTCATTACTCTGTGCATCAGATCCCAGCACATTTTAGCTGGGAGTAGGCTGAAAAAAAAATTCTTTTTAAAACCATTAAGTGGAATTCGAGATTATAAAATTACTAATCTGTCATTGGTAGGTATGAATGAAACATTCAACTTTTTACATAGCAGAGGCCGGCACACGAGCAAGGTTTTTTTAATAGACCGGTAAACGAGCAAGTGGTTGATGGTAAGTGATCTCCACCGCCCATGTACGCCCACAATACCAAAAGGATCTAACATCTTGCCGATCTTAAAGGAAAGGGATAATTAAGGGATTGGGAATTTGGGCCTCCATATATCTCACTCACCGTACGAAACGCAGCAGCAAGCTACTTTACGCCGGTTTCGTGTGAGACAGTAGTTCGACCCGGACGAGCAGGCCCATTCATGCTGTAGAAAAAACTGTATACAGTGACTCTACCACTCAAAAAAGGTTGATGGTGGAAGGGTGAAAGTGATCTCTCCAGCCCATAAACATCCTCGACCTTATAGGAAAGAGATAATTACGGGATTGGAAACGGGAGGGGATTTGGGCTGTCAGATATTCAACTTTGCTCATATTTTATATTAGATACTGACACAGCAGTGAATTAGTGCAGTTAAAATATAATGTCGACCATCGAGTTATGCGTTCGAGTCGTCGTCGTTGTGTCCATCGATATATCGCCGCAATGAATACTGGCCCCAAGTAATTGGATATACACCGGCTGAACGCGTAATGCGACTCGCTGGAACGAGCCACTCCGGGAGGGAATTTCTTTGTACGGGGGTCGCTATTCAGTCGGGGTATAAATATGTAGTGAAAGAGTTCGCGCCAGAAAATAGAGTGATGAGCAGCTCATAAGTAGCAGCAGCTTTGACTTAAACGTACCACTTCAGCGGCAGCAAATATCTGACTGAACCAGGCATGATGCAGTTCACCTCGTTCTTCCTTATGGAGTCGATCATAGTTTCCGCGACGTAGTCGGGCTCCAACATTGGCATCAGCCGAGGAGTGACTCCATCAAACATGCCTGTGTTTATGTAGTACGGACAGACGAGGGTCGCGTGGATCGTGTTGTGTCCATGGGCCTGGAAAAAGAAAATAGTTGCTAAGCGGCGAAATGCATGATATCTTAATGTGAAGCCTCAAGAGAAATGTAGGTATAATTCGCGGAAAATAACTTGGCTGGTCTGAAGTTAGTCACGTCACCCGCCCTCTACGCACTTCATTCTTTAGTACCTACATATATACATACATACGCACTGAAGCCTGTATTCTCCGAAGGGCTAGTCAGAGGGGTATTATGATGTGGGTAGTCAGTCAGGTGTACCCAGTAGGTACACTCACATTTCCCCGAGCTTATTTCCCCCCCGATAGGGGGCGAGCCTATCACCATACCGGGCACAATTCCACATCCTTACTATATTTTCACAATTTAGTCTCTAAAATCATTTCCGCAATGCTGTTCGATGTTCGTGACAGACTTCATGCCGGCCAAGTTATTTTGTGCGTTTTGTATAAGTAAGTAGGCCAGAGAGGGATAAAGAAATTCTAAAGCGTGTTGGCTATGTTGCATATACCTGCTATAATTATATGAAGGCAACATATAATTATAACGACTTATAAATGTGGGTCAACAATCAGCTCGACGAAGTTTTAAGTTTGTCCTTAGTTGGAAACGGCATAAAACTAACGGTTGTTTGTTACGATGGCCACGCTGATACGCTCAGTTGTATTGCAGTAACAAACAGTTTATAAACATTCTGTTTACGTAATGTTTTGTTAAAACATATGAGCTATAGAAAGGCAAGAAGTCTGTAGTTTTAATATTTTCAATTGGTCGTGGGGATCAGACGGCGGCGCGTTGCCCCACATAATCCTAACTAATATTATAAATGAAAAAGTGAGTTTTTTTGTCACGCTTTCACGCCTATATCGCTGAACCGATTTTCATGAATTTTGGTACAGAGATAGATGGGGGATGGGGTTATAGGCTATTTTTTATCCCGGAAAAGGCTCTTCGCGCGGGTGAAACCGCGAGCAAAAGCTAGTACCAGATACTATTGGTACTACCGCTTTGTCTATTTCTGCCGTCAAGCTGCAGTGTGTAAGCACTGTTGTGTTTCGGTTTGAAGAACATTGAAGCCAGTAAAATGCGGGGTGACGAGAGCAGTCCATTTCCTTACAGTTACTTTATAAATCAAAGTTCTGTGTGATGTTATTTGTTTCTATGAGCCGACGCGGTGTGTACCTACCTTCAGGTGATCGACCTGCTAGTTTCGACGATCAATCGATCAAAAAATCAACGTACCCTGAGTTCCGTGAAAAGACTCTCGTGGAAGCCGACAGTGGCGAACTTGGTGGCGCTATAGTCGGTGCAACGATAGGTGCCCAGTAAACCGGCCACCGACCCAACAGTTACTATGTGGCCTTTTCCTGTCTGGATCATATCCGGCAAAAATGTTTTCACAGTCTGAAATACAAAATATGAAAGGATCTTTATTAATAGGTAGTACCTACTAGGAACTAAGTGATTGGTCTCTCATATGAAAGTCCGTCGGAGTAGGTGCGATTTTTGCGGTGCACATATTTATACTTATAGCCTATGTGACGTTACAATACTATATTTCGTTACTGTTGATGAAATTTCACATGCAAGCATTGTCAAAAATTATATTACAAATACTTACCCAATAGTGGGAGAGAATATTAACTTTGTAAGTGGTTTCAATATCCGTGTCGTTCAAATCTAGTAATGTTTCTCCAAACACGGTGCCAGCGTTGTTTATCAAAACGTCTACTTTCCCAACCTTTAAAAAAGAATACCGCAATCTATTAAAGTTGGCCAACATTCGACACGGAGATGATGAGTTCGCTATATACGGCAAAATTAACCTGGTAAATCCGTTATATATTATTTCAATGATTTCTGAGAATGTCATTAAGTTGACTTTTACGGAAAACAGACAACATAACCTTTTAAAGCAGGGTCATATTCGTACACACGGTTGTAAAAAAGCTGATGTGAAGGCTCATAGCTAGTTGATAAATATAGTTTTTTGAGTGGTAGAGCCACGCTGTAGACAGTTTTGTCTACAACATGAATGGTCCGGGTCGTTACCACTGTCGCACAGAAAACCGGCGTAAAGTAAGAGTTTTCTGCTGCGTTTCGTACCGTGAGTGAGTATCCGGAGGCCCAAATCCCCCGCCCCTTCCCAATCCCTTAATTATCCTTTTCGTTTAAGGTGGGAAACGCGCCCATAATTCTTTTGGTATTGTCAGCGTTCATGGTGGTGGAAATCACTTACCATCAGGTGACTCACTTGTTCGTTTGCCGGCTTATGGTATTAAAAAAAAACTGTTATACATATATAATTTAGATATGGTAAGTACCTACCTCTTTTTTAACTTTTTCTGCAGTTTCATAGACTGCTTTACGATCAGCTAAATCCACAACGTAGCTTATAATCTCGTAACCTTCATCCATTACAGCTGTGCACGTTTTTTGCAATCCTGCCAATTAAAAAGTATTGTAATTTAGATTATAATAGGCTTGTTAAGGAATTAATATGTAACAAATAAAAGTAAAGGTAAAGTGGGCCCGCAAATAATGCTATGTAACATCTTTTTAGGTAAGAAGGTATATTTACTAGTAAATACGCACCATGTACCAATATTTGGCATTAACTGTTTTGTTCATAATAAATTTTTTCACGATAAGTAGGTACTTACCTACCTATAAACAAATACTTATAACAATAACCTTCGACAGGCTATGTAAAAGTAAACACCGTGGGAAGAGCTGTAAATAAATTCAGTTACCGGTCCTATATTTTTATTCGTAAATAGTTATTTTTGTTAATTCATACAATAAATTGGTAAAAGATATTCATTGTTTTGTACAATTATTTTATTTTTATTTCAATATGCGTGTACAATTAACCTATTGTTATAAATCTACTAACATCACCTAAAGATACTATGATATTAATCACAACATTATGTGTAATATACTGATAATATATAAAATTCCTTTTCAAAATAACACTCACCTTCCTTGCTTATATCCCAAACGACAACCTTAGCACCAAGTTTGGCCAACTTTATTGCCAACTGTCGGCCAACACCGCCGCCACCTCCAGTAACTAACACCACATCTCCTCTCAAACTTTTCATCGGTCTTACAATGTTAGGGACTAACGTCCAGAACATTGACTCCAAGATATAGTAGCAAGACAGTAACAGAAATAGCACAGTGTCTTTTGCTATATCAAAAACGCTAGCCATCTGTGACGGGGTATTTATCTTGGTTCCTTCCAACATGATTCACTTCTGAAATAATTAAATTATACATAAAGAGTAATAACTTGGCCGTTGTTTGTATGTATATAAATGTTATGGTATAAACATACTATTAAATATAAACTTATAGGTAAATACCAGAATTGATAGGTAAAGGAACAACTAGTGCCTCTACGGTTTGCATAGCTTATGTCCATTATCCTACGATATCATAGGGGACGAGCCTATTACCGCATATTATTATATACCGGGCACAAATCCGAATCACGGGCAAGACATGTGTTTTTTTCCGAATAGAATTGTGTCGTGAGCATCAGGAGCTACGAGAGACTTTCGGGTTCACAACATCCAGACCCGAAACAAATAAGCTCACAGCGATAGGCTCACCCCCACATCATGGGGCGGAAATAAGATCGGCGTACCGTGGGTGTACTAGTTGCACTTTTATCCACCCCTATGGAGATACAGGCGCAAGCTTAAATTTTGAATATAGCATACCGATAAAGATATAATTGCATATATTTGTACAGAAGTAGTATCGTACCTCAGAATTCACATTCGGTTCAGAATTAAAGAGATTGTCTGTCTAGACTCTAGTCTAGACGATAAAAATATAATTACCGACATATGATGTAACTATTGTAAACCAAGGTTTTGATTAATTGGTATATATATGTTCAAAGTTTTACAGTTTTTAGCTTGTATATTAGTACTTATAATATGAGCCGCGTATTTTTGTTCCATTGGGTGGCACATGCTTCCTTTACTAATGAGAGGGTTAGGCTTTAGTTCACCACGCTATCCTAATACGGGTTGGTAGACTAATATCTTCGGAAATGTTATGGAGAATTCTTTCTTTATGATCTTCACCGTTAAAGCGACTGATACTACACACGTAACATAGAAGAGTCATTGATGATGGCCTGATTATTGGGTTTGAAATCGCGACCTCTGTCTCGATAGTTTCACTACCAGCTAGAATTGCCGCTCTCTCTGTTTAAAAGTTTGTCTGAATTGATTCATTATATTCATGGTCTGATTCATTAGCGTCTTTCTCATAAATTAAGTATTTTGTACCGCATTTACCGCATTTACATTTATCAATCAAACAAATTAATTAGTTATTATTTAATGCATATAATGAGGGAATAATACGATCACGAAAAAGAACGTTCTGAAATGGCAAGGTTGTAATTTTAAGATGTTTCGTAAATCTAATGCGGTTATGGCGACTGGATGAATTAGGTATGTTGCAACTATAACTACTGGCGGTTAAAAATAATGAGCTTACTACGTGCGGTTGTCTAAGCATCACTGGGCCGTAGGTTGAACATAGTTCTTTGAATTAAAGGAGGACAGCATTTTTCTTTTTAACTATGAAATATAAAATACTTCATTGCACTGCAATGGGCTTGTCACCTCGAGACATAAGATGCTAAGTCTTAAATGTCCAGTAATAAATAGTCTTTAATGTCCTTCGAACTGGAACAGAGAGCTGTTTAGCAGCAGTAGATAAAACGGTGTTTTCTACCCAGGTACAGAGTGCACATAGAAGATACGTTCCACCTATTATGTGTATATTTAAATGTTCTTGTTTAAAGCCTCCGTAGAGCACTGGGCAAGAAGACAGCTGTGAAGCAAGAGGCCGTAGGTTCGATTCCCGTACCGAGACAAATGTTTGTGTAATCCACGAATATTTATTTTGCGTCAATATATTTATATGTTTCATTTACATCCACAATAGAGAATCATGGATGCGTTGTCGAATTTGGCACGAAAGAAATGAAGATTTTTAAGGGGAGGAGATTGGTGGATATGGGCCTCCGGAAATCTCGCTCACCGGACGGACGAAACGACAAGCTGCTACTTAACGTCGGGTTTTGATGAGACTATGATACTATCCCGGTTGAGCCGCCCCATTCATGTTGTAGGCAAGTTTCTACAGTGTGGATCTACCAAATATTATTATAAACATTTTACGATGGCTTTAGATGACAACCATTAGGCAGGCCTTGATTTAATAAATAGTAACTTTGGCCCCGAGCGTCACTGATTGGGACAGCCTAAAGGTATTATTAGGGACTCTACATCGCCTCATAGTTGGACAAGAGGTAAGCGAACCATGATTGATGATAGGAAATGAGTTTCCTTTCGGAGCGCAAATGTCTGTATTTTTGTTGCCTTCGTCGCTAATCAAAGTATCAAATACGTACCTACATTATCACCTTGGTAGAGTTAAATGATGAATATTTTAACTCTATCCTTATATGTATTAAAATCTAAGTGTTATACTATACCCCTTCAGGCCTTGAATCTCTTTAATATTAATTGGATATGAAACTTTCATAATGAATTAATTTATATTCGTGCATTATGAAACTATGAGATTAGACGACGTTTATCGATTATGAATAACAAAACGATCATGATGCAATACTGCACAACTGCATTAACGTAAATTTTATGAAACTGTCGCAGTGTATGTCTAGCCTGTAATTTAGTATGGATGGACTAGATACGCTCCGAGCCGCGTTAGTACGTACGAAAGAAAAGATCTGTTACAATATTACGCTAGATCAACGTACAACAAATGTAATGTTATGCCTCAATTGTTTTTAAGATTTTAGTAATTATCTCATTATAAACATGCTTTTGTTTTTCAAGCAGTGTTAGAAAAACATACTTCGCATCAGTAAATTTTTAGCCTTCTCAAAAACATAGTATTATATAAGATACCTACACATTTATGGTAGTTTAATTATTTTGTTATAAATAATTGTAATTAATATTAATGCAATTTATTTACTCATAAAGAGAATAAATCTATAGCATATAAATAAAATTAATCTGTAATTTCAAAATAAAAGCTTTATCTTTCTTTGCACGTTAAAACCCAAACACGCTTTTTAAAAAAATTTAGACTGTTGGGACTTTAGGCCATCATTTATCTCAGTAATAATTTGGGTTTTTGCGAGAGCGGAGCAGTAACATACCCGCGAGGGATAGCTCGGGAAGCCAAGAGGATTTTCCCTATGTACAAAAAAAAGTTATAATACAACAAGGTGACTTTATTTGTATTGTGTAGATTGGATTTATCGGATCGGGAATATTGTACATTTGCGCCCTTCGACTTATAAGAAACAAATAAACTCTCATAACGTAAAATAACAAGTTTTCTGATCAATTTGATTAGTATTTTGCCGCAGGATTAAGGTGCTCTCTCTTAGTTTGAACATTGTACACCTGGGTAACGTAGGATGAACTAAAGAATTTAAAATGATAACCCGTTAAGAATCTAAGGGGTCTGAACATCGATCGTCTATGTTACCATTTAACGAAACGCACGGCTCAGGGACCGGTTTCAGCGATTTGAGCGCACTGGGCTGAGATATTTTCAGCGAAAAGGATGTGGGGAGTCGTAGAGATCTTACTATTTTTTGGTGAAAATGCCGTATTAATTGTAATTTTACATGTGTACCACTTATAAGAACAATGCAATTCAATATATTAAATGTATGTTTCATCGCTACGTATAAGAGAAATTTAAAGTTATCTATTCGTTTTGTTTCAATATTATTAAAAGAAAACTATTTTTCTGTATTTGTGAAAGTAGAAAGGGATTTTACAATGTAACATACCTATGTTAAAATAAAAATGTTATCCTATCATGGTAATATAAAAGTAAACAAGTAAGTAAATATGCAAGTTATTTGAATCATTCCGTATTTCAAGGTTTGTTTCGTATTAATGAACCGATGTTTTTATTTTATTGTAGGTATTTTTCAATTAATTTTAATTCATATCTTAATAAATACATAAAAAAATCATACCTTTACAAATACAGTTCCTTATTAATCCAAAAATATATTCTCGATATATTTGTTTACGAAATTTTATCGGAACATAATAAACTGGCAGTAATGTACGCACTGCTCTAATGTAAACCGTCAACTGCGGCCGCTGCCTTCTCGCTGCTTTCTCCTACAACGGTACATTAGGTCAGCGGCTCCTAAACTTTCCAGGCTACGGAACATTTATTAAATCCTTTAATGGAAACCAAACAAATGATTATTCAGTAAATACAGGACCATTAAAATTATGAATTTCTTTTATATAGCAAAGGGCGGCAAACGATCAAGTGTGTCACCTGGTTATAAGTGACCTCTGCCACCGGTTATGTACGCCCACAATATCAGAAGAATTATGGACATATTGCCAGCCTTAAAGAAAAGGGATAATTAAGGGACTGTGAAGGGGAGGGATGATTTGTCTGGATATCGCACTCACCGTACGATACGCAACAGAAAACTGTTATTTTACGTTGGTTCTCTGTGAGACAGTTTATATAACCCGGTCGGGCCGGCCCATTCATGTTGTAGACAAAACTGACTGCAGCTTGGCTCTAACACTAATAAGTTGCTCTTGTTACTCACTAAAATGCTCTTGAGTTTGTACATACCTTTCATTTAGACACTATTCTCTATTCTATATCTCCTCTAGTCTATTGATTTGGAACCCTCTTGACTTTTTTTACGGATTCCGCGGAACCAACTTTGGGAATCGCTGTATTAGACCACGACTCACGTTGCTTCTCCACGAATAGGTGCATACTTTATTTAGGTTAGAAAAAGTATTTTTAAGAGCAGCTGATTGGAAAGTATAGACTAGTTCACATTTATGTTTTCAAAGTCAGACACTTAGCTTCAATAAAATCCAGACATGAAAAGCTAACTTGAAATCTGGATTTCATTTCGAACAATAATTATGTTAATCAACTCACATCAAAATGTGATACATTTTGTTCTATGTAGTGTGTGGTTTGTATTTGAAGCAAAGAAAAAGACTTAAGTAGTATTATCATTTCACAAAGAACTAAACTATAATAAAGTAAAGCACACGTTTTGCCGTAAATATATCATTTATGACATATATTGAAAGCAGTGTTGTGTTCCGGTTTGAAGGACATTAAAGCCAGTGAAATTACTGGGCATTATGAGACTTAACACCTTAGTCTCAGGGTGAGAAGCGCAATTCAGTGCCAAGCAGTACTTCATAATTCGAAGTTCTGTTTGGTGTTGCTTTTGTTTATGGGCAGGCTTACCATCAGGCGAGCGATCTGCTCATGTCTTCATCGAACGACGCTAAAAAACAACATAATAAAGAAAAAGAACTTAATAATACAAACTCTCGACATACCAAGAAATTGTAGCGATTCCATGACCTACGTGCATGTTTCTGGTTTCCATTTTCAAGTTTGTCCTTTCACAAATGGAACAATACAATAAAAAACCTATAAGCAGTTTTTTTGGTTTAAAATTAAAGTAATATATGGAGCAATTATTTCAATACCTGTTTTTATATAAGGTCTCAAGGTATTACTTTTGTTGTCCAGTCTGGATTTACGAAATAAATACATTTAGGCAGGTACTCGTAACATAATGGATCGTGATTCGAAAATTTTATTATCGGTACATTATTGGTATTTAGCTAATTATTAGAAATAATTTCACGCTGTTTTGGTTCGAAACAGGATATAAGATATGTGTTTGTAGGATTTTACATTATCTAAAATACCCGATTGCTTCAAAGTGGACTCAAGGTAAAAATGACTCAGGCTTGCGCGACGTACAGACGCGGATGTTGTCCCATTTCCAATATTTTTTATATTCTTAAACAACATTTTTGAAATGGAACTTCGTTGGAGTCTAATGGTCCGTTTAATCGAAGCGTGATTGCGCGAATCGAGCCACGGACGGGCCGCAACCTGCTGTAACTACACTATAACACGTCAAGGCATAAACAAATAGAAAATGTATCATGTATCATCGAGGTAACGTGCCACACTAGGTGGTAGTATAGTTTATTCTCTTTGGGTGGTAGGTCCCTCGTATTCGAGTGGCCGTCTGGGTTGGTACCATCGCTTTGTCTTTCTGCCGTATGAAAGAACTGTTGTGTTTCGGTTTGAAGGACATTGAAGTCAGTGAAAGTACTGGGCATAATGAGACTTAACATCTTATGTGTGTTAGAAGTTACGTGAGACGAATATTATTTTAAAAGAGAATACGCTAACATGTGTCGGGGTAACGAGCGCAGTCCATTGCCATGCAGTGCTTTGTAACTCAAAGTTCTGTGTGGTGTTATTTCTGTTTATGGGTAGGAGTTGCGCTTATCATCAGGCGAGCGATTCGCTCGTTTCGTTATTCAGGCTAAAAAACGAAGGGTACCATCCTACAACGCTGGAACTATACCATATCAGATTTCGTCAGTCGTCTATTTTCAAAATGTCTTATGGGGAAAACATTTGAATGGAACAACAGTGACGTTTCACGCGATTCATTTCCGTCGTGATATGACAGTATCCTCGATGTTTAAATAAGAAAAAGTTGTTTTTATTTCGTAAAGCAGGATATGAATAAATTATATATGACTTGTAGCTAGTACAATGATCATATAAAAGTAGCTAAGGAAGCATACGAATCGCGGTATTACACGTTGAGGCGTTTTCTCTTTCTCTCTTACATCGTATAGTATCGTATCTTAATTAAATGGTATGGGACTACCCTCGAGGTAAACTATTACCCGGTACTAGGTGGTAGGATCCTTGTATACGAGAGGTCTGGGTTTTACCACCGCTTTGTCTTTTTTTGCCGCTAAGCAGCAGTGTGTAAGCATTGTTGTGTTTGGGTTTCAAGGACATTGAAGCCAGTGAAATCACTGGGCATCATAATGCAGTCTTAAAACAGTGTCATGCAGTGCTTTGCAATTCAAAATTCTGTGTGGTGTTGCTTCTGTTTAAGGGTAGGCGTGACTCTTACCATCAGACGAGGGATCTGCTTTCGTTATTCAGGCTAATAAAAATCTTAGGGTACCATTCCGCAACGCTGAACTGAACCCTATCAGAATTCAGAGGTCGCCAGTCTTCTATTTTCAAAATGTCATATCAGAATCATCAAAACCGACCACATTTGGCGGAGACATCTTTTAAGTCGGTTGAATATTATGGTGAAGTTTTATGGGGCGCGAAGCCACTTCGTGAATATTTAGAAATACACATGTAATTCTGTTGCGTGGGCAATTTTCATCAAAGAAGACAGTTTGCAGCAACTTAGGAATATACAATTGGTCATTAAATAACAAGCCTTCCAAATTGCCAAGTTTAT
The DNA here is from genome assembly GCA_905332985.1 of Mimas tiliae. Classification (NCBI taxonomy): domain Eukaryota; kingdom Metazoa; phylum Arthropoda; class Insecta; order Lepidoptera; family Sphingidae; genus Mimas; species Mimas tiliae. The sequence goes on from HG995255.1 coordinate 9,976,874, forward strand.
TGCGTCCATGGGGTATGCCATGAATACAGATCAATCTTATTTAGAGTTAGGAATTTTCACTGGCGCAATCGCTGGATTTTTATAGAAAAGCAAGTGTAAGTGTAAAAGTGGGTCTCATGTTGGTAAGGTATTTCCACCGCTACTAAACACCCACAATACTAGAAGAATCATGAATACCTAATAATTATGCTGACCTTAAAAGAAAGGAACGGGGAATGGGAATAGGAGATTGAGTATAAAAAGTGATAGAGCCATGGTAGTGATAGAGACAGTTTTGTCTACAGCATGAATGAGCCGACTCAATAGTGTTGTTACTACTGTCTCATAGTAAACTGAGGTGTCTTTGCAGCTTACTGTTTCGTTTCGTTATTGAGATATCCGGAGGCCCAATTCCTCCTCCCCTTCCCAATCTCTTAATTATCCCTTTCCTTTAATGTCGGCAAAGCATCTATGGTTTCTCAGATATTATGGCTGTTCATGGATGAGCAAGTCTCTCATAGTTCCTGATACTCACGACACAGGTCAACCTAGTGTGGGTTCAGGAATATGTGTGTTACTGCTGGATGTTTAAAAACAAACTCGGCCGACATTTGATAGTGTGTCAAGACATAGGTTAGTTTTTTAGATTAATCCTTACTTACAATGCGTGGGTTATAAATAAATCGATTTGTATTCAGATCCTGTAGAAATCTCATTAGTGGAGGCCGCACGGCGCACGCGCGGGTTATGTGTTTTGTCCGTAGGGATGGCGTTTGTAATGCAGCATGCACGATATATACGAAGGAAATGTTATGTGCTCATAAATTTAAATTTCAAATGATCTATGAAGCAAATGATTTTTCTTTAAAGACATTTTAAAAATATAAACAACTAGGCAGCTTATGCTCGCGGCCCGCCCGCGTCTTCCAAGTTTCCAGTAAATTTTACCACGATTATTATTCCAACTTTGTGAAAATTTTGCTCCACGTCTCCAATATCAAATCAATCACTTTATAAATTTGTAATTTTTTTATTGCATTATTTTCTAATTTATATCTTTAACGGTTTGCGCTGGATGAGTTAGTCATGACTTTGCTTTTATACTGAAACGGGGGAGGCAATGGCGAAACTAGGTTCCCGTTACGATTAGTGGGGGTTCAGATGGTGGGTCGCCTCATATGATACTAAATATCGTCAAATCTACTTATGATACGAGAAGGCGGAGAAAGAGGACATTCGATGGTAGTCACTAGCTACTCACACTAACTACACTAGCTGTCAAGATGAAATATAGCAGTGTTGCCAGACAGGAGCATTACTGACGTAGAAGTCAGCTTCTGACGCTTGACGCGATCATCAGAAGTCGGCTAAAGAGCCTATGGGGCCTATTTCACAATGTTCGAGTAAGATTTACCAATTTATGTATAAGCTATTTTTGAAAGTACTTAGTAGACGTCGTTTTCCGGTAGGTACCTATTTATATCTTTTCGCATTTAGTTAGATTTATTAGTTAGGCAGGATGTAATAATGGTATGTGAAGTCAAAGTGTTTCAACTAGTTTCAAGTAAGTATGCTTATTTAAATTTCAGACCTATATTCATTTTAACTTTTTTTTATTAGCTTATATGACGACACGAGTCGCTCGCCTGATGGTAAGCGCCTGCCCATTAACAGAAGCAATACCACACAGAAATTTGAATCACAAAGCACTGCATGGCATTGGACTGCGTTCGTAACCGAGACATAAGAAAATATTAATAACTAGCATCGTAACTAGGTACTGTTCGTGGCTCCGCCCGCGTGAATGTCTTTCTCCGAGATAAAAATAAGCATATGTCTTAATTCAGGTCATGGTCTACCTGTGTGCAAAATTTCATCTAAAAAATATTATCTGCTTAACAGTTAAGGCGTGATTGACTAACAAACATCCAAATTTACAAACTCACAAACATCGTAACTTTCACTGTATAATAGATGGATTAGGAACTTGATGGAGTGATTCTAAATCCGTAGCGAATAGTGGCATGTGTTCTACTCATATGACTAAGACCTTGCATGTAAGTTATAGGTTCTTAGTACTTTATATGGGCATAGCTACCACTTTAAGTTAATTTGAGTTAATTGAAACTTGTGACCTGCGTTCATATGAGTCTGTGAGATTGATTAGGTATTATAGTAGCGACACCGTACACAGCCGTTGACAGCCTCCATGGCGTAGTGGGCAAGTGGCTGTGGTGGAGTGGAGAGCCGGCTGTGAAGCGAGAGGCCCCGGGTTTTATTCCCGCACCGAGGCAAATGTTTGTGTGATCCATATGTTTCGAGTCTGGGTGTTTTCTCGCCAGAGGGGTTGATGCCAGGCAGGCAGTCGTAAAATCTACAAGCCAATTCTTTCTGTCACATGCGTTCAAAGTACTTAAAAGCATGTTGCGCCGACCCCACTGCGAGTGGGATAAAGGCAGGTGGAAGGAGTATTAGCACCGTACGATAGCACTTGAGGCTATGCACGCTCATGAAGTCCAAAATGAAGACAACTACGTGTGAACAATTTGCGGTACTTTATTGTTGTTGGAACGACATGTGCCGCAGGCATCCAGGTTTATTGTTAAGCCTTTTATCAATTAAATTTTTACCCTGGAAAAAATCGTCAATCCGGGATGAAATACATTTATTGCGGACAAAATTTTAATACTCTTGTACTTAATTATGATATCGTTTTTGTAGAGGTTTCCCTGGACATTTTTACATGACCTCCTAGGACGACCTCCAGACGCCCAGCGCACGGATCGCTGCCTATTCATAGCCAGTATTCACTATATAGACTAAAATGTAGTTTACTTTGTGTATTTCATAATAGTTTTTTATGAGCCTAAAGTGTTTGGTTGTTTGCTAGGTATTTATAAAATAAACAGTTATTTTCTGCGTGTTATTGAGAATGCAATTATCATATGCAAAATAACATAGTAAGACTGTATCAACCTATCACCAAGTATCCGTTAGTTTAACTGACGGCGAAGTAATTATGAAGGCATAGCTAACTAAAGAATTTGCTAGTAACTAACAATAAAATAATTACTGCTATATTGTTCAATGTAACTAGTAAGTATATACATTGTATGTGGTAGAGTCACGCTGACACTGTTGTATACCGACTTGAAGTGGGATCTTGCGACAACCGTGTCGGTAAGACCGTGGTACTAACCCGGTCGAGCTGAGCCTTTTTTTATTAGCTTACGTGTCGAAACGAGGACGTCGCTCGCCTGATGGTAAGCGCCTGCCCATAAACAGAAGCAACACAACACGGAACTTTGAATTACAAAGCACTGTATGACATTGGATGTGCGACTCATAATGCTCAGTAATTTCCCTAGCTTCAATGTCCATCAGACCGAAACACATCAGTGGTTACACACTGTTGCTTGGTGGCAGAAATAGATACTTACCATCATTTGACCGATTTGGCCTGAATCTCAAAAAACATAGTTTGGTAAAAAAGATCTCAAAAACATAGTTTGCTACATAGTTAGCTTCTAAGTAGGAAGTCTACTTTTTATTTCGTTTAATTAATATTGAAAGACATTTTTGGCTCTGATAAGATGGAAAATAATATTATTATCTTAATTGTTATATTGACTGTGTCGGTGGCGCAGTTGTAATGCGAAAGCGTTACGACATAAGTCTGACGCTGAGGTCTCGGGTACGATCCCCGGGTCGGGCAAAAGTAATATTGGAACTATTACGAATTGCCCAGTATCAGCCCGGAGTATGAAATTGTGCCCGGTATGGCGATAGGTTCGCCCCCTATCATATCATGGCACGGAGATACGCTCGGTGAATTGTGGATGTACTGGCTACCCCTCTGCCTACCCCTTCGGGGATTACAGGCGTGAATGCGTATTTTTTTTGTTATATTCAGATATCAATCGTTTGTTTTTAATATGTCATTTAAAGGTATGTTTTAAAAAAGAAAATGTGTTTTATTTTCAAGATATTAACATTATGAACGCCACTTAGTTATAAAGCAGAACCGTAAAATGCAGTTTTGAAAGTAGTCTGCATTAGAAGCCAGTAACCAAGGTCTGATAGATTTAGTCAATGTGTTGAGTTTATTATATTTATTAGTCTGTTTCTAGGGCAGGCGGGAAAACGGTCAATAACACAAAGTAATGTTAACAGCAACAGTGGGCGAGTAGCCGGCTGTGAAGCAAGAAGCCACGGGTTCGATTATCGCACCGAGACAAAATGTTTGTGTGATCCACAAATGTTTCGGGTGTGGATGTTTTCTTCTTAAAATGGTCGACGTCAGGCAAGTGGCTAGTCGTAAAAACTACAAGCCTAATCTTACTGTAACATGTTTAATCGAGCCCACTGCGAGTGGGATAAGGGCAAGTGGAAGAAGAACACGAAGTAATGTTAACATTTAAAATAAACGATACATGTCGCTCTAACGATAAACAAATGTTTCTCTATCGACAGCGTCGTAGAAAGGGTACAGTGAAAGATGGCGGTCAAGCAGAGATGATAAACTAGGTTTCAATTCGTTTTTCATTTCAAATAGACTTTTTTCTTTTTTTTATAGTATAGGCCAGTTAACGAGTAAGTGGGTCACCTGATGGTAAATGATCTCCGCCGTCCATGTACGCCCACATACACTAAAATAATCATGGGCGCGTTGCCGACCTTAAAGGAAAGGGATACTTTAGGGACTGGGAAGGGGAGGGGAATTTAGGACTCCGGATATCTCACTCACCGTACGAAACGCAGCAGCAAGCTGCTACTTTACGCCGGTTTTCAGTGAGACAGTGGTAACGACCCGGACGAGCCGGCCCATTCATGCTGTAGATAGAGCTGTCTATAGGGTAGCTCTACCACAAATTGTAATTGGGCATATTGCAGGGATCGCAAACTGGAACAGCGGTATCCAGTAATAGAATGAGCCTAGCCAATCACTATAATTGGGGTCTGGATAAGAAACAAGGTTTGAGGTAAAAAAAAAAATATGATCAAAGATGGTACCAATTCTTGATCTTATATACCTATAGAGTGCGATTACCTTCCTCTATCTTTCTAATAACATATCATAAGCCCCCCTGTATCTTTAACGAGGCAGGTAGAGGTGCAGCAATTGTACCCAGGGTTTGCGAAGCTCATTTCCATCTCATAACATTTATTTATTTACACTTTATACATAAAGTATACATACTACAATACAGGCGGACTTAATGCCTGAGGCCATGCCATGAGGCATTCTCTACCAGTCAACCTTTGGGTGATGCAGAGACTAAACAGCAGTTGTGTAAACAAGAAGAAAAAAGCAAACAGAGATGATGTTGAACTTAATACATATACCTATAAATATATACACATATAAAAAATATAATATTGAGCTTAGCCCTTCGATGATTAAATAAAAATAAGAAACTCTGGCTTTTTGCCGCCAGGAATGGCTGCACTTCATGTAGAAGAAGATGAGTAAAGCTGATATCTCGTACTTTCAGGGTGAATGCTTTGAATATTTTGTTTTCGAGAATCCGTCAAGTCAACATATTCTCTTAAAAGTACCGATGTCGTTAGACCAAAGTTTTTTGTGAGACTGTGGTAACGACCCGGGTGAGCTGGCTCATTCATGCTGTAGACAAAACTGTCCACAGCTTCGTTCTACCAATCAAAGTATAGCTGACGCTCACATTAAATTGAAACTAATATTTTCAAGATATTTGTAAGCTCACGCACACAAAGCATCACGTGCTGTGCTTGAGCTAAATTATCTATAATTTGTTGCATTTGTTAACCGAACGTAAAAACACAGTGAAAAAATCTACATGCGTGTGGTGCCATCTAGTCAATATGGTTGAAACTATAAAACAGTAAGATAGAGCTAAGTCCTACTTAAGTGAAGGGAAAATAATTTAAGTTATTCAGAGTTTAAACACTATAATTACAGATGGCGCTCGACTACACGATGTAGAGGAATTTAATGTAAAGTTTTCATCAATCAGCATCTAGCAGCAAGGTAATTTATTGCTTAATTGATATGATTAATAAAAATAATAAGCTATATTTTTCCATTTTATTTACCTTGTAAAGATGCATGTTAATAAATCTCAAATGACATAATAAATTTTATTGAGTATTGATTCTTTGTCTGGTTATCGCATGCTTTGGAATGTTTTTTATGCTATTTGTTTTCCATTTTCTTTTGAATTTATTTCAATATATTCGATTATTGTTCAATGTTTTTGATCTGTATTCTATAATAGAAGTTGCGGTCTTACCAACATTATTAGTATAAGAGTAAACTATAGCTAGAGCAAACTTATGCGAGATTTTTATGTTTTATTCAATATTTTTTTGCGACGATAAATATCGAAATATTTTTTTAAAATAATATGATTTTGATACCCTTGTGAACCAGGCACGCTACGTAGTGCGGCCGTATGAACTGACTCTACATATCGTCGCTTAGCTAACAATACCACGCTAGTTAAATTGGCTTAGTTTTCAGGAGAGACATAAAGCTGAATATTTTTATGAACATGTGTGATGTAACCAATAAATTACGCGGTGACAGAATTATTTGAATATCGTGCTTTATATGTGTGTAAATTTATTGGATACGCTGTTATAGACATTTATCTAATGACAATATCACATGGCCAATTTTCGAGTTACGCTGTATTGTTAGTATTTGTTAGCTAAGCGACGATATTTTTAAACGACTTCTGTTGAAACAAACTTTAGCGCAAGATTGACAAAATGAGAAATGGTGGCAACTGGTGGCCTTTGTGGGCAACCTTTGTGTTGATTTATGGAACTTGGTGTATTCACAGCATGGTCAACAGTAGACCGTCATAACGTGATTGTAATTATCTTTGAATTTAAGGCTAAATCGTCAAAATTACGTTGAGTACAAAAAAAATCCAAGAAACCTGCGGAACTAATTGCGGTGCAAAAAATATATGTGTAATTATAATTTTATTAGTCTGTCGAAGTAGAGGGCGTTAAAATTATACAAAAATAAGTTTTAATTAGGTACTGCTATTTTATAATCCTTGACGCAATATTGTAGTTTATTGACAGATCAATTCAAATAAATGCATAACTAAAATAACGCTTGTGATCGAATAAAAACGCGATATACAACATTCTAAACATGAAATAATAAAAACATTAAAAATGCTGCCGCTGCGCCGCGCCGCATCTCTGTCGCGCGAAACTTCCATTCCGGAAGATTTTTGTATGGTCCAATCGTCAAGATCATTAGCATGGGTCAATAGTACAACAGTCTTATCATATTTTCTCGCTAATAACGTAGTATAGGGAGAAGGGTAGGGTTGATGATAACAGATCGCTACAACACATGATGAAAATAATACCATAATATGTGAGAAAATGTGTTACATTAATAGGAATTTTCGAGGTAAAGGCCATTTTTTTTTAATTCCTATGATAGACTGACCAGCGCGCTGCTCGCCTGATGGTAAGCGGACACCGCCGTCCATAGACTCCAGCAATGCCAGGGCACAGTCCGACCGCTGTCTGCCGTAAATTTACTGACAGTAATCGTAAACGCAAACCAGCAACTTCAAGTCGTTTTATTTTTGGACCCACCCTGGTCGAACAAGCCCATTCATGCTGTAGACAAAATGGTTCTACCACTTATAAAAAAATACAAGATGTCTACTGATTTCACATAAGATTCATTATGTCGCGGTCATAGCAACCAGTAACCAAAAATAACCAGAGACTGGTCCCTCAACACGCTTAACCGTAAATTAAATTGCGAATAACTTAAAATCGAATTAAACCCGTGACCTCTTGTTTCATAACTCAGGATACCCTGCTGTGTATCGGAGGTCATCAAGATTATTTTTACCGACAAAAAAAACAGATAATGTTCTCAATTCGACATGTACTCGTAAATTTGTTTCTGTATGTATGTATAACCACGCATAACTTTTTACCGAGTGGTCTAATTTTGATGATTTTTTATTTGAAGAAATGGGGCTACCCATAAAATTTTGAGAAAATGTTCCACCCTAAGGGGGTGAAATCGGGTATGAAAGATTAAAACCTCGTAATTTGTGTACTAATTTTGACGACTCTTTCACTAAAAATAGTAAAATGATAACTTTTTAACAAAAATTAAACCAACGCAACGGTATAAATAAAACAATACCAGTTTTGAGTTGGTCCTTTCTATCAATAATAATTGACCTCACCGATTTAAAAATTGGTTACTTTATATTTTTAGTATTTTGAGTCGGTTTCTTTTTGTTAAGGCGAAAAACGTCGTTGGAGTGTTAGTGGGCCATCTACCTCTTAGGCCTAAAGCCAACATCACCTGCACATGGTACGTTCTGCTGATTAGCGGACGAGGCAATGGCGAAATTTGGTTCCCCTTGCAGTTTGTGGGGGGTCAGATGGCGGGTCGCCCCACATAATACCAAATCCATCGTCAAATCATTATGGCAAGGCTGACCCTGGAATGAAGCCGGCATACCGCCAGGCAGAAAGAAAGAATGTAAGACGAAAAAGATCTCACGTTGTTCTTGTGTTAGCTTAAAAAGACCGAACTACGGACAATTTCGATATATGTTAAGTATGGCATTGGTCGTTTTGAAATTAATTATAATTGATAATCTTATATTTTGGTAACGCCAATTAATCTAATGGCAATATACATAATTGAACAGTGAAATTTTGGCTACCAAATTTTTTTTTTTTTTGTTTTTTTTTATCCTGGCTCGGCAAAGTGACTACGCTACACCTGATGGTAAGTATAACGCAATCCATGAATACTGTCGACCAACGACAGACACTGTACTGTTTCGGTACAAGCTAAGTATAATCGAATGGTAGCGCCAAGTTGTAGATAGTTTTGTCTACAGCACTGCTCGGCCGGATCCTTCTGGGCTAATATCTTGAAAACTGACCTAAAGTATTGCTGCGTTTCGTACGGTGATATCCGGAGCACCAAATCCCCCTCCTTCTCCTTCCCTATCCTTTAAATATCGCTTTCCTGTTAGGTCGGCAACGCGCCCTTTATTTTTCTGGTATTGTAGGTGTACATGAGCGGTGGAGATCACTTACCATCAGATGATCAACTTGCTCGTTTACCGGCCTATGCCATACAAATAAATAAAACAAAACTATAAAAAAATCTACCAATCAATCAATCAACCTGATGGTAATTGAGAGTGAATCTAATCTAGATGAATTGAATTGTTTATACTGTAGACAAAACTGGGTACAGCGTGCTTCAACTACGTCCATCTAATTTCCATTGATGATAACTTTATGGCGGAAAACAAAACAAATCGCGAGAGGCAGTACAAAATACCTTTGAAGAGTTTGTTGCTCCCCGTCCAGCCAGTCTTCAAGAAGGGCATCGATAAATTGCCACTTCGCTGGCAAAAGTGCATCGAGCGCATAGGTGATTATATTGATTAATAGAAATAAAAACGAAAACAAAAACTTTAACTGTTTTCGTACAGAACGGCAATTTCATAGCGAAAGACCTATTATTTATTCGGTGGATGCCCTACATCAGACAGTTCGTAGAAAGCATGCTCTAGGGCCTAGGGGATATCAACAGATTGCAATCGGTGTTTCAATCTATTGTAGCTGGTTTACATTTAAGTTAATCAACTGCTAAATCGCATGCTATTTGAACCGTCCGAACAGATTTTCAATTGAATTCTTCTTCCACCTGACCTGATCCCACTCGCAGTGGGGTTGGCGCAACATGCTTTATAACACATGTTACAGAAAGATTTGGCTTGTAGTTTTTACGACTGGTCGCCTGCCTGACATCAACCTCTCTGGGGAGAAAACACTCAGCCCCGAAACAATGTTTGTAGATCACCCATACATTTGTCTCAGTGCGGGAATCGAACCTGTACCCTCTCGCTTCACAGTCGGCTACTCGCCCATTGCACCACGGAGGCTGTCACAGACTTTCAATTCAATTGATTAATAGAATCTTTACAACCTTGTCAGGCTTTAATGCTTCCAGCATTTACTCTCGTCTGAACCTGTCTTTACATTCGAAACAAATTGAATGTTGCGTATTTTGCAACTTTATCGCTACGCCGACTTTTACAATAACCATCGAGTGGCAACTCTAGTAGTGATGTGGATGCTTAGCTTACGATGGGATAGCATGTTTACTACATGGATATTTAGACATAATCAGCATTCTACTGTTGGTTTCATACTAAATAATACTTTTATTTTTTTATTGCAGAGGCCGGCTAATTAGACGGACAGCCTCCGGACTATCCGGGTCATTCATGCCGTACATAAAACTGTCTACAGCAGCGATTCTTAAAGTGGGATCCGTGGAACCAAAGGTTTTCGTGGAAAAGTCACTAGGGTTCCGCACACATAACTTTGAATTACAAAGCACGGCATGGCATTTGACTGCGCTCGTCATCCCGAGACATACGATGTTAGTTTCATGATGCTCAGTAATCTCACTGGCTTCAATGTCCTTCAAACCGAAACGCAACAGTAACAACACACTGCTGCTTGGCGGCAGAAATAGACGGCGCGGTGGTACCAACCCAGACGGCCTCCCGCATACGAGATACTTACCACCAAATCATACATGGATTAAATGCTTCTGATATGCTTGTTTATTTTATGTAGGGTAATAGTAATTTAATGTAGGGTTCCATAAAATTAAAGGCATTTGTTGAGTGTTCCGTAGCTTTAAAAGTTTGGTAACCGCTGGTCTAGAGCGTGGCACTACCATTGTATTATTGCACGGATATGAAGTAATTATGGTGTCCTGATATATAAATACTTCTTGCATCATCAATTATTACAGAGATTCATAAAATCTTGTTTGTTTCTTTGTTTTCTAATACCTACATCTAAATTTTATATTTGCATACAAAAATTATGTGTTTTTATTGTAAATAAATACTACCTGCATAATAAATTTGACTATACTTATTTGTTAGGATACGTCGCGTCGCGGCGTCATGGGATGTCACCCCGAATTCGTGGACTGTGAAGGTCGTCCAGTGTTAGGCGTGAGGGTCGCAGTTGAGTGCGCGCGCAGCTTGTTCACTCTGCGTTCAGTCGATCTGCAGAGCCACGCGCCGTCACCGGCCGGCGTACCACGACCGTTCGCAATCCGTCGCGAAGGAAAAAATAACATTCCATTTTTAAAACTATAGATAATTGTTATTTTGTGTTTAAAAAAGTGGCAGTGAAAAACATAGACGATTCCAAAAAAATATAAGTTTTTGGTAAGTGCCGCTGAATTTATGATTTATGTTAGCTAAACAGTTTCGCATATTCCACGCAGCTCGAAAGTATTTCAAGGAGATCATGCTTATGTCTATAAGACGACTTAAGGCTTCATCAAACTGCCTTTATGTCCTAAAATGTGAATGAAAATAAATAAAGAATAAACCGCGCGTGTAATTAATTCGTTTGCTGGAGCAAATTAGGTGCAGTTTTTATGCGTATTGGGTATTAAAATTGCTTTAATATCCTCATGATTCACACTAAGTTATTAACATTGGCCTGTATCTTGTTAAAGTATAATACAATTTCTTTGCAAGTTGTTTAAATTAGATTCATAATTGTGTAGTACATGCCATATGTTGCAATTTTTGCATCTACTTCACTAAGATTATTAGGAGTTCGGTCTATTTGGGCTGTTCTAATGTACAAACAAATTTTAAATGAAATGTTTATTCATGTTCGATTTCCGAGGTTCTGGTTTCAAGGTTACCTGCGTTATTATCAATCGGTTTACAAGTACATACCTACTATTTATTTCCTAACAAATTGCCAAATTCGAGTGATTTAGGAAAAGGCCTATATGTTGAGAAATGTTTACAATTCAATAATTAACTCACTGAATATTAATTCGTTCAAGGTCAATGATACAAGATCGTATTTAACGCAGCGTTTGATTTATTTTAGGAAAGATATTAGTACTAGGTCAGTGTGGAACATATTTGATTGTTTACGTATGGTGTAAAGCAACTGATTCAGCATTACGTTTTACGATTAATGCACAACTAAGCGAATTGTTATGCAGATCTAGATTTAATATCTCTGTTGTTACACACGTCTCTTCTCGTATGCGCTGTTAAGCTATAATAGTTTACGTAAAGTTTATTTCAATAATAGCCCATTTTCAAAATCCGAATAAATGTTACCCACCAAATAACACACACGCACAATAACAGCCGCAGCAACAGCCAATTTAGGAAGTACCATTGTGATATGCCTTTTTTTGTATATATCATATTGAATTGATTTTTCTGAAGAACATAAATATGAACGATATTTTTGGATTCTCCCGACTTTATGCATTGCATCCCATTTCCATCCAAACGAAAAGATTCGAAATACTGTCTGGCTATAAATAAATATCCAATTCCGTGGATCGTACAGACGCGGATTAAGGGAGAGGGGGCATAACCGAGGCAATTGCCCCCCTGAGTCAAGTAATACGAAGTTCTTACTTTGTATATTGAACCGAAGTTAATACTAGATCCGCGCCTGGGTTTGTAAGGACTACCCAGGTCCACGAAAATAATATGTAAATAGACATCGGAAGTGTACCTAATTCGCTTAATTAAGTACTTAATTTTACTGTAGTAGTACATCAGCCGAATACACGAAAATGCATATTTGAGCGGTACATTATTATAAAAAATACTGTAGAGTGTGTGTGTCCAGATTGTTTCCAATCACTAAAGTGATTGTTTGACGTTACAGCAGGTTTTACAAATGTGACACGCTTGGTTTTTTTTAATAGATTTAAGTGCTTGCGCTGTCTTTTATATGTATATATAATATGCCTGTCTGTCGGACTAATTGTATTTCTGAGAAAACAAGTTCATTGTTTGGCATAAACACCAGAGCCCGACTCTTCACTTCAACGTGAGGTCACGGCCGACGAAAATATACAATGCTGCAGAATGATTTCGGCGATTTGGCTCAGTTTTGACGATCGCGATCGGTACCTGTCTGACGTCATCTACTAGAGGACCAAAACCCGGGCAAGTTGGAAAGAAAGAATGAAATCGTTTATTGATCATGAAAGAAATTAAATTAGCGTTTATGGAAAGTCAGTACAAAAATAAAAGGTAGTTATGGCGGTGTTAGAAATAATATCAATGTATGACTGACTGCCAGTCTCCCACGTTACCACAGAGGCTGAAGAGCTTTCGAAACGTCGTCGGGATCAAAATAAAATTAATAGCGATAAAAACCGTCTACATTAATTTTATTTCAGTTTATAATATTCGCGTAAACATAAGAAATCATAACATGTATATATAACATTATTTTTGAAATCATAATGTTATTATAAAAAATCTTACACAAAGACAAAATTCAAACAAGGCAATCGCACGGATGGAGCCAAATGCATTAGCTAGTCTTTAGTTCTCTCACGAATGGCTTATCTTACCTTCAAAGTTTACATAAAGTAATTATAGCCAATTTTTACATAAATAAACAACGTTGCCTTGACTGACTTAGAACGGGTTTGTCAGAAAAAAAATAGTATGTTTATATATATTAGGCATAAAATTTAAATATTTATGAATATGTGGTATTATTATTTATTATTCATATACTTTAGAGGACACTAATATGAAAAACCGACTAAAGATATTACAAAATTAGATATTATTCAAAGCTAAAAAAAGAAGAATCAAAGCGTTCGCCAGCTAAAAATTAAACAATTTACAATCAAACACGTGTTAATTTAATAATAGAGAAAGCGTGCCTATTATATAACCTTTTTGAACAGTGCTCTTTATTTCGAAAGGTTATTTTTAACTATTGAATTTATATAATTTTCTAAATAATAGTGAAAACGTCATCTAAATCAGTTGCATAGTTGAGGAGAAATAAGCGAACAAACAAACAGACAGACTGATACAGATAGCGACTTTTTTATACTATGTATTGATGGAATCAACGATAGCTCAACGGGCCCCAAGAGCATGCATCTTTGTCTTTACTAAATTCCGTGTGTATTCATTGTTAATTATCGGTTGTTTTAACGGTGAAGGAAACATAGAGGAAACTTGCATACCTGAGAAGTTCTCCACAAGAACTTAGAAGGTATGTGAAGTTAACCAACCGCATTAGTGGTGTTATTAACCAAAGTGGTGAATTGAGGCGTAACTCCTCTCATTAACAAAATTAAAAATGTATTGACGCTGAAATTTTAAGCAATAAGATTGGCCCCTTTAAAAATAAAACTAAGTTGTTTATTTTTCATAATATTTAGTTCACATATTTCATTTCATTAACATTATTTTAAAGTGTGTGTGTATCATATCTTATAATTTATAAAATCATTATTATTAGGTTATTATGACGTTGATATTATTTTGTGTATGCTGTAAATACCTTTATAAGGTAAGCACCAAATTTTATATTTATTTGATTATTATAATATTATGTTAAGTATCGTTTATTACCTAATGGTATTGCTAATAAATAAAATAAAATAAAATAATTAGTAAATGAAGCCCGTGCCCAGCAGTGGGACGTATTTAATAAGTACATACAGTGGTTGTATTAAATATGCATTGGAGCATTGTTGTGTTCCGGTTTGAAGGACACTGAAGCCAGTTAAATAGTTATTTTACTGGCTTCAATGTCCAGTAGGGCTATATGAGATTTAATAACTTATGTCTTTGCAATTCAAATTTGTATGTGGCGTTACTTCTCTTTATGTGGAGGCGTGGCGCTAACAATCAGCTAATAAAAATATTATATATTACTACACCAATCCATTTGGTATTATTTAGTTTCACGCTGTATACGTACTTACATATAAATACATTTCAGGACAAACCTTCAAATAAAATTTATTAATTAGTTGCGTACTTATGGAGTAACATTGGTACTATGTCCTTCAGTTGCGATCACATCAGAGGTGCGTGTGATTGGGAAATGACGAGGTCGGTCGGTCGGCGCTAATGAATAAGCACCTGCGCGCCGATTAAAGTCTCTATCATGAGTTTTTTTACGTTTTTAATCACGTCAAATTCTCAGTTTTTGAGGTTAGTAGTTTGAAGAAAAAGAAAAAGAATCGATCCTGCATTAAAAGTGATCAGTAAGGCAATTTGGTTATTTTAGAAACTTATGACATTATGGAATATATACAAGTATTTATAGAGCTCGTCGGAAACCGGACATTAATCTATTAAAAATAACTACGTATGAGGATTATACCTACAGAACTTCAGTAATCCTGTGTACACACAGTACACAGGATTCTTTGTTTTAAAAGGTTATTTTTATAAAAAGTATTTTTTTTTCATTTTCAGTCAGTAATACGTATCTTTATTATGCTAATAATCGGTTATCAACACCACTAACTAAATTTAGAGGGTTGCTAAATATTACATCAAATAATTTGTGAACTTTGAAACTCGAAACTCATAGTAGAGTCAATATTATCAAGAAACATTACGTTATACCTACCGTCATATTACCGTATAATACAAATAATATGTTGTCACAATATTTTATTACAAGCTATAAGAAGTCGATCAGATTTCGTCTTTGTTCAAATGTTGCGGAATTGTTAACGCGAAAATGTGTTGCATTTTTGCAACATGCCATTGTTGAATACTTGTTTTTAATGTTTTTGTTGTTTCTTATATCTTTTTTTAATTAATTTACTTTTATTTTTGTCATAATTGCATTCTATTTTTAAATTTTATATGCCAAATTATTGTTAGTAATTAATTTAAGTGGTAGAGCCATGCTATAGAATTTTGTCTACAGTACGAATGGGCTAGCTCGACCGGGTTGTTACAACTGTCCCACAGAAAACCAATGTGAAGTAGCAGCTCCTTGTTCCAGTTAGCACGGTGAGTGAGATATCCGGAGGATATCCCCCTCTCTTTTTCATCCCTTAATTGTCCCCTTCTATTAAGGTCGGTAAGGCATCCATGAATCTCAGGTATTATGTATGTTCATGGGTGGTGGACATCACTTACCATCAGGTGACCTACTTGCTCGTTCGACAATCTCTAATGAAAAACATATGTACGTCTGTACTCCCCGAAGGGGTAGGCAAAGATATGACTAGTAAACTCACATTTCGCCGAGCTTATTTCCCTCCCATGATGTGATAGGGGACCGAACCTGAGACCTCATCACAGCAGTCGTACCGCGTATGCATTACAACTGCGCCACCGAGGCATGATACAGTGTCACTTATAATGACCCAGCTTATGAAAAAGTACCAATGCAGTACCTAAGTCGTTTTCATTTATAATGCACAAGAATTACCTATCCTTCCATAATAAGTTGTACCAAAGGGGGAAATAACAATAAGCTACGTGTATGCATTCGAAAGCAATTTACATCTATCATAACAGCAATCATATCCGAAATCTGGGACCATTGCTAGTTATGGTGAAAGCAACAGAGAAAGCGAACACAAAAAATGTTTAGAATCATCCAAACAACGGTGAACTTGACCAAACTGGAAGTGTTTCGGTCGAAATTTAGCGAGATGGATGACGTGTGACCTCAAAATAGTGACATACCTCGGTAGTTAAGTGTTATTTGTCAATATAAAATTCCGAATTGTAAGATTAAAATTGTTTGAAGTAGTTGTTTGAAATTTAAATATTTGAATACGAACATACATACATACGCATTCACGCCTGTAATCCCCGAAAGGGTAGGCAAAGGTGTAACGAGTAGACGAGTAGATCCACATTTCGCAGAGTTTATCTCCGTCCCATGATGCGATAGGGGGCGAGCCTATCGCCAAACCGGGCACAATTCCAAACTCCGGGCATACTGAGCATTTCGTTATTTAATAAAACCCAATATAACTTTACCCGACCCGGGGATCGAACCCGAGACCTCGCACAGTAGTCGTACAATAACAACATTATTATTCTTCATGACTAAAATGAAGAGTGTTTTTTTTTATTAAGAGTTATTTTACTGGTTTGAATGTCCTGCAATACGGATCACAACAGTGCGTAAACACTGCTGCTAGACGGTAGAAACAGACAAAGCGATGGTACCAACCCAGACGGCCTCTCGCATACGAGGGACCTACCATCTTGTAAACTCACACGTAGTAGGTACATGAAATAATAAAACATGTAGACACGTAAAACGTATAATTATTTGCCAAACAATGAATATGAGTTCGGTGGTGACGTCACAGATGCGAGTGTCGAGTTTGTATGAAGTCTGTACGCTGTTGCATGGACATGACAAAAAGTGTAGAAAATTAAACTTGTTAACGTGTAAATTATAGCGTCACAAACCATGTAGCGTAGTCACTTATTCGTTCTTATTTATATTTGAAAACTCAAAGGACATAAATATTTCGGGGAGGTTATATCTAAACTTGGCGCATCGTCAAAATATGTAAACTAAAAAAAAAGAATAAAACGTACCCAGTACCCCCTTACCGTTTATTCAGGTAAGTGATTTGAACTCTGAGAGCTTATGTTTCAAAAATATAAACTGTTTAATTAACAAATATATTATTATAACAAATTTGTTTTGTTCTTTATTTTTGTAGAGCAGGGCTGTGCCCAGCAGCGGGACGTGTAATACCGGGCTAGTACTACTATTTTTATTATATTTTATGTTGCGAAATTAGGCATAAAAACAACACTAAAACGCATTTTGTATTGTAGTAATTGAGTTTACAAATGTTCTAGATTGGGTTGCATTGCGCGCTGATGTATCAAAGATAAGTAGTTACGCACTAATTATTTCCTGTTGCTAACAGAAAAAAACCTCAAAACATGAACTCATAACATACAAAGTTAACATGGATATCCTAAATGTATCCATTGTTTTTATTGCATACGCCGACAAACGAGCAAGTGGGTCTCCTAATGGTAAGTGATCACCACCGCCCAGGTACGCCCACATTACCAAAAGAGTCATGGGCGCGTTGCCGACCTTGAAGAAAAGGGATAATTAAGGGATTAGGAAGGGGAGGGGATTTGGGCCTCCGGATATCTCACTCACCGTAGGAAACTCCTATTTTATGTCGGTTTTCTGTGATACAGTGGTAACGACCCGGACGAGCCGGCCCATTCATGCTGTAGACAAAATTGTCTACAGCGTGGCTCGTAACACTAAAAATACCATTCATTTAACTTTATAGTATACCTAGTATTTACCAATAAGTATTTGACCCCTAAAATATTCAGTAAAATAGCCTGGCTTAGAAGAGACTATAGTAAAATAAGTAAAACGTCTCTAAAAATATATTAGGACATGTACTACTAGCTGAGTTTGCTAATCTTATTTTGTATACTAAGGAACCTATGCAATAATCGTGTATTTTGTTTAATGATGGAACTTATTGCATAGAAACAAGCGGTATTCCCGTCGACAACCTGCTCCACAGTTTGATGGGGATAAAACAGCTGTACCTTTTTATTCCAAAAAATGTACATACTCTTTATTTTCATAGGTTATTATTACATTTTTAAATATTGCACTTAAAAAGAAACAAAAAAATTAAAAATATAAAATACATCCGCCTCCAATGACGAGGCCTGAACCCAAGCCACCAGCGGTTAGGACTCCAGAGAGAGTAACCTCCTTACAATGCGTATCGTGTCCAATAACACCACACTTGACCCGACGACCAATTGATAGCCTCTGGAGATGTTGGTCGAGGCTCTTCGGTAACGACTATCGGGACAATAATAATTGTTGAGTCCACATCCCACATGTTAGTAACCTCGTGTGCCAGATGTAGACATTTGTTATTATTTATTATACTAATAAATTATAATTATAAAAAAATTGCTAAGAACCATCTCGAATAAACTAGCATTAAACATAAAACCGCATTCCACACCACAGACCTACACATACACCCAGACAAGATGCCAAACTTATAACACTCTTTTTTGTCAGGCGTAAAATACAATACAATTTTTTTAACCGTCGATATTTTCTCTCTCAGGTCTTGTATCATTATAGTCACATTATCACGTGCTACTCGTACATATATTTTATCAAGCACACGCAAGAACGTTGCATTATAAGTAACTTTTGTTTGTGACTCCGCCCGCGTAAATGTCCTTTTCCGAGATAAAAGTAGCCTATGTCCTTATCCAGGTCATGGCCTACGTGTGTGCCTCTGATGTAAGTTGTCGACCAGTATACCACCGAATTTAATTGAATAACGGATCATGTTATGTGTAAAAGCACTCACATTTCTCCAGTATGACTTTAGGTACGGATCCCACTTGTTTTTACTATTTCTGCATCCAGTTTTTGTTGATAAAACTATTTATTTTACTAGATCTATACTGTCGTGTATGCAAACTCGTTTAATACTACTACGTTGCCACGGAAATAAAACCGGCCAAGTGCGTGTCGGACCACGTACAGTCAAGGGTTCCGTAGTAAGGATGAATGAATATTGTGTAACAGAAAATACGCTATACCTCAAGAACTATATAAAACGTCTCTCAATTAACAATCCTGTAAACAAATTCTGTGGAGGTCTACGCTCAATTGTTAACTCAGTGGAGGTCTGTTTTGAGGTGCAACACGGAGACAAGAGACCGCGACGCGCAACTACAGCGACACATCCGCTTTGTATGCAATTTTGTAGGTATGTTTTGGTACACGACCGAAACAGGGGCGCCCGTTTCCATACAATTTCATACAAAGCAGACGCATCGCTTAATTCGCATCACGTGTCGCGGTCTCCCTGTCTCAACATTGAAGCACAATTTACAACTAATATTACAATCATCTAGTCACTAGATGGTCCGGTGGATTACGTATTTGAAATTATTTTATTTTTCGCTTTTCGGCTAATTTTCTATTTTTCTTAAATTACCGCAGTATTAAAGCAAATAAAACAAAATATATTTATATCGATCAAGCTATTTTCGAGATCTTTCGAAACTAACGTACGGCAATAGATTTTTATTTAAATAGATTATGATACCGAAATACTTTGATGTTACAGTCCATATGTGAAACAATTCATGAGATGTTCGGTAGTCGGTACTGCCTACTAATACATCCGACGCAGTAGGATCGTGCGTTGCCCACTAATGCGATAACCCATGCTCACCTGTGCGTCATATCAGCGTCATGTTACCGTGTACAAGTGCCTAAGCTCTGACCACGGCTGCGTACGTGCTGCGTATGTATGGCATGTGTGACTGATAATAATAACTTAGCTGTCGGGATTCGGGAAATGAATATGGGCATATTTCACAATATTCGAGTAGAATTAACCATCAGTTAACGTATAACATAGCTCTTTTTGAAAGTAATAGACTTCTTTCTTGCAGTAATAGATGTTAGAGTGAGACTTTGGTAACTAAACATGTTTTAATTCATTTCGTATGTATACATGTACCAATTTAACTGTGAATTTACAAAAAATGGAACTACAGACAATTTCCCAACTTATTTGAATTATTTGGAATTAGTTCGACTCATCGCTAGTGTGTAAATGTAGCTATCTAGTGGCTAGTGGATGTTTTAATAGTATAGTTAACTACACATTTAGTGGAGGGAATGTCTTCATCTACTAAACAAACAAATTAACATGTCTAGGTTTTCGCATCTTGGGTATAGAATTTCACTGTTCATAGATATTTTTGATTGTAATCTGTTCTGTTGTCCAAACAAATATTAATACTTACTTAAATCAAAAAGTATTGGAACGAATCTTTATAACTCTAAACTCATAATAAATCATAATCAACCGGTCTATAATTATTAGAAAAGAAATTAGTACAAACGTTTGAACGTACATAATATTCAATAAGTATGGGGGATGTACATACATACACCTATGATGTACATACCACTCACGCCTGTAATCACCGAAGGGGTAGGCAGAGGTGTAACCATTTTACACCCACATTTCGCCGAGCGTATCTCCGTCCCATGATGTGATAGGGGGCAAGCCTATCGCCATACCGGCCAGACATTCCAACCGCCGGGCTGATACTAAATTTTTCGTAATAGAAAAACCCAATATCAGTTTTACCCGACCGGGGAACGAACCCGAGACCTCCGTGTTATCCTCAGTCGTAACGCGTACGCATTACAACTGCGCCACGTGGCAGTCTGGGGGATGTGTATTCATAAATATTCACTACGTAGCTACTCCTTATCGCACATCACATCTAAAGTCTGCGGGTATAAACCACAGTTTGTTGTCAACAGGTATTTTAAAGTTTAATGCAACTGCAACTTGTCTTAACTAACAGCTTTTTTTAAGTTGCTTTGAATAAAGAAATACATTTCCGGTTGATAGTGTAAACTCGTTACAAAAACAAGTTTATATTTTAAATTCCTTACAAAATGTTCAACATTCACGCGATATGTTATAAGGAAGTTTATTAAATTATTTTACTGTGTATTATGTTAAATGTATTTTTGTTAATGTATTATATACATACTATACAGTATGCTTTAACTTAAAGAAACTATAACTAATTAATTAACAGTTTTTTATCCAATTTAAAACCCGTATTCTCAAACTTTAAAGTGAGTCTTCACTTGTGGTATTTGGCCGTACCGAGGCGTACTTGTAACAAACATATTATACACACATACGCACTCACGCCTGTAATTCCCGAAAGGGTAGGTAGAAATGTAACCAGTACACCCACATTTCGCCAAGCACAACTCCGTCCCATGATGTGATAGGGGGCGAGCCTATCGCCATACCGGACGCGAATTCCAGACTCCGGGCTTTTGGTATTGTGGGCATACATGGGTGGTGGAGATCACTTACCATCAGGTGACCCACTTGCTCGTATGCTGGCCTTGCTATAAAAAAAATTATCTTCCATACAAAATGTGTCAAAATTTACTGCCTGTAAGCAAATCAGTCGGTAAACAAAATATTGGGACCGACCATGTCATCCCAATTAAATGAGATGTTACGGATTCTCAGAGGGGATCGCTCCGTTTTCTATCGAGGTTTATCTAATCCAATTTACTGCTGGACATAGATTTCTCTGAGCTGGCTGCTCTCGTCCAAATGCTTTCGTCATTAATATGTATCATTAGATTAAAACGCCAGTCATTGGAAAGAAAATCGTTTATTTTCAGAATAACCAATTAACCAGTCGTATCTCCAATACTTGGCAACACATCTAGTATTTATATCTGCGTTTGTAGGTTTTTTTTTATGGTAAAGGCCGGCAAACGAGCAATGGGTCACCTGATGGTAAGTGATCTCCACCACCCATATACGCCCACAATACCAAAAGAATCATGGGTGCGTTGCCGACCTTAAAGAAAAGGGATAATTAAGGAATTGGGAAGGGGAGGGGGTTTGGGCCTCCGGATATCTCACTCACCGTACGAAACGCAGCAGCAAGCTGCTACTTTACGCCGGTTTTCTGTGAGACAGTGGTAATGACCCGGACGAGCCGGCCCACACATGCTGTAGACAAGTGTCTACAGCGTGGCTCTACCACTCATAAAATTGTAGGTGTTTACGGACGGTGGAAATCAATGACTATCATCACAAAAAACAGTCAAATGCGAGCCCGACTCGCGCACCGAGGGTTCCGTACCGACACCCTTAAACTTTTATTTTTGTCTTTTTTATTATTTTTCAAAATAATAATACATATTCTGTAAAAAAACACAGTCGGCTACCTATTACGGTTTATAATAGAGAGAAATAGAGCTCTTTAAAGGTAGGACAGACAAACGGACAAGAGGTATGAACAGACGGACAGACGTAGTAGGCTCTGTATTAGGGATTCATTGTTAGGTGATCTCTATTGTACCCTTAAAAATGATCGCTCTGCAACCTCTATCTTAAATTGTATAAATTAGGCTTTAGATAGGCCTCTGTTTCAAAGTCATTGGATGATGACGCGACGCCAGACATCCTGTTGCTACCATTTTGTGTTTATGTTATTCAGTTGTCACTCTGCTGTGTAAAGGAATCATGACTACTTTTTTTTAGGCGACCATTATGTAGTTTGTGAACGCGGACGGTACAAAGGTTAAACGCCGTTTAATTTATTTTCCGGTTTTTGTTTTAAAACGAGTTCTTTTTTACTCGAGTAGCCTGTAACACGCACGTATGGCATACATTTGGGTCAAATACAGAAGAATTAAACATTTTGAATTATTTTCTGGACTGCGTTGTTATGAAGTACTGCATTGAATTGGACTGGGCCACCTCGAAACATAGAATTGAATTTTCATAATGCCAAGTAATTTCACTAGCTTAAATGTCCTTCAATCCGAAACACAACAATGCACACTGCTGATTGGCGGTGGTAACATGACAAAGAGGTGGTAACAATCTAGACTGCCTCTCGCATACGAAGGACCTACCACCTAATAGGTACTTTCTAAAATACCTTTCTTATACGTGAATTCGTGGTTTAATATTACTCGAATATTGTGAAACAGACCCTAACTGTAGGTAATAAATGTTTCAACGAATGATTATGCAAGTGTTTTAATTACGCGAAAACCCAGATGAAGTTATTAATGTGTCGGCCTTGAGATCGTGATATCACCTTAATAGTATAAATTTCGGTACGAACACGTTGTTTCTGTATTAGCTTGATCGCCGGTGTGGCGATAGGCTCGCCCCCTACCACATAAGGGACGGAAATACGCTCGGCGAAATGGGGGTGTACTGGTTACACCTCTGCTTACCCCTTCCCCTTCGGGATTACAGGCGTGAGTGCGTATATATGTATGTATAACTACAATAGTGTAAATGAAAACAATATGTGCGGACACATCACATTCAATTAGACCAAATTTTAGGATTGTCCTCGGAGTTTAGAGTTCATATTATTAAATAATTCGATATTATTCATAACAGCGACTCTTTAACATAAACCTGCGTTGTTATGGCAGAACGCATTACCTGAAATGCATTTATCAGTCATTTTGTAACTTATGTTTTTACCTGCTTACATTTTGTATTCATTCCGTATATTGTTATTGTTCTTACGAGGAAATATATGCCTTTAGGTTGGTTACTTATAGCCCTAGTCAAGCACATTGTATAGTCTGTCCGGAACGAGGATAAATCTCATGATAAACGCTATGCCGAGTGAAACTATGATTTGACAAGAATCAGAATAGAAACTCCGAAGGTTGTAAGCGAACTTTGGTAACAAGTAAATAATTAATTTTCAATAAATAGGAACAATGCAAAAGAGTTGACGCCAGGCAAGCGGCCGGTCGTAATAAAAGTTGAATGAAACCAAAACGGAATAATGCTAGGTGCATTTGACGTTGATTATTGGTTTAAGAGAATGCCATTTGCAACTTTCTTGACGCTGAGACTAGATCGGAATTATATTTTGAACATTTAAAATTACGAGAATTGGCCTCCAGGTTTTTGGATCGTTTATTGGAGCTTTGTCCTTGTTGCGTCCGTCCGTTTTCTCATGCTACTGATTTGATTATTAAGGTATCATATATTATCAAATCAATGTTTTTAAACAATAACAAATATCCATTTAAAGGCAATATAATCATATCAACTGAAGCCATAATAATATAATTCGCACTTGATGTGTAAACTGGCAAAATTATCAAGTGCTTGCATAGAATTCTTGTATTCCCACCATATGTCTTAGGTACTGATGCAGACAATAACGTTTCTCTTCATTGTTAAACATGTATTTCTGTTTCGCACATTCATAATTCATCAATTCTTTCGTATTTCCGCTGATTCTATTGCACTTAAATGCTGTTTGGACATTATGATTTATTTCAAGATTGTTTATAAATAAGCTTATTAAATTAAGAGCTCAGAAAATTTGTGACATTCCAGCTAGAATTATCCATACTAGGAAAAACCTCTTTACTCCGGCGGCTGAAGAGTCTGAATATTCAGTATATATGTTTGTTTATCGAGAATCATCGCGTATATTTTCTTATTAATTTGTAGTAGGTATGTTAACGCTAGTCACCTTTACAGATGGCATCCATTACTTTAACACTCGGCGACAATTATGGTAATTGTTTCCTCTTGTTAGATTTATAATAGACATCACAGTAATGTGTAAAGATATTTCATTCCATAGAATGCTTACCGTAAATCATTGTATTAATAAAAATGGTTTAGATATTATGTAAGTCTATTAGTCAGTAACATTTGATTACAGCTTACTAGTAGAATTATGTTGGTAGTTGGTACATTATGGGCCTTAGGCACTTTTAAACTTTATTTAAGCACTTATTAGCTAAACACTGTTTTGTCTCTTTCTAGCAACTTTATAAATGGCCTTGAGAGAGAAACACAAAAGTGTTTAACTAATCAGTACTTGAATAACGTTTTTAAGTAAGTGATTGGATGTTATCAGATAGATAGATTGATAGGATATTCTTTATTGCACACCAAATAAAGTAGGTAACTTATAAACGAGGATCATACAGTAAGGGTGATATAATAGGCGGTCTGTGCCTCAACCATGAGTTTGTCTCGGTAAAATCGCTAGCGACGACGTAAAATATTAGTATGACAAAATTTAGTTTCTCACGTATCCGCTAGAGGCGCCACTGAATTTTTCATATAAATATCTTACGTCGTCGCTAGCGATTTTACCGAGAGAAACTCATGGTTAGCCTGCTGATCGCAAACAGCGATTTCTTCCAGACAACCTTAGTAACAAGTACAAGCTATACCTAACAGAATATGTACAGGGTCGCTTTGACATACACAAGATCGTAGGTCCCTCGTATACGAGAGACCGGCTGGGTTGGTACTACCACAGCTTTGTTTATTTCTGCCACCAAGCAACAGTGTGTAAGCACTGTTGTGTTCCGGTTTGAAGGACTTTGAAGCCAGTGAAATTATTGAGCATTGAGACTTAACAACTTATGTCTCAGACTGACGAGCACAGTCCAGTGCTTTGTAATTCAAAGTTCTGTGTGGCGTTGCTTCTGTTTATAGGCAGGTGTGACTTATCATCAGGCGGGGACCTGCTCGTATCGTCAGTATAGATAAAAATATAACAATACCAAATGCTTTCAAGATCGCTTAGTCTCAGAAAGAGGCCGTACGGCTCCAACTGAAAACACTATTGAGACGACCTTCACATTACAACGTAGTTGTAGCTAGGTTGTGTGCGGGCTGCGGGCCGCGGAGTAAACCGGCGCGACGCGGGAGTTCGGTTTGTGCAATGCGTTGCATTCACCGGCCGCGGCCGTCATTGCTCTGTTGCGACACCATCAATGTGTGAACGAGAGAATAATCCCCTACTCACTTTACTATCACATCTGTTTATGTGAAGTACTGGGATCCTGTGTTATATACGGACACAGCCACTGCTGGACAAGGGCTTCCTCTATTGAAAGACCTTAGTCCACCACGCTGGCTTAATGCTGGGACAATGTGAATAACGAAACCTATATGTCGAAGTAGAGCAAATATTTAGTACCATTAAATATACGCCAATGTTTCATTGCCGTTTTTTCAAGGTCTAGACGAGTAGGTTGCTCGCCTGATGCTAAGCGTCATACCTGCCCATAAATAGACACAACACCACACAACTATGAATTACAAAAATCTGCATGGCGCTCGACTGCGCTCTCCCGAGACATAAGTTGCTATGTCTACAATGACCAATAATTTCACTGGCTCAATGTCCTTCAAATCGAAACACAACAGTGGTTACAATTAGCGGCACAAATAGAGAAAGCCGTGATATCAACTCAGAAGGCCCCTCGCATACGAGATACCTACCACCTAGTAAAAGGTTAAGAGTTAAGAGATTAAGATCTACGAAAATTAGAATGGGAATCGCATCAATGGAAAACAGCACACGCACTGTCATTCTTGTTTTGAAGTCGTTTTTTTAAGTTATTATTTATAATTTCCAACACATAATGGGTGAGGTTATCGATATATAGGATAGATTCCTATTCCAATTCGAATAGAAAACTCGAAACACAATTTATTGCCCAACTTTGTATTTGAACCTAGGAGCTCACCAATTTCTCAATTTAAGTACCGACGCCGCGCTGCTACTAGAATAATGAGGCGATTTGAAGTTATTAACGATGTTAATTTAAATGATCGATGCTTCTAACACTGAGTAATATTAATACCCGACTACAGTGAAGCAAGGAAGGGTAATTATTCTGACACCCTTTGTATGTACTAGTATGTATGTAAGTAAAGTAAGTATGTATTTATGGTCTATTCTAGCATTGCTCCTAGTAAACCGATTTTGATAAATGAGGTGTATATATTTAGACGCCTAGAAAAAAAATAGGAGACAAAACATATAATATTTTTTCATTATTCATTTAGCCATTAATATCGGTGTCCTGTAAATGCAAGTAAATAGCATAGCCAATTGTAAATATAAAAAGCTATATAAAATATATGTTATACATACATACATACATACATACATACATACATACATACGCACTCACGCCTGTAATCCCCGAAGGGGCAAGCAGAGGTGGAACCAGTACACCCATATTTCGCCGAGCGTATCTCCGTCCCTTGATGTGATAGGGGGCGAGCCTATTTCCATACCGGACACTAATTCCAGACTCCGGGCAGATAATGTGCTGTTCGTAATAGAAAAACCCAATATCACTTTTACCCAACTCGGAGATCGAACCCGAGACCTCAGCGTCAATCACATTCGTAACGCGTACACATTACAACTGCGTGCTTATTATTATTATTTATTAAGTGAAACAAAATAGTGCGCAATTTAAACACGCGATAAATGTAAATATTTGCACATGCAAATATTTACATACGTACATACGTACGTATCATTAAATACATTTTTGAAAATATAAAATATTAACTTTGACCATTTTAATTTTAATTTAAGAGTACATGATATTTAGAAACGTTATACTTTAGTTGATTTCAATTATTTCAAAGGTCATTTTGAGGTAAATCTATAAATCAATCTAGAAATCAATGTGTAATGCTTGTGTATATTAGATTGTGAAGGCTGACTGATATACTCTCCGTAACTATCTACTATGGAATTATCCAACATTAGTTATATATTATATAACATTAGTTAATTAAGGCCATTACCATGTTAATTAGACAAAAATAAAATATAATTATAGAATATAGAGACTATCCCGCCAACACACCCGCCACTGTGACTCCTGTAAGCCAGGATGGACAGTGGCACGCGTATTTCGACACCGAGCAATGCAGCTCGGCGAGTCTATGGGAATTTTCAAAACAGTTGTTTTGACATTGTTGAGAGATTAAAACAAAACAAAATAATTGCTGGTTCTATACATTTTATACATAGCGCAGGGGGCGAGTAGCTGATTCCGAAGCGAGAAGCCATGGGTTCGATTCCCACACCGAGACAAATGTTTGTCTAATCCACTAATATTTGTATCGGGTCTGGGTGTTTTGGGACCGCAAGTCCCTCGTAGTTATCGATACCCACTATACAGGTTAACCTAGTGTGGGGACTATGTGTGTGACTGTTGGGTTTATTTATAATTTTACTTTTAGTTTTTTATTATTTTAGTTCATTTATCTTATCTTCGCTCATATTTCATTATTCCATTATGTTTTATGTTTTATGTTTTTTATGTTTTCCATTATGTTTTAGTTTTGAATAATATATATAAGTATATATAAGTGAAAGTGTTTTACTTTTATATAACATATAATATATATCCTTTAGCTATTTATTTTAATGTCTAATGTTCAATTTTAGCTAATAATACCAGTTTAATTTTATTAACATTTTTAAGAAATAAATAAATGCGAATCTATCTTCATCCTGCAACGAAATTAATGAAATAGAAAATTAGGGAGAGTTGGAAATACATAATTAGGATATTAAATTATCAAATTAGGTACTTATTCTGAAAGATGCATCATGCAGATGCATATAATAGGTTGTCACCGTAACAGTGAAATTACTGGGCATTCTGAGACTTAACATCTTATGTCTCAGGGTGACGAGCGTAGTCCGATACCATGCAGTGCTTTATAATTCATAGTTCTGTATGGTGTTGCTTCTGTTTATGGGTAGGCGTGGCGCTTACCATCAGGCGAGCAACCTGCTTGACCAACTTGTAGGCCACTTATTCCCGTAACACGTATACCTAAAGTCAGTGCACGTCTAGAGTTTTTTTAAGAGCACTATTATTCAATGTATTACCTTCTTAATTACCAGGAAGTCATAAATTTTAGGACTGTAAATAAAGTTTTTTTTTTATTCTTATTTGATCTTACGTTCTCTTGGGGTCGGTTGAACTCGTCACATAAATCAATATTTCTGATGGCCATAAAGTATTAAAAAATAATTGATTTATGAGTCACGTGTATATTCATAATTATCAAAGTTATAAATCCACTGTCAATATTTCCAACTATGTCGCTCTTGCGAAGGCCTTAATGGCATTCACCAAGCCCCATCGAGATATTTATTAACACATACCTATGAAGTAAGATATGGCTCAATATCCAACCACATATTTGCGTTTAAGTTAAACAATAATTGTAATAAGTAAATAAACACGCGGTACATACGCTGAAATGAAATAGTTTATTAAATATGTGGGCAATTAAAATAGCGCTTAAGACAAGTAAGTACAAAAATAAAAGAAACATAGGTAATTGTATAGATCATATCAACATTATCAATGCTGCGCGACCCAGTCCTGAGAAGATCCAGCTAGTCAAACTCAGTGGGCTTGATTTTTAAGGGAAATACAAAGTCTTAAATTTAATTTTAAAGGATATATAGGGTTCAGACGGATTTATATCCCCGAATTGTTTTTTAACACTACCAACGCTGGTATGTAGCAGTAGTATGTACTACTATACTAACTAGAGTTTTTACCGGGTTCCCGTCCGCGGGATTTCTCGATTGCTAGTCTCGTCCTACAAATCTAATGTCGTGAAATCAAGGGAATATCTGGATATCTCACTCACTACCCGAAACGCAGCAGCAAGCCAAGTAGTGGCTTACGTCGATTTTCTGTGAGACAGCTTGGTAACGATCCGGACAATCCAGACCATTCGTGCTGTAGAAAAAGTGTCTACAGCGTGGCTCTACCACTCAAAATATTAACCTTCACATCTTACAAAACTTCACATTATACTTGAATAGATTCCATTGTTTGATTTTACATGAATCCTGACAAAACTCGGCTTCTTTATTTTGCACTATTCTACAAATAGGTTGCAATTCTAAACATTGCCCAATCTAATCACGTTGCGATGCTGAATCTTAGTACTATTTTTTTCCATTTAGCGAGTTAAAAAAACGACTCATCATAGTACTTAATTGAGTAATTTTGACGTCAATAGGTTTTTACAAAGTTGATGGTAGAATTTACGGCTATTCAGTAAAGTTAACGGTGCTAAGAGAAATCTGTCGTAATCATTAGTCCACCACAACAGTTTGCGACCGCAAGCGTTTAGAAAAATCGGACACGCATAGGTACCTATGCTAGCTACTGTTTGACTTAGGGACTATAGAGACTTCAACTTCGAATCAATCTTCATTATGAGATAGAATTATTATGATTTGTAATGTAATTGCGTATATAATGATATAATAATTCACACACATAGATTCGGTGGCGCGGTTTCGTCTCCCGCACTGAGACAAATGTTTGTGTGATCCACAGATATTTGTTTCTGGTCTGGGTGTTGTGGGACCGTAAGTATACGAAGTTCCTGATACCCCGATAATGGTTAATTTAGTGTAGGGCCTGGATTACTACTGTTAGGTGTATTTATTTAATTTTGTATAGCCAATAATAAAATAATTAGACGAGATTTTTTTACTCTGTTTTGCTACAAATGTATTTTAGATTATAAAAACATAATAAACCGAATTCTACACCTGAATAAATAAAAACACACGTATTTTAGAAAAGCCACAGGTGTTTGCTCTTGGATCTGGTTTCGAACCTGCGATTTTCAGTTCTATAGTTCATGCTGATCCCCGTTGAGTTATCACTGCTTTGGTTACAGAACCCTAAAAGCATAACATTCCTTGATACTAGACCGAATGACAAAACCAGAATATCACCCGTCTAGTGGTACGCACCACGCCTATTCCTAGCCTGTAGGCTTAGTACGAGTTACAAATACGTTATCAGTTTTCCAATTTGTATAAAATTACTACCGTTGAAGTGTCAAACTAGTAATTCATACGTTAATAAAGGGAATAATCGTTCGAATACTAATTTCATATTCGACTATTATGGAATAAAATGAACCATATTACGAATTTTTATTCATCATAGTTCCCACTAGTGGCTACTGATACTTGACGTTTGGAGAGGAAACGAAAACTTTCATCGTTTTAGAAAACTATTAAAACTTGTACTAGGGCTACTGTTCATAAACAGAAGTAACACCACACTGCACAAAGAACTTAAAATACAAAGTACTGCATGCTCTCTTAGATAGAGTACCCTTTTTACCCCGAGACGTAAGATGTTACGTCGTATAATGCACAGTAATTTTAAATTTCTCTCGCTTCAATGTCTTTCAAACCGAAACACAATAGTGCTTACACGAAATAGACACAGCAGTGGTACCCACCCAGAGGGGGTGAGAGGCCGACATACGAGGGACTTACCACCTAGTAAAAATGTATAACTATTAAAACATAATATAGGTAATATATTTAAAGGCATATAATTTTTCATAACAATGGTGACCATGAACCGTCATGAAAACAAGTTTCGCATAATATTATAACAATAATGAAGTTATTATATGAATATATTGTATAATATTATCCTTATATTTCTATCTCATTAAACTAATGTAGGTATAAATAATATTAAACTTCTGTATTGCTAAAAGGGTAGGCAGACGTGCACTTCTATACTATACATACAGACTCTGTGTAAGGAGAATGCTTTCGAACCCGAAAGTATAATAAAACACTTGCTTTGCTGTTTACTTGTCATTTTGGAAATTTGATACTTCGCAAACCCGCAGTGTAAACCGTATCTATCTCGGGGATAATGAGCGTGCGTATCTCCGGCAATACTCAGTAGGTAGCTGATACAAAGCTCGCGCGCCGCTTGCGCAATGGATGCGCTCGGCCGTTGACCCCGAGCGTCAGGTGAATTTTCTTATTAGATTTAAATTACGTTATTAAGAAAAATACGATACGATTGTTCGTAAATATTTACATTAAAGTAATTTTTGTTTCAGGTATCAAAGTTCAACAATACATCACCAGACTGTGATAAAAAGTGATGCTACGTGACTGATTGTGTTTAAATAAGTTAATAATCGTCATGTCCGAAACACAAGAGTACATCAATGGGATGCGGCCGGGCCCGCTGACGCGAGAGATCCCGGAGTGTATGCGGGACAAGACCACCGTCGTGCAAGCAATTATAGATGTTATAGTGTTTGTCATCCTCGGTGCAGGGTACGTGATCCAGGCTATATACAGGACTATAGTGGGAAAGCCTAAGAAGGACTTGAAAGGGGGCGTGGCTATTGTGACCGGTGGAGGTGGCGGCCTCGGCAGCCTTATAGCGCTGAGACTCGCGAGACTTGGCTGCACCATCGTTTTATGGGATATTAATAAACAGGGTAAGTTTTTTTAAATTTACTTGAACTAAAAACTCCTGGAATACACAATACAATGGAAGGCTAAAATGTAATAATTTATTGCACGTTTTGGAGGATCGTCAGAATCTTAAAATTTTACGAACATAATTGAAACTAAAGATAATTAATATAATAATAATACATCCAACAGTCACACAATTAATAGTCCTGACCCCACACTAGGTTAACCTGTATCGTGGGTATCAGCAACTACGAAGGATTTGCGATCCCACAACATCCATACCCGAAACAAATATTTGTGGATCACACAAACAACAAACAGGAATCGAACTCACGGCCTCTCGCTTCGCAGCCGGCTATTCGCCCATTGTGCCACGGAGGCTGTCAATTATTGGATCGTTTACGCGAACGAAGAATTATCGAATAGTAACTCGATAATTTTAGATATAACTTATATTATTTTGTCTTTTAATAAGGTCTTAATGTGTTATAATTAATAGCCAGGGTTAATTAATATTTAATTAAAATAGGATTTTATGCACCCAAATTTCTTGTAGTCTGGTCACATAAAATGCAGAAGTGGAAGAATAAAACAACTTAATCCTACTATCCCACTTCCTACTATTATTGTATATAATAAAAATTGGATGTTTGTCAGTTTGTAAATTAGGATGTATGTTAGTCAATAACCCCTTAACAGGTAAACGGTTTTAAATTAATTAGTGCCAAATTTCAATTTGACACACAGGTAGACCATGACTGGGATACAATTCGCGCGGGCGGAACCGCGAGCAAAAGCTAGTTTACTATAATTAAGAGTTCCATTGTATTAAAGTACTTTAGAAACAACAATGTTGTACCTATATAATTTAATATCCTGTAGTTAATAAACATGGAGGTCAATTAGCGACTTGTGTAACGGTAGTTAAAGAAAAAATAAAATATACTTTGTACATAAATGACATTGGAAGGGGAAAACACATAATAAACCAAAAACTAAATGAAACGATTATTGTTAAGACACATTATTATTGAAATTGGTTTTACTTGCTTTTGGCTCCTTTGATAAAGTTTTAACCGCTTAACATTTAGAATTTTTGCAGTACATAAATAAATTTTCAGACTTACTATGATAAGCATTATCCTATCTCGTTTTCTATTCCCAGAATTAAAAAAACTCCCTTTTCGCAAAAACTCCCTTTACTCTACTACTATTATAAAACTCTTTCAAATTCCTAAAATATGTACTACTACTTGACATTGTGTGCTTTAATATCCATTAAACACTTTAAAATCTCTGTCACACTCAGGGATTTCAATAAATTTATTTGTCAATAAGTCACTTCGTAGAATTAGGCGCCAGAATCACTTCTAGAAATCAGTAGGCCTAGTACAAGTTTTGATAGTTTTATAAAACGATGACAGTTTCCGTTTTCTCATCATACGTCGAGTAGTATTACCCACTAGTGGGTACTATAATGAATTAAAATTTATAATATGGTTAATTTTATTTTATATTAGTTGAATACGAAATTAGTTTACGGGCGATGCTTTCCTTTTTTATAGTATGAATTACTAGTTTGACACTTACGGCCATAGTGATTTTATACGAATTCGAAAATTGTGAACGTGAGATATCTGGAGGCACAAATCCCATTCCCAATCCCAATCCGACCCATGATATGGCAAGATCACTTACCCCCATGCTCGTTTGCCGGTTTGTGCTTTTAAAAAAAA
This sequence comes from Mimas tiliae, assembly GCA_905332985.1. Taxonomy (NCBI): domain Eukaryota; kingdom Metazoa; phylum Arthropoda; class Insecta; order Lepidoptera; family Sphingidae; genus Mimas; species Mimas tiliae. The sequence goes on from HG995255.1 coordinate 10,011,138, forward strand.
CTCGTTCTACTGTTTTTTTTAAGGCAACAGAAAGTGGTAACAACCCGACCGAGCCTGCCTATTCATGCTATAAAGTATTGACAAAACTGCCCACAGCGTGGCTCTACCACTTAGTAACGGAGCATAACATAAGCTGGTTTTGAGTGTAAAAACTAATAGAATACTAAGAAATAACAGATTGATAAAGTTCTTTGGCATCTCTAAATTACGGCAATAAAAGCTATTGAGTAACAAACAGTCCATAAAATTCTACATTAACTATAGCACGATTTTAAAATTTATTATTTAGAAATTGTTAATAATATTAACACTTTATCAACCGATAGTGGAAGCCTTGATTTACAATATTTTGTTGAAATAAATATTAAATTGTGTATATGCTAATTGTTTTTAGCATTCATACATGAACTAATTGAATATGGCAAACATTACGTTAATCAAGAATCAAGATTATTGTAGATGATATTGGATAATGGACAATTTACTTATCAAATAATTTATATACTTGAAAAACAGACTCCCAAAGGAACTTTCCGTAAACTATTTGCCCTCGTACCTAATAAGTAATACGGGACCGTCTTTGGGGCAAACTCTATTAAATACAAAACGAATCATTAAACGAAATTAATGCGTATATACGCGGTAAGACTGCTATGCTGAGGTCTTAGGTTCGATCTCCGGGTCACGTGAAGGTGATATTGGGTTTTTCTGTCACGTAATGCTTAGTATTTGCCCGGAGTCTGCAATCGTGTTTGGTATCACATCATGGGCGAAATGTGGGTGTAGGTACTAGTTATACTTCTGCTTACCCCTTCGGGGATTACATGCGTGAGTGCGTATGTATGTATGTAGAATCATTAAAATCAGTCAACATTTCACGGACATATCGCATAAACTAATAAAAAAATACAGACGAAATATAAAGTGAACAGTATTTAAATAGGTAATAATATAATATAATGATATGTAACATAATGGAATGCTATGTAACATTATATAATACAATACTATGTAATAACTTAGAATAAGCCTATCAACTCTATGGGTAGGTAATAAGTACTATATTATTATCATTTCATAGTCAATATGATTGCCAGTGGACCTACAAGCCTCGTCCTAATCCCTGTTGCCTTTCGTTTCTTCAAAGATTGTCAACGTATCCAGGAAACCTCAGGCGTATTTGGTCTAATGGGTTGCCCATACATAATATGAAAATAATTTAAAGAATGTCTTTTAAGCACTGAAATTACATCAAGGATTTTTATAAAACAAATATTGTGTTCTATGCAAATACTTCCTGTCTGTATTAAATTGCTTTTGTAAATCGTTCAAGATTGTTGTCAAAGCGAGGTATTATTAGTGGCAATAAAAAAATAAATATTAGTTTGTTTCTAAAAAATGGCCAGAAATTACTTTATATAAGGTCGTGATCTTTATATAAGTTCTGGTGTGACATTTGGACGACCTTTTTTTTTGTGTAGAGTAAACGCTGCGATAGGTATGATAATTATTTTTAAGAAAATTAACAGTAATTAATTTATAAATTTTTTAATCTAGATACGTATTTGATTTAAAGTTTTTAGTAGAAACTTCTAATCTGTTTAATTAAAAATAAGCAATTAAGATCGTGTTACTTACACATGTTAAGAGCCTCTCAGTATTCGGACGATATCGGGACTCAAGATCAAAGTGAGAATAATAAGTACTTAGAGATAACAATAATAATTTATGAAAATCGTGTGATAGTGGTGACGTTTAAGTATTAAGGTAGGATTAATTAAGGTAGGATGGAAAATCTATTAATCCATTGAAAAATCGGCAGATTCAGGAACACTGCTAGCCACAACAACGTGCTGAAAAATATATATTAAACAAAAAATCCAACTACATAAAAAGAGGTTGCAAGCGGGCACTTGTTTAGCAATCAACAATTAATTATTATAGGTACTTTAGCATGTCGCCGGATGAGAATCCTTTTTAAGTTTTTTTATTTATATTAAATAAAAAAACATCTCACTGCAGCTACAGTTCGTGTATTTGAGCACACTGAGCCGCACTTATTAGGTATAATGTGGAAGTAATTAAACTTATTTTATAGCGATTACAAATACAGGTGCGTTTGAAACACACAGTAATAAACTAATCACACATCGTGTCTCGTGTTGTGCCTACATTGTAAGTAGTATTTAGTTGTTAAAACAACTTTGTGTTAAGCCATTCTTGCCAGCTAGTTGCTTTTGCTATTGAGTTACGTACTTTTGGACCGAAATGAAGTTGGTAATCGCTAACGGAGTTTAGTAGTACTATGGTGGCGTCTAGGTGTTAGTACTAACCACATATTATTATGTTATTGAAGACCATTCGACGGTATTATGGTGTTAATAAACATGCGGGCTTAGAATATCCAACACGATATATCTCGCGCGCGGGAGAGATAACTACCGACGACAAATATCTCATTAGGCCTAGTACGAGTTACAAATACGTTCACAGTTTTCGAAATCGTATAAAATTACTATCGTCGAAGTGTCAAACTAGTAATTCATCCGGTAATAAAGGAAAGAATTTTCTCTACTTTATGTCAACTTTTGATATAACGAGTTGAGTATTCTATACAATCATTTGAGCTTCGATAGACATATAGAAATAACCAGATAAAACTGGTTTTTCACGAACAAGTCGACGAAATCATCTAAACTAAATAAACTCTAAGCTAAACCCCCAGAGCTTTACTGACGTATGTTTTTAGTGTTGTGAAGTGATTCCTACTATTGAACATCGAGCATATTATTATAAGTGTTTTTTTATAGTATAATTTTATTGTCTTCATTTACTAACGCAAAGAGGTGTGAAGTATTTCATTAAATAATTACAATGACGTACATCAATAGTAGGTACTAAAACTTTTATGGTTAGCCATTAAATATCTTTATACAATGTGTTAAATTATTTCTCACCATTATTTGGGCATCGCGGCTTATATTAGTATTTATAATATTCTATTGGGCTCAGGACTTCTACTTACATTTTATTATCTTCTTAACATATACCGTAATGCATTTTCTAACCAAATGCACCAAGGAAAGAAGATATAACAGGCCGGCATAATTTTGCCAACCTACGATAGTCACATCATCTGTCGTTGGTCGACAGTTTTTTTGGATTGCGCTACACTTACCATCAGGTGTAGCGTAGTCACTTTGCCGAGCTAGGATAAAAAAAAAATATGTTATGAGCCATATGTGAGGACGATGCTGCCACTCCCGAATAAGTCTTCTTAGTGATATGGGTTTAGATAATGGCATAAGGAAATTCAACCATCTCCATAAGGTCTCTGTGTAATACTCCAAACGTTATTTGTTTATCGTAAAGTACCTATTTTATACCCCTTTCCTTATAAATATAGTTATTTTTTCCTTTTATTTTCCCTAACGCTTTAAAGTCCATTCTTTGTCATCGGCAATTCATATAATAGAGTTATTCTAGCGATTATACAATAATTATTGCATGTAATTATTAGGTAATTAATTGTCTTGAATCCGTTTGTAATACAAATACCTAGAGGATGAATTAGGTTCCAACTTCTAGTATAAGACGCGACCTTGTTTGACGACCGTAATGGGACACAACCTACAACACGTGCGCGATACTTGTATCGGTGATTAAATTTACGGTCGAAACTAATAAATTATCTAAACTAAGAAATAAACAAATTAAACTTATCTAACTAATCTAATGATCAAACTTTATTCTAATTGGTTTCCGATATTCGTGACTTCGTGATTCGCAGCTCGATTACACAACGACAACAAATTCTCTATTCAGCATACAGTGTTACGTGGAGCAACTGTGGCCATAGTTTCTAGTTGTAATAAAACGAAATATGACGTCCCCACTTTTAGGAGATCTTTTTTTTTCTAAACTCAGGTTTATGTCGATCGGCCTACTATCCTGAATTTGGACTATCCAAATACGATATTCCAGAGGCGTGAGTTTTGCAGCGGAATGAATACCGGTCATCTGACACAATAATTTCGAAACGAACATAATATTTCAATGTTGTGAGAATAATATGGCTTGCTGTTACAATAAATTTATATGGCGCATCCAAGGTCTCGCTAGTTAATTGTTATAAATATTATTTCCAAATCTAAGCACTTACTATGATGACACCTTATGATAGTAATAATTGATAAGTAAAACATTGCACTTTTATGATTTCAAAACAACTAATAAATAAAACCGAATAAAAAAACTAAAGTGCCAATAATAAAACTACCCAATTTTGATTCAGTGGTGCTATAGTTTAATAGTTAATAATTGATACTACCGACACTAATAATAAAATTATTTTTATCGTTTTAGTTTTTTGAATCTGTTTCATTTTATATCATTTTTTTATTTATAGATATTAGTAAAAGAATCATCAAAATCGAAGCATAAATGACGAAGTTTTAGCCTTCCATCGCCGATTTCAACCTCTGAAGGTTTAAAGGTGGATTTTTTTCTAATTGAAATGGAACTACCACCTAAGTAAACCCTATCGAAAATAAAATGATCATCCAAATCGGTCCACATATAGCGGAGTTATTTACATAGCTATGAGAGTGAACATACAATAAAATATATACATGAGAAAATGGTTGAACAATCAACGCCGAAATATATCAAAGCTTACATTTATTTTATTAGACTGTATTAGAAATTGAAAGTGAAAGTCTATCTAGTCTGTTCTTTATACAAATCCTACATCCTACCAATATTATAAATGTAAAAGTTTAAATGTTTGTGAGTTTGTAAATTATTTTTGTTATTCAATTTTGGATTTAAATTTTTAGTAAATAGGTAGACTAGTAGATGCCCTGGATTAGGACATAGGCAATTTTTTATTCCGGAAGAGACGTTCACTCGGGCGGAGCCGCGAGCAAAATCGATAATAAATATTTGTAGTTCACAAAAGACCTGTTGAAATCGAAAGGGCATTTGTACCGCTTTCAACTGAGGCCAAAGAAGTTTTGCAACAATTAAATATCACATTGAATATATTCAAATATTCATTAAGGTTGATCTTAAAAATTATAAACACTATTTACATTATTTTTTCCGTTTTAAATGTCAAATGTTTGTCTTCATGACCTTTTACAGGGTAATAGATTATCAATACGGTTGCCTATTTTAATAATTTGTTATGTTTTATTTATTCTACTGAATGACAAAACTAATAGCTCGCTCGCCTGATGGTTATCGCCACGCTTCTTCGTAAAAATAAATTAATTTATGATTACATAATTTCAATTATTTGTTAGGTACGAGCATTGCAAGACGAGGCTTAGAATACATACTTATAATTGAAGTAGTTAATGAAAATGACAAACCAGTGGTACATGATAAATAGCTAAATGAATGAGTTAATTTATCATTTTGTCTTTTCATCATCAGTCGGAGCACAATCTCTAGAGGCACAATGCGGAACAGCTCTCTCTCTTACGATTCAATTAATGCCATGTTAGACATTTTGTAATGACTCGCTGCCTGAGTTATCTAGAGTCGTCAAAGTAATATTCATCATTGTGTGTCTTACCAGACAACCTTTCGATGGAGAAGATTTCAGAGAATTAACATTAGATTTCAGAGAATAAACAGTAGATAGTTGAAAATAATATTGTTACAAGCAAACTGGATATCGATGTTATCATATGTTTACGAAAAGTACAAATATGATTAATAACCTGTTTAAAAATATAATCAAATACATATTTATTTTAATTTTATAAATTGTCGATGATAGTGATGCATGGTTAAATTCAAATGAGTTTATGTTTGCATCAATGTAAGTATTTGTTAATGAATATCATATTCCCGATAAAAAAAATAACTTACAAAATAACATCACCAAATAACATTTAAGACAGCTATTTTTGTAATGAAAAGACGAGATACGATATCGTACACTCACATTTCCGTCCCATGACGTGATAGGGAGCGAGCCTATCGCCATACCGGGCTCAATTCCGGACTCCGCGATGATACTAAGCATTTCGTGGTAGAAAAACCCAATATCACTTTCACTCGACCCCGGGGATCGAACCCGAGACCTCAGCACAGCAGTCGTACCGCATACGCAACTGCGCCACAGAGACAGTCTGATTTTAACGGTTAGGTTATTGTAATGTTTGCTTTTGGTATTGTTTCGGGGTATTTCTTTATATCATAGGCAAAGGAGCAAGTGGATCTCCACCGACCATTTACGCCCACAATACCAAAAGGATCATAGGCGCGTTGACGATCTCAAAGGAAAGGGATTGGGAAGGGGATTAGGGCTTCCGAATATCTCACTCACCGAGCGAAACGCAGCAGCAACTGCTACTTTACGCCGGTTTTCTGTAAGACAGTCGTAACGAGCCGGACGAGCCGGCTCATTCATGCTGTAGACAAAACTGTCAGCGTGGCTCTACCACTCAATTACTATTATTGCTAGTAGGTAATATTTTATGTGTATGTACCAGTATGAACGCCTCTTTTAGAACGCAGCGAAGCTTGATGATATTACTGCTCACTGAGATGGTTGATACCCCTTGACAGTCCGTCAAATAATTCCTTCGTGAATGAACTCGTATATTTTTAAATATCCCTTTTGCCTGGCGTTATGCCGGCGCGGGTTAATGTCTTCCTGTCATGATATTATGTGGGTCGTCGATTGATCCCCAGCAATCTGCAAAAGGAACCAAGTTTCGCTATTGCCTCGTTCACACGTGCAGATGAGGTTACTTTGGGCCTAAGATGTTGGTGGCCCACTTACACTCCATTTTATTTTAATACTCATATTATTTTATATGTAACGAGCTTTTGCTCGCGGCTCCGCTCGCGTGAACAGCCTTTTCCGGAATAAAAAGTAACCTATAACTGAGATCAAAAGTAGTCCATAACCGTCTCCAGGGTTCCAACTCACCTCTGTACCAAAATTCATCAAAATCGGTTCAGCTATTTAGGCGTAAAAGCTTAACAAAGTAACTCACTTTCGCATTTATGATATTAGTTAGGATAATTAAGGTTTTTTGATTTCCAAAGGGAAACCTTGGAGCAAATTGGTCGCGGTATTTAAAATCAAATGCGACTTAGTAGTCCACAGTGGGCTTAATGTGGCGGAGCGACCTTGTGTTTTATTTGGTTGTTGCTCTTGCAGACAAACGGTCATCGGTCGATGCCAATGGTTGCGAAAGCTTACGCCAGGGCCGCCTTGCACCTTGTAATAACATCGAACAATCACTATTCCTTTTTAATGAATCAATCAAGCGGCAAACCGTATCCATATTATTATCTAATACATTGTTACAAGTTCATTTGATTGCCTTGGTAGCGCAGGTGTAATGCGTACGCGGTACGAGTGCTGTGCTGAGGTCTCGGGTTCGATCTCCGGGTCGGGCAAAAGTGATATTCGGGTTTTCTATCATAAAATGCTTAGTATCAGACCGGAGACTAGGATTGTGTCGGTATTGCGATAAGCTCGCCCGTTATGACGGGACAGAAATAAGATCGGGGATATATTGGTGTACTGGTTACACCTTTGCTTACCCCTTCGGGGATTACAGGTGTGAGTGCGTACCTATGTATATGTAGATATGAAATATACGTAGATCAGTATAGAAATCAAGCGGTCCTAATTTTACTATGGCTTTCAACACTTGTTAGTTGCACCAGTAACATCGTATGGTGCCGATGCTATAGTTCAAAACCGTACTAAAATAAGTAAATTTGTTTAAATATGCTTGTAATAAGTATACCATTTTAAAATAGCAATTTTACGACATATTTAAATGTACTTATAACAAAAACACAACCTTAATTACAATGGTACGGGATATGATTATGAAAAAATATACAATTTGTATTTGATTAGTTTTTATATGCTAATATTTATTACTAGCTTTTGCTCGCGGCTCCACCCGCGTGAATAGACTTTTGCGAAATAAAACGTAGCCTATAACCGTCACCAGGGTCCCATCTATCTCTACATCAAAATTCACCAAAATCGATTCAGTGATTTATGCGTGAAAGCGTAACAAACAAATAGATAATTATTTTTTTTCATAAAAAGTATCCTATATTACTTCTTATACCTCCAAGAATATGTGTACAAAGTTTCATGATTTCGTTGTAGTTTTCGCGTGTAAGCGTAACAAACAAACTTACATTCACATTTATAATATTAGTATGATGCTTAGTTTTTATTAAGGCTAAACGCAAACAATTAAGATAATGATGATTTAAAACAATTAAGGTTAAGGTTTAATCGACAGCGACCGGCATACCTACGCCGCATCTGTTCTAGGGCAATGATTAATTATACTATCTATGACAAGGCTGACGAGTGCCATAGACAACCTTTACTTTTATTTATAACTGCTTTTGTCTTTTTAACATCTCCCCTTTCCCCTTCAAAAGTAAATTTCCAAAAATACTTTCTTAGCGGGCCCCTAGATTACCCAAAATATCTGACCAAATTTCATGATCGTAGCTTTAGTAGATTATTTTGATCTGTGTGTGAGTGGTATTTTGCTTTTATAAGTAAGTACATATAAATTAGTATCAGAAGGCCAATTCTCGTATTTAACTAATACTGCGAATATATTTTAACCGAACTGAGATTAGATTGTGATTTGATTATAAAATGTTATTCTGCTCCCCTTTATGTCCAGGTTTCAATATGATCTTATCTCAATATCAATTCAGTCACAATTTTGACGTTTATATAAGGACATGTATCATTTGAAAATGTTAGCAGATTGCCGTTTTGGCTTCAGTTAACTTTTAATCTATTTTCAATGTCATTTCGATCTATTGGTTTATCAGAATACCATTTGCAACTTTCTTGACACTGAGATTAGAATTATATTTTGAACATTTTTAATTACGAGAATTAGCCTTCTGAATAAGTATTCAGCTCAGTGTAAGTACGCTGAATGGAAATAAGCGTGCTACGTTCTTTTACCATTATTAACACTCCTATATACGGAACGATTTGTCTTCACGATCTGTCGTTATAACCTGATCGAAACGATAAATCTATAGTGTACGTTCATATCGTTAACGATTTACTTAATCGAAGAAGACGTTGAAGATTTGCGATCTTGAGTATCGTAACGATAGATGGAAAGTGTATGGGCTTGCTCCGATCTAGAGTGGTAGGTCCCTCGTATCCGAGAGGCCGGCCGGGTTGGTACCACCGCTTTGTCTATTTCTGCGCCAAGCAACAGTGTGTAAGCACTGTTGTATTCCGGTTTGAAGGACATTGAAGCCAGTGAAATTACTGGGCATTATGAGACTTCACACCTTATGTCTCGGGGTGACGAGCGCAGTCCAGTGTCATGCAGTCCTTTGTTATTTAAAGTTCTGTGTGGCGTTGATTCTGTTTATGAGCAGGGGTGGCGCTTACCATCAGGCGAGCGACCTGCTCGTCTCGTCATTCAAGGAAATAAAACAAATAAATAAAAATAAATCGAATTTGATTATTCTTCACTTAGATGCACATTTCGTCCACTCTTTTCTATCCAATGCTCACTTCACGACACTCCTTACACTATCTTTTGCTCGTTACGGTTCAACTGTTCGATTTCAAAAGAACCCTTAATCCAAACGAGTACGCGTTCGTAACCGACCTTTATTTTAAAAATACTCTGGTTTTATACTGTATGGTACTTACTAAAAAATATCACATCTATTTGTTATTCTTCTTACACGGATGTAACACTCTTCATATTGAATGTGCAAACCACGCGAATTGCATTATGAGAGTCTCTAATACTCCCCTGTTACGATACACATTGTGCAATTTATGAGCGTCTTTCACATCAACCCGGTGCCTAGTCATGCCGTGATGTTACCAACCCATTATTACATATAGAAATTGCTATAGTTATGAAACTTTGTTGTTATTGTGACAGCTAATTGGGCGCCAAATGTTTTACATTAAAGCTTGTTGTTGTCTATACAATTATCATCATCTTTAGTTCACATCAGCCCACTGCTGGCTACGTCAATTACCTCACCTGACCACAGAGCTGGTGGTCTGCCCCGTATTTCCGAGGTCACCACTTGATTACAACCTTTATCCACCGATTATCGCCAAGACTCCCGACCATTACCACTTTGATTGGATAACGCGCTTTCCAACATCAAGAACTTTCGTCCTGCAATGTATTTCGACATTAGGTACTTTGGCAATAAGCGATTTAACTAACATAAAAACATAAAAAAATTGGTTTCGTATGTTTGTGGCCGCTAATCTAAACTAACTAAGTAGTTGACGGATTGAGTCCAAATCTTTACACAAAATTACATTTTATCAGTCGAGTTTTTGTATATACTTTTTATTCTGGAGTTTCAACGAAAACGGAAAATTCTAAGCGTTTTGAATTAAATTATAATTTGGCATACTTACGTTGCTATGGTTAATGTTACCACAGCTTAGTAAGCGTTCCGGAAGAAATTACAATTGTGATTCCAATTGAATAGTTCGCGGGATGTTTAAAGGAATTTGATCCTTATCGTTATCGTAAGCGTATTTGGTTAACTCCTCCTCCGTAGTGACAGGCTCCGTGATGCAGCGGGCTAGTAGCCGGCTGCGAAGCGAGAGGCCGTGGGTTCGATTCCCACACCGCGACAAATGTTTGTGTGGTCCACAAATATTTGTTTCGGGTCTGGGTGTTGTAGGACCGCTAGTCTCTCGTAGTTCCTGATACCCACGATACAGGTTAACCTAGTGTGGGGTCAGGGCTATGTGTGTGACTGTTGGGTGTATTTATTTATTTATAACTACTAGAAGGTTTCTTCCGAAAGATTTTAAGTGGCGCTGCGATCGGGTTAACGCGGGCGAAAATAAATAAATACAATGCAGTTTGGTGACTCATCCCTGACTCATCTCGGATCTTATAACCTGTAATCTAAAGAACTATTTTGAATGCAAAACAACACAAATTCGTGGAAATTATTCATTGTCTATCTGTGTTGTATTGTTATCGTAATACAACATCGGCACATTGTTAGTGATGTACGAACATGAGTAGAACCTTCTAAACGAAATTAACCGGTTTGATATGAGTAATTGATATCGTGTATCATACAGGTTTTTGCCTTTGATTACATCATTATAATGGATTACTTCTATCTTCGCGCTGTGAACTTTGCTCCGTTCCGTTACATGGACATCGCGAATGCTTTTTTGCTGTCTTAATAAATCTTGCAAACAAACCTAGTATTTTTAGTTATATAAGTATGATTGTCTACGTAGTTTAAATATCCGTAGTTCTTCAGAAATATGTTTTTCATATTTGCGAAAATTTTATATAAGTACCTAGTTTTTTTTTCCTGGTAGGACAAAGTGACTACACTGGACTCGATGTTAAGTACAGTGCAGTCGAAATGCAATGACAACCGTCGAAAGACATTGCATCACCAGAATTATGCCAGCCTAATGTTACTGGATATACACTGGCTGACTCTGGAACTCGATTCACCGGAAAGATCCATTTGTAAAGTATGGCTATTGAGTAAACGGCCACTATCAAGTATAGTAGACTTGATAGTGGCGGTAGATAAGACTAAGGATGACATCAACGTCAGATGGCACCTGATAAATACGCTCGTCACTACGAGGAGCACAGTTCTCTCCCGACTGGCGAGGTATAACTGAGTGTTATCCATATCTGTGTGTACACGTGTGGTGTGCTGCAGGACTGGGTACAGGGGTGGATGGGCCCAGGTAAAAACACTACATCCCTATGGCGGATTTATTTGCCATGTGTACGGTGGTCGCTATACAGACGGGCATAAAAATATCGTACCACCAGTTACTTTGTAATCGATACTTGGATTGTTCAATTCGCCGTTAGAAAAAAGTTAATTTATACCGATTTTCCTTGAAATCAGCCTTAATCGATTAAACGGATTTGAGTAATACAGCAGTAATTAATTACATTGTATCAAATAGAAATTCGGTGGCGCAGTTGTAATGCGTACGCGTTACGACTGAGGCTGACGCTGAGGTCTCAGGTTCGATCTTCGGGTCTGGTAAAAGTGATATTGGGTTTTTCTATTACGAAATGCTCAATGTCAGCCCGGAGTCTGGAATATGTGCCCGGTATGGTGATAGGCTCGTCCCATATTACATCAAGGGACGGGAGATACGCTTGGCGAAATGTGGGTGTACTGGTTACACCTCTGCTTACCCCCTCGGGGATTGCAGGCGTGAGTGCGTATGTATGTAACAAATAGAAAATGTCGTAGTTAAAATTATGGTTTCTATGAATAAATATGTGAAATTATGGATGGCTAATAACCACATCGATATACTAATAATTATAATTTGGAATCATAGTGAGATTTAAGAATTAGGTACATAATATACTAGGTTGGTACTATATTAATTTGGCTCAGCTTATAGACAATATTAAGGGTTAGATAATCCATTAAGATAATTGTGAGTTATTAAAATAACATTAAAATTGCATTTAGAATTAACAAAATGATATTAAATCTAGTACAAACGAGGGCACGAGCCAAAGAGGCTCAGTTTAAGCACTGTAGATGTTCTGTGGGTTTAAAGAACTTTTTTTAAATGACATTAAATAAAGTAAATAATACAATTTTATTCCTTGTGCTGATATTTAATATGTATTTTTCACGTGAGAATAAATGTTAGAAGTTGACGTTATTACATTGTTTTTGCTATTTTATTTTCGGCCAGTTTAAGCGCAAACCTATGGCGCAAAATGTATTTTTGAAGCATTAAGTCTTTAGGTAAGATCATCCATGACGCAGGAGGTGAAGGGCCGGCTGTGAAACGCTTGCCGCGGATTCGATTACCACACCGAGACAAATGTTTGTGTGATCTACAAGTATTTGTCATGGGTCTGGGTGTTAGGTCCTGATACCCACGACATAAGACTCGAATCTTAATGTGGGGTCAGGTCTGTGTGTATGACTGTTGCGTGATATTTATTTATTAATACTGCCTCGCTGTTAGGCCAGGGTCTTCTTTACTAGCGACATGGATTAGATCTAAAGGTACCCTAAGGAAACTTGCATACCCAAGAGTTATCCAAAAGATTTTCGATGGTGTGTGATGTGAAGTCCACTCATTTACACAATTGATGGATTAAAGTTCGCATGAATGACAAAACGAGCAGATCGCTCGCCTGATGATAAGCGTAACGCCTGCCCATAAACAGAAACCACACCACACAGAACTTTGAATTACAAAGCACTGCATGGCACTGGACTGCGCTCGTCACCCCGAGACATAAGATGTGAGACATAACCGAAGTACAACAGTGATTACACACTGCTGCTTGGCGGCAGAAATAGAGAAAGCAGTGACAACTCATATGGCCTCCGCATATGAGGGACCTACCACCTAGATATAGTATTTAAAACATAAATGTTGGTATTTATTGGCCGGTCATGTCAAGGTTTACTACAATTTATTACATTTTTGCATAATATCAACGACTATTATATCAGTAAAAGTAAACGGGTTCGAGTCTATATTAAATTTATTTTTGAAAAGTTGATTGTTATTTATTAACTACTAGCTTTTGCTTGCGGCTCCGCCCGCGTGAATGTATATTAACGGATAAAAAGTATCATATGTCCTAATTCAGGTCATAGCCTACCTATGTGTGTGTGTGTAAATTTCATCCATTGATGTCTCTAATATATTTCTTGCTTGATATGAATGCTAAGCATGAAACCTCAATAATATTGACGCGTTTCAAAGTTACTCATAAACTTTTGACAAATAGAAACTGTGCAAATAAATTTGTCAGCTGTCGCAGCCATGTCTTTGTGTGCAGTCAACGTTGTGTGCTTTAAGTATACGGCTTTAAGTGTGCTCTCATGTTAAAATCGTCGAGAGATGTCTTTTATTTGTTTTGTCATAATTTTAGTAAAATACATTCTTTATTGATGGACAAAGCAGCGATTGCTCAGCGGGGAGTGGTATATACTGCGGAGATGAAAGTCGCAGGTTCGAAATAAGAGTATACCTTTTAATTTCCAAGTGTTAATTATCGCTTGTTTTAACGGTGAATAAAACATTATGAGGAAGCTTGCATACCTGAGAATTTTACATGAGGATTTCGAAGGTAAGGGATTGGGAAGGGGAGGGGAATTTGGGCCTCCGGATATCTCACTCACCGTACGAAACGCAGCAGCAAGCTGCTACTTTACGCCGGTTTTCTGTGAGACAGTGGTAACGACCCGGACGAGCCGGCCCATTCATGCTGTAGACAAAATTGTCAGCGTGGCTCTACCACTTAGCACCACGATCTTTAGTTACTATGTGATGGGTTTCTGTATGCTAGTGTGCCACCTCTTTGACTATTTCTGTATCGGTTTGAAAAACATTGAAGCCAATGTAATTACTGGACATTATAAGATTTAGGATGATGTTTTATGCCTAGGATTGATAAGCGTAGGGCAGTATTTTGTAATTCAAGGTTTTAAGTGATGATGCTACTGTTTATTGGTCTAGGCGTGGTGCTTACTATCTGGCTGGTCTCGGCTTATTTATATAAGATACTCGGTTACATTGTAAGACGCGTATTTTATGCATACTTTTTCATTTACAATACTCAGAATTTATGTTGCTTCCTCCTTCCCCTATATCGTTCTCTCATTGTTTAGGATCGTGACTCCGTGCAAGGATCCTAGCAATGGTTTTTCTCCATTTGCTACGGTCTTCGGCTTGATGGATTGCGAGTTGACTGGTCTTAGTAGTTATTTGGTTTATGTTGCTTATTCACACCAATTTAATTCACACGTTTATGATTGGCATTTAACTCAAAATAAATGTCGAAATAATTCAAATTGGTAAATTTATATAAATTGAATTCATAATCAAGAACATTTGAATATATGTCGATGAGTCATATTTTAAACTGTATAAACTTGTAATATGACTACATACATACGCACTCACGCTTGTAAACCCCGAAGGGGTAGGCAGAGGTGTAACCAGTACACCCACATTTAGCCGAGCTTATATCTGTCCCTTCATAAGGAGCGAGCCTATGGCCATACCGGGTACAAATTCCAGACTCCAGTCTGATAGTGAGCAATTCGTAATAGAAATACCCAATATCACTTTCCCCGACCTGGGGATCGAACCCGAGACCCCAGCACAGCAGTCGTAGCGCGTTCGCATTACAACTACGCTACCGAGGCAGTCAACATAGTGTGCATGTATACAAATCACGAAAGTCTAAAAACATTTATACCTACATCACTCTCTGGATACCTCAGTGTCTATTATTGTGATTTATTACAAATCGATAACTATAAATCTTTTGATGGGTATAGACACCGAGGTTTCATTTATACATTTAGTTGTACCTTTTCAGTTTTAATTACGTATTAGCATTACAATTGCCATGGAAATAAAATATAGCAATCAATGTGTTTTAGAAAGTAAAACCATTTTCTTAGACATTGGTGTATTTTAAAGCCCAAACGTCTGACATTAACTTATGTCCCCTTGGTGAAAGACGCTCGTAAATAATAGACAATCTGACAATTCAATGTGTATACACGTATAACTCATTACATTGTATTTTAAGTCTTTGAAAGATGAACCGCTTTTAAATCTTTGAGTGGTAGAGAAACCCTGTAGAGTGTTTTGTCTGTTACTGTTGAATGGCTATTAGTACATTGGATAATAAGTTAAAGCAGTAGTTGTTAAATTGTCAGAAACAGAAAAAAAATAGACGTATTATGTGTCAACTAGAGATCATGAATCAATTTTTTATGCATTGATGAATGAACTAGCTGCAAAGACTTTTATAGCCCCGCCCCCTTGCACAGAGTTTTGGTGGGTTTTTTTTTTTGCTTGAGTTACATTTCTTGTCATCTTATTTCAATGGTATCAAAACGCTTATAAAAAAGAGACAGGCGTTTTTAAAAGAAGGTATATTACCTTGAAGCGGCGGTCATTTTGAAAAAATACACAACTGATTTTTGGAGTTTATTGACACCAGCACAAAAAGTGTGAGCAAGATTTCAGCACAATCGTTTGGGTGGAACTGGTTTAAAATTCATATCAATTAAAAGCTTGTAAAAAGAAATAATCAATTACAGAAGTTTCCTTATTCTTAATAAAAAAATAAAAGGTACAAAACGCGGTATGAATGCTCTTCTGAGGTCTCGGGCTTAAACCCGACCTCGGTATGGCGATAGGATCGCCTCCTATCACATCATGCGAAGGAAATAAACTCGGCGAATGTGTATGTACCTACTGGCTACACCTCTACCTACCCCTTCGGGGAATATATGCCTGAATGCATATGAATGTACAAATTTGTAGTAGATTAATTTTCGTAACTTGTATGCTAATCGCTGAACAAACACAATACTGTGTAAGTTTACTTACGAGCAACTGTTGCGCTAAATTAGTGAAGAAGGAAGATGTATTGAATTTGAAAGTATTCAACATTTATTAACAGGTGTGTTATTATCAGTTACCGTAATACGAGTATAACATCCACAGGTCAGCGTTTTGAATAGCATAGCAATTTTCTTGACTTGACTCATCTTGTGTCAATTGAAACCATAATTATTGTTTCTTTTCCATCGTTGTTTCATATAATTTTGTAAATAATGTATTCGTAGACACTGACAATAGAATTTCCATATTGGTGTAATTTGGAAAGCTAATATTATAGCTGTTTAAGAACTGACTTTACGAACAGGTCGCTGGCCTGGTAAGCGCCACGCCTGTCCATAAACAGACACAACACAGCAAAGAACCTTAATTTACAAAGCAATTCATTGGACTGCGTGCGTCACCCCCAGACACAAGATGTTAAGTACCATTTTGCCCAGTCATTTCACTGGCTTCAATGCCCTTCAAAACGAAACACAACTGTGCTTACTTTCTGCTGCTTGGCGGAATAGAGATCAGTGCCATGCAGTATTCTGTAATCCAGGATTCTGTGGGGCGTTGCTTCTGTTTATGTGCAGGCGTGATGCTTAACATCAAGCCCGCGACCTGCTCGTCTCGTAAAATAAGGAAATAAAATACAATATACAAGTACACAGTAGTTTGAAATAAGCAAATAAATTAACTCTAATCTTTCGAGAGATGATAACTGATTCGAATATCAGACACGCAAACTGCATTAATTGGATACAAAAAAAAGTGATAGCATTTCTTGGGTACGGTAAATGGAGTGTGTTTAGTGTAGTACTAACATTTCACTTATAAATTCTGCGTATTAAAGATAATGAGGACGACATTCTTATTCAAAGAGGCTTTGTTCTTACATCCGGTTGCAAGGACATTTTCTGTTTAAAAGGACTAAGGAACTGCAGACTAAGAAGTAAAACATAACTTGTGTGCTTTGAATAAGGGCAAACACTATTATAAGCCTACAAATGCAATAAAAATATTCCCCATATTAAATGAAGTTAATTTTTTATTTTTTTATTAGCCACATCGCAGCTAAACTCTATCAAATGATTTTTTTCCAACAAAATCGGACCACAATTGACACAGACATTGATGTACAATACATAAAAAATCAGTTACAAATACAAGAAGGGATCTATTAATCCTCTAGAAATTAAATTTCTTCCACCGTACGACGTATGTTAGTTTCCTGTGAACAGTCGGCCCATTCATGCTGTAGACAAAACTATCTACAGCGTGGCTCTACCACTCAAATAATATATAATCATTTATTTAATTAATACGAACAAGGATATACTAATCGTTACATGCTATTTTTTTCTTTGTCAATTTGTAAATTTTGTAGTGACACATTAATAAGGAAGCTACATGATATTTTTTATTTTCATATGCAAATTCTGAATAAGCAAAAAGTCGTATGTAAAGAAAATGAAGGTTATCAATCTTAAAAAACAAAATCCACAAGTTTGGCTTTATGAAATATAAAATGATCGGATTATCATCAACTAAATTAGTTGCTCACTAGAAAGAAATATATCTGATAAAAACTCAGATATTGATATTTGTTTATATAATGATATCTGTTTATATATAACCGTGCATAACTTTTCAAAGAGTGGTCCGATTTTAACTGATGAAAAAAATGGAGGAGGTTCTCAATTCGATGCGTATATTTGTTTTGTTTTTGTAATAATATTTATAATTACGTAGGACCAACTGTGATGCGATTTTAGCGATTCTTTCGAAAGAGTATAGCTTTAAAGGTAGTCCCATTTAAATTTCATGAGGAAATTCCGCCCTTAAGGGGTGAAAACGGAGACGAAAAATTAAAACTTCATTTATGCGCCGATTTTGTTGATTCGTTAGTTATATTGGATATATTTATGTTATTATATTCGATAAATTGCCTCCTAATTTCTTCTCATA
Organism: Mimas tiliae; assembly: GCA_905332985.1. NCBI lineage: Eukaryota > Metazoa > Arthropoda > Insecta > Lepidoptera > Sphingidae > Mimas > Mimas tiliae. The sequence continues at coordinate 10,029,526 of HG995255.1, forward strand.
TATATTGTTAATAGCTTTTACTCGCGGTTCCGCCCGCGTGAATGTCTTTATCCGGAACAACTGCTGCGTGTCTAGTCTGTCTAGTATGTCTAGTCGAGAGATATAAGTAGTATATCTAGTAGTATATAGTATCATAATATTAAAGTTATATTTTCAGAAACATTAACGGCTCAATGGACGAAAAAAATTATAATCCGATTTCTCTTTGGTATTTTACTGTACAGATACATACATACATACGTACTCACACCTGTAATCCCTGAAGGGGTAGACTGAGGTGTAACCAGTACACCCACATTTCGCCGAGCGTATCTCCGTCCCACGATGTGATATGGGGCGAGCCTATCGCCATACCGGCCACAAATTCCAGACTCCTGGCTGATACTGAGCATTTCGTAATAGAAAAACCCAATGCCACTTCACCGGACCCGGGGATCGAACCCGAGACCTCAGCGTTAGCCTCAATCGTAACACGTTAGCATTACAACTGCGCCATCGAGGCAGTCAGTTATTGTCCACGCTTGTATAAAAACCTGTTCATGTAACTAACTGGTGAAGTGTTAAAATAAAAACTCGAAAACTTACGCCGCGACCTTGAGGCTCTATAGGCCAATGGCTTTAAAGCTGTAAAACTAAAGGATACAAACATTTTCGTTCGAGCTTCGAAAGTTTCGAGCCACAAATCGTAAAACCTCTAAATTAAATAAAAATAAAACTATCTGCCGCACCCAGAGACACTAATTAACTTAAATTGGCAATTAGTTATTCCTTAGAATTCTATTATTTCCATATACAGTGACAGTTTATTGGTATTATGCTCGGTTACCCAATAAAAAAAATCTTTATGCCGTTATCAGAAATAACTTTAATTGTCAATAATAGGATTCTAAGAAACGGTTAATAGAAAGTAATTGATGTCTCTGAGTGCGGCAGTAAATACATACATCTAAAACATAAATGTGAAAAGAGAAGTTATTATTATTAGCTTGAACGACGAAACGAGCAGGTCGCTCGCTTGATGGTAAGTTATGCCTACCTATAAACAAAAGCAACACTACACAGAGTCTGAATTACAAAACATTGTATGGCACTGGACTGCGCTCGTCAACCCGAGATATAAGATCTTAAGTCTCATAATCCAGTAACTTCACTGGCTTCAATGTCCATCAAACCCAAACACAACAGTGCTTACACACGGCTGCTTGGCGGCATGAAAGACAAAGCGGTGGTACCAACGACTCAACTATTAACAGTTCCGTCAACAACTATATTTGAACAACTTTTAAAAACTTGAGGCTGGCTTAATTCTGGCGACTGTCGAAGGACGATATGTCTCTCGCAACGACATTATAAGTAAATTGGTATTGATTGTCAGGCCCAGTGTACTTCACTTGCCAGGCACTTGCCTGTATAGAAAAGTAGAAATTTACAAGACAACGCGCATTTTTATGTAATATAATCATTTAAAAAATCCTTTATTGACATCTGCCAGTTCTACCAAATACAAATGTATAATAATATGTACTAGACGGGCTGTTTAGAAGTAAAATTGCGCTACATAACTCGGGAGTTTGACAGCTGACAGACAGGGAGCGGGAGAGGGTTAGAGTAAAGGGTAGGGGGTAAGGGTGTTGGAAATAAAAGTCAATTTACCGTAACATAGTGGCGCATTTTCTATGTAACGCACAGCGTGTCCAGTAGTATACATAGAAGTCATTGACCAAATACGATACTGATAACTGTAAAGTGGGTAGATATTTGTTTACGTTTCTGTAACTGGTTCACACCAGTTCCAGAACTTACTTAAAGTTCGAATCATCAGCGATTCGAACTTACTTTTTATTTATTTATTTTGAGTGTAAGTGGGTCATCAACATTTTAGGACCAAAGTCAACCTCACCTGCACGTGGACACTTAATGGCGAAATTTGGTTCCCGTCACAGGTTGTGGGTGTCAGACGGGCGCCGGGTCGCTCCATATAATGCCAAATCCACCAAATCATGATGGGAAGATAAGAAAAAGATTAGAAAAATTTAAGATTAAAAAATTAAAATTATAAAGATTTTAAAGCTATTATCAGCATTTAGTATATTTTCACTCTCTATCGTTTTTAATCAGAAAAAAAACATTTCATTTGATATAAGTATCAAGGGGTTTAAAAAGAAAAGAAGATGTAAGTACTTATATATCACATTGGTGCAGCGGCCATTTTAAAACATATTTTAATGCACAACAGAGTTTATTGACACCGGTACAAAAAGTTTGTGCAAGATTTCAGCACAATTCATTGGATGGAACTGGTTCAAAGTTCACATCAATTATGAACACATATTAACAGGTGAAGTTTAATAAAAGCATGTAAAAATAAACTATAAACCACACACATTTTCTATTCCCTTTTTTATTTTTATGGCATAGGTCGGACAGGAGCAAGTGGTTCACGTGATGTTAAGTGAACTCAACCGCCCATATACGCCCACAATACCAAAGGAAAACACAATAAAAAATCTTAAAGGAAATTGATATTCAGGGGATTGGGAAGGGGAGGGGTTTTTGAGCCTCCGAATATCTCACTCACCATACGAAACGCAGCAGCAATCTGCTACTTTACGTCGGTTTCCTGTGAGACAGTGGTAACAACCCGTACGAGCCTGCCCATTCATGCTGTAGAAAAAAATGTCTACAGCGTGGCTCTACCACTCAAAAACTCCCTTATATTTACTTAAAAAATTAGAAGGTCCATATAAATATACTAGTATAAATATACAACAGTCACACACATAGTCCTGACCCCACACTAAGTTAACCAGTATCGTGGATATCAGGAACTACGAGAGACTTGCGGTCCCACAACACCCAGATCCGAGACCAATATTTGTGGTTCACACAAACATTTGTCTCGATGTGGGAATCGAACCCACGGCCTTTCGCTTCGCAGCCGACTACTCGCCCGCTGCGCCACGGAGCTGTCAAATATCACTTTTACCCGATCCGGGAATCGATCCCGAGACCTCAGCACAGTAGTCGTAACGCGTACGCATTACAACTGCGCCACCGAGGCAGTTGTAATGCGTACGCGGCAGATAAAAGTTTTAGAGGTTAAAGTATTTTTGTACCATTTATTACAAAATTATTGCAATTTTAGCGTACATTATGCATATTACAAATTGATGTTATCTATTTATATTGTAAGGAAATATGTTAATTTCTACATAAAAGCATATAATAATCTTGTCTATATATTTTCACGAGCGCAACATTTATAAAACCAATAGTAAAAAAAACGACATTTTGTTATTCCTCTTCTGTTTTGTTATTCATGAATAAGGAAGATATTTTTTTACTGCCTGACTGCATCCGTGGCGCAGTGGTCGAGTAGCCGGCTGCGAAGTGAGAGGCCGTGGGTTCGATTCCCGCACCGAGGGAAGTGTTAGTGTGAGCCGCAAATATTTGTTTCGGGTCTGGGTATTTTCTCCCCAGAGGGGTTGACGTCAGGCAGTCGGCTGGTCGTAAAAACAACAAGACAGATCTTTCTGTTACATGTGATAAAAAGTATTTTGCGTCGACTCCACTGCGAGTGGGTTAAGGGCAGGTGGAAGAAGAAGACTACATGAACAAACATATTATATATTAAATACCTAAAATGTTATTTGACGTGTATTATCTAAAATATAAACATGAAATGCGTATTTTATGTACACCGTGATCTCAAGGATACTCATTAATTTAATTTTTCCTGTCTCGGCAAAGTGACTACACTGGACATGGTGTTACGTACAGTGCAGTCCAAATATAAAGGCAACCGTCAAGAAATATTGCGTTTCTTGACAGTTAAGAAATTATGCCAGCCTGAAGTTACTGTATATACTGGCTGACCCCGGAATGCGACTTTTTTTATTAGTAGCATTTTTTTTAATAAAGCCATGAGACGAGCAGGTCGCTCGCCTAATGGTGAGCGTCACGCCTGCTCATAAACGGAAGCAATGCCACAGCGAACTTTAATTACAAAGCACTGCGTGGCACTGGACTGTGCTCGCGCTCGTCAGCCCGAGACGTCAGTTGTTAAGTCTCATAATGCCAATAATTTCGCTAGCTTCAATGTCCTTCAAAGCGAAACACAACCTCCGCATGCGAGGGACCTTGTAGCGACTCGCCTGAACGAGCCGTTATGGCGGGTTATTCTTCATGTTTACGGTGATCGCTATCCAGTCGGGTACAAAAATGAACAGCTACCCAGGCAAAAAGGATTACTCAAACACTGTACATTTACTAGGTGGTAGATCCCTAGATTGCGAGAGTCCATCTGGGTACGTACAACCGCTTTGTCTATTTTTGCCAAGCAGTGTGCTGTATTCCGGTAGCACGGGCATTAATTTATGGAATTATGGGGCATTACGCCACTTACGCCCGGTTTCTGAAAGGCTGATCAAATCAAAATTCAACTAACAGAACTTTGAGTTGACATCGCTGTCAAATCAATTAGAGTTGCTGAAACGTTATTTAGTGAAAAAAATATGCCTAATATTTGATCTCTCTTTAATACGGTTTGACATACGATTTTTCATATTAATATAAAAGTTATGTTAGCTAACATGTACTCGTATTGAAATAAAACTAGTTTATACGGATTTTATCGCGGTTAAATTCTTATTTTAGTCCCGACGTTTCGAAAGCTTTTCAGCCTTCGTGGTCGCGGGAGAGACTGAGGTGTAGGTCGTCTCGATAAGTTAATGTTCCATTGGCTACCTTCATTTTAAAATTAAACCGCGATAAAATCCGTATAAACTAGTTTCATTTCAATGTGTAATATTCGCGTAAACCTAAGAAATCACTATGTACTCGTATGTCAAACCAAAGGTGTTGATCACGCTTCTAGCAACTCAATTTCGACTTGAAATGAGATTTGACATTTAATTAGTTAATTTAACATTGATCAGCCTTTCAGAAACCAGGCGTTAATATTTTCTGTTTATAGGCAAGCCTTGTACTTATCATGCGAGCGACTTGCCATTCAAGCTAATAAAATAAAACAATTAAATAATTCGAAATTATTTACATAAAATTAGTAGATACTAATCTATTTAGATATTTCGGGAATTACGTCATGTTTTTATTAAATTAAATTGCAAGTTCATTCTGCAATTAAAATGTATTATTCATGATGTGGATAAAAACAAGAGGAAACTGAAAAAAACGGTATAATTTTAATCTTAAAAACCAAAGTGTACAGTGCAAATGAATATTTTGCTCGTAATTTTGCCCGCATGTGTTAGAAGATTTGATAAGAAAAAATATTATTTCCCATACAAATTTGCAATCCCATTTCTCCCCTTACTGGTTGAAACCCCTTCCCGAATTATGCCTACAATACAAAATCAACACCCTTCCAGAATTACGAATTTCTGATCTATAGAACAACCGAGCTCTAAACAAAATAACGTTATTCAGACAAATTTAATTCTATCTCAATATATATTTACCGAAATGTACATACCTAATGTAACTAATCAAGCTAGACTTGATCGTACAATGCTTGTGGTGAATGTTAGGAATCCGAGCTTATGATCCACTAGGTGGTAGGTCCCTCGTATGCGAGAGGCCGTTTGGGTTGGTACGAGTTTGTCTATTTCTGTCGCCAAGCAGCAGTGTGTAAACAATGTTGTTTTTCGGTTTGAAGGACATTAAAATTACTTCGCATTATGAGACTTAACATCTTATGTCTCGGGTTGCGTCGCGGTGCGTGTGTACTGGACTGCCAGTGTCATGCAGTACTTCATAATACGAAGCTCTGATTGGTGTTGCTTCTGTTTGTGGGTAGGCGTGACGTTTACCATCCGTTTCGTCGTTTACGCTAATAAAAAAAATATAGACTACGGAAAAAGCATTCGGATCTAGTACGCAACTCCTCATCGTCCTACCGCTACTTCGGATTCAAATCGAATGCAGATATATGCGAAATAAACACTCTAGATAATTCAAGATTAAAAGTCCCCATTGTTATTGAACCTATATAACTTACTGCGTTTTGAACCACGCTGTAGACAGTTTTGTCTACAGCATAAATGGACCGGCTTGACCCGGCTGCCACTGTTTCACAGAAAACCGATGCGACGTAAGTAGTGGCTTCCTGCTGCGTTTGTGGTACACTCTACTGATTAACGGACGAGGCAATGGCGAAACTTGGTTACCGTTGCGGGTTGTGGGAGTCAGACGGCGCGGCGAGTCGCAACATATAATACCTAATCCACTGTAAAATCATGATGGGAAAGCGAACCCTAGCAGCAGCGGAGCTATCTTTCTCCTATTCTTATCTCCATCCAATGGTTGCCTGTAGATATTGAGATGCTTGAGAGATTGAGATTGCTTTGAGCGATAAGGTCGCCAATTGCACTTTTCTTTTATAATGTATATTCTTGTATGGTATTCTTTAACTGAGACTGCCTCGGTGGCGCAGTTGTAATGCGTACGCGTTACGATTGAGGCTAAGGCTGAGGTCGCGGGTTCGATCCCCGGGTCGGGTGAAGCGGTATTGGGTTTTTCTATTACGAAATGCTCAGTATCAGCCTGGAGTCTGGAATTTGTGCCCGGTATGGCGATAGGCTCGCCCCCTATCACATCATGGTACGGAGATACGCTCGACGAAAAGTGGGTGTACTGGTTACACCTCTGCCTACCCCTTCGGGATTACAGGCGTGAGTGAGCGCGTGCGTTATTCTTTATCATGTGAAAAATAAGGATTTTTAATTTAAAAAAAATATGCTGGGATAACACCCGCGCCATGCAGAAAGAAAGAACAATTAATTTCTACCTAGCGTATATGCTATATTCCTAGCTTATATGTTAGCATTAATGTATGCTAATGTGTAATAAGTTTAAGCATTTAAAATAGTTTTTTGTCTTGTTATATTTGTAGCGATATAATATGTCCGAGTCTGACTCCGTGACATCTTTGACTTTGAAATGTCTTTACATTTCGTTAAAATAAAACAACACTAGCATGTCGATTATCTTCTTATATATAAAATTCTCGTGTCACAATGTTCGTTCCCATACTCCTCCGAAACGGCTGGACCGATTTGTATGAAATTTTGTGTGCATATCGGGTAGGTCTGAGAATCGGCCAACATCTATTTTTCATCCCCCTAAATGTTAAGGGTGGTGCACCCCTATTTTTTTATACAATAATTTTTGTTTTTATTTTTTTATGATAAAGCATTAAAACATACAACCCTAAATTTTCAACCCTCTACGATCAAACCCATTAATTGCGACATTAGTATTTTTGTCAAGCGCGTTTCTCACCGGGACTCGCTTGCTACTTTAATCCTGGAAATAGGCATTCACGCGGGCGGAGCTACAACAGCTATTATTTATAATAATTACCTACTCTGATTTTATAATAATGGTTTAGGTATATGCACGTGCATTCTTCGTTTATTTGTATATTATATTACCCACATTTAATATCTATGCGAATCTTTTCGCATTCTTTTAATGTATCTATGCCTAGTGCGAGTTTTTTTTTATACCTGGCTCGTCAACTTTATACGAGTTATGTATGAAGTTAAGTTCCAAAATAATCCTCTAGGGGAGGTACATGGTAAAATAGTTTAGTTTTGTTTTAGCTTTTTAGGTTTTATAGAGTTGATTTTATTTGTTGTTAAAAAGTTTTTATTTATGTTTCTTGTTCCATCTATATTCATTAATATAATCAATTTTATAAAACTATACTTGAGTTTATCTGTATTAAGGTTACAATATTTGAATGAATTGTATAATATTGTCAAGGTAAGCTAGGCTTCATCGGTTGTGCAATATCCTCGAATGTCGTGCTCGATCAAACGAAACAGCTTATGTTCAAGAGTACGCGGCCAAGATCACCAGCATTGAATAAAACATATGTGGTAAATAGCGTTTGTTCGCGAAGTATTCACACCAAATACATCGTCTCTATAATTTTATTTTGTAGCTGTTGTAAAAAAGAGGGGTGTTTTAATTTGCCCCCTTTCTCTCTGCCGATGTATTCAAATGTGTAAGTAGATGACGGAAGCGGCGTTCGTTCCGGCGAGTCGCCTTCCAAGACCGGCCAGTGAGTAGAAAAAATCATACGTTCATTTTCTTCACGGTGGGAGATAGTTTTTGTTCAAGAATAGTTTGTCTCAAAGAGGAGGATAAAAATATATCGCAGTGAAAGCTGGTTCATACGGCTCGATTTTAATTGATCTACTGCTGAATCGCATGATTTGAACTGTCTGAACATACTTTCAATCGAATTAATCAACAAAAACTATACAGCTTTTACTGATTCAAGTCAATTGATCAACTGAAATAGAACCGTGTGAATATGAACAATAAGGTTAAATTGTTGTTACAGACAGTGCAATTTATGTGTTGAACGGCCATAAAACGTGGCTTTGCAATTTCTTAATCAATTATAGCATTTATCAATAGTTTTGTAATGTTGATGATAAGTCATAAAACGTTACCAATATAAAGACAATATTATTACAAATATAAAGACATTTCGTAGTGGCACTGCTTTCCGAAAAGGAAACCAGCTGTCATGCTACACAAGGGATATATGTTATAAAATGATGATGGATGGAGGAAAAAGGTCAATGAGTGGTAGAGCCACGCTTTAGACAGTTTTGTCTACAGCATGAATGGGCCGGCTCGTCCGGGTCGTTACCACTGTCTCACAGAAAACCGGCGTAAAGTAGGAGCGTGCTGCTGTATTTCATACAGTGAGTAAGATATCCGAAGGCCTAAATCCCCCTCCCCTTCCCAATTCCTTAAGCAGCGATTCAACGAGAATCATGGGCAGCGCGCCCATTATTCTTTTGGTGTTGAAGATTACTTACCATCAGGTGACCAACTGGCTCATTAACCGGCATTGGCATATGCTATAAAAAGATCTACAAAAAAACGTGTGTGTGGCATGCATGGTAGCGCCAAAACGAATGGGCAGATTTGCGTAGGTTTTTTTATAATCGCGAAGATATTTCTCAATTATAGAACACAATACATACTTAACATAATACAGAACTCATTGTCTTGATACTTTAAACTAGAAACATGTAGTTTGTACGTCACTCGGTAGTAAAAAGACCTTGTAAGATGCCTTCTAAGGAAGTTACTTCCCATTGATAAACAAAATAATAATGTATGTACGATATTCAATTGTTTTTATTTTGTTACATGCCGTGTATCATAGATTTATAAGGTTTTTTTATAACATAGGCCGGTAAACAAGCAAGTGGGTCATCTGATGGTAAGTGATGTCCATCACCCATACCTGAATACCAGAAGATTCATGGACGTGTTGGATATTTTATGGATAGAGCCACTCTGTAAACAGTTTTGTCTACAGTATGATTGGCCGGCTCCACCGGGTTGTTTCAATTGTCTCACAGGAAACCGAAGCGACGCAAAGCGACAGCTTGACTGCTGTTTTTGTAATGGTTATTACGCTGAGTGAGATATCCGGAGGCCCTAATCCTCCCTCCCTTCCTAATCCCTCAATACGTCCATGATTATTATGGTGTTGTTGGTATTCAGGGCGGTGGAAACCACTTACCAACCAAGTGACCCATTTGATCGTATGCTTAAAACTTCTGCTAAAACACTTACATCAGATTTTTAAAATTTAACATTTGTTTGAAATGGGAGCACCGCTGAAGTAATTCAACACAAAAATAATTATCCAAATCAGTCCACATTTGGTGTAGTTGTGTGTGAATATACATAATATATACAGATGAAATGAGAACTTCCTCCATTTTATTGTCGGTTAAAAAGAATTATGGACAATAATGATACACACAAATAAACATACGAAATATTGCAACTTCCAACTGCATTTTGTTCTCATTAGCACGCGGTTGTGAAACATAATATTTGAGAAAAGGTAGAGAAAGTGTCAAACACAGAAAGATGTTTGAACTTAAAAAGGCACAAATTTCTGTTAATTACTCAGATTGTCTACAGATAAATGTTGTTTTTGATTTTGTACCTCTATTTTTGTGTTTTTGTTACCTGCCCTTATTCCACTTGCAGTGGGGTCGGCACAATATGCTTTTTAACACAATATATTACAGAAAAAATCACTTGTAGTTTTAAGACGGGCCGCCTGCCTGACGTCAACCCCTCTGTAGAGAAAACACCCAGACCCGAATCAACTTGTAAATCATACAAACATTTTGTCTCGGGGCGGTATTCGAACCCGCGGGCTCACGCTTCACAACTGCTTACTCGCCCACTACCCCACGGCGGCTGTCGGAGGTTGATTTTGTAAAATATGCACATAAAATTAACGTTACAATATCATTGTTCCAGGGCTTGAAGACACAGTGAAGCTAGTGAAAGGAATTGGCGGGAAATGTTATGGATACGTAGTAGATCTAGCAAGCAGAGAAGACATCTACAGGGTCGCAAAGAAAGTAGAAGAGGAAGTTGGCAGGGTAAGCAATCATACCACGCTTTTAAATCCTGAATGACGATACAATCATGAAGCAGGTCGCCTGATGATAAGCGCCACGCCTGTATATAATCAGAATGCCACTGAGTCCTTTGAATTACAAAGTACAACATGGCACTGGACTGTACTCCTTACCTCAAGACATAAGATCTTAGATTTCATAATCATAATGCCAAGTATCTATATAACTCCCATATACTTTAATTCGTAACGCAATATTGCACATATACTGCTGCTTGGCGAAAGATAAGACATGCCTAGTAATTGAATAAATGAGTTCGTCAGAGTAGGTACCACCACTTTGTCTATTTCTAACGCCAAGCAGCAGCGTGTAAGAACTGTTCTATTCTGGTTTGATGGGCATTGAAGCAAAATTACTGGGCATTACGAGACTTCACACGTTCGGAATGACACTGTAGGTACTTTATATTTGGAAGTTTTTGTTGATGTAGCTTCTGTTTATTTTAAAAGTGGTACCGGGATAAAGTAGCAGCTTGCTTGCTGTGTTTCGTACGGTAAGTGAGATATCCGGAGGCCCAAATACCCCTCCCCTTCCCTATTCCTTAATTATCCCTTTCCTTTATGGTTGGCAACGCGCCCATGATCCATCTGGTATTGTGGGCGTACATGGGCGGTGGAGATCACTTACCATCAGGTGACCCACTTGCTCGTTTACCGGCCTATGACATAAAAAAGGCGTGATGCTTACCATCAGGTGCTTGAGCTGCTTGTCACGTCATTAACGCTAATATAAAAAAAAATTAGATTGGTTCATACAAATTAAAATAATTGAAAACTGTTTTGAATCATAAAGATAAGGGCGATATTTTTGAAATCTAAATGATTCTCAGGGTCCTTTGTCTGTCCTCTTTAGCGATTATACATAACAAACAACAGAATAATATTTGATTTAGGATATGAAAAAACCGACGTTAATCCTTTTTGTTTGCAATTCCTTATTGATTTTAAATGTTGTAAAATATTCATTAAGTTAAAGTAAATGAAACCCATCTGTGGCCCGGCTTAGCGGGGTGAATAACCGTCATGACTGTGTTAACGTAGCAGACCCAACTTTATTTTTTGCATAAACAACTCAAAACTAACGGTTGGAATCATAATTTAAAAACTGTTATTTCCTTCGTTATATTAGTAAAAACATAATTGGCAACAAACTTATTGATGCCTCGATTTGCTAGTAAATAATAAATAAATACACCCAACAGTCACACACATAGTCTTGACCTCAAACTAGGTAAAACTATATGATGGGTATCAGGAACTACGAGGGAGTTACGTTCTAGCATAACATCCAGACACGAAACAAATATTTGTGGATCACATATTTATTTCGGTGCGGAGATCGAACTCGCGACCTTCCGTTTCACAGTCGACTACTCGCCCACTGCGCTGGAGGTTGGCAATACTAGCACCGCCTAGAAATCCATACAGTCGTCCGACGACGACGATTCGACAGAGCAACCGTGCTTGAGACGCGGATGCTGCCAGCCCGAGTTGCATATTCCGCCTTTCTATGATACTAGTATAAGTTTATCTATGGACTTTTCAGGTTAATCTGCTGATCAACAATGCAGGTGTGGTATCCGGAAACTACCTCCTGGACACTCCAGACCACCTAATCCAGAGGACGTTCGACGTCAACATCTTAGCGCATTTCTGGGTAAGACTTTATTGGGTGTGTTCCCAGCTGTATTATTTTGTTGTTTACTATTAAGAATTCTGTAGTTGTAACTTGTACCATATGGATTATATTCTAAATTCTGCATTAAGATTCTCACACCACATAGTAGAGATTAGTTTAAAATCAAATTTACTGTTTTCTTACTAAAGCCCACTTACACGATAATACTAAATCTAGATTTACCTCTGAACTTATGTTAAATATTCATACGATTTGACGTTTGATAAACTGTTTTAGTGGGTTAAACTCTATTTAAGTCGTAAGTTCGTCTTGCAAGCAGAACTAATAAATATTTTTTTATTGAATCTCACACCTAAATCAAACTCAGGTTTTGTCAGCAAGCTTAAGGTCGAAAATTCCAGAACCTAACTAAATATTCACATTATAAGTGGTAGAGCCACGCTGTAAACACTTGTCTACATGCATGCATGGACCGGCTCGACCGGGTAGTTACCACTGCCTAACAAAAAACCGACTTGAAGTGACAGTATTATATAGTACAAAAATACGGTGAGTGAGATTGCCGGAAGCCCATATCCCCCTCCTTTTCCCGATCTCCGTTCCGTTCTTTTAAGATCGGCAATGCATTCATAATTCTTCTGGTATTGTGGGAGGTGGAGATTACTTATATTATAATTGCTTTAACCACATTTTTTCTTCCTCAGACGGTGAAAGCCTTCCTACCATCGATGATAGAAAACAACGATGGTCACATTGTCACCATAGCGTCGATGGCAGGTCACGTCGGAGTTGCCAAGCTAGTTGACTACTGTTCTTCCAAAGCAGCAGCTTGCGGCTTCGATGAGGCTTTAAGGCTAGAATTAGAGACTAAAGGCATCAAAGGCGTCCGCACTTCATTAATATGCCCTTACTTCATCAGATCTACTGGCATGTTTGAAGAAGTCAATTCAAGGTACGTTTGTAAGGCATTTTTTTGTAGTTGAAACTATGTTACTAAGGACTTTTACGGCGAAACGTGATGTTAGTGTAATGCAGTTAGAAAACGACAATTACTATCGAATGCTAAAACTTATCGGCCACAATTGCAATGTTGGACTAGAAAGTAATGGTCCAGACAAGTCTCAAGATACGACCCACTGTTATGAGTTTAGGTCAGTTAAAAGTTGACTTAAGAAGACTGGGTCGAACTAGACATTAATGTATTACGTAGTCCGTTTGGAACGGACATGTGATTCAGCTAAATAAAACAGGTTTATCTGTGTCTTAAAAAACGCTTAATCGTTATTTTGTTCTTTGATGCGGTTTCTACCGCACTCCGATACTTACACTAGGTACAGGAATCTTTTTAAAGGTATTGTTTTTTTTAAATTATACGATTCATTTATTTAGGTTGCTGTTATAACCCCAGAACGAAGAATTTGGTCACAATGCGTGCTGTATCCAAATATTACCTTTTGAATAAAATTGTTATTAAATTAATTTCTTGTTGATGTTATTGGGCTACATAATTAATACCCTTTTTTGAATATATAAGTAAGTTAGATGTTGTTTAACATTCTATTATATGTAAAATTTATGTGAAATTAAAGGTTATTCAGCTCCTAAAAAAAATTAAATAAAATTTAAAATCGCTTCATTGCCAGCGTAGGAACTACTGTGGTAAGAAATCACATACTGGTTCGGACTCTATACCTATTTTTTGTATACATATTATGCACCAGTGTAATAATACGTCTAGTGTTGGTATTTAAATATGCAAATAAGTAACACATCTCGCATTTATTTTATTTTTTAGCAATACCATTAGGTAATACACGATATGTACTTAACATAATATTATAAAAATCAAATAAATATAAAATTAGGTGCTTACCTCATAAAGGTATTTTCAGCATACACAAAATAATATCAACTTCATAATAACCTAATAATTATTATTTTATAAACTATAAGATATGATACACACACACACTCGGTAAAATAATGTTTTTTTTTATGAAATGAAATATGTTAACTAAATATTATGAAAAACAAATAACAATTTTATTTTTAAAGGGGCCAATCTTATTGCTTAAAATGTCAGCGTCAATACATTTGGGCAAATAATTATAGGTTCTCATCATTCTTGTTATGGGAGTAGTGTAACCCAAATTAGTTTTATAATATTTTTCGTTGAAATAATTTGTAGGCAGAAAATCTAGGTAATCGGCATGAAGTTATTTTACTCTCCAAAGAAGCTGTGGACAATCTATACCTGAGTTTAAAAGCTTATATAAGAATACTAAATCTAACTACTTTCTGCGTGATATTAGTGATTGCATATTATAAAATTCTAGTCTTTTACTATATGATGACACGAAACCGGAACGATATTTTGTATGGGATAAATAATTTAGTTTTTTTATAATTTCTATTCTATTTTTGTGAGTATCGTAATAAGGGGATCAAACTTGAGAGCAGCATTGATTAATAAGTAAAATGCTTAAGAAATGTTACTGTAATACAGCTATTTTATTCAGCGACTGTTCCTCGTATCGGTGATAGGATCCTAAAAATAAAAACCTTTGAACTGGTAACAGTTACTATATTACTTATTTGGCATTATACCAGCCTACAAAAAAACGCATATTTAAATATTAGGTATAGTTTCTTCCCTTAGGCTCAAAAAATCCTCTAAATTCACATTCCTTCCCTAAAATTCGGCAATACAGCTAGGATTTCTCTGCACTGTGAGACTGTGAGGGACAATGGACTCTGGTCAGTCAGTATCAAGCAACTCACTTACACGTTTGTGGTCTTCGAATATAAAAAATCGAAAAATAGTCTATATATTAAGTACGTAATATATTACGTATGAAGAATCATGGTTAATCGGGTTGTTACAAATTATATGTTAGTTTCCTACTTGATAAAGGAGATGGCAAAACGAACTAGTTTTTACTAAAAAGGATCTTAGGAAGGTCTTCGACTAAGATTGGGACAGCACATGCTATTACGATATGATACTTAGGAAAGATATACTTAATATCTGTTACCTTACACATCAACCGTGGTCACTTCCTAGTGTAGTAACTAGTAAGATACTTGTCTATCGCTTTATCTAACACGCTCGTGTTACAGGTTCGTGCCGCAACTAAACTCCAATGAGGTGGCGGATCGCATCATACTCGCGATACGCACCAACGAGCCCTTCGCCCTTATTCCCGGATACTTCCGAATCTTGCTACCTTTTAAGTGGTAAGTAAATAAAATTTTAAACTTCTATGCAGTTAAAAAAATTGTCTAATTATTACTGAAGAAGCGCCAAAATTATTGTTTATTTTGATGAATATTATGTGAGGCATCCTTGAGAGAAATATCGTACCTAAATTCCGGAAATGTTAACAAATATCTATCCACTTTTCAATAGTCTCTATTTTATTTGGTGTAATTGAAAAGCCCTAATAAATGAATTATTTAAAAAGAAAGAAGATTTACGGTTAGTGGTAATGATAAGACTATTCTTTCTGATAATCACGACACAATATCTTAGTAGCTGGTCAGGACTACAGGTCAGGACTATGTGGTTGATCAAGGGGTGTGTTAATAAAATTCATGACTTACGAAGTTCATCTGATTGTAAACTGGTTATAGACATAATTTTTACGACCTTTAATCAACAGTTGATAGATAGATATTACCTACACTTGCATTTGAAAAGTTGTTGTTGTGTAAAGAAGCTGAAACTATGCATAGACTTAATCTATTGATTACCAGCTTCACCTCACGGGATTGCCTATATGCTAGCCTATATCCTAGTTCAGATTATGGTCTACCTGTGTACCAAAACTTATCAGCCGTTAATGTGTGATTGATTAGAATTCACAAACTCACAAACATCCGAACTTTCCCATTTATATAATAGGAAGAAAGATTTAAAATTTGAAACCAACAGTGAGAGTCGTCTTTTCTACCATTGATTGCTAGTCAATTAGAAGCTAAAGCACCTGATACATTTTGCTGGTATCGTATACATATTTGTACCCGACTGAATAGCAACCACCGTTCATATTCCATAATATGCTAATCCTCGTTTGTAAGTACTCTGTCGGGTCAGTGTACTTATATAATTTTGGCGAACATCGAGTGAAACAACATCACTTGATGGTTAAATTGACTTGATGTTCATTTGGACGAGATTGTACTTAGATATGCAGTGTATAGTCACTTCGCTATGTCAGGATAAAAAATTACGACAGTTCAATAATGGATATTTATTCTTCCAGGTTGGTCCCATGGCCATGTATTTCGGAGCTAATCCGTGGTCTAGTCCCGGACGCAGTGCCGGTGTTGCCGGTCCCTCAAATTCGTCCCACTCCTCTTCCAGCGGTGGAGCTAAAGGGCGAGTCACGACCGATGTCGCTTCTCCCCCCAGAAAGACCTGACAGACAGGTCTGATGCCACGCCCAAGCGCTAGTGATATTCATGTTGCGAGGGACTTGGTCAAAGTGTTGAAGAAGATGGATTATAAGTATTGATTAAAGTTGTTTGTTACGTTGGAGTAATGCCGTTAATGGTCGCAACTCTATGTTTTTACATTTTTGGAATTAGCTTCAATGGCGCATCTCCCATATTTTTCTCTTTAGTTTCAACTAGCAAAGTTGATTTGTTACACATTCCCTAAGGAAAGGGTTAAAGAGTTAAAGTTAATATTTTTGATCTTTGATACTTGCTCTTTAATATTTCTGATCTTGGACATTCTTTTCGAATGGGTGTTTATGTCAGATATGCCCTTTTATTTTATGACAGCAAAATATGTGTGGGATGAATTGTGATATTAGAGTACAGTCTAAATCTTACACAGTTAAACTTTATGAAGAAAATGTCCAACGGTCAAACCAACGGTCCTTTCTAATTTAGCGTTCCACGTATTTGCTACTTCTTCAAATAATAAATACGGCAGATTTAAAAAAAATGTAGACATGGCTTGAGTAGTCATGGATAATTAACAAATGATCACTTTGACAAAATCTCTCCAGTTAACCTTGTGTTACAAAACACAGTACGGTGAAGCTTCGGTTAAGGTTAGTTAGGTAACGAAATAACATGTTTTACAAAACGTGATATAGACATTCAATGTCACGGATTATAATAAATGTATGTAAATATATGAAACGAATTATATCCATTATTGCCTTAGTAGGATTTTTAACGTAGATGTTGTATGGGGCCTTAAATATGGAATTATGAATATTGGATTGTTTGACGTAGTTTTCTATACCAGACCAATTCTGATTTCTTTTCTGTATATCAATATAAACGGAACCCTGATTCACATCTGGAAATGATTTGACTCTCTTACATATACAGGCTTTGCTCGTACTTTTGTTTCTCACGGTCTAGAAGTTATGGCAACTATGTGAATAATAGGCATCCACAAAGTTGCCATAACTTTCACCATGCCGTCTAATGACGCGATGGTTATCAAAGATTAAAATATAAAAAAAGAAATCACGAACAAACAATTATTCGATTTTATTGGTAATATTGTTACAAATTTGATCTGAGTGATCTAGGATTTGTAATGGAGAATAATTCAGGCGGAATTAGTATCAAAATAATTTGTAATTACTAGATATGAATTTATTATTATAATGTTATCTATGTTGTTTTCACACAAAATCTTTAATGAAAATTAAATTTTATTGATTTGTTATTACAATGAAATGTTTTTGTAACTTTGTCTATGGTTTTCATCTTTATTACACGGAGAATGTAGATTATATTTTAATTGTACTTATAATATACGTGGTACTTAGTCAAATTAAAATTCATATAAGAGATTTGGATGTGAATTTATTTAGGCTTCGTAATAGATAGCTTAGCAATAACAGGAACTTGTGTTTGAAAGTTTAGGGAGTTATTTTGTTTTTATAGATATTTTCTTTATTGTTTCAATTGACCGACACGAAAATTGGTAGTTGTTGAAACGTCTTTGAATCGTGAAGTACTTATTTAATTTCGTAAGTAATTAATGGATTATATGCAGACGCAAGGTAGCCTATTTTTCCTTTTGGCTTAGAGCCTAAGAGCACTCGGAGCTAACCTAAGATCAGAGGTAATAGTAAACAACTTACGTCATAATGCTGCAGAACTTGTCTAGCAACTAGAAAATGCTAAAAATATGATTCAAAAGAATATTGAATCGAACATACGAGTAGATATACATTTTCTTCTGCTGTATTAGAATTAAAGACCACAAACCCACTTCTAATATTACTAAAGGAATTTGAAATTTTTCATGAATGTAGTTATGTTTATAGTTTACAAGTTAAGTTACATTCTTACTCTTTTCTTCCAGGCGGTCTTTATTGACCATATTTTCACAAATAATACAACGTTCCATGAATAAAACAGTTGACTCAATTATAACGAAGTATGTATTTATTTATGTGAACTTTTTTAGACGTGGCACGAAGTATGTTTCTCCTGATATTAATGCCTAAAACGGTGATTATTTTAGTTGGTAAGATAAAGGAGAGGGTACTTAGTCGTAATTGCTCAATTATGTTTTTTACTACGTGTAATATGAAAATTGATGTTTTCGATATTATAGAAGTAAATATCCATATTATTTTGATTATTACATTATTTTTGATCTGTGATAGATTATGTCAGTTTCCTAATTTTGTTCAAAACCGCATTTCTAACTGGTGAAAATACAGACTTTTAAAACATTAACTTTATCTTCCAAGAGCTTAAAATATAATATGTACCTCATTTTTTATACTTATCTTGCTATTATTATATGTTCAATGTTGATCTAAATGATAATTATGGATGATAATATAAATTATTACATTACAAGTGTTGCTACACACGACAGTGTTTGGGATTACTTAATATTGTTAAGTATGTAGACTTCTTACCTACTTACTATATTAATTTCCTGTAGACCAATTAATAAATGTATGTGCATTTATTAAAATGTTTATGTTTAATTCATTTCGCTGTAAATTTTTATACGATCTGAAAAACAGGAATAAAATTAAGGAAATGTTAACAACTGTTTTATTTGTCTGTACATGCAAACATAGTTAGTCAATAAAGGCCAATTTCAATAAATAATCTCAATCCGTATCTACAGACTGATCAAGAAAATAAGCCATTAATATATAACAAATATTATTTTATTACATTTGTAGGCATCGCATTAAACCTTTATTTTTATCGGTTCATTTGTTTGAATGATCTGTAGATCTAGAGATTGTTTATTAAAGTTAATCGTAGATTCAACCAAAAATATTCTAAAATAATTTAATATTTAAAAATATGACTAACACGTTCATACAAGTGAGTTTTGGTGACAAAATACATTTTCATACGCCCTGTATTTAAGTACATACTACAAAAGACTAGTAAATCTTATTATCTACTTACTGATTAATCGGAGTTTACAAAATTATGTACTCAATTATTAAAAAAATATCTAACATAAACAAAAACATTAAGTACAATTTTTGAGAGAATTCATAAGAATCGTTGGTAAATATAATATAACATCGTAGTCTAAAATTGTGCCGATATTTTACAATTATTCATAAAAATCCGGAAGACGAGTATCCAAAAATGGCACAAAAACACTCGGCAGGTGATGGGTATTAAAAATAACGTCATAAAATTTAACTATCTCAACATTAAAACAAATTCGTAACTCTATTTTAAACCATTTTGTACTTATACATCACTAATCGTGCTTATCTCTAGGAAAAGAGTCTGGTAACCGAAATTCCGAAATAGGCGATATGTACAATGGATTCAGTTCTTGCATGTGCTTCCTGCTTTCTTGTGCTTCTTTGACGAATTTTGCGTACGCTCTCCTATCAGAAACGACTTGCGCACTTTTTATAGCTAAAATGACGAACAGACCGCCAGCGATGACGCATGCCATGATTATGAATCCACTGGCCATGATCTTCGCGCTGGTTGGTTGAAAGCAGTCTTTGGACCTGATGATGATTTCCATGGCGACAGCTGACTGTTTCACTGCCGTGTAAGAGTATTTATACTCACATTCAAGAGAGTCTTCTTCTTTCCGCAGAATGCAGAGAATGTCTTCGTCACTCATGACTTCTAGAAATATAAAAAAGAATTAGAGAGGGACTCAGTATCAATGTAAGAAGCGCTCGAGGTAGGTAAATTGACGATTTACCCAATCATTAACCCAAGCTTTAAGAGAGACTTAATGGGTGTCATAATGAGGAATTTACACAAAATAAGTATGACGAGTTGCGTCATTTTAGTTGCTTTAGTTGTTTGAATGACGAGACGAGCAGGTCGCTAGCCTGGTGGTAAGTGCCGCGCCTGCCCATAAAAAGAAACAACAGCACTCAGAACTTCGAATTTAGAAAGTAGGTGCTGCATGGCACTACACTGCCATCATAAGATGTTAAGTCTCATAATGCACAGTAATTTCACAAGCTTTAATATTCTTCATAACAGTACTTCCCAAAACAATGTAGCTTGGCGTCACATTGACAACATTATCGAGTGGACAATAAATATCACTTTGTTATTATAGAACGAAATAGGTAGAGTTATTTCATCAATTACGTCATAAGGTTGACAATATTATGGATCCGGAATCCGGAACTTGTGCAGAAATAAAATTTTCAAATCTAGATATATCATAATTGCCTAAATTACATGATGAAATTAAAAGCTTTATAGACATTTTTATTATTTTGAAGTGTTTCGGATAATTATTAAAAGTATTAATCTTTCAATATACCTAATTGCGTAGATACACACTTTTCAACAGATAACAAAGTTAGTTTATACAATAAATTTATTCAAGTTGCTATAATTACAGTTCACAAATTTTCTATGGGTACATTTTGCCAAATTTAACCTTTCGCGGATTGTCCGGGGATTCGCGCAGCGCGAAACAAAAACAATGGCAATGACTTAATAATGGCATAATAACTTTTATTTTAAAATACATTTAAATCTCAAAGTTGGCGGGCGGGTTGAAGGTCATTGAAGGTCATTAAGGTTGAATTCTGCTGTTTTTTTTCGCGCTGCGCGTTCCCCGGGGGACGGTTCAATCAGAAAATAAAAATAAAATGTAATTAGGTATATTATGCTAGTTTAGGAAAAGTATATGAAAGAGCTTTCCAATCTACGTGACTTATTCTAATCTCTGTTTATAATTCCAGCATATCACACCTACTCAAAAGTATCTATACAAGTATTCATGTAGAAATGTGGCAATAGACTATAATTAACTATTTACACTCCCACGTGTCTACGACATGCACACATCCCGCCTTTGATATATGACATCCCTCCTTTATTTCGATTTAGATTCTAATAATGATTTATATATATAACATTTACTAAAATACATACGCACTCACGCCTGTAATCCCCGAAGGGGTAGGCAGAGGTGTAACCAGTACACCCACATTTCCCCGAGCGTATCTCCATCCCATGATGTGATAGGGGGCGAGCCTATCGCCATACCGGGTACAAATTCCAGACTCCGGGCTGATACTGAGTATTTCGTAATAGAAAAACCCAATATCACTTTTATCAGACCCGGGGATCGAACCCGAGACCTCAGCGTCAGCGTAACGCGTACGCATTACAACTGCGCCAACGAGGCAGTCTAAAATAATAATATTACAATAATAAAATTAATAAGTATCAGCTCTTAATTATATATACCGTCTCACTGTTAGGCACTAGCCTTCTGTAGGGGTTTAGGCTATTGCGGGTTGTATTCACTAAAATAATTATTTTAAACAAATATACGAGAAGTGTCCGAGCCATAATTTAAAATATGTATAAAGGAACAATTTACGTTCCAAAGTACCTAACAACAAAAAGATTTGAGGTTACGGGTTTACCATAGCGAGGTAAAAAGTTGTTCAACGCTTAAGGTAAGCGGTTTATAGTTAGGGATTTAATATAATCCGCAAACCCCAACACCAATGCGACAACATCGTTAGCTAAAGTACTGTCGAAGTTAATGTAACCATCGTGTCTGTAATTTTATTTATTAGCCTTCATTTTCCATAATAAACAGCTTTCTACACTCTTCACCATTAGAACAACGCCGAGCGAATTACTGACTCGCACTAGCGTTTAAAGATAATTGAGTAAAAGCGAAACTAATTTTAATAGGCCCGTCTATTTTGTGTTCGCAATGTGTAATCAATCAGGGATTAGCTTCTTTAGTTAATTTGTGCATGGAATTAATGTCGCTATTTTTAAAGCCTTACAAAAATGAGGGGTGTTAGAAGTTTGACCCCTTTGTCTGTAAGTATGTGTGTGAGTTACGAAGTTTAATCCACCTCGTCTTGTGTAAATGGGTGGACTTCACATACCATTGAAAATCTTTTGGAGAACTCTCTGGTATGCAGGTTTTCTTGGGTACCTTTATTTAGGTCTAATCCATGTCGTTTGTAAAGGAGGCCCGGGCCTAACAGCGAGGCAGTATTAATAAATAAATAACACCCAACAATCACACTCTGACTCCACAGTAAGATTCTAGTTTTGTGTCGTGGGTGTCAGGTACTACGAGAGAAGAGACGAGGCGAGCAGATCGCTCGCCTGTTGTTAAACGTCACGCCTGTCCATAAACAGAATCAACGTCACACAGAACTCTGTATTACAGAACTCAGCATGGCGCTGAACTGCGTTCGTCATGCAGAGACATGAGATTTTAAGTCTCATAATGCCCAGTAATTTCACTGACTTCAATGTCCTTCAAACCGAAACACAACAGTGCTTACACACTGCTGCTTGGCGGCAGAAATAGACAAAGCGGTAGTACCAACCCTGACGGCCTCTCGCATACGAGGGACCTACCACCTTGTAAATATGTATTGTAATTTACTTTAACTCACCAGGATAAAAGTGTATGAATGTACCTACCCGTATCCCGCATGTTCTCGGTGACGGTGTAGTTGACGTTGCCGATGGCGCACAGGTCGGTGCAAGTAGTGTTGAGATGGCAGCTCACGCAGGGCTCGGCGTGCGCGCACAGCGGGTTCTCGCACGCGGCGCACGTCTCGCAGAACATGCCCGTGTACCTAGAACCACCGTCGTCGGCGGTACCGCACTCGCATCGCCCTGCAAATGTATATCGTAAGCTCACACCTGTGTCCCTAAAGAGGTAGGCAGAGGGCATCCATGGTACGCTGAACTTATTTCCATCCCATAATGAAGTGTACAACTCATGTGTATTTTATGAATCGAAAAACACATCATACGTATATTTTAATTCATTTAGACTTATCGATAACGTGGGCGTAGAAGTTATAAAACCGGAATAAATAGAACAATTATTAAACATTAAACACCTTACCGCACACACAATCCCCATGTCCAGAGCATACGTCACTCGCTCCCGGCGCAATGCAAGTATCATTTCTACTGATGCAGTCACAGGCCTCCCCGCTCCATCCTTCAGAACAGGCGCATTGTCCACACACGCACACTCCACGGCCAACACCGCCGCATTCTAAGCCATTCTCACTGAAAACAACAAGAAAATCCATTCATTTTATGTGAATTTCTCGACTACAGTTCGTTTTTTTTACTGTAGATGTTGTAGAGCTGCTATCTTAATCAGATCCTTTTTTAGATAATATGTTCCCTAATGTCAATATATGGTGCAGTCTTGACGATCGATGTCACATTTTATTATGTACAAACGATCCTTTCAGTCCTTGACATAGGAAGTTAAGCTACTCAATATCGGCCTTCGAAGTGCATGTACATTCTTTATATGCTCACGCTTTTATCCCCCAAGGGCAGAGGTGCACTTGGTTTGTTTCCAGTAGGTACTAAAAATAATTCAAAATTAGTAAACCATTTCTTCTTACGGACGCTAATCTATTCTATATGTAATGGTGAATGACCAACTTAATGTCAAAGTATTCAAGATGCCCTTGACTTGCCTTAACGAGTGCTGTCAGTTGATTTTTTTACATGCCCTGCGAAGCATGGATACGCTCAGTTAAAAGATCAGTAAGCGGTCACGCATCAATAAACTGACTGTGCCAAGGATAGCTTCGCTAATCGTTTACCAATCAGTGATTGCACTGGCTATGAGCGTCTCGGATGCGGATAGGAGACGATATTAAAATAACAGACGATTGAAACAACGCAACGCCTTGGTGGCAAGTTCCGAGTCTCTGTGTACGTTCCTTGGAGAACTTTTCAAATTGCATCACTTGCAATTTTCAATTTTTGACTTGGTTTAATAAAACTAAGTCAAAAACCGGAGTATGTTGCTTTAGCTGTAGTTCCTACCAAATTATAATAAGTAGGTTTATAGCTTAATTATAAAGTGCAGGTATATTTGATCGTAGCCACAAGCAGTTGCCGTTTATAATAACTAGCTTTGAAGTGGGTGTTTAAGTGGACCATAATTTTGTTTAGCTAAACTTTACGGTAAAAGTAAACATGCTGCTCTACATACTTCAGATCGTGAGATATTAACAATCCTTAATTTATTAGACAAAAATAGAATAAAGTAAGTTCGCGTTAGGTTCGCGCGATTTATAACATAAGTTTAGGGTTTGGTTGTTGATAATATGTAATGCCAAAATAGGTAGTCGTGCATCCTTGAATAGTCCTAATACATGTAACATAGATACGCACTCACCCAATATCAACCCAATATCACTTTTATCCGACCGGGGGATCAAACCCGAGAACTCAGCGTCAACCTCAATCGTAACGCGTACGCATTATAACTGCGCCACTGAGGCAGTCCTAATACACATAATACTTTTCTAGTTAATGAAATGTCAGATCGCTCGCCTAGTAGTTAACCGCTACGCCTGGCCGTAAGCAGTAGCACCGCCACTTTTAACGCCACGTTGATACTGCTTGACGCGACACTACGCTAGTCACTCGATATAAAATGTAGTCTCATAATACACAGTAATCACAATGTCTGCAATGTCCTTAAGACCGGTACGCACTTAAGTGCTTGGTAGCAGAAATAAGAAGAAAGAAGTAGTAGAAAATTGACATACAACTATCTACCATTAAATATTTCGAAGATACTAAGTGTAGACTTACATGCTAATTTCACAAGTCTTGCACTGGCAGTAGCGGCCGTTGTACCCTCGGTCGCAGTCACATTTACCGCACAAGCAGTCGCCGGCGCCGGAGCAAGCGATTGTCCGGGTTGTGTTGGGCTCTCGACATTGCGCCATCAACTCTGCTGAAGCATTCTCATCGCCTATGGAACAGTCACATGATGGACCCGACCTGCAAAAAATTATAAAGAAAATTGTATATGGAACGCAATCCTCGACATAAAATGTCCGAAACATCGAAACCGGCTCAAGCACCGGCATAGTAGATGTGGGACAAGAACCTCTGACGTTCCCCAAAGGAATATGGAAGTTATGTGAAGAAAGCCCACCCCGCATTAGGCTATCGTGTTGAACTAAGGCCTAAACCCTCTTATTTAGTAGGTAAGGCCCGTGCCCAGCAGTGGGACGTATATAATATAAAAAATGTAATCTTATATTTTATCGGGCCTAAGATGCCTTTTTGGTGCAAAAAGAGAAAAGAATACGACTGGGTTTTGACCCATTTAAGTCCGACATAACCTATGTTGGTCCCTGTGTCGGATAAAATATCGAAAGTTGAGTTGTTCAAAGATTATTCCACAATCGAATATTGCATGATCTATTCCTACGAGTATTAATATTTTTTCTTAGACATAAGGTTTTTTTTATGAATACATTTATATTAATTAAAACAGTTATTAATATAACTCATGCGTAAGGAGAGTTGGCTATACACGCGCCGTAGGTCAAAACCAATTAGGTCAACCAATAAGTCACTCATTCTCTTGCACCTCACAGCGTGACATTAGGAAACATTAATACTAATAATAATAATAATAAATATAATGTTTCCTATAAACATGTTTATAGGAAACATTAGTGTCATAATTGAAACATATTGCGCCAGCATCTATGTAGTCATTAAACTCACCATCCTTTATTGCACTGGCAAACACCACACACTAGGTGCGAATTCACCGGACAAGTCAGCGACATGTCTTTCTGCAAATCACCATCACATTTGCATCCGCATTGAATATCTACCTCCAGGGTCAGCGAATCTTGACCCAGTTGGCTCTCAGAAATGTGGATCGTTTGACTGGACTGCAAATAATAAGTTTGGAATTCAATCCACTGGTTTTCCGATTTGGCTGGCTCGCTTTCTTATTATAATTGCTCTTACCCTTTTAAATTCCCGACATGCATCGAGAGTAACGTGTGCTTCGTAATTAAGAGTCATGCCATATTCAACGCCTGTGCATCGTGTGGCTTCAACCATCGGACCACCTTTTACTCCGCAGTCGGTGAAGTACCTAACCTTCGCCGGACCTTCACTAGAATTATCTTCGAAATTGACAACACTGACAATATCCTCGTAACCAGTCTTCACAAGCTTCAAAATATTTGAACTGTCGCTCTCCAATTTAGCTACGTAAGTAAAATCTTCGAGCAATTGATGTAAGCTATCGTAGTGTTGCTTCACACTTTCAGTCACCGCGAATATAACATTCACCTAAAAATAAACCACAACATGAGATTACGGGTAAACCTCGAGTAAACACAGCGATGGTTTACTGCAGACGCGGAAACAGATATACACTGCGTAACATGTGATAATCCAGATGCAAAGAATGGTTTAATTTACCTTATACTTATCTAACAGTCTATATATTTGTGCTATGGACGGATAGTCGTAAGTAGTGGCTTCGTTGTAATAACCTTTTTCATCTAAGTGACATTTTTCATCGTTCTTTCTCGTTGCCCCACCTGCGAAGAAATTGTTAATCAATTATTCAAGCTTTTGAAGGAACATAAAGTCATCGGAGCAGAAATAAACATTTCAGTTACCAAGCCTTCCGTCCCCGGCGGTGTGAAGCAATCCATCGGAGGATAGAATTACAATTTTACGGCTGCGTGGCGACCATCCGATTTTGTCGCCACATGTCAGCACCTGCATCAGTGCGTCTAACTGCGCCTCCGCATTGTCCAAGTTCGCAGTCACTGAACTGCTGTTTACTTCTTTAATAAATTCGTTAACCTAATTAAAAACAAAACTATTTTGAATTAACATTATTCGTGTTTATGTTGAGTATTTTTCATCCGTAACCACCTTAGTTTATGAAACTTAATTAATTCTAAAATTAAATTCATTTTAATGAGTTGTCCGTCTTCATTCCGTTCCATGTTTGTATCTATAATTATGATCTCAACGTTTATCATTCTTGTATAAGATCATAATTAACCTTTAATCTTTAATTATAACAATCACACATACCTGATTGGTAAGTGATAAATGATGCTTAAAGCTATACGTTGCTTCACACGCCTCTTCTTCGACACTGCAAGGATTCGCTCGTCGTCTCTTGTCCACACTTATGAACGGCATTATTGGCTTTTCCGCAAAACTGCCAAATCCTAGTCTGAAATTTGGAAAAAGGATGTTTGTGTTTTCTGGAACGCGTGCAAGTAGAAAAATAAAACACAAAGTTCATAAGAGAAATCTAAATGATTCAATTTAACTCTAAACACCTTCACATAAATAATCTCCCATCTGAATCACAATTGAATTGCGAGCCGACAGAATCAATGGTGATCGTTACAAGTAAGGTATTGGGTCAAACGAAGAAAGTGAGTGTTGGTACTTCTGTATCGTTTAAACTTAATTTATATTAAATCAATGATTCTTGTCCCTTCAACAGTAAACCTATTCGGTCTCTACCATCAAGCTAAACAAATTGCTCGACTCTTGGATCCTTTTTAAGATAGATAACGGCGCCGTTTAGGTGTCTTAGGGGTTTAGCGTAAAAAGGTAGAGCCAGGATATAGACAGTTTTGTCTACTACAGCATGAATGAGCCTGCTCGACCAAGCTGTTACCACTGTCTCACAGAAAATCAGCGTGAAGTAGCAGTTTTTTTTTGCGTTTCGTACTGTGTGTGAGATATCCCCCCTCCCGTTCCAAGGCCCTTAATCATCCCTTCGCTCAAGGTCGGCAACAAGTCCTTGATCCTACTGGTATTGTGGGCATTCATAGGCGGTGGAGAGACTTACCATCAGGCATATGCTCTCTTACCGGCCTATGTTATAAAAAATTACATTCAATATATGACTAAATGGTACCTGAAATTATCCGTTAGGTTTTTAAGCAAAGCAGGCAAGTCGTCGCGCAGTGACACTAATGTTTCCTTGTCGTCCTTCATAGACCAAGTGAGATCCATCAAGTAATACAAGTCCAAGGGGTAGTTTTTGGCTGGTCTGTATGTGAATTGAATTTTCTTCGTTTCTCCTAAAAATATATTAAGTAATGTATAATTTATGGTTTTGCATTGTCGTCTATACATTATAATAAAAAATATATAAAATAATAACATTTTAGTTTATATAAATATCCTTATAATGCTTTTACTAAAAGTTTCAATATTTTTACTAAACATACATACATACACACTCACGCCATGGGGGTAGGCAGAGACTATCGAGTGCCACAAGCTACGATGCTGACACACCTCTTTCGCCTCTTCCACATTCATACATCTCTAACATTTTCGTAATACTAAACATGTAGGTAATAAGTTATACATAAGTTATTTAGTTAAAATCAATATTACATACGCGGCTTTAGTGACAACTTGATCCGTTGAGGTTGAATCTGCACCACGGACTCTTGACTCCCCAACTGCACATCTTGAAGGGAATTATTCTCCGCCACCACCCAAACAGGCTTCTCTGGCCGTTGAATCATAGCTTGACTGCATCCAGTTGTAACTAAACTGTTCAACGACTTTCATTCAATTGATAGAAGAGCAGATAATATTTCATAGTACAAATCACTTGAATTTAAGTTATTATCTAGTAACACACATGATTACCATGATTAATAAGCCGATTAAAACGCACGATCAGAGGCCTAAAAAATAAACTTTCTTTTGTTTTATGAAGAAACAAAAGGCTACTAATCACATGTAGAGTTCTACATTAGCGCTGCGCTGTATCGTCGATGTTACGAAACAGCACGTCTGAGCCGAAGTAAGCCTATTGAAAAGCATTCATCCAAGGCACAGCGTAAGCACAATCAATAATCAATCAAACGACGATCTCTTGATTAGTGAGGCACATCGGCCGAAAATGTCGGTCAGCCGACGTGGGAACGCACCGAAGAATGCGTACGACTCATGATTGTTACTCTCGTGTAGGAATAAAAGAATTGCTCATCTAACTATTACTAACGATATCATTAAAGTAATATATTATTCCCGTAATGTCTGGTTGTGATAGGACAATGATACACATAAAACTCCAGATTATCAATTGAGGAAATCTTTTGATGGCAAAGCGTCATAACTTACTAAACTAAATTGTAGAGTTAAGTATTATAATAAAAATATAGAATTAGAGAAGAATTAATATCGTTTGCTTTTAGCTTAATTGTCACGGGTTATGGATAATGTAAATTTTAAAAAGTATTTATTTGCATGTTGTAGTTCTAAGGTTCGGCTTTACCTAAATAGTTTTGCCACCTGACACGAATACATTGCTAAATGAATAAACTCAGCTTTTGGTAAAAATCTATAAAACTAAAATGGACTCAGACAGAAAAAGTAGTTACTGATTATAACCATTCATGCTTCGTTTCTAGGTGCACTGTTATGTTGTAAAATCTAAATTAATACAACGCTAATCGCATGCTGTTGCGTATGCGGCGAACTCACATAGTAAAGTTGGGCGAAGTCACTTGCAAGTGGTAGAGCCACGCTGTACTCGTAGACAGTTTATCTACAGCATGAATGGGCCGGCTCGTCCGAGTCGTTACCACTATCTCACAGTAAACCGACGTAAAGTAGCGGCTTGCTGTTGCGTTTCGTATGGTGTGTGAGATATCCGAAGACCCACATCCCTCCCAATGGATCCTCACCTCCCAATCCCTTAATTAGGTACCCCTTTTACAGCATAAGCAAAAAAAAAACTAAAATATGTCAAACGCGCCTGCGTCGCACTATACATGCATTACACTATACTTCATCGCCTACGTATAAGCATAGGCCCAGCTTAATTCTTCAACTAAAGAGCATCTCAGCGTTAGTCTTACATAAGTGATATATAACTTACGCCCGTATGCTTCTGAGGTTAATTATTGTCACTCACGTCTCATCATCGTTGCACCTCGGTACAACCGAGCTGTAGTAGGGGTCCGCGCACCATCGACAGTGGGAGGCGGCGGAAAGACACGATCCGCACTCCTCGTGCTCGATGCATACCAGCTTGTTAAGCAGTTGCTCTTGAACTGTGGAGACAAGATGCTAAATAAAAAATGCTAAATATTATTTATTCCTACCGACTGCCTCGGTGGTGCAGTTGTAATGCGTACGCGGTACGATTGCTGCTCTGAGGTCTCGTGTTCGATCGAAGTGATATTGGATTGTTCTATTACGAAATACTCAGTGTCAGTCCGGAGTCTGGAATCGTTTCCGGTATGGCGATATGACCTATTTTCATCCTATGAAATGTGTCTAGAAGAGTTTATACGTTAGAAGAATATAGAAGTTTTTCGCAAGAGAAAAGCCCCATATCATTTTTACTATATTTTTTTTTACTTTTTGGCAGTACCTGATTACGTAGTCCAAAACCTCACGTCTTGTAACGGTGTTTATACCATTTGTATAGACAACACACACTAAACTAGCTATCATCCTGTCCTCATATATGGCAATGTCCTAATTTAACAGTTAATGTATGCATGATTGTGTTGACATTGATTATACTATAATTCCTTTTGGCAGTGTTTTTTGGTTTCATAATAATATGTTCGACAAGTCATTGCCCGAAGGAGTTCTATGGCTCTATTCATATATTAAACATAATTGTACCACTATAAATGTTTACATAATCAAGCCATTGTATTTAAAGTTACTCCAATAAGAAAATGATTGCGGGATGAAATACGTTTAAAGTTTAACCTCCCAATACTTTAAGAGGCTAGTGACAAGGCGTTACAAACGGGTGGTCTGAGCGATCCTAGCCCACCCTAAAATATTGCTGGCCTACTCAAGAATCCTGCTAAGGTTGAGTGGTATAGTCACGCTGTAGATAGTTTTGTCTAGAGAATGAATGGACCGGCTCGTCCGGGTCGTTACCACTGTCTCACAGGAAACCGGCGTAAAGTAGGAGCTTGCTGCTGCGTTTCGTACGGTGAATGAGATATCCGGAGACCTAAATCCCCTTCCCTTTCCCAATCTCTTAATTACCCCTTTCCTTTAAGGTCGGTAACGCGCCCATGATTCTTTTGGTATTGTGGGCGTACATAGGCGGTGGAGATCACTTACCATCAGGTGACCCACTTGCTCGTTTGCCAGCCTATGCTATAAAAAAGGTGTTCAAATGTATTTATATATCTCTATTTTAGTAACCGGGAGTAGTAATTTAAAATCTTGATCACATCAGCAAAAGCTTTTTCTACACCAGTGGAAACAAACTTAAAACATAATTTAACTTTTCAAACACAACCCCAGAATGTAAATCAGGGCGGAAAAGCATTTTGATATTACTTTTCTAAACTGCGGAGCTTGTATTGTAAATTTTCCACAAATACCATAATATTTCCATGACGTGTCAATTAAGATGGCAACTAGGAATCATAACAAGGAAAATGGACACTGGATGATCAGATATTTCCAATGTCGGATCTAGACACAGGAGTGTGTGTCAAGCCAAGTTCAAGGTGAGGCAATCGGGTGTATTATCGATAGACAAATGTCTGAGTAATCCATGAGTATTTGTTTCGGGTCTGGTTGTTTTCTCCTCCGAGGGGTTGATGTTACACATTGCACATCCGCACATTGCACGGTCATAAATAGTACAAGCCAAATCTTTCTGTAATACTCGTATATTGTGCCCGGTATGGCGATAGGGTCGCTCTCTATCACATCATGGCACGGTAATGTTAGTGTACTATAAGTACACCTCAGGATGCCCCTTCGGGGATTACAGGCGTGAGTGCGTACGTATATATGTACAATTATAAACTTGCCCTAGTAGTTTGCCATGGTAGTTTTGATTTCAAATCTTCAGTAATTATTAAAGCATTCGTAACAAGTAATACCTAGTTCGTTTTTTTTTAAAGGTTGTTCCATTCGTTTTCATTTGGTACTAACAATACGTCAAAATCTGAAGGCATCGTTAATTTTTTCTTACCAAGACTTAAATTTTTACCTAGTAATGTACTGACTCTTTTAAACAATGCATCCTGAATTATGGCTAAATCGGCACACAAACATGCATTGAATAAAATGTTCACTCATGACGTTTAAAATACTTCACAATATTTTTTAAAACATCCTGCATATACACATTGAAAAAATAATAACCGCTCTTGAAAACATAACTTAAAACTTTGTTGCCCATTATTTTACAATTGATGTGGTGTTGAGTGGATCTTGAAAACGTCATCACATTACAAACCGCTAGTCTTCCGAAATTTTTACTAATTTTTAGGTACCCCGAATGGGAGAGGCCACCTATGTAAGTACCCCACAGGCTTTGTCTATTTCTGCCACCAAGCAGCAGTATGCAAACACTATTGTATTTCGATTTGAAGACATTGAAGCCAGTGAAATTACTAGGCAACAACTTAACATCTTATTTTTTGTAGTGACGAGCGCAGTTCAATGCCATGCAATGCCGTTTTTTTTACTAGCCCTGCATTATATATGTCCCACTGCTGGGCACGGGCCTCCTCTACTGAATGAGAGGGGTCCAAGCGTCAGTCAGGTTTAAATTTTATAATTTCATACGGTTTTGCTTCTGTTGCGGTACGCTTACCACTAGGCGAGCGAGCTATTGGTTTCGTCGTTCAGGCTAATCAAATAAAATGTACGACCAGAACTGTTTCCATAAAAAAGTCGTGTTAATACAGTGTTGACACAATTTATGTGGGCGTATACGAGATTAGGACAGGAACAGATAATCCGGGACCGTATATAGCAACACAATATCGGCGGCGCGTGCCCCTTATTGTTATACCAACACATTGTAAGAAATTGATCTACAGCGATGGTAGGTAGGTACATCTCCGAAATTAGTTGAGTAATAAACCTCTTCGTACAATGGTGTGAGTTGTAACTAGAGACAGAATATAGAGAAACAATGCTATATTATATACAAGGTGGCAGGTTCCTCGTATGCGAGATGTTCTCTAGGTTGGTACCACCGCTTTGTCTATTTCTACCGCCAAGTAGCACTGACTTTACCACTTGTAAAACTGTCTACAGTGGAGCTCTACCACTACTTAAACTGCTTACAGTGTGACTCCACCTATGTGACTGCCTCGATGGCGCATTTGCAATGCGTACGCGGAACGACTGCTGTGCTGAGGTCTCCGGTTCGATCCCCGGGTTAGGTAAAAGTGATATTGGGTATTACGAAATGTTCAATATCAGCCCGGAGTCTGGATTTGTACCTGGTATGGTGATAGGCACGCCCCCTATCACATCATAGGACGGAAATTAACTCGGCGAAATGTGAATGTACTGGACACAAATCTGCCTACCCCTTCGAGGATTACAGGCGTGAGTGCGTATGTAGTGTGGCTCCACCACGTGTGTCATTAATCTTGGAAACCACGAAGAGCAATGATGATCCAATATAGAGCAGTTTTATTCTCTTAAGTGACTGAAGAGGCCCGGAAAAATGGACATTGTTTGCAAATTCCAACTTAATAGTAAAAATCTAAGATTACCGAAGCGTATAAATTTTATTTGAAGTACCTACTGCATACTAGGTGCTAAGTAAGTCTCTCGTACGCGAGTCCGTCTGAGAAAATGCAAAACAGAAACCGCTTTGTCTATTTCTACTGTCAAACTACTGCAGTATGTAAACATTCAACCTAGTGAAATTACTGGGCATTATGAGACATCTAATGTCTCTAATGTGACGGGCGTAATGCAGTGCCAAGCAGTAGACATAAGCCTAAAGCGTGGCTCTACCTCGTAAAGTGTCCAGCAGTGGTACAATATAATATTATTCCCATTTCTTTACTTTTAGGTTGGCAACGCACTCATTACTCAAATATTAGCACATGGGCGATGGAAATCATTTACCATCAGGTGACCAACTTGCTCACTTCGTTAAACTTTATTTTGTACTCACTCTATTTGAACAGATCGATAAAAAGATAAATAAAATCAAGGCAATTCGAAGTGCCTCAAAGTCAATCATATGGTACAAACTAGGGATTTTAATTTCCCGACTTATTCGTATTCCCATACAACAACCATCACATTACCGGAACTTTCCTTATAAAATGCCTAACTTAAACTTACATACTTAATATAAAGCGTATCACCCACTTTTGTAGGAAATGATGTTATATCTGAATTGAAAAACTTTTTTACAATTAACAAATTAATAATCATGAATTTTTAAGCTTCTATCATCGTAAGGTTTTGATTAGTGATTACGCACTACATTTATTACGCACTACATTTTAGTAAAAAACATAGCAATTAAACAATCTTCTACATTAATATAACAAATTTTATGTCATAGAAATCATTGTATCCCAAATTAACTTGTTTTACTATTTTTCACACGGACAGCTTTGATTAACATTAATAGTTGAAATTATAGGCGTATATTCGTTATAGGCGGTGATTGGGGTGTGGGCTCTATTTAATTTACTCTCTGCATAGTTTATTTACGAATCTCAAATTTTAAATATCCCGGGCACGGGAACCCGGGAAAACACTCTAGTACAAAGGAATACGGCATGTTGTTCATAGTCTGACTTTAAAATAACGTGTTTTTTCAGCTGTAACATACAAGATCACGACATGAATACTGTATTAGGAATGGAAACGAAATTCCCATTAGTAATTAAAAATAATTCTGTCAAATCTATTTAAAAAATTATCTATTTTGTAAAACTAATGTTCGTAACAGGTGGGTTCGGTGCGCGACGTCTGTTTTGGCTATTTTTGTTTACGCATTACCATAATCTCTCTGTTTGAAGTTACGTTTGTTCATGTTGAGATAACGTATTACTTTTATTTGCCTCAATCATACAAGACTCGTACACATGAAATTTTAAACACCTTCAGATAGCAACAAAGTTTATGACGCTCTCGTGATTTTTATTAAGAAATCATACCACTAAAATCACCTTAAAGCCGTACTTACCTATTTTAACCTATGCATTTATTTAAACACCCGTAACAATGCTTAGGTATCTTATCACAAGGAAAATCATATCAGCGTTAACATATGGAAAACTAGTATTTTACCTTGACCGGCTACATCCGCTAGAAACACTGAAAACACTAACAAACACAAACATAACACAACGTGACCGTACATGATCGGAGGCAATAAAATCACATCTGGATCGTAGTTTTATTCGCACGTTAATCGAGCGCTGTGCGATCGGTTTCGCGATGAGTAACTGATAAGGGTTGATAAGGTGATAACGATAAGGGAACGGCGGCGAGCAGCGCGCCGGCTCGCGCCGACCGACGTCTCACCCACATCACATCTGCCACACCTCTACGCTTCAATTTACTCTTGTGCTTACTGCTTACTACTCAGCCGCTTTCTGATTTACGCTTAGCGGCTCGCCTGTCGAATAACACTAAGCGAATTACACTGGGTACTATGATAACACACAAGCGATCGGCACTGACATCATCGCGTGCTAATGGCTTAGCTATACAATCTATACAAACGTATTTCCCTATAATTTATAGAAGATTTACTCGTTTCCTTAAAGCTCACGAAATATTATAATTAACTAGTTACTTATACCTATTTAAGAAACATATTGAAAATAATAGTTAATTAGGTTTATAAATAAATAAGGTTACTCTCTTTATAACTCGTACAAAAAATCAGATAAGTAGTTATTTTCTCACAAAAATAAAACCTACTCAAAAAACTAAAAAGGTAAAAATAAACAAATTTGAGTAGATGCTATTTCAGATACCTACTACCTACACTTTTCAACCTAGATAGCACTGACACGACATTGTGTTTTTTTAGATTTATGGATCATCAAATTCGCGCGCATTTGATGAAGTTTGAGTCTTTCATTCCCGATTTCATCCTCTTACGGTATTTTCTTCTTGAAGTTAAAATTTGACCAACTTTGTGTTAAACTTGTTAGAATTAAAAAATAATCATCTTAATCGGTCCATATTTAAAAAAGAAAACTGTCCGTTAATAAAATAGATATAAAGATTATTTATAGAGCACAAAAAGCTTCGTTATATACGTATAATGTAATATAAAATAAATGTCCCTCACTTTACGGCTATGTCCTTCGTAATTTCGAATTAGACCATTAAGTATTGTTCGACTAAATAGACGACTCCAAGTCACGCATTTGAGCCACTCCCGTAGCTTTGCAAAAATGTACCGTTCTCCACTTTAAAATGACCCAAGACACCTCTCTATTTCACTAATAAACTGGCGCAAAGAAGACATGAACCCACATCCGAGAAAGATCATCAATAAATGGTTAACGAGTGTGGGAGTACATTCGAGGTCAAAATAACAAAACAAACGCAGAGTTTATACCAATGGTTTGTACTAAAGTTGATCAAGTTGCAAAATGCTTGTAGGCGGCATCTACCAATTCTGAATACAACATTAAATGCCATAATACCAAATGGAGGCATGTAAAACCTTCGCAGCGAGGCAGATATGCGTATATAAGCACGTCATTCTGGACGTGTATTTTAAACGCTAAGTAGGACGATGACATAATAGGTACATACCAAATGAAATTACTTGAACTTTAAAAGATTTACTAGTTGACTTTATTTAATAAGTTCAATATTAAGAGTAAAATAATAATTTATGAATTTATGATCAACGACCTTAACATTTAAATTAAATATTATTCTCATTGTTAAAGATGTTGTCGACGATTGTATCTTCTCTCTTTAGCGTAAAAGTGGGTTTAAGTGTCGAAGTGTAACATGGAGTGTGTGCCTTAACTAACCGAGATGTAGTTAGCGTCTGCATCGAGGCACTCGTTCCACAATTAACTGAACATTTCCCTTCTTTACATTACTCCCTATCTAACATTTACACATATGATTGCGACACGCATGCCCACTTCACAAGCTTCCACTAAATAAAACAACCTGTTAACGAACTCATTCAAAAAAAACTTATTGTCAAACTTGAAACAAATACATTACGTCAACGAAAACTTATTTCCATCTGCTTTGAAATTCGAAATCAATAGGACGTACAAAACCAAATGGTTCCATACTAAAACTGTGAGCGATAAAAGCGTCATCCAGTTTCACATTTCTATTTATGTATAATTATAGCATTACAACTGGACCGTTTCTTGAACGTTTCCTTTATTTTTATGTCGCCGCTTTATGCGTCCCGAGTCGCGAGTTTTCTCTAGCATTTCATAAAAGTGATTCACTGGTTCCACCCATCCGTAGCCTTGTTCGGCTTTGCCCATCCAAGTATGACCGTTGGGATCAGTCACAGTCAAATTACCTACTGGGCAGTTTTCAACGAAATCACATTGGAGGATGCTGCCATCCGGATACAAGTAGTTGCCGGAACCATGGTAACACCAGTCCTTGAAATAACCTTCATATCTGGCAGTGTCCGCGAAGGAGATAGTTACTTCTTCGGCGCCTCCCAATCGGTCCGCGTCCCAGTTGCCAGCGTAGCTGTCGCCTTCGGCCGTTGTGTAGATTCCAGGTCCTGCAAAGTAGAAAACAAGAAATATGTTCCAATTATATATCATACTCGTAGAGATGATTCTAGTGCTTATTAGTGCTTGTAGTAGAGTTATTACGATTAGTGTGTAAATATTTCAAAAACTAGTGAATATAGGGACATACACTTTATTGTTATTAAAACAGCAACTATGTACTTTACTTATACAATAATTTTCTGGTAATCGTTCACTTGAATGGCCCATGATTCACAGAAATGATAACGGCTAAAGGAAAAAACATCTACCGCCAAGTAGGCAGAACTTAATTTAGAATATCTAAGACAGAAGTTTATATTAGACAATGATAAGACATAGGTTGGTTCAATAAATATAAAAGTTAAAATTTTAAGTTCACTTATGTACACACCTTACTGCAAAGTGTAACCCTATACTAGAGCAGCACAGCAATTTATTGAAATCAATCGTAAAACAAAAGACAAGCAATAACGGTCAGAGTAACATGTTACGATGCATTCAAGCAATTAGAGCGTAGCGTTCCTCAGTACATTACTTTTAGATAACGTTATGGTCCATTAGTTGCACTTATTGTAAGACTAAACGGCTATAAAATGCCTAGTTAAACATTTCACGTTGGTGAAGTGGGTTATAGGTCGCGAGATAGCGTGATACACGATTGGCCTTTAAAGCTTTTACTTTCTTAACATTTTGGGTATAATTTTTCATAGTCAAGAAGTTTTTGTATATTCCATCGTTAATTTTTTTAGATTATTGTTTATACAGGCGACAGTCTAATTGAATATTATCGATGAAATAAAAACGGAAAGGTAATATTTTAACTAAAGTTGAGTACCTTGTTACTTCAGTTTTAGCTATGCCAATTTCGTACTATACTAATACATAAAGATTTTGAGCAAAATGCATTGAGCAAGAATACGTAATTTTGAATTACATCAAAACGCTTCTACTTAGCAAGCCGCTTTCTCGATGCAATAGTAACTATAAAAGGCTGTAAAACTGTAAGGTTCTATGTACCCTTCAAAAGTTGGAAAGATTGATGAGCGGGTTTCCAGAAGTGTTTAGTAGAAATAAAATACCCCAAAGAGGTTGATAATGGATAGACAAGTAACAATACAATAAAAAGCAGAAAGGTGCCTGCAATACCTATTCTTAAATCATCATATTGCGCCTTGCGCTACACCTGGGAGTGGAATAATCGTTTAATGACGTTAGAATGTTTAGGATAGTTACCATGCATTTTAACAGTACGATCTTTTTTCTTAGCCTCAAAGAATCCATCATAAACATCCCCCGTATCGTGTTGCAAAATCCCCTGGTCTTGCACAACCGGTATTTCTTTGACAGGCTTTTTAACTTCAGCTTCAGTATCCGCTACAGATATTCCAGAATCAGTCATCTTTTCTGAAATATATTAAGCGATATAAGATGGAATTCATTATTAAGTTTACGTACAATTATGAGACCGCGTCAAACTTTGTCATAGTTACAAAGGTTTCTCACTTTTATCAACAATCATTCTTCCTATGAGTTGTCACTTATCAATAAATGAATGAGTAATATTATGGTAATATACATGACTAAGGTTAATGTGATCAACTCAATCAATGCCTCGGTGGCGCAGTTGTAATGCGAACGCGTTACGATTGAGGCCAACGCTGATGTCTCTGGTTCGATCCCCGGGTCGGGTAAAGTGGTACTGGGTTTTCTATTACGAAATACTCAGTATCAGCCCGGAGACTGGAATTTGTGCCCGGTGTGGCGATAGGCTCGCCCGCTATCACACAAGGGACGGAGATACGCTCGGCGAAATGTGGGTGTACTGGTTACACCTCTGCCTACCCCCTTCGGGGATTACAGGCGTTAGTGCGTATGTATGTATGTATGTAAACTACCAAAACAATAAGATATATAATGGAGAAGGGCAAGTAGAGAGGCCGCTCTAGGAGTGTCTAATACGGAACGTTTTTAAAAAAATGGCTTGAATGACAAAACGAGCATGTCGCTCGCCTGACGGTTAGCGGAACGCTCATAAACATATGCAAGACAATAGAAAACTTATTGTACGTCTTATATTCTGTCAAATATTCCGTCGTGCTATCATCTAAGGGACTTTATTGCAATAATCAGCAGGGTTTTTGCAATAATTGATCAAAACTGATCACACCATCAAAGAGTCTGGGCTGGTAAAACATATTTCACGAGAGTTCATTCAAACTGTGTAGCCGATTACTTATTTTGATTACAATATGAAGCGCCACAATTTTGTCTACAGCTTGAATGGATTCGGCCGGGATATTCTTACAGAAAACCGACATGACGCTTGCTGTTCCGTTTCGAACGGTGGGTGAGACTTCCGAAGACCCAAACCAATATCATAAGCTGAAAATTCGCCAAGTGTGTGTGATGATGTGTTTACTTGCATCGTCACGCACACAAACGAAAAAAAATGCCAGCTAAAATCTCTCTATTCTAAAAAAAGTAACTGGTGCCGCCGCCGCCGCTGCTAAAAGCTTGTCACGCTATCTCGGCCGAAACCGCTGGGGGTATGGGGTCGAGACCGATACCAATCGATGCAGAATAATGTGGGGAAGAAAGTAAGATATGTCTCATATTCGTCGGACTTCAAGTTTTTTTATGTTTTGTGGAAAAACATGGGCAAAGCCCCTAGGCTTATAAAAATCAAAAAAATTGGTAAGTTGTAGACGGGAAAAATGTGTTTCATACATTATAAGTGAGGATCATAAAAATAATATGGTGAGTAGATATTAGTATGGTGATCGTAGTTTGGAGCCATTTATGACTCCAATTGAAAGGCTTAAATTTCGTGTGTGTACTTAGTTTCTATAAGTACCTATATAGTTATTCTAAGTTTGAACCATGTTAACAACATACACATAGAGACCTAAGCATGGTAAGATAATATAACAAACCTTACAGTGGCCCCATTACCTTTATTTATTTTAGCACTATAATCTGAATAAACAATTAGGATACTAGGTATCTATTCAAACGAATTAGCTGTACAATGCTTTTTAATAAATTAGTTTCAGACAGATGCGTGACAGGAATCGACCATGACATGTCGCGGACTATTTTTTATTTTGCACGCAACAGTTTGGCCATGACCTGGCAAATATTAGATATATTTTCCAGATACTAACATTTTAAAAATATGAAAGACACCAAATAGTCGCATAATAATACTTATAAATTCAGCTCATAAAATATACAATCTGAACTCGCAGTACTCGGCACGGCCACGGTCCTTCTAAACCGGCCATACACGCTCCGGTCTACCGGAGAGGTCTACCTGTATAGGTGTATCTGCGCAAGTAGAGAGCCTGTCGGAGTGTGTTTGGAGCTGTCCAGTATACCCTGATGTCTTTAGTTCGTTACGTTACGGCATTGTTTCAAGCGACGGTGCACTGGCATTGGTAGGCCTGATACAGAAACAGGGAAAAAGAAACGAAAAAGTGGTATAAAATTGGATATTATTATAGTAGTGTATGGCCTCTATTGGCGATAGTAGGTATATGGCCTTCGGCCTAACCAAAGCAAGTACCTCATATTGTTCAGTGCTTTCGTCCACCACGCTGGCCTAGTACGGATTGATAGACTTCACACACTTCCGAAATTGATATGGAGACCTCTTACTCTTATTTACGAGTAGTAGAGCCACGCTGTAGACAATTTTGTCTTCAGCATGAATGGGCCGGCTCGTCCGGGGCCGGCTGCGAAGCGTGAGACAAATGTTTGTGTGACCCAGAAGTATTTGTTTCGGGTCTGAGTGTTGTAGGAGCGCAAGTCCCTCGTAGTTCTTGATAAACACGATACAGGTTATCCTAGTGTGGGGTCAGGACTAGGTGTGTGACTGCTAGGTGTGTATTATTATTATTGGTATTAGAAACTGAGGGTTTTTTTTTATTTTATTGCATAGGCCGACGAACGAGCAAGTGGGTCACCTGGGTGGTAAGTGATCTCCACCGCCCATGTACGCCCATAATACTAAAATACGTGGTACACTCTGCTGATTAACGAATGACGCAATGTTTTTTTTATCGACGTGAATTTAACGGCTAGGATAAGAAGGTCGTCCAAATGTGTCAGACCCAATATATCTAATTAGATATGATACGATATAAAATTATGCAGATACTTTTTCGCACTTCCGACATCTCCAAATGGGATGTGGGAATGTCTCTTGACGCTCGACATATTTGGACTGCACTGTACTTCTATTGGTAGTGTAAATATTTGCTTGCTGCGATTATAAAAAAATCCCGAGCATTGGGGCAGTTACTGTTTTCATGTTAAACCTTCTTTAAAAAAAAGAAAGATATATTTAATATCTCTAAAATGTATATCCAGGGGTTAGCATATGCAACACGAGATGATTTTGTTGACTCGTTATGTCGTGAGAAAACAGTTTTGCCTGGTTATCTCTATATATCCGTCGAAGCTGAAGAACATGGTTACAAAACAGTTGCGCCTGGTTATCTCTATATATCCATCGAAGCTGAAGAGCATGGTTACAAAACAGTTTTGCCTGGTTTTCTCTATATGTCCATCGGAGCTGAAGAACATGGTTACAAAACAGTTTTGCCTGGTTTTCTCTATATGTCCATCGGAGCTGAAGAACATGGTTACAAAACAGTTTTGCCTGGTTTTCTCTATATGTCCATCGGAGCTGAAGAACATGGTTACAAAACAGTTTTGCCTGGTTATCTCTATATATCCATCGAAGCTGAAGAACATGGTTACAAAACAGTTTTGCCTGGTTTTCTCTATATGTCCATCGGAGCTGAAGAACATGGTTACAAAACAGTTGCGCCTGGTTATCTCTATATATCCATCGAAGCTGAAGAACATGGTTACAAAGCAGTTGCGCCTGGTTATCTCTATATATCCATCGAAGCTGAAGAACATGGTTACAAAACAGTTTTGCCCGGTTTTCTCTATATGTCCATCGGAGCTGAAGAACATGGTTACAAAACAGTTGCGCCTGGTTATCTCTATATATCCATCGAAGCTGAAGAACATGGTTACAAAACAGTTTTGCCTGGTTTTCTCTATATGTCCATCGGAGCTGAAGAACATGGTTACAAAACAGTTGCGCCTGGTTATCTCTATATATCCATCGAAGCTGAAGAACATGGTTACAAAACAGTTTTGCCCGGTTTTCTCTATATGTCCATCGGAGCTGAAGAACATGGTTACAAAACAGTTGCGCCTGGTTATCTCTATATATCCATCGAAGCTGAAGAACATGGTTACAAAACAGTTGCGCCTGGTTATCTCTATATATCCATCGAAGCTGAAGAACATGGTTACAAAACAGTTTTGCCTGGTTTTCTCTATATGTCCATCGGAGCTGAAGAACATGGTTACAAAACAGTTGCGCCTGGTTATCTCTATATATCCATCGAAGCTGAAGAACATGGTTACAAAACAGTTGCGCCTGGTTATCTCTATATATCCATCGAAGCTGAAGAACATGGTTACAAAACAGTTTTGCCTGGTTTTCTCTATATGTCCATCGGAGCTGAAGAACATGGTTACAAAACAGTTGCGCCTGGTTATCTCTATATATCCATCGAAGCTGAAGAACATGGTTACAAAACAGTTTTGCCTGGTTTTCTCTATATGTCCATCGAAGCTGAAGAACATGGTTACAAAACAGTTTTGCCTGGTTTTCTCTATATGTCCATCGGAGCTGAAGAACATGGTTACAAAACAGTTGCGCCTGGTTATCTCTATATATTCATCGAAGCTGAAGAACATGGTTACAAAGCAGTTGCGCCTGGTTATCTCTATATATCCATCGAAGCTGAAGAACATGGTTACAAAACAGTTTTGCCCGGTTTTCTCTATATGTCCATCGGAGCTGAAGAACATGGTTACAAAACAGTTGCGCCTGGTTATCTCTATATATCCATCGAAGCTGAAGAACATGGTTACAAAACAGTTTTGCCTGGTTTTCTCTATATGTCCATCGGAGCTGAAGAACATGGTTACAAAACAGTTGCGCCTGGTTATCTCTATATATCCATCGAAGCTGAAGAATATGGTTACAAAACAGTTGCGCCTGGTTATCTCTATATGTCCATCGAAGCTCAAGAACATGGTTGCAAAACACTTTTGCCTGGTTTTCTCTATATGTCCATCGAAGCTGAAGAACATAGTGGCAAAACACTTTTGCCTGGTTATCTCTATATGTCCATCGAAGCTGAAGAACATGGATAGAATACTGGACTCGTTATGCCGAAAGTTGACATAAAATAGTACTTTCAACCTCGTTGTGGTATTTTGTCTACGAAACCTAACATGACAACGAGATTTTATCGAATGTGACATTTTCACCCGTGATATTTGTCTTAGATAGTTACCTCTCGCGCGCGACATATATCGTGTTGCATATCCTAAGCCCGCAAGCCTAAAGTCGACCATTTACAACGGGTTTTAAAAATTA
The DNA here is from genome assembly GCA_905332985.1 of Mimas tiliae. Taxonomy (NCBI): domain Eukaryota; kingdom Metazoa; phylum Arthropoda; class Insecta; order Lepidoptera; family Sphingidae; genus Mimas; species Mimas tiliae. Next base: position 10,073,925 of record HG995255.1, read on the forward strand.
ATCTATGATTACCACAGGAAATAAAACACAAAATTCTTTAAGTAAAATATTGTATTCTACTAACGTTAATAAAATTATCTGGCATTATTAAAACATTAATAATTAACCAATAACAAATTAAAATGTTTCACCTGAATTTGCGCAGTTTTGTTTATTTACACGTTCCTTAAGATGCGATCAGATTACACAAAAATATACTTGGTGTAAGGGAAACGTTTCCGAAAACAAAGAGAGTTTATAATGGTGGTGATTATGAACATACCACTAAAAATCGCAAAATAAAACTATCATTCTTGTTACGATCACGCGCACGCGCCGCTGGCGATATCCAACGGCCGTTAACCCCGAGCGTCAGCAGATTTCTTTATTAGCGTTACATTTATATATTAAAAAAAACATTTAAATAATTATTTTAACAATATAAATAACAGCATTTATCTATCCAAACATGATGCTGTGTGAAAAACAATAAAATATATAGTTTTATTTTGCGTCTTTTTTAGTTGTACGTTCATAACCACCAGCACTATCACCTCTCTTAGTTTTCCAAATTTTCCCTTACACCCTTTATAGCACAATACAATCATTCAGCATTGATATTTAAAGACACGCTGACACTTAACTATATAGCAAATATACTTGCAGTGTGACCGCCATGCTATATGTTAATAGCTTCTGACCTTACATGCTATACTGTAATAATACTGAGTATTCTGAACGCACCTTTAAATATTGAATCAGAGGGTAGAAATGAATGTTCCGTAGATCTTTGTTCCAAAATGCATACCTGATGCCCCATTGATAAATAAATATAAACAAAATATAATGACGAGATTTTGCTAACGAGAACAACATAATATTTCACTACTTATTACTATTTTATTTATGGTGTACATATAGCCTTCTTGGAAGAAAATAAATAGTGTAAAAAATCACGAGGATACTTTGAATTACAGCATTCGTAGAACGCAAGTTCTTATCATACTAAATAAATATTTATTTTTTCGTTATCCAACTGCGCACACTTCGAATAAAATGTACAAACACTAAATAAATGACAACAAATACTTCGAATTCAAAATAATAAAAAGAAAAATTACAGTTGTAATACATTAAGTTACAAAAAACAATAAATAAAAAAAAACATTAACATTATAAACATTTTAATCGAAGAATGACACAGCCACGTACATCGTCAGTGTTGATAAACGGATACCAACGTCTATAAAATCTCATTTATATGAAACTGCAATTGGAAAAATATGAAGTTATGCTTACTTGTTAAATCGGCAGACAGAAATGTATACAATTTTTTTTACATTGTATCACAGACAAACAAGCCTAAGTTTTACACACAGTTTTACATGAACGGGAATCGAATAGGGGAGTTTTTTATAGCAGAGGCCGGCAAACGAACGACCAGGTCACCTGATGGTAAGGTATCTCCACCGCCCATAATTATCCACAATATCAAAAGAATCATAGAGGCGTTGACGACCTTAAAGGAAAGAAATGAATAAGGAGAAGAGGAAGGGGATTTCGGCTTTCGGATATCTCACTCACCGTACGTAACGCAACAGCAAGCTTCTACTTCACATGGGTTTTCTGTGAGATAGTGGTAACAACCTGGTAGAACCGGTCCATTTGTGCTGTAGGCAAAACTGTCTACAGCGAGGCTCTACCACTTAAACTCAGACCTTAGTGGCTGCGCATAATGTTGATCCCATAATGTGGCGTATAATTTTATTTGTCTGTGTGTGGGTGTGATACACGTTACTTGTACTAAGCGATTTCCTCAATCAAATGCGAGGCTGTGTGCGTGTGTGTTTGTGTGTATGTCTATAGTATCATGTTGGCTGGATCCTCGATGTTTTCCTTGAAGGCCTTCATCCACTGCGCACCGACCGCGCCGTCCACAACCCTGTGATCCGCTGATGCCGTGAACGTTACGAATTTAGCCGTCCGGAAACTGAAAAATAACATATTTTAATGAGACAAAAAAAAAGATGACTGCCTCGGTGGCACAGTTGTAATGCGTACGCGTTACGATTGAGACCAACGCTGAGGTCTCGGGTTCGATCCCCGGGTCGGGTAAAGTGGTATTGGGTTTTTCTATTACGATATGCTCAGTGTCAGCCCGGAGTCTAGAATTTGTGCCCGGTATGGCGATAGGCTCGCCCCCTATCACATCATGGGACGGAGATACGCTCGGCGAAATGTGGGTGTACTGGTTGTAACCAGTGTAGGCAGAGGTGTACCTCTGCCTACCCATTCGGGGATTACAGGCGTGGGTGCGTATGTATGTATGTAATAAAAAAATCGACAAAGTCCTGTCTCTACCCCTCTTGCGTTTCTTCTTTAAATTACAAAGTCCAGTATAAGCCGCCTGGACTCGGTTGATACCATGGTATCGCAGGAAACAGATCTAAAATGACATCTTGCTGTTACATTTCGTACGGTGAGTGAGAGCCGGAAAGCAAGACTGAGACAGTCAGACAGTCAAGTTCAACGCATCCATAATTCTTATGGTGTTATGAATATTTACGAGCAGAAGAAGTCATTTACCATAAGGTGGACCAATTGCTTGTTTGCTGCCTCTACTACAAAAAATGGCACTTCACCACGCCTTTCACCTCATAAGACATAAAAACTTCCATAATGCCCAATAGTTTTAATTTGAATTTATTTCAAACCAGTACGCAATAGTGTGTAAGCTTGACGGCAGAAATACATAAAGTGGTTGTACCTACCCAGACGTGTACAAGGGACCTACAACTAAGTATCAAAGGAAGCTCTGTTAAATACAGAGAAGTTATAATAATAACATACCCATGTGGCTCGTTTTTGTCTGCAATTACTAGTTCTTGTAAACCACCGCACGCCAAAATGAACGACTGTGGTGGGTTGATGATGGCGTTGAACATCGTGATTCCTGAAATAAATAGCATAATTTATTACTAGAAGCTATAATTTATTTTTGAGTGGTAGAGCCACGCTGTAGACACTTTTGTCTACAGCATGTATGGGCCGGCTCGTCCGGGTCATTACCACTGTCTCACAGAAAATCGGCGTAAATTAGCAGCTTGCTGCTGCGTTTCGTACGGTGAGTGACATATCCGGAGGCCCAAACCCCCTCCCCTTCCCAATTCCTTAATTATCCCTTTCCTTTAAGGTCGGCAACGCACCCATGATTCTTTTAGTATTGTGGGCGTACATGGGCGGTGGAGATCACTTACCATCAGGTGACCCACTTGCTCGTTTGCCGGCATATGCGATAAAAAAAGCGCCCATAACCAGTTGCACTGATTAAACGACAACTCAACGACTTGAGTGATACACTCACCATACATGCCGAGGTTGGAGATGGTGATGGTACCGCCCTGGTACTCCTGCGGCTGCAGCTTGCCCTCCTTGGCCTTCAGCGCGAGCACCTTCATGCTCTTGGACAAGTCGATTATACCGCGCGAGTCAGCGTTGAACAATATCGGAGTGATCAAACCGGTAGGTGTCGCCACCGCTACGCTCACGTCTACGTTGGAAAATCTGGAAATAATTTACAATTTGTTTTAAATTCATTTCTTTCAGTAATAATCACACGATACCCCAATGAAAAGTCAGGTACTATCAAAGATCATTAGCTATTATGTGAAATTTTGTTTGTGAATAGGATAGATGATACGATTTTAATTTTAATAAATTTTACCGACAACTTTCTGTCAAAAACTAAATAGAATAAATCAACTAAAAAGACAGAAAATAACGCAAGACATAAGTCGTGACGTCACCGCCATTATAGTGCGGGAGTGCGAGAGAGATACCGAGATGTTTCAATTACGCACCTACTCTTCCCTATAACAATATACTAATAGCTATCCTCCTTTTACAACTTATTAACGCTGTTTCCACACAAAGGCTTTTTATCATTTTTGATGATGTATATAAAATAATAATATATGAAATCAAATATACGCAACTGTCTTATCTTTCCACTATGACAATAAAACAAGTTTATATTATTAAAATAAACTTACTGTCTAATGAAAGATTCCATCCAATGAGAGTTGACAGCGGGCACGCGCTTGGACGCTGCAGCAACCGCCTTCACTATAAAGTCGTTTACTGAAACCTGCGATTATTATTAAAAAAATATTAAATTTAATAAAAAAAAAATGGAAACCGTACCAAAACTTAAGACAGCAAATTTCGTTTTTTTTTTCTTAGAACGGGAAACCGACTCTACACTACATTTTGTGGTAAATAAAGTGCAATCCATTACGTCCCTCAATGACCGCTGGATACACACAGTGTTACAGAAAGGAATAGTCAAATTTAAGCAACATATAGTGTACGATGTAAGTATTTCATCCCCCATAGAACTAAATCCGATTGCATTGCATAATAAATAAATCATTTTATTTTGTATCGAATAGTAACATGTTATTCGATTTGCAACACTAAATGATAAATAGCTGATATGAATGAAGTCCAGGTTTAGTTCATTCAAATAATTTATAGTGACGTGATGGATCTTATCGATCGTAATAAAGGATTAGTGTGAAATTTTAGGATGTCTGTATTTTGATAAGATCACAATATAGATATACACAAAAACACACTATCAGATGTATGTAACAATCCTTAAATATGACCACACCTTTCTGTAACACGTTGTATACCGGCCTGAAGTTACTGGATATACACTGGCTGACCCGGTACGCGACTCGATTGAACGAGCCACTATGGTGGGCTTTTCACCGTATGTATGGTAGTCGCTATCCAGTAATGTATAAATATGTATCGTAATCATGGCGATACACATCCTATCACATCATGGGACGGAGATACGCTCGGCGAAATGTGGGTGTACTGGTTACACCTCTGCCTACCCCTTCGGGGATTACAGGCGTGAGTGCGTATGTATGTAGTCATATATTACAAGACGCTTTGTATTACATATATTAATCAGTCAATGTCACCAAAGTCATGTCGTGTTTTCCAACTCAAGGTCTCTGTTCAAATCAATCAGTGTCATGAAACTTCTGCTGACTCGAATCTAAAGGCAGACGTTCGTTGATCGCTCCATGCATCGGACGTGCGCGTCATTGACGCAACGGCTGCGGGTTTGACTATACGCTACGTAAATCTATGGCATTGTCAATTCAACAGTAGTCACTAAAAGCGGGTTCACGCGTTTCGAGCGCCGCATGGGTTGGTGGAGCGCACCACGCATTATACAGCAGCTATACATAATAAATCGTCAGTAAAGTTCTAACAGTGCGAAAGTCAAAAATTTGTACTTATATCATATATGGGAGATTAAAAATAGCGTATATCAGCCAAACCTAAAAGACAGAAGTATTTTTCTGTTTTTGAATCTGCAGAGTCTATTTAGTATAGTATGCAAAATGCAAATACGTTTTATTTGGTTGACTATTCTCCTCTGTACTATTTAACTTGCCCTATATTTTTAACTCGCGCTCTCAGAGCTTCACCAACGAAATACTCCTTCTTCACGACATACTACTTAAATAATGAACTTACCTTAACATCAGACTTCTCAGCAGTCAGCCGATCGTTGACCAGCTTCCTCATGGCGAGCGTCTTATCCACGTTGACAGTGACACTGAGCTGGTAATGCGGTATGGTCTGCTTGGCGGCGCTGAGTCTCTTGGCGATAGTTTCGCGCATGCCCGACAGCGGTATGTCGACGAAGGTGGCGCCGGGGGAGGGGGCGGGGGCACCGGGGGCGGGAGCCGCCGCGGGGGACGCGGAGACAGCTGCGCCTGACACGTCACCGCTCTTGATCGACCCGTACAGACCCGAGCCCTGCCCTGTGGACCGTATGAAATATCACGATATTTAAAGCCCCATTTAAATGGATTTTCGTGTATTACTCAAACGAGAATATCACAGAAAACTGTTATTTACGATGACCGTGTCATAGGATTTTTATTTTCAATTTGCATTACGCGGCCTCGTGTATGAGTTTTCTGTTAAAATGTTGCCTCGGTCGTGCGATAAACTCTCTGCATATTAACGGGGTTTAATTAATATATATTTTGAATCAAATAATTTGTCTCGACTGAGTTTAGTTTTAAATAATTATAGATAGTTCGGTTCATTTGTCACGTCTTACTATGTGCACGTAAGCTTTATGTAGATCTAGTTATAAATGAATTTAATAACGATCACAAATTCATTCGTTCGTCAATAATTATCATGCTATTTTTGCTGTCGTAATGTTTTCGCAATCTATATATGGTTTGTTTTTGGCCCGCAAATAAATTTGATAATCGCTATGTCATTAAGTGAGAGTGCAACTATTGACAGTAGGTACCTACATATACAAACACGTCACACACACATACGCAAGACGTGCAAAAATTAGTTGAATTATCTATACTTTCAATGAATACATATGCATAAAATTTTGATTTCAATTATTTTACTTTTGTTTTTAGTATCAAAATTGATAGGATATTTATTTGGGTCTAGCAGGTGTAATTTATCGCATCAAAAAATATTTGAGCTTTATTTTTCCGTTTGATTCGTATGTATTTCATACCGTCCCTAGGGCTCAGTCAATTGTTCATACATTTCATAAACATGTTAATTTTCACACAAATCCAAACTAAATTATATTTATGAAAATAAAAGCGTAACTAAAACAAAAGTCAACATAACAATTGCGTATAAAAATAATGTCAAATTATAATGTGGATCTCATCGAATATAATAAGACTGAACATATACATACGAAGGAAGAGAATTAAGGTTGCTACTGCTATCAATATTTCTCTAAGATGGGGTAGATTTTTTTTGGTAAATACAAACACCTGATAAATCTCTACTGTACACAGTAGTAAAATAACTTTTTGTCTCAATAAATTTAATGTCTAATACGAACAAGAAAACATATTTTCAACAAATAATAAATATTCAAGATTGCACATAATATAGTGTCAAAAAGTCAAACCTTTTACACAACGAACCTAGGTAAATAAAATGAAGCGCATTAAATTTGTAATAAAACTGTTAGTGGTGCCAAACTAAATTTTGTTAAGTCAGTTCAATAACCAAAAATATTAAAATTTGTACTTGCTGTGTTTTTACATTAAAAAACACAGCAAAACTTACCTCCAAGCCTAATGTTCTTCAATTCAGCAAGCCTCCTAGCCATGGGGCTGGCGTACACCCTACCTGAGGGCGCAGGAGCGGCGGCGGCAGCGGGTGCGGGTGCAGCGGGGGCTGCGCGGGGCGCGGCGGCGGCGGCGGCGGAGGCGGGGGCCGCGGGGGCAGGAGCGGCCGCCGCGGGAGGGGCAGCTGCTGCCGCTGTATATTTTTTATAAACTTACATAAAATCCTACTGTAAGGTCTGACTTACATTTCTAAGTTTTACTTACGGACTTTATAAGTCTTATGTAAGTGGCTCTCACATATGCATATACACTTGCATACATACATACGCACTCACGCCTGTAATCCCCGAAGGGGTAGGCAGAGGTGTAACTAGTACACCCACATTTCGCCGAGCGTATCTCCGTCCCACGATGTGATAGGGGGCGAGCCTATCGCCATACCGGGCACAAATTCCAGACTCCGGGCTGATACTGAGAATTTCGAAATAGAAAAACCCAATACCACTTTACCCGACCTGGGGATCGAACCCGAGACCTCAGAGCGGGTAAAGTAACGCGTACGCATTACAACTGCGCCACCGAGGCAGTCACACACTTACAAATCTTCATACACTTGCACAAACTTATAAATCTGACTTATTTGTTACTCTTTCACGCCTCCATCGCTGAACCGATTTGGATGGAATTGGGTACAGAGATAGATGAGAGACGGTTATAGGCTACTTTTTATCCCGGAAAAGACTGTATACACGGGCGGAGCCACGAGAAAATGCTAGTATAAAATAAAATATAAATGGGGCAGAATTGCGAAAACGGAACAAATTATTGGGGCACAAAAAGATTGATTTTCATGCTAATAAAATATTATTATTGTATCTGAAATTCTACTATAAATTATTGACTACCTTAATTCTATGCGATAAGACTTGTGTTATATTTGTCTCCAAAATCAGTGCCAGTCCAAGACCAATTTTAGGATGGAAGAAGATGAAAATTAAAATTATGGAAAACCGGCACAGCGACGGCTATTCCGTTCCGTCGTAGTATGGCGGGGCCTGTAGACGCATATTAATGTGTAACGCAACTGATCAGGAATATTATATTTTTAAGGTATTTCTAATTTACCGGTAATTTTGTGGGTGTTCGAGAAAAATAAGGTCGGGTGTATGGAAATAATACTTAGTTGTTTAGATAATAAGCATGAAGGCATATTATATCTTAGCTGTAGGTATATAAAAGGATTTAATGATACATGAAAATTACTATTTTAATAAAGAATCTCCACATAATAAGGATACGTGCACACCATGGAAACTCTAAATTGTCTATTTAATGCGTTATCTAGTGAATAAAATGTACACAGATATTATCAACAGAAGGCCTCCAGGCCCTTAATAAATTATAGAATGACATTGAAACTTACCTGCTTCTGCCTTTGGCTTTGGTTTTGTCGCTTTAACCGGCGATGCTGTGGGTTATAGGCGAATAATGGCAAATCAGCAAATACATGCAAATGCAAATTAATCAAACATTTTTATACAAATATACCACTTTTTTATCATGCGGATTAATCGTGTCTAGTATCATTACTCATTATGCAGGATCTCAAAACGTTCTAAATTAATGAACATGAAAATTAAAAAGTTAAATGGACTATAGTGGTAGCACATAACTGAGTAAGTTCCTGAGGTAGTGGAGCGGTGCGGGAGGGGTGACATAATATGACGTAACAGCAATGTCGCGCTACACACGTGATGAATTTAATTCACACGTCAACACGCCCCTCCCGCACCTCTACTACCGCACAACCATCTATTCAGTTATACACTACGCCTGTAATATTAATTATCCCCTGTAAACTACATCGTTTTGCGCGTAAAATCCACATGACTAAAAAATTTCATAACATAGTTGGCATAGCGAAATATTACCATAAAAATAACTTTAAAAGAAACATGCGATTAATAACTGTGTTTTAGCGTATGATAGTGATATTAAATTTATATTTTTTTAAGTAACTGTTCAAATTCAATACCAACAAATATTGTATGTCAATAATAATCTATTGTGATATTTATGTATATCATCTGGCACAATATATAGCATTTGACTAACTAAAATGGCTAAACTACAAAGAATGTAGGTAGTTCGAATTTTACAAAATGCCTGAAATCAAACTTAACAACAGCTATAGCAAATATAACTATAACTAACAAACAACTATAGCTAAAAACGGTAATATTATTTCTTCTAAATATTTAAGCAAATCAGTATTCTAGCATTGGGAAATACATATTATATACTCGTCGGAATATCATAACTCAAAGCTAGGGCAGTAAATAAAATTATTCATGCTCAATTAAAAACAAACTCTTACAATCATCCTTGAATTCTTTAAAGGCAGCTACGTCTGCCTGATTTTCCACAATGATACAGAGCAGTTTGCCCACAGGGACGCCCTTCGTGCCAGCCGGAATAAGTATCTTCGCCAAGTAACCTTCTTCAGGTGTTTCGAAGCCCATGGTGGCCTTGTCAGTCTCAATTTCACAAAGGAGATCACCTGAAAATTTAGAAATAGCATTTCTAAATAAATTCTTCTAGAGAATTAAACATAAAATATCTATCCAAATTTACAGTAGCCTAGTAAATTGTATAATGTTGTAGATCTAGCAATACAAACATACAGGCGTGAGACTGTAATCCTTGAAGAGGTAGCCAGAGGTGTAACCAGTACACCCACATTTCGCCGAGCTTATTTCGGTCCTATAATTTGATAGGGGGCGAGCCTATCGCTATATCGTGCACAATTCCAGACTTCGGGCTGATACTGAGCATTTCGTAATAGAAAAACCCAACATCACATTTACCCGACCCGGAGATCGAACGCGAGACCTCAGTCGTAACGCGTACGCATTACGCCACTGAGGCAGTCATCATCACCGCCATCTAGCAATACAATACGCAAAATAACTTGGCCAGCCTGAAGTTAGTCACCTTCCCAGCCCTCTACGCCTCACGTCACCCGATCAGGCCGATCGAGTTATTTTACGCATATTGTACATTATATATTTGATTCAGTCGTAAGTTGCTAATTGATCTGTACTTGAAATAAGGTTGTAAATGTTATCTTGAAAGATGTAAATAGGTGTCTATATTATTTAATTTTGATATGAAATGGAGAATAAAACGTCAATCGATAAATATGTTACTTTAAAAATGAAAAATTCAAACATCGTCATTTACGCACTGATTTGAATAATCATATTAGATTTGTGATTTTAGATATATATTATATATTGTATATATATTGAGATAATAATCTCACTAAAAATAGTGAAATAATTAACATTTTACAAAAATAAAATGCTAAATTGTTTATATTTAGCTTATTAGTTTTTTTGTTGGTTTTTACTTAAAAAAAAACCCTATTAATATATGTACATATTTGGAAGACGCAAGTACCTTCACTAAGTTTGTCTCCTTCTTTTTTTTCCCAACTGACAATTGAACCACTTTCCATGGTAGGTGACAATGCTGGCAGGTTCACCTTTATGTGGGAAGGTAAGTCTGAATAATACCTCAACTGGATGGTCCATTGTGGTACAGTCAATATTTTCTTTTCTTGTGAACATAATAATCTGAAGAGAAAAGTGAAAATATTAAATAAAACTATGCATAAAAAGCTTAACATGACACAATAGAAACTACGCGCCCTTCTCCTTGTTCATACTAATATTTAAAATAATAATTGCAGTCTCGTTTTTTAATCAATTTTGATACTGTTTTCGCAAGAGTATCTTTTTCGTATTCTTTTATATTGCACAATTTGTCCCCCGCGGTTTCACCCCCAACATCTATCGCCACCTACCGGGTCCAATTGTGAATATAAACCATCCAGGATCCTACTCAAACACCCACAAAAAGTTTCATCAAAATCGGTCCAACCGTTTTTAAGTTTTAGCGAGACTAACGAACAACAATTGATTTTTATATATAAGATATAAAATAATGTACAATACTGAACATAGAAAACTACCCTATTAAGTTTTGGGCCCAAGTGATTCACAATTCCTGTCACAAGAAATTTTACTAGCTGGGCTCCTTGTACGCGAGGCTTTCTAGGTTGGTACCACCACTTTGCCTATTTCTTTGTATTATGAAAATACTAGGCATTATGAGATTTAACATCTTATGTATTTGGATGACGAGAGCAGCCCAGTGCTATTGTAATTCAAAGTTCTTTGGTATTGCTTCTGTTTCGTCATTCAGGCTGATAAAGAAACTTTTGTCAGTTCTGGCCAATGTAAGTATGTAAATACATTCATGCGTACTTTATGTACTTTACAACATTACGGAACTATTTGCATTAGATTTTGATATCCTTAAATTTATCTGCAATGTTATCAGTACAGTTAAATTGTAATTTGCTTTTGGCTCAAGAAGAAATGTATAACAGAAGCTCAAATGGTGTATTTTATTTTAGGCAAGAATTTGTAAGACACAACATATGGTACAGTTTTAGATATTAATTGGGTTGTCTATTTATATGGTGTAATTCTATTTACATAATATGTTTACTGGTGATTTTTTTTAATAAAATATTCATGACAATACTCACTTCATGCAGAAGTAGTGTCATGTACTTAACCACATTTTAGGGATATACAAAAAAAATGCTCATGATGTTACATGGTCATCAAAGGGCGACCATTTCACTACCACCACCACTATTTCATTCATTATAATATAGATGGTCCTTTCAAATGCCTCTAAGTTGTCCTTTACCATCTATTACCTAATACTTAAGTGAAGTTAAAGGTGTTCCATTTTGTTAGGCAACCTTAAGATTAAAAAAAGCAATATAAATTCAACAAGGTATCAATCTATTATAATAATTTGAGGTATGTGACCGAAACATGAGACCTCGTCATCTAACTGTTTTCATACAATTACATAATAATATGAAGCTCGAGCAGACGTATTGCTGTGGCCTGACTCATACCCCATGTTTCGGTCACCTATCTCAGTTGAGCACTCAATATTAAACTTTACATGTATGACCTTAAAAAATCCTATATTCAAAAATAAAATTTAAGATGCCTATTTATGTGCTTATCAAGTACTTGATAATAAAATTATCATTCTACATACAAATGCAAATACTACGAAAATTATCAATGATGCCGTCTCAAATACTTTATGATATCAAATCTCTGTCTTCAAAACATATTCCTGTATTTAGACAATGATTTGTTTAGTGAAGTAGATGTATAACAACATTGAAAAGAAAATCCAAGAAAATCACTAAAATTACAAAAGATAACATAGTGGAACTTTTTTGTTGAAACACTTATGATATGGTATCACAGTGGTATTATAACTCTGGAGTTTTTAACTAGCTTTTGCTCGTGGCTCCACCTGTGTGAATGTCTTTTTATGAGATAAAAATTCATGTTCTACATGTGTCCTAAATTTCATCCAAATCCTTCAGCCATTAAACCACAATTGATAAACAAACATCTAAAGTCACAGACTCAAACACATAACAAATTTCGTGTTTATTATATTAATAGGATGTTTTTTATTACAATATTAAAGTAACTTAGATAAGTAATTATATATTTCATGTTACTGTTGTGCAAGAGAGATGGGTTATGGATGGATATTACTACACCTCTATCTAATTAATATCATATTGATCCTTCTCTGGACATTTCTTGTCTGTGACTATTAATTAATCATGGTACAGTTCAGGAGATAAGCCATAACATATACAAAAAAATCTTCTAAATATACCTTTAATGAACATTTATTAAGTTTTTAGTATGTTAGTAACAGCCCTAATAAATATATTATCTCTATATTACTTATGGTAATCATAAATCTGATTCCATCATTCACTAACATTAAAGGTAATATTTGTTGAATTCATAAAATGTATACTTCATATTATACATCATTTAGACTAAGTCAAATTTTAACTCTCCCACCAGTTTGAAAGGGTGTTTCATTAGAGAAGAATAGGTAAAAAACTCTAATGTTGCTCTTTTCAAAATTGTATTTATTTCATTTCATTCCTTACACCATCGGTTTACCAGTAAACACACAAAACGCTAAAAAAATGACTATGACATAGTATTAGATGTACTTTTTAACCGACTTCAAAAAAGAGGAGGTTCTCAATAAGGCGCGTTTTTTTTATGTATTTACATCGATTTCTCCGCTAATTGTGGGCGGTTTGTTGGAAAAAAATCACTTGATAGAGTTAAGTTGCGGTGTGGTTCCATATAAATTAGGTTAAGATAGAGTTAAGTTGCGGTGTGGTTCCATATAAATTAGGTTAACATCTGATGACGGAGTACGGAGTAAAAAAAATTAAACTCCTCAACAGACAACAGTACACTCGTAGCAATTGTGTTATTGTATTGGAATTTACATGCTATTGCTGTAACTACAGCTAAAAATTTAAAAATAAAATAAAGTTTAACAAAACTTAGAAACTGACTTCAAAATAAAAACACTGGAAAGTAAAAAATAACAAATTCTATCTCTTCTATTCTCTTTGAAATCGGTGCAATTTTATTTGACTGGTAGCAACACAGACACAGACTTATTATTTTGAAGTTGGTTGTTAAGTTTTGTTATTCAAAGTGACAAAGCCTTACAGATGTATACACTCATTCAATTCAATTTGATTTACACTAAAATTTATACTAGATTAATACAATTTATTTTGAATTAGACCAGTCCAATGAAGAACATTATAACATAAAAATAAAGATATTATAATGATTTTTATGCATGATCCTCATGAGTTTCCTGATTCCTCATGGGTATTAATTGTATTTAATGTATAATGTTAATAATTCAATAATAATAATTAATTCCACTACTAAGTACACATATCATCCACTCTAAAACATTCCTATATATAATGAATAATCATCAAATTTATTTTAAACATCAATTATTGATTATTTAATTATCATAAAAAACAAATATTTTCATGTTGCTTATTATGTGAAGAGAGCAAATAATTCCATAAAAAAAATAACCAATTCAGAAAAAGTTGTATTTTAATACACATATGTTTAATTTTACAATATATTTAATACATACTTATTGTGTGGACATTTAATCAAGAATATTAATGTCATGCATGATAAAAATTGTGATCTTCATTTGGTAAACTAATTTTAGTATTTATTTGGAGTAAAATAATCTTTGACATTCTGACATGTGGAAATGCCGGCTATCAGAGCCAAGTTGTGACAATTCAGGTATTGAAGATCAGTGTCATTTTGGTTATGCAACTGGCATTGCGAATTTCAGCGGCAAGGACGAAGTTCCATGTACTAATAATTTACATGTGACACTAAGGTTTACAAAAGCGCTAATAGTTATGCGTTAAAATACTATTTTATTAATGGAAAACAAGGGGTTCTGGCATACCTGTTAGAAAGTTTCCTCCTGGACAGTTCTGTGCTGATGCATCTCGTGATATTTGACCGTATAGCTTTTTTAAGGCTATCATTCAGAACTTGGTTTCGTACAAGAATCGTTCGCAACATTATTGCTTTTTAAATGTAGGTACAACTATTCCGTCCAGATGATCGGGACGGTTTTCTAAAAACCGTAAGATCGACCTTCTGCAATTTGTAGGTCGTTGATAGAAAATTGACAGCTGTCAAACTGTCGTGTGTGGCGGTGTGTGGAATGTTCATGCGGCAGAAGTGCGGCAGCTTGAACACATTAGAATAGTCCAATCATATTTATTTCAGAATTATGCACTGTCCACTGATTGGTCGAAATATAATAATAGACAATAATATAATTTAACATAACAGATGATGAAAACATGATGGCAACCACAAACAAAAGCAAGTGTAAGGCGTAATACCTATTATTTAAAACAAGTTTATGAAGAAGAAGAACATAACAAGAAAAAGGAATTCAGAAATCTAGCATATAGGGTTCATATCTAGTATCTAGCCACAAACTACTTATGGAAATGGTTATTTAAATGGCTATTTTAAATAATGAAAAAAATATATAGTTTTTTCTTTTGTACACGCAACTGAAGTACGTTCTGTTTATTATTAAGTAATTTAAATTGTATGGGATCGCACGCTATCTTACACACATATGGCGATCCAAACATTTATCTATCGAATTGTGTTGCCAGAATGTATAGTGAGATACAAAAACCGTATGTTAGGTTGGTGTGTTTTCGATGCTATACTTTTTTTTATCGTGGAAAACTTATCCACCCTACCTAAGACGACTGATGGGGTGGTGACCGGCTCTGATTGGTGGACACTGAATAGATCAACAGATCGCGGCTGTTGTCGGAAGGTTTCAAGCTTTGAATACTGTTAATTACAATAATATTTTCTGTCTTGAGATATCTATGTCTCAATGTCATGTTTTATTGACTTTCAAATTGTTTATCAGGTTCAAAACTACCCATATGTTAAATATCAGACTACACATACGCATATATAGATGAAACAAAATCAAGTAGATCCATTTATTTTACCATATTGAATGTCTTAGAAATACGTAAGGAAAATACAATACACGTAAAATAACTTCGCCGGGCTCAAGTTAGTCGCTTTAACTCGATCATGATTTACTTCAGGTCGACCAAGTGATTTTGCGCGTATTGTAGTTAATAACAATATTAATTTATTGCAACACTAAACTAAAACTAAAATCATATTTTATTATATCATGCTTTTTACATTTTTAATATAAACCTTTATTATATTGTCAATAATCAGTTGACAGTGTAGGCAACTCTGAAGTCCGAACTGTCAAAACTCAAAAATGACATTCCTCTTTCTCTTCTGTCAACTGTTGTGTTAGACAGGTTATTAAAAATGGTGAGAAATAAATTCGAGAATATTATACCAATCTGGACTTTAGCGGCAAAATAAAATAGTTCATTACAGTAGCTAAGAACTGTATTACTTAGTGCCATACTTATTTTGTGTCTTAACAGTCAAATACTAGAAGTGTTAAAAATGTTGTCCGAAACGAATATAACTTCCAATGTTGTGTTTTTCAGGCCAAACGCACCAAGAAGGTCGGAATCACTGGCAAATATGGCACACGTTACGGTGCCTCTCTCAGAAAAATGGTTAAGAAGATGGAAGTGACCCAACACGCGAAATATACTTGTTCATTTTGTGGCAAAGTGAGTACCGAGTACAAAATACAAACAAGTAGTGTTAAGTATTATGCTTGATTCTTTGGCGAATTGCCCCACTAGTATGTCTAATATATTATGTGGGAAGAGCGTACCTACTAATATTTATCGAATAACAACATACAACTTAGGTTAGATTTTATCATAATAGAAAAAAAAACCCGTGGTATCTTGGATATTAGTTGGGTCAAGATTGATCGCCTCATTCATAAAGGCTCATATCATGAATTGCGACCATGCCACTAAGCCTCTATATGCGAGTTTGTATGGGCGAGTGTCACTACTTTGTCTATTTCTGCTGCCAAACAGAAACTGTAAACACTGCTGTATTTTAGATTGCATGAAGTCAGTGAAATTACTAGACATTATAAGTTATGTCAGGCTGATAAGTACAGTATAGTGCTATACAGTACTTCTTAATTCAATGTTCTGGGTTGAGTTGCTATTGTTTATGGACTTGTAAGGCTTTTACCATCAGGCAAGCACTCATTTTATTATAATAAAACTGTCAGAACATTTTTTTTTCTTTTATCATACCCATCTTTTTACATTATTTATTGGTGAATTGGTGACGATAATATAATAAGTTCCCATTGAAACTATATTGAACTATCAAACGTTTTTAGGGATCGGAATAAGACCATATTACCATATAGCGTGAATATTGGATTGATTTGGATTTAGACAATGACATGAATGAGAAAATAGGCTACTTTTATCCCATAGAATAGGGTAGTTGACTAGTTTTTTTTTATTATTTAAATGAAACTACCCTATGACATTTATGGGCAGAGCCGTGTGTATTGGCTAGTATAACATAAATTCTGGTTTAATAAATTAGGCCTTCACAAGATATTTATTGGTTTGTAACTTTGTGTGTAATATTTACATAACGCCTGTTTGACAATATTTGAGTTTGATTGAACCACCAAATAACAGCTATTTTTGAAAGCACCTAATGGACACCTTTCTTCTAGTATAAAGAGTAATTTTTATATTTGAATGAATCATATTTTACGTTTTTATTGAAACAGGTACATATTATTAAGTTAGGGATTCACCAGACACGTTATCAGTTGTTTATGCATAATAAAAATAACATTTCTAATAAGAGCAAGGAAATCAAAACCCTACAACTCTGATATTCTGATTCCATGTTCTAGATGGGAAACTATCCTACTAAGCATTTTTAATCAGAATAAATGAGTTGTCCCAAATTGCACCATCAATACTTGATTTCTTTTTTGTTATTTTTATAATTTTAGTTTTTTAATTAATTTTGTTTATTTCATTGTTGTATGTCAAGTTTCTAAATGATACCTACCTTTGTATATTTCAGGATGCTATGAAGCGCTCTTGTGTAGGCATCTGGTCATGCAAGCGCTGCAAGAGGACAGTTGCTGGTGGTGCTTGGGTATTCTCTACCACCGCAGCATCATCTTGCAGATCTGCCGTAAGGAGGTTGCGCGAAGTCAAGTAAACGTCTACTAGTTAAGGAATAAACAAAAACTTTTCAAATATGTTTGTTTTATTTCATTTTGTGACAACTGGGAGATATAGCACAATATAGGGAGCAGTCAGCAGTGACTACTCCTTATACAGAGACTAAGACCCATTTCAGGTTGCTCTCCCAGTATAGTTAGTTTAGAGATGGCACATGAACTATTGATAAGATTATGCATTTTCATAGTAAATAGTATTTATTTTATAAATTAGGTATATTCATACATACATACGCACTGTCGTCTGTTTTCCCCCAAGGGGTAGGCAGAGGTAACCAGTACACACACTTTTCGCCGAGCGTATCCCTTGATGTGATAGGGGCGAGCCTATCGCCATACAGGGCACAAATTCCAGACTTTTTTTACCCGAAACTTGAAATCTTTCCTATTATCCAATAATAGTGTTTAAAAATCCCTGCTATAATTTTAATAAAAACAATAAAATTCATAGAGATCAAATCAACAACTTTATTCATGTAACAATATAATTATCAGAATTTGTCTTATAAAAATATATCTTTTAAGGATTTTTCAATAGCACCCATATATATTATTATATGTTATTCTTCATATGATCTGACATACAGATAAGTATAATAAGTACTTAGTAATCAATTTAAAGTAATGTCCAACAACAAAGAAAAGTTAATGACTAAAAATAAAAAATAAAAATTTGCTACTTTGCATGTGTAATTTGTCCTCCTAGTAGCAGATCCAATGCGTATCATCGTTTAGCCAATGAAACCGCATCCCGATATTAGGTACCTAAAGTAAAGGGAGATTTGATGGTCCCATATAATCTAGATTTTGGTCTAGACTCGTGTCTATTAGTCAACATTTTTACAGTGGGTGATGCTACCGTCAAATAGTATATAGATTTACATAGTGAAGTATTAATGCACAAATAGGGCGTCACTGACTCTCATCACATTATTAATATTTCAGGGATAACAATAACTGATTATTAGATTGGTTATTTTAATTTGTATGAGGAATCTTTTAATATTTGCTAGATAGGAATAAAACTACTTAAATTATAATAGCTATATGAATAAAATATAACCAGTTTTCTATCCTGAAATCTTTGCAAATATTCATTATGTGTTATCATTGGCTAAGCAATATCATGTAAAAAAAAGAAACATGGCACTGACAGTACTGCCATTATGTATATCAGACGTCACAGATCAGAAGTTTGTATAAAAAAAATCAGTCACCTAGGTCACTGTCCTTATCACCTATTGCATATAATATACTAAAAGCTATACCTAACAGTGCTGTACCAAGTAGATCTCCTAATGCAGTCAGATATGGTATAGCCGAGTTGTCTGGATCCATCCCCATCATCCACATCCAGAGAACCATGTAATGACTGATTGTCAACAACAGAAACACTTGTAACAATGCAGCTGACATGTAGATCAAAATAAACATTGGTGTTGTAGATGTGTGACCAGCTCTCAAATATCCTATAGTATAAATAAATATCAATTGCCCCGGAATCACCATCAGAAGCAAAAGTTTAGTAGTACTACTAATTACGTTTGCTTCTTTTTGTCCCGTGTGAAGTGATGTAGACAGCCTTGAAGCATGTACGGCAACCATATTGCCTCCTATACCATTAATGACTAATTGGTATACAGCAATTCCTTTATAAACAGATACAGTATGATCCAAAATTAGTCCCCCAGCACTGCTGATAACCATGGCAGATACAACCGGCACCCATCCCTCATCTAAAGCTTGCTGTGTGAATTTATTTTTCCATGCAATATATCCACACACAGGCACAAGAGATGCACCCATTATGATAATAATAGATGGTAGTATAACACTTGTGCCAATAGACTTGTATAACAGAGAAGCTATCCATGACAACAGTGCCAATGTGGTAAGGTCACCTAAACTAGCTGCAATTGGTGTTGCTATGTTATCTGGATTTATATTGATCTTTTTCGACACCACAATCACTCCAATCATAATCAAACCAAGGACAAAACTAGCAGATGAGGCTGTCAATACACTAGATGCACACAGTAGCAATGCATGATGGATATCAAAATCTCCCTCTGGTATCCATCCCATGGCCACTGCTGCCATAGCAGCCAAGAAACCTACTAAGACAGCCTGACATTGTATTAAACACAGATTTCCCACAACCAAAGAGTACAAATCGGTATCTAGATGCCCCAAATGTGCATGCGTGGACAAACGCGAGGCTAGCGTCATTTCTAAGTTACCTTTGAGCCCCAAGAGGGCTGGTACTAATATGTACACTTCTGACACATCCTTGAAAACATCCCAGTGCTGTACCTCGTCGAGCAACAGGCTGGCGGCGACCATGCCGAAGCCAGCCACTAGAAACGACGCAAACATCTGCACTCCCGCCACCCAGGAGTTTTCTTTTGCATACTTGATATCCGGCGGTTTATCTTCATTCATGAGGCTGCATACATCAGTGGTTAAATTTATCTCCGATTCGGTTTTATGACATCGATTCATTTTTAAATTATTGCTTTTGTTCCTGTTCATATTAATCGTGTATGACTAAATCAATTACTTTGATATGAATATAGTACACGTCTTTAATTCGAGTTTATCGCATACTTGTTTCCTTGTATTCTGACTTGATAAAAATGAGGTTTTGCAAATATAAATTTAGCTATTATATTACGTTTAATGCAATATAAGAAAGGAAAGTTCATTGTTTATATGCCAACAGTAAACAATTTGAAAACTATGTAAATTAAAATTACATTCAACACAGTTACACAGTCAATGAATACTTGTCAAAATTTAGTGTTGCTAACGATAAGTTGGAAAATGTTACAATGTTTAGCTACATTTAGTAATTCTTAACATTTATTTATAGTTTACTTTTTTTATAACGTAGCCCGGCATAGTGTTATATAGGACTTACAAGAGGCATTACATTTGTTGAGCTACTTTTTTTCATGTACTACTAATTTTTTTTTACTGATCCCAATTCGCGGGCTGCCTGCGTGGAAGAGTGAGAACGAGCGAGTGAGCTACCTTGTAAAAACACAATAATAATAATGTATTTACAATAACTGTTCTCGAAGACTAACGCAACAACGTAATTTATTGTTGAAAAACAGCTGTTATTGCCATCTTTATAATTAAAGGTTTGGGAAAGGGAGGTGGATTTGGGGCTCCGGATATTTCACTCATAGTACGAAACGCAGCAGCAAGTCTCTGCTTTACGTCAGTTTTATGTGAGGCAGTGGTAACGTCCCGGTCGAGTCGGTCCATTCGTGCTGTAGACAACACTATCTACAGTGTGGCTGAAGCACTCAACCCGGCCGCCCTGCTCACATAGTGAGCGACCTACCCTGGCTTCGTACGGGTGAAATTTTATAATGTGGCACCATTTAGCCTCTCTATTCCAGAAGAAACTCATATTATGTACTAGCATTTCCTTGCAATTCGGTTCATAGTAGAAAGTGTTAGGAGGCCCAAATCCTCCCCTTCCCAATTCCTTAACTATAACTTTCGTTTACGGTCGGCAACGTGACCGTGATTATTTTGGTATTGTGGGCGTAAATGGGCGGTGGAGATAAATACATGTGTAATTGTGTATTGATTATTATAATATGGATATATTACGATATATAAGTGCCGTATTGTGGGGTTTCTTCGCTACAAGCTTGCCTTCTAAGCCGGCGGGGTGGTAGATTAATAGAGAAAAATAAACGTTGAAGTGGCAATTCTGTAGTATGAGCGTCCTGACTAAATAAGGTTAACATAGAGGAATGTACAAACCCTTCCACACGCAAGTCCATGGTCTCTGACAAATTAAGTATATTATAATATATGCTATATTTTTAAACATTATATATAATATGATTTATGAACCCGTATAACTTATATGATTGATGATCTAAGTTCGCGAAAAATAGTATGGTTGGTTTGAGGTTAGTTAGTTAAAATTACACATTTTGTAAAAAAAAATATTTTTGGTCACATTCATAATACAAATGTCAGCTGTCGTCTGTCAAAAAAAAATATTTCTATATACGTTCATATATTTAGCATATTAAGCTAGCTATGCATCAAACGCCTTAAATTCAATAATCCAAAATTATTACGTTTTCAACTGTTATGAATAATAACAGAAGAAAAAATATTTCCCTTTTAGTTTGTTTTAATAGGTTAAATGTCTAGAAATATCTTGTGTTGGGTCGTGTAGGTACATCATATTTTTTATGCACAATTAAAAAATATAGATATTTATAGCTAATACGATATAACTAATTTCAGTAAAAAATTTAGCTAAAAAAAACCCGCCGATGATATTATTTCTTGGCATTAAAGTTTGAGCAGCTCTTATCACGTCATGTTTTATATCTATTATGCTAAAAAACCCAACAAATCTTGACACCGTACTCCTTGACATTGACACGCTAGAAAGTCTGACGTATGTCGTATACGTTTGTGCTTGTTTAGCGATTGGCGAATGTCGCTTTGTCGATGGAATTGAATGTCGACCGCGACTACCGCGAACCAACATTTCTCCATCGCCGCGTTGTAACTTGTTTTATTTCGTCACTTGTTTTATATCATAATACGTGAGTTCACTATAATCGTATATAATAAATAAGCTTATACATAAATTGCAGCGGTGTAATGATGTTATAAAATATGCAATAAATTATTCACGTCTTAGA
This sequence comes from Mimas tiliae, assembly GCA_905332985.1. Classification (NCBI taxonomy): domain Eukaryota; kingdom Metazoa; phylum Arthropoda; class Insecta; order Lepidoptera; family Sphingidae; genus Mimas; species Mimas tiliae. The sequence goes on from HG995255.1 coordinate 10,096,465, forward strand.
TCCGGAAACCTACTTAAAAGTTTGTGCATACGTTTTCTATTCATAAAGTGCCATAAAGTATTGCATTATTAAGAAAAAGCTCGTATCTTTTGTGCCAATTACTTTAATTATGGCGTGTCAAAGTTCAATTTATATTACCTGAGTGTTTTGTTCGAGGTATATGATATGTGAGTCTAAATTGGCGTGTGTTGCAGGACGAGGCGGCTGGCGTGACATTATTGTGTTGAAGTTGTGATGAGGCAGTGACCTGTGTTGCGTTAGACATAATGTTTCGGAGTAAAATAAGAATACACACATGCCGCATCATCTTGTTGACCTCGCTAGTATGGTTGCTAGTCGACGTGATGCTGCTAGCCATGTATTCCGATTGTTTCGGTGAAGGTTGCAGCAAGAAAACAGCCAACGAAATTGTACAGGTAGGTAAACCACCTCTTGTTTTATTATTATTGATGATAATTGACATTGATATAACTTGTATTTAAAATAATACAAAACAATTAATTCGTATAAATAAAGTACAAAGTTGTTGCGTTAAAATTTACTCCATATTTTAATAAGTTATGGTAATAAATCCATGAAATAGTTTAGGTATTAGGTTTAGGTCACTCCATACAGTGTTATTATACAAACTTTACTTCCTTACACAATTTTTAAGTTCGTTTTTTTCTGTTAGAAATCAATATATTTAAGTAAATACTTTTTAAAATCTTAATCGAACCAAAAATAGTTTGTGCTAGGTATGCTAATGCATAAAAATGTTAGTGAAAGTTGATTCAACAAATTCATTATTTAATTGACATCATTATCTATCAATTAGGTACTTGTTAGCAGGTTTTTTTAAAACTGACAAAACCATTTAGTAATGAGTGAACTAATGCTATACCCAATAACTCAGTTAAAAATAATACTTTTATTAGGTATAAAATAAGTCTACAAAAGCAGAAAATTATAGCTGCTTGCTCACATTTTTATTCTTACAAAAAGTGTTCACACATTCTTATTTATCAATTGAGTGTGGTTGAAATAAATGTTTCTTTTGGTAATAATTAGTTTCATTAAAATGATCTCTAATGAACCATTGTAATCATAATGTTCACATTAGAAACTTTAATGCATCATTATCCAATATTTCTGACATATTAGGTAGTCTAAGAAAAGCAGTGCCTTCCTAAATAAATACTATTGAAAATATTTTACAGTTTCCTACACCCAAGATAATATGAGAAGTCATCCATGACCATTTAAGTGATAACTAAGTTTTGGTAGTGGCTCTTCCCACATAAACATCTATTACCAGGATGAAAAGTATCCTATTTGCTAAGAAATGGTCTAGTTGTGTGTGATTCTTTTTCCAAATCCCTTAAGTTCTTAAAACATGTTTAATTAAAAAACATTATAATATTGATATTATTATATTGTTATTGATAACATACATTTCTAACAGAGAGAAGAGTTTAAAGGCAAAAAAGCTGCAATAGCTGCAGCCTTACACCAAGAGATAGATGATGATGACACAAACCTAGAGGAGAATGAAGTAGCCCAGGAAGTGGGTGATGATGGACTCCTGCTGGGCACATACCCAAGGTCAAGGCTCAAGAGGTGGGTACCAGCACCCACTGTCAGACCGCACGGAGACTCACCAGGAGAAATGGGTATGTAAATTATTTTAATACAATGGCAATGAACTGATGACCCTTCTAAGTAGATATGATAACAACAACAGACTTTGATACCTATTCATGTTTAGTTTTGTACAACTACAAACCAGTAGGAAATACCAGAATTAGTATTGTAAATAAACTTCATTTAATAAACCAAGTCATTGATATATGAAAATTTAATCAAATTACACAGCCCACTGCTGAGCATGGCCTGCTCTATTGATTGACAGGTTTGAGAGGTAAAGTAATATTTCTTAAAAAAGCTCCAAAACTGTATTCAAAGTTTTATAGTTCTAGGATGCTCTTACACAATCTGCTTGTGCAATATTTACAGATTTCCTGTTAGGAATTATTTTAAATATATTATAAATTCATAAAAAAGATGGGTATTGCATCTACTATATTATGTTAATATTGTCATTTAAGAATGAATTTATTGGGATCAAACAAGTTTCTAATGTTATTCATATTGCAAGTATACAGTATTTAAATGTGACATTTGGAATGCTGACACACATAATATTTAATTAAACTAGATTTAAATACAATCTGTAATCATTATGTTTTTAATCCTCGAATCCACCCCCTTATGGATAGCATTACCTCTCAAAATGAGAGCAACTTTGATCTATATATACCCTTTTGAATAAAAAAATAATCATTAAAATGGGATCACTCTGTGAAAAGTTATGCATGATACATAACTGTTTTATCATAAGATAAAAACAAGTATTGGACGAAGTTATGCAAAAAGAACCCAATCAGCAACAAGTTCAGATGGAAATATTGATTTTATTTTGCTATATTTACTAATTTAAACTGAATTTTAATACCATTATTATTGGCAATCGTACATATGAAACATTTTCCATGTACGATTATTCAAAAACTATGAAAGAAATTTATATTAAATTAAAAAAATTGCATAACAAAATCAGTATTGTCTCCATTTGAACTAGCTGTTGCTTAGATCCTTTTTGCGTAGCCATACGCGTCGAATTGAGAACCTCCTCCGTGTTTTTTCGTCAGTAACTACAATTTGGGTTATAATAATAATTAGTAATTCTTTATGCCCTATACCAGTGGTCGGCAAAATCATTAGCGAAATGGGCCACATATTAATAGTATGTTGAATTGTTTTTGGGAGCCAAACATTAATCTGGAGGCCAATTCACGTAATTTTAAATGTTCAAAATATCATTCCGATCACTAGATCGATCTGAGACTACTGATACTAATGATATTTTAAACATTTAAAATTACCAGAATTTACCTCCTGCAGTTTTACTTAAAATGTTAGTTTTTGCTATTTACCGCAATACAAACATTCGTTTCCAAAATTTGTTATGTGCGGCAGACCCGCATTCCGTGGCCAAGAGTCACATGTGCCATGCCAGTGAGCTGCGGCTTGTCGACCACTTCCCTATACTTACCTCGATTAGACAATTAACAATTCCTATTGCGTAAAGAAATGGCATTGCGGTAGATACGTTAATTAATTGTAGCTTAATCATTGTGTCGATTGTATCGCAATTTTATGATAAGGGATTTTTGATAATATAATATTTAGATAAAGTTTTTTTTTCAATAGCGTCGTAATGGGAATATATGCGTGATAAAAAGTAGGATATACATATATCTAAGTCCTCCACTACATGAATATAATTACTACAACATTTATTTAGTTATGTAATATATGTAGGTAATTTCTAACTAAATCGTGAATCCTTCGATATTGTAAATAGAATAGAATAATTCTTAATTGTCCGAAATATCGTAAAATTTTTATAACTTTAATCTCTGAACGTGAATCGTTGAGTGGTAGAGCCACGCTGTAGACAGTTTTGTCTACAGCATGAATGGGGCGGCTCGTTCGGGTTGTTACCACTGTCGCACAGAAAACCGACATAAAGCTCCTAGCTCCTAAGTTTGCTGCTGCGTTTCGTACGGTGAGTGAGATATCCGGAGGCCCAAATACCTATCCCCTCCCCAATCCCTTAATTATCCTTTTCCTTTAAGGTATGCAACGCGCCCATAGTTCTTTTAGTATTGTGGGCGTACAGGGGCGGTGGAGATCAATTACTATCAGGTGACCCACTTGCTCGTTTGCGGCCTATGCTATAAAAGAAAACGTGATTATAGAAATGACTCCTTTTAGATTTTGTTGAAATCTTAATTTCCTTGGAAGTTACAGGAATACTTCAGGCATAAGGGTGTTATTTTGGTTTACTGTATAAATAGCTTATGCCCATAGTTCGCGATTGGATTAATTGTTTGTTTCAAGTAGGATTTATAATAAGTATGTAATCTAGTTCTTTTGTATATTGGTGCGGCGAAAATCTGCTATAAGATAATCGCTAAATTGGCAGTCGGCACTAGTTAAAATAGATTGAACAAAAATTTGAAAACTCCCATTCACACGGCAAATAAATTGCCGGTCTGATGTTCTTCATCCGATCTGTATGGCCTCCCATAGTCCAGTAGTCTTTTTTAAAGACAATAGCCATGACGACGCCGCGCCGTGCCGCGGCGCTCATGAGTCATGACTAACTTTAGGCCGGCCAAGGTATTTTGCTCGTAGTATATGTTTTTTTTACCATGGCTTCGCAAAGTGACTACGCTGCACCAGGGGTCATATTCTCTATGACCACACAAACTCGCAACGCGCCCGCGTTACGTTAACTGCGTGAAATCAAAGGCCTTATTTTCCACGACCGTATAAACTCCACGTCTCGAAATTAGCACCGATTGGCATTCTTTAAGCCAATGTCAAATGTTCATACCAAGCACGTTACACACCTCATCATCTTTATAAAATTTAACATTGTCTTAAAGAACACCACTCAATATCAATTTCACGAAGTTAAAGTAACGTGGCCGCGTAACGTGGGCTCATTACGAATCCACACGGTCACAGAGAATAAGGCTCTAGATGGTACGTGCAATGCAATTCAAGAATATTGTCGACCAATGACTTATGTAAAGTTTGCATTTTGACTATGCTACTGTTTTATTTTGCTTCGCTGCAGCGGCGACTGGAGGATTTATCTATGAGCAGATCGCAATGGAAAGTTGTTCCGACGCCTATGTTGATACATAATGTATTTTTTGAAACGTCTATAAGATTTCTTTTGCATTCGCATATAGTGCAAAAGCCGCAGAGTCCTTTCACTAATTTTAACAATAGCGTCAATATTGGTTGCCGAAAATTGTCTATGTTATGATGACGGACCTCATTCGTCGTGTTTTCGTAGTGCAATTGGCGCGCGACAATGACTTTCTATTCATGATGATTTGATTCAAAGATTAGGTACGATTATTTTTCTCACAACATTGAACTGTTGTCCGTTGTACGATGAACGCATGTAACAATAGATGATTGTTTCGCGAAGTACGTGTCGATTGAGTCATTAAATTATTTATTTAAGTTCTGTTATATTCGGTGTGCTTTGGATTTTATAACTTGTTTTTTGTGTCTTCCACGAAGCCTCCAATTACCCCGATGTCATTATTTTAATATATGTATACTAAGATAATTTTCCTGTTTACTCGTTTCCGATAGGGCTTGTGTCATTTCAAGGGTACACAAAAATGTATACTATAAAAATGTATTGACATAATGCTTGTTGCAGGTAAGGCTGTGAACATTCCGATAGAACAGGAGAAGCTGATGTTGGACAAATTCCAGGAGAATCAGTTCAATCTGCTGGCGAGCGACATGATCTCCCTGAATAGATCACTCACGGACGTGCGCTTTGAAAAGTAAGTTAATTTTTTATTCAGGTGAATGAAGAGACGAGCAGGTCGTCTGATCGTGACCGCCATGCCCACAGGCAGTATCAACACTACCCAGAACTTTGAATGAAAAAGTACTGCTTTTCACTACACTCGTCACCCGGAGATCTTACTTCTTACTATCCTAATACTATTAATTAAACATTTGGATGTTTGTTAGTCAATCACGCCTTAACGGCTGAACGGTTTTGGATGAAATTTGGCACACAGGTAAAATCGGGACTTAGATTAGAACATAAGCTGCTTATTATGCCGAGAAAGTCCTTTCACGCGGCCGGAGCCGCGAGCAAAAGCTTTTATAAAATTGAGTCTTAAGAGACTCAAATGTCCTTCAAATCAGACCACAACAGTGCTTTCATTCGTGGTACCTACTATCTACCCAGACTTTCGCATAGTACAGCTAGTGTCTTCCATTATCGTTGACCTTTACAGATGATTCAATATCAGCCTTTCGATAGTGGTCACGTAGGTTTATAAATAAAACTAATGCTTTGCGATGTTGAGTTAACGTATCGTTAATAATATACATATATTATGTTGGTATCGCTCATGCTTCGTTCATGACCTTGGTATATTCAATATCAGTATAATGTATAATCCTGCATGCAACAGACGCAAAGTTCCACCTCTCGCTACCTATATTGGAGCAACGTAGCCTCAATCGATTCTTTCTTTTGTTTAATTATGGCTTCGCATTCATAAGCATTTAACCAACGAAAAGTATATAATATATTTTCAAGTCTTCACAAGAACGATGAAATACCGTTGTGGCCGATTTCGAAGTCTTGTCGGAGTTTTGGTGTCAATTCTTTCCAGTACGACAAAAATCACCTCAATTCATTTGTTTCAATATTTCCATACACTGTTCATCACCGTCAATGTTTATTAAACAAATCCACATCACATTTTTATAACAAACACAACTTTTAACTAGTTTAGGAATTAATTAAAATAAGAGATCAACCGCACTGTCAGAATTCTCGCAAACTCCTCAAACTCCAATCTATTATTGTTACACTACCAAAATTCACACTAATCTATTATTGTTGATTTATGGATTACTTTTAGGGTTTCATATTTCAAAAGTGCCAAGGGAACCCTATTACAGGATCTACGCCGTCTGTCTGTCTGTCCTACCTTTTAAATGTTCTTCTGAACCATAATAGGTAGCTGGGTGATATTTTCACAGCATATTATGTATTATGGCGGATATGTTAACATAATCAATTTATATAAATAAAAATCAATTGCCGTGCGTTAGTCTCGCAAAAACTCGAAAATGGCTCACAGATTAGATTTTGTTTTTGTTTGTGTCAATACTTGGGCGGTTAAGGAAAAAAAATTATTGTGTGGTTTTATGAAACCACGGTAAAAGTGAAACTTTTTTCACATTATAGACATTTAACTAAAAATTTAAAATAAAAATTAAATAAAACAAATTAATCAAATTATTAATTAAATTAGTAATTTTTATTTATTTTTAATTTTTAATTTTTTTGGAATAATATTACATTAAACACTAACAAAAACAAACAAAATAGCGTGCGAACTATAGACGCCGCCATATTGGCCTTGGCTGCTCTGGCGAGCGCCTTTCACTTTATCCCTACTCCGCGGCCGACCGTTACGCGACATGCAACACACAGGCCAAAAAAATTGAGACGATCTAATAAAAGTTTCACTTTAACCTAAACTTTAACGAAAATTAGGAAAAACCAACAGGCATACGCCTACGAGGGTTTACGACCTAGTATATCTATCCTAGATATCTATAGTTATACGAATATTTATTCGGTTGAACGTAGGTAAATTCCACATATATATCGAAAGTTGGAGGAACCAATAAAGGTTAGAAAAGTTGATGAAAAAAAATGTAGCAAGGATTTTTTTTTTGTTGCCCTGGATATCATCGCAAATTTTTACGTTTTCAAGTGCCCAAATTACGAATATACTCATGAAAGTTCTCAATGTGCTCGTATTTTCATGATTTTTGTATATATTTTATATTTTGCACAATTATCGGCTTGTTAAAAATAAAATTTAATTTTCCAGTCATGATTAGCCTTCTGCGCAACTTTTTCGCGCATACAAACATCGTGTGATCCCCACTCTCAGACCCCTTTCTCCACAGGACAGCTGAGATCTCAGTTATTTGACAATTTTGAAGTACATGCAACTTACTAACTTACTTAGTTACTTGCTAGCATTTACCCGCGGCTCCGCACGCGTAAATGTTTTTATCTGGGGTAAAAGTGGCATAAGTTCTAATTCATGTATTGGTCTACCTGTATGCCAAATTTAACTCAAATCCATTCAGCTGTTAAGGCATGATTGATCTACAAACATCTAAAACCCAACACCCCCCCCCCCCCTCCTTTCGCTAGTTAAATTTTACAAATATATGAAACACGTGAACTCAATTTCACAGCCGTTTTTCTTTTAATAGAAAGTTCCCCCATTTCACCCCTTTAAAATCAAAATTTCCAAAAACCCTTTCTCAGCCACCAAGGTGCCACCTTACATTACACAAACTACCATCTGACCAAATTTCATGAATATAGCTTTAGTCGTTTTGAGGTTTCGTGTTAATCAATCAGTGAGTGGAATTCGCTTTATATATAGATTACTACTCCGCTCCCATTGGTCGTAGCGTGATGATATATAGTTATAAGCCATTGTCTCCACAAAACAAATGTACGGTGTGAATTCATATTCAAAGTTAAAATAAAAACTTTCATACTAAGTTCAAACCGCCCCCCCCCCCCCCCCTCCCCCTTTTGTAAGTGGAATTTCCAAAAATATGACTCATATTTCATTATTTTTAATAAGCCGAGTGGTAGAGCCACGCTGTAGACAATTTTGTCTACAGCATGAATGGGCCGGCTCGTCCGGGTCGTTACCACTGTCTCACAGAAAACCGGCGTAAAGTAGCAGCTTGCTGCTGCGTTTCGTACGGTGAGTGAGATATCCGGAGGCCCAAATCCCCCTCCCCTTCCCAATCCCTTATTATCCCTTTCCTTTAAGGTCGGCAACGCGCCCATACTTCTTTTGTATTGTGGGCGTACATGGGCGGTGGAGATCACTTACCATCAGATGACCCACTTGCTGATTTGCCGGCCTATACTATAAAAAAAAAAGCAATATTTGCGCTCAATTTCACAGTCGTATTCCCTTCCATAAAATGTTGCATACAACGTTCAAACCCCTCTTTTAACCCCTTAAAATGTAAATTTCCAAAAATCCGTTCTTACCTGACGTCTACATTACACAAACTATCATCTGACCAAATTTCATGATCCCAGCTTCAGTAGTTTTTGAGAAATCGTGATTAATCAGCGAGTGAGTGGTATTTGGCTTTTATAAATATAGATTTTGATTTTTGTAATTAAAAAAAAATCAGAGCAAATCTTACAAAATCATTGATAGTTTCATGAATTGTGTGCATAAATAGACCCAAAATCATTTTCATATCTAGGGCAACAAAACCACTGTAGACCAGTGTAATTATTGCACATTTAATGCAAGACACCAGACGAAAAACACATTGTATTTTTTACGTCAACGACAAGTGAAAGCAGTTATTTTTGCCGAACCGGTCACATTTGGCTTTCGGTGATCGTTAGCAAATAGCGATAGTGACTGTCGGCGTGTCACTATCACATATTATCTAACTTTTATTTGATAACACGGACAATACACTGTATTGCTTAATTGAATCTAATCTGAAATCAAAGCATTTTCATAGTAATTTTGTAATTAATAAGATTATAATGATAATGAAAATTGATATGCACGTATCTATGTTGTTTTCCCATGTTATTAAATAATGATCTGTTACGAGTTCAATCTCAGATTTCGCATGCAATTATTGGCATTCATATACGGATATATGTAGTGTTGCGTCGCATACACTGATTCAAACTGTTCCTTTCAATTGGCTCGTTAAGTATGTGTGTCCAATGATCATACATCATTTTATTTATGTATACTTTAATTTAAGCAGCAGCGATAGCTCAGTGGCGAGTGGTACGGACTGTCGAGACGAAAGTCGCTGGTTCGAAATCTGTCCCAAAAGCACAAACCTCTGACATTTCTAAGTTATGTGTGTATTAATTGTTAATTATCGCTTGGTTTAACGGTGAAGGCAACGTCGTCGTGAGGAAACCTGCATACCTGAGAAGTTCTTTATAATAATTTCGAAAGTATGTGAAGTCTACCAACCCGCATTAGGTCAGCGTGGTGGACTAACCCTGTCCCTGTCTCATTCAGTAGAGGAGGCCCGTGCCCAGCAGTGCGACATGTATAATACAGGGCTAGTAAAAAAAAAACTAAAAATTCACGTCCGCAATACAAATGATCAAAGCGTGTCTTTCTTAACGCGCTAGGCGGCCTTTTGGCAATGAGCAAGTCGCTCGCATGATGGAAAGCGCTATCTTCTTCCAAATGCCCTTATCCCACTCGCAGTGGGGTCGGCGCAACATGTCTTTTAACACATGTTACAGAACGTTTTGGCTTCTTGATTTTTACGACTGGCCGCCGCGCCTGCCTGATGTCAACTATTTTGGGAAGATAACACACCCAGTCCCCAAACAAATATTTGTGGATCACACAAACATTTCTTTCGGTGCGAGGATCAAACCCGCGGCCTGTCTCTTTGCTGCGGGCTGATGAAAAGCGCTTTTGCCTGTCCTTAATTCCTTAGCAGAATCATCACCACACATTGTTGAATTACAAATTAAAGTCTTAAGATATATCCAAGGCTTCAGCTTATTAAATTCTATTAAGTTAAATTTAAATTAATTAATTTAAAAAAAATGAAGGTATTCAATTTTTTTTGGAATTATCGTCTATCATACGATTAACATGTATTGTATATCAATTAAATATCAGTAGATTTTTATCAATAATTATTAATAATTATACCGATACTAGATGTGTACAGGTTGTTACTTTAAAAAAGGTTTGTAACTAGTGCGGATTTATTGAAAATATGTAGCAAATCTTTAGAGCGTTCATTATTGGGATAGAATGCGGAATAAAATATGCAAAGATAGTTAGGTTTACATACGGCGGCCGAGGTGAGCGAGAATAACTGATCTTTATCCAAACATTATTATTTACTTATTATTTATCAGCGCCCACAGTCTCACTGCAAAGCAAAGAAAGGCCTCTCCATTTTGAAATTTTCTGTGTCCTGTGAGAAACTTGTCCAATCATCTGCTTTATTCAATCATATTCTTACGAGATTAGAAACAAAAAACAAAACATTTTGCTTATCGTAAAAAAATACACTCTGTACCTACTTATTATAAGCTATAGCACTATTCCGTAAGGATAAAATTACGAAAGTGAATTTATAAGGCGAAGCAAAGGAAATTGCTTATCTTAGCACGCATTATATCGCGATATATTTCAATAGATATTTTCGCTGATCTTTATCAATTTTATACAATAATGAAAATAATTTTCTTCTTTAAGTGACTGGTTTCTGGTAGGGTTGCGCTTGTGCTGGCAATACTCAGTAGAGTGCGCGTTTTTTTGTTGCGAGCTTAAACCGGTGCGAACAAAAGCGAATATGGTTTTTTAATAGCATAGGCCGCCAAACGAGCAAATGGGTCACCTGATGGGCCACATCTTGCATGGTATTGTGGGTGTATATAGGCGGTGGAGATCACTTACCATCAGGTGACCCACTTGCTTGTTTGCCGGCCTATGCTATATAAATGAAAAAAGAAAATATGTCGATAAAATAACCAATGTTTTTCTAATTGACGTCGCGGGTTTTCATACTATTTAAATAATTAGTCTCTAATACTATCTAAAATGCGCTGAGCTTATCATCACGATTAGGTTTAGATGGGCTTAGTCATTTCCAAGAATAAAAATAATATTGTTTAAATAATAAAACACACATAGTAGTGATCCCACACTAGGTTAACCTGTATCGTGGGTATCAGAAACTACGTGGGACTTGCAGTTCCACAACCTCTAGATTAGAAACAAGTATTTGTGGATTTTGTCTAGGTGCGGGCATCGAATCCGCGCCCTTTCGTTTCATAGCCTGCTATTCGACCGCTGGGCCAAGAAGGCTGATAAATTAAAATTAAAAAAATAAAGTATACAGCCTAGTTATCAAGCCAAATTAACCTATTTTAATAATTACGTAATTTATTAACAAAACTTACAACCTCGTTCTTTAAACTCATTTCGTACATGACTCATAAAATTATTTTCGTTTATTAACTCATTCACAGTTTTCACAGAAAGCAACGTTATCAATTATATCACTTATCGTAACAACCGACAATCGGCATTGAGTAAATGTAGATTTTACAAAAACGGTGCTAATTGGTCTAGCGAGTTTCACATTTTTAGTCGGTGAGTTGTCCTTCAACTCGTAAGTTATTGAGTTACACTGAATATATTTAAGTATACGGTTTTCTGTGAAACAGTGGTACTACCAGTATCGAGCCGAACCAGTCTTAAGGAAAAAATATACAGCATGACGGGGCTCTACCACGTATCACAATTATTTACTTACCTCCGAATATTGATATTAAATAATATGCTACTTAAACATTTCACATTTTTTATCCTCTTATCCTTAAGAATAAGGAATTTTAATTTTTTAATTATTTAATCAATGTTATGGTTACTGGAAATCCATAAACAAAAGAATTGTATAAATCCGCTCGAATCGAATTAAAACTAATTATTTAATTAATCGAAATTAAATCGAAATGAATTAATTAGAAGCTATTCAAATCTGGGGTCAATTAATGACAATAATAGGATGCGCGACGTGGTTCGTGTCGTCATCAACCGCGATGGCCATATTTACGCGGTGCAGGTAGGTGTGCAAGGGAGACAGGCAGATATCTCACTATATATACAGGTTGGCTCCTTTGCACCAATGTCAATATTAAAATATTGAATGCAAAGTTTATTTTTTTAGTATCGACCTCTTAATATATCGTTCCACTGCTCTAGGCACGGGCCTCCCTAACGAGAGGGATTTGGCCTTATTACGTAGAGCTAAATAGATAGCTTCATTATTAAAATACTGTACTGGGTGTACTGGTTACACCTCTGCCTACCCCTTCGGGGATTACAGGCGTGAGTGCGTATGTATGTATTATTAAAATACAAAACAATATTCATTCGAGTAACGCGATTATTGTAAATTATTAATAATTGTAATAGACTTTCACGTAAATCTAAATTTGCATAAATCATTATGGATGGCGATAAATTTAGTTTCACATGTAATACGTTGTTATGCTAAAACAAACTCGACTCGAGTCTCCTTGTTAATGCTTTTTATGGTCGTTTATTATATCGCTACTATAAACCGATTACATACACCAATTGTTAATAGTACAGAAATAAAACTGGTTTCTAGGTTACAGATTGTAACGTAACATACCAATAATAGAAACATAACGTCTTACGTCACGTTTGTATCCCCGAAAGGGTTGAGACGAGGTGCAACGAGGAGATAGTTCATAGAACGTCCGCATTTCACCGACCGGACCGTAGACGAAAGATATGTAATAGACATCGCAAGTGTACGTACTTCGCGTGCCGAGATGCAGGTGATTTAAGTGTAGGATCAGTAGGTATGTGTGGCTATTGAGTGTATTTATTTTTGTTAAGGTAAGGTTTTTTAAGGTAAACATTTTCTAGCTCTCTTAATTTTTTGTATTCGTCATCTTCACATTCAAAAAGACCTATCTTCCATTCTTTTTCTAATCTTGTTTATATTTTGGTTACTTAATTTAAATAAGGTGCGGTTATACGTTCCGCTTATTATAAAATGAAACTGGATATTAGGTCTTCCATGGCTCGGTGAAGCGTAAATGAGTTTACGTAAGTGTACATTTTATGGCATCATTACCTTTCACGACTTCCTACACAAAGTGTATCTTAATCGTATTAACGGGTAAGCACCTTGGTTCCTAATCTAGTGGTAATTCAAGAGTACTTGTTCAAACTAAAAAAAAAATTTAAGAAGCCACATGAAATATTTCTTTACTGTGTAATACTTAATATATAATCCTTTCTTCTGCCTGGCTTTCTTCTTTATTTATCCCGGTTTAATGCCAGGATCCGCCTTCCCATTATGATTTGACAGTGGATTTGGTATTATGCGGGGCGACCCATCACGTCGTCGGACCCCACAACCCGGAACGGAAACCAAGTTTCGCCATTGCGTCATCCGTTAAGCATGATCATCATCATCATGTTAATCATCACAGCTTTCGGCCTAAGATGTTGGTGGTGTTTCCTCCATCTACTGTAACCTATAATCATATTAAAATATATAAAAAAGAAAGTTGAGACAAGCAACGTCACTGGTTAGCATCTATTAGAAGTTAGACGCTGTACTTACAGATGTATCAAAATTTGAAATACTTGTTGAATGAATTATTTCACGTATTGAACTAGACGATAAATGAAAAAACCACCAGATATTCGGTAACTGTAAAAGCAGTCAGTAGGTGCTAATTGCATATGCATGGTAAATTAATTCGGTTTACATTAATTCATGCCGGCGGCACTAGGCACAATAGTTTTTTTTCGTTGAAGGTCAGCATTTTCATTAATATTCTGTAGATAGTAGATAGGGCGGTGTGTTTTTTAAAGTGTATACGCGATACGCGTTTTACGTGTCTGTATTACTCGTTATTAAAACAATAACAAAGTTACGTATAATATAAGCAACATAAGCAGCAATGTAATTTCCCCAACTCATAGTAACCTATTTGAATCTTAACCCCGAATTCATAAACGTTACTATGTGACCTCATAGTGAGCGCGAAAACATAGTGGTGATTTCTGTAAACGTCATTGGTTAAATTTTGACGCTAAATAATAACAGACCAATCATGCACACAGAAATTGACACTGAGCAAAGAGCTCACTTAAGTGTTGTTTATGAATACGAGGGTTAAACTAACAATATTTATTGATCATGCAGACATATAAAAACTCTTAGAAGACATAAAAAGTCACTAATATGATTTAATAGGTAATTCACAGCTAGGTTATCTAGCTATTAGCTATCTTAGGAACAACTGTTGCTGGCTAATAAGTAAGGACGAGTACGGGGCTAGGTATGTTGGATGGGAGAAATCTGAAATAGAAGGAATACGATTGTGGTCTGGGATAAAGAATAAGATAGATATATTTACAAGGTGGCAGGTCCCTCGTTTGCGAGAGACCGGCTGGGTTGGTACCACCGCTTTGTCTATTTCTGCCGCCAAGCAACAGTGTGTAAGCACTGTTGTGTTCCGGTGTGAAGGACATTGAAGCCAGTGTAATTACTGGGCATTATGAGACTTAACACCTTATGTCTCGGGGTGACGAGCGCAGTCCAGTGTCATGCAGTGCTTTATTTAAAGTTCTGCGTGGCGTTGCTTCTGTTTATGAGCAAGCGTGGCGCTTACCATCAGGCGACCGTCCTGCTCGTCTCGTCATTCAATCTAATAAAAAAAATAAAAATATAATGAATTCAGGAGAAAGCGTAGGGAGGGGGTGGAGGAATCGAGGGGCAGCATTTAAATCTGATGTGCGTAGTGTTGTCACAGTGCTACTCTTATCAGGAAGATTGCCCTTTATAGAGCTGAGAGTGACAATATAATAATTGTATAATGGTAATCAAATCATACCATTTGATAATTAAAATTGTAGGGGTTACAAATCTTAATTTGAAGGAAATTCAATATGTAACATTCAAGCCTCTTGTGTCATAACTAGTCGTAAGTCCCCGTAGTCTGCTCGTAGGAGTGGGTTTTTTCATCATGTATTAAATACCAATATAAAACTATTAAATCCCTTTTTAGATGTAAAGACAAACCGTATCCTGAGCTGATGCCAACGACGAGCGTGGTGATAGTGTTCCATAATGAAGCGTGGACGACGCTAATACGGACCATATGGAGTACCATCAACCGGTCGCCGAAAGCGCTGCTCAAAGAAATTATACTGGTGGACGACGCTAGTGAAAAGGGTAAGTACTGACTGATGAGGTTTCCTATTTTTTTTTTACCACCAACGCAAACATAGGCATATACATTCGATTTTCGGCTAGATTAAACTGCAATATCATTGTTTTAGCCGATGAAAGGACCCAGCTAAAAATACCGCCACACAGCACATAATGTAGTTCTTTTATGGTATAGGCCGGCAAACGAGCAAGTGGCTCATTTGATGGTAAGTGATTTCCACCGCCCATGTACGCCCACAATACCAAAAGAATCATGGGTGCGTTGCCGACCTTAAAGGAAAGGGATAATTAAGGGATTGGGAAGAGGAGGGGGTTTGGGCCTCCGGATATCTCACTCACCGTACGAAACGCAGCAGCAAGCTGCTACTTTGCGCCGGTTTTCTGTGAGACAGTGGTAATGACCCGGACGAGCCGGCCCAAACATGCTGTAGACAAGTGTCTACAGCGTGGCTCTACCACTCAAAGTTTGTCATACGACATCTATTATAATATCTGTGATCTGTGTATTGGAACTTATATTACCTTTTAAATTGAAATGCATGTTCAATTTCGATCAAGGAACGGAATCGAAAGTCATAGCTTTGATTGATCCGAAATCGGATCAGTGCATTTAATTCAATTAGAATTTAGTAATGATAAAATAACCTTACATATTGTAAACAAACGGGTATATCAATCTTATCCAATTACATAGTTGAAATGTTTCAATCACGGGCAGGTAATCTACTTTTATCAATATAGATATCATATACTTACTACAGAATTCGCCGACTTGATAGATAAACTAGATAATTGTTCGGTACTGTCATTGAAACGGTGATCGTCAAGTGTTTGCCCTTCTTATATTAATTAGATATTATTTGTTTGTGATTCCGCCGTGATAATAGAATTTATACCCTCTATTGTAATGAAATTACTAAACACATATTTGTTTCTATAAATTTATGATATGAAAATATGTTTGGTGTTCTAAATAAGTCATATAATATTATTATAATAATTTGCTTTACCACTTTACCTTGCAATAAGCAATAAAATATTACTACTATTTATTATAAATGTGAATAATTGGATGTTTTTGAGTTTGTGGATTGAGATGTTTGTTAGTCAATCCCGCCTTAACAAGTGAACGGTTTTGGATGAAATTTGGCTACAGGTAGACCAACCCTGGATTAGGAAATAGGTTACTTTGTAACCTCTAAAAGGCCATTCATGCGGGCGGTGCCGCGAGCAGAAGCTAGTATGTGTATAAAACCAATTATAGATGGTTCTGGATGCCCTAAATATAACTATTTTTTTTTGTCTCCCACTCTCACAAGGTGGTAGGTCCCTCGTATGTGAGAGGCCGGCTGGGTTGGTACCACCGCTTTGTCTATTTCTGCCGCCAAGCAACAGTGTGTAAGCACTGTTGTGTTCCGGTTTGAAGGACATTGAAGCCAGTGCAATTACTGGGCATTATGAGACTTAACACCTTATGTCTAAGGCTGACGAGCGGGTGTTGCTTCTGTTTATAAGCATGCGTCGCGCTTGCCATCAGGCGAACGACCTGCTCGTCTCGTCATATAAACTAATTAAAAAAAACTTATACCAAAGCACGGGCTTTGATCTTTATTCAGGGAATTCAGATAATTATCTACGATGTACACATAAATAATAAGTTCGTAGACTGGAAATTGAAATCTCGAGTGTTTTCGCAGCTGTTTTCCCTAACTGTTATAAGTCTTTCTTTAGTTTAATATAAAAACAAAATTTCATTTTAATTTCAGTGTTATAATGATTTAAAATTCAATAGTAATTTAAAATATGCCTCGGTGACGTAGTTGTAATGCGTATGCGGTACGACTGCTATGCTGAAGTCTCGGGTTCGATCCCCAGGTCGGTTAAAACTGATATTGGGGTTTACTATCACGAAATACTTTATGTATGGATCAACCCGGAGTCTAGAATTGTGCCCGGTATGGAGATAGTCTCTCCCCCTATCACATCATGGGACGGAATTAAGGTCGGTGAAATGTGGGTGTAATAGTTACACTTCTGCCTACCCCTTTGGGGATTACAAGCGTGAGTGCGTATTAAAATATTAGCGCAGGGTTTCCCAACCTGGGGTCAACGAACCTATCCTAGGTATTTCGCGGACAAAATTGGAAATATAAAATCAATAGTGCGATCGATCCGCAGATCACGGTAAGGTAAGCGCTAGGGGTCCGGAGATCTCGGTAAGGTGGTAACAGGGGTCCGCCCTTGAAAAAGGTTGGGAAAGGCAGTATTAGTGTATAAACGGTGTAAGTACCCAAAGTAGGCGACCAACTGTTATAAAACCATTAAAATTAAATTCATATCACTACACGGACGAGGACAAAATACCTACGGCTGAGTTTCTTGGTGCTTCTTTTCAGACCAGTGGGAATTTACGAAGCACCGGTAGATTCTAAATTGGTCGTGTCAAAGTGCCCTTGGCGGCCTAATTACATAATAAAGGATTTAATTTGATTTATGTAAGGATAATTCATGGTGTATTCCTTTCAACAGAACACCTCGGAAAGAAGCTCGAGGATTACATAAAAACATTGCCAGTCCAAACGCGCCTGTTCCGCACTGAAAAGAGGTCCGGTCTAATCAGAGCGCGTCTGTTGGGCGCGAAGCACGTACAGGGTGACGTCATCACGTTCTTGGACGCTCACTGCGAATGCACAGGTACGTTGACTCCTGCACAATGCGTTCTCTAGTAGGTACTAGCTGAAGGTCGCGATGATTGAAGACATTTCGATAAGATTGACGATAAATAATAATAATAATAATAATAATAAATACACCCAACAGTCACACACATAGTCCTGACCCCACACTAGGTTAACCTGTATCGTGGGTATCATGAACTACGAGGGACTCGGGGTCCCACAACACCCAGACCCGAAACAAATATTTGTGGATCACACAAACATTTGTCTCGGTGCGGGAATCGAACCCACGGCCTCTCGCTTCGCAGCCAGCTACTCGCCCGCTGCGCCACGGAGGCTGTCAAATGACGCTTATGTTGTTATGCACTGGCGTCGCGGCGTACGAACAACTAACTGTAAGTCAATATGTGCAGGTTTACTTGGTAAATATTTTATTTAGATAATGGTGTACTGCAGAAACTGTGACTTTGTTTATTTTAGCATTTGCAATGACAGTGTACTGAAGCAAGATGGTTTCGAAATATTATTAAACTCCCGAGATAGGTGGTAAGTGGCCTTTTAGGTGACGATCTGCACATCTGGATAGTGAAAACTCTAACAGAAAAAATCATGTCGCCAGAGTGTCTGGTCGTTTTTAATATAAGTAGCCACTACGTCGATGTACGCGGTGTTAGTTCTTTGAATATAAAATATCTATAAATTATCATGACGAATATGTTTGTTAAATATCAGTTGATTATCAGTAACGATATGTTTGTAATATTTTTATACCTATAGAGATCTAATGAGTAAGATTACGTATGGAATTATTTATAACTGGCATTAACGTGATTAGAAGGATTTTATTAACATAAAAAGCCGATATACGTCCTAGGATACGTTACTCATCACATTATGAGGTTGTGACCGAGACACAAATTACTCGAAATTTAAATATTATACGGTATGATCACAATAGTTAAACCGCTATTCTGATATCATTTGAGGAAAAGCATATAACAAAATATTTTATGAAATAAATGTTAAATCATGTTTGTTTGGTAAAGGAAAAAATAATGAAAGTTGTTAATTGGGATTTTCGATTATTCATTTGGTAATTGTTTTTAATAGGATTATCTAGCTAACGAGCAAGTGGGTCGCCTGATGGTAAGTGATGTCCATTGCCCATAAACACCCATAACTCCATAAAACAATGATTGGGTTAGGACCTTTAAGGAATGGGTTGGGGAAGGGGGGAGCGGACAGATTTGGGCCTCTGGAAATCTCACTCTCCATACGAACGCAACAGCAAGCTGTTAACTTTACGTCGTTTTCCGTCCAGTTAACAGTGGTACTGTTAACCCGGTCAAGCCGGCCCATGCCGGCCCTTTAGTTCAGCATAATACCAGCAAGGTAAATTGCCTGGCTCTGCTTTGAATCTAAGACTGTAGTGACTCATGACGGATGTAGTTCCTACATAATGAAAATAAAATAATAAATAATTAACCATCACATTATGTTATAAAGCATTACATATCGCATGTGTGTAATAAATAATAATCTTATACTAGTGGTCCCGTATTGGTCGAACTTTGACCTTTATAATCATAATATAGGTACATTCTGGTCTAAACGTCAGCTGCGAGATTTGACATTTAGACCATAAATTATTTACTCTATGATTCAGACATTGACAGTATAAACGTAAACAATGAATGTTTTATTTAATTTAATAATTGATCGGTTGTAATCTGGAACACATTGTAACCGGGAATATTAGCTATAGCATATAGCTTTTTTATTTCCACCTGCCCTTATCCCACTGGCAGTGTGGTCGGCGCAACATGCTTTTTAAAACATGTTACAGAAAGATGTGGCTTGTAGTTATTGCGACTAGCCGCCTGACTTACGTCAAATCCTCTGGGGGAGAAAACACACAAACACGAAACAAATATTTGTGGATCACACAAACATTTTATTTCGGTGGGGGAATCGAACCCGCGGTCTCTCGCTTCACAGCCGGTTACTCGCCCACTGCGCACAGAGGCTGTTGTTACATATAACTTAAAAACATAAATTGAATCTTAACATTATCTCTGCCTACCCCTTCCGGATATTGTTGTGATTGTCGGAGATTATGCAATACAAATACAATACTCTTTATTGTATAACCGATAATAATATAAATCACTAAACATTTATTATTATTAACTATAAAACTATTTGGTTTTACAATGGGCGGTCATATCGTTTATCTTATGTTAGATGAATGATAAGATTGATTACAATTAATCCTAACATTTTCATTTGGTCTGCGATATCTCCGCTATCGGGTTTTTTATGTATCTATCAGCAGATGCCGGTACACGAGCAAGTGAGTTACCAGACGATTTATGGTTCCTCTGTCGTCGCGTAGCGTCGTCCCAAACATGTTTTGGTAGATACCAAAGACTCTCATCACAGTCGCTATCGAAACAGCCCTTTCCTTGCCCAATCCGAATCGCAATTATAATACTCGACCCTGACATAGGACATGCCTGCGAGTCCCAAGAACTTCCACAACTGGCCCTCGGCATAATTATGTGCAGAGACGGCCCTAAACTATACTCCCCAGCGATTGCTTAAACTGATGTCTGAGCCTTCTTAAAGGCGCCTCTGTGCTTAATCGCTATTAAATACATTATACATATTTCTGGCTAGAGCGCCATAAGCGTCTGCTTTATTGTTAGGTGAAGCTGTAAAAGCATTTATGTAAAATTCCAAAAATCCTTTTTTAGCGTTCTTAGAGAAAATATCATCTAACCAAATTTCATGATGGTTGAGTAGTTTTTGAGATATCGTAATTAATCGTTGAGTGAGTGAGTGAGTGGTATTTAGCTTTCATATAATATCTAGATTTGATCGTTTACAGAGGGGTGGTTGGAGCCACTACTGGCGCGTATCGTGGAAGACAGGACGACAGTCGTGTGTCCCATCATCGACGTCATATCGGACACGACGTTCGAGTACATCCAAGCTTCGGACATGACCTGGGGTGGCTTCAACTGGAAACTCAACTTTAGATGGTAAGTGCACTGAAAAACCAATTTAACCCTCGAAAAAAAGAAGAGTGTTATAAGTTCGACCCCTTTGATTGTATTTTTTAATTTGAATTTAATCGAGATGGTTTTTAGCATCATATAAATCTTTTCAGCCACTTAGAAATTGTACATAAATTGTTTATATCTAATATATAAAATTCTCGTGTCACAATGTTCGTTCCCATACTCCTCCGAAACGGCTGGACCGATTTGTATGAAAATTTATATGCATATTCAGTAGGTCTGAGAATCGGCTACTATCTATTTTTCATCCCCCTAAATGTTAAGGGTGGTCCATCCCTAATTTTTATTTTTTATTTTTTAGTCAATTTTTTTTGTTTTTATTTTTTTATGATACTGCATTAAAAAATACATACAACCCTAAATTTTCAACCCTCTACGATCAATCCCTATTTTTTAATAGCGACATTAGTATTTTTGTCAAGCGCGTTTCACACTACTTTAATCCTGGAAATAGGCATTCACGCGAGCGGAGCCGCGGGCAACAGCTAGTATTTTATATAATTTTATTGTAATGAATGTGGAGGGTTTGTTCAGCTCCTGAAGTCCTAATAGATGATGAACTGTTTACAGTTGAGGGTTATCTCAAGGACGAGTACGGCGTATGTATGTTATGATAAAGAGTGACAATGAATACAACGTTATTGTTTACATAATTTAGCTAAATATATGCATTATCTACTTTTAAAAAAATCCTCTCATGCTGGGTTTTGTCTGGTTATCATGTCTGTCGATAACATTGCGATATAATCATTATTGTATAACATGTTATACAATTAGACATTGACATGCACTTTATTCATATGTCATTACGTTATCTTTTTATCTTTGCTGTTATTAATACAGATGATTCAGTCGCTCGTTTTTCGATTTGGCAAGTATAATATTTTTAATCATATGTACAAGCATTTTTTTTTATACGTAAGAGGCTTGCGTTTGGCCACTATCACGCCTGATGGTAAGCGATGACGTGGCCTAAGATGAAGTACGCTTGCCTAGCAAAAAACGACTCACTCGCGACTTGAAGACATCCAGATTATATTTATCGGGGAACAAAGACTCTGGCAACTTGTTCCACAATTTGGCAGTCCGTACTATGAAGGTCGAGGCAAAGCGTTTAATGCGCGTTTTGGGAACATCTACCATAAATGGGTGGCGATTTGCCGTGTCTCTGGTTGTCCGATGATGGAATGGGGAGGAGGGAATAAAATTATGCAGTTCCGCTGCACACTCCAAAATGCATCCGAATTTATATGATACATAAAGCAGAGTTGAGTCACGGTGTCGAGTGTTCTAATCAATAGGCAAAGCGGTGGGACATACTCAGACGGAGTCCTACCACCTAGTATAAATACAACCTACGCGCGGCATGTGTTGCAGTGCTCTATTTCTTTCTAAGAAGATACGCACACACACACTTATGACCATAGATAAATTTATTTATTCTCCTTTTCTTGCCTAATCTTCTTCCACTTGCCCTTATAACACTCGCAGTGGACACGGGCCTCCTCTACGGAGTGCGAGGGGTTAGGCCTTAGTTCCACCACGCTGGCCTAATGCGGGTTGGTAGACTTCACATACCTTCGAAATTCTTATGAAGAACTTCTCAGGTATGCAGGTTGCCTCACGATGTTTACTTCACCGTTAAAGCAAGCAATATTTAACAATTAATACACACGTAACTTAGAAAAGTCAGAGGTGTATGCTCTTGGGACTGGTGGACTCGAGATAGTCCGTACCACTCCTCACTGAGTTATCGCTGTTATTTCACTGTATTTATTATTAGGTGATTACTATATTATTAACAATGACGAGGTGTTTCCAAGAAGTCACTTTGGATATTAGTATCATACTTGGAAATATTGAGTCATTTAGCAAAATAATAAGCAGTTATCCTTGATTACATTGATTCCATGAGCCACGATGGCTCAAAGGCTTGCCTGAAGGCTGAAAACTCCCAACAGTGGAGACCACCGTTCAGAGGGCCGCTGGAAAATCGACCCGATCCGAAGCGAGAGTGGGACTGCTCCCCATACTGGGATTTTAAGGGTGAAATGGTTCCACTAACGAGAGCTGTGCGTCTGTGCAACTCTCAGACGTCCCAATCACAAATACAATACTTGATTAAGCACTAGCTTTTGCTCGCGGATCCGCCCGCGTGAACCTTTTCCGGGATAAAAAATAGCCTATGTCCTAATCCTTGTCATGGTCTACCTGTGTGCTGAATTTCATTCAAAATCGTTTAGCCGGTAAAGCGTGTTTGGCTAACAAACATACAAATTTTCACATTTGTAAGAATAGCAGGATAACATTCACAATTCGCGGAAAATAACTTGACCGGGTTGAAGTTAGTCACGAGCCGCGTCGCGGGTATTGTGTTCAGAGACTAAAGGGTGACGGGAGGTGTAGAGGGCGGGTGAAGTGACCAACTTCATTACAGTTAAGTTTTTTGCACGTATTGTAAGTCGAGTGAAATTTTATTAATTGGTAGGATACACGCTGTCGACAGTTTTGTCTAAAGCATGAATGAGCCGACTCGTCGGACTTGTTACCACTATCTCACAGAAAACCGATTTGAAGTAGCTTGCTGTTACGTTTCGTACGGTGAGTGAGATATCCGGATGGCTATATCTCCCTCCCGCTCCCAATCCCTTAATTATTCCATTCCTTTAAGATTGTCAACGCATCCATGATTCCTCGGGTATTATGGATTTTCGTAGGCGATAGAGATCATTTGCCATCAGTTGCTCCACCCTCTTGCTCGTTTGCTGTCAATTTACATTGTCGTATAAATACCTCTATATATTATCTCTATATATTTCTCAAAGGTGTTTTTTGTCGGTACGCCATAACTTCCTTAACTCCAAGAAATTTAATGATTCAAACACCATTTTAAAGCTTACCTATGTTTGGTGCTATTGACTTAAAAAGGACAAATATTTTAAAATTATAGGTTTTGTCTAAAAAAGATACGTAACTGGCCACTATCGGGTCACCTAGTTTATCTATATTTTATTAAATGTACAAGCTGAGTGACTGTGATTCTAAACGGACAGCCATGCCATTAATTTTACATATTGAAGTATCGCACATAAGATGAAATAATTAAAAATAAATAATTTCCCATAAATTAAAATAATATTTCCATATGGCCAAACAAAATTACGTGTGAATAAGAGTATATTAAAATTACAAGATGTGTAAACAGTCGGTCACATACAATTTCCTTAGTTAAATGTTTCTTTTTAAATAATAACCAACGAGTAACCTGCACCTTATGATTGCTCAAGTGTGCGCTGTGTTTGTTTTTAATTATCTGTTTGTACCTGGGATTGTTTGTTTTTCTTGGAAATCATATTTCCACTAATATTATCTGACGTGGCTTTTTATTAAGTATTAAAAATTATTGAAACTTTGAATGTTGTAAATCACGCTGCAGACATTTACCTACACCATTTTAATAGGTCAATGGTCATTTTAATGGGTCAGCTCAATTGGGTTAATACTAATTTCTCACCAAAAACTGACGTGAAGCAGCAGCTTACTGTTGTATTTCGTACGGTGAGTGAGATATCTGGTGGCCGAAATACTTCCCAACTCCCGATCTTTTCCTTAGTGGTCGGCAACGCGTGATTATACCGATATTGACTATAGTGCACGATGGAGTACCACTTACCATCAGCCACTGCTCGTTTGACGGCCTCTGCTATAAAAAAGTTTCAATACAAAAAGTTTTTTTTTCATACATTACTATTATTATTGATGTGTTAAATCTAATTTCAATATGAAATTGTGAGAGGTAAACCACTTGACTATGCTGTCCATTCAGAATTAATGGATACATCCCAGTGGGGCCTCAATACCAATAATAGCTAGCAGACTTTTCTACTGTTCATTGTGAATTTAGAGACGTTTATAGGCTGAGCCTGTTGGTGTTCGTATTGTGGTAAAAACCTGGAACGTACGAGAATTTTAGGTAACATAAACGCCCATCATATCACGCCTCTATCACCGAGGGGTTGGTAGAGAGGTGTCTAGTGCACTTATTGTAGTTCCCGTATTTCGCTATCACGATAGGTGGTGAGTCGCCATATCGTCGAAAATTTCAAATATCTGCTTTTTGTATATGATTTTAATGATTCTTTCATTAATAATAAAGATACACAATTTTTAGTCTGTGCTCTACTTAAAATTGATTATTTTAGCTTTTTGTTTATTATGTCGGTTATATTTTGTTAAAAAAGTTGTCTAATGAAAACAGGATAGGTGTTCCAACTGTGCATATTTCAGTAGAATAAATCCTTGTAAATTATAGCTGTTACGACGCTATTGTCCTTTACCATTAGACCATGATGTCTATAATATTGTGTACTTATCAGAATATGTACCGTTACCTTCTCTCACTAATAGGCAATAGATAACAAATAACTAAGACCATTTATGAAGATTATATTATGCAAAACCGACTGCCTCCGACTGCCTCGGTGGCGCAGTTGTAATGCGTACGCGTTACGACTGAGGCTAACGCTGAGGTCTCGTGTTCGATCCCCGGGTCGGGTAAAAGTGATATTGGGTTTTTCTATTACGAAATGCTCAGTATCAGCCCGGAGTCTGGAATTTGTGCCCGGTATGGCGATAGGCTCGCCCCCTATCACATCAAGGGACGGAGATACGGTTCGGCGAAAAGTGGGTATACCTACTCGTTACACCTCTGCCTACCCCTTCGGGGATTACAGGCGTGAATGCATATGTATGTATATTATGCAAACGGTACGTACATACATCAACGGGCGGGAACTACAGTAATTGTAGATTATTTTGTTTACGTACAAACTGGCCGCCATTGTTTCCGATTCGCGAGTTGTGCTGAGAGCTATTTAACTGCAGCGATCATTAACGGCTTTATAACATTTCATATCAGCTTCCGTGACGTAGTGGGCGAGTAGCCGGCTGCGAAGCGAGAGGCCGTGGGTTCGATTCCAGTACCGAGATAAATGTTTGTGTGATCCACGAATATTTATTTCGAGTCTGGGTGTTGTGGGATCGCAAGTCCCACGTAGTTCCTGATACCCACGATACAGGTTAAGTATGGGGTCAGGACTGTGTGTGACTGCAGGGTGAATTTATTTATTTATACAGATAAAAGCTTGGTGGTGAATTTAGAAAGATTTGTTTGTTTTTAATAATTTTATTGTGGTAGTCTATTTTTTTATCCCGGTACGGCAATGACTACATTGAACCTGATGTTGACAATGCCGTCCAATTATGGCACCTTCAATACAACAAGGGCATAACTGTCATATAAAATGTTAACAAGTTACGTACTTGTCGTACATATACATGTGTATGTATAAATCTTTAACCAAAATAATCCGTTTGTGAACGGAATAAAAAACGCGCTGTATTACTTACTTATTTTAAACAAAAAGTTAAAAATGTCGCCGCGCTGCAGTTCGGTCGCACGAAACCTCACAAATCGTCAAGCTTGGTGTGGTGTACCGCGATAATACCATCCGTCAGGGTTTCCCCACATTTGTCCTAAAGTCACGCCTCTTAGCACTTTAGAATATAAATAACTTAATTTGTATGGAAAAGTTATGTATACATAAATATCTTGCTCGGTTAATTGATTTGACGTGTGCTTACATCACATTATAATGTAATCAATAGATTACGAGTGAATTCTTTGTGTCATAACCAAGTGCTACGTAGCGTTATTTATTACCTACATATCAAAGAAAAATTTATTTATCTAAGTAAAGGCCAATGTATAATCTATGTAAACGCGATAGCTCAGAGGGGAGTAGTGCGGACTGCCGGGACGAAAGTCGCAGGTTCGAAAGCACTCCCCAAGAGCATATATCCGTCTGACTTTTTCTAAGTGACATATGTATTCATAGTTAATTATCACTTGCTATAACGGTGCAGGAAACATCGCGAGGTAACTTACATACCTGAGTTTTTCATAAGAATTTCGAAGGTATATAAAGTCTGCCAATCCGCAATAGGCCAGCATGGTAGACTAAGGCCTAATCCCTCTCATTTGTAGAGGAGGGCCGTGCCCAGCAATGAGACATATATAATACAGGGCTGATAATAATATCAGCCCTGTATTAAAAATATTATAAAATAATAATATTTTATGTAAAGGCCGATTTCTGATGGTCGCGTCAAGGGTCTGACGCTGGTGTCAGTGACGGTCTTGTCTGTTAACACCCTATTAAATTTCAGCTTGACAAGCTAGTGAAGCCGTGTGTCAGAATTGTCGTCGACTTTAAATGGTCTTCCATGTACTTACATAGTGCTACATTAATGCGATTAGGTGTCACAAACGACCGTGTCGCGAGTCGCGGCCAACGGAAGTCCGCCTATATAGTTACAAAATTTATATGTAATATGCTAACGTTACTTATTTGAGGGATTTCAAAAAAACAATATTATGACAGCTATTGCAGATATATAATTTTAAAATTAAACCCAGTGATTCTGCGTTTGCTTAACGACTATTACCGTTTGAAAATAACCGAGAGACGGTGCGGGAATTTCAAGACTTTTCTCAATCACGCACAGTCATCCATTTAAGTATTCATCCCGTTTAACGCGATCACACGCAATGCGGGCTTGTAACTGAACTGCGGAACCTCTGCGTTTGTGCGGTTGCGTATTACAAATGTATGACGACTATCAACCAAGATTTTTATTTAAAAATCAATACTTTGACGAAATTGTTTATTGCTCATGCTCACGCACTATATCTTCCTGCATAATTCTTATATATAATAATACATTTCAACAGAATATTATACCTTACATGGTATGAAGATGTTAAATCTAAATTTAGACAACTACTTCCACTGCCTGGGGGCTTAGCATATGCAACACGAGATGATTTTGTCGACTCGTTTTTCGTGAAAAACCAGTTTTATCTGGTTATCTCGATATGTTTAGCGAAGCTAACATGGTTGCATAGAATATTTGACTCATTATGTTAAAAGTAGAAATACGTTAGAGAAAATAGTAGTTTCAACCTCTTTGTGGTATTTTGTCTACGAACCCTAACATAACGACGGAATTGTATCGAATGTTGGCACTTTTACCCGTGATATTTGTCGTCGACAGCTATCTCTCTCGCGCTCGAGATATGTCGTGTTGCATATGCTAAGCCCCAAGGATTTATTATAAATCCGTGATTTCATAACTGCTTAGTACGTATTTCTATGCAGGATGCATTTCACGATTTCTTGGAAAAAAATTAATCTAGTAAAAGAATTAACTAAGTATAGATAGCAGCTAATCCATTATAAATTATAATTGTTCATTGATCGTGTTAACACTATCAGTATAATGATGAATAGTAGTTTTTGACAGAACACTAAAAACTTCATTTGATATAAGACAAACCTAATGTTTTTTTGATAAAATTTATTGCTCGTCATTTAATAATTTATTTGCACTTTATCAAAAATAAGTATAGCAAATAATTTTCGATCTAGACACTGTTTAATTGGCCACTTGAGATAAGTTTATTGACAATGAAATATCAATGCAACTTGTAATGTACCTGCCTATGCTTATCTTGTACTCGTGAAAATGTACACTTTGCTTAATTGATAACGAATTATTGATTCATAAGTGCAAGTTATCAGTTGGGACTTTTCAAAGGTGTTTAACATTTACACAATGATATTAGACTTGTTAATACGGCTTTACTGGGGAGTCTCAATTAGCTCAATGTAGCACAACAAATTTTCAAACGTTAGTGGTACGTATTCAATTGGTAAACTCTTAATAGACATTGCCGTGTTGGCAAAATAGAAACTGTTCGAGTGGTTCGTAACTTAAACAGAAAATTAGAGTATTTCGCTATCAAACTTTGTTTTATTAAAGAAATGTATTCGCTGTATTTAACCCGCTAAACTTGTGAGGATCCCGCTAAACTACGATGGAATATTTTTTTATTTTAAATTTTTATACAAATAAACTATTTGCCCATGTTGACCTTGACCCGCAACACCCAGACCCGAAACAATTTTTTCTGGATCACACAAACATTTGTCTCAGTGTGGGAATCGAACCCACGATCTCTCGCTTCGTAGCCGGCTTCTCGCCTACTGCGCCACGGAGGCTGTCAATAATGTCAATTTTGAAAGTTTTTCATGAGTACTCAGGACCGTTGTTAAATTATGGCTATAATTTGTTTCCGTATCGATTTTCTTGTTTTATTTTGCCCTATTGCTATTAAATCTACAATAACAGTAGCATTGATGATTTAGTAGCCTTGAATCTTCGTATTTTCTTCGTATTCAATAACACAATGTGAGGAAAACTACGAACCTAACAAGGTAAATAAATAGTAAATAGTATAATCGTTATTACCATCTAAGAATATTTCCATAACACGCAATGTTATTGGGCCACTTTAATTCAATGACTTGAATAATGTCAGGAAATCCGGACATTATTCAAGTCATTTGTTTATCTAATGAAGCATCATGCTACGTTCCGGCTTTCTTTATTTCCGAAAGACTGACGTCGTTTCGTTTAAGTATAGAATCATTATTATTACATGAAAGAGTTAAGAGCACCTTATTGTTTTAATTCGTTATTGATTCGAGGTTTGATTTAAAATAACAATAAAGCAATCTTTCTGTTAATTTTAAAACATGATTTGCTCTACAAGGAACGTAATAACGCCAAGGTAGTCTACAAATAATTAATATGATATGTAACCCTTCGCTGACACCCGTGGCTGACAAACTTCAGAAATGTCGCTAAGGTGGTTTGGTCACGTTTTGAGGAAACCGCAGGAGTACGTCGGTCGTATACTTATGCCTGAGCCAGATCGTACCAGAAATACGAACTCGCGGGCGGCCCAAAAAGCGTTGGCTTTACGTATTGGAGGGAGACATGAGAGCCAATGGTCTCACTATGGAGGATGCTCAAGATCGCGCGAAGTGGAAGCGTTTAAGTAGGAAGGCGGACCCTGGCAATAAGCCGGGATAACGCCAGGCAAAGAAAAGTAACCCAAGGGAATTCCACCAATGAAATTTTCACCGCAATACTGGCAAAATAAATGTGTCGGTCTGAGGCCTTATTCCTATGACCGTTACATTAACGCGAAGGCGTTGCGTTGACTTCGTAAATTTGGCATTGAGTGATGTTTTCTAAGGCAATGTAAAATTTTATAAACCCGTGAAGGTGCGTTACGTGATTGTTAGTATTTTCTTTTTATGGCATTAGCCGGCAAACGAGCAAGTTGGTCACCTGATGGTAAGTGATCTCCACCGCCCATGTATGCCCACAATACCAAAAGAATCATAGGTGCGTTGCCGACCTTAAAGGAAAGGGATAATAAAGGGATTGGAAAGGGGAGGAGGTTTGGGCCTCCGGATATCTCACTTACCGTACGAAACGCAGCAACAAGTTGCTACTTTACGCCAGTTTTCGGTGAGACAGTAGTAACGACCTGGACGAGCCAGCACATTCATGCTGTAGACAAGTGTCTACAGCGTGGCTCTACCACTCATAAAATTGGGATAAAGAATGCCAGTCTGTGCTGATTTCGCGAATTTGGCGCAACGCGGTCGCGTTACAAGTTTATAAGGCCCCTGATTTCACGAAGTAAATGTAAAACATGCGCGTTACATGTTTGTGCGGTCATTGAG
This sequence comes from Mimas tiliae, assembly GCA_905332985.1. NCBI lineage: Eukaryota > Metazoa > Arthropoda > Insecta > Lepidoptera > Sphingidae > Mimas > Mimas tiliae. Next base: position 10,127,353 of record HG995255.1, read on the forward strand.
AATAAGGCCCCTGATGTTAGTCATGAGTCGCGTCGTTGCTATTGTTTTCAGAGACTAAAGGGTGATGGCCGACGGGAGGTGACGTAAGTTCAGACCGGCCAAGTTATTTCACGCGTCTTGTACGAACGGTGTTCCCTATCCAAACGTCTGCAATCACTTGAATATTATATTATACGTATCCCAATTTTGAACCTGATTCCCAATAGTTAGTTTTTATCATTGATAGTAAGTAACAGTATTTTGGAGTGTCAGTGGGCCTAAGGTATGGCGGACGAGGCAATGGCGAAATTTATTTCCCGTTGTGGGCTGTGGTGGTCAAACGGCGGGTCGCCCCATATAATATCAAATTTAATGTCATATGATTATGGGAAGGCGGACACTGGCATTGGGCCACGATGAGGCCAGGCACGAAGAAAAGATTAATAGTAATACTTTTTTTCTTTTTTCTCAGGTACCGCGTGCCGGAACGAGAGATGTCACGTAGAGGCGGCGACCGCACCGCCCCACTACGTACCCCGACGATGGCTGGCGGTCTTTTCGCCATCGACCGGGATTACTTCTACAAGATCGGCTCTTACGATGAAGGCATGGACATCTGGGGCGGAGAGAACCTCGAGATGAGCTTCAGGGTAAATCATACTAACTTTAGTTAGGAAGGTTCGTTCGTAAGACAGTGGGATGTTTAGCATTTTTAGGTAGAAGAAAAATGAGGGTTACATACAAGTAGGTTTTGAATTTAATTTAAATGCGGCAAATCGCGACTGCAAACACCAACAGCAGTAAAATACGGGTTTCTAATAATTTTATATTATGATACGATTACAGTTATGGCACTGTCATGTGTGGTCGCACAATACCCGCTGTATATCTATCTCTTTCTTATAATCTAAGCCCTAGACTATAAGAACGAACCGTTTTTCGTTCCGTTTCCGCAAACCGTTCTTAGTGCGAATGTACTTTTACCGCTCTGTTGATTTGTTTGATACGTGTATCGAACATTCTTATTGGCAAAAAAATATTTTGTAGTAATTGCGAACTATACATATATTTGTATATTGATATAGTTCAGGATTATAATTTTTTTTACACCATTTTTGATCCTGGGTAGTTTTGTACATGTCATTCCAACGCTGTAATCAGGGTCAGGAGATTTGCTCTTTGCTATATTATGTACCAAATCAGCGTCAACTCTACGCTGTGGGTAAGGTACGGGATATGTTCACTGCAACATGTACAAAACCAGCGTCAGTCCCAAGCTGGGAGTATGTTAAGGCAGTTGTTGTAGCAAAATACGAACAACGCTGACCTCAAATAAGCCAGGAAGATGATCAGAGAATACTGATATATATGATATATATGGGCGAAGGTGTGGCAGTGCGGCGGCCGGCTGGAGATAGTGCCGTGCTCGCACGTGGGTCACGTGTTCCGCGACAAGTCGCCCTACTCGTTCCCCGGCGGCGTACAGAACGTAGTGCTGCACAACGCCGCGCGCGTCGCTGAAGTTTGGATGGACGAGTGGGGGGATTTCTATTACGCCATGAATCCAGGTTCGAATGAACTGTGTGTGCTGATGCTGCTAACATTTACGAAACGCCCAACTGACTAATTAATATCGATGTTCTCAGTATCGATATTATAATAACGATATTTTTGATCAGTTTGAAATAGAAATATACGTCAATATTTTGCAACGGCTGTATACTCATATTATTATAAGAATACATTTATTTTCATTTGAAATAATATTTAATTATTGTATTTATAATAGAACATGTTATGCTCAATAAAAGGCATGAGATTCGATTGTTACGTTCAGCTGTTTCCAATCCATAATGACTTATAAGAAAGTTAGTGACGTAACTCATACGTCCTTTGTACATGGTAATCAATATAATTGTTATTCGAAAACATGTGTTGTTTATGTACTTACGTTTGTAGTGATATTGGGACGTTTCTGTTTCGAAATGTTAGCAGTAGAGGCATAATAAAGTGTTGTTGTGGCTTGGGTTAACTATAAACTAACAAAGTACCTATATGTTTATGAAAATTCATAAAATAATTACGATTAGCTTTTGAATATAATCATTAATATACATTGCAGCTGCATTTAATGCATGTTTGACTTTTCATTCAATTGGCTTTCTTTTTCTATCATCTATTTATTAATCTATGGTTTTGCTTATTTTGCTTCTACATTTTTATCTATAATTTTTCGCCTTGTTTCAATGTTTCTTGATTTTCTATTTTCTGTGGAACTTTGCTAAGGATTTCCTCCGGTTTATATTTTACTGAGCCTCTTTTACATACACTTCAAAATGTCAAACAAAAGTAGAACTATATCAAAATATTTGATTTTCAGATTTCTTGTACTAACCATAGATAAGATAATGTAAGCAGATATTTGAGTAACGGATGTGATGTAACAGAGGCTTTGGGTTTTTCTCTTTGTGTTTTTTTTACTTTTACTAATTTCTAATTTCTGCTTCTCATCGATGCAGAAGCAATGACTAATCGATTTGATTTTTATAACAAATTAACCACAGCAATCCTTTTTAGTCCAAAAGCTGTCGCAGATTTACTAAAACTTAAAATTGTTTGTACCTACTTGTACTTAATAAACAGTGAGGAAAGCGATAGATTTTACATGTTTAGTGCGTCGCTTAATATTATTATATTTTAATGATAGATATTTTTTATGTGATAGGCTTGCATATAATCGTTTGCCACAGCTCCTGGACTAAATAAATCATGGCTTAATAGAACAAAATGTTTGTTTTACATTGCGACTATCTGTAAAACGGGGCTATATATAACAAAGATTGTCATTTCCTTTATTGGCGCCAATCGGACGTATTTATCGTGTGTAACATGTTTTAGATATGTATTTATTTGTGATACTAATGCGTGTTTTTTACATACAGTTTTTCTAATTGCTTATTAACATGGCAATGATGGAACTGGTCAAGTTTGGTCATTGCAACAATGTCTACAATTCGTAATGCAATGCATTTTTAGGAATCAATTCTTACATAAATTATTCGTCAGAATGCCATCAGAATTTAATTATTGTTTTTACTTTATAATGAAATGTAGGCATTGTTACGAAGTGTCATATAACTGACCGTTTGCAAGGTTGCAACATTTTCCGCGTGGACGAACTGAAACAATTTAATTGAGGAATTTGGTTAGTTAGCATTTAATTGTTTAGAAAGAATAACGTTTTTAAAACATATATTCAAATTTATATACCAATGAATTAATTTAAGATTGTCTTACTGATACTACCTCTTATTGATTATCTTCGGGTATATATGTGGTTACCGCAACAGGATGCGATTAGCTTACTCCAAAATTGGCACTTTCAGATTTAGATGCAAAAATTGCTCTTAAAGCGATTTCACATATTTCTGGAGTAGGTATAAATAAATAATACAAAAAGCTAAGTTCATTAAGATCAGGTACACTTACGAGTACATAGTTTCTTTTTTATTGTACAGGCTGGTAACGGGCAAGTGGGTCACCTGATGGTAAGTGATCTCCAACGCCCATGTACGCCCACAATATTAAAATAATCATGGACGCGTTGCGACTTTAAAGGAAAGGGATAAGTAAGGGATTGGGAAGGGGAGGAGGGGGATTTGGTCCTCCAGATATTTCACTCACCCTACGAAACGCAGCAGCAAGCTGCTACTTTACGCCGGTTATCTGTGAGACAGTGGTAACGACCCGGACGAGCCGGCCCATTTATGCTGTAGACAAAACTGTCTACAGCGTGGCTCTACCACTGAAAACTAGTTATAGTATTTTTATGAGACAGTTTATAACTTTTTTTCTGGTATGATGACGATAACATTACAGTACTTAGTAATTTTTATTACGCTAATAACTATGTTCATAAACATTAATATTCAATTTGTTAAAATTATCGTCCTCAATTAGCTTTATAATGGACTAGTGATAAGAAAGGATTTTAAAAATCTATGTTATTATTTCTCGTTTTAATTGCAAAAAAAGTATTGAAGACAATTTTTTTTGGAATTTATCTGGAAATTTGTATAGAAGACAAATTTACAGATATATAACAAGGTATAATGTTGCGATTGCAAATGGTCAGTCTGTACGATACACAAATTGCCTCCAATAGATACCGCATTAATAAGAGTTGTTATAATCAAGTCAATTGTGTGATAAGCGCTGGGTGTAGGGACCGCAACGAACCAATCTAATTGGCTACTACAAGGTCACATTAGAAAAGTTCGATGATTGGTCTGTTGTCTATTTATCAGCGCGAATGCTAATCAATTCATATTTACTAACATACGTTTCGTATCACGTATGTTTTTTTATAGAATCTGAGCATTAGTTGGCGAGTGCTTTGGTCGCTTTAAAATGGACAAAATATATCTTGGTTTATTTATTATTTCATTAGCTTCTGGAAATAAACTGGCAAGCGTTTTAGGTAGTCGAATAGTCAAAAATTGCAAGCGAATGGCTCTGAACGCCATCTATATCAGATGTCGCCTTGCGTTGTTGCTAACCTATGGAAGTATTTTTTTATTATAGCATAAGGCCGGCAATCCTGCAATGTTCGCTTGATGATAATGTAGGTACTCCATACTGACTATGAACACCCACAATACGAGAAGAGACGTAGATATGCTGCTGACTTTTAAGGATAAGGAAGTGGGGAGAATATGGTAGTTTTGATAAATTACGTATTTGGTTGATATCTGAATATGTGTTGCCGACTATTAGGGAAGAAATAGGGATTGAGAACAAGTTGAGTAATTTATTGGACCTCCGAAAATTATTTGGTCCTGTGGTATCCATCTGAACACCATCAATACCATAAGCGTAGACATGGGTGTAGCCGGGATTTGCTCCAAATTAGGACGAGATTCTTTTGATTGATTTGCAGCCGGTATACTAGAATACATTGAAGTGTTGGGGTATAGTAATATCGATAGTGGTATATATACACTAGTAGTGTATTTTGAAATGTTGGGGTATAGTAATATCGATAGTGGTATATATACACTAGTAGTGTATATTGAAGTGTTGGGGTATAGTAATATCGATAGTTTGCGCGTCACGTTGTTCATGCGGTATCTATCGGAGGGTTCGTGGCGTGGGTTTGATGATATGATGGGTGAGCGTATATGTGTCGCGGGTTGGGGGCGCGGCAGGTGTGGATGTGCGGCGGCGCGCTGGAGATCGCGCCGTGCTCGCACGTGGGCCACGTGTTCCGCAAGACTACGCCCTACTCGTTCCCCGGCGGCACCGGCCGTGTCGTCAACCACAACAACGCGCGCCTCGCTGAAGTATGGCTCGATGATTGGAAGCACTTCTACTACAACATTAACCCAGGTTGATGCAACAATTGTTTCCAAAGTTTTAACCGTACGGACTTGGAAGAATCCTTAATGGCCCCAAAAAGATGTCAGAAAATCGATCATATGAGTGTCAATTCTGTCTTCACCGACTATGCTAAAACTAAATGAAGAAGTTTTTTTAGTTTGGTCCAGTTTTATTTCAAAGTCAATTATTATCAATTATGTGAATGACATTATTTGTGAAACTAAAATAAGTTAAGTCCTATCATTTACCCTGTTACCATCCATTTGACAGGAGCAAACTATACAACGTGTTTCAGAAAGATGTGGTTATATTTCAGGATCGATAGTGAGTGTTTATGTATCGGATCTTATCAAAATCTAGATATCTTTAAATTTCATGGTAATTTTAATCATTCGTTTATTACGATCGATAAGATCGCTCACATCCCTATAAATTAAGTGAAGTGCGTGAGTAAGAATTCACAATGCTAGAGTGAGACAAAAGCTCAGCTGTTAATCATTTAGTTTTGTCCAAAGGTCCAAAGTTGCAATTCGAATATCGACATGTTTGCATTCGATAATAGTGAAATACTTATATCGTACACTATACGTTACTTTAGTTTGACCACACCTTTCTGTAACACGTTGTATATTTTATTTTAGTTTGTGACAACAGTTTTGATACTATTATGCGATTCAAATTCTCATGGCTAGTATCGATGCATGAAATAAATGATCTACAACTAGATTTGAATTTTGCTGCATAATCTCCGAAGCGAAAAAGAAAGAAAGGATTTTTTTTATGATTTCCATCGTGAAATGAATTTCTGTAAGACCCGCCTCCTAAATTATAATAACTCTTGGCCAGAAGTCAGTCTTAATGGTTGTGGTGTCTTTGAACATTTTCTTTATTTTGTATTTCTTTGCATTCTATGTATTTAAGTAACAGAATATTAGTTTCATTTGATGATTCAATTAGATATTTATGGTAAAATCCACTTTATTAAAACATATGTACTTACTACTACAATTTTCCGTGGCGCAGTGGGCGAGTAGCCGGCTGCGAAGCGAGAGGCCGTGGATTCGATTCCCACACCGAGCCAAATGTTTGTCTAATCCACAAATATTTGTCTAATCCACAAATATTTGTTTTGGGTCTAGGTGTTGTGGGATCTCAAGCCCCTCCTAGTTCCTGATACCCACAATTTAGGTTAACCTAGTGTGGGGTCAGGACTATGTGTGTGACTGTTGGGTGTATTTATAATTAGTCATTGCAGAAATTTTAAGTTATAATTTCTATAAATATTGAACAGACCAATTCGATGCGCATAATATGTATAAATTCTCACGAATTGTTTAAATATAAACACATTTAACTTTACGATACGCTACATTATTTATATTTTTAAACATGTTTCTCTCGTTCAAAGACCCCATAAACATTTTTTCAGTGTACCTACACCAATTTATTAAAACTTTCGAAACAATTACATACGGAGTTGTTGAACTGAATAATAAAGTTGACAATTCAAGTGTTCTTTTACAAGTAAACTATCTCACACCGTTTACACAATAAACATTACACATATCGCACTTTGAAAACAAAAGTGGCATTATCGAAAGACTTCATTTTGCACAATAAATGTTAAAAGGTTTGTTTTATTTTCTCCTAAAAAACCTTTGGGAGAGCCTAGAACCCTTTGAAGGCTATATACGAGTAATAGTTTATAACTAAAATATTATTGTATATCAATAGTTAAGGTTCAGAAATGACTAGTTTATATAGTGTCACTTTATTTTTCGATACGTGATATGTATAAAAAAATATTAAAAATAACTTGTATTATTGTACTTGAATTGTCTCGAAATAACGCTTTTCCAATAGCTATTTAAATATTTTTATAATGTGCATGTGTTGGGATTGTCATTAACTTTATTAACAAATCATCACATAATTACATCATTATTCAGTATATATTCATAATGCGCATAAATCTTCAATATTCATGCTTTGTTACGTAAACAATGTAGATTTGTGGACATTTGATCAGATGTGTTAAAACTGTAGTGTTGAAATTTTGTCCAATTACAATGCAGCTAAAAATAATGTCGAGCTAAACAAAACAACTCGTAGTATCTTGAAATAAATTACTAGACTATCATTTAAATACGCAACAAGATGTATGGAAGCCAGCCAACGGTATGATAAAGGTGGATCCATACGATAGAAATTTACAATACTACAGGCGCTGCTTATGCTTGTTTTAATGCACATGTTAAAATATTAACTTGGACATGATTATTCTTTATTATACGTATTAATGGTGATAATGGGGTTATAATATATAGGACAATTTGAGTTTAGAACAAAAAATCAGCGACTCAACAAATTCATAATCGTTACTCGTGTGTGAAATTGTAATCAAATAATCAAACCTTTTTCACTTGATTTGCTTGTTGGCAATTATTATATTTCTGACTTGTTGCAAAATGCAAACAAAGTACATACAAGCGTAAGCAGCGCCATTTGCATTTTATCGTCAACAATATGTATCGATGTGTGACGCGTGCGTTGTGAGCAGGCGCACTGAACGTGCCGGTCGGTGACGTCACCGAGAGGAAGGCGCTAAGGGACCGGCTCAAGTGCAAGAGCTTCAGGTGGTACCTCGAGAACATATACCCGGAGAGTCAGATGCCTTTGGAGTATTACTACCTTGGAGAGGTACGTATATGTTCCAACCGTCTGTAATTCTAACAGCGTTGAGAAGAAGCGGTGGTTCACGTTTTTTATAGGTTGCTTAATTTGTTTTAATTACTAATAATCAATCGAAATTCGTAGAATATTGCTTCTTATGAACGTTGCTAAAATTACAAACGGCTGAAACACATCCTTAGTTATAATGTTTATGGAATTTTTAATACTGGACTACCAGAAGTTACTAATAGATTTTATAGTTTCGAAAAGCTTTGTTTATCCTGGCATCATAAAATCACTGCAATTGCATTTATTGATTCTATATACATACCGGTCAAGAAAGTAACTGGATATACACTGGCCGGTTTTGAAACGCATTTTCACGTGGGATGTTGAACATGCGTACGGTAAGGTAAAGTTTCGTAAATATGTAACGTGTGATATAATAAATAAAAGATTGTGTGGTTTTATGAAACCACGGTAAAAGTGAAACTTTTTTTCACATTATAATAATAATAATAATAATAATAAAGCCTTTATTATTTCCTATAAACCTTAAGTAGCTTTTTTTTTTTTTTTTTTTTTAGTTTTTTAATTTATATTATAGGAACCCCTTGCTAGGGTATAGGCCTCCTCCAATTTTTTCCATTTTTCTCTGTCTTGTGCTATTTTTGTCCAGTTTTTCCCCGCTACAGATACTATGTCGTCCGCCCATCGTTTTTGTGGTCTGCCCACGCTTCTTTTTCCTTGTGGACCGGTCCATTCCGTGCTCTTGAGAGTCCATCGCTGGTCTGTATATCTCGCTACATGGCCGGCCCAGCTCCATTTTAGTTTTAGTGCTTGGTGTAGCACATCTGTCAGTTTTGTTTTTTTTCTTATTTCTTGACTTCTTGTTTTTTGAATTTTTCTTAGGCTTAGCATGCTTCTCTCCATTGCTCGTTGACAAGTTCTTATTTTGTTAATTGTCTTGTTTGTAAACGTCCACGTCTGGGAGCCATAGGTCAAGCAGGGCAGAATACAGGTGTCCATGATGGTCTTTTTCATCTTTAAATCGTAGTTGCCTTTTAATATTTCTTTGTAGGCCCAGTATTTGTTCCAGCTGTACGTGACTCTTCTATTGATCTCGTCTTGGTTTTTTGTTTTAGAGAACGATACTTGCTTTCCTAAGTATACGTATTGCTCTACATACTGAAGTTCTATATCGTCTAGCATTATTTTTCCTTTTTTGCCGTTTGTCATTACTTTTGTCTTGCTAAGGTTCATATGCAGGCCTACATGTTTGCTCTCTGTATTTAGTTGGGATATCATCTTTTCTAGGTTCTTGTGAGTTTCAGCAAAAATTGCGATATCGTCAGCAAATCTTAGATGTGTAAGTCGTTCGTTGTTGATTGGGATGCCCTCAGAGATCCAGTTCAGTTTGGAAAATATGCACTGTAAAACAGCTATAAACAGTTTTGGAGATAATGGGTCTCCCTGCCTGAGGCCACGGGCTATTTTGATTTCTTCGCCTCGAGATTCTAGCTTGATTCTGCTCACACTATTCCGATATATATTTTTTAGAGTTCTAATGATTATTGGATCTATGTTGTAGTTGTGTAAAGATTGCCAGATAGAGTTATGATAGAGGCTGTCAAATGCTTTTGTATAATCGATGAAACCTATATACAAGTCTTTGTTGAATTCGGAGTGTTTTACTATAACTTGTTCTAGCGTATGGATGTGGTCCATAGTTGAAAATCCGGGACGGAAGCCTGCTTGCTCTACCGGTTGCTCATTGTCTATTATTGAACTGATTTTGTTATGTAATATAGAAGCAAATAACTTATACCCGCTTGACAGTAGGCTAATCGGGCGGTAGTTAGCGATGTCCAGTGGGTCTCCTTTTTTGTATAGCAGTATTATGTCCGAGTTTTGCCATTGCTCTGGTATTATGCCTGTTCTAAGAACCAAATTAAATATGCGTGTCAGTGGTCCGGTGAGTAGTTTCGCTCCTACTATCAATGCCTCATTTTTTAAACCATCGGGCCCTGGGCTCTTCTCTCGCTTCAACTTTTTAATATTTTCCAAGACTTTTTTTTCACATTATAGACATTTAACTAATTTTTTTTGGAATAATATTACATTAAACTAACAAAAACAAACAATCAAAATAGCGTGCGAACTATAGACGCCGCCATATTGGCCTTGGTTGCTCTGGCGAGCGCCTTTCACTTTATCCCTACTCCGCGGCCGACCGTCACGCGACATGCAACACACAGGCTAAAAATTTTGAGACGATCTATATTAATTAAGGCGGAAGGTACCATATCATCACACTTACGCCCGAATACTCTGAAACGCTACCCAACGACTGTCCAATGGCTCCTTATTTTCATACAACTTTGACAGATAATAATAATAATAATAATTTTATTATTGTCTCATAATATGTGTAAATGCTTTAGTTGCGTTTTAGTATTCGGGCGTAAGTATTTTAGAATTCTAAACCACTTTTAATATTTTTACGGAATCCTTACACACCGATGAAATAATTAAACAATCAGCGAATAAAATGTAAGTATTATTTATCGACTGTCAAATTGTGATATTTTGTACGAATAACTGTAATATGGCGTCATCTCTTTGATTATACTTACAGAAAGCAAATGATAAGCGAATTATATATTTTTCCTATAAATATAATGCGTTGTTCGTACCTTATTGGTTGCACTATTCTTTTTTAATGCACAATTAAGCCCTATGATATTTAAATCGAGTTAAGTAATTAAATGATGTACAATTAATGGAGGATTTACAAAATTAAAAAAATTGTTTACACCAAAATATTTTGTTACAATATTATAATAAATTTTAAATAGCGATCATATAGTTTACTGTATGCACACCTTTTATTTATTTTTAGGCGACGGATAGGCGATAACAATAAGGTCATGTTAAATTTTCTTGGAAATCTTGGTAATAATTATTATATCCACGCCATCGGCTTGTTACGATAGCTAGATAGATACAAGGCTGTGTTAAAATTCAACTTATATAGTCTTCAGCTCAAATCCTCACTAAAATTAAAAATATTATAAAATATTGATAAATAGTAAAAAAACATTACTTAGTAAAAAAATAGTGTGTTTTAGTATTACACAATTTTATAACGCAAAAATATATATTTTGTGTATTTTAATGCATTTATTTTTAAATTTAGAAATCCCAATAAATCACCGCATGGCAGTCAGACTACATACAAAAATGCTAAATACGGCTCTCGCTAGTTCTTAGTCTCAAAATAGATTCTCGTTTACTCACGCGACACTAACAGTACCTCAATGGTTTTTGGCAAACGTGTTCAAATGTATTAATGTATTCTGTATGTATAATTAACAATCATAATTGAACATCTGGTTGCGTCATCAATAGTCAGGTACACCACATAATGTAGTTTAGAGTATATAATTCGGGTTTTACGTCATAGTTAACCCTGTGATGTCATTTAAAATACAATAGAACACGAAAAAGTTGTTGTTACCACACTGAACAGCTTATAATGAAAATGAAGAATATTCCATAAGTATTTTGAAGGGTTGTGAAGCCAAACATGTCAACCCGTGGCGTAGATCTAAAACCTCTCATTAGTAGGGAAGCCAGTAGCGATGGGGCAGTGTAAATACAGGGCTGATGAAAACTCATAGTGAAATCATTATACAAAATATTGTATTGAGAAATTCTACATAAGCAATTACTATACGTGTATAAAAGTGCGTATGCATTTAATAAAATATAATAATATATCTTGTTATCACTGACACGACAAGTAAATAATACCTATAAAATTTATTTTACAAAGCCAATAAAGGAATTTGGGGCGTGCCGTGCTATATATGCTTACTAATTCTAATTGCTACTTACTAAGCCTGAGTAGGAGACAACTATGGTTGTTCCCTATATTCTATTTAAACATAGATTTTCTTACTATCAATAGTATTTTGACAAATCTTCCATTCAAAATGTCCCAAAATTTTACTGTTTGTAAGCAAATCTGTCGATAGACAATATTGGGAACGGCCATAAGGGATTCTGAGTGACCATCATATTTAACCTGGTGGTAGACCACTCCACCCACTTTACTACGACTGTCAGGAGGATACCTGATACATATGACACACATATATTATATGTACCCGACTGGATAGCCCCCAGCGAGCATATGACGAAAAACCAAATACTTAGCCAGTATATATCCAGTTATTTCAGACCGGCATGATTCTGGCAACATTATATTTGTAAGGGACAGTCCCTTACTTATTTATCAGGTGCAGTGCAGTCACTTTGTCGTGCAAGAAAAAATGGCAAAATATTTCATGCGAAAGATTTCGTGACTAGCTATTTATTGTACTAATATCGATTTATTTTACATTTAGTAGTTGGGTTGTAAATATACCTAAGAGTCGTTACGTCTACATCAAGAGTTGGACCGTTGTTGGTATCACTGACTAAAAACATAACAAATATTATTGAATATACCTTTAATATTACACAGAAAAGTATTAATTTATACATATATCGCGTGAAATACACGCAAATATAGTATATTTGCTTATATTCACATGTAAATTTCGACAAAAGAATATCGTCGTGCAAATATTTTATGGTAAATATATAGATTTATTTCTGTTTGTACAAGTGCGCGAATTTATTTTGTAGATACGCAACGCGGAGACCTCGAACTGTTTGGACACGCTCGGAGGGAAAGCGGGACAACCTCTGGGAATGGGATACTGCCACGGAATGGGTGGCAATCAGGTACGAATATTGATTGATACTTAAAACTAAATAACTGCATTACCTTTAGTATCGTATCAATATCGGGAATCATTTTATTTTTAAAGGGATTAATTATTTACTTATGTTATATATAAATACATACCCTTTATGTATGGTATGGAATGGTATTTTAATATATATTATACGGTAAAAAAATGTGAGATATTGCATTTTCTGTTTTCTTGGATTATTGAGTAATAACTAATATTTTGACTGTCAATACTTTTGTGACTGGATTAATTCTTATGCCTTCTTTTCGTACATAATATGTAAAATAAAGGACGGGCTATTTTTCGAGCTGTAGGTACCTAGCGCTATTAATTTTACCTACAAAGATAAAGTTGTTTTTCGCTATACTTATAGGTACTTATCTATTAATTTACGTCGACAATAGATTTGACATTGTGATTGGCAAACAAAACTGTTATTTTATAAAGATAATATTAATAGGTATATGTAGTATCACAGTAGGTACTAGGATTTCACGATTTGGCACGAATCGGCAAAAAGTCGAGCTTTTCGTGTCCCGTATTCTTGGATTGTGCTACACTTACCATCAGGTGTAGGGTAGTCACTTTGCTGAGCTAGGACAAAAAATAAGAGAAAAACAAATCAAAATTGTTCTACCTATATTGGATCATCATCACCTTTCGGGGGTTTTCATAATAAACGAAGATTACCTAAGCGCATAACATAAATCGTAGTACTGTAGATACGAGTATATGTCTTTTCAAATTAAAATATGAAAAAGTATAATTTGTTTATAACATAAAACTAGAACTGTTTTGTCTTTGGCATTTATTTTTTTATATTCCCTATTTTCTAGAGCCCTTTGAAAAGGACAAACCGTATTCACTCATTGGATATTCCGTTGTAATCATATTAAATTGACCTTTTATACATTATCACCCACGTCCTTCATACATCCGCGCTTACGGGCACTAATAGGCTTAGCATTATAATTTTACAAGTTCTCGGAAAAATGTAATCCGCATTCTAAAGGTTATTAGATAATTGTATCATTAAGCAATAAATCGATCGATCGAATCGAATCGATAGTCTTTATATAAAAATATTTCAAAGTTCCTTTAAAGCTACGCACACCATTGTAATACCTATTGGGGAATTTGGGGGAGATATCCTCATAGAAAATGGTGTTCGTTTGGAACGTTGTAATTCCTAACGCTTTATAATGTAATGGTATTCTTACCACTCAGAAACTGTATTATTAGAAGTTATATACTAGTCTAAACACCTGCGGTTTAGGTCTTTGTAAATAAATCAAAAAATTACACCCAACGGCCACACACATTTTCCTGAACCCATAGGAAGATACAATCATCTTGTGTCGTATTTACCAAGAAGTACGAGATTTTCGGTCTCAAAACATCCTGACTCGAAATAAATAGTTGTAGATTACACAAATATTTTTAGGTGAGAACACACAAGACGTACTCGTTTCACACATTTTCTAGTGCAAGTACATAACCTAGATTAAAAATGTTACTTTTATGCACAACTAGGTTTTGCTCGCGGCTCCGCCCGTTGGGCGCTCTGCCGTTATGGCGTGATTGACTAACAAATAATCCAAATTCACAAACTTACAAACATTTAAACTTTCACATTTGTATTAGTAGTAAGATAGTAGGATATTATTGAACGTCGTTGCTTTCTTTTTCCGTACAATATTTGCAGAATAATCATTTACCAATAAATTGTCATCAAAGTAGGTTTGATGCATATATATTTTTATGATATTAATCAATAGCTTAAATTGCCCATAATTAATTATAAACATAGTTTTAATAATACCCTCAAAAATATTTTACTTAAACGCTATTTAAATATGGTGGAGAGCATTACTGTTGAATAACAATAAAAATATGCACGCCATATAGGATGACGTCAACTTATACGATGGTCATAAAGCGGCGCACGTGTGTGAGGGAGATAGCGAGATGGTCGTTCTAATCAATATTTTAAATATTTAATGTGTTTGCGTAATAGGGTTTATTTATTGTATCATTTTCTATTGTGTATACATCAATGTTCGAACTCAAGTTCACGCATCAACCTTAGGTATTGCACAAAATTTAATAAATGTTTCCTTCAGTAAGCAAATTTATTTAAGAGTGAATTTAAAACTGAAAATTTTATCACCATATTGTGAATATTTACTTAATATTTTGTATTTCCAAAAAGGTTTGTTTTATACAGTGTTTCATTAATAATAACTTGCATTGTTCAGGTGTTTGCTTACACGAAACGCAAGCAAATAATGTCGGACGACAACTGTTTGGACGCGGCGCACCCGCGCGGCCCTATCAAACTGATACGCTGCCACGGGATGAGGGGTAACCAGGAGTGGACCTATGATTCAAAGGTATGCTATAATTACCGGCACTAGTCGTGAGTATAGATGGACGGTAGTGGGGACAGTTGACGAGTCAAGTAGAAAATTAGCATCGACTGATTAACCACTAGCGTGAAGAGTCAGCGCCCCACACGCTTTTGTTCCGCCAATGAGATCTATGCGCAGACGACGTTTGTGCCGATGTCTCATCTCATATCTGTAAAAGTATTCTCTTATTTGTCGAACATAAAAAATCTTTATTTCTGGCCTCAAGGAGGTCCCCATATCCGGGGGCCATTATGTCGTAGGGGCGTATGCCCAAAGCACTTTTACTTTTGCAGAAATGTCAGGTCAAACAAAAGCTTTATTCGTTAATAGCTTGTCTCAAATTGTGATTTCTTCAACTCCTTTTTTTCATTTCTTCCTACATATTTTCATCTGAATTTCCAGTACAGCATCTTCAATCATCTTCATCGCCGTAATCCGCAACAATATTTACAGAATATGATATCAAATTATTTGTTTTTCTTTCCGTTTTAATATAATAATAATAATTACTCATAAATAGTGGATACTAAGACTCGAATCTTAGCTGTATAATTTAGTGTATAAAATATTTTAGGATAGCCCCTGCCAAAAAATGTATGGCAAATAAGCAATGTAAAGTTGAGTGATTATAAAAAGAAGGGACCAATATCGTCCTTGTTCGACGAGTACAGTAGTCAGTACGGCGCCACATACCGACTCGATAGCACGCGGTAAATATATTCTGATGTCAACGGTATTGTGGCGATTAAACATTTTTATTTGACGTTTTATTTACTTCCTTTTTATTTCTTTCTTTTACGTTTTATTTGCGTCTTCCAATTTGCATGGATGAAAGTGACAAAATAGTGATCAGTTAAAATTAGTTTTATAAGCAAGGAGATTAATGTTTACAAATAAATTAATTGTTGAATTTTGTGTAATTTAATTATCTTACTTTTATATACAATATGAGCAAAATAATTTGGTAACTACGATATTCGCTTATCTTCTTCTTAGTCATATCACTCTTGACAGTGGTTGTGATCATCATGTAGTAGTAGTATGGGCTGATGTGACTCGCCTCACGACGTCCCGCCATCTCTCCCGGTTGCTACTGATTCTGGTGCACTCATGCACGGGACCGCCAATGGCTGATTTAATTTGGTCGGTCCAACGCATGGGCGATCTTCATCGGGGCGTGGTGCCCTCTACTCTGCCTTTACTTATCTACTCTCGGTTTCTTATTAACTTACGTTGGTGTCCGTCGTATAGCCTTATATTTGAGAATTCGTCTTTGTTGACGAAGTGAGGTCGGCTGCTTACGGGTCTTCCTAACAAAAAGGATATATTTTTTAAAAGTATCCAAAGAATCTATGTAGGATGCGACTGAAGAAGTTACATTGTGGTTAGTTAGCAAATGTTTGTCATGAACAGCTTGATTTCAAGGCTGGGTTTGTTCAGATTATTAAAGTACCTACCCTTAAACTCCTTAAACTGCGAATAACTCCTGTTTCTTAGACTCTTCCATACTTTTTTCGTATGAAGCAATGAGTAGTGTAGTCGACATAGGCTTGACTGGAATGATACCCTGAAGACGCAGTTTATAATCTTAGATGATGTCTTTCGTATGGTCATTAAATATATCAGACACCCAATAACTCCCAATAGACATACATTCTTCTAGAGATGTAAGTGTTCATGCGCAGTAGTCATTACCATCAGTTGACACGTCAGCACATTTAGTCTTTACACGCCTGTAAAGTATAATTAGCAAAACTGTTGTTATATTATGAACATATTAATTTGTAATGAGACCATTTTACTTCGCTCATAACCAGTTGCACTCATTAATTAGTAAACGATTACCCGTTTAAGCAAGCCTTGGCGCGGTTAGTGTATGGATGGGTGACGGCTTAGTGGTATTTCAACTGAACGTCTCCATGCTTCTGAGGGCATGTAAAATCTTGGTCCCGGCTGTTATTAACTGATAGCAGTCAAGTCGAATGCCTTAGGGCGGCTTGAAAAATTTGAACCTAGGTTGGCCACTAACCATTCGATATAAAAATTGACTAATTAATGTGTAAAACGATCTCTACAATACCTACATCGTACGATGGCACTTGGGAGGCATGCACGCTCATGTGGTGTATATATTGACAACTACGTGTCATAATAACATTTGCCGTACATCATTGTTGTATTTTACCACAACAGTGACGTACTGCTGTAGCTATAATATATTGAAACTATATGATGTTAAAACACTATTGTAAATTTCCTAAGTGCCATCATACGGTGCCGCTGCTGTATACCAGATAAACAAGAAGAAATAAACAACACACAAATACGTACTTAACTATAATCCAGAAAATTAAGATAGTTTACTTACCTACTTTTTTGACCTTGTCGGTATAAAAATATATGACAGCCTATGTCCTAGTCCAGGTCATGGTCTACCTTTATGCCAGATTTCATCCAAAACCGTTAATAAACATCCCAATTCACAAAATCATTATCCAAACTTTCACAATGATAGTAAATAGGATAAAAAATAATAGGATGATACTACTCTTTCGATGGTGATGAAATCCTCAAAACGGTGATGTTTGTTGCAGACGCGCACAATAAAACACACAAACACGGGCATGTGCCTGGACAAGCCGGAGTCGTCGGACGTGTGGAAGCCAGTGCTGCGCGCGTGCAACAGGTCGCGCGGACAGCAGTGGCTCATGCAGGTCGACTTCAAGTGGCAAGCGAGGCGCCACGCACGAGACCAGGCCAGCTAGTCCCACCTCACACTCAAGGTAAATATTCTTTCTGCCTGGCGTTACCCGGCTTAATACCCGAGATGGATGGCAGCGCGAATACATTGTGCTGCCGCCTGCCGGAGACGCCGAATGGCGTTGCGAGGGACTTCTGAGTCACTAAGAGACGGGCCGCAAAACGCAGAGGCAGTTCCGTCAACAATCCACAGTACACTCAGGATCTCCCGGGACCGGGGTTTTAAGCCGGTATAGCAGCGTAGGAATTATAGTTTGGGACCCGATCCAGCGGTCGCTGGCGTATAAGGACAACTAAGTCGGTAGGTTAGCGAGTCCGGCATAACCACCTCACCTCCTCTGAGGCTGAGAAGGTAACCGTAAATAGGATTTTCCCCGCGGAATAAATAGGGTCCGTCTTCCCATCATGATTTGAAGGTGGATTTAGTATAGTGCGGGGCGACCTGACATCTGACCTCCACAGCCCGCAACGGGAACCAAGTTTCGCCATTGCCTCGTACGTTAATCAGGTGAGCGTACCTCATGCAGGTGAAGTTAGACTCAAGTTAAACATTGTTGTAAATAATTCAACTCGTACTTGTATGTGCATGTATAGACACTGTGACTGTGGGTGCCTGTCAATAGTTATAGGACAAACATTGAGGGCATTTCGGCGTCTTTTTTAGGGTCTCATATGCAGATCATTCTTATATGCAAGCCACGCACGAATGAGCCGATCTATCTACACTGTTCACTCTAACAAAAAAAAACGTTAATATGTTTTGGGTCTGGGTGTTGAAGGAGTCTCTCATAATGCCTGACAGCTATCTAGGGCTGGGATTCTACCGGTAACAGTAGGGCGGTAATTCAAAGAGGGTGCCAAATTAATGTGCTGGATAAATAATATTTTATTAAACAAAAAAATTCCTATGGTACATACATGTCGAGAACCGCGTCCGTTTCATTGTTGGACCACATATCCATCATGTTTTTTTTCTTATCGTCTTATCTGGTTCATGCGACAAAAACGGTTTATTGATGTTATCGAAGCAGAACCCATTCTGAGAATTTCTTAATTCGATTCGTTTACTTATCGACCACGTTCACGTTGACGACCTCCATGGTACAGAGCGCGTGTACACAGCTTTGAACAAAAGGTCGCGGGATTGGTTTCCGCAGCGGAATATTTCCATACCAATAAATATTTGTTTTCATTCTGTTTTATCAGGCGAACCTTGTCTGATGGTAAGTGACAAGCCCGCCAATCAGAACTTTGAATTACAAAGTTCTGCATCGATCTGTATTGCGCTTGTTAGATTATAAGCCGAGCAATTATTATTTAATAATATACATTTAATTAGCAAACTTTGTAACCCAGCTTAATTGTTATTAAGCTATCTTATACCATCAGGCGAGCAGCGAAAGATACAGCTTGTCGGTAAATAAATAAAAAGAAGAACTTCTGTATTCGTTACGTATATTTATTGGCTAGTATTTAATTCAATTAACATAACCATAAGCAGGTAGGAGCATGTCCTTTTGATTACAATATTATTCTTATATAATCATCATTACTATACACATTATTACTAATATTCAAAGGCAAAAGCAAATGGTAGTAAAAATAAAATAAAGTTACTTAACTTGCGAGTCTCAATACGACGGTACTGTTCAGTACGGCGGATCACAACCAAATGCCCCGCTTACAATCCAGAGACAGGTATTTATAACATTCCAAACGTCAAAATGTTTTAGCCCTACCGTCATTTCAGTCTATTAATTGGAATTAGGTTTCTAACTACCTAAATCATCTTTGAACACATTTATTTGTAACTTACAACAAATAAATAATACATTATTATATTAATATATGATAATACGGCCATACTGACAGTACTTCGTCCTCGAAGTACATTACCAGTTGGAAACCAGTCGACATTTATAATTGTAAATAGGTACATAGTCATCAGAGATTACTGATTACTCTTATTTGCCAGACGCCTAGACATGTCAGATACATTCACCAGCTGCCAGTGAGACTAACTGACACCAAACGTGTGGCCAAACAGCTTATAATATAGTACTTGCATAGCCATGTTGGTCCCCTTCAATCACTGCATTGAGATAGACCAACACCAAACAAGTACGACAGCGAATATTTGTACATCTTTACCAGATACCTAGACATGCCAATCACATTCACCCGCTGCTGGTGAGACTAATTGGCACCAAGTAAATGGTCGACCAGCGAAGATGTACTTAATAAATCTCTTAATCAAACGTGTCATCACACTAAGGTATGGATTAAGGTTCGGCATAGTAGCCATTAATCATCATAAACAAGTATCAAGTCTTATTTTATTCATATAATACATACAATATAAGTATAATACAAAAACAAATCAAGTATAATATTTATAATTACACTAATCACAGGGTAGAAGCCATGGCAGTTTCAACAATAATATTTTCGTCAACCCATTCTCCAGGCCAAAACCGTAATTTTTCTTTGGCAACTACAATATTTCTTAGATTACCTAAACCTTTTAGAGCATAGCGATCATTGGGAAGAGTTGAAGAAATTTCGTATGGGCCTTTGAATTTTGCTTTTAATTTATCATTACGTCTATGGTCCTGATTAACGTATACCAAATCACCGGTATTATAGTTCTTATTATTCCGTCTAACAGAATCAAAACGTTCCTTAATTTTTTCTGAAACGTGTTGTAACCTTTGTTTGGCAAGTTCACGATCAGCTTGCACGTTGATAGGGGGCTCTAAATTAATCTCATCTGAAATCTCATTTAAACGAGCTTGTACGATGGGTATGTTTGCGTCTACGCCGATCAGTAAGCGTAAAGGAGAAAACCCTGTGGATTTTTGTACAGTGGTGTTTATAGACTGCTGTACTTTCCATAATCCGTTCGGCCAGTCTGACGATTCACTACACATAGTACTCATCATATTAATTACTGTAGCTACGTAACGTTCGACTTGACCATTACCTCTGGGTGTTCCTGTGGCTATCATGTGGTGCTCAATGTGCAATTGTCGAAAAAAGGTTTTGATTTGATGAGAGCTAAAATTAGTTCCGCGATCAGTGATAATCAAAGACGGTGTGCCAAATAACGTAATGGTCTCTCTTATAATAGGTATTAATTCTTGACTATTTAAAGTTTTAAGTGGCTTCAATAAACAAAACTTTGTAAAACCGTCAACCAGTAATAGGATATGCTTGTAGCCTTCACTGGTTCCCGTGAATGGGCCGACGCAATCCAAATGTACTGTATGGAACGGTATAGCAGTTTTGTCAATTGGATGTAAGAGACCTTGTTTTGGACCTGAATAACCTTTTTTTTCGATACAAATTAAACAATGATTTATATATTTTTTGACAAATATTGCCATTCCAGGAAACCAAAAATGTTCTCGTATTTTGTGCAACACTTTCTCGTAGCCCACATGACAGTTTTCGTCGTGGAACAGTTTTAATAAGCTAATTCTATATCCCTTTGGTATAAAAAATTTCGATTCTGCAGCAGGACTAGTTTTGTAATGTAACAAATCATTATTGATTAAATATTGATTTGAATCCAAGTCACCAGCTTGTAATTGTGAGATGAGATTCTGAGTCTCTTGGTCATTCTGCTGGGCAATTTTTAGCCACGACTGTGAACCGTCATTAACATCAATAAGGTTAACCTCGGCAAGCGAACATCTACGATTTGGATCTGTGGACTCTACCGGATTGCGGCTCAGAAAATCAACGTGACTAATAAATTTTCCCTTTTTATATTTAATGTCAAACCAAAAATCTTGCATATAGGTCCACCAGCGGGCTACTCTTGGTGATAAATCCCGTTTGGTCATTGTAGATTTTACCGCATTACAATCGGTGACAATTGTAAATTTAATGCCAAGAAGATAAACTCTAAAATGTTTCAGGGCACTGAAGATAGCCAGAGTTTCTAAATCATAAGAGCAATACCTAGACTCTGTCGGACTTGTCCTTCGGCTGTAATATGCCACGACTTTATTTACGTTAGCGACCCTTTGTAAAAGTATTGCTCCGTAACCAATTGAACTGGCATCAGTGTGCAGCTCTGTCTGATACTTAGGATCAAAAATTGTTAAAACTGGTTTAGATATAAGATGATCAATTATATATTTTCGAGCCACATCCTGTTCGGAGCCCCAATCCCATTTTTGATTATTTTTAGTTAACTTAGTAATACAGGCTGTTCGTGACGCGAAATCAGGAATAAACTTCCGAAAATAACTGGCTAGACCCATAAACTGACGAACTTGTTTGACATTCTTAGGTACAGAGGAGTTAACTAGAGCAGTTATTTTTGATTGACTTGGCCTAACTCCTTCGTGGGATATATGTCTGCCTAGATATTCGATGTTATCGACGAAAAATTTACATTTTCTAAGATTTATTGTAAAACCATTGGAACAGAGCGCCGAAATGGTTTTTTCTAGATAATCAAGACCTTGTGCAATGCTATCGAACGGTATTAAAATATCATCCATATAAACCAGCAGGAATTTCAAATGACCGACAGCCTTAGTAATGGCTCTTTGGAACACAGACGGACCGTTACAAATACCAAATGGCATTTTAAGGAATTCGTAATGACCGTCTGGTGTTACAAACGCCGTGTATTTGGTACAAGTATCCGAAATCGGTATTTGATAAAAGCCATTTTTCATATCGATTGATATGTAAAATTTAGATTGTCCTAACTTGTCAATTTGATCTTCAATGAGAGGGAGAGGGTATCTGTCTTTTTCTATTAGTTTATTTAACGCTCTGTAATCTACACACATTCTATCGCTCCCATCACGCTTTTTTACTAAAATTATAGGGCTAGAAAAGGGGGAACTACTTTCTTTAATAATATATTTATCCAACAAATCTTGTATAATTTCTTTAACTTTCTCTCTTTCTATTGGGGCTAATCTGTATGGTCTATATTGCACAATCTCGTCTTTTATCAATTTTATTTCTAATTGGCCAGTCTGTACATTACCAATTGCTTCTAAAACAGAGGGGTACTTTTGGAAAAGAGCTTTAATCTTATCGCGTAATTCATTATCTAAATGTAATAACGTCTCTGAAAGTTCTGAAATGGGTTTAATACGGTATTTTTCGAGGGAGTTCATTTCAAGGCCGGCTTTTTGTATTTTTTTTCGCACTAGACGAGAACCTAACCAGTCTGTTACAATTTCGACATCAGGATGTTGGATAGCATTTCTACCTATTATTAGATCGTATCGACAATCATTGTCCCTAACTACGAAAATATCCAGTTCAATACACAATTCTTCAAATTTAACAGATGCTGTAATTTTTGAGAACACCTGTAATGTACCTTCACCTATCCCATTAATACTTAAGCTACACGGATTGAGGTGACAATCAAGACGCTTAGCTATAGATTCCTTAATGATACTACAATTTGCCCCAGTATCAATAAGTGAATTTATGATTATATTGTTAATCGATACTTGGGATAACTTTAAATCGGATTGTCTAAAAAATTGACTTCTTTTTCGGCCGTAGGAGTGGTAATATCATTTTTTTGTTTATATCTGCAATAAGAATCTAAATGTCCTGGCTTTTTGCAAAAAGTGCAAAATTTTCGTACTAACTCACCAGGTTTTTGTTCTTGCGTACCTGGATTGTTTTTTGCCATATGATTCTGAGTGTCTCTTCTAAAGCATTGCGCCTTGGTGTGACCTGCTTTACCACATTGGTAGCATTTTGGGTCATAATTCGGGGTTTCTATTTTAGAGCGTTTAAAATGGCTAGGACCAGGAGAATCCTTATATTCTCTGCCATTTGGTCCTATAGGTCGTTTCTTAGTTTTTGCGTATGAAGTGAACAGGGAAATAAGTTCGGAAGTAGTTGTAACATTATTGTTAAAAGATGCCATCTTTACATTTACATCGGATATACTACCACACACTAATTCAACTAGTTGTAATTCAGTAAAGTTGATTTTTGTATTACGCAAAAGCCTAATCTTCTCCCTGGCATATTCGCAGTAGGAATCGGCTGCCTCCGAAGTATATAGTACAGCTTTTTGGAGTTTCTCTGACAAGTTCTTTTTTTCAGGGTACAAAGCCTTTAACTCTGTACATAAATTTTCCCAAGAGCGACCATCTGCGGGCTCCCAAGTCTCAAACCAGACTAAAGCAGATCCTCTTAGGGCCTTACCTGCCTTGGCGACAGTCGCAACACTGCTCCAACCAAATTCCTTTGAGAGTACCTCGATGTTCTTACACCAAGACTCAGCGCCCAAATCACTTGTAGTTGGATCGAAAACCGGCAGAGCAACGTCGTCGTCTCTTGACCGAGTGCCGGTAACAGCGTCTTTAATTGCCTTAAGAAGTTCTTGTAAAGCAGTGATATCCATCCTATAATAAGAATATTTCGTGTTAGATCAGTGGATAATATCCCACTTCTGATGTTAGATTATAAGCCGAGCAATTATTATTTAATAATATACATTTAATTAGCAAACTTTGTAACCCAGCTTAATTGTTATTAAGCTATCTTATACCATCAGGCGAGCAGCGAAAGATACAGCTTGTCGGTAAATAAATAAAAAGAAGAACTTCTGTATTCGTTACGTATATTTATTGGCTAGTATTTAATTCAATTAACATAACCATAAGCAGGTAGGAGCATGTCCTTTTGATTACAATATTATTCTTATATAATCATCATTACTATACACATTATTACTAATATTCAAAGGCAAAAGCAAATGGTAGTAAAAATAAAATAAAGTTACTTAACTTGCGAGTCTCAATACGACGGTACTGTTCAGTACGGCGGATCACAACCAAATGCCCCGCTTACAATCCAGAGACAGGTATTTATAACATTCCAAACGTCAAAATGTTTTAGCCCTACCGTCATTTCAGTCTATTAATTGGAATTAGGTTTCTAACTACCTAAATCATCTTTGAACACATTTATTTGTAACTTACAACAAATAAATAATACATTATTATATTAATATATGATAATACGCTCATCAGTCCGAGAATTAAAATGTTAAGTCTCATAATCATTTTAGTGGCTTCCACGTCCTTCAAACCGGAACACAATATAGGGCTTTACTCTCCTGCTTTCCGGCAGTAATAGATCAACCAATGGTAGATACCCAATAACCTCTCACAAACGAGGGACCCCTAGTAAGTGTAGTGAAACAAAACATTATCCCAAGTTATGAACAGGATTGTAAGGAATCCTGGTATTTATATACCATCGCTGGGCAAACGAGCAAGTGGGTCATCTGATGGTAAGTGATCTCCACCGCCCATCACTATACCAAAATAATAGTGGACACATTGCCGATCTTAAAGGAAAGGGACGGATTCAGAAGTATCTTACCTTTGCGATAGTTGGGTATATTTACTTATCGATGTATTTCTTTTTTTTTCAGGATTGACAACGATAGACCATAACAGTCTTCCCCCTCTCGTTAGATATCAGATTTATTCATTATTCCTATATCTGAAGTTTTATATCTATCTAGATTTTAACATTATCGACACATGATGTCCTGTGAATCGTTGACAATACATAAATATGCTGTAATATGTTGTATTACCCTGTAAACATTGCTCAACTTAGTATTGCGTCGGATATTCGTTAGTGTATTTTGTTTGATAGGCATACGGATAAAATAAACAATGTTTATTGATACGAAATATTTCATGCGAATAATATTTATGTTTAGGTACTACTTAAATGATTTTATCTAGGCAGAGAATCATTGAATCGACTGGTCCTTTCGAGTCGTTGAATTTATGTGATATTGATTATACTGTAAATTCTTGTAGATATTTGTGTCCTAGAAATATTTTGCATATGATTAATAGTGCGTATGAATTCAGCGACCGATTGTAATCGTTCCATGACCAACAAACTATTATAGTAATAAAACCTTATATAACATTGGAAAGTCATTAAACGAAGTATGTTTTATGGTAGCTAATAAGACGGCTTTTACGTTGGTTCCATTCGCACAGTTTAGATGTATGAAATTTTAATGTTCATATTTGTTGTGAAGGAGCATTAGACGAGCTAAATGTAGTACCCATAGGTGTATACGCCGATGTAAAAGCCATCAACACAACTAATAGTGAAAAGAATATTTCAACAGAATGGCTATTCAAAACTTTTCGCGGTGCTAATCTTTGCCATTAAGACACTTGTAATTTTTAACGCCTTATGTTTTGTATTATTTTATCACGATCCATTTATCGACTAGTAAATAGTGATGCTAGACAAATAATAATCATATCTAACATTTTGCCACAAATTAGTTGAGGTTGAGAATTAACAAAGTTTAAGTTTCAATATAATGTTCCCTATTTTTTCATATTTCTAGAATTTATTAAATACTGCCATAGATAAATATATTTCTGATATATTATAGTTGTCGCGTTTATATGTCGATAGTAGTCGTCTAATGTTGTGTTGTAATCATGTTGTTTGTACTGTCATTTTTGTGGTAGCGATAAGCGATTATGAGTGAAATCTATATATTTATAGGTTTATTTTTTATTGCAATCGAATAAGTATCGTTATTTTTATTGACGATCTCATGACTATTAGCATAGCAGGTAGCCCGCATGGGTAGTATAAGGCTGTTTATTAAATCACGTATTTCTATAAATCACTGTTGGATATCAGATATAATAATATGCACATTGGTGTTTCGAATTCAAATTTTATTTGTTACAAATTTTAATTAGTAGTTAAATCAACCATTTCACATACAATTCTATTAATAATATTGACGACGAGTAAACTGGTTATTAATAGTCTTAATTCACTCAGAATCGCATATCGTTAAGTACTTGGTAATCGTCTTTGATGCAATATCACTAATGCGTCAGTGTTTCGAACGTGAGATTAATATACCTAAGGTAACTGTTTCGAACGTGATTATTGTTATACGTTACGTGCAAATACACAATATGTTACAGAAAGGTGTGGTGGAAAATTTAAGCAACGTCTAGTTTACAACATAATTATTTCTCCCCCCGTCCAAATCCAATTGGATTGCTGGCGATGCGATGCTGGCTTGCGATGAATTTCAATTTTCTTTTTTATGTAATGAGTAACATGTAGATATTCCATTTGGACAATACTACATGATAAACTGCTGAGCTTTTATGTCACTCCAGCATCATTCTCAATCACGCACTTCACTTAATTTATAGGAATGTGATCGATCTTATCGATTGTAATAAACAAGTGATTAAAATTAGCGTGATACTTTAGGATGTCTAGAATTTAATAAGACCCGGTACATAAATACTCACTGTCAAGCACTAGCGGATCCAGGAGGCGGCTAAGGGGCTCAAGCCCCCCCCCCCCCAAAGCATTTGGGCCCACTGACAAATCTCAAATTAATCTTGATATTATCCTACTTTCTTAGTACTACTACCTACAATAGAATTTTCCTCGCTTATCCTTACTTATTCCATTTTAAGTAGGTGTATTATATTCTAAATTTTTTTTATTCTAATTTTGGGTCAGACCAAACCCCCACCCCGCCACAAACCATAATCCTGGATCCGCCACTGCTGTTAAGGGTATGTAACGACCCTTAAATATGACCACACCGTTCTGTAACACTTTGTATATTACAAGGTTCTATGTTAGTGCTCATGTAGCAATAATCACTAGTTCATTAATAATATAGTAACTGTTGCCTTAATTATTTGTATTCAAACTTGGCGTTATTTGTAAGAATCAAAAGTAATATTCTAGTGTATTTATATCTAATATGACGTGAAAGAAGGGTTCGAAGGAATTGCCTATATTTTAATTTTTCTCATAATAGAGTTTTAATAGCTTAGTTATTATAGTTTCAATTTCATTCCTTTTCAAATGTATACTGTGTCGCATAGTGAATAACTTGAGCCCTAACAACGAAACATCTTATGGTAATTACGTGTAGCTAATTATTACTATTGGTTGTATAATTCTTTTATAATTTGTATAAATTTGTTACTGAAATAGTTCTTATCGGGGCCAAGTTGGGTCCTCTCGATACCGAATTATTTATATATTACGCATTTGGTTTACTTTTTAAAATTCGGTTAGTGATTTGAATTTATTTATTTATTTTCGAATGACAAAAAAATATCATATCACTATTTAAATGTAAATTATAGTAGACGTGGAAGTTTGGCGTGTTCGTTTAAGTATACAGTACATCACAAATTTTAATATCATGTTTAACTGTAAACTAAAATATGTATCCAACATTCATTGGAAATATTTCGATTTGAGCAGATATATTGTGTAAGTCCATTACAGTAATCACTGAAGTAAACGGAAGTCGATAACACTTGCCTTGCTCCGTCTACCCTCAGTGGATGTAGTCATTTAGACAAGACACATTATTGTAATTATTGTAAATAAGTTGTTATGAGAAGATTCGTCCAATTTAATGACACTCGACGGCATTGTGTTAATTGATGGCATTTATTTATTTACGAACAGAATCTCAGATTGAATATTTATTGTTAGAAGTGCCAAATTGATCGTTTTTTTAAGTTTATGTGACAAATACACACCATTCCAACAAATATACATTTCGACTGTATTGAAAATTAAAATATTTGGACTGAATTTTGTTTTTCCTTTGTTTGCAAACATCTGAACTTTGAACCTGAACAGCTTTTTGACATAGAAACACCACTGTGTTCTTTTACGCTTTCTTTTTTAGCTGACGATAACCACCGATGCTCTACGAAGTCTGCAGTTGCTGAACATTCAGAGGAAGGCTCCAAACATTAGGTACCTTAGAATTGACAAAACACAGATCTTTGCCAAAGAACACAGACTCCTACCTAGGACGATCCGCGAGGCTTTTTAAATTAAAAAAAAAACATCAATGAATTTCAATAGGGAAGATGGTTGGAAGCTGCACAAGCCTGGGATCTAATTATACATTTATGTAAATCGGAACCCAAAAGACCAACTGACAGGTCTCAAGAAACCATGAGATCTTGCTGCGTAGATCGGACTAGTTATACATAACTTGTTAAAAATAAAAATAAATTTATAATTTTAAAATGAAGGTAGGCAATGTAACATTAACTTTTCGAGACGACCTACACCTCAGTCTCTCCCGTGACCACGAAGGCTGAAAGCTTTCGAAACGTCGGGACTGAAATAAAATTAAACCGCGATAATATCCGTATAAATTAGTTTATTTCAATGTGTAATATTCGCGTAAACATAAGGAATCAAAGTTACAAGTGTTTTTTTTTATCATCATTTTATTTTTATTTATAAAAGTTACCACCCATGCTATCGATACATATTTACCAACGCAGTGGCAACTTATCGCTGACCTTCTTGAAGAAATCGGCTGGACGGGAGGCAACAAACTCTTCAAAGCAATTAGTACTGCCTCTCGGGTATTGATTTTATTCCCTCCAAAAAGTTATCCAAATTATGGAAAACTTAGAAGTCGTAGTGGAACGTAGGCGCAAGGTAAAAAATACTTTTACTTTTTTCTTACAGAATGGCAAATTCATAGGTATTAATCAAATACTTACAATCAAATGTATACTACTAGATAAGCTGCGCGGTACATAGATATTGTACCACTAAGTTTCGGTCAATTGACCGCAACTCAATATTACCATTTCGCTTACTCTCAACTAGAACCCCTATCACGCTCCCTGTTTGTGAGGTGTCAAACTCCCGTGATACATGGCACAGTTTTACTTTTAAGCAGCCAGTTTAGTAGTATGTATTAGTCACAATCTGTAGTGTATAATAAATTAAATTCATTGTTTACGGTTATACTGTCGAATGTCTGAATATCAAATCTCGCACTCGTCTGAATATAACGGCAGCGTAATAAAATAAAAAAGTATTGAGTATAATGGTATTTATTTATAGGTCAAGTTTTGACTACTAGTTCCTAGATATAATTACGTGTCTACCGCTAGTCGGTCATTGTCTTGAGTTGTCATGCGTCGAAATGGTCAAAAAGAATATCTCTATCCGAACTCCGAAATAAACTCGTTTCTCAGTGACGTTGGGAGCTGAAATAATATCGATAGGTATACCGATGAACCGATATTTGTTCTGCGATGCATCTATTATTTTGGTGATATATTTTAATTCGATACATCGAAGTAACGAAACCATATCTTTTAAACTTTTAATTAAAAGATGCCAATAAGGTCAATCAAATGTCTAGCCGATATATCGAGATGTTTTTCCCGATATACCAAAATCATTGATAATTTAAAAAAAAAAACGATACGATATAAATCTTTTCGACGTGCAAAAATTATAGAGGCGGTGACGGAGGAAAATGCTATTATTTACAGGGCCATTTTTATGTATGTTACGACGTATGTAGTAAGAGCTAGTTCACATGTGTGTCTACATTGTGAATCAGAATACTTCCGTGTGACAGTATTTTGGATAAAGGTCCAGTAAAACAAACTGGTCCGATAAAACGTGTGTGGTCTATTTTGTTAACAAAAACTGGATGCGGGAATAGTAAACAAATTCGGCCCTGAAAACGTATGGGTGAGCCTTCACATAAGACACGATCTGCTATTGTTAGTTCGGTTTAATAGTATACTAATTTGCAGCTTGAAGCGGAACCTACAAAATCGTTTTTGCGATATAGGGATGTTCGCTGTTGCAGAAACATCAATTTTGACATCGATGTCAACATTGGTAGATCTATACTCAAATGTTTATTTTTCATAACTTAAACACATGTATATATGACATAAATAAAACACATTCATATTTTTATAACATGGGTGCGTTCAGAAATATAGAGTTATATCGATAATAAATTGGGATCGTACTCATAGTATAATTGCATATACGTTTAATTTTAATTAATTGATATATCAAAAATGACATTACAATAGAAGATATTATGACCCAGAACGTAATAAAATTACATGTTGTATTAACTAAATCTATGTCGATAATTTCGATTATATGTTCTTGATATTTAACTTATATTAACATCTTTTCAAAGTCTAACATCGATGACAATCGAAAATTGATGATCATTGATCATCCCTAGCGCGATAGCGACACATACCCTAAAAATCCTAAAAACCACACACCACCGACAATATAGTAGATGACATATACGTCGATCTCTATACAAACAATCAAGTGTAATATTATCTGTAGTCGTTGCTAAAAACTATCCTGTAAATACGAAGCTGCTATGTGAAAGGGCTGTTATTGAGCGAAATAAAAACACATGTATGTCTTGAGTTATTTATTAAACTTAACATTTATACACTTATCCTAATACATCTAGAAATATCTTACATTTATACAATCAAAACAAATGCATACAAACCGTATAGTGGTCAATATACATTATGTAATATACAACGCGACGCAATTGCCGCGTATACGTAATGCGATTTAAAAAAACAAAAATCTACATATAACACTCGTGTACTACTCAAAAAGCACTAAAACGTGCTTTTCACGTAATAATAAAAGTGGACAAAACACAAATTGGTGTACAAATTGTATTAGTAAACATTACACAATTGTAAATTCGTTAAACATCGTAGTGTGCGTGTATAGTGTGGTGACACGCACGTATAGTGCTACGATTTAAATTATACGCTTCGATAATATTTGGCTGTGGTAGTAAGAGTATTGTCAATAATATTAGAATGTCCGACCTTTACGCCTTTTCAGGCACTCGAGAGAAAAATACGCACAGAATATATTGTACTGCTTTATATTGGATTATTCGTTGCCAATCCGTGTTTCCAACGATTGCCGAAGCGCATAATTTATATCACACTAGGTACTGTACAAGCAAGATCCGTCCATCAGAGGGAGATAAAAGAGAAGGCTCGTTTGGTGTTTGGTGGTTTGAGATCAATGATAGGAAGGAAGTGTGCGTGATGGGCACTGAGGTGTGACAGTGAGAGTGAGAGTGATGGTCCCTAGTCCATACAACCAGCA
Source organism: Mimas tiliae (assembly GCA_905332985.1). Taxonomy (NCBI): domain Eukaryota; kingdom Metazoa; phylum Arthropoda; class Insecta; order Lepidoptera; family Sphingidae; genus Mimas; species Mimas tiliae. The sequence goes on from HG995255.1 coordinate 10,159,367, forward strand.
AATATGGTAATGGTGTTGTGACGTCACTCGTGCGGCATCTCCTCGAGCCACTCGTCGTTCTCGACTCGCGCGAGCTGCTTCTTGAGACTGCAGTACAGTTTTATTAAGGACTCCTGGAAATCAGAAACCGATTTACGTTTAATAAACTATCAAACGGTAGTGAGAAATAAAACTACGGCTCTGTCTATTGAGTTATTGACTAATGACCTTTTTCGATACACCATATTAGTTTGATTTTCCGAATAGATGGTACAAATCTGCTAGATCCGATTTTGGAATAGAAAAAGTGGCCGCCATTTTGTTATTCTTTGTTTTCAGGCTGATTCACTTCAAAATCAATATCTGGGACGCCCCGTACTCAAAAATGGTAGATCCGATGTTAGAATGGTAAAAAATGACCGCCAATTTGTATTTTTTTGTTTTAAGGCTGATCGACTTCATAATCGCTATCGTAGTGGCAAATACGTAATTTAGATTCGATGTTAGAATTGTTAGCACCATTTGCTCTTTAATGCAGAAATTATATAAAAACTAATCATGCACCATCGGTGTTATTTCCACCAGGACCTATTTTCTGGAGGAATGCATACTACATAAAATAACGTTTTCCGTTTAACCAAAGCCGCTACGGGGACAGAGCCCGACAAAAATGTAGTCGAAAATAAAATTACCTTCTCATTTTCTAATTGTATGATCTCTCTCTTCTGCCGTAACTCGTCGTCGTCCATCTTTTCCTCTAACTCATTTTTGTGATTACTTTGGTACGCTAATTCAGTCTGGACCTGAAAACGTTAAAATCGTGTTTTTTAAACAAATACAAATACTCTCATTTTTTTGGAACTAAAACTAAGTAAAAGAAATTCATAACGATAATATTATTAATATAGTTAGCGGACTGTAGAAATTACAATGAAATAAAATGTCAAATTTTTCAATAATTATGTAGTAAATTATTCAGACCAGCATTTGGCGCTTTATTTAGAAAGAAATAAAGAAAAAAGTTTATTATTAGAGTAGTACAGAATGATATATTCAAATTCTATTAATATTTGTCATTTAAAACTAACAATTAGAAACTTTTTAATAACTATAAAGTGATAATGTAATGCTAGACAAACATTCTCACCTTGAGGTATTCCTGTGCGAGCTGCTTGTGCTTCTCGAATATCCGTTTGGACTCCTCTTTGGTGAGGTCGGGCGAGATGGGCCGCAGATGCGGGTCGAGCATCATGTGCATGGAGTCTAGCGCCGGGTCGGTCTCGGCCGCCGGCGTACCGCCCGAGCCGGCCGTCGACGTACTGCTGTTACCTGTAACATACACAAAACATGTTACAGTACATAACAACCGGCGGTAAATAATACGCATCTAGCTAAAGAGGGACACAATCGGCTAGTTTCGATTTCGTAGAGCATCGTCTCTGTCACACCGGTACATTATGTGAAGTTTCCGTCTGTGTGCTGAAACTAGCCGATTGTCTCCCTCTTTAGTTTGATGTGTAACCAATTACGAAGACTAGGTATTATTGCTTTGGAAATGCTCATAAGACATTAGAAGATACAACAAAAATGTCGAGTCTAAGGACGACTGGAATATAATATATACCTAATGAATAAAAAATCACGTAGAAAACATTTTCTGTGAATATATCAACCACGGCGATCAAAACAGTTTATAATAAGTTTGATGTGGGACACAGGTCGTAAAGCCAATTTAGTGCATGCACAAAATATGTCGAGTTGACTACACATAGAATAAAAACTGCAAAGCGACTGAATTGGTCGTTCAAGCCAACTTTCCCAGTGCAAACAAAATGTCTTGGCATATAACATGGAAGTTATTAGATATATGATGATGCGATAATTAATGGTTAGATAATTTACTGGTTTTACTTCCTACATATGCTAATAAGATCCGTATAATACACATAGAGAAGGGCATGCCATATTGAACATGCCAATAAGAAAAGCGCAACATTAAACTTTCCAAAACATAATTTCCTAGCAAGGAAGTGACTGCTTGCCGGAAAACGGACGCCACACCGCTTAATTATAACATCAACAATACGTCTAGATTTGTATTCGAAATATGAAGCATTTGCGTCCATCAAAAATCAACGTTGTGCATATTGGTTCATAAAATGCCTATGAAGATTCTCATATTTGGCACGTCTAACAATGTGTTTATGCAATCGCAATATGTAAAGATTATTATGTACAAGATTCACGACATTTCTTGGGTGAGTAATAGAATTTTGTACAATATAACAATGTCATAGAATTTGGCCAATCACACACATAAACATTTGTGATTGTTATTATTAACATGAAATCATGAAAAAATCACACAAAACGATTAAATATACCAATATTCATACTTTGATAATGAGCGGTTACGATGGTCGGAGTAAATATGCTACTGTTTATACACACAACAATAAATAATGCAAACATTGTGTGAGGCAGTTTTAGTGGACGCTGTGGACTTGTACCACCGACATGCAATAAAATACGGAAACCAAAATAGAATACTTTGAACGTGTTAACTGCTAAATCTAATGATATCGAGTGCGTTAAAACGATGCGTGCGAGTGTGATTGTTTGTAGACTTGATGCGAGAACAATGTGAATGTTTAGAGGATTTGGTCGCAGTCCCACGGCAGGGTTAAATACGTCAAGAGTTAAATTTACTCCCGACTTGCTGATGTCAGACGCTCCACCTAAATTTCGGCTTTCAGCGTACCTACAATTCTTTTGCTCGCGAATAGATGGCAGCAGCGAACTAAACAAGGCGACGATGATAAGCATTTCAACAAAGATCCGATATTTTGTTTAGGCGCAATCAATAAGGAGGTCTGGCGGCACCACTCTAGTGCAAAAGCCTGGTATGTATGTATCGAATATTTGTAACTTACGTAGTTCAGCAAAGGAATTTGAAAATTCATGTGTTACATGAGGCAGAAAGTTTGTTTATGTTTTGCACGCTAACACAGTGTTTCTCACTTCAGAGGTGCAATACTATAAACGAGATTTTTTTATCAATCACAATACACTAATTTTAACAAACAATATCGCCAGATATGACGCGTAAACCCCGCAATAGATCGCACAAACGGACACCAGGAAGCGCCGCGTGCACAACCGAAGGGCAGTCGGGCCGGTGACGCAAGACGCGGTCCACGACGCAGGGCGGCAAAGGCTTTCCGTAGTTTCCGCAGGATTCGCATCGACACTCACTGTAAAATATCCAACTACAGCTGACTGTGTCCCTGATGGTGGTGACGATGCCGGCGGAGGCGTCACACGCGTCGAGACGTCGCAGGCGCGCGTGAGGTGCGGGACGCGCGGGGAGCGGGGTCATGGCGGATGGCGCGTCCTATCGTGGAGACAGTGCGCCGAGCACTGGTGTAATGGTGTGCACGCCGCCGCCCGCTCGAAATAATCGGCGGGAGAGCCGGGAGCGATCGGTGCAACAAACAAACGCCTCTATTCGCGGTGTGGTGACTCATCGACGTCAGTCCGAGCTAAATGCGGACACCGTGTGCTGCCGCCCTTCGTGAGGTTTTCTGCCGTTTTCGCTGGCAGGGCGGGCGCACACCGCTCTCTGTGCAGCCGGTCGACGACCCGCGACCACGCTCCGTTGCCTCTTGCACCCGGCACCGGCGCCGTCCGACCCACTACCGTTGCTCTTGCAACCCTTGCACTTAGCCCGCAATCGCCTCGCAGGTCTGTTCTGTTTCCATTCCGACGCTTAGCGATTGAGAGACGTTGATTTTAAATCTTATCTACTCGATTAATTGAATACACTCGAAAAAACTGGAGCATCGTGTATTTGAAGCTTTATAGGAAGTTCGATGAATCACAAGGTTAATGTGGTATTGCTGGATCTTCTTTAAAGAGGGTAAAGTATAACAACTGACATACAGCTGCACTGTTACATACAATCGCATAGTGTAGACATTACTTAATCACAAAAGACAATCATCGGGCAATGGCCAAGGTGCAGTGTGCAAAACCCACGCAGATCATACGTAAGTGCATGACAACACTGACGTGTGATAAGTTCTTAAGTGTATCAACATTATTTTCATATCGGTTCTGTTCGCATGTAGGAACTCGCCAAGATCAAGTAAGATTAGATCTGTACATTCACCAGTTGAGCATGTCCCAGATGCAACATGCGTAAACAACAAAACGTAAACATAAATAAAATTTTCAATATTATATATTTGTGGTATAAGTCTTGGCAACTTAATGTCTTATATCACAAATTATGACTATTACGAAATAAAGTTTAACACTAACAAACATTAAGAATAAGAACAAAACCGGCCAAGTGCGTTTCGGACCAAAAACAGTGAAGGGTTCCGTAGTGTAACCGAAAATATCCCATATCTCAAAAACTATACAACCTAGCGTGTTAAAACAATTTTCGATGAAAGTACCTTTTAAGTTATACAACCTTGATTTTTTTAGAGAATTTACCACTCCGTAGTTTATAAGTTAGAGATCGAATTTGAAATAGGCAAGTATTCAAAACAAATGAACCACTTAAATCTTATATTCTTACAGAAGTATCACGAAATTTTGACGTTTTGCTTAACATTTTTGAATAGCATAGGCCGGCTTCGTTTGTACGTGTGTCAAACCTAAGGTAAGTGATCTTCAATGCTCATGTACGCCCCCAATACCAGAAGAATCATGGGCGCGTTGCCGAACTGTAAAATTAATTAGATTGGGAAATAAAAGAGAGGTATTTAGGCCTCCATATATCTCACTCACCGTACGAAACGCTGCAGCAAGCCATTACTTTACGTCGGTTTCCTGTGAGACAGTGATAACGACCCGGTCGAGCCGGCCAATTCGTGCTGTAGACAACTATCTACGACGTGGCTCTATCACAACGCAACTCGATTGCGGAACTAAGAAACAATGACGAAAATATGACAACTATTATTATTAGTGAACACTACATGGCTGTCATCGACTGGGTCGCAGCCCGCACGTGCCCTTACAAAATAATGTGGCCGACGCGGCGCAACGTGCCAAGTGCCAACTTCGCCGTTTTAATAGCTCATTACAAACGGAGTTTAACTTACGCAGTCCTACAGAAAGACCAGTATAATTGTGAACATAAATTTCACATGGCGGAAGTGAAAAGTGGACTATTTGATGCCTACGAGTGTAGATCAGCAAGCTACGTTACTAGGAAAATATTAATGAGAGTGCATGCAGTAAATCAACATTCACTCAACGCGTATTACGCGACATGATATATTCGTGTAATTATCTTCGTCGACGCACAAGAAACGTTTCAAGGAATTAAGATAAACTGTACGTACACACTCACGCCTATAAAACATGGCGGTTGGAAGAGACTATTGAGCATATGACATCTTCTCATACATTTTCGCTGCATGGTACTCCTGATTTGCCCTTTTTCTAAGATCATTTGTAATATGTAATATGTCCAAATCATACTACTGGTAATTTTTTATTGTCTGGTGCCTAGCGTTATTCCAGCTTATTGCCAGGGTTCGCCTTCTCATACCACAGGTTTGACGTTATTTGATATTACATGGGACGACCCGCCGTCTGACCCCCCACAACCTGCAATGGAAACCAAGGTTCCCCTTTGTCTCATCTCTTCTTCTCAGAGTCAGAGTGTACTACGTGCAGGTGAGGCTGGCGTTGGGTCTATGATGGTGACCTCACTTACACTTCAACCAAACCATACAACTGGTACTATTATACTAGAATGACTCTTTTTTATCGTAGTGCGGCAGTGACTAAACTGCTCCTTATAGTAAGTACAGTGCAGCACAAATTAAAAATATAGTCAACGGCCGAGATATGTAGCGACTCATATCGGTCGTCAAAATTATGCCGACCTGAGAGTGGTAGAGCCACGCTGTTGACAGTTTTGTCCGTAGCACGTCTGGGCTAGCTCAATCGTCATATCACATACCCTCTCACCAGCGAGAGTTGTGGTTGATCTATCACGTCTTGGGAAATATAGGTACCTTTCTAAAAGCGGACAGAATTTCTAGGGAGGTAAGTTCTTGACATTTTTTGTACTACTACCAAAAAATTTAACATAAATCAAAAAATAAAATGTAAACAAACAACTAACCACATTTAACAGATACTAACAAAGGCATAATTTGGTAAGTTTTATAAGTGAGTAATAGTATTATTTTTTGGTATAATGGACAACGTAAAGTAAGACAGCCTGCCGTAACAAACATTGAAAGTTAAAGCATTGCGCAGCTTTGATAAAAAGACTCGATGTTGACTCTCAAACAAAACAATATAATGATAAATAGATATCTACAGGAATAAAATTAAGCCCAGTAGGTTTAGCATATGCAACACGAGATAATTTTTAACGAGTAACATCAGTTTTATCTGGTTATTTTCTATGCGCTATCGACGCTAACATGGTGGCTTATAATACTCGACTCGTTATGTCAAAAGTAGAGAAAATAGTACGTTCATCGTTTCTGTATAATTTTTTCTACGAACCCTAACATGACGTAATTTCGAATGTTGACACTTTTACGCGAGATATATATAGTTATCTCTCTCGTGCGCGAGATATGTCGTGTTGCATATGCTAAACCCCATGTTTTGTAAATGTAGGAAACGAGAATCTATAAATTGATATTTTGTTTAGGTGTCAACTGGAGAGAAGATCCATTGACGTCGCTTAAGAACCAGTTCGACCATCGACGCAAAGTATCCTATTGAATGAACAATACAAAATTAAACAGAAACCACTCACTACAATTGGGTGCAATCTATTAACCGTTAAAATTAACGCGTATGAGGTTAATTGTGTTGGGAAGTGATAATTAACAAGTGTAAGGCGGTCCGCGAAGGCCCCCGTACGCAGACGCAGTCCATCGCTGACGGATCCGCTCCGGGCGGCTGCTGGTGACTCACGGACGTTTTACGACTGCGAACTTCAATGAACCATAAAGTTTGAACCAGAAACTCGAACTATATTCGTGCTCAGCTTTAACATGTTCCAGTGATGCGAATAGATAACCGGAAAACCGAGCTAATAAACTTGTGTCATTCAATTAGAAGGTTTATTTTTGATTCGTCAGAACTGCTCTGCGGTCGATGGAAAGTTTAGTGTATTACACGAAAGACCAAGATCAACCAAAGGTGATCATAATAGATTTCATTTATCATAATATATACGCACTCATGCTTGTAATCCCCGAAGGGGTAGGCTGAGGTGTAACCAGTACCCACATTTCGCCGAGCTTATCTCCGTCCCATGATGTGATAGAGGGCGAGCTTATCGCCATACCGCGCACAAATTCCAGACTTCGGGCTGATACTGAGCATTTCGTAATAGAAAAACCCAAATCACTTTTACCCGACCCGGGATCACGAAATCTATTCTGTGCGCTGCAATACTGTCGACTAGGTAAGAAGAATTGCCGTCTACTGTCGTGTACAATACGTGCAAAGTAACTTGGCCCAACTGAAGTTAGTAAATTCAATGCCTAGTTAAGGTATATGATATAACGCAAGTAAGGTAGCATATTTGTTGTTTGCACCAGGGATGTTGGGGATATTTTCATCCGCAATTGCGGAACTTCTGCATAGGTTTAGACGTCCGCATCCACAATAATTAATGCGGATGTAGTGTGATTTGCGGCAAGAAAGCGGGCGGGGCCAGCGCATGGCACATGCAGTGCGCAATTATCGTAGTACTGTTATTTACGCAGTCATAGAGTATACGCAATAATAATAGATCAGTAAATTTTGGAATACTAAAATTCATATCTGTGATTGCTAACTCCGAATTCCAAACTGTACAGTGCCATTAACACATTATAAAGTATACCTTCGCATACATGTTTTAACGGTTAAGTAAGGAACTGGTTTTTATAAGCATTATAGAATGAATTGATATTATCGAATAAAATGACTTTTTTATATTGCAATATTTTGAGTTTAGTGTTCGCCAGCCGATGCCGCTGCATGTCTGATACGCTGCCTCGGCTTAAGCATAGATTGTCACAGTTCTATCCCAACCTACATATAATGTACAAAGCGTCACTTATTAATTACTGTAAAAAAATATAAATAAATAAAAGATAATAAAATATGCATATCTTTCATAGATTAGGGTAGTTAAACTAAGTAGGTAGGTACCCTTAAAAAAAACTAGTTTCCGCGGATGTAAAAAAATCTGCATCCGCAACATCCCTATACATCGCAGTTTATGATAAAGGCACGTCAAGTCAAATGAAAACTTCAGGTCCACATTTGGCGGAGTTGTGTGTGTAAATTGAGTGTTAGACAGTTTTGTCTACATCATGAATGGGCCGGCTCGTTACCGGCGTAAAGTAGCAGCTTGCTGCTGTGTTTTGTACGGTGAGTGAGATATCCTGAGGCCCAAATCTCCCTCGGCAATGCATCCATGATTCTTTTTAGGTATTGTGGGTGTACATGAGCGGTGGAGATCACTTATCATCAGGTGACCCACTTTCTCGTTTACCGGCCTATGATATAAAAAACATACATAAAAAAATATAATATATAGAGTTGCAGCCAAATTGACCTTCGTTTTTGTGTCTCTTAGAAAATACTGACAAACTAAGAATCTCTTCCATTTGGAATTCGTTTAAAGAAGGGTTGTGTTCCATTTCAAAACCATTATACCTGTTTTTTTTTATACAAAAAATAAGCAATTGCCAAAGTCAACTCGATTTATTTATATTTATAAAATGGCTAGAAAGAGACGAAAACAGTATTTAACTAATCAGTGCTTAAGAAAGTTTATAAGTAAGACCCGATGTGTATATTGTAAGCTCTTGCATAATATTAAATAATATCAATATTATGCTATATACACGGAATCGTTCCGGTGTGATCCTATAATGACTGAATTATTTTCCAACATTTTGTAAGAAATAAAAACGTACTGAACGTATGATTGATAACATAAATCCATAGTGAGAGACGAGTAGAGCTTTCTTTGATCGGGAACATTAATGTGTTTTCGATTCAGCACTGAGCACGGATCAGCCCGATTGCGTCAGTCATGGTGACACCTCGCGGAAGCCGTCCAGCGCACGACATTATTCTATTAGTAAGGCGATTTATGAGCCGACAGACGACAACCAGGCAAATGTCTGTCTACAAAGTGGGGTAACGCTTTCGGACGTTGAAATGTTGCATAAAATTGAAAAAAATACGACCACACTCCAGAAACGAGCGAGGCAACTTCTGGTGTTACCACAGCCTATGATGTGATCGAAATTCAAAACACACGTACCTAATGGTAATAAGCAGAACGCCGAAAATCCACAGATCGTTCAATCTTTTAATGTCGTGATAACGTTTGGCCATTGACAGGGAATTACGTCGTACGTACAACTTTAAAAAAAACTCTGATTCACGAGAGACACTTTCATGCGATCCGGATATATCCATAGTGCAAATATAAGCGTCCTTGTGTATAATGTTGATGTACATAAAGGACAATATACTCGTAATATAAGTGAAATCGTAACGGTGAGCAGACGATTTTAGTGAGTCACACGTAGCTAAAAGTAGACGACTACATTTATCATTTTTATTTTTTTCGCAGCTGCGCTAAGTAAATTATAAGAACTTACTACGTTTAAAATAAGACATGAACACAGCCCGTGGAGATTAATTCTTGCGTTGCGGCAGAAGATATTGAACATAACGCTTACAGTACATGTGTAGATTTTAGGATATTTAGCGCGTATAGTAAAGAGGGCAGTTTACATGTTTGTGCCAACTTCTGCACAGAAACTAGAACTGGGTCAGTCACCGTTAATGCGCTATATAGGTGATTGTATCCAGATCACATCAAAGAATTGTCCGAAGCTGGATACGAGGACGAGGCGCGGATGGGTCGCAACTCACACGATTGAGACGTAAAAGCTAATCTCGACACTGGGTAACAACTAACAACCGAGAACACGTTAACAGATGTGCGTTAATTACAGATTTCCTTGAACTCTCAAGATTTAAGACTGTTAAAAAATCGAAGGTGAAACTTCAAAGCGCTCGTAGAACACAGAGAGTGATTAATAGATTAACTTTATAAGAAGTATCACGAAACAACAGTTACACTGTAGATGTGTACGTTGTTTTGGTTTGGTATACTATACGCAGGTGTGGAAATGTGCCAGGAATTGATTAGACTCAGTTTGAAAATTATACTTGTTTCCTCATCCCTGCAATGCTTCTCACACCGTATTAACTTCTAATCGGTCGCAATGGGACGCTGATACGAATTAGGGCCGATTTTTTTTTATCTCCAAGTAAACTTTATCATTTATATTTGACAAAGTATAAGGCGTCAAAATCCAAAAATTAAATTGATATTCGATATGGATGATTGAACTGTCTCCTAGTAATTTTACCATACATGGTAATACAATGATAGAAGAAAAAATCAACCTCAAAATGTCAAGTGTTGTAGATAATAATTAATAGTACTTACACAAAATACGTTGGTTTTCTTTATTACTTGCATTAAAAAAAACTTAAAATCATCAGCAATTCCTTCCTTGAAATTCATAAAATGTCTGCTCATAAGTTTCATTCTATAATTATCTCTTGTTCGGCGTAAATTACATTTATAATTTATACTTACGGACTTACATACGTAAGTAGCTCATGTATACTTTTACATTATGCTATTTAAATTATTTCTTCGTAAGTTCACTTATGCAATTAGCTTACGTGAGCAAAGCAAGTTAAAATGTATACATGTGGAGGTGACTACCACTTGTGTGCGAACTATCTCTTATTCTGGCTTGTATTGTATTCCGGGTTTTTGGCAGGATCCGCCTTCCTACTTAGATGCTTTAGCTTTGCCCAGTTCTTAACATTCTCCGTAGTGAGACCATTTGCTCTAATACGTCACGTCAGCTTGCGAACTAAACTTACTTATTATCAAAAAGACGCTCAACAGTCACAGACTCCATCATCATCTCCATCATTTTCATTATTGTAAACAAGAAACGATTCGGAAAGCAATTATGCATATAATCAACCTCATTGTTCGATGAAGTGAACTGATTGCTAAGGAAGTGATCTGACTAACCAACCGAGCTAAAGAGTCTATTGAACTGAAGGGACCGATAAGATGATCCGCGATCAGATCCTGTAATTTAGTTCGCGCCATAAAATACTGGATGGTTATGGATTAATAGAGGTAGAACTTGTAACACAAGGACGTCACCGAATTTTGTTTTTAGTAACAAATTCTTAACAACATTGATGGGCAGGGAATTGATAGCGTTTAGTACTGTAAAGAAAAAATGTGACAGTAACCTAGTAAATTGTTTAACAAACTATAATGCGATAGAGACTCAAATTAGATCTTGGCCCCAAAAAGTCGTCACGTCTACATATCCTGCACCTCCAAATTGTTTTACGGGAACAAAACCAACAATACGATATTCATTGATGAAAGTAAATAAATTCATAATTATTATTTACGTACTAGTTCTACTTCTAAAATAAATCATAATTAATGATGCACCGACACGAACCCTCTCAACGAACGGAAGATTCATACAAGCAATGGAAGAAAATAATATAGCGGCAATAGGAAGCAATACAAAAGCTATTGGCAAAGGTAGCGTTGTGAAATCGCGAGCAGTGAGTCACGGTTGTATTTTAGACAGGCACACCCGAGAGCCGCCCGGAGCGAGCCGAACAGCCCCTACTCTACAACATCGTGCGGTCACTCTTATGTACATTCGTATCTATTGTTTTTAAACGTTTACTATGATCTTCAACCATTTTAAGAATTTAACTCGTATTAATATAAATCTTGCTACTAACAGTAGCGGTAATTAAAATATTTATTGCGCTAGGATTTGTTTGGAATACCGACAAAGATAACTGTGCAATGGGACCTAGAGTTGATCATAATCAAACGTTAAACCTTGAGAATCGATATGCCTAAATACATTTCTGAGAAAACAATAATACTACTTAATTCACCTGACTTCAGGGTTAATTACATTTCAAGTGTCAGTAAATGATTCACATTTCGAAGAAATCAATGAAGATTATGGTAGATAATGAAAGATAAGTATAATACGATTCATATAAAAGTTAAACCGGGTCTGATCAAGAGTAAATCGTGCGATGTAGAGTGTACGCATCGAAGCGACTGCAAATTGCAAAGTCATAGAAGAACAGCTTTGAACGTAACGTTTTTGCGTAAACGTAAGAGCGCAGTGAGCGGCCGCGGCCAGGGCACCGCGTGACGCAGGCACGAGCCCCGACCTACTTATGTCGTCGAAAAAATCAGCAGATGTTCAACTTTGAGGCGGGATATATCGAGCGGGGCAGAATGTGTTGTTACGAATAGAAATAAACTTGTCACATATTTTGATTGTATCTAGAGCGGGCTGAGGTTAGTCATGTCGCGTTGCCGATGCCAACGTCCCGGCCGCTGACGCGTACCACACCACAGATATAAAGGCAATCGTGCCCCAGACTGAATCACTATAGGCGCCGTCTGCAAAATGTCTCACCACTGCCTTATTTACGATGTTTTTACAACTTTTATGGCGACCACACAAGGAATCCTCTTTGTAATAGCACGAGTAATCGTTGATAGTAGTAAACAGTGTTTTGTGATGTAGCTGAACATCAATTTATACCAAGCAAATGATAGTATCTTGTCATTCTCATTTATATGACAATGACAGATAAACAATACCTAAAGAAAATAAGATAATCATGGGTATTTTCAGGAGATCGGATCCGGAATTACAGAGACGAAAGGGGGGGGGGGGGGCGGAATGGAGCGATTCCAGCTTAATTTAAAGGAGCGAGGGGATTTTGATTTAAAGTACTTAGGTTTTACCTGGCTTCTTATTTAAATTGCCCCTATTAACCATCCCTCCTGTGAGAGCCACGCGCCTGTGGAGTTTAGCACACAAGGTTTGAAGCTCTAAGAGTTTAATGACGCTATCGGAGAGTAAAGGAACTTTTCTTTTGATTGACGTTGACTTCAACATCAAGCAACGTCTAGGATCTAGATTGTTTGGTATTTTTATTTCATCGAGTTTCATGGGAATTATATAAAATACCTAATGTAAGAGTGCATGGAAACTGCTTGGGATAACCTTAAAAATGTATAAGTACATAATTTTCCATTTGAAAAATTCGATTTCAAGATTTGAGGCACGAAGAGATGGTGGAAGTTTCTGTGTGTAGATTAAAACTCAAATTACAAATAATCTCAAAAGTATTTTTTTTTGTTTGTTTGATCCGTTGAATTTATTACATTCTAGTCCTTCAACCTACGACGACCTCTAAACACACCGGCAATGTGTAGACATAAGCTTGTCTCCCGTAATTTATTGGGAAGCATTATATTTTATCTAAATTTCCTTTGACGTAGATAACTCCCGAATTCATAATTTGAACGTTCAGTAATAACATAATTCGAGCATGATACTTATCCAAGTGAACCTTTATTGAATAAGTATAATGCTCGAATCGCAAGTGTGCAATAGCTTTAAACGAGTAGACAGCGCTTAAAATTTAACCATCCAGATAATAGGTTTGATGCATGTATTTTTTATGGTTATAATCAATAGGTTACATTACCCATAATTCATATTAGATTTTTATTAATACCCTTAAAAAAATATAAGTTAAAGGCTCTTTAAATCTGGTAGAGGGCATGACTGTCGAATGACAATAAAAAGATGCACGCCATATACGATGACGTTAACTTATACAATGGGCACATAACGCGACGTACGCATGCGAGGGAGATAATTTTAATCAATATTTATTGGGGTCTAATTTTTCAAACATTACTGATTCTGTTTCGTAATAGGGTATCTTTTTTGTATTATTTTCTATTGCGTAACTATACATTAATGTTCGAATTCAAGTTCACGTATTAACTCTATTATCTCAAGGTTTTACTATTTTATACCTTTAATATAGCATTAGAAATTAGTAATTGTTTACGTCTGAGATCGGACGCTCAAGCCCTACCGCATGCGGGTCGCTCTCGTATCATAAAATAATTAGCCATGATTCATCGCCGCGCCGAAAGCGTCACTCGACGCTACTAGCAGAGAGCTTTTGGCATTACTACTTGACAGCCGATTATTTCACTGTCAGTGATCGTTAGTATTAAATTTACCGCATGATTGTGATGCCTCATGCCGGTCAATCCACGTTGTTAATTGGCGATAAATCCAAATGAAATTGATTAAATTTATTCCATAAAAAGTTGTGACATGAACATGACCTGGTTTGATGGTTTTTTTTAATGGTTTTTGAGTCATATAAATAAAATATTAGTTTTATTTACTAGATTATTACTATATTAAGTGTGGGCTTTTTTATTTTGGCATATTCTTTTGCAATAATCTAGCCTAGACTAACAATTTTTTCTGCCTTATTCGTTATATCAATTACATAATAAAATTTGTGTAAATTACAATACAAATATTTAAGTACTGAAAAATATGGAAACAATTTCCTTGTACCTTTTACCTCTATTCAGTATTCGTTTCCACTGAATTCAACACATTCTTAATAATTTTCACTTTTTTCATTTGTAAATATTGCATTATCTACAGATTCAATAACTATCGACTACTCACTCATGTAAACGTCAACGAACACTTGTAATTTGTCAAAATCTGGATGCACCGTTATCGAAACCTGGACGGAACAGTCTGTTTGCGGCATAATTTCACTGAGTCACAATAGCATTTGTAATCGTCCTTGATGAGAGCACGTGTGGCATTGCCAGTAGGCTACGGGAGGCGGTGTGTCCGCTGAGGCAGAGTGGCGAGGCCGTATGGGAGTGTACGCGAGTACGCGACGTGTGTGCGGCGACAATGGAGCTGTGCGAGTACCGAGCGCGCGGTTGCATCAGAGTGCAGCGTCGTCATGCAGCGATGTGCAACGGATATGCAGCGTGGTGCGCGGTGCGTGCGGCCGATGCGCCGGCGCGCGGCGGGAGCGCGAGACTGTGCGTCGTCGTCCAGCCCGTCCCATGCCTCCCCGATAACCTTAAATTAGATTAATTGTATCGCGCTGATTCATGCGCACCCGCGACGCGCTTCTTTTTGTTGACACCGGACAAATGCGTTTGCTCGATTTAGCATTTAAGGATTATGAGAGGTGAATGAATTTTTATATCGGGCGAATGGATTAATTTGTCAAACGTAACGGTCAGATTCAACAATAACAGATGAAAGTCTTTCATTGGTCGTAAAACGTAAACTATCACATCAAAACGTAGAAATAATTTACGAGTGTTGCGCATCTCGGTGGTGGATAAAAAAAAACTATTTCACAGTTTGTTAGTCATTAATGAGCTATTCCGTTTACTATCACGTGTATCCCATTTATATTTCAATAGCCGCTAGCGAGAACCGATGAAGTTGCTTTTGACCGGGCGCTCAAAAGGCCAGCCGCTACTGTATAAAAATCAACACATTATGTTTATTTGAGCAACGCATAACGTGCGGGATGCCCGCCGTGGCGGCACCCATGAAAATATTACGACTTATTTACTTTACCACGATACTGTTCCCACCGCATTGACGTCTACGCCATGACTCACTGCTGCACCACTCCGCACTAGGCACGAGCCACCAATATTACCGCTTACCTACGAGTATGGCACTTTCGGAAACCTGTGCCAAAATATATCCCTCACAATATTAGCAATAACTTATTGCGTAACAATATGGCAATGTATTTCATAGGTAAAACCATGCTGTAGCCAGTTTTATCTTCAGCATCAATGGGCTGACGGGACGTACTGTCTTACAGAAAATCGACAAGACTTTGCTGTTTAATTTCGTGCGGTCACTGAGAAAGTTGAGGGACATTCCTTGAAAATCGGCAACGTACTTGTGAATTTCTTTGATTTTAGGTGTGCATGGCATTTTTTGGTGGTAATGTTACCTATTAATATCCAGTGACCCACTTAGGTACTCGTTTGTCGGCTTTCCGCTTCAAACAAATCTATTTGTTAAACTTTTTATAATTTTTTCCATCTGCCCCTATTATACTCGCAGCGGAGTAGGCGCATGCCTGCTTTTTAACACATGTTACAGAAAGATTTGGCCTGTAATTTTTACGAGCGAGGAACGACGTCAACCCTTCTGGGGAGAAAACACTCAGAACCGAATTAAATATTTGTGGATCACACAAACATTTGATCTCGGTGCTGGAATCGACCCTGCGGCCTCTCGCTTCATAGGCAGCTAATCGTTCACTGAACTACGGAAGCTGTCACATTTTATATAAACATCATAAAATACAGATCATGAAAATTTTAATATCTGGTTCTCTGGTAGATCATAAATGCCTAAATTCGTAGAAACTTACGTGAGGTTTATGTTAATGTTTAAAAGAGTTCATGAAACCGTGTGTATGCTACTTTATGCATACTTTCCTAATATGAATGTATTTTTAATATTCAGAACTATACAATACATAAGTTAATACTGGCGTTTAGAAGTAAAGAGAGAGCAGTAGAGTTCTAAATTGTTATTTGTTTTATTTCTTTTGTTTAATCGATACGATCGTAATTAATTTACGCCAACATAATGTGTTGTATATATTATATTATGACGTACATACTGTATACGTCAGTAAATTATAAAGAAAGTAAAATAAAAATAAATAAATAAATACACCCAACAGTCACACACATAGTCCTGACCCCACACTAGGTAAACCTGTATTGCGGGTATCAGGAACTACGAGGGACTTGCGGTCCCACAACACCCAGACCGGAAACAAATTTTTGTGGATCACACAAACATTTGTCTCAGTGCGGGAATCGAACCCACGGCCTCTCGCTTCGCAGCTGGCAACTCGCCCGCTGCGCCACGGAGGCTGTCAAATAGTAAAATAGCAGTCTCGCGCACGTTAAGACACGCCAATCTGCAACTAGCGCTATCTGCATGTGTGGCGATGATTTATCGGTCGCTAATATCTCTATTAGCGACATACAATACGCGTCAACGTTTTCGACAGGGCGACATTTCGCTCAGTCTAGTTCTGGAGACGTCGACACTCGGCCCGGAAGCGAACGGTAAACACAGCGCTAACAGACGCGACACCGCACATGTGTTTCTGCTTCATATTTCCAGAGAAAAATAATTGTGGACGTATTGTATATTGATTTCTTAGGTTTCAGCGAATATTACACATTGAAATAAAACTAGTTAAAGGCTGAAAAGCCTTCGAAACGTCGCGTCGGGACTAAAATAAAAATTTTACCGTGATAAAATCCGTATAAATTAGTTATATTTCAATGTATTGTAGGAGTTTGTAATTTAATGTATTGGGATCTTATGTTATTGAGAGTTTTTTTTTATTAGCTTCAATGACGACACAAGCAGGTCGTTCGTCTGATGGTAAGCGCCACGCCTGTCCCATAAACAGAAGAAACGCCACACAGAACATACAGCACTACATGGCACTGGACTGTGCTCGTCACCCCTAGACGTAAGTTGTTAAGTCTCATAATGCCGAGTAATTTCACTGGCTTTAATATCCTTCAAACCGGAACACAAAAATTGAAAAAAAAACGGTGGTACCAACCGCTTAATAAACTAATAAACCGTTGCGAATAAACCTTGTGAATCACAATTATAAGTTAAGAACATATTTCCAAGCTTGAATCGTTTACTATTCCTTCCCATTTACTCTTGTATCTCGTCATGTCAGGGGATATCGGCGATTTTCAGCCGTTAAATTAGTGTATTCTTCTTCCACCCGCCCTCATCCCATTCGCAGTGGGGTCGGCGGAACAAATGTAATGTGAAAGATTTGGCATGTAGTTTTTACGACCGGCTGCCTGCGTGACGTCAACCCCTCTGGGGAAGGTTAAATTAGTTTATTAAAATGTCCAAATAATTCGTATTTTATCTCTTTATATAATCTAGCCAGAACCTATTATAATTCATTACTATGATACAGAACTTTTATCTTAAAAAACAGGAGTCGGAAAAGTGAAAACTAAATAAATGGAGAAAAACCGCATGATTTTTGTTAGGAAACAAGCAACCCCGTTACAGATCTAACAATACACGGTGTTGGCGATCGGTCGTTGGTCCCACAGCATCGTTTCCTAGAAGGTAAGCGGACACAGTCTAAAATAGTCGCGGCCCCTTCCGAGAAGCGTGACTCACGTCGGGACGGTCCTGGGCCGCATCTGGCCACCGCTATACAACGTAATCTGTTATATGTAGGTTAGTTACACGCATCTCATCAATACAAGAGCTTATTAAAATACTAGCATGTGAGTGTGTCCGTACTCCGTTTATTACTGTATAATATGGCATTTGAGGTTTGGGTGGGAAGCGTTTGTGTTTTTTTTATAGCAAAGGCCCGCAAACGAGCGATTGGTCCCCTGATGGAAAGTGAAGAATCATGGATGCGTTGCCGACTTTTAATTATGGAAAGGGATAATTAAGGCATTGGCAAGGGGAGGTGAATTTGAGCCTCCGGATATCTCACTAACCGTATGAATCGTAACAGCAGGTCGATCCCCTGAGAAAGCGCCACGCCTGCCCATAAACAAAAGCAAAACTACACAGAGTGAGATCTCATCCTGAGACGTCAGATGTTAAGTCTGATACCCCGTGATTTCACTAACATGTAACAATGTCCTTCAAATGGGACCACAACAGTGCTTACACATTGCTGCTTGACAGTAGGAATAGAGTAAATGGCGGTACATACACAGACGGCCGCTCGCATACGTGGAACCACCTAGTAAATTATCAACAACATATAAACAGCAAAACCCCGTCTTTACACAAACATTGCAGAAGGGAAATGCTCGCAACAAGTCCCAGAATTGTACATATGCAAAGACTACGTCATGCATCTAATCCAACACTATACTTAATGAATTGTCACTGTTTCTTTCACTGCCAGAAGGAAAATGCTTGTAATAATCCCAGAACTGGGTATACCCAGAACTAAGTCCCAGAACTGGGCATATGCGAAGGCTAGGACAGAAATCCAATCTGACACCATACTTAATGACTTGTAACTGATTTGGCTTTCATCAATTAGGTTGAAAAGATGAATTAAATCATAAATCACGCGCCAAGCAATGTAGTGTCCGTGGAGATGTCTCTCCAACAATATATTGGTCATGTAAAGATGGAACAAAGGGAATTTTATTTACTTAAGGCTTTCTCTTAATACTTTTTGAGCAGATGTGTATCTTTTATAGAAGGTAAGCAAATGAACAAGTAAGTGGTAAGTGATCTCTACTGCCCAACCAGTGGTATCTTGGTAATATTAAAAATCTTTAAGAGAAGCAATGAGGATTGGAGAAATGAGGCGTTTTTTAACTTTCAGCAACCACATTAATCGTCCAAGAATGCTGATGTGGAAAAATTATATCTATTTCAATATCGACGCGGCATAAAGACAGCTTAACATTCCCAAGGACTCGCCGAGCTTCAATGCTCGGTGTGACAACACAGTCCATGCCACTGTCGATCTTAGCTTACAAGATTTGTAGTGGCGGGTGTGTAGGCGGGAAAATCTCTAAAAGTCCGATATGCAACAGCAAAACTGCCATTTCACATATGACGATGGTACAACCCCGGATCGAACGCGCAGCCTCTGGTTTTACTGCCGGTTACTCGCCCGCTATGCCCCGGAAGACTGTTAACATGTTAAAAAGTATTAAAAGTGTAAACTATATAATAAAATAATAATATATAGCATTTTAAATATTCATAAAATCTTAAAATATGATTTTCATAAAAATGTATTATCCTCGAGCTAGCGTATTTTTCTTCGCAACTGTCAAGAGCGAAGAAAGACATTTCCTTGTTATTACAAGTGTAAAAACTAATGTTGTCACAGAATAAACGATACATTTCATTTAAGAAAATGTTACAGTAGGAAAATAAATATTTTCAATTTTGGTTTTAGCAAAAATTCTTCGAAGCAAAGAATTAACATAAGCATTGAGTCTTCGTATTAGATAGTCTTGTGGCAGCAGCATATAATGTGGATTGTGATCTGGGGACAAGACCTTGGGTCTCAGGTCGGACTTCACATAATTTGCCCAAGATTGGACGTCCGGTAGGTAACCAGTCGTGACAACTAAGACAAATCCTTTCTACAACATGTATAAGAAGAAATTTGCGCCGACTCCACATTAGAGTGGAATAATGTCAGAAATATAAAGAGGAGATTGGTAAGAGAATACTACCAGATTAGCGAGATATCTCTGCTTGAGGCTATAAAGAGGTTTCAATTGGCAGACAAACGCATGCAAGCCTAAACAGGCAGGTCTTTACTAAACATAGACAACAAACGAAAAGTTATAATTTATTAACAATAAAGAATATTTTATTGTGTGTAAAATTAAATAACATTTTCGTTGTGCATTTTTTTTCGTTTAATATGCAAGAGGTCATTTAACATCGTTAAAAAGGTGTATAATATGCTATTTAAACTTGTAATCAATGCTAGAATGATTTATAATATCGAGTTAGTAGAATATTATATTTTGAAATGAATTCAAAATGTTATTAAACAATAAAAATATTATGGATGTCATAAAATCCTATTGAATCTTCTATAACCGGCTGCTCGTGATCGAATTTTATTTGTTGATTTGATTTATCCCTAACCAGTAGGCGGTTACCTTAACACAATCAATATCTCAGCCGGTGTCAGATGATTCATAAAATTCCATAAAATCTTATTCGAAAAGAGGAAACATTTCAATAATAAATTCAACCAAAAAGATTTATGGGATGAAGTGGAGTAGCAAAAATCATTATAAATTCTGAGAAAACGCAAAATTGTGTGGAAATTCAATGAAACATGACCATGTTACATATGATGTAAATATTTTGGGGAAATTTAAAACAGTTCGGAACGAGTGATTCATAATGGGATAAATAACTTCTTTCTTTGTCTATGTAAACATTTAAAATTTAAACTATGCACCGGACTTTTGTTATGGTGAATCATCAGCATCAACCAATCTTATCTGCAATGTGCTTCTTAACAAGTAGTGATAAAATGGACAAGAAAGATTAAATTAGTTTGGACACAGAAGACGTATTGTTGTAGGAATGATTTTGTACAATTATAGTAAAATAGTATGTTGTTTTACTTTGTTAGATACTAATAGATACAGCATTTTAAAAGTGAATGCTTCGGTACGATTGTTGCTGAGGTCTCGCGTTCGATCCTCAAGTTGGGTAAAAGTGATCTAAGGAATCTAAGGAATTATAATAGAAACGTCCTGTATGGACTGATATTTTTAAAACCTTTGACAATTGGAAGAAGGAAAATAGACGGTGTCGTGATGAAACATAATAATAGGAAAGAGTAGATGGGTCTCGAAAATATATTATAGCTAGAAATGTCTTGAAGGTATAAATGCTAGATGGAGTAGAATCTGACATTGTTCCGTCGTTCACTAGAAACGAGTCTTCAGATAAACCCCGTCACAGCAGCATCGTTAAACCAAAACATTTTCTGGCACTAAACACTTATCAGTCTGGATAAAGTTTTAAACTATAGCTATTAGCTTCTTGAATGGAACCCTAAACAAACCACCTGGAGGGGGTCATCTCATATAATGGTACTGTGAAATGTGGGTGTACTGTTTAAACCTCTTCCTACCCCTTCGGGGATTCTAGGCGTGAGAGCGTATGTATATATGGTACTGTTCTTGCTCTCAAGACTTGCAGTCAGATTTTACGGGTACAAAAGGTGAATATAATGGCGTGACGCATGGTTCTTCAAATGTAACGAAGCAGACTTCGATGGGCCGACTCCCGTCAAATCTGTAGGCAGTGGCTACATAGATATACAACGTGTTACAGAAATGTGTGGTCATATTCAAGGCTCATTATATCAACCTGACAGTGAGTGTTTATGTAGCGGATTTTATCAAAATCATCATCATAATATCATATCATCTTAAAATCTTACACTCATTTTTATCACTCGTTTATCACGATAGTTCAGATGCCTATAAATTAAGTGAAGTGCGTGAGCGAGAGTAACAATGCTGGAGTGAGACAAAAGCTCAGCTGTTTATCATTTAGTCTAGTTCAAAGTTGCAAGTCAAATATCAATATAAAAAAAAGAATATGCTTTATTTAAGTCCTAGCAATGCAATCAAATTTGGTACTACGGGGAGTGAAATAATTATATCGTACAATACGTTGCTTAAATTTGACTTCATCTTTCTGTAACACGTTGTATACAAATAAATGTTGTACGATACCCTATAACTGTCTGTATGACACACCCCCAACCATTCTAAAATAATTACAAAGTGCATACTCTTGTAAATGTTACGAACCCGAAATCAATTATAAAAGCTGCCCGCATGTGTGATTTAGTAATTTGTTATAATAAAAAGATGGCTATTGTTAAAAATAAAATGCTCATATTTTTAACCCTGGTTGTATAACGTTTGATGGTGAGTAAGCGTTTGATATTTGAGTGCGGTACTGGCTGTCAAATGGCAAAACTGAGATTCTCATTTCTCGGAACAAACTCAATTCTTTCATATATCAAAACAAGCTCTATTGCTTACTGGGTTAATAAGACGCGAATGCTTTTTATAAGACAATTTGCCAATCGGCGTTAGATTAGTTATAGTTTTGTATATTTTTAATTATGGTTGAAAATGTTGGTTAAATTAATTATATGGTGATATTATTATTTGAGAATATTGGTTTTTTATTTGAATGACAACTAGATAAAGGTTTGCTTAGTTCAAAGGTCAAAATAGATTTTAAAGAATTTCGTAATATACTAAGTATCAAGTGACCATTTCTCCATTCACGACTTTTGTTTTGTCAATAATTATAATAAATAATGATAGGTAAAAAAAACTCTAAAATACAAAATAATCACTTACTTTTTTTTGTTAAAGAGTACTTAAACGTGTAAACCGAAAACGTTTGAAAAAAAATGTATCAATTAAGTTACTTATAAATTCTTATAAACTATAACAGTAGTCTATATGTTAATTCAAAATAAAGCCAAAACAATACCAATTAACACAAATCACTGTGATTGAAAACAAACAAAAACACCTTTCGTTTAATCGTGGATGATAAATAAATAGTCTGAGTCACGGGGCGCGCATGTCCTGGCACAGGATTTGGCTATTTACACTGTCTGACTCACGCTGAGTGTAGTGGATGATACATTGGTACCAGTTTAGACGGCACCATGTCGCCGTTATATACGATCATGATCCGATGTTCTAATAACAGATTGCTTTATACGCTAAGGCCCGTATTCGCAAACAACACTTAAGTGAGCTCTTTCATGATTGGTCTGTTTTGATTTAACACCAAAAACTAATCAATGACGTTTGGAGAAATCGTCACTATGGTTTCGCGCTCACTAGCAGGCCGCATAGTAACGTTTATGAATATGAGGGTAAGTATACCTGTTCATAATCCGAAATACAGGCATTGCCTAGTTCTGTTACAGATACTGATTCATTTGTATGGTAAAAAATATTGACAAAACTGTTTGTAACATTTTCGCCATTACATCGTCCGTTAACGACCAGAGGGTACCACGTGCAGGTGACTTTGGGTTTAAGATGACTTACAAAGAAAAAAATCGTCATGTAAGTACATAAAAATCCTGGTTTTAATGTCCTTCAAACTGCAACACAACAGTGCTAACCCACTACTGCTTGGAGGCAGAAATAGATAAAGCGGTGGTACCAATCTAGACGGCCTCTCGCATACAAGATACTTACCACCTTTTAAACTTTATTTATTTTCAAGGTATGTATTATAAAATATATGTATTTAATGTAATGTAACAATTAATAAGTGTAGTAATAATAAATTTAATTATTTAATTATAATGGGCAAGTGGGACACCAACATCTTAAGCCTAAATGCCAACGAAGGCCAACTTCACCTGCACGTGGTACATTCTGCTGTTTAACAGACGAGGCAATGGCGAAACTTAGTTGCCGTTTCGAGTTGTGAAGGTCAGTCGGCAGGTCGCCCCACATAATACCAAATCCACCGTCAAATCATAAAGGGAATACGGACCCTGGTATTAAATCGGGATAACGCCAAGCAAAAATAAATGTACTGTAGGTACTATAAAAATCCGAACTTCATGACGCTTAAAATGCGGATTCGGGGGCATTTAAACAAGTTCATATGATAAGTATGAACGACGCCGATAACTCAGAAAGTAAGAGCTTATGTACGTAATATCTCAAGTTCTATTATTGAGAACTAAAAATGCTCAAGTTGGAACAATTCCAAATGTTTCCTTTTAGAATAATATGCTTATTTGTAAGTTTGATATAATTCATTTTATGCATAAGTTATGTTTACTTCAATGTTGTATGGTTGGTGTAAAGGTAACAAGTATATTTGACAGCTCCATGGCGCAGTGGGCGAGTAGCCGGCTGCGAAGCGAGGTCGTGCGTTCGATTCCCACACCGAGACAAAAGTTTGTGCGATCCACAAATATTGGTTTCGGGTCTGGGTGTTGTGGGACCGCAAGTCCCTTGTAGTTCCTGATACCCACGATACAGGTTTACCTAGCGTGGGGTCAGGACTATGTGTGTGACTGTTGGGTGTTTTTATCATTATTAGATAACCTAAATATTACCCCTTATTTCAATTACAAAAGAATCTGTAATTTCTAAACGTTTGAAAAGATTTTCTTTAAACACGTCTAAGATGTAAATAATAAAAACACCGTATTCAAATCGATCCATTCGTTTAGACTTTAGGTGCTATAATGCCTCAGACAGAGATAAAGAAATCGAACTTTAACACCACTTTTTTGTCAGGATTTAAAAAGAAATCGCAATATAAATAGTAAAATAAGAGAAAACTATTTGTGCCGAGACTCAAACTAAAACTTATATTAATCTTGTAGACTACTCTTCACATAAATATCTTGATAGTTTACTATACTTTACTAGTGGTACTTCCAAAGCGGACCATATTAATTTATGTGTCGCTTGCTTGACCAGCAAAGTCTTTCCCTCGTATCTATAGACAAGTAAAACGTTTTACTTGAGTAAAAGTAATTACTTAAGTCACGATTTTTATTCTATAGTTTAGAAATTGGCCCAAGTAAGAACTGTCAAAAGTTAGAATTCTTAGCCAAGTAATAGTCGCCATTTTCATTACTTAAGCATTGCTTGGGTTTGCGTGAAAGTATTTTGACGTTAATATTGGTTATTGGTGTTGAAAAATATAATTTAAAAAATGGATACAATTGAAAATGTATTCGCTATTATAGACAATATTGACAGTGATGTATTAAATGAAGTCGAAAATAGCTTGTTTGTGAGTGTTCCGAGAGTGTACTTACGCGATGTGGACCCATATTGTGACTATTCGGAAGATTGTTTTAAGAAAAGGTTTAGATTTACTAAGAGCGTCGTAAAAAATGTAATTTTACCATTGATTATAAATGACCTACGGTTGGATACTCAAAGAGGACTACCCATTACTCCAGAATGTCAGCTTCTGATGACGTTACGTTTTTACGCAACAAGTAGCTTCCAGATTGTTTGTGGGGATATTATGCATATTGCACAATCAACTGTGTGTACAGTTATCAGACGAGTGAGTCGCGCCTTGGCACTCCAAATGAAAAAAAATATTAAGTTTCCTGTAGATTTAAGGAAGATTAAAGAAGAATTTGAGAGGCTTGGACGCATTGGAAGAATGCCTGGGCTGAAAAATATAGTTGGTGCGATAGATTGCACACACATAAAAATTTCTAAACCCAGAGGTATTTTACACACAGAACAGTATCGAAATAGAAAAGGATATTTTTCACTAAACGTCCAAGTTGTAGGTGGCCCAGACTTAAAAATATATGATATAGTGGTACGATGGGCAGGCAGTACTCATGACAGTCGCATATATCGAAATTCTAGACTAAACTTAAGAATGCAAAATGAAATTGATGGTATTTTAGTAGCAGATGCAGGTTATCCTTGCACTAGACACCTGTTGACACCACTTTCGCATCCCATTACATTACCAGAGGAAAGATATAATAAGGCACAAATAAAAACTAGAAATTCTGTAGAAAGATTGTTTGGTGTGTGGAAAAGAAGATTCCCTTGTCTGCAAAAAGGATTGGGTACAAAATTAAGCACAACAGCAAATATTATTATAGCTTGTGCTTTATTACATAATATAAGCATAGACACAAATGATATGGCTGACTATCAAGATGTTGAAGAGAATTTCTGCATTTTCAGCAGTCAAGATGACTCCACATTATGTACTCGAAATATAAATAGCACTAATGATGGGATGGTTCTGCGAGCTAATATTGTAGCTCGGGACTTTGTATGATTTCAAAATTGTCACATTGTAAAATAAAAGACACACATAGTAATATAATGTTTTATTTATCCAACGCACTTAACATTTTATTCTTAATCTCTAATTCAACTTTTAGTATTTTCTCCTTGTATTCCAATTCAATACTTAGAATTTTTTCATTGTATTCTCTCTCCATAATTTTTGTTTTTAATTCTTCATCATGCAATTTTCTCTTATACTCCAACTCTTCTTCTAATATTTTGCATTTAAAATAATCTACTTGGTTAGTTCTTTCTCC
The DNA here is from genome assembly GCA_905332985.1 of Mimas tiliae. Lineage (NCBI taxonomy): Eukaryota > Metazoa > Arthropoda > Insecta > Lepidoptera > Sphingidae > Mimas > Mimas tiliae. The sequence continues at coordinate 10,186,034 of HG995255.1, forward strand.
TGTATTTCTTATCTTCCTTGGAGTTGCAGTTATTATTGGCTCTGGTTCTTTAATTTCTTTCACAACTACATCATTTTGTTTATTCCAGGCCTCATTGTTATTATCTCCTATAATAATCACAGAACCTGTAACAATATATAAAAAAAGATACATACCTTATGATATGATTTAACATTTGGGTGTTTTTGGCAAAGTGACCACACTGTTGCTTAACAGTGCTGTCCAAAAAAATTAATAATCAATGCAGAATTGTGTTGGCCTATTTAATAGCTTCTTTGTAATACTCTTAGTAAGGAAAAGGGACTAAGGGTGAAATGCTCCCAATAAAATAACCTGATTACTTGCCTGTGCACCAGTATGTACTATCCACAAAATAATGTACCTATTGCAAGTCCTTTATAACTGCATAAACACTGGTTGTACTTACCATCTACATCACTATCAATATCAACTGCAATATTGGTGAGTATATTTTTGTCAATATCCATCACTTTTGCATCAATGGCATCCATGTCGACAACAGCTGGCCCACCTCCTGTTAAATATCGAATATTTTCCTTGGTTTTTGACTCCCTTGCCTTGGCTTTCATGTTATACCATAATTTAATTAGTTGTTTGGTTGATGCCTAAAGAACAAAAAGAACAAAATATTGTATATTTCATAATATTTGTGCATAATTGTGTGTATGGTATGAATCTATGTTATATACATTGAAGTGTAATGGTTACCAATAGGTAATCAGAGAACTTACAAATAAATACCATGCTTCCCTATTATGTAGGCAACCCAAATGTAAATATTCATAATCTACAAAAATAGTACATATTATAAGCTATAATTTATAACATAGATATAAGCACTCATAAATAAATGCCATGCTAGCCTATTATGTTCGTACCTAAATGAAATAAAATACTATTTGTATATAGTGATTTCTTAGGTTTACGCGAATATTACACATTGAAATAAAACTAGTTTATACGGATTTTATCGCGGTTTAATTTTTATTTTAGTCCCGACGTTTCGAAAGCTTTTCAGCCTTCGTGGTGGGAGGGAAATTAAACCGCGATAAAATCCGTATAAACTAGTACTATTTGTATATATATTAATTATTTAAGTGTAGTACCTATGTAGGCAAACATTGCTAAGCATGGTATTTATTCAGTTACGTACTGTATAAAATCATGGAGGAATTCAGCAGATTGTAGTATCGAACATTATAATAATTACCTGTTGCGTGACAATAGAAGATGTGTTAAACTCCTTCTTTATCGTTTCCCATGTTGTTTTCTTTTTATAGGCACTGGTGGCATTTGTTTGCTTGCACGATAAAATGTTCTCATGTTTCTGGATAATATTGAGAAATAAATCCTTCTCCAGTAATGAAAAAGGCTTTTTTCTGTCACTATCATTACTCATTTTAAAAGTTTGTATTTCTTGCGTATCTTACAAAGTACAACTATTAGCAATGATTACCGTGAACAAAATACAAATTTCGATGAATGGTAAATACTGACAAACAAATGTCGCTGTTAAAACGAGCATATTATAAACATATTTAAAATGCACTTTACAACATGCTAACCAAACGCCGTAAGAGGCCTTCCAAATTTAGTAACATTATAAGACTTTTTACCCGCGTATAAACGTTTAGTTTATCGTGTAAGCATCACAGTTATATCGTTAATTAATTTATCACAAACTATTTTAAGTACAATAATTTTAATTATAAAATATATATATACAGATGTTGTATCAGTATATCAACATAAAAACTAAAATATGATGAATAATTATGACTATGGCCCTTTTTGTATTTAAATAACAAAACGCAAGAGGCAATATTGCCAGTTCGAAAAGATTCTCAAGCACTGAGTAATACTTTGAACATTGCTCAAGTAAGTAATATGCATTACTTGTCTATAGAATATAATTTACTTAAGAAATTACTTATGACCAAGTAATGACTTAGTTGAGAAATTACTTAAGAACAAGTAATGACTCCTTTATAGATACGAGGGTTAGTGTTGCCGGGTTTCTAAGAAAAATAGAGAAATTGGTCAAGCTTTGAAGATAAATATATAATGAGGTTAAGTGGTTGGAAACGTTTTCTAGAATCACTTCCCTCTTCAAAATCTATTTCAAGGATGAACACTATTAGGCAATCATTAATTTTACAAAACAGAACGGTCAATCGGAAACAGCTGCGCAAAGGCGTTGGATAAGTAATTTATATATTATGTTAATTTTTAATTTGGTACAGTAGAACGCAAATTAATATCCGTCTGGGGGATGTTCGTATTCCGAAAGTGTGACAATTGCTAAATAAGACAAAAATAATGCGCAAATTGAGAATCTCGTTTTTGGAGTACCATACCCAAAGGGTACTAACGAAACCCTATTGTATTGTGTTTATGGTGGGGACATCTGCGAGTTGCATAGACGGCACGATAGAGTGATCAGCTCAAGTTAGTGGAACCATCTAACTCTTAATCTGAGTTTGGGTGGCACTCCACTTTCGCTTCGGATCGGCCCGATTTACCAACAGCCCTTTGAGATGCTGTCGGTTTCTCCAGCGTTGGGGTTTCGGTTGCATCTCAGACAAGCGTTTAGGGCATCGTAGCTCTCTTCCAGATTTGCACCTATCAGAGTTGCCAATTTCTGCCCAGCGCAGCTGCCTATTGACAGTCAGTCCTGCCACACTAATCCTTGAAGACCATTGTGTTAGGACCGACTCCGCTGGATGGACTATGTTCAGACTGTACGTGAAACGTACCTGCAGCCTGGCGTTGTCTGCCTGCATATTTTCTCACCGCCCGGTGGCAACCCCCTAGATAAGATACTAGCTTTATCTTGGCTTTTCATGGTAATCTCCACCCTGAAACATTGGTTTTACTAGTGGTCCTGCAGTATGTCCCCTTCTAACCTTGCAAACCTTTTTGTGGCCATGCTGAACCTAATGTCTCCCAGTTTGATATCCTATAGTTGATCTTATGCTACATAATGTTAAAAGGTAATACATAAATTTCATTAAAAAAAATATATAATAGTGTTATTTTCACCTTATCATCTTTGAACTCGAATTCCATGAAATAATGCTCCAAAAAATATCTAATTACATTAAAGGTCATTACCACACTCATCGTTTTTTTAGAGTACTCACTCATAGTGTCATAGTTTTTTTTGAGTGACTGAAAATCTGAAATGGACTTTGTCGATCTTTGAGATAAGTTTCAGTCACCTCGAATGATAACTACATAAACAGTGTGATGGGATTTATGGGTCGTAGAACATATGCACATACAGTGAAGACTTATACTAAAAACAGCCATACCAAAAAGAAAAACTGTAATCAGATGAGAATTTCCCAAAAAAATATTTAAATAATCTAGGAGCTCCTCAACTATAAAATAATCGCTGAACAACGAACATATATGAGGACGATTAGGACAGAACTCGGGAGGCATATGAAAAAAAATACTTCTATTCATGGGTCACCTGTGTATATTACCTTGAGTACCTGTACGAAGATAGTCTCCTTCAAGACGAGACAAGACAATGAAATCTAACAAGAACCCCTGGAAGAGCTACGGGTTGATAAAAGATCTCATTAAGGGTGGTCTAATGGCAAAAACTAAAAAAGGTCCGACAAGGGGATCAACTTGATTCACACTTACTAAATTGGTCTGAAATAGCAAAATATTGTGAAAAATGCGAGGAAGGGAAGACAGCCTTATAAAGTATTATTGAAAGTAAATTATAAACGAGTGATAAAATTAGCATGGAATTTAAGTTTGCCTAGATTTTGATAAGATCCAGTGCATAGACACTTAGTGTCAAATAATAATACAATAAGTGTTAAATATACAACGTGTTACAGAACGGTGTGGTCATATATGATTTACCAGCTATTCGACCTGTCTTTACCTGAACGATCGTTTGATCGGGTCCCTAACCAAAATCCCTAGCTGCTATATCAACTAAAACTTCAGCGATGGTATACTTCTACGCAAGTGGAATGTTCCTAGGGAACCCTGGGCGGACCCGTTGATTCCTACCATAACCACCCTTAGCATTCGAGAGACCTAGTAAACATTATATGTATTAACAAATATATGTTGTAACTTTTTTTAAATATCATAGGCCGGTAAACGAGCGAGTGGATCATCTGATGGAAAGTGATGTCCACCGCCCATGTATACCCAACAATACTAAAAGGAACAACGGCGCGTTGCCGACCTTAAAGGAAAGGGATAATTAAGGAGATTGGGCTTAACAAACTGTTCAGGTGAATGATGGGGAAGGGGATTTGGGCCTCCGGATATCTCACTCGCCTTACGAAACGCAGCAGCAAGCTGCTACTTTACCCCGGTTTTCTGTGAGGCAGTGGTAACGACCCGGACGAGCCGGCCCATTCATGCGGTAGACAGAACTGTCTACACTCTACAGCATCGCTCTACCACTCACAAAGGTACTGTTCTATATTAGATATATTCATAAGTTAATTAATTTCACTAATAGCAGTTGTATATTGACGAGCTGCAAAGTGAACAAAATATGAGTTTTAAATGACACCTGTATTTTTTATCAACTACAGTTTGCCCGGCATACGTGATGCGTTTTCTTGTGAGGAGGTACTCTTTTAATTTATTTTCACCTAAACCATCCCTGGTGTGCGCACAACAACTCACTAAAGATTTAGCACAATCGGATTAATGGTATAGGAACGCTTAGAGAAAAGCAAAAAAATATCTATGTTGGAACAAAGTATGATTCTTGTTACGTAAGTATATAAACTCTGCACTAAAATAAATTTATTCATTACATCTGACGCTTAAATGGTTTAGTAGAAAATATAACGAAACAATTTATTTTTAATTTGCCTTGGGACAAAATAAACTGTGTAAATACAATAGTGAATATTCACAAGTCGACCGTGATAAAGCGTCTTACGTTTGTGTTACAGCGTACCTATTTATACATCGAGATACAAGTGGCTCTCTGAATCACGCTCGCTCCATTACTATTTCTGCACAAAACGGCATCTTTATAAGAAAAAAAGTAATCGAATTTTCTCGAAATAATTTCATAATGTTTACATACTCAATGAGTAATTTTATTTAAAATACGTGATTAAAGTATTCATAGAAAGTCAGTATATTTTTAAGCGATCAAAAAGTGTTATATAAAATATATCATGCAAAACACTCACCCAATGGAAAATATTTGTCAAAACCGGCCATGTTCTTAACTTCAACGTAGTCGTCGATATTAATCGGCACGTCGAACAACTCCCAGGCGTTCTGAAACACAAATAATAAAATTGAAATTTAAAGAAACACCCTCGCATAAACAAGTAAATACTAAAATTACGGGTATAATCGATATCGTAGCCTCACGCCGTACACTACAATACATGAAAATTTTCTTATCTCTACTATGTACAATCTGTCACCTGACTTACAGGATCGACTTCTATCTGTAACGGCGTTTGGCATCTCGGATCGATCGCTCTCTGCGACAAGTCACCGTTGTATTCCTTCACCGGCGTCATCGGACTATTGGAGGCACTCAGTCTGTCACAATAGTTCTGATTGTGGTCCTCCTTTCTCAGAGAGTTGGCAGTGCTCACGAGCGAAGGGCTCCTGGCCGGTGAGAGTTTATCGTTCTCCCTGTTCCAGTAGTGGTCGATGTCGACATGCCTCGGGTTCATATTGCCGATGTTGTAGTTGGGTATGGGCGAGAGACGGCGCGGTGAGGATGTGTCGCTGAACACGTGCGGACTCCTGGTGGGTCGCAGCGAGTCGTCTGAAGGCGCGGGTGAAGTCCAGGGTCTGGTGCCGGTGAGGGTGGAGCGTCCCGGATCCGAGCAGGACTCGACCCGTTGGAACTGCTGCGGGATCCTGACAGCACCGATCCTGTTGTGTACGTCCGGCTCGTCCTTGGTCAGGGCGGCGGTTTTAGGATGTGCCTCGGCGGCCATTTTGTTCTGCAGCTTACTCACTTGAGTTTCGACGTAGCTTCGCGGTTTAGGCGACTGCGACGATTCGTCAGTGTTTCTCTGGAGCGGGTTTGTGGTGGTTTCGTCAGCGTATTGTGTCGGGAAGTGTACTTGGGACAGTATGTCCTGCTCTGTGTCTGTTTCGTAACTGTCCCGGGTGCTGTACTTGTTGTACTGATCCTCCGAACACTCAGAATTATCATCCTCACAGTCGTCGTAGTTAATGGGTGTGTCGGCGCCTGGGAAAAACTCGCAAAGCGCTGCCATTATTTCTACGACCTGCAAGAAGTAAAAAATATATTTATATTTAATACAATTAATATTATAAAGACAAATATTTTGTAATTATTAATCTGCTTTCGAATATTATTTCACCAATATAAAACTACATTATGCCTGAGTGATACAGGCAATTTTTTATAAGTTATATTGTCACAGACTGGTGCCGTGAAAACCTATAAATCAATGATTTTTTTGAATTTACACCTTGTTTACTATGATAATTTAGTGAGAACTTTCAAAATTAGTTTTTTTTCTGCAAGAGTCATCATATTAGAGGCAACAACTTATATGCGAGCGGGACTTCCGTTGATTGTATTGACGCAACATGCATTTGATTATACCTTAAGATATTTTCATAACCAACTGATTACAATAAAAAAATGATTTGTATTATGATTCGAGTTATTGTGTTGATTATTACATACCTTGGCCATGCTGGGTCTCTGCGCCGGTATTTTGTGCCAACATTGTATCATCAATTGCTCAATTGGCTCTGGACACCCTTCAATAAGGTTAGGTCTTTGACCTGAAATTGGGAACAGGTTATTTATGAAACAGAATAATACACATCATATGTATCCCAGAATAAAATTTGTATCTCTAGATACACTTTTTAACTTTCTAATTTTTCTGTTCTAAATAAATAATACTCAATAGTAAATTGTGGTTCAATAAAAATAATATATTTTCTATGTATTTTGAAAAAACATGTGAATTATTTAAACAATGTTGGTGACAAAATTAATCAGTTTGATGTGATATAACAGATATAAAAAATGCTATACTTTTTCTTTGATATTACTTAACCATTAAAATCCCCCAACATCAGTTACAAATACGTCTGTAACTTATAAATGGTGGAACAGATTTTCTTCAAAGATAGCCAAAGATCCATCTTGATTAAACCGGCTTAACAACTAAAAAACGCATTCAAATCGGTGGATTGGTTTACGCGCTAATACCACAGAACACACCCTCATCCAGAAAACGGGTGTAACTTATAATACGTCGCTTTTGTTGGGCGTTAACAGAAAATAAAATTTTAAAATATCACCTGTATGCACAGCCCACATTATCCTGTATGCAGATCCGGATTCCTGAAAAGGTTTCCTTCTGGAAAGCACCTCCCACAATATTATTCCCCATGAGAACACATCGCATTTTTCTGTATACGTTGAACCTTCAAATACCTGAAAAACATAACAAACACCTATAAAAATTTAAGAGATTTATTTTGTATATATTTTTTGCTTTATCTATATCAGGTAGGTAGCAGTGTGTAAGCAAGGTGAACTTCAGTTTTTTGGACTTTGACGGAAGGAAAAATATTGGGCATTATGCAACCTATTATCTAAGATTTCCAGATGACGAGTGCAGTAGTTTGTTATTCGAAGTTCGGGTGGTGTTGCTCTCCTTATGGATAGGTATCATGCTTAGCATCAAACGAGTGACCTGCTTGTCTCATTCAGGCGAATAAAACAAGAAATCTATTTATTATATTTATGCACTAACATAGGAAGTATACTGAACTCTAGAGAATGCATATAAACATCTGTTTTATTGCCATGGGAAGTGATTGGACTATACCTATAATTCTTAAGCTTTCACGCCCACGGTGTAGCTAGTGCACCCACTGTTCGTCAAGCTTATTTTCGTCCCGTTGTATTAGTATTGTATTTATGATGGGGACATCGGTGACTTGTACAGACGGATCAGCTCACTTTAGCGGAACCATTTCACCCTTAATCCCAGTATTTTCGTCACATAATGTGCTACAAATTTCAATCTCGGGCAACAAAATTGTGATTGCCTAACCTTCGATTTGATCTCACGATCTCACGGTTTCGCAGTCAATAGACTAATGACGGGATTAATAGACTATAATATACCGGGTGTAAGGGAAACGCTTCCGAGAACGAAGACCAGTAATAGTGCTGATGATTACAGACACAATACAACTAACGACGCGAAATAAGTGATCTTTTTCACGCTCAGTCTTGTTTGGACTAATAAATTGGAGTTTCATTCAAGTAATGATTAAAATCGTATTTTTCTTAATAACGTAATGTAAAGCCAATAAAAAGTTGAAGTTCGATATGTCTACTGTTGAAGCGCGGCAATGCGCGTAGGTCATTGACCCCGATTGTAGCATTAGTACACTTTACATGGCTGGCTTACGTTTCCAAAATGGCAAGTAAACAGCAAATTAATAGTGTTTTCCGTTTATGCTAAGGTACTGGTTTATTACCGTTTCTACTTCGGAGGCAATCGCTTTACAGCCGGTATATGGTTGGTAAATATATGTAGATAAATGGATTGAATGAACCTTCTTCACGAAACAAAACTTGAAAATATTTGTGTTAGCAACATGACTTTACACACAGAAATTGCAAAATATTCCGTTTTTGACATGATTTGTAAAATTAGAACTTGCCAAATTCCTTTGGGGTTATTTCCACAAAGAACAAGTTTACAACATTGGTGTTGCTAACATGAATTATTGCAAACACAGAAATTGACAACTTTTTCACTGGAGGTGAGACGTAATAAACTGAACTAATATGTAGTGGCAACTTAGCTGTTGTGTTTCATACAATTATTATGATTGGCGAAGATTATACAAGTTTCTTTCATCAAATGTTAGTAATGCATTATGCGTGCTTATTCCTAAACATTATAAATGTTCATAGGCGATGTTAATAATGGTCAAAATGGTAAACATATCATTAGCAGACCTCTCAACTATTAAAAATTAGACGATTATTCTTCTTTTTAACCAAAGAGGTAATCTTCATCTAGGTTGACTACATAACAATCTAAAATCATATTTATGTAGCCACTAAATATTTTTATTCCTAAATACGATTAAGGATCATTGTGTAAGCAACCTTAGTATAGTTGTTGATAGGATAAAAAATACTTTTAACATATATGATCTTCATGTTTAGTTGGTAACCTCCCTGGCGCAGTGTAGACTAGCTGGCTGTGAAGCGAGAGACCGCGGGTTCGATGCCCGCAATGGCGTTTGTGTGACCCACAAATATTATAATATTTGCTCTTAGATAAATTTATGTAGTTTACAAAGTAGCACGACAACACTGGTGAGTTAAAAAAATGGTGTATGTAAGGAACTCTTGAAGATTTTAATCATTTATGAGGTATAACTTCAATATTAAGTCTACAATCTGGGGAAACAATCGCCATTGATTATTTTCTAAATGTTACAATAATATGTATATGATGAAAAGTTGTAAACTCATAAGGTAATGTGTAACTTATACTAAAAAAAAAACTAAGCGCTCACATACTATTATTTAACATAGTAACTAATTGAAAACTATTCCATTCATAAATTAATTTCGTAAACAGCTGTTACAGATAGTCATGTAGTACACATAATTTATAAAACATGACTACAATTTATATTAATAAGCACATTTAGCCTCATTTTCTTTTGAAGACACTTGTTATTACTGTCTCATAACAGAGCATAAAGTATTTATTGTAGTTACATATTTTTCTTTTAATAAATACATGCTTTCAAATAATATAGTGGTATCTTAATTTTATGGAAAAAAATAAATAGGATTTTCTGTAAAGATATCTGATATTATGATGGGTCATCTTTAGGAAAGTTTTGCAAGTGCCCACAGTCCCATGCATAACCATTTTCAATGTCTCTGAATAACTAGAGGCATAAACATCTCTACACAGTTCGCTGGTACTGTAAAATCTTTGTCATAAATATAAACATAGTACCTACCTATTGTAATCATTGTTAAAACCCCTGATGTTAATTAGAAAAACATCTGCAATTTCTTAACAGTTTAACAGGTTTTCTTCAAACATGGCCAAGAATCATGTTGATTAAACCAGCATTAAATAAAAAAAATACATTTGAATAGATTCATTAGTTTTGGCATTACAATGCCACAGTAAAATACATACAGTCTGGGTAAACAGACAAAGGGGCCAGACTTACACCTCTTTCTTCTGGGGTTAAAATTGAAAAGTGGGTAGATATTAGTTTACATTTCTAGAACAGGTATGGTAATTAGACCTTGTTTTATACTTTAACTGGATCTGATAGTTTGTATTGTAGCTTTGATAAAATAATATTGCATTTAATTGGTGAATTATAAGTGTAAAAGTGTCAAACCTCTGGAGCCATCCATGCGGCACTGCCTTTGTTGTTAGTCATGTATGTAGCTTTGTCCGCAGCTGTTCCAAAATCACATATTTTCAACCTCTGCCCACCACCAACTAGTAATAGATTTGGAGGTTTTAAATCCCTGTGTATTAGTGGTTTTGGCTTCATTGAATGAAGGTATGCAACACCCTGAAAATGTATGGTAAATATTCATGTTTTGCTGACACATATTGTATATACATTAATATGTGACTTTATATGTGATAAATTATTTCAGACCTAGTTAAGCTAGATGTGATATTTTATCATAACACCATTTTTGCCTTATTGTTTACATAAATTAATTTAATATTTTAAGATTTTCTCATTTATACGGTGAAGTCATATAAAAACACAATATAAAAGAAATTTATTCAGATTTTCATGCCCTGAAAGTTTACTTATTTGTGTGTATCAATCAGGTCTCACATTTAGTGACAAGATATTGTTTTCATATTAAAAAACAATATATCTTTTTAAAATTAAACAGGAGTCAATAAAGCCAATCTTTCATATTCAAATGCTAAGTAACTGTATACAGTAGAAATAGATTGGAAACTTATTTTGATTTTCAAAGAAGTAAAGGTGGTATTTGAGAATGGAGATTTTTATTACATCTTTACTCTATGCAATATTTCATCAAAGTATAACAGTAATGTCTAAATCATCACAAATGACAATGGTTCTACAGAACATAACAAAATAGTTTGTTTACTAAGTATAACTATTTTTATTAATATAGATGAATTATATTAATACCTCTGCACACTGTCGAGCCCAACTCATGGCATGTGCCGCTGTGTACTTGGGTTTCGGGTGGTTGTGGAGAACATTGTACAGTGACCCGCCCTCCGCATATTCCATTACCAGACATACGTGGGCGCCTTTAGTGCACGCTCCATACAGTCTCACGATGTTTGGATGACACACACGGGATAGCTGCCGTACTTCTATACTAAACTCTCGTTTCTCAGCCTCAGAATTTATGTGCTTTACCGCCACAAATGTGTTTCGCCACAAGCCCTTCCATACCACACCGAACGCACCTTTGCCCACCACCTGTCATTTTAATCAGGGTTTTACATAGTTTATTTGCAAGACGAATACAGAATAAAGAGATTATTCACAAATATTTACCGCTAATTCTCTTATTTCACTGTAATCAATCTCCTCCACAAAAGTCTGCTGCACAGGCAAGTCTTGCACATTGGAAGCCATCGGTACACTTATTATCACATTATCAATATGACTAGACAAATTAAATAAAGCTGATTTGTCAAGATATGCCTAATTCTCTTTATAAATTGGTAAAAATAGTTGGTTATCTCAATTTTCTCAGTATTGTTTGGCAGAGAAAAGCAACTGCGACAAGGCCGCCATCTTTGAAACTGTAGAACAAATGTCATACCACGATAGGGTTGTGCAAAGCAGTGTAAAGAGTATGGGTGTTGGGTTGTGCCTGGCTAACGATATCATTAATTAAATGATATTGATCAAGACATACTACATTTTAGTGACATTATTAAAATGAAGCTTTTATTTCAAATAAACATAAAAATGTATATACTTAATCGAGTAAATATTTAAGTACCTACCTACATTATTGAATATTATGTCAAAATGTCAGATGTGAGTATTATGGGTCCGTAAGGCCCTCTTCATTCTTGTCTCTTGAGTCTTGACACCCACGAATCACGTCACAAGACTTATAACTACAGGCAGACTTCCGATGGTCGCGTCAAGCGTTGGACGCTGGCATCATAAGTAACGTTCTCGTCTGTCAGCAAAATCAGCTTGACGGTCATGAGTGAGGCCGCGCGTTAGTAACGCATCCATCGAATGGTGTCCCATCACTTTTTCGTGTAAAGTACTAATGCACAGGCTCGGCTCTATGAGGCTCGGCGCCACCAGGCGCCACTACCGCAACTTGGCAACTTGTTCAACCTCACCCTGAACACTAAACAAATGCGTATCCATTGGCGGTTGAGGCTTTATGGTGTTATTTAGGATTTTATGAACTCCCGCAGTCGGCATCGGATCTAATATTTTTTCAGACCGGGGCAAAAACTTGATAGTGGCGCCCCTCTCTCCAGCGTTTGAGATACTTTACTTAAAAAAACTGAAATAAAAGAAAAGAATGATGCACAAAGGGCCTGTGTTGCGCCTTTTTCTTACAAGTCGACGGTGAGGCAACCACGCTTCCGTATGCTAGGCGCTCTGTGGAGCAAGTTTTTTTTATTCATATTATATTATGATTTGGCGATTACGATATGATTATAGACAAAGTGGTGGTACCTACCCAGACGGCCTCTCGCATACGAGAGACCTGCCATCTAGTAAAAGGTGGTGTCCACTAGGGCTTGGCGCTGAGTCCTTTTCTATTTAGTGTTGTGCTTGATATCACCACGACGGAGATAGAAGATCAGCTACCATGGGTGCACATGTAAGTATACCGATGACATAACACTGATGGATGAGGGCAAACTGGGCTTAGGGCAAGGTCAAGCCTGTGAAATGAAACGCTTCAAAACAAATCAGTGGTAGCTGAAACTAACCGTGGCGAAGAATGAGTACATGTCCTGCTGGAGTACATACCCGTATACTACATACATACATACGCACTCACGCCTGTAATCCCCGTAGGCAGAGGTATAACCAGTACACCCACATTTCGCCGAGCGTATCTCCGTCCCACGATGTGAGAGGGGGCGAGCCTATCGCCATACCGGGCACAAATTCCAGACTCCGGACTGATACTGAGCATTTCGTAATAGAAAAACCCAATACCACTTTATCCGACCCGGGGATCGAACCCGAGACCTCAGCGTTAGCCTCAATCGTAACGTGACGCATTACAACTGCGCCACCGAGGCAGTCTACCCGTATACTATCTGGATAAGGAACGGTTTTGACATAAAAATGGAGAGATTTAAGTATCTATCTAGTGTCTATACCGCCGAAATATCGACCTCGACGTCCGAGGCCGTATTGATGCTGTTTGGGTCAAGTGGCACTGGCATTCAGTGGGATGTCACAGTTGTAACTTGCGACCGAAAGATTTCGATGAGACATAAAGGTGTAATATATAAGACCATCATTCGCCCTGTACTCCTTGTTTGAGTGTGAGACGTGTCCTGGCGGTGGATGTGCAACATTACACAAGTACACACACAAACACCTTATGACTACATCAGCGGCAGCCTTCGTGCCCACGACGTAGCAGATAAACTCCAGGAATGTCGCTTGTGGTGGTATGGTCACGATTTGAGGAAACCAGGGATACGATACAGACGGACCAATAAGCTTTGGTTCGAAGTATTAGTGGGAGACATGAGAGCAAGTGGTCTCTCTACGGATAATGCTCACGATCGGACGAAGTGGAAGCTTGACAGCCTCCGTGGCGCGAGAGGCCGTGGGTTACGATATAGGTTAATCTAGTGTGGGGTCAGGACTATGTGTGTGACTGTTGGGTGTATTATTATACATTAGTTGATTTAATTTCTATAATTAAGTTTCTTTATTTTGTACTGACTTGTCATAAGCGCTACTTTAATTGCCTACATGATTAATAAAACTATTTCATTTCATTTCATAATAAAACTATTTCATTTCATTATTAAAAAAAAGGTAGCGGGAATAAAGGTAAATTTAATCGAAATTGCCACTCTCCTCGCCATCGATGCTCGCCATATAAAAAATTCCCATTGCCAAATTCTGGATCTGTACTTGGCGTACTTACATACCTATTTTATTAAGGTTGTTGACCTTATTTGTTTTTACTTTCTTATTTTTAATAACACTGAACAGGACCAATTAAATAAAACAGTAGATCACTAAATTATAATTAAAGTGTATTCTATATGTATGTGCTACTTTTAATGTAAACGGCTTCTAATTTTTCTAACAGAGCCAGCGCCTCCCTACATCTAAAAATGGTTGCTACTTCTTTAGGTGTTTCATTTCTATGGTTAGTAACGAACAAATCTGCTCCAAGGTCCATAAGTATAATAATAAGATGGCAGTTATTGCTCATAGCTGCAAAATGCAATGGTTGTCTACCTCCAGGTGCTTCTGAATCAGTAACTATGGCGCCTTTGCCAACCAGATAACGCAGTATTTTTTCTTCTTCTTCCGTTGGTTTACACATCATCACGAATTCTAAATGAAAAAATTATACCTAGTATTTTTATACATATTTTCAACCACTTCAAAAATATGGTTCGCAATTTGTCTGTTTTTTTATTATTTTACTTTTAATTCACGTTACGTGATATCTTCACCAAATGTATACCTATTAATTTTGATGATTCTTTTTATGTACGATAGGGTTTACTCCGATGGTGGACAGCCTCCGTGGCGCAGTGGGCGAGTAGCTAACTGTGAAACGAGAGGCCGCGGGTTCGATTCCCGCACCGAGACAAAATATGTTTGTGTGATCCACAAATTTTAATACTTATTTCAGATTTGTGTGTTTTCTCCCCAGAGGGGTTGACGTCAGACAGGCTGCCGGTCGTAAAAATTACAAGCCCAATCTTTTTGTAACATGTGTTAAAAAACATGTTGGATGAAGGGTTTACTCCGATGGTGGTCGCTTAAGGTTCAGTCAGATGACAGAGTACGAAGGAAAATGGAAAACTCTTGAACAGAGAAGAAAAATAACCACCTTGATTCATATGTATTTTGAAGACGGGTTTTGCAGCTTTCAATTTATTTATGAATTTAATATGTTATCACAAATAGTAGGAGTTAAGACCTGTATTAATGGAAGTAACCTATACATGCAATCTGCGTGTTTCAAATGAAGTCATGGTCGGGCGTGTCTGATTTATACGTAGGCTTTTTTCGCCGTCTAGTGTATTTTGTAAAACTGAGAACCTACTTTCGCTATATTGGTCTAGAGGTAGCGTAGGTACTAAGGTTGAAAATCCGGTAAGATTTTGGGTTAAAATTCCAGGTCGGGCAATCACAATTTGTTTGAGTTTTAATATAAAAAAACAAAATTGTGTCCGCTGTGACGATGTGCTCGTCACCATCATGGAACGGAAATAAGCTCGGAAAACATATGTTATTAGTAATGGCTTTATTAGACGAGATAGTATATAATACCTACTATGAAGTAGTAAATTGCTTACGAATAAAAAGCCCAGAGTCCATCGGACATGACCGCGGTAATATTTCAGCACCATAGTTAAACAGGGTCTTGACCACGTTGAGGGACGGTCTGTAAAACATTATAAAAGTAGTTAAAATAGGGACTTGTAACAATCAAATAAATACTTACCTATCTGTGATCGAATTAATTCCTTAGTATATTCGTACTGTTGTTACCTACCCTATTGAATAATGTAAAAAAAAACATACTGTAAAGGCTCCTCCATTGTAGCCGTAGTTAATCTTCTTCCACTTGCCCTTATCCCGTTTGCAGTGGGGTCGGCTCAACATGCTTTTTAACACATGTTTCAGAAAGATTATAATAATAATAATAATACACCCAACAGTCACACACATAGTACTGACCCCACACTAGGTAAACCTGTATCGTGGGTATCAAGAACTACGAGGGACTTGCGGTCCCACAACACCCAGACCCGAGACCAATATTTGTGGATCACACAAACATTTGTCTCGGTGTCGGAATCGAACCCACGGCCTCTCGCTTCGCAGCCGACTACTCGCCCGCTGCGCCGCTTGTTGTTTTTACGACCGGCCCTGTCTGACGTCAACTTGTCAGAGAAACTATATCTTTATCATTAATTATTATAGTATATACTGGCTCATCAGCCATAGTAATTCTTCCTTTCTGCCTGGCGTCATCCTAGCCTAATGCCAGGGTGTGTGTGTGTGTGCACGTGCGTGCGTGCCTGTGTGTGTGTGTTTATGTGTAAAGTGTTTGAGTAGATCGATAAGTGGACCACCTGATGGCGATTTCCACCGCGCATGAACATCCATGATCATGGCCGTGCTGCCCAGGAAAGGGATAATTTGAGGATTAGGAAGGGGAAAGGGATTTGAGGCTCCGAATATTTCACCCACCATACGAAACGCTTATTGCGTTGCAATGCCATAGACATAATATACATAGATACGTACAAATACAGGCAAAGGGCTTAAAATTATAAAGCCCTTCGTTTTAGACGGGGTTAAAAAGTATAAATTTTTATTGCATTTTTTTTTATTGCATAGGCCGGCAAACGAGCAAGTGGGTCACCTGATGGTAAGTGATCTCCACCGCCCATGTACGCCCACAATACCAAAAGAGTCATGGGCGCGTTGCCGACCTTAAAGGAAAGGGATAATTAAGGGATTGGGAAGGGGAGGGGGATTTGGGCCTCCGGATATCTCACACACCGTACGAAACGCAGCAGCAAGCAAATTAAATTACCTTCTCATCAAGCAAAGTGAAAGAGGTGTCATGCCAAGATTATCTTTCACATTAGGATTAACTCCGGCTTTCAGCAGCAGCAGAACAGCACGTTCTTTATTACAACAAACTGCCAAATGTAAAGCATTTCTTCCTAGAAGATCTATTTGATGTCGGTTCACTTGTTTGCTAGAAATAAATGATTCAATTCACTACGATAATATAGGGTAGACTAGCGAATCCTTGGACTGGTTAAGAGGCTCAAGCCCCCCCGAAAAGCATGGGTTTGGGTCTACTGACAAATCAATCTCTTACCATCAGGTGACCCACTTGCTCGTTTGCCGGTCTATGCTATGAAAAAAGTCGTGTTCCGAGGCCAGCCAGTGTACCTATATCTTATGCTGGCCATAATAATTCTACCAACCGTCGAGGGACGTAATGTCTTTCTAGGGTCGACGTTGTATTTGGACTGCACTGTAGGTACTTAGCACCAGGTGTAGTGTGGCCACTTTCCCGTGCCAGGATAAAAGAAAAGCCATCGGTTGACCATGTATCGTCGTCATGTATAAGTGCGTCTCAACCAATAAAATATTTAGCTAGGTTATAGAGTATTAAACCAAACTAAGGATTAGGTACTTGTAGATATTTTGTTTTTATTTTAAATATCCTAAACTATAATTTTAAGTATAATAATAATGTCCACGTCCCACTGCTGGGTACGAGCCTCCTCTACCAATGACAGGGATTACGCCTCACCCTTAGTCCATCACGCTAGCCTAATGCGGGTTGGTAGACTTCACATACTTTTGAAATTCTTATGCAGAATTCGTAGGTATGCAGGTTTCCTCACGATGTTTTCTTCCACTGTTACAGCAAGCGATAATAATTAACAATGAATACAGATATAACTACGAAGTCCAAAGTGTATGTGTGTGCCTTGTGGCTGGTTTCGAACCTGCGACTTCCGTCTTGACAGATCGTACCACTCCCTGCTAGGTATAAAACTACTAGGACTAGATAATTTGACTTAGAACTTTATGTAAGCCCATAAGGACCATTGCCTACAGATTGATTACTTATGTTTATATTCTCTAAGAACCTTAACAATATTTCGAGCATCTTGTAGTCACCGATTTCAGCAGCCATCAAAAAGTCAGTGTCTTGATGAAGAAAATTTACAGCTTGTTTTAGTCTCGAATCGGTTTCATCAAGAGATTCTAAAGAAACATCAGACCCGCAGTGAAGTGACCTCGGGGATCCAGGATATGAAGGGATGTGAGCATCTATGGAACTCTCCGACAATTCTGCGTCAAAAGTAAAAGGCATTTTTCAGTAAAAACAATACTTGCGTTCACTTCAAGTAATAAAATAAACTCTTGTTGTTCATCATAACATAAAAATGTATATTTTAATATAAAATAATAAAAAATAAAGAGAAAAATATAAATAGAAAAATATTTTTTATTGAAGGTAAGTAATGTATGTTTTGTCGTTATTAATAGAACACCAAAATTTCTTAAAAACTACGATTATTTTTTATTATTAGACATATTTCGTTTTGAGCATTCGTTTTTATTTTCTTCTTCGGATTTATTTTCCATAACCAATTGTGTGTCAGACTTGTATAAAGGAAATGTACTGAATTGTTCACTTTCTACGATTGTTTCCATTTTTGTGACACTTTCTAATAGGGATAATGTTTTCTTAGCCAACAATATCGTACCTTCAAAATCAATAAACAATTGTTTGTTCTTAAGATAAGACATCACTATCGACTCGTTATCGATGTAGTCTAACTGTATGTCGTTATCACTTTGTAGATTTATGTCCATCATTTGTATTTCTTCCCTGGACTCGGAGCCCTTGAGTTTCAACGACGAAAAACAATTGTTGTGTCCCTTACTTGTCGATGGCACATCAATTGGTAAAGTATTTTTATTGAAATACTTTTTTAATATCGTATCACCATTCTGGGGTCCCTGATTAATAAGAATTTCCTTCGAGCTAGGATTACTAAGACTACTCGAATCCACGATAATAAACATTGGTTCTTTATCAACATAATAGAATGGGAAATCTCTTGTGGAACCACATTGCAATCCGATGTCATCTTCACTGCAAAGAATATAGGACTTAAAGGCGTTGACATACTTGCTCAAGGATAACTGTAAGGTGCGGTCTTGTTGCGTTCTGGAACTAATGAAATAGTTTGTGTTGAGCATCCAGCGGCATAATGAATACGAGTGGGTTTGATTAAACTGTACCTGCTGCAAGTGACCGTCGGTGGCTCATTTCTAGGTTCATTTTCTCTTTCGAGGTTATTTTGGATGTTTATTAAATCCAAAATATGATTCGGTAATATTTGACCAGAATAAACATAGCCCAGTAGAGTGATAAACAAATCTTTTGCTAAACGATACATGAACATTTTAGTGTAACTTAACAACCAAAAAAACGTTTCATACGTCGACCGCGATGAGGTTTGGCTGCCATCCAGTTCAAGCTCTTTGTGTTCAAGAGAATTGTCAGTAGACACAGCAGGTTCCTGCACTAGTTCTTCTTCGGAACTTACACTTACAAAATTGTGGCGGGTTTTCTCATTCATATTATCTTATACATATAAATATTACTTAGGTACAAATTATTCGGAGTTAATTATTAGCATAATGTAATGATGTGCAACAAGTTACTTTTTTGACGGTAATTTTTTTATTTTGTTTATTGTTTAAGCATAAAATATAATATCTCTGATGAGGTTTGATACTGTTGTAAAAATTAGATAAATAAAACGCACAATAATAAGATAATACTAATTTAATACATGAAGTTTATCATTTACACTTCTTTACTAATAGATCGATATTAATAAAGCGAAGTTTAGGAATAAAATTATGAATATTGTTGTTGATATTTGTTGCTGTGATCTGGTTACAGCTACGTATAACTACGCACATGCTCTCAATGAAAGAAGAATGAAAAGCATGTTTGTCTATTTTAAACACGTATTTATTTATTTAATATATATTGATTACAATGTTTATGAAGGTATTTAAAATTGATAAAAGATATGCAGTAAAATGAGGTAGAAAGAAGGAATTTCGAACATAATTATAAAATATAATATTCTAAAATTAAAACTATCTACATAACTCAACTTCGAAGTGTTACATTTTGGCTAATTACAGTAGAAACTATTTCGTTTAGGCCAGGTTTTACAATATAAATAGATAAATAAAAAATACTAATAGTAACTGACTATAATTTAGTTCTATGATCCCTATATCTAATTTGGTAGGTATTCGCTATAATTTGCGAATTAAATGCACGACAATCTCCCGTCCCAAATCCAATACAGGCGTCCATCCAATAAGTGATACTGTCTCACATAATATGAAATCATACACTTGACCTGTTATGTGAAAGAATCGAACGGTCCAATAACGAAGATGTTATTGTCGAGTAAGGGGTTTCGAATGGACACCAAACATTTACAGACCGCTTTACAGTATAAGTCGTCGATAGACAGGAATGTCCTGCTCTTGGACGCGAGGTGCCGAGCGCAGTAGTTCAGCAAGTGTGTACAAGTCGTCACGGGGCCTGTAGTTGTTTTGGTGCATCATGCCATCAGAGCGCTTCCTCGCTACCATAAAGCGCTTCATCTTATTAGCGTACTGCCTTTTGCGACGAGCTTCTTCGTATCGCTGAACCAATTCATTAGGCTGTACAGGGTACATTTCAGGGTATCCCCGAGATATACGGTTCTGTTCCGAGAAGTAGGAATGACGAGGGTCCTCACGCTCTCGTGGTGCAATAGCAGCGTTCGTAAACAGCGGCTCGTTTAACCAAATATCACCATTTTCATCTACTTCAGGTTGTTCCTCATCAGTGTTTATGCGTCCATAATAACGGTCAGCTGCCCACTGGTTGGCGTTCCATTCCTGCTTTCTACGTTCTTGATTTTCCCACAAGGTGAGAAGAGCCCGGACCTCTGCTGCACTTAAGCTGGAGTCACGTTTACGGCGTTCAGAAATAGGCCTATGGGAAATCAGTTAATATGTATATAAGTACGTAGATATAGTTATTTTAAATAATCTAATGACTCTAATTTTATATCGACCTGAAGTTCTTTTTGCTGCCGCCAGTGTTTTTAGCGGCCGTTTTGGCGGAGGCGGCAGCTCCGCCTACTTTCGTACCGCTGCCCCGCTTGCGACGCTGGGTATCGTGCTCGTGAGTCATGAACTCTACAGGCGAGTGAGCGTCATGGTCTTCAGACCTAAAAATACAACGTTAAATAGTATTTTCTCGGGTACTAACACGTGCATTACGTATGTAGGAGTGGTAAAAATAACACTAACTTTAGGTTTTTCTTGCCCGAACCAGATTTGGTAGCGACCTTCGTTGCAGCTCCGGCTCCCCCGACCTTTGTTCCGCTTCCTCGCTTGCGTCGGCGAGTGTCGTAAGCAGCTGCTAAGCTTTCCATAGCGGGCGGCTCGCCATAAAGCTCAGGTCGCATAATAAGGTTGTCTAGTTCACCATTTGGATGAGGAGAGTCGAAACGCTGTTCTACGCCCTGATCGTAGCCTTCGGAATTTCCTGTAATTTTATAAGCATAAATATGGAAATTATGAACAAGCAAATTTGAAACCAAAATGGAGTTATTTGAGTACCTTCTTCGCTAAGAGCGAGCGGGTATGGTTCCAAGTCATTTTTATCACTCTTGTTCAAGAAGAGAGATTGTGTGTCGTCTTTAGTTTGATCCCAGTTCTCCGGTAGTTCGCCAATATTGCTGCCATCTAAAAATGATCGTTTTTCTATTACCTACATAATTATTATTGGTAAATTGACCCCTTTTATCATTCGTCTCAGTTAATCTATTGGAAGCTTATGTGGCCTCAGAACAGTGTGTTCGTGGGTATATTCCCAAAATTTATTTTATTTTTTTGTGATTTAAAAAATTAATTTGCGTTCGGTATGATTGTAAATATCCCCGGTAACGTATTAGAGGACGAACACCATCGTTGATAAATTATAGATAGGCTGTATATAAACTTATTTCACCATTTGAGGAGTCACGAGTCGGCATCAAGACCCTATGATCAATACGTCGACCGGAAAGCAATATTTTTTTGTAAAGTAAGAAGATAATTAAACTTGTTAAATATTTTTTTTTCAGGCCCTGGTATTAGCCGGATTTAGTTGATGCAGCAAAAATTTGGTTTATGACTAATTATAGGTCCCAGCTCGGCACCAACTTGTCCTGGGAAGGGGCGGGAGATTAAATGAGATGATAAGCGCCCTTGTTTTCACATAATAGACTGATGCAACTAACTGATGCTTATCACCGACCACTTTTAATCAACCATGTGGTTGCATAATCGTCACTGGATTTTAGTAAGGGCAAATAAGTCATTTTTCTATAAAGTCATTTTCGTAACAGAACAATTTCTATATTATGTAATTTGTAGTAATCG
Organism: Mimas tiliae; assembly: GCA_905332985.1. NCBI lineage: Eukaryota > Metazoa > Arthropoda > Insecta > Lepidoptera > Sphingidae > Mimas > Mimas tiliae. The sequence goes on from HG995255.1 coordinate 10,208,339, forward strand.
CGAAGGTTTATGATCTTCGGAAGGAAGAAACGAATAATATGTGTTATGATGAAAGCCCTGTTTTTGGCATATCAAAACAGATCAATAGCTCTACAGCAAAGTTTTGACTCTGGCGGTTTCGACTTTTCTATAAATCACCTACTTAATCATCTCATTCAAAAATTCGATGAAAATTTTAAGATTATCGACTGGCTATTAATAAGTAGATAAGTAATATTCCAAGGTTCCGATTCAATGTAAGAATAAAAGTAGGTTACAAGTACTTTAATTTGAGCTAAATCTATCTCGGTGCCAATTTTCATCGAAGCATCATTTTGAACGATAAGATATTTAAAGAAAATCATTTGAATTGTAAATCCAGATTAATCTGTGTACCTACGCGTTTTCTAAATTGTGCCATTTTTATTAATTTCGTAAAATTATAAATATAACCATTTCCCGTCAGCTTTTTAGTTTAGTATTTGGGAGATATTGTAAAGATAAGTCCAATGCCTGTGATCCTAAGTCCACTTCCCTGGTTCTACGCCTGGTTTGAGGTAGATCACACATTCATATTATATATTTTTCTACAGCATGAATTGGCCAGTGCGATTAGGGACAACTGTCTCATAGAAACCCGTCGCGAAGCGGCAGCTTACTGTTATATTTATTTGTATTGATTCAGTGAGGCCCAAATCCCTCCTCCTCTTTCCAATCGCCATTCCTTTCCTTTAAGGTCGGTAACATTTTCATGATTCTTCTAGCATTGTGGGTGTTCTTGAGCGATGGAATTCACTTACGAATAGGTGACCCATTCGCTCGTTTGCCAAATTCTGCTTTAGAACACAGAATCTTTTCGGCTATACATACATACATACACACGCACTCACGCCTGTAATCTCCGAAAGGGTAGGCACAGGTGTAACCAGTACACCCACATTTCACCGAGCTTATTTCCATGCCATGATGTGATGTGAGCCTATCGCCATACCGGACACAATTCCAGACTCCGGGCTGATACTGAACATTTGGAAATAGCAAAATACAATATCACTTTTATCCGACCCGGGGATCGAACCCGAGACCTCAGCACAGCAGACGTAGGTACCGCGTACGCAATACAACTGCGCCACCGAGGTAGCCTTTCGCTGGTAAAATACAAAATGATTTCAAGTATATGTGAGACGATAATTTCTGCGGAACACGCAGCTGAACAAATCTCATAAAACAAATAGAAAGAAAGAAAAACCTTTACTTGGGTCTTTTTTGAGACACACTAATAAACAAGAACAAAAACTGCAGAAACTACGACAGCAACATCAACACCCAAAAAGAGATATTATTATTAGATAACCAAAAGGGCGGGCTGCAGCGTGTGTCTCGTGAGGTTGCCGAAAACATTATAATTCTCAGTTAAACAAAAGTATTCTGTGGTTCTAGTTTAGCATTAAACCTGACAACGCGAGCTTAGCGCTGGTAATCAACTAGAACCTTTTAGAAAATCTATTTTCTCTCTTAGTCATCAGGCACTTTTATTTAGAAACAAGATGCTCTGATGTAAATGAAAAGTCTTTCATAAGAACTAATGCATGTGCCAGACAAATTCAAAGTCCCGTCGCGCCGAGCAGTCTGTGCGGGCTAATCTTGGTATTGTTACTGAAATAATCTCGCTGTATTTTCTAGTCGGATGACTAATGCACCAGCATGTTTCTAATCAACGATTCAGTATTATTATCTCATCGAGATTATAATGTGTGTTAATGATCTATCTCGACGTATTGGTACTGTTTCCTTCATTAGAGGCATAGAGTATTGTTTTAATGCTCTAAAAATAGAGGACACGCTTTCCTCATAGATTGCCATCAATCTTTAAAGGGTCTAAGTCACACGTTTTAAAAATATTCTAAATCGATTATTTAGTAATAAGGCTACCAAGGTCACTTTTATACGTTATGGTTTAAAACTCTGCCTGTCGATCTGAGAAGAGATTCCAAGAAACTCAGCCTCAGGTTTTTTGATTTTTTACCAAGTGTTTAAATTGAACATATTTACAATAAATTAAGTTACATTTGGGTAGGTATACATGATTTAAATGTATTTATTTAAGTAAGTTTTCCAGCAGACTTAACACTAAAATAATCGGTAAACAAACATTTAAAAAGAACAAACATAAAAATAGAATAAGATAAAACATATTGAAAAAGCATCGAACAGTACGTAATCTGAGTAAAAGCAAACCAGTCATTTAATTTAGATAAAATTTTATTTTAGAAAAATATTTTTTATATAATTAGTATTTAGTACATTATCTACTACGATCAGAACTGCAAGCCTCGACAATCTTCATTTTTGCGAATTAATACGAATATCAATTAATGTCTGGTTATCCGCACCTGAACAGTCAATTATAAGAAATATACTTGAACACAATCTGGCGTTGTAGCAGCCTAGAGCATCACGCGTTCGTATTTCCAAAATAGACGATGATTGGCGATATAAATAATTTTAATCTTAGTACCTAGGTACTATATGTATTTAAACAGGTGGTAGGTCCCGCGTATGCGAGAGGCCGTCTGGGTTGGTACCACCGCTTTGTCTATTTCTGCCAAGTAGCAGTGTGTAAGCACTGTTGTGTTTCGGTTTGAAGGACATTGAAATTATTGGGCATTATGAGAATTTAACACAGTTGTGTTTCGGGATGACGAGCACAGTTCAGTGTCATGCAGTGTTTTGTAATCCATAGTTCTGTGTGAAGTTGCTCCTGTTTTGGGGTAGGCGTAACGTTTAACATCAGGCGAGCGACCTCGTCTCATCATTCAAGCAAATAAAAAAGTAGGCATAGAGTTTTCCATAATATTAATATTCTCCATATTGATTAATTAATATTCACTCAATAATCAAATAATGTATTCGAAAGATGAATAAATTAGTACCCCTAATAGCATTTTACATTACAGTTGGTCTTTATTCGCAACCGGATTGCTACCTATTGTGTATTAATTTAGGTAGGTAAGTACTCAAAGTTTGTATTGTATACAATATGGCCAAATATTTGAATATCATTTGTCATTTTATTATGCCTTTAGTAAACCTGATTTCAAACTGGGTAGCTTCTGAAGATTCTTCCGAAAATAATGTACAGGTAGGTATGCATATAAAGCATATGTACCTATCTACTCACCTGAACTAAATTTCTTTAAATTGCGGTGAATTAGTATATGCTACTTACATAGCATTTAAGGAAGTGTGTGAATGCCAATAAATTTTATTTATGTGGTAGAAGATAATGAAAACGTTATTAAGAATTCAGAGACTAGGTATACCTATTGTCCGAGCCTTGCATGATAATTTGAAAGTTGAAAAAAGAACAAGGTTGTATTTTGTTTTAAATTATATGAACCCAAATCACACCCGTTCAAGCAAAAAAAAAATGTTCGTATATGTTATGTAAATGAGTATGCACAATCTAGTCCGAAGATAACGCCTTTAAATATACATGATTAATTGATTACTAGGAAAGTAATCAATAATCATATCTATTTATAGGCCATTGTGTGCGAAAGGTCACAGTTGATGCTCAGTGAAAGGAACTACGCCACAGATCGGCGCAGAAGGCACTTGGGACACCTGTTGCTAAAAATAGATACCTAGGCAAAGCGCAGCCCGGTCTCCCTGCACGATCGATACGCGGACCAAAACAATATATAACACACCTTACTTAGGATTTATTACATAATAAAAAAACGAAAATGCAATAGTTAAAAAGCTTTGAAGGAAATTTAATGAAAGCAAAGGCTTACCTTTGTTATTCGAGGGAGTTGGCACCGCACTGACGAAAAAAACCGCTGATAAAGCGGTAAAATAAAATAATAACATGCTAATAGTTTTGACCTTCCGAATTATTGTAATTAGGTAGATGAATTAATAAACTTATAAAGCAGCTAGAGGGACTCCGTGTGCGACTGTGAGCTGGCCGCACGCAGGGAGCAAGTGTCGTTTAGCTGAGTCCAAGCTGGAGAGAAAACCCATTGCTCCTGTCGATAAATTCGCGACATGCGCAGTGTACTGCACAGGGTCGAACTACTGTAACAGACACTATTCACTTTTAAAAGTAAGTATATGAAAATCGTTATGTCTTCATCTTTATTTATTAGTCCTTAGGGCCGAATACTGTCTTTCTTTGTACCTGGCGTTATCCTAACCTATGCTAGAGCCCGCCATTACTCTCAATTTCCTCGGGTTTAAGTGTCATCGCGAGTGGAAGCAGTTTATTTACTTCACTTCTTCAATGTTTTGACCTTTCCCTAAAGGCTAACATGATCCGACGAGATATCTCGACTAGGAATAAAATAAAAATAAACTAGCGGCGATTAATATCTCGGATAAAAGTGTCAACATTCGATAAAATTACGTCGTCATGTTAGAGTTCGTAGATAAATATCACAGAAAAGTAAAAGTCTTCATTTGACCATGATAATTTCGATAGACATAAAGAGATAACCAGTTAATTGCTTATTTCACCGGAAAACGGGTCGACAAAATTTTCTCGAGGCGCATATGTTAAGCTCGCAGGAGTTATACACTTTAATCTGCTTTGCCAAGTGCTTTGACTAAAACGTAAGAAACCATTATAGATGTCATTATTTGAATTTATCGCCCATTGTAGGATATTAATATTTTCTTAAGTATAATAATTATACTTTATGACCACAATGATCCATTACAATTTGTATTTTATTTAGGTACCTCCTCTTACCTAAGGTTTTCTATTCTTATTGATACCTCGTTTTCACTTATTCCGTAATACTACTGATTTAAGTATGTAAATTTATCTTTTTTCCGGAAGTTAGGTACTGGATTCGTCCTCTTATGCTGACGTCCGAGGACGGTAAGCTAAACAAACCCTACATAAAACTAGTGTTATTGAGTGGAAGATGAGGCGCGACGGCCACGACAATGGCGTCAGTGCTTATTAATTACATTACATTAAACATGTTTTAGCTTTTTGTTCTGTTTCCATTCAACCTAAACGTATTGTTTTCAAGTCTTTTACTTTCGTTTACATCAATACGCACTCAAGTTGATTAGGTAGGTACATGTTTGTGTGCTTAGGTTCCGTCTAATACTAAGTAAATTTTAGAAAGTCTTATTAACATATAATAAACCTACCATCACATAGGCTTATAGATATCATCCATATGTAAATTCTGATGGATACCTATTATTTTAACAAAGGCCTAGGTGTTTAAAAATAATATCTCATATGTAGTGCATTATACGTCCGAGTGTACATGCCTTGACTGAAGGTACACAATGAAGCACTTAAACGGTCCCATCTTCTCGTTCAGTCACTTTAGCCAACACAAAAGGCCCAGGCAATAGAACGTTCTCGGGAGGTAACGCGTCCTGTAAATAGATATTGGCTAGGTACGAACTAATGCTGACATGTTTTATGATTTCCTTTTATTTCATACCTCTTTGCAAACACGCAAATGTCTACCTGTAAAGTTTGATTCATTTAAACGGGACGAGATGGTTGCTCGCTTGATGGTAAGCGCGTCTCTATATAAACAGTATCAAAACCATTCATTTGAATATCAAACTACTGTAGAGCACTGCACTACGCTTATCAACCCAAGACGTTAGATGGTTAGATGTTAATGTTTATACCCAGTAATTTCACTGGCTTCAAAAAAGGTACCTACCTAACCGTTATGGAAAGTTTCCATGACCCATATCTGTTGAATGAAGGCGTTTGACTACGTGGGTTGATAGCAGTCTTTTCTTGTGATATAAATATCTGCAAACGGCGACACAAAGGCACTAGAATTCTTGATTGTATCTTTGAGTGGATTATGAGGTATTCGCCTCAGCGTGACAATGAGTATTCTTGATAGTGTAGGTACTTAGGTAGGTATATGTTGAAGATAAGTTAGAAAGCGGTAGATCCACGCTGTGGACAGTTTCTTCTACAGCATGAATGGGCCGACTAGACCCTGGTTGTTTCCACTGTCTCACAGTATCTACATATACGCATGAAACGCAGCTAGACTCAAGTGATTCGGTGATAAGTGGTATAAAGTGTAACTAACAACAAATTTTTTTTTTTTTTTTTTTTTTTTTTTTTTTTTTTTTTATAGTATAGGCCGGCAAACGAGCAAGTGGGTCACCTGATGGTAAGCGATCTCCACCGCCCATGTACGCCCACAATACAAAAGAATTATGGGCGCGTTGCCGACCTTAAAGGAAAGGGATAATAAGGGATTGGGAAGGGGAGGGGGATTTGGGCTCCGGATATCTCACTCACCGTACGAAACGCAGCAGCAAGCTGCTACTTTACGCCCTTTGCGATTTTTCGTCCACTTCGCTGTTCTGATGTGGATCGGTAGACTTCACTTTCAAAATGCGAGCGACCTGCTCGTTTTTATTAGCTTGAATAACGAAACGAGCAGGTCGCTCACCTGATGGTAAACGCCACACCTGCCCATAAACAGACACAACACCACACAGAACTGTGAATTGCAAAGCACTACATGACACTTGATAAGATGTTAAATCTCATAATGCCTAGTACTTTCACTGGCTTTAATGTCCTTCAAATCGAGACACAACAGTCCTTACACACTGCTGCTTAACAGCAGAAATAGACAAAGCGGTGAATCAACCTAGATGGTCTCTCGCATACGAGGAACCTGCCACCTAGTACGATATACATCCCCAGGATGGTTTGACGGATAGCAATGGACGGACGATTAGCAACACGTACCTCTGTGAGATTGGCTCCCTATCTATGTTATTATATGACACCTAATCCTTACGTACCTAATTAAAAGATAGGTACATCTGTAACTACTGGTAAGTTACTGACTATCGATAACTTCTATAAATTATTAATAAAATCAACCAACAGTCACATACATAGTCCTAACCCCACAGTAGGTTAAGTTATCCTAGTATCGAAGGTATCAGGAACTAAGGGGATCCACAACACCCAGACTTGTAGATATTTGTGGATCACACAAACATTTGTCTCGGTGCGGGAATCGAACTCACGGCCTCTCGCTTCGCAGCCGGCTACTCGCCCACTACGCCACAACGTAAGAGTGCTGTCAAACAATTATTTATTAAAATACTACTTAGCTTTTGCTCGCGGCTCCATCTGCGTGAACAGCCTTTTCTGGGATAAAAAGTAACCTATAACCGTCCCATCTATCCCTGTACCAAAATTCATCAAAATCGGTTCAGCGATTTAGGCGTGAAAGCGTCACAAACAAACAAACTCACTTTCGCATTTATAATATTAGAAAATGGTTGAAAAGAAACAAGAGTGACATTATTATTTCTCTCCTTTCATTAGCCATTCACTTTATTGAAGGGCATTCAATACCTATACAACATAATAATAGTGGCTGATGGATATAATCTATACACAGTGTGCAACAAAGTTCTCCCCAGAGGGGTTGAGGTCAGACAGGCGGCCGTAAAAACTACAAGCCAAGACTTTCTGTAACATGTGTTAAAAGCATGTTGCGCCGACCCCACTACAAGTGGGATAAGGGCAGGTGGAAGAGAGAGTATGTAACATAAGTACCTATAGCGTTCCCCGTCTGATTGTTTATCCACTAACTCCTCCTAAACCACGCAATGGATTTTGATATATGCTATGCTCCATAGGAGTAGGACAGTAACAAGGTTGCGGTGAACCGCGAGTGACGACTAGTAAATAATATTGTTGACGTACCTAGGAAAATTTTCACGATCATTGACGTGTAAGAACCTAGATCGTGCATTATAATAGGTACATAACCTTGCCACGCTTGTACCTCTGAAGGGGTAGGCAGTGGTGCTTTAACCACGATTTGCTTATTTCCGTCCTATGGTGTGATGCCTAACTCCATAGTGGCCACTACATATTTCCAATCCCAAGCAACTCATACCTATGCTTTTCAAATTGAAATCTCCAGCACAAATTGTGGTTGTTGGACCTGGGATTTGAATCCATTCAGTTTTTCAGCCTAAGTGCAGTCACTACTCACTAAACCACTGAGGTGATAAAGCAATAGTATAAATAGTATAATAAGTCTATCTACTTGTTTAACATGTCATAGGTTATCGTATGCGAGAGGCCGTCTGGGTTGGTACCATCGCTTTGTCTATTCCTGCCGCCAAGCTATGTTGTGTGCCGGTTTGAAGGACATTGAAGCCAGTGAAATTAATGGGCATTATGAGACTTAGCATCTTATCTCTTATGAATTTGAGTGGTAGAGCCACGTTGTAGACGCTTTTGTCTCAGCATGAATAGGCCAGCTCGTCCGGGTCGTTGTGTCACAGAAAACTGACGTAAAGTAGCAGCTTGCTGTTGCGTCTCGTACGGTGTGTGAGATATCCGGAGGATCTATCTTTTTATAAGCTGGAAGAAGGCGCTCATAGCCAGTTGCACTCATTAATCGGCAAATGATTAGCGAGTTTCTGGCCAGCGGCACCAGTGTACCCCTATGGGGTACCGCAACAGAAGATACAATATGTACTCGACAATTGCGGCGTGGTGGTGGAGTATCACCAAACTGAGCGCTTTATCCACCAGTAGGATTTTTTTTCAGGCAGGCGTACAAGCAAGTGGGACACGTGATAGTAAGTGGCACATGAACATCTACAATACCTGAAGAATTATGGACGCGTTGACGACCTTAAAGAAATGTAATGTAAGGGATTGGGAAAGGGAAGGGAATTTGGACCACCGGATATCTTCTTCACATATGAAACGCTATAGGTGATAGTAATAAGTAAGCTGCTACTTCACGACTGGTTTCTGTGACAGTGGTAAGCCGGTTATTCAAAAATTGTCTACAATGCTGTACAGGTTTCATTAATTCATGATGTAGACAGTTTTGTCTACAGCGTGAATGAGCCGGCTCGTCCTGGTCATTACCACTGTCTCACAGAAAACTGACATAACTGTTACTTTACGTAAGTATGCTATAAAAAAAAACTCGAATCGAATCGATCGAAAAAAGTGGTAAGGTAAGCCTTATTAACTTAAGGGCTAAAAATATTATGATATAAAAAAAAATACAGAATATTCATTTCATACATTTTAATAAGAAACAAATCTTATAAGCATCATTCTACATTTTTATCCAAGCGTAGAAATTTATATACTTAAGTATAAATATCATTTTAATATCTCTGTGACATACATTGTGAGCTATATATTCCTTGATTTTTAATATAAATCATTAAATAAATCCACACATACATCAAATGCAGGCACTAAAATAGGCAGAAACCCTTTTGAACATTTTATCTATTTTTATATGAACAAAGTGAATCAATCACACAAGTGGAACAATGTTGTTTAAATCATCATTGATTGTAAAACAAAATCTGACCGATATTAACAATGACAACATCTATACTATCTAAACAAATAATGTTAATTAATGTGAATAACATGAGAATATAATTTGTTAGTATGTGCTATCATAAGACAGTCGCCACTTATCTATAGAATTAAAATAATACTCCCAAATAGTAAGAAAAGTACACTAATTTTGCCCTCTAGTGGCATACTAAGTTTCAAATTCTAACTTGACCACAAATTGTACTAATCTTATGTCTAATTAGGTACTTAAAATGATTATTATGAAAAAACAAACACAGAGATACAGAGATAATAATTATAATGTATTCTAAATTGATGTAATATTATTAACAAGTCCTATAATTTCTTTTTAGGTTTAATTTTCGTTTTTGCAGTCTTTTTGAATCTATTCTTTCTATCCCTTTCACTCTCAGATGAGGTTGAGGAGCTACTTGATGAAGTGCTTGAAGATGATGTGGAGCTTGAGTCACTACTACTACTGCTGCTACTTGATGATGAATATTTTCTTTTCCTCTTTCTCAACTTCTCTTTCTTTTTATTTCTATCACTAGAAGATTCGCTACTAGATGAAGTGGAATCAGATGTGTCGCTGTCTGAGGATGAAGTTGAATGTTTACGTTTTGTTTTATTATTTTGATTTTTCTTTACAATTTTACCTTTGTAATTTTTTTCCCTTATTTTATCTTTCTTCTCTGTGATGGGGGAGGGTGTTCTAGGTTCGCTATATTTGTCTTCATTCCTTGTGTTTTTCTTTTCTTTATTCAATGATTCATTTTGTTCATATTGCTTATATTCATCTTTATGATCCTCTGATCTGAATTTTCTATTTTGATCTTTTGCTTTTCTTTCATTCTTTTCCCTTTTGCTTTGTTTAGATGTATATTTGGAGTCTTCCTTATCTCTATTTAAAGAAGACCCATATTTATTTGTTCTTGGTGGTGGTTCTCTGGATTTGTAAGACTCTTCCTTATGTCTATTATTATAATCTTTATGGGATCCATGCCTCCTGTCATTGGTTTTGTCAGTGTATTTTGAGTCATTTATATGTCTAACATCTATTTCATCTTGTTGTCTTTTCAATTTAGATCTGCTTCTGCTTCTACCACTATGTTGTTTCTCTGAGTCTTTGTGACTTCTTTTTTGTTTATCATGTTGCCTTTCTCTATCTGAAATTCTATCTCTGCTTTGATTACTTTTCTTTTCCGGGTCTCGACCATTTCTATGACCTTGTTCTGTACTGTATCTTTTTGATTTCTGATTATGAATATGATTGTCTTTAATTTCATCATCATCTATATGTTTTACACCTCTTCCTTTTCCTAGCCATTTTATTTTAGATACAGATTGTGAAAAGTCTACATGAATTCTTCTATCATCTATCAATACATTGTCCATTTTAAAATATGCACTTTCACAAGATTTTTTATCTGAGAACTCAATAAAGGCATACTGCAAGGAATCACCAGTCTTTTTATCTCTTATGACTTCACAGCTCACTATTTTTCCAAATCTACTAAAGATTATTTCTAAATCCTCATCGGTTGTCACAGGATTTAACTTGCACACAAAAAGAACATTCTCTGGAGGGGCAATATCTGCATCTGGTAAATCACCTATAATTTCTAATATTGTTGCCCGGGCTTTAGCTTCTTTTTCTTCAAGTATTTCTTGCACTTCAGCAATACTTTTACCCTTTGTTTCATCTATTTCTTCATCTGGTGCTATTCTACCTCCTTTCAATCGTTCAGTACTTGGTGAGGGAGATCTTGAGGGGGCTCTCAGACCTGGTGGGTCATTGAATGGGTCTTCTAGAACAACAGTATGTGTTATCCGCACATCTCGGTAGGGCCGATGTGACTCGTCACAAATGACATCATTTAGTTTTCTTAGCACTTCTTGGCCTTCAGTAACTTCACCGATAACACAATGAATTCCATTTAGCGAGTCTAGATCAGGTGCGAGAGTGAAAAAGAACTGCGAGCCGACCATCATGTCCCCAGTGCACACCATCGACAATAAGCCAGCGTCTGTGTGACGAATCTTTGGCATCTTTTCGCCTGAGAAGAAGCGTTTGCTTGGCCCTTCCAGAACACCAAAGACAGATTGTCCGCCAGATCCTTCACCAGTGGGATCTCCAGTTTGTGCTATAAAGCCACTGCGTATCGTATGAAAAAGGTTGAAATTGTAATATTTCATTTTGCATAGTTTCAGAAAGTTCAAACATGTCACGGGTCGTTGTTCGAGGTACAAATCCACTGTTATGTCTCCAAGAGTTGTTTCTATAACTACAGACATTGTTCCATATATAATCAGTATGTATTCACAATTTTATATACTTATTCATAACAAATTAAGGCATAAAAGTTGGTGTATTTCGTCAAAAAATTTGACACATCACTTAGAATCTAAGCTAACCTCACTTTTTTGACTAGTGTTCAGAGTTGCCAGATGTAATTCAGTATATATCTTAGGAATAGTTTAAATAAATGTACTCTGTGGATCTTAGCTGTGGATGTAATTTAGTAAAATCAGATTCAAAAATGTCCTGGAAATAAAAAAGGTTATTCTAGTTTCTTTCCGACTGTTATTTGAGAATATTTTTCAATTTTTATTTAGGTTTTTAGTAATTCTATTTTCTAAGTACATTTGAAAAATGACTGAAAATCACAATTAAAATCAAGGTTTATGGATAATCTGGATCATCTGGTAGCTGGGCTCTCACACAAAAATGACAAAGAATAGCAAATCTATTTCTCTACGATTATTTTTATATTACAAATAAAAACTGTTAAAAATATTAGAAGTTTTTGTACATATTTATTTTGTGTTGGACTGCCCTCTGCTGGATCAGTAGCATAACTTTTGTATGTGTAGATGAATGAGGTTACAAAATTGAAAAGATACCAACATCATTTAATAGAGGACGCTGTGTCATAATTAATAATACCATTATTATGAATATTTAAGGTAATTGATAAGTAGTAAATAATAATACTAATACTGATTTAGTTATCACTAATCTACTACATCATAGTCGGATGTAGTGATAGATAAAAAATATAAAATTGTTTATTTAATAAAATAAAAAATTGTGCCCGCTTCGCGCGTCTTTCATGACCATCATCACCACCCTGACTGGCACGAATGTAGTCAGTTTAAAAAAACATTCAATTAATTAAGTTACCTACCTATTGCCGTAATTTATTATACCAAATTAAAAACCCCCGACACAAAATGGCACACTTATTATAACGCGGTTTATAATGAAGATAGCACCATCTAGTTTGGAAAATATAAATCAGTGATGCGCTAAATTACCAAACCTACTTATCTGAAATTTTATTTACCCGAATATAAAATTTCCGTTTTTGCATCTTTCGGAATTACTGCGAAATGTTCTGTTTTAAAATAATTCAAGCTGTCACGTAATAAAATGCCTACTTACTTTACTATCACATATTTGGTAAGTAATCATTTTATGACGTGACAAATATGGAATGCCGTACCGAATTTTCATTTTTTACGAGATTTATAGGTAGATCTATAGGTATAGGTCTAGTCACAGATTAGCTACTATATAGTTATTACGAACCAAGGAGAAAAATAATTTATTCTAAGTCATCAACAATACGCGTTCAGATTCCAGATACTATACATAGACGACCATTGCCGAAACGCATTACTGTAATTGTAGTACTGTAGTTATTATTTCGGACATGTTGCTCGTAAGAACCCTGACAATCTGGAAAAGCTGATGGTAGTCGGCCAGGTCAACGGAAAAAGACCTCATGGTCGTTCACCTATCCGCTGGTCAGACATATTAAAGATAATCACTGGCCTGCCGATATCTCAGGCAATTAAGACCGCCGAAGACAGGACCACATGGAAGAGTATAGTGCATGGGGTGATCACTACTTCAGGCTAGACACGACCTTCAGCAATGAAGAGACCGACTAAGAAGAAGAAGTACTGTAGTAAGTTATTATTGTGTTTTTATAGCATCTTGGTTGGCAAACGAGCAATTGGGTCATCTGATAGTAAAGCCTTTGCTGGGCACCGATAGTATCAATAGAAAAATAGACGCGTTGCTGACATTAAAGTGAAGGGGAACGGGAATATGGGTCTACGGATATCACCCATCGCATGCTATTTCTCGTCGGTTTTCAGTGATAACAATCCGGTAGAACCGGCACATTCACAATGTAGACAAAACAGTCTACAGCGTGGCTCTACTACTTTACTATACTGTATACATACGCTCACGCCTTTATCACAGGAGGGGTACGAGACTATCCCGCCCACACACCAACACACACACTGGGTATGTGTGATTTTTCGTATCAAAAACTCAAATTGTGATAGCCCAACCTGGGAATTAAACTCAGGACCTCATGGTTTTCAGCCTTAGTACGAGGTTGCTAGACCAATGAGGAATTTTTTGCGAGTTGCGAGAATTAACTATACTCTTGCTTTCCTTGTGACGTTTTCCCAGCTTAATGCCAGGACCCGCATGTTGCCAGGGTTCCCATCATGGTTTAACGGTGGATTCGGAACTTTTGGGGCAACCCGCCGTTTAATCCCCACAACCCTCAACGGGAATCAAGTTTCACCATTGTCTCGTCCGTTAACCATGAGAGTGTACCGAGTGTACGTGCAGGTTAGGATGGCTTTGAACCTAAGATATTGGTGGACCTCTGAGACTTTATTTATTTATTTTAAACTTCATATACACAATATGTATAAAGGCGGACTTAATGCCAAAGGCATTATCTACCAGTCTACCTGTGGGTGATGCAGAGACGAGACAATGTGGGTGTATATAAATCATGGATAAGAAAATACTAACAAGAAAGGAGTAGAAAAGATGCTAATACATAAAATACATACACAAATAATATATATTATATAGAACTTAAATATATATGATATATACTATACATATACGACAAATATATATATAAATACAATACACATTACTATGTATCTGCTAACGTTGTGAAAAAGTTAACCTGCTGGTGGTCGCCCTGATTTCGAGGGGAAGCGCGTTCCAAAGAAGTATAGATTGAATCACGAAAGAGGAATGAATGAAATCGGAGTTGTGAGAGGGACACTCGAGAAGAAGACTGCTGGAGGAGCGAAGGTTTTTGTCATGATTAGAGCCTAGATACTGAAAGTTAGAAGTCAAGTAAGAGGGGGAATTAGGGGAAGTGAGAATAGAAAAGAGAGTAGTAAGCGCGCGCAGTTTTCGACGTTGGCGGATAAGTAACCATTTGAGCTGGGAACGGTATGAGGACACATGGTCATACTTACGGAGATTGAAAATGAATCGAATGCCGTTATTGAGAAGGCGGTCAAGTTTATTGAGGAGATCTGCATTCAGATCAAAATAGCACACATCAACATAGTCGATGATAGGGAAGATTAAGTTCTGCACAAGCATCGTCTTGGTTTTATACGGGAGAAAGTTTTTGAGGCGATAGAGAGCACGAAGGGTGCCTGTGACTCTTTGGCAAACAGAGGTTACTTGAGCTTGCCAGTTCAAGGTAGAGTCTATATGTAATCCTAGATCTTTAACAGTAGGGCACAGAGGGATAAGCGAACCATCGAAAATGATTGGAGGAAGAGTTGTTATGTCCAATCTGCTGATCAACCGCGAGCTACCCACAACTATTGCCTGACATTTATTTGAGTTAACACCCAAACCAAAACGTTTTGACCACTTTTTTATATGTTCCAAGTCCCTGTTTACTTTTCCTATGGCAGCAGTCACGTTGTCAATGCTCGCCTGAGTTATATTTGTTGGTCATCGGCGTACAGATATTACGAACACTGTAGATTTTGGGTTATAGAATTTATAAAGATAAAAAATAATAAAGGAGAAAGTATACCGCCTTGAGGGACACCAGAGTTTAGGTTACGCCAGTTTGACGAAGACTCGCCAAGACGTACTGACTGTTGGCGCCCTCGAAGATAAGTGGAGAACCATCAACAATCTATCACCAACTTTACTATCCTAACTAATATTATAAAGGCGAAAGTGAATTTGTTTGTTTGTTATTCTTTCACTCCTAAATTGCTGAACTGATTTTGATGAATTTTGGTTCAGAGATAGATTGGACCTTGGAGACGATTAGGTATAGGTTACTTTTTATCCCGGAAAGTTTTGTTCACGCGAGCGGAGCCGCAAACAAAAGCTTGTAGTAACATATTTGCTTATATACTATCTACAAGTTCTATTGAACATTATACACACTTTTCCAATATTCAATATCAAGGTGTCGGACGCAGACGATGCACTTCGCCGCACCTCCTCACGTTTCAACAAAATCTAATAAAGCCCGTTCTCACCCTCTTCCGGCCCGTCCTAATAAAGTGAGTATTGAAAATTTACCAACCATTCTTCCAAGAATATAAGGTTAGCCCAGCATGAATGATCTCACCTAAAATTAATAACAGTGCATAGCAGAGACGACTTTATTTAAAGGAATATAGAGTAGGATTTCGATAATAGTTCTGCAGAGAGGCTTGAAATTTTGTAAACGGTAGACACGAGGTTACATATCACAGTAATAAAGTCTATCAGATGAAAAATATGATACAAACAAGGTGGAGTTCATGCACCCTCTGTTTCAGTATTGAATAGACATTTAAAAATGGTTATTATGTACGTAGGTACATAACATTTTGAATGTACGAGTACGAGTAGTCTTGACTACTCTTTATGTTCAAGTGTTTTTAATAATATACCAGAATCAGTTGTTGTTATTGACCGCCTTTAAATACAAAGCTCCTCAACTCGTGTTTTTTTATCGTAACGAGCAGGTCGCTCGCCTGATGGTAAGTGTCACGCCTGCCCATAAACAGATACAGCATCACACAGAACTTTGAATTATAAAGCATTGGATGGCACTAGACTGTGTTGTCACTCCGAGACATAAATTATTAAGTCTCATAATGCCCAGTAAATTCACTGGCATCAATTATATAGACCCATTTTGTTGATACTTTTTGTAATCGATAGGTTTCATTCCGGTTATTATTTAAATTTGATGAAATAATTCCATCTCTTATGTCATTGAAATCAGGGATGAAAGACTAAAACACATTTACCTACGTTAAAGAATACTAATTAATGCCTTCTTTGTGTCTGGCGTTCTCCCGGCTTAATGCCAGGGTACGCATTCCCATCTTGATTTGTCGGTGGATTTGGTATTACGTGGAGCGGTCCGCAGTCTGAATCCCACAACACATAACGGTAACTACGAGTAAGTTTCGCCATTGTCTTGTCCGTTAAACAACAGAGTATACTATGTGCAGGTGAGGTTGGCTTTGGGCCTAAGATGTTGGTGGCCTAAATAATACTAATGTCTACGTAAATAAAAATACGAATAGAGAGTAGATACGAATAATACCCAAAAACAAACATTGAAACAGTCCCCAAACCCATGACTTATACCTTACATTATAAATTTAAAAATAAATGCAATATGATCTACATGAAAAAGCAATCGAAGCACGATTGCGCGTCAAACGCAGTCAACAAATAACATCGGATGTATTTTTAAGGAGTCGACTCGGGACTGGGGTGTCGTGCGTATTTCCATACAAATGTTGCATAATTTAAAAATCATTGTGTAGATGTGCTTCTCGTGTAGTAAAACTGACATCCTGCACGATTCACAGTGTATTTAGTATACAACTGAAAACAATTCATTACTCATGCCCACCAAACTAGCGTTTAGCTGTCAACAACTAACTTTCCTTGGGCTTGGAAAAATATTCAGGGTTGCCAGGTTGTAAAATTGGATACAAAATCTGTCGGGTGTGTCAAAAAAGTGTCGGGTAATGGATTGTATCCTCTTTGTATCTCAGAATCGTGTCTAAATGGAAAATCAAACCCTCTGGATGACTTTAAAAAGAATAACGCCAGTTATGTACATTCAGGCAATTAATAAAAAAAATTAATGACATTCCTCAAAATATGTTTAATTATCACGAAACTTGCATATCAAATCAAATCGTTTATTCAGTAATTAGGCCGCCAAGGGCACTTTTATACGTCGAGTTTGGAATCTACCATAATAATTATAATGAAGCGGGAAAAGAGTATATTATTCTAGGTAGAGTAGTAGAGGACGAGCTTGCATTTAAGCATAGGTATAAATGAGGGTATAAATATTTGTGAATAATAATAATAATAACAATAAAGCCATTTATTCCATATCTTCACTTTCATCATACATTACAGTGTTATTAATTTTGTTTATGAGATATGGACCCCTGTTTGGGTAAAGGCCTCCCCCGTCCTTTTCCATGACTCCCTGTCCTTGCCTGAATTTATCCAGTCGTTTCCTGCGGCGTGTGTAATGTCATCAGCCCACCGTCTTAATTGTCGACCAACATTCCTTTTCCCCTTTGGTCCAATCCATCGTGTGGCTTCAATGGTCAATCTTCTGTCTGTGTATCGTGAGATGTGACCGGCCCATCTCCACTTTAGTAAGAGTGCGTGCCTAAGAGCATCGGTGAGTTTAGTTTTTTGACGAATGTCTTGGTTCTTAACTTTATGTCTTTTTCTAATTTTTAACATGCTTCTTTCCATTGCTGTTTGACTGCATTTGATTTTTTGTTTTATTTTGTTTGTAAATACCCAAGTTTGGCAACCATACAGCAAGCAGGGTAATAGGCATGTATCAAATATTGTCCTCTTCATGTGTAAGCTGTAGTTCCCTTTTAGGATTTCTCTTAATGCCCAAAATTTCTTCCAAGATGCGTTAATTCTTCTTGTTACTTCTTCTTCATTGCTTGATGTTTTGAATGAAATTTGTTTGCCCAAATAGATGTAGTCGCTGACATATTCTATATTGTTACCTTTTATCGCTATCGGGCGTTCGCATTTGTTGGTAATTATCTTAGTTTTTTCTATATTCATTTCCAGGCCGATTTTGGAGCTTTCGCAGTCAAGTGATCGCATCATTTCCTCTAGGTCTTTGGCAGTTTCGGCTATTATAACAATATCGTCGGCAAACCTCAGATGGTTTAAATAGTGTCCGTTTATGTACACTCCCCTGTTTTTCCAATCCAGTTTTTGAAAAATATTTTCAAGTACTGCTATAAATAGTTTTGGGGATAGAGGATCTCCCTGTCTGACGCCTCGTTCTATGTTTATTTCGTCTCCTCTAGTTCCTAATTTTATTCTGCTCGTGCTTTTTGTGTAAATATATTTCAAGATGTTGATGTATTTAGAATTAATGTTTGATTGTTGTAGTGCGTTCCAGATTGAACAGTGACTGATACTGTCAAAAGCTTTGCTGTAGTCAATGAAGGCCACATACAGAGGTCTATTGTGTTCTCTGTGTTTTTCTATGATCTGTTCTAATGTCTGTATGTGGTCCATTGTACTAAAGCCTGATCTGAATCCCGCTTGTTCCTTTGGTTGCTTTTTATCAATGTCGTCGGATATTCTCTTTAATATTACGGATGAAAATAGTTTGTATATACTTGCCAACAGACTTATGGGTCTATAATTCCCTATGTCCAAGGGGTTCCAACACAACGGTGTACATCGGACATAATTTTGCTATTATTATTATTATTATGTCCAAGGGGTTTCCTTTTTTGAAGAGCAAAATTATGTCCGATGTACACCGTTGTGTTGGTACTTTTTCTTCGGCTAGTATCTTATTGAATAGTTGCGTAAAGTGGTGAGTTAAAATAGGTGCTCCCATTTTAAGGGCTTCATTGCTTAATCCATCTGGTCCGGAGCTCTTCTCAGCTTTCAGCTTAATTATATGCTCGTATACTTCGGAGTCTTCAATTGGTCTGATGCAGTCAGTCGTATTTATATGAGTTTGAGTTGTTTGCACTTCTACTTCTGTGTTATTTTGTTTCCTGTATAAGTTTTTGTAAAAGTTTGTTGTATGGCTTATTACATCTCTTCTGGATTTTGTTTCTTGTGAATTGTGCTTAAGTTTTTGAATCCATGTTTTGTATGTAGTTAATTCTTTATAGGCTTTTTTGGCACTTCTGAAATTCTTGATCTTTCTTGAAATAATCTCATATCTGTGATTGTTATAGTCCTTACGGATTGATCTATTTGCCTCTTTGTATATTTTGCTTAGTTCTTCTTTCATATCTTTAGTTTTATTCTTTGTGTGTAGTAGTTCTGTGCGCCGTTTTATAAGTTGGACTGTGACTTTAGAGAAAATATTATGTTGATTAGGGTTTTTAGTGTTTTTGCATTTCAAGCTCTCTGCTATTTGTGAATAGGCACATATAAAAATTTGTTATGAGTTTGGCTGTGAATTGGAATTTGGTTTGAATATGGGATAGAAAGCCCCCACGTACCATGACTGATCACTATACATTCAAAAAAAACGATGGACGTACTGCTGAATTTTCACCCATAAGGGAAATCACACTAGAATGCTAGCGTACTGACACAAATTATACGCGTAACAAATCTTATAAAAACCAAAATACAAGCCAATAAACGGCGTACGTATCCGGATGACGCCCCGCTGTTAGATTTAATCTGTTTTGAACTTGCAGTAAAACGTAGCCGATAAAATAAAGTGAGAGGCGCGCAAAAATCTCCTTGTCTTATAGCCCGCGCCACCGAGCGGGATTACACATAAAAATGTTAAATGATCTCGAACGCGTATTGAAAAAATACGGGGGAAATGGTGAGATAAATTGGTTAAACTATCTGCGACCGATTACAGTGCAGGCTTCGATATTGTTTCGTAACTAACTGTCTCTTATTATTCCGTTTGAAAAATCTCAATACACTGGGTGGAATGTGGGTTTAGTAGGAAGTACTGTAGCGCTAAAAATCTATAGGTTAAAGAGCGCAATAAAAAAACCTTCAACCAGTTTTCATTTCTGTTCTATTGTTATTGTCATTTCACGGTCATTGATGTTGACCATGGGGTGTCTAACGTAACTTAATTTTTAATCACCATTAAGTTCTTTGCTCAGATATACGATACATGCAAGCGATAAGCACAAGGAAAAAGTTTACTTTACTAATTTTAAAAAGTAATCTTTATTAAAATTTAGGTTATAGTTGGGTAAGAAATAATAACGTAATAATTATAACGTCTGAACAAATTTGAAATAAATATATTTAATTTGTTCAAGAAACGACAGCATCTGTGGCGAGTAGCCGCCTGTGAAGCAAGAGACTGCGGGCTCGATTCCCTAAGCGAGACGAATGTTTCTTTGATCCATAAATATCTTCCTAGAGGGATTGAGGTCAAGCAGGCAGCCGGTCGTAAAAACTACAAGCTAAATCTTTCTGTAACATGTCTTAAAAAGCATGTTGCTCCGACCCCACTGCGTGTAGGAGAAGGACAGGTGGAAGAAGAAGAAGTTCATTAGACGAAAGTAAGTGACATTTTAAAACCCAGCACAGTTGTTTAGCGTGCCAACTGCGACATGTCTTTGGGGCCGCGAATTGTTCGTGACAGCACGACACGCCCGCTGACTTGTCGCCTCTCTGGAAATCTAATCTACACGACTAATACCAAATTTGGTCCAAAAATACCCTATCATCGCACTCCGCTCCGTTGTAATAATCTTTCTCATAGAATTACATTACAAGGAAAAATATGCTAAAGGAAAAACAAATAAGTTAAAATATATTCGTAAAAAATACTTATTCGTATTTTGTTTCAGGACCTACAATTTTTTAAGTATTCAATCTAGGTCTCTAAAACCTTCTCTCTGAAGTCTTCAGTTCACGTACATTCGCATTATTTGCTACTGGATCTTATAAAAGTCTAGATAGTAAATATCGTATTCAGCTTTACGGAATAACATTTTGAGAGTAAACCGTTTTAATATGCGTTTATGTTTTAGCTACATAGAAGTGTATTGTGTCTATTTTTATATATTTATTAATAAGAAAATGATTTTTAAGCTATCAATTTCCGCACCGTACAATTTAGAATTGGTTTATGAATAAATAGTGGGGGAGTATTGCATAGATGGTATATTTATTGCACGTCGCTCCCTAACTAACAAATCAGAATAGCAATATTATAAAATCAGAAGGTGTCTACACGTGTCCATAAAAATATATTTTACGATATCACCGCACTGAAGTAATGGTATAAATAAAAAAAAGTGTCGTGTCGGAGCGTTCGGTGGGCCGATTGGCTTCGATTATTGCTCCGCTGAGACTAATATGCTTTCTTTCGCAAATGTATTTTTGGGGAATGTTATTTTTTGGCGCGTCGGTCGCAGCTGGTGCCCGGGCGTCGTGAAATTGCCGGCTATTGGAGTGTCTCCGAGGGCACAGTTGGGATTGGGTAAGTGGGGTCACTTACGTTAAGTAGCCCCTCAGCCGGGCACGTGTTTCTCCCGTGATAGTCAGCAGGTGCGTTTCGCAACGCGCCATTCTGATTGGAATTGCACGTACCATTATTGACGGGGCTGATTTTTATTGTCAATTTTGAGTTTTTATTGTTATTTTTATGTCTCTATGCCATAAAAATCGATTGTGATATTGGATATATTAATTTTAGCGAGAAGGTATATGTATGTTACCCTACTTTGCGTAACATAGGAGCGAAGAGGAAATTATTGATAGGCGGCAGTTTAAATGATAAACCATTGGTACAAAGTGACATATTATCAAATTCTATTTCCTACTATGATGCAGTACACGGGTAAATAGGAACACCCCAGTCCACCCACTGGTGGGTGCACCCGTGTACCCAACACGGGTCGAGTCTCATAATTTCGCACTTTTCGGGATGTCGGCTATGAGCTGATGACAAATGATCATGATGAAGGCCGTACATGAAGGGTAAATTTGATCTTACAGTTTTTTGCAGCATTAGGTAGGTAAATGAGCAGTAGGCCTAGTACAAGTTTACATAGTTTTCTAAAATGATGAAAGTTTTCTTTTTACGTTTCGTCATACGTCAAGTATCAGTACCCACTAGTGGGAACTATGATGAATTAAAATTAATAATATGGTTAATTTTATTTCATATTAGTCGAATATGAAATTCGTTTTCAAGCGATTCTTTTCTTTATTACCGTATGAATTACTAGTTTGACACTTCGACGGTAGTAATTTTATACGAAATCAAAAGGAGACCGCGACGCACGACCACAGCGACACACCCGCTTTGTATGCAATTATATAGGTTCGTTTGAGGTATGTGGCCGAGAGTTGAGCTGCTCTAACTCTATTCAAAATTAATTGTAATATCGTGTGTTTCTTGTCCGTTCTTCTTTAACAAAACAGCATTCCGAACTGGCGGTAGAGTTGAAATTTGTCTGAATCTAAATGAAGTATAACATTGTTATGGATTCAATAAATATTTTCATTTTCATTCAGAGAGGAGATAACGACCCGCGACCGTATATAGCGAAATTGTCGCTATCACCTGACTCGCGTCATACGTAGTGGTCTCCCTATTTCAGGGTCCACCTTCTCATACCATAGATTTGACAGTTTGTATTATATGCGGTCACCTGCCGTCAGATCTCCACAACCCACAACGGAAACCAAGTTTCGCCATTGCCTCATTCGTTAATCAGCTGAGTGTACCACGTCAGATGAGATTGGCTTTGGGCCTAAGATCTTGATGGCCGACTTAAATTTTTGAATGATTTACATATACATACATACGCACTCACACCTGTAATCCCCCAAGGGGTAGGCAGAGGTGTAACCACCACCCACTTTTCGCCGAGCGTAGAGCCGTCCCTTGATGTGATAGGGGGCGAGCCTATCGCCATACCGAGCACAAATTCTGGACTGATACTGTGCTCAGTATCAGCCCAGAATTTGAGTTTCATAAGAGAAAAACCCACTACCACTTTTACCCGATCCGGGGATCGAACTCAAGACCTCAGCGTCAGCCTCAGTTCTAACGCGTACGCATTACAACTGCGCCGCTGAGGAAGTTAATGAATTACATGGATAACATTTATCACTTTTTTAATCGATTTAATGATAGTATCGATGCGCAAACCACTATCAAACTTAATTGTCCATATACAAACAATCTCTATAAAAACGGTTGCAAAAAGTAAACAAGAAACAGAGGCAGTAGTATCCGGCAGATATTAAAGGCATATCTCTCTATTATGAGCGGGAAGTTCTGTAATTTAAGGGCGAGCTCGAGCGCGGCATATGGCGGGAGGCAAAGGGTTGCGACCCTTGCGAGTAATGATATATCGACATTTGTTTATTTTTCAGTGATTAGTGAGGAAACACTGCGCACTTATCGTAGTGTGGTGCTCAGAATGGAATATTACTTGTAGTAGGCACTTATGTTTGAAGAGTAAGTCAAAGGTTTAATTTTTTTATGGACGATTGGGCAAAACAGCGGTGGGTCACCTGATGTTATGTGATCACTACCGCCTATAAAACTTGTAATATCAGAGGAAACCGCAGTCTTGTACGCCCGAATATTGAAACACTACTCAAATTTTGTATACAAGATGGTCTCAAATGTTAAGTAAGTACTATCTTTTGTAACATTCACGGTAGTTTGTTTTAAGAACTTAAATGTTTGTTGTGCTAAATAAATATTATTATTATATTATTATTATTATCTACATTTTACAATATCAAAATGGCGTTTCCATATTCGGCCGACAGAAATCAAAATGTTTTTTAAATAAATTCTAAGTATTTAGGACTACGATTCTATTTAGCAGAGATTTTTGGGCCTCTGGTAATCTCACTGTCTATGAAACACAACACTGCTACTTCACGTTACACGCCAGTGAAATTACTGGGCATTATGAGACTTAACACCTTATGTCTCAGCCGTCAGGGTGACGAGCGCAGTTAGTGCCATGCAGGACTTCATAATTCGAAGTTCTGATTGGTGTTGCTTCTGTTTATGGGCAGGCGTGACGCTTACCATCAGGCGAGCGTCCTGCTCGTCTCGTTATCTATAGCTAATAAAAAAAAACTTTTCTGTGAGCAAGTGGTACCGCCCTATTCATGCTGTAATTAAAATTAGCTAGAGATACTACCATTTAAAAGCTATTTAAGAACTAGCTTTTGCTCGGTACTCCGCCCGCGTGAATATCTTTTCCCAGGATAAAATGTAACCCAAAAGTTGCTCTAGTTATGTTCTACTTGTGTGCGATATTTCATCCAAATCCGTCCACAAGTTACAGCGTGATTGATTAATAATCATCCAAATTCATAAACTCAAAATAAATATAAGTAAGAAGCTGGATGATGATTATAATCAAAAGTGACATAGATTTATAAGTAGCTATAGTCTAGTAGAGCCTGCCGAGACTGCAGGTTCGAAGTCAACCTCCAGGGCATCACATCTCACCCGTACAACCGACTATTTTAATTACGTACGCGTATTCATTGTCAGTTATCACATTCTTTAATGATATAGGAGAACATCATTTCGGAGAAGTATGTAAAGTCTACCAACCCAAATTAGGCCAACATGGTGGAGTAAGGGTTGAATCTTTCTCATTAGTAGAAGTAGCATGTAACCAGCATGAGGACAGCATAGGTAATATACATACGTGCATACATACGCACTCACGCCTGTAATCCTCGAAGGGGTAGGCAGAGGTGTAATCAGTGCACCCACATTTCGCCGAGCGTATCTTCGTCCCATGATGTGATAGGGGGCGAGCCTATCGCCATACCGGGCACAAATTCTAGACTCCGGGCTGATACTGAGCTTATCCGTAATTAAAAACCCAATATCACTTTTACCCGACCCGGGGATCGAACCCGAGACCTCAGCGTCAGCCTCAGTTGTAACGCGTACGCATTACAACTGCGCTACCGAGACAGTCATAGAATAATCTTATGTATAAAATTCTCGTGTCACAATGTTCGTTCCCATACTCCTCCGAAACGGCTGGACCAATTTCTACGAAATTTTGTGTGCATATCGGGTAGGTCTGAGAATCGGCCAACATCTATTTTTCATTCCCCTAAATGTTTTTTTCTTATTTTTTAGACAACATTTTTTGTTTTTATTTTTTTATGATACAGCATTAAAAAATACATACAACCCTAAATTTTCACCCTTCTACCATCAACCTTTATTTTTTAATAGTCATTTTAGTATTTTTGTCAAGCCCGTTTCTCACCGGGGGCGCCCACTAGGCTACTTTAATCCTGGAAATAGGCATCCACGCGGGCGGAGCCGCGGGCAACAGCTAGTATAATATAATAATAGCATAATACTTATATTATCATTCTTAGATGACATAAACATTATTTTGAGTGGTAGAGCCGCTTTGTCGATAGGTTTGTCTACAGCATGAATGGGCCAGCTCGACTGGATTGTTACAACTGTCTCAAAGAAAACCGATTTATAATAACAGCTTGATGTTGCGTTCCATATGTTGACCGATATCCCTCCCCTTTCTTTCCTAATCTTTTAACCTTAACTTTTCCCTTTCATTTAAGGTAGGCAACACTTCCATGATTCTTCAGATATTGTGGACGTTCGTAGGCGGGGAAGAACACTTACCATCAGGTGACCCACTTGCTCGTTAGCCGGCCTATGCTATAAAAAATATAGTTTTTAGTGATAAAACTTCTCCCCATAGGGGTTGACGTCAGGCAGGCGGCCGGTCGTAAAACTACAAACCTAATTTTCTGTAACATATGTTAAAAAGCATGTTGCGCCGACTCCACTGCGAGTGAGATAAGGACAGATGGAAAAAGAAGGAGGAGTGATAAAACTTGGTACTTCAAAAATGTAGGAATATCGATATAAAGTTTAGCGCATCTCCCATCACGTGCGACCGTTTCTCAGACACAGCTGCAACTCGCACTCGCATTCGATTATAGCTAGCTTAGTGACGGCGACGGCGACGGCATCAGTACACGTTGCTGACTGCCGATCTTCGTTACCAACACACTTTTATTATAAGTGGTTTTATTTATCGAATT
This sequence comes from Mimas tiliae, assembly GCA_905332985.1. Classification (NCBI taxonomy): domain Eukaryota; kingdom Metazoa; phylum Arthropoda; class Insecta; order Lepidoptera; family Sphingidae; genus Mimas; species Mimas tiliae. Next base: position 10,234,615 of record HG995255.1, read on the forward strand.
ATTCCTAACTTGAGGCACGTTGAAACAAGACCTCGCGAGGAGTCACGCGATAGCGACTTGTCATAGACGTAATGTAAGTTAGGTGGTATGTCCTCGTATGCGAGAGGCCTTTTGGGTAGGTCTTAGTGCTTTGTCTATTTCTGCCATCAAGCAGCAGTGTGTAAGCATTTTTGTGTTTCGGTTTCGGATATTGAATCCAGTGCAATTACTGGGCATGTTTCTGGCCGTGTTGTCTCGGGCTGACGAGCGCAGTATTCAAGGTAATAAAAAAGCGGTCGCTCCTGCCTTGGCCGCGTACGTCAAAACCTCTCAAAACGTACATATACAATTATCATAATCATAATCATTTATTTGCATAAAACATGGTACAAAAGGTATTACAAATAAATTCTAATAGCACATACATGTTGCATACAAAGCGAACGTGTCGCTATTGCCTATCTGTTCTTTTGTGAGACGGACAATTAAGATGGTGATATATTTTGATCGTCCTGCCTGGCCGAGTATCCTAGACACATAAATAAAGATCAATAACAAGCTCGCAGCGTAATGAGTAGCAAGGACTGTGCTGGATTAGACTCCCGGGTGGAGACCTTTTTATTTTGAAAATGTCTACACTTGGACTTGATGTTAAGTACAGTTCAGTTGAAATATAATGTCGACTATCAAGAAATATTGCGTCATTTAACGGTCGGCAGAGTTATGCCGGCCTGAAGTTATTATTTCATATGACGTAGGTAACTAGTCTACTCCACATTATAGCAGCGATAGCTCAGCGGGGATACGGACTGTCGAGACGAAAAGTCGCAGATTCGAAACCAGCCCCAAGAGCATACATCTCTGACATTTCTAAGTTACGTGTGTATTAATTGTTAATTATCGCTTGCTTTAACTGTGAAGGAAACATCGTGAAGAAACCTGTATATCTGAGTTCTCCATAAGAACTCCGAAGGTGTGTGAAGTCTGCCAATCCGCATCAGGCCAGCGTGGTGGACTAAAGCCTAACCACTATCTTCTAGTCGTAGATGCCCGTGCCCAGCAGTGGGACGAACATGTATTATACACATAATACAGGGCTAGTATTATTATTACCAGTATATTATAACCAGTCCACAGGAAATCGGAATATAGCCCTACATGACTTAGGTACCTATCCTATTATAACCTATAACATGCCACATATAAATTGTGTACATTGTACAAACTTATCGGCGAATGCAAACAAGTCTAAAATTGGTTGTCAGAAAACATAATGTCGGCAAGGAAAAGGGTTGGGTCGCGTGCCCTTTCCCTATTCTTGACATTTTAAATTGTTTATTTGCGAACAAGTGTCAAGTTATTTATTCAGTGATGTCGGTGCGCCGTGCGTCGTTCATTCAATGTTTGCTTTTATACGTAAAATTTAAACGATTTATGCATTACGATAAAATCAAAAATAAAACCGATTTAACAAAAACTCTCTTCTTCTTCGACTTGTCCTTATCCCACTCGCAGTGGGCACGGCGCAATATACTTTTTACCACATGCTACAGAAAGATTTGGCTTGTAGTTTTTACGACCAGCCGCCTGCCTGACGTCAACCCCTCTGGGGAGAAAACACATATTTGTGGATCACACAAACATTTTGTCTCGGTGCGGATCGAACCCGCGGCCTCTCGCTTCACAGCCGGCTTGTCGCCCACTGCGCCACGGAGGCCATCGACTCACCAAAACTAAAAAATACTACTAAAAAATGACCCCACCAAAACTCTGTGCAAGAGGGCGGGGCTATAAAAGTCTGTGCATAATAATCTGTAGTTGACACTTGATACGTCTATTTTTTGCGCGGTGCAGAACGTAGTATCTCGATTTAGAAATTTAATATTTAGACATTAACTTTTATGAAATAAAGTTGATTTTGAACGTGCATTAATAGTATAGGATCCCGTCATACAACGACCTTCACCGAGATGTTTATTTGATGAAACGTATTTTATATTTAATTTAATATGTCAGTAAATGTATTGCATATGGGTTGCCTAACAAATTTCAGTCCAGGATACGATTACCTAATTAACAATAAAAATCTTTTTTTTTACATTTCATCGGTTTGTTTTATAGACAAATTGTATACCAATCGAAAGTATGAAACAATGAATTTTAATTAAATCATCAGACCGGTGCAAAATGCTATATCGATTTACCTGTTTATACCTGGCTACCCGAGAGTTGTGACCGGAAAAGAATAGGCAACCTAACGTTTGCATATTCTATGGGCTTCATACTTTCGATTGGTATAGAATTTGTTATTATCAAACCGGTGAAATGTTTAACAATTTTTTTTTTATTTTATAGTTAATCATATCCTGGGCTGAAATTTGTTAGGCAACCCATATACAATATGTTTATTGACACATTAAATTAAATATAAAATACGTTTCATCAAATAAACATCTCGGTGAAGGTCGTTGTATAACGGGATCTTAGACTATAATTTTTGTTGTGGGTATGAGTGTTACGTGTGATTTTAACTTTGCATGTGTAAGTAAGTGGAACCGCATTTTTTGTCAGATTCATATGAGAGTTATCGTTCTAGTTATCTTTTTTCAATGATCACCGTCATTAAATTATGACTTTTGTTCATTTTATTATTTGTTGCGAAATCCGCCATAATAGTGAATAACACATAATATTCTGTGAAAATTTCAGCTGGCTGCCTATTACTGAAAAAAACTAGAGACCTATAAAGGTAGAACAAATAGACATGGTGAGAGAAAGGCAGACGGTGTAGGCTCTCTAATAGTGATCCGTCGGTACCTTGTGGGCACGGAACACCCGCGTTATATATATTATATTAGAGGTTTACGAAGGACATACATACGCACTCACGCCTGTAATCCCCGAAAGGGTAGGCAGAGGTGTAACCAGTATACTTACATTTCGCCGAGCGTATCTCCGTCCCATAATGTTATAGGGGCCGAGCCTATCGCTCATGAAGTATTTGATTATTTTCCAAACCCAAAAACCTATTAATAAAAACCCCCGCGACGTCTATTAGAAAACATCACGGCTGAACATATTTTCTTGAAATATAGCTAGGAACCTTTTCATTACAGTGTAAATGGGACGCCAACATCCTAGGTCCAAAGCCAATCTCACCTGCACGTGGTACACTGCTGATTAACGAACTGTTATGACCAATCTTTCTATAACCTTATTTTCAGACGTAGCGAATTATAATTAAGTCAGTTGCAATCATTCCACATTCCGCGTAATATATCTATATTTTCAAAAGAAAAGTAAGGTACAATAATCTGTGTTTGGACATTAAACAACTTAACTTGGTTACCGTTGCAGGTTGTGGTAACATAAAAAGTCTACAGAATGACCCTACCACCTAGTAGTACCTAATACCTTTACAGTATTATTCATAGGTCAACAATACAATATCCATACATATACATAGAAACTAAAACTCATTCGATATACTATAATACGACCAAGATCCAAGAGGGTTTGTGACGTCACACGCTAAACTAAACTGTGAATTGCCGAGCGGCTAACCTGAAAATTGTGTGCGGCCGCGACCGCGTGATTAGCTCGCTACGACTGGACCGTTTTGTTTTGATATGGTCGGAGGTCCCACCGCATAGGCCCGGCGTGGCCCCGTGGCCCGCACTGTGGCCACATGCGATGTAAGTTTCGGGTCGCTGTTACGAGCACATTGCGGTGAAACCTCTCAAGTTAAGACGAAAAACGTTGCTAACTAGTTTGAATAGTGAATATTGATATTCACGACATCAAATTTATTAGCGTAAACTAGTTCGTTGAATAAAAAAAAAATGACCACTATCTTGGATTTGAAAATGGGTGTCATTTTTGTAATCAGCACCCTGAGATACCGTGAAAATAACACCCAGGCAATTTTGTTTAAAAAAAAAAAATGTGCTCCACCGAGGATTGAACATGATTTAAGAGTGGTAGAGCCACGCTGTAGTCAATTTTGTCTACAGCATGAATGGGCCGGCTCGTCCGGGTCGTTACCACTATCTCACAGAAAACCGACGTAAAGTAGCAGCTTGCTGCTGCGTTTCGTACGGTGAGTGGGATATCCGGAGGCCTAAATCCCCTCCCCTTCCCAATCCCTTAATTATCCATTTCCTTTAAGGTAGGCAATTCGCCCATGATTCTTTTGGTATTGTGGGCGTACATGGGCGGTGGTGTTCACTTACCATCAGGTGACCCACTTGCTCGTTTGTCAGCATATACAATAATAATAAAAAAAAATGATGTCAATAATATTATGATTATAAAATAATTATCTTGAATATAGATATTACTTCACACTATAATAAAGGGAGATTTATCGACTAACTTCATAGCGTCAGAAAATGTTGTCGCTGTGCGCGCATATTGTCAAAATTCGCTATCATAAAAGCAATCGATAGAAAGTGATTTGTGCCACTTATGATGTTACGAATATGCTCTATCAACAATTTATCCGACTTATTTTTATTGGTAGGGACGTTACTTAGTATTATACGAGTCCATAATCTTACAAGGTCTGATTTTTAGAATGATTTAATATTATTGAAATGAAAAGGGCTGTAATCAGTAAGCTATGTTAATCCAAAGAAGCAAAGAACAAACTCATTCATCGCTATCGTCTCTCCCGCCCGTCTAAACAGCACTGAAAACTGTCAAAGTTGCCGCGCTACGAAGACGCTGTAGCGCAAGCGCGTGCGAGCGAGAGACGTATGTCTTTTCTTTCTCTCCTCCCGAACGAGGTCTGCGGGTCGCGGCTAACCCTCGGCGCGAGGTTTGCGGCGGGAAAAATGTGTGTTTCGGTGTGCCGATAGCGGAGCGCCGCAGGTCCGCAGCTCCGCCCACCGCGCTCGCGCCCGCGCCCGCACCCGTGCCCGCACCCGCGCCCGCACCCGCGCCCGCTAACGCGTCTTGAGCCACTTAGTCGATAAGACGATGAACACACTGCAAACCTGCGACAAACTTAAAATTTAAGCATTTTGCATACTTGTATTTTTTCAGTAGGATTTTCTTTGTCATTGTTTGTTCTTTTTCTTCCATTTCTTTGTTACGTTTTGCTTTACGGTAATGATTAATTATGGGTGTTTATTTGTTTTAAGTTGGAGTAACCTACTTTGGATATTATTTGATTAAATGGTTTTATTATGGAATTGTTAAAAAATAATTTATTTACTGTTTTTTGTATAAGAACACACGAAAACGAATAGAAAAGAAATAATAACTATAAATATACTGATTATATTATATCCGTTTACAGTACTTAACGTTGAGCATGAAAGTCGAATGACTACTTTTACTACCTTTACTACTACAATGGAAAGTTCAGATATTCTGGCACTTATGCAAGAAAAGAAAAAAAACGGAAAATTATCCAAGATGAGTCTGTGAACGCTGTCTTACCTTCCGGCCAGATATAGAGCCGCGAGCTGTCAAAATGGAGTGGGAAAAAAGGCGGGAATGTGGCGCCGCTTTATGTGAGGCTCGTGATGGCGCCAGACAGAGAGCCCGTGCCCCCGCACGTGCACCAGACAAGGACGTAGAACACAACGTGGTTTATAAGAAAACCCAAGACGTTGGGCGTGTTTGGCGGGTGGGCGTGTGGGTTACTTTCACGTAGACGCGCTGTGTGTGTGCTAAGCGTACTCGTAACTCTACTTGTGTGCATGCACTAAGCTTGTGGGCCAAGAGCGGAGGCTCATCCTTTTGTCAACGATACGACGCTATATCGGCTTCGGGCTTTAGTTATTAAAGTGCTCAGTAAAATTTTATGACGATATAAAATTTCCATTTTCGGCCTGCTCGAGGGCGCTCTGAGGTCTTTCGTGCGGCGCTTGCCTGACGAGCACTTGTTATTATGCATGATTAAGACGTTATTTATACTCCAGACGAAATATGGAGACATATTTTGAATGGTTTTTTGCTAGCGGTTCGCTGGCAACGTCTCAGAGAATATACATTGGTATATGTATGAGGTATTAAGTATTCTTAAATTACTTGGTTGGATAATGGTATATCTTTTCATTCAGTACTAAAGTAGCATAACTTTGAAATGAACAGAAGATAATTTATTACCTAGTATTTTATAATGAAATATCATTTGGCAACTGACAATGTTCAAAAGCAATTTTGATAACGAGTATACGAGATAGTAAAAAATTAGTAGGTACTATTCTCATAGTGTAGAAACATGTTATACAGGTAAACAACTCTCTATTTTCTTAAAGACACGACTATAATTTGCATACTTTAATCTAGTATTGACACTAAGGAGATAATTTGTCTGGAAAACATATAAAAGGGGCTCAGAATTTATAACTCTATTAAAAATCTATTTTACGTATTTCTAGAAAGGTAAAATTTATAACAAAGGGGTTTTATGGACTCTGCTAGGTAGTTTGGCTTTATATCATAGTTTCTGACACGAGGGTAAATTTATAAATGTCTACACAAGTATTAGTTAGTACCATCTGTCGGCGATTTCAAGAAACAACGTGAATATTTTTGCGCCATAATTCTGGCACGGGTTTGAAAATGATTTAGCTAATTTCCCTTGTTCAGCATCTCGTTTCTTTAGGCTACGAATATTTAGGATTAGGATTATATTTATTTCAATTTTTATTTCTGATTACTTGAAATGTTTAAAACTTAGGTGTGTTGTTTGTGAGTGTGCCTTACATTTTCATATCGGAGTAAAAATGCTAATTACAATATACGTATTTTATTCAATATCTATAGATATTTTATTATAACTATAGTTCTGTAATAAAATATGATTCCAAAAATAAATTCGTATTCCACATTTTATATTTTTTGAAATAAAATTTTAATTTAAACTCAAGTTTTCCTGAAGACCCATACAATACAATACCATACCCGTCCGCGGCGACATATGGCGATGTACATACCGTGCTCTACACCTAACTATCTCTTTTAATACTTATTTGTAGGACACCCACACAACGGTACGTCCCCCCTGTCGCGTTGCAGCGCGCCTGTCTGCGTGGACTTCTTTCGCCGTACCCTTGTGTGCGAGAGAATTTCTTTCGAGACGTAATAAGGGGACCGTTTCTTTCCCGCTAAGGTTTTAATGTCGACCACGTTTCGGTGGCGAACGCGCGCGCCTTTCCGCGGTTGTACGACTAAACTTTTTTTATTCTGTGCCGAGTTGTGCTTTTGTGTGTGGATATTTTTTTAACTTTCTAAGGTACGAAGTTTTTTTATTTGTCAATACAAAGCAAAGGTATTATAATGCGTACAGCCTAGTTTTTCACATTAGCTGGTGTTACGATGGAAATTAATTAGTAAAGTTGAAGTGAAGTTAGTGGAGGCATTGGGCGGGTGAGGCGCGCTCACTTGTTGTTTTCGCGAAAACCGCAGGCTCATTAGCCCGGGAGCACACTACGGCGCGCCGATTAAACTTGCCAGATAACACGTAGTGATAACACTCGGTTACGCCTCACACACGACCTGTCAGTCTGATTGGATTAATTAAAGTTTTGTTTATGTTCAACTTAAGATGTATTGATATTATTATTTTATTTGTTGAATAAAGTTTTGTTATGATAAAAGGATCATATAAAGGTTAATTGTTAATACATTAGACTTATAGGCTTCTAGGTATTTGTATTTATTTTTTAACTTACTAATATTTTTTTTGCATTCGGATCCATATCCGAAAAAAATGTATTTAGTAACTTAATATACCGCACATTGCATTTTTAACGTAATCAAATAAAGAAAAAATACAATGAATGTTACAGAAAATTTTATCAAAACATCATCATTGTATCTGACAATATGTATAATAAATTAAACAATTACTACAATCAAAAACAACAATCATATATACGTTAACAACATAGATATATGTATCTTACATTTCTCTACTTTTATCCCATCAAAAACACAGTAAAGCAATTATCTCGCCGTGATACCTGGCGGAAACTTGTTAAAAAGTACGCGTGAACTGCCATTACATTGTAACCCACACTCAACTTCGTATCTGTAATTGTATACGTGCCTACTGTAATACAGGGTTAATTTTCCTCATTTAAAAATACTATTCTTGTGCTTGAACCTATGAGTTAAAAAATAGCACCGCCAAAAAAGAGTGCCTCAATGGCGCAGTTGTAATGCGTACGTGGTACGACTGCTGTGCTGACGTCTTTGGTTCGATCTCCAGGTCGGGTAAGTCATATTGGGTTTTTCTATCACGAAATAATTAGTATTAGCCTGGAGTCTTGAATTGTGCCTGGTATGGCGATCGGCTCGCCCCGTATATATATGACCTGATACATCATGATGTATCACCGTCCCATGGGATATAAGCTCGGCGAAATGTGGGTGTACTGGTTACACCTCTGTCTACCCCTACCAGGATTACAGACGTGAGTGTGTATGTATATAAAAATATGTTTTTTTTATTTCGTATTGTTACCAACATTACAATTATAAACAATTAAAAAAATAGAAGTGTTTATTTCCAAAGAGTATAATATTTACTTTACAATTCATTTCATTTGTATACAATTTATGAAAGAAAAGAAAAATAATAAATTAAAACGAGCATTTCTTATTATAGCATCCGTAATCATTAATTATTTTGTTTGGTATAGTTTTGATTGTTATTTTATATATTCGGATTATCAAACTAAGATTGTTTATTGAAAATGGCCAGTAATTGTAGTATCTTAAGTCAAAACTCTGATGACGTACCCCCTCTTAGACTTTAAGGTGGAGATAACTTAATATACCTATATAATTTTCATGCGCTCATTGTATCTCTGCTTACCTTTTCGTGTATTCAGGTATAACGACAATATCAGGCATGTATTGAATTATCATCTTGATGGGCACGGATTGCCTTTAGTCCATCTGGCCTAATGCGGATTGTTAGACCATTTAACTTCGATATTTTTATGGAAGTGTCAGGTTTAAAATAGACAAACATGTGCCAGTCACATTATATCATCTTTTTTTTACTAGCGCTGTATAATATACGTCTCACTGCTGGGCACTGGTCTTCTCTACCTGGCCAAATGCGGGTTGGTAGACTTCACATACCGTCGAAATTCTTATGGAGACTTCTCAGGTATGCAGGTTATCCTCATGATGTTTCCTTCACCGTTAAAGCAAGTAATAATTAACAATTAATACAAGTAACTTAGAAAAGTCAGAGGTGTATGCTCTTGGGGTTGGTTTCGAACCTGCGACTTTCGTCTCGACATCGTACTCCCCACTGAGCTATCACTGTGTGTGTGTGTCGGGATAATTACTATTTTAAATATACTAATGCGTGATGATCTAAAGATCTCCTACAACATTAAATTGTGTATTTATTTTTCTTTTGAGAGACTAGCCGAACCTTGTTGATATTATATGCATATTAAACTAATTCTTTCATTTTTATAGCATAAGTCAAACCAGAAAGTGGGTCATCTGATGGTAAATGATCGCCATCGCCCATGAATACCTACAATACCAGTAGAATCATGGATGCGTTATCGACCTAAGAGATAAGGGATGATTAAGAGATTGGGGACGGGGAGGGAGTTTTGAGTCTCCAGATAACTCAGTAACTGTAAAAAACGCACCAGTAAGCTGCTACTTCACGTTTGACTCTACTTTACGTGACTCTACTTGTTAAATTGCCGTAATTATAAGAACAAATATTGCCGAAGCTAATAAGTTAAATACTAGGTATGTCTTGCGTATACGAGAGGCCGTTGGGGTAGGCACCACCGTTTTGTCTATTTCTGTTACTAAGCAGCAGTGTGAAAGCACTGTTTTGTTTCGGTTTGAAGGACATTGAAGCCAGTGCAATAATTGGGCATTATGAGACTTAACATCTTATTCTCGGGATGATGAGCGCAGTGTAGTAACATGCAGTGCTTTGTCAAAGTTCTAAGTTCTGTTACCATCAGACTACTCGTAGCGAACTGCTCGTCTCATCATTCAGTTTATACTATATAAAAAAGTTGTATTATTATTTAATATTTTATTATTGACTGCCTCGGTGGCGTAGTTGTAATGCGTACGCGTTACGAATGAGGTTGGCGCTGAGGTCTCGGGTTCGATCCCGGGTCGGGAAAAGTGATAATGGGTTTTTCTATTACGAAATGCTCAGTATCAACCCGGAGTCTGGAATTTGTGCCGGGTATGGCGATAGACTCGCCCCCTATCACATCATGGGACAGAAATACGCTCGGTGAAATGCGGGTGTACTAGTTACACCTCTGCCTACCCCTTCGGGGATTACAGGCGTGAGTGCGTATGTATGTATGTATTTATTATTGTGTACTCTAATAGCTGGATGATGAATTTCATTTGATAAAGACAAATATATATTGATAGTGGCCTAACATGGAAGTCTCATACGGACAAAATAAAATCTAAATTGTCATCAATGCTAGGAATTTTACGTAGAATAGTTCCTTTTCTACCACAAAAAGTCCGTTACAACGTATACTATTCACTGGTTCAACCACATCTTTCATATCTAGTAGAAGTATGGGGCAACGCCAACAAAACTACACTTAAAGACTTACAAACTAAACAAAACAAATTGATAAAACTGATATTTCGCTTTAACCATCTGACACCAACAAATAAAATCTACACTGAGACAAAGATAATGAATATTAATAAATTATATAAATACAACACTTGCTTATTAATAAGAAAAATAATAAAAAAAAACTCATTCAAATATATCTTTTCAAACTAAAAAGGAACAAGGGTTGCGATCACTCCGAAATGTTAATAAAATTTGTTTGTCAATACCACGCACAAATTACGCCAAAAAAAGCATTCGTTTTGAAGGTGTACAGACATACAACACAATATCTAGAGACATCATGGCGATTGATAGCTTCCCTGTTTTTAAAAAAAAACAAATCTTTTATATTAAAATCAAAACTCTGAGTGCGGGCCTGGTAGCACGGTTTGGATCGTTAAGTGACTTGTGGGTATTTTGTTTTGTTTTATATGATATTATGATACTTCTACCCACCTTAATGTACTATTGTATTCTGTACTGATACTAGTTTTTACTTTTAATATATCTCATTAAGTGAAATGTAATTTCTTTTGATAAAATAAATTTCTTTAACCATATATTTGTTACGAAATCTAAAAACTATAATCATTCAGGCATGAACTCCGAATGTCTGTGAGCTTGAATTATAAACGTAAGCATTGTTTGCTCTGAGTTGTAAGCGTTATTAATTATTTAAATACTGGGTAACATGTTACAATGTAAAGATAACCCTAACTAGAGAGAAGTGTTAGGTCTTTCAATACATTTTGTGTAATTTTGTAGAGTGGAATATTACCACGTATTTGATTAATTGCTTAAGCATGTTACTTATATTTATTAAACAACGTGTTACAGAAAGGTGTGGTCATATTTAAGGGAAATACACCTGACGGTGAGTGTTCATGTACCGGATCTTATCAAAAGACAGCCTCCGTGGCGCAGTGGGCGAGTAGCCGGCTGTGAAGTGAGAGACCGTGGGTTCGATTCCCGCACCGCGACATATATGTATGCTCCACGGATAATTGTGTCGGGTCTGGGTGTTGTGGGTACGCAATTCTCTTGTAGTGCATGATACCCACGATACAGGTTTAACCTACCTAGGGTCAACACTATGTTGTAGGTGACTGTTGGGTGTATCTTAAATATAAAATTCTCGTGTCACGTTTTTTTAATAGCGACATTAGTATTTTTGTCAAGCGCGTTTCTCACCGGGACTCGCTTGATGCGCTCACTAGGCTACTTTAATCCTGGAAATAGGCATTCACGCGGGCGGAGCCGCGGGCAACAGCTAGTTTATTTATAAAATTCAGACATCTTAAAAAGTCACGCTATTTTTAATCACTCTTTATTACGATCGATAAGAAATCAAATCCCTGTAAATCACGCGAGTAGTGAGAATAACAATGTAACTATACGATGTTTTTATTGTAAGTGAATTTCAATAGTTATACATTATGTTTAACATATGTGTTGAATTTATGTAAGAAAACAAGAAATAAATATATTTTTTATTTTATTTTTATGCCCTCAGAAGACTTCGTTCTTTGAGAATAATTTTTACAATACTCTAGTATGTAATTCAGCATTTTCGTAAATGTACTATTTCCATCCAATATCTGAAACACAAACATCACACTTTTTACCTACTACAATTCACTTTAAATAAGTACTTAAGTACCTATTCCCACTTTCGCCTATTTGTTTTTGTTATGTTTTACTATTCTACATAAACGCTTCGGCCGCGCTAGTCGCTCTAAACTAATTCTAGTTATGAGTAAGCGAGATGGTAACAGTGAGTCAGCCGTTTGGTTTTGTATTAGTTTTCGTTCACAATAAATACTATTTACGAAGAAAATATAGATTTAATAAAGATATATTAAGGTTCCTGACATTAAAATATATGCACGTAATTATTGGCAACGTTTTATGGGGTCACAATGAACAAATTCTTGTTATTTTGTCGAATTCAACGTTCGAATAGCCTTAAATGACAACAACCGTTCCTGTCGCTCGCTCGCTGTCGACTAAATGAGTTGCGGTCAATTGACCGTAACTAAGTGCGTACTTTCTGTGTACTAGACAGCCGGTCTAATAGTATACATCAAAGTCTTTGGATTCAACAAATATTTTGATTTGATATCAATAATTGACCAACGAATTGCAATAGCGGCGACACAAAAATTATTACATTACATTAGGTTTTGATTTTATTTTTTGCTGACCTGTTTTATAATTAGTTGATTTCATTTGTATCAAAGAATTTCATTTTCATCTGAATCATCAAACAGCAGTGGGTAAACACTGTTGTATTTCGGTTTGAAGGACTTTGAAGCCAGTGCAACAACTGAGCATTATGCGAATAATCATCATATCCTCGGGATGATGATGAGCGCAGTGTAGTGCCATGCAGTGCTTTGTAATTCAAAGTTCTGAGTTATGTTACTGTCATGCAAGCGACTTGCTCATCTTGTCATTGATTTATATAAAAAAGTTGTACTATCTACACTAATATTATAAAGGGGAAAGATTTGTATCTTTGTATGTAACGAATAAACTTAAAAACTAATAGACCGATTTCAAAAATTCTTTTGCCGTTAGAAAGCTACATTATCTGAGTAACATAGGCTACTTCTTATCCCGGAAAAGACCTTTCACGCGGGCGGAGCCGCGAGCAAAAGCTAGTACTATATAAAAAGAATATGTCCCAGTGTACTGTAAATAATATGAGCCGTGACATTGCTCTTGGTGTCTTGTGACAGCCCTCAGGGTTGGCTGTTCTAATAAACGACGTTGTGACGCCCCGCCGCGCCGCTCCACGCTGCATTCCACGCGATTCTTATTTAACTGCTTGATTGTGCCCGCTGTTGTTTATTGTCACCAATATAGCGAGGGCCTGGGGTGTTGGTATACGCTATTACCCAACAACTTTGTTTATAAGAAGTATTTAAGTCTTTGGAACCGATGGAATTTTTTACATACATACATACGCAAGCACTCACGTCTGTAATCTCAGAGGTGTAACTAGTACACCCACATTTTACCGAATTTCATTCCATGATATGCCTATCGCCATACGGGGAACAATTCCAGAGTTCAGGCTGATACTAAGCATTGCGTGACAGAAAAACCCAATATCACTTTTACCCGACCCGGGGAACCCGAGACCTCAGCACAGCAGTCGTACCGCGTTCCCATTACAACTGCGCCACCGAGGTAGGAGTATGGATTTGTTATTGCAATAATTTAGGTTGGGCTATGATTTTTTCTAATTCAGACACGGTAAAGTGACTACATTATACTTGATGGTAAGTGCAGTCTAAGACAGCCTCCGTGGCGCAGTGGGCGAGAAGCCCGCTGTGAAACGAGAGGCCGCGGGTTCGATACTCGCACCGTAGTTTAAACGTTAGAGAGGAGAGACAAATTATTCATGACTTTGGAGACGTATATCTAACAAACGAATATCAAAAAAAAAAAGCTTTGTGCAATGGAAAAATATCATCCTTCAGTTACATGTATGGAGAGCCACCCTAAAAGAATCTTAATATCACTACACCTTTGACGAGTAGCGGTTTATAGAATACATTTACCATCCAAATTTCATGCATATAGCGCAAACAGTCTCCGAGTAAAATAGCTATGACATACGGACGGCCAGACAGACATGAAAAAATTATAAAGATTCGTTTTTGCCATTTAGCTACGGAACCCTAAACAACATCCTCCGTTTTTTTTAGTCAGTTAAAAATTGTCTTACTTATGTACCAGTGTGAAGTTCCTTGAACAATACATTCATACATACCCACTCACGCCTGTAATCCCCGAAGGGGTAGGCAGAGGTGTAACCAGTACATCCACATTTCGCCGAGCGTATCTCCGACCCATGATGTTATAGGGGGCGAGCCTATTGCCATACCGGGCACAAATTCCAGACTCCGGGCTGATACTGAGCATTTTGTATTAGAAAAACCTAATACCACTTTACCCGACCCGGGGATCAAACCGAGACCTCAGCGTTAGCCTCAATAGTAAACGCGTACGCATTACAACTGCGCCACCGAGGCAGTAAATACATTCATTACGGTAAAAATATTCATAACGCGTACATTAGAATCAGGAAGGTTTCCGATGTCGCTTCTTAGAGCGTCCATTTGAATATCTAAGCCGCGCGGGTCTCGGACACCGTCGGATATTACATTTGCTAACCCATTTGTAACCGTCTCTGGTCGTAGGACGATCATTATCCGTGTCGGACGGTCCGACGGGCCTCGCTCCGTCTCTAGGGACCACCCTCAGGAATGTCCCTCGGACTTCTATTGATTCCCTTCACATCTCTTTAAAATTGGGCCGATAATAGATGTTAGTGAGGGCTTGGCGTTTTATTATTCACACACAGATGGTGTTCGCTATTATGAGATTCCTGAAATACGCAATGGGAAATTACGATTTGTACGAATTGTTTCGTGAAAGCGTATGGAAGCGTTACATGGGAATTTAAGAAATGTAACAATTGAATATAATATACTTATGACGATATATGTATTGTATTTATATGTAGAAATATATAGTACTGAGATTAAAATTATGCGATTATGCTTTATGTCAGAAGGGCTTTGAAGTTGATTCAATTGAAAGCAGTAAATAAGCATATTAGAGTACTTTTTTATCTTGGGTGCCATTTCTCGAATATTCGTAAAAAAAGAACATTGTCAAAGCGTATAACTTTTATGGTGGTATTGTACATTCCTATGAAGTGCTATTTATTCGTTTCAATTTTCTACTATTCAATTGATATTTTTTATCACTGGCTGTATGACTGAAAAAGCTTTTTTTCATGAACACTGATTCCGTTGATGTACTGAAAATAACAGCGTCTATTTTTATCCATACTGCCATATTGCTATGAAGACACGTAAACGTTCACAAATCACAAACAATTGTCAAACTCCTCACTTTAAAACAAAAGTTTTTTCAAAACCTACAGACCGTAAGGGTTTCTTTTTTCAAAAACATTGCCCGAATGTTAACAGGCATTGAAACAGAAACGGTCGGTGTAATGTATCTTTACCCCGTTCAGGCGGGTTCCTTTGTGGCAGGGTGGGGTAACGGTTCCCACTTGCAGGGTAACGTACCCCTACGCGGCACATGCTTTATTATTTACGACCTTTGGCCCTTTATGCATGTTTTTACGCTAAGATTTTATTGCAATCCTATTCATGGGATAACTCCACGGAATCTCAACCGGATGAGTGTTTTAGCGACGCTTTAAAATTTTGTTTTTAACCTCCGATATAAAAGAGGGTGTAGTAAGTTGGACCCCTTTGTATGTCTATCTGTAAGTCATAGCGCCTCAATGAATGAACCGATTTCAATTCTGTTTTTTACTGCTAGTTTATTCGAGA
This sequence comes from Mimas tiliae, assembly GCA_905332985.1. Taxonomy (NCBI): domain Eukaryota; kingdom Metazoa; phylum Arthropoda; class Insecta; order Lepidoptera; family Sphingidae; genus Mimas; species Mimas tiliae. The sequence continues at coordinate 10,250,575 of HG995255.1, forward strand.
TGGTTCATACTACCTACCTAAGTTTTTTTTTATATAATGATTTTATATTTATGAGACGAACAGGTCGCTCGTCTAATGGCAACAAATGGTAAAAATGGTACAGAACTTTGAATTACAAAGCACTGCATGGCACTGGACTGCGCTTGTCACCCCGAGACATAAGTTGTTAAGTCTCATAATGTCCAGTAATTTCAAACCGAAATTCAATAGTGATTACACAATTTGCTGCTTGACTGCAGAAATAGACAAACCTGTGGTACCAGACAGCCTTTCGCATATGAGGGGCCTACCACCTACAACTACAGCCCTCTGCTCTTTCTGTAGGTTAAATTTTGAGGTTTCAAAATGATATAATATAAAAATACTGCCTCGGTGGCACAGTTGTAATGCGTACTCAGTACGACTGCTGTGTTTAGGTCTCGGGTTCTATCTCTAACTCAGTAAAAGTGTTATTGGGGTTTTATATCATGAAATGCTCAGTATTAGTATTGGATTAATTAGCATTCGCATATTTTTTTAGCCTACGAAGGTTTATTTAGCATTTCAAAAATTAAACACAGTTCATTTGTCGATGACTTTAATGTATAATTCCAAGTTTTTGGTCGCTTCGTAATTTGTGTATTAGCGCGTCGCAGCAACGGTGGCAACGTGCTATCCCCTTCGCACCCGCGAGAACACTGAATTATTGTGTCATATTAGCAAATAGCATTAGCACGAACGATTAGCGTGCTAAGACACGAGAATTCACATGCTAATGTAATTAAATAGTAATAACATTATTTGCCATTACTACTCAGTATCAAGCCAGAGTCTGGAATTGTGCCCCATATGGCGATAGGCTCGCCCCTATCACATCATGGGACGGAGATGTGCTCTTGGCGAAATGTGGGTGTATTGGTTGCTCCTCTGTCTTCCCCTTCGGGGAGTACAGGCGTGAGTGCGTATGTATGTATGTGTAATATAACGTTAATAAACTTTGTTGACTAACGTGGGGGGTTTTTTTATATCCGAGGATATCAGAGTGAATATTCGTAGCTTTTATTCCTTCTACGTCATTGTCAATATGGCGCTGACAAGATTTTTAATTTCACAACTTCGCCCATTTCGCGGATATTAAAAAATCCATGTTTGCCATATCTACAAAGCTTTTACGAGTGAAATCAAAGCAAACAAAGCGAGAGGCAGTAAAAGACATGTTGTCGGGGCGCAACCCTTGTCGGAATTAAGTTTAACATCCCAATCGACATATCGCGTATCGCGAACGTATAACGGGCTATTTGTACGCCTCGGGGACATGGGGACTGCCTTGCACCGCATAAGATATTCCGAATGAGTACTACACATAAAAATTTACAAGTCATAATTATTTATTGGCTACGGTGTGTTTACAGCAACTGGAAATATAACCCACAGTGCATGTCGTTCTAATTGGAAATAGCACTGAGATTAAGCGCCTGTTTCACCATCTATCTGTAAATGCTACTTATCCATTAAATATAACAGCTCTAACCCAGGGGATGGGACCCAATCCTTTAATAACCAAAGGCCCAATCCCCCTCTTCTGCCCAATCCCTTAATAACCATAGGCCCAAAATCCCCTTCCCCTTCCCAATCCCTGAATTATCCCTTTCCTTTAAGGTCGGCAACGCATCCATGATAGAGCTCACTTACCATCAGGTGACCCACTTACTCGTTTGCCGGCATATGCTATAAAAAATGCGCTAATAAATTGAAGCGGGATTATAACGAGAAATTCGTCACATCCAAAGATGTCAAGAATCATTGTAAGGAATTGAGTAGTATCAGAGATCAAATAGGGTACTCGCTACCGGAGGAGAAATCGCGGCGGGTAACCAACCGTGCCTAGCAACCGAATCTATGATGTGCCATTTTTATTCCATAACAAGATGTGGGGCTAACAATATATTTTATTTGACAAATTACAAGGATCTCTGATATGTTTAATGACAAACTACCGGCGGTCGTGTCACGCGCGTCTTTTTATCTTGGCACGGAAAAGTGGCTTAATAGGGGCTGAGCTTTCGCCATACAGACCACAAATTACAATCCTGCACAACTCATGTGTGATTATTTGAATAAAAAACATTAACACAAATTATTATTGTCCGACCTAGGGCTTGAACGCAGTCCCTCACGGTTCTCACCTAAGTAGGCTGGCACTAGACGAATGAGATGACCACATATCTAACAATCTGATATATACTCGTGTATCGTAAAACTAATATTATTCAGGGTCTATTTTATAATACAGTTTAGTGCAGTTTAAATGTAATGTTGACTGTCAGGAGACATCTCTCGACGTTCGGCAGAATTATGCCAGCCTGATGTTACTGGATATTTATTTACTGTCAGACCCCTGAATTGCACTAGCTATGATGGTGGGGTTTTCACCATGTATAGGGTGGTCGCTTTTCAATTCAGCAACAGTGGATATACCGTGTCTGCGTGTTAGGACTACGCACTATGTAAATCTATGGGAGATCAGTCGATGGCAGCGTAACTAACGCAGGCGTTCAGTTAGGGATAACATCGGGTGACCCATTTACTAGTTTGTTGATCCAAAAAGAACGAATTGTAACGTTCCATTCGTAGCTGAAATGTTTAATTTAAGATCCAATACATGAAATAGCAAAGTCAATACTGCGAACATTGAAATATTTTGTCGTACACAGTTGATTTGGCACCCCGTTTCCGCCCGCCCTCGGTTCCGATTGTGCGTGCTCTATGCCCGTCGACAACACTTTGATGCCTCACACTACATTGTCAGTAAGCAACTTAGGAGAAGTTCAAAGATTTGTGAACCCAATTATGGTAAAATTTTGTGTAGTGTAACTCTGTTTGAGGTGAAAAGTCGAAGTCTGATTTAAGTAATGTTCGACGTAACTACCTAGTGTGTGGATCTGTACCGTTATTTCCATGTATTAATATTAGCCCTGTATAATACTGTCTCATTGCTGGGCATGGGCCTCTTCGATGAACGAGAGGGATTAGAGTTGAGCCCTGAGGGTTTTTGTTCTATATCTTAAATTTAGTACCACGAAATGTTGCGAAAATATAAGGTCCTTGTTCACCACCTCTGAGTAAATGCTACTTACCATATAAAATATGAAACGTTCAAATACAAAAATATACTGAAAGAAGAAGGAAAGATTTCTACTAGCTACTTTCAAAAATAGCTGTCTTATACACGTGTGTTGGCTCTAAATATCACTTCGCCTTTAGTATAGTTTTTAAACGCTTTTGATTCTAGTAGGTTTATGGCTTTTGAGATAAGTAAGAGCTTTTATGCTAAGTAAAAGAGTTCCAGTTCATTTTTTTTTAGTTTATAATCAAAATCCTTTAAAGTTATTATAATTTGTTGCAGATCAGCATCATGATTTATCACATAAAACAAGGACTCGGTGTACGAAAAGATAGTGTCTCGTCGAATTTAAAACGAATGTTCGCCAACAAGATTATGTGACAGACACTGTAAACATTTTTGACTTGAGTAACGTAATGTATGAATAAGTGATTGTGAAAGTGAATAAGACTCGGACGATGCATCTATCGAGTGAAGTGAGTTCGACAACGAACGGGTTGGGGCACGAGGCGCCGTCTTCGAGTTACGGTGGTAGCGGTCTGCCGAGCCAGCCGCTCACTGCTGAGCTTCTCGCGGAGAGAACGTTGGAGGGCCTGCTGGCTGACCACCCTGGAGAGTTGGTGAAGACTGGCAGCCCTCATGTGGTAAGTGCTAATTGTATTTGGTTGTATTGGATATTGATGATATCTGATGATATATGATATTGAGTACATTCAAAGTAAACGGGTATGGGTTGGTGATATCAAAAATTCTGTTGTATAATTTCACTATTATAGGTCTCTTATATGCAAGAGGCTGTCTGGGTAAGTGCCACCGCTTTGTGTTTTTCTGTCACCAAACACCATTATGGAAGCACTGGTTTGAGGAACATTGAAATTACTGGACATTATGAAACTTAACATCTTACGGCTCGGGGTGATGAGCGCTGTACAGTGCCATGCAGTAGTAATTCAAAGTTCTGAGTGGTGTTGCTTCTGTTTATCAGCAGGCGTGGCGCTTACCATCAGCCGAGCGACCTGCAGGCCTCTAGGTATATTCAGGGAATAAAAAATGTATTTAAGCTTTGAAATTTAGAGGTGACTATTCCCCGCCCACACACCCGCCACTGTAACTCCTGTAAGTCAGGATCGACAGTGGTACGCATATACATATTCGACACCGAGCAATGAAGCTCGGCGAGTTTCTGGGAATACGAATCCGTCTTTATCACGCAACGAAATTATCAAATAGAAAGTTAGGGAGAAGTTGGAAATAATAATTATCCACTTCCTTCCATAGCAAAGCGGTAGACAAAATAATGAACTAAGGAGGTCTCAACCTCCGGCACAAGGACATTTACAACAGGAGAAGTCAGATGTAAAGAACCACGGAAATTAAGAGGAGTATAAAATATTAAAAACATTTATGTCGATGATTGAAAACTTGTTTGTAGTAATAAAAAGAACAATATTAGAATATGACTATCATCCCTTTTTAATCCCTGATAAAAAAGAGGGGTGCTATAAGTCTTTCACCCCTTTGTCTGTCTATGTGGCAATGTAGTGACTAAATGAATGGACTGATTTGAGAGCGGTTGTTTTCTTTTGAAATCTGTTCTGCCGTTTAAAAGTTACAAATGTTTTTCTGATTGACGTCGGGGTTTTTAACGAGTGGTTATCATTTCAGGTGTGTACTGTACTACCACCGCACTGGCGGTCAAATAAGACGCTGCCGGTGGCGTTTAAAGTAGTGGCACTAGGGGATGTCGGCGACGGCACTCTGGTCACCGTCCGCGCTGGCAATGACGAGAACTGCTCTGCAGAGCTCAGAAACTGCACGGCTGTAATGAAGAACCAGGTGGCTAAGTTCAACGACCTTAGGTTCGTCGGAAGAAGTGGAAGGGGTGAGTTGAGAGTTGTTTTATTGACTTTATCGTTAGTATTATGGAAGCAGATGATTCAGGGGGTTGACAAAGTACGTAGTAAAGTAGTAGTAAGTAAGTTACAAGAGTAACGCGGCATAAAAACATGATCGTAATTATTTTAATTTGCTATCGTCAAATTTCTGTCATCCCAATCACTAACATCACATAATCTTATCAAAATTATACAGCCTTCGTGTCGAAGTGGGCGAGTAGCTGGCTGCCAAAAAAGGCCGTGGGTTTGATTCCCGCACCGAGCCAAATGTTTGTGTGATCCACAAATATTTGTTTTGCATCTGGGTGTTATGGGACAGTAAGTCCTTCGTAGTTCGTGATACCCATGATACAGGTTAACCTAGTGTGGGGTCAGGACTATGTGTGTGACTGTTGGGTGTATAAACAAATAATTACATGTGTGCTATTAAGTTAATTGATATTTAATTTAATCAATATTAAATTAGAAACGTATTTATTTATATTCAATTATATAATATGAATAAATAATATGACTCTACTATACCATGTAAAGTACTAACAGCTAAAGCCAGTAGGTACAACAATTAAATAAATAATCATAAAAACAATTTTAAATATTAGCTTTCCTTTCACAATCATCATGATTTGATTTTATAAATATACATTATACAGGATACTCTAAGCTGTTTAAAGATTTAAGGAATAGATTTGGTACAGTAGGGCCTTAACAGATCAATTACCCTCATTGACTTAATATTCCGACAAAGCGAAGACCTGTTGAAATATTCAGAAGCGAAGGCGCCCGGGGCTTTGTTTTTGAGTGCTCGCTCACTGGAGGGGGATTTTTTATGGGTACATGTCTGCATTATCGTAAACATCCATATATGTTTACTTTTGTATACGATATGAAAGTTTAAAACATTTTTTCTATTTGGGTAAGGAGCTACTTTTATTGCAATATGTAATAGGAACAGAGATTTGATTTTTGTTTTTTCTATTAGGCTATAGTTTTTTTTTATTAATGCATGCTAGATCAGTGCGTGTGGAACTTTAGATATTGGCTGACCAGCATCGGTACGTCGCTTCGGGTGACTACTGAAAATCAGAGCTGTGGTGTGGTACGCGCCACATCACAGCAGTGCGTTTATGGCCGTTCTCAATATTCTGTCTATCGATAGGTTTGCTTACTATCAATAGTATTTTGACAGATATCCTTATAAAATATGTCAAAACCTTACTGCCACTACACTGGTCACCTGTCACAGTCACTACGCGCAAATGCCTACATCGATATTTATTTTATTGTACATTGTATTTGAATTATTACAGTGAGTAGCATGTGCGCATTGTTAATTGTGATAAATACATTGCTTTTCTTTCTTTCTTTCTAATCCATTTGATAAAAAATACATATATTTATGATAGGGATCCTAAATGCAGGTTATTTAATAGCCCTGTTTTCAAAATGCACTAGTTATATTTAAGGAAACAACGTCAACGATATCTATGAAATACTTTTTAGTCTTGGCACGGCTAAATGTTTTTATTTTTCATAATAGTAAGTACATTTCGTACATTTCAGTAAAATATAATGTCATAAGTTCAGAGACGATGCGTCCGTCGAAGGCGCGGTGATACCAGAATTACGCTGGCTTGCATGACTAATGAGTGGTAGAGCTATGCTGTAGATAATTCTGTCTATAGCATGAACGGGCCCGCTCGACCGAGTAGTTGTTGCTGCGTTTCGTAAGGTGAATGAGATATCCGGAGGCCCAATCCTCCTCCGAAAAGGAGAGATTAGAGATTGGGAAACCAATCTGTTAATTACCCATTTCCTTTAAGGTCAGCAACGCATGATTCTTCTGATATTGTGATCGAACATGGGTGGTAGAGATTATTTACGATCGGGTGACGCACTTGCTCGTTTGCCGATCTATGCTATAAAAACACACGGTACGGTAAGTAGGCTGAGAAACTAATGAAATCCTGGGTAAAAATCCCTAGTTGGGAAACCAAAATTTGTTTGAGTCTTTGATTCGAAAAATACATGAGTTGAGATTGGAATTTGTGCCCGATGTGGCGATAAGCTCGCCATCTATCACATCATGGAACGGAAATAAGCTTGGTGTACTAATTGTATTTTAACTTGCCACTTCGGGGATACAAGTGTCAGAGATAAGTTCTCTTTATTTAAAAATACCAAAGACATGATTATGAAGGTATAAATTGCGCGGTGAACCCTTCGGCCGTCGGTGTCGCGCCGTCTAACACTTGTGGTGTTTCTGAATGCGATCGGCGATTAGTGGCCGATTAGACCGCCTGATGTGCATACATTACATACAGATTATCGGACGTTGGGCTGTTAACATTAATTATTATCATACCTGACATTGTTTCACTAATTACGTACACAAACAAGAATGTGAGGCTAATGCCGTATAAATTATAAATCAGGATCTTTGGTGGATATGTAAATATCAATGATTACATCACTTGAGTGTCAAAGAAAGAGGGGTAACTTGATAAAGACATACACCATTTTCTCTGGGCACTATGATGTACCTGGTTTGCAGGAAATGTTCAAACGTAACGATATTTTTGCCGCCAAACAGCAGTGTGTAGGCACGGTAGTGTTTCGGTAAGAAGGACATTGAAACCAGTGAAATTAATTTACTGGGCCTTATGAGACTTAACAACTTAATTTCTTGGGTGGCGAACGTAGTCTAATGTCATACAGTGCTTTATAATTCAAAGTTCTGTGTGGTCTTGTGTCTGTTTATAAGCAGGCTTACCATTAAGCCAGCGACCAGATGCTAGATTAGCGGTTTACACTACTTATATACTTTATGTTTCCAAATATACTATACATGAAAATAAATAAATTCGGTCTTTTGATATATTCTTCCACTTTTATCCCATTCGCAGTGGGGTGGCCGAAACATGTTTGTTAACAGATGTTACAGAAAGACTTGGCTTGTAGTTTTTAAGAACCACCGCCTGCCTAACGTCAACCTCTCTAGGGAGAAAACACATAGACCCGAAACAAATATTTGTGCATCATTACATCACATTTGTCTTGGTGCAGGAATCGAACCCGCGCCCTCTCGCTTCACAGCCGGCTACTCGTTCACTGTACCACAAAGGCTGTCTTTCGACAGATCTTCTAAGGCCTTTTTTTTCAGTGTACTAAACAAGTATCGTACATACTGATCATTGAAGTGAATCGTAAAATTACCCATAATTAAATGCGGTGTACACTTTTAAATTTGCTTTAATCCACGGCTTAAGCACTTGTAGATCTTCGCAGTAAGTGATCACTTTACAAGTCTTTGACCTACGTACCGTGTTATGCAACTTGCGGCAGGTCAGGTTTTACGCTAAATGCAAAGGGGAAAAAATCGCACAAAATATTATATATGTAGGTATTGCTAATCAAAAATGTGATTTACATACATACGCACTCGAGCCTGTAATGCCCGAAGGGGTAGGCAGATGTGTAACCAGTACACCCACATTTCGCCGAACGTATCTCCGTCCGACAATGTGATAGGGGGCGAGCCTATCGCCATACTGGGCACAAATTCCAGACTCCGGGCCGATACTGAGCGTTTTCGTAATAGAAAAACCCAATATCACTTTTACCCGACCCGGGGATCGAACCCGAGACCTCAGCGCCAACCTCAGTCGTAACGCATACGCATTACAACTGCGCCACCGAGGCAGTCCGTATCAGTTAGATATCCGGAGGTCCAAATCCCCTCCCCTTCCTAATTCCTTAATTATCCCTTTTTATTATGGTCAGATACGCGTCCACGAATCATCTGGTATTATGGGCGTCCAAGGCGGTCGAGATCACTCACCGTCAGGTGACCCATTTGCTCGTTTACTGGCTATAAAAAAAAATAAACAATCGTCGCTAAGTAGTCGGGTACAAATTCGTATCAGTAACAGTTTTAATAATAAAACCTACAGCTTAAGCTTCTGGAGTCTAATTCTTGATCCAATAATATTTTATTGTTATTAACCGAACATGCATTAGTTTAAATTTGTTTCAATCGATACAAATGAACGACGAACGCCACGAAACTTAAACTTTGGGGTCGCAAACATCGCAGAAGGAACATCGAAGTGTAAACTTGCCTCGCATCTCATATTCAAATAGTGCAGGGGAGCTAACGAAGCGGCATGCAGGAGGTGGGGGCGGGTACAACTTGTAAGAAAATATCAACTTAACCGACGGCGACGGGGGCGCGCGTCAACAACTGTGTCATGACATAGTGATGTTACTAGTCGATGTGCGTCGAAATAATACAATGATACACGTTTCTATTCACCGTCGTGCGTCAAGGGAGACTTACTTTAAATGTGGCGATTATAAGAAAAAATTGTAGAGATTAACTTTGGATTTAATTGGTAAATGCTTTGGTGAATCTATGAGATGTTTTTAAAATCATTAGTATTTTATAGCATCCGCAAATGAGCAAGTGGGTTATTGTAATGTACCTGAAATGAAATTCAATAAGGCAATGTCAAAGTTGCAACTATAGTTCGAATTAAAATGTTAACATCGATATTACAAAACATGGCAAGCCTTACAGAACAAATCTCCCCGAGAGCGACCCCGCAAGTTATTAACGTTATGGATAAGTTTGGCGCTGTTGAGTTAACTAGAATTGAGCTTACGGCGTCGTTAATCCTAATAATATTATGTCATTCTATCTCACAGCTCCTGTTGATTGACACGAGCAAAAGTAAATAATGTAGATTTGTTTCTTGAAAGAAGCTCATTACAAATTCCTCAAACAAACAAAAGCTTTCGGCTAGCGTGTACACGAAAAAAACCAATATAGCCCTGAGCGGCGGGAAAGTGGAAAAGAAGTTAAGAGGTGTCTATTTGTCACGTTCCTTCCTGAATAACGCTCTGCTTTCCAATTAAGGCTAAGCGCTCTCTTTGTTTATCTTAAATTGCGAGAAAATCTCACTCAAATTATCGGGTAAAAAGACTAAGGGGGATCGGTGCCCTACAGAACATAACTTTTGTTTCGTTCCGGGATAAAAAGTTGCATTTCTAACGTTAAGGGACGAGGAGCGGGGAATTTTTAATAAGCGAAAAATTTAATGAGAGTGCCCCAACCACTTTTTGCCTCGGTCCGTCGTGTCAGCTAGTGGGGGAACGGACTCTCGTTTTTTATAAGATATATTATTAATTAATTTCAAAGATTTCTCATTTTAAGGTTGATATTTTCGTGTTGTAATGATACTTATCATTTTACTTACGAGTATTAATGTATTTTAACATGTAATTATTTTATTGCGTATAAATGACAACTTACTAATGTAGTTTGCGATAGTAAATCATTTAAATTAGTAGTTACAGTGCATAGCAATTTATAGGTAGTTTTGTATCCCAAAAGGGTAGGCACGGGTGCAACGACTCATATAATATATTTTGCATAATGTTGAATATGTTGCCTTGGACCGATATCTTAAGTTAGGAAAATTTGGTCTTCGAATGAATAATAAAACTCACACTGTAAATTATTACCTCTGAACGAACCAAGGACCTTTAGGTACGTAGACATCATAATTTACCACGAAATATGACCATTACTAGCACAAGAACATGATATAATATCTATACATTTATAAGAACGTAATGCATACATGCGTACATGCGTACCTATGTACGCATGTATGAGAAAATGGCCCCAATGCCTGTACTCGTATATTTTAAGACTTTTAAGATGTGTCTCACCTTATTATACCCCCGAGTGGTGCAATAAGAGGCCAATTTACCGCGCCAGTAGTCAAGGAACGACATCTGCTAATCGATTGATTGACCCCACGTTCTGCGATAAAAAATACTCACGGCTCGTTTGTGCCCCGTCTCCCCGTGTTCGATCTTTAATTGCCTCGTGTGTTGTAAGGCGATTTTAAGGATTTTGATACTCACTTAGATATATGAAGTAAACATGCTTTACCTACTGAATTTTGAAATGTACCTAACGTATATACGTAGGTAGATTTTATGATCCTCGATATGGAGAATGTATTTTGTAGATTAGCTTAGTTTGTTTGTTTTTAGATTGAATTTTTATCTAATTTTCAACACACTTTAAAAAGGAGGAGGTTCTCAATTATACTGTTTTAACTGATTTATTTATCATCTATTTAATTTTAATGTACTGCCGCGGTGGCTCAGTTGTAATGCGCCTTACGATTGAGGCTAACGCTGAGGTCTCTGGTTCGATCCTCGGGTCGGGTAAAGTGGTATTGGTTTTTTTTTTACGAAATACTCAGTATCAGCTCGGAGTCTGAAATTTGCGCCCGGTATGGCGATAGGCTCGCCCCCTATCACATCGTGGGACGGAGATACGCTCGGCGAAATGTGGGTGTGCTGGTTACACCTTTCGGGGATTACAGGCGTGACTCCGTATGTATGATTGGTTTTACCTCGCAAATTGTACCGTATATTATTTTAAAGCTAAAACATAAGTGATAATTTTTTTGATACATTCTTGTACAGCACTATCACAAAATCGTTAGTGGTGTACACACACAAAATAAAGCAGAGGAACTATCAAAGTGACAAGGTCTAACCAAACACTGTTGTACAAACGACATAACAGGAGCACACTGCCAATACAATACACACGTCATTCCCTCACCCCACCAGGAAAGAGGAATTATTTTTGTATAGAACCGCGGTGAAAAAGATCTCCGCCTCACCTTTCCTTATTAACTCGAGAGGGCGCCTTTGATGCACTGCGTCTGCCCTCGCAAACTAATGATTTTAAATTTACCCTGTTATTTTAAAACCTCCCAGTATGTTTCGGGGATTATTATGGATGCGGAAGTTAATGTGTGTGGAATTAATGAGCCTATTTATTAATGCTGTTTGTGTTTTTGAATTTGGAGTCCGTAATTTGAGCACTTTAGCACACGTATGTTTTCAAGTAGGTATGATAATCTAAAGGTATTGATAAAAAGACTTTAAACCATCGATATTGATTATTTTTTCAATATATTTTGATAAAGTACATTTCATTATACGCACTCACGCCTGTTATCCCCGAAGGGGTAGGCAGAGGTGTAACCAGTACACCCACATTTCGCCGAGCGTATCTCCGTCCCACAATGTGATAGGGGGCGAGCCTATCGCCATACCGGGCACAAATTCCAGACTCCGGGCTGATACTGAGCATTTCGTAATAGAAAAACCCAATACCACTTTACCCGACCCGGGGATCGAACCCGAGACCTCAGCGTTAGCCTCAATCGTAACGCATACGCATTACAACTGCGCCACCGAGGCAGTCAATTCATTATGTACATTTCATTATGTATTTTAATATTGTATTATTAGTCATGCGTTAGTTTTCACGTGAAAATAGTTACTAACACATAATGCATAAATAACTATGTTTTAGGAACAAGTTCAACTCAATGCAATCTTCAATGAACTTTTCTTTATACCGTCTTAAACAGAACTGAAACTGACACCATTATTATGATCATTATAATTTTATTAAAATATTCGCAACTGCTAAAAATGCTAACTGAAATAGAGACGGGTGCTCGACTGAAAGGCTTTTATCCATCATCTTAATGAAGGAGCGAGACGGCGCTGCTTCTTTGCGTTTTGGTCGGACTCTTTAGCGTTGTTCTCTTTTCCGTTTTTAATTATTGAACCACTCATTCCTAATTATTGTTATTAGCGATGGGGAGAGTGGTGAAAATTGAGGGTCTTGCCGAGTAGGTAATATTGACCGCTCAGCTTGAGGTGCGTCCCTCGGGAGGTTTTTAATTGTGCTCGCTTTTGACTTTTCCTCTTGTTCTTTTGAGACGCTTCAATAAACTTGGATTTTACGGTGTCTCGCTTGTATTAGGTACGTTTTATTGGTCGAGGGGTAAAAATTTATATTGCTTTCCTTATGTTGGTGACTATAAAATTGTTCTTTCGGAACCGAGAGTCGAGTATGTCCTTAATACTTGTGTGCGGAGTCAATTCACTAATGCCCGTAATGTGTTTCGGTCGGCATTAGGTATATTTTATATCCAAATTGCCGGCATCTAAGCCGAAAATCCCCAGTAATCCGTGAAACCGAGATCAAAGAAGCTCTCTGCCATTACGATTGTGGCTCATTTTTTATTTAGGCGGGCGAGGCGAACTCTTATCTTAACGCGGCTCTCGCCTACTTTATGACGTTATAAAGCTGATTTTTAATCTGACGCTCTCCGGAAATTGCTGGAAGCAATTCTATTTTTCGAATTTGATAACGTGGCTGTTTTATAGTTATAATAGTATCGATTAGAGTTTCAGGATATCCTATTATTTTTATAGGTTTAATTAACATACGTTTTATTAAAGTACTTAATTTGTATAATATTTAGATTATTTTTTCCAACCTAAAGCTCTCTCTTTTTCAAATATGTAACTAGTACCATTGCGCGAGGATAGATGGCGGCACCAGTCCACAATTCTGTTTCGCTAATACGTACGTCATAATAGGATACTATTAACGAATTTTCATTAGTAAACTTAGTAATATTTTAATAATATTTTTGGTGATAAATAATTTCGTGAATTGAATACTTATCTCGAAAGATGTCTACGTTTTGATCTGTATTATAACTGTAGTTATTACTATTTAATACTCGAAATTGGCTAAATCGTTAAAAATAGATGGACATATACTTAATCTAAAATTAGAATCGAATAGAAAAATTTCTTAGTTTATCCATACAAATAAAACTGTTAGATAGGGGCAAGCCTATCGCCACACCGGGCACAATTTCATACTCCGGGCTGTTACATAGCATTTCGTGTTAAAAAAAAACATAAATCACAATCACTTTTACTCGATCCGGGGATCGAACGCCAGAGCTCAACATAGCAGTGGTACCGCGTACACTTTACAACTGCGCCACCGAGGCCGTCAGTAAAATATAAAATATTTATTAAGGAACAATCAGTTCGTCCACCCTACTCCCTCGCGATCAATATCATACATTTTATGAAGTTTGTCGCACGTGCACACTGTATGCAATATGTTATACAACTTATAGGCAGTGAGCTGCAAATGAGCGTATTGCTACATATATTTTTTTATAGTATCGGCCGGCATACGATCAAGTGGGTCACCTGATGGTAAGTGATCTCCACAGCCCATGTACGCTCATAATACCAGAAGAATCATAGGTGTATTGCCGACCTTAAAGGAAAGGGATAATTAAAGGATTGGGAAGGGGAGGGAGATTTGCGCCTCCGGATATCTCACTCACCATACGAAACGCAGCAGCAAGGTAATTTATGTCGTATTGTGAGACAGTGGTAACGACTCGGACGAGCTGGCCATTCGTGCTTTAGAAAATACTGTTAACAGCGTGGCTTCATCACTAAAAATCATTGCTCTATCACTCAATTATTATTGCAAAATCTAAGAAATATTGCAAACAAGGTTTATTGCATGAACATAGATGGTGTAATAATTTAAACTTTTTCTATTTTTAGTGTTACCTAAGAAAGTGTCACGGGAACCTATTACTAAGGCTACTAAAAGAGTTCTATATTTTGAACCGTAATAGGTAGTAAGTAGATTTTTACCCAAAATATAATATGTTATTATGTCGAATATCCTAACAAATAATAAAAATCAAGTAGCAATAATTTAAGGCCGTATAACCCTCAGTGCACAAGTCCGACTTGCATTTGCCCTATTTGACATTATTTGAAATAAAACGTTTATACGGATTTTATCGGGGTTTAATTTTTATTTTAGTACCGACGTTTCGAAAGCTTTTCAGCCTTCGTGGTCACAGGAGAGATGGACATTATTTGTTGTAATGTCGAAGTTAGCGAGGGAATTCAGTAATTGTTTGGCCCCTCTGTGTGATAGAGTTGATTGGTTCATCATCATTAATTTGTCGTCAGTTCAATATTATACACACTCGCTCTTGAAATCCGTTATCTTTCACATTGTATTCATCTGCTACTTATCAATTATCTTTGAAAAATTATACATTTTCTACGAAAAAACACTCTCCATACTCTCCATAAATAAGAACACTCTTGTGTGTGTCAAAACTGTGCTAACTCATATTGTTTAGTTAAAATGAAATCGTATTGATCTTAAAGTGTGTAGCTCTGAGAGTTCCGCCATGCACAGAACTCTACGCTTCGTTGCAATTCTGAAGGGATACGAGCAAGATATTATTTTTTATGAATGACTAAATGATTTATGAAGTGGATTCAATAAATAATAAAGTCACTTTTCTCTACTTGTATATTGAGACTGTACTCAAGTGTATCACTATTCTGTATCTAAATATTACGTTTTCTAAAACATTAAAATGTCTTTAGCAATAAGAGAATACTTTTCTTGTAAGTACTTATACCTAAACATGACCAGTGTCTCAGAAGACTAATTAAATGTATTTAATTTTTGTTATTTAATATTCCTTTTGATAATTCATTTCGTTATTACACGTAGCTAAAACAAATAAATTAACTTCTTTAGTGTGATTTTTATGTAATTAATGGCAGCTGTTGTAGATTTTTATAACTTTGTGAATATATAAAACAAGATATGACCACAAACTTCTTATTTACTTTTTCATGTGTAAGATAAAGCTGTTTACGAGACGTATCAGATGTAAGTACTTTTTTCTCATTCCACGTACGATTCTCTGTGGAAAACAATTTCTTGGTCTGTGTTAAGTTCTCGCCGAGTTTATGCGGGTTTTATGAAAATAAGCGGGTGGCCGCTCATTTCGGGTCGGCGGGTGTGAGGGTGGTTGGGATGCGCGGGCAGGGGGTGGGCACGGTGGGTGTTTATGTCGTTTTCATGGCTCGGAGGACCACCGCCGCGGCTTTTGGCTTCAAGCCAGACTGTGAAAATGGTAGCCTCTCTTTTGTTTTGTGCGCCGCGGCGGAATGTTATTGGTGTATTTCTTTTATTCAGAATATAATTTCTTTAAGTTGAAAAATAACTTTCTACGTAAGCGAAAACTTACCTTCGAGACTAGACTGGCCAGTGACTATTTTTGTAATCCAATTATGTGTGATGTTTAGACGGCATGTTGTTTGCAAGCTTGCCAATTTTATGGAGGATTTTGTTTTTTGTTTTAGTTGCCTTCCGTCATCGTTATTATTAATCCATGTAGTCACCTGCTGTCCGTTGACTTCTTCAGGGTATTACTAAGATGATTATAATACTGGTTCTGTATTATACATGTCCTATTTCTGGGCACAAGCCTCCTCTACTAGATGAGAGGGGTTAGACCTTAGTCCACTGCGCTGACCTAATGCAGATTGTCAAACATTTCATACCTTCGAAATTCTTATAAAGAACTTCTCAGGTATGCAGGTTTCCTCACGATTTCATCACAATGCTTTAATAGCAAGTGATAATTAGCAATTAATACACACATAAGAAAAGTCAGAGGTGGATGCTCTTAGGATTGGTTACCCAGCAACTTTCGTCTCGACAGTCCGTACTACTTCGCACTGAACTATCCCTACTAAGATGATTAAATAATAATAATATACGCCCTGTCCCCGTATTGGGCACCGGCCTCCTCTATTAGGCCAGCGAGGTCGACTAATGCCTAACCTTCCTCATTAGAAGAGGAGGCCCCTGCCCCGCAGTGAGCAGTAAATGAAAACCGGTGCAATATCTGTGCTGTATGACAACAATCTTATGTATCTAATCTAGATAATGTAGTAAATTTACGGGTATGAATATTACAATACGCAAAATTCATTTACCACATATGATTGCTTTATAAACGCGATACGAGCTCAGAGTGTCAACCGATGAACCACTAGTATTAACCATTAGTATGTGTGTTGATATGTCAGCGATTGTTCAAACGCTTGCCGCCGTGTTTGCGGCCGTTCTGCGGTGGATGTGTTACTATGGCATTTCAGCTGCCTGCCGTAGCCCGTTTCCAGAATCATTCACGAACAAACGTAATTAAACATGTTCATTGCTTCTCCAAAATCGAGGTCCGTCCAGCTGTCTCAAACACAAGCCTCGATGGTTGCGTAAAATTGTTTTTGTTGCTGAATTAGGTCGCACCACGTTGTTTTAACACGTTATTAAGTGATAGGCTGAATCGTGGTCGCGTTAGGTTGAGCTCATCATTTCAATTGACCACTTCGTTGGTAAATGTAAGTGCGGATCAAGTTTTGGAAAGTGAAACGTTTGAAACATTAATTACTGTCTATCGTTTAATGTAATGAAGTTTTATATTGTTACATTTTTTAAAGGTTATTTAATAACGCCACTGTGCAGTAACTAAATATCTCCCCAGAGGGGTTAACGTTTGACGACGGCCGGTCGTAAAAACTTCATGCCATATCCTTCTTTAACATATGTTAAAAAGCATTTTACGTCAACCCCACTGCGAGTGCGATAAGGGCAGGTGGAAGAAGAAGAAGACTAAATTATAGCAGAAGCTAAATTATACGATATGTTTGGAGACAGTTATAAAATTATGAGGGTGTATAAATTTAAATGAAATCTTAAAACAGTGTGACGAAGACAAACTCGCCTATAAGCGGTGGAAGTATAAGAATGCGTCGGTAGAGTGGAGAACCCGCTTCGGTTTCGTGAGGGCATGCGGCGCGGCGCGCACGGCCGAGCCGTTCCACAAATCAACCGACGCGACGATGCCGACGGCATGATGGCACAGAATAACTCTTTACTACTCGCGATTTCTCGAAAAATTCTTGGTGCATACCAAAGTTTCTGAGTGACAGCGTGATGTCTTGTATTTTCCTGGTAAAAAATAAGGGACGAATCTTGCTATTTTTGAACAAGATATAAAGAAATTGGATTTTTGTGTATTTTATTTACACTAGGGACGCATCGTGTATTTAGTTTAAATAAAATAAGTGGAGAGCCATATATTGAGACGTTAGTGGAAAATTTATAATTACCTAGCTATTTATAAAATAGATTTATTTGCCATAGGTATCTAATGAGAAATGTCGAGAGCGTATGTAAAATTATTAAATATAGTGGGAGTGTTTAGCTGTTTCAAATATCCGTCGGTGACGGCGAGCGTTTCTTAAAAAAATAGGCGATTTCTATAGTGGATAGGGCTACTAGGCTGGAGTATAGACTATACTCAGGACAGGAAATATTTATTTCGAAATTATTTTACAAAACAAATACGCAATTAATATATTATCGGAACATTCTATAGAGTTATTTAGACTCATTAGATTTTAGTGGTACTTATTTTAGATTCAAAAAGGACCTTCATTTTAAGCACGTGAATAACACAACAAACTTGAAAGTATTGTGACATGATAGGCAAATCTTTGGTATATCGTTCTTTCTTTCTGCCTGGCATTATCCCGGCTTTAATGCCAGGGTCCGCCTTCTCGTTCCACAGATTTGACGGTATTTGGTATTATATAGGGCACCGTCTGATCCCCAGAACCTGCAACGGGAATCAAGTTTCGCCATTCTCATCCGTTAATCAGCAGAGTGTACCACGAACAGGGTTGGCTTTGGCCCTAAGATGGCGGTGGCCCAATTGCACTCCAGTGGAGTTCCATTACCATAAAAAATTATAAATAAATAACACCCAACAGTCTCACATATAGTCTGACCCCACAGTAATATAAGACTATCTTGTGACTTGGATATCAAGAACTACGAGAGACTGCCGATCTCACAACACCCAGACCCTGCCCGTCCTTTAGTCGGGACCCCACTCTCGCACAACCCTACACAGGGATTCATTACATCTCCCCTACAAATAAACCGTTATAAAAAATACTTGTTTGCCTTGTTGCGGGAATCAAACCCGCTGCCTCTCGCTTTATAGTCTAGTATTTTCGCATTCTTTAATTTTATATTTGTTCACAGGTAAATCATTCTCTTTGACGATAATGCTGGCCACATCACCGCCGCAAGTCGCCACCTACCAGAAGGCGATCAAGGTGACGGTGGATGGGCCCCGGGAGCCGAGGTCTAAGACTCGTCACCATGGCTTCCATCCCTTCCACTTCGGGCCGCGGTTCGCGCCCGATCCTCTCATGGGATCTCTACCTTTTAAGTTATCTGGTAAGGTTTGAAATTAAGTAGCCTTGTTTTAAAATTAGCAGGTTTGGGTAACAATATTTTAAGCTATTTGCTTTATCTTACCCAGTCTCTATGTAAAGAGATATACAGATATTCACGCTTGTTTCCCATACGGGTAGGCAGAGACCAACAGATTCCCACTTGCTACATTCCAAATTAATCCAATTACATTCTTCTAAAGCGATATATTTTAAACTAGGTGGCAGATCGCGTACGAGGGACCATCTGAGTTGGTACCACAGCGTTGTCTAGTTCTTCCACCAAGCACCAATGTGTAAGCACTGTTGTAATTCTGTTTGAAGACAGTGAAGTTACTGGGCATTATGAGACTAACGCCCGAATACTGAAACGCTATTTAAGCATTTAAGATTGTTTTAAACATGTTGAGGCCTTCTTAGCTGTCAAAATTGTATGAAAATAAGTAATCGTTAGCTGTCAGACAGTTGATAAGCGCTTCAGTATTCGGGCGTTAACGACTTATGTTTCAGTATGATGAACTAGTTCGTCTCGGTCAAATAAAGGAAAACAAAGCGTAACTTAGTAATTCTGATCCGATAATTGTCACATTTTTATAAATCTACATATCGCTTTATCCAAGAATAGAAACACCAAAAATATAAGTGTCAAGTGTTCTTTACTAAATACCCGACACATTTGGCCCCTCATCTAGTTTTGAGACTCACAAACGTTTCTATCCAAAAGATATTAAATTGTCAGCCGGGACCGTTGTCACTCGCGTCCGGCGCGGCGCCTCCAAAGGGGATTTAATTTTGTCGAGAAGTTTTGCGTGACAATTAATTATCAATTTAGAACCCTCTTTTGACACCTGCAAGGAACAGGTAGGTGATTTTATGCCACCTCATAATAATTATGAGTAC
The DNA here is from genome assembly GCA_905332985.1 of Mimas tiliae. Lineage (NCBI taxonomy): Eukaryota > Metazoa > Arthropoda > Insecta > Lepidoptera > Sphingidae > Mimas > Mimas tiliae. The sequence goes on from HG995255.1 coordinate 10,270,534, forward strand.
TTGAAAAATAATACATGAGAGAGATTTTCATGTATAAAAGAAGTCGTTTTAAATTTTACCGCATATTTCGACACCCGTAAACTCCGCAATTTGGAAATTTATATACAATTAAGTTGGAAGGCAGCGCGAATCTTCGACTATGCGATCAAACCACGTGGCCATAGCCTGTGCGAAAATTTCGTGCTACGCTACAACAGTTGGCGTCAACGCCAAGGGCGTTTTTATTGTGAAGAAGCTTCTAAGCCCCAAATGAGATCGGCTAGGAACACAGCGCAGTAGGGGAGGGATCAGAGAAATTGATAAATAATACTAGAATCCTTCAAGACATCCCACTTTTGCCGAAAGAGGCTCCTGCGGGTTATTAGTCGATATGCTAGCGTAGGAAAATTAATTATGGCGCCGACTTAGCATTCACTCGGATATGAACTGGGTTGAAAAGCTAGCGAGTCTGATATAGCCCTATCTTTGGGGCTAAATATGTATCCTTAAAGAGGAATATAATATCCCCGCGGCAAAAAAGAGATCCGACAAAAAAGGCCAACACCTAAATTTAGCTGAAAGGTAATTAATTCCCTTTCGTATTCTTTGATTCATATAATCCATTCATACAAAGAATTTCTAAAACAATACCTATGTACATGGGGTGATGAAAGAAAATTTGCGTAGCACCTGCATAAAATTGGCCCCAATATCGAAGCTACACCCCACGTCGCTCGTGTCGCCACGGGCGTCGCTAGGCGGCGCGGCGCGGCGTCTCGCTCCTTCGCTTGCAGGTAATAAACACCCCATAATTGCACCTTTATAAAAAGACCTGGATATAGGGAGTATTATTGGCAACATATAAAAATAGATTTTATTTATAACATGATGTTTTTATCAATCGTGGAGTTATAATCATGTAGGAATTTATTATTGATATCTACTTACGGCACACATCACATCACATGATGAAATTATTTCATTCACTATGAAAGTAAGTTCAAATTTTATCAAAAACGGATTCATTTACAGTAACAAATAGTATTTAAAGGCAAGGAGGTTCGCATGTAATCGCGGAGGCTGCCGTCTGTAGCGTTAGTGGCATAAACCTCGTTAAGGCGGGTGTCAAAGGGCTGTAACTCAATTACACACCTCGCGCTCTTGTGCCGGCGCGGCGCAGCGTGGCGCTCACTTGCACCTCGTGCTCTACGTGCTAAGAAATCCGAGTTAATGTCTTTACTAGCTGGATTGTTAATTTGTTCTTCTTTAAGAAGAAAAGCAAGGTTAAAGATACTTTTTTCTAAACCGAAATCAGTCTTATATTATACTGTCACAATGCTGAACACGGACTTTCTCTACTAATGTGAAGGTTTAGGCCTTAGTCCTCCACACTGCGAGTTGGAGGAACATTGAAATTCTTCGGGATACAGATCTTCTTACGATGTTATCCTTCTATGTTAAAGCGATATATGTATATAATTAACAATTAATACACGTAATTGTCAGCTCGCTGTTGTGTTTCTTAACTCCCTTTCTCAGTCCGTATTCCTTTTTTTTAAGGTCAGCAACATATTTATTATTCTTCTTTCTGGTATTGTGGGTTCATGGGCAGTGAATATAACTTACCATCATGTGACCAAATTGTTAAGCTCATCATCATCGCAGGCTGTTGCTGTCCACTGCCTATCTTAAGGTTGTCTGGAAGAAATCGCCGTTTGCGATAAGATCACCCATTACTGCATATTATGATCATTATTTTTAGGTTAAGTACTTCAGTTGGTGTGCAATAAAGAATCTTCTTTCGTCCTATTTATCTATATTTGCTATAAAAATACAAAAATGTTAACCAAACCACTACATATACACAAAACACACGAAACAATTTCACTCTATTTCAATAATATTAGCCCTCTCACATATCAAGAAACTAAGCTATGCGGTATTTGAACGCGTTACCTGGCATTCTCATTAAGAGCGCGCTCATATAACACGATTTAACAACTAGGCTTCTTTCGTGCGAGTTCGCTTTGTTCCCGCTTTAGAAACAATTTAGAGAGCGCTTCAATATGTAAATTCCGCGCAACGCGGCTGTTGTGACGAGTCTCGGAGCAAGTGTTGCCCTCTTAACGGCGAGCGCCAATAACCCTTGCGAAATCATGATAAATTATCCACACTCACGTTTACGCGTTGCTCTTATAGATACAAAACTTTGTAGGTTGATGTTGGAATGTGTGGATGTGGCATTAACATTTGGTACTGCCATACTTTTTTATCTAGCCACGGTAATGTCTACAGTCCACCTGCAGGCTTAACATATTATGCATATTGAGTAAGTTTTGTCATTATCTCTTTATGTCTATCGACGCTAACCTGGGGGCTTAGTAAGCAACACGACATACGAGTGTTTTGAAAGCCGGTGCATAATATCATTAACTGCAAAAGCTTAACGTTAAGAAATCAGCACACCTTTTATCTTTCTGCTTGGCGGTATCCCGGCTTAGTAATAGTCTTCAGCATTCTCTGTAGTGAGACTATTCACGTTCTCCCTCTAATTTGTCAAGCCAGCGGTTTTAAGGCCGTCCGTAGGAACGCACCCCTGGCATACGTATTTACGACCAACATACTCCTGCGGTTTTATCAGACCAAATGACCAAATCACCTTATCCGACACTCTGGGAATCTATTCACCACGTCGCGGATATCTAAGTTGCCGGGCTACTCGTTAAGCCGCACGTAACATCAAGAAATGCGCACATCATTGTTAATTTATTCCCCACATATGTCTCAGGTTGTCTTATGTCGTGACATGAGTAACGGTAGAAGTCGTAGAGTGATCCATAATTATTATCTTTCTAAGATCCGTGTTGCTCACGTCGCCGTGTGAGCGCCACTTAAAGTCGCAGCCTTCGCATTATTAATGAGGGAGCCTTAGAGAAAATTAAATATAGCATTAGGGCCGGAAGCCCGGGATTGGGAGTGAGGGTGGCAAGAAAGGAGGCCGGGCATAACCCTTCCACCTCGCGCCGCGCGACAATGCGGGTGCATAATTACGCATTTGTAAATTTTAAATGTCCCACCCGCCTCATACAGGCTTTTGTATGACGTGATTCGGGCTTTTACTGCACTTTTAAACGTAGCCGAATGAATTCATATGATTCGAGCGTCATTAAACTCGAGTTGTTTTGATAAGTGATGTGTGTCGTTTGCATGAACAGCTCGTTTCGAATGCATAGTTAATATGCACCTTTATTCATCCCTACCAGGATATTGAGTGTAGCGAATTTTGTTTTGCGTCACAAACGTCTATCATATCTAATTATATCTTGATCATTGATGCGGATAACGTCACGATCTTGTTTCCTGCTATAGTTTTATCAATATGACATGTAAGATGGCGAAACCACAAATTCAGAATTCTGATATCTTTTTGACCATGTGAACTGTGTGTGAACTTACAGTACTGTGATTATGCTCTTTGGAAGTCTCAATTGTTTACAAACTAGTACGAATATGCAATAAGAGTTTTGGCGGGAATTATAAATAAATACTGGTAAATACAGTCACACACATAGTCCTGACCCCACACTGGGTAAACCTGTGTTGTGGATTTCAGGAACTACGAGGGACTTGCGGTCCCATAACACCCAGACCCGAAACAAATATTTTTGGATCACACAAAAATTTGTCTCGGTGTGGGAATCGAACTCACGGCCTCTCGCTTCGCAGTCGGCTACTCGACGACTGCGCCCGGGAGGTTGTCAAATTCTGACAGTGCGTCGATCTCCAACTTTAAGTAATTCCTAAACTAGTTTAAAGTTTATATTTGTTGTATAAAGTAGTGTGGAATTGTGCAATAAACATTGACTGTCGTTGACAGTTTCTGGAATCGTGAATGATTGATGAAATGAGATAGGTGAATTTAGGTGATTTTTTTACCAAGTGTATTGATCGATTTAAATCGTTCGATCCGCTTGGAGCAAATCGTCTATGAAGCATCGTTCTGGGAGGAATGGACATCAAAACTCAAATAAGAATTTGAATTCGGCCACACTGGTATTTCATCGTTCTTGTGAATACATGATATTATATAGTCACTTGTCATCAGCTATACCTATGCATGGAAATGCGAAGCAATAATTAAACAACAAGAAAAAAGAATATGCAATAAATTCCGGCCGTCCACCCGTGATCAGTCACTGCGAAGAAAAATTTATACTTACATAACTTTATATTGCCAAAGAAAGAAAGTTGCCACTGGTACAATTATTACCTAACGCTAATTATCTATTAGTATGGATAACTTTAGTAAGTTGAATACATAAGTCACACTCTCGACATATACACCGGAAGGAATATGTAGGTACTTTCATAAATTGTTGACGTATATGTTAATTGTTGGTTAAATCTTACTGAAGTATTGAGAAATAGGGCCTCATGTAAATTTTTTGTAATGGTAACATGCCAACGTGCATATTTAAGATTGTATTAAAGTAGCTTGAAATTTACATAGCTCTATCTGAACTACAGAACAAACAACCCGTGTAACCTTCACTCCTTGTTGTCACAGCTACTTTCTACACCAAAAGGTTAATTAAGCTAAACAAAAAGGGGTTAAACAAAATCAATAGAAGCAAATTCATTAAGCGCTAAGCAGATTGAAATCCAAAATGGCGCGCAAGATGGCGCCGGGCGGGTTAAGGCGCGTTGACAAAGCGCCGTCGTTAGTTCGCGAGCCCTTTTATTAACCTTATGATGTACGGAGGACATCGGTCTTGCTGAGTCTCGTCTGTGACGTCATAAACTATCTAAGCACGGCTTAAGCTTATTTGTGTTAGTTAAACTTCGGTAATGGGCATGGTTTAAGGTAATGAGGCTTGGGTTCTCTGTGAAGTTGTGTTAAAATTTACGTTTTTCACAAAGAAAAAAGACATAGCGATACTCTACAAGGATTTCTTGTTATTCCATGGAATCGTAAACATATTAGTTATGTATTAAACATTTGAATCATAAGTATTTATTTTCATTATCACGCGTTCATATTTCGAAATAGACGAAGATTCCCGAAGCGTCGAAGCTTTATTAATTTATTTAATCGTAATTTCTATCTGGCGCTATCCCGGCTAGTGGTAGGGTCCACTTCCCTACTAAGACGTCTCCACTTCCCTACTAAGGCGTCTCCATTTCGCCCGATCTTGATCATCGTCCGTATTGAGACCGTTGGCTCTCATGTCTTCCTCTAATAGGTACGTCAAGATAGAGTTTTATGGGTCGTCCTCAAACGCTATTATCGTCGTTATTTTATCTTAAGTACATAATTTCAATAACTGCTGAAGTTAAGAAATTGTTACTTTGTTACATCAAATTTCTTTGTGAATACTATATCTCCTAAAATTTTAGAAATATTACTTTCTGAACCTTCGGATACCGTCTTGAAATATCACCGTCAGTTGCTGTTAGTAATTTTCTTACAAATGAAAACTACCACATGAGATCACACCATATCTAATTTCGTGGTTGAAATCAAACCTACTATCATATTGTGGCAGATTGATGAAATTTAATAAAGTTTAAATATTTCTCCAAACATGTGCCCATGAAGTCTTTATAAGCAGAAAAACATATAGTTAGTACGTAGGTATCTTTTTAAATACATACACACTCACGCCTGTAATCCCCGAAGGGGTAGGCAGAGGCGTAACCAGTACACCCATATTTCGCCGAGCGTATCTCCGTCCCTTATGTGATAGGGGGCGAGCCTATCGCCATACCGGGTACAAATTCCAGACTCCGGGCTGATACTAAGCATTTCGTAATAGAAAATCCCAATACCACTTTACCCGACCCGGAGATCGAACCCGAGACCTCAGCGTTGGCCTCAATCGTAACGCGTACGCATTACAACTGCGCCACCGAGGCAGTCCGTATCGTTTTAAAATATTACACATATCGATAAAAAGCATTTACATTACTGAGCCAAAGCTAAATCGCAGAAACAAAAGAAAAGGGAAAACCATCCGAGCACTACGATGTTCGAGGAAATGTAAAATAATTACTAGAAAGTGTTTCCAACCCTTTCTCTAATCACCGCGAAGGGTCTCGCGAGAGTTGTTAAAAATTCCGCCTTAATCCCGGGACATTGGAATCACACTAAAAACGTAAATACTTTTATCCGCGTAATCCGACCGTCTTCGCGGATTAGCGCTGTGTCGGAGGCAGGAAAAATGCAAGACGCAATCTAACAAATGGCATTAAAATGTTTGGGCTCAACCCTCTCGTGGCTCGGCACGATTTTTCAAAGTCGAAGAAAAAACCCCTTCGTTCGGAGCAATGTAGCGGACTCGAAGTCTTCTGATGCGGCCAATCCACTATAATGCCGACTGAGAAGTTTTGATACTTTATTGTGATTTGTGAACAGATATTTTTGTAACACAGTAATAATAAAGATAAGCTTACTTATTACTCATTTGGGAAATATAATTTATTACGGCACTTGTAAGAGTAAAACAGTTTTATAAGTTTGGTTTCTCTTGAGAGCTTGTAAAGGTCTAAATCAGTAAAACGTACTTTGAATTATAGCACTACTACGAGATATGTTCTGTTGTTTTTGTTAAAGTATCTATATTACAAGAGTAAGTATAAATATAAGTATCTATCTATACAAATTCTTTTATACATTGAAAAGCGAAATACCACTCATTCACCCACTGGTTAATCACAAAAAGTACTAAAGCTGCGATCATGAAATTAGGTCAGATGATAGTTGTGTTTGTGCCCTTACATAGACCGTTAAGATTTTTGGAAGTTTGCATTTTGAGGGGGAAAAGGGGGTAAACTTTGTATGAAACTTTTTTATATGGACCGGAATACGGCTGTGAAATTGAGTACACAAATATTGCTTATTAATAATAATGAGACACGTGTTTGATAACTAACACGGAAAAATATTTTCACGCGGGCGGAGCCGCGAGCAAAAGCTACTAAGTAATAAAATATGATTCGTAAGTACGCGAAAGTAACTTGTCATTAATATTTCTGGTTATTTTTTATATGCTAATATTTTTTTATAAATATCAATAAATTAATACATTACATATTATGGACTTGGACACAAAAATCTTGGTCCTTGTACACTGCGATTACACAAGTGCACAGATCAGAAAGAATTCCAACATTTTTAACGAATGCAAATCGCAAACCGTCTGGAATCGCCCTCGCTTTTGAATCTTTGAACAGTGAATACGAAATGAAACAATGCCATACCATTTTTCATGTCATAGATAAGGAAAAAATCTTCACAGTTGCTGTTCAACTGGTTTTTTATAGTGACAGTTATATTAGGTTTTTCTATTACGAATGCTCAGTATCAGCCCGGAGTCTGGAATTGTGTCCGGTATGGCGATTGGCTCGCCCCCTATCACATCATGGGACGGAGATACGCTCGTCGAAATGCGGGTGTACTGGTTACACCTCTGCCTACCCCTACGAGGATTACATCACCTATACCTTACTTTTGAATTTTTGATAAATTCATTGATTTTATTTATGTCCGTGGAGAGGCCGTGGGTTCGATTCCGGCACTGAGACAAATGATTGTGTGCTCCACAAAAAAATGTTTCGGGTCTGGATGTTGTGGGACCGCAAGTCTGTCGTAGTTCCTGATACCCACGATACAGGTTTACCTAGTGTGGGGTCAGGACTATGTGTCATGTGTGTAACTGTCGGGTGTATTCATGTATTCATGACACATGTAGAGACAAGCATAGACAATCTTAGGTATAAAATTATAGCATTCAGATCTTACAAAACGGAACCCTAAAACTGGATTCTTGACATTCCGTACTAGATAATCAAGTGCACAGTTATTTTTCGCTCAGCGCTGCACCGCGCCTTGCCAGCAAGCCATATTATCTACTATGGATTCTCTTCCTCGTAGCTGGAAGAATCCTTCGAATACCGTCTGCTTGGTTACTTGCCGGCGGGTGTTTAAAACCTATTAAAATTACTTGATATTCTTTGCAAATACCAAACAGTGTTCTTTTTTATTAGCTTGAATGAGACAAGAGACTATTATTTAGATGACGTGACTGGCAGGTCGCTCGCTTGATGGTAAGCGCCACGCCTGCCTATAAACATAAGAACACCACTGAACTTCGAATTACAAAGCACTGCATGACACTGGACTACTCTCGTCACACCGAGACATAATATGTTAAGTCTCATAATGCCTTGTAATTTCACTGGCTTTAATGTCCTTCAAATCGGAACACAATAATGCAACACACTGCTGCTTGGCGGCAGAAATCTAAAAAGTGGTGAAAATAGACAAAAATCATAATGAAAATAACTAAGTGTATGTCTTTTATACCCATAACAATCCTATATCGTACTACTATTATAAATGTGTAAGTTTGCATGTATTTATATTTGTGAATTTGGATGTTTGATAGTCAATCACGCCTTAAAGACAGAATGGTTTTGAATAAAATTTGGCACACAGCTACCTACTACCTACTACCACAGGTGTGGGGTCCACACCAGAACCTAAATTAAGACATAAGCTATTTTTAACCGACTTCAAAAAAGGAGGAGGTTCTCAATTCGGCGCGTTTTTTTATTTGCTTTTTTATGTATGTACATAGATTTCTCCGCCAATTGTGGACCGATTTTGTTGGAAAAAATTTCACTCGTTATGACAGAGTACGGAGAAAAAAAAAACTCCTCAACGGACAACAGTACACTTGTCGCGATTGTGTTTATGGATTGGAATTTACATGCTATTGCTTGAAGTCGGTTTCTAAGTTTTGTTAAACGTTATTAACTCCAAAGTACACGCTGGCAAAGCCGCGAGCAAAAGTTAGTAAAACAATAAAAAGTCTATTCAACCCCTTCACACTCAACCGATATTCAAGCCGTGTCGCTCGGAGGCAAGATTACGCCGGGCTTAATCCTAAAAAGTAGCTCTTGTCTAATTGCAGAGAACTCATAAAGCACTACACCTATAAAGGCTAAGCGGTCGGATTCAAAATAATGTGTTTTACATTTTCGTTCCGACGGTATCTGCGACATAAAACGGCCTGTAATTTATTCTATTGCTGAAAGGGTTGGGTTGGCTCAGGGTGGGAATTACCCAAGGTGGGTGCTAAAGGGTTAAGCTGAATATACGGGGTCGCGGCGCCGGCAAACTTTGTTAATTTATGCGCTTAAAAATGTCAACTGAAAATTATGACGCCAAAACACATTTCCTATTTGTTTTATAAGTGAATGCGATTTGCGTTGATAAGGAATATGGAAATGATGAAAATACTTTACGATGTCCATTTGTTGTGGAAAGTCCGGTTTTTTTAATCCCGGCGAGAAAGGGGTTAAGTTTAGCCCCTTTGTCTATGAGTTTGAGTATCTTTCTATGGCACATCTAAACGAATGAACCAATTTGGATGTGGTTTTTTTATTGAAATCTTTTAATTGAGAGAGGTAATCTTGAATTGATGCTGCAATCGAGACATCTGCAGATTCCGATTATAATAGCAGATATACCCTGTTTGTGATAATTAAATAGGTTTCTTGGCTTAAATTGTTAGATAAGGTCTTTTCAAATATAGTGTCTATTTTAGAGACTTTTTTTGTACGAGTACATAGAATGATTTATGCTGATTCATATTTTCTATTATATTACATTCTTCTTTCTTTCCACCTGCCCTTATTCCATTCGCAATGAGGTCGGCACAACATGCTTTTTAACTCATGTTACAGAACGATTTGGCTTGTAGTTATTAACGTTAACCACGTTACCATCCATACCAGAACTAAATATTTGTGGATCACACAAACATTTTATTTCGGTGCGGGAATCGAACCCACGGCCTCTCGCTTCACAACCGACTACTCGCCCACTGCGCCACGGAGGATTTTTTTATAGCGTAGGCCGGCAAACGAGCAAATGGGTCACCTGATGGTGAGTGATCTCCACCGCCCATGTACGCCCACAATACCAAAAGGATCATGTGCCGGCGCCCATGACCTTAAAGGAAAGTTATAATTAGGGGATTGGGATTTAGACCTTCGGATATCACTCACCGTACGAAACGCAGCAGCAACCTGCTGCTTTAAGCTTTTTTTCTGTGAGACAGTGGTAACGATCCAGACGAGTCGGTCCATTCATGCTGTACACAAAACTCACTGCAGCATGGCGCTGCCACTCAAAAAATAGGTTACTCTCTGTAACATTAATAAATTCAATTAACATTCCTCTCTTCACATCTTTGTTCTGATTTCACGATTCCAAAATTGAACGTAAATGTCAAAGTACGTGTTTGTAGGTAACAATTGAGGAGTGCCGCAGCGGAGATAAGGCGCGAATTGAAACAAGCTTTGCGGGGGTAGGGTGGGCGCAGTCGACTCATTATTTAAATATTCTGATGAGTGCGTTAAGTATCGCGTTAGCTTTAGTGGAGCGTTTTACGCGATAACTCTTAGCGCTATTGTTGTGCTGATTGAATTTACAATTGACGTCTTTGTTGAAATTTGACTGAATGTTTTGTGATAAATTGAAGTTTTCGGATTGAAGGATGATTGTATTGAGGTGTCACGTGGATTAAGTGAATGTGTCATCCATATGTTTAACTTATTAGGCATTCGAATATTAAGCTATGATGTCTACAGAATGAATGGGTAAAACCACCGTTTCACAAAATATCGATGTGAAAATCCCCTTCCTTAAAGTCCCTATTCCTTTCCTTTAAGTTTAGTAACGAACCCATAATTCTTATCGTACTTTGGATTTATCGTACGGTGGAGGTTATATTAAATATATAGTTTTGACACTCAGATACATCAATATATGTAGATCACACAAACATTTATCTCTATGCGGGGTCGAACCCGCGGCCTCTCCTTTCCTGGTCCGCTACTTACCTACTGCACCACAGAAGCTGTCAAACCCACATGCTAGATTGCTGTCCTCTGCTATAAAAATATCTATATGTAATTTAATATTTTGTTTCAGGTATCGCTCATCAATTAGCTGGATTACCAGGAAGTGAGTGGGGAGCACTGGCTCGACACTATCCACCACCGATACTGCCAGCCCATCCACACTTCACGCCACACGTTCTACCTCCAGCACACACGCAACCCCAACACGTACCACCACCTCCTCACGAGACAGGTAAAAACTATAAATGTTTTAACATTCATCCTCACCTCTATTTATTTATAATATGGAGCCTTCATCAAATATTTCATGCGTTTTTAATATAGCTGCTTGAAAACTAGCTAAAATACAATAGATTGGATTTTACAAATATTAAAATACTTTAAATGGAGATGGGAATCAAAGAACGATTGGTACAATAATCGATTCTTGGAACATAATATTGAATTTTTATACTCAAGAGTTTATTATCGTAAAGGTTATATTGTTATTAAATTATAGCATAATCAGTAGAGCTGTGTATTAGTTTTTCCATATACGATATAATATTATTAATTACCTATGTTGTAAATGATTTGTCATTAATCATATTTTTAGAGTTACGTATAATTTGGCTACTAACAATCCATTTAAATATCGTCAACATTAAAAATAACTAGAAACAGGAAAAAAGTGACAGAAATACTTGTTATTTTCGCTAATCTAACACAATGGAATGTTGTTTTATAGATGTGTCATCAGAGAACCCGATAGCGATGCGTGCACACAGCACGACAAGCCCGGCTAATTCTCGTCCAAGCTCACCACAAGAAGACGACATCTCAGTCACAGCGTCAATTAGTCCACCGCCTGATGACCGTCCAGGCGCATTCACGTCCGTCACGAGAACGCGCAAACCACTACAACCGCTGCCAGCGCCATCTAGTCTATTCCACAGCGCGTTGGCAGCGCAGTTATTCTTAAACTCGCCATTATTGCCCACTCCACCCGCGTGGCTTTATTCCCAATTGTACGGAGGCTATGATTGGTGGCTGCGACCGCCGGCTCCTCAAGAGGATTCTAGTTCAAGTCCAGATAGGGACGAAGAAGGATCCACGGCATCGGGGGCGGGGAAGAAAAGACCCGCGTCACCAGAATGGTCAGAACAGGGAGTTCGAACTCGCAGCAAATCACTTATCACACCGGAAAAGAGACCGGTGGATGTATGGCGTCCTTATTAGTGAAAACAGGTTAATTTTATATTCGGTTAGTCTACCGTCCGATGTGTTTAAGACTATAGACAAGATTGTGTTCGTGTAAGTTGGATACGAATTCGGTAATAGCTATCGAAATGGATCGATGTGTTTTACGTTAATAAGTAATGTGAATTTCAAATCGTAACGTTAAATAAATTGTTGACTGTATTATAAGATAATGCAAATTATGTAAATAAAGTTATCAAAATTTTTCATATGTGTTTCAATAATTGGTAAAGTAGCAGCTTGTTGCTGCGTTTCGTACGGTTAGTGAGAACCGTATCCGGAGCCCAAATCCCCCTCCCCTTTCCAATCACTTAATTATCCCTTTCCTTTAAGGTTGGTAACGCGCCCATGATTCTTTTGGTACTGTACACGTACATGGGCGGTGGAGATCACTTACCATCAGGTGATCTACCTATGTTATAAAAAAATTGTAGCGTTGGTCTTGTTACACTTACCATCGATTACTATGAATACACACTTTTATAGATATGTTGATATCTCGACCGTCCGTGGGAGAGTGAGGCTCTCCCTAGTTGCTGGTGTATTTATATGAGGTAATTATCTGCCATTTACTATCTACCTCCATTATATTATAATATACAAAGTATGTTTGTACACTCACTGGCTATACACCACAATAATATAGGTGCCGATGCATCGAATAGGTATGCGTAGTGTGAGGGGTAAAAAGTTTTGGATTGTATCCATTATAGTCGAAACCGCATCGACGGGCTATTTGGCACAGGTCATTGTATCGTTAACGTGCCATCCCTGTATTAAAATGTTATTTTACTTAATTTAAAACGGGAACAATAGTAATGCGTATAATTTTTGAACCACCGAAATGGTTTTCAACTTTCTAACTACTGACAGAAGGTAGATGTCCAAACAACGCATACTCACAATTCTACTTGCAACGACTTGCAACGTCACGCACGCAAACGCAAAAGAAATGTTGCCAGTAAAAATGTATAATTTTCCTAAAAAATTGGTAATGTGTAGTTGGACAAAATGTGTTTTATACATTGATTTATAAGTGAGGATCAAAAACATAATATGGTGAGTAGTTATTAGTATGGTCATCGTAGTTTGGAGTCGTATATGGTTCCAAATGAACGGCTTAAATTTCGCGCGTGTACGAGTACACAGACAGGTTTGACAAAGGCACATACATACTTCTAAAACCCCTTTTTTTGTCGGGAGTTAAAAAGCGAAGATTGCTAAAGTGTTTAACTTAAACGTAGTAGTATCATAAGTAGAATTTATTCTCACAGGAAAAACCACACGAAAACATATTAAAGAATATAATTTATTTGTATGGCCACTTGTTAGTCCTATGTTTTTTATTTTCATTGTAAATTTTATTTGGGACAAACACAAGACTGGGTGCCTGTACATCTTCTGTCGACAAAGTCCATGAGTCTTAGTACTCCGTTCGTGACTTCAGCCGCTGTTGAGACGATCTCGTCCTTTGGAAGCAGGAACCTGTGTCTCTTACCTCTTAACTCGACCATGTACGAGTAAGGTATGTTTGCGACTGCGTAGCTCCAATCTATGCTGTTACCGCATGTGTAGTACATGAGGTCTTTTGTGCTGCCCACTTTGTATGTGTGACCGTTTGTGCTATGGATTGCCTAAAGATATAAAAAGGTGCTAATTACAATAAATAATTTGTAAATGTTTTACTATTAATTTATTTAATCCCAGTTGCATGAAATTAATTGAGCAGAATAAATCGAGATTAGTAAACACAACTGTCACTTTGTATTACATTAAATATTTATTTATAACTAGCTTTTGCTCGCGGCTCCACCCACGTGAGCTATGTCCTACTCCAGTCATAGTCCACCTGTATGCCAGATTTTATCCAAAACCGTTCAGCAGTTAAGGAATGATGTAACAAACATCCAAATTCACAAACTCACACACATCCAAACTTTTAAATTTATAATAGTAGTAGGACTATGTTAAAGCATGTGGCGCCGACCCCACTGCGGGTGGGAAAAGGGCAGGTGGAAGAAGAATCAGAGTAATGCGCTCACCTTAGCCATAGCTGTTCCTCCTTCTAATAATTCGACATAATCAGGACAAGGATCATCCGTATATCCCCATGGAAATATAATAACTTCACCGTAGCTGTGGAAGGACAGGAATACTTTGAACTTCGACGAAGATTCGGATATGATACGCTGAAATAAAAACATTAGAAAAACGTAAATACATGCATACGCTCACGTCTATACGCAATTCTCGAAGGGGTAGGTAGAGGTGTAAACAGTACACCCATATTTCGCCGAGCGTATCTCCGTCCCATGATATGATAGGGGTCGCCCCCTCGTGTGATAGGCTCGCGCCTATCGCCACACCGGGCACAATTCCAGACTCCGGGCTGATACCGAGCAAGGAACACAACTGTAACAGTACTTTCACACTGCTGCTTCGTGGCAGAAATTGAAAAAGCCGTGGTCTACCCCGATGGCCCCTCGCATATGAGGGACCTACCACGTAGTATATAATATAAAGTAATAAATATAACATGTAGGTTTTGTTTCTCTACAGAGACTTACTTTTACTGCAGCCGTTTCTGGTTCAGAAAAACTTTTAGGTCCCCTATAAAATATGTTGCCAGGGTCATCAGAAGAACCTTCTTCACCCTTTTCTCCCCAACCGTAACTGAAAAATCATTATGCATTTGAATCGTCAAACTTTCGGTTATATACCACTTTATGCTCGCGCCTCCGCCCGCCAGAACGGTCTTTTCCGGGATAAAAATTAGCTTAGGTCCTAGTCCAGGTTATAGTCTACCTGTGTACAAATCCAAAACCATTCAGCTGTTAAGGCGTGATTGACTAACAGACAACCAAATTCACATCTATAATTGTAGTAGGCTAGTATGACAACATAATCTCACGATGTTCGTGACCTCTGACTTTTCTAAATTACATGTATATACATTGTCAATTATCGCTTGTTTTAAATTCACGGTGAACGCAACATCGTGAAGAAACCTGCATACCTGAGAAGTTCTTCATAAGAAGGTATGTAAAGTCAGTCAACCCGCATTATTAACGCCTAACTTTTCTCATTTGTAGAGAAGGCCCAACAGTGAAACGTATGAAACGTGTAACAGAAAGATGCGGTCAAATTTAAGCAACATATAGTATGCAATACAAGTACTTCACCCCCCGTGGTACCTTATCCGATATATGTGTTTTGCTAGGATATAAGAAATAAACACATTTTTATCGAATGAGTAACATGTCGATATTCGATTTGCAATTTGGAATAACACTAAATCATAAACAGCTAAGCTGTTGTCTCACTCAAGCATTATTCTTGCTCACACACTTCACTTTTATAGGGATGTGATCGATCTTATCGTTTGTAATAATATTATTACGATCGATAAGATCGATCACATATAAATAATAATATAACTAAACTTACTATATAAACTTTGATAACATCCGGCACATAAACACTTACTCACTCTCAGGTTATGTAAAGACCCTTAACATGACCACACCTTTCTGTAAAACGTTGTAGGTAAATACAAGACTAGTAATAATTATAATATTGTTAGTAGTAAAATAACCAACAAGTAACAATGTAATGTAGGAGAAACATTGGGTCGACATACCTGAAATTCCTGTTAAGATCAACACCGATACACTCTCCGTAACGCGCTCTATTCTTTCTCCACATACGATCGTGTGTGTGAGTGTACTCATATCCATCCGGATTTAAAACAGGTAGTATGTACCTATAAGAAGATATTTGCATTTTATTATTGCTCGAGGATATCTTGTAGGTATTTCATTATTTACTTGTATTTTATCTTGTAGGTATTTCATTATTTACTTGTATTTTATCTTGTTGATATTGAAGGTAGCTTTGTTAGGCACGTATAGACGTAGCAGAGTGGCAGAGCTACGCTGTAGACAGTTTTGTCTACAACATGAATGGGCTGGCTCATCCGGGTCGTTATCACTGTCGCACAGGAAAACTGCAGCTTGCTGCTGAATTTCGTATGGTGAGTGAGATATCCGGAGGCTTAAATCACAATTTGATATTCGCTTTTGCGTGTGCATTGACAGCGTGATAATTTTGTTCCTAATTATATTTTATCTATTGAAAAAAGTTTACTTGGACGTTGTGAAACAGGCCCTAAAACTACTATAACGCACTCGACACACCGGATCACACCAATCATCCGTGCAACAGGCATCAGCGTGCGGATTTTGCAAGCAATGTCCAGTGATTTTGACCATAGATTATTTTATATTATATATATAACTGCATGTACAAATCTCACCAGTCTTTATTGGTGACACTATCCGGCTGCTCGTGAAATGTTCTTACAATCCTGTCTGCGATGTAAGTAACCACCGCCGTGCTGATCCACTCCCGCGGGTGGATGGACCCGTCCAACCAAACCCCCGCGTTACCACTGTTTCCGTTTGATATCTTCAGCAACTGAAATACACTTATATTTTTTATGTAAGGAACTCTGAATTGTAAATTCACTATCACTTTTGTACAGAAAAGATAAATAACTTCGTCAGGATGTTCAAAAAGTTTAATAGTCTATTCACATTAAATGCAATATTATATTACTGTTCACAATTTATTACACTTGCTATGATTATTCACAATTCTAATCACACTCGGGCAGCGTTACCACGAAAGAGTTCTAAGCACGACTAAGTTCCCTCAACTAATAATGCGCCCGCTTATATACCTTACCAATCACCTCCACCACATCTCAGTCTTATTATCTACCCGCTTTACATAGTTATTCCCTCGACTACCTTCACTAAGACCATTAACGGTGCTATTACTAATATGAGGGTAACAGAATGAAGAGAAACCTTTGCCTTGCCCGCATATTATAAGCACATGAGTAAAAATCGGTGAGATCTCACGCACCTGTGCCACACTATATGTGAATGTAACCGCAGTGGGCCGTTTGTATGTAGCTTGGACTCTGTTGGGATTTTTATTCATGTGGTATGAGCCCACGAAATAACTCACGCCAGAGACTCGTTTCAGGATTGTACCGTAAAGTGCACCCACGACATAGAGACAGTGATAGAGCTATAATGCGTGAGAAAACGAGATAACATTTTATCGTGACGTGAATCTAGTATTCATGCTGGCGTTAGATTCAATAAACAAATGATGATGATGTCATCCATGCCACCTATCTCAATCAGTTAAGCGTAGATATTATGCTTTTTTGAGCATCCACTGTTTGCCGAGCTTTATCATCCGAGCATCGCATCACATCACCCGTGACGAGATGCGATGTGATGTGATGATGGTTACGAGCCTATCGCCATCCCGGGCACAAATTCCAATGCTGTGCAATTCATGTTGCCCGACTTGGGAAATTGAACTTTCTGGGTTCTCAGCTTTAGTACGCTGCAGCGCTGCTACTAGATCAATGAAGCAATATCGATGAGCAATGTATTAATTACCTTAATATCCCTTCCTTCAACAGATTGTCCTATAACCGCCACAGTGCACAAGTAAGGGTATTCACTCGCCAATTTGTCCAGAAACGCGTAAATCACATCCAAACGGTGGTAGTTCTTCCAGTCCATGTTACGACCTAAAATTGACATTAATCACGCAACTTTAGCGCAGTAATTTATTACTCTCACTAAGTCTACCATTTCAGCTATGAATTTAGTTGAAACACTAGATTTAACATCCTCTATTATGACTGATTGGTTAATTGTTCAAAAAATATATTTTAATTAATTGTAACTGTATGTAACTTGTAATTTTATTTATCAATAAAGACTTTTTTTAATAGCAGAGTCCAGCTAATGAGCAAATGGGTCACAAGCTAAGTGATCTTCACCGCCCAAGAACCAGAAGAATCATGAAGTGTTGCCGACCTAAAGGAAAGGGGTAATTAAGGGGTTGTGGATTTAGGCCTCAGGATATCCCTCACCGTACTAAACACAGCAGCAAACTGCTACTTTACGATGGTTTTCAGTGAGACAGTGGAAACGACCCGCTCAAGCCGGCCCATTCATGCTGTAGACAAAAACAGTTTACAGCGTGGCTCTTCCACTCAAAAAACCATCCCATACGGCCTCTCACATACGAGGAACCTAGTGAATCAAGTGTTCATTTAGAAGTAGCGTTCTATTTAATTTAAAATTCTTACGATAACTAGCAGAGTGCTGCTTGATATTGCTCGTCATTATAGCGTCTGGTTCTCTTTCAAGCATGAGACTGACGTCACCGATCGCTACTGCAAATGGAATCTCTCGCTCATGGAGCATCCCAGCAACTTGGGCAGTTCTTGGACCTTCGACCATAATGTCCATTGTACTACGTTCTTCTTTCCAAATGTTTATAGCTGCAAATTAATTAAATTGTCACACATTTTAAACCCGGATAAAAATTAGGGGTGTAATAAGTATGAACCCTTTTGGCTTTCTATGAGTGTATGTGTATGTATGAGTGTGTATGTATCTCTGTCTGTGGTGATTGTGGAAACGGTGGTGGTTATCCAGTCGGGTTTAAGGTATCATTCCACTAGCAAAGTATATGAAATATGGGTTTGTTATGAAAATAATTAACAGTATAAATGCAAAACAACATATTTTTTCTCTCGCAAATTATTATTCAGAAAATGAATTCAGGAAGGCTTCTATACTCAAATAAATAATGAAGTCTCCTAACAGTCATACGCATAGTTCTGACCGCACACGAAGACCGTCTTGTGTCGTATAGGCAACTACGAGAGACTTTCGGTCTCACTTAACCCAGATCCGAAAAAAAATAATTGTGCACCACACATAACATACGGGGAACGAACTCATAACCTTTCACAACCCGCTACTCGCCCACTGCGCTACGAAAGCTGTCGAACTTGTACGAACCTCCTACAGTATCCAATGCTTTCACGAAATATCGTTGTCCTTCCCTAGTTAATCTCACTTCCCATACTTGTGTATTTCGATTTGGAGGTGCCACTTTGAAGCTATGTCGATATACTTTTTTGAAAATTATTTTGCTATTTTTTCAATCACTGGAATTTTAAGGAATTTTGATAAACATTATAACAAATTTGACAGTGATATATTTGACGGGAAATGTTTTATTTTAATTCATATCAAAAAGTTCACATTTACAAGAAGGTCAAAATTAATTCAAAGGATACATACATACGCATCTTCTTCATTTTTTTCTTCACTTACAATTTTGCTTTCAGAATAATTATCCACATATTCCATTAAACTTTTAACGCAGCTCAAAATTTCTTTGCCAGTTTCTTCAATTTCTTGTCGTGGTAATTTGAATTTGTGTTGTTTGCTTCTGAGTTCTATGAGGTAACAGTAAGGGATTTCGGCGGCGCCGTAACTCCAGTCGTTACTGGTGCCTGCTGCGCCATACATTACGTCTCTCGAAATCCCCACTTTATATGTATTGCCGTTGGTTTCGTAGATAGCCTGAGAATAGTTTGTAGATTATGAATCATTTTGTTGATAAGTTGCGAATGCTATTGTTATTCAACTGAGTAACATTTTAGGAATTTAACCTAAATTTTAAATTTAAGTTTTGAATACCTTCGACATGACTGTAGCTCCTTCAAGTAAACGAACGTAATCAGGGCATAGTTCATCTCTAAATGCAAATGGAAATATTATAACTTGTCCGTAACTGTGTAAAGTGATGTATACTTTATATCGTATCCCAGAGTTTAGAAGAATATCCTGAGCATATAAAAATAATGTGTCAATATCTTGGTGGTAAACATATTTATAAATTTAATATAGATTTTTATTACATCGGCAAATTATAGCTTACTTGAACGCTGAAGGAAGACATCCTGAGAAAACCAGTATTTCGAAAGTATGTGAAGTCTAACAACCCGTCTTAAGCCAGCGTGATGGACTAAAGCCTAACCGCTGTCATTTGTAGAGGAAGTCGTGCTTAGCACTGGACAGTATATTACTGAGCTGATATTATTGTTATATTTATACCACAGAATATTCATTACTGTGTTTTACGAATAATAAATCCATGTTATCGATGTCTAATATGCGTATAATGAGCATATCTCTCAGTAAACTATCAGCTTAATAAATTTTAATTTACAATACATCTGATTTCACTATCAATTTAAATCATATTAAATGTATTACAAAAGGACATGTGCCACGTTCGAGACATTTTTAATTTGAACGCTGATTATTATGTCCGCGTGTGAATTTCACGTAATGCAAATAGTGAATTAAATTAATGTAATGGAATGATATAAAACCGTAGCAGTGAAATTGATTTACGACTAAATCCTGTTTGCAGTTTAATCTCTGCGTTCAATGGCGATGACACGATTTTGGTATCAACGGTACATTATTGCTCAAATGATGCTGCATCGGTATCGACGTACGCATCCAAAGTAATAATTTATGAGTTCAGTTTTCATTGATATAGGTATTATGATTATGTTGATGTTTCATCTATTATATCGTGAGTTGTGAGTGGATATTCTAATTATTATTATTCGAATGGCGTATCAAATAGTGCTGGTGAAATGTTTAATAATCTTTGGTTTGGGAGAAGTCAAAAGGGATCGAAGGTTGTCATTGACAGCTTGGCAGCTGATATTTTTGAATAAGTTAATTGAGTTTTTTAATTGCATTTTATTTGCAAACAATATACAATTTGAATGGTGACAGAAACATCATTCGAGATAAACATCTCAGCGGATTCATAAAACTAATGTTATAATTCATACTATCTTACAAAAACAACCATCAACGTTTAGCATTTTTATTAGAGCGTTATTAGAGAAAAACAGAAGAAAATATTATATAAGTAATAATATGAATTATATTAAAATATTGCCACATCACTAGCTTTGACTGTACTCTATCTAGTTGTCGAAATTTCAATTTGTTTGAACGCGATGGGTAGACGTAATGATTCTGTGACAAGGATTATTATAAATAGGTAAAAAAATTACTAAGTAATTTAATAACTATATCATACCCGTACTGCAGAGGATTCCGGTTCGGAAAAAGCTTCAGGTCCTCTGTAAAAAGCGTTTGTAGGAATATCTGATGATCCTTTGCCTCCCCAGCCATAGCTAGAATGGTGCCAATCTTCACAATTAGAAGTACTTGATGAAAACACATTATTTTTAGGCATTTTTATTCTGTATCAACTGATATGACTGATTGAATTTTAAGGCCACAATTACGATTGGCAAGAATGTGATTTATATACGACTGATTTCAATCAACGATCTCAATAGAATTCTCCACATCGATCCCAGAAATCATCCAATCAAAATAAGTAATTTGTATGGATGACCTTCAAAGCAACATACTTATATAGGCTTCATATTGGCTAATTCGTGGGTCAATCTAGAGATTGAAAATAAGATCGTTTATTGAAATTGACCGTAGGACAACAGACTTTCTCATCGGTCACAATTATACCACCAAGTATTTTTTTTTCTAGTTCACATTTTATTCAAAGGTCCTCTATAATGGTCAGCCATTCGATCGTTATTTATGAGCCAGTTGATTGCGACAAGAAAATAATGTATAAAATTTCAATAAATATTCAATCATTCAACTATTTAATTTAGACAATATTATTTGGACTACCTTTTTTAAGGAGATCGTGCAGTCTCAGCACTAAGTAGTCGCGGTTTATATAAAGCTGCCCATCCCTCCCATATAATATAGTGGAAGTAGGTACCTGAAGTTTCTATTGAGGTCAACTCCAACGCATTGTCCGGCGTGCCACGCTCTGTTCTTACGCCACATTCGTTCTTTCGTGTGGGAGTACTCATATCCATCAGGATTAAATACAGGAAGAAAATACCTCGTGAAAACATCAAGTGTCAACTTGTAATTCATAAAAATACTGTGCACATCATCTTTGTCTTTTATTTTATACTTTCGTGGTGCAGTAAGTAGCTACTATGAAACAAGTGGTCGCGGGTCCGATCCCCGCTCCAAGACAAATGTTTCTGTGATACGCCAATATTTGTTTCAGGTCTGAATTTGGGACTAAAAATCCAGGTAACTACGAAACAAGACTTTTATTTTAGTGTGGAGTCCTGTCTATAGTCCTGACTAGGTGTGTGAATGTTGAGAGTTGCGTGTTATGTTACAATGGCAAATATTGTATCAATAATAAGATGTACCTAATCATAAAACTTCATGAATCTCAAATCATTAAAACTCGTTAATGATTTCTATATATTTCTATATATTTTATAGTCACATGCTGAATCAATTCAGTGTAAATTGGAACAGAGTTAATGAGGTCGCTCTTCCTACCGTATACCTAATAAATCAATTCCAATACGAAAATGTATTTGTAATGTTCTCACTAATCTTTATTTAAAAATTATCTACAATTAATCAGAGATAGCAAAACAAAAAAGGGATCTCAGAAGGCATACAAAAAAAATAACTTGATTGCTAGACATGTTCTATCACGCAACCGGCTTTTTATTTTACTAAACTAGGTCAAAGTCAAAGTCAAAGTCAAAATATTCTTTATTTAAATAGCCTTTTCCAAGATCTTTTAAATCGTCAATTATATTGTAGATATACTACTACCGCTTCGGAACGTGTTACAGCTGTGGAGAAGAAGCGGTGCAAGAAACTCCCTCAGCAACACGATCTGTCAAAATAATCCGAAAAATAATCAAAGTATGTCATAAAAAATTAATAAAAAAAAATAGAATAACATTCATCTTAAATAAAAATAAACATTAAAATAAAAACATTGTCATAATATATTAAAATATACCGATTAAAGTAAGTCTCAACGATTGCAAACCAAATAATATTATGAGCCACTTAGTCCCAAGCTGTTTTATCATCCAAATAGTCAAAAATTCTATAATAAGCCTTACTACAAAGCTGGGTTTTTATTCTGTTTTTAAATTGTTTTACTGACAGCTCTATAATATGCTTTGGCAGTTTATTAAAGAAGCGTGTACATTGTCCTATAAAGGAATTACCGATTTTGTGGAGACGAGTAACATGTACAAGAAGTTTATGTTTATTCCTAGTGTTAAGACTATGTATATCACAGGTTTGTTTAAATTGTTTGATGTTTTTACGCACATACATTAAATTTTCATAAATATATTGTGATACCACAGTGAGAATTTTTACCTCTTTGAACTTCTCTCTGAGAGAAACCCTCGGACCAAGGTTATAGATGGCTCTGATGGCCCTTTTTTGTAAAATGAAAATAGTATTGATGTTCGCCGAGTTTCCCCACAGAAGAATTCCATATGTCATGATGCTATGAAAATAGCTGAAGTAAACGATTCTTGCTGTTTCTACATCAGTCAAATGCCTAATTTTTTTAACAGCGTAAGCTGCAGAACTTAATCTACCTGCCAATTTATTTATATGTGGCCCCCACTGAAGTTTTGCGTCTAATGTAATGCCCAAAAATGTGGTAGACTCGACAGGGTCCAACCTATCTCCATTAATTTGTACATTGGTTCTTACCTGTTTCGTATTAGGCATGGTAAATTTAATGCATTTTGTTTTACTTGCATTAAGTAATAAATTATTGGCATTGAACCACTTTACAACTTTGCAAAGTGCATTGTTCACTTCGTCAAAATTTAATAGCTGTCGTTTAATATTAAATATTAACGATGTATCATCTGCGAACAATACTATTTCGGGGTTATCCCTTACGTAATAAGGTAAGTCGTTGATGTACACAAGAAATAAGAATGGACCCAAAATTGAACCCTGCGGGACTCCCATGGTGGCTACAGACCCTGGAGATCGTTTTCCGTTTATATCAACCTTTTGAATCCTATTGCTCAAATAAGAGGTTAGAAGGTTGAGAGCTTTATTCCTAATACCATAGTGTTGTAGTTTCCTGGCTAGGGTTTTATGGTCAACACAATCGAATGCTTTGGATAAGTCACAGAATATGCCAAGGCCATCCCTTGACTCCTCCCATGCATGAAAAATATTTTTTAGAAGATCCACCCCCGCGTCAATTGTTGAGCGACCCTTAGTAAATCCAAACTGCTTCTTATGTAACAAGTCATTTGAACTAAAATGTTTCATTAATTGAGCTAGAATAATTTTTTCAAATATTTTACTCAGTGTTGGTAGCACAGAAACAGGTCGAAAGTTGGAAGGGTCTGACTTATCACCAGCTTTAAATAATGGAATTATTTTGCTATGTTTCATCAAGTCAGGAAATACTCCAGATGCGACACAGCTATTGAATATAGTTGCAAGATATGGAACGATTATAGTGATTATGGCTGAAACAGTCTTAACAGATAAGCCCGACAGATCCTTGGTGGTTTTCATATTAATCATTTTAAATGCATTGAGAACATCTTTAGGGCTCACGGTTGAAAATTCAAAGTCTGTGCTGCATACCCCTACGCTCTGCTTGAGTAGAAGCTCAGCAGATACAGAAGAAGACGTAAGAGTTCTAGTAGCCATAATTGGAATTTGGGAGAAAAATGTCTCAAACTCAGTCGCAACCTCTATATCCGCTTTAACATCAATATCATTAATTTTTAAATGAAAGTCACGACTTCGATCTTTTGTCCTACCAGTCTCACTATTTATAACATTCCAAGTAGTTTTAATAATATTTGTCGAATATTTTATTTTATTCTTTAGGTAGATAGATTTAGCAGTAAAACAGGTTTGCTTAAATATTTTTGCATATTTTTTTACATATTCCTGAAAAGTCGGATTATAGTTAAAGGTTTTTTCCTCATACAGTTCGTACAATTTTTTCCGACTTTTGTATATAGCAGGAGTCGCCCAGTCACTGAACATCAGATGATCATTTACAGAAATTTGTTTAGGAGTGAAAATTGAAGTGAACTCATTATTAATTAAGGTGAATAAAGAATTGTACAAGTGATCTGGTGTGCTGTGACAGGGCAACAATGCCAATTTTTGTGTTATATTACATTTAAATGTTTCTAAACGACTTTTACTAAATGGTATAAAATTAATTTGTTTTTTTTGAGTTTTTCAGGAATCATACATTCATACGCACTCACGTATGTAATCCCCGAAAGGGCAGGCAGATGTATCACCAATACACCCACATTTCGCCAAGCGTATCTCCGATGTGATAGGGGGCGAGCCTATTCAAGACTCCGGGCTGATACTGAGCATTTCGTAAAAGGAAAACCCAATATCACTTTTACCCGACCCGGGGATCATAGAGATGTTCATTGTCCATAAATATGATTCTAACTTTATTCCCATAATTAAGAACAACGTTTAGGTATCTTTTTACTATGCTTAGATTTCAGTAAACAAATATTTCAGCCCATCCGCTGATTCTACAAGTCACGCAAAATAAATAAAAAACCTTTGGTAAAAAAGCATATCTAATTTTGCTGGCTACTGCTTACCAGTCCTTGTTGGTGATGTTCTGAGGGAGTGTGTTGAAGTTTCTCGCTATGTGATCAGCGATATAAGTAGCCACTGCTGGTGCGATCCACTCTCGTGCGTGGATACCGGCGTCCATCCACACAGCAGTATTGCTAGCGTCGCTGTTTGATATTTTCAAAACCTATGATATAATATTTTTTTATTTGCCTGAAAGATAAGACGGGCTGGTCGCTTGTCCAATGGTAAGCACCCACGAACAGTATACAAACAACATTAGAATTTGAAACATAAAATATCGCATGGCACTCCACTACGCTTGTCAACCCGAGACATAAGCTGGCTTTAATGTCTTTCAAACCAGTACATAACGCTGCTTACATACTGTTACTTGGTGGCAGAACTAGACCCACATATACTGTCGTATACGAGGGTCCTACCTAGCCTAAATAGATGGTAAATGTAAAATCGCCACATTGATGTTATGTTGGTTTATGTGTTCAAATCCCAGATCTGGTTATAATAATTGAGTTTTCGGTTCGAAAAATCACTTAGGAGTTACCCAAGATTGCAACTTGTAGCTGGTATAGCGATAGGCTTACTACCTATTTCATCATGGGGTGGAAATAAGCTCTGTGAATTGTGTAGCACTAGTTGAACCTCTGGATTTACTTTCATATGTAATCATAATCTTACCTTCAGATCTCTACCTTCCAATGAGTGGCCAATTGTTATAGTGGTGCATACAGAAGGAAAGTCTTGTTCCAAATCGTCCATGAAAGCATGTATTACATCCAGCCGATGGTAGTCGTTCCAGTTCATGCGACGAGGTGCTGATAAAAGAAGCATCTTCTCATCTAGTGAGGAATTACTTAATATAGAGCTTTACCAAATTTATATCTGATATTTGCAAATTTTGTTGTCAGTAATAATATATATACATACATACGCAGTCAGGCATGTAATCACTAAAGATATATCTAAGGACATCGTCTAAGGATATGTGTCGCCTGCATAGATTAACGTGGCTATGTTCGTAAATCGGCTGCGAAGCGAGAGACCGTGGGTTCGATTCCCACACCGAGACAATGTTTGTGTGATCCATAAATATTTGTCTCGGGTCTGGGTGTTATGGGACCGCAAGTCCCACGTAGTTCCTGATACCCACAATACAGGTTAACCTAGTGTGTGTCATGACTATGTGTGTGACTGTTGGGTGTATTTATTTATTATTTAAATTAAAAGTTAGGCTCGCCCCCTATCACATAAGGGACGGAGATACGCTCGGCGAAATGTGGGTGTACTGGTTACACCTCTGTCTACCTCTTCGAGGATTACAGGCGTGAGTGCGTATGTTAAATTAAAGTAGACTCACCTTTGCCGTAAAAGCCTTGATTTCTGATAGGTGCTACTAATTTTCGAGGTATAACAACGGTTTTCAGCGGTTTTTGTCTATCATTATCATCTTGGATTGGGTACGTCTCAACCACACTTTTGAAATAATATCTCTGTCCTCTAGGTGTATGGGTTGGTTCAGGTATTTCGTCTATTCCATACGGTAGCCCATTTTCATATGAATCTTCATTATCTATGCTACCATAGTACAAATTCGGTTCTTCCAAAATGTAGTACTTGATATTATTTTGGAAAATTGATGTGTAGTTTTGAGTTCGTCTGAGTGGATGTTCGGGTAGGGTAGTCATATTGCTTTTTTATGTCTTTTAGGGTTTTTTATCTGTAGTTATAGTTGTAAGTCCGATGTTTTGTGTGTATTGAACTTACTTTTTACATTAATTTCTGTAATAACTTTGTTGTGTTGCTGATGATTTTATGATCTGATAGCTTAATAATATTATATTGTAATAGTTATATAAAGGTTTGTGGCATTGCAATTGACTCTGAAGAAAACATTTTAGAGAACTTAGGCCATGATTGTAAGGTATGTTGGTAAAATTCCTCTTAGTTTTTGACTTAGATTATAATAAATTAAGAATAAACATGTCTGAAGTGTGTCAAACTCAAATCGTTGACGTATTTTATTATTGATAGAAGATGTAGAGATGAAATAGTTTTACATAATCAAAGAGTTACAACAAATAACATATATCGTAATCGATATTCAAAGTCTTTCTATCCTTCTTTATTCTATTAATAAATCAATCATTGAATTACAACAAAACTGCTATAGTATCGACTCAAAATTGATTATATAGACTAACTAGATTTTGTTCATCGACCCACCCGCGTCAAAATCATATGTCCTATAAAAACAGTTTATATAAATCCCTAAACCCTCATCCCCCTCCTAAAATGTACATTTCCAAAAATCCATTCTTAGCGGGCCCCTACATTACACGAATTATCATCTGATCAAATGTCATGAACATGGATCATGACATTTACATACGCACTCACGCCTGTACTTCCCGAAGGGGTAGGCAGAGGTGTAACTAGTACACCTAAATTTCGCCGAGCTTATTTTGGTCCCATGATGTGATAGGGGGCGAGTCTATCGTCATATCGGGCACTATTCCAGACTCCGGGTTGATACTAAGCATGTCATGATAGATATCACTTTACCCGACCCGGGGAGCGAGCCCGAGGCCTCAACACAGCAGTCGTACCGCGTATGCATTACCTACAACTAAGCCACTGAGTCAGCTAATAAAAACATTTAAATGATTATTTGTTTTTGAAATATTTATATCCATGAATATTACCTGCATGGATAAATGAAGATAACTAAACGTAAAATGTTGTATACTTAGACCTGCTGTAGACAGTTTTATCTACAGCATCAATTGGCCGGCTCGTTATCGCTGTCTCACAGGATACCTAGCTTCTGTCTTGCATCTTGCTGCTGCGTTTCGTATAGTGAGTGAGGAGGCCCAAATCCTCCTCCCCTTCCCAATACCTTAGTTAACTATTGCCTTTAAGGTTGGCAACGCGCCCATGATTCTTTTGGTATTGTGGGCGTACATGGGCGGTGAAGACCACTTACCATCAGGAGACCCACTTGCTCGTTTGCCGGCCTATGCTATAAAAACAAACCTAATACGAAAAAAACGCGTCGAACTCGACTTTCATTGATTGGAGCAAACATTAGGGTGTTATATCTATTGAACATTTAATTAGGTTCTATAAAGCGCCGATGATTTTCCACACCGGGTGGAAATTCGTAACTGGCAGCCGGCGATGACGCACCCGTGGTCCTTAAGCGACTAATGAAAAACAAAGTAGGGGTCGCTTTCTCCCTCACTGCCACCCTGTACTTAGCAACGAATTGTTAATCCTGGGAATTTGTTGTATTCAAGTTAATTTTATGTTGTTTTAAATAGCTGTTAGACTTATAATTATTACGTAGAACCTATGGTTGAATCATTTGTTTATATCTTACAAAGTATGCATGTAAAGCGCTGACCGAGCAAAGCTAATTTTTTCATATATTACTTCCAGAATGTTCTTGGTCTTTGTTTTGCTTGTCTGTCTTATAAGTTTCGATTTTCGACATGGTAAATGACGGACTGAAATATTTTGCTGCATGGATTATGTAGAAATAAAAATATACATTATTTTAGGGTTCTGTACCCAAAGAGTACAAATATTACAGAGTCTAAGTCGTCAGTCTGTGTCTCTGCATTACATTTAAAAGGTTCTTTCTTCTGATCTATAATAGTTAATCGGCTGAAATGTTCACTAAATATGTTAATAATATGTATGACAAATATTAAAAATAACAAAAAGTAAATATTAAAGAGTAGGGAACACTCGGTTTGAGAGTCCAATTCGCACTTAACTGTTCTTAAATTCTAATTGATTTCTCTGATTCTCATAAATATTCTTAGCTTAAATTCTATTTGCCTTTTAATAGGCACCAGGATTTGTTATATGTAACAAGGTCACAAAACATTTGTGATATAAATCTAAACAAGATACCAAAGTATGTGCGCGAAGGTCGCGATAAATCCACTAAGTAGGTAACAAACGTCCTCCCTTAGCTCAGTGAGGGGGGCAGGGGTACAATTAAAAAGATAAACGCGTGTAAGAGCAAGTCGAGGTGACACTTGGGTGGGGGACGCAGTTTGGGACCGCCGCCGTCTGGTTAGCGGGCTACCAACAGATCTTTTATTACCATTGGCTTGTTTCTCGATAATTTTACGAAAATGAAGACTAGGTTTTACAAGGTGGTAGGTCCCTCGTATACGAGAGGCCATCTGGGTACCACCGCTTTGTCTATTTCTGCCGTCAAGCAGCAGTGTGTAAGCACTGTTGTGTTCCGGTTTGAAGGACATTGATTAAAATGACTGGGCATTATGAGACTTAACATCTTATGTCTCGGGGTGACGAGCGCAGTCCAATGCCATGCGTTTGTAATTCAAAGTTCTGTGTGATGTTGCTTCTGTTTGTGGGCAGGCGTGGCGCTTAACATCAGGAGAGCGATCTGCTCGTCTCGTCATTTAAACTAATAAAAAAAACTAAACAATGAGCGACCTGCTCATTTCGTCACTCAAGCTAATAAAAAAAAAATGAAGGGAGTTTTAGTGTAAGCTTGGCCGTAATTTTTTACAAAGGAAATAATATAAAATAGGGATGTATTGGTTCTTGGAATTGTTTATTTAAAATTACTCGGACTATAGCCTAACCGTTTGTTATATACTTATATCCAGATACTTTTAATGGGTGTGTCGAAGTTTACCTA
Source organism: Mimas tiliae (assembly GCA_905332985.1). Classification (NCBI taxonomy): domain Eukaryota; kingdom Metazoa; phylum Arthropoda; class Insecta; order Lepidoptera; family Sphingidae; genus Mimas; species Mimas tiliae. The sequence continues at coordinate 10,300,780 of HG995255.1, forward strand.
CTATTAACAATCCCTCATAGGATCGTAGGCAGGTTTAACGGTAGGCAGAGGCTTAGGGCACATCCCTGGTATTGCTAAAGTCTAGCTGTGACCGATTACCATCAGACGGGCCACACGCTCTCTGTCTATCTGTACTAAAAAGGAAAACGACCTGTGGGCTTAGCATATGCAACACAAGATAATTTTGTTGACTCGTTTTATCGTGAAAATCAGTTTTATTTAATTATCTCTATATTATATATATCGAAGCTTATACGATTGCCTAAAATACTCGACTCGTATGTCAAAAGTAGAGATAATGTAGAGAAAATATTACTTAAAACTTCTATGTGACATTTTGTCTTCGTACCCTAATACGACGACGCAATTTTATGGAATGTTAACTCTTTCAAGCGAGATATTTGGCATAAATAGTTATCTCCCTGGTGCCCGAGATATGTCGTGTTGCATATGCTAAGCCCTCTGAAGTGACAGCTTGCTGTTGCGTTTTGTTCAACTTCGAAATACGGAGTACTGCATGGCACCGAACTGCGCTCGTCACCCGGTGACATAAGGTGTCAAGTCTCATAATGCCCAGTAATTTCACTAGCTTCAATGCCCATAAAATGGGAACACAACAGTGTTTACACACTGTGCTTGACGACAGAAATAGATAAAGCGGTGGTATGTACCTACTCAAACGGCCTCTCCCATACGAGGGACTTACCACCTAGTAGATACATTCATCATACGATATGTATTAAAATTCAAGTTTGATTATTTTTCTCCATTTATTAAGCAAGTCAGCATCGTTCGAAAACCAATAGTACATCCTTTTCTTTCATTAGGGGAGTGCAAAGGCGAAGCGAGAGCCGACGAGCCGTTTACTGAAAATATCTGATTACATGTAATTATCGAGCGAATACGCATTACCACACCCTGCTTCTGGCGTTTGTATACAAAAGAAAGGACTTTTCAGTAGACGGTAATTTATTCACTGCCTTGATGGCGCAGTTGTTGTTGTTGCGACAGGTGTGCTCAGGTGTCAGGATTGATCCCCGGGTCGGGTAAAGATGATATTGAGTTTATTTATTACGAAATGCCCAGTATCAGCTCGGAGTCTATCGAGCAAAGTGTCTATCGTTGGTCGACACTATTCTTGGATTGCGCTACACTTACCATCAGGTGTAACATAGTCCCTTTGCCAGGATAAATAATTAAAAAAAATGGCTGTAATTGTGCCGGGTATGGCGATAGGCTCGCCCTCTATCACATCATGGGACAGCGCGGCGTAAGCTCGGCGAAATGTGGGTGTACTGGTTACATCTCGGGATTACAGGCGTGACAACTAACACCATAGTAAGATACAATTGTCTTGCGTCGTGGATATTAGGAACTACAGTAGAATTTCGGTCTCATAACATCCAGACTAACATTAAGATAAGAATAATTTTCTGATACATTTCAAAATGACTCATTTTTATGTGATGCTTAAGACCTAAGCTTAAGACATAAAAAGCCCTAAACTATTGTAAGTATAATTTTGTTCGATTAACCATTATTGTTATTGTGTTGATTACTAATCGATCTTAAGGAAGCGAGAAAATTGAGTATCAAATGGTGTCACAGTCAATAATTCAAATATAATAACAAAGAGAATATAGCCAGCCTATAACTAATGTAATTGAGTATACTCTTTGGTCAAAAATCAAAATCTCTCTTTGTCAAAATCTTACCGTATATACTACGGTATATACGGGATATAGCGGAAAACTAGTATATAGTATAATACTCTTTGGTCTAGTACCCTCTTTGCTAGTACCTTTCCGTAGCTTGCCTTAAATAGTATAATACTTTTTGGTCATAATCTATCTAATCAAAATTTTTACGTGAAAATCGTATTTTTGCATATTCAAAATTTGTGTTATTATTAAAATTGTTCAAAGTGGCACGAAAAGCAACCCGGTATCAAATATGGGACGTAAAATGTTTAAAAGACGGACAAAAGATGTTTTTAAAAAATCTAGACAACAAAGGCGGTGTGTGATAATTTTTGGAGTATTACAGATGTACTAGAATTCTCTTGTATAATATGGCTTCTTTAAATTCGTAGGGATTTTAGACGTAATAGATACATACATACGCACTCATCCAAGTAATCCCCGAAGGGGTAGGCAGAGGTAACCAGTACACTCACATTTCGCCGAGATTATTTCCTTCCCATGATGTGATAGGGGGTGAGCCTATAGGCATACCGGGCACAATTCCAGACTAAGGGCCTGATACTGAGCATTTCAGAATAGGAAAACCTAATATAACTTTTACCCGACCCGGGGATCGAACGCGATACCTCAGCACAGCAGTCGTACCGCATACGCATTACAACTGTGCCACTGAGACAGGCACATTATTTCTTAATTCAATATTTTGTCTTACAGCCATCAGCATCTGCCAAGAGCACGACAAAAAGATGGATATTATGGTGGAGGGTATGAGAGTGCTTCAAGTGGAGAAGTTGCTTCATAACCGGGACATTCCATTTGAAGTGACTGTCTCTGACGTAACGGCCTCAGCATCGCCCAAGAGAAACCGAAGCCCTATAGCAATAACTCGCCTACATTCACCTATTAGTATGATATTATGTTTTTTATGGACTGTGGTCATCACTTTAAAGGTTTTGGAGTGGTAGAGCCACGCTGTAGACACTTTTGTCTACAGCATGTATGGACCGGCTCGTCCGGGTCATTACAACTGTCTCACAGAAAACCGGCGTAAAGTAGCAGCTCGCTGCTGCGTTTCGTACGGTGAGTGAGATATCCGGAGGCCCAAACCCCCTCCCCTTCCCAATTCCTTAATTGCCCCCTTTCCTTTAAGGTGGGCAACGCACCCATGATTCTTTTGGTATTTTTGGCGTATATGGGCGGTGGAGATCACTTACCATCAGGTGACCCACTTGTTCGTTTGCCGGCCTATGCTATAAAAATAATAATAATAATATAGTAAGTGGTAAAGCCGCGCTGAAACTTTTAATAATAAATAGATTTTCTTCATACGTAGCTACTCGTAAGAACCATTGCGAGTGAACTAGTTTAAAAAAAAAACAGTGTTCTAATTATACATACATGTCTCCCGCGATACAGGTGCACCTAGTGCGGGGACCGTTGCATTTATCATACGTATATTCAATTTCGCCTATTCGTTTTGGCGCTTCAATGTCACAGATATATACACAAACATACTCACAGACAGACAAAGCGGTGAAATTTATACCACTCCTCTTTTTTGTCGGAGGTAAAGATTATAGGTTAAAACTATACAAGCGATTGTGACCACGTTCCATAAAAAAGTTTCATACAAAGTTCGCCCCCCCCCCTCCCCTTTTACCCACTTAATAAGTAAATTTTCAAAAATCTTTTCTTATACAAAATATCATCTAATCAAATTTCATGATCTTAGCTTTAGTGCAGTAGTAGTTTTTGAGATATATTAATCGGTGAGTAAGTGAGTGGAAGGCATTTCACGTTTATTAACCGACTTCAAAGAAAGAAGGAGGTTCTCAATTCGTCGAGTTTTTTTCTTATATACACAGATTGATTATAGGGTTGATTTTAGGATATGGTTTGTTTCAGAACGACAGGTAATTGATTGGAAAGATTATTACCCTTTGAACGTCATAAACAGCTATCTAGAGACGTTAGAGAAGCAATACCCGTCCACGTGTACTGTGTCTGTTATAGGACGGACTGTCGAAGGAAGGGATATAAAGGTAATGGTATCTGCATCGAAATAACATAACTAGAACAATAACTCTCATATGAATCTGCCAAAAATACGGCTCTACTTACTTACACATGCAAAGGTAATAATCACACGTAACACTCATACACGCAACAAAAATTAATGAACGTTCAAAATAAACTTTATTTCATAAAAGTTAATGTCTAAATATTAAATGTCTAGATCTAGATACGACGTTCTGCACCGCGCATAAAATTAGACGTATTAAGTGTCAACTAGAGATTATGAATCATTTTTATGAATTGATGAATGAACGAGTTGCACAGACTTTTATAGCCTCGTTCCCTTGCACAGAGTTTTAGTGGGGTAATTTTTTTGCTTGAGTTACGTTTCTTGTCATCTTATTTCGATCGGTATATGGTATCTTCTACTGCCTCCGTGGCGCAGTGGGCGAGTAGCCGGCTGCGAAGTGAGAGGTCCTGTGTTCAATTCCCACACCGAGACAAATGTTGGTGTGAGCCACAAATAACTGTTTCGGGTCTGGGTATTGTGGGAATAAAAGTCCCTCGTAGTTCCTGATACCCACCATAAAGGTTAACCTAGTGTGGGGTTGGACTATGTGTGTGACTGTTGGGTGTATCTGTGATTTGTGTTGGGTACAGTTGCTTCATATCTGATTAGATTTTGAGTCCGCGTTTTTATGTATCAAGTTATTTTTTATAGCATAGGCTGGTAAACGAAGAAGTGGGTCACCTGATGATATATGATTTAAACCGCCCATGACCTATATTATCAGAAGAAGATTTTTGTAACTAACGCAAGGACTGAGTACCTACCTATTGACATATTATATAGTGACTTGCTTTTGCTCGCGGCTCCGTGAATGACTTTTTCCGAGACAAAAAGTAGGTACCCTATGTGTATACCTACACTTCTCCAGGATATGAACTATCTTCTTACCAAATTTCATTCCAATCGGTGCAGCCGTTGGGCCGAGAAAATGTAACAGACAGACCGAGTTACTTTCACATTCATATTACGAGTATTATGGATAATGGTGATACAAATCAGAATACATATTTACATGTTCACGTTCTCAAATCAGGACGTGCGTAAATTAACTTTCTATCTAGACAATTTTTATTTTTACATACATACATATATACATACGCACTCACGCCTGTAATCCCCGAAGGGGTAGGCAAAGGAGTTACCAGTACACATTATGCTGAGCGTATCTCGGTCCCATGATGTGATATGGGGCGAGCCTTTCGCCATACCGGGCACAAATTCCAGTCTCCGGGCTGATACTGAGCTTTTCGTATTAGAAAAACCCCTTATCACTTTTACCCGACCCGGGTATCGAACCCGAGATCTCAGCGTCAGCCTCAGACGTAACGCGTACGCTTTACAACTGCGCCACTGAGGCAGCCATTTTAAATTTTTAGGTCTTAAAAATATCGAATAGTGATGCGAGAAACACGGCAGTATGGTTAGACGGCGCAATACATGCCAGAGAATGGATCAGCACGTCAGTAGTGACTTACATCGCCGATTATATTGCCAGAAATTTCAGCACGCTTCCTCAGAGTTTTACGAATAAAGATTGGTGAGTACTGTGAATATTTAGAAAATTATTTTATTACTAGCTTAACGCGTGAATGACCTTTTTCGGGATAAAACATAGCCCATATCCTAATCCTAGTCATGGTTTACCTGTGTGCCATTTCATCCAAAACGGGACAGCTATTTGAATTTCAAAGGTGTGAATCCGTATCAAACATCCAAATTCACAAACTCACAACTATCTAAACTCATAAACATTCAAGCTTTCACATTTATAATATTAGTGAAATTATTACAACTATGAATAGTTATATACTACACACAATAAACTTACACAATCTAACTTACGAACATTTTATTTCGTAACTGGAGTTTTTTTTACAAAGTTTTGTAATTTATATTTTTTTACTAGTTCTGTATTAACACGTCCGCTGCTGGGCATGAGCCTCCTTTATTGAATGAGACGGGTTACGCCTTAGTCCACCACCCTGGCCTAATGCAAGTCTGTAGACGACATATCTTCGAAATTGTTATGGAGACCTTCTCAGGTATATAGGTTTTTTTTTTTACAAGTAACACACATAGTCCTGACCCCACACTAGGTAAACCTGTATCGTGGGTATCAAAAACTACGAGTGACTTGCGGTCCCACAACACCCAGACCGAAGACAAATATTTGTGAATCAGACAAACATTTGTCTAAGTGCGGGAATCGAACCCACGGCCTCGCGCTTCACAACCGGCTACTCACCTGCTGCGCCACGGAGGCTGTCACAGGTTTCCTCACGATGTTCCTTTTACCGTTATAGCAAGCGATAATTAACAATTAATATACACGTACTTACAAAAGTCAAAGGTGCATGCTCTTGGGGTTGGTTTCGAACCTGAGACTTTCATCTCGACAGTCCGTACCACTCCCTGCTGAGCTATCGCTGCTAAATGCTATTTGTAAGAAATATTCTTCTAAAAAGACTAACACGATCTGCTAAAAGAAGTATCTTATTAGAGTTATATTTATTTAGCAACGGTGACATTATTACGTATAATTAGTAATTATTTTAGGTATTTCGCTCCGGTGCTGAACCCAGACGGCTATCACTATTCGCATGTCGCTGATCGAATGTGGCGCAAAAACCGAGCGCGGTTTGGCAATGTGGTCACGGGAGTTGATTTGAACAGAAATTTCGGGTAAGTTTGTTTCTATCGCTTGTGATTTGTTAGTTTTTAATACATATCAAAAATTACTGGACACTAACAGATCTATTTTATGTTACTTAAAGTATTTTTAAATAACCCCTTGAGAAAAGCTCTTGGATTAATGAAATAAAAAAATCACTGTATTTGTCTATGAAACATTGAAGTTATAGGTATATATTTTAACGTGTGAGTGAACATTGTGAGGAAATCAGTATATCAGAGAAATGTCCTAAAGAGAATTTCGAATGTACCTATGGGCAGTCTACCAACCCGCATTAGGCAAACTTGGTGAACTAAAACCTCAAAGGGCCCTCATTAAAAGACTAGGCACGTGCCCAGCAGTGGGGGGACGCTGTATAATATAGGACTGATGTATTTTGCTAAACTATATTTTTACAGACATCATTGGGGCAGAGCCGGGTGTTCAGAATGTTCATCGGGTGACCCTAATCATATCAACTACCGTGGCACTGAAGCATTCTCCGAGCCCGAGGCTGCAGCTGTTAAGGTAAATTCTGTTTCCATTTTAATATATACAACGTATTAAAGAAAGGTGTGGTCATATTTAAGGGTCGTTACATACACCTGACAGTGTGTGTTTATAAAAATCTAGACATCCTAAAATTTCAAGATAATTTTAATCACTCGTTTATTCGATATATCGATTCTATCGATCACATCTCTATAAATTAAGTATGCGAGCGAGAATAACAATGCTGGAGTGAGACAAAAGCTCAGCTATTTATCATTTAGTGCAAAGTTGCAAGTCGAATATCGACTCATTCAATAAAGAAGAATATGCTTTATTTATGTCCTACCAATGCCATTGTATTTGGTTCTATAGGAGGTGAAATACTTATTACACTATACGTTACTTTAATTTGACCACGCCATTCTGTATCATGTTGTATAGTTCCGGCTAAGGAATACTGTTTAAAATGTAAACAATGTTATGTAGGGTCTAAATCCTTCTCTTCTTCCCAATCCCCACTCCTTTCTTTAAAGGTTAGCAACACATCCATGATTCTGTTTGTATTGTTAGTGTTTATGGATGGTAGAGATAACTTACAACAAGTACCCATTGCTCGTTTGCTGGCCTCTGCTATAAAAAAGCAAACAATCGCCGAATGATGAACGTTCATGAAATACCTTCTTATGATGACAGTATGCGAAACGGAATTATTAAATTATTGAACTATTTATTGATTTCTGAATACGATATAATAAGGATTAGTCTATTGATCAAAATGTTTTCATTTTATCCGAAGTTCTTTGACCGGGACTATATTAACATTTGAGCATCGTGGGTACAAAGTATTAATGTATTTACAGGATTTGATTTTATATTCAGGGACGCCGTTCAAGATTTTCCTTACGTTCCACGCTTACAGCGAAGTGATCTCGTTTCCATGGTGTTACACCGCCGACCCTTGTCCCGATTACGTTAATTTGCTGGAAGGCGGCACCGTCATGGCGAAGGTACTCAGTCAATAATAAATAACTAAATAGAATAAATATATATCATAAATTATTATTAGATTCACATACCAGATGAAAATGTAATAACTTGAAAGACTATGAAACTATTAGAGTAATACCTAAGTTTCTTGTTTGAGAAAACATTATATTTTTATATAATTTGTAATTACTTGTAATTATTTGTTTCTAAGTTGAAGATGTATCATTAAAGCCATGCGCTTCGGCAGTTTATTCCGAAAATATTTTCTATACATATTTTTCTTTTGAGTGGCTGACGAGGCTCGGATGGCTAGATGTCGATTGCTTATTCGTATTAATTACTAAAAACGAAAGTCGTTGAAGAGCATAATTTAAATCGTATAATTTAGTGTAAAGTTGATTTTATATTTCATGTGTGTCTCCCTCCACAATTTGCAGGCGATCTACGAAACGAACGGACGTATGTACAAAGTTGGCAACTTCAAAGACATCATGTACTACGCTTGTGGAACAAGCATAGACTGGAGTTATGGAACGGCTCGCATCCCATTTTCCTACCTCGTCGAGTTGAGGAGTAAACGCGATCGATTCCTTTTGCCCAAAGATGAAATACAAGATTGTTGCCGAGAAGCTCTTAATGGTGTGAAGGCCCTCGTCGAGTTTGTGGACACAAAGAAATGTTCGAATTGTAACGTTTACCCTGGGAAAAGTTAGTTTGGTTTGTCTTGTTTGGAGTATTGTTCGGTTTTGAATAGAAATAAACATTTAGAATAATGATGTCTGATTTATTTCATATTCTACATAAACTTATTTACAAAAAACATAACAAAACAATAAAATTTCAATTTTTAAAACTATTTCGAGCTTACATTAACTACTTACAGAAGGTAAATGTCCAAACAACGCATACTCACAATCGTAAGCTGAAAATTTGCTAAGTCTAATGTGTTTACTTGAATAATAAATGTCAGCTAAAATGTATTGTAATTTGTAGATGGGTAAAATGTATTTATGCTATTTGAGGATCATAAACATAATAATATGATGAGTATTTGCTTATTCCGTAATAAGCGCGATCACAATTTGGAGCCACATATGGCTTCAATTGAACGGCTTAAATTTCGTGCTCGTACTTAGTTTCCATAAGTAGTCATTCTAAGATTTCGAGTTATAATAATTAATATCTGTCAACAAAATCCATAAGACTTTTAACAGCATTCCATACTTCGACGCAGTTTGTCGTTATTTGGTCCTTCGGCAATTTGAATCGATATTTCTTGCTTCTGAGTTCTATCATGTAAGAAAACGGTATTTTGGCTATGGCGTAGCTCCAGTCAGTACTCGTCCCACATGCGTAGTATGTAAGGTCTTTGGTGCTTCCCACTTTGTACGTTAATCCGCTGCTTTCATAAATTGCCTGAAAAGTATTCTAAATATGTTTTAACCTCCAACAAAAAAGTGTGGTGTTATAAGTTTGTCTCCTTTGTCTATGGGCATATGTGTGTGTATCTGTCTGTGGAACTGCACCGTAGCGTTTAAACGAATAGATCGATTTGAATACGGTTTTTGTTTGTAAACTGGTATCGAGATGGTTCTTAGCTATGTTTTTAAGTGTATAAACTTTACGAAATAGCTTAGCGTCACAAAATAAAGATAGAAACTACTTATTCAGTGCAGGTTGGTTCTTAAATCTGTACGCCATATGCACTGAGGCCAGCAGGCGTGATTTTATGGAATAAATAGCTTTTTCTCTTAAAATATACAAACAATCATCAAACCAAATTTCATGGTCCTTGCTTTAATAGTTTTTGAAATATCCTACCTAAATTTAATTTGTAAGTGGCTGAGTGAATGAGTAGTATTTCGCTTTTATAGACAAGTCGTATTAATATCAGTGGCATAGTGTTACTATTGGTTTCATACTTCATGGCTAAACGAGCGTGGATTGGTAGAGAAGTTATTTTGCGTACGTGGCAGTTTTTTTATGAAACTTTGCTGCGTAAATTATGAGGCTTACGAGTTACGACCCATAAAATTTTCTTACGTGTTCTTCTATTGTAGCTGTTAATACTGGTAGAGCCACGCTGTAGACAATTTCGCCTACAGCATAATTGCTCTCACAGAAAACCGACGTAAAGTAGCGCCGTGCTGCTACGTTTCGTACGATGAGTGATGGTATCCGGAGGCCCGAATCCGCTTCCCCTTCCCAATCCCTTAATTATCCCTTTTCTTTAAGGTCGATAACGCACCCATGATCCTTCTGGTGTTGTAGGTGTACATGGGCGTTGGATATCACTTACTACCACTTGCTTACTTACTAGGTGAACTACGTGCTCGTTTGCTAGCCTATGATAAATAAAAAAAAGGTTACATACCCTTGCCATAATTGTTCCTCCTTCTAATAATCGTAAATAGTCTGGACATGGATCTTTTTTATAGCCCCATGGGAATATGATCGTTTCAAAATAACTATGAAACGATAGAAACACCTTGAATGGTGTTGTTGATTCTAAAATAGTGTCCTGAAAATTTGATAACATTTCAATTAAAACACCTTTCTATAATGAAGTATTTACTTGACTGCCTCGGTGGCGCAGATGTAATGCGTACGCGTTACGACAGGCTGACGCTGAGGTGTCGGGTTCGATCCCCGGGTCGGGTAAAAGTTATATTTTGTATTTACTTTAGGGACTTTTTTCAAGCTTCAAGTAAACCTTGTCTTGAGAAAATGTAAGACAGCATAATAATTTTTCTCTTAAATGACGAAATGAGGTCACTCGCGTAATGATAAGCGTCATACCTAAACAAAAGCAACGCCATCCAAAACTTTGAATTATAAAGCACTGCATGGCACTGGACTGCGCTCATCACCCCGAGACATGAGTTGTTAAGTCTCATAATACCCAGTAATTTCACTGGCTTTCACTTTAATGTCCTCCAAACCGGAACACAACAGTGCTTACACACTGTTGATTGGCGGTAGAAATTTGACAAAATTATTAGGCTGCCCATAAAATAAATATATTTTTATGAACGAATTTCCCTGATAATTAATCAGACAATTTTACTATTATTATTTTCCTTAACATATAAAATGTATTATTTTTACCCGAACTGCTGCTGCTTCTGGTTCTGAAAATGGCGCTGGTCCTCTATAAAATACATTGGTAGGTTCCTCAGAAGAGCCTTCTTCACCATTGTTGCCCCAACCATAACTTAAATACAAATTCATTGATCAGGTTGCTACCATAAATTTGGTTATAAATTATTTACGTTGTGTTCTACCATTTTTTTACTTATATACAAAGTATTTAATGTATACTACTAGACGAGCTGTTTAGAAGAAAAATTGTATCACATAACGCGGGAGTTTCAAAAACTACAAGCCAAATCTTTCTGTAAATGTGTTAAAAAGCATGTTATGCTGACTCCACAGCGAGTGGGAAAAGGGCAGGTGGAAGAAGAAAGAGTGAAAATGAGAATTAATGCTAAAACACAAATATGCAGGACAATTACAAAATGCAAAAGTTCACCTGAAATTTCTATTTAAGTCGACACCAACACATTTGCCACCGTAGCACGCTCGATTCTTTCTCCACATTCGATCGTGAGTGTGCGTGTATTCGTAACCGTCTGGATTTAGTACGGGAACTATATGCCTTTAAATATCCACAATCATTTAAAACATTATTTAGGATTGATATATACTTTAGATTGACACACAACAGTTAAACTAATTTCAGTTAATTTTAATGTGTTGTGGGACCACAAGTCCCTCGTAGCTTCTGTTATCCACGATACAGGTTACCCTAGCGTGGGGTCATGACTGTGTGTGACTGTTGGGTGTATTTATTTATTTATTAATTTCACATCTGTTTTATCTGAGATGATAGTCGATAGAGTCAAAGACAGTTGTCTGCAATGATATATATTATATTACCAAAATGGATGAATGTAACCGCCATTAGATTTCATAAAGGATATAAAGAAAAGGAGTTAATAATATTCTATATATGTATATATTTTTTTTCATTGTAGGTGACTGAGATCTCCGGAGGCCAAATAAGCCCTCCCTTTCCCAATCCCTTAATTATCCTTTTCCTTTAAGATCGGCAACGGGCCCATGATTCTTCTGGTGCTGTAAGAGTACATGGGCGGTGGAGCTCACTTACCATCAGGTGACCCACTTGCTCGTTTGCCGGCCTATACTATATAAAAAAAGTGCACCACACCGTTTGAGCCGATCAATTCATGACGTCAAAAGTTACGTCAACGCGGCTCTACCACCTTCTACCTCTTACAGTTTGATATAAGCCATTACCAGTCTTTATTAGTGATGGAAACAGATAAGTTCTGGAAGTTCTTGACGATACGATCGGCGATGTATGTGATGACTGCGGTGCTAATCCACTCGCGCGGGTGAATTGACGCGTCCAGCCATACTGCCATGTTACGTGCATCGCTGTTCGATATCTTTAACATCTACGAACGAATTCAAAAGAACTTAGTCCAGTAGACTTAATATGCGTCAGATAGGACGTGGTACGGACTGTCGAGACAAAAGTCGCAGGTTTGAAACGAGCCCCAAGAGTATGCACCACTGACTTTTCAAAGTTATGTGTGTATTCATTATTAGATTTCGCTTGCTTCAACGGTTAAGGAAACATCGTGAAACTTGCATACCTGAGAAGTTCACCATAAGAATTTCGAAGGTACGTGAAGTCTGCCAGCCCGCATTAGGCCAGGGTGGTGGAGTCAAACGTAATCTTTCTCATTCAGAGCAGTAGAGGTGGCCGGTGCCCAGCAGTGCCCAGACGTGTATAATACAGGACTATAATTATTTGAAAATTACTATTGACACAGTGTTTAATTAATAAGTCATGTTTGTAAAAAACACAGAATCGTTCGAAAACTAAATTCTTATTTAACTAATATACATAATATAAAATTGGTGATAGGTGCCTCGTATGTGAGAGGCCGCCTGGGTTGGCACCATTATGTTACCACTTAACAATTTTTGTATCAGGGTGACCAACGCATGACAGTTGCGTTTGTTTTTGAGCAAGCGGTTTGACGAGTGGTAGAGCCACACTGTAGACTATTTTGTCTACAGCATGAATGGGCCGGCTCTTAAATAAAATAAAAAACTTAAAGTCCGACGAATATGAGACATATCTTACTTTCTTCCTCACATAATTTGCATCGATTGGTATCGGTCTCGACCCCATACCCCCAGCGGTTTCGGAGGAGATAGCGTGACAAGCTTTTGGCAGCGGCGGCGGCGCCAGTTACTTTTTTTTAGAATAGAGAGATTTACCTTAACATCGTATTTAAAAAAAAACTTGTATCATAGAATATAAAAATGTTCCTTATACAAAAATCCGTAGTTGTTTCATCACCTTAATATCACGTCCTTCCACGGATTTGCCAATAACAGTAACGGTGCAGATGGCTGGATAGTCCCTTTCTAATTCGTCTAAGAATGAATATATTACGTTAAGCCGGTGGTACTTTTTCCAATCCATTAACTTGACTAGAAATAATAAAGTTATGTTATATAGACAGGGTTAAACATGGACGTAGAGTTATTAAAAATATATTTAGACTAGTTTTTGCTCGTGGCTCCGCGCGTTTGAACAGCCTTTTCCGGGATAAAAAGTAGCCTAAAAAAGTAAAAAAGTAGGAACATTGCCTACTCCAAGGTCCCATCTCTATCTCTGTATCAAAATTCATTAAAATCGGTTCAGCAATTTAGGAGTGAAAACGAAACAAAAACACTTTCGCCTAAATAATATTAGTCAGTATATTCGAAAAAAAGGTAGGCACACGTCTATATTTTGATTATATATCGCGAATTAGTCTGGTAGCAGTGTACTAAGGCTGAGAACAGTGAGGTCCTGGGTACAATTCCTAGGTCTCGGGCAATCACAATTTGTATTCGAGTTATCCATTCGGAAAATCATATGTGAATTGCCCGGGATTGGAATTTGTGCCTCTGTCTCACCCCCTAGCAAACCATAGGATGGAAATAAGCGCGGTGAAATGTGGATGTAGCACTAGTTGCACCTCTGCCTACCTCTTCGGGGATAAAGGCATGAACTTACGTTATGTACGATTTGTAATATGATGTAAAATCTTATTTCACTTACTTTTTCTTTTCTTGGGTTTGTGATTTGGTAAAATATGTTTAACTGTTTTGCATCGATATTTTTGCGTTGTACCCATTGGATTTTCTGAAAACATGGCGTTTATAATAATTATAAGAACAATGTAGCAACATCTTAATTAATAGAATGTACTCAGTAAAAAAAGCTACACAAGAAAATATATTTATGAAATGTTATACATTAGAAATGAATAAAGGGACATTAAATGAGCATGCATACACGATATACATTCAAAGACACACACATTAGGACAAAAAGGGTAAATGATAAAAAATATTACAAGAGATAGATAGAGTACGTAACAAGAAAGAAACAATTTTTTATTAGATTGAATGACGATATAAGCTGGTTGCTCTCCTGAACCATCAGGCGAGCAACCAGAAACAACACCACACAGACCTTTGAATTATAAAGCACTGCATGGCATTTAACTGCGCTCGTCACCACGAGACATAAAATGTTAAGTTGTTAAGTTAAGTGGCCAGTAATTTGACTGGCTTCAATGTCCTTCTAACCAAAACAAAACAACGCTTGCACATTGTTGCTTGACTGCAGAAATCGACAAAGCGGTGGGACCAACCTAGACGGCCTCTCGCACATAACCACCTATTGAAAATTTAATTTTATTTATATGAGGCGGTTTTGTTCTGCATAATGCTAGGCAGATAAGAGCCCATTAGAAACTCCTTACCTTTTTTGAGCAATTTGGTTTGTGTACCATTTTCAGTTTTTACTGTAGAACAAGAGATTTCATCTTCGTCGTCACTTGATAATAATTTGATCATCCGAGGCAGACCATCATAATGTGAACTAGGTTTATGAACCACGTTCATTTCAATGAAATTATATCACCTAGAAAATTTTGTGAAATAGTTTAATTCCCTGCATAGCATAAGCCCACAATATATATCGCGCGCGAGAGACTGGTTCCTAGTACCTATGTACCGTAACGTGCACTTCACGACATAGAGAGAGTAATAGAAATAGTGTGAGTCCTTTTTTTGTGGCACGAATACTAGCTTTTGCGTGGTAGAGTCGTCACGCGTATGTATTACAACTGCACCATCGAGGCAGTCTTTCATTTACCTTCAAATAATAGGCACTTTTATTTTAAAAGGTATTATTTACATTTTTAAATGTTATTCGTTTAAAAAATAAACCATTTAAAAATATATAAAGTATCACCCTCCAACGGCGAGGCTTAGGACAGTACTTAGGACCCAAGCCACTGATGATTAGGACCCCAGAGCGAGAAACTTCCTTACAATGCGTGCCGTGTCCAATAACACCGCTTTCTGAATCTAACTCTTGACTCAACGACCAATTGAGAGCCTCTGGAGGTGTTGGTTGAGGCTCTAAGGTACTTAATTATTATTAGGTTCCTGCTAGCTATATTACTCACCAAATAAGAGTCCTAAAATGGGTTTTATGAAAGACCCAGGGCTGGTATTAAATATAGACGGCCCAGATCTTATATATTCACAGTTCTGACTTACGATATAACATATTATAATTGTGAAAGAAAGGGACAAAAAATGTATTCAACCATAACTACCAATTAACCAATTTGTGTTAAATAACTAGAATTTTGATTAACTACAATTACATTTCGACGTTTTGAAATATCTAATGACAGATAACTAAAGATAATAAAATAGAGATGTTTGGTAAGTATAAAGGTTTAATGCATGTTAAATAAATATTAAAGCTCTATTTACACGAAGAGAGTTTCGTGTAACAGATGTTGTGAGAATATAATATTATTCAGAAAACTCTTATTTGCGAGAGCGCACCAAGTGATTCTTACTCCCACATGCACATTGAAGGTTAATTAACACACAATGAAACTGATGTTAGTACGATGCGGTGTCGAAAACATGAATTTTCTGCTATATTTTCACCTTTGGTGTATGACTCTTCGGGTGTACTCGTATATATAGCTTAACTTAACAACTTTTAATGGTTCGTTTCTCAAAATATAGCTTGTCTGTGCATTTGAAAATATAGTGTGGATTGCACCATATCCGTCGGTTAAAGTTATTGTAATAAAAAATGGTTTACGACATCTACTGAGTTAGGCATTTTGATAGAGAGACAGACAATAGCAATTCATAGTAACCAACCGTCGGTTAAAGTCTTAGTTAAAGTTATAGTTAGTGTAACAAGAGATGGTTGACGACATCTACTGAGTTAGGCATTTTGATAGATAGACAATAGCAACTCACAGTAACCATCCGTCTGTTAAAGTTATTGTAATAAGAAATGGTTGACAACATCTACAGAGTTGGGCATTTTGATAGATAGACACACTATAGCAACCCACACTAACTATCCGTCTGTTAAAGTTATTGTAACAAGCAATGGTTTACTTTATTGAAAGGCTGTATTGCTTGTTTTCAATACAATCAAAATGTAATTTTTTATAGATGTCGTCATCCATTGCTTGCTTACAATAACTTTAATTTTAACTTACGGTTTGTGCAATTTACACTTATAGTTACAATAAGTATGGGCTGCACCAACTGTTAGTTAAAGTTATAGTTAACTAGCTTTTACTCGCGTCGACGGCCTATATCCTAATCTCAGTCATGGTCACCTTTGTGGTAAATTTTATTCAAAACTATTTAGCCGTTAAGGCGTGATTGACTTACAAACATCCAAACTTTCACATTTGTAATAGTAGTAGAAAGTAGGATGTAACAAGCAATGGTTACCGTTATTTAAAGGTTTTTATTGCCTCGGTGGCGCAGTTGTAATGCGTATCTCTGCCTATTCCTTCGGGGATTACAGGCGTTAGTATGTATGTATGTATGTATATGTATTATTATCAAAATGTAAAATGTGTAGATGTCGCATTGCTTGTTACAATAACTTTAACATTAACCGATGGTTGGTGCAATACACTTATTTTACGAGCCCTGTATTATACACGTCGCACTGCTGGGAACTGTTAAGCCTTAGTCAACCACACTGGCCTAATGCGGGTTGATTGATTTCACATAGGTACTTCGATATTCTTATGAAACACTTCTTAGGTATGCAGGTTTCCTCACGATGTTTCCATCACCGTTTAAGCAAGTGATGATTAACAATTAATACATACGTAACTTATAAAAACCATAGGTGTATGCTCTTAGGACTGGTTTCGAACCTCGGACTTTCGTCTCGACAGTCCGTGATACTCCCCACTGACCTATCGCTGCTTCGATACACCCTAAGTAAAAAATATTTTACATCAGAACAATGATATTTTAGCAATATACGTCGAATGAGATTGTAGATAGTGTGAAATTTGTGCCCGAATTAGAAAACCGCGTTTAGAAAACTGAGCGAGCACAGCGCTGCCACACTGCGGTTTGCAACCAATCAAATGAGCACGATGTTACCAGCTCACGTACTATTCTGGCATGGTAGTATATTTATTGTATTTATAGATTAAGACAATTTACAATATTTACAAGGTGGTAGGTGTCTGGTATACGACAGACCGCCTGGGTTGGTACCACCGCTTTGTCTATTTCTGCTGCCAAGCAGCAGTGTGTAAGCACTGTTGCTGGTTATGCGAGAGGCCATCTGGGTTGGTACCAGCGCTTTGTTTATTTCAAGCAACAATGTGTTTCGGTTTGAAGGACATTAAAGCGAGTAAAATTACTGGACATTATGAAACTTAATACCTTATGTGTCGGGGTGACGAGCGCAGTCCAATGCCATGCAGAGCTTTGTAATTCAAAGTTCTATGTGGTATTGATTCTGTTTAAAGGCAGGCGTGATGCATTAGGCGAGCGACCTTCTCGACTCCTCACTCAAGCTAATAAAAAAAAAAAAACAAATCGCAACGATATCGTTTACAAGTAAAGAATAATGAGCCAACTTTTGCCATCTAACTTTGATCCACCGTCACCGTGTCGGACAGAGCGCTCGTGCTAGTCGCTAGACTTACTTGCTAATTGCACGCAAATGAGATTGATTGTAATGGACACGACGGTTCTCGACTACAACTATATACGGCTGCCGTGCGAGGTAGTTTATTACTTAAACTTACGCCTGTATTCCAGAGGGGTAGACAGTGTCGCTAGTAAACTCATGGTTCACTGAGCTTTTCATTTCATATTTTCTAGTGGAAGAGCCACGCTGTACATAGTTTTGTCTACAGCATGAACGAGCTTGTCCGGGTCTTAACCACTGTCTCACAGAAAACCGGCGTAAAGTAGCAGCTTGCTGCTGCGTTTCCTACAATGAGTGATATATCCGGAGGCTCAAATAAATTAAGGGATTGGGGAGGGGGTCCCCTACCCAATCCCTTAATTACCCTTTTCCTTTAAGGTCTGCAACGCGCCCATGATTATTTTGGTATTGTGGGCGTACAAGGGAGGTGGAGACTACACACCACCAGGTAACCCACTTGCTCGTTCACCAGCCTATGCTATAAAAAACTGTTCTATGACGTGATGGTGATGACGTGGGGTCAGCCTATCGCCATACCGGGCTTAAATTCCAATCCCAGGTAGCTAATTTTTTCGAATCGAAATAGTCAAACACAAATTGTAAAGCCCAACCTGGTATTTGAGCCCGGGTCTTCACAGGCTTCTCAATGTCATTAATGAAGTGATTGAGGAAAAAGTACAAAATCACGAGAAATTGGTAAATTTGTGAACACAACCATACGCTATAGATAGTTTTGTGTGATAGAGCCACGCTGAAGACAATTTTGTCTACAGCATGAATGAGCCGGCTCGACCGGGTTGTTTCCACTGTCTTACAAAACTTAGTAGCAGGATGCTGATGCGTTTCGTACGTTAAGTGGGTCAATTGAGTTAGTCAGTCGTCTAATAATAATTTTCCTTTAAGGTGACCAATGCGTCCATAATTCTTTAGGTATTGTGGTGCATGGGCTGTGTACATCACTCATCATCAGATGACCCACTTACTCGTTTACCGGCCCCTAATAATAATACTAGCCCTGTATTATACAAGTCCCACTGCTGGGCACGGGCCTCCTCTCCTGAATGAGAGGGGTTAGGCCTTCCACCACGCTGGCCTAATGCGGGTTGGCAGACTTCACATACCTTCGAAACTCTTATGGAGAACTTCTCAGTTATGCAGGTTTCCTCACGATGTTTCCTTCACCGTTAAACCAAGTGATAATTGACATTTAATACATACGTAACTTAGAATAGTCAGAGGTATGCTCTTGGGACTGGTTTCGAACCTGCGACATTCGTCTCGACAGTCCATACCATCCCCGCTGAGCCATCACTGCTTTAGTTTAGAATATTGATCTTTTAGCAACAACGACCAGTAATGAAACAAACAAATTGATTGCTTTAAAAAAACACGTACTCAAGCGGACACGAAAGATCCATCGGCTACGCTATTGCCTTAAAGAAACGAATCCCTAAAAAGATCAAATTAACATGTTTACAGCGAAGTAAAACAAGGAGCAAAGAGTGCAGTTCAGAGGGCGTCAGCGCCGGTTACGCAGCCGTCGGTAATTAACGCGATTAAGCAAAGATACTGCCGCTTTTCGACATCCTTCTAATTGAAATGTACGACGTCTTTACTCTTTAGTGCTTATTGTAGCTGTTTATAGAGTACGCTATAATTATACCGAGCTGTTGAAACGGAATGTGTGACAGGAATCCTACCATCCTACTTACTACTACTATTATTAATGTGAAAGTATGGATGTTTGTGAGTTTGTGAATTAGGATGTTTGTTAGTCAATCACGCCTTATCGGCTGATTTTTTTTTGGATGAAATTTGGCACACAGGTAGACCGTGATCTGGGTTAGGAGATGCGAATTTTTATACCGGAAAAGGTTGTTCATGCGAGCAGAACCGCAAGCAAAACCTAGTACAAAAAATACATATTTTTATAAACTGTGCGATTTGAATTTACACATGGTCCGGTTAAGAATCTAAAATATCATAGACACATTTAGACCGGGTTGTTACCATTGTCTCACAGAAAATCTACATGAATTAGTTCACTATTCCGTTTTGTACGGTAAGTTTTATCCGGAGGTCCAAATCGTCCGCCCTTCCCAGTCCCTTAATTATCCCTTTTCTTTAAAGTCGACAACGCGTCCATTAATCTTTAGGTGTTGTGGATGTTCATGGGCCGTGGAGATGACTCACCATCAAGTGACCCACTAGCTCGTTTGCCTCTACTATCAAAAAAACATTTATAGGTATAGGTATTAAAATCACTACGGAAAATCTTAAGTAAGTTTTCGTACAATGCTGTTCTAAGAATCTGTTCTCAGCTGTGCAATCCCAGCAAGCCGCTAAACCTTTCCGGTCACCGCCAATTAATTAAACGATTTTGTGGAAGACTGACGTGATCAAATACATACAGCTGCATCTGTGTAAACGTTACTATTCTGCAGGTTAAGAGCTGTGTTGACAAGCCTTAATGAGACTATTATAACCTACGAGCTTTTGTTCGTGGCGCCGCCCGCGTGAATATCTTTTTCCGGGCCAAATTAATTTTACCGGGACAAAATGTCCCTATGTCCGTCCCCAGGATATAACCTATCTGATTACTAAATTTCATTAAAATCCGTTCAGCCGTTTAGCCGTGAAAACGTAACAGACGCATAAAAATACGATGCCCATTATTACATAAATTTTGGGCACTAACTGTATGTTTTTTTTTATTAGCTTGAATGATGGAACGAGCGTGTCGCTCGCCTGGTGGTAATCGTTACATCTACCTATAAACAGAAGCAAAACCACAGAAATTACAAAAGTTACATAAGTTGTTTAGTCTCATAATGCCCAATATATTCACTGGCTTCAATGTCCTTCAAACCCTAAAATAACAGTGCCTGCACACTGGTGTTTGGCGGCAGAAATCGTAAAGCGGTGGCACCAATTACGAACCCATACGGCCTTTCGCATAGGAGGGACCTACCTAGTGAACCACGTGGTGAACGTACAAGTGCGTCTGTTTGTCATACTACATAGAATTTGGTACACAATACGCTCCTCCGGTTACTTCGAAAGTAAAATCTGTACATCTCGGCAGTTAATACTGTGATCCTTGACAGAGTCAATGCCTCTAAGGGACAGAGGCACGGGTTCTACTTTGAGCACCCAGCTCGTGTAAACAAGGCTTTTGTTGGCTTCCGACGCCGACGGCGGTGTCGGTGCTACGTCATGGGGTTAGAATGGAGGCACGAAAACAAAACACTCGTATCGTATTGAACATATTAAATGGGACTATCAGTATAGCCTTTTGACTGAAAAAACGGATTACATATTATAATTGTGAAAAGTTGTAAAAGAAATGGGCGTCGAATTGGTGATTTCCTCCGTTTTCTTGTCGGTTGAAAAGAAATCTGGGTCAAATAAACCTTTCATTCATTCGTGTCATTTTATATCAATGTCTAGTTTCGAAACAGTTTGTATCGTACAAATAATCCTGGTTTGGAAATTTTCTACAGATAAATTCAAAAGATATTGTGACGAAAAATGTTTTTCGTACAACATATTTCCGCAAAATATATATGAATATACCATACATGATTAGCCAAAATATTTTATTCGAATTCGTATTCCATTAAAGTCAGTTCATAGTTCGACAATTTAAGAAAACTTTTCTTTTAATTGTACCTAAATGTTTGTATTCAGACATTATAACACAGACGTCCCAATGGTATTCCATAAATACAACATAAATGTCGAAATGTTGTACCTGAATTTATAAATTACATAAGTTCACGCCTATGTCCCCGACGAGGTAGGCAGAATGCAACTTATGTTGGACCCAGCGTTTATTTTCGTCCCATGATATAATAGGGGGCGAGCCTAATGCCTTGCCGGGCACAAACTTCAATCCCAGGTAACTCATTTGTGATTTTTCCGAAATGGAAACAGAATTTACTATTGCCCGACATATGAATTGAACCCAGAACCTCACAGTTTCTATCCTAAGCACTGGACTAAATATTAAATTCTATTATTTCAGAACTATATTTCCATATCTTTTCTGTCAGGTTTCAACTGACACGAGACTGACGATCGCTTTTGATATTCCATTCTATCCCCAAAGCGTCGCGGGGAGGGTGAATCAAAAAATTGTGCCTCCAATAAAGGACATCATTAATTCTCGCCGGTCGGCGATGGGGATTGGCTGCATTACAGTAATAGCGTCTGAGAAAAATAACCGATCAATATCCGACGCTCTCGCTTTGTTGTGGTCGTTCCTCTTTCATTATTCTTTTGTTGTATGTGTAATTGTTTCAATTTATAGGTTATTATTGACAAATAAAGTATGAAGTTTCCTTTCCATCTTTTATTGTCACTTACTAATCCTTCTTTCTTTCTGGCTGGCATTATCCTGGCTTAATACCAGGGTCTGCCTTCTTGTGCCAAAGATTTGACGGTGTTTGGTATTTTATTGGGCCGCCATCTGAACCTCACAACCCGCAAGAACCAATTTGTGTTACACCTTCCCATAAGCAGACACACCACCCATAACTTTGAACTACAAAATACTTTAAGGCACTGCCTAGCAAATGTCACCCCGAGACATTAGATGTATCTCATAATGCCCAGTAATTTCACTAGCTTTAAATATTTTGAAACTGGAACACAGTGATGTTTATAGACTGTTGCTTGGTGGCAGAAATAGATAAAGCGGTGGTAGTTAGTTAGACTCTTGCTTAGGAGACTAACTAACTTTACTAGGTAACGCATTTTACCTAGTAATAGTAAATTACATCAAATTAGTAATAGCGTTATAGTAAATTACCATATCATTTTGTGTACTAATTGGGTGTATGAGGCGCTTATAGCCAGTTGCGTTCACTAATCGGTAAAATATGAGCGAATTAAGCAACCCTTGGCACATTCAGTCTATGGATGGGTGATCGCTTAGTGATATTTCAAGTTTTAAACTGAGAGTCTCCGTGCTTCAGAGGGCACGTAAAAAGTCAGTCCCAGTTGTTAACAACTGTAACAGCAATCGTTAAGCCAAGTCGGAGGGCCTTCGGATGGCTTGAAAACTGTCACTAGGTTGGCCACTAAGCATTCGATACATAATAAAAAAATGGTTGTTAATGTTTTATTTATTTTGAATAATAATATATTTTCAACTGATTCTGTAACAAGTGCTTACTTTATTTAACATATGGATATTTAAAGAGTACTTTTCATTAACTTCCAACAAAAAGAAGGGTGTTATTCAAAAACAAATTCATAACAAAAATAACTTTCCAAAGTAAGCCAACCAATTTCCAATACAATATCCCAAGTGGACGGACCGGGGTCTTAGTGTTTCTTTCAAATAATTATCCGAGAAAAACACGACGGGATTCTTGCGGAGTTCGTTAGACGTTCCCGGAACCCTCCCTAAGCAGAATTAATGATTCCCTTTATTGAAAGTTCAATTTTTTGATTAGGATGGAGGGGGCCGGAGGTACACTGTTTAAACACCGGATAACAGGGTATTTATTTACATTCGGCCGATACGGTTTTTTTTGTATAAAATTAATAAACACTCGAACATGGTTTTGGTACCTGTATTTATTTAGAGATGAATTGTCTTTGATTATAACTATTTAATTGGTTTTGCTACGTTTCATTAGTAGTGGATTTTGGCTAGTTTTATCACTTTACAACCCTGACCTTTACGTCCCACTATGTTTACCATTCGTGTTTTACAGGAAACTTATTTCCAGCAGACAGAAATTATTATAGTATATAATAGGTGGTAGTTCCTACGTATGCGAAAGATTGTCTGGAAACCACCACCGCTCTATAAGCCGTCACAATGCAGTGTATAAGCACTGTTCTGGTTCGTAGATCATTCAAGCCCGTGAAATCACTGGGCATTGTGAGACTAACGCCCGAATACTAGAACGCAGCTTTACGCAATAAATTGAAGTCTTGTTAAATATGTTAAGACTCTTAACTTAAGACCCTCTTATCTGTCAAAACTGTATAAAAATAAGTAGCCATTAAGCA
This sequence comes from Mimas tiliae, assembly GCA_905332985.1. Classification (NCBI taxonomy): domain Eukaryota; kingdom Metazoa; phylum Arthropoda; class Insecta; order Lepidoptera; family Sphingidae; genus Mimas; species Mimas tiliae. Next base: position 10,324,857 of record HG995255.1, read on the forward strand.
GCCGTTGAGTAGCGTTTCAGTATTTAGGCATTAACTTCTTATGTTTCAGAGTAACTAGTGTATATTATAGTGCCATGCAGTACTTTGTAATTCAAAGGTCTTTTGAGTGATGTTGTTCTGTTTGGGCAGGCGTAACGCTTATCATTAATGGACGTCGCTATTCAGGCGAATATAAACAGTATTATAAATTATTATGATAATATATTTATTTATATCTAAAATAATCTTTTAAAATACAGTCTGAAGACTAATACATGTAGAAAATATCTCACTATTTACAAAGTGCCTACAAATTGCCGAAGCCACGGCTTCGGAGTGCCGTAATCTGTTGGCTAGTCGGGCCGCACGCCGCGCCACGTCGCGCCCGCTGCCCGCTGCCGACCGAGCGACGGCCCGACAATCTAATTTGGTTCGGTAGCCGTCTCTCATTTGTTCAAATTACACCCTCCACCCGGCCAAGATGCCCCACGTATTGTGCTGGAAAATATTAATGCGTGCTGCTTTTTTGCTGGTTCTATGTGAGGTATGTGTGTTTATTAGAGTTCGGTTTGTACTAAGTTTTAAATTATTTGGTATGATATAATGTCTAGTAAGTCGATAATTTTAGATAAGAAAGGAAAAGAAATGGTTATTTTTGGTTTTTACGAGTGGTAGAGCCACGCTGTAGACAATTTTGTCTACAGCATGAATGGGCCGGCTCGTCCGGGTCGTTACCACTGTCTCACAGAAAACTGACATAAAGAAGCAGCTTGCTGCTGCGTTTCGTACGGTGAGTGAGATATCCAGAGGCCCAAATCCCCCTCCCCTTCCTAATCCCTTAATTATCCCTTTCCTTAAAGGTCGACAACGCGCCCATGACTCTTTTGGTATTGTGGGCGTATATGGGCGGTGGAGATCACTTACCATCAGGTGACCCACTTGCTCGTTTGCCGGCCTATGCAATAATAAAAAAGCTGCATTTTTCTTTTACTGTTACTAAATATTTCTACATCTAAAAATGTATCTACCTGGGCAAGTTGTTTTCTACAAAAGCTTTGATACATAAAACATACATTGTTTCACCCTTGTTTTTCATAGAGGTAGGCAGAGACAACGATTTCGATTTGCTACTATCCTAAGCGTTTATAGATCGCATATAACCGTTTAACTAGTTTTAAGAATCCATAAAAAACTCCCGATTAGCCGAGCTTATCATAACATGATATGATAGGCGACGAGCCTATCGCAGAATCTAACACAAATCAAATCCCGAGCAAATGATGTGATTGAAAACTCAATACAAATTATGATTGGCCGACCTGGACTTTGAACCCAAGACTTCAACAGTTTTTCAGCCTACGTACACCGCCACTAGACCGATAGGAGGTTTCACAACATTATTTTAAAATGCAATAGGTAGATTTTATCTATATATTTCAGAATATATTTTAGCTGACCTACAAACGTATATATAAACATATTTCAGAAAGCGTGTAACGATTTCCCGCACCGTGCCCGCGTCTGCCGAGTGCCGGCTGCCCCACGGTCCGAACCTTAAACTATTCAACCCTCAGGCTGTTTCGGCTCTTTTCTTTGTTCCTTCGAGATCTCACCCCTCTCTGTCAATTCTACAACGCTTTGAAGCGGCACATCTATACACATATTTTATGTATTCCTAAAATACCTTATCGTTAGATGACCAAAGGCTAATGAGTTTAGACAATGACATTATCATAAAATATTAATACTAAAATTGTATTATATACGTCATGCAGTTAGGGAAGTATTGTAAATTATTTTGGGTAACGCACTCACGCCTCTAATCCCCGAAGGGGTAGGCAGAGGTGTAACCAGTACACCGACATTTCGCCGAGCTTATTTTCGTCCCATGAGCCTATCGTCATACCGGGCACATATCCGGACTCCGGGCTGATACTGAGCATTTCGTAATAGAAAAACCCAATATTACTTTTACTCGATCCGGGGATCGAATCCGAGTCCTCAGGACAGAACACGTAACGCGTACGCATTAAAACTGCGCCACCTAGGCAGTCAGTATTTTGTGTAAGTATTTTCAGATAATGGTATGTAAGGGGATCAACATCTCAGACCCAAAGCCAACCTCACCTGCACGTGATACACTCTACTGATTAACGTACGAGGCAATTGCGAAACTTGGTTCCCGTTTCGGGTTGTGGGGTCAGCCGGCGAGTCGCCCCATTTAATACCAAATAACGTCAAATCTATGCTATAAGAAGGCGAAGCAGAAAGAATGAAGTATATTCAGATAAACTCTTCCATGATTAAGGCAATCCTTTAAAAAGGAACAAGCTTGAAAGTGCAAAAATGACGTCTACCGTCATTGGTAACTAAATAAATACACCCAACAGTCACACACATTATCCTGACCCCATACTAGGTTTACCTGTATCGTGGGTATTGGGAACTACGAGGAACTTGCGGTTCCACAACACACAGATCCGAAAAAAATATTTGTGGATTAGACCAACATTTGTCTCGTTGTAGGAATCGAACCCACGGCCTCTCGCTTCGCAGCCGGCTACTCGCCCACTGCGCCACGGAGGCTGTCAATTCTACTACTATCGTTGATTGTCTTGCCAATCTCCAATTCTTCACCCGAATGATGAGACGAGCAGTTCGCTTGGCTGTTAAGTGCCAAGTTTGTCTACAATCAGTAGCAACACTATTCAGAAACTTAAATTAAAAAGTAGTTCATCGCATTGTATTACGCTCGTATGTCGTCTCCCCGAAACCATTAGTTGTTACTAACTCTTCCGGCTTCAATGTCTTTTAAACCGGAACACGACAGTGCTTACACACTGCTACTAGGACTGGACTACATTTATAGTACGAATATAATCTAGATCATCGAGAAACATCATTGGATACTCGCCTGAATTATGCTGGCTTGAGAAAACACTGGCTGACCTCGGGACGCGGCTCACCAGAACGAGCCACTATGGCTTAATTTTGTAATAAAAAACCCACATCTGTCATTAAATACAAATAATATAGCTAATTTAATAACACTGCCTCATTGGTCTAGTGGTAATGTACTAAGTTTGAGAACCTCAAGGACTTGGGTTCAATTCCCAGGTAAGGCAATCGCAATTTCTGTTTGAATTTTCAATTCGAAAAATCACACAGAAATGCCCTGGATTGGGATTTGTGCCCGGTATGGTGATACGTTGGCCTCCTATCAGATCATGGGATGGAAATGAACTCGGCAAAACGTGGGTTTTGTACATTTTGCACCTTTGTCTACCTTTTCTGGGATAAAGGCGTGAGGGTTATGTACGTATGTATGTAATTTAATAACGTGGAATCGCAGTCACTACTCACTCATAATAAGATTGAAATGTTATAGAACTTGACAAAGAGGGCGTATAGATGTACCAACTTAACTGTGAATTGAAGAGCGTCGCTGTGTTCGCTCCAGTATTGTCATTTCATGAATAATTTTACATTATTAGGGATATTACACACATATTACACATTAGGTAATTTGTTTATTTTCAGTGAAATTCGATAAATTATAATAGTGACTTGCAGGATACCAAATAAAATATACCTTCAAAGTCAGCATCGTCATTTCTTTAAAAAAAAATCTTCTGGATATTTTTGAACAGTGAAAACCCATGATCCGAAAACATAGAAACATGTTGTTTTATTTATTTAGTGGATGAAGACTATCCTTTTCATTAACTGAGTAGTATTCACTTACTAGTGGCGGGTCCAACCCACCAAATCTAGGGATAATTCCACTAAGCTGGGAACTCTGTCTTTAGTTCCATTTTCTGCCATTTCACAGTTAGGTTGGTTCATCTATACACACGGCGCAAAGACACGCGCGTTTGATGCGTTGGCGACGAGTTGTTCACGCTTCGTGCTTCGATACACAGAACCCAGTTACTGAGCAACGCCATGCTTTCAATAATTGAGACGTGCGTCTATACAGGGATATATAATGTTGAAGTTGCTTCACATATAAAACATTCAACGTCAGCAATAGATGGTTATGAATTAATACGGTAAAAAGTAGAGACCTAAGAAACGATAAAAAGTGCAGACTCAAATACATTGTATTTAAGTAATTTAAAAAAAATAAAATACATGAGTAAAATGCGTAATAATAAATGGGAAGTAATAATTTGCAATACGAACATTACATAACAAAACAATAACTGGGTTCAAATCCCAGGCCGGACAATCCATTGGGATTGGAATTGGTGCCCAATATGGCGAAAGGTTCATCACCTATCAAGGAACGAAAATAAACTCGCCGAATCTTGTACGAGATGCACCTGTGCCTCGTTCGAGGATACTAATGTGATGATAATACTAGCTTTTGCTCCGACCGTATAAACGGTCTTTTCCGGCTCAAAAAGTACTCTATGTCCTAATCCAAGTCATGATCTACATGTTTGCCGAAACCGTTCTTGAATAACAAACATTTAAGTTCACGAACTCACAAACATTCCCATTTTTAATAGTAGTAGAGTTATTTATAACATAAAATCAAGTCACACAAAAAGCCCTTCGAGTAACGTAAAATATTTAACCCAAGAACATTAACAAACAGCTACAGTTTAATTAACCCGATCACATCGGGCGTTAGCTTATGTAGGTAGCGCCTAGTAGTCAATTTAGGATATTGCTAGTGTTAGATCAACGCCACGATGGATTCCGGCAAGGGGCGGGCGTGAACTGACGGTGATTGGGTTACCTAATGAGGATGCCGGACAGACGCGCGAGGCGACGTTAGGACGACGGCTGACGTACACAATAGTTCTCACAATTGGATTGTGATTAGTTTACGCAACGTGTGAGATATTGGAATATCAGCTTCTTGTGTACATATTGCTTTCTTAGTTATGAAGTCCTAGAAGGTAAGCCTGCTATTTACTGACTTATTCAAACTTCATTGGTAAGTAGTATCAACTTATGGCCGTTCTCAATATTCTGTCTATCGACAGAATTGTTTACTGGTACGAGACTATCACGCCTACATACCCGCCACTGTAACTCCTGTACAACAGGATCGACAGTGGCACTCATTTTTGTTGACACCGAGCAGTGAATCACAGCGAGTCTCTGGAAATGCTAAATTGTCTTTGTCCTGCAATGAAACTTATCAAATACAAAGTTAAGGAGGAGTTGGAAATATTAATTGTCCACTTCCCTCCATAGCTAAGCGGTAGACAAAATAATGAACAAAGGAAGCATTAACCTCAGGTACAAGGACATTTACAACTAGAGAAGCCAGATGTAAAGCACCACGGATGTCATTAAATGGGTCCTATCACGTGAGCTGTTAAACTTGATTCCAATAATAAGTATGACAAAAACGCCGGAAAGCACGGAAATTCTTCCTAGTTTCCACAAGATCCATATAGTATACAACTCCAGATGTTATTTGCATACTGTCTAACATAATGTTGTGCTCTTGTTGCCAGAGACTACATTGCCAAAGAATATGATGTGCGGATTGTTCGTACCGGCAGTTAGGTGTAGAACATCGGCACGTGGGTGAATCAACCAATAAATGAGAACAGTTTAAACTTAAAGTGGCCGTGGCCCGTGAGAAATTGTGAAACACAATGATCAACTTCCAGCCAAGTTTTTGTTAGACGATCGCGAACCGACCTAAAGTATTGATATAAATGCCGTCCCTTAGAAGAATTATCCCATCGCCAGTGTTTACTGGTAGTATTTTGACACATATTGTATGGAAGATCTGTCAAAAAACTATTAATACGATCGATCACATCCCTATATTAAATTAAGTGAAGTGCGTGAACGAGAGCAACAAAGACCGAAGCGAGACAAAGTCTCAGCTGTTTATCAATTATTGTTGTCCAAAGTTGGAAGTCGAATATCGACGTGATACTCACTCGATAAAAAGGAAATTATTTATTTAGGTCCTTGCAATGCAATCGGAATTGGTACTACGGAGTGTGAAATACTTATATTGAGTGGTAGAGCCACGCTGTAGACACTTGTCTACAGCATGTATGAGCCCGCTCGTCCGGGTCATTACCACTGTCTCACAGAAAACCGGCGTAAAGTAGCAGCTTGCTGCTGCGTTTCGTACGGTGAGTAAGATATCCGGAGGCCCAAACCCCCTCCCCTTCCCAATCCCTTAATTATCCCTTTCCTTTGAGGTACCCATGATTCTTTTGGTATTGTGGGCGTACATGGGCGGTGGAGATCACTTACCATCAGGTGACCCACTTGCTCGTTTGCCGGCCTATACCATAAAAAAAACTTATATCTTACACTATAAGTTGCTTAAATTTGACCACACCTTTCTATAACACGTTGTAACTAAATACGTGAAGATCTATTCGTGATTTATTATACGACTCTAATTGCTCGCAATATTTGCACCAACGGAACTATGAGCTCCTCACCTCAAAGTGTAGAGATTTTTCTGAATAAGCGCGCTTCATCGTCGACCCATTTTCTACTATCCAGCTGAAATATAGCTCGAGCAAAATTCCAGGAAAATGCACTACTTATTCTGTAAATATTCCTTTGTTTAGAATTCTTAGAAGAGCATCCACTGTAAATATTTCCAAAGTAAAATATTCCAGAAGGTAAGTTACGAGTAGTTTAGTGGAAAAACAAGGATAAAATGGTATGTTGAAACAAAACATCTAGGCATTGGAATGTTGGTAAAGTTTGTTAATCCTTTATTCTTAATAATTAAAATCATTCATTAAGGTACGTCTTTTGTATGCAAGAGGCCGTTTGGGTTGGTACCACCGCTTTGTTTATTTCTACCAAGCAACAATGTGTAAGCACTGTTGAAGTTTGATGGATATTGAAGCCATAAGTGATATTAATGGGCATTATGAGACTTAATAACGTTATGACTCGGGGTGACGATCACAGTCCTATTATGTGTGCTTTGTAATTTAAAGTTCTGTGTGGTGTTATGACTGTTTATGGGCTGACATGGCGTTAGGCGAGCGACTTTTTTTTTTGCCGCGGGTGAAATGTCTCTTACGGATACCCTCCAATCCCGGGGGAGGAGGGATGGTTATGTCGGACTCACCAGCCTTCCGACCTATTTCACAGAGTGACTGTTAAATCGGGACCCTAACCAATTCCTACGCCAGTATACCGACTAAAAACCCCGCAGTGGCTTCCTTCGGCGCTAGTGGAGTGGTTCCGGGGATCCTGGTATACCTGGATTGCTGCCGGTACCACCCCTACGCTTTGCCTTTGAGGCCCGTCTCCTATGGGGCTTGAAGCTCCATAGACGAGCGACCTGCTCTCGTTATTCATGCTAGTAAAAAAAAGATCCGCAACACACCCTCGATTCCTCTGGTAGTGTGTATTCGTAGGCAGTGAAGACCACTTACTCTCAACTCAAGTAAGTTACAGTAACATACTCGTTTGTCGGCATTCTCCTATAAAAAAACAGCGCAAGTGCGTGTCGTATCACGCACAGTAAAGGGTTCCGTAGTGTAACCGAAAATATCCCATATTTAAAAACCTTTATTTTTTCAAAGTTAGAGGAGATACATTTTGTACGGCTTTGGAGACGCATATCTCACAAACAAATGACATATACAAAAAAGACATTTAGCAACCTCTATATTATTTTGGAGGACCTAGTTATTATTACATGCCTATCTGCAGTAAAAAACATCCTCAGACTGACACGGTGAAATTAAAAAGGTTACCCTTTTGGCTACGGAATACTAAAAAGGAAATATTTTCCTTTAATTATTTAGAAAAATATATTGAGATAATTATGAAATAAGGCATCGACATTGGCGTCGACTCCTCTCCGGCAGTTATTACCGGAGCTCCAACATCAATATTTGACCGCCACAACTCCGACTAACGAGTGCAAACATTAAAATTTCCTACGGTAATTTCCACTTTGAAGGACTTTTATTATAAACAGTTTTGTATTTAATTTGATTTCTATATTTTTTCTATTGCCTTATGATAGATAGACTAGCAAGCGGCCCCCCTGATGGTAAGTCGTGACCGCCGCTAATGGTAACCTACCGCTAAATTGGTATTCTATCATCGTTTATTTGCCTTAACTCACAATTTGGAACTTCACACATGAACTGCCCGGAGTTGGAGTTTGTGCCCGGTATAGCGATAGGCTCGCCCCGTATCACATCATGGGACGGAAATAAGCTCGGCGAAACGTGGGTGCAGTAGTTGCATGCCTACCCTTTCGGGGATAAAGGCGTGAGCCTATGTAGGTAATAATCTATGTTAAAATCATTTCAAGTAAACAGAAACGAATAAAATATTAGTACCTATCGTCTAAAAATTATAAATCATCTCTTCGCAGTAGTCTCAACATCCGATATAAGAATTTTTTACATCCGCACTAACATGACTAAACTTGTTTTATGTGCCAGTAAGTAAGACCTTCCCTGCCTCCGAGGTAGTACACAAACAAGGTCATTCCGAGGAACTAGCACTGTATTCGGTGGTTCAAATTAAATTAGTCGTTAGATAACGGTGGTAATGGGCTGGGGGTTGTTTTTGCTTTATGTCGCGTGAAATTTTACTGTCGCGCACGGGGTTGTCTGCACCGCGCCGTTCCCTAAACAGACTGTCATCACGGGTTTCATGTAGTTAAAAAGAGATTGCTTTGCTATTCTGATACCCTGGTATTTCTTCCCGTAAAATAAGCGACTTTGACATGAGAAAGTGAAAATAATAGATGTTCCAAGCTAACTGTGAACTGAAAAGCGTCACTGCTGTCGCTCAGTATTGCCATTTTACTTTATTGAGGGATATTTTACACATATTTCACATCATGCCTTTTAACACATGTTACAGAAAGATTTGGCATATAGTTATTACGACCGGCCGCCTGCCTGACGTCAACCCCTTTGGGGAGAAAACATCCAGACCCGAAACAAATATTTGTGCATCACATAAACATTTTATCTCGGTGCGGGAATCGATGTCGTGGCCTCTCACTTCACAGCCGGCTACTCGCGCACTGCGCCACGGCGGCTGTCTATCTTACGTTTATGAAACTGCTGATACTAATGATTCATTTCATAATGAAAGTAGTGAAAGTAGGAAGTTATAACTTCATTACAAAGATGGATTTTAATGCCGTCACGGGCCGCGCCCGCTTGCACCGGCGTAACACTGGCAAAATCTCATGTATTTACTTAGTATTATCCAAATGAGACAGAAGAGGCTTCACCGGACGTCCAACTTGGTAAATGAGAGCTGTACTAAGCAAACAGATGAAGATACCGGAGGGCAAACATTCGTAACCTCGCCGATCCGGACCGGAACAGTCCAGTTTGTCAACTGCGAAACTTATTTATTGTAGGAATTTTATCTTACAACTAAATTGTATCAAAGATGGATAAAATAAGAAAGATTTTTTCAAAGACTTGGTGCAAGTGATAACAAGTCCAAGTGCCACCAACATCTTAGGCCCAAAGTTAACTTCACCTGAACCTATAACACTCTGCTGATTAACGATGAGGCAATGGCGAAACTTGGATCACATTGCAGGATCAGAGAACGCGGCAGATCACCCGTATAATACCAAATACCGTCAAATTTTAGAGAGTGCCAATAAAAATATTAATAAATAAATAAATAAATACACCCAACAGTCACACACATAATCCTGACCCCACACTAGGTTAACGTGTATCGTGGGTATCAGGAACTACGAGGGACTTGCGGTCCCACAATACCCAGACTCGAAACAATTATTTTTGGATAACACCAACATTTGTTTCGGTGTGGGAATCGAACCCACGTTTCGCAGCCGGCTACTCGCCCACTGCGCTACGAAGACCGTCATTTTAGCTGCAGTCTGCCGCTAAATGATAGGCATAATATACATCCTAGGAATGTCTTCCCCTAACGTTGTATGCTTTAATCATCTGTATTATAATATTTAATTATTTTTAGGAAAATCATGATTAAACCTAAAGAAGAAATCTACAAAATTGTTTTTAATTAGTTCGCGCGACTACTTCACCGATTTTGTCAGGAAATTTGCAGCTTAAGTTTATTTTCTGATTTAAATAAATATAAGTTTCTTTCAATGGTTTGTTATAATCGCTAAATCAGATTGACCTTTCCGCTATCCGGCATAATTGTCCCATGTCTAACTATCGGCTGATTTTCATTTCGACAATGATGCAGCATACAACTGACATACAAAAACTAAATAGTTTCTTATCGTTGAGCGTTCGATTATTAGAAACGTTTCCCATACAGAAGTACAAGCCCCAGGGACGGTGTTCCATCAACGTCTCTTGGAGCTGTTTGATCAGCATTATGTGCGGGAATTAAATGTCATTGTACCCCTGATTGTGAATGACTGGTTGAATTTTTGCAATTTCACCAAAAAGTGAAAGTTTCACATTGGATAAGATTTATTGCTTTAATTTGAATTTTTCGGAATGGATGATTAGTAATTTCTTATGGATTTAAGGATTCGATTATTTTTATACTCAGAGCTAGTTCATACCTTATGTTCCGTTACTGAGCACAGAAAGAATCTTGATTTAGAAGTAATGGAATTCTAAGAAATGGCTAATTGGCAAAAGCTAACAGACGCCTCCGAATGTGATATAGATACAATTTGTCTTTTGTAAACTTAGTAGTGAGCCAAACAAGAAATATGAAAAAATATCTTCATAAACAAAAAAAACAAAATTTCACTGCTTTTAATTTCCTTGAAACCGGTACACTAAAGTGTTTACACACTGTTGCTTGGCGGCAGAAATAGACAAAGCGTTGGTACCAACCCAAACGGCCTCTCGCATACGAGGGACCTACCACCTTGTAAAATTAATTTAATCTTATCTTCACGTCAATATACTTATGTCGGTGGAATTTATTTTAGCCTTCACTGAAAATTCCATTCAAAATTCTTTTCTCTCTATGTTTTACTTCAACAGTGGCAATAAAGGTTATGCAATAAAACTATGCCTGTACACCAGTACAGGCATAGTTTTAGTGTATAGTGTTTTAGTTAATTGGATGTGTCTGCTTGTACCAACAAGCAGACACATCCAATTAACATTATGAATGCTACGTTGTTATGAACAGTGGATGGCCAACCCGTCAGAGTTCTTGGCTAATTTCACACAAGAGCGCGCGTTCGCTTCCCCTCGACTTATGGGAAAAACTTGTTCAATCAGCGTAAGTAGCGATTTTCCGACCGGACCCCACAACGCTGTGTAACAAATTATTATGGATGCGGTACTAAGAAATCTGTGTCAGTATGAATATTATTGTGGTTTTTTTGTTATTTGACTATTAATGCTAATTACATAAAGACATAAAAATAAACAAAGTGGTGGGACTTACTAAAGGGGCTTTTCACATTCGAGGGACTTACTACTACGTAACATTCGTTTTTCTTACCGTGAGTTGAAATATAACAAAACAAATCACTTCTTTTTTTTATAACATTAAAACTAAACTTCTATTTGTCCTGTATAAACTTTCTATGTATTTTTATCAGTTATTATATTTTTTTAAAGGGCTTGTTATATAATTACGTTAAGTAAGAATTATTTAGTCTATATAATACTTTTGCAAAGCTATATATCATATAATTTTTATAAACAATTTAATACTTTTACTGTCGTACTTAAAGATGTCAATTAAGTTTAAGTATCTATTAGCGATTCGATAGCGTACGATTATATCTCAGAAACGTCAATTAATATAATTTCTGTACTCAGTAACTAAGCATAAATATTTTCTGTATTCAGTAACGAAGCACGAAGCATTAACTGATTCTGAATGTGGAAATAATTGCAAGGAATGACTTAATAACAATTAATGCTAATTGCTGTATATAATAAAAATAGAAAATGAATACATTATTAAACATACAATTACCTAATCAGTAGTTTAGTAGTTTAATGTTACGCAGGAACTTATTGAATTAAACGGTTGTCTGGTCTCGGGGTGTAAATAGCAGAACTCAAAGAATGAGATTTAATATCCGCCCGTACAAGAGCCAATGATGCGGAATATAACTTGATTTTATTATACTGAAACTTATTTTGTTTACTATATACAATATTACATACTTTTTTCTGTCTGGCGTCATACCAAAGCCAGCGTCTGCCCTCCCATCACGATTTGACAGTGGATTTTTATATTAAGTGAGGCGACCCGCTGTCTGACTCCCACAACCCGCGACGGGAACCATGTTTCGCCATTGCCTCGGCCGTTAATCAGCAGAGTGCATCACGTGCAGGTGAGGTTAACTCTGGACTCTGGGTAAGATGATGGTGGCCTACTGTTACATACCGTGTATTATTATAATCAATACATTTTTCGATCACTTTGTAGATGGGTTATGTTTTATTCTTTCAATTTTATTTTCTATATAATAATCTTTTTTTTTTTTGAACGTATAGGCTGGCAAACGAGCAAGCGGGTCACCAGTGATCTCCATCGCCCATGGACGCCCACAATGCCAGAAGAATTATGAACGCGTAATTGCCGACCTTGAAGAAAAGAGATAATTAAAGGATTGGGAGGGGCCCGTGGATGATTTGGGTCTCCAGATATCTCACTCACCGGTCGAAACGCAGTAGCAAGCCGCTATTTTACGTCGGTTTTCTATAAGAAAGTGGTAGCCACCCGGTCACGCTGGCCCATTCATGCTGTAGACAAGACTGTTCGCTGCGAGTTGCAAGGTTTTAAAATGGTTTATAATGCGATTTTGCTTTTAATTTTGTGTTTCTTGGGAGGATTTTTCAAGTTTTGTAACTTTCATAGACAATGATCTCGTAAAACCTAATATGCAATAATCAGATTTTTCTCCCACCTGCTATTATCCCACTCGCCGTAGGGTCGGAGTAGCATGTTTTTAACACGACATGTTTTACAGAACTTGCTTGAAGCTTGTAGTTTTAACGACTGGCCGCCTGCCTCGCGTCAACCCTTCTGAGGAGAAAACACCCAGATCCGTAGCAAATATTAGTGGATGATACAAACATTTGTCTCGGTGTGGGAATCAAATCCACAGCCTCCCTTTACAGCCGGCTATTCACGCACTGCGCCACAGAGGCTGTGGGCATGCAATAATATAACTTACCCCCTTAACTGTAATCCCCGAAGGGGTAGGCAGAGGTGTAACCAGTACGACCACATTTCGCCAAGCGTATTTCCGTCCCATGATGTGATAGCGGGCGAGCCTATCGCCATACCGGGCGAGCCTATCGCCATACCGGGCACAAATTTCAGACTCCGGGCTCATACTGAGCATATCGTAATAGAAAAAGCCCAAAATCACTTTTACCCGACCCGGGGGTCGATCCCGACACATCGTAACACATCGAATCGTAACGCGTACGCATTACAACTGCGCCACCGAGGCAGTTTATAGGCAATAATATATCTTATTTATACTAAATCCCTTTCTAGGTTTAAAAATTGCACAGACGATATTCTAATTCTGTTTTAATTTACACTAAATATTAGAATAAATGTATTAGATAAGGTAATCAGAATAATTATCCAATACACTCAATAAAGGGATCGAGTACGGTTTTATCCTATTTTACCGAAAACCCCAAGAACCTACATTTTAGGTTCGAAATAAAGGTTTAAAAAGCCTGTACTGTTTTGTTATTGCGTCGTAAAAATTATAAGAGCTGTTTTGTGTGCCTGTAATGATATTTCGTAAAATTATTTTATTTGCTGAAGTTTAATTACATAAAATTATCCTGATATTTCATTTTTATTGCCTCATAAAGGGCTAGCGTAGTTCTAAATTATTATCTGTAAATATTTATAAACATCACATGCGTAAATTTCACTTTGCTGTTAAGTATGCATTATGGTAGAACTTTTACCATTATGTTGAAACAGGATTTTAATTTATATTATATACTTACGTACAGAGCTACGGTTTAAATTACGCGTTTCTTCAATCTTCGTTTAGCCGGCGAAACACAAAGGAAGATGATAATGATTCAATGTTTTATTATTTTATTAGCTTGAGTGACGAAACGAGCAGGTAGCTCATAATATTGTTACACATATCGAAGACAATACTTCAATCCACACGAATTCAAAATACATGTTTTGGCACATGTCAGAAGGGGCCTAGCGGATGTCTTAAGTGGCATCGAAAGGGCTGGAGCGGCCCAGGATATTTATACACCCAATACATCCGACAACTTGCTAACTCGACAACTTTCTCAAGGGTTTCCGACTTATGACAAGATCCACTTGGGATGGACGTGCTCTGTTTCACACGTGAATAAAACTTACTGTTGATAATATTATTATTTTAGAATGAACAAAGTAAGATTCCGTTATGCTTTGATTTAAATAACTTTGTTTAATATATGAAATTCATGTCAATTACATACGTACTCACGGCTGTAATCCCCGAAGGGGTAGGCAGAGGTGAACCAGTACACCCACATTTCGCTGAGCTTATGTCCGTCCCATGATGTGATAGGGGGCGAACCTCTCGCCATAGCGGGCACTATTGCATTCTTACTATAGCCAAACTATCTACAACGTGGCTCTACCATCCAATAATCGCATTCAGAAAAGACTTAGATCCTGTTTCAAAATTTCCATTATAATAAATTGACACCAAATATAGCAAGTAACAATTTGACATACGCTTTTCCGTTTATTTTGACAGCATTGTGATAAGGCCGTTTTTTGTGACTTATATCTGATAGATTACATTTCCTTGGATACTGTAAAACAAGGTATAGAGTTGTTAAGAAATTACTTATTACGGGAATCGATGTCACATACCAACAACAATTGCGTGGACTTCGCAACAGACATCTGGACATACTGCAAGTTAACACTTGCAGTATGTCCAGACCGTAACCGGAGATCAAGGCCACCGTGGGTGCCATCGATTCGTCATACCCTACTGCTTATCGGATTTGTTAAAATTAAATTCACTCTTGTTTCTCATATCGAGCAATTGTCACGTCTTTTAATTTAAGTAACACTGTAATGAGTTAAAATAAATAGTTTATTATAATAATTTTAGTTTTTTGTAGCCTTGGCTGCAGTCGTACGTCATTAGGTTATAAATCAAGAATGTTACACAAACATTATTCCTCTAATTAATATAACGTGTTTACATAGTATTAGTTAGGTATTACCGGTTGTCGGTAATTAGGGAAGTACGCCAATGCAAGCAATGTGTTATAGGTAATGTAAATGTTAGCGTTAAATATTTCTGGATGTTCGTCGACTCGACAGGTTAATTAGTATTCATTCTGGGCCCTCTCTGAAAACTATCATAAATCTAACTTAAATTTATTTGATACCTGGTGTGGTCTATTACTGATATATGTACAACATGGTACAAGGTGGTAAGGACCCTCGCATGCGAGAGGCCGTCTAGGTTGGTACACCGGTTTGTATATTTCTGACGCCATGCAGCAGTGTGTAAGCACTGTTGTGTTTCGGTTCGAAGGACATTGAAGCCAGTGAAATTACTGGGCATTAATAAGACTTATCGTCTTATGTCTCGGGGTGATGAGCGCAGTCCAGTGCCATGAAATGTTTTGTAATTCAAAGTTCTGTTTGGCATATCTTCTGTTTATGGGCAGGCGTGGCACTTACCATCAGGTGAGCGACCAGCTCATCTCGTCATTCAAGCTAATAAAACATTAAAAAAAAATACAATTTGCCGCAGCGTCTTACTTTCGTATTTCATAATATTAAATGATAAACAGATAGATATAACCGATATCGGTATGTAATGTAGACACCGTTCGATAGCATACAGGAAGGGTTCACGTGGGCGGAATGCAAAGCACGGCGCCTGGATCGACACCCTGACATATTTGTGTACCGTGGGGCGATCATATTGTTCCATAGCTCCATATTACAGGTGCGGGTGTTGGATTGACAGCTCTATTTTGTTTTACATTGCTGTAGTTTGTGTTAAGATGCTAGAGCGAAACAATACAAATAAATATTAAGATAGTTACTTGAGATAGCATGTGATGTGATAGTTATAGTGCGTTGCCGACCTTAAAGGAAAGTGTTAAATTAGAGATTGGGAAGGGGTTTGGGCCTCCGGATATCTCACTCACCGTACGAACCGCAGCAGCAAGCTGCTACTTTACGCCGGTTTTCTGTGACACAGTGGTAATGACCCGGACGAGCCGGCCCATTCATGCTGTAGATGAAAGTATCAACAGCGTGGCTCTACAACTCAAATTAAAATAGCGCTTATGACAACTCAGTACAAAAATAAAAGGTCGATAAGTAGGTAAATATGTATTAACATACATATTGAAATAAAAGTAGTTTATACGGATTTTATCGCGGTTTAATTTTTATTTTAGTCCCGACGTTTCGAAAGCTTTTCAGCCTTCGTGGTCACGGGAGAGACTGAGGTGTAGGTCGTCTCGAAAAGTTAATGTTTTTTAAATAATTAAAAATAAATGTATAATTTTAAAATGAAGGTAGCCATTGTAACATTAACTTTTCGAGACGACCTACACCTCAGTCTCTCCCGTGACCACGAAGGCTGAAAAGCTTTCGAAACGTCGGGACTAAAATAAAAATTAAACCGCGATAAAATCCGTATAAACTAGTTTTATTTCAATGTGTAATATTCGCGTAAACCTAAGAAATCACTATATTAACATACATATTTTCATTAAGAATACACTGGACAATTACACTAATTCCGTTTATTTTATACATTTTTAGTATCGAAGGCTGTATTTAATAATGATTTTCACAGTTATACGAAACATAACAGCAATCTTTAATCTTTGTCATTTTTCTACGAAACAGTGGTACGAGCGCGGGAATTTTGTTTAAGGATCTCTCCATCGTTAATTTGGGTTATAGGGAGTTAGAAACTATAATCATCCGGTACTTTATGAAAAATAAAATATATCAACATATTTCTTCTTCTATCTGCCCTTATTCCATTCGCAGTGAGATCGGCGCAACATGTTTTTTAACTCATGTTACAGAAAGATTTGGCTTGTAGTTTTTACCACCGGGTGCTTGCCTGACGTCAACCCCTCTGGGGAGAAAACACTGAGACCCGAAACAAATATTTGTAGATCATACAGACATTTTGTCTCGGTGCGGGAATTTAACCCGCGGCCTCTTACTTCACAGCTTCTCACTCACTGCGCCACGGCGGCTGTCATTTAATAGAAAAAGAATGGTAATACATTTACATATACATTTACCCATCGCTTTAAAATATGTTATATGCTTTAAAATATACAACTATTTACAAAATCCAGAAATTATCAGAGACTACGATTAATTTCGGTTTTTCAACACCCACATTTACCTTCCTTCCACTTCCATATTTCAAATTAAACTAGAATCAAATACGTGTCGTTCAAGTCTCAAATATGAATTTATTGCGTTTAGAAGTAAAGTAATAAGTCGGCATGACGCGACATTCAAGTTAAATTCACAAATAACAAGAGCGATAGTTGGGAATATGGAAGTGTCAGACGTCGGCGAAGTTTGTCCGCGGCCGGCCTGCGTGTCGCCCTCGTGATCACGCTAATATCGTGTGTCGAACGCTTTACAATACACTGGCAGCTACGTGGACGATGGTTTCACTTTGAAATTATTACAATATGAAATGAAAAAAGATGATTTTATAAGAAAAAGTAAAGGCCAATTCTCGTAATTTTAAATGTTCCAAATATCATTCCAAAGGGCATTCTCTTAAACCAATTATCAACGTCAAATGTGAACATAGATAGTAATGAGATTGAATGTAGAATAAAAGTTGACTGAAGCCAAAACGGTATAATGCTACTGCTAATGCTAGGTGCATTTGACGTTGATTAATTATTGGTTTAAGAGAATGCCATTTGCAATTTTCTTGACGCTGAGACTAGATCGGAATGATATTTTGAACATTTAAAATTACGAGAATTGGCCTTCTGATATATTCAAAAGAAATACGGCTGAGTTTATTGGTGCTTTTTATCCGACCTTTTATTAGACCATTTCCGAAACACCGGTTAGACGTTTCACTGTAATTTATTCTATTATTGACATGTAAAAGAGCCCTTACTTATAAAATAAATCTTTGATGTTTTTTTAAGAAAATAAACCAATTATGGTTTCCTATCACGGACCTTGCGTTAATATTTACT
The DNA here is from genome assembly GCA_905332985.1 of Mimas tiliae. Taxonomy (NCBI): domain Eukaryota; kingdom Metazoa; phylum Arthropoda; class Insecta; order Lepidoptera; family Sphingidae; genus Mimas; species Mimas tiliae. Next base: position 10,342,991 of record HG995255.1, read on the forward strand.
ACGTCTGGTTTATAAGAAAGTTAGCGAAATAACTACAAAAGCTTTTTCTAATAATGAAAATAATATTAACTGCGAATAATATTTGCAGTAGGTACAATTAATTTTGGACCGACAAAAAACGGAGGAGGTTCTCAATTCGACACGTATTTAAATTTAGTTTTGTTTTGTACAGTATCCTTCTTCCACCAGCCCTTATTGCTGCTTTTTAACACATGTTACAAAATGATGCTTCAATGTCCTTGAAGACAACAGTGTTTACACACTTCTGCTTGGCTGCAGATATATATAAAACGGTGGTATCAACTCAGACGGCCTCTATCGTACGAGGGATCTACCACCTTGTAAAATTTTACTACTATTCATAAGTATGATAAATTTAAAAGAAAAAACATGCCACAGAAATATTGACAAAGCAATTTTATGATATAGTCAAGTTTGTGGCCAAATTACGCGCATAAATATTTAAATACTTCTAGTGATTGAAATAAAACTAGTTTATACAGATTTTATCGCGGTTTATTACTTACCTCTTAGTACATTACAGATGTAATCAAACATTTAGTTAACATCACGAGTGTAAATTAGCGAAATATCTGAATACATTCATCAAGCGCCGTCGTGTAATTTGGCGACACAATAATCCAATCGGAATGTGATAATAATGATAATGGCATTGATGAGGCGACGTCGGCGACAGAATCCGGGGGCGCGTGCCGTGCTGCCAGGTATCTTAGATATGCGCTGAGCGACGCCGGCCGGGAATTCAGTCAGTCTGTCTTTGAACCTAGTATACGTAGAATTTGTTTTAGTTAAGCCCATAGATTTTTTATGACTACCTCGGTGGCACATTAATGCGTACGCGGTACGACTGCTGCGCTGAGGTCTCGGGCTCGATCCCGGGTCGGGTAAAAGTGATATTTAGTTTTTCAATCATGAAAGTGCTTAGTATTAGCCCGGAGTCTGGAATTGTGCCTGGTATGACGATAGGCTCGCCCCCCTATCACATCATGGGACGGAAATATTGAGTGGTAGAGCCACGCTGAAGATGAAGATTGTCTACAGCATGTATGGGCCGGCTCGTCCGGATCATTACCACTCTCTCACAGAAAACCGGTGTAAAGTAGCAGCTTGCTGCTGCGTTTCGTACGATGAGTGAGATATCTGGAGGCCCAAACCCCCTCCCCTTCCCAATCCCTTAATTATCCCTTTCCTTTAAGGTCGGCAACGCACCCTTAATTCTTTTGGTATTGTGGGCGTACATGGGCGGTGGAGATCACTTACCATTAGGTGACCCACATGCTCGTTTGCTGGCCTATACCATAAAAAAAAAATAAGCTCGGCGAAATGTAAGTGTACGAGTTACATCTCTGCCTATCCCTTCGGGGAGTACAGGCATGAGTGTGGCGTATGTATATATTTTTCATAAAAAAAAACATGTTTTTAGGGTTCTCTAGCCAAATGGTAAACTTAAAAGGTACTTCCAACGCAAATTTATTTGAATGACATAGGTTGTATGGTTTTTGAGATATTTTCGGATACTCTACGAAACCTTTCACTTTGCGTGGTCCGACACTAACTTGACCGGTTTTTTCATTTAATAATAAACTAATCGTTAATTAAATAAAACGCACCAGTATTAGTTAATAAAATGTCTGTGACTTTTAGACGCCTGAACAGGTTTTCTTCCAACAACTTAAGATCCATTTAGTTTAAACCAGCCTTCAAACAATAATAACTTAGGGCTCCTTGCACAACGATCGTAAATCGGCTTTACCCACTAAACATGTTTAAGAAACGTCAAATCGTATGAAAATTAGATATAAGTAAATAAATTTAGTGGTAAATCTCGATTTAGGATCGGTCTTAAGGAGTAACTCAAAAAAAAAATAACATCTGTAACTTTTAAAAGGCTAAAGTGACGACTGAACAGATATATACTTCAATCATAGCTCGGTGCGGGAATTTAACCTGTGGCCTCTCGCCTCACAGCCAGCTACTCGCCCGCTGCGCCACGGAGGCAGTATGTGCATGAGCAGATATCATTAACATTCGTAGACATATACAAATACATGAATATGCAGATGACGCCAGCGGACGATGGTCTGAATAAATAATTAAAACGTAAGCAGGCTTAAGAGCTCACAGGAGTTGGGAACTACAGTGTAGACTATTGCAGACAGTAGACACCGCCGAAAGAGTTGTGAGATGTGTTCAGACTTTTAATATGCTGCAGTTCTATAACTGAAAAAAATGTTTACTTCCTTCGTAAGCTTGTATGGTGTTTATTTTATTTTATAGAAAGTAGTATTCGTGCTTTTGTCTGCTTTTGCTGCTTGCTTTTGTTTTGATTTATAATTGTTATTATTTATACTTATTAAGTAAATAATATTATACCTAATGTATTTAATTAGAGCTAAAGAGGCTAACATTGATATTTTCTCGGATAAACCAAAACCATTCAAACGTAAAGTTTACGAAGCTATGGGTTTGAAACACCCATACCATTCACGTCAGGCTGTCTGTTACAACCTAACCGTTAGTCATCACGCTCGTATCTATATGACCATTACAGATATCTGGAGACCCAATCCCCTTCCCCTTCCCAATTCCTTAATTATCCCTTTCCTTTAAGGTTGGCAACGCGCCCATATTTTTTGTATTGTAAGTGTACATCGGCGGTGGAGATAACTTACCATCAGGTGACCCACTTGCTCATTTGCCGACTTATGCTATAAAAAAAACTTACATCTTGAACTTAATTTTCTTTTATGTTTTTTTTTAAAGTAAGTATTCTTTTTATCCTCTTTAGCATGCCGTGGCAACTTGTAATTAAGACAACATTTAGCATAAGAAAATAAATAAATAGCGGTAGTGAGTTCGTGTCAGAGGGATTTTTTTGTGAATACTGGTAATAACGAATACTAAATTAATCCTATCTTTGACCAAAATTACTATATACTTTATTTCTTTTTAAATAAAGAAAAGCAAGGATAACAAAAGTCAAAAATAACAAAAAAATGTAGAGGTCGTTGTGGGTGCCCCTGCTAAATAGCTGAAATTGCACTGACTCTAGATATTATTGTTATTTTTGACTTTTCAGTATTCTTTTTGTCAGTTTTTAAATCGATGGTTTTTAAGTTATATTTAACGTTATTAACAGACTTATTTTACGATTTTTAGGGATTACCACAGTTATGGCATAAAAATTGTTTTTTATGTAGCGTAGTAACTTACGTAGGCAAGAGTCGCGAATGTACGCATAGTTCACTATTAAGTCTTCAAGACAGACATCCTTTTCTTTGCATTTATCTTCTAAGGAATACCCCTAAATAAAAATGTAAAACAGCCAATATACAAGAGCCTTTACTAGCTACTTACAACGCAAAAAATCTAAAGAAAATCGTTCGCTTCTTTCCTTTATCCTGTAAGAACTTAGTAGAAGCAAAAAACCTGAACTCTAAAGCTATGCAAATGTGCAAAGGTCTTGAGGACCGAGCGGCCTGCCTCTAAGGGTCGGAGGAAGTGAAGTGGGAGGGGGACACTGGACAAGGGGCATGGAAACAAAATGTCGTCGCTTTTTATCCGACGGTAATCTTTTAATAGCAATAGAGTCATCCTAAAGATTTTTAAATAAACATTGTTGTGGAATCCGATACCGTATTTTTATACGTTTTACGATTTGTAAAAAAGTACTGTTTTATTAGAAAAAAACATTTTGCGATTTGAAAAAGAGAAATTTTTGATTTATTTACTATTTTAGTACGAGTAATTAATACTCACTAAGAGTAAATTTTTAAGGTTTAATAAAATAAGAAAAAGTAGATGGGAGGAAAAACAATCTGTGAGGTTCCTTCTGACTCTATTAATCGTAATTTCATCGTATTAGAGCCTTATACATAAATACATGAGCTCACACCTATATCTCCGAAGTAGGTAGACGTGCAACTAGTGAACCCACAGTTCGCCGAGCTTATTTTCGTCCCATGATGTGATGGGGGAGAGTCTATCGTCATACCTAGAGCAGACATCGTTAATATAATTGCTGCCCGGGATTCGAATTGGTGCCCGCTATGATGATATGCTCGCCTAAACAACATATCACATCTTGGGACGAAAATATGCTCGGTGAACCGTGAGTGTACTAGTTGGAATTCTGCTTACTCCTTTGAAGATACAGGTGTAAACTTATGTTTATGTATAAAAACTAATAAAAACATTCAAAACATACAATATTCGAAAATAACTACACAAAACTATTTAGATATCAGTTTCGGAAAAATAATCATCAATGTTTATCATAAAATCAATTCATAGAATAGTGGAATAAAACAATAACTCTGAAATAATATTATTTGATAAGTTTGCCGTTGATGGTCTCAGAGCAAGTAACAAGCGTGCCGGGGCCAGAGGGTCGCCACGCATTAAATCATCCGAGGCACATAACTCACACGCATGCTTGGGTATTTATCATTTCTTTGTCAACCCTGCTGATTTATGACCAAGGTATGTTAGAGCCTTAGATCCTCAGGGACTGTTGGTATTATCTCGTCAGGATATTTATTTGACTACTACTGGAGAGGTTTTAATTAAGGCATTTGGGAAAGACGGCTTATAAAATGTAGTCAAAAGCAAGTACTACTTTGTCGCCGTGAATTTTATAGATATATTATATGATTTATATAGAAATACTAGCTTAAGTTCGTGGCATTCTCCGCGTGAGGTTTATGTATTAATAAATTTTGCTAGTAAATGGTCGCGGAATTACCTACTTTTTTAATTATGTTCTACTAGTTACTGCTCGCGGCTCCACCCGCGTGAATTTCATTTTCCAGGATTAAAATTAGCCTATGTCCTAATCCAGGTCATGGTCTAACTGTGGGCTAAATTACATCCAAAATCGTTCAGCCGTCAAAGCGTCATTGACTTTTTTTTTATAGTATAGGCCGTCAAACGAGCAAGTGGGTCACCTGATGGTAAGTGATATCCACCGCCCATGTACGCCCACAATACTAAAATAATCATGGGCGCGTTGCCGACCTTAAAGGAAAGGTATAAGTTAGGGATTGGGAAGGGGAGGGGAATTTGGGCCTCCGGATATCTTACTCACCGTACGAAACGCAGCAGCAAGCTGCTACTTTACGCCGGTTTTCTGTAAGACAGTGGTAACGACCCGGATGAGCCGGCCCATTCATGCTGTAGACAGAACTGTCTACAGCGTGGCTCTACCACTCAAACTGACTAACGAACATCCAAGTTCACAAACCCACAAACACCCAAACCTTTACATTTATAATAGTAGTAGGATGTAGAATAATGGTAGTAGCATTACGTCAACTACGAGATTTGACATTCAGACAAGGTCAGTGTGAGCGTATACAATGAATGTTTTATTGAATTTAATTAAATGTACATATTTGTTACAGGTATAATATTATATAAATGGGTTTCTGCACTCCTCCTCTATTTAAACTTCAAATATGCCAAATCTCACACACTCCATGCGTGTATTTTGCTTAAAAGGGGTCCGAAGTCTTCTATTTAACCGACTTCAAAAAAGGAGGTTATCAATATGGCGCGTTTTTTTGCTTTTTTATGTATGCACATCGATTTCTCCGCCAACTGTGGACTGATTTAGTTGGAATAAATTAATTTCGATAGAGTTTAACTGCGATGTAGTTCCATATAAATTTGTTTAAGATCTGATGACGGAGTACGGAGTAAAAAATTTAAAATCCTCAACGGACAACAGAAAACTCGTCGCAACTGTGTTATTGTATTAGAATTTACATGATATTGCTGTAACTACCACAAAAAATTTAAAAAGTAAAAGTTTTGTTGAACTTATTTATCGTATTACATACATACGCACTCACGCCTGTAATCCCCGAAGGGGTAGGTAGAGGTGTAACCAGTACACCCATATTTCGCCGAACGCATCTCCGTCCCATGATGTGATAGGGGGCGAGCCTATCGCCATACTGGGCACAAATTCCATACTCCGGGCTGATACTGAGCATTTCGTAATAGAAAAGCTCAATATCACTGAACCCGACCCGGGGATCGAACCCGAGACCTCAGCGTCAGCCTCAGTCGTAACACGTAAGCATTACAACTGAGCCACCGAGGCAGTCGGTACATCGAGGTAGTACGATTATTTCGTATAAATATATAGATTATCAAAAAATACATGACAACTTAGATAATATATCTATTTTCAAGACCTGACCCCAGCGGTAAGACATGTTACAGCCTAAGCAAGGTGAATTTAATTATTTTTAAGCAAAGCAAGTTTGTGCAAACTTTTCTATTAATTAATGCTATAAAGAGATCCCAGTTTCGGTTCGTAATTTAATACTTTGTTGTTCGATTAATTAGTAGGGCTGATATGAAAAGTAGCTTCGCAAGTTTGTTGACTTTAATAAGCGAACTTCTGCGCGAAACGTCTTTTTGGCTCAAACTTGGCTTCTTTGATGAGGGGTCGCGATTAGAACGTCTTAGTAACGTTTCTATTCATATTGCTATATTGAAAAGTGGAAATTTTCTTTATAAGTACGACATTAACGTCAATCAAAATATAGATATTTATTAGATTTATACAGTATATGATAAAAACCCCGTTGGCCCTTTTTGGGTCGTGAAGATAGTCATATAGAGAACTTTATAAAAATAGTAAAATTAAAATATTAATTAATATTACGATATTTTATCCTTACCTTACCTTAGTAACTTAAAAAATAAACATATTTAAAAAATTACATTTGCATCTGCATTTTTGGGTATTGACGAAGCCGGGGGCACGGCACGTTTGATGTACGTGGACGCTGCAACATGCTATCTCACTCTGGCCTGGATATTATATCCTTACACAGGTAGCTTAGAAAAATGAACATATTTAAAAAATATATTTTCAAAAAGTGATGAACAGCTGACTCATGTGACGTACTGACGTAGAAGGGCGCGCACCCGGCGCGGCGCTTTTGATGCACGTAGACGCCGCAACTTGCTATCTCGCTCTGGCTCCGAGTCATCGCTCTTGCAGTGGTAATTAATCGAAATTCGGTTTACAAACAATAAATTAATTCAATTTTAAAATATTAATATGTTTATTTATATAGTCCAAGTTTCGTATGCGAGTTTTTCATTGCGTTTGAATATCGATTCTGATATCACAGTTAAAATTCCCAACGGGGTTTTTGTTACATATTTGTATAGGTACTTGGTGTTTGTATTAGGTAACTACTAGGTGGTAGAAATCTCGTACGCGAGAGTTCGCCTGGGTTTGTACCACCGCATTGTCTGTTTTTGTCGCCAAGCAGAAGTATGCCAACGCTATTGTATTCCAGTTTAAAAGACACTATAGCTAGTATAATTACTGGGCATTATGAGAATTGCCATCTTGTGTCTCAGAAAGATGTGCGCAGAACAGTGCTATGCAGTACTTTGTAAATCGAAGTTCTGGGTCGTGTTGCAACAATTTATATGCAGTGGACTAAACCTAAAGCGATTAAAATATATATGAAAGCAAAATATAGCTCTTTTCACATGATAAAGTTGAACTAACTGACACAAGCGGTGATAACTGGAATTAGACTAGAAATGCTTCGTAACGTATAAATTGTGTAGATAAATCGTGTTCACATAGATGCGTATCGCGTGGTGTCAAGTGTTGTCCGAAATATCGCGATGCCCACGCTTTCACGAATAAAATAATTTATATCCAGAAGACTCAGTGGGAGCACTTGGTGATAAAATTGTGTTAAGATATCAATGTGAAATAAATAAATGATAATTTCATCGATTTTAATGACTGTTCCATTGTACTATAATAATGCCTAGACGCCAGCAGTATCCGCTTAAAGTCTGATTTCGCTTATCGTTGAACTTGTTCTTTATATCTTTGATTCTATCCAGGACTATATGTTGACAGTTAATTTCTTCGTCAGTACCACATTTCTCATAGGGGTAGACAGAGACAACGGATTACCACTTGTTAGGATTCTTGCACACCTCTTTGGCCTCATTAACTCTCATTATTTTTCTGCATACATTCTTCATTCTTATTGATTTATATACTCCCTGTTTATTAAATATTTAACCATATATTATTATACGAACGTATGTACATAGTCAAAGTGTAGTGTATAGCTAGTGTGTATATAGCTACTTACACACTACAAAAGCAATACTCTCACGCAGAGTGACGCATACTACAGATAGATGGAAGGCGACCCCGTGGATACTTATAGCATGAAATTATAATAAAAGTACTTTATTACATCAGGTTTGATTAAATTATTATGCTTAATCACTTTAAATAAACTCTCATTTCTGTACCAATATTTTTTGTACATACGCGAGTCGCTCGCATAAATCATACGCGCCCCTAACACGCGCGCCCCCGGGCCCAACTGATCCCGTCTTAATATACTCGTGAAAAAGTAACCCGATCCTTCGCCGGACAACGAAATACACTTTACACGTTCGGAAGGACGCGGCGATTTTTTCCCCTCGCCATGGACGTACCTTTCCCTGAGGTGTTTGTACCTATTGATGAAAAGTTTGTATGTAGAGGATATGATGTGATGTAAAATGCATTATAAAGATCATTATTAGAATTGATTCCTGTTTACACATATGTAGGTAGGATAGCCGCCCGTCCCACGATGTGATAGGGGGCGAGCCTATCGCCATACCGGGAACAAATTCCAGACTCCGGGCTGATACTGAGCATTTCGTGATAGAAAAACCCAATACCACTTTACCCGACCCGGGGTCGAACCCGAGACCTCAGCGTTAGCCTCAATCGTAACGCGTACGCATTACAACTGCGCCCAAATAATCTTCAGCTAAATAATTAAATAAAAGGAATGAATTTTTTTGCTGCTACCAATTCTATAGTAATCAATAAGTCAAGCGCAATCTGTAACAAAAGAATATTCCACAATCCTTTGCCACGACCGCGACGTTTGTAACGCAGACTGCTCACCCAGAGGCGACAATAAATCAACTCTCGAGGAAATTGGCGACGGCGAGCGCGGGTGTGAGGCGGGCAACTGCTGGCGCGGGGGGGAGGGCAGCCACTCCCGGAGGGGGAGGCGATTTAATTAAATCTTGCATCGAACTCCTGAGGCCTGCCGCGTAGCCTAACGAACGTCCATTGTATTTAAATAGTGTGAACGTCGACTTTTTGTTACAAATCTCGGATGAATGGATGAATTAGACGTATTATTGGATAAGCAGTTGGATTTTGGTATGGATTATTTTTGGAGGTTTAGATTTACCTACTTGGTAGGAGTGCTTATCAAGTGTGCAATAATTCACTAGATTTCTATAACGGTTACAAATAATATTAGTACTGAGTAGTTTGGTTTCTATTGATTAAATTTTATTTTTACAAGTAGAGCTACGCTGGTAAATAGTTTTGTTTACAAAATGAATAATCGGGCTTGTCCGGGTCTTACATTGTTTCACAGAAAATCGACGTGAAGTTTTTATTGTTGAGCAATTTTTTTTATTAGCTTGCATGATCAAACGAGCAGGTTGCTCGCCTGATGGTAAGCGCCACGTTTGCCCATAAACAGAAGCAACACCACTGTAATAATTGATGTTAGCAGCAGAACTACAAAGCACTCCATGACACAGGACTACGCTCGTCACCCCGAGACATAAGATGTTAAGTCTCATAATGCCCAGTAATTTCACTAACTTCAATGTCCTTCAAACCAAAACACAACAGTGCTTGCACACTGCTGTTTGCCGGCAGAAATAGACAAAGCGGTAGTACGAACCCAGACGGCCTCTTGCATACGAGGGACCTACCTTGTACTCTCTGTTCAAACAGGTGGAATCGCATACGATTTAGCAGTATATAAACTAAGTGGAACAGCATGAACTCACTATAATTGAGGCACTCCTTTCAAGAAATAAAACGGTTATGAACATAATGAAGCTCCCTTTTAAGTCTTAAGCCTCAACCACACCTTCCACAATGTATCATAATTAAATTATAATTGACAATAGGAATAAAGTCGATGGGGGTTTACAGCCGCTCTAAACACTTTCTCTCCTCAATTGTTCATAATTCATTTGAGTGAGGATAAATAACAGTTTATTACAATATCCTTCATAATATAACTTCTTATTATCCTAAGGGTGCGTTTGTGTGAAGTAACTTGAAGTAAGTAGGTTGTAATTTAGTTAATTAGTTCTCATAAAATATTGAGGTTGTGGTGTGAAGGGTTATTTAATTTGTAGATCTGAGAAAATGGAAATAGTAACATTAGACTGCCTCAGTGTCGCAGTAATGCGTGCATGGTACGATTGTTGTGCTGAGGTCTCGGGTTCGATCTTGGGTCGGGTAAAAGTGATATTGGGTTTTTCTATCACGAAATGCTTAGTATGGGCCCGGAGTTTAGAATTGTGTCCGGTTTGGCGATAGGCTCCTATCACATTATGGGACGGAAATAAGCTTGGGGAAATGTGGGTGTACTGGTTACACCTCTGTCTACCCCTTCGGGGATTATCGGCGTGAGTGCGTGTGTTTGTGTAGAAACATTAGTGTGTACGCTTTTTATTTTGACACTCGCTATATCTTTCTTATACCTAGTACCTACTTAACTGGTGATTTATTTTTGACCGATTAAAAAAGGAAGTGGTTCTCATATTGAGTCTAGATGTATGTCACCGCATTGGCATAGTGGCAGCGTACTATAACTAAGGACCGTGAGGTCGGGGTTCAAATCCCAGGTCTAGCAATTACAATTTATGTTTTCAATTCAAAAGATCACATGTGTTGCCAAGGATTGGCTTGCTTGGTATGGCGATAGGCTCACCCATCACATAGGTATTAAATTATGGGACGGAAAATAATTTCGGCGTACTGTGAGTTTACCTATCTTTTCGGGGATACAGGCTTGAGCTTGAGCTTATGCTATTTCTCAATATAAGTAATATTTGGTAGCCTCAATCGGATTTTCTCGAAATTTTCACACCACAATTTCACGTTATTATATCACTGTTTTAAATATAGGTTCAACTAGTGAACCACATTTCGCGCTTATTTCCATCCCATAATGTGATAGGGCAAGGCTATCGCCATACTGGACGCTAATTCCAATCTCGGGCAATCCATGTGTGTTATCGAATAAAAAATTCAAACACAATAGTGATTGCCCGACCTGGGAATTAAACACAGGACCTCACGGTTCTTAGTGTTAGTACGCTGCCACTGGACTAATGAGGTAAATATTAAACTATCATAATTTGATCCAACTAACACGTACAATTTTGTCGCTTGCAGTGTAAGTGGGTCAGCAATATCTTAGGCCCCTTGATCTCAAGTATACTTAAAGTATATAACTTTATCGATACCCAAAGTCAACCTCACCTGCACGTGGCACACTACTGATTAACAGACGAAACAATGGCGGAACTTGGTTCCCATTACGGGTTGTAGGGGTCAGACGGCAGGTCGCCCCATATAATAAAAATACCGTTAAATCTATGGTACGAAAAGGCGGACTCTGGCATTAACCCGGGATGGTGCCATGTAGAAAGAAAGATCAAGTACTATTTAAAAAAATGAATAATATAAAGTAATGCCTTCGACAAAGACGTTTTTATCCACAAAAACTATGCAAATATTGTTACATCGATATTCATAATTTATGAAGGAGAAAAAGGTAAATATGTAGACGAGAGGGCTGCTTCGGATCCCTCTGTGTCCTCTAATGAATTGTTAATGCGCACTCAAATCACAATAAGAAAACGTTTCAATGTAGAATGAGAATGCGTATGCATTGTGCGGAAACGAAAGGCGCATAATGTCCTTTTCTCAAAATGTTGTTATGCGGAAACGATTCAGTAAGGTATATCCCGTCAAAACCATTTATGCAAGGCCCGATGTATGCATATTCGGAAACTTATTTCACGTGTAGTAGAGCCACGCTGTAGACAGTTTTGTCTACAGCATGAATTGGTCGGCTCGTCCGGGTCGTTACCACTGTCTCGTAGAAAACCGACGGAGGCCCAAATCCCCCTCCTCTTCCCAATCCCTTTCCTTTAAGGTCGACAATACGTTATGATTCTTCTGGTATTGTGGGCGTACAAGGACGGTGGAGACCACTTACCATTAGGTGACCTCTTGGGGATTTGGGCCTCCGGATATCCCACTTACCGTACGTAACGCTGCAGCAAGCTTCTACTTTACTTCGGTTTTCTGTGAGACAGTGGTAACGACCCGGTCGGTGCCGTAGACAAAACTGTCTAGAGCGTGACCCTATGACTGTAAAAAATAAACATATAATTATAACGGGAGTTAGATATATAAACGTGGATGTTGTTTTTGTAAAGCAGTTTATTTCTGTACACAAAGAAGAGTGTTATTCACCGTGTTCTCGGAAGTGTCGAGCTTTTTTCAGGTGTCCGACCGCCATCGATCCGCTGCGGTTTCAGACGCGCCACTTAATGAAATAGAAATTGGCGACCTCTCGAAGACAAACTCCTAACCCTCGCCCGTCCCTCTCCCTCGAGGGGCATTCGCGCACTCAAGTGCCGCAAGAGAGGGACGAAATATATTTATACAAAGTCAAAGACGGCTGCCGAGTGGGACGGCTGTATTCATTATGAATATAATGCGGTCGCGGTTGTGTCCGTGCGTGTGAAAGCTGTTGCATCTGTGTGCGCCATTACGCGGTCGAATCAATATTTCATCTTCGTCAGTTGTGATGACCAACTTCATCTCGAACTGCCTCTTCCAAGTCCTTAATAGGCCGTCGTTATCTTCATAACTCCTTTTTCATTTAAGTGCAAGTTCTAAATATCGACTTTAAATTACTTTTTGAAATCAGATCTAGTTATGTTAGTACTATTTTAATGTCAGTTGTCACCAACTTTGATAAACGGCTTGTAAAATCATAAATCAAAGTTGTCAACAATCGTCATTTGTTTCAAAAAAAGAACATCACGATCGATGATGTGAACGTAACGTCTCGCGTTGTGGTTGGCTTGCGGTTTTATGGGCGTGGCTTGTGGTCATATTTACGACCTGCTATTGGTCGAACACCTGACCTTTGCGGTTAGCGGTGCGGTTTCTAAGATTTTCACCCTCGGAAAAATGGATATAGGAAAGTATATCGCTGGGAAAGCGGTGATTGGTCGGTTAATTTTGCGGTTAACCGCGACACGCTATTTGTTAAGATCGTAATGGATTGTGATCGTGTGGTGCGATCGTCGCCCCAATTGGTGAGATTCGACAGTGTTGTTAGTTGCGCTACTAAATTGTTACTGGCCACAGCGGTAACTTTCGGCCGCCCAGTTTATTTCTGGTCTTGTTATTGTATTTGATTCTGACGTGATTTATTTTATAGTATTCTCAATTAATTGCTTAGTTAATCAACTCCTTTTCTTTTTAGAGAAAACATATTCTTATTGAAAGTTGGCTATTATATGCTATTAAAATAATTGAATAGGTAAAGAACTGTCTTGGTGGCGCAGTTGTAATATGTATGCGGTACGACTGCTGTGCTGAGGTCCCAGGTTCGATCTCCGGGTCGGGTATGTGATATGAGGTCTATTACGAAATGCTTAGTATCAGGCCGGAGTCTGGAATTCCACCAAGTATGGCGGTAGTCTGGCTCTATCACATCCTGAGACGGAAATAATAAGCTCGGCAAAATGTGGGTGTGCATACTGATTACACCTCTGCCTACCTCTTCGGAGAATACAAGCGTGAGTGTGTATGTATGTATGAATAGGTTATAAGCGAAGAAAAATATAAATTTAATACATATTTTTTCTCTTTTAAACTATGGTCATCAATATATTATTCATAAAACCGTCGAGTCGTCTTTAACCGACTTCATGTTCTAATAACGTTCTTTCACTTACAGATTTATTTAGCATCTAAATAGGTATAATAATATTGCAAACTATACTCTAAATATCATAATCTTATCTATTCAACAACTCTGATCACAGCGGCTAATTTATAAAAAAGTTGTAAGCGCCCTCTCACGGCGCTCCGGCAAACCACCACGTAACTATTTTTACAAAACTCCTTCAAGTGCGAACCTTTTCGCATTTTCTTCGCGTTCTTAAGAAAGGAAGTTCCTTCTAAGAAGTTTACGTACACGCTCATCGTCCGCACACATCTACAAACGGTCTCCCCTGAAGAAAGGGCCGTTTGTACGCATGACAAAACGCCCAACAGCTGCATTTGGAATACTGTTATACGTCCTTTTGCTTTTGGACATCCTTTTCCATCGCTACGAGGCGTGAAAAGGTATTTAGTTCCCAAGTTTATACGGTGTTTACGTCTTTTTGGTCTTACTCGCACAACCCCCGCACATATTAAAATAACGTCTCTGTGCTTGAAGCACAATGAAAAATAAATGTAATAGGTCCAGCTATAAGGTTCAAAATTGTATGTTATTTATAAAGGACATAGAACAAAATAGTTTTGATGTATTTTTGGCAACTTTTAAACAGATGTGTGTGGGTGAGCGTACTTACGTGTGAATAAAAAGTGTGTGTTCAAAGGGGCGCTAGTGTCCGCAGTTCTTATAATACTTAAAAGATGGCGTTAGTTGTTTGCGGTTTTGTCCAAGGCGAGACGCAAATTAAACGCGGTTAAGAAGTTCAACTACTTTAACTTTTTGATAATTTGTAGTTTGTATGAATATGAAAGGGTTTTAATAAGGGTTTGTGTGACTTATAGCAAACGAACGTTTGTTTGCTTGATGCCCATATCCTTTTATAATTATTTTATTCCTCTGAAAAAGTTTGACTGCTTTGTTTAAGCGTGCGTGCGTGCGGACGTTCGTTCATAAGTGCGTGCGAGCGTGCTGTAAGACTGATTTAAATGTAATTTTTTTTATTTTATTGATTTAATTTTTGGCGTATTTAACCTATCTATCGCGAATTTATATTCTCCAAACCCTCACCATGCTCCATTCTAACAGTAAGTGGACATTGTAAAGGAAAATATGTACACACGTAACTACCAAAAGCCAGTACTGCATACCCTGGGGCTAGAATCAAACCTGCAACTTCTGTTCGCAGTCCGTACTTCCCGCTAGTCTATCGCATAAAAGTAATTTGCATAAAATTATATTCGTTCTTATCCTCAGGCAACAATAGTGAACATAACTTTGAACGATAGTTTAAAACATAATAATGAACGTCTCATACTCCCGGTTCTATTACAGCTTAATAACCCTTGACATCGAGTAGGGAGATGCTTTAAACCTTATACGGAACTAACGTTAACTTAAGACATGCTTGTTATGTATAATTATTATAAAAACTACTTTGAAGTTTGGTGTCGTGTCTGCAATGAGAGGGTTATACTGAGGCAAACATTGGCGAGATTTGCAAATCTTTGTTTCGAGTTATTTAATTAATTTATAACATATTTAATTGTATTTTTGATAATTGTACTATAAGATGACTGTATGTACTTACAAATTTACGCACCGCGAGCAAAAAATATGTTTTTTAATTTAAAAATAATTAATTTCAATGAATACTGAATAGGGTTGTCTCTTGTTATATTTAATTAAGGACATAAAGCGTGGTTCATACTGAATGGGAATATTTTAATTATCACCGCCCCCAGGCGTAAATTTCCCACGGCTGCGATAAAGAATAAACATTGGCATTGTCTTAAACCCCGCTAAGAATTAGTGCCGTACAGGGTTGGCACTGTAGAAAAAGATATAAGACGTGTCAACGGAGCAATTTTTATAGACCATTGACCAAAAACAAGCCCATTGAGTTTGATTAGCTGGATCTATTTAGGACTAGGTCGTGCCGGGCGGAATGGAGTGTTAAAGTTAGCACTTAGTTTGTTTCGCCGGGTCTTTTCGGCTGAGTCATTTTGGTTACGGCGGTAGTTTTAATATACGTGCCGTATCGCTTATGTTCATGGTCCATACTATCCCCTTTAAAATTCAAAACATATTGGATTTGTTCCATATATTAATATTTTAAAATATATAAAAATAAACTGATTTAGAATAATTGCTATTTATATGTTATGTATAAATAGGTTACTGATACCTAAATAATAATATGTTCAATTTACATTTGTATATTGTCTTATGCCGTTGAAACATGCGGATCTTCTTATTTTTCCACCTGCCCTTATCCCATTTGGAATGGGGTCGGCGCAGTATGCGTTTTTGTTACATTAAGATGTCTTGATGTTTTTAAGACCGGCCGTCTGCCTGACGTTAACTTCCCTGGGAAGAAAACCTTCTTTCTTTTGAAGTGATCATAGAAAATAATACAAGTAAGTGATAACCCTACACCAGTGCCGGTTGAAGTAGTCGGCCGGTCTCTCGGGGGCCATTACGCGGTGGCGGCTGATTACCGGCCCGCCTTGATTTCAACCCTTCCGCGCTTCCACTGCATCGTTACTGCCTTCCACGTTAACAGATGATTTTTATTCGACACCAGCCGTTTACGGGTTGTCAGGAGTATCACTTTTGTTGTTTAGGGTGGGAATTTGCTTATTGTATTGTATCATTTTTGTCACAAATAAATATATCAGCGTTGTATTATATACGTCTCAGTGCTGGGCACGGGTTTCCTCTACTAATGAGGTGTTAGTCTACCACGCTGGTCTACTGTGTTGGCAGAAAAAAAAAACATTTATTAAGTGCGACACCATTTGGAAATGGTTCTTGGCGGGAATTCTGACAGTGCGGTTGACCTCTTAGGTATTTTAATACATACGCTTACGCCTTTATCCCCGAAGAGGTAGGCAGAGGTGTAACTAGTACACCCACATTTCACCGAGCTTATTTCTTAGCTTAGAGGCGAGCCTATCGCCAAACTGGGTACAAGTCCAGACTCCTGGCTGACACTAAGCATTTCGTAAAAGAACAACCCAATATAACTTTTACCCGACCAAGATCTAGCACGGCCCCGGATATTACATAACATGCCAGCCCTGGCGCAGTGGGCGAGTAGCCGGTTGTAAAGCAAGAGGACGCGGATTCGATTCCCGTACCGAGACAAATGTTTGTGTGATCGACAAATATTAATTGTTTCGGGTCTGGGTGTTGTTCTACCGTAAGTTCCTCATAGTCCTGATACCAACGATAGGTTTAGTGTTGTGTCAGTACTATGTGTATGATAGTTGCGTGGGTTGGGTATATTTTTTATTTATGATATTGAGAGCGACTTATTAAGCGCGTCTTGCTCAACGATCCCCATCGGAATTTAATAAAAAAATTATATGGCATAGGTCGGATACAAGCAATTGGGTCAACTGATGGTAAGTGATCTCCACCGCCTATGTACGCCCACAATACAAAAAGAATCATGGGCGAGTTGCCGACCATAAAGTAAAGGATAATTAAGGGATTGGGAAGGATAGGGGGATTTGGGTCTCCGGATATCTTACTCACCGTACGAAACGCAGCAGCAAGCTGCTACTTTACGTCGGTTTTCTGTGAGACAGCGGTAACAACCCGGACGAGTCTGCCCATTCATGCTGAAAACAAAAGTGTCTACAGCGTGGCTCTACCACTCAAAACGATAAATACGTATAGTTTATGAGCCGAAGAATGACATAGGCTTCTTTTATCTTGGAAATGTGGGATTTTCACGCCGAGATGCACTCTCACGCCTGTAATCCCCGAAGGTGTAGGCAGAGGTGTAACCAGTACACCCACATTTCGCCGAGCGTATCTCCGTCCCTTATGTGATAGGGGGCGAGCCTATCGCCATACCGGGCACAAATTCCAGACTCCGGTCTGATACTGAGTATTTCTTAATAGAAAAACCCAATAAATATTTACCCGACCCGGGATCGAACCCGAGACCTCAGCGTCGGCCACAATTGTAACGCGTACGCATTACAACTGCGCCACCGAGGCAGTCACGCGGAGATGCCGTGAGCAAAATCTAGTCTTCCATAATCAACATCACCTTTTGTTCCATGCATCCTTTCGAGAAGTTTCCACATAAAATAACAATAGACGGAATCCTATTAATGAGGGTAGATAGGCGCCGTAAAACATAGCGACGCGTAATGTGACCAGTGAGAAATAAATAGTCCAGAAAATTACCGCCCACCCCCACCTCCCCACTCCACACAACCCGACGGTTTTATATCATTAAGCCGCCAGAATGAAAATGCGAAATGCATATTCGCATTTGCTTTCTAATGGCTTTTGGTTATAGAAGGTTAACACGCAGTGATAGAGTAGTAGAGTACCAGGGTTGAGCTCATGGCCGTCTTAGGCTCTTTCCTGGTGGGAATGTACCAAATACATATTTGTACCCATATATATATATTTTTTATAGTATAGGCCGGTAAACAAGTAAGTTGGCCACCTGATGGTAAGTGATCTTCACCGCCCATATACGTCCACAATACTAAAATAATCATGGGCGCATTGCCGATCCTAAAGGAAAGGGATAAGTAAGAGATTGGGAAGGGGAGGGGACTTGGGCCTCCGGACATCTCACTCACCGTACGAAACGCAGCAGCAAGCTGCTACTTTACGCCGGTTTTCTGTGAGACAGTGGTAACGACCCGGATGAGCCGGCCTATTCATGCTGTAGACAAAAGTGTCTACAGCGTGGCTCTACCACTCATAAATACCACTACCACTCATTATAATTCGGTTGGGTAATCACAATTTCATAGTTACATGAGTCTTACAGAATTAAAGTTCTTTTATCACTTTGAATGGTGAGACAAGCCGGTCGCTCGGTAAACGCCACGCCTGCCCATAAACAGAAACAACATTACACAGAACTTTCAGCTATGTATGCATGGCACTGGACTACGTTTGCCACTCCGACGCATAAGATGTTGATTCTCATAATGCCCAGTAATTGCACTGACTTCAATGCCCTTCAAACCGAAACAACAGTGCTTACATATTGCTGGTTGGCGGCAGAAATAGACAAAGCGGTGTTACTAGCCCAGGCGGCCTCTCGCATACGAGGGACCTACCCCCTTCTAGTAAATGATTACAGACGAAAGTAGTTAAGTTGACTAATTAAATTCATTACACATCTTCCAAAAACATGGAGCTATATGACGTCAATAGGCTCGCCACATATCAATATCATGGGATGGAAATAAATCCGGCGAACCGTGGATGTATCTCTGCTTACCCATTCTGGGATAGAGTCCTGGGCTTTTACGTGTCTGCACCGAAAAATTACAAAACTGGGTAAATTATTACAGACAAAAGCATTCAAGTTGACTAATTATATTCATTACACATCTTCCAACAACATGCAACTATGTGACGTCAATAGGCTCGCCACATATCAATATCATGGGATGGAAATAAGCTCAGCAAACAGTAGGCGGTCCTGCTTACCCATTAAGGGATATAGACGTGAGCTTACATATGTATTACCTGTCTTCACCTAAAAATGACAAAGTCGTGTAAATGATTACAGACAAAAGCAGTGAAGTTGACTAATTATAATCATTACACAACTCCCAACAACATGGAACTATGTGACGTCAATAGGCTCGCCACATATCAATATCATGGGATGGAAATAAGCTCAGCAAACATTAGGCGGTCCTGCTTACCCATTCAGGGATATAGACGTGAGCTTACATACGTATCACCTGTCTGCACAAAAAATGACAAAGCCGTGTAAATGATTACAGACAAAAGCAGTGAAGTTGACTAATTATATTCATTACACACCTCCCAACGGCTTGAACAATATGACGTCGCAGACAAACAATTTGTACTCCTTTATTGCAATAATTGACGTCTTCGCACAAACAATAGTACAGTGAACGTAATTAAAAGGGTCCGCTCCGTATGAAAGGTGTGGATAATTACACATGCATTTGAATGATTCAATACAATAATGGCATGAGAGGATTTTACTTGCGCAATTAGTGTTATACGGGAGTCGTGTGTCGACGCTTGTACATGGATTTATGTGTATTATGGCAGTACGAAATATCCTGCTGCCTTTGACTTCTAAAGGCACCTTTATGCCCTGAGATGAAGGGCAGTACGAAATATCGTGCTGTCTTTGGCGTCTAAAGGCGTCCTTATTGTGAGGGGCTCATAAGTCTAAGAGACGGGTCACAAAGCAGAGCGCGGGGGCAGTTCCGGCAGCCATCCTCAGAACACTCAGAATCCCCTGGGTCGTCCTACTTGCGCTTAAGAAGAAAACCCGTGGAAAAAATATATTTAAAAATGTATGTATAGCATTAGAGGCGGAGTGGGTGAACCGTTGAGAAAAGAGATGCGGCGGGTTTGACGATCCTCGTCAAAATTTGTTGTGGCACCGAATCTCTATTTCCTGATCCCCACGAAACAATATAATCGCATTTTACTGTGAAATCAAAAACGTCGGCTGTTAGGTGTTATTATTATTTATATTTTTGACCCCGAAAAAGTGGAATGTTATAAATTTTACTCATTTGTCTGTCCATGCGCGACAATTAATTTTAACCGACAAAAACTGTGTGGTTTTTAGTCATCAATTTGATTGAAAGTTTTACATAGGCAGACCGTTCAAACCGAATGAGATTTATCAGTTGATCAACAAAAATTGAAACGTGTGAGTCCAGTATTAGTAACTTTGTGGTTACGTTTACGAGCGTTAGATGAGACGACTATATTACCTTTTTGGGAGTGAGCAACAGCTATGAACAATGCAATAATCGGTCTTACTCTGTGTGGTTGTGTAATCAAATTGTGTTAGGTTTTATGATTTTCATGATAAACTCACCTCATCATTCTGAAATACTGTTCGTGAAATGGCTACGTTGTCCGTTGGTTTTGCTAAACTACAAGGACGGCGGACTTACCAGACGGGCCGCATGCCCACGTAGGCAATGAAAAACGGTTGGTCATTCCTCTTGTACTTTACTTACCTTTACAGACTGTGCCGTATTTCTTGTTCACAAAAATGTACACCATACATACACTTGCAGTCAAGTATAAGTATAGAAGTCTACACGACGCGGACGCGTGTTCAAAGCGTGCCCGGTGACACGCTACAAATGAAGCTTCACAATTAAGGCGGGTACACACGGGTAGGCACGGCGCATTTGCCGGTGTCACGTACCGACCGCCTCGCACTTAATTTCGCCAGAGGGGGGCGAGGCGGAGGGGGAGTGCGGGGTGCGGTGCGGTTTTAAATTACGCCCAGTCTCCCCACGATTGCAG